>OX030930.1:20543546-23043546 GCA_943735885.1 Stelis phaeoptera
TTCTATTTCGACAACACCTTATTACAGTCACTTTGTGTTTTGATAACTGTTCCCAGTGCTTAGAGAACCATCTCTTTGGTTCTCACACATCGTTGCCGCACGTCTGATTCGTTTCTTCTTCAGCGATCATTTTTGCATGCATTTTCACAAATTTCATTACATCGCTGAAACTCAAAGCTATTTAAATCAGATGTAAATACAAATAATAAGTTGTTGATTTCACGAAAGTGTTCGATACCAACGACGCGGCTGAGGATCATTGATCGTCAACTAAAGATTCATAGGCAAGTAACGAAAAAGGCGGTTGATTTAAATTTACTACTTTCGTTGGATTGTTTCTTGAATCTTTCTTTAAACAAACGAAATACTACTTGTTAATAATATTAATAAACAAAGTAATGTTCTTTTAAACATTAATTTATTGTATAAATTTACATATTTCAACATAAATATATTTATATGTCACTTATTTATTGTTATCAATTTTTTTTTATAATTTCACATTTCATGATTTTTAAACCATTGCATTATAAAGAGCACATAACAATCATAAAAGTGTTACGCTATAAAATAAATTAGCAAATTGACTAAATTTCACTTTATAATTATGCGTAGCATATATAATAAAAGCTTATGTTTTTTTTTCCTTTATTCTACAATTGAATTATAGTTCAAACAAAAAAATAACATTGGAAGATAATTAAATAATATAATTTCATCTTGTACCATAAAATGGAATATACTATTAAAAAAGGAAGAATACATTCAATATTTATAAAGTATACTCCATTTTGTACTAAACGAATCATTTTCACTTATTGTGATATAATTTTTAATTGCAAAAATTATTTTTTTTATCCGTAACTTGTATAGATAACAAATGCATATTATTCTAATTATTAGGTATTCACATTGTATATATATATAACTGAATGGTACATAAATACTTCTTAAAATGAAATAACAAATGCTGCACTATTTGCATAACAAGCATTGATTTATAAAATTCAATAATACTTGTTTGTATAGATGCAGTTTTGTTTGTTATTTAAATTCTTAATCATTAATTCATACAATATTTGGGTATATATGTTCAGTTAATTAGCTTCACTATAGTAGAGGTGAAACAGCATCAGAGAGTGACGTTTAATGTATTAGCAGTTACATAGCGAATGTATATACACGATAAAATGAAAATGGCAACTATAGTAGATAAATATTTAATAAATAAATCCGCGCCTTTTAAAGCATGCTTGTTTAAAAACTTGCGTGCTCTCAAAATTTTCATGTGTTTACATATAGAAAAATAATTTCACAGCAAGTTTTCATCTTTATTTGTATTTAATCACAATATGAATCAATGAATCATACGTGTGAAGATTATAATATACAAAGTACGATTATTAAATATTAATAAACATAGATTTTTATTTAATATGATATCGAGTATGTATAATAAACGAACTTAGAAAAATATTTTATCTTAGAAATATGATACAATACGTATAATAATATTTTAAAACTATATCTGCATTTAAACAATGTAAAAATGTTCAATAAATAGTGTTATTAATATTAATTATCAAGTAGAAGACAATATAATATTCACACATATGATACACGTATAAACGCATTCCCTGTCTTTGTTTGTTCATATACAACATTAAATGTTTGCATACAATAATTCACATTCGCATGATCAATTTTTACCGATTTTCCACTTTAAAAATCACTTCGTTTCGATACAAGTATTGATTATCGTTTAAAGTACAAAAAAAAAAATATTGAAAAACAAAAACTTCGTTAATGCATTACAGTACTCGTTAAATACATTTCATGATTAATCCAATAAAACTTTATTGGGCACGCTGTTGCACTCTTATAAAGAAAATAAGGAAATCTGATATGCTCATATTATCATTCGCATCATCGATAAAAGCTTCGACGTATCAAGAAGAAGAAGAAGAAGAAGAAAGGAAAGAAAAGAAAAGAAAAAAAAAACAACAACTTTCAAAATAGATGAAAGAATAACGTTGCAATAAAATGTTATGTTACACTGTACATATTTTCTACAGATATAATTCAGCTAGGCTCCAGCCTGGCGTATTGTATCCTTTGATAACTATTCACAACCGAATGAGGAGACAAGTTAAAAGCTTAGCTAAATAAAAATCAAATATCCGCCTGAATATTTCTATATATTACACGTTCTACGTTACTTATTATGTGATGTACAAGTTTATGATAACACTGTTCAGAGGTGAGTAATCGAGCTGACTGCTCTTCGCTTAATATAATCAGGTTCTTTTTTTTTAGTTTATCTTATACGGTTAACGTGTACATTAGTGCATTAAAAAGATATCAAAGAATAAAGGTGTTCAAATGCTTTCTCAATCTTTCTCGATTAAAAGTTGTTTCGCTACGTTGTTGCAAGTGTTAATCCTACTACCTTGCGGCTGGCATCTTTTCAAGAAAATCTTGTTCTATCACTGTTTCCAACTGTGTAGTAAGTAATGGTGCTTGAGTGTCGCTTGATCTGCGACTAAGCGTTGTAAAAAAATAATGCAGATCTTGCAACGAACGAATATTATTAGATGTTAAGAGTAGTTCACCGGCCGTGGCTTTTGCAGGGGTTGTTTCTTGTTTGTACTGTAAAATAAATTAATCGATGAGAAAATATTATATGTTAGAATCTGTTATTAATGGTAACGATAATTTAAGAATTTGGTATTCTGTTGTGTTAGGTTTAGATTATTATTTTTCTTCTCTGCATCCTTTGTTTCCTACAAACTTCAAATTAAATATTATATTTCAAATTATAACACAACAATCGCTTGATATCAGGAATTTTCAATCAAAACGGATGGTTTTTCAAAAGTTTGTAAAAACTGTTAACACAATTTACACAATAGTGTTTAATTTAAGCACAGAATTACTGAAACTACGGGTTATTGGCATAGTTACAAAAATAAACTATACATATATCATTGGTACACTACCAAAATAAGTATTTCATCAGATGCTGATGAAAGCAGCCTAAAGCAGCGCATACATTCTACCTAATTAAATAAATAATAAGCAATATTAAAACTAATAAGTGAAAACATTGAAATAAGTGATCGTATGAAATAATTTTCTGTTTGGTTTTGGCGGAACTAATAAAAATATAAAATACTGCAAATTTAAAAATAATGCATGACATTACCACGGTACTGTGATTAGGTTTGAGATAAACGTAATATTTTATAATTGAAAGTAATATGCAAGGAAACTGCCAGTGTTAATTGGGTACGCTTGTTAGTAAAAGAGCGTACACGCTTTACTGACAGTCAGTTTGAAAGTGGCCATGGCAGTGACTGGACTAAGAACAATTACTTGTTTTATTCTCTATCTTATAGTGATGATAAATGCTCGTAAGTGTTATACGCAATCACGTAAGTGTTTTTTAAACATTTACATTTTATAAATCAATATTTTGTGAATAAGGAAAAAGTAACACTAAACAACTAATTACTTAATTTTATATAACAAATTCCTACCTATATTGCATCTTGGAGACAACAATGTTGGTTAATATCTCAAGGATCGTTAAATAAACATGACATTTATTCATATTCATGACTTTTCCGTTATAATTTTGAATACATTCTTCAATTTATTAATTTATTTAATATATATATACATATTTTCAAACATTACTATTAAAACTGTTTAAATTTGTTATGTATATCTTAAACCGCGAGTGATCATAATGAAAATAAGAATGTAGTTAACAGTTATAATCACATTGCTTTTAATGGACTTAATTTAAGCTAGTTAACGGTAATTAATAGAAATTAAATGATATAAATCATACGTCATGCTTGAATAATATTGTACTGTATCAAACAAATGAGTTTATTCTTTTAACAATTATTTATTTATTTATTTATTTATTTTTTTAGAATATACAGATGATTCTGATTATAAAGATTTAGATTTTTACGACGATATGCCGATCAATTATATTGGGAATTACGAGAAGGATCGTCTAGACGTTAATCAGGACGATTTTTACGTTTTAAGTAATTTCGAAGACGCAAACGCGCAGAATGATATTTACTCTCATAGAAATGATCTTCGAACACCCTTTGAAAGTAGCGACGAGCCTCTTAAAAAGAGATCACCGGTCGCACAAATGGACTGGTACAAACCCGAGAGAGTGTATCGTTACACGAAGCATCGAATTCCTGGATACGATTACGAAGAGCTTGATTACGTGATCACAAGAAATTTCCAACAATGCGACGAAAGGTCAGTTTGGACCCACTGTCTTTGTCAGTTCACGTGCTCCGAGCCGGATGTGGTGGATTGTTACACACCATGCAAAAGCGGATGCGAATGCAAAGAAGAATATGTGTTCGATGAAAAAACTCAACAGTGTTCGTTGCCAGAACGCTGCTCTTCGAAAGAAGACAATTTTTATATAACATAATAATTCATACGAAATGAAGGCACAAAACGGTGCATTATGTTTTAACATTGAACACACTATGCATAACACAACAGAATACTGATTTTATATCAATTTAAATAAACTAATAGAATAATTTGTAAATTCGACGATTCTTTTCTCTAACGTACCTTGCTGTCCATCAGTTTTGCTATTCTTGTTATGTGCGGTACAAAATCGGAGGATAGGTTGTTGTTCTCCATGCATCCTGCTGCTGAGTCGCCTACGAATGCCCATCTATACCTGCAAAAGGGATTTCCATTTTATATATCATTCGTTCGAAGAAAGTTCATTTGTTGTAACCAAACTATGTATCTTGAAAATATGTAATAATCTTTCTGTAAAATTGTAAGTACAGCATGGAACTTTATTCTGCTTACATTTGAAACTGAGGAAGCCTGTGCGCAGGCAGGAGCAACGCTAGATCTAACAATTTGGCAGCTGCGAGCTGCAGTTGCAACCAGTGAGGATGACCGTGCGCTTGAAGTCCATTACTGGCGTTTACAGCCCACGATGAATCCAAAGCTGAGAGTAGTTTTATGTGCGAACTGTATAAGACATGGGGATGCACGGTTTAATAAAACAAGAAACATATTAGATAATAAACATTGATTAATAAATCCTTTGAAAAACAGACTTCACCATGATACGATTAAAAGCAAAATACAAAACAAACACAAATCCCATATTGTAACTACTGTTTCCCAATGACTACAATACCTTCTTCGAAAGATTGTAACATTATTTTGTAACATCGTTACACAAAAATGAACAATTGTCCTTATTCAGAGCATGATATCTAAGAATTCCTGCGTTCAGAATTTTTTAGATGCAACTATTTTTGAAACTTTATCGTAAACGTTAATACGCAAGAAGCATTCAATTACCTGCCATGACGACTGATGGTCCCAACACCAATCAATTTACGGAGGCATCATATATTCCATGAAATCACGGATACCGAAACAGAGCCAAAAACAATATGACATTAGGTATATTGTTAGTGAGGAGTAAATACAAACGTTGCGATTAGAGCATAGTACGTTACGCGTGTTTAATAAAAAGTATCGTAAGAACATTTAAGGATGGATCAAAATTATGTAGCAAATATTTAAAAAGAATCGAATTTCAATTAAACTTTTATTATATATAAAAAAAAAAGATTAAATTTAAATAATGTAGCGAATAAAACTTTCAATAAAATCAATACTCAATCATATCTCATAAACATTCCTCTTTTCTTTTCATTTTCGAATTGAAACCATTGAAAGTAACATGCATCGAAAGCAGCAAAATCCCCAAAGCAGAGTAATTATATTAGAAATATCAAGCTTTGACGTACCTGAATTCTTCGCTATCAGTGTTCAATTCTTGTTCAATGTATAGGAAAACCTGAACAAGTTCGCTGACTATTACGGGCCACAATGAAGTAGCATGTTGAGGTGACATTCTTAAAAGTAGCACTCGAAAACAAAGAAAGACTTGCGCCTGAATCGATGGAATAACTTGAGGTAGTCGCAAACTGTCTGCTAATCGTTCTGGTGAAAAGTAAAAGAATTTCATTAACAAGAGGAAATTCATAATTGTGCAAAGTTTGATGTCCTAAAGGCAGAGGTGTGCGGGTTCGGGTCGGATTGGGAAAACTCGGACGAAATTCCGAAACTATCCGACTGTATACGAACGTATCGAGAACCCGAGATCCATAATATATTATATGTACGTAAATTATATATATGTGTATGTGAATACAAGGATGGACAGATAATCGCGTACATGTACAATATAATAAATAGATATTATATCATATTTTTGATACGCCTTTCGGGATCTCGACAAGTATCATACCATCGAGAGCCCGCTCGATCACGCCCGAATTTTCCCGACCCGACTCGAAGCTCGGGAATATCGTGAATTCGAGAACCCGCACACCTCTGCCTAAAAGTCACGCGTTCCCCTAGCAGAATCTGCAATATTTTCATTGGTACCTTGAATTTCAGGCATATATTTGTGATACTGATCCATTTCGCTGCAAAGTATAACGTATGCCAATCTTTTCAGAAGTTGAGCTTTCTGCTCGTACTCTTGTTCCTTTGAAGAAAATATACTGATACTGCTACTCTGAGCCATCGATACACGATCTGTAACAGAACAAATTCATTAACACAATTTGTTCATATAAAATAACCCTGTACCCGAGAACCAGACGCAACTCCCAGTAAACATTAAATTTCACGTGGCATTTAACGTGTTCAGAAATGTATGATTATTTTTGTTTTCTGCTATCGTTGAAAAAATAACGAAAATGGAATTGGGTTTAGTCTGACTCCCAGGTACATTATCGAAACTTAAAGATATTGTTCATGTTAGGAGGATAGCTACTCATTAAATCCCGAAACGTTGTATTGTCATGTGTCATTAGATTATCGATTATAGTCCTCCAGTATGGTAAACAGGCTGGTGTCATTTGGAAAAAGGCAGAATCTAACAGAAGATCCAGTACATCCTTGCGCCATGCTTTCCTCGTGTACTGATAATCTGACAGGGAACTCAACAATTGGGAGCAAGCCGTGAAAGAGGCAATATTCTTTGTCCTAAAAGTTTTGCAATCGATCAAACGTGTTACTGTAAGAACATTATCTGGCACGTTAGGCCTCCCCTAGAGAAAATGGTGATACAAGAATGTCTAGCCGTTCGTCTTGTACTTTTGAAAGTTACTAAGGATTATACCTTGCCATCGTTTCGCTTCGTTATTAACCCTTTGCACTCGGAGCATATTTGGATGCAATTAATTCGAGATAATCCTTCCAGTCAAGCTTCCAAAATCAAAAAACACTATTTCAGAAGAAAATTGCCACGAACGCTCGAGAATCTATTTAGTTTTATTTCTTTCGTTAATTTTCTTTTCACGTTTTTAAATATTCTGGTAAATTACATATGTCGTCGCAGAGACGACAAATACTTGAGACGAGCGGCAGGGCATTCTTCCGCTACGACACCATTTTTCTTGGGGAAGTCCGTGGTGCCTGGCACCGAGAAGATTATTAATTTGGGATCTTACGAATGATTTTTAAGATATGGCGTGATGTTATACATGAGATTGGTTAATAGCGTTACTACGCGTTCCTTTTCTTGGGAACCATAACTAACATCCAACAAAGGCGCTACTATTTCGGCTAGAACCGCCTGAGCTTGAACACTATACGCTGCATTAGGTGGTGTGCCGGGTGATGCTGCAAAAGAAAATCCTTGTTAATTTCAGCGTCGACCAGTTAGAAATAAAATGCTAAGGCGGGTCGCTCTAATACGAAATAAGAAAATAATAACTACCAAAGGTTTCGATAACTAGCTAAATTATAAAACATAACTTGTCTAAAAAAGAAAAGCACATTACGCACCAGCACCACTTTTGCCTTCTTTACCTTCCGAAGATCCTTCCGCAACTTCAAACGCATCCTCTCTTACTGCTAAGTTTCTTCTTAACCATGTTGTTTGTTCTAAACATGCTCCTGCTATTTGCGAACAAGATTCGACCAACTGAAACATTTTTCATCCAATATTTATACGTTATAATGGTATTTATTGTAATGACAAACGGAAGAAAGAAATTACCTTTGCTGATACGTCTTGAAGGTCTCTTATATCCTTCTTCTCTTGCATCGGAGGACATTTTTGTACGTATTCATTCAAAATTGCTAATAATAGAAACTGAGCCGGTGCCGTCAGAGACAGGCCATCTTTGAGTAAACCCAGCAACGATGCCCATGATTCGATGAGGGATTGAGACGTGTTACTTTGCATGTAAACGTAAAGCAATTCTAGCACGGAAACTTCCAATGAAAAGTCTTGTTTCACACCGTGAATCGGTGGGGGGTTTTTCACAACTTGATGAACAGTTTGGACCAAAGTATCGATGGGCATCACACGAATCGCGCTCACTAAATGTACCAT
This sequence comes from Stelis phaeoptera, assembly GCA_943735885.1. Lineage (NCBI taxonomy): Eukaryota > Metazoa > Arthropoda > Insecta > Hymenoptera > Megachilidae > Stelis > Stelis phaeoptera. Next base: position 20,551,987 of record OX030930.1, read on the forward strand.
TACTTGTTGGTTCGGACAAGCCTCCGGAAGTACCTGAAAAGATGAAAATGTCTCAAGTTTGACGGCAGGATCGAATTCGACTTTCACAAAATTAAATTTATAATTTTTTGCTTAAAAGTTGATAGCGACGTATGTTATTATCTTTTTTGTGTAAGAAATAGTGGTTGAAAAGGTATAGGATAAATTTTCAATCAAGGGTTAAGGGTTTGTGAGTGCGGTTAATATTAACACTATTTGCAGTTTATTTCATAGTTCCTTTTATCGGTTATTTGATTATACAAAATTTCGGGTGTCAATCACCGGTGACTGACGTGGCGCTTAACGTGTCAATTCGTTAAAAAATGTATTTATAAAACAGTTACCTTTTTCGAAGTGCTACAAGGTTGTCGCCTTTCGTGCCAAGCAACAGCAATGGCGGCCAGGAAGTTTACTCCATGATGGAAAGATATAGGGGACAGAAGCTCTAAAAGTTGATGTTTCACTATTCTCGGACTACCCACCACGCAACTGGCTTGGTCGCTAAATCATTATCGGAAAAATGAACAATTATTAATCCAATACAGACATTTAATATATAGAAAAAATATAACAAACTTGTCTTTTGTCGCTAAGACTGCCTGCCAGAGAGTGGACAGCGATGCGATTATTCTCGGTAGATGACTCAAAGCGTTTCTTCGAGCATGCTGTTGCAATTCACTCGCACCGCTTTTGTCTTTTGACGTGTTAAGATCCTACAAAATATACAGACAAAAATCATACAATCCTTAGATTGTGTTTCATTTTTTAACCTTTTAGGTACGGTACGCCACTATAGTCACTTTCCGTGGATGTCGTTACATGAAAATGTATAAAGAAATTATAATTTATTCGTTTAGAACTCTATTCCCGCGTAATGTCGTGGTGGAAATCGTCATGAACGGCCAGGGCAGCCGTCCCAGGGAGACAGAGTTGCGTACAAAAGCGCCGTACCTTAAAAGATTAAATTCTGGGAGTTTATGGGATTCGTAAGCTTACCGGAGAAAGAGGGCTCGGCATAAACACATGAATGAGATTGTTAAATATCTGGCCCGGATTCGCCCCAGGAATTCCAGTCTGAATCGTACCGCTCCAAGGTTGATTAAACGAAAAACCAATCTGTTGCGACGTGTCCAACAAGCAATAGTGAAGTAAAAACGTTAAGGCTTCTAGATGCGTGACCGTGTAATCAGCGGGAAGACAACAGTCGACTGTGCTTATGTCCTGTAACTTCGTCGCGGTCGCGGTTTCCTCGTTGATGTAATACGAAGCCAAGTGTTCGATGTTGCAACATAGTTGATGAATGACCGATGTTACTATCGAGGTTAACGAAGATCCCATAAACGGAAGACTCGATGTAACGAGAGTCGTCCAATGCTGATGCAGATGTCTCATGTGGTCCTTTAAATCCAAAGATTCATAGGGATAAATATAAATATAAATGGAGCGGGAATTTTTCGTAATTATTAAGAACGCAATCGATTAATTTTCAAATTTAACCTTTCAATTCGATAGCCAGAATTATTAGCTTAATATTAACTTCTTTGTCAATCATTTGATTGTAAAAAATTTCGGGTGTCAGTCACAAGTGACTAACGGTGATGTTTAACGTGTTAAAAGAAAATTAATATTCACCAATTGTAAAGCACTTAGAATGCTTGCAAGGAACATCGGTTGCTGTGGAATGGCTGCACCGGGTATATACTTCAAGGTATTTCCCATAATATTTGGAACAGTACGTGTTGGCGTGCTTGGTGTTGATATAGTTGGCGGACATATTTCTTCACCTTTCTGACTACCGCATTGATGTTCCAACATGATTAAAGCTAACAATAATCTTGAATAATAAAAAGAAACATGAGTATGATAGATAACCTATAAATTTCATTCTTGTTCTCTTTTTCTTCTGCCACTTACCTCAATAATTGGATCTGAAAAGCCTCTGTATGATCACTGGCTCTGTACCTGCACTTATTTGTATCGTTATCCATCACCGGATCATTGAATAAAATTATTTCTTCTGTGAATGTAAACACTTCCTCGCTTTCTTTATGGGCGTTCTTCATATTCATCACGCTGGATACAAGACAATGCAATGCAACCTTTTGTACTTTACATTTAGCGAGAAGATCTACTATGTAGCAGCTGAAACCTTTCCCTGAATCACGAACTATAGGGATCAGCTCGGAGAATATAAGCGTCAACAATTCTGCGCTCGCTAGTTGCACCTATTAGAAAAATATAATTGAACAAAAATATTCATAGAAACATGAAATGAACGTATTCTATATAATTACTTGTCGATTCCCTGCGATTTCTTCGTGTGTCAGCCTCATCTGTCCCAAATTAGGATAATAGCTTCTCGCAAAGTAAAGGCACACACTAATTAACACTTCTAAATACATACTACTTCTGTAAGCTGCTATGAATTCTGTGTTCGCTATATCACCATGAAAGTTTCTTCCAAACACACTTTTTCTATGTCTAGCCAATAAATTCAACAAGGTTGTATTTTTTGTCGTATTGGATACACTGGTGGTCGCGGCGCAGCACAAAAACATTCTGGTGTTTGTTAACAATTCATTGCGAAGAGTACGCAGCGCGTAGAGAGTTCTGATCGAGTCGTAAACACCACAATAAAGCAGCATATGCGAATGAAGATTGTGTACTCCGATTCCGAAATTGCGACCTGTTTTTGTATTCTGGTACGAACCCTCATCAACCTGAGATAATCGTTACAAAATTAATGATTATTTCAATTCCTTAAAACGCAAAATATTACTTTTCGAACCAGATGGCGCAAAAATCGGGCTTTTAATGCCTATTTGGTGAACGCAAAGTCGCAAAGTGCCCGATTCTTGCCCTAGGGTGCAAAGCATACGTAATATACTATTACGTATTAAGGGCGCAAAATGAGTGATTGGCGGCAGAGTCGAGTTTGTCGCGCGAGCAAAGCGAGAGGGTGAGAGTCACGTTGTGCCCGTGTTACGTACGCTATTTTTTTAACCAGAGGGCGGAAAAACTAGCGTTCGTAACACGGACACAAGGTGACTCTCACCCTCGTCTTGGGCGCCAATCACCCATTTTGCGTTCTTGATACGTAATATACTATTGTAATAGCAATTATAGATAGATTTCAGTGATCCGATATAGGCTTCTCTAGGTACTCTTGGTAATTGTTTCAAAACCAGTTAATTGAACAGTGGGACTTGCTTCTCTTACGTCACCATTCTCCCTAGGGAAGCCTATCGTGTCTGAGAGCGTACAAGCAAAGATACTCAGAACATTGACTTTAACAGTATATTTCATCGATATCGAACAATTATTTCTGCGACTTACGTTTTTTGACGGTTCAGCGGTGTCGCACAATTGCATTACTCGATCGAGTACTTCGTTCAGAACTTCTTCCACTATACTATTACCACTAGAGTTACTGAAGTACTCTTCCGCGGTTGTACTAGCGTCCAGATCAGCCTCTTCGTCGTCCATCGTCCAACTAGGTACTTCAACACTCGCCTCGAAGCTTCCGACATCGTGTACATCATAATTCGTCGTGAATTCGTTCGTACTGTGATATTTGCCCTTAATGATGGTTCCGGCTACTTCCCTGGAACTACCTGGCATGGTAATTGACTCTTTTTTCCCTTTCGTTTGCTTGTTGGTCATCTCAGGGCTGCTGGAATCGAAGCTGTTGGTGATGGAATCCAACGACGAGCCAACCTCACCGTTCAGTTTCTTCAACCCATTCTTGTCTTTCGTTTTCAAACTGGAATTCGCTGATTCGAACAAACTCTCGTCCAGACTGGCCGTCGAACCTTTGTCGAAATCCATCTTCTTAAATCTCGTCGCGTTCTTCAACAATTCGGTCGTTAAATTTGCCTTCTTCACGCTGGGCAACGAATCATCCTCCGTCAACGAATCGTTGGAATTCTCGTTGCAATTCAGTGACAACGGATTGACGAACACGGATATCTTTCTATTGCCAGATATACTAGGTGGCACTTCGAGTTCTTTCATAAATTGATTCTTCTCGGTCACGTATTGATTACAATTTTCGCCAGCGGCCAACGTTGTCACAGCAAATATTCTTTTCACTTTCACCGGATTTATGGCTTTTTTCTTTTTCTTGCCCTTTCGCCATTTCTTGTCCTCGTCCACGCTATCGCTGACGTGGTATATCACGTTTCCGTCCACGGAGCTGATGGCGTAAATCTTGGCTGCTCCTTCGGTGTCGTCTTGCACCTCGGACTTTTCTTCGATGGGATCGTTCTTCGTCAGAACGGTGTTACTGTGCTGTATGCTAACGTGAAGCACGCTCATGCGACACGTAGACGGATCCAACAGTATTACTAATAAAGGATCCACGATCCGTGATATGTCGCCACGCATTAAAGAATGGAGCAGCCACGACTGAGCGTGAAGCTTCAAAGGGGAATTATCGCATAGCTGTAGATTGTCCAGTATCTTTAACAACGACCTGCAACAATCTCGTTCCTGTTAATAACTCTGTTAAATATACATGCATGTACAGTGAAAACTCGATAAATGTTACTACTGCCAGGTTCGCTTCGCAACAGTTACGGAATAGGAGAATCGTTTTTCGAATTTGGTTGCAGTTTGGCAACCAAATGTATCATTTACGGAACAGACGATTATTAACATTTATCGAGTTTTCACTGTATATAAAAAAAAATAAAATCAGATGTAACTCACTGATCGAAAGATTTCATGCATCCTCGTAACCTGGGATTTGTTTCGATCTCCCGTCCCAGATGCCACAAAGTGGAGAATCTATTAAAAGCCTCTATTCTTTTTTCGATATTCTCCGAGGTTAGGGCCGCTCCTATCACATCTTCCACCGCATCACAGGAGCTGTACAAAGCGTGATGCAATTCATGCAGCAGTTCAACGCAACGCATTCTGTATTTGTGAGCAGGTAGTTCCCCAAGATGATGCCACAGAGAATGTGCCAGCACCTTCAAGAAACAGATTCAAGATAAGACTCGAAGAAAGCCAGACGTTATTGTCTTTAACCCTTTTACCACAAATCATAAATGGACGCCTAAATGCATCCTTAGTATAGGAAAGGTGAATTTTTAGAATGCCTATGGATTCCAATAGTAGCAAAAGGGTTAAAAGTACGAAGCAACGATTAAAATACCTGAAACACATTGGTATACTGCATCAAGTAGGTAATATGCCACTGTTTCAGTAACGGTACCATAATCACAGACGTGATGCCCTCTCCGCTCTTTGTATGACTCTCGATATCGCTGTGAGCTTTTAATAAAGCCGTTAGGTCCAACAAGGTAGCGATGCTGGTTAACTGTAAAGCAGGTTGCTTGGCCAACCAACAGCTACAAACAACTAAAACTTTCAACCATTCTGGAAGAACGATATTTCCTTTCGGCTCTTCTTCTACGAATATACCGTCGCCAGGAAGAAAATACTTAGGGAACGTGGATAGTTCGACGAACAAGCTGGATGCAATTCGAACAGTTTCCTCCCATTCTGTTTGCGAAACAGAATCGACGTACAGATGAAGTATGTCCAACTGTTTGGTCTCTTCTGTCACTGACGCGTCTTGACTGAAGAAGCCAGAATCTTCCATGTTTAATCGAGAGTTTAACAAAAGCTCCAAGTATCGCATTCTTTCGTCAAAACTCTCCCTTGGACAAGATATCATCAAGGTGTCGAACATATCCTGTACCGTTCTCTCTTTACTCAACACTCGGTTGCTAATTAGTTTAACGTAGAAGATCTCGTACTGTCTCAAACATTTTTCCAACATCGTGTGTTGCGCCTGAAACGCCGGAGACGGACCTCTGCCCAGAGATCCTGTAGAACCCATAGGACTGTTTTTACTTATTCGTTTCAACGTGATTAATTGATCTTTGGATGGTGAACTGGTATTGTTAGCTTCTGTACAACCAGTTTTTATATCATCCATGCTTTTGTTTCTCGGTAAACCTTTAGATTCTTGGTTCTCTACCACCGAAACACTGCTACCCTGATCTTGTAAAGATTCGCTTAATTTCGAGGTACTTTTGCTGGATTTCTTCTTAGATTTCTTATCAGATCTTTTGGTAGCACCTCCTGAGTTTGCTCTTCTTCTAGGACTCGGACTCTTTTCGGAAAACGAGCCGTTCGACGTGTCGGGTTTGTTCAATTTACTGTCAGATTGACTTTTTTCCAAAGGGATCGCAGTCAAGGAATTGTCGCTAAATGCCGTGGAAGTATTGCCATTTGTAATTGCGTCCAACTTTGTTTCCAATTCATTTTTCTCCGCGTGAGTCGAAACTACCGTTGGTTGGACCTTGGACAATATCTTGGCGCACAATGTGAGACTTCTTGAAATCTCCGTAGGAGACAAAAGATCGATGTGACCCATGATTTTATTGACGATCTCGTAAAATAAACCGGGCAGATGCTCGGAGGGTGTATCTATAAATGCGTCCAACGACACCGTGTCGAGCAAAAATTCCGTCAATATGCACACTTCGATGAAATTCGGCATTCCGCTACCCACAGGCCTTACGGTATCGTCCTCTATTTCGTGCCTCGTTTTCGCTCGAGTCTGACAAGCTTTTTCAAACAGATGTCCACAGTGTATCCAAACGTAAGATGGTTCCAGAGTTGAAAATAATAAATTTGCTGATTTTACTACTTCGTTCGTTTTTGGTACTCTGTTCGACTGATCACAGGCATTATAAAATGTCCTGTTGAGAAAACAAGAATAACTTTTATAACTTTTCATAATATTTTTCCCACGTCTCATCAGCAAATTGAGTTATTTATATTTTACAAATCTAAGATACCTATTTAAGTCTTTGTTACGTTACACAATTTGACGGGGAAACGGATTTCGCTTTTGTCGTTAACGAAGGGTTAAGTATATTTTGCATTAAAACACATCTTACCTGAAAACTTCGAATAAAATGTCATCCAAAATTACCGGACCAATATCCACTTTTTCTAACAAGGAAACTAATATTCTGTATGGTTTCAAATCCAACGGACTTTCATCGCATACAGTTCTCAACAATGATTTTATTGCTTTGATCAACATCTCTTTCGAGTACATATCAAAATAAGTAGGTGTATGTTCCATGGTTTCTAAAACTGTTGTATGTGCCTTCCTTTTCAAAATAGATGTGCTTACTTCGGTACCCAAAAGCCACGCAAATAATCGCCTATGACGTATAAATATCAATCATAAAACATTTGACGTATCGTAAAATACTTTCCATTTTCTTTAATTTACCTATTCAAGCTCATATCTCTTCTTAGTATAGTGACAAGAGCAGCCGTGACCAGCGACACCATTTGCTCGCGTGTTAATTGACTATTATGTACAGGAAACCCAATTAACAGCAAATCCAAAGCGCTTCTTTGTACTAACACAGAACTGTCTTGTACTCCGGCGCAAAGAGCAGTTACCTAACGCGCAATATTAACATTAAATGAAATTAAAATATTATATCTAAAAGAAATTATATTTACCATAATATTAGTGTCCGTTCCCATGATATACTTTTGTTCTTCCATTGGCAGTTTTTTATTAAAATGTACTAACACAAATGATATAGCAGGTAGCCGGATTCCAGAATTTGAAGCTAAACAATCCCATAAACACGCATAGAAGTGTGCAGGGCCTACTCCTTCGCAAACTTTTTCGAGTAAGGAATTTGTTCTAAAAGAAAATTACATGGAAAGTTGATCTCTTTCGTTTAACTCATATTTTGTATTAATTATACCTATCAAAATGGTCGGAACCATCTTCTAAACCAAGAAGAACACCGCTCAAAAATCCGCTTAAACCAGGCCTTAATCTCTCTCCGAGGGGTACAAAATGTGTTTCGTATACTGTCAATAAAGATGGTCTAACATTCATAGCGGCATGACCCAACAATGGAAATAGACCTGCAAAAGAAAAGCAAGTTAGTTAATATAACAAATGAACATCGTTCCATAATGTTATTAATATAGATATTATTTTACCAGCGCTGTATATGAAGAGTTCATGACTTAGTCTGTTAGTGCCCATACATTTGAAAATAATGTCATAGGTTTCTAGAGCTTTTAAATGAACACCGGATGGCAAAGCAGGATGCATACACTGTGCCAATCTTTTAGATATCTTAATTCTTCTAGGAATAACCGGAAACTTCATATGACTTAATAACACCTTGTTTAACTTCCCAAGAGCAGAAATTAAATCTGCCCATTCGCTAGTATATTCAAAGCTCTTCAGAGCTTTGTCAACCGCAGACACATACCTGTATAAAATATAAAATGTATATAATTTACATGTAATATTTGTTACAGTTTACTACGTAATAATTTAAAATAATAACTTTTCAGAAGAAATTATAATTACAAAGAGTGTCGACACAACTATTTGACAAGTAGATTAATTATTTTACTTACACTCTATATTTAGAGTCTTTCATTAACTCGTACTCTTCCAAGGCGATGGAACCCATTGTTAGAATTTTATGTTGTAATTTATAATAAAAATAGATAACTATTTATCACATAAACTTGATCCTTTTTTACATTATCCCAGAACTGATTAGTATCACTAGTGATTCATATAAGACAAGTTCCGTCGAGGAAAACTCTTATCACGCAACGCATTGTGTTTAGATAAGAGTGTATTCTGTCTAAAGGAAAAGTTTGGTAAGTTCGTATTACACAAACGTTGGTCGTAACCGAGTGTTACAGAACCTTCTTTGCGATCAGATTTCAACGATAAAAATAAATCACAACGTTCATATTAACTGGTTCAATCAATTTTATTTTATATTAAAGAAGATCGTTTTATCAATATCGTTCAGCACGTATGTATCAACGTTCGTACCATATGATCGAGAAATACTGTATTTTTTCGAGAAAATAAAACGGTATGTTCTCTTTGTCGCCGTCAAGAGAAATACACACATTTAGAAACGAAATTTTCAGAAAAAATTTAAACGCACAGTAATATATATCTTTTTTTTCATGTGTTTATACGTTTACAGTTATCCGTATAGAGAATCGTATCGTCCTTACGCGAAGTGTCATCCGTTCGAAAAATTTTTCAGCGAAACGTTTCGCGACGGAGGTTAATTGGATATCGTTTAACAATGGTATCGATGAAACAAGAGATTAAAAATAGCGAGTAAATCCTATTGTTGCACATCGGTCCGAGAAACGGCTCACCTTCTGTTGTTGACATTTCAAATTTGCATATGTTGTTAAGGGTGAAGGTGAGAAGCATTAGGCGATCGCGGGATTTTCATTCACCAGTGCCGTCGACATCGAGAAACGATTTCAAAAAACGGACTCGTCGAATAACCCGACAACCCTCAGAACGGATCATCAGAGTTTCTCTGAAACGCTTCCGTCAAACGAGATTTTCCATTTTTCTTTTCTTTTCTTTTCACGTCGCACGTACCACCTACGAGCGCTTGAAGTTAGCTGCGCTCCGACGCTAGCGTACATGCAGCGCAGTCAACACGTCACAATAAATTTTATCTTTTTATATTTTATACAGCTGGGACAATTTTTAAAAAATAAAAGCTTTTTATTAGATAGTTTTCAATTAGTTATTCAAATTTTCATTTATAATTGTAATATGCCGAGTGCGCATAATACAATATTCAAAGTTCGAACGTTTATCGATGTTATTCCTTGAGTATTCGATTTTATTTCATTTGAATAAAAATGAATATATTTCAATAATTTTACGTTTACACCGATCATAAACTTTTATGGAAATTTTTAATAAAAATACTTATAAGTACTTACTTATTGGTCTTCTTTAACACATACTCGACGCGCTCAATATGTTCTGAATAAAGATCATTTGTTGGTTTTAAACCGTCCGATAAACGCACAAAATAAAACAAACGATTATCCAAAGAAATGGTACTGCCCTATTCTCTGTTAGTTTTGCCCGACCTTATCTTTTTCAGTCCGGCCTTATCTACCCGTGAACAGGGAGAAGTTACTTCGCCCGAGTACATTTTATCAATATGCGATGAAGTATGAAAAATGTAACGTGTCAAGAAATAATAATTTTTTCATCATTTCCTTTATATTAATATACACGCCCCATAACGGTTTCATACTAACGATACTTTACGAACAAAACTATCTACTGAACATTTACGATTCATTACAAATACATAATTATTCATTATTTAGAATCATGATTTATTACAAATTTTTTTGAATTCCATGGATATGCTAAATTTCACAACCATAATAAAGAGAAACAATTGTAACAATTCGTAGAGAAATCAGTGAACACAAAAATTAGACGAATTCTAATTATTAAATAAAACTGTTAATAATCTAGTTTGATTATAAAGAAAACAAGAGTTTAGGTGGTATTATAATATTATTTACATGGAATGTTTTCATATTTAAATTTGTTCAGAACTCTTATATAAATTATGCGAATAAGCAAATTCTTTTGGTCTATATTATAATAATGAAGTGTTCTTTAATAAGTTCAAATACTTTCACATAATTAAATATCATTCAGTCAAACTGAAATAATAAAAAACTAAATGCAGTGTATTAATAAGCACCTTAAAATACAACTTTTAACTTCCTAAGCAAGATGCCTCGTAATTTGTTTGTCAGCACATAATAATACAATTCAATCAATTGCATAGGAACACAATAATTACTTATAACATAAACAGTAATCCCCTTCGACTTTCTTCCATTCTAATCAATATGCTACGCGATTTTTAAAAAACTGCTTTCATATATAAACTTCGTGAGATAAAACACGATTTGTAAATATAAATTTTTATAAACACATCCTTCTTCATCGAGAATTTAGTTTTGCTCCTAGTGGTTGCGGCCTTGAATTGCGGTCAGTTCTTTTCTGTTGCTGTTCAAACAATCGTTGTTCTCTTTCTCTCCGCTTCTGTTCCCTCAATGCTTTTGTTGGGTCGCCGAATTCCTTAACCGTTTCTTCTTCCCAGCCAACAGCATTATCTTCCCATTCTTCGAGCTCATTCTGTCAATTTTATACTTTACAAACTAGTTCTGTTGTATCAAAATAATAATTATATACAGTATTTGAACTTACAGATGGTATAGGATTATTAGCTACCGCTAATCTAGAGGAATTCCATGATGCATTGTCCGATGCTTTATCCTTAATTAGAATTTTTGTCTGCGCAGTAATCTTTGGTGTCATATCCTAAAATGTGGAATGGCGGTTAAATACATTGCATCCGATGCTGTTAAAACATTAGAAGTAATTACTTCAAAGAAATTTGGTAACTGCTCCTCCGTCCCTTCAGGTGTTTTAGATGCTTGCTGCCGGTATTGGTCAATCTTAGCTTGTATCACGTTAACTGGCTTATTTGGTACGACTACAATAGGATTTTCTTCCCACTGATCCCACTGCTCTGATTCCTTGAGCAAGCATCTTCAGTGATTACTATTATCGAAGTCAATGGTACAACAGGGTTTACATGATCTTATACTTGTCATTAAGTAACAAGGTACGAACGTATATAACGTTTGAAACTCACTGTTGCGTTATTCGGAGTGTTCGGCACTACGCCGACAACAGACAATGGAATTGAATCGCACGACGATCTTCGTCGACGTCGAAGACAGCACATTGCTCGCTTAAATACTCCCACTAATATCACAACGAGGGCTTTCAATCGATTCACTAAAAATTCTACTGCCATCGTACAAGATCGGCATAAATCTAACCTCTTTTCTAGCTATTGATAAAAAAAGTGTTTTTATGAGAAGGAATTAAGCTTGACCAAATGTCATTTTGTCGAGAAGCATTTAAAATGACTTGACTTCACTTTCGCATCATTTCTTATTTACTTTAAAAGCACTGATAACAATCAACCTTTTGTTGACGGTACGCCTTTCGTTGAATATTATTGAATAATGTATAGAAGTTATCCGGAAATATCGATTGAGGCAGCTTGTTCGATTATCGACTTTTTCAACAGGTTGTTATCGCTTTCACTCGCAATTCGAGTTTTACGCGGACACAAAGCGACGCATGTTTAAATTTGAAACCTATTCAATAAATTACAACAGATCTGATTGAAACATATTTTATTAAGATTTATGGACACAATACAAAATTTATTTATGTACGAACGCATTTTTCGCGTTTAGTTTTACGATCGAATTGACATTTTTCGTAAGGACCGCATTTCACTCCCGCGCAATAAACGCCATCTGAAACGCACAGTGTTATCGAATCGTTCAAATAAGGAAATAAGGAAATAAGGAAATTTAATCATTCTCTTACCATTATGTGATCCTTTGTAACTAGTACCGGTACTTAAGAGACTAGACTGTACGCAAGAACTACCTCCGCATCTATTTGGACAACATTTTTCATTCATCGAACATTGAAAATCCGAAACGCATCTAGGGAAGCATTTCGATACGCTATCCCGATATGGGCAATGACCATCCTTAACTAACACAAAAATTAATCAATTAATTTATGCTGTATGTATTCCTTATCAATACTTATAATGAACTATAAATTTATATTATTGAATACATTCTACGATAAGTATCGATACCGATCAATAAACATTCGTAAGGTTACAAAAACAATACAGTCGTAAATGTGTCACTAATTGTGAAAGGCCGAGTCCTTGACAGTAACTTTTCGTTTTTCGTATTCTACCTGAGTGCGTGGAAAGTACAGTTTTTTAAGGTTAAATATATGTATAATAACGATCGAAGTTGGAAACGTGATTTAGAACGAAACGGATAATTTAAGAAGAGTAATCGAAGATCACTCTTCGAGATACATAAATGTATCTGTGTTATCAATGAACTGCAATATTTAGTAACTTTATATTGAATAGAAACAATTTAACTTACAAGACAGCTGAGCGGCTACTGCAGCGATCAACAAGAACACCGTCAGTGTTAAAATTGTTCCTCTGTCTACAATACAAAATAATGCAAAACTGTAATTATAAAATTGATAAAATTATAACAAATTTTTATTGCAAATCAAACGATCACAAAAAGGATCATTTTAATTTTTATTGCAATATCTCCAAAATATTATATCTATTAAAATGTGTCAAATAAGAATGCAAATATGTACGCACGCATTTCCATTTGTCAAGAATCTTGTACGATGTTTTCCTTCCGCCTAGATCACCAGGTTTGTTCAACTGGCAGATGAACCGCGTCTAATCGATCCACGATAACAACGCAGCTTCTTATTAAATCTCTCCTTTTTACTCCGTCTTTTTCTTTTCTCGCTCACTTCCACCTCTATCTCGCAAACGAAAGCTTCTTGACGCGAAACGTACAGGTCGCGTAACGACCGGTTGATTCAACGAGTTTCCGACATTCCCCTGTACCATTTCGCTTTATAAACGGCTTGATAGTTGACAGTCATATTATCGAAATGTTTTCTCATTATGATTCAAGCAAGTGTTCGAAGAATAATGCAGCTGGGTATTTCATTACGATACATATGTATGTATATGTACATTGAATTTTGTATGATTCATGCAGTCTTCAGATTTGAGTATCGTTTGACGTGAATTGTCGCTGGAAATATGATTAGACATTTAGGACTACAATTTGATCATCTATGACTCATGAATATGCACCGTGCAATTTATATACAGTACAAATCGTATATGTTTTAAAGATTATTGGAATTCTATCTGATTCTATCATTATTTTTCATTTATTAGGAGTGGGTCAAAGTTTCCAATCTTTATAAGGCATAATTTCTATTATTATTATGAATATAAAGATTCATTTTTTTCTTTTAATTAATATAATTTCGGTAATATTCGTAAGCGACGAGGCTTATGCATACCTCTAATATACAAAACGAGATTTTCATTTGATATAAGTTCTATTATTATTCATGGACGGGTTCTTTATGTAAATTTGACAGTTTATTTTTTGCCCATTCGCCTCGTCGTTTTATACCTGTTAATGTATTATCACAGTATAAGAAATTTATTTCTTATACTGTGGTATCATCATATTCAAGGTTCTATGTAAATGTAGGTTAATAGGTTAATGAAGTAATCTGTTGAGTAATGACTGGTAATGACATTCGTCGGTGAAATTACTTCCTAGAAGTAGCCGTTTTAAAAATTTCGTAGTATTGTTTACATTCTACGAACGCGTGCGCAAAATTTCAATTCTTCTATGGTTTTTTCAAATATTGATCTTCGTTTCGTTGTTCGATCGATCTGTTCGATCGTAAGTCCGTAGTATGTTCCTTTTGTTCAAAATAATATTTTTATCGTATGCAATTCTATTCAATTTTATATGTCATCACTAAATAGTTTCTTGTGCAGTAAAATTTGTTTAGTTTTAAATTAAAATTATTCGTTACAGATTTATATGTTACGCGATTCAATAAATATAAAATTAATAAATTATCGTTCAATTTGGAATCGAAAATTTATTACTAAATTTTGTATATTGCATTATGTGTATAATACATACTACAGTCATTTATTGTTTGATTCAGTGTATATAGCTAAAAACTTTCAATTTATATATAATATTAATAATCACAAAAATATATATGTACACTAACTAAGCATAACACCGTAATAATGAAAAGTATGGCACAAGTTAATAGTACATTTTACTGACACGATAAAAACTAAAGAGTCTTTTTCTTTTTCTGTTAATATAACATATAATAATCTTAACTAGTTATTATTGTAAAAGTAATAAGGATAAGAATTTGGATTTCCAGGGTAATTTGCATAAGGATTGCTGGGCGCATTGTAAGGATCTTCTGGCAACGGAATAACTGGAATTTCCATAGATTCAACTACCTCAACATCTGCTTTCTGACAAGCCAATGCGCCGCAACGATTCTTGCAACATTTCAGAGTTCCTCTGCAGTCACTGTCGACACTGCAGGTCGGCGAACATACCCATCTTCCTTTTGGCACTGCTGGACACGAGCCTGGTTTCTCTGAGCATAAAGAAATCAGTGAACCTTTTAATGTAAGTATCTTATATGTGACAGTTAATTAATTATACAATCTTTGTTTTACATACCTTTTGAAATTGCTTGTCTCATGGTTACAGGTTTCGAGCACACAAAGCCTCCGCAGCTGGTTGGACAACACTTGCCAATTCCTAAGCAGTGCGAATCGGAGAAGCAGGATCTACTACAGATTTGTACCGGCAAAGCTGGTGGACAGGAACCTGGTTTCTCAGCGAATGGTTCATACCTGAAAACATCGTATTAGTTGCATAGAATAAAAATATCAATAGTCACACGACATACCTGGACTGACCAAGAGTGGTAGTTGCAGCCAGCGATAATACAAAGACCACCAAGAGCAACTTCATTTTTCAGTTGTTTTAGAAAAACAGTTTTAATACAGCTGAAAACAGAACAAGATCAGATTTCTTTTCATTGTTGTTAATATTTATTTTATCACGTTTTTAACTTAATTTTAATTTTGTATTTTAATTTAAACGATTATTTACATTTATTTGATCAATTTTTTTCAGGACGAACAAGATGAACATTCCAATCAATAACACAATTTTCACAGTGTCTTACTTGTGAAAAATCGACGACGATGAAATCGAAGAAAGTGTTCATCGGTAGTTTTTTTCGTTTTGAATGAAAGGGAGAACAATTTTCCACCTATATAGCATCGATCCCCACTTAAGAAGCGCGCGAGGCACGCGGGGTTCGCGCGTAACAGAGATCAGAGATCGTTAGTCCTAACTCGGATGTCGAACCGCAACGGTAATTAACCGGGCAAATCCAATTAACGAGAAATCTGAATCGAGCGGAAGAATGATAGTGGTTTCTTCGAAACTGGGGGAAAGAAATGCGTGGGCGTTTGCAGTCTAGACGATATCCGGATAGCCTGAACCGTATATTATTTTTACCTCTTTTTGCAAATTCAGAAGAAGCATTTCAACATTTGTATTTTGTTAATAGTTGAAATACTAATCACACAATTTTCTTCAGGTTCACTTAAACTTTTATATCGTTCAGATTAAGGACACAGATAGGTTGATTTTCTATACAGATCATTTTTATAAAATTTTGTCCACGAAATGTTTGAACTCTATTTGTACGTATGTATACATGTGTGAATCAAAGAACGGTCATCGTACCTTTCTCGTCGAAAATAGCCGTCCTTCGCTCGTGAAAGAACGGTTTAATCAGAAATCGAAAGTTTTCGAGGATAAATGTGACTGGTTTTTCCTACTATCGACGCGGACACTGTAACAGGTAGTTCACTACTAACAATGAATACCTGATCCTATGTTTTATTCAGAAATGCGTTTGCTTGTACGCAAACGAACATGACATCACATATCGTTTAAAGATGCATCGTATGCCGTGCTAAAAATTGCTTCGAGACGCATGGTGTCATTGTTTTTGAAAAATGATCCTTAAATCTTTAGCGGGAAAATCTTTCCTGTCTTTATAGGCGCCTAACGAGAATCTGTGTAAACGTTTACTTTCGCAAGGAATTCTTCGAAACACCGATTGTCGAGGATACGATCGTTTGATTTTTAAATTTAAACTTGTAAAAATTATGATTGTAAAATTAAGGTTTAATTCTATGTAAAATTTTTAAATTTAAGCCTTCAGTTTGCTATCTAAGGTTATCAATATAATAATCTTCTCTTTCACTTATTTCATTACATAAAATTTTGAGATTTCGGTCACCTATGACCTCCCCAAGCATTACACAGATTTTCGAGGACAACCAGTTCTTCTTACGAATCATCTGAACAGTGCCAACAAAGTTTATGAGATTAAGAAAATGCTTAGATCAATAATTAAAATTACTTGCTTCAGGTTTTTTATTTCAAATGAGAAAACTTGGCTATTATCAAGATTATGTTTCATCCTTTATTTATTTTCTTTTCTACTTTATTTTCAATCTCAAAATTCAGCTAGCACTGAACGTAGGTAGTGAATTATGAAACGGCTCTGGTATTTTATCTTTGCGTTTATTGTTGTAGACATAAATATCAAAAGTAGGTAGAAAAAGAAACAATTACAATGTAAAACGGCTAGAGTAACGCGTTACAATTTGCGATACGATAAATGCATTCTTGGTACTTGTTACAATATTTGTCGTTGTTCTTACGTAAAATAAAAACAACTCTACGCCTGTACATAGTATTCTTTATACTTATAAACAATTAGAGAATATAGAGTAAAACGATGCGGCGACGCCAGTTTTCGTTTTACAGTCTTTTCTTGACGCCGTTGAAAGAAATCTTTTTTTTTTTTGTTTTAATAGTAAAAATTAACTAAGAAACAATGGGAATAATTGATTGTAATAATTATTAGGATTAGAGTAGAGGATAGTATGTACATATATTCTTTTTTTTTTTTTATGCGTGTTGGCATTTTTGCCAAACGATGAAACTTTGATTTGGCGCTCGCTAGCATTGTATTTGTTATTGGACCGAGATCCGAGCATTATTTAATTAATATACAACTTAGTGGCGTGGTTAATGAGCCTCGAATGCTTGTCAGTTCAGATCAACTAATTGAATTTAAATATTTTTCTAACGAGACTGGGATCAAATGGAAACGTCGTCTGAGCGAAAAATATTTAAAATCTTTTTGAAATCTTTTCACATTACCATTAAATTAAAGAATTATAATTAATACAGCTAAATCTTCTATTAGAGTAACCTATATATAGCTTCTTAATCATTTTTAACATATTCATTATTACAAATACTAATCAATATTTTATTAACAATAACAATAATCTAATAATTCTAATAGATACGTTGATATTATTCTTGCATTCGAGGCGGTTTTAAAATAATAACTGGAAGTGTACAGTAGTACTAACGCAAGTAGAAGTGTATTAACGTAAAAATGAATTCTCTATAGATTAAGTCACGTTTCGTCGAGTATTCATAGAAACAAAAAGAAGGCATAAAGTAATGTACACAAAGAGCACGAGAACAGAATACATCGATTTTATAATCTTCGTGTTTCTTGAAGCGAATCATGTACATTTAAATACGCTACTAATACTAACGATTATGAAAAATATCGACGTTGTTCGACACTCGATCGTTGAAGGCACTCTCTATAAATGATCGAGCCTGCTTCGATTTAAAAAGAGAAGGAAACTGGAGAGATGCAATCGTGTTTGCGGTAATATTCTTCCTTCTACTTCTTTGTGGAGGCTGTAACAGAAAAATTAAACATCAATTTTATCCAATTTTAGAATTAGAAATATAACGTACAGAATAAACTTTCTTCTTCTATTCTTATATTCTTTCAAATATAATACCGCTTAGGCAGCGCCTGGTAATATAGTGTTTGTATATTTTTTCAGTCTTAAAACAATGAATAGTAATGATGAAATATTGTTCGAGATAGTCGTTATCCTACTGATTGAGTAGTGTTATTTATTATTTATTTGCAAAATCATATTAGATAAAAAATATTTTTAGTTTTGACCACTAGCGCCATCTACGTGAAGAGTGCTGAAACTACTTAATAATTACCGATTGAGATTTCCAAAACATCATTACGCTGTCGGTAAGTGTTGGTGATAATTTGCGACGGTCGGTAACCGTTATCAACAATTACCGACCGAGGAACGATGTTTCGGAAATCTCAGTCGGTAATTGTTGAGTAGTTTCAGTACCTTTCTCGTAGATGGCGTTAGTGGTCAAAAATAAAATATTTTACAAAATACTTATAATTTTGCAAATAAATGACAAATCATACTACTGAATTAATTGTAGAACAACATAACAGACTCTAGACGATTAACAGACGATTAAGTAATCAACCTTCGTGATTTCCCCCAAGTAAAATGATTAGCTCATAAAGAATGCCAAGAATCGCGCTGCTAAGATAGTTGCGGATCCAAAGAGAGAGGTACATTTACCGACGGAGCCCCAGGCCCACCAGGCCCATTTATTCCCACGCCAAAATACACAGGGGCTGGCAGTCTTTAATAGTAGTTCGTCGGTGATATCAAATTACCAAAAAGAAGTAAATGATCGTACCTCGTGGAGGAACAGGGGGCGCGGGTGTCTTCTTACCACCGCCAACTTTGAACTCCTGGGACACATCCACGTTCATATACTCCGGCATTTTACCAGTATCCGGTACGTCCACACCTTCACAACCGTTCACAGAGTCCGTTTCCACGTACTCCTCGTTCCCTTTACTATCAGTTGGTTGACCTTGACCGTGGACACCACCGAGAACCTTCTCTTCCGCTCGAGCGGGGCTTTCCACTTTGGACGAGTTCTTCGACGATTCAGAATCATGACCCGAATCCGGAGAGTGTCTCGGCTCGGTCTGATGTTCTTGAATCGATTCCTGGAACGTGGTGACGCACGCCGGTGTCACGTTCATGTAATTCATGGGAATGCACATGCCCGCCGGTGGCACAGGCGTTGAATTCAACGTGGACGGCTCGACATTGGCGTAACTGTTCCCGGGGTGTTTGGATGGTTCTAATTCCGGGATGTCGTGGACCGCCGGGGATGAATTTTGGATCATGTCTAGGTACTTGGGGTGGTCGCAGGGCGAGCTTGGCGTTTTTGGTTCCTTCAGCGAGTTGTCTGTTTTGAAAGCTGTGGAATTTTGAATAAGTAATTTTAATTGGCGTAATAACTGCAATGGAATTGTTAATGCTTCTACTAAGACTTGTGTATATTATGGTAAACTGCAACGCATTGAATTTCTAATTAAAGAACAGATTCGTAATTAATTAAATGAAATGTTATTTGAAGTGTTCGAATTTTGTATCTGCGATCCGACATGTCCCGATGGGATCCGATTTCTCCCGATTCCCCCCGAATCACCTTTCAACGATACAACTATAATAAAACTTCAAATATTCAAGTATTTGAATATCAAATCCGAATCCCAAGCTACAAAATTATTCGAATGTTCCCGTATAATTCCTATGATTTGTTAAAATATAAATCAACGAATCAGCAAATAAATATTAAGATATATTGGGATTTACAGTGAATGGGTAATCCTGATGGTGGAAAGGCGATGTAGTACTCGGTGTCCTCTGCTCTCGACGGTGGATGCGACGGTCTGAGATCAAGATCGTTTCCGGTCGAGGATCGAGGAGACGAAGAGTACCTGAGCGCGGGTGAGTACCTTCCGGCGAAAGGTTTTGGGGCAGGTGGTATTTCGTACGACATCACGCCAGCCTTGTCTTCTCTAGCATTTTGGAGCTAAAAATTTCAATCGAAACAAATGAAATATGAAAAAGAGATTTGAATATTTTAATTCCTTTCGATACTAACTCGTCGATCTTCGGTATCGGAATGAGTTCCACTGTCTCCTAGACTGGTTCCGCTGCATCCACTGGCAGTACTCATTCTACCAGACGAAGACGAGCCTAGAAGAATAAAAAACGTAATAAATAATCTGTATATATTTATCACTTCTTTTTTTCTTTTAATCCAGTTAAAGTTCATACTCGAAACGCTACGAAGGCTTAAACTGCTGACTGGTCTTCGATCCGCCAATCCACCATTGACAGTTTCCGTTTTGGTAGTCGAGGACGAGTCATCACTTCCGTTAGCAGTATCCTTTGAATCTGTAAACGCATCGAATTATATAAAATCGTTATCTTTCTTCAAATCACCGAGAATAACGCTGCTGCGTCTCTAATTGTATAAAAACAAATACTGTATCACATTGTACAATGTTCATAGAAGCATGTTTCTCTCGAAAGATCAGTAGTCGAGGTTATAACACTTGTCCCGCCTAATTCAACAAAGATGAATGCAAAGAATCAAATGTTATTCTAACCTTCTAATTACCTGTAGGCCAGGTATGCTAAACTGGACGGCCCCTTCCATACCTACTAGACTCTGACGATCGCAGTCGAATTTTTCCTTCTCCGATCACCCACTACGTTCATATACATATACTTGTATTGACTGCGATCGTCGGAGTCTAGTAGGAGTCTAGAAAGAGGAGAAGTGTCCTCTGTGACTCGCGGGCCACGAGTCCCACAGTCCCACTGTGGGACTCAGTGTCACAAATGTAAAATTTCTAAGCGCCTATAGGCGCCCACAGTAGCCAATGGGTAGGCTTGCCGGGTGTAACGCCTTTTGGCCGATTTAACGGTCAAGCGACGTCATAAGTAACCATGCTTGCCGGGTGTAACGCCTTTTGGCCGTTGTAACGCCCAAGCGACGTCATCAGTAACGTCCAGTAACGTGCCAGTGGAGGGAGAAGCAAGTAATGACGTCACTGACGCCAGCGCTGGTGCTAGACTCCCAGATTAGTTCCACGATCCACCGCGTGGTGCGCACAACATCAATCGATGCATACAGATCTATGTGACGGTACTTGACCGTTCTTGGCAAGCCCGGCGGGCAGGGATCGGTTGTCGTCAGCCCCCGAGTCTGTACATACCTTTCTTTCCTTTGGAGAAGAATTTCCGAATCCTATCGAAAGGAGTTGGAGCTTTCATTTCTTCCTTCAGTTTCTTCTGTATCCTTTCGTACTCCTCCCTCATCGCGGTCAATTGTCTCTGTTTATCTTTGAAGCTTTGTTGAACATCGTTGCGGTTCCTCCAGTTCTCCACGAGTCTCTCCACCTCGGTGATCGTGAACACGTTGTTCTTGAAGTCGTTTATAATTTCAAGAAGCTCGTCCTGAGGACCCGAAGGTTCCCTGGATTTTGTGCTCGAATTCGAAGCTGCTCTGCCATAGGAGCAGGACGACTGATTGTTCTCCTCTCGAATAGCCATGGGATGATTATCTGGACGATTCTGTGTTGGCGTCGCTGTTCGAGACGGTTGTTGGCTCGTCATGCTCGACGTGGGTGTTCTCGACCCTTTAAAATTTAAATTTACTCTAAGTTAATTGATTTAAGTCTCAATTAGGAGAATATTCAATTTTCCAAAGTTTCGAATGCAATAGTTACAATTTGAACAAATAAAAGAAATCACGTACCAGCTGGATGCATTTTCATGTAACCTTGAAAGGGTAGCTCAAAGCCGTTCAAGATGTTCGTCGAGGGCGTCGGTGTCGAAGGACTGACGACGACTGGGGTCGGCGCCGGTACGATCGAGTAATTCGCTTCGATGGGGTTACTAGTTGTCGGGCTCGGGGTTACCGGTAATTGGCATGGCAAGATTAAAGACGTTATCGGTCTTGCGGCCGGTGGCACCGAGTATGCTTCGCTCAAAGGTCGTGGACGACAATAATCTTCCTTGTCGTTGTTGGTGTCGCTCGTTGTGTTAGTCGTCGATGGGTCCGCACCTATGAATCGTTCATATCTTACTGTAACGTTTAAACGTTTAAACGAACCTGTTTCATGTCATAACCCAGCCTCAGCAAGATATATTTCTTGATTAAGGGTTTATATGCAGTCATGAGGTCGAAAAAATTCATTTGTTCGAAGAAGGGTGTTTTGGGTACTGGAGCTGCTGTTGAGGATCTTCATTGACTCCATGCAAGTTAATAAAATTTTACCAAGGATTGAACGAATCATTTTTTCATCTTCTTGTTGTTTATAACCTATTTTACAATCAACAATCATGACTGTTTTTTCAAAACCGCGGTAAAAATTGAAAATTCAATATTTTACAAAATCGATGCGTTCAATTCCGAGGGAAATTCATCTACTAACAGAATCTATTTAGTTTTCTGATGTCAGATAACACCGTGATGAGTTATAGCCTTCCAACCATTCAGTTTATAATATTTTGTTTATGAAAAAATTACCAAATGTTCTTGAAATCTTACTTTTTTATATACAACAAGTTTTAAACAAATTAATCAATTAGATGCTTTAAAAAAAATTCCTAAAAAATCATTATTTCTTTTTTCGACCTCATGACTGCACGTTGCAGGCTACACTCACTTGCTGCTTGGTCGGTGGTCGTCTCGCTGATCACCTTCAGGTAGCTGTACATGTTGGTGAACTCGTTCATTTGCTGTGGACCCGCGGATTCAAGGTGCAGCCCGAAACATGCAATGCAAAAGCAAGATACCAGTTAGTTCACTGGACATTTTGTACACCATCGAACGGAAGAGTATACTTTTTACATTAATTTCCTGTATTATTTCTTTTTAACGCTTTTCACATAGGACAACCGTGCGACTATCAACACATTCGTTGCGGCTCTAAGCTTGGTATTAATATCAACAGCAATATTATTCACATTACGATTAATAATATTAATAACCGATTGTGAGCGTGCCAATGCGGATTGTCCCAAAAGTTTCTTACCCTATCTGCACACAACACTTCGTGGGGCAGTGTTAAAAGGAAGTGCAGTATAATGCAGCTTCCGGAGAAATGGAGGAAGATAATAAGCCAAAGTTAATTTACATAACTCAATAACTTGACATGAAACATAAAATAATATACATCCGTTGTTTATTAACAAAGAGAAAGGAACTTCTAGGACAACTTAATACATGGTCGTGTGCAACTTAGGTTTCCTTCAGACAGATGGGTATTTACGAAGGTGAATGGTATCGCAGATTTCTTTATATTCTCCCCAGGCTCACCCAAAACTGAAGGCTTACCGCTAACCGAAAGAAGCCTACCTTACATATCTCACTCACAATGGGAGCTATGCAAGTGTTGCGCTCACTTATTGCCACCTTATAGAGTTCGTCCAGCTGAATATTCCGATACCACCTTTTGGGCGTAGATGGCCAATAGTTTAGGAGATATTAACGATTAAAGTTAGTTAGACTTTAATAATAATAAAATCAAAAATACTTAGTAAATTATTAACAGGTGCAAAACCTATAGCATAGCTTCAATAAGTGAACATAATAAATGGCGACAGCACGTAAAAAGAAAAGGTAAGGAACGGAGGATTTCAACCGTGCACCTTTGGATTTCCAGGCAAACGTTTAACCACGGGACTAACCATTTGTATGTGTTAGTGTATTATGATACAGAATTTAAAGTCTAACTAACTTTAATCGTTAATATCTCCTAAACTATTGGCCGTCTACGTCCAGAAGGTGGTATCAGAATACTCAGCTGGCAAAGTTTCATAAATAAGTGAGCGTAACACTTGGGTAGCTTCCCTTGCCCAGTGTAATTAAGAAAATGACAAATTTTCGAAGCTACGAATGTGTTAATTTACAATGATCTGTGTTACTGCAGCTACACAAAGAGATGGCTTTCGATGATTGGACGAGAGAATAGAGAAATATTCGCGGAAGTACCGGTTCCATTGGACTAACTGTGACACGTTGGTTTAAAGGCGATGTTTTTGTACCATGTAGCCACGAAGCTGATGCGCCAGTCTCACGTGTCCTGCCTGTTCCGCGAGATCCGCCGGTGTCAATTCCGACACGTTCCTAAGATCGCAAGCTATATCACCGCCTGGACACTCCAGCAGCTGCCAGGCTAATCTCTCCAGGCCAAAACGTGCGGCGAAATGCAGCAACGTTGGATTTTCTTCAGGACCTGGATCACACAAAATTCTGTCACTCTTCGATTCGACTTTTATCTTTTAACGAAGAACAAAATTAATCGGCAGTTAAATCGTTGAAGTTCTTACCAACTATCCTTTCTGGCGGCACAGAAACAATCATGAGTGTACAAACTTTGATCGCACGATGGTTTGAAAGAATTAATTCTTACGTTGGTAACAGAATACGCGAGTACTCAGGCTTTTTGCATAAATTTTAACGTTAAGGGGGTAAAGGGGTTCAGAGTAAAAACGAATCGACTTTTTTTATTATTGAAATCGATAGTAGTCTATCCAGAGAACATATTTTTAAGGCTTCAAGTGTGAATAAGCGCCGGAATAGTTCAAAATGAGTGCCGAACGCTTCCGAGCAAGAATCGAAACCATGGTTTCCAAACTTGCGAGCACGACTGAGAGAAAACTAATCGACCGATTCACTTGATTTTTTTTTTAACGAAAGAATGTAAATTTAGTTTCTACGCGAACCTACGATATTGGTGAAATTTAATGTTTAAAAAAAGTTATATACAAAAATCGAAAATTCCACTTCTATCCGCGATTTTGAAATTTTCTTTGCAACAATCTTCCCAGATTTTAGGTTCATATAGAAACCACACTCATCAGCTTTGAAAAAATCTTCGGGTTTTTTGTTTTGGACGATTTTACGAGGCACTAGAGTGCTCGCAGATTTCAAGAAGTTTTTTAAGGCTCCTGCGTATTCTAGCTCTAACTTTCGTATACGTCAGTATAATTACTCATCAAAATTAATTCAAATAGTCCACTATATGTACGATAAATGGTAAAAACCGCGAAAAGATCCATCGAGTAGTTTCGTTAAAAAAAAATTCATGTACAAAGGCTTTTCTTCAGCTTTCTAGATACCTTTACGCCTTTAAAAACGTACATTAACACTAAACGCACCGGCACTTTACATATACCTATTCTTACGATAAAGGTTTGACCCTTTATGAAATAAACGTTGATTTTTACAAAGAAATTCTTCATTTATTTAATACCTTCTGATTTCTAATAATATAATCAAACGTATATTTTAATTTTCATAAATAAACTAATCAATCAGTTACACTTTATACATACCACTGGTTTCTCCTTCGTACATTTGAAATTTTGAAAGGGGTCATTTGACTCCTTTCGGTACGTTTAGTGTTAAGCGTCCAAAGAATGGGAATCTCAGGATACAAAGAATCGCATAAACGAGTACTCGGGTATCCGGTTACCTGGACAAGGGTTAAACAATACTCACTCGAGTGGACTTTTTGAGTGGACACCACACCACTTGGCGTGGACAGAAGATTAAAATGCGGCGGGACGTTTCGTTGAAACGCATGGACCATCCAGTTGTCCAGCTGTTCGCGATCACCCGGATTGAAGCCGAACGTCTGCGATCAAAATCGATCAAAAATTAATTCGCATAAACCTGAAATGTTCCTCGACTCGCGTTAAAAGTTTCAAGAGTCTCAATTGGTAAAAACAAAGGTGACTTTCGTTGATAGATTCTCAAAACTTTCAACTTTGTTCGCGTACCAAACTGATCCCGTACCTGACACATGAATTCTAGAGGATTGTCGTGGGCTCGAAGGATCTGATCGAGCTCCCTGAGCCTGCTCTCGCACTTCACCTGCCTAACGCCGAGCGGACAACCGTTTTTCGATATCCTGACGCCGACCAACATGGACACTTCGAGGCATCTCTCGGGAACGGAGAACTGCAGGGCGTACGGATTCCTCCTCTTCACGTGGGCGATATCGATCGCCTCGCCGCAACGATCGACGATCACCGATACGTTGTCCTCCGGTCGTAGCGGGTCGTTCAGCAAGGCGATTATTCTGTTGTGACCCTGGAATCCGTTAATCTTTCGGTCGAGCGTACTTCTTGGCTACCGTGATTGGTATCTTTTTAACTTTTGCCACGAGGGATTTGAAGGATTCTTTCGGAGGATCGTGGAATCTTAAATAAGCTTCGAAGATTCTTTCGGGAGATTCGGAAGAATTCTAAATGAGCTTTGTAGATCCTGTCAGAGGATCATGGAATCTTATAATAAGGATCTGAGGTGGATTCGAGTAAAGAAGTTATAAGATTTATATTCTTAACTAAGGGGAAGTTTGAATATTTGCGAGCCGTTGTTAGTAATAACTAATCGGAGAATTTTTAATTATAATATTTATAGTTTTAACTCAAAACTGTTTGACTATCTATGCTCTGAATGTTTCAAAGTTCCATTCTGCCAAATTCCATGAGTTTTCGAATTTGTTAAGTTTTAAAGGTCTTTAATTATCGATAATCAATCATTTACCGATTCCATTTTCTCAGAGGATCTAAAATTATAATATTTACAGCTTGAACTCAAAACTGTTTGATTATCTATTCTCTGAATGTTCCAAAGTTCCATTTAAAGCAGTAAAATTTTGTCGAATTCCATTTTTAAACAAAGGTTTCCAGTTATTGACAGTCATTTACCGATTCTATTTTCTCAGAGGATCTAAAATTATAATATTTACAGCTGGAACTCAAAACTGTTTGACTATCTATGCTCTGAATGTTCCAAAGTTCCATGTAGAATTCCATTTTTAAACAAAGGTTTCCAGTTATTGACAGTCATTTACCGATTCTATTTTCTCAGAGGATCTAAAATTATAATATTTACAGCTGGAACTCAAAACTGTTTGACTATCTATGCTCTGAATGTTCCAAAGTTCCATTTAAAACAGTAAAATTTTATCGAATTCCATTTTGAAACAAAGGTTTCCAGTTATTGACAGTCATTTACTGATTCTATTTTCTATCAGAGGATCTAAAATTACAATATCTACATCTTTAACTCGGAATTTTTCAAATATCCACCCTCTCGAATCATCAAAGTCCCATTTGAAGAACTTCGAATCAGCAAAATTCCACAAATCCTCAAATTCCTCAAATTCAAGTCGGATCATTTACCAATTTGACTTTTTTAGGGTGCACAGAGAACGAGGTTTTGTCGTTCCTCAGTGCAGGAGGTGGGGTTGTGCCGAGGATCGCGACAGCGGCGCCCAATAATTCGGCGACGAAAGGCTCGTCCTGATCCTTCACGAAGAACTTCCTCCATTGGTTGTACGAGACCAGGATGGATTTGTGACTGTCACCGATGTGACTGTCGTGGACACCTAGCATCATGGCGAGGACTTTGTCCGTGACAAGCTGTCTGGACAGGATCGTCGCCTGTTCTGGACGACTTTGCACCTTCTCCAAGAGTACTGGACACACGACGACGATCTGAAGACGAGCAGATCGTATCCTCTCCTCGCCACCTGGTGCTATCGATTCCTCGACAGTGATGTGACGAACTCTGCGATCAGGAAACGTTGTGGAATAATTATAGAATCATTAGGTTGCGAAAATAGACAGATAAGATATAATCTTTCTAACTCTGGACTTCTTTATTTCACGATCTTGTGTTCACATAGAATTTTTCTTATTTTTAATCATAAAAATCGTGATTATTACTTGAAAGGCGGTCGGCCCTGTTGTTTGCTGATCTGTTCGAAACAAGCCGTGAGATAATTGACCCACAGACTTGAAATTTCACTGTCTTTGCTGGACACGAAGAGCACGTCGTCCTCGGGATGGGAGTCGACCTTGGACAACCCGGTCGCCGAACGGGACCCTGAAACAATTAATTTGAATTCTTCTCAATTACAATTGCATATAATCTTATTTGATTTCTCTTTTTGAAATTTCAATGGCGAGCAATTTTACCCCGAACTTACTTTAACACTAGAACTACCAAACAGGTTAAAATGACTTGTTTCAAATTTCTTATTTTAAATTACAAAATCCGCTGTAACACGTTGGTTTGCATCAAAATAAAGAATTATTCTACAGAGCGTTCTGTAATTAGTGTAGAAGCCGGAAATTAGAGGTAAGTGGGACGATTCTGAACAACAATTTCCTTTGCAAAAGGAAACTGAGTTATTAAGGAAAAACACTGACCAATCAGAGCGCGAGTAGAGCACGCGCTCAGCCGTGATTCGTTCTAGCCCGACGTCACGGCTCGATGTTACCCTATCACGGCTGAGCGCGCGCTCTACTCGCGCTCTGATTGGTCAGTGTTTTTCGTTAATAACTCAGTTTCCTTTTGCAAAGGAAATTATTGTTCGGAATCGTCTTAGCTACCTCCCATAGTTATGGGACACCCTGTGTATGTTAGTTTACGTTTTATCCTATATTTATTCTGTTTTCTATTTTAAGTTAAATTTAAAAGTAAGGACGCATTAAACGTCGGTAGTTCTAGCGTTAATTTCTTCCTGAAACTTCAATTCGATACAATTCATCCTATCAAGTATGATTATATTAGTAACATATTATTAAAAGGAAACATAAAAGTACAACGATCAGCAACGAAAGAAGAAGGAATTTCCAACGATGTAAAATGAATTCAATTTCCTGTTCCATTATTCTGTTTTATAATTGAACAACGCAGGTGGTGCACGTACGGAATTGTCGATGGTTTTAATTAACAGCAAGTTTCATTTCGACGAGCTATTAAAAGCATTAGCAGAAAGGCACACCTTGCCTTAGTTTTACTCGTCCCCTTTCCCGTGGGACGAGCGTGGTTCAATTTCGCTTAATGCGACACGAGACACGCGAGAATGTCTGTTCGTCGACGAGGGTTAATGAAATAATGCTCGTCTAATGCGTTTGTTCCTCTCCCGTTATTTGAGAAAACCGAGCCACGAGAATGTTTATTGATAAATTGTCGCCGAAAGCTGATCCGTTGAAGTATCGATGGTCAACGTTTGATTGATAATACGAATCGAAGATTATGTGAATATCGTTCGTTGATTGAAATTAAATAAAATGTGATGTTTAGTGTATTATATTGAATTAAGTATAGCGACTAATTATAGCTTTGGCGAAGTAATTAATTATGTTAATTATATTATACTAGGTAAAGTATATTATATCGGAATTACTATAAATTATATACTAAATTAGTAAATTATTGTACCGAATACAGTATGTATACTATACTGTACTAAATTATGTATAATATGTCGGAATTTCTGTACTGAATTTATTATAAATTACTATACTAAATTAAGTATAATACGCAGAAATTATTATAAACTACTATGCCAAATTACTAAATTACTATACTAAATACAGAAATATACTATACCACACCGGATTTGCTATAAATTACTGTACTAAATTACTATACTGAATATATAAATATATTATACTATACTGAATTAAGTATAATACGCAGAAACTATTATACCGAATTTCACTATAAACTACTATGCCAAATTACTAAATTACTATACTAAACACAGAAATATCCTATACCACACTGAATTTGCTATAAATTACTGTACTAAATTACTATACCGAATTAAGTATAATACGCAGAAACTATTATACCGAATTTCACTATAAACTACTATGCCAAATAAACTAATACATAAATACACTAAGCTACACTGAATTTACTACAAATTACTACCCTAAATTATTAAATTACTAAATTAATTATACAAATACGCTATACCATACAAAATTAAGTATATCATAGAAAAATTACTGCGGCAAATTTCCTATAAATCAATATACTACATTTGACAAAAGTGATACAATTTAATACCCTTTTCATGAATATAGAAACTTGAGACTATAAACAATTCAAGTGCTCGTACACCGTCATGAAATTAATTATATCCGCCTTTTGAATCGATCAAAATTTGAGACTAACAATTAAGCAATTAAGAAAAGAAATTTAAAAGAAATGTAACAAGGATAAAATGGATACATTGTATTCAAACGTTTAATAACCTTGAAATAAGATAGAAAATAATGAAAGAAATATAAGCGGGAGACGTTTATCGAAACGTTTGAATGCATCGGACTGGACGGTTAAGTTTATCGGCCGGTACAATGGTATAATTAATGGGGTCGTTTGTTTTCCATAAACGCGGTCTTTCTCGTACAACGAGGCCTTTTGTGCCGACCGATATCGATATCTAACAGAAGCTGACTGGAAACACACGGGTTCACGATCCCTACGGCCGAAAATAACCGGAAAGAGTTACATGTTTTTTGTCTCATAATAAACGTTATCGATTTTCCTAACACAGGAAAAAAGTTTCTAAAGAAGAAACAAAAAAGAAACGCGAGTTTCTTTCTTGAAATAAATATGAATTTTTCTGTCGATATAGAAAATAATTCATAATTATCAATCTGTACACTATTTAATCTAAGAACATTTAAGGGCTTGTATGCAGTCATGAGGTTGAACATTATGTTTAGAAAAATTTAATTGATTAATTTATTTAAAATTTTTTGCATATAAAAGAGTTTAAAGAGCTTGCCTTTGTATTTGTTCGTTTTTAAGAAGTTGTAATCTGCGTGTTTAGTTTCTTAAGCCTCGATCACATTTGTGTCGCGTTATTGTACGTGCGGACAAACCCTTGCATTCTCCTAATTTAAAACTTAAAATTTTGTAATCGCACAATATAAAAGAGTCAGATTTTTTTCGTAAAAAAATATTATAAATCGAATGGTTGGAAGCAGATTGTCGGAGAAGGTTTCAAAAGAAGATACAACTCATCACAGGATTATCTGGACATCAAAAAACCAAATAGCTTCTGTTGGTAGATGAATTTCTCTCAGGATTGGACGAATCGAATTTGTAAAATATTAAATTTCGAATTTTTAGTGCTTGAAAGTCATGATTCTCACTGAAAAAATCGGGCCTATTATTGCTTGTGAAATAAATTATAAACAAAAAAATGAAAAAATGATTCGTTCAATCCCTGATAAAATTTGATTAAGATCTGGATCTTAATAAAATCGCGGACCTAAAGAAAAGTTTTGGGTGTCAATAAAAGTAGGAACTTGCACGGAATCAATGGAGATCCTCCAGCATCCAAAACACCCTTCGTTGAAAAACCGAATTTTCTCTTTCTTACCTAATCGATTACTCAATCCGTTTACAATGTAAGCAGAATTAAAATTGAAAAAATATAAAATTCACGGAAGAATAGAAAGATTTTTCGTTCTCTTCAAGGTAGACAGGAGGCTTCGAAAATAATCAAGACACGGAAGGGTGTAAACTCACATTTTCTACCCCGTTGGTCCGTGCGTGCACGGTTTTCCGTGAAAACCGCGAGCAAATAAACGCGTCGTTAAGAATAGAAGAAGACTGCGTCGAAGGGTTCGTTTCCGGGTTCGTAACACGTGGTTTCCATCCACGAAATAAAACAAAACGAAAACGATCGTCCAGTTGCGTGAATCTTTTCAACTTTGGTTGAAAGTATTATGATTTCCATGTATGATAAAAAGATGACAAGGTGGATCGATTATAGATTCCAAACCTCGATGCTTCCGTCTGCAATAAATTTTCTTAGATCAAATTATTTTTCCCTCAAAAAATCGGACAATTTTTATTGGAAACATTTTTTTTTATAGGTAAAATTTAATGGCGATGACGATTCGAATGAAAGGTTGAAAAAATATCCTTCCTTCCCTATTTGGATGTGTCGGCGGTGTGTTGGGTTCGCGACGTGACGCGCGTGGCTTCCGTTTTCGGCGTATCCGGTCTTCCATCGAATTAATGGTCGCGAACGATTAAAGTCGCCAGGCCGTTATGTGTTCGCAACACGATCCTGGCCTGCTCCACAGGAAGCTCAATAACCAGAACGCTTTTGGAAAATGTAATGCGGCGCAGCTCTGTGTACTTTCAATCGTGCCATCAAACGGTGTACGAGATAATAATAAATTAATATACCGAGGCTGCTTCTCTGAAATTTTGAGTTTTCAATTGGGGGATCGACGAACTGGTCGAAGTCAAAATAAATTTTCTAAATATTGGATAAAATTCGAAATTATAATTCGAAAATTTAAATATTCTTAATATTGGGTGAAATTTGAAATTAAAAGGCTTTGAAATTCAAATACCCTTAATATTAGGAAAAATTAAATTCAAATATTTCTAATATTAGGTAAAAGTTGAAATTAAAATGCTTACAAATTCAAATATTCCTAATATTAGGTAAAATTTGAAATTAAAATGCTTACAAATTCAAATATTCCTAATAATGGACAAAATTAGAAATTAAAACGCTCCAGAATCCGAATATTTCTGATATTTAATAAAATTTGAAATATCAACGCTCTAAAATTCGAATATTAGGATTATTAGAAATATTCGATAAAAATTGGAATTAAAACGCTTCGAAACGCAAATATTCCAAATATTGGTTAAAATTTGAAATTATAACGCTACGAAATTCAAATACTTCAAATATTAGGTAAAAGTTGAAATTAAAAAGCTTCGAAATTCAAATATTCCTACTATTAGGCAAAATTTGAAATTAAAATGCTTACAAATTCAAATATTCCTAATATTGAACAAAATTAGAAATTAAAACGCTCCAAAATTCGAATATTTCTAATATTTAATAAAATTTGAAATATCAACGCTCTACAATTCAAATATTAGGAATATTAGAAATATTCGATAAAAATTGGAATTAAAATGCTTCGAAATGCAAATATTCCAAATATTCCAAATAAGAAATAAAAAGGCTTCGAAATTCAAATATTCCTAATATTAGACAAAATTAGAAATTGTAACGCTCCAAACGAACTGGTCGAAGTCAAAGATTTTCGTCTGGCAGAATTTTCTGTAAAATACAAAATTATTTCGGATGATATTATTATGGTAGAAATTTGGAGCTAATACTTTGAACGTTACGTTTGGATACTATTATATATTTATTTTCACGACAAAATTCTAATATTCATATTTTCGGATGTTTGTATTTTCAAATTTTTAACGTTTCAGTTCGGAGACTGAGAAATAGTGAAATTCTATGAATTTCGAATTCCTTTAATTACAGAGATGCTAAATCTGTATCAATTGATTAAAGGGGTTAAATATTACAGTATTTCTGTTTGATTGTTTGAACTATTGATCACGATCTGTGTATTATGTTTCAGCAAGTAAGAGGAAAAGAGGCTTCATAAGAGTTCTTGATGCACTTCTTAATATATCTTTGGATAAACAGAATTTCTATTCTCGTTCATTGGACGCTCGGAATTGCCCTCGGTTTACACTACATTCTTACTTTATAATCACCATCCTTAGCCCTATAAAACAACATTGAATTTATCAATAAAAGAAGAAACAAAAGAAAAATCTTCGGGTACTAAAATCACAAGATACATTCCTGGGCTATAAGATTTTTGAAAAATTTGTTTTACGTGTAACGAACGAGTATAAGAAAATAGGAAAATATCCGAAGAAATACTATAAATCAGAATAAAGGTATAAAAATCTAACATACACCCCTTGAAAAAATGGCACGAAAATATCCAACAGGAACAAGAAAAACAAATCTCAAAGAAACACTATAAATCAAAATGAAAAGCGTAAAAATCCTACATATACTCTTCGACTATAAGATTCTGGAAAAAATGGCGCACAAATAACCGAACTTGTCTCACTGGACGCTAACAAGAAAGAAAAATCTACAGAAATAATAATAAATTAGAAATAAAACGAGACACTCACTCGTAACGTTGGACAAATCCAAAAAGTTCGGTCTGTTCCGTCGTCGCGAACGAGGGGTTTCGCACGTGTTCGCCATATTTTTCTGGGTTACAAACTTTTCAGCCATTTCACCGTTTGTTCCTTCCACTGAGAATCCCTGATACGTTAACACCCCCGAAATTTACCCGTTCACCGCCAAATGGCCACATTTTCATTCATCGTCACTGTTTATACGAATGGTTAACCCTCTCGGTGCTTTCAACGCTCGTGTAATTTCTCAATTTACGAAAATATTGTGGAAATATAGGAATGTTATTTATTTGGAAATAATATATTAAAGGGGTACTGTATTATGGAAATATTATAATTCCAAATATTATATTATAGAAGTATTAAAATTCCAAATTGTATATTATAGAAATATTAAAATTTCAAATATTATATTATAGAAATATTAAAATTCCAAATTGTATATTACAGAATTATTAAAATTCCAAATTGTATATTATAGAAATATTAAAATTTCAAATATTATATTATAGAAATATTAAAATTCCAAATTGTATATTACAGAAATATTAAAAATCCAAATATTATATTGTAAAAGTATTAAAATTCCAAATTGTGCATTATAGAAATATTAAAATTCCAAATTGTGTATTATAGAAATATTAAAATTCCAAGTTGTGTATTACAGAATTATTACATTTCCAAATATAAATCGTACTACAAATATTTTACCATCTTTTTCGTATCGAAGACATAGAAAATTCAAATTATAGCAATTATAGCAAATACCGTTCTTTCATTTTGCAACGACTGATTATTGTATTTTCTAACACGAGCTTTTCTGGGGTTCAACTCACTGCAGCGAAAGGATTAAACGACACCTTTGATTAATCGTCGACGACTGATCGGTTCGTGGGTCGATTCGACACCGTTGGACAGGGAATGACCATCGGTCGAATTCGAATCGCCCCACTCTTGGATCCGCACAGCCCCTCTGACTCTTCGATTCGCGTCATTGTTTTCATGTACGGACTCAGAAATTAGACGATGCCCATAATTAAGATGGACGAGCTTTGAATTCGAAACCGGCTATGTTTTGTTTTGCTAGACACGATATTTCTTTATGAGCAACAGTTTGTTTCTTGGACGAGGTTGGATTTTTTTCTAATGAAAGAGAAAGGGAAAAGTTTGAAGCATTGTTAGAAGCAATTTTATGAGATAGTTATTGAAGAACATTTGACTCGACGTGAAAATTAACCCCTTGGCATGAATTATGACACACCCTCATTTTTAGTTATTTTTATTAATATCGTGGGCTATAAGAAATGAATGGATTAACCCTTTGCGCTAATTTTTTCTCTGCGAACCTTCCAAAAGCCAAAAGCACCGTTTTAGAAGAAAACTGCTGCGAATGTTCGAGAATCCATTTATCTATATTTTTTTCGCTAATTTTCTATATTCTAACATAAATTCAACTTTTTAAAATATTCTATTAGATTGACAACTAAATGCGGGACCCCTTCAAAATTATTTGTTAAAATTCAATAAACGGCAATTTGCAATCAAAGTCGGTGCTATTGGAAGTAACTTTATGTAATAATTTTTAAATTATTATAAATACACCGTCGAGTATTATAAGTTTCTCGAAGAAAAACGGCGCCGTAGATGACCCCATCGCTTTCTACTCAGCCTTCTTCTCAATTCAATTGTAAAAGTATTTATTTCAGAGAATTCACTGAGTCCACAAGTAATAGAACTTCTATTTGATAATTTTGAAACAAAATATAACTTCTCGAGTCTATCTATCTAAATCTAGCTTCTCGATAAAACACAAATAGTCCAATTCAATTCCAACCCTTTCTAACCTAAACGATAATAAATTATTATGTATGAATTGCAAATTTTTTATGAGATAGTGTCATACAGCAGCACTGGGCTAGAAAAGATTAAAAATGCTTACTCTACTTCGACAGGTGTCTTAATAATTATGGGCGACCCTGTATATCCGATATGATACACGGTAACTTTTTTGATATTACATCGAGTGGTAGACATACCGTAGCTAAGGCTGCCATCTTCTTATTTGACGAAGTTTAAAATACTCGACAGTGTAACCGAATAGGTCGCGAATTTATTTGCCAACCTAATATTAAATCACATATGTTGCCCCGGAGGCAACAGTTCAAAATTAAACTAGTCCCTAATTTATTAATATAACTAAGAAATTATTAGGTATTAAGATATTACCAATTGTCAATGATATTTCCATCGAAAGGCACAGATAAGGTAAATCATGTAATAAATGAAAGGTACAGCTCGCTACAAGCCATGGAACAGAGGATGAAAGGCTAGAACGGCGCGAAGATGATGGCAACCGGGTGCCATTTGTATTCGGCGCGTTGCACGGGCCCTCGCATACGATTAGCATACTGCATATCCTGCGCATCGGGTGCATCAGGACGAGCGACGCTCTTTTCGAATACACGAAAATGTCTCTGTCGTGGAATACTCGAAGGACGCTTTATAAATAATCAGCACGGGATTCCTGGAGCCTCATCCCTCCTCGTCAACGTTCGAATTGATGATGAAACAAACAAAGGGGCGCCTTGTGTCCTCACCCTCTCGAACGACGTACGTACGTTCTTCAAGTCGCAACTTTCGCCATGCTCGGATCATACATTTTTCATCGGCGCGAAACAACGTCATCGTGGCTCATTAAAATTGTTAATCGAACCGGTCGTTGCATGCTGATCCCAGGTATTTTTAAACGCACCCCTAAAACGTTATATGGAACACTGGAGCACATTTGTAAACAATGTGTTCCCGTTATGGCCGACTGGAATTTCACTTAATAATCGAACAAGGTAAAACCGATGGTTGGAGGCTCGTTGGAAATTGAAAAGAAAAAATGTAGAAATGTGAATTCTGAGAAATTAGGAAATTAGTATTGCATTTTGAGAAATTAGGAGATTTCGAAATAATATATTTTAAGAGACTAGGAGATTTCGAAATGTATTTTGAGAAATTTGAAAACTTAGAAATCTGAAAATATTATATCTTAACGATAGGATATTTAAAATAGTGCGAAATTCAATTCGAACCGTGGACTCCCTCCATGGTCCGTCGTCCGAGGGTTAACCTAACCAACAATTTCCTTCTCCGCCGAACAATACGCATACAATTGAAATCAACGATAACATATTAAGTATATAAATCAAAATATCGTATTACCGAAGTATTCCATGCTCCGTTTCGCATAATGGTTCTCCTCCTTTATTTTCATTTTCTTCGATTTCCTTGCTGCACAACAATGATCGATATTCAAAATCGTTGATCAACGACACGAATCATTCTGTACGAAAGTTCTTGCTCGAACGCGCGACACTCGATATCGGATATAGACGTTCTTTTCGTCGCTGAAGAGGATGGTATAAATTTTAACGAGAAATTCGTAGCACGAGAAACATAAGAAAAGAGGAAAAAAAGATAATACAACGTCCGGCTGGAGCGCGACGCGCCTCGTCACTGAACATCTCACGAGGGTTGTTTCGGGAGATGCGTTCGGCAAACTTCGTGGATCGCGCGCATGCGCGGTACGTCGCGCACGCTTTCGCGCAGACGCCGCCGCGTTTGAATATTTCGAGAAACCACGTGCGCGGAAACGAATACGAAGTGAAATTTTAATCGTTCGTCGATTACACAGAAATCATTGAGAGAAAATGATTCAAGCACACGATATATTAGAATTCTTATTTTCTTTGTTAAGATGATGAATTATTTTAAAGATTCACACAGGATACAATTCAATATTTATTTATTATCGACTGATCCTGTCGCTACTTTTATTTACTAGTTGTATACTGATTATTAAACAAATGAACATGCTACTTATTCTCTTGCAATGATACAATAAAGCTTGCAAGGGATTATAATTATTATAGTTGAAACGTTACGTAATTATTAAGAGTTATGAAGAAATTATTAAGAAATAACGAAGCCGACAAAAGATTAAAAAAGTTTTCATAAATATCTAATTAGCATCTAACACGTTAACTAGCTTTCCTTTTACAACGTGTAATTAACTTTTTTTCCAAAGAAAATTAATTCGAGGGAAACATTATTCGCAACAATATCCAATTATTTCAAAAAACAGATTAAAATCATTGTAATGGTAAACGAGCTGCGTTCTAAAAAAAATGGAACTCGATAGGTTTAATTAATCATTAATTGAGTTAATTAAGGAACAATCGCCGTAAGTTAGACGCGCAACGTTTTACAAAACGATTGTCCTCCAAGAAACGTCTGCATCCATTTGAATGCAATTGCCGGACGCAGATGCGTCCGAGTGTGGACATCGTCGCTATCGTTCTAGATAAGAAAAACTGTGGAAATCCTGGTATCCTAAGCAAATAGCAATTTTCTGCCGCAGAAATAACGTTTCAACCGCAGGATAAACATCCTTTTCAAATTGTTATCAGATCTCTGTTTTCTCTTTCAAATAAGAAAGACGCGAGATTTGCAACAATAGATAGAAATTGAAATTTAGATAGCTTGAAAATTGGGATACTCCTTACATTTGGATAAAATTGAAATTTAAATGTTCTTAATATTAGGGAAAATTTTGAAATTAAAAGGCTTCGAAAATCAAGTATCTCTAATATTTGGTAATATTTGAAATTAAAAGGCTTCGAAATTCAAATAACTCTAATATTTGGTAAAATTCGAAATTATAACGATTCGAAATTAAAATATTCCTATTTAACATTAAAAGGCTTCGAAATGTAAATAATCGTAATATTAATTAAATTAGAAATTAAAAGGCTTTGAAATTCACATATTCCTAATATTGGACAAAGTTAGAAATTAAAAGGCTTCGAAATGCAAAAATAATCCTAATATTTGGTAAAATTAGAAATTAAAATGCTTCGAAATTCACATATTCCTAATATTGGACAAAATTAGAAATTAAAAGGCTTCGAAATTCAAATATTTCTAATATTAGGTAAAATTTGAAATTATAACGCTTTGAAATTCAAATATTTCTAATATAAGGTGCAATTAGAACTTAAATATTTCTAATATTTGGTAAAATTCGAATTTAAAACGCTTCGAAATCCAGATATTCCTAATATTAAACCAAATTAGAAATTGAGACGCTTCAAGAATTGAATATTTCTGATATTTAATAAAATTTGAAATATCGCCGCTCAAAAATTCGAATATTAGAAATATTAAAAATATTCTAAATTTAAGTTTATAAATTTAAATGCCTCGAAATCCGAATATTCCAAATATCACTAACAACAATAACAATATTCGATAAAATCCAAGACTCAAGTACCTCAGATATTCACCTTTAACGGCTAAAAAAAGAATTCAATTCTGAAATAAATCAAAATAAAAATTCTGATAATTCAACAATCGAAAAATTTCCCCACCTCGAACATGAAAAACCACAATCTCCTTTCTTGGTCAAATAAATTATTCACACAAAAATCTTTAAGCACCGTTCAACGATCGTTCAAAAGTGTCGAAAAGTGAAATTGAACGGTGCTCGAGACACTCGATGCCGACTCGTGAGTCACAAAGGATCTCCACAGGTTTCGAGTAGTAGCCATTTTACGGGGAAGAACGATCGCGAGCCGAGGGTCTCGCGTACAGATTTTCTCAACGAAAAGCCTTGAACAGGGAGCCCATTCACGAAGAAATCGAAATTCCAGCCGCTGGGTTTCAGGCGGCTCCCTTTTACGAGCTCCTATTTCCGCCGATCCGCTGCTCCCGCTACCATATCCCGTTTTACAACACTTCCGACACCGGTGACGTATCGATGGCATCGTTAGGTTGGTTAATGGAGCTCTTCGTATGCGATCATTGTTGTCGATCATTGACGCAATCATTCGTTAATCGAAAGATTTCTGAGATACTTGTACGAAGTCTCTATTGCATTATTTGTATTTATTATTCAAATAATAAAAATATCGATTTGGAGGAAATTCGAATTTCCATCTGGCCAGGGGTTAATTTGAAGATTCCCAAATTTAATTTGAAATTGAATAAATGTGTTGAAAAATTTTTATATTTTTATAGTGAGTACTTTTAATGGATGGGTACATTGAAAGACTCCTTTCAAACTAACAAAGAAGATTATATGTACACGAAAGATCACATAACAACTATCGTACAACAAGAATTCTTTTCAGTTTTTAAAAGACACCAATTAACAGTATATTGCTTCCGTTCGAAAGCGTTTCCTTCCATAAGAAAGAAGCAGAAAGATCGTTCGAAGCGTTCGATGAATAACAACGTCGGAAAAATGATTATTTCCAAGCACATTAATCGCAGAGAATATCCGTTAAATGTAACCCTTGTATTGTGATGGCAGCGATTCAAATTAGGCAATTAAATTAGAGAATAGTATACAATTCGGATGAAAAATTATCCAAATCACGACAGAAATATATACACGTTTCCAGGGGTTTGAACGGAATCTAATCGAACTGGTAAAAGAACAAATTGCGTCCCATGAAAGGGTTACGAGTTCACCAAGTTTACTTTATTTTAATGGGAGGAAAATTCTTTGATTGCTTTGAACTTAGATAAGCGCCCTTCTGGGTCAATTTGATCGTACGGCTGGACGAATATTTTATTTGACAGCCGAAACGTAGCGGGACAGTAATTCGTTTATGGCGAACGTTCGACCCTAATACAGAAATTGGGTCTGTCCAATTAGAATCGGAACGGCAGAATAATCGTCTTAAAGGACTACGAAGATAAATCTTGACGTCTTCATACCAGCTGCATACTATCATGAATACCATTTCGCGTTTGTGGTGTCTTTGCAGAGTTGAAGTAATTGTATCAAGTTAATTTTCCTTTTCGAGAGCGTATGTATTGTATATGCGTCGTGTATTAAAAATGTCACATGATTTCTTGAAGTTTCTGTTATTAGAAATATAAGACTTCGAAGGCTTTGGGTTACTTAGAAATATTAAATGTTAGAAATGTTGTATTTCTTAGGAAGTTTGAATCTTTGGAATGCAATCTAATATTAATATCAGAAATATTAAATACTAATTATATTTCTTGGAAACTCAGAACCTTTGGAATACGGTGCAATTTTTAAATTTCTAAGTTCCTAGGAAATATAGCAATTCTGAAGCGACCAGAATCTAATATTAATATCAGAAATATTAAATACTGAAAATATCAAAAATATTACATTTCTTGGAAATTCAGAACTTTTGGAATACGGTGCAATTTTTAAATTTCTAAGTTCCTAAGAAATATAGCGATTCTAAAATGACCAGAATCTAATATTAATATCAGAAATATTAAATACTAAAAATAACTTAGAATCTTTGGAATACGTTTCACTTATTTGAGCACCCAGTACACAGAAAGATT
Organism: Stelis phaeoptera; assembly: GCA_943735885.1. Lineage (NCBI taxonomy): Eukaryota > Metazoa > Arthropoda > Insecta > Hymenoptera > Megachilidae > Stelis > Stelis phaeoptera. The sequence goes on from OX030930.1 coordinate 20,593,420, forward strand.
AAATAAACGACAGATACAAAATTAGCAATGCTCATCCTCCCTATCATTAATCGTGGTAACTACAACCGCTTCATTAATCGTCGGTTCTGGGTAACGGCTCGAATATGAAAATTTATATACCATTACGTGTTTCCTCGGTCTCGCGGAGAGCTTGGCTTTTCCAAGAAATCGAAGAAACTCGCTGCGTTTTATCAAGCGACAGACATCGTGATCATTGTTGCAATCGCGTTGAACCGACCAATGATCCCGTACGTCGATTTCCTGCAATCTTTGATCATGAGAAAATCACCGTCACCGCAGACTGGAAATTGCTCGACGGCCAACGAAAACGGAGATTGGATCGAGTTTATGTCGATTGAAATCAGTATTTTTAGAAGTTTCGTCGGTTAGTGAGGTTTTGAAGTATCTGGAAATATGGGACTTGAAGATTTTTTAATTCGTGAAAATTTTATGTCTCGAAAGTTGTAGGTTTGTAGAATATAGGGTTTGGAAATTTTTATATCCTAGTTTGTAAAATATAGTATTCGGAGATCTATAAGCTCCCGAAATATAGCATTTCGAGATTTCTAAGTTTTCAAACTATAATATTCCGAAATTTCTCAGCTTCCGAAATATAATGTTTAGAAATTTCTAAGCTTCCAAACTATAGTATTCCGAAATTTCTCAGCACTAGAAATGTAACATTTAGAAATTTCTAAGCTCACGAAATATAATCTTTCGAAATTTCTAAGCTCACGAAATATAATATTTAGAAATTTCTAAGCTTCCAAAATATAATATTCCCAAATTTCTCAACTTCCGAAGTATAATATTTAGAAATATTTAAGCTTCCAAAATATAATATTCCGAAATTTCTCAACTCCCGAAATATAATATTTAGAAATTTCTTAGTTTCCGAAATATAATATTTAGAAATTTCTAAGTTTCCAGAATATAATATTCCGAAATTTCTAAGCTCCTGAAATATAATATTCCAAAATTTCTAAGCTTCCGAAATATAATATTTAGAAATTTCTAAGTTCCCAAAACATAATAATATTTCGAAATTTCTAAGCAACCACGATACAATATTTCTAAGTTTCTACCCCCTCAACAAGCAATATTTATAAATTACTAAAAATACAATATTTCAAAAATATAACGCACTTCTCTTTAATTTCAATCAATAGGATACTACAGTACCAATCCGAAACAAATGCTTCGGAAACAGAGCTTTAACCGATGCACCTCGAAATCGGATTAAAATAAACTCGTTGACCCAATTAATATTTCCCTATGTAATTGTACGAGCAATTAAACGAGATTTCTCGTATACAAAGGGTTAACAAGCTTCACGTGGCAAAGTCAGTGCGATGTAATTCGTCGAAATGAAACGGGGGAAAAAACCTCGTTCGAATTAAAGTTCAATCTCGTTTTCAATCTGTAGAATGAAAATAAAACCGCGACTGCGTTACCTGTTTACGATTAAACGAAAGTGTCGGAGCAATTAACGGATGCAAAGAAGGCCACTGGTATAATTAGTCATATTTAGCAACTGGGGAAGATAGAAATCGCGAATTCTCGGAATACAATTAACAAACAGCCGCGACACGTTTTGCTTCGGTTTTTAAAGCGATTGTTTTGATATATTTGCCCGTCTGGCTGTAAATTAAACCCGCCGATACGAATCTGATAACCATTCTCCCATAGTCAGCCTCGATTTTCGAGCGATTCAATTAAAAGTATAAACTTATATATTTTTCAGCAATTATTATTAAAAATCTTACCACAGATCTCGCAGGAAATTCTGCCAGCTTTGATGAATACAACGATATTAATTTATTTGAAATAAACATCTTTATTGCGTGTTTAGTCACCGTTTGGGTAGCTCCAGGTCCACTAGAGCCTGCAATATTTTTTCTGGCGGAAATTACTTGCGGCAGACGTTAATTGATTTTGTTCGCTTATCGCGAAATTAACTCTGCTGTATGAAAGTATAATTCTTTCGTTTCGAAAAAGATATCTTGTAGTTTTTTCTCGAGAATAATCAAATCTTAGAATAATATTTATAATATTTCTCGTTGATGCGTTGAAGGGTTTTCGGTTTACGAAATTTCTAAGCTTCCGAAATATAATATTTCGAAATTGTTCCTGAAATATAATATTTTAAAATTTCTCAGCTTCCGAAATATAAAATGCGGAAATTCCTAAGTTTTCAGATTATAATATTTAGAAATTTCTTAGTTTCCAAAATATAATATTTAGAAATTTCCTAGTTTCCAAAATATAATATTTAGAAATTTCTCAGCTTCCAAGATATAATATTCCAAAATTTCTCAGCTCCCGAAATATAATATTCCGAAATTTCTCAACTTTCGAAATATAATGTTTAGGAATTCCTAAGTTTTCAAACTATAATATTTAGAAATTTCTTAGTTTCCAAAATATAATATTTAGAAATTTCCTAGTTTCCAAAATATAATATTTAGAAATTTCTCAGCTTCCAAGATATAATATTCCAAAATTTCTCAGCTCCCGAAATATAATATTCCGAAATTTCTCAACTTTCGAAACATAATGTTCAGAAATTTCCTAGTTTCCAAACTATAATATTTAGAAATTTCTTAGTTTCCAAAATATAATATTTAGAAATTTCTTAGCTTCCAAAATATAATATTCCAAAATTTCTTAGCTTCCGAAATATAACATTTCGAAATTTCTAAGCTCTCAAAATATAATATTCCAAAATTTCTCAGCTTCCGAAATATAATATTCCAAAATTTCTCAACTTTCGAAATATAATGTTTAGGAATTCCTAAGTTTCCAAACCATAATATTTCAAAACTTCTTTGCTCCCGAAATATAATATTCCGAAATTTCTAAGCTCCCAAACTATATTATCTCTTCATCGAAAGGATGAAATCGATTAAATCGAACGATAGAAATATAATACTTTACCTCGACAGAGCGTTAACGAACGAAAACGATTCTTTTCTATCTACTTATCGTGTAAAATTGCAACGATTATTATTGAACTGCACTATTTCCACGAAGAAAGGATGGAAATTGGATAAAAGGAAACCACGGGGGTCACGTAAATCGGAATAATTATCTTGTTCGAGCGTAGTCGAATCGAAGCTGATATTACGATGGCCCTTATTTGTTACAACTATCTCGGCCTACGGATACGGGGACGAACCGTGGTCAGATAATTTATCTATGGCGAGCCATAAATTCCAACGGAGATAATAAAGGGGCCAATCCTTCACTAGGGGTCTCTGCTCGTGTTATTTTGACCCTTGAACGTGGTTGTACCGTTGGAACAAAACGACTTGTACGTATCCGTAGAAATTAAAAGGCTCGCAAGCGTTTAGAATTCTGACGATTTCATAAATTTCAAACGCCTTACGAATGGATCCGCTCGCGCTCGCTAAACGGACCTATAAATCTTGGACGAAACTGCAGTTGCACAAAATTCAAAGCGTATAAATTATTTGATGGATTTAGCGCTTGAAGAAAGCGAGAGATACACAGTTTCTGGGCCAGATTTTTAAAGCTTGAAAACGTTGATGTAATATTTTATTTAAGAAGGATTTTTGTTATTTTAAAATATTTAAGTAACATCGATATTTAGATACGATATAACTTTGGATATAAAAATTAATTGAATCGCAATATTTAAAGCAACACTTAACACCTGATTATCTGAACAATCTGCAAATTTAGATGTAATATAACTTCAGATACACAAATTAGTTAAATTAAATTTAGAAATTTAAATATGATATCATTTCGAATACGAAAATTAGCTGAATAAAAGTATCTAAATAGCGTACAAAATCTAATTAAAAAAATATCTAAATTTGGACGTAGTATAACTTCAGATCTAATAAAAATTTGCTAAATTAAATTTAGATATTTAGACATAATATCATTTTGAATACGAAAATTAGCCGAAATAAAGTATCTAAGTAGCGTCCAAAATCTAGTTAAAACATTTGCATTAAAATATCTGTTTCCAAAGTAAAATAAAATAAGTATTTCAGTACAAAAAATACAATTATTAATCATAGCAGTACTTTATACTGCTTTATGAATCAGTTGTAAATGATTTTTATAAGAAACTTTCACATTCTGGAATATAAATCACTTTTTTAATAAACAGTTTTAATTTTAAACACATCAAGTTTCTATCAGAAAATTACCCCTGAAAATAGGCACCAGAGGAACATCGGTGTACGAAAGTTTGTCTTCGTACAGGATTTTCTTTTGAATCGTTAATTAATTATGTACAATTAATTTACAGAGGTATTAAAGTGAAAACAATAACTATTTGTAATTTCAAAACTAGATCAAGAGAAACTACAACGAAAAAAAAATAAAAATTTTAATAATGTTAAAAAAGAATATAATTTTAAATACATTTCATTTTTCCTACAAACACTTAGTTAAAAATTGAAGTCGAAAAATTTACTAATTTTTCGCTTGCAATCACTTCTTGAAACTTTTCCATTTCTGTTTCTTTGGATATCTATATTATTTATTTTTGAAAATTCGATTCCTTAGCATAAGACGAATTAACAATTGTCACATTATGTAATCGTGATGTTTCAGAAGCGCATCATTGATGTTGGTTAAAGTTCAACTTTCTATCGACCGACAGTGTGCGACAGAAATAATTAATACGCATCGCGTTGATCGACTTAATCGACAATAATCAACTGGTAATTATCTGACGATGCCGGCTGACGACGTCTGTTCCCGTTTCGATTATTTCTATCTGCATGCACCACTTTCGATTTCGAACCGACTAATATTTTAACGTATTATTAGTTAAAAAAAGTAATTAATACTTTGTGTTACATAATAGAAGAATCGTCAAACAATATTACCAAAATTTCGTCAAATTAAATCAGAAAATCGTTACTAAAAAATAGTAATTTAATCAATGAACCAAATTCGTAACAAAGGAAATGACTAATTAATATTGAACAAAAAAAATTGTAGCTAATGATATTACTTTTCATGGAAGATATATTAAGCCCATATTTGCAGTATTGAAAGTTGAATTGGTAGCTAACATAGAATCGAAAGCTTCAGTTTGCTTGGAGCAAAATAAACTTTTTCCGAAAGGTTGAAAAATACGGATGTAATTTACGAGGTTTATGGAACAAACGGAGGTGTGTCTGGTTAAACACCCTGGAAATTTAAACACCCAGTACAGGGGCGGATTATCATCCCCCCAACCCCTACCAAGGTTTATCAAATTAAACAGAAATTTTCTTCTCATAGGAATTTTAATATAAAATCGTTAGTGTCTTAATTTTATTAAATTTTGATATAAAAATGGTATAATTCGATACAAAATTTGTCAGCTACTAAAACTACTAAATATTATATTAACCTGTCATCCACAAAAAAAAATTAATAATTTTCCATTTTAATATCAATTAAATGAATGTTCAAAAATATATATCAATCCTTTTCAAATGAAAGTTTCTGGATCCGTTCGTGATCAATCCTGAACGAGGGTAAAACTTTTGAGTCAATGAATCCTTGGCGAAAACGAAGGGAAGAAGTTTCACTTAGCCGATCTCATTAAACATGCAAATCTTATCGGTACCTTTGTTACACGCCGAATCTTCCGATCAAGCTTCGTAACATTTCACGGAAAAGATTAATGTAATTTTCGAGGGTGGAAGATTATTTCACTTCATATGTGGCTGACACTCTTTCCATTATCAGCATTCTTTCGTCGTATCGGGTACTTCGAATTCCGAACAATAGAAGTAACGAAAAATTGTCAAAACAATAGGAAAACTTTGATAAAAGTTTTAATAATTTAATAATTTTAATATTTTGTGAAATTCTGTCGAGTAAAAGAGATACTTTCAACAATTCCGGATTACTATAATAAAACTATATTAATCGTGAAGAAACGAATGGCGAGTAGTGTCATATTTCTTTCGGTTAACGGGTAGATGGTTTAATATAAAATTTGTTTCAAATAATAAGTATAGAAATTAGACAGACAAACTTTGGTGTTTCGATAGTCAAAAGAGATGGAACTACGAGATATCGTAAATCCTCGCCTTTCTATTTGCTCTTTCAAACTCGCAGCAAGATATGGGTCTGTCACGATAGGAAAAAGGTATTTATTTTGAGGAACCTTTTTATATCTCGCTACGTATCTCCTATCCCTTTTTTGAAATATATTTAAAAAATAATAAGAAGAAATGCTGATACATCGTTTGTATCTTGGGCGATGTTTTGATACAGATTCTACAAAGTCGAATAAAATATCTTTTTGTATCTTTGGTACACGATCTGTCAATTTGGAATCTGTTACACTTCAAACGTACAGCGCAGAGATCGAAGGATGCAGTTTGAAAATCTGGAAGAAATGTTAGAGAGGAATTTGTTCAATTCAAAAGATCCTCGTGTTACATAAAAGATATAGCTGCCGTTCGAGTTATGCAATTATGGAGATGACGAAACAGGGTCGCAGAGATTACAGGATGCAATTTGAATATTTTTGAATAAATAAAGCAGAATTGTTGAAAATTTTCAATGAAATTCGGTGAATTCCAATTATCCAGGAAAATTTCAAATTGTACCAAAATTGTGAAGAAAAATTACTCAATTTATGCGCTTTTAGAAAAAAGAAAATAAAAGAGAAGATTTTTAAACATATATAGTAGGGTCGCAAATATTTGACTATTGTATTAAACTTGAAATATTTTGAAATTTTGAAATAAATAAAACAGGGTTGCAAAAATTTGCAATACAATTTCTTCAATTCCAAACGTTAGATTCCATACAATTTTAAAAAGAAAATGATTCAATCTATATCGGTATTCTGCGGGAAAAGAAACAAAGAAGATTGTGTGAAACAATCTGTAGGTAATTAAAAAATCTTCAAATAAATGAAATAGAATTACTGAAATTTGTCAAATTCCAGATGTCGCCAAATCTTCAAAACAACCGACACTGTCGAGTTCCAGAAGAACAATAAGATACGAAAACAAAAAAATTCGTAAAGAAATCGAGTAGCAAATTTGTTGGACATAAAGAGAAAAGTGTCTGAAAGGAGGGTTGAATTCGGTCGAAATTCATCGGTGATCGGCGAGACACTTTTTCATGGATGAAACAGTAAAAATAGAGAAGACTCGGCGCACCGTGGAAAATTCATACGAACACGAAAATAAGCGGCCGGCAGTAGGATAAAAATAATAAAGGGGCGGCTGTAAAAACAGAAATAGGAGCAGGACTTTGCGCTTGGTCGTCGGGGTGCGTTGCGACGCCGACATTTCACGCGATATTTACCGATGATTGCCGGTAAATTACTCAGCGTCGCGTACAAAGCACGGTTCAATCGCTTCAGTTGCGTAATTTGCAACTATTCAACCTTTCGTTGCGTTGCGTTTCAAATGTAGTGCTTAGAAATATCTGAATGTGTAAAATATTTTGAAATTGTTATGTTTTGAAATTTCTAAGCTCCCGAAATATAATATCCGAAATTTCTCAGCTATCGAAATATAATATTTCGAAATTTCTGAGTTCCCAAACTATAATATTTCGAAATTTCCAAGTTTCCAAAATATAATTATTCAAAAATTTCTAAATTTGCAGAATACAGTATTTCGAAGTTTCTAAAATCCCAAACTATAATATTTAGACATTTCTAAGCTTCCAAAATATAATACTTCAAAATTTCTAAGTTTCCAAAATATAATATTTAGAAATTTCTAAATTTGCAAAATACAGTATTTCGAAATTTCTAAGCTCTCAAAATATAATATTTAGAAATTTCTAAGCTCCCAAAATATAATATTCCGAAATTTCTCAGCTCCCGAAATATAATATTCCGAAATTTCTCAACTTTCGAAATATAATGTTTAGGAATTCCTAAGTTTCAAAACTATAATATTTAGAAATTTCTTAGTTTCCAAAATATAATATTTAGAAATTTCTCAGCTCTCGAAATATAATATTTTAAAATTTCTCAGCTCCCGAAATATAATATTTAGAAATTTCTAAGCTTTCAAAATGTAATATTCCGAAATTTCTTAGTTCCCAAAATATAATATTTAGAAATTTCTAAGCATTCAAAATATAATATTTCGAAATATCTCAGTTTCCGAAATATAATATTTAGAAATTTCTCAGCTCCCGAAATATAATATTCAGAAATTTCTAAACTCACGAAATATAATCTTTCGAAATTTCTAAATTCCCAAAATATAATATTTCGTAATTTCTCACTTCCAAAACTATAATATCTAGAAATGTCTAAATTTGCAAAATACGGTATTTCAAAATTTCCAAGTTCCCAAAATATAATACCTTTATAATCCAACATATTTTCCATCTCTTCCTAGAACTAACATTTACCTATCGATATCAAGATTACAGTACATTATTAATATCAACCATCAAATATATCATTACAAAAGATTTATTACCTCGATCTAGGGTTACCTAATTAGCCTCATCGAGGCTATTAAATTACATAAAAACCTTATTATGTTTTGACAAAGGGCGCGGACCTTCGAAACGAGGGTTAATTGTTGGGTAAAAAATAAAAAGAAGGTCCGAGCGATTGTTTGAAAATCATTTCGAGGTTCAATTTTGATCCGTGCCCTGGAAAGGGATTCGTGATCGCAGTCGGAACGATCATCAAGTACCTAAACGAACTCTGATTGGTCAATACGCGATGTCCGGCAACTGCGATTTATTCGGTGAACCGGAAGTCCACTGTTGTTCCTCTGTCGATAATTCTCGTACGAATGTCACGTACCGGTGGTGAACTGCGTGCACGATTTCCGTAACGTTTCCAGCTAATGCTTAACCACCGTTCCGTTGGGACCTCCGTGTATCTGCGGTTCAACTCGCTTTCAACGGGGTTATATGCAGTCACAAGGTCGAAAAAAAGCGATTTTTTATCAAAGCATCTGATTGAGTAATTTGTTTAACACTAAACCTACCACGAGCGCGGTCAAATAACCGTTTTCAAAATTTCGTTTAGAATTTCCTGCATACGACGTTATTGTATCGCTATTTAACTTCACGAAATAAACACTATTTACTTTTAAATATAAAAAAATATTTTGTTCATTACCTAATTGTTCATAACGTTCACTCTATATTAAGAAATATCTGTTTTTTAAAGCGGTCATTTGACCGCTCACGGTATACACGAAATGTCGGTAGGAATAGTGTTAAAACTTTTTGTATATAAAAGATTTCAAAAACATTTGGTGATTTTTTAATGAAAAAATATTATAAATTGAATGGTTGGAAGCAGACAGTGGAAAAGGATTAAAAAAAAAAGATACAACTCATCACAGGGTTATCTGACATCAAGAAACCAAATAGATTCTGTTAGTAGATGAATTTCTCTTTGGATTGAACGAATCGAAAAAACACCGAATTCTGAAAAAAAACACTCACGATTGTCAGTGAAAAAATCGATCTATTGTTGTTTGTAAAATAGGTTATAAACAAAAAAATGAGAAAATGATTCGTTCAATCCCTGATTATTTTCATATTAACGATCTATGCAAAATTTCATCAACATCGTTGCAGTAGTTCCTGACTTACTTTACGCACGGACCTAAAAAATCTAGTTTTGAGTTCAAAACATCCTTCGTGACTGCATATAAGCCCTTAACAAACTGAACGATCGAATTTGTTTCTAACCCTATAACGTGGCGTCACTGATGGTTTCTATCAATATATATTATTTATACTATATTAAATAAGCGTCATTGTTTAAAATTGGTTGCTATTTTACGCATAAAGGAAAATTATTAAATATCCCCATAAAAAATTTCATTAACCAATCATGATTACTAAAAATATCACTGTCCTAATTTTACAATCGAAGCTTTCCATCCAATACCCCTAGCAATTAATTTCATTTAAAATTTCCTCGAACATTCATCTCAATCGCTTTATCAATCGTATTTGTCTCGAGACTACAAAAATGAAATTTACAGCAAAAGAATACTTATTCGGTTTATTACAACATTTCTACGGAAAAGTATCGGATCTTCCGAATTTATGTTAGCTTTTTTCCACAGATTCTTGTTCGATGTCTGGCAAGAATCACTCGATAAGAGGATTCACGTGGTCTGTTAACCGGCTTCCGGATGTTTGTTTAGCTTCCCGTGTATCGATAAATACCGTTGGTGGAAAAATAAATCCTGACGAATCGTAATATAATCAGCTGGCAAACGGCAAAGGAGGGGAGGTAAAAATAATCTTCCTCTTCCAATCCAATTAGCGTGATTAAATTGAAGTCGACGAACGACCGACGGATAATTAAGAATAATTGCCAGCGAAAGGAAGACTTCTGTCTCTTCTTTTGTTCTTTTCTATTCGTTAATCGAAACCGCATACAAAAAAAAAAGAAGCGGAAGATAGAATCCCTTCGGACGGAAACGACTTTTAATTTCAACTTCCATTAGATGCAAGTCATCTGCATCCGGTGTTGGGTAATTACAATTAATTTGAGGGCTAATTTATTGTAACGAAAGTCACGTGTATTGTTTATTATTTATTCAGTCTTAACTTTTCTACAGAGATCTTACAAAAGACACTTTGTTTTCCAGAGCCGTTGCGATTCTTAATACTGTACGATTTTAACGAATAATGCTGTTGAGAAATGTATCGCTAGTCCTTTTAAAGGTTTTCTAGTTCGGTTTAGGAAGTGGTGGGAATGGGGATTAGGATTAAGGGGTCAGGTGTATGATTCAGGATTGGTGAGTAACGGATTCAAGGGTCGTATGCGTACATGGGCTTAGCCAGGGGGTGGCAGGGGGGGTATTTGCCCTCCCTCCCTGCTTTGGAGGAAGAAAAATAGTATTTGCGCTACCGTAGAGAAAAAAATTTGGATTTCGACGATCAACGATCGGATGCTTAATGTACATAGAAAAATGATGTGTGAGAAGAAAGAGAAACTCGAAGAAAATGTACTAAAAAGATTTATCGAAGATCCGAGAAAACTAGTTTTATCATAAGTAGATAATGTACTAAATAAGTACAAGTATGTGTAATAAATAAACATTGGAAAACATGCTGTCGAAAGTGAGTGATTTGGCGTGAAACGGCCCATACATAAATACGATGAAATTTGCCTTAAGATAAATTTTGCTCCCCCTGATTGATAACCTGGCTACGCCCATGTATTCGTAATTATGTACAAAAGATGAAGCAGGGTTTAGAGTCAACTTAACTAAGCCTAGAGCGATATCCAACAGTATTCAACAATTGAAAATGAACAGAAATAAAATTATCGAAATTCCAAGTTCCGCGTGAAATTATAACCAGAGAAATCAAAGGAATCTCCTCTAAGAATCTTAAAAAATAAGTAATAAATGAATTACTTATCAAGTTCCAACATTCAATTTTCAGCTACAAGTAAAAAAAAAAAAGTACGTTCTATTATTTATTAATTAAATTCTCATACAGAAAAAGAAAACGTGCAACTCTATCTTCTTTTCAATCCGAGAATTCGTAATTTTGATTTAAAATACTGCAATATTCCAGCTATTTATAAAAGAACGAAGTAGCTATATCTATAAAATTCGAATAACAACAGAATCGCGTGGCAAACGATTTTTATTGTTTACGATCCAATAAGTATGAAAGAAAAGAGAGAAACGATTGGAACGATCGGGGAAAGAGGAAGAGAGAAGGAAATCGAGCGACAACGTTCCGGAAACGAGGTTCCAGCAAGGGTGGGACCGGAAATCGTGCCCGACCGACACCAGGAAGTATAACCGGTAAATATATACGCGGATGGAAAGAGGCAAACGGTGCCGTTGGAATGCTTAATTTCACGGTTATTGACACCGACATCTTCGAAGCAGATCTACGCGACCTGCTCTATTCTCTACTTAACATGCCCGATGAACGAGCCGCCTCGCCGCGAAATAGAATCATTAATTATCATTCTGCGACCATGCATCGGCGAACAACTATCGCCTAGCGTGTACAAACAGCGTTGCACATCCAACAACAGACATTTACTCGAATAACGAAATCATTTTCAACGACGCACAATGGGCTGGAATCCTGGTTTTCGTGGCCAAAATTATTTTAGCATTATTTCAAAGTTTAACACGTTGACTGGCACAGTGAAAACGAACGTGGGTAGTCAGACACGCTGAAATCCTAATTATTAACAATATAATCAAATAATTTTCAAAGTTAACCTTTCAAATCGATAGCTAGCATTATTAGCTTAACGTTAACGCTATCCGTGGTTTATTTTATCATTTCTGTTGGTATTTATTTGATTGTACAAAATTTCGGGTGCCGGTCACCGGTGACCCCCGTGGCAGCCAACGTGTTAAGGTGATAGTATGGTAGGTCGTTGAATTCTTCTCGATACAGGCCAAAATATTACAAAGTGAAAAATATATATTAACGTTTTGAAGAATCGAGGTGACTTCCAGTTTTTGTAAAAAAAAAAATTTGTTTCCGAAATTTTGTTCAGATGCCGATTGGAATCAAACTGTATTTTTCACTTATAGAAAGTGTTTATTTAGTTAAAATAATACAACGGTTGGTAGATTGACAGAAAACAGAAAGTAAGGTTTTTTCTTTACCGATTCCCAAAGAAACGATTAATTTTCTGGTTTTCTTACGAGCACATGGTTTTTTACTCTTTACTGGATTACGAGAGGCGGTTGTCTACCGGAAGACGGAACAACCCCACCACTTTTACAAAAGCGGTAGTCAACGCCCTCTCGGGATTGAGACACTTACTGAACACATTTGTTATATTATAGTTTGTAAAAAAGTGAATACTGATCAACTTTTATTGGAAATATTTTTTTGCCAAATCATCGAAGGGGATTTAAATCCGAAGACAATTAATTTAACACGTTGAGTGGCACAGTGGAAACGGATGTACGTAGTCGGTTACGATGAAATTCTATTTATTAAGAATAGAAACAATTAATTTTCAAATTTAACCTTTCTATTCGATAGCTAGCATTATTAGCTTAATATTAATCACTTCTTTCGTTAATCATTTGATTGTAATTTCGGGTGCCGGTCAACGGTGACCACTGTGGCAGCCAACGTGTTACGGATGCAGCCGATTAATTTTCAAATTTAATCTTTTAATTCGATATCCAGCAGGGTTTATTTCATGGTTCTATTTGTCAATTATTTGACTGTAAACAGTTTCGGGTGTCAGTCACCGGTGACTTTTTATTATCATTTGAACATCTTCTAGAAATAAAATTATAGAACTTTGTACGACTTTTGCATTACACTGGAGGCGTTAAAAGTATTTAAAACTTCTATTCCATTAAAAATCAGAAATACCAAAGATGCCTACAGTGTTATAAATATTGACACATTATCAGATATTATTACTTCATAAATGAACATTAATTAAAGATTAGGAGGAGTAACTCTTACTTTCGGTTACAACACACCTAATTTCCATTATTTCAGCAGTGTTGTAAACGAGAAAAATAATAATAATCAAAATTTACCAATCGATTTTCACTTAACAATGCCTTGTATCGAAAATCCTATTAATAAGCGTCCGGTAAACAAAACGTTGAAATTATTTAACACTAAAACTACCGACGTTCAGTGTACCCTAACTTCTGAATTAAAAATAAATTAGAAAACAATATACTTACGTATACAATAATCCTTTATCTCGATAAAAGCCAACGTGTAACTCGACAGAAGCGTTTTAATCAATTTTCTAAATTAAAATAAGAAATCCGAAGCAAATCAGTTTGCTCCATTTTGGTAAGTTCTAGTGTTAACGTGAATTTAGAAACTATTCGTATCCCCAAACACGAAACAGCTCAATATTCAACATCGCGTCTCCTGGAATCTATTCGTCCTGATAAAAAATTCCAAATTCATCGTGTTCGGAAGCGACGAACACTAATTTTCGAACGGAAACATGACAGCTCGGGTGGTAAAGTTTGAATACGAATCAACGAAACGGGCCGTCAATTACACAGGTTTGTTTGACGACAACGTGTCACGGCGTACGTCTGATTCCGGATGCAGGGCTGCCCGGAGCCGGATGCACCGGTTCTTTCGACCGACTTGTGCGTACACAGTTTATCCAGTCGTTTCGTAACCCCTCCGGGGGTACAGGGACAGAACAAAAAAAAAATATAAGAAAATATAGTAAAGTGGAGCATATCCTTTCGACGGCTCGCGACAATGTCAACAAACGAACGAAAACTTCCGGTACGGATGGTCGGATTATCGTCCGTTCGCGTTTAACCGTCGCCTTGTTTCCTCTTGCTTTGAAATATTTTGATATAAAATAGATCCGATGGAGATTTTTGACCTCGGAGCATTTGTAGTTTTCCAGCGAAGCTTCCAAAAGCCAAACGCACCATTTTGGAAGTTAATTTTCTGTATTCTAATGTAAATAAAAATGAAAATATGTCCCCCTCCTAGAGGCACCACTCGAGCGTGAAGAATGAATAAATTTTGTCAAACGATTTTAGTATTTTTAGAATCAATTTGCTAATCAAGTACTTTTCGTTCTTTTAAGCTGTCAAATCGTATTACAGATTTATTCGCTGTACAGCAACGGTTTCCAACCTGGGAGGCGTCAAAATTTTTTAATAAAATATTAATTTTCACTCTGTAAGCAATTTTTTGTGTTCAATAACATAGTTTTTTAAGAAAATTTCCTACCGTCTTCGGATAAATCGATCGCAAGCCTCTTCAAAGTCCACGGCTAACAATTTAACACTAGAACTATCAAACGGGTCAAACTGACTTGCTCTAGATTTCTTATTTAACGTAATAAAATTTATTAAGACCCTTTTGACCAAATCTATCATAGTTTCATTTTTCTCAGGATAAAGAATTATTCAACGTGTTAATTTATATCTCATTCTTATATTCGATTTCAAAGTAAGTGGAAATCAAACGTAGACAGTTCTAATGTTAATTATAACGTCGGGCTGACAGGTAGCCAATCGTGTTTCGAGGTCCCCGGAAGCGAGCGTCGCTAATTAAGCAAACAACAAAGGAACACGTGAGACACGTGGACGACATAAGTTCCAAGAGCCGCGGTCGGATCACGTGGAATTAATGTGTTTCAGTGGGTGCGATCGACGGGTCACGTATGGCCGTAAATTTTACAATCTGTCTCCCTCTCCCCTTTTGCTTGTGTTTCGGGTGGTTCGATGGAGCATAGGTCGGAAAACCGTCGATCGTTCGACGAATACTAAAAGTGAGGAGCTTCCGGGGATATCCTTGGGCCCGTGTATACCGTCTACACACGTCTCTGCACAACCGAGGATTATCTGCGAGCCGATCAAAGATCACCGGATATCCTTTGGGACCGCGGATTCCTAATTGAAATTTCGAAAGTGAACTCAACCTCCCCAGAATTGCACGGTTTACGTTTCGCAGCAGATTTTTTTAGTGTTTGTTGTTTTGGGAGAGGTGGTATGTTGTTTAAGTCGATTATTGTTATCGCTGTAGAATTATTTTTAGAAGAAATTCTGAAAAGCTGGCGAATATAATTTCTGCTTTGTATAATGATGTTAAATGGGGTAGCTTTGTGTTTGTAGATTTGACAGTTGTTTAGCTGAAAATTTGAAGTTTTGATAAATTTGATGATTGGAATTTATAATATTAGAAAATTGGAAGATTTGAAACTTGGAATTTCTAAAATTAGTAAATTTGGAAACTGATATTTCTGAAATCTGGAAAATTGGAATTTGAAACTTAATATCTGATAAATTTGAAAACTGAAATTTCTGAAATCTGGAAAATTGAAATTTGAAATTTCTGAAATCTGGAAAATTGAAAACTGAAGTTTCTGAAATCTGAAAAATTGAGATTCGAAACTTAATATCTGATGAATTAAAAGATTGAAATTTAAAATATTAGAAAATCAGAAAATTTGAAACCTGAAATTTCTGAAATCTGGAAAATTGAAATTTGAAATTTCTGAAACTTGAAAAATTAAGATTCGAAACTTAATATCTGATAAATGAAAAAATTAAAACCTAAAAAATTTGAAAACTTGAAAACCTAAAAATTCGAAACCTACAAAATTAGAAAATCCGAAAATTAAAAATTCTACCAACAAAATTTCCAAAATTCTCGTACGTTACCATAAAAAAAGTAATACTATATATTCCGTATTCATTGCACAGGAAATGTTCCGCTCATTTAATAAATAAATGAGATGCTTTCAAAGTTAATTGATTCTAAAAACGAAACAACTGACTCTGACGGGAGACGATTAAGAAATGTATCAGATCTATTTGAATTTTGAACTATCTTAAATGACAAGGTTGATACCGTTGATAAACGAGCAGCTCGTTTAACTTTGATGTTTCACCTCCTTGATGAACAAACAAGACCGTCGCAGAAGATTCAATTAGACAAAATGAGAAGCTCGTTCAGCTCGCTGATTATCTCTGTACGATCTTCGGAAAGGTGCGAAACAATCTTCCTTAATTGAAACCACTTCCAATCCTTGCTTACTTCCACTTTAAATCCTTTTATTCTCCTCCAAGAACAGAATTCGTACTCTTTGCATTTTTATACTTAATCAACTGGTCAAAAGTTGAGAAATGAAATTTTCACATTCTTTAACCCCATAACGCACTAATTAAAAATTCAAAAGTTATCGTTTTTCCACCAGTTTCTTTCATTCTCTATTTTCTTAAAATACAAAGGAACATTAACAAATATTAAAAAAAAAAAAAAACTAAAGTAATTGCACCTACTTTGTGTAACCGAGTTAACACTAGAACTACCAAACGGGTGAGAATACTTGCTTCAGATTTCTTATTTGAAATTACAATTGTAATTTAATATCCCGTAATTATTATTTTTTCTAATGGTAGTCCGGTCGGTAGTTCTAGTGTTAGCCCGGCAACAAAAGAAAACTTGAAAAGGATAAAAGAAAATATCGAAAAACAAGCTTTTAGTCAAAATTTACGACGGTATGGTAAGTGTTGTTTCGCACAACACCGTCCAACGAATATATTCGGTTATACGATAGAAAACCAAAGCTACAGGTCTCACGAGTTAACTCCAAGTTTTGAAATGAAAAAATAACCACTATCATATCATAATTTAATAGCAACTACAGATTACCAGGAGCGATCTTTACCTTCGATCTAACTTTCGTTATTTCAACAGTGTTACGCACGAAAAAAAGATAATAATCAAAGGTTTATTAATTAGCTATCGGTCAACCGCCGACAGTATCGGTGTTAAGAAAAACCGACGCGACGGAATAGAAAATTTATTGAACAGTCAAGGGTTAATCGAAGGAAGAATCGAAGGGATCGTCCGATGGATCGGAATCGAGTTCGTAACTCGAATTCATAAACAGGCTTTCGTACGTGATTCGAACGGGCGGGCCATGCGGGCGTGCAAAGCGAAATTTCTCCCGTGGGAAACGCGACGACGATGACGATCGGGCTCGAGTGGGCTGGCATAATCGTTGTCGCGATTGATCGACAAGCAGGAAAGAATGGGCACGAATTCGACGAATATTAGATCAAATGTGAGCGAGCGTTTCGTGCTCGTGAGAATCAAAGCCGACATTCAGTCTTCCATCCTGGGCTAATCGATTCATTGTCGTCTGGACGATTCTAAGCTCACTTAATCGGCCAATTAAGTCTCGTTTGTTACTCGCTCATCGACGCGAATGGGATGGTTTTGAAAGCTTCGAAACAGAGCTCGAAATAATTATCGATCGTTCATTGGATGCCCTTTTGCGGTAGACTGTCATTTCTCAGGAGAAATTTAACCATTTTTAGGTATTCTGTGTCGTTGGTGTTACGAGTGAAACTTAACTTCCTTCTGAATTTTCATTTTTATCGTTAAAAGCTTGAAATACCTTACACAGCAAACCACTGAATGATGTATGCATTTTCTATTATTAATCCTTTGTACTCGGAGCATTCTTAGATACGGTCGAATCTAGTCTATTTTGACAGCGTGATTTCCATAAATCGATGCACTATTTCGTAAGGAAAGAGTTACAAAGTATTTTTATTTATTTCAAGTATTTCAATTTCACATTTTAAAATACTTTAGTGAAATAAATATGTCCCCTCGGAGGGGACAGCCGAGTGCAAAGGGTTAAAGAAATTGAGTTTCTTATGAAATATACGTTATTTGAAAATGTCTTTTCTATTAATTAAGAAATTGTCACCTATATGTGCCTTCAGCTTCCTTAACCCATCACATAACAATAAAATGTGAATGCAACATTTTGCTATGAGATTGGTACCACAATTCTTTAGTTTCTCTTTACTATAATTTAAGAAAACACCTATGGTATTAATAGTTCTAATAACACAAATGAATACCCAGTTACCTTACTATCTCGGAAATAACATATCTTTGAAAATATTGTCATTCTTCTTAGGACACAAATTCATCCCTGAAGATGTCAAGAAACTTTGTAGATCCTGTCTGACAAGTGGAAACGATGTGTACCTTGTCGAGACCACACTTTTCATAAATCCTCTTTTCATCTTCGTCAAGAACTCGCAAGCCTATGATTCTAGAAATCATCAACCGAATCATCCGGGACTCAGTTTCTAACACATCGCTGCAGTGGACACTTATCAACCACAGGGGCGATTAATTTCTAAATGAACAACAGCTGAATTATAAATACCCATTCAGATATTACTCTCGAGTTGAAGAATTTCAACACCCATCCTATGTATTATACATTCGATAAGGTACTCACCCTTGCTGGATGAGCTACGGTGTCGCCTGCGCCTGGTCCTGCTGCAGGATCTTTCTCTTCTACCTTCCACGTGAACACCGTCCACGGTATCTACAGGAATAGGGGGTGCCATTGTGTCGGGTTCCACAAGGACCGTCGAACTCTGAGGCTGCCTCCTGGCGAGATTGTCTTTGCCGAGAAACGTGCCTATCGAGTGTCTTCTGCGTCCTGCAGCCGCTGATCCGGCTGCAGGCAACGTGGCTGAGAGATTGTAGTACCTGAAACGTGAAGATCGTATTAATTTGTTATCAATAACGAGGAAGTGATGGTTCGAGAATGATTACCGACCTGGCGTCGTCGACACCCACGAAGACTTCGCTCGAATCTTGATCGTCGTCGTCGTCGTCGTCGTTGTTCGGGTCATGCGTGTCCCTGGCCAAGCCGCAGTACACCATGTCGTTGGACAGAAGCTCGCTGGCGGACTTTAGCACCGCCCTGCTTCGTCCTGGTCGTCTTCTGTCGTTTTCAGAGTGCGAATGAGACCTGTTGGAAATGTCAGAAACGTTAACAGGTGTGTCGTCCTCCCTTTTCCGTTTTAACGCCTTGACTGCCACGCTCGGTCAGTCAAAGCGTTTATTTTGATGAAATTGTATCTATTATTCAGAATTTGGAGCAGCTAATACGACGATTTGTAATTAAGTAATTGAAAGGATATTAATAATGCAAGCGTCGAATTTCTATGGAAATTCAAGTGCCACGATCACGACCGTAGTTTTAGATATTTATTTCCGAAGCTACCAATTCTATCAGATTTATAAAATAAACTCACCGTTTACCTTCTAACCAAGCTTACTAAAAGTTACGTCAAAATTCTGCTACCTCACTCGTGAAACTAATCAACGAGAGCACAGATTTTTATAAAAATCCACGTCAACCAACCTGTGAGGCAAATACGGAGATGGTGGAGCAACATCGGACGGTCGTGGATCGCCTTTCAAGAACTGCTGAGTCCGTTCGTGATCCGCGTTCGCGCTGACGGATCTGAACAGATTCCTGAAGCTTTTTCTCTGACTCGTGGAAGGTCCTGCTTGACCAGCGTTCCCGGAATGACCCATCCCGTTTCTGGGCAGCATCGGCACGCGCTCCTCGGTGGGCGTCGAGGGCGTCGAGTTGCCCGAAGTGCTGCTCCGGTTGCTGTCCTGCGGCATCAGGGTGCTGGTCGTCGACGTCGAGGCCACGCTCGCCGACGAGACGGTGCCCATTTTGCACGGCCTTCGTCGGAACAGGGCCGTCAGGCCTGTGGGACCTTTCGACGGCGGTGACAGGCCCAGGCTCGTTGTCGACGTCGGCGTCGTCGACGAGGACGCGGCGCCGCTCGACAACGAGAAATACGAGGGGTTGTCTGTGAACATACGGGCTCACGATCATAGGAGTCTTCTTCGTCGAATGGAAATCCAGGCCGAGGACGCTTTCGTTGCTGGTGCACGCTTTAGGAGATCATTTGGAAGTTTACTTTCGCGCTACAGACACTAACAGTCGATTTTGTGATTAGTTAAATTAAACGGAGTTAACGGGATCCTGCAGAATGCATTTTGACGCTGTTGATGATGGTTTGGGTTGGTGAAATAGGACGTTGTCAAACAGGTACGAGGAGGACTTGGTTCTGTAGTTGACGAGGTATTTTTAAAGACTCATTGTTGAATAATATCTTCGAGGTTGAAGCAGCAGAAGAATAACAATTTTCAAGAATCAGTCTTCTGATCATTCAGAAAATTACAGGGCGTTGTAATTCTACAACCGAGGTTCAAACTCTTCGAGAAGTGCTCCTATTCTATGATTATATATGATCTGTTTGCAGTTCGGAAATAAACTGATCGATTTCACATAAATCAGAACAATTGATGTTGAAGAGGTCGTAGTTCACCAATGGATTTTCAAGCATCACTTATAAAACATCGATTCTCTGACCAAACAAACACACCTGTTGCCGACAATATCAATCTTCGATTCGAACAAGATTATTCTTCAAATTATCACTGATTAATCAACAAAACTTCGATCACAATGCGAACCAAAAGATCATCGAACTTCGAATAGAATTATTCGTTAACGATAACTTTTGTCGATGAAACAGATGTTTCTTTTTTGTTTTTAACAATAGAAGTTAAACGAGTAGACGAATAGAAGGTCCACCTGAGACTGGTCGGTCAAGAGATACACACGATGTCTATAGGACGCCATGAACGATTCGAATGGTAGTTGAAAGTGGGGGGATGGACCGGACGTTGTATTGTCCCCCACCCCATAAACCAGAAGCGAGGAACGAGCCAGACGTACACGGCACCGGAAGTCCTCCGACTATAAGTTCCACGATCCACGCGTTATTACTCTTCGAAGATGAATCGAGCTCGTCGAAGAGGAAGGAGCTACCGTGAAGAATTCACCGACCGAATTTCCTGTTTCGCGTTGAAAAAAAAAAAAGTATTTATTATTCGTTTGCAATTTATGAAATGTCCGCGTTATTACAGATATTTATTTATACATTTTTCTAATTTTGTTTTTGAAATTTTTACGGATGTCCCGATGATCCATGTTTCATAAAAATGATATAATTAAGTATGAAAATGTAAGAAAATTTTAATTTTGAAAATTTCATTTGTTAACAGTTAACAAATTTTGTTTATTGTTTGGTGGAATTAATTCTGGACACTTTGAATAAAAATATTCTTTATCTCATATTTGTGCAGAATTTAATAAATCGATACCGTGATATTTTTATTGTAATCTATAATGTGTATACTTCATATTTTTACATGATTTGGTTTGTAAATGTTTGAAAATTTTAATTTAAAAAATCTAAACTGTGTTGTTATTTTTGTTTTTGCGCCTGGCAATACGAAACGTCGCATGATGTGAATTGGTCAATTAATTAATTAATTAATTCATCTTTTTGTACCTCCTTTGACGTGTTGAAACTGTACTTTTCACTGATTTTTTTTTTGTATAAGCAACGCCCTAAAATTCGAAAACTATGATTAGAATATAAAATATAAATGATAAAAAAATTTTTAATTGTCCAGAATTAATTCCACTAGTGCAGAGGCTGTCAAGGGATTGTCAAGTTTTTCTCAGCAATATTATCAGAAGGAAGTTTTATAAATAATGGAACAATGGTATCATGAATCGTTTGAGAATTTCAGCTTGATACAATTAATCCGGTTAAAAGTTTCAAATAGAGTTAATGCCTTTAAAAAGTTACTACATTCGATATAATTACCGAACTTTCTGAAACTCTTTCCCTTTCCCTAGTTCCTTTCTTCTTATAAATGAAATGATTCTAAATAAAACAATAAACAATCTGAATATTCAGTATCGGTATCTTCATTTTAATACCATCTACTAGGATTTTTACAACAAACAGAATTGAATTAAAATAACATTAACGACGCTGTAAAGTTCTTTTCTTATTAGAAACCTTGGCTCACAATCAGAATTAAAGCATACGTTAACTTTGAATTTGGATACATGGTAACTGTAATTTAATATTTAATATTACGTCGACTTAGAATTGAAATAAATGATAAATTATGTTAACGTCGACTTAGAATTGAAATAAATGATAAATGATGTTAACGTCGACTTAGAATTAAAATAAATGATAACGTTGATGTTAAATATTTAAATATGTGAACGTTAACTTCGAATCTGAAACCATGATAACGTTAACTTCGAATTGGAAAATATGTTATATACGTTGTCTCGGAACATTAAAATGCGTTAAGGTTGACTTAATGTTTAAACACACGTTAACGTTAACATTAACTAACGTTAACTCTGAATGTGAATACATTTTAACGGTAACTTTGAATTTGGATACATGGTAACTGTAATTTAATATTTAATATTGGAGCCTTGAACAGACGTTAACGTTAACTCGAAATTTTGAAACACGTTAGCGTCGATTTAAAATTAAAATAAATGATAACGTTGACGTCAAATATTTAAATATGTGGACGTTAACTTCGAATCTGAGACCATGTTAACGTTAACTTCGAGTTTGAAAATATATCCTACATTGTCTCGGAACTTTGAAGTTTAAATATACGATAACGTTAACATTAACTCACGTTAACTTTGCACGTGAATACATTGTAACATTAACTTTGAATTTGGATACATGTTAACTGTAATATAATGTTCAATATTGGAGCCTTGAACAGACGTTAACGTTAACTCGAAATTTTGAAACACGTTAACGTCGACTTAGAATTGAAATAAATGATAAGGTTGGCGTAAAATTTTTAAAAATGTGGACGTTAACTTCGAGTCTGAAAGTATGTTAACGTTAACTTCGAATTCGAAAATATATCGCACATTGTCTCGAAACTTTGAAGTTTAAATATACACGTTAACGTTAACATTGACTTTGAATCTGAGTAACACCTTAGCGTTAACTTTGTATCCGAATGAATGTTAACTTCAATACTAACCTTTCTTACAATCCAAATGTCTAAAATTCTGTACAATCGAATAATTGACAAAAAGAACTATGAGATAAACCGCGGAAAGCGTTAATATTTTAATATTAAGCTAATAATGCTGGCTATCAAAATTAATCGACTATCGAAATTAATCGAAACGCAAGGATTTGCCCCAGAAGTATGCAAAAACGCGTGAACGCAGCGAATCGGTGCACGAAACGCACGATTTGGTGCCGAAAGTTTCAAAAACACACGGATGCAACGATTTGCGGCACCTAAAGCAGGAATTTCAGCGAAATCGTGGCAAAAGCGTATAAATTCAACGCAAAAGTTCACAGAACCACCTGAATCGAATAAAACGATCCAAGAAACGCAAGGATTTGTTCCAAAAGTATGTAAAAACGTGCAACGAATCGGTGCACGAAACGTACGACCGTTTTCACTGTGCCACTCGACGTGTTAACTTCAACATTGAATCTGAGCACGAGTTAACGTTAACCTGGAACTTGAAACCGTGTTACCTACGACCGAACGGAACGATAAGGTACCGAATACCCCCGAAGGGAGAGAAGCACAGCTAGCGAACGTCGAGGAATCACGACAGATCTGTGAAGTTCGTGCGATCGATAGCGATTACGTGATCGGAGTGTGCGAATCGAAACGAGAACGGTTCCCAAACACGTTGCTCGCCTACGAATTCGAACGTCGTCGATCAAAATCCTTTTCGCAAGATTTCTCCCGTTGCATTCCACGAACGTGTTCACTCGACGAAGTCTCGAAACATCTTCGAACGGTTCCCAGATTTGTTATCAATCCCCATAGCAAAATAAATTATTCATTTTTACACTGGGTTTACTCGAAATGCGGAGTTTCTGTTAGAGACGAAGAATCATACTCGATCGACGCTTTTAATTTAAATTTTTTGGAACGAACTTTGAATTTTGCAATTGAAGTGACTTTACGAGTATACCGTCAATTGAAAGCGAATTTTAAAACTCTGGGACTCTGGGGATGTTTATCGCTTTCACCTTCGCGAAAATTGGTCAGGCGAAGCATTTATTTTTTATTCTTACAATTCTTCGTGATTTCTATTTTTCAGGTATTTGCAGCACCTAATACGATCGAAAGGATATTAACCCTAGAACTACTGACGGTTTAGGTATACCTACTTTCAAGTTGAAAATAAAATAGAAAAATAAATAAATATGGAACGAAACGTCATATACAGCAAGTCTTTACCTTGAAAGTAGTTAATATACATTTGAATGAAAGCTACTTAATCAGTTGCGTGATTTAAAATAAGAAACCCTCGATCCTTCATTTTGACGAGTTTAGTAGTTCTAGTGTTAATAATGCAAGCAACAAATTTCTATGGAAATTCAAGCGTCACCCGAACATGGGTGACCCGACAGTTACGTGATTTAATAATGAGAAGGTGTCAATAGCCACGATTGGCACGCGATAAAGTGTTTGAGATAAAGAAAACGAACGAAAGGGTGGAACCAGCGACCTACGGTTTCGATAAGAATTCTGAACAGCCAACAACGATATATTTTCGATTTCCAGGAAAGCGAAGTTCGAAAGGACGATCAAGGACTCGTCTACGAGGAATACTATCGCAGATGGTTGTATACGTTGGTGGTTGGTACGAAATGAAAAACGATAGAAAAAGGACGGGATACGCGGTAGCCGGGCCCGTGATACAGGAACGTGTGCGATTATGCGTAAAACGCGTGACCAGGCTGCGAAAGCGTCCACGGGATACGTGATCGTGGATTGGTCCAAGAACGGGTAAAATCCTTACCGACTGCCATGCTGACCTCTTGCACGAGTAAACCGCTGTCACTCTGGTATTCTGTAAAAAGAAACGGATTTCTATCGGTTAACGTACCCTTTATATTTATATATAGTCAACTTTTAACGTTAACGACCAGTTTCCGATAGAATATTATTCTAGAGTTAGAAAAATGCATTATACGTTCAATCGAAGGTTCGAACGACGACGATGGGTTAACGGTAACTGTTTCATGCTGTTATTGGGACCGAAAAGGTATACGAGTGTGTTGAAAGTAACTCGATAACGCGTTAACGATTGATTCGAAGAACTGGATAACGTTGATGTTCAACGTGGAAATACGGTAACGTTACTTGACGGGCTTTGGGAATAGGTTGATGTTAATACTGGCTCTGGAAATATATTAGTTTCAGCCGGAATCTGAAACTACGACAACGTTGACTTTGAATCGGAAAATACGGTAACGTTGACTTCGACTTTGAACACACGTTGACGTTGTCTTTGAATTTCAGACTATGTCAACGTTAACTTTGCATCCGGAAATATGTTAATTTTAACTTTGAGCTTGAAACTATGTTAACGTTAACTTTGAACGTGAAGCTGTTTTACGTTAACTTTGCATTTGAAAATATGTTAATTTTAACTCTGAGTTTGAAACCGCGTTAACGTTAACTTGGAATGTGAAGCCACGTTAACGTTAACCTTGCGTCTGGAGATATGTTAACTTTAAATCTGAGTTGGAAACTATATTAACGTTAACTTTGAATCTGAAGTTATGGTAACGTTAACATTGCATCTGGAAATATGTTAACTTTAAATCTGAGTTTGAAACTATGTTAGCGCTAGCACTTTCAATGTGAAGTTGTGGTAACGTTAACTTTGAATATGAAGCTTTGGTAACGTTAACTTTGCATTTGGAAATAAGTATGTCAACTTTAACTCCGAGTTTGAAACTATGTTAACGTTTACGTTGAACGTGAGACTATATGTTAACGTTAACTTTCTACGTTAACCGGAAATATGTTAACTTCAAATCTGAGTTTGAACCTATTTTAACGTTAACTTTGAATGTGAAACTATATGTTAACGCCTAGCTTCGCATTTGGAAATATGTCAACTTTGACCCCGAGTCCGAAACTACGTTGGCGTTAACTTTGAACGTGAAACTATACGTTAACGGTAACTCTGATCCTTGAAAATATATTACACACCGCTTCTTTTAACTGTGTATTTGCACACACATTTCCTTAACACGAAACTCGATCATACATTAACGTGAACTTCGAATTCCAACGTTTCGAACGCACACCTAGCTTTTCAACGTTAACTTGAAAAATCCAATCAACCAAAAGCCACTAATCACCCGACCCAGCCACCCTAAAACACGATATCTAATTTCTCAAACATCAACGAGAAGCTATTCTTAAAACGCCAAGAAAAAAAAAAAAAAACAAACAATTGCTTATCCCTCGTCGATTTCCATACCCTCCGTCCAATCAATCAATCACTTCTCGAGGGGGTCGATCAATTTCCACCGTACAACCACAGTGAAATGGGATTTGGTCGCGTGGGCGGGTTTTGCTTGACGCAAACGGAGCTCGAGAAGGAAAAGAAAAAAAATTGCTTTTATCGTTGGGGCGCGGACTTGTCGCGTCTCGGATTCGATACGGTTGGCAACGAGCGCGAAACCCCATACGTTTTCAGACGAGGGTTTCATTCATCGCCGAAAATACGCCCGGAATATTATATTTAGAGCGACGCGGGAGCAGAGGAGGACGCGTGTCGCGCGACAAACGCAGACAGGTTCATGGTGTGTTCGGACGAGGTGGCAAAGGGGGATGCGACGGATCGGACAGAAACCGAGTTTCATTCATGTTTTATCTTGATATTGGCCCGAGATTTTGAAATTCGGCTAGCCAGGAACGAATCGAGATTTCGGCGCACCCTCGACTGGCCCCAGAATCTTGTAACGGGTTGAAATGTCTTGCTCCAGATTTTTTATTCTGAATTGCAAAATTGATCAAAACGCTTCTGTCTAAATATACTGTATGTAAATATTCTATATGTTAGTTTACGTTTCATCCTTTATTTAGTTTGCTTTCTGTTTTAGGTTTAATTTAAAAGTAAGGGTGCATTGAACGTCGGTAGTTCTTTGAATGCAGTCATGAGGTGAAGAAAATTCATTTTTCCAAAGAAGGGTGTTTTTGGATGCTGGAGCTGCACATTGAGGATCTCCATTGACTCCGTGCAAGTTCTTACGTTTTTCTCAAAAGTATTGGGTTGGCAAATAAGTTCGTTCGGTTTTTGCTTCGGCACAGTTTCATTTCGATTTTGCATTTGTTTTTTCGTAGCGCTATTGCCCAACCCAAGATGGTAAAAAGATGGCAATAGGTTATCGATGAGAATGGCCAAGAATTAGTTTCATTCTCTCCTAAAAGACCGAACGAACTTATTTGCCGACCCAATACAATTGTAGGTCCGTACGTAAAATAAGTTAGAATCTACTGCAACGATCTAAATCAAATTTCACATGCATGTTTAATATAAAAACTATAGGTTTGTTTATAACCTATTTTACAAGCAACAATCATGACTGTTTCTTCAATACGGCGCTAAAAATTCCAAATTCAATACTTTGAGAGAAATTCGTCTATCAGAATATATTCGGTTTTTTGATATCAAATAACCCCGTGATGAGTTCTGTAAATCTGCATCCAACCATTCAATTTATATTTTTTTATGAAAAAAATTATAAAATATTCTTGAAACGTTACACTTTTAAACACAACACAGGTTTGAAATAAATTAATCAATTAGATGCTTTAAAAAAAAATTCGCAAAAATCACCGACAATAATCAATATTAAAAATAACGTATAAAATTATATTTGCTTTTCGTTTACAACACTCGTAGCTGGAAATTTGACTCTGCGATCGGGGTACTTTTCTAAATTCGGCCCTGCTGCTAGCGGATTCTCTTTTCGTTTTAAGGGTGCGCAGGAGCCACGGCCGGACTCCGAGCTGACTTCAGCGACAGTTGCGGAGATATTAGGAAGCTCTGTCTCTCCAACGGTGGTGCGATAGAGACGGTGATGCAACAGTTGTAGGAGAGACGAAGATAGAGCATCGAAGCGTCTTGATTTTCCACCGACTTTGGTGCAACTTTTTGAGCTTAAAAAGCAATATTTTCTTACACTTTTTGTTTTGAAAAATTCCTTGTATCATTACGGAGGGGGGTACAGAGCCCTTTTTTCGAAAAAGTGTCCAGAAAAAAAGTTCTATAAAGATATACATTTTTATTTTTTATAAACTTTCCAGACGGAAATTGCAAAATCGGGCTCTGTACCCCCCTCCGTAATGATACAAGGAATTTTTCAAAAAAGAAAGTGTAAGAAAATATTGCTTTTTAAGCTCAAAAAGTTGCACCAAAGTTGGCGTAAAATTAAGCCGCTTCCATCGCTCTATCTTCGTCTCTCCTGCAACTGTTGTATCACCCTCTCTATCCTTGTTCTAGAGCTTCCTAATTTCTCCACAACTGTCGACAAAGGCGCTAGTTTACCTCCTGCGCACCCTTAACCACGTACTCGCTTCCTCGTGTTTGGCGTTTCGTAACGTCGTTCTTCAGAGATTCTTGCGATCTTGTTACTCGTGTACCTTATTCCTTTTCTTCGTGACTTACAGGTAGCCCGGTGGGTTACTTTTCGACCGAAGATCAAAGGGTGCTTCGACTTTCAAACGCCTAACATTTTATAGTCCGCGTTTGTCGTTTGTCGTAATGTTTATTAACGTTCGAATCACGTTCCTGGTTTATTTAATCGATGTGGTAAAACTTTTTAATCTTTCAAATTTCAAACTTCTGTTATTAGCTGTTTAATGATTTATATCGCTAAGATTTGTAAATGATATGCCTGGTACAATTTTGGAGTTCCCATTTCAATTAGGTGATTTTTAATTTCCTTCTTTTTTACCGTTTTAAGTTTCTATAAATTCTGCGAAAATTCTGAGACACTTATCAAAGTATCTGGTACATTATTCAGTCGTTGCATTATTCAGTCTGGTACATTATTAGCCGTTTGTCTAAAATTCCATGAAACTGATACAAATATATATAACAGAAGTTCATTTTCCTGAGAATTTACTCGAATTTCATTGCCAACTCACAGACAGTAATATTACTACGAGAGCAGTGATTTAATCGAAAAATGATTAGTCATTTGTCGAAAAAGGTTTCAAATTAGTCAAAATAAATATAACAGAAATTTTCTTATGAATTTTCACGAATTCCACTGCCAACTCACAAACAGTAATATTTAATCGAAAAATTATTAGTCGTTTGTCGAAAATTTTATCAAATTGGTCCAAATAAATATAACAGAAATTTTCTTATGAATTTTCATGAATTCCATTGCCAACTCACAAACAGTAATATTTAATCAAAAAATTGTTGTTTGCCGAAAATTTTATCAAATCGGTTCAAATAAAAATAACAGAAATTTTCTTACAAATTTTCATGGATTCCATTGGCAACTCACAAAGAGTGATATTACTACGAGAGCAGTGATTTAATCGAAAAATTATTAGTCGTTTGTCGAAAATTTTATCAAATTGGTTCAAATAAATATAACAGAAATTTTCTTACGAATTTTCATGAATTCCACTTCCAACTCACAAACAGTATTATTTAATAAAAAAATTGTTGTTTGCCGAAAATTTTATCAAATCGGTCCAAATAAATATAACAGAAATTTTCTTATGAATTTTCATGAATTCCATTGCCAACTCACAAACAGTAATATTTAATCGAAAAATTATTAGTCGTTTGTCGAAAATTTTATCAAATTGGTTCAAATAAAAATAACAGAAATTTTCTTACCAATTTTCATGAATTCCACTGCCAACTCACAAACAGTAATATTTAATCGAAAAATTATTAGTCGTTTGTCGAAAATTTTATCAAATTGGTCCAAATAAATATAACAGAAATTTTCTTATGAATTTTCATGAATTCCATTGCCAACTCACAAACAGTAATATTTAATCGAAAAATTGTTAGTCGTTTGTCGAAAATTTTATCAAATTAGTCCAAATAAAAATAACAGAAATTTTCTTATGAATCTTCATGAATTCCACTTCCAACTCACAAACAGTAATATTACTACGAGAGCAGTGATTTAATCGAAAAATTATTAGTCGTTTGTCGAAAATTGTATCAAATTGGTCCAAGTGTGTGTAACAGAAAGTGATCTTCCTGAAAATTAGCTCGAATTCCGTGGCCAAGGTGCTCGAAGCTTGCGAGTCACTCTCCGGTTGTTGGTGCAATCAGATTTGCCGCTATTTTCGTGCGGCTTCCGTCGAAGTTGAAGAGAGGTGAGCTTGCCAGAAGTGGATAAACGAAGAGAATGATAGAAGAAGAAGAACAGAGAGAGAGAGAGAGAGAGAAGGAGAGGCATTGTCGGGTTATCGTTCCCATGAAAGATCCAGCACGTTCTGATTTACTCCCCTGTCCAAATGGATCAGCTGATGGGACGAATCACGTTGCTAAGATGCATAAATTGTCCCCCATTCGTTGCTACAAGTTTCGCCCGACTTATTCCTCAGTTTTTCTTTCCTATACACATTCCCAAGCTTTTAACACTCACAAGTAAACCTACGGAAGTGTCACTCTCCGATTTTTCTGAAATTTGGATATGTTATAATACATGAAAAACTAAGGGACACGTATTTTTTTTTTAGCGGCGGAAAAACATATTTAAGGGGTGAAACGGTCTCCCAAAATAGGGGGTAAAATAGAAAAATTGCGATATCTTTGAGACCAGCGAAGCGATTTCGATGATTTTTGGTATGAAAGTACCTTCCGATAGAGGATGAAAATTGGCCTAGGTATGTTGGAAGGGGAGCGAAAATTAGGGGGTGAACTACCTCTAAAGTGACCAATATCTTGCTGCAAAAAATGTTTTTCCGCCGCTAAAAAAAAATACGTGTCTCTTACTTTTTCATGTATTATAACATATCCAAATTTCAGAAAAATCGGAGAGTGACACTTCCGTAGGTTTACTTGTCAGTCCACGATTGTTTCATTATACTGTACTTCGCTTGGATCAGCCGATGAATAAAAGTTTTGAATTTTCCATTTTGCAATTCACGGTTTCGTTAAAAATCTTCATAAACGGTTCAAGTTTAAACATCAGGAAGCTTTAAAATGATGAAAGGAGAAAAATAATACCCTTCAAGTTCCTTGAATCATACACTATCCCCAAAGAGTTAAGTTTGAGACGATTTTTCTGAAAAAATCAAGCCACGCGTACCGATCGCGGAACGAAAGAAAATGGCATGGTTCCCTCGCAGAAAGAAGACGGTTCGTTGATTTGCAAATCGGTCTCATTTACGTATCCACCTGCCCCCGTCACATTTAAAGGAACGATCTAGCGAACACGCCCCACGTCACAGGGGGGAGAGAATAGCACGTGCATCGCCGGATGCACTTTGGTTTTTTTTTCCTTTCTTTCAGCGCGCATAACAGCAGGTGCATCGGGAGTTAAATGCAGTTCAGCTTGACCCGGCAGCGATCGACGAACTGCATTTTCACCTTGAGGCAAGAATAAAATAGAACAGCGTAGAAAATGACGTAGAACAACGACGGCCTCGCGGGGATCCATTTTTATCGGAGGATGCAGTTTTCTTGCAATTTAGATTGTCGCGAGCTTTGATGCTCGCTGTGATGCGTTTTAATGCATTTATGCCAGACACGGGTGAAATTCGAACAGGGGTTAGATGTATCATGGAAATTCATTATCGATATTATTCAAAATTCTTTTGTTTATCTGAAATTGTGGATAATGGGGATAATTAACCCTTTGCACTCGAGTGGTGCCTCTGAATCACCATATTTCATTTATCGTAGTATACTAAAACGCTAAAATGCGAAAATACGTTAACATACACTTTGAATCTGAATATGCATTAACGTCAACATTGAATTGGAGGTTTTTCACGAAACGGTTTCGCACGTAAGATTCGAGGGTCTGGTTAGGTTCGGCTGTCAGGTTCGATCTATTAATATACACTGCGAGCTGCCTGCCTAATTCCTAATGGAACATTCGTACCGATTTGTCGATGTGGACGCCTTAAAAGTACTACCTCCTGGATCCATACGTGATTAAAAAGCTGTCTGATTTCGACACGTCGATGTAACATGCGAAATAACAACAATTATCCTTGGGCCTTTCAGAACAGGCATACATTATAGGAGTATATTATTCAGAATTAAATTATAAGAATGTGTTATAAATTGATTTATTATTGTACCTTGCTGTTACACATGCTACTACTTTCTGTTCATTTCTCGTTTCAAGATTTGAATAACAGGGGTTTAAAATTATTTTATTTCTCTTTTGCCAGTTTTGTAATAAACTGATTTAAAAATATTATTATTGCAAGGTTTCCTCGAATTTTGTTGAAAAAAAAAAATCGTCCAAATTCTATGTATCAAAATAATATACATACGTGAGAAATATTTGGAAAAAGTTTGCGAAGATTCGTGATAAATATTATCGTTCGTTGATCCATCTGTATTATTTGAAGTAGTAAGAAACATCAAAAACACAGAAATTCATCAAATAATTGATAGAACGATAGAATTTTCTATTCAATGTGCATAGCAATGAACGATAAGAATTGAATGAGACCAAAAGTGAATGAGACCTAAATATATGTTACTCTTTGGGGCACAGAATTTCAGAAGATAAATAAATAGACCCATGTTGCATCGAAATTTTATTTTATTTTATATTATTTTTTTGCAGCTATTGCAATATTTCGAGGTGGGACTAAAAATGTCCCACCATGCAATTACCGTGTATCAGAAA
Organism: Stelis phaeoptera; assembly: GCA_943735885.1. NCBI lineage: Eukaryota > Metazoa > Arthropoda > Insecta > Hymenoptera > Megachilidae > Stelis > Stelis phaeoptera. Next base: position 20,626,263 of record OX030930.1, read on the forward strand.
GGTGGGACATTTCTAATCCCACCGTGCCCCAAACAGTTAACTGTGTAAATTGTAACGAAAGTTCGAACGACAGAAGTCACATCTGAACCGCAAGGTGCTCCGCGTGTGTGACACGATATTGTAAGTCAAGGGGATAAAAATAACATTCGTGATAACGTGTAACGGATACGTAATAATTTATCAATGACTCTGATGCACTACGATCAGCTGATCGTCCACGCGCTCCATAATATCACTTTAATCATTTTAACCCTTGTGTTAATAACCAGATACTTAAAATACCCTTTCGTCTATTATCATCTTACCTTCGATCCGTGCCCGATAATCGATCAAACTTATTCCATCCTCTTCGTTTCTTCTTCCTTCGAACGGTGTTTCGGATCGAGAAAGTCAACACAGTCTTCGAAACGTGCAATCAATCAACAGAGACGCGTTTCAAAGTATTTTCGACGAAAGTACGCTCGTAGTCGCGGATGTTTTTGTTCGTCCGAACGTCGAGGAAGAAATCATGAAGGGTACCATTATTCCACCGTAACGAGGCCCTCTTGAAACCTCTGATAAATCTTCTTTAACCAGAATTTTTTTTCTTCAAAACCGTGAACGTTGGTTCGTCGAATTCAACATAGAAAGATCAGGATTTGGCGCCGTTCGATTCGAAAACAGTTTTCAGATTCTTCCATCGAACTTCCGAAAATGGCTCGGGCGAATTCTTTCGCGAGAGACCTTCGGCTATCTTTAGAGGGATCGGCCTCCAAATTTCAATTCAAACGAATGCTTATGTTCGACGACGTTGTCATCGGTTCTGAATTTTAAGAGGGAAGGAAACGTCTCCAAACTACGGGAACAAACTTCCTTCTTCCACTATTCTGCGTCAACCTTGGTTTTCAAACCGATTCTTCTACGAATGAATATTACCCTCGAGCCCGCGGCTCACATTTGGAACATTTCCTCCAGTGATGATTTCAAACGTTCTTCAGTCAATTTCATTTTATTCTTCCGGCGTCAGATATTACGATTGATATTGTTTCCGAAGATGCCTTCAGAAGCTTTCAGACGATGCTCTTGTGTTTCTTCAAAATGACCCTCGACCTTTTACTTAACCCACATTTGAAACATCCGGGTTACATTAATTTCCACTTTCAGATCTTCTCGTTCGTTGTTAACAAATCTGACGTCGCAACGTATCGACGCGCAAATTTATCTGTACATATTTGAACGTGATAAACAAGTAATTGGGAAAACTGTAGTTCAATATTGTAAGTAATTTTGAAAATCTTTTTTATTCTGAGCCTGAAAGTTTAATAGTGTTTCCAAGGGTGCATTCAGGAAATTTAATTAATTTCTTTCTCTGCTGCTTCGCCCCTAATACCTCTGTCTCGATTAAAACCGACCTTTAACCTTATAACGATTGCTTTCGTTATTCTTGAATTTGTGTCCAATTTTTCTGCGTTTCTAGACGATTCTTCTTCGTACTGTTACTCTTCGAATACAAACAATCATAGTTTGTAATCTTCGAATGATTCTTCGGATTTATCGAAGTTGAAGCTTCTGTCTTTATTCCAACCGATTTCTAGTTTGACGTACGTAATTACGTTGTTTTCGATGAGTTCACAGCCATATTAACGTATTGTATGTATAACGTAACGTAATGTATTGTTACCAACAACTTTATTTTTTATTTTAATCGTTCTTCAATCTTCCGTCGAAATTCTAATCATCGAATCTCAAAACCTTTCATTCAAATGCAAATAATTACAATAAGTGCAACTTATATTTATTCAAAATATCCATCTAAAAGATTCCAAAGCTTTTCCAATATAAGCAATAAAGTGTGTCGAAACTTATTCCCAATCTTGTAATTTTTCTTCCTATTATTTCCAAACGTACCTTAACCTTCCCTCAAACTTCCTGTTTGATTCACACGACCTACAAATTAATAGGTACTCCCAAGTATTTCCCGGTTTTATCTAAACTGACCCCGAATTATCTTACTCGACCCAGACTTCAAAGATTCCAAATCCATCCAGGCAATCGTTCGACCCTTCCAAAAGCTTATTTCCTTATTTATCTTGTAAGTATCCGTACGGCTTCTCTTCGTGTCCTCTTCCAAACCGTTCCTCAACTTCCTGTTCGACCCACATTCGAAAGATTCATTCCCGGTCTCATCAATTTCCCTCCAAGGACGATTCCAAATCCTTCCAGCGACCTTATCGTTCCTCCCAGCTCGGGCAAATTACGACCCGACGCTACCAGGACGAGTGTCCGCGATCCAATATCCCCGAAGAAGATTTTCGAGGCACCGCGTCGGCGGTTTCCGCTCGGAACAGAAGCGGCAACGCAAGCACGGCACAACACTTCACGGAATACTGACAAGTCAGGGCAGAAGAGGAGCCAACGACGACGCCATGTGACCGTCATCCGTGCTCTCCTTCTCTTCTATTCTTCACTGCCACCACCCACGCATCTGGCAGTTGCCGAAGAAACGCCCATGTGCGCCAGCCACGTTATTTCGAGATAAACAAGGCAAGGGCCCATGCCGGGTGCCCGGGTGCCATACCGGTGCATCGGCACGAAAGGAACTGTACTAAGGGAAAACGCGGTTATATTCCTCGAATGGCCGGCCAACGTTCGACTAAGTATAATTCGACTTCGAACGCGTGGAAATTCCCTCTTGGATTATTTCGGCATCGTCCGACACCTATCGAACGGATCGAATTCCGAGTCTTGGTAATTTGAAAATTGGGAAATTGGGAAATTTAGAAATTTCACGCTACCAATTTCAATTTGGAAAGTTGGAAGCTTGGAAGCTTGGAAATTTGGAAATTCGGAAACTTGGTAATTTGGAAATTTGGAAACTTGGAAATTTTACGCTACCAATTTCAATTTGGAAACTTGGAAGCTTGCAAGCTTGGAAATTTGGAAACTTGGAAATTTGGAAATTAGGAAATTTGAAAATTTGGAAATTTAGAAATTTTAAGCTACCAATTTCAATTTAGTAAATTGGTAATTTTGCGTTATCAATTTCAATTTGGAAATTTGGAAACTTGGTAATTTGGAAATTTGGAAACTTGGTAATTTGGAAATTTGGAAACTTGGTAATTAGGATATTTGGAAACTTGGAAATTTCACGTTACCAATTTCAATTTAGAAACTTGGAAACTTGGAAGCTTGGAAATTTGGAAATTCGGAAACTTGGTAATTTGGAAATTTGGAAACTTGGAAATTTTACGCTACCAATTTCAATTTGGAAACTTGGAAGCTTGCAAGCTTGGAAATTTGGAAACTTGGAAATTTGGAAATTAGGAAATTTGAAAATTTGGAAATTTAGAAATTTTAAGCTACCAATTTCAATTTAGTAAATTGGTAATTTTGCGTTATCAATTTCAATTTGGAAATTTGGAAACTTGGTAATTAGGATATTTGGAAACTTGGAAATTTCACGCTACCGATTTCAATTTGGAAACTTGGAAACTTGGAAGCTTGGAAATTTGGAAATTCGGAAACTTGGCAATTTGGAAATTTGGAAACTTGGAAATTTGTAAGTTTGTAACTTTAGAAATTTCACGCTACCAATTTCAATTTGGAAACTTGGAAGCTTGGAAGCTTGGAAATTTGGAAATTCGGAAACTTGGTAATTTGGAAATTTGGAAACTTGGAAATTTGCAAGTTTGTAACTTTAGAAATTTCACGCTACCAATTTCAATTTGGAAACTTGGAAGCTTGGAAGCTTGGAAATTTGGAAATTCGGAAACTTGGTAATTTGGAAATTTGGAAACTTGGAAATTTGGAAGTTTGGAAGTTTAGAAACTTGGAAATTCCCAAATTTCATTTCGTCAACATTACGCTAAAAATTTCAAAGCTTTACTAAACCATTTCCAAAAATCTTGAAATCTCCGAAATATCACCATCTCACATTCTGAAAATCTCCAATTAACCTTCAAAGCTGTCCAAATTTTCCTTAACCAATCACATTTCAAAAGCTTCGACTTCGAATCCGTGGAAATTCCTTCATGGGTTATTTCCGTATCGTTCGCCACCTATCGAACAGATTGAATTCCGAGTCGTTACTTATTGTTAGTGAAATAAGGAAGAGATTTAGTCCATCTAAAGAGTTAGACCACTCTAGGATTTTGAAAGAATTTGGTGTATTAAAAATGATACGCCAAAAGATTAGCGGTGGGAAAAATCTCTAAGTACCTACTCGAATTTCTGCAAGACAGACACGAATCAGGTTGAAGACGCACGAAAAAGAAATGCAGGTCAATTGTATGGTGCAGGCGTCGTAGATTAAAAGTATACATGTAAGAGTTGTCTATAATTTTTACTACCGACAGCTTTAAACGCATTTTTCAAACTGGGCGAACTCATAAATCAAATAAATCTTCAGCAATCTACTTGAAAATTTAACTGTATATTCAAAACTAAATTCTCTACCGAACTATACAGGATTTTTTCATTATACTGCGTAGTTCTTTTGTTATAAATAATTTTCTGGCGACTTTTGCTTGAAATTTTAAACCTTTTTAAAACAACACAACTGGTTGCCTGCCAAATTGTAACTTTCTAACAGACCAAACAGACAGTCTGCCTAAGTTTCGAAACTGGTTGTTAAAATAAAAATCTGTGAATAAGAATAATTAAGAAACTAGAAGCTGGTGTAATAATTGAAAATGCCCCCTGATTAAACCGTCAAAACGAATGTCTCTTGTTCTGGATTCCTCCGGATTAAAAATTTGGTCACGTGGTCGCAACAACTGCAGTCATTTTGAAAATCTTGCTAAGCTACACAGTGCATCGTATGCATCAGAACGGAAATATTGAGAAAAGAATGTTTGGATAACGTTTGAAGAGAATGACAAAGAAACGGCAAAAAGGCAGAAAGGTAGAAAGACACGTGAACAGAGTCTGTTATAAATAGGAAAATGAAAGAAATTGGAGTTAGGGTAAGGTTAGTAGCGCACGCGTGTACGATAGCGTGTCTGTCACGCATCTGCGTACGGAAACGGAGCGGATCGCGTATTTCCTCCCCGGTATAGGAGGGCCACGTTTCCTTTCGGACTTGAACACTGTAACCCTTTCGGTGTGTATAGTTACCTCGGACTTGTAATCGTACGGACGATCCATCGAAAAATGGAGATTCTTTAATAACACACGCCCTAACGAAATTGCAAGGTGAACACCCGTCTATCGTTTATGATTATCGAATCGATAACCGTAATTATAAACCCTGACAGAGTTCCGACGAACATTCGATAAGAAGACGATCAGAATTGCGGCTTTGGCCTTGAGCGTTGTTTTAATTTCGCTTCTCGTGAGTTATCGTATTTAATAATAGGTAGTTTGGATTTAATTATCGCACGAGTAATTATAGATAATATAAGTAAAATAGGATATATTGCGCTGACGATTTCGAACGGAGAATTTCGGGATTTTATTATGCCAATGTTACGCTTTGAAAATTGTTCGAAATTTTACTTTTAAACGTTACACTTCGGAAATTTTGGAATTTTACGCCATCGATTTCGAACGGAGAATTTCGAAATTTTATTATGTCAATATCACACTTTGAAAATTTCGGAATTTTACTTTTCAATATTACACTTTGAAAATTTCGGAATTATACTTTTCAATATTACACTGAAAATTTCGGAATTTTACTTTTCAATATTGCACTTTGAAAATTTCGGAATTTTACGCTACCGATTTCATCCTTAAAATTTCGAAATTTTATTGTCAATATAACACTGAAAATTTCGGAATTTTATTATGCCAATATTACGCTTTGAAAATTTCGGAATTTTACGCGATCGATTTCAATCTGAAAATTTTGGAATTTTATTATGCCAATATCACACTGAAAATTTTTAAATTTTACTTTTCAGTATTACACTTTGAAAATTTCCAAATTTTACTTTTCAATATTACACTTTGAAAATTTCTAAATTTTACTTTTCTATATTACTCTTTGAAAATTTCTAAATTTTACTTTTCAATATTACACTTTGAAAATTTCGGAATTTTACGCGATCGATTTCAATCTGAAATCAGTATTACGCTTTGAAAATTTCGGAATTTTACGCCACCGATTTCAATTTGAAAATTTCAGAATTTTACGCAACCAATTTCAGTCTGAAAATTTCGAAATTTTACTCTTCAATATTACACTTTGAAAATTTTGGAATTTTACGCTACCAATTTCAATCTAAAAATTCCGATATTTTATTATGCCACTGCTAAACATTGAAAATTACCAAATTTTATTTCGTCAATATTATGCTAAACATTTCGAAGTTTTTATTTAATTTTTCAATCACGCCAGAATATTTACCCTATTATCTATGAAAAGGCGGGAATTTATTAGAATTTGAAATAATAATACTAAAACGTTGGAAAAGGACTAAAACCTTCGTGTACGAAAGGCTATATTGTTTAAAATAATTGAAGCCGGAAAAATCGAAGTATAAATTGTTCTGGCAAGAAATGGCGGTTGCATGGAAGCTAAAAGCAGGAATGATTTATGGTTGATGGCTGGCCGAGTGTCGTGTTACGAGGCGTGCTTCCATTCTTCGTACGGTAACAAAACACAAGAGCAGAATGGCGAAACGGTTCTCCAAAATTCGAAGAAACGTTGGTAATTCAGGCATGGCTCGTGCTGTCACGTGTCGCACACTCGAACGTTGAAAAATGCGGCCGTTTATGAACGTTCGGCTTGCCGATTCGCTTAGAAAAGAAACGTTGACATTTGGCTGACACGTGTTTCACACATTTTCGTTGCCGCCTTCTCGGTTTACGATATTCCATTCAATCATCTTATTTTTCTCGTAGAAGCAATAGTTTATCGATTTATGAGAATAATAATTACAGAAGGCAAAAGGATCGTTTCCACGCTTACACGGCACTTTTGTTTCGATTTTTTCAGGTTTGAAAATTTGGATATTTTAAGGCGCTAATTACACTTTTTACGCTACCAATTCCAATTTGGATACTTGGAAACTTGGAAATTTGGAAACTTAGAAACTTGATAATTAGGAAATTTGGAAACTTGGAAATTTCACGCTACCAATTTCAATTTGGAAACTTGGAAGCTTGCAAGCTTGGAAATTCGGAATTTTGGAAATTTGGAAACTTGGAAATTAGGAAATTTGAAAATTTGGAAATTCAGAAATTTTAAGCTACCAATTTCAATTTAGTAATTTGGAAATTTTGCGTTATCAGTTTCAATTTGGAAATTTGGAAACTTGGTAATTTGGAAATTTGGAAACTTGGTAATTAGGGTATTTGGAAACTTGGAAATTTCACGCTACCAATTTCAATTTGGAAACTTGGAAGCTTGCAAGCTTGCAAGCTTGGAAATTTGGAAACTTGGAAATTTGGAAATTAGGAAATTTGAAAATTTGGAAATTTAGAAATTTTAAGCTACCAATATCAATTTAGTAATTTGGAAATTTTGCGTTATCAGTTTCAATTTGGAAATTTGGAAACTTGGTAATTTGGAAATTTGGAAACTTGGTAATTAGGAAATTTGGAAACTTGGAAATGTCACGCTACCAATTTCAATTTGGAAACTTGAAAGCTTGCAAGCTTGGAAATTTGGAATTTTGGAAATTTGGAAATTAAAAAATTTGAAAATTTGGAAATTTAGAAATTTTAAGCTACCAATATCAATTTAGTAATTTGGAAATTTTGCGTTATCAGTTTCAATTTGGAAATTTTGAAACTTGATAATTTGGAAATTTGGAAATTTGGAAACTTGGTAATTAGGAAATTTGGAAACTTGGAAATTTCACGCTACCAATTTCAAATTGGAAACTTGGAAGCTTGAAAGCTTGGAAACTTGGAAATTTAGACATTTTATGCTATCAATTTCAATTTGGTAATTTGGTAGTTTGGTAATTTTACGTTATCAATTTCAAATTGGAAATTTGGAAAGTTGGAAATTTAGAAATTTGGAACTTTCAATCTGAACATTCCCAAATTTCATTTCGCCAAAATTACGCTAAATATTTCAAAGTTTTACTAAACTATTCCCAAAAATCTTGAAATCTCCAAAATATGACCATCTCACATTCTCAAAATTTCCAATTAACCTTCAAAGCCCTCCAAATTTTCCCTTACCAATCACATTTCAAAATCACATTCCCAAATATGACCACATCGATTAACCCTTAACGCAACGATCAATCTATCCAAAATAACATAAAACAAAATTCCTAAAAACACCCACATCAAAATACCTATGTATTTCAAAGTTCCAATAAACGTTTCAACACACATACATATAAGTCTAATAATCCGAAGCTGTACGAAAGCGTGATACGTTGTATTCGATATTACACAGAGCAAAGAATCGAGAGAAACACGCAGGGGATTTAAAAACAAAGCCCGGTCGATGCTGGGATTCGAGGAAGCTCCAATTGTTAAGCGACGCCTCTCCTCATCTCCGAGTTTACCTCGTTTAAAAGCTCCACGGCTAGCCGAGACAATGGCTTTAAAACAGCTGTAAGCGCCGAGTAGTAGCGATAATCAGTGCCGTCTTCAACGGAAACGGCACGAATGCATAATCAACTTACACATTCAGTCACGTTTTGGTGACTTCTTCTTCTTCTTCTCCCGTCTTTTACCATAATCCATCGGTAAAATTTGAATTTCTAATGATGTACGAGCTTGGAGAGGATTATCCGCGAGAAACAAACGTCTCTTCCCGCCTTGCTCGATTCTACGAATGTCCACCCTCTGTTCTTATCATAAATTAACCCCTTAACGTACGATTCTTCTTTCCGTGCTGCGTTTCTTTATTACAGATCATTTTCGTATAACACGACATTCTTACGACACGGATTTGCTCCAACGTGGTTTGCAAATTCCGGATGTTCATTTCGAAAACGGTAGTTTTATAATTTTGTAACCACGGATCTTGAGGAGAAGGTAATTTGATTATTTATGTTTCCGTGGAGTTATTCGAACGAACGATCGATAGTGGCGCGTTCGAGAGATCGATACGATCGAGATCTGGATCACTCGGTCGGTAACTTAGCGAGGCAATAGTTCGAGGTCATAGAGACGCGAGTGAAAGCCACAAGTCTCTGGAATATCCCGTAATCAAGACGCAGTATTCCTCGGCATCGATTCGAGCGAACTGTGTTTCACGTGGTACGGTGTTAAACGTATAAATTTCAGGAAAATATAAAACAGAAACCGCCAAGTTCTATAGACTTCGCAACTTTTAACTTCGATAAATCAGAAAACTCTGTACGTGGCGAAAGTTTAATACACTTTTCGCTTTGCGAGCTGTTAGCTGGTAGAAATGTCAAAAACGTGATTTAAAACGGTGAAATTCCGGAGGCCTCCTAGCATAATTAAACGTAGCCGAATTTTAACGTTCCTCGTTGATTCGATAGAAACTGAAACTGCAGCAATTCTGTTACAATAGAAATAAAATATCGTTGACGCTCTGGTGCACGTCCGTGAAGTTGTTCAAGATATTGAAATGTTGAGAAGAGACAGCAACGGTGAGTTCGGACGAGTGCCGCTAGTAGTTTGGATAAATTCATTCGTATTGATGTAATCAAGTTTCGGAGCTGGTCAAATATGATTACGACAATGACGCAACGATTCGTATTTCGAACGTGACTTGTATTATCGAATTTTGTGTACCTGTGTACACGGAGACTGTCAATCGATTGCGACATTGGTTATTCATTTGCGAGAATAAATTAAGGTTGTATGATCCTTTAGAAGAAAAAGATTAGAGCTCTCGCCTAAAACACGTTCCAATGCGATACGCGGGTACACGTGTCACGTGTATCCGGATTAAACGTTTACGAGACACGGATATCAGAAAACACGTGTGTTAATTACATGGGTACACGTGTAATTAACACTAGAACTACTGACGGCTTATATATACTTCCTTTCAAATTGAAAATAAAATAAAAAAATATGAAACGAAATATATACTAACATATACAGAAAGTCTTTATCTTGAAAGTAGTTAGTATACATTTTAACGAGAGCTACTTGATCAATCCCGTGATTTAACACTAGATTGCCGGAGCGAGTCAATTTGACTCATTTGCACTTTTACTGTGATATACATAACAATTTTAAGTCATTTTTTTTTTAAATCATTTTTTGGTTTTTCATAGAACAATGAAAGGTATACAAAAAGTAATTCCTATTCCTCCCTACTCCCTTACTTCCAATAATTCATACGTGCTATACCTATTTTGCCGGATACGAGTCAAATTGACTCACCGTTTTAGACACACGTAACTTGTTTCCTTTTCATAAAAACCTGTTGTAAACGTTCTGGTGGGAGAGTTTTCATGTTATAATTTGTTCATTCAATGCTGTAAAATTATTTGTTGCAAACTATCCTGTTGAAATCTTTCATTTTGACTTATGGCACCGGAGAAAGTAGTGCATTTGTCGCAAAACAAAACCCGATAACTGTAGGCATTGTGTCTAAAAGAAAGAAACAGCGGAAGAATTAAGCGGCAATTACGATAATGAAGCCGAAAGTACTTCGACTTGCAACAGAAACAGAAGCAAGGGCGTTTATAGTAAATGTAATAAAAACATATGCGGAAAGTGTATTTTAAAAACTAAATATGTATGCAAAAAGTGTTTGGAATAAAGTTTATTTGTGATAAAATTTTATTACTTTAAAAAACCTGCATTTTGACGATTGAGTCAAATTGACTCAATCAGGCAAAATAGGTATACAACCAACCTCCGGCAATCTAGTGTTAAAATAAGAATCCCTTAGTAGCTCTAGTGTTAATAAATTCACGCTTATTTACGCGTGAAAAGTAATTCAGAATAATTATAACCGTAGAATACGCGTGTATCCGTGTATCAATCGGCTGTAATAACTTTGAAACGAGTGCTACGATTCTTCTGAAATTTTCAGAGAATATTTCTCAGAATACGAGATATCCACCTAGGCGTAACCCCTTCAAATAAAGTAGCCCAGTCAAGGTAGAACAAAATACGTCAACGTAGAACACACAAACCAAGCCCAGAACGCCTTACAACACCCGAACCCCTAAAAATCGACCCAACCAACCAACCCCGTAAAATCCGCCCTCTCCTAAGAACGATCGTCGTCGAAAATCCCTGAAACAAGTCCAAACTACGAATCAAACTCGATCTCGAGTCTGCAGGCAACTCTCGCCCCGAGTATCCCCTCCCATAGCCAAAAGCCACCCTTTCGATAAGAAAGAAAGCAAAAAAAAGAAAGATGTACCACCCCTTTACTTGGCCGTTGTTCGAACGAGAAATTGCGTCCGACTCTTGACGAAAATACACGTTTCGGCCCGACAGGGAGGACCCGTTGAGAGTGCGCAGGATCATCCCCGAGGAAAAAGGACGATCGACGGAATCGTCAGACGATCAGACGAGGACGGCGAGCGTGGCGTGGAAGCGGAGAGGAGAGGATCGTCGCGGCTGGATTGCGCACACGCGTGGAATTTCCCGGGAATCGGGTCTTTCCGGGTCTGCGACACGGTTCTCCCTCGTTCGGCTCACTCGAGCGTCCGACGCGCGACACGGCAACAGGTGACCAGAAACGACCCTGTCTCGATATCCTCCGGACCACCGGAAACGTCAACAGACAGCCGAAACGCTTGGTCGGAAGACGAACCATTCGGTGACTGGGCAAGATCCAGGATACTCGATAAGAAGGTCGAGAATCGACGGGAAGGATTCTGTGGAGGATATAGAAGAGGCCGGGAAAGGATCAACGGAGAATCAGTGATATAAGTTTAGGAGGTCGGATATTTGGGAATAAATTTGAAGATCGTTTGGATCGATTGTAACTGGTCCAGAGGCTCGAATCGATTTGAGAGAAATAGTTGTTCGTGGAATAGAGAAGGGAAGGATTCAGAGACGGGAAAATGAGCGTCGAGGACGCCATCAAGTATAAACCAAGCGAGGAGGAGGATTACTATGCTCTTCTGTCGTGCGACGAGTCGTCGACGGTAAGTTTAAGCATTTTGATTAGTAATTTTATGAGCCCTTTGCACTCGGAGCATTTCTTTTTAAGTGTTACGAATGTTTATGAATGTATTTATTGATCTTCTATCTGGTAAATTAAATATGTCTCTCTAGAGGCACCACTCGAGTGCAAATAGTTAGTAATATTAGTGATTTTTCAATTTTCTGTTGTGGTTGTGTGAAAACTTTGGGCGTGGTGAAAGTTTGTTAAAAACTAGATTTGCTATAATAATTTATCTAATTTATTTATTGCACTTTGATGCACTCTATTCTTAATTTACTGTTTTTAATTGTTCAGTTACTTAAAACTACAAATATTGCAAATAAATTTAACTAAATTTATATTATTACCGATGGGTTAGTATTTTAGTATTAAGGAAACTTTTAGCATAGCTGTTATTGTTATAATTCGCATTGTTTATAGTGTTGATAATATTAATAATTAATACCAAACATTCGTAAAATAAAATTATAGTTACGGTTAGAGTTAATATTAAAATTTCTAATTAGATAAACGAAACAGTTTCCTGTAATATGTCACAGTGCTGAAAATTACAAAATAAACTAATTTTCTTATTTTGAGAATTTTTATATAACGCCTCGGTTCCAAACCTCATTAATTTGAGAAAAAAGATATCAGTTGTACAAAATACCTAATTTCTAATTATCTTCGATTTACAATAAATTATCAGTTTAACCATCATCGCATTAAACTTCAGTTGGTAACGTTTTGAATTCAAAATTAGAATTACTTAATTTCTTTACAACCACAGTTTCAACTGAAAGTTCCCTTTTTCATACGGAAAGTTTGTTCAACTGAATTTACATCAAAGGAATATTCTCCCTTGGTGGGAACTTAATAAAAGTGGAAGCAGAAGAGGAAAACTTATGATGAACGAGGGAATGAAGGAAACTCGAAGTAACCTTTCGTACGTCACCTAAAAGTATCATTCACGCGTATGACGTAAAACCGGAAGTTTCTTTTTCCCCGACAACAGCAAAGAACGATTTATTTTTAGATTCTTGCGTTCTCGGTCTTATCAACGAATTGCAACAAATCACTGTCTGTATTTAACTTCGTTTAACTCTCCGTTTCTTCAATGAATTTTAATTTACTATTTATACAGTTAGATCAACTATTAGATTATACAATTTGATTAACTATTTTCATTTTGTTAATTTTCTTGTCTCCACGAACATAGCGAATCACGTTCAGATCCATGCATGTTCAATCAGGTGTACACATTTAATTATGCTTTCTGAAGTTATGCCGAGTTAATTAGCTTGACTGCCGGGAACGCGTCACACAGGGATAATTATTGCATCAGGGCCGGGGGCACAACTTTAATTAGCGCTTTGGCCGAACTTTTCGATTAACATCGACACGACTGCCAATTAAGTGGACAAAAATACGTCACTTTCGGACCCGTTCCTCGCTCAAAGCGTGCGATATTATTAGAACTGCTTTCGAGTCTGTAATAGATTTTCGGTGTATCGTTTCTTCTTCGATAGAGAAGAAATTTGAAAGATAATTTAGCAGCAGTCCGAGGTATCGATAAACCGTCAAGTGACGTTAAAAGTTAAAACGAATAAACTATCGGTAATAGAAAATTATTGGGATGTTGCATATGAAATGTTCGATTTATAATGGCAACTTTAAACGTTGATAATTAAAATAGGAACTATTAAAATCTGTAGATTTTTTCAAGAAATTAGAAGCTTTCTACTTTCGTTTTATAAATATCCGGAAAAGTTACGATTATTCGTGCTTCACGGAAACCTGAGAAAGGCACGTTTAAACATGTAAATATAAAAAAATTTCGATGATACTTTATCATAATGAATCATAGTCTTATTTTCAAATAAAAATTTGATACATATTTCGTAAAAACTTGAAAAGGATGCGTCAAAATAGGCGAATATTGAAATATGAAAATTATCTGCGAAAGAAGATTCTAAGCTTTGAAAATTGATGAAACAAAACCAGACATTTCATACGTAACGACCTGATAAATTATTTTGAAATGCAGAAACGGAGAGAAAAATCGAATGTCTACGGTGCAAGTTCACCGATGATCTTTTCACCTGGTTGGAATATTAATTTCCATCGTTGAAGTCGTTCGACGGGAATATAATTTCCATCGAAGATCTTTCGGAATCAATCTACCATAGAACCTGTTTCCGCGTGGTGAAACCATAAAGACGCGTGTCGCGATTCATCGTACGTATAAAAGTCATCGTTGATCCTTTCTAAAGATTCGTGTCATCGGTCAGCGTGTTATTTTCCTTTTTTCTTACCCCGTTGATGTCGATCCTCTGAAAATAAAAGCCTAGTCACTTTTAAATAAAAAGCCGCGGGGGTTAACGAATGATCGTGTTTGCCTGTTTACCGACGCGACGACGGCCTGTCGCTCCATTAACAAACTCCGATGCCATCAGGTGAATTTATTAAATTGCCTGACAAATATCACTCGTTTCCATTAGCCGCGAGAAATTGACGACCAAGGGTGAACAACCCTCCCCGCCCGTTTCTGTCTCGATTATCGTGGAAACGCTTCGCGACGTAACGCCTGACAAATACCGGAAGCATTTCTCGCCAAAGCTTTCGTCTTGCTCTTCCCGTCGTTCGACGAACTTAAATTTTATATTTCTGTTGTGGACTGTAATCTGGGATTTTTATGCCACCATTTTGGGATGTACTGGTATTATAATTATTAGTGCTGTTATTGTATTACTGATGGTGCTGGGAATTTTAATATTACTGATATCGTTAATATTGTATAATAATTATTAGCGCTATCTTTGTAGTGCCAACAGCGCTGGGAATTTTCATGTTAGTGGTTAAGCTAATATTATAATTATTAGTACCAATGGCGCTGGGAATTTTAATATTAGTGATATCGCTAATATTACTAATTATATTACTAACAGCGCTGGGAATTTTAATATTAATGATTAAGCTAATATTATAATTATTAGTACCAATGGCGCTAGGAATTTTAATATTAGTGATATCGCTAATATTACTAATTATATTACTGACAGCGCTGGGAATTTTAATATTAGTGATATCGCTAATATAATACACCTAATTATTAGTACTAACGGCGCTGGGAATTTTAATATTAGTGATTAAGCTAATATAATAATTATTAGTACTAATAACGCCGGGAATTTTAATAATAGTGATTAAGCTAATATTATAATTATTAGTACTAATGGCGCTGAGAATTTTAATATTGGTGATATCGCTAATATTACTAATTCTATTCCTAATAGCGCCGGGAATTTTAATATTAGTGATTCAGCTAATATTATAATTATTAGTGCTAATGGCGCTGGGAGTTTTATTATTGGTGATATTGCTAATATAATACTCCTAATTACTAGTGCTAATGGCGCTGGGAATTTTAATATTAGTGGTACATATCGCTAAAATTACTAATTATATTGCTAACAGCGCTGGGAATTTTAATATTAGTGATTCA
The DNA here is from genome assembly GCA_943735885.1 of Stelis phaeoptera. Taxonomy (NCBI): domain Eukaryota; kingdom Metazoa; phylum Arthropoda; class Insecta; order Hymenoptera; family Megachilidae; genus Stelis; species Stelis phaeoptera. Next base: position 20,641,748 of record OX030930.1, read on the forward strand.
GCTAATATTATAATTATTAGTGCTAATGGCGCTGGGAGTTTTATTATTGGTGATATTGCTAATATAATATTCCTAATTATTAGTGCTAATGGCGCTGGGAATTTTAATATTAGTGGTACATATCGCTAATATAATAATTATTAGTGCTAACGGCGCTGGGAATTTTAATATTGGTGATATCGCTAATATAATAATTATTAGTGCTAATGGCGCTAGGAATTTTAATATTGGTGATATCGCTAATATAATAATTCTTAGGAATTTCAACATTAGTGATATTGCTAATATAATAGTTCTTAGTGCTATAATTATATTACTAATAGCGCTGGGAATTTTAATATTAGTAATACTGCTAATACAATAATTACTAGTACTATTATCATAGTGATATTACTGCCACTAGAAAATTTGTTCTCTTATTAATTACAGTAACAATATAACCAAGACAGTAACAGTACCAATGCTTATAATATTATTAATATTACCATAACATTATTAATAATATTGTAAAGCTAGATAATTAACTTTCAAAATATACTTAAGCTCCCAATGTATCATCTTCAATTATTCATACAGTAATAATATCATTCACAATTTTTCGTTTCCTTTTTCTGTTTGCTCGATTCTACCCGTTATATTAAATTTGAAATAATCTCTGCGGTAGTTCATGCATTCAGAAAGATTTCTGTGCTTCATTTTGCTACGAGGGTTGAAAACAATTTAGAAATCACATTATGGTACCAACTTGGTGAATTGAATGGGCAAACACACGCGACGAGTGAAAACGTGTTGTATATTTGGTTGAAATAAAAATCATCCTGTTATAACGGCAATCCCTGCGGGAGCAACAGATTTATGTGGTTCTTGCAGGGACCGAGAGAGTATATAGAAAAAAATATAGGGAGAGTAAATTGAAATTGTAAATGTAATTCTGGATAAGGGTTGGCACACGAGAAAGAAATATTGGGAATTTGGGCCTGCGAGATGAGTACACCATTATTTGTAAATTATTGTTGTTTACAGATTTTTCGAGAAAATTAAGCGAAATTTTCAGATTCAAAGTTTTTGTGAATTTTACTTACGAAATAATTAAACTTTCTAAAGATACCTTTCTAAGACTATTTTGAGTCATAAGTACAATTTCATAGTACACCGATTTGTGTATTTTCCTTTGTCAATATTATGTATGAATAATTGTATTTTTATGTATTAGATAAAACGAAATGTCGCTTTTTCTCCAACGCGAAAAAATTTATTTGCAAACAATAAAAATACATAATATTTATTCGGATAGAAAATTTTCAGGGTTACTTACAATATCTCGCCACAACTTAGGCAACTTTTCGATTGCTCTTTTATAAAATTCTAGCTGCTTTGACTTGAAAAAGGTATCCAATTTCGCTTTATCTAATATAAAATAAAGAGGGTTACGACTCTGTTGACTTAATTTACTTCTACTATATTATTATGTACCGTACTAGACACGGTTATTTTTACCACGGTTGTGCAACGCGTTAACTCAACAAGAAAATGAATAGAAGGAAATTGTGTACGGTGGGTCAAGAAGGCATCAGCCCACCTGGTTTCCTTATAATTTGCTGGGTATTGAAATTCCCATATTTTCGTAGTTCGAATTCTTTCCAAGGGGTCATCAAAATAGATATAAATACGAAAAGGCATTGTTCAACGTGACAAGACAGTAGAATATATTTTTCAATGAGAGCAAAGTCGAAATACCCAACAAAGAAGAATATAACTGTATTCGATCATAGTTGAATATTTTTTGTAATTTAAATTTTCATCAAAACATAACAATTTCGCTAATATATTTTAGTTCCCGTTCTTTAATTTCTAATCTCCAAATACTAACGTGACGTCAACATGATAAATACTCCCCCATAATTTTGACAGAATACGTAATATATCATTCGTAATTTAGTATTCAGCCGATTTTTCTCAACGAGAAACATATTACCTTTTATTACTATTCCGTCTCGCATCTTAACCATAACACAAAATTGACGTCACCGGTTGAAGGTTGAATATTATAACCACTTTTCATTTGCATTATATTTTCGCTATTATTATTCCTGTATCAAAGCAGAAAGAAATATTGTTAAAAAATTACAAGCTGAATGCTATCCAATGCCCGAAGCTTCAATGTTTTGTACAATATTTAGAATTTGTCCAATTTCCAATAAATCGATTTTGTTCAATCTCACGATTAAGAAAGATTCAATGTTTCAGGTGGAACAAATCATGGCTGAATACAAGGTCCTCGCGCTTCAGTATCATCCGGATAAAAACGAGGGCGACAAGGAGGCTGAAAGGAAGTTTCAGCAGCTGAAGGTTCGTTTATTTCCACGTTATTGATTGGCGTGACTCACGAGGAAGTTGAATCGTTCGGTTTTTACACCGGTTTGCCTTGTTGTTACGTTCGAACGTACGTTTACTTTACTCATACGTGTTCGTGATCGTTTGGTGATCGTAGCACGCGAAAGAGGTTCTCTGCGACCCTGAGCGAAGAAGCAACTACGACAAATGGAGGCGTAGCGGAATCGCCATCAGCTATAAACAGTGGCTTGGTATGAAGGAACACGTGCACCAAGTGAGTAAATTATATCAAAATCCTTTTAACAATCTTTTCTCGGTAAAAAGAAAAACAACGTTAGCTTCGGGATTTTTCTGACGGGACAATCGTGCGAGAAATTTCTTGCGGATTTAACACGTTTTGTGAATTAAATTCAGAAGGATATTGAAATATTTAACACCTCGACTGCCGCGCTAAGCATTTATTTTTTATTTATTATTACGATTCTTCGTAATTTCTATTATTCGGAATTTGGAGTAGCTGATACGATTGAAAGGATATTAATAATGCAAGCGACAAATTTCTATGGAAATTCAAGTGTCACCCAAACATGGGTGACGCGGCAGTTAAAGTGTTAAATATAAAATTGTAGTTATCAGGTTAACCTAACCTCCCACGCACCTTGGTATTTCACGGCAAACTTTTATTATAAACTCGTATCGTTTCTTCGAGTGGAATATAAATAGAATAAATATCGTACCTCGGAATCTACTTAGAAATTCAAGTACTTCTAAAGATACTTCGCTGTGTAGTTTTAAAAGCGTGGAAAACTCTTAGGGGGTTGAAAAATACAGTCCCTAGCCATCGAATTGGCTATGGCAGGGGTCTCCAAACTACGGCCCGCGGGCCAAAACCGGCCCGCGCTAACAGGTCGAACATACCCAACATCCGGCCCGCCATAGTTTATTTTGATTACATTGTAAAATTTACAATGTAAGCAAATCATACAAAATAATAACCAGATGTTTTTATTTAACGACCAATTAAGTAATACAATAGCTGACACATAATTATCCTAAAAACTTACAATAAGTGACATACACAGGTAATTCACATAATGAAATTAAACATTATAATCATGATGAAATGGGATTTATGTAGCTGTAACGAAAATTTTTGTTTCATTTTTGTTTTAGAAAAGTTATTATAGGTAGTATGTTGGTACGGTGTGCTAGGTCTTGGCCCGCCCGACTTTGTGAAATAGTCAGTGTGGCCCTAGGCCTAAAAAGTTTGGAGAACCCTGGGCTATGGTATTATTCCTCCGTCGATACGGAGGATTGAAAATAAAGGAGATATTTAAGTTCCCTCCTTTAACTGTGAGACACTCTGTATAACATAATATTATAGCCATAAAAGTAACATTTTCAACAGGGACTGTATTTCTTGGCAAACGTAGATCAAAATCCCAACCACGTAGGCTTTTATTCGAAAGAAATTTCTCGCACAAACAATAAGGAAACAAAGTATATAAAGAAGGAGAAATGTACGTCGTAGTCGATGCATTGGAGCACCCCGAAGACGAAGGATCGAATGCTGCAGGACACGTCGGGCGAGGCGGCCGGTTCACCGGGTCGCGGCAAGACGCAGGCACCCAACGCTCACAGAAGAGCCTCGGAGGGTGGCGCGAACATCTATTACGGTGCTCGTCGTGATCTTGGCTGGGATTCGGAGGCGCCCAGCGAAGTCGTCAACAAGTTTCGTAATTACGAGATCTAAGATGCGACCAGGTGCGCTCCTTTCGTCGAGGCTCCAGGCCCGCAGGACCAACAAAAACATCGTTCTCTGTGTGTTTACCTTCAAGCATATCCAACGGGGGGAGGGGAAAAAATGATAATACGAGAAACGATACATCGTTCAAATTCGAACTGATCGTTCGTCGTTGTCCAACCGAGGGACAGGGGGAAGGAAATCGAATGAATTAACTTTGATTTCTGTTGTTATGGCAAGATTTGAATGTAAAACGTCAGTTCTGACGAAGATCCTTCGGCGAATATTGGAAGGTCGAAACAAAATTTGTATCAGAATCCTTTTATTACGGAAAATCTCAATTCAGTATAAAATGAAATCTACGAATTTACACCAATGGATGACATAAACTTTAAAAATCTTATTCTGAATCCTTTTATTATGGAAAGCATGCACCATCGAGTACCAATCAGATCAAACTTATTCAGCTGTTCGAAATTTACAAGGACAGAGAAAAGAAATACGAGGAGACAAGATGTTCCTGTGGATCCAGGTCTCGCCGAGAGGGAGGTAACTGGATAACTCGTTTAAAGTTGGAGAGCGGAGGAATCGAGGTGGGAAGAAGGCTGTTCCCGTTTTCAATTTTCCATCAATCGACCCGTGGAGCCCGATGGACACCAGGTTCGTGCGATCTGAGATGGAATTTTGAAAGAACGATCGGTTCGACGGTGTTTTGATATCGTATCGAGAGAGAAGCTGATTCCACGAAGGGATTCGACACGTGAGGGAATAACTAGTTGTTTCTACTATACCGTTACTCGAAATAGAACACTTAAGTGGTTCGATATATGAATTAAACAATTTCATATTGATCGTATTTGTAGATTTTAATCCTTGGTATAATTCGTCTTTTATATAGAGATCGTTATTTTACGAATTTTCCAGTAACGATTAGAATAATCTTGTAATGTAAAAATATCAGAACTCCAAGTACGCGATACCAGTCATCAGAATCCTTGTTTATAATTTAACACGTTGAGCGCCACGAGAAATTCTTAACACTTTATCTACCGGAAGCCTTCTAATAGGCTTTTCGATACTATACCCACTGGTAACTGAAAATCAATTAACAGAAGTTTGACTATTATTTATTTCGTCTGTAACACTGTTGAAATAATGAAAGTTGAGCGTGCTACGATCGAGAATAAATGGAAAATACGGGCTACTCTCCCTAATTCTCAATTACCATCAAATTATAAAATAGTAGGGCTTACATTTGAGGAAATCCCCGTCAGACCACGCGAGTTTTTCTGTTTACCGTGTTTCAATAAAATCCATCAATGATATAATCCTGTAATAAATAAAAATTAAGTAAATTTTAAATTAATTTCCAGTAGTTACTTAAAACATTGTACATTTTTTAGTTTTATATCGTATCTTATACTGTCAGCCACCGATGGCTGACGTGGCATTCAACGTGTTAATATCTAATGATCTGAAAACCTTCCATCATTCATATTTTTATCAAAGTCAAATCATCTTCGTATTTTGTACAAAATCATGCAAAAAAGAAAAAAAAAAATGAAACCCACGATTCAACGTCCACCACTTAAGTAGTTCTTGGATTGTCGAGTAGCTAGAGAGAGAGAGAGAAAAAAAGTAACTCGTTGTTTCTACATTAAGCGCTTTTCAGTGGAGCATTTAAACGGTTTACGTGTCGCGATGGTTTTCGTTGTCGACGATATCGAGGACAGATAAAAAGAGTGAAAGTATTTTCGAGTTACACGGAATATGTATAAAAGGGACAAGATAAACCGTTTAAAGCGGACATGTTTCACTGTCGAGCAAATCGATGACGGCGCACTTGTACCTGTGTCAAACGCGAAGTATATATTTGAACGTTTGAAACCAGAAATCGTAGCCTCGTTAGAATAACGTACGTCAACCCCTTTTGCCCGGAGAATATTTCAACGATCGAGATTTTCGTGCTAACGTTTATTTCGAGTAATTTCGCTAGCCGTCACAGTTTGCTGGGTCACGAATAATAATGTACGACGGTAAATTGAAAGTTTAAATTAAAAGCTGTTCGATCACCTCTCAATTGGGGAAAAGGATTAAAGCATGTACGTTCAGTTAAGATGTGCAATGACGGTATCCTAGAGATTACAGATTTGGCAGTTTTAATAGTTTACGGTGTTAATTTGGTATTTGGAAAATTTAATATATGAGCCGTTTTTTTTTTTTAAGTGGTATAGGTTCATTTTTGGGAAAAAATGAGATGATGGTAATTTTTGTAGGATATAAAGAGATATCCTCTTTTTATATTAATAACACTGTTTAATAAATTTTTATTTTTGTTTTGTTTTGTAACCTTCAATAGGCAATTTTTATAAATTTTTGCGAGCTGAATAGTTTTTGAAAACATTAATTTTGAAAATGATTGTAAATGTTAAGCTTTGAAGATGTTTTGTGTTTTAACCGTTGCAGCTGTTTAGTTGCTTTTAATATGAGAACAATCTTTGAACTTTCTAGGATACAATGATATAAATTGTTAATAAAATGATAAAAAAGCGCACCAATTTTTGCTGATATTTTTCAAATTATCTAAGAAACTAAGGGTTTGGATGAAAATCTAACTGTTCCACGTGATAACGTGGACATTTCTGCTAAGGCGAGCATGAAGTAGAAGTACAAAGTCACGTTTCATTTTTAGTATAGAAGCAAAATAGTTCGGCAAAACGCGCGGTTACGGACTGCCAATGAATTTTCCGTTCAGCCGGCGCGGCGTAAATCCTTGGGGACTGACGTGGACTTTTCGTTTAGAAATTTCCAAATTTTAAATTTCCAAATTTCCAACTTTCAAATCGCAAATTTCTAACTTTCCAAATCTCAAATTTCTAAATTTTCAAATTTCCGGATATCAGATTTCTAAATTTTAAGTTTCCAAAGTACCAAAATTGCGAACATTCAAATTTCAAGTTGCTAAATTTAAACTTTCTAAATTTTAGGTTTCCTCAGTTCCAAATTTCTAGTTAATATTTAAAATTTAAAATTTCCAAATCTCAAAATTCTAAATTTTAAATTTCCAAATTTCGAACTTTCAAATCTGAAATTTCCAAATATCCAAATCTCAAATTTCTAAATTTTAAATTTCCAAATTTCAAACTTTCAAATCTCAAATTTCTAAATTTCTAAACTTCGAACTTTCAAATCTCAAATTTCTAAATTTCCGAATACCAGATTTCTAAATTTTATGTTTTCAAAGTTCCAAATTTCGAACATTCAAATTTCAAAAAATTTCCAAAGTTCAAACTTTTCGTATAGGCGGCGTCGGCGCGTGGAACCGGCAGTGTCAAGGTTAAAAAATAAATATAACATAATATAATATAATATAATTGAGCACTCGCTATCAAGCTCGCTCGCTCGCTGTCCACTGAACAGAGAGGACAGCAAAATCTGTCTTACACCACTTTCAAAAATAACGGCTCCTATAGCATTTGTTACCAATTTCAATCGTAAAAGGGTTCAATTTGAAATTCCTCAAAATAATAGAAAATTAACCGAGCAAAAGGATCGAAGGTGCGCGACCGTTTCTTATCACCGTCATTCATCGTCGATACAAATATCCACCCACGACAGCGAGTTACATCGTCCAGATTGTTTCTTGTTCACTGCGTGATCTTCCTTCTGAGATCCGCGAAAGATCACCCAGTGTTTAATCGACCAAGCGATGTTATTTGGTGTATCGTGTAATTAAGACACGTTAGCCGAAGTAGCTCTGGTAACGATTGGTACACCAAAAATAGCAACGGTCGACCGGTGTGTGTATCGATGTGACCTTTCGATATATTAGTTCTGTAAGGCTCGGAGCCCGCGGCTTAACGATTAATACCGTGTCACCCTGAACACACGTTTCACATCTACCGATGCTGTATTTTTCTTCTGTGTATACGTGTGTGTGTGTGTTTTTTTTCACCTGCCAATCGCTGCTACAACTTTTTGCCAAATCGTTCTTCGATAGAAACCGTGACAATCGATACTGGCGCACGAAAGTGTTTGAATTTTCGATATTGGAAACGAGACATTTTTGGGATAAGTTTCTTTTATTTGAATCGTTTGAATTTTGAGTAACCCTCGGACGCAGGATGAATATTTCGTCAATTTATAAGATAAATTAAATGGAAAATTGATAAATTATGCCATGTTTTATGATTTTTTTAAATAACTCGTTACCGGGATTGTGTACGATAATATCGATTGGATAAGAATAAAATTAGAACGGTGAAACTTTGGAATTTTATTCAAAATTGAAAGCTTATGTTTGACAATCAACTATCCGTATCCTTAACACGGTTGAATACCACAGTGAAAATGGCCGTACGTAGTCGGACACGGTAAAAACCTAATTATTAAAAATCCATATCATCTAATTTTCAAATTTAACCTTTCAGTTCGATACCAAGCATTAATAGCTTAATATTAACGTCACTCGTCGTTTATTTTATCGTTTCTTCTGTTAATTATTTAATTGTGAAAAACTTCGGGTGCTAATTAAAGCTTCAGCTTCATTCACCTACGAAACAATTAATCCAAGCTCCCTGTATTGTTTCACGGTAAAAAAGTTTGTTTCAAAATATTTGTAAACCGAATTTAGACTTTCTTTGATCCCAGAAGATTAATTATGAATTAACATTGTTCGGACAACTTCGTGTAAGAGTAATTTGATTGAAAAAGCAATCGAAGATAGTAGAATCCGAGGCATGATCGTTAATGGTACTCGTTATCGAACGAAATAAATTTTAACGAAGTAAACTTTGATAGAAGTGAAATCAAATAAGATTAAGAAAAAAAAAAAAGAAAAATATATATATATATATACTGACCGAATTGAGTAACCTCCTCTTTTTCGAAGTCGGTTAAGAAAAGATCAACAGCGACGTTTGTTGAAACGAATAATTAATCAAACACGGCTTCGTTCTCGACTTCTTTCGATGTTAACGATAGGAACGATATCGCACCGTGATGGGAACCAAATTAGAGATATATGAAAGTATATAAAAATTTAGTCGTAGGGAAGTGGAGAACAGAATACAAAAAATACCGGTATTATTAGATAAATAATTGTATGTCAAGGTTTCTTAACATTTTGACGGCCGGTGTCGCGTATTCGTCATATTTTTTATCATCTTCGCTTTAGTTTTGTCTACTCTGTTGCCTAATAATCACGGCTTACGAACTTTACGCGAAAGGAAATAAGTTATTTATAATTTCATGAGAAATCTTTACTTTTTTTAACCTCTTGCCGTATCATTGTATCAGGAAAATTAAAACGATATACACAATTTACGTTTAACAATAGTTTCGAATTACGCTTAAAATCCAATTGTATCGTCACGAGTTCGACTCGTCGAAGTACGGCAAGAGATTAAATTGCAGTGAAATTGTGGCTCGCAAAAATGTTTGGCCATCGTGATAAAGTGCAATTTTTATAAGAATCGAGTAGATATAATACCGGTGTTTTAACGTTTCAGCACGAGTCGCCGATCGCATCACACTACCCGTGCATCTGTCTTTTGCGGACGAAACTTCAGAAATATTCTGTATGTACGCGTGTGTCCCATATCTATATTTTTCTAGTACCTTCTGTCTATATTTATTACTTCCGCGTGATCGACCTGTCGACGGTTTCGTGCATCCGGGACGGAGCATCGGAAACTCGTCGTTCGCTGAGAACCGTCAAGCATTGGAATTGAATCAAATTCTTAACGAAATCAGTGTTCCTCTCCAATCTGTTCGTTATGGACAGTTGTAAATCTTAGTCTTGTTAAGAAACGCAAAGTTGACACGAAATTTAGTATTGTATTAAAATTTTAGGAAATTATTGGCAACATTAACGGGTCAGTATGGATTTATTTTAAAAAATTGTTGATTTTCAAAAATCAAGAAAATGAAGGCATCACTGATTGAGTTTTACGAAGAAAAAACTTTAAACACGTTTTACGACTTTGTCGAAATGATTTTGGAAAAAACTATTGCACCGATTGGGCTCTTTTGAGGGATTATTATGTACCTCGAGTGAAAATATTCAGTAATATTTAACTCTGTTTTTAAACAATTTCAGTTGTAAAGAAAAAGTCGCAAAATTCATGAGTATCAGTTTATAATAAAATACGCGGTTTTTCGTTTTCAAATGCTCCAAAGTCAGGTTTCGTGTCGACAAGGGAAAAGCAGGGCTAACTTCAGGCAGCCAGATCACCAAGATAAAAAAAAATTTTCATTTACTTCCAAACCTTTACTTTTATGCATAAAAATAAATTTTACTACGAGAAAAAATTCTTGAAAATATGTGCAATAAATCCATACTGATTTTCTTCTACAATCCTTTCGTTATTCGGACGATTGGGAAGCAGCGTGGAATATAAAATAGACTAATTCTACGGAATCATTAACGAACTTCTTCGACCCTTTCGTTTACGGATGATTGGAAACCGGTGTAGAATATAATGTCATCATTTTATGAAATCATTATCGAAATTCCTTCTTTAAACAGTTAACCCCTTGACATACGAATTAAATGAACATACCATTCATTTTTCAGTTTACAAAGAATATCGTAATTCGATGCTAACAATAAGGAATAATTAAATTTTGAATCAGTAATCCTTTAGAATATTAAATTTGTGTTAAGAGATGCCAGGACATCTTTGCATACCAAGGGGTTGATTGGAATATATATTTTTCTTCAAAATATCTACTCAATCAGGATTGGTTGTGCGATTAATAAACCTAATGTTTTCAGCAACGACAGTTTCTCCCCTCCTCGAGAACGTGTGAATCACTGTTATGTGCGTATAATTATACAAATATATTAACATAGATATGTAATGTTTGAAAAAGGGAAGATATATATAAAAATATATATTCGTCACGCGCTGGACGCGACGAAATGTATCTATGCGACTAAAGATTCAATAAATGTGTTTAATTAAGAACAGTTATTTTATTTCGTATGTTCCTTAATCTTTCCACAATCAAATTTTGTTTATAAAATAAATTCATTTAACTTTGAATAAAACGTGATAGACTCAAATTGAAAAATATCGGATTATCGCATAACCTGTTTGCTGCCCCGATGTTATTTACGTTGAATGTTATCAGTCAGCTTTTTGATTTGAAATTAGAAATTTTTCGATAGGAAATGAGAGAATTGCAGGTTTGTTTCCCGTGTCGCGACCCAATGGAAAAATTGCGATCGAATCGGACGAGCGTAACCACAGGAACAATGGAGAGGCGCGATCCTTTGTCGTTGGAAAACTTTCCCTATCTCTTGGTACACATTCCCCTGGCGTGGCCTAATTTGTTACACGCGAAACTTAACGACGTTTGTTCGACGAGCGTGCAGCATTCAGCCCGCGTTATCCTTTCAGACCGTTCCTGTTCGTTCTTTCACTCGAATGGAAACGATCCGTAAACACTCGTCTATCTTCGTGGATAATTCATATTGCCTTTTCTTTAACCCTCTGTGCGCTGTTGAATCACCAACCGAATCAGAATGTTTTCTAAATAATTCGTGGATAACAAAGATGTCCCTTTCTATGGTTTTAGGAAGGATGTACTCAAAAACTGGCCATATTATTCTTTACGACGGTACTCGCACGATTTCGAATTAACGAATGTAATAATTTGGATTTGATAAACTTATTTTCTTTCAATAGGAACCGTATATTGAAAATGTGATGAGAAGTTGGTTTCAAAGAGAAAAGGGTGCTTCAATAAATAATTGACTTGGTATAGAAGATTACTTCAAAATCACTTTTGTATACATTTCGAGTTAAAATAATCCGAGATCATGTTCGGAACGTTTTCGAGTAACTGATATTTATTATCTTACGCAGTCAGAATAAAAATGTGAGTCTGATTTAAAGAGTTAAGCCACTCTAGAGAAAGTAAAAATAGGCATATTTTGGGAATTCTTTTTAGCAAAATGATGGAATAAATCAAAATTCTGTAAGCAGGCTGTTAATGTACAACTAATAAATTTTGAAAAATAATTTTTGTGTAACGATACGACATTTCTTCGACGACGCCTTTTTTTAAAGGTAAACGGGCGAACCAGCAGTTCCTGCAATTTTTAACTTAGGATAAAGAACCAACAATTTTTCAATCACATACTATAAGAACAGCTATCGAAGTACGTAGGATTTTTTTATATATTATAAAATATAAAAAGGTTTAAAATTTAAAAAAAAAAAGTCGCCAGAAAATTATTTATAACAAAAGAACTACGCAATATAATGAAAAAATCCTGCATAGTTCGGTAGAGAATTCAGTTTTGAATATACAGTTAAATTTTCAAGTAGATCAGTGAAGATTTGTTTGATTTATGAGTTCGCCTAGTTTGAAAAATGCGTTTAAAGTTGTCAGTAGTAAAAATTATAGACAACTCTTATGTGTATACTTTCAATCTACGATGCCTGCACCATACAATTGGCCTTCCAGATCAACGTCCTGCTCCTGCGTTTCTTTTCTGAGCGTCTTCAGCCTAATCCGTGTCTGTTTTACAGCTTCAGACCAAGAGGGGCTACGCCAGATTTCGAAACCTACAATCTTTTGTAAGGTACCTTTCAATCAAGCCACAGTGACCTAACTCTTTCACGACCAATGACTACGTAAAGGTTCGGGTCCTTAGTATTTCTTATTAATTTAAAAGTTCATAATTTCAATCGAAAATTTTGCAATATTGCAGCGACGAAAAGTGTTTGGTTAAATTTCAAAAATAATTGATCTCAATGAAAACGGTAGGAATTCGTGTTATCGATATGGTGAACGGGGGTGGTCGTCGATGGTATTTTGTTAACTCGATCCGGCCACGTCGTCCGTGAACTGTCTTCGCGAATATAAAAGGATCAGAAACAGCAGGTACGTGTCAGATAAACGGGCGAAATTGTCGAGAAATCCTTGAAGCGCGAAACGAACGGCTCGCTCCAGTTCCCAATCATCCGTCGCCCGTCTACCATAACGTTGTTTCCATACACGTATCGAGAGGGGAAGTCAACAAAATCCTCGGTAAGTTGGCAAGGTGTCCCCGGTTCACGGAATAAAATAACAATTAGTCGTGACACTTTTATCCCCAACTACGCGTTTTAACGATCGATAACACACTTTCGTTATTTTCATCCGGGCGTGACAACAGACTACGGTTTCCGTTGTTTTGTTTTTTCTTTTTATATGGAAGATTTCGTAAGTCGACCTTGGTCTGTTCGGAAGTGTAAGATGTATTATTTTGAAGGATTTATAATACTTTCTGTTATTAACGGGGTGGTCGAAATAAATAATTACATTGTTCAATGTATTAACTCGCCGGTTAATTTTTTGATAAATATTCAATAATTTATCACATTTATCAAATTTAGTGGTGATTGTATATAATAACCGGCACGGTGTGAATCACATTTACCGTAACATATTTAACTTTGTAACCTTCAACAGGCGATTCGTTTAAGGGTTAACTTATTATTTTATGTCGATAAAACGAATGCTTAAATTCAAAATCCGAGTTTCTTGATCCGATGGTCCCTATATGATTAGAGACGGAAAACCTAGAACCTAGAACCTAGACCAGTGTTTCCCAACGTGGGGCCCACGCCCCACAGGGGGGCAATTTGATAGTTAAGGGGGGCAATTTAAAAATGGACTCGACACGACTTTAACCCTTTCGCGTTGGGTTATTTAAATGCAATGCTAGATATCGGTGACAAATTTAACAAAAAATGCAAATTCGTAAAAAAATGCTGTACCTAAATATTTCGTTTTACGTTACCAAAATATCAACGTGGTACTTACAATTAGAGTCGTCAAGTGAAATTAGTCGGGGATTCAGCGCGGAGTGTGCCGCCTATCGCAGGGAAACCCAGAAAATTATGTATGGGGGGGGGGCATAAAAATTTTAGAAGTGTTAAGGTGGGGCATTGCTTAAAAAAGGTTGGGAAACACTGACCTAGACCCTTTCACTATCTACCTATAATCCTTCAAATTTCGTCGTCATAAATATAACACCTTTTGCCAAATTTATATTATATTTCAATCTTCAAAGAGCCAGTGTTCACATTTGACACAGAATACATTTGCATCGAACAATAAATAGATAAATTGATCATTTCTTTTGCCGGTTGTGTCTGCAAAGGGTTAAACGTGGCGTTAAAGTCGAACCTGTTTTCTGTCCGGTAGGTCAAAGTTGAATCAGATTATTGTCGATAGATGACCGGTTAGATGACTTGTTATCTGGCGAACGCAGGCCAAACGTTCCTCGTGTCAGCCACTCGAGCCATCCGTTGCACCGAGCTGAGTGCATTCGCGATAATGGCTCCTAAAGGGCTTCCAAGTGCATCGTGTACACGATCGTAGTGCACACCCCCGAGAATGCAGCTCTGATATTTTGGGTTAATGAACAGAAGACCGACCGAAAACAGATCAAAACGATCCCCGTATTCGAACAATTTTCGAATAGAAATTGTGAATATTTTGCTTCCACTGGAAATACTGGAATAGATATAGAATATCTTTTGGAAATTTCGAGATAGGTTTCTTGGAATCTGGAAATTTCGAGATATTATAAATACATATTTGTGGAACTTGGATATTTCGAAATAATTGGTATACTTCTGGAATGGGGAAATTTTGGAATATTTGGCTTTTAGAAATTGAAACTTTTGGAATGTTAGACTTTTGGAATTTGGAAATTTCGAAATAATTGGTATACTTCTGGAATGGGGAAATTTTGGAATATTTGGCTTTTAGAAATTGAAACTTTTGGAATGTTAGACTTTTGGAATTTGGAAATTTTACGAAATATTTCATAGAATTTGGATATTTTGAGATATATTTGTGGAAGTTGGAAATTTCGAAATAAATTGGTATACTTCTGGAATTTGGAAATTTTGGAATATTAAGCTTTTGGAACTTGGAAATTTTGTGGAGTATTTCTTGGAATTTGGATATTTCGAAATAATTAGTATACTTTTGGAATTTGGAAATTTTGGATTGTTAGGCTTTTGGAACGTGGAAATTTCAGAATTTGGAAATTTTGTGAAATATTTTATGGAATTTAGAAATTTCGAGGTATATTTCTGGAAGTTGGAAATTTCGAAATAATTGGTATACTTCCGGAATTAGGAAATTTCAGAATATGGAAATTTTGTGAAATATTTCTTGGAATTTAGAAATTTTTAGATATTATATTTCTGGAAGTTAGAAATTTCGAAATAATTGGTATACTTTTGGAATTTTTGAAATTTTAGAATATTAGGCTCATGGAACTTGGAAATTTTGGAATTTGGAAACTTTGTGAAATATTTCTGGAAGTTGGAAATTTCGAAATAATTGGTGTACTTTTGGGATTTTTAAAATTTTAGAATATTAGGCTTTTGGAACTTGGAAATTTTGTGAAATATTTCTTGCAATATATGTAGATATATTGAGACATTATACATATTTCTGAAACTTGGAAATATCGAAATATTATATTTATAAAAACTTAGAAATTTAGAAAAATTACATTTCAAACGTACCCATTTATTTTATAATAAATAATAATTATTTACTCCAACTAATTATCTATATAATATTCAAGTTTTCCACTCAAGCATAATGTTATCCTTTATTTTTCAATCAACTTCATTTTATTTAGACTCTCTATTCAAAAATTAAAAATGCGACCTATCCGTCACTTGCAAACATTTGGGTAGGCGTTCGCGAGAACTCGATCGATCCCGCGTAACGAGGATAGAAACGTTAATTCCATGAAAGTTCCAAGGTGTTTCGTAACGTTACGCAGCTTGCGATAAATCAATTAAATTTCCATTTCATTAAAGTGTGCAGAAGGAAAGGTGAATCGGTCAAGGCGAAAGGACATACTTTTCCTAATAAATTTGAATTAATGAGAAAGTTGCGAGGGACACGGTCGACGGAATCGATAGTGGCCCCATGACGACGGGAAACTTGGTTTCTGTAATAATTGCATTACGAAAAGTTACGCCAGAGTAGCGAACAGATACGGTTAAAAATTTCATAAGGAACTCCGTATAGATTGTAACGTTGTTCTTCTCCCGTCTGTGTTTACCTGGTCAAACTCTATGCATCGCTAACTAACCGAGATTAAATCTTCAATATGAAATTACCATAAAATATTGCTACCCTCGATGCAATCATACCTAAAAGTTTATGCGGTGTTCAGAATCTCGACAGAGCGAACAATAGCCTTACTTTATACCGTATAAAAGATTCTAAACAGCAATATTTCTAAATAAAAAAACATTCGTGTATTGGACGAAGTAATATTTAAAGGGACGCTTTGAAATTGAGAAATTGAAATTGTTAACACGCTCTATCCATGGTCCGTCGTCCGAAAGTTAATCCTTTCGTTCCCAACGTAACCGTATGACTATCTAATTTAAATTACAAAATAAAGCAAAAATATTCTGTTCGTTCCTCCCATCCATAAGTATATAATAATATAAATAGTATAACACGAATTTTAAATTCTACTC
Organism: Stelis phaeoptera; assembly: GCA_943735885.1. Classification (NCBI taxonomy): domain Eukaryota; kingdom Metazoa; phylum Arthropoda; class Insecta; order Hymenoptera; family Megachilidae; genus Stelis; species Stelis phaeoptera. The sequence continues at coordinate 20,658,350 of OX030930.1, forward strand.
AAATGTTTATCAGAAAAAGATAAGATAATAAAGACAGGAAAGTTATGTTTGAACGTTGTTCAGAATATTGAAATGATTTTTTTTTAACCGGAGGTCACCTCAAGTTTTTTTATCACATTTGTTTTTATTATATTGTTTAAACCAGGGATGGCCAACCCTAATGATAAGGCCACTTTGGAAATGCATCATAACGCCGCGAGCCGCATATAACATTTTTATATAACTGTAAACTCATAAATGAAACAGGCAATATCTGTCATATGTTCGCAAGAATATTATTTTAAAATCAAAGTTAATTTTTTCTTATAATTTCGACAGTTAATTTTTGAATATACGGAGACAAAAATAATGTATTTTTTATTAATACATTGGTTTTCACTACTTTGGCGATTATAAAATAAATATATTTTGTAAAGTTGTGATGAATCTCGCGGGCCGGAAAAATGTTCAAGGCGAGCCGCATGCGGCCCGCGGGCCGCGGGTTGGCCACCCCAGGTGTAAACTGTCGAATCGAACTCAACGTCGCAGGTGGCTTAATTTGAAACGATTGTTTCCCGATCGTTAATTCAATTCTAAAGTCATCTGCGCTTTTTGTAGAAAGAAGGGAACCTTTCGTGTTCCGAATCGACGGAAATCCGGTTAAAATGTATCGGTTTAGAATCTAGAACAATGCAATTATGTATACTTGCGAATACTTTGTTTACTTTTAATCCTTCGGGCGACCCGTCAAAATCGAAACTTTTGCAAGCAATTCGATAATTAAAACAATTTTACTTGTTTCATATCCCTTTCAAGGGTTTTAGTATTTTAAATCTTCTGCCAGAAAATTTTTATTCCGAGGACACAAATTGACATAAAATATCAAAAGATTGCAAAATAATTTGTTAAACGCAGATTTGAACGTTTCGACAGTATTTTTATCGCGTTCCTGGATGCCAAAGCAAGGATTAATTCGACGAACGTTGGAATTGCTGGTACAATTATTGGCAAAATAATTGTATAGCTGGTATGTTTAATAACAACGAGGAACAAGGTTATCAAATAATCTCCAAAGGTTTCGTAACATCGATTGTGCAACGTATTATACAACTCGTGTTCCATCGAAGTCAAATTGATATTTGTATATTAATGAAAACAGCAAAAGTACTTAATGGTTTTCGTGTTTAAATTTTGAACGACGGATAAGAACAATATCTGAATTATTTCAAAATATAAAAAATAAAAATAAGAAACAGTCCTGACCTTTATATTTCTGTCTAAAATAATCACCATTCGAATTAATCTCTGTAATTGTATACTTCACACAATTAATCACAATTATCACAAGTTTCAAGGTAATTATAATTTTTTAGATAGCGTTCTTCCCGATTACAGTCGGAATAATTACTTGTTCACATCCGAATGCTAAAATTTCCTCCAATAAATAATTTCTTAACACGTTGGCTGCCACGGGGGTCACCGGTGACCGGCACCCGAAATTTTTTGCAATCAAATAATTAACAAAAGAAATGACGAAACAAACCACGGATAGCGTTATCATTAAGCTAATAATGCTAGTTATCGATTTGAAAGGTTAAATTTGAAAATTAGTTGATTATATTCTTAACACTAAACCTACCGAAGCGGTCAATCAAAATGACTGATCGAGTGTTTCATATTTTAACTCAGAAGATTTATTAAGATGCTTTTATTAAAATGGGTGATAATTTTTATCACGATAAAGACTTGCTGTATGTGTTAATACACGTTTTATTATTTATTTATTTATTTTTCTATTTTATTTTCAACTCGAAAGTAAATGCACGTAAAACGCCGGTAGGTTTAGTATTAATAATTAGGATTTCAACGTGTCTGACTACACACGTCCGTTTTCACTGTGCCAGTCAACGTGTGAAATTAAAGTTAATAAAAATGATCATATTTGTATCCTTCTACGATAAAATTTGAATAATACTAGCGCAAATAAACGAAAATTTAATTACCAGCTCGATAAATTCGAATCGTCGCTTTGTTTAAATTTTCTGTTTCTTTTTATCGAAGAAAAAAAAGATTCACAAGCAACAGACTAAATTCTCAGGAAAAAAAGGGTCTCTCGACCTGGTATCGGAATTTTTATCGAAACTTCCGTAGAAGTTGGAAACTGGAATCAGAAGCAAGTCGAACTCGAAGGACGAGCAGCAACTTTAATCCCCGTGCAAACAGGACGTACGTGGGGCCTCGTCGAGAGGGTTGGACAGAGGAGAAAAAAAATTGTTCAAAATACAAAAAAAAAAGGTATATAAAGTGAGAGGAAAAATTAGATACGAAGAGAAAGTTTATGGAAGAGAAGGCACAGAGGAGCGCGTATCTCGATGTGGATAGAAAAATATGAAGAGAATTTCTTTAAAATCTCTAGGGTTTTATACGATTTTCATTTGAAATGGTTTCGTGTTTTGTAACAGAACGATATTTTTAATAGAGCTTGAGATGAAGGATATTTAATTTTTTTATCCAGAAAATTGTATCCTTTTGCAAGTGGCCAGTAGCGTCTAATAAACGTTAATGAAAATTCTCAGTTATACCACATTTCTCTTAGTTTCTTAATTATTTTTTAATTTCTTAATAAACTTTTGAACGTTTCCACAAAGTCCTCCGAGTCTGACATGCTACGAATTAATAACATTGTTCGAAATTTGATTATCATTGATAAATTTATATATTCGTATACATGATAGATACTTATACTAAATTTATTCTAAAGTTACGACTACGTTTACTAGGTTTAGCATTCGCACGTGTTAACGGTTACTCACAATCAGATTATTACGAAATGATTCGCACGTTTTTATTATTGATGTGTCCTTTACACGTAGCGATCACTTACAGGTTCATTTTCTCACAATCGTAATAAGAAGAATTTATACCGTCCCAATAATCAATCATGACTGTTTACACGATACACCCCCTACTGTTTTGAACCATTCGATTAAAAAAAACGACAAAACTATTCAAGGTGAAATTACAGGCGACTAATTCCCAGTTAGATCCACTAATACGATTCGTTCGAATCTTCCAGTCGAACGCGTTCTTTCATCCCAATTTCCCCCTTTTTTCCTAACAGATTCATCAGAGGGAAGACTGATTGGAATCCCCGTAGTAGCTTAGCTGGCCGCGATCAGATGAAAAGGTTGGATAAAAAGCGTGAATAGAAGCAGAAGAAAGAAGAAGATGGAACGAAATCAACGAGGATCGTGGAGGCTGGTCTGATAAAAGCAACGAACGCCACGTAGATAAAGGGAGGATCGCGTGGGAGGGTAAATATATAAGGCGAAAAAATATCGATTCCACGTGCAAACACAAAACGAAAAGTTGGAACAAAGTTTTTCCATGCCAGGATTTACTTTCTCGACAAATATTGTTGAATATTCGACAGGTGCACGTGTGTACCTAACCGTGAATCGATTCAGCAAACGTCGCTGTAAAATAGTCATCTCTGAGGATTCTGGGAAAAAACTTTCTATCGTTACAGTTATTTTGAAGACGATAGTTTCATTTTCCAATCGCTGCTCTACAAAATTAATGTAACTTCAGTGCTGCATAGAAATTAACCAGAATATCATAAGTTATTTATAACTTATAATTGTAATTTACTTTACAAAACTAATGCCATCTTTTTCCTTGTTACTCGATTACATTAAATCTGTGACGCCAGTTATCGACGCAACGACGAGAATAAACAATGCCTCCAACGCAAGTTCATTTGTCCCGAAAATTTCCAATCTCAATTTCAATTTGCACGTAGAATCGATAGATTTTCGGTGGTATCAGCAGTTCGACGATACTCTGTAGACCGTAGATTGGCCGAGAACGATATAGATTGAGTACACAAGCAAGGAAGATGGGCGGATACGGATCGATCACAGAGTACCATTCCGTGGGTGTTCGTGGCTTCTAACGGGAGAAAAGGAGACAACGATACGTCTACGTAACACGATTTCAATGGGAAATTGCGACCTGTGCATGCACCAGGATATCCTGACTCCTGCGAGAACCACGGCCGTCGATTAAAGACACCGTTTATCTCGTCATTTTCCATTGATGAAACCAATTTCTGGAACAATTCCGCCTGATCGCGGACCAACTCGACTGGTAAAGGTCAAAGTTCGAGTTGTAAATTCGAGGCTGAACGCTGTGAAGGTAGAGCATCATTTGACGCCAGATCAGAACTGGATAACAGTGAGAAATAACAAGGTCCTGTTCATTCTTTCAGTTTCTACCAGTTGGATAGCAATAGAGGATTGATTGGTTCAAGAGAATGTTTGATTGTAACTCCTGGAACAGTGTACGGATGAATATGTTGGCTGGCTTTTGTATTACGTATCAAAAGATTCGTGGTTCGTTTAGCTTTTCCTATGGGAAAGTCTGTTTACGAAGCTTTTATTCCAATTGGCTTTGTTAATTTGTCTGATTATTGTATTACTTGGTTGGTTACGTGCTTAAGCACATGATACTTTAATGTTATATAAGTGGAATTATGCTTTGCGTACCTTTGCACCATAATAATCGTTTTATAAAATTCCAAATATTACACAGGCTATTCATATATTACCAAGACTTTGACGAATGCGAATTCTTTACATTACTGTAAACAAGGAACGATACCATTAATCATTTCCTACAGTTATAATAAATATTCAGTCCCTTCCCCTCATGTGAATAGAAATTTTAAGAAAATCCTTGTTTACCATGATAGTTTAAGTAAAAACTAAAAGGACATTGTTCGGTTATTTAAGGTTAATTAAATATTCAGCATCCAAACATCGAGATTCGTAAATGTTTATTGCGTGACATTATCTCATAGCTTATTAGAATAAAAGTAACGATCGTTATGAATGAGCTGACAGGTTACACGTTACGTAGGAAATACAGTGGCTCCGTGACACCGTAGTTTCGCGATTAATCGATTAGCGAGAATCGTAGTGAAGTGAGCTGCTTCAGCTCGCTCGATTTAACAAATACGATAACAATGAATCGTAACAATGAGCGTTTAACGCTTTATTCGATCGAAGTTTGAGTAGGTGTTGAATCAATTCGAAAATCGACATTAAAACGAGCGATATGGTCGTTCGGACGCTTACACAAGATACGTATGTCGTACGACGTTCATAATTCGCGCCGAAATTGATTTTTTACACGCCAATCGTTAAGAATACAAAAATTGCTTACCGATGATGAATTTAGTACGGCTGTAAATCTGCAACGATTCCATGAATTCCATCGACAGTCTATCGATATTAAATTTATCACAAAGTAATCTCTGAATGTAGCAATGTTGACATCGCGAAGATGTGATCTGTTCGAAGTTTAATCCAATCAATCACCGTCACTCACAAATAGGGACAATACTGTCATTATATTATCGCGTGCACGGTTAATTGTACATTTTTAAACATAATAAGAGAACGTTAGATGCACCGACGTCGAAATACCGAAATTTTTCAAACGTCGCACGATTTTGAACAGCTTATTACTAACGCCGCGATTTGGCGTCAGTGTCTATCAAAGAATCTATGTGATTGGTCGGTATCTACCGCTGGTAACGAACGGACCAATCAGAACGCGCCATTGGTCCGCCATCTTCAGCACGAAGTCGGCTCAGTATTCAAGTTGTACCTTATAGCGCGCGACGCGTAAATTTCAACGTCCTTAAAAATCAGAAATTCGTGAAATTTAACGTTTACAAGTGCGAATTTTACAATGATCGTGTGTGTTTATGGTTCCGTGACAAATGTGTATCAGTGTTTGCGTTCGAAAGTTCATAAATTTCGTACAAAGCGAGCATAAATAACTTCGTCGTACCGATGCGTCTTTCGTGTTCGTGATTCGACCTTACTCGAGTTTTAGTCCGTACAAACGGTGTTTCTCGTGCCTTCTATCTAATTTCGTGCGTGGTATTGAACGATTCGTGAAAACTAAGTGCCAACGAGGAATCAAAGAAACGTTTGCTACCGCTGCACACCCGGCACGCACATGCACGCACACCCACACAGACGAGGATTATGATTCGAGACGAACGATGGCGGTATCTAAGGTACGTACTAATAAGATTATTCCAGTATCTTCTACTTTAATTAGTCCAACATAGTCTCCATCCGACAGTGACGGATATCTAAGCTCACGAATAACGTCTTACAATCTAAAAATCAGTATCACGATTCAAAGAGACGTGCTTCTCCGTCGATAAAGTCGATCTCTATCGTTCCAACCTTTTACTTTTTGTTCGTTTTATTTTTCTTTGTTACAAGCGATTCGTATACAGGACGTTGGATCTCTAATGAAACGCTTCTCGATTATTACATCACTACTATTTACAAGAGTAGCCCGTTGACGGGACTGAAACGTGTCATGGAATAAGGAACGATACGGTTTAAGATATAATTCGAATACTCTTTGATGAACACAGGAATGTTCGATTCCATCTTCTTGTATCTTCGCGTTAACCGAGTTTAACTAATGCGATTCAAATCTCGAGCTTCTTGAGCTGGGTACATGTTACACAGGTAATTATGTACGACAGAGTCTTCCGTACTGATTTCAATGATCTTGATTTATACTGAACTGAAATAATACAATATACGTATACGATAAATGTCCCTATTACTCTATCCCTTATATATTTCAACAAAGAGCAAACTCAAATTCACAAAAACAAATAGAAATATATTTTTTAATTAAGTCGAATCAATAACGTACATGTTACTTTTTGATGCTTTAATTAGAAGAAGCAATTGGACAGTCAATATCAATTTTAAGTGGATGGAATTGAAACCAAACGATTCATTAATTAACCGATTACTGGGAAAATAGAATCAATGGCACATGAATAGAGAATTACTCTATATTTGAAATTAAAACGTTTCGTTTTGTATTTTATTTCATTTTTTCTTTTTGTACGCAATCACAAGAACCCTGACTTTAATATAAATAGACTGGCCTAAAATGTGCAACTCTTTATTGCTTTAATTTCTAATACGTATATGTATAATTACCAGCTAAATGCTGTGTATTTTTGTAAAAATTCTATATTTAATAAGAAAAATGCAACGAACGAATGTTTCAAGGTAAATGGTTTCTGATTCATTCTAACACTTTGATGGCTGAACATTTTGTGTATACATAACGAAATTATACTTGAGTTTTTATGTAAACTGTAAAATGACTAATTTATGAATTTTAATTAGTATCTGATACGTATGATATAATGATGTAAAAAACATAAAAAATAAAAATTACAAATAACATGCTACCAAATTACTAAGTCTTGAATTAACACGTTGACTGGCACAGTGAAAACGGACGTACGTAGTCAGACACGATAAAATCCTATTTATTAAAAATCCAACCAGCTAATTTTCAAATTTAACCTTCCAATTCGATGACTAGCATTATTAGTTTAATGTTAACGCTATCCGTGGTTTATTTTATTATTTCTTTCGGTAATTATTTGATTGTAAAAAATTTCGGGTGCCGGTCACCCCCGTGGCAGCCAACGTGTTGACAATCAATATCTCTTAACACTAAACCTACCACGAGCGGTCAAATGACCGCTTTTAAAATTTCGTTCAGAATTTCCTGCATACGGCGTTATTGTATCGCTATTTAACTTCACGACTTTTCTTATATAAACATTAAAACAAACACTATTTATTTTTAAATATAAAAAAAATATTTTTTCCCTTACCTAATTGTTCATAACGTTCGCTCTATATTAAGAAATATCTGTTTTTTGAAGCAGTCGTTTGACCGCTCACGGTAGGAATAGGTATACACGAAATGTCGGTAGGAATAGTGTTAAGTACAAAATAATAAAATAAAAATATTTTTTGCCACTAACGTTACTGTTAAAAAGTTAGTAAAAATTACTAACTTTGTAAGAAAAAAAAAAAAAAATAATAATGAAAGTTAAAACCACGAATAGAAACCATCAAAGTGTTAATTCTTATAATTTACAATAAAAATCCAATCGAAATTTAGAAATCTAATCTAAAGATTTTTTCATACAACGTTCGTTAAATGTTGGCAGTTTTCTTTTCCCCCGATTTTGCTTTCCGTCTCCTCTGGCCTCTGTACATATAAAATTACACCAGTTCAGTTATATCGTTTTACCATACTCGTGCCGCAGAAATTCCTTTTCTCTCTCTCTCTCTTACGACGGATTAAACAATGTCCTCTTTCGTGGTTCAACGTTAAAACAACACTTGTCACCATTTGCCGTGTATCGTGAACAAAGATCGATGAATCCATCCGTCACGTGTTCGTTTCGCCACCTAACGTTGTCGATCCGGTTTTCGAGAGGATTGATTCAGTGTCTGATATCAGCTTCGTCGGCCGTTTGATTCTCCAGGGTGCAAGGCCTGAGAAACTCTTGACCCCTTTCGTGAAGCCATTTGTTCGCCACTGAAAATCAAATTCGAAATATTCAATGGGCTTGTTCATTTATCAAATTTCTATTCAAGATGACTGTACCCAGAATGGTCTAATTATGTCTATTTGTTCCTTAAATTGCTGGGATCAGTTTCAAATTTCTTAACACGAATTTTATAAGCTTTATGGGCTACAACGTACCAAGGGCGCAAAATGGGCGATTGACGCTGGATATATTTTGAACCAGAGGATGCAAAAATCGGTCTTTTAATGCCTATTTGCCGAGTCAAATATTTTGCACCCTAGGGCAAGAATCAGGTACTTTGCGCTCGTCAAATAGGCATTAAAAGTCCGTTTTTAGCACCCTCTGGTTAAAAAAATACTTTTAAGAGAAGAGACTGTAAAAATTCTGAGAGTTTAAGACAATCATACTGGGTACAGTTAAATATTTTGTACGAATGTTTCCTAAGTACCCCATTTGGAACCGGTGAGTACTGGACAAGCAGCGTGTCTAGTTCTGAAATCTCCTTCTCCGTTCGGTTTGAGATTGTACCAAAATGCAGCGCTACCTTTCCTGGGCCATAGAGAGATGTTGATCGCTGTGAAAACGGTACCACCGCCTTGTTCCACGTCGCTCATCTGAAAATATTATAGCGTTTTTCTTCGGATTTTATTCGAAATTCAGTGGGTTTAGGAAATGAGTATTCAACAAGGAAGTAAGGCTATCTAAATGGTATCATCAGAGTTCTTTAAATTTCCATAGAAAATACGTATTAACCCTTTGCAGACGGAGCACTTTTAAACTTAGCACGGTAAACCCACTGAATATTCCTTATTTAAAATAAAATAAGTAGTAATTCCCTTCTTCAAAGTACACACTCACATTTATTCTTTGTGTCAAAATCATAGGACAATATTTATCGAATGTACGTACAAATTTGTAAGTTTCTACGATGGTTCATAGAAGCTGGTCAAAAGGTTAAATAGATATTTAGGAGGATGGGCAAGGATTTGAGAAGGATACCACTTTGCTTTCAAATTTTACTACATTATTTTAAGTAATATTTAGAAAGTGGTATTCAGAAAGGTGAGTAGCACTTTGTGTCTTGTATTTAGTAGGATGTTGCATTAATTAATCTGCAAGAAATGCTTAAAAAATAGTTACTCAGATCCATATAAATAAGACTCTGAAATTAATACCACTCTATTTTTTGAATTGCAAACCATAGCACATCCATTAAACATAAAAATTCTATAGATCTAAACTAGGATACACTATCCCCTCTCTTAGATTTCATCCCATAAAGTACTCACATAATAAAGAACAGTAGCAATACGATTTCCAGTTCCCAGGCTCTTAAAAGCGTTCGTTTCCTCTTTCTAAAAATAAATAAGCGAATCAGTTTAATGCTAGTTCTGTTAAATTTCAACTCAATTTAAACAAAAAAAGCTTGAAGCTTACCCTCGCGAAATCGAAATGCGGCTCGTAATGGCCACCTATACCGTAATTAACCACTTGTAATTCTTCCGCGGTGTCGACGGTTAAACTCGTCATGAGTTCGACGCGTCTGCTCACCGCAGCCACGTGTTTGTGCTCGTGTTCCTGTAGCCATGCGCTTTTGCTGATCCTGTAATTCGCTATCTCTAAGGCACCAGTTTTGTAATTCTGCACGGTCGCACGCTTGAACTGCAATGATAAATATTTATAATGCAGGGGTGGGTTAGAGTTTGCAAACGGTACCGTCAGGGTTCCATTCGAAAAAATAAAGAATACGGCACCAATTAGGTTCCATTCAAAATGGGATCGTTAATGTTCCATTAAATGTAAATTTACTAAGTGATAATTGGAAAAAAGATAGTGCACAAAGCTTCGAGACTGGTACCACTTTGTTCATAGCAAAATACATATTGGAACACGTGGAAACTGTTGGACCAGCAATCGAACCCGGATCTTCCGGACGGTTGCTTCAATTTTTAACACGTTGATTGACATACGGGTTACCGATAGATCGTCACCGATTACTCGATAGAAAGGAATAGGATCGTTGATGTTATAATAGTGATCAAAGGTAAGAGATGGAAGGCTAATTATATCAGCCTTCGATGTAACCCTACTTCTAAATTGTAAATAAAATGAAGGATGAAACGTAGGCTAGCGTACAGAATAATTCTTTGTCTTGATAAAAGCCAACTTACGTCCCAGTTAATCGTGGAATTTAACCCCTTGACTTACAATATCATTTCACACACGTGACGCACCTTATAGTGTAGATGCGACTTCCGTCGTTCAAACTTTGATTACAATTGAATTTCAAGTTTAATTCCGATTACAATTTACACGGTTAATGCTTGTCAAGTGTGAAATATACGTAAGATTCAATTTCCTTGATTTGTTTGAACGCTGGAGGAATCGAAAAATCGTAAGGCAAGGGTTTAAAATGACTTGCTTTAGATTTCTTATTTAAAATTACAATGTTGGCTTTTGTCAAGATAAACAATTATTGTATATATAAGTTTATATTTTATATTTTAATTATTTTGTTTTCTAATTTACTTTTAGCTTAGAAGTTGGGGTACGTTGAACGTCGGTAGTTCTAGTGTTAAAAAGAAGTAAACATTCAGGGGTCCTCCAACAAAATTATCGTGTCTTCAATGAATTAAACTGGGAAGCAATGCTATTAATTACCCTGGGTTGGGCCATTCTTTTGATCGTTTCGATTTCTTCGTCGTATATCACGTTATGGTAGATGACTATTCTTGGATCCAGATAGACCTCCTCTTCTTTAAACGGTCCAATCTTCAAAAACGGTATTCCTCGATCGACGTAACGACACTTTAGGTTCTTTTGTAGCGATGGTGTGATTGAAACTTCGCCACGGCACAGCATCTCGTATCGTTCCCTTTCGGTCATTTCCTCCCAGGTTTTCACTTTTTCTTCCGTCACCGTGAAATGCTGGAAATCGATTACAAAACTAAATTTAAGAAATCAGTTAATTTCGTCACAGGTAAAATTAGCAGAGTGTTTGTAAGAAATTGTGTTTATCGTATTTAACAAATTACGATTAATAGCAAAGCGTTTATTGTAGTATTAACTAACGGAATTTGGAGGCTGTGAAAATTTTAACTCGTTTAACGCGTAGAAACAAAATTTAAATAATCGTTTGACGGTGAATTATTATAATCGTTCTCGGTAGCAAAAGGGTTCGTTCGAAACTGACCCCGCAGGCAAACAAATATACGAACACCCGCGATTCTTGTTTGCGTTCAATTCAATGTAGCTGAACAACTTGCGAACCATTCTATCCTACGTTAATTTACGACGGAGATAATGAGAAAGCCACAAGGCAAACTAGCTGCTAAAGGGAACAATAATAACAATAATAATTAGTATTTACATAATAGACGGTTAGAGTGTGTGTACAGTTGGTCCTAAAATTATTCCACCATACTTTAAAATGTATAATAACTTTGTTCATTAACAAAATTTCGACCGATTGCAATTCTTTCAAAGTTTTTTCTTCCAGCTTCTTGAAAATAACAGTCATTCTACCCAGTTTTAATCCTTGGCGCTCGATTAGCCCCTGTGACGATATATTTCAATTGCTATAATAATTTAAAAATATGTAATTTAAGTTTCATAGAAAGAAATTTGCAGTTGCAACTTGTTTCCTTCCAAAATATCGCTTTTTCGATCGCAAAGGGTGAATCTGAGGTGTTCTGTTGTAAAACACGACCGAGTAACTTTTGACGGTAATTGTATGTTACCTGAGCAGGCACGGCAGTGTCGTCTTGGCCGTCCTCGCCCCGTTTCTTCTTCGACTGATTCGCCTTGCTCTGAATTTCCTTCTGGTAATAAGCACGGTTGCCCAAGGCTCGTTCGTGAGTCGGTACAAGCTCCAAAAGCTCGTTCGTCATGCTTAAAGCTCGTGCCACGTTCCCTGTGCGTACAATAGAATAAATTTCATTAGTAAATCGAGTTCCATCCCCGTTCCTTTAACAGAGAGAAGTCGTAGGGTGGGTGACGATATTTGCACGGGGCTCGATATTAAATCTCATCCAACGACTGGAACGTTAAATTTCATATTTATTAACGAATCGCTACTTTTGCCGTTCGACGATTTCAACGCTGGAAAGGGTTGAACCGTCAGCGTTTCCAACGATCTTCGGTAATCAGAAATGAGGGGGTCGAGGGGCGGGAAAGAGAAAGAGCAATCGGGAGAGTCGTAAATGCATTCGACGAAGTTTTAATGAAGCTTTAAACAAACTAACCGACCGGGGAAACTTGGACGTCCGACGATCGTCAAATTTGATGGCAATTAAATTCCCTTCGAGTTCTTTCGAATACCTTCTGCCGCGGGCCTGTTTGAAATTGATTTCACGGGCATTAAATCTTCCTACCACGATATCCTTCAAACCCCTCTGACGCCGGAAGTTCGCACGACAACCGGGATTACTTACTGACAGCGGACGGGGCTGGATGATTCAACACATTATCGCGCTTTTAATTGTATTTTCATTTCTTTGCTATTTTTATCGATGCTCTTGGTGTTATATTTGAGATAAGAAATTTGTGTTTGAATTTAACTTTTAAGTTTTATTTCATTTCTATTTTCCATACTTAAGTTCCCTGTCGGTCCCTGGGGACTGACAGTGAACTTTCAGTTCAGCCGGCGTCAGGCCCTGGACACTGGCAGTGGACTTTTCGTTAGAGAATTTCTGAATTTTAAGTTTTCAAAGATTCAAATTTCGAACTTTCAAATTTCAATCTTCCAAATTTCTAAATTTCCGAATCTGAGATTCCTAAATTTTTAATTTCCAAATTTCGAACTTTCAAATCTCAAATTTCCAACTTTCAAATCTCAAATTTCCAACTTTCAAATCTCAAATTTCCAACTTTCCAAATCTCAAATTTCTACATTTTAAATTTGGAAATTTCGAAATTTCAAATCTCAAATTTCTAAATTTTAAATTTCCAAATTTCGAATTTTCAAATATCAAATTTCTAAAATTCAAATTTCCACCTTTCCAAATCTCAAATTTCTAAATTTTAAATTCCCAAATTTTCAAATTTCGAATTTCTAAATTTCAAATTTCCAACTTTCAAATCTCAAATTTCCAACTTTCAAATCTCAAATTTCCAACTTTCCAAATCTCAAATTTCTACATTTTAAATTTGGAAATTTCGAAATTTCAAATCTCAAATTTCTAAATTTTAAATTTCCAAATTTCGAATTTTCAAATATCAAATTTCTAAAATTCAAATTTCCAACTTTCCAAATCTCAGATTTCTAAATTTCGAATTTCCACCTTTCCAAATCTCAAATTTCTAAATTTTAAATTTCCAAATTTTCAAATTTCGAATTTTTAAATTTCAAATTTCCAACTTTCAAATCTCAAATTTCCAACTTTCCAAATCTCAAATTTCTACATTTTAAATTTGGAAATTTCGAATTTTCAAATCTCAAATATCTAAATTTTAAATTTCCAAACTTCCAAATTTCCAAATTTTGAATTTTCAAATATTAAATTTCTAAAATTCAAATTTCCAACTTTCCAAATCTCAGATTTCTAAATTTCAAATTTCCACCTTTCCAAATCTCAAATTTCTAAATTTTAAATTTCCAAATTTTCAAATTTCGAATTTCTAAATTTCAAATTTCCAACTTTCAAATCTCAAATTTCCAACTTTCAAATCTCAAATTTCCAACTTTCCAAATCTCAAATTTCTACATTTTAAATTTGGAAATTTCGAAATTTCAAATCTCAAATTTCTAAATTTTAAATTTCCAAATTTCGAATTTTCAAATATCAAATTTCTAAAATTCAAATTTCCAACTTTCCAAATCTCAGATTTCTAAATTTCGAATTTCCACCTTTCCAAATCTCAAATTTCTAAATTTTAAATTTCCAAATTTTCAAATTTCGAATTTTTAAATTTCAAATTTCCAACTTTCAAATCTCAAATTTCCAACTTTCCAAATCTCAAATTTCTACATTTTAAATTTGGAAATTTCGAATTTTCAAATCTCAAATATCTAAATTTTAAATTTCCAAACTTCCAAATTTCCAAATTTTGAATTTTCAAATATTAAATTTCTAAAATTCAAATTTCCAACTTTCCAAATCTCAGATTTCTAAATTTCAAATTTCCACCTTTCCAAATCTCAAATTTCTAAATTTTAAATTTCCAAATTTTCAAATTTCGAATTTCTAAATTTCAAATTTCCAACTTTCAAATCTCAAATTTCCAACTTTCAAATCTCAAATTTCCAACTTTCCAAATCTCAAATTTCTACATTTTAAATTTGGAAATTTCGAAATTTCAAATCTCAAATTTCTAAATTTTAAATTTCCAAATTTCGAATTTTCAAATATCAAATTTCTAAAATTCAAATTTCCAACTTTCCAAATCTCAGATTTCTAAATTTCGAATTTCCACCTTTCCAAATCTCAAATTTCTAAATTTTAAATTTCCAAATTTTCAAATTTCGAATTTTTAAATTTCAAATTTCCAACTTTCAAATCTCAAATTTCCAACTTTCCAAATCTCAAATTTCTACATTTTAAATTTGGAAATTTCGAAATTTCAAATCTCAAATTTCTAAATTTTAAATTTCCAAATTTCGAATTTTCAAATATCAAATTTCTAAAATTCAAATTTCCAACTTTCCAAATCTCAGATTTCTAAATTTCGAATTTCCACCTTTCCAAATCTCAAATTTCTAAATTTTAAATTTCCAAATTTTCAAATTTCGAATTTTTAAATTTCAAATTTCCAACTTTCAAATCTCAAATTTCCAACTTTCCAAATCTCAAATTTCTACATTTTAAATTTGGAAATTTCGAATTTTCAAATCTCAAATATCTAAATTTTAAATTTCCAAACTTCCAAATTTCCAAATTTTGAATTTTCAAATATTAAATTTCTAAAATTCAAATTTCCAACTTTCCAAATCTCAGATTTCTAAATTTCAAATTTCCACCTTTCCAAATCTCAAATTTCTAAATTTTAAATTTCCAAATTTTCAAATTTCGAATTTCTAAATTTCAAATTTCCAACTTTCAAATCTCAAATTTCCAACTTTCAAATCTCAAATTTCCAACTTTCCAAATCTCAAATTTCTACATTTTAAATTTGGAAATTTCGAAATTTCAAATCTCAAATTTCTAAATTTTAAATTTCCAAATTTCGAATTTTCAAATATCAAATTTCTAAAATTCAAATTTCCAACTTTCCAAATCTCAGATTTCTAAATTTCGAATTTCCACCTTTCCAAATCTCAAATTTCTAAATTTTAAATTTCCAAATTTTCAAATTTCGAATTTTTAAATTTCAAATTTCCAACTTTCAAATCTCAAATTTCCAACTTTCCAAATCTCAAATTTCTACATTTTAAATTTGGAAATTTCGAATTTTCAAATCTCAAATATCTAAATTTTAAATTTCCAAACTTCCAAATTTCCAAATTTTGAATTTTCAAATATTAAATTTCTAAAATTCAAATTTCCAACTTTCCAAATCTCAGATTTCTAAATTTCAAATTTCCACCTTTCCAAATCTCAAATTTCTAAATTTTAAATTTCCAAATTTTCAAATTTCGAATTTCTAAATTTCAAATTTCCAACTTTCAAATCTCAAATTTCCAACTTTCAAATCTCAAATTTCCAACTTTCCAAATCTCAAATTTCTACATTTTAAATTTGGAAATTTCGAAATTTCAAATCTCAAATTTCTAAATTTTAAATTTCCAAATTTCGAATTTTCAAATATCAAATTTCTAAAATTCAAATTTCCAACTTTCCAAATCTCAGATTTCTAAATTTCGAATTTCCACCTTTCCAAATCTCAAATTTCTAAATTTTAAATTTCCAAATTTTCAAATTTCGAATTTTTAAATTTCAAATTTCCAACTTTCAAATCTCAAATTTCCAACTTTCCAAATCTCAAATTTCTACATTTTAAATTTGGAAATTTCGAATTTTCAAATCTCAAATATCTAAATTTTAAATTTCCAAACTTCCAAATTTCCAAATTTTGAATTTTCAAATATTAAATTTCTAAAATTCAAATTTCCAACTTTCCAAATCTCAGATTTCTAAATTTCAAATTTCCACCTTTCCAAATCTCAAATTTCTAAATTTTAAATTTCCAAATTTCGAATTTTCAAATCAAAAATGTCCAACTTTCCATTGGCACCATTGTGAATAATCACACCGGAGATTTATTGTCCTTATTTCGCCCCTTTATTGTCTTTCCAAAGATGTCATTTTTCTATCTCAACATTTTCACGTATAGTTTCGATTATTTCCTTAATATTACGGAATAAAGAAAGAAATTCGTTTCAAGCAATTTTCTTCAAACAAAGTAATCCCGAAACGCTTCGTTGTAAATAAAAATCATAAATAAAACGACGTGAAATGGATTGTCGAGCTTCCATCCGTGTGATTTTTCTTCCATATAAAATCTCGTTACAAATGATTATCCTTCGTTTCGTTTTTAATCATTCTCAAATAGGATTCCATCGTAAAATTATTTACCTTTGTTCGAAACAGTTTTTATATTTTTCTCATCTCGCGAGAGCGTTTCGCGTTGCAATCGGATTTGCAACAAACCGTGCAACCCGTGAGTAATTTTAGTTTCTAATTTGTAACGCTTTCGCGACTTTTTATACGGATCTGTGCGATACTTTTATTTCCTTCTTCTGGATTCGTTTTTTCCTGTTTTTCTGTCGG
Organism: Stelis phaeoptera; assembly: GCA_943735885.1. NCBI lineage: Eukaryota > Metazoa > Arthropoda > Insecta > Hymenoptera > Megachilidae > Stelis > Stelis phaeoptera. The sequence continues at coordinate 20,675,486 of OX030930.1, forward strand.
CGATATCCGTCGTCCGCGAGGACAACCGAAAACCGAGTGCAATTGTTATTTTAATTCGTCCGACCAGATTATTCTCGTAAACTTCTGTTTTAAATTCGCCGACGAACAAAAAACGAATAAATAACATTGAAACAAACGAGCTTCCGTTTCTGTTAAAAGTGTGGTTTGCTCTTAAAGTTGTATGACCCCTTAGAAGAAAAAATGTGACATTTCTCAAATTTTGTCAGGTGATAAGTATTATATTAATAAAGCATCGTGCAAGGTTTGAACAAGTTTGCAAAGTTTCTTCAAAAGTTGTTACAATTCGAATTTTAACGCGAGCTCTTATGGAAGTTCATCAAATTTATCTATTTTTAACCGACTTCGAAAAAGAAGGAGGTTACTCAATTCGACATGTATATTTATTTATTTTTTTATTTTTTATTTTTTTTATGAACCATTGAAGAAAACAATGGTAAAATTTTTCAAAACTTTTCAGAAATGTTAATAAACATCTTAGAAACGTTAACGTTAATATTTGTGAACAGAGATTACTATGTTTTCTTACTTTTTAATGATTTTCACACTTTCACACTTTCGTTTTTGTTAGTTGCAAATCAAGTAGATACAGTCTTTCTGAAAAGCATTAAACGCAGAAGTTTACGTACGAGCAAATATGCATAAAAATCGGTTACCAAACTAATAATTGTACGTTAATGCTAACGATAAGTTGTGATCGATACTGACAAGTAAACCTACGGAAGTGTCACTCTCCGATTTTTCTGAAATTTGGATATGTTATAATCCATGAAAAACTAAGAGAGACGTATATTTTTTTAACGACGGAAAAACATTTTTTGCAGCAAGATATTGGTCACTTTAGAGGTAGTTCACCTCCTAATTTTCGCTTCCCTTCCAACATACCTAGGCCAATTTTCGTCTTCTATCGGAAGATACTTTCATACCAAAAATCATCGAAATCGCTTCACTGGTCTCGAAGATATCGCAATTTTTCCATTTTACCTCCTATTTTGGGAGGCCGTTTCACCCCCTAAATATGTTTTGTGTCCCTTAGTTTTTCATATATTATAACATATCCAAACAGAAAAATCGGAGAGTGACACTTCCGTAGGTTTACTTGTGAGACGGTATATCGATTACCAAACGTTTAATTGCATATTAAACTAATATAGCGTAATTTGTATGTTTAACGAACAATCGTATACATTAGTAGTATCATTTAACCATCAAGCAATGGCAGATCCAAAAATGGCGAATTATTCTTCCATTCATTTTTGAAATAATAAGAAAAGTTAATGTACGTAATAATTTCAACAATTTCTCCACCGGAAGCCTATTAATAGCTTTTCCAATATTACCCACCGTTATCTGAAAACTGATTAACAAACCTTTGCTTAATTAGTTTTCCGTCTGTTACACCGACAATTCTCTAAAATTGAGAATAAATGGAAAATAGGGACTGATCCATCTAATTCTCAATTACTATCAAGTTATAAAGTAACAGGGCTGATTTTTCTCGTTCCAAAGAGACAGAAAATTTGTTATATTGTTATATGATCGCGAAAAGGTATTACCTTGCATGTACGTTGAGAAGGCTAAATACTCGAGTATATCCGGTTTTGAGGTGGTGGTCGCGTTTTGTTCCTCCTGGAGTCGATCCATGGCTTCTTGCATCCACAGAACTGTATGATAGTAATCGCGGTTGTGATAAGACTGCCGTCCTAGCTCGAAACAATCGCTGGCTGCAAGAAACAATTGAAAATTTCTGTAATCCTATACAGTACACATTAAAACACTAGAACCAACGAAACAATCAAAATGACTGGTTGAGGGTTTCTTAAATTAATTTAAGAAAATTAATTTCTAAAATTAATATTCTACTTGAAAATCAGTGTACATAAAACGTCGGTAGTTCTGGCGTTAAAAAATAAATAAAGTACGTGATCAGAATTCAATCATCCAACTCTATTTTAGTCCTAACGAATCTTCCTCCAATTAATTTATAATCGATAGGGGGCTCGTTATCAATCTCTCCAATTCAATATCGTCGTGAAGAAATTTTAATTTACAGTTTGTAAAATATTGTTAGAAAAATGAAGGATTTTTCATTGTCTGAAAATGTAATAACTATTATTTAGTATTATTAGGTATATTACAGTGTACAACGAAACCGATGGAAACGAAACAATTCAGCAACAGGATAAGATTTTTATCTTCTATTTACCAAAACGTATTTGGAAATGTAGAAAATTAGTTCCCGCCTCTGTAATTTAATTATTATTAGACCCGGTTGTATAATACGAACGTGGATGAATATTTTCGTTAAAGAAAAAGGTGAAGCAAATGGCGGTGGAAAAATATCTTGGCGTTTGATCGTTCCGACCAGTCGCTGGGCCCACTCTGTATAATTCATGACTCGATTATCATAATTACATTCGCAATAACAGTGGAAGATGGCGAGAGTCGGTGCGGCGTTGAAAATTTGAAAGTTAAAATTAAGAAAAAAAAAAAGATAAAAAAAAAAGCAACGGAACTAAAGCTACCGTGTTTTTCCAAGTTTCCGGCTCGACTTCGAATCGGATGCGAACTTTTAAACGTAACTTTAAAGGTTTCCCGAATGCCACGTTACGTATTCCAACCGGCGTCAAATCGTGCAACTTCCTCTTCCTTTCATTCTTGATCCGTTTCCAAGAGAAACCCTTGCTACCTTCGTTTAATTTCTGCGTTATTCTTCGATGAAAAAAACGTTCGACCGCGATATTGATCGAAGAATGCTCCTTCACGTTGTTGAAACACTTTCCAAAAACAAAAGGTTCGCCAGGCTGAGATAGAGTTTGAAATTGGAAGAGAGAGAGAAAAAAGAAAGACGTATCGCAACGAGGGGTATAAAACACGAGAGCTTCCGGTTGATAGCTCGATCGTGAACGGACGATGAAAAGAGGCTTGAATTTAAAATCTCGTAAGAGGATTCGAAGATTAAGCGGGTACTTTTGAAATGTTTCGAAAAGTTTGCACGGTAAGCGGGTAATGTTCACCGGACAGTTTACAATCGGATTTATTTCGGTATGAAATTTTGAACCGTGGCGGAAAAATTACTGCGATCGTTGTGATAATTTTCTCGATTTAATTTCTTCGTTTAGATTCTTACGAATAGTTGCAGTATTTATTGTAACTATGGAATTATGAGTAAATATTTACCTTGATATCAAATTATTTCTATTTATAACCTAAAGTACTGTGATCGAAATCGGGAATCAATCGGTTGTATTTATATTTTATTTTAGCTTACTCTGGAAACATTGAAAATTGATTAATATTTTTTATTCACCTTAATCACCCGTTTACGTTTTATTTCTATCCGTGACGAGCAATTTCAATTTCCCGCAAATATCCGATAAATCGTTTTTAATCAACGACCTGAAATTCTAATTCGAGCTGGCTAAAACAGTTGAAATAAAAGCAGAGGAGAGATTCTTTTTCCCGTGGCTGTTAAATAATGCACAGAATCGATCGACGAAAAAATCACTTCGCCATCGTGGTAAAAAAAGAAAAGAAGATGGTGAAAAATCCAAGGTAATAAAAAAAAAAGCACGGAGAAGAGAAAGAGAAACGTTAGAGACTGCGAATCGTTGCGACAGCATCGAAGGACAGACTCGAACTAAGGGTCGATGCTGGAAAAGGGAATTGCATAAATTATTCATTGTTAAGGGCAGTTAAGTACAGGTAAAATCGGGAGTCTCGATATCCTTGTCGATTCGAAACATTTTGATCCTTCTTTTTAGCTTCGATAAATAATTCACCTCCCCAAGAAGCAACGAGCTTTCACCCTATCTTCTTTTTTACCTCGTTGCTCTTTTTTTTTTGTGACGCGGTAACGAACTGTAAATGGATCGCAGTTTTTGCTTAAAATTTAATTTCGTAATGTATTTTATTTCCAGCTCGCCAGATTCTCTAAAATTTGCTTCGAATCCCGTTTTGCAAGTTCCATACTGTTTTCTTTAGATATTATTTATATAGTGTACAAAGCATTCGAATTTGAAATAACAGTGTAACGAGAGAAAATTAATTAGATATTTGTAGAAACCAAAATGGTAATTATCGTTAATAATTTTCGTAGAAGCATCGAAAGAATTGAGAGTTGATTTTATTCAGAATTCTGAGACCAATCGGGTTAGGGGAAGAGTGATTTTCATTGATAAACACGAAATTCCGTGGGAACAATATAAACCTACGGATAAAACTGGTCTCAGGTATTCATTAAAGCCTCGTTTAGCCGCAGTGTTGATTTTCGCGAATGAAAGCCCCCACGATTATGTTTACTATGTACACGTTCTCGGGAAACCCTTCGAAATTGTTCGTCTCAAAGGTTTGGGCAAGAATAATACTAACTTATTCTTATCGATTGAGAGAAAAATAAGATAAAATTATAATGTAATTTATTCTTCCTGGAATTATTTTTATCGTAGTTTGGCAAAAATTAATTACAAAATCTAAGTAAATGACTTTTTCAAGTATTTTTAATACGAATTGTAATTCTTAATTTTTGTTTAACACGATTATAGAAAATATAGGATATTAAAGGTGTAACTGCTTTCAATTTTGAAATATTCAACACATTGGCTGCTACGGTGGTCAATTAACGAAAGAAGTGATGAAATAAAATGCAGATAGCGTTAACACTTTTGCACTCGATTGTCCCGTCCGAGGGGACATATTTAATTTACCAGAGTATTTTAAAACGTGAAATTTAAGGGTTATTTATATTAGAATATAGAAACTTAAGGAAAAATTAATAACCATTTGTATTTCTTTTCTTCCAAAATAGCGCATTTGGTTTCTGGAAGTTTTCGGTAGAAAAGGAGACTAAATTCAATCATATCCAAAAATGCTCCGAGTGAAAACGGTTAATATCAGGTGACCAAAAAAGTTCTGTCGCTCGTGCGTGAGGTGTAACTTAAAGTACCATATACATACATATAAATATACCGATTGTCTACTGTTTTTCAACTGCGTAATAAACTGCAACGATTTGTGCATTCACTCACACTGTTTCAAGGCATCAACATCGATTTAAACTGATATTTCAACCTTTTAAAATGTCTGTGCCAAATACTGTTATTCGAGCGTGTTTACTTTACGAATTCAAACTTGGGACTAACGCTGCTGAGGTTTCTAGAAAGATTTGTACCGCATTTGCAGAAGATTCAGTAACCTCAAGAACCGCTCAGAGGTGGTTTAAAAAATTTTCTTCCGGTGATGAATCTTTAAAAGACGAAACCAGGTCAGGAAGACCATCAAGTTTAAATACTGATGAATTAAGGACAATGATTGAGACGAATCCAAATTTGACATGTCAGATGCTTGCTCAAGAGTTTCAAGTAAGTGATGAAACAATCAGACTTCATTTACACAAAATGGGAATTTGTTTATACCTCAAAAAGCGACAGAACTTTTTTGGTTACCTAATATTAAGTTGATAATGCTAGCTATCGAATCGAAAGCACTGTGTCCTTAATCGATTAGAGTCTCAGCATGTCTGACTACATACGTCCGTCTTCACTGTGCCAGTCAACGTGTTCAAAATATTATTCAGAACATTCAAAGTTTCTTACCATAAATTGTAATAATATTTCTACGCTTGCAAAGTGCTATCGACACTCTCAAGCCCACAGCTAATCTAAAAATGTCGCTACAATTCCAAGAAAACGTGAAATTATGTACGAACCGCTTAATCCGGTGCTGTATTGAACTCCGTTCAACACACCCCTGGCGACCTGGGCAGTTTCGAGTTTGTACGTGTCCTGAAGCCTCATCAAAGCGACAGCAGCCCCATTAAGGTCCTCGTCAGTTGGGAATTTAAGGTCGCTACGTGAGCTGGTGATATTCGCGACGAAAGATTTGCCCACGTCCTGGGTAATCAGCTCCTCGACCCGTTTCCAATCGGTGGTCAATCTTTTTACAAGCAGATAAGCGTTGATTGGATTCGACAGGTACTGCTGGATGTTCCTCGAAGCTTCCTCGTGTTCTCTGGCGTAATCCTCCACGTTTCTGAAACGAACAGATTTTCCCTTAGCCAAATCTATTTCTCTATGTTAGTTTCTTTCGATAAGAAAACACTCAGTTCAAACTTCGGGTTTGGGAGGTTACTGGATTTCTTTTTGAAATTTTTCTCTAAACATCAATAACTGAAAATTATTCCGTACCGCCAGTAGCTTTGAAACAATTTCGGAAGGTCAACGTTTCATGACGTTCCATTTGTCCTTTCCTACCCCCCCTCCATTTACGATCGCGTTTTCCAACAAAGACCGATAATCCTCCAGTAGGTACGCGCACCGCTTCTCGCAATCGGATTTCCGGTGCTTTAAAGAGAAATACAAAGGACTTCGGGCAAGATGACTAGGGAATTATTCAGTCCTGTACTCTATTTTAGCAGGCAGCGTGCAATAGGCAATAACTGGCTGCCGCAGATAACGACCAGTCCGACTACCCCTTTCCCATTCCTAAAGGGACACAGATAATTCGCGAAGATCGTTCTACCGCGTGGAAAAGCCAACAGGGTACCGGACGTTCCATCCCTTGGCGTAATAATACGTCGTCCGATGAGAGAGGCGCGTGGTCGGCATGCAGATTCAACGGGATCTGATTAATTTCTCCACCATTATTCGTTCTCATCCTATTCCTGCTTGGAAGATACCCGAATTCTTGCCCCTATAAATATTTTCACTTTCCAACCCATGTTTTAGGTTTGGTTCGGATCCAAGTGTTACGCTCATTTATTTATCAACCTTTTAATATATAATTAACCCCTTCCGGTAAGATTTAACCTGTTCACGCCCTTGGCCACATATGTGGACGTTTAGTTTTTTTATAATCATAATTATAACGGCCATAAATGTATTTTTATTGTTTTCCTCATTTGTTTTTGCTTTTTGAATTACTGTTAATATAAAATGAATAAATCGTAAAAAAGAATATATTAAGTCATTTTTTTTCTTACCATAAAAAAAAATCGTCCCTGAAGAGGTTAATAATGATAAACTGTGCATGAAATAACCATTTAATTTTCATTAAAAAAAAAACTTGTTTCATTTTATAATTCTTAAATATTTATATCCATTTTTACATGTGTGGTAGTGATCTGTGATATTTCCACAAGTAACAAAAGTGTTGTTGTCAGTACACTAGAAATTTTCAATTAAATTAATTATCGTATTTAAGTGCAGCTCGTCATTGTGAAGGGGTTAAATATAATTACACCTACTTATTTTAACACGTTGACTGGCACAGTGAAAACGGACGTGTGTAGTCAGACACGTTGAAATCCGAATTATTAAGAATACAATCAACTAATTTTCAAATTTAACCTTTCAAATCGATAGCTAGCATTATTAGCTTAATGATAACGCTATCAGTGGTTTGTTTCGTAATTTCTTTTGTTAATTATTTGATTGTAAAAAATTTCGGGTGCCGGTCACCAGTGACCCCCGTGGCAGCCAACGTGTTAAATATCCATTTATTACTTATAACATAACACAGCGTTATGATACAGAATTTAAAGTCTAACTAACTTTAATCGTGAATAAATATGTCCTAAACTATTGGCTGTCTATTGTCCATATGCCCAAAAGAGGGTATCGGGAATACTCAGCTGGACAAACTCTATAAGTTGGTAAAGTTTCATAAATAAGTGAGCGTAACACTTGGGTAGCTCTCCTCGTTAGTTAGAAGTTAGAACTATCAAGGTTGCTCATTTCGAATGAAAAATCTTATTTTACTTCAGCCTTCCGATTATTCAATGAACGTTATCAGGTTTTCAAACGGAATAAAATTGTAAACGGTACGCTTGTAAAAAGTACTCCACATCGATACGGTTAACAAAACAGTGTACTATAGCTCCTCCTCTGCAAAAGAACGCACCGAACGATATCGTAACCATCGAATCGTTGAATTATCCCCCTCCCCCATCGATTATACGTCGACCGATAATCTGAAACTCCATTTGCGGGGCAAGAATGCCAGACCGATAACGCGAATCCGTCGGAGAACATTGCGATCCGGTCAATCAATCAGATTCGTATCGGATGTTGGCCATCATATCCGCTACGAATTACGTCGAATTAAAGTCACGATAAAGCGTTCCTGTTTCGCTCGAGTTTCCATTTTGATCGCATTTGCATGAACGGTTTCTCTTACCCCCCCCCCCCTCCCCCCCCGCAATCCCCCTTTTACTACTCGTTATCTCGGCCGAAGCGATCACGCAAATGGCCCTTCTACGCCCTTCCACTGTTCCCAATCTGGTGGTTGAACGACCGAATAAAACGACAGCCGAAAGAAAACGCGTTCGAATCATCTACATCCCATTGGCGAACCGAGGATATCTCTGATCCCGGGTAATACATTGCGGCGCGAATAACGAAATTGTTCCTTCCTATCGTTCATCCGATTCTTTTCCTCGTTTCTCTGTATAGTTTCGCAATCGAGGATCACGATTCTTTTTCATTCCCACAAGGTATCTCTTCTCCTTTAACCGACGAACGACTAACAATATTGATTCAATTTTGATGTATTTCCCGCGGTTTATTTGGGAAACGAAGCATCTCTGTCAGTGTGACACGTAAGTAACGAAAATATTAGGTTTATTAATTTGTGTTTTTGATATGTATAGTGTTGGGTATGATCGGTTTCCCTAAGCAAAAAGTTTTTTACCGTTTGAGTAATATTTGAAAATTACTAGGGATTATTAAAAGTAGGGGTATTTGATATCAGGGATTATTGAAATTAGAGGTAATCACGCGAGTGGATTATTAACAATAGGAACTATTTTCACTAGGGATTATTAACCCAGATAAAATTGTATTAGGAAATATTGACACTGGGGATTATTTACACTAGGGAATATTGAAACTAGGGATTGTTGACCCCAGGTGTAATAAGACCAGGGAATATAGACGTCAGGGGTAATTGTACTGGGGAAAATTACAAGCTGAAAAATTATAGTAGGGAGTATTGACGCTTCGGATAATTACACTAGGGAATATTGACACTATGGATAATTACACAGGGGTATATAGACCCTAGGGATTATTTATATCAGGGAAAACTGTACTAGGGAATATTGAAACTAGGGATCATTCATTTAAGGTATAATAAGACTAGGGAATATAGACGCCAGGGGTAATTGTACTAGGGAAAATTACAAGCTAAAAAATTATACTAGGGAGTATTGACGCTTCGAATAACTACACTAGGGAATATTGACACTAGGGATAATTATCCCTACATCGGGGTATATAGACGCTAGGGATTATTTACACCAGGGAAAACTGCACTAGAGAGTATTAAAACTAGGGATTATTTATCCAAGGTATAATAAGACTAGGGAATATATACGCCAGGGATAACTACGCTAGGAAATATAGACGTTAGGGATTATTTACACTAGGGGAAATTGCACTGTGGAAAATTACACTAGGAAGTCACTTTAAGACAGATACAAGCATTGATCACGCAACGAATACACGAGATTCGTTCGGCTGATGTCGCTGTATTCCGTCTATGTTCGTTTCTCCAACTTTCTAATCAAACCACAATGTTAATCTACTGTTTACATTATCTCAAAGTGTTTGTTTCGTGTTTATGTTTTATCATATTTATTTTTATATATATATTACACTTTATTTGCATAACTCTTTAGATGTTATTTTTCTAATCGTCGTCATTCGAGGGTCGATACAACCCTTCTGATTAATGTTAAATCAGCCTTGAATCCTCGTATCATCAGCTAAATTCAGTATCAATCTATCCCAGCGCAATTCAATTCATCGATCAACGTATCAACCATTAATTTCCCCCGTGTAAATGGTATAAATCAAAATTAATTACACCGATCACGGGATCGCTGGCGTGGAACAGAGAGTAAACCCGTGGTAGAAAAGGAAGGTAGCGGTCCAAGGGTTGGTTTAATGGTGGTTCTAATTAAGATAATACTTTAGCCAGTTTCGCGTGGACGAGATAGGGTAAGGTGTAGGGGGTCAGGATAAATCAAGGAGAAAGTGTGCGAAAACCACAGGATACCTCGGTGTCCTTACAGGCGTCGCAGACCGTCTCCACGGAGTTGTCCTGCGGCTCGTTTGCCCCGATGGAAGTAATTAAAATAATGGCGAGCTTCTCGAACCCCGACTCGTGCTTCCATTATCTTTCGCGACATCGTCCTCCCTTAATTCCGATGTAATCGGAAAAGATCCTGTTGCTAACTTTCGATTAAGCAAACTATTCTGCTGCCCGGGTAACTTTGAATTAATAATTATTCAATATCACCTGAAACTTATTCCTACTCGTTACATTCTGACTGCAAATCCTGTTTGAAAAATAATTTGAAACTCGCGAATTTGATTTTCGAGTTAATAATTATTACGAAGTATTTGCAAAATCAATATCGTAAATCGAACATAAAGGGAAATCATGAATAATTGCAATCACAGCGTTTATATTTCGATACGAACGAAAATTATTCGTAATTTTCCTTGCTGTCACGGTTGACCAGTTCGCGCCCCTCTTTAAACAGAGGGTCGAATTAGTCGTCCAGGTGGACGAACGGCTCTAACGAGCAGTATTTTAACGTCGACACGCTCCATTTGCACCCCGCCCTCGGCTGGATCCTGGAATTATTCATCGGTCTTAATGCATCTCGAGACGATTGAAAATTTCTCGAAGGATTTTAATGGCCACCTGATAGGCAGCGATCAACATCTCGGAGCTTCGATGAATAATTAATCGGTTACCGTACAATCGGATTCAGACAGCATCTCTGACCATGGAAGTGACCGATCGATGATACATAATTTAATTACACCGCAGGGTTTGAAATTGGATCGAGTTAATTGTTCGAACGACATCGAAGTTAACGGCGTGAGATTCGAGATTGAATCGAGCGTTTTTGACTTCAAACATTATTTTTCATTAATAATTCAAAAAGGAAGCCTTAACGAGCATTTTGGCAAAGGAAAAAGCTGTTCAGAATCACCCCAACTATCACCCCCTGAAATTATGCCCACCTGTTGTCGAACACCCTGTATACTTATTATAATTTATTTTAAACAAACTTAACTTTACATTATTTAATACTTGGGGGGGGGGGGGGGGGGGGATGAAAATAATATGATAAGAAAGGTCCGCATCGTGAAAAAGTTTAAGAACCGCTGGTCTAGCGTGAAAAAAAAAACTACGTTTCCATTTAAAAAAACAAAGGTCACTTTCAAATTTCAGAGGCGCCTCCACCAAGAAAAAACATTGTACACCATTGAATGTCCCCCTTCAGACAGAGCATATTTCGTTTAAACATTTTATTTTTCGAATAATGAATATTTTGCGAGATAATCGCGTGGAAAGATTATAACGAGACACCCTATATAGTAATAATATTGTCCGTCCTTTAATCGGATAGAAACCGATAAAATTCGTATTAGCGGGAAAATTAAATTAGAATTAAATCGATGCTAAAATTTGCAAACCGTTTCGACGATATAATAGAATTAACGATGTATCGTCGATCGGATTAGAATCGTGGCTACGAGGATAGAAATAAAATAGGGGAGGATAGGTTTTGACGGGTGCACGTATTTATAAGGCGTGTTGTTGGGAACAGAATCACGATGGTTAAGTAACAGCCGGCGAATGAACGGACGAATACGATGCAATTTACGTCGTGTACATCGTGTCGACACAATTATCAGCATTTCAATTGTCGCTCGCGTCACTTCCATGCTTCCTTTCGCAGCAATTTCCATCGTGGAATCGTCGTCGCGATGAAAATCGAGCCCTCCTCTTTTTCACTGGTTTTAAATGGAATGCTATTGTACGCCCAGACAACGGACTGTTGACACGGAAATGTACTATTTATCGATAGATTTGATAACGTTGAACGTACACACATACGCACGGAAATATAAGGCAACAAAAGGTATGTAAAATTAAATAAAATTCGTAATTAATTGTTCGAATAATTTATAGATTAATCCCTTGCCGTGCTTTGACGAATCTGACTCGTGACGTACTTTGCAGCTGAAATGTTACAAATCTCACTCGCACTGTATAATTCCAACTATAATTAAGATAACAAACTATTGTTACATTTTTCTGCTTTGTTTCAATACTGTAGCGAGAAATATTTATCCGTGTCTGACGCACCTACCGAAATAATGCCACGGCAAGGGGTTAAGTAGGGTAACCTTACCAGTGAATGGTCGAATTGTTGAATTTATGGACGTTCGAGATTGAAAAACAACTGTGAAAATTACTTAATTTTATGGTAATTTTTAATGAATTAGTTATAAAGTGCGGAACGTGTAAAAAGCTGATAAATGATTGGACAATAGGTAACGAATGACCGAGTTGAAATAATAAATTAATAATCAATCATAATGCAATAATTTACAGAAGTGCTTTTAAATTAATAAAATAACTAATTCAATAAATTGAATACGTTAAAATTATTTAATTTAAAACTTAATGTTAGTTGAAGTTTTTATTTCATTTTAAAAAAGTACTTTTATTTGAAGTTTACAATACATATTTAATACTCGAGATTATATTTTTATCGTCTTCTTACTAAAAATTTGGTGATGTTTAAACGAGTAACGATGGACCACACATTTCTGAAATGTTTCTAATAACAATTGTGCTTAATAATTATTAATGTTTAATAATTTTTAAATTTCTAATTCACATTTCTTCGCATAATGGTCATTCACTGATATCCAGTCAATTACTGGTTCATTTACCCTGCGTGTCTTTAAAGTCTTTTACTAACAAATTTAAATTTTAACCCCTTCCCTTTTTCAGTAAAAATTTCTGGAGCTTGGTCACGTAAATTTGAAAAATGAATATTCTTTTGAAAATACAATTTATAATTCGTTGGCATATTTTTATGCCCGAATATTGTATATTTTTAACGTTTAATTTCGTTCACTTCTCTTCCACATTTCCATCGAAACGAAAGATACAACATCATAATTTAAGCAAGTTGTTCGTTGCATTTCGAATAAAATCCTGCGGAAGGTGATTAAGTAGACGGGCGTAGTTGTATTCAGCATTTCAGGAGTATCGCTAGGTGGAAGTTTGTGCATTGTTCTCCGCGTTCTAAGTATCTCATTTGTACTTCCATTATCTTTGGCGTAGTGGCCTGTCGTAGAAAAAGCCAGGATTAAGTAGAACGACGTCACATATTTTAACGTTTTCTTACATTTTTCCACGAGCATTATGAGCCTGGCAACGTGCTAATAAATTCCCCGTCTACCCGTATTTGTTTTACGAAATTATTGATTCAAATTACGCGAAAGAATTATTTTTTAACGAAGCGAGTATCGTTCGGAGTTTAAACATTTCGAGATGTTACACTTTGAGAAGTTTAGGATTTCGAAATATTATATTTTTCACAGAAGTATTGTATTTCTAGGAAGCAAAATATTTAGAAATACTATATTTTGGAAACTTGGAAATTTTGAAATACCATATTTTTAAGAATCTAGAAATTTTTGATACAATATCTTTTTAGAAGTTCAGAAGTTTCAATCATTATATTTTAGGAATTTGAAAATTTCGATATACCGTATTTTTAAGAATTCAGAAATTTTCCAAAGTACTATATTTTAGGAACTTAAAAATTTCAGCATCACATTTTTATAAATTTCAAATCTGGAAAATACATTTTTACGATATTTTTGTTACATACAAGTTTATGGAAAGGTCAATTTAAATTCCCAGTCCAATGCAATAACGTATCATAATCCTCGACAATACATCGAAAATCTTTCCAAAGTTACAACATCCGACAATCAATAATTTACTGTATTTTTTGAGAGGTTTAAAAGCTTTTAAATTTAGCAGGCATCGAGCCGGCAGAAATTTCGATCCAACGTTCAACGGTATCACGTTCAATACCGGTATAACGCGTAAACCAAATTCTATTCATACACCGATCTATTCCCAAAGGGAATTTAGCTCTGAAAAGGATTAAAATATCACCGCGTAAAAATGTTTTATTATTCTCCAAACGCTGCCCGAAAAATCGATAGCTATTTCATCGAACTATTCAATCGTTCAACAAATATTTATAACGAATTTTGATTCGTTAATTAAATCAATCCAATTTTAAGCGCGTTTCACGACGCCCTTAATCTTCTACCAAACAATCTAAGGTAATCAAAAAAAGAAGTGGTAAGCTTTTTAACGAAATTTCTATTAGTCAGAGAGGCGTCAGATCGATTCGTGTTGACCGATGACTCGGTGAACACGTGGCACGAGGGTTCGTCGGATACGTAACCCCTAGCCACCGTGTATACGTGGCTGGCAACGAAAGGGTTAATAATGTAGGAAAGCCAGGCTCTCTCGGGAGTCGATAAATTATTCCCCGCCATTAGATCCCAAGAGAATTATTCGATTAAATCTTGATTCAGCCGGGACGCGATCTTCCGCGTACATCGGTCGCGACACCTACTCCACACGCCATCCTCTGTCGGGTTTTGCTCCGAACCAGAAATCCACCCCTTCTGTTAATCAACGTACTTACCGGTGTCGCGGAATAATTGACCGAGTCGGGGTGCGGGAACACACGTCAGCCGTTTTTCGACGCGGTTTTCTTCGACGACAATTTCAACGACTACGCACTTTTGCGTGCGCCTGGTATCCGTGCAATCGATCAAACTCTTCGGTTATAACTTATACGTTTACAGGCTGTCCCTTGTTTTAATCAATAAATGCGATTATCTCGAGAACTATTAGTTGTTTGAAAAAATGTTTCATACGAAACTTGGTCAATTTCGAGGGGAATGTAATCTAGTGCTGCGGCTTTGATTGTATGTGTGAGCATGAATGTCATCTTCATTTTTTTTTTAAATGGAATCATAATTTTTGATGCATCTCGGTATTCTGAATAAAAATGTATTAATCTATTTATGTCGGGAAACTATTACTTTGAGAGGTATTTTAATTTCAATATTGCGAATAATAGAATACTACGCGAGTGTACACTTATGTACTACTAATAACGGATCCGTATCACTTGACCGACAAAGACTTACTCGACAGTATTGTTTTCATCGACGGTATAATTTAAACAAATCTTGCAATTTTTCAACGAAAATTTAGTGTTCCATAAATTTTGCACGCCAGTGTATATGCATGATATTTCGAATATTCGCGAATCAAATGAAATGCTTCTGACGCTTATTCGTAGCATACAAAATCTAATAGTTAAATATGAACGATAAAGTGTCAATAATCAGGACAGGCTCGCCCGTTATTAATTATTCTCCTGTTTCGTTGTTAGAATTTTCATTGATTCCGTATGTTCTTTATCTTTTTTTTTTTTTACTTTTCGGTGTACCTGAAATTATATTTCTACGTTCTTTGACAATAGACAAAAAGAAAATTACAGTTAAAGTTCAGTTAACTCTGTTGCTCGAGATCTGAAGAATTACTGAAAATTTAACAAATTTAACAAATTTTTCTATCCAAATCCTATACTCTTTATTATATTTTTATAATATTTTAGTCTCATATTAAATACTTTCCTAAAATTATTTAGTATCTTCGGACATAGTCTTCCGTTTTGATTATTTTCAAACCGTTAAACCGATCGTTCGTATGTTTTTCTTTTTTTGCCGGGAAGCAATTATCGAAACGTGCGTACAGCGGAGAATTTTGAAAACACGATCCGTTGATCGAACGAAAACACTTGGTGGCAGAGTTTCCAAGAGGTATCGCGTGTGTTGTTGTATTGTTCGGTCGAATCGATTCGTTTCGCGTTCGAGACCGATTCTTTTGTAAACAAAAAACGATTAACGAAACTCGAAATGACGCTTGAAACGGAACGCGGTTGCAATTTAAATTGCAAAGCTACACTTTCCAGGATAATGCGCGGAGCGAATGATTCCAGGGATGAACAACGAGGGGAGCATTAGTCACGAAAACGGTTGAACCCGGTCGAGATACAATACGCCTCGAATTGTATCTCCCATCGTTGCCAGCCTGATGGAGGAATCGCGTGGAAGTTTCAAAATTTCCTTGAATTTTCATCCAACAAGTTACGCGTTGTGCAATAACCTATACTACTGAGAAACTCATCACGAACTTTGCCTTTCTTTTTTACTGAAATACACGGGAGCCAATGTTATGCTAATCTTGCAATATCTTCCGAAGTAAAGTGCTGCATTTCTTCTTTCGTCGATGGAGTTTTATTCAAATTTTTCTTAACTTCGTAACTTTAATATCTAGGAATTACAATTTTTATTGGACTCTTTAACCCGTTGAAATTAAGTCGAGACAATCCTTCCAGTAAAATTTCCAAAATTCGAAAGCATTATTACAGAAGAAAATTGCTACGAATACTCGAGAATCTATTTAGTTTTACTTCTTTTGTTAATATTCACATTTCTTAATATTCTGGTGAATCACGCAAAAGGGATTTCAGCGCAAAACGCACGTTACACGCGTTCTTTGATAAACGATTGAAAGAATCGTAAAAATTGAAGAACCATTTCTTCAATTTCTGTGGAATGTTTGAAAACCTAAAGAACAGAACGGACAAAGATACAATTTCGATTAAAAAATATACATTCAACCGAACGATTGTTTGCAAGGGAGAACAGAGTGGATGTCAATTAAGGAGGGAAATTGTAATCGATAAAGTTATCGGGGTGGGATTTCTTTTCGTCCGATGTCTGGCGGAGTATCCAATTACAATTGGACCGCGATTCGATCGCGATATCAACTTGGTGGCGGAAGATAGGGACATCCCCGACGCTATTGTCCCCGACGCAACACAATGGCCACCGAGGCGGACGCCTTTCACGCTCCGTTATCTAGCGTCGCCCTTGCGACGAACCCCCATGGATCCCGACACTTTCTCCCTTTTCCCCGCGAACCTGTCCACGCCTCTGTTGTCGTGTCTTCAATCGTTACCCCTCGAACCGTTCGCCATTCATATTTTCTTGACGATATTCAAAATCTGCTGCGTTTGCCGTCTCGATGTTCCATTCGGACGCTCGCTCGCGTTTCAATTCCGACTCGTTGTCGAGGTAATTAACCCTTTGCAGTCGAAGCATTTTTGGACGTAATCGAATGTAATCTAATTTTCCAGGTATGCTTCTAAAAATGTTCGAAACATTTGAGAATCTGTTTATTTGTATTCCATTCTTTAATTTTCTATATTTCGATACGGGTGAAAGTGAAATTTCGCATTTTAGAACACTGCGATTAATTAAATATGGTGACTCAGAGGCGCCACTCGAGTGCAAAGGGTTGAACAAGATTTTCTCGAAATTAGATTCGATGCCTTATAACGCCGTATATATCTGTTACGGTGAATGTTAATAAACTGAGGATTATGTATAATAACCGGCAATTTTACGCAATCGCCGGATTAATCACATTTAGCGTAACATATCGAAGAAAACAGTATGTACAGAGGGAAATTCTATGACTTTTGTCGGTTAACACTTTTGCGACCGGAGACGTAGTTCTGCGTCGTTTGAAAATTGACGCCCCCTAATAATAGCAGAATCTTGCCACATACAGCTACAAACTCTTGGAAATTATAATTAAACGTTTTGCCAGGTGTCGCTCATCGCTAAAGCGTCAACCCTTTGATCCACAATATCGTATCACATTCGTGACGCACCTTAGCAGTTCAGATGCGGCTTCTGTCGTTCAAACTTTGATTACAATTGAATTTTAAATTTAATTCTGATTACAATTTACACAGTTAACCCTTTCGTTACGGCAGTCCGCTCCGCCGGAGTGACGTAACTGAACGGGACACCGCGCCGAAAAGTGTGCTGGCGGTGTTCGCAATTAGGTCTTTCAACGCTACCTTGAAATTCTCTTATATGTTAGTACACTTTTTTAAGAGCTACTTAACAACTGTTTCGGCATATTATATGAGAAATATGAAAATGAGTATATTTTATGCAAATTCAGTTATTTACAAAATAAAATAAATAAAAATACAATTTATGGTAATTAAAACATCAAGTTATATAATTCTTAGTAATTTCATTCGGTATGGTAAATTTTAACACGTTGGCTGCCACGGGGGTCACCGGTGACCGGCACCCGAAATTTTGTACAATCAAATAATTACCAACAGAAATGATGAAATAAACCACGCTAATAATGCTAGTTATCGATTTGAAAGGTTAAATTTGAAAATTAGTTGATTGTATTGTTAATAATTAGGATTTCAGCGTGTCCGACTACCCACGTCCGTTTTCACTGTGGCAGTCAACGTGTTAAAACAAGGATCGATGTGGATGCCGGATATATACGGCACCCGTAACGAAAGGGTTGATGCTTGTTTGAACGCTGTAGTAATAAATATTTACCTCTGACTGACGCACCTGTTCGGAAAATCGTAAGGCAAGGAGTTAATATAGAAAATATCCAACATATCATAACTAATTATATCTTTAAAAATTCTCTGGTAAATCACACGTGTCTCCGTACAAATGTCACTCCAGCTCATACGTAAAAAATTCTCCATAATTTAAGGGTGAAAGGGTTTGTCCAGATTAGACTATTTCGTCTGGGTTGGTCACGATTCGTCGCAGCTGCGGATGTCAGGTGAGCAGGCGAAGTCAAACGCACCTGGATCGTTTATTCGGCTAATTTATGCGACACCTCGTCATTTACGGTGACTAACAGTAGTCCGGCATGAGAATCGATACATCCTTTCGGACGTTTGTGAACTTGTGTCTCGAAGTTCGATTCTGTCTTGGTTCTTCAGGCTCGTGGAATATGATTTTGAACCTGTTCACGACAGCTCGACACGTGTTTTTGATATTCAATTAACAAGATGAATGCTACACGGGATCCTTTGATCGAGCAGCGAAGGGGTTCTGTGGTTTTCTATAATTAAATATGAGAGTTTCGGTTTTTCATCCGTTTTGTAGCGGATTAGTAAGTTTGGATTTTGTTTATCGAGAGAATTATTTATTCAAATTCAAAGCTTACTTTTTCAATCTCCCCGCGACGGAATTCGAATAATTTTGACACAAAATCCACGGATAGGTCGCGAATACAGTCAACCTAATAACTGAGAAGTGACATATTTAATTTCGAAACTTTCCTTCTCGCCACGTGTCATAACAAGCAAACAGTTTAATCCTTCGTCGGATTACGAGGGTAGTTGCGGTCTACTTTCGAATTTAACGCGCGTTAATGTAATTATTTGAAAATTAACGTAATCCTCATGTTACGTCGTGTAAATTTAAAAATTCCAAGAAGAATGAACGCAGCGAGTATTGTATTCTAGAATCTCTAAGAACACCTTGTTATTTCGTTTCGAAAAGATCGAAAATTCGTGTTACAAGGTTTATAAGATATCTGAAAGGGGGATGACGGATAATAGAAGAAGAGTTACGCAACGATTTCCTTGGAGAAAATTCGAATGGCGGAGAACCGAAGGAAACTAACCGTTCGAACGTTTAATAACTAAAGTTGGGATTGGTATTAATTGAATTCTATTGTTGCCGCGTCGTCGACGTTGGACAGGGATTTGATTAAAATTTGTTTAAACTTCGACGCGTCTGGCCACGAAATAGAAATTCATTTCCCGACCAATACACATCGTTCGTTTGTAAACGCGTAACTGTTTCTCTGGGAACATTTCTCTCGAATTTTATTTTCCAATATAAATTTTTCAGTGTAATGACAATACGAATTACAGAATCGATATTCAAGCACCTGTCTATCAAAAAAACGGAGAGTATCATTTGTATTGTTGTTCGTCTCTTGACGAGGAATATTTTATTCACAGTTTCATCAAACCTTTCTCTCCAATTAGAAATATTATATTTTTGAATAGAAATTAAGAAAGGATATATTTCTAGGAGTCTAGAAATTTTAAAACATATTTTCATTCACTTTCTTAACATATAAAATCCTATATTTTTAGGGACTCGAGGATTTCAAAATATTATATTTTCTAAGAATTTAAAAGCTTCGGAATATCGTGTTTCTCTCCAACTGGAAATATTATATTTTTGAATAGAAATTAAGAAAGGAAATATTTCTAGGAGTCTACAAATTTTAAAATATATTTTCATTCACTTTCTTAACATATAAAATCCTATATTTTTAGGGATTCGAGGATTTCAAAGTATTATATTTTCCAAGAATTTAAAAGCTTCGGAATATCGTGTTTCTCTCCAACTGGAAATATTATATTTTTGAATAGAAATTAAGAAAGGAAATATTTCTAGGAGTCTACAAATTTTAAAATATATTTTCATTCACTTTCTTAACATATAAAATCCCATATTTTTAGGGACTCGAGGATTTCAAAGTATTATATTTTCTAAGAATTTAAAAGCTTCGGAATATTATTGTTGAATATTGTGAATATTGTACTCTTGATTTGTATGCGGCGCCACTTCGTGTATAGACGGCGCAGTCGAAGCGTGCTACGTCAACCGAGCGCCTCATGCGACGCGTCGCGACGCTCGTTTGCCGATTGTTATGAGAAGCGGACGTGCGGTACAACCTTACCATTATAACATTACTTAATACGTTGGCTGCCACGGGGGTCACCAGTGACCGGAACCCGAAATTTTGTACAATCAAATAATTAACAACAGAAATGACGAAACAAACCACGGATAGCGTTGACATTAAGCTAATAATGCTAGCTGTCGATTTGAATGGTTAAATTTGAAAATTAGTTGATTATATTCTTAATAATTAGGATTTCAACGTGTCTGACTACACACGTCCGTTTTCACAATAACTCAACAATTATATTTCCAAAAACGTAGAAGTCTCGAAGTAAAAAAAGAAAAAAAAAAAAAAAACAATCGTTAAGGGTTTAAACGATTCTGACAAAATTTCAACGCTCGTGTTTTCCTTTTTATAAAACCAATCACCAGCCTCGATCGTCACAGCGTTTCGTTGCCTCAGCAAAAGGGAACGTTCCCTGGGCGCGAAACAACTGATAGAAGGGCGAGAAATAAAAAAAAAGGGAACGTTTTCTAATAATTGACTGATACGCAAGTTGGTAGGGGGGATGGAGGGGGGATGAAAACGCGTGACACGGAACGATGCAGGGACTCGATTAAAAAAGTGACCAAGCCTCGAGTACACGTCCGTATCGTGCGCATTTGCATCGCGCCCGAGGGAACACGTCGCAGGCGCGATAACGACAGTTCTTTATATTCCGGCTACGTTCAATAACGAATTCTCTCGTTAGCACGATTTCAACGTTTTCCCTCGATCCTTGCCATCCCCGTTTTCGATCACGCTGGACGCTCTTCACCGAATCCCTTCGATATAACGCCACCCTCTTTTATTTTCTTCTTTTTCGCTTTTTCTAGTCGCTCGCCGATTTTAATTAGCGATATAAAGCCAATCTTGGACGATCCCGGCTTACTCGAAGCTGGAAACTCCTTTCGTTTTCTCACTCTGTGCTGGTTTACTTACCGTGCTGGTTCTTCCGGGGTGGAATTCTGAGAAACAGGGTTTATCGTTTGGTAAACTAGCGATAGTTGTTGAAACTCGTGTGTTCTACTTGGCGGAAGATTTTTAGAAAGAATCAGTTATTAACCATTTGCACTCGAAGTATTTTTCGACGCGTATAAATTTAGAACACTTTTTCAGTAAAGCTTTCGAAAATCAAACACGGTATTTTGATAGAAGAGAGTTGTGGATGCTTATGAATTTATTTATCTTTATTCCTGTCGTTAATTTTCTATATTTTAACACTTAGTCAATCGAATGGGGAGATTTTTCATTTATGAAGTAAGTCGCTACATGACCGATCGGGGAGATTTCAAACGTTCTTCATGCGTTGTTTAATTATTATTTTTGTATGTTCTTTGTGTTTTTTTAAGGTCAGGTATGGCGCGGGTGGTTGGGTAATTGTAAGTGTTAACACGTTGAACGCGGTGCCGGTTTTACTGTCCTTTCCGTTTAGCCGGCAGCGAGCGAGCACTTGACGGCGAGCACCTAATTATATTATATTATATTATGTATATTACATTTATTTCTTTAACCTTAATGAAAAGTTTCAACTATAGAAATTAAAAATTTAGAAATTTGATATTTGGAAATTTGAAATTTAGAAATTTGGAAATTTGAAATTTGGAAATTTGAAATTTGGAAATTTGAAATTTGGAAATTTGGAAATTTGAAATTTGGAAATTTGAAATTTGGAAATTTGAAATTTGGAAATTTGAAATTTTGAAATTTGAAATTTGAAATTTGAAAATTTGAAATTTGAAAATTTGAAATTTAGAAATTTGGAAATTTGAAATTTAGAAATCTGATATTTGGAAATATGGAAATTTGAAATGTAGAAATTTGATATTTGGAAATATGAAAATTTGAAATTTAGAAATTTGGAAATTTGAGATCTGAAAGTTCGATACTTGGAACTTTGGAAATTTAAAATTTGGAAATTTAGAAATCTGAGATTTGAAATTTCGAAATTTGGTAATTTGGAAATTTAAAATTTATAAATTTGAGATTTGGGAATTTGGAAATTTATAAATTAAAAATTTAGGAATTTGATATTTGAAAGTTCGAAATTTGGAAATTTAGAATTTAGAAATGCGATATTTAGAAATTAGAAATTTATAAAATTTGAGATTTGAAAGTTTGGAATTTGGAAATTTAAAATTTGCAAATTTGGAAATTCGAAATTTGAGATTTGAAAGTTCGAAATTTGGAACTTTGAAAACTTACAATTTAGAAATTTGATATTTAGAAATTTCCAAACGAAAAATCCACTGTCAGTTTCCAGGGACTGTCACCGCGCTCAACGTGTTAATAGAAATAATGCTTAATTTTCACGTTTTAAAATACTCCGTTAAATCAAATATATCCTTCCAGAGACATCAATCGAGTGCAAAGTTAAACGTTTCAGAATTAAAATGAAAGTAAACACAATGTAGTGCATTGTCATCGCAGAAACACTGTTTCTTGGATTTCTGTCTTGTTGCGCAACGCTGAATAGTAATCTCCGGGACAAGAGTGACTTTCCGGATACATTTTTATCGAGACCTACATTATACGGTCGTTTCGCCGTTTTAATCGCGAGCCTCGGATAAATTTATCGTCGACCGGGATGCTCACCACCCCACCTGCTCACCAACTTCCAGCGATCCGCGAAACGTAACGAGGTAAATAGAAAATTTCCGTGATAAGGGAGAGTGCCGCGTTTCCTTCTTTTATTTTTTTTATCGTCTTTTCTTCGCGTCTTATTCCACGAATAGGTAACCGTGGGATGATTTTTATCCTCGACTGCTACCTGCAGGAATTATTCCCGTCTATTTTTCACGGCGGAAATATCTTGAAAAGGATAAACATTCCGACCATTGTTATCGGGTTTTGTTTCGCTTCTTCTTCGCTTTCGGTTCGTGACCGTCGACGATTCAATGAGAACAACGTCATGCAGCATTTATTCAACACAGTTTGAAAAGAAGTTCGGATTTTAAGATACTTTCGGGCTAACCGTTTCCTGGCAAATTTTCCTATTTCGTTACACGGTGTCGCATAAGGGCGGATTCAGTTTTCAAATCAGGGGTCATATGAATGATCTCTGCAATTACGTTAAAAAAATTATACATAATCATATAATTATAATAACAACACATAGTCATTATTATGCGTGTGTATTTGTTTGCCTCCGTACAAAGTATATTTAATAAACTTATGAATGAGATTAGAAAAAATATCAGAGGTAAACCTATACTCAGCCTGGATCCGCCCTTCGTGTCGCATAGTTCGAGAAATATCAACCCTTTGCACTCGAGTGCCGGTCCTGGGGCGATACGTCTAATTTGCCAAAGTATTTTCAAATGTGAAATTAAAAGTTTCGGTTGTATTAGAATCTAGAAAATTAACGGAAGGAATAATAATTCAGATTCAGAAGAATTTGTAACTCTTTTCCAGCGAAACGGTGCTGTACGCTCCGAATGCAAAGGGGTAAAAATAAATAAACATCGGGTAACGATCGTGTCGTAGAGTTAAAGATATCGTTTCAGTTTGATTATATGGGTGCAATTCACGTAGCTACTGCAGCAATAAATGCGACCGCAACACCGTATTTTGTGATTTAATAGCATGCAAGAAACACGAATATGAACCGGAGGCAAATGCTTCTTGCCTCTCAACATTTATGAGTTAATTGTCGGTAATCCACGAGCTTCGTGGTCAAGCAAAACAAGGTATATCGATCGTTTTCTGATAAAACCATTAAATAGATTGCAATCCTATTTGATAGAAAACAAAGAGTGTACGAAGATAACTTTTCTATTTTATATTCTTTCAAATTTCTCATCGTGTTACACAAACAGAACATTTACAGCAAGTGAAAATACCAAGAAACTATAATATTATTAAATTTTTACCTAAAACGAGCTTACAAATTTTTAACAAGATTCTCTGTTAAAAAATTCAATTTTTTACTTTATCTTATTTTCATTCTCCGAACATTACCGTTATCTCCAATAATTGTCACGTTTAACTTTGATCGAAATATTGTATTTGTTCTGCGTCTGGGGCGCAATTGGCCCAAGGCAACGCCATTCGGAATTTAATTCATCTTTCCAACACCACAACGTCGTGGGAACAGGTGAAACGTTGTTCGGGCGAAAGAAAAGCCCCACCTGGTCCCGTATTTCACGTGCGTCCCTCGAACCGCCACCAAAACAAATGCGACAGATCGTCGAACGGTCGCATTAGATTTCCCCGGGGGTGAAGGAAAACTTCGAGAACGGACAAACAGTTTACCCTGGCTGCGTTGCAAACTGGTCAGCTATCGTGACTGCCAGATTTTCCTCCCTCCCTTTAACCATCCTTTTTTCTTTCTCGCGGCGTCGAGGTAAATGGAATAGCCTGGTATCCAAGGGGAATACCTGGAGCAACGCACGAAATGGTCGATTCGAAAGCTTTCAACCCACCGAAGCTAACCACCGATCCCACTCTTCTGGTTCTGCATTTCACCTCCTCTACCGTTTGAGACTCTTCAACCGTTCCTACCACCGTCATCCACCTCCCCACTATGCCCCCCCCCCCCCATTCTCTCCTGTCTCTCGCACTCGAAATCCCTCGGCAGACCGCGCGGATAATGGCGATCGTCATTTAGCCACTTCCGGTGGTTCGATAACGTGGCCGCGCGATTTACATGAGAATCTTCTTTGGAATTTCCACGAGATTGCGTTCGCGTCAGCCGAAACGTGCCTCGATCGTTTTTCACCGCTTGTTTATTTCGTACCCGGCTCCTCGTTCACGTTTTTCAACCCGTCCCTTCCGGCACCCGATGTCTCTAATGCGTTTCTCTAATCTGATCTCGCTGACGCTTTGGAATAGATGCGAAAGAGGGGTTTTTTTTTGGTGATACAATAAATCGAAGTTTTTTGTTTTATAGAGATTCATGATCAACCGATAGTGGAAAGATTTGAATAATCGAAACAATAATGAATTTGGTAAGAACTTGGAAGATTAACGAATATCTTGGTTCCGACAGTTTCTTCTTGAAGATATATTGTTATTTTCTTTGATTTGTATCGGGATCAATTTAAATTTATCGATTTTGTTGATCTTGATGCCATCTAATGTCGATAAAGTGGTAACGTCGTCGGGAAGTTTTTGAATCGCGCGGCACTCGCAAGATGGCGGGTACGGCGCTTCGATACCGTTCGAATTGCGGCTGCGCAGAAGGAACACTGACCTGTCAGTAGTCGAAAGCGTTGTACTCGTCGTGGAATGATGGTATCGCGAAAATGCTCGATGAAATTTCCGCGTTTGTTGTGTCTGGGTTAGGTTCGAGTTCAATCGTGTCGAGAAAAATGTAAAATCGTGTTTGTATCCTAATAAAGCGACGAGTGTTCGAATTTCGGGATATATTGAGAATTTTGAGCGGCCATCATGGCTAACTGTTCGCTTAGACTCAATGGAGAGACTAAATTTTCCAGCTTCGCCGAGAAGGTCCATCGCGACTGGGTTAAATCGAAAAATCCTGAGAAAGTTGTCGTTTGTAAGAAAACGGAGGACGTGTTAATTATTCCCGATAACAATCTTTGTTGTCGATCGACGAGTTGTCATGTCATTTATTGTTGGAATTTTCACATTCTAGCGCATGGTAAGTGCCGTTGTTTTCTAATCGTGTTTACATTCGCATTTCTTAAAAATATGCTTATTATTGTTTGTAAAATCGATGCTTAGAAATACAGTGGAACTCTGACGATCAATAACTGATTTTAACAGACAATAAATACTACATTATTGAAATGGTTCTTAAATAATAGTTATTATATATTGTGATACTTGTTTATCGTGTTATTTCATTTGAAATTCTGTTAATTACAAAGCAAGTTGTAGCAGCTTAAGAGTTTCTGTGTAGTACAAGGTATGTGACGAAGCTTATTATATTTATTTAGGTAAACATTTACAACAGGTAGCGTTAACTTTGGACGAGAATCGTAAGAATTTTGCTTTGAAGTCAGTTTTATACAATACTAGTGAAATTGGAGTAACGAATGGTCAAGAATGGTGTAGTACGGAATTAGATGCCATGAATGCGAAAAGAACTGGAAGCAGCAAAGTACAATATTACGTGAAACTTTGTTTCGCTGCCAATCAGTATGGTACTTATCGTCAGAATATTATTTTTTACTTTGGAGAATATCCTGTGATACTCGAAAGGATATGCGTGGATTGTTTACCGGTCGAAGACTTTTCAAGAATTCATAAAGCCACGAACTATCAGTTTTCGCAGAATCCAAAAACATGGATTAACGAAGCGACATTAATCTGTTGGTTTACATCACCGTTTGTGCCACCAAAAGATCCAAGGGAAGATAAATTGGCCCTGATATATCCGTACCCCGATAGAAACAATTTCTTTTTAACTCAACAATCCCTTACGGATGATCGTTTAACGCCAGAAAATTATAGAGGTCGTCTTCATGAATTAATCACCATTGAAGAATTAGCTAGACACGAACAAGTAGCCAGATACAATGAAGTCACATATATGCGCCTTCTTTGTCATTATATTCTGGCTTCCACGGGCGATGCATCTACTACCGTCAAATATGCACCACCTGGCGAGCTCTTTGCCCAGGTGCGAATTCTTTTTAGCTATTATACGCTTCTCTTTCATTCCTTTCTTACTCTCCTGTTTTGAAAGATAGCATATATATTTAGCTTTAGTTTTTCGCATACTCATATATAAATATATCATGTATGTCTAAACACCGTACAACGCAAAAATGTATGATAAATTTTTTACTACAGTTGCCACTAAGTCGCAGTATCACAGAAGATACGAAAAGTGGAAGACTGTTCCTGAGAGGTTGCAATCGAGTGCTTTTCAAGAATCGTAACTCGAATATGATTTTCGAGGCACACATAGAGGACAAATGTACGCAAACTGTTTACGTCAGACTGTCGAAGACGTGCGTGGACACGTTACACTTGGTGGCGAACACAGATCTGGAAGTGCAATTGCAATTCGTGCTGAATCGTTTGCCTTCGTGCGAGTGGCACAAAGCTGTTGACAGTTTGCCAGACGTAGGTCTAGTTTTTCTAAGCAAAGTTCACAAGGATATCAAAGAGATCGGTGGTGTGAATCTGTCGGACGCCAGTATAATGCATAGTTCGTTCAACACGGAACAAAAAAGAGCTCTAGCAATTATCACAGCCCCGATAGAGATTTCTTTACCACCAGTTTTGTTACTCGGTCCATTTGGAACGGGGAAAACGTTCACCATCGCCCAAGCATTACGAGTCTTGCTCACTACCAATTCAGACTACAAGATCCTACTTTGTACCCATAGTAATAGCGCAGCCGATCTCTACGTGAAAGAATTCTTCGATGGTTGGTACAAAATGGAAAAGTATCCAAGATTGAAACCAGTCAGAATCTATTACAAAGGTCGAGCTAGGAACACGGTACGTTTCTCGAGGGAACGAAATTTCTTTTCCGCTTGAAGTGTTCTTTTTTTTCGTTTGATTGCGCTATTTCAGGTCCATCCAGTGGTCCAAGAATATACTCTGATGAAGGATAACGGTACATTCCGCGATCCTACCGAGGAAGACCTTCAAGATTGCGGACTGGTGGTGACTACCTTGACCACGTCCAGTTCGTTAACGTGCCTAAACTTGTCGTTCACCCATATAGTGATAGACGAGGCGGCTCAGGCGTTAGAGTGCGAAGTTCTGATCCCGTTGTCGTTAGCCACGCCACGGACTCGTCTAATTCTGGCCGGCGATCAGATGCAGTTAGCGCCAGAGATTTACAGCGATCTGGCGAACGAACGGGGCCTAGGGGTGACCCTGCTCGAGAGGATCTACGCCATGTACCCGCCGACGCATCCGTGCAGGATACACCTTTGTCAGAATTACCGTGCCCACGACGACATCATCAGGTACACGTCCGAAATGTTCTACGAGGGGGTCGTGAAGCCTGGTAACAACTTACTGATAAGACACCCTGTACTGAAACCGCTGACTTTCTACGCTGTTCAGGGCGAGGAGGTGCAGGTACGTTTGTTGGATTATAGTATAAAATTTCCTTTTCTTATTCAGCATCCACGAAGCTACGATTAACCCTCGAACGACGGGTAGCCGAGACACGGATAGATCTTACTCGCGTTAAAAACTTTGTAATTCTGGGCCACGATTGACCCGGTTCACCGCCGTTAGAGGGTTCAATTTCGAAGATTATTCATTTCGGCGTAACCTTTCGTTTGTATGTCGACAGGGGGTATACTCGACGGGATTCGTGCACGTGATGGAGGCGCACGAGTTAGTGAATCGCGTGGTGGAACTGAAAAACAGCTGGCCAGTTGATTGTTGGGGACCATACGGCGAAGGATCGATCGGGGTGCTGTCTTATTACGCGGAACAGGTGCAAATGATACGCGTGGAGCTACGAAAGCGCAAGCTGTTCGACGTGTCCGTGGAGAGGGTGTTGAACGTCCAAGGGAAACAATTCACCGCGGTGTTCATCAGTATCGTACGGACCAGAAACTCGTGCAGATACTCGGCGGAGAGGAACGTGAAGGACTACGGGTTCTTAACAAATCCCAGACTATTAAATACGGCTATAACGCGAGCGAAATGTTTGGTGGCGGTGGTCGGGGATCCTATCGCTCTGTTAACGATCGGTTCCTGTCGAAAGCTTTGGCAAAGGTATCTGGAGATCGCTGATATCCACGGCACGGACCAAGAGACACTCAAGTTCCATCTCAGCCAGATCCCTGAACTACCGTTTGCCACTCCGTTGAACCCGTTGGCCCAGGAGTTCGTTCCAAGGAACAGTGTCTCTCTGGTCGAGTACGTGCCAGTGCCGATGATGTATCCGGTCTTTCACTACATGGAAACGAGACACGGCATCGTAAATAGTTCCGGTCGTAATTGAATTTTGACTTGAGACATTTTACGGGTCGATTTTTAGCGATTTGGGGTGTTTCCTACTTTCGAGTAACTTTGAATGAATTTAATTGTTGTAACTAGTATTCCGGAGCTCGATAGTTGCCCCTCCTTCGCCCCTTAAAAGTTGGTGTTCGTAGAGTATACTGATTTTTTTTTTCTTTCTTGTCGTCTTTGTTTATTTCTTTCTTGGAGATCTGTTTTAGCATTTATTTTTAATTGGAACGAATCATTGGAATCATTGGAATCATTGGAACGCTGAAAGGAAATCTGTCAATTTTTTCTTTCTTCAACATTTATACTCTTCGTTGTACAGGCAGGATTTTGTGATAATCGATCGATTTGTATATACATAAATACATACGTAAATATATTTTTTTCCACCAAGCAGAATAAGATTGTGTCGTTGTTGTTTCCTGATTCGTGAACGCTCGAACATCCTGTACATCTTGATACCGTTTATTTCCGATATTTTGTGTTTTTGCATGAATTCGACTTTTATGTATCTCGATGCATCTTTGTATTTTAAAAAATTATGGAACTGGTTCATTAAAGTTTTTAGCTATTTCGCTAAATTCACCTTATTTTTTTTAAAGCGTATCCCTTCGTTTATCTATCCCGATCCATTCGTTCGTCCAAATTTAATTTCAGACTTAACCATCTCGCTAAACCAGGATCCGTACGCTATCGTTCGATCAATTTTATTTCAAGCAAGGATCGATTAAGGGGCTGTTCTATGATTTTAAAGTATCATCGGGAAAATTGTAATCAAATTTGAGTAGTTCAAACAATCAGAAATCAAATTTTGCAATTATCCATAGGACTGTTTACAATTTGTATCAAATAATTAGTAAACTTATCCAAAGACGACTATAATACGGGAAAAGCAAATTTTTGAAACTCCTATTGCCTCGAGTTCATATTCGTTCGCGGTGCAACGAAAACGCACAATTCTTTGTTTCTTTCCGTTCCTGTTACTGTTTGCACGAAGCTTTGGAAATAAAGGGAACGCGTCTGGTTGGTGTTTGCGGTTCGCAGCTAGAGTCAAGAACAGCCGAAGAGTCGGGTGAAAAGTGAAAAGTGCTCGAGCGCGATTCTTTTGGAAATAAAAAAAGAAAAAGAAAAAAACATCATGCGGGTGGCTTGAGTTTCGCGCGTCGAATGAATGTGGCAGACGCGGGCCCGAACAAAGCAGCCTCCGTCTGCTTTTATTTTGATAATTAAGGACCACTCTGGGGTAGTCGTCTTCGAAACAAAGTGGAACACTTTTCATCCGATCCTCTTTCAACGATCTTGCTGGAGTTTCGTTGAAATTAAAGGGGGGAATCTTAGGAACGATTATGATCTATCGTTTCAAAATGGCATCGATTTAAAGAGAAATATAAATTTTCAACCAAAAATTTCGTTATTTAAAGTTATACAGAAAATCGAAATATTAATATTTTGAAAAAATTCGACGCATTTCGCTAAAAAAAAAAAAAATATGTGACGATTAAATTACAAAAAGATTCAAGTAGATTGATTGAGAATTGGCGGAGCTAGAGTGTCCACCGGTTTTGAAAATGCCTTTAAAGTTTCCGCTACTGTTTATTCCTGAATAGAAACGATTGAAATGAAAGCTCGAAAATTGCCCTTTCGTTTTCGATATCCTTTTCAAATTAATAAAATGATTTTCATGCGTATAAAAAGTACTTTAAGCGGGGGAAAAAAAAATTGGAAATTGTGAAGCGATCAGTGGTGTTACCCCTTAAAGTTGAACCGAATTTTCCACTAACAAGGAGAGTATCGTCGAGGGGTATCGACGGAATTCCTGCAATATTCTTGCCGGCTCCGATGTCTCGAAACGACAACTCGGCCAAGCGTACGGAATTTATAGTAGATACTTCCGTGATCGCGACATAGTAATTTTTTAATTTCGCCATTACACTTGTCCCATCTTCTTCTCCGATAGAATGTATTCAAGCACGTATATATTTCCACAGTTCGGGAATTTCCAGGATCCCTTTCGGTTCTCACTGGAAAAAATCCTCGCGCGACTGTCGTCGAATTTTCAGCGTAATTATTCGTACCTTTTGATCTTCCCGTTAAATTGAATTCCATCGCCACCTTTCGCTCAACGATCTTTGGTATTTTAATTAAAAACGCTTTTCGCTTTTAATCGAACGACCGCACGTTCAAGTTAACTTCTTAACCGTTTGATTTCTTCTACGTAACACAGGGTTTGCATATACTTCAAACTTTTCGCATCAATTTTTTTTTTTTATTGTAAAAATGCGAGTCAATGTTGGGTTCAGAGGATAGGGACTTGTTGCGAGTAAAAGAGATTAACACTAAACGTACTAAACGGGGTCGTTTCGGAGAAACCAGTCGTATGTAAGAAGTGTAATAAAAATAAAAATATATGTTTGATAATTTTATTAGAAATCAGAAGTTACGTTGCAAACTATTTCCTTTCATAAATGAAGAATTTCTTTCTAAAAATCAATTTCATTTATGGTAAGAATAGGTATATGTAAAGTGCCGGTACGTTTAGTGTTAACTGGAATATAAGTAATGTAACGCATCGTTAACTCGCGATACAATTGATACAGGAAGCACGTGACACGACAATTCCGTTTCTTATGATACATTATGTATTCAGGGACGTATTGCAGCGCGAGTAGACTGTGGAAAGCATCGTTCTCAATATATCGAAGTAAAACTCGGGGATATTACAAGGTAGCATCAACGTTCTGAACGATGAATCCTTCTTTCTTATTGTAGGCGGAGAAGTTATATCGGCGACGTTACGTCGTTTCCATCCATATTTATATCGGGGGGGAACAACGGGTCGCGATACGGCTCCTCTTTATGATTTCTCTTCTATGAAAGATTCGTCTGTCTATTATACGAGCGTCTGAAGACGATGGAATCTCTGTTCGAGATGACGTGATCATTTCTAGATCATTCGAGACAGGGAAATTATTCAAAAGAAACGAAAATTTATTTCATAGAACTGTTTTGATATGAATTCGTAGACGGAGTGTGTGAGAAGTAAGGGAAAACTGGAAGTTTATATACAGGGTGGGGCATTTAAAACAGGTCACCTGAATAATTTCTACATTTTTTGAGATAAGAAGAAATGTTTCAGACGAAAGTTGTTTGGTTTCGAGGGGCTCATTACGTGGTGTGCATAACTTTTCTTCAGGTGGAGGCGCTTAGGAGATTTGAAGGTCAACTTAGGTTTTTTAAATGGGACCACATATTTTTCAACACCTACGATTATAGCCCTTATCGAGACAATTTCAACGACTATAGTCAGTCGAGGTGATTCAAGGTCATAAACGTTGGATTGGACGATCTGGACATCGAAAATGGCCACCGCGATCGCCAGACCTAACGCCATTAGATTTTTTTTTATGAGGAAAGTTAAAGGAAGATGTTTATCGTGAAGCACCTACCACAAAAGATGACATGCAGGAACGTATACAATGAGCCTGTGCTGCTATTAATCAGCACACACTTTACTGCGTAACGCAATCAGTGGGCGAACGCTTCAGACGTTGTCTTTCTGTGGCTGGTCATCATTTTGAGTATCTCCTGTAGCAGATTATTTCAGATTTAAGCACTTTGTTTGGAAAAAAAATCCAATGGCGTTAGGTCTGGCAATCGTGATGGCCATTTTCGATGTTCGGATCGTTCAATCCAACGTTTATGACCTTGAATCACCTCGAATGACTATAGTCGTTGAAATTGTCTCGATAAGGGCTATAATCGTAGGTGTTCAAAAATATGTGGTCCCATTTAAAAAACCTAAGTTGACCTTCAAATCTCCTAAGCGCCTCCACCTGAAGAAAAGTTATGCACACCACGTAATGAGCCCCTCGAAACCAAACAACTTTCGCCTGAAACATTTCTTCCTATCTCACAAAATGTAGAAATTATTCAGGTGACCTGTTTTAAATGCCCCACCCTGTATACGACGTACAACAGTACGAGGTGAAGTTACGTAGCGACGGCGGGGAAGATGTTGCCCAGACCTGCTCTAAAGGAATTAGGAATTGGCAGATAAGATAGGAACATCCCAATCTATCGTTTGTCGTCACCTGGAGAAGCTAGGAAAGGTTTGCAAGTTAGACGTATGCGAAAAAACGACAATTATTACTTATGACTCAATCCAATATTTCGAGATGGAACATTTTAAAAAGAAGGGGAAATGGGAATAGAATAATACAAGTATAACAATTAAAATAGTCATTTTCTGCCGGAAAAAATCTACCTTTAACCACTTGCGCTATAAAGACGTGCCATGGACGTCGAAGAGAAACTCCCTGTGGGAGGGGAGCAGAATACTCCCACAGTATCCCCTGCTTGTCGTAAGAGGCGACTAAAAGGGGACAATTAGAAGAGAGCAAGGAGTTATAGAGAGAGATTTAAAAGTATGCGAATGTGAGAAAGATTTAAAAGTATTGCGACTGTTTCAAGCGAAGACTTAAAAGTATTGAGCGGCTATATGCTAAGATTTAAAGTTTGGATTTAAAAGAAGAGAGACTTATTGTTCATTGGGCAAGAATGGTGCTATAGCACCAGAAACGCCATCCCAGTGCAAAACTGGGAAAAATCCTTAGTTAGTTAGTTAGTTTATCGCAGAAATAATAAAAATGACGTACGTTACACGTCGGCCTAACAATCAGATCGTTCGTTTGCCGACCTATACAGTTCCAGAGTGCAACGATGTTATCGTTGTCGTGAGTATTCATTCCTATCCGTGTAAAATTCTTTTGCACTCGCAACGCGTGTTATACTGTAACGCAGCGCAACCGTGAGTTTATTGGTAGCACAAGTGGTTAACGAACTTAAATACCCCGTATAATTATTTTCCAAAAATGAAAGAAAAGAAAAAAGAAGCGATTGGATACTTGATCGTAACAGTGACGGAACGAGATCATCCCCCTGGTCGGACGTCGTCTAACTTTTTCCTAATTGCATCGTGCTTATCGTTGAACGAAGACGAATGACGCCCGGGGCGATTTCGCCGTTAATTGAAATCTTTTGAAGGCAGCAGGTTCGAATAGGTGGTCTGCAAAAAGTGGATAACGCGTTCTGACGAAGTTTCGTCGTTGAAAGAACCGACGAGTCGGGGGAGAAATTAAAAAGAAACGCGACGAGGAAGAAACAGCCAAGTTCGAAGGCTGATGGACGGGATTTTTGGGAAGTGGGAGGAGACGGTGAAGGGTTGGTCGAAGCCAGAGGGCCGAGTTTAACCTTGGTCTCGAGCAAACTTGAAAGATTAATCGTCAGTTAATTAGGGCTCGTTCGGGGTAGGGCTAGACGAGGATAATTGTATCAGGCAGCCAGCCATTTCCCAGTTAATACCGAGATGATATTGGCTAAGCTAGATACGGCGATGACAGGCACACGAGCATTGTCACGAACACAACACGTGCACGAGTGCGTGGTTGAGATACACGCATGTATCCTGTCATTCATAAGTATCTGGACGTGTGACAATATTCCGAAGCGAGATAATACAGAATTGCTGGCAACCGACGATAATTACCAAACGCGGACAATTTTTCGGACTTTACCGTGAAATCAAATCGATCAATAATTTTGTAATTAATTCTTGTAATTAAAATGTAGGATTTATCAGAATTTACATTGTCAGGATTTATTTAGGGGCAAATGTCCATTCTGACAACGTATGACCTTCGGAGCCAGTAAAATGAGGTATAAAATTGTCGGTTTCAGGCTACGATGAATTTAATTATATTTGGAATATACTATTTTTTTTTTCACTTTATTAGTCAGACTTCAGAAACTTAAGAATACAAATTTTGTATAACTGGATCGTTTTCGTAGTGTAGCAGAATTAACACTGGAACTATTGAACCAGTCAAAATGACTAGCTTAGTGTTTCCTAAGTTCCTATTCTCCTCACGTTTCGACCAGTTTTTGACTGACGTGCACATCCCCTACCTACTAACCTGACGCATATGATTAGTCACCGCGCTATCCCTACCGACCACCTACCGAATAACGATACAGCTCAAGCGGGCAATGTACTTTTACGTTTTTCACAGTCTGTCACTAGAGCCCGGGTCACGTAAAAATACGTATTTAGTAGATTCGTGCTAGATAGCGGGTATCGTATAAATATCATGGGAATTGTATGTATGGAGTTTATGTTGCTCCCAGAAGTTTAGTTTGTCGAGTTATTCGTTGGGAAAAACGAAGTAATTTTCTTTCATGAAAAAACGCCAGCTGCACGCGTAAGTCCGCGTGCCAAGTGTTAATTGTCACCGTGTAAAATAAAGGTGTCAGAATAGGAAACAGTGTTGTATGCGGTAAGACAAAGACAACCGTATACGGTTGAATGGGGATTCAGACGTTTTAGGACCTTCTCCGACCCATCCCATGCGCCAAACGAGGTTATTCTTAACGCGAACAGAGAATATCACCAAAAATGGTTAGGTGGGACACCCTGTATATTTCGTTCTTTACTCATTTATTTTTCTATTTCATTTTCCACTTGAAAGTCTAGTGTTAACACTAGAACTACCGGCGTTCAATGTCCGTTTATATTTGAACCTAAAATAAAATAGCAAACGAAATTCATAAAGGATGAAATGTAAATCAGTATATAGAAAAATTCTTTATCTTGGTGAGAGGCAATTTATATTTTACAGTATAGAACAGAGGTGGGGAACGTGGGGCCTTCATAAAAGCTAGCTCTTGTATTAATTAATATTTAATTATACAGATCACGACTTAATATTATTACTTTTCTATTGTATTTCTTTGAAATGAAATGAATTTATTTAAAAATACTTCTACTAATATCATTTTTATTTGAAGTGGTATTTAAATAAATAGTTGTTTATTAAAATTAAAAAACCTGGATAATAAATAAAAATACCAACAGTGAAATATAAGAAATTATAGCGGCCTTCTTTATTACCGCCAAATTTAAATGTGGCCTCTAATGGTAAAAAGGTTCCCCACCTTTGGTATAGAATATAAAATGTGGAACAAGTCATTTTGACCCGTTTGATAAGTTCTAGTGTTAACGAAGACGTATCTTCTGAAAATCGCGGTACGTAAATGTTTCAAACTTTCCAGCGGCAATGTACAGCAATCTGATGGCACACGTATGGCATAAGCACATATGTGTGTATGCTGCATATATCTGACAATGAGCGTAAGTTCATCGTGGCGACACGACACACGGGCTCTGGATTCCACTTGCTTCGAGATATTGTCTCGCACTGTGTCAGCACGTTGTTACCCGCACCGTGGCCCCGATAAAATTATGCTGGCGACGAGTTATGGTAACGTCGACGATATCGCAGATAATGGTAATATCTCGTGACGACGACGGCGACGACGACGCTTTAAGATCGGTAACTCTTTGCTCGCCTTCCTTTTACCCTTACATCGCGGAACATTCCGACGTCAATAACTTTGTAACAATGACACGGAGACGTGATTCTTCGGTAAATAATGTGAGGTCGCTCGTTGTCGGCGGTGAAAATACCTGTTTGAAAGGATTTTGGAAATTTTGGAAGCGCGGTTGAATTTTGAATTTAATCTGTATAATTAGGAATGGTTGAATTTGGACTCAAAAATTTCGAAAAGGATTTTGGGATTCGTTGCGATGGAAATTCGTGAATAAGTTAAACAAGTGAAGATAGAATTTAATTATAATGAAAATTTGCATAGTTAAGAATCGTTGAATCTGGGTTTGAATATTGAAGAAATGACGCTAACTTCTTACTTTAGAAAAGGAATATTTTAAAATACAGTGGGTGATCAAATTATTAGGCCCACGGTATGAAAAATAGGTTTTTCGTGTTTGTGTGGAAATTGGGCCACAATTTTAAGGTTTTCGCACAAAATAACATTCACACGAGAGACAATGTCGCTCATAGTGTTGCCAACTGTGTATCACAACTTTACAAGCATCAGTACATCATACAAAATGAATAAAAACTCTGTTTAACTGGGTTTTCATTTAACAACTAATCGTTTCAATGTAAAATCGTTCAATTCATACGAATACCTTTAATAATTATATCACCCACTGAACTATCCACGTTGCAATGTCGATATTTTAGAAGGGATTAAGTTGACTTAAAAGTGAACAAACGAACTCACGAAGGGGTGATTCTGGCACGTTTTTCGTTCCCGATCAAATTACGCAAAGCATTTAATTAGCGTGTTTCGATGTAAGCTGAAAACGTGGAAAAAGGAAGTCGGTTCGTGCGTATATTCACCCGTCGAACGTTTCAAATCGAGGCGATTACAAGGGACTAATGTAAAAGGGTAAGTTTAAATTGCAAATTACACGGAAGACCGTGTTTGTTATCTTGAAATCGTTAAGGGAATACGAAATTGCTGATCGATTCGTTCGATCAGCCATATCAAGGCCGGAATTACGAACGACAAAGATATCCACCGGTGAACGCGTTCGTCCATTAGCAATTGAAAAATCGAACAAGGGAGAAGAAGAGAGAGAAAGAGAGAAAAAAAAGAAGAAGCGTGAATGGATCACTGCTTTCATATTCATCGTTCCCCGTTTTCACGTTCGATCGTCATTAACTCGTTAATCACTCGATGGACGAGTTATCACGTCGTTTGAACGACCCATCGCCAACGAGCGGGAAAACTCGTCGGCCAAGTTGTTACAATTAAAACATTCGATCGTTCGTCCTACTTCTGTCCGACGACGATATTTCATTCTTCATTTATTTACCGCTCGAAAAAACGAATATCAGCTATGGATTAAAAAGTGTAGTTCGTATTTTTGATTCATAATTATTAACCGTGGCACGGTTAATTTTATGATATTGAAATATTAACTTTCTAGTATTATTGTAGTAATTAGACCGAAGAAATTTCGAAATATTATATTTGTAGAAAATTTGAAATTTGGTGCACCAGAAATTTTCAATTAAATTAATTATCATATTTAACAGTAATGTCATTGTGCGACATGGCATGGAAAACAAATGACGAGCTGGACTCGTCATTTTACCGGAAGGGGTTAAGACGCGTTATACATAATTTGTTTTTACGAACATAGAAAATTCCCCAACTGGCAACCTAATGGTGACAATTGTTGGATTATTATTTAAGTAAAGGCAAAAATTAATTATTTAGTTAAGAGACACTGGGTCTACAATAAAGAAAAGTCCCCTGGCCGTTTCTGTGCCAAAGGGCTCATGTGAGAAACATGTAGCACACCCAGGCTGTTATTTTTTCTTTCGTGAAGTGGGCGCTAGATTTTCTGTGCGATTTAGAATAGCTTTCACTTTTAGTTCGTTTCCTTCAGAGTCGCTTGAATAAAAGGACATTATATAAAGAATATTTTGATTATTAATTTAAATCAACCCCATATCCCAACAACAATAAATCGCATTCTGTCGAGGATAAATGATCATCCCACGAATCAATCATCGAACCGTGTTCGATTTGATTGGCAGGGAAATTGCAGTCGCGAAACGGAACGATACAAATTCGTTCGCAGATATGTAGCCCGTGTTGTACGTGTACGAGGGGGGGGCTGATGTTCGACTCGCGGTCGTCAGAGGGATTCGTTAGGGCTGGCTTCTAGTTTAATCGAACGCGTGTTAAAAGCACGCTACAAGCTTCGGGAAAATTTCAACGATCGGCCAGGTGGCGAGGAATTGACTTGGCGTATCGGTGTCGAGAATAATTTGCAATCGATCCGCCAAAAACGGCGAAGGGTTGTGTGTTGGTCAAATTTTTTCCACCACCGAAATTTCCAATTAAACACGCTCGAACGATTCCCAGTCTTCCGGGACGGTTCGTCCCACCCTGAAAAATTCACGGAATGCATAACGTCGATGTGTAGGGTCGATCTCGTTTCGATCCATCGATCTCTGCACGAAATTCTTTCCTATCAAACGTGACAAGACTTTTTTTTTCATATTCGAATCGCGTCTATCGCGTGTTAACCCTTTCGCTCTGGAGAACGAGTATACACGGATGTGAAAAATAAATACCCGAGCGCAGAGGGTATCACAGTACATTCCGTTTAATCGGGACAAATTTGAAAAAACAGAATCCAATCGAACAAACAGCGTTGGTTTCCTTCGTTTGTCTATTCTTTCGCTCCACTCTATGTTACTTTATCTTTTTAAGTTTCGTCCAAGGTTAACCCTTTGCGGTCCGATGTCGAGCGTGACTCGACATTAGTTTTTATCACAGAGACATTGCTACGTTGCTAACGATATTTTTAAATTGCCAGTTAAAATAAAGAAATAATTGAAAGATAATTCGGACCGCAAAGGGTTAATCGTGCACGTATGCGAACGCAGGGGATTTGTAGAACTTCGGGACGGTGTGCATTCGATTCGAAAGACATGGCGAGGCGGTAATCGTTTGAATCGAAAAGCTCTGCCTGATTCCGTCACCAGATGGATATTTATTAATCCATGGATTAATATTTAAATAAATTATTTCGCACCAGACGGGACATGTGTTGTCCCAGTCTGGACAATTTTTGATATTACGGCGGGGACAACATATGTCTCAGTTACTGAAAAACGTCTAGGACAGAAAATTTGGGTTCACGGCGGGACATATGCGGAGCACATAATGGTGCGCTGTTATGGGGACGTTTATGCGTTTCCAAGACCTTCAACCTTTTAGGCATAAAAGTTATTTTATCTAATAATCGCTTGAAGGAGAAATAACTGATCCCGGCAATGGGGCGCGCTCGGACTGATTTTTCGCAGTATTGAAAGGGTTAAGCTGTAGTTTGTTTGTTTTGCATATATTTTCTATCGCATAATTGGGACAGCCGCTTAATCGGGTCAAACTACACGAGAACCGACGTGTCCCGAACAACCGGAATCCAATGTATCAGTATTTTTAAGTTTCTAAATTTTTCAAAATCCCCACGCTCCTAAAATTATAGTATTTCGTTCCTTAATTTCCAGTCTGTTTAATTTATCCACAAGTCAAATGAAATATTTCATGAAACACGTCCCTTGGTTGGCGAGTACGGATGGTGCTTTAAATAAAACAACACCGACATCCTGTAATCCAACTACGTTTCACTTTATCCCGATACAGCATCCTGGCAAACAATTTCCAATTAAAGTTTGAACGAATTATAGGAAAGTAAATCTATCGTAAGAAATCTGTTGTTGCGCGTAAACCGTAGCTTCAATTACACAAAGTGTCGATCTCGTTTCGAGGGTGTCCGGTAATTCGGTGTCCATATCGAAATTAAATTGAAACAGTTTACCGTGCCGGCTAGTTTGTAAACGATTCCCTGACTGGGAAAAACACAGCCGATTGCAATTTTGCGAACGCGTAACAATTCAATTAAATCGAGCCG
This sequence comes from Stelis phaeoptera, assembly GCA_943735885.1. Taxonomy (NCBI): domain Eukaryota; kingdom Metazoa; phylum Arthropoda; class Insecta; order Hymenoptera; family Megachilidae; genus Stelis; species Stelis phaeoptera. Next base: position 20,716,266 of record OX030930.1, read on the forward strand.
TTCGTTCGCGCGTTCCCGTTTCGAATATGAAAACAACCAACGCGACGCGGCGTGCCGGCCAAAATTTGTTCAGGATGCTTTCGGTCCCGCGGATATATTCGCTCGATTTCGTCGCGTTTCGAACTCGATCATTGTCTGATAGAATTAAATGAAATCTCGTGGCTTGCCGTTTTCATTCGGCCCGCCAACTCGGCCGTAACTCGGTAACGTAATTTCACAGTCGTCGAGTGGTCCTTCTTTATTCGTTACAGCACAGTTAGATGCGTCGATGAGTACGAAATTTGCGAACTTTCATTATTCGGGGAGTTAAGCGACGATTTAATGGAATAGTGTTCTCTGGCAAGGAATTTTTGGGAGAAATATAATATCGGAATATTAAGCTATTGGTGGGAACTGAGATGTTTCGAAATTTCGAAATATTATTATACCTAATTTTAGTATAGAAATTTCTAATATAGAAACTTAGAAATTTCTAAATATTATATTTCTAATATAGAAAGTTATAAATTTCCAATTATTATATTTCTGTTACAGGAAATTAGGAATTTAGGAATATTATATTTCTAATATAGAAAGTTGGAAATTTCCAAATATTATATTTCTGTTACAGAAAATTAGGAATTTAGGAATATTATATTTCTAATATAGAAACCTAAATATTTCTATTACAGGAAATTAGGAATTTAGGAATATTATATTTCTAATATAGAAACTTGGAAATTTCCAAATATTATATTTCTGTTACAGAAAATTAGGAATTTAGGAATATTATATTTCTGTTACAGAAAATTAGGAACTTAGGAATATTATATTTCTAATATAGAAACTTAGAAATTTTGAAATATTATATCTTTAATATAGAAATTTAGAAATATTATTTATTTCCACCATAAAACTTCAAAACATTATATTATACTACAATTCACGTACACACTGGAATATTAGTGAAAAAAAAAGAAAAAAAAAAAAATTGATTCTTCATCGAAGTGTATCTAACACAAGCATTGAAACGATCCTTTACGATCGTTCAAAATATCGTCTGTCTACCATCGAAAGCTGAAATAATCAACAATTATTATTATAGAATCGACGATACATTACTGAACGAACACGATCCGACCAAAGAGGATCCTTCGACATCGAGATCCGTTCTGGAAATTGTGTCGCGTTTAATTGTTCCTTCCTTTTATAAAACGAGGATTCCGTATAGAAATTCGATTCCGCCTTTGATAAAGATATCGTTGAAACGGAGATTCGAGGAATCGGATTCGGAGTGTTCTCCATCGGGAACGACTCATTTCGCATTAACCCCTTTCTCTCATCCCTTTTACCATCCCTCTGTGAACGAACGAAACTCTGTTGTTACGGACTCGTAGCAAGTATTAATTGCTTCGTTTCTCGGCTCGCGTGCGTAAACGATATCAATTAAAAGCTACGAAACGAAGCACAACCGGTTGATAATCGCTTCATTATTTGTCTCGACGATCCTGTGATTTCTCACTCGACGCCAGCCTTCCGTGTCTACTCTATTTCATTTTCTTCTTCTTTCTTTTTTTTAAATTACTTTTTTCTTTTTTTCATCTCACCGACGAACCGATGGAAAATTCTGCAGATTATTTCTGAAAGGTCGTTCGAGCCTCTTTTTTTTTCGAGGACACTACATCGCGTCACGATCGAACACATTCAATAGAGGCGATTGATATCGAATCGTCGGATGATTTTAAACTCTAAACATTTTCGGTTTCGACGGGAAAATTCTTGACTGTTCAAGAAGTTTTGTACCACGGAAATTTCTAAGCTGATTTATACAATTTATTATTGTGATATTTTGTAAAAAGAACTTTTACAAAATATGTCTTCTTGCGTGAAACCGCAGAACCATATTTAATGTTGTATTATAACTAAAAATGATAAGATAGCTCTGATTGGACGATACGAATTTGTGCACGAACCAGCCTTCTAGTTCACGTACAACAGATTCCTTGGAAACTTGCTGGCGAAGACGCGTTCCCGTTTAATATCCAGGAAACCGTCGGAGTTCCGATCGGAATTTCGTGTCCGAAAGTTTCACGCGTGACTTCGCGAAACGATCGGGAAAGCGTTCCGATTCTGGCTCGCTAATACCAGCCACGCCGCCATCGCATCGTATCGGATAAACTTATCTTTTGATCCTCGAACACCAAGAAATTTTCCTCCAAACGAACAATGTATGTATCCGCGGCGTACGGAATTAGGGAACGAGATTTGCCACAGATCCTGGCAGGGAAAAGGATCTGATACCCCGAGGGGAATTCGATGAATTTATGTACCCATTCCCGGGAAGTTAAAGATATTTCTTAGAAATTTCAAACCGACTTTGAACCACCGCACCGGTTGGAAACGTTTTGGACGAATTTTTTATTATTAGAAATGGATTTTGAGAGCACAGGGTGTAAAATCTTTAAGATTGTGATATTTAGAAAAAATAGTTGTTTCTATTTGAGAAAGTTATAAAATGCAACCATTTGGAATTTTGATATTGCAAGCATAATTATTGGTATTTAAGAGCTTTCGGAATGAAATCTTTGAAATTTTAATATTGGAAGCATAATTTGTTGGTATTTAAGAGCTTTCAGAATGAAATATTTGAAATTTTAATATTGTAAGCATAATTATTGGTATCTGAGGGTTTTCAGAATGCAACTCTGCGAAATTTGGGTATTGTAAGCATAATTATTGGTATTTTAGAGTTTTCAGAATGCAACCCTTCGAAATTTTAATATTGTAAGCATAAATAATGGTATTTAAAAGCTTTCAGAATCAAACTTTTGGAATTTTAAGATATTAAAAATAATCGTTGCCATTTCAACTCTTTCAGAATGCAACCATTTGAAATTTTAGTACTGTAAGCATAATTATTGATATTTAAGAGCTTTCAGAATGAAACCTTTGAAATTTAATTACTGCAAGCATAATTATTGGTATCTGAGAGTTTTCAGAATGCAACCCTCCGAAATTTGAATATTTTAAGCATAATTATTGGTATTTAAGAGTTTTCAGAATGCAACCCTTCGAAATTTGAATATTTTAAGCATAATTATTGGTATTTAAAAGCTTTCAGAATGCAACCATTTGAAATTTTAGTACTGTAAGCATAATTATTGATATTTAAGAGCTTTCAGAATGCAACCCTCCGAAATTTGAATATTTTAAGCATAATTATTGGTATTTAAGAGCTTTCAGAATGAAACCATTGAAACTTAAATACTGTAAGCATAATTATTGGTATTTGATAGTTTTCAGAATGCAACCCTTTGAAATTTTATTATTTCAAACACACCTTTTGCTACTTAATTACCTTCGGAACTCAATCTCTTAAAATTTCAACATTTCCAACACAATACTTCCTATTTAAGCAACTATAACGCCATTTTAAGTAAATTTTAAAAATTTCTGCAATATGCGTTCCTAAACCACCAACCTTCAACTTACAATCAGTACACGATGCGACAAACTGAAATAAAAGAAAAAAACAAAATACTAGGGTGAAAATTCGAAATCACGAATACGTCATAGTATTAAATAATTATTTGTTATAAAATTTACCTTTCTTTTCAATCAATCTAATTCAGATTCTGTACTTTAGTATACCTACCGTCGATTCTATCGAATTTTCTCGTATACATATCCCCTTTCCTCGATTGACGACACATTTTGCCTTGGTAGAATGCAGCTGACAGCAACGATCGGTATTTGAAGGAAATTTTTGGCAAACGTTACTCGTGCAGAATGGTTGGCACGTGACTCCAATTGAGATTACAGCGTCTGAATGACTGTCAGACACACGTGCGTACTCGAGTGATCGTGAAAAGCTTTGCGATTCAATCCTCTGTCTACAATCATTTTTTTTTTTTACCCTTGACAATTCTATAGTAATCACTTTTGTCCAAATCGTTTAATTTTATTTATATATCAAAAATATTAACAAAAGTCTTACACAGACATTATTAATAAAACTTCAAATTTCAAATTGATGTGCTATAAAAGTAGTTTTGTCACAGTTTTATCCAGTCCACGTATTGAAATATGTCACTGTCCGAAACAATCGACAATCCTTCATTTTATATTAAGAATATCAACGAATGCTTTATACAGACAGTTAAATAAATCGTCAAGCTTCAAATCAATGTACTACAAGTGTAACATCGAGATACTTTTATGTCATGAAATCACCGTCAACTTTCCACGTTTCGAAATACGTCACTGTTTGACACAACCGGCAACCATCCGTTTCGTATTAAGAATATCAGCGAAAGTCTTACATGGATAATTAAACAAATCTTCGAGCTTCAAATCAACGTACCACAAGTGTAACATCGCGACACTTTTATGTCATGAAATCACCCTCGATTTTTCACGTTTCAACCGATACCAAAATGGTCTGCTCGACCGACAAATAAACTCGAATCGAAATCGATCCGGGCTGCAACCAGAAGGAATTCGTTTCCTCGCGGAAGCAATTACGTCGTTGTTGGATTAAAAATAAACGGGACAGAGGCCGTGTTGCCGGAAATATTGCACCTGCAAAGGATCCGGATCGTTGCGGAGAAGAATCTCAAGACACAGAGCGATCCTGCCACGTTTCTTTCGAGTTTTTCGGCTACTCTTATTTCCCCGTTGCCCTCGAAATGGCCAAGGCATCGGTATCGAGTCGGGCAACGCGCCAAATCACACCCCGGGGAAGATAAAAAGCGGCAGTAAAACGAACGGGATGAAAAAAGAACGAAGGAAGACACGGATAGGGGTGAGACGGTGGAATCGGGGAGATCTTTTTTTATATTTTCGCTCGTACTTTTGTCCGGCGATCCCGTCGCGAAAGAAAGAAGAAAATCGACTGCAACGTGTCGCGAATGCTGGATCTTGGATTATTATCGCTGCGATTCGAAACTGAACGAATAGTTTCGTTCTTTTTTGAATTTTTGTCTGTATCCGAATACAGGGTGTTTTTTCTTTTTTTTTTATAACAAAGTGTTATTTAAAGCAAGGAAGATAATGATTTCATCAATTCTTTTCCCCACCGTTCATTTTAGGTATAAAAATTGTGTCGTTTCAATTTTAGGGGTTCTCCAGTTTTTCTAAAAAAATTTCAGTCAAGGAACTATCACTGTGCTAATTAATTTGGATAAAAGTATGTCGTTGTTTTATTCGCAATAGATATCATTTCTCTTGAATCGAAAATAGATGAATTGATTAGAATTTGTTTCGAAAAAGACAAACGTTGGAATTCGATGATACTTCGGAGGAGCATCTGATAAAAGGAAACGAGGAAAAAATACACAGGAAATTGTCGATTTTTATACGTAAAACCGTGTAAATCGAAAACAAACTAAAATGTGCATAATTCAGACATTTATTATATTTCAACGTAAAATAAAACTAAATATATCTAAACACGTTGGCTGCCACGAGGTCACCGGTGACCGGCACCCGAAATTTTGTACAATCAAATAATTAACAAAAGAAACGACGAAACAAACCACGGATAGCGTTATCATTAAGCTAATAATGCTAGCTATCGAATTGAAAGGTTAAATTTGAAAATTAGTTGGTTATATTCTTAACACGTTGAAATCCTAATTATTAAGAATATAATCAACTAATTTTCAAATTTAACCTTTCAAATCGATAGCTAGCATTATTAGCTTAACGATAACGCTATCCGTGGTTTGTTTCGTCGTTTCTTTTGTTAATTATTTGATTGTATAAAATGTCGGGCGCCGATCACCGGTGACTCCCGTGGCAGCCAACCTGTTAATAATTAGGATTTCAACGTGTCTGACTACACACGTGCGTTTTCACTGTGGCAGTCAACGTGTTAAAAAACATGAAAATAACGGTCTATTCATAAAATGACAAAAATATAAAGGTACACGTATGTAATTCATTTTACATATAGAAACAAGAAATAATAAATTACAAAATTTAACCAAAAATTTAATCACTGTTATCACTTTCGTAGACTATTAATCTTTTCTTCCTGATTGGTATGACGTCACTTTCATCGTCGTTTCAGAATAAATAGAATTAAAAAATGATTAGGAATATAAGCGCCAATGTTACCAGGCGAACGGAATTAAAAAATGTTTCTTTATTTTAAATCCTATATTTTAAAAACCGTGTAAATCGGGGGATAGGTGTATAATTATGTCGGTGGGTTTATCGAACGGCGATATAACATCGAAATAAACGATTTCACGGCGTGAAATTATATTGGGCTATTTCTAAGAGTATCATCCGTTAGTCCGAAATAACCGATAATCCGGGCTTCCTGCCTTGAATCCCGTTTCGCTCTATAATTGTCTGGCTGCCGCGAATCCATGAAAATTTACGGATACGAATTCACCGTTTAATACTGATTTCGATCCTGTTTAATAACCTACCGTTAAATCTTTCGTTTAGATTATTATAACTCGTTTCACCGTAAGCTTTTTACGCGTACCGTGAAAATAATTCAATCTTTTAGCGATATTTATCGCAAAATCAGTTTCAATCGTTTGATTAATAAACTTGTATCAATTTTTTTTTATAGAAAATAATTTCTGTAAATTTTCATAGTGATACAATTATTCGTCGAATAATTTTCCCAGATTAACTTCGTTTTATTCGCGATTCTTAGCCGAGTAATTTTCTCAAGTTTTTGAAAACTTTTCGTGCGACAAACACGAATATAATACGATAAAAAAGGAAATATCAGAAAAAGGAAAATATAAATTCATCCACAGAGACCGTATAACGTTCCGCGGCAGGGAATTTCAGGGAATTTCGGGGAATTTCAGCGAATTTAATCTCGAAACGAACGATAGAGAAAAAGGGGTAGATACGGCAGAGAGTCGCGGAAGGAAAAGCGGAAACGCGGGAAAACACGGAGGCGAGGCGTCGCGTCGCGGCTCTTTTGAAAGCGCGAGAGTCAGAGCCGAGTAAAGTTTCAATTTCGTCGGTTCGCGGGATTAAAATCGGCCGAATGTCGGCGTGCTCGTGTTCAATTATCTTGTTCCAGAATTCGTTTTATTCGTCTTGCGTTCACTCGTCCCGTACACTGTTTTCCCTCGTTAATTAGTTCTGGATGTCGCGTTAATTACGACTATAGCTCGAAAACTCATTTCAGAGATTACGAATTTGTGATAAATATCTGTTGATTAGTAAATAGACAGCTGTTCTTTAAAATTTGATTTTGTTCGAGTAAGATATTAGAACATTTTTTTTTTTTTAAGCAAGATTTTCAAGTCATTTGTTATGTATTATAATTTTCTTACAATTCTTCTCTTTGTTCTCTAGAATTGACATGAACTGAATTTTCTGAATAGGTCTAATTTTATTGATATAGTTAATTCTGAATTAATATGGCAAAACCATCGATTTCTTAATATTTCCTATTCTTTCCTTTTAAATTGTATTATAAGAAATTACTTAAGTATTATAGGTTAGTATTAGTATTACAGGAAATTACTTAAGACTTTAGAATGCAGAAAATTTCAATTTACATAAACACGGTTGAAATTTATAAAAATTCCCCAGATTTTCCTAACAAAATAGATTACGTTGAAAAATGAATCAAATACCCGCGTAATTAAGAGACATTCCAAATTATTCTTGGCAAATTAAAAGCCTTTCAAGAATGAATATTTCATTCGGAATTATTAAATCAATCATGGTCCATCTTGATCTTTGATATGAAGAAAAGATGAACGTGAAACGAGGAAATAAACGATTAGGTATATTTAGTAAGTGGGGCAAGTAACCAGCTTGCGAAACAGAAGTTTAATCAGAAATAGTGGAACTCACTTTCTAAGAGTAGCCAGACGTTCTTCCTGAGCCTTGATGTAACCGTTGAGCGTGTCGATGAGAACCGCTTCCGTTTCCAGAAGCTCCTCCATATCCGCCAACGCGGTGTACAGCTCGGCAAAGCAGCCGTGGAACGTTGCCGTCGTCGAGATTAAAATCACCACGGCTGTCAACATGCTGGTGCTTTTCATTTTGAAAGATCCTCTGAAACCAGCGAAACAGAAATACCACGTTTAAGAGACGCGTATACATACAATCGAGAACAATAGTTATTTCTTTCGTTTATTAACCCTTCGCGATTGAAGATACTTTTTTTTTCTGTGATTATTTATAGGGAAGTAGGGATTTACGTTTTTATAGGAAGATAGGAATTAACGTAGTACTTCTTAGTTTGGGAATTTTTTAAGGTATAATATTACGTAGCTTTCAAATTTCTGAAAGTATAATATTTCAAAGTTTCCAAATTTCCTAGATTATAATACTCAAAAATGTCCAAATTCCCAATCATGTAATATTCCATAGCTTTCAAATTTCTTAGAGTATAATATTCTGAAGTTCCCAAATTTCCAATAATATAATACTTAAAAATGTCCGATTTCCCAATAACATCATATTCCATAGATTTCAAATTTCTTAGAGTATAATATTCTGAAGTTCCCGAATTCCTAATAATATAATATCCCATAACTTTCAAATTTCTAAAAATATAATATTTCAAAGTTTCCAAATTCCCTAAATTATAATAATTAAAAATTTCCGAATCCCCAATAATGTAATATTCCATAGCTTCCTTAGAGTATGATATTCTAAAGTTCCCAAATTCCTAATAATATAATATTCCATAGCTTCCAAATTCCCTAAATTATAATAATAAAAAATTTCCAAATTCCTAATAATAATTCCATAGCTTTCAAATTTCTTAGAGTATAATATCCTAAAGTTCCCAAATTCCTAATAATAATTCAATAGCTTTCAAATTTCTTAGAGTATAATATCCTAAAGTTCCCAAATTCCTAATAATATAATATTCCATAGCTTTCAAATTTCTAAAAATATAACATCTCAAAGTTTCCAAATTCCCTAAATTATAATACTAAAAAATGTCCAAATTCCCAATAACATAATATTCCATAATTTCCAAATCCCTCAAAAATCTAACATCCCAAAGTTCCCAGATCCCCGAAAATATAATATCCCAAAATACCTTAAATTCTCAAAAACACACTATCCAAAGCTCTCCGTCTCACTTTCCACGAGCAAGTACAATATTTCTGTTCGTATCAAAAGGGTTAATAGTCGCGACATGTTCTCCCCACTTTCTACTTCATCCGTCTGGAATCGTTCTTCCCCTACGAAAGAAAAAGAACGACCCTAACGAGGATCGAATGAAGATAGATGACTATCAATTAATCACCCGTGGCAAGATGAAACAAAAAAAAAGATAGAAGAAAAAGAAAAAAGAAATGTTCGCGGATTGATTCGAACCTTGGTATTTCCGTGCTTAACGCCCTCTCAATGAACTATTAACTCGCAGAATTTCCCGTCTCGTTTCGCCGCCTCTTCGATAGATTTATCGATAGATCTCATCCCATTCCCTTCTGCTCATTTTATATCGAACACCATCGGCTAAAAAGTCGCGTTCACAATTTAATCGCGAGTCGATCGAGTCTGACTCGATTATCGTAATTCATCAAGGTGGCTCTCTCTGATGTTCCTCAACGATCGAACGTTCGTCTTCTTGTTTCGATAAAAGTTTCCTGATCGCATTAGCATTCCAAGTTTCGAACGAACCCATCCATCCATAATATTTCCTCTTTCTTCACACTCTTCGAACTTTTTATTCATCTTTCAGCGCGTCTCGATGTTTATCTTTTGCTATCGTACGCTCTTCGTTATTTCGTCGAAACGATTCTGAAATTTAAGTTCAATTTTCTTTCTTTCTATATTTTATATTTTCACTTTAATCGTATTCACTGTACTATGCATCAGGTACATCTACTATATTTTCATTCTACAATTGTGCAAAATTCCTTGAAGACAGTGATTTTATTTTCAATATTTATTTGAGCTAAATTTGGTATAACGTTTTTATAGTACCTTATTTTATCGGTTGATTAAACTTTCAAGTATTTGATTAATATTGCTTGTAATCGACTAATTAAAACCGTCCCTATCAATATAGATGACAAATTCTTATAAAAGTTTATACGTTACCTAGATATGGGTGCAACATGCAACATTTCATCGTTTCTTAACTTTGGAGCGAGTTCCATGTGATTTTAATACCACAAAAATGTATACCATAACTTTTCTTTAGCTGCAGAGGTATAGTTTTGTACATTAGAAATGAGCTTATGAAACGTTACGAACCAAGTTGCTAAGAGTGAAATATTTAAGAATATTTCTTTTTACAGGTAGTGTATGTCGCTCACAATTTCAGAAATTTATAAATATAATTCTTTTATACAGATTAGGTTTCGGCAAAAGTCTTCAGTGTTTAACCTAATTTCCTGTAACTCGAAAGGGCGGGAATTCGTTTGAATTTAAAATAATTATACATACATCCAAGATTATCTTGGCAACTAAAAATTACTACCGTGTTCTGTGTATTTTGCGCCAAAATCATTGCATCTATTACGTGTCAAAGTATTTCAATTACTTTTCTCTGTGTACACACGTGTTCAGCGCCAATTCTATCATTAGAAATTATTTCGTTCGGTGCGATTTGTTAAATAGAAAGTATGGTTATGGTTAATTTTCGAACAGACAGTGTCGTTGCAATAGGATCGAACGAACTAATATGGAAATATAAGCGTCTCGGTCGAACGAGCTTCGCTCGAATCAAACGGACGATGCAAACGGGACAGAACGACTTTTGATCAAGTTTGCTCGCCATCGATATTGATATCGTCATATTCCCGTCAGTGATTCAACGCGAATTCTACTGTACGATTTGAATTCAAATATCGAAAATACGTGATCGCGTAGGCGACCGATAAAAGAAGAATTCTAAGAAAAATAAACGAAGAGAATTTTCTTGAAACCATAAGAGGTAAACCTTCTCTGTCAATGACGTCTGTCGAGCTACCCCCCCCCCCTCCTTGCAAAAATAAACAAATTATGAACTATTTATGAGCTTTCATATTCCGCAATTGAGGGAGAGAGTAGGAATTTTGAATAAAAATGATATTTTCAAAAAATTGAATTACACTGTTATAAAGTACATTTAATATAATATAACTTTTATTTGAAACTTTTTTTTATATCTTTTACCATTTCGACGGTATATGCTCTGAAATATAATAACTGATTTTTTCAAGAGGGTGTTTCACCCCTTCATCGGCCGTATGGGCACGTATAAAAGAAATACGTGTCTCCTATTTTCACCTAGATTACAACACATCCAAAGCTCATCAAAATCGGAGTGTAACACCCCCCGGAGTGTTGTCAGCCCCCCCACTGAAGTTTTTGAATTCCTACTTAGTTTGACGAACTCAAAATTTTTCATAAATAACTCATAATTTACATGTATTTGTTTTTTTTATTTTTGCAAGGTGGAGGGGCTAGCTCGACAGACGTCTGTCAATGTTCCTTTTGAAATTGAACATTTTGGATATTTTAGTATTTCACTGTTAAAACGTCTTGTGTGGTATTTTATATTTATATATTTTATCAAATATCGTTAGAAGAATTTTGCTACTTAATATACCGGAAGTTTAGAGATTCGGGAACCAAAAAAATTCAATATTCTTTGGATGATTTTGTTGTCTTCGAGTTAATCCTCGTTGCTCGCGACTGCGACTAACGGTCTAAATATTCAAGGCATCCGGTTGAGCCTTAAAATTCACTGAGAACGTCGCAACGTGAAATTCCTTTCACGGCAGTTCACAATTCCACACCACGTTCCGCGCGTTCCTTCGAGAAAATGTTAGCCGGCGATAAAAAAACAATGTGCCTCGAGTCACTCTGCTTCCTTAATCCTTCGTTTTATCAATTTACCGCTTAAATAATCAATCTGTGCAAGTATCTCGGAATATTTTGCGTGTCTTTCGAACGATTAAAATATCGAAATAACGCGAACGATTCGGTTTACCAGTGAAAAGTTATAAATATAAATTGAAGAAATATCCCACCCGCTACAAGTTCGAAAAAATAGTACTGTTTCTCAAGGAGTAATGTACCGCCATGCAGAAAACATTCAGCGTCCCTCGATCATCCAAATTACCAAATTCAAACCAAAAGTTGAGAAACCAATCGAACACGACCCCTTGTAAATCCTGGAAAGTTTTCGTAGCTGTTGAACATTCAACGTTGATCGATCGTGGCTCCGGTGTACGCAAAGGAGCGACGGAGCACTGGTAGCAAATTAAAGAAAAAAAATTCTGTAATCGAGCTCCTCCCACCAAGCCCCAGACACTCGAGGGGTTCGCGTTTACGGTCCGTCGATGCATTTCCGGCGAAGTTTTCCAAACGGAGGATTAAAGTTGGCCAACCGGACGACTTACACCTGCCCGACCGAACGACGATTTATTCCGTCACGTCGTTCGATCGCCTCCAAGTTTCGCCTCTGAATAACCCCCCAAAACTCGCCCTCTTTGTTTCCGTTTCAGGGCCGGCTCGAACGGGTGGGAAAACGGGCGAGGAAAGAAATAATTTTTCATCGAAAATTGACCTGGTTTAGGCATCTCGTCGATGCCATCTTTGCCGTGTTTCTGTACAAAATTGTTTATATCTATAAATGGGAGAATTTCGTCCGGTAAATTTCATTGACAGCGTTAGGTATCTTTATAGAAAACTTTTAATGGAAATTACGGGGCTATACAACTACGAACGTCGAAAAAATTACATGTTTTTAATGATAAATATTACTGAATATAATGGCACGACTTTTTTCCATGAAAGGTGTAATCTAGGAGAATACAGGAAAATTTTTCTTTTTAGTATTTATGATTACAAACGTGGAGTAGTTGCTGGCACAGGTGATTGAAGTATCCCTGGTGATCTTAATCTGTCAGGTCGTCGCTATCGCCCGTACCTCAATTATTAGTTTATATCATAAATTAACCAAATGGCGGTGTTTTTTTGCAAAAGTGTTAAAAAAAATGAGTTAAAATTAAAATTTTACCATGATTCGAGGTACGAGCGATAACGACAGCCTTACAGACTAAGAATCTTTTTTAATCTTTTCCTGTATTCTCCTAGATTAGACCTTTTATGGAAATAAAAATTTGTGCCACTACATACGGTACTTTTTGAAGAAAGAAAAAAAAAAACTAGTATTATAAAAATACACCTATCCCCCGATTTACACGGTTTTTAAAATATGGGATTTAAAAAAAAAATTGTCTGCAGTCATTTTGTAATTCCGTTCGCCTGGTAAAATTGGCGCTTATATTTCTAATCATTTTTTAATTCTGAAGCGATCGTCTATCTAGCGTGTATAAAGTTTAGGGTTGCGGAGTATGTAATGTAAGCTTTCAAAAAGCTAATCGAGGTGTCAGATAGAGACGTTACTTTTTTTTTTTTTTTAAAGATATATTTAATTTTATTTTACGTCGAAATAAATGACTGAATTATGCACATTTTGGTTTATCTTCGATTTACACGCTTTTCTAAGGAACCTATCTTCAGTGTAAATCGAGAAATAGATGTATTATGCTTTTACAATCTTATCCAACAGATCTATCCTATGTTTGTATAATTAATAATAAATCCCTCTTTCCCGAGAAAAAAAAAAAGAAGAAGAAGACTACGATCCACGTTTGCAACGGAAGTTTACGTCAGCTCCGAGCAGTCTCGTCGTTGATAAAAATGCAACTGACAGAGACAGGGGAGGAGCAACCAAGGAAACGGAAGTAAAAGAAAGAAAAGGAAAAAGAAAATCATGCTCTTCATCCCCTACGATTGTTCGTTCGCAAAGGAAAAGCAGTTGGCGGGGGTCGGAACAGGAAGTGCTGCGCCGGTGCGACGGTAGACCCTTTAACGTTTTACGAACTTTCGGAAATGGCTCTTCTTCGGTTTCAATGGTCCTTCTTTAAGCTTTTCTCGACGGAGTGGCGTGGGCGAGGGAATGCGATTCGAAACGAGCCGGGGAACGTTTCGCGGGAATAAAAAGCCTCGGTCCCGTGAAAATACGTTTTCGTCGCGATCCCAGACGGCCACGTTGCTTCCGTCGCGCGTCGCTCGATCCGGTCGAACGTAAATCTAATATAATTTCTGTGTAATTCACCGTGGCTGACCACACTTTGACCAACACTCGTCCCACTTATCCTTCTATCCGTTTAACGCCGAACAGGGGGACACGGGAGGAAGGAGGATACTGGAAATTTCATTTGCAGAGTGAAAACAGCGGGGTGGTCGTCATGGTAACTCGTGTCTTTAAATCCATTAATTTTCGTAGCTGGAAAATATGCTGTTTCAAGATTTGATTCTGTACCGTAAACAAACGTGTACATAAATCGAAAGGAGACGTACAATGTGGTACATACATTTAATTTATTTCAAAGTTTATAACAACTAGTAAAAAGAAACATAAGATAGTCATAAGACAAAACATAAACATTGAAAATTACCCGTAACGCGGGTATTTAGGCAACCCGTGTTTTTTTTGTCGGCTACTACCCGAACTCGGGTTTCACGTGCATAATCAGTAGCTCTACTTTGAATCGATTGTATAAAACATGTCAAAGCAGATGTCGAGAATTGATGAAACAAAACCGGACATTTCATATGCGACAACCTATTAAATAATCGTTTAATTTAAATTTCCCGCTAAATGGTGGCACAACGTAGCCAATCTCTTGTTACTTCTGTGTCTACGCAGGGCCCGCTCTAGCGGTTACGTCGCCCCGAACGAAAAAACAAATTATAGTGTAAATATTTTTAGCTTTTAGACGTAAATAATATAAATACGCTAGGCACGGTAAATTTTTAGCGAACGGAAAAATCGATATGTGAAATTTTCTATTAACACTTTATCGACCGATAGCCTATTAATCGGCTTTTCGATTGTCAACGCTTATCGACCGATAGCCTATTAATCGGCTTTTAGCTATCGACGGTTTTCATCCAGTGGGATTTACTGTTTTGTTATTAGCTGTATACTAACCTCTCCACATCCTTATGAATTATAATATTTTTTACCGTTTACAATGGATAAAGATCAGCCTCAACCACGACCGGTCGATAAAATGTTAATTGGGTATTTAACACATCAATATTTTTCTCACACTTACAGCCAAAATGGCGCCCCGGACAAATGTCCTGGTCTACGGCAGGAATCAAGCCCAGGTGGGACACGAGACTCTCGGTGTACACGGTTCGTTCGAAACCAACTCTAATAACGTTTTCAAACTGTTGTTGAAACGAAGTTACCGAGAATATCGTACTTTCGAGCAGTGCCTCTTAAACTTTAACAATTTTCCGTTAGTTCAGTTTCGAAAGAGGATTCTGTTTCGAGCATTCTTTCGGTGTTTTTCGTACGGACTTATCCCGTCGCACCGTAAAACGATAATTATCCCTGTCCTCGAAGAATAAACTATGTTATTACGAAAAAGAATAACCCTTAATTTCGATCTTAATTTTCTCGAGAACGAAACATTGATTCGCGATTCACAGTGCTGTGCAAAAGTCTTATGCCACTGTATGAAATTTGTTTTATATTTGAACAAATCTATGTCAATGATACTTATTTCTTATCATGCTGTGTATTTTGATAATGATCCCAAACATACCGCGTGAATTGTGAAAAGTTATTTGACAGATTTAGAAGATAAAGAAACATTAAAAGTCCAGATGAAAATATTATCGAACATATGTATGGGATCATTTGGACAGAGCACGAAGAAAAATTCAACCAAAAGATCTAGATGATCTGTTTGAGGTGTTACAAACAGAATTGTAAAGAATTCCAATGGAAATAATTAATAAATTATACGAAAGTTGTATAAAAAGAATTGATACGCTAATTAAGGAAAAAGGAGGCCACACCAAATTTATAACAAAATTACATTCTATAATTTATACACTGTATAATAAGATTGGTGTAATAAAATATACATACACTTACTGACAAAAGTTAAGAAACAACGTAATCGTTTGGTAATTTTAGTATATTTTCTATCTTCTAAGATACATAGGTTGAAACTAAAAATAGCATAATAAGATAACATTCCATACATTAATAAACAATGAGTTTTTTTTTTCGAACATACTTGTAAAAGGACGACAATTAAATTGAATCGAAGAAATAAGACAAAAGCTGCGTGACATAAGTTAAGAAACATATATTGTTTGAGTTATATAACCCACTTTTAATAAAAACAACGATGTGTAGGTGTTTGTAATTTTCATAACAGAATAATACAATGTTGGATAACCATGGCATCTGCGTGGCACTGATTTGATTAATCGAACACAAAATTCATCCGGTATTTCTGACCATATTTTCGTGAGCTTTTCCATTAATTCTGCTTTATTGGTAAAAAAATGACTTCTCAATTGACGTCCAACGTAATCTCACAGATGTTCAATTGGATTCAAGTCCGGGGATTAACTTGGCCACTTGATTACATTAACATTTTGTTCTACAAGAAACGCCTTAACTAACTTAGAAGAATGTTTAGGGTCGTTATCGTGTTGAAATGACCACCCTGATAACATTTCTTCATTGGCAAATGACAGCATATGATTTTGTAAGATGCCAAGATACACAAAACTATCCATTGTTTCTTTTATTTGTATTAATGAACCGGGGCTGTTACGTGAGAAACAACCCCTTGACTTTTGTCACGCAGCTTTTGTCTCGTTTCTTCGATTCAATTTAATTGTCATCCTTGTACAAGTATTTTCGAAAAAAAAAACCTCATTGTTTATTGATGTATAGAATGTTATCTTATTATGCTATTTCTAGTTACAACCTGTGTATCTTAGAAGATAGAAAATATACCAAAATTACCAAAACGATTACGTTGTTTCTTAACTGTTGTCAGTAAGTGTATATGCTCAAAGCGACCTAAGACTTTTGCACAGTACTGTATGTCCTTCCGGTCTCGTTTGTGTCACGGTTTTTGCTATTCATCAAAATGATCAAGTTTCGGCATAGGATCGTGAATCGCGGCGTTAACGCGTTACGGTTAATCCGATAACGGACGTTTCGTGGAACGGTCGATTCAAGTCGCGTTCAAAGTATACCGATTCGGTTCGAACGCGTTGTATCGGCGACTAATTTGGCTGGATGGTGGCGCGATTAGTCGCGGCAGGTTGAATTCCTCGTATCGGGCCGGCAATTTGCACAAATTCGCCGACGAAATTCAGAGAAATTCGCGCGGGACCGGCGGAACTAATGGATCCGGTAATACAGTCGCGGAAACTCGTGAGCATAAATTAATGTTTCCCGCCTGCCAGCCAGCCAACCCGAAACGGCAAATTTAGGAAAACTCGACCGATCGGAACACCGTTTCTCCTAACCACGTTACAAGCTAATTGTAATCGCTCGAATTTCCAACAAACCTGGGCTATATAATCTTCCAACGTTTCCTCGTTTGAATACAATATTGTCTTCGTAATCATCGCACGCGTCAAACATAAGAAAAAAAAAAAGACACGTATCCTCGACTGACTCGAATTAAATTAATTCTTACAAATTCCAAATTTCTACAAATATAATATTTCAAGGTTTCAAAATTTTCTAAATTATAATAGTCAAAAATTTCTAAATTTCCAATAATGTTATATTCCATAGCTTTCAAATTTCTACAAATATAATATTTCACAGTTTCAAAAATCCCTAAATTATAATAGTCAAAAGTTTCTAAATTCCCAATAATGTAATATTCCATAGCTTTCAAATTTCTTAGAGTACAATATGCTAAAGTTCCCAAATTCCCAATAATATAATATTCCATAGCTTTCAAATTTCTTAGAATATAATATTTCAAAGTTTCCAAATTCTTAATAATATAATATTCCACAGCTTTCAAATTTTTTAGAGTATAATATACTAAAGTTCCCAAATTCCCTAAATTATAATACTCAAAAATTTCCAAATTCCCAATAATATAATATTCCATAATTTTCGAATTTCTTAGAATATAATATTTCAAAGTTTCCAAATTCCCCATAATATAATATTCCATAGTTTTCAAATTTCTAGAAATATAATTGGCCAGCCAGCCAGCTCGAAACGACAAATTTACGAAAACTCGACCGATCGGAACACCGTTTCTCCTAACCACGTTACAGCTAATTATAATCGTTCGAATTTCCAACAAACCTGTACTATACAATCTTCCATCGTTTCCTCGTCGAATACAATATTACCTCCGCAATCATCGCACGCGTCAAACATACAAAAAAAAAAAGACACGTATCCTCGACTGACTCGAATCAAATTAATTCTTACAAATTCTCAGACAGTAATCTTCGCGATTCCCAAGAAAATAATAGAAACAAAAAAAAGGAGAGAGGGGAAGGTGAAAAACGATTGCCGGAAATCTCGTTGAAAGAACGGCGTTAATTAAGCGCCACCTCGGAAGAATAGACGCATGGGGGAGAGGGAGGAAGAGGGACTGGCACGAGACCACGAGCCGGGAATTAAGGCGTAAAAGAGACGAAAAAAGAGTCGAGGTGGGAAGAAGCGAGAAAAATTCGAAGAGGGGGAGGGAAAAATAAAAGAGAAAAAGAAAAGGGGAAAGGAGCGGTCGCGTGAAGGGGTAGAAAAAGGGGGTTAAAAAAGAGCAACCAGGTCTTTCGCCTTTGCCTCAACGACCACCGTCACTTCAGTTTTCTTTTTCACTTTTTCTTTCTTTCTTTCTTTCTTTCTTCTTTCTGTTCGACATGTCGGTAGTACAGCAAGCCTCGTGAATCGGCTGGAATGTATGTAGCACGATTGTCCCAGAAATCCCTGGACTACCACTTCGCTTTTCTTCTCTCCTCTCATTCTCGACGACCCGCGCTTGTTTTCGGGTTAATTGAAATGAAGCGGAACGGCAGTCGTTGCTTTCGACATGGATCGTTTCGCGGTTTCTTCTTTTTTTCTGCTTTTTTATTTCCGTTCGTTCTTTGCGTTTCGTTGATCGACCGACTACGGGATTTGCAACGGAATCTCCCGCGAGACTCGTACCGTTCGACAGAGGCTACGATTAATTGATCGAATAATCGTCAAATGGACAGACTGTAGTCAGCACAGTGATATGATATAGAGAAGAAAAATAAAGATGGGTGTTAATTAATTAATACAAGAGCTAGCTTTTATGAAGGTCGCGCAAGAAACTCACGGAGGCCGCACGTTCCCCACCTCTGTCATAGGATGTTGGTGTACGAATTTTTCATCTTTTAATTCGTCTGTGTCTCAAATATTCACTTACTCCGGAATGGATTATTAATTTATATATATTGGATGTGAAAATGTTTCAATTTGCGACTACAGTAACATTGTCGCTGTGAAAGTTACGATTATTTAAAATTTAAACAAATCGAAGTTGCAACCATTTGGAATACGAATACAGCGAAAAGTGAATACTGGCGCATGATCAGTGTTGCCAATTTGGTAAAATTTCTACTAAATCTGGTAGATTGAGAACTCCATCTAGTGACTGAATTTGGTAGTTAGTGATACAGTAGAAAATCTGGTAGAAGTATGTTTTTCCCTCGGAGAAATAATACAATGTACGTATATTTTGATTAGAAGTTTAATTCCATTGAAAACCTTGCAAAAAAGTAAACAACAGTAATAGATCCTCTATTACCGAGATATAGAACTATACCTATGTATACATGTTGCTATGATTGCCGCTAGGTAGTAGGAATCTTGCACTCAATTTCTCATATAAAAATCGGGAAAGTCCCGAACATTTTGCGTTTGCCCGAGGCTATAAACTTCACGATTCTAACATCAATTACGCTACATTGGATGTTTTTTTTTTTTAAATTACTTGCTTAAAGCATTGCGTGCCTAACCAATGGAGACGGCCCAGTACGTTTTATATTAGAAGCGTCCTGAAATAATTTTTAACACTCCCAATACAGTCATTTTAGTGAATCCTACACCGTCTGATTTCCTATGCGTAAGAAACTCTGGTAGAATTCTGGTAGATTTCAAAAGGCAATCTAGTAGAAACCATTGTCTGACTGTTGGCAACACTGGCGCATGATATTTCATGTCAATAAAAGGGACTGGTATAGTTTTGGATTACCGATTATTCATTTCCATAATTACCACAGAATTAACTAAAAATTCAATACAATTTGTTTGAATAGTAACTTCACAAATATTTCTCAGCTTATTTCAATGTATATATTTATTTCATATTAAAAATTTGACCATTCTTAAGATCGATAGTAAGAAACTGCTCTATCGTGGCTTTATAGTTGACATGCGTGAAAACACCTATTAATTACTTAATCATAAATTACAATGTAAATTGATAAAATTATCTGCATGATATTTCGAATATTCACGAATCAAATGAAATGCTTCTGACGCTTATTCGTAACATACAAATAAGAACGATAAAGTGTGAATAATTAGGACAGGCTGGGTAATTGGGACATTTACCTAAACGCTCGTCGTTCGAAAATTAATTCATGATTTCGTTATAATTTCAATCTCTTCTCCGTTAACATCATTTTAGTTCAATATTCTCGTCTGGGGATATTACACCCGAAATTCCGACGTAATGAACAATTAATTACCCTCGCGTCACCTATGATATTCAAAAGTGGTTACACATTATGTGCCATGCGTAACAGAGAATCTGACGATATTCTACACTTATTTACGTATTAAATGATAAATAGTCTATCTAATCTGCAATTTCTTATTCATTTCTACCTCACAACGCGCTGCTTGAAAAATTAAATACAAACCGCGTTTACTGAAACTGAACGCTGAAATTTTCAGATCTGATCAATCGTATTCTTAAGCTTATACAATTTTGCTACAGCTGTGTCCCCGTTCACAGTGGTGGTCGAAGCGTAAAATTGGGAAAAAAGAAATAAAAACAGCGGGGTTGAGAAATTGGAAAGGATCGGTATTCCTCAAATTTTCGATATTATTGGGTAACGTATAAAATGCGAAAGAAAATTGAAACGAATCTTCGAGTCTTCAAGTTATCGACAGAATTCTCGAGGGGTGTTGCTCGAAATATATCCAATTTCGTGGTTCGGTTTTGTGAAACGATTCAATTCCTCGGGGGAGGGGGACAAAACAAACTTCGAAATTTATCTTGTCCACCGAAATTCGTTGGAAAAATCACTGGTTCGATCAGAATACGCGTAAACGAACCAACGCGCAAATAAAATATTGAATAGAAAATTTCGAGCAACAAATCGCCGCCGTTCGCCACTCAAAGGGACAACTTGTCCAACTGTGAACGAGCATTGTTTCCCGAGCCCGTGTTTCGTTTCTGTCGATGAAAACACGAAACACAACGAACAAAAGAAAGCAGGAGAAATACAAAAAAAAAAAAGAGAGGGGAACCAGAGGTACGAAATAACGCGAGCATTCCCTGCTCGCCAGCATTTCCTGCTTCACCGTTAAAGGGTGTACACCGTAGACGAAATAAAGAGAAAACAAATCCGTGGTAGCGACGACACGTTCAAAAATTGTGATTCAAAACAGACCCAGGCTATCGGTCGAAGGTTGTCTCATCGTTGACGCCATCGATTCGAAAGGGTACGTGTTCGAAAAATAAATATTTCTTTAATTTTAACAAATAATATTATCATAACTTGTATGATAATAATATTATCATAACTTGTGCACTCCTCTGCGTTAGAATTTGGATGAAGTTTGACGAGAACTTAGGCCAGGCCTCGGCAACCGATGATCCGCGGGTCACCAAGTGACCCACTTGAGTACCGCAAAAATAAAGTTATAATATATAAAAGTAAATTATAAAACATAAACGCTTTGAGATAGTGTAATTTTCCACAGTATAATTTTCCCAAGTGTAAATAATCCCTGACGTCTATATTTCTTAGTATAATTATCCCCTAGTCTTATTATACCTTGGATGAATAATCCCTAGTTTCAATACTCCCTAGTGCAGTTTTCCTTGGTGTAAATAATCCCTAAGGTCTATATATACTGGTGTAATTTTCCCTAGTACAATTTCGCAGCTTGTAATATTCCCTAGTATAATTACCCCTGGCTTCTATATTCCTTAGTCGTATTATACCTTGGATGAATAATCCCTAGTTTCAATACTCCCTAGTGCAAATAATCCCTAGCGTCTATATACCCTGGTGTAATTATCCCTAGTGTAGTTATCCGAAGCGTCAATTCTCCCTAGTATAATTTCGCAGCTTGTAATATTCCCTGGTACAATTATCCCTAGCATCTATATTCCCTAGTCGTATTATACCTTGGATGAATGATCCCTAGTACAAATAATCCCTAGTGTCTATATACCCTGGTGTAATTATCCCTAGTGTAGTTATCCGAAGCGTCAATACTCCCTAGTATAATTTCGCAGCTTGTAATATTCCCTAGTATAATTACCCCTGGATTCTACATTCCCTAGTCTTATTATACCTTTGGATGAATAATCCCTAGTTTCAATATTGCCTAGTGCAATTTTCCCTAGTATAAATAATCCCCAGTGTCAATATTTCCTAGTACAATTGTCTCCGGGGTCAATAATCCCTAGTGAAAATACTTCCTATTGTTAATAATCCACTAGCCTAATTATCCATAGTGTAATTACCCCTAGTTCCAATAATCCCTCATATCGAATTTTACTTGATTTCGACCAGCAGCCAAGAAAGGTTGCCAACGTCTGACTTATAATTAAACAATCTAAGTTCTCAAGGAAATCATAAGCAATGGAACTTTTTCACTGCACACTTGGATGTTAACTATCGTTCTTGAGTAACATGTGTATACATATTCGGATGAAAATAGGAAAAGTTAAAGTACATAATTCTACGACGAAGATTAGATTTCGAAGGAACAGGTGGCTCGAAACGGTTCGATTACGAAAGGGCCGGAAGCTAATTAGCGGTCACGCGTAATTAGCGTCGTTACGACCCTGGGCGAGGCCAGGGACAGGAAAAATGGATGAAAAGGCAACCAACGGTGGTTGGGGCAGGTTAAAAGGCGGCATTGATGTTTCGAAACTCTCTTCCCTCTAATTTTCATCCACTCCCTAACTTGACGAACGATCGACTTCGTGTCACCTATCCCTTTTACCCAACTTTACAAAAATCAGCTTCGTTAAAAACCTGTTTACTCTACTAATCTCGTCGCTACCTTTCATCTCGTTGTTCGAACAATCTGTGCTGCATAAAAATAACTCCAGTTGATTATTCCGTTATTCCAAATTATAGAAAACAAGGGTAAACACTCTAATAATTCAATTACGCTTGATGATTGACGTGAAAATAAAGTGATTCAAATTTTTGTTCAATCCTAAACGCGTCAGGTCACGGTTAGATTAGATCAGAAATTTGATGCGATCGTTTTGCAACATTCGAAGTACGATAACACAGTTCGATTTCATCCTTTCGTACGTTTCACTCCAATGACGAGTTATATATATATAAATTTGGTCGGGGATTCGACGTCGTTGGACGTCGAAATCGATAGTAGAATCGGAGGAACGTTATCGCGTCGTGTCAACGACACCGCGGGATGAAAATACAGACGTTCGGGCGAACGTTAATAGAAAAGACACGAATGTCGGCCGATAGGGATGAGGCCGGTGTCGGATCGGGAGGAAACAAAAAAACGACGGCTAAGTCGAGCGTGAGCTTCAAAAATGGTAATTTCACGGTTTCACGAGCATCCTGCCCGCAGCCAATTTAATTCGCGACAAACGATCCCGTCTTCTCGCTCGCGCCACCCTCTTATGTTGTCCCTATGATTTTCTTTCCTTCGTCGTTTCCCCGTGTCATCCAATTCCGCTTGTTCGAACCTTTATACCTTCTTATTTTTAGAAGCTCTGTCATTCCCTCGATTCTCCCCTATCGCCGATTCTTTCGTTTACCTTTCCACCGTGATTGACCTTCGAATTTTAATTCGACCATCGGGAACTACGAGTAACAGTATTCGGGGGATATTTAATATCTTACTCTGGCTGTTCGAAGTCGTCAACTTGGATTTTTCTCAATTCTTCCCTCGTCCTTTCATCCCCTATTTATCCCCTGTCATAGTTCCTTCATTTTTCTTCCACACGATCGATCTTCACATTTTAATCGGTTATAGCGATCCGTGGACGACAGACTTGGGGTAATATTGAACGCAGGTTTCGGCAACCTGTAACTTGTGGGTCGCCAAGTGACCCACTTGAGTTTCGGAAACAAAGTATTATAATGTAACTAAAAATGAATGATGAAACATTCCCTAGTCTTATTATATCTTGGATGAATAATCCCTAGTTTCAATAGTCCCTGGTGTAAATACTCCCTAGCGTCTATATACCCTGGTGTAATTATTATCCCTAGTGTGAATATTCCCTAGTGCAGTTATACGAAACGTCAATACTCTCTAGCATAATTTTACAGGTTGTAATTTTCCCTAGTGTAATTATCTCTAGGGTCTATACTCCCTAGTCTTATTATACCTTGGATGAATAATCCCTGGTGTAAAAAATCCCTAGCGTCTATATACTCAGGTGTAATTATCCCTAGTGTCAATATTCCCTAGTGTAGTTATCTGAAGCATTATTACTCCCTAGATAATTTTGAAGGCTGTAATTTTCCCTAATATAATTACCTCTAGCGTCTATATTCCCTAGTCTTATTACACCTAAGGTCAACAATCCCTACTTTCAATTTTCGTTAGTATAAATATCCCCAGTGTGAATATTTTCTAGAGTACAATTTTCTCCCAGGTCAGTAATCCCTAGTGAAAACTGTCCCTATTTATCCACTAGCGTAATTTACCTCTAGTTCCAATAATCCCTAATATCAAATACCCCTATTTTTCATAATCCCTAATAATTTTCAAATATTACTCAAACGGCAAAACCTTTTTCCCCTATATCATCATTTTTTCTACGGAAACCTAACATACTCGACACCAAAGAAAAATATCCAGTAGCGTAATTATCCCTAGCGTAATTACCCCTAGTTCCAATAATCCCTGATATCAAATACCCCTATTTTTCATAATCCCTAGTAATTTTCAAATATTACTCAAACGGCAAACCCTTTTTCCCCTATACCATAATTTTTTCTAGGGAAACCTAACATACTCGACACCAAAGAAAAATATCCAGTAGCGTAATTATCCCTAGCGTAAATATACCCATAGTTCCAATAATCCCTGATATCAAATACCCCTATTTTTCATAATCCCTAATATTCAAATATTACTCACGAATGACATCAAATATTATGAATGTATCTAATACTACCCGATTTAACGCTTTGAACGTCGCGTCGTCGCCATCCGAATGACGTATAAATTTTCGTAAGAATCTGGAATTCACGATTGCGTCGTTCGTTTCGATCGCAAAGATTCTGAAATGATAATTTTTATTTAAACGGGCCAAATCCGGTAACTTCGACAACAGTTCGACGAATGTAAGAAATTAGCGTTGAAAACTCGCTTTAGCAAATTGCCAAGAAGCAGAACAACTCTGGACAGGCCGTGCGCAAAACGAAGGAACAAAAGAAGCGGAACGTGACTTTTAACAAACTGCCCCGCACAGTTAAAATTTCACGTGAAACTTTTGAACAAGCTAAAAGCTTTCCGGATTTCCTCCCTCCGCAATCGTTCCTTCTCCACCATTCTTCGTTTCTTTTTCTTTCTTTCAAACTACTCGTCCACTTCAATTGCCAACGTGACAAAGAAATTAAGTGGGAAGAACGCTTAACTCGTAGTCAATTTAAATTTCATCTTTCTTCACTTCGCTGTTCAACCCTTCCCGCTTAACTCGACAGTTAATCAGCGGAAGTCGAAGATTCGTTAAAAATTTCAATGCCAAAACTTTCGATCGAACAGAAACACTTTAATTACTTTTATCAAAATTTTGCCAATAGACAATATCGTATTTAAGTATGTTAATCCTTTGCACTCGGAGCATTTCTCGATACGATTCAATTTAGTCTGCTTTCCCACGAAAACTTCCAAAAATCAAATGAGCTATTTTGGAATGAACGATTATCAATTTTTCCTTAATTTTCTATATTCTGATATAAATAAACCTTAAATTTCACATTTTAAAATACTCTGGTAAATTAAATATGTTATATAAATAAAAATATAATATTTCGAAATTCCTAAACGTCTAGAAATGAGCCGTTTTTTTTTTTTCAAGTGATATAAGTCCACTTTTGGAAAAAAAATGAGTTAATGGTAATTTTAGTAAGATATAGATATCCTCTTTTTATATTTATTAAAAAGAAAAAAGGACTTACACCACTTTGAAAAATAACAGCTCAAATAATAGTATTTCTAGTAGAAAGGTTAATATCGACTACAAAATTACGTATACAGAATTCTGTAATTGCTATAAAATTAATGAAAAAGTCAGGCGATATTATAAATCAAAGGGTGAAACAGTTGTTTCGAAAAAAGGAAACGATTGAAAGGAAGGACAGAACGAAAGGGGACATTCGAAGCGTTTGAACGTTGCCGTCGTGTGCCAACATATTAAATATTTTCGTAGGTTAATCGAATTTGCGTGAAGAGAGTAGAACAAGGCCGAGAGCGAACAGGAATTTTCTCATTTCGCAGCGGTTTCGCGTAATCCTTCGCAACAAAGCCGAACGAGGGCCGTGCGATTTTTATTCGCGAACAGACGCAGTTCAGACGTGAGGCTGCTCTCGCGAGTTTTCAATTTCCACAGAACCTCCCTTTTTTCTCCTCTGACCCATTGTCGTTGAATTTTCGAAAATTCGCGCCCACCTTTCAACTTTGAAACACGGGGGAAAAAAAGAGAGAATGGGTGCTTTCTGATCGGAAAAAAAAAAAAAAATTGCGAGTGCTTTGTTGTGTCGTGTGGTTTCAAAGGACCAAATGTTACGTTTGTGCGTTGATATCGAAAAGCCAAACCAGTTTCACGAACCGATAGCCAACGTAAGCAACGAAATGGTACAGAAAAATCCTTTTATCGAAGCAATCAGATCAGCTAATTGTACAAATTGTCTTCTGGATGATTTTAAAACAAGAAGGTAACACTTTGTCGCGGGTTTTGTATACTTCACGCTACTTCAGTATTTTAAGCGGCTACTTACGGTGTTGCCCAGTTTCTTTATTAACTAAATTATAAATAACATCGGAATTATATTAGCAATTCGAAAGACCAAGCTGTGGTATTGAATTAGAAAAAGAAAGATAACGTGTCACACTCGTGACGCACCTTACAGTTCTGATGTGACTTATTTTGTCGTTCAAACTTTGATTACCATTGAATTTTAACCCCTTGCACTACCATTTTTTCCCGACAGGTGCGTCAGTCAGAGCTAAATATTTATTAGTTCAGCGATAACACAAATCAAGGAAATTAAATTATTATATATATATTGTACTTCGTACTTGGCAAACATTAACACGTTGACTGGCACAGTGAAAACGGACGTGGGTAGTCAGACACGCTGAAATCCTAATTAATAACACGTTGGCTGCCACGGGGGTCACCGGTGACCGGCACCCGAAATATTTTACAATCAAATAATTACCAACAGAATTGATAAAATAAACCACGGATAGCGTTAACATTAAGCTAATAATGCTAGCTATCGAATTGAAAAGTTAAGTTTGAAAATTAGTTAATTGTATTGTTAATAATTAGGATTTCAACGTGTCTGACTACCCACATCCGTTTTCCCTGTGCCAGTCAATGTGTTAACAATACAAAGAACTAATTTTCAAATTTAACACGTTGACACTGACGCTGAAATCCTAATTATTAACAATACAATCGACTAATATTCAAATTTAACTTTTCAATTCGATAGCTAGCATTATTAGCTTAATGTTAACGCTATCCGTAGTTTATTTTTATCATTTCTGTTGGTAATTATTTGATTGTAAAAAATTTCGGATGCCGGTCGCCGGTGACCCCCGTGGCAGTCAACGTGTTAACTTTTCAATTCGATAGCTAGCATTATTAGCTTAACGTTAACGCTATCCGTGGTTTATTTTGTCATTTCTGTTGGTAATTATTTGAATGTACAAAATGTCGGGTGCCGGTCACCGGTGACCCCCGTGGCAGCAATTGCGATGAAAGTTTGAACGACAGAAGTCACATCTGTACTGTAAGGTTCGTCACGAGTGTGACACGTTATTGTAGTGCAAGGGGTTAAAGTTTCGTACTGTTTCCGAAAATTTCCGAAACGAAACTAGAAAACTTATTTTTGATTATTAACGTTTAATATAACAAATGTGTGTTTATTTAAAGTTGCCATTATAAATCAGACATTTCATATGCAACAACCTAACAGAAATATTCCTAAATAATCTAAATACGAATAACTATACAAACACTGATGATCCTCGATATAAATCGAATATAAATCAACGAACGACAACTTCAACTTATTACAAAATAAGTCTCGCGCAAATCACATCGACACATTCGTTAACAGACTACCTTCCTCCCTCTCTATGAAGAAAAAAGAAAAAAATCAAATTTCTGGAAGGAAATAGGTACATCTGTCGCCGTAGCTAGTGTGCCGTTACAAGACCGAGAAAGAAAACTGTCGAAACACCCTCCATGGTAGACAATTTTTTTTCCTACCCCTATTTGCGAACAACGCTAACGAAGAGGCACGAAATAGGGTGAGAAAGATCGAGGGGGAGGGAACGGTGCGAGAATCGCGACCGAAAAACAACCGCGAATATTTTCACGCAGAGTGGATCGGCAACGCGTTTCTCGCTTAAATCATTATTTCCTGTTCCGGCTACCACCCCTTCTCCTCCCTTCTCCCTCGTTTCACCCGTTCGTTGCACGCAACGAGTAAATAACGTGCTCGAACCAGGCTGGCTGGAAAATGGAGACAAAATGTCGGCGCAGGACTGGGCTGAAACTGGGAGGAAAAAAAATAGGAATGGGAAAATATGTGGGAAATTCGGTGAAGGGTGAGTTGGAGAGGACGTCGAAGAAACGGAAGGGAGAAGCAATTAAAAGAGAATGGATGGGATTGGATAACGTATGGGTTTGAGATTTTTTAAAAGTTTCTTTTTTTGTGCGCTTTCTAAATTGGTAGAAATATAATGGTAGTGGGGTCTATTTTTTGGTATTTTGGGTAATGTGTTGTGGGATCGGGACCCAGAATAGAAAAGAGGAATCGTGGAAACTATTATAGAAAAGCGGTGGACGGTGTTAGCGTAGTGGATAGCGTAGCCGGTTACGAATCCGTGGGGCATGGGTTCGAAACCCGGTGAGAGGAGTCCGCTTTTTTCTTAAAATTTCTTATAATACTTATAGGGATTATTTTACGGATGAAATAGTAGATAATTTGTATTTGTAAATAATATTTCTGGGTTCCTGAAAATGTAATATATAACAAACTTTTAAACTTATGAAAATATATTTGGATATTTCTGAGTTTCTAGAAAAATTTCTATATTAGAAATATAATATTTCCAAATCTGTGAGCTTCTAAAACTATATTGGAAAATTTCTAAGCTTCCGGAATAAATATATTTCTCAAATTTTCAAATTTCTGTACTAAAAATATAATATTTCCGAATTTCTAAGTTTCTAGTAATATATTATTCTGAAATTTCAAAATTTCTATATTAGAAATATAATATTTCCAAATTTGTAAGCTCCTAAAGTTATATATTTGGAAATTTCTAAGTTTCAATAATAAAAATATAATATTCCCAAAGTTTGAAATTTCTGTACTAAAAATATAATATTTCCAAATGTCTAAGGTTCTAGTACTATATTATTTTGAAATTTCAAAATTTCTATGTTAGAAATATAATATTCCCAAATTTTGAAATTTCTGTACTAAAAATATAATATTTCCAAATTTCTAAGGTTCTAGTAATATATTATTCTGAAATTTCAAAATTTCTATATTAGAAATATAATATTTCCAAAATTATAAGCTCCTAAAACTATATTTGAAAATTTCTAAGCTTCCAGAATAAAAACACAATATTCCCAAATTTCTCAATTTCTGCACTAAAAATAATAATATTCCCAAATCTCTGAACTCCCAAAACTACATCTGAACATTTCTAATCTTTCAGAATAAAAATATAACATTTCCAAATTTCCAACCACCTAAAAACATATCCACAAATTTCCAAGTTTCCAGAAATATAATTATTTCGAAATTTCTAATATCAACCAATAACTCCTTAAAAACTTGCAAATCAAGAGATTCCCAAAATCATCAAAATCACCGAAACGAAACATGTTTCTTTTTTATCCGAGGACAGGCTTTGGAGATGGTGTTAAACTTTCGTCAAGTTCCACATGCTTTTAATACATTCCACGTGGTTCGAAAGTTGCGGTGTCCATAGTCATTTACAAGTTTCCCGTAAACAGCTCCCAAACCGGAGCCCTCGTATCAGCCAGTAATTAAACTTAAACTTCTTGCAAAGTGATATACCGTCGGAGGGCCGCTCGCACGTGCAACAAATACACACGAGTGCATATGTGCAACACTCATCTACGAGTACTTCATCCGAGAACTTTGCACACGTCGGCCTCGAAACGCTTCGCTCGATTCAGCCTCGTTTAATAGCGTCGATAAGTAGCTGGGAAAATTTCAACCGGCTTACGAATAAGTTTTCGACTCGTCCTCCGACTAATTTCTCCTACTATCACAGCTAGCAACTTGCAAGCAATCTGTAACCGAGCAAACGCACATCGGGTCTTCGTGAAATTTGAAATTTGGACCGTTTATTTTGAAAGTGGTGCAAGTCCATTTTTTAAAAAATTTGAGATATCACGTAATTTATATTTAATTTAGTGTAAACTTTTTATTTGTAACTGGTTAATATTTAATATCTTAAAAAGTACCAATGCTTTGTTCAATTTAAAATTGGTCGATAAAAGAAATTGCGTGCTCATTGATTATGAAAGTGGTGTAAGTCCATTTGCAGCCCGTAAATATACATTATTTTAGTTAACACGTTGGCTGCCACGGGGGTCACCGGTGACCGGCACCCGAAATTTTGTACAATCAAATAACTACCAACAGAAATGATCAAATAAACCACGGATAGCGTTAACATTAAGCTAATAATGCTAGCTATCGAATTGAAAAGTTAAATTTGAAAATTAGTTGATTATATTCTTAATAATTAGGATTTCAACGTGTCTGACTTGTTACGAGCCGGAGGGGCACGGCTGCGTAGCCGGGGCTTTATATTAGGTATATGGTAATTTGTTAAGAGGAAATAGACGCGGAGACGAACCTACGTATGGCTAACGTAGGGAGCTCCAGGAGGTTGGTTATCGAGGACGAACCTACGTATGGTTAACGTAGGGAGCCTCAGGAAAGGTCAAGACGCGAGGACGAACCCACGTATGGCTAACGTGGGGAGCCTCAGGAAGGTGATATGCGGACGAACCTACGTATGGCTAACGTAGGGAGCCGCAGGAAATGTTAGTATTAGTGCTCGTAACGTATTCGGTGCACCTCGAGCGGTAAAGGTACACCTTAGTGGGTTCAGGACGGTTTATTATAATTGATCAACACTAAATCTATTTGATTCAGTTTTATTCTAATGCACCGGGACTTACAACTGTTTAAGTGTAATTTGTCGCGGTGTTCTAACTTGAATTTAAGTTACAATATTATTTAAGTTACTTGAGTTAGTTTAGTTTCGATTCCGCGAAGCAAGAATCTAATCCTTCTCGGTTTTAACGAACGCGAGCAAACGGGGGACGACTACAACCGTAAATGAAATGCCTAACAGTAGACTGCGTACTGTATGGTTAAAGAAAATGCTCGAAGGGGACTTGAACCCGATCTCGCTAAGTTGTAATACGTCGTAAGGGAAACGTACCGACGGGTAACGTGCCCTTTCTAGATTTTGACTAGACCCAAAGTGCCTTCGCCGCAACCCTTTTTATACCCAAAAATTAGAGGAAAAAGGGTGGTGGGGGAAGTGCGCTACGTGACTTCGAGGGACAACGCCCTTGCTTCGCGTTGATCTTGAAAATTCTAGATGTGACTAATACCGGGTGTACGCGGCCAACTCCAAATAAGGAAATTTTGAGGGCGGGAACGTAACAGACTACACACGTCCGTTTTCACTGTGCCACTCAACGTGTTAAATCCGCCTAAAAGAAATTGATATAATCAAATTGCATATTAATAAATTAGTAGAAACATTGCCAGACTTGACATAATTAACCAATATTTTTTAATTGACAAGTATGCTAACCTTTAATTTTCTCGAAACAACGAAAAATGGACTTATACCACTTTCAAAATAAACGGTCCATTTATCGTCTCATCGTTTGCAAGCGGATGATTCGTCAAACTGCTGTAAATATTATTTGGTTACATTTATTCCAACAGTTCTTTTTCAATGAAATCACAACTGCACGAATTATTCGTTACTTGTCGATACCAAACCACCTAACTCGACCTGTATAAAGTTACATAAAAATCATTGTTGATTAAAAATAAACATTCGACAGTTTGTTACGACACGATGGTCGTAATAAAGAAATCCTGAAACAAAGGATTATTCGTTCCTTCATTTTCGATCGGTATTTTTCCAAAGGGTATGGTGGATCGAGAAGGGAAACCGGGAAGAAAGGAAGAGCCAGGGCTGAGAGAAAAATAGGGCCTGGAAACAAGGAGCCTACATTTTCCCCGGGTCCCTGATTGGTCGGCCTGTATCGGCTTCGTTCGTTGAAACAATCGTCGAAAACTTGGATCGAACAATGCGAATCGATGGCTTCGAACCGCGCGGAACAAACGGACAATCACCGTTGCTTTGATTCCGCGGCTTCCATCTCTGTGTTTTTGTTCCCTGTCCATTCTTATTTCCACCCCTCTTCTTTTTCTCGTTTTTTCCCCCCCTCGATCTTTTTTTCCATTCGGTTTTCCCTCCCTAGACTCGGCTCCTTTGAGCGTCGAATTAAATCTGGATCCGTGATTACCAGGAATACACGGAGAAGATTGAGCGAGCTAGACGCTTTTTATTCTTACGACGAATCTATCTCGGTATATGGACCGTTTATTTTGAAAGTGGTGCAAGTCCATTCTTTTCTAGTTACAACCTTTACACTTTTTCGGTCGCCTGATATTCACTGTTGGGTCGCAGCAATAAGCATGACAATGGCCATAATCTTCTGGTCCTAGAGTTTCAACGAATTAACAAATTTTACAACAGATTATTAACAGATATAAAACTGTTGCCGAGTCAATCTTTTAGTCAAGACCCTCTGTCTCTCGTCATCCAGCTGCAGTCCATAAAACGATTAAGTAAACCGGTACCGTTCCGACGCCGACGTCACCCGTGTACCTGAAGGTCAGGAAAAACACACAGTACACGGACCTTTTAGTTTTCCCCTTCTGCAAAATACTCCATACCCACCCCCAGATCCCACCTTGGTCTGTTCCCTTCTCTCCTCTTACTTTGAATCCCTAGTTTTAAAAACTGTTTCGAATCCTCAGAAGAACAACAACAGTCGAATCGATCGAACAAGCTCCGAATTCAGTCATACCTTTGTACAGTATACACTAAGCTTGTATCATTTATTTTCAATACATTTGTTAGCTGTACACACTGTGCAGTCTTGTGATTTTATTTGGGAACCAATGACAACATTGACCCTCCCACCTCGCATTAAACCAAATGTAAGGAATTAACATTCACCATAATTAAACTTGCAAACGACGCTGCTGTACACAGTAATTTCCACGAATTCCACAGCAGCGTTAAAAATGCCAAATTCCAACAATACAAACAACGTATTTAAAAATACACAAAGGACTCGCGTAAATATATTTGCGTGTAAACGAAAAATAACATTTTCCACGAGAGAACGAACGCGGGCGTGCGCTCGAAAAAGAAGAAACGGAGAAAAAATGGTTATAAACTCGCGAGAAGATATTCTCGGACGGTGGTCGCCACTTTGGAGTTCCACTAGTTTCCTTCAACGACAGCCGGCTCTTCCGGTTGGATACGGGGCGGCACGGTCTGTATCGCGCGTTCATTCCGGATTCATCCCGAAAATGAATTTTAGATTACAGTACGGTTGCATATCCGGTCGGGGGGATAACGCAGCTGCAACCCAGCGAAGCACGCCGTGCCCGTTTGCTTCGGCTTCGCCCTCGTAATTCCGGCTTCAGTACAACTGGTTTGTACAAGTAAATAAATAAGCAAATAAATGAATAAATAAAGCGGGGAAAACCCGGGGGGAATTTATTCGTTGATTCCGACGCTTGAATCCCCGGGACCGAGTCGCGATTTACGAGTCCTATTCACCAAACCGTGGAGAGTAACCTCCTCCCCCGACTGGCTATATTCGAGCCCCATTCGCTCATTTCGCGATCGATTCTCCGCCTTGTAAATCAACCCTTATTTGCCGGACAGGTGTTAGAAAATTCGAATAACTCGAGCCCGGTTAACGAGCTCGTGATTTGTATTCGGGAAATTTGAATTTCGAACCTTTCCTTATCTCATCCTCGAAACGTTTGATTCTTGAATAGGGGATCACCAATTAAATCGTCAAAAAATCGGGTAATTATTTAGAAGTTTGTCCTCGTCACCGATTTTATAAATAATTCGTTTTGCTGACTACACTAACTATTTATATTATACAGGGTGTTTGGTAACTGGTGGTACAAGCGAAAAGGGAGTGATTCTGCATGAAAAAAATAAGTTGAAAATGTAGAATAACATTTGTTTATACGAGGCTTTGTTTTCGAGAAAATCGACTTTGAACGAATCTTGATAAGAACCATACTGGCTGGCATTTTTAATCATTTTTTCATCAATAAAATAAATTCTTAAATATTACATCCTATATCATTAGTCATAAACGTATGACATATGATTTGTATCGAGATCCGTTCAACCACGTCATAATCAAGCTCACGCGTACTCTGAGCAAATTCAAAGTCGATTTCCTCGAAAACAAAGCCTCGTATGAACAAATTTTATTCTATACATTTTCAACGTATTTTTTTCATGTAGAATCACTCCCTTTTCGCTTGTACCACCAGTTACCAAACACCCTGTATAAAATAATATAAATTTACTATTATTATAAAATTCAATCAACAATTTTATACAGATCGTTATCCATGTACCATTGTTTGACAGCCGTTAACATTCCAGAAACAAAACTGTTGTCATTTTTGAAAATTAACGTGTTTTTCGCCTCACGGGACCACTGTGCAACGGATCGCGGAGACTACTATCTTTCAAATATTATTTATCGACGTATGATGTATTAAGCATTCCTGCACGATTCGAAGGTACAGGGAACACGTAGCAAAAGTTGGGGCAAGTTTCGTTTGCGAGTTAATTCAATCGCATACAAACTCGGTAATTAACAAATCCACAACGACGGCGGAACGAGTTGGATACTTTTCAACCAACCTTGCTCGCGCGATCTGCTACCATAAAACTGTATAAATTCGTTTCGTGTACCGAGGCTTATTACATTAAACAACCAACCGCAGCAAGTAATTGTTCCGATAATAACGGACAGCCAACGGGCACAGCCCGTTAATAATTTATCAAATAATAACGGAGACCGCTGCGAGCGTCATATTTTCGTGACAGCTCTTTGTTTCGCGATATCGCGTTTACTTTGCCAACGAATTTATAACAAATCGCGACCATACCACTTTGCCACTGATAATAACTGACCGGATATAACGGACAGGATAATTTTATCCTGTCGTGAAGTATCTATGACGCGTTTTATTATTTATATTCTCAGATTCGGAAACTAACACTGTTTTGTACCACGATTTTGTGTATACCGATTTCGAGCAAAAGGTGTCTTTTGTCGGGAATTCAAATTATCAGTTAAATATAGATAATTTGAGAAATATATTTATTGGATGTTGTCAATTCTAGCTTAACTCGTCGATCTACAAAATATGAGTATAAATACCTCAACAGGGAACAATAATTAAAAAATATTATCTTCTTCATCTTTTTATTCTTATTAGAAAGATAATCAAACATTGTAATATTATTAAATTAACAAACTTTCAGTCTCGTGTGTAAAAATTCAATCTTTGTAAGAAAAACAGAAAACAGCATTGTAATAAAATTCTTTCCTTATTCAATACCACTGTTTTCACAAATCAATGGTTGTTCTACTAAACACTTTTCACACTGCAAGCAGGTTCCCGTTGCTCTGTTACCCGAGCAATACTTAATTTGGCACGTTTTTTGTCCACTTGGAAAGGTTCTAGAAAAAATCTTTACCTGAAAGATAAATTTACGTGAAACAGTAAAATATTGTGCTATTATCAAATTTAATGGTTTCTAAAAGACGTTTATTGTTTGTTTGTTTTCTTCCACTGTTACAGATTTATATCTCGAACTTAGCAGAAGTACTTTTTTGTTCGGTTTGCTTTTATAATAATTATAATTGCTATGATCCTGTAAAATGGTTTAAAATTAGACACTGTTATGAAATCCTTCAGAGGTCAAAGGACACCTCGTGGTAGAAATAGGTATACCATATGCACATTTTTAGATATCGATGAATCAACTTAACTATTGTACGAAAAGTCAAAAAATTAATTCTGGAGAAATGATCAAACTCAGAGAATAATCTAAAATTAATAAGATTTCCAAGTCTTAAAATTTCTAAATTTCACAGTTCCTAAACGACATAAAAAAAAAGACTTAAATTCGAAGATTACCTCTGCACCCTGGATAAAATCGGTATCTCGAGAGCATGCTTTGCAGCTGGTAGCAATTTTCAGGGGTTAAAAATAAAAATTTCCGGCCATAAAATATGAACAGCAACGGCCGTATCAATTCCGTATACGCAGAAAGGTGGAAGGAGGCGCGGTTTAGCCCGGTGAATATCAAATTTAATACCACTTTTCGACGCATCTCTCGAATTGCTTACACGTACGACGGTTGTTTGTAATCCCGTTCCTCCTCCCTCGGGCCCGGTGCCGCTCGGTTGCTTTATTATTTCCTTCCTCCATACAGCTATACACCCCCCCCCCTCAATTTCCTCGCTCCAACCCCCTTTCATCGTCCAATTTGTCTCTGTGCACTCTGGTATTATGCGTGGTGCATAATGCACTCTCGGTGGCAAAGCTGCTACCACGCACGGTTGCTCTAGGCAAAGATGCGCCTCTTGGCACGCGTTTATCAACAGGGATAAAACCGTTGCTGACCGATGTACGCGTACGTTTTCAAACGGGGGAAACTTTTCAGAGCGTGGATCGATCGGTTGGCCGATAACGCGATAACAGGGATTTCGAAACGGAACGCTCGGGATCAATCCTTTCGCGGTCTGTGCGAAACACACGGCCTGCGATCATCCCCCTTCTTCGTTCTATTTCTCTTTTTGTTTTTCTAGATAGTTTACCCGTACGGATGTACGTTTCCGATCGCGATACGTTGCCAACTTGTGGGATTATCGTTTTGCTGATAAGCTTGCTTTGGCTGGGATGGATGAACGTTTCTTTCGGGTCTTCGGTTGCAAATAAACCGAGATGATATTACTCCTGGTTTCTATGTTTGAATTATTTTAGAAAGACAAGAGAATAATTAGGTGATTCGAAATGAGGGATGATGTACAGGGCGAGCCACCCGAATAACTTGGTTGCTATTGGTGGTAGGAAAAAATGTTTCGGGTCAAAATTATTTGGTATCGAGGGGCTGATCACCCGATGTTACTAGTTTTGCGATTGGTGGAGGCGTCATGGAGATACGAAGGTCATCTCTGCTTTTTTAAATGGAACGGTACGTTTTTTTACCTTTATTCTGAAAGAGTATTTCAAGGCGAAAATAATGACCTACTGGAAAGGTCATCAGAATAAAAGTAAAAAAAAACGTACAGTTCCATTTAAAAAAGCACAGATGACATTCGTATCTCCACGACGCCCCCACCAATCACAAAACTAGTAACCTCGGGTAACAAGATACAAATCAAGAACTCTCCTTGTTAGTTTTAGAATTATGGCCGTTCCTTATTCACTTATAGGAAGCGTTTCGTTCACCTCCAAATGACCCCTGTTTGTACATATGTATGTGGTTGTTGAATGTATAAATGTAAACTTTAATATATTTGGACACATATACGTATGATTCTTACGGAAAAAAATGATTTTCCTTCAGAGCCTACATATGGGCTTTCTGGCAGTTTAAAGGTTAATGGCTGAAAAGCTGATGCGACATTAAACAAATAAATAAATTAGGTAATTTTGAAAGAATTTTAATCTACAGAAAAACTTCTGTCGTATCTACCCGAGTTAACTTCAATTATCAGAATCATCGGTTTAAAACCTAGAAAATTTGTCTCGCGAACAGTTCGCGAAGTGCAACGGAAGCGTTTTACGGGCGGTAAAAGAACGAATCGATACCGGTATCGACGGCGAATCGGTAACGAGTTAGCGGTGTCGGACACGTGACAGAGAAGCAAGGTGAACAGAGGAGGGTGGTGGTATCGAGTTAAACACGGCGTACGGCCGCGCATGACGCCACGCTAATTTATTCAGAAGCGTCATAATTGCGATATCGCACGGGCTGCCATTGTGGATTACCGCAACGGAGTTGCTCTCCGCGCTGAAATTGCAAAACTCGGCTGTGTGTGTCGCGCACGCCGGGCAAAGAGGAGGGCGAGCGTGAAAATCGGAAACAGCCGCGGGGGAAATGCTAATTTCGCGATTTGTAACGCGTCGTTCCACGTTTGTAATCGACCGGCACAACCGGGTCGTAGTGTACACCAGTACACGTGTTTATTATTATTTTTTTTTCTTTCTTTTCTTTACGGTTTAGCACAAATTTCCAGGACATTTCTCTCTACTCGTTTCCCTTTTATTCTGTGCGAGTGTTAAGCTGAGTACCGTTTGCACGAAGTGATACAATCAAATACTCAGATTTATATGCTCAGGTTAGTTTGCCGATTAATTTTTTTCGACTGCGGCCCAGAATGTACCGTGTTCGTTCTATTTTTAATAACCCCTAGTAATTATCAAATATTACTCAAACGGCAAAACCTTTTTTCCCTATATCACTATTTTTTCTAGGGAAACCTATCATACCCGACACTAAAGAAAAATATTCACTAGCGTAATTACCCCTAGTTCCAATAATCCCTGATATCTAATACCCCTATTTTTAATAATCCCTAGTAATTTTCAAATGTTACTCAAACGGCAAAACCTTTTTCCCCTATATAACTATTTTTTCTAGGGAAACCTATCGTACCCGATACTAAAGAAAAATACCCACTAGCGTAATTATCCCTAGCGCAAATATACCCCTAGTTCCAATAATCCCTGATATTAAATACCCTTATTTTTAATAATCCCTAGTAATTTTCAAATATTACTCAAACGGTCAAACCTTTTTCCCCTATATCTCCATTTTCCCTAGGGAAACCTATCATACCCGATACTATACATCCCAATTTCAAAAAGACAAATTAATTAATCGATAACGAAGAGAACGTTCGTACATAAAGTTCATAAATTATTAACGAACTAAAACTTGACAGTTATACTATTTATTTTTATAATAATTAGAATTAGAATTTTGTTTTTTCATGTTTAGTTTAAAAAGAGTTTAAAAGCATATAGTAACAGTATTCTCAATAAAATTTGTCTTATTATTCACTAACGGACTGTTTGAAAATTGTTGGTACAAGATCCCTATAGGCCGTGCTATACCTTGAGGTTGGCAGCTTTATGTTTGCGAAGTTGTTCAGTTCGTCATGATTGTTCGCCGTATAGAGAACGCGTCGCGCGTCCACTTTTATATATTTTTTTCCCCATTAATTACATTTATACGATTAGTGTTTAGTTTCTATTATACTTTAATATCATTACTCTTTGTACCTATCTATATTTCTTTATAAAAATTATGCGCAACTCTGTCAAAAATAAAAATACCCATCAACCCGAACCGTCTTCTTAATAGTCACATTTTAGCTGACTTTTGACCCGCAAGTCAAAAAAACTTGCCGACGCCTGTCTTACGATTCATTATAATAGTAACGATACTTTCTGGCAAATATCTCGCAAACTAAAGCCGACCGGCGGTAAGTCACAATGGAAAAAGTATTTGACTTTCATCGAAATCCAAGAAGGCGTCGGTTTTCTAAATAATCACCGAAGTCTCAAAAAGAAAACACGAGAAAACGAAGATTCCACGATGACTTGGTGAACAGATTGTTATTACCCGATTATGAAGAAATCTTCGGCAACGATTGGTGGGTTTCGAAGTAGTTGGGTGTAAATGGAAGTCGGTCAGCGGTGGGTCGCATCAGATTAGCCGATTGATAGATCGTTATACTTGGGCAAAGTTTTCGGAAACGGTGAAAGTTCGAAGCGCATAGTTTCCAACTGACTCTCGGAAGAGACATCAAGTATACAGGAAGCTATCGAGCATCCGGTGGTAGTCTGTTTGTAATTAGGCTGGTTGTATCGAAGCAATTAGATTCTGCTCGATCGGTCGTTTCAGTTACCGACGGTAATCAGTTCGGTTAAACGTGGCAAAGCGAATCAGCTTTCAACCGGCACGTTCGATACTACCAATAAATATTCAGAAAAGGATGTTTGTGGCAAATGAATGTAATTATTGTAGAGATTTCACGCTCGATGTTGTTTTACCATTTGTGAGTAACAATTTCATTCGTTCGTCTTTCGTCTTTTCGTGTTTACGTAGGTGGTTTACTAACCCTTTGAACTCGAAGCATATTTGGATGTAATTAACCCTTTCGGTACGAGCGCTCTTTCCGCCGCGACACTCCCGCTGTACGAGGTGCCTCGCCGAAAACGCGCACATAGCACATGGTCAGTCCTCCTTTGTGTGAAGACTTTTCTAACCTTATACAATGATCTATGCTTAATATTAGGTTGGTGCATATGAAATGTCCGATTTTGTTTCATCAGTTTTTGAAATCTGCTTACTCGATAAATATTCGTGTCTTTGAGATGTTTCATATATCGATTCGAAGCTTAGAATCTCCTCTTTCACAGATAATTTTCATTTTGCAATATTTACCTTATTTACGCATCCTTTTCAAGTTTTTATGAAATATGTATTAACCTGATTTTTGGGAAAATCATAAAACGCTTTGATTCGTCGAAGAAAATATGCAGATTCCTAAGACTTTTATTTTAAAATAAAATTTGTTAAGATTTACGTGTATAAACGTATCTTTCTTTGATTTCTGTGAAGCACGAATAATCGTAATTTTTCCGAAAATTTGATGAAACGAAAATAGAAAACTTGTCATTTCTTGAAAGAATGTACAGATTATAATCATTCTTATTTTGATTATTAACGTTTAATCTAAAAAATGTGTGTTTATTTAAAGTTGTCATTATAAATCCGACATTTCATATGCACCAACCTAATAAAACAATGCTTTTTTCCAAGTGTTGTTTGTAACTTTAATATTAACACGTTGGCTGCCACGGGGGTCACCGGTGACCGGCACCCGAAATTTTGTACAATCAAATAATTACCAACAGAAATGATCAAATAAACCACGGATAGCGTTAACATTAAGCTAATAATGCTAGCTATCGAATTGAAAAGTTAAATTTGAAAATTAGTTGATTATATTCTTAATAAATAGGATTTCAGCGTGTCTGACTACACACGTCCGTTTTCACTGTGCCAGTCAACGTGTTAAGCACGGATTGCTACATGAATGCCGGATATATCCGGCACTCGCCCACACAGGTCATCGGATGGATGTCGGATATATACGGCGCTCCCCCACATAGATCATCAGATCCACGCCGGATATATCCGGCACCCGTACCGAAAGGGTTAAGTCGACATAATCCTTCCAGTAAAGCTTCCAAAATCCAAAAGCATGATTTCAGAAGAAAATTGCTACCAAACGGGCTACGTCCCGTTCTTCGACGGCAAATTCGAAACGATGGGGCCAAAAAAAAGTTGGGAAAACGAGGAAGACAAAAGAAGAACGAGGAGTAGGAAAAATTACCAACGTCAAGAACAAATCCTACGTAGAGACAGGAAGCACAAAGCCACGTTGAAAAACCGCTCGCTGGTAAAGAAAGAAAAGCGCGGAACGAAGGGCTGAGAGGTGACAAGGAGGGGATGATAATAGGGTGAGCCACGAGGGACGTTTAAAACGCTCGAAGACGCGAGGCTGGTTTGTTTTCGCGAGCGGACAGCGTGACCAGAAAAGCCACGGTTTACCTGCAACTTCCGTTTCCCATCCCCCGCGTTCGTGTTTCTTCTGGCTGTCAGTCGCGGAGGAAGGAAAGCCAGTGCTCGCAGGATGATAAAAGCGGTCGTCGACGTGGAAACGCGGGGGAAAAAAAAAAGCGTGATATGAATTATTATCAGACTCGTACACAGAGAAATCTCTTCTCTTTTTTCATTTTTTCGGGAGCATACACAGGGCCTGTTGTTTGTAACGCGTAAATTTGGACGTTGCGCCGAAGGGTGAATTCGTCCCCGGGCTTCGGAAGGTTATTACGTAGCTCTTCAGCTGTCTCGTTAATTATGAAAACTCTCGACCTTTTAACGAGCACCACCGCCACTCGCCACTTTTTTTTTGTTTCTGTTTTCCAAGGGGTGGGGGGTGGACACATTTATACCCTGCCTGGCGGAATGCTGTCGTCGAATGTGTGTGCTCTTTGAGTTTTTAAAAGGACAATATTTTTTATTTTTGAAACAATACATGTAATTAGGAATGAACCCTTTGCACTCGAGTGGCTATTCAAATTTAAGTAGAATTTACATTAGAATATAGGAAATAAGTGATAAAAATTAGAATAAATGTAGTAGTTTTCTTCTAAATTAGTGCTTGTGGATTTTGGAAGATTTATTGGAATAACAATCTCCACTTAACACATTGCGGACGAGTTCCTCGCGCTCAAAATGCCCTCAAAGACCGCACATTTTCATTGCATCTATGTGTAATTTCTCTGCTTTTATAGGGTCTAATTTCATAAAATCAATTTTTGTTTTAAATTTTTCAGTAACAGATTGAAAATATAGACGATTCTTTCAAAAATGTGTAGAAATAAAACACTTTATAAGATAAGATACGTACGATGATCGGCACAGATCTACAGGCACTTGCTATAATGACAGATTATTTCTACATGCTTAGAATGATTCAGTTGTTTCACAAAATCTGCTTAGGAATGCGAGATGCTTCGTTACGATGGTAACGTAACATAAATATTTGTGACTGATTGCTTAAGCTGCTGATTGAATAAAAAGCATAAAAAAACGAGAAATCTCGTGACCCGTCCGCAACGTACAATTTGCTAAAAACGAGATATCTCGTGACCCGTCCGCAATGTGTTAATTACATCCAAAAATGCTTGTATTGCGATACGAACGGTGTTAACGGGTCACACTTTTAGTATCAGTTTACCTGCGTTGAGAAATTACTGATTCCTGAATTGTAATTAGTGTGTGACAGAGTTGATAATGAATAAAGAACAGAGGCGTTCGGATTTCCTCTATTTTTAAATATTCGGATTGTATTGATCTGAATTTCAAATCTGAAGTATAATGGTATTCGAATGCTCGAACATTGGAATACATGTATAAT
Organism: Stelis phaeoptera; assembly: GCA_943735885.1. NCBI lineage: Eukaryota > Metazoa > Arthropoda > Insecta > Hymenoptera > Megachilidae > Stelis > Stelis phaeoptera. The sequence continues at coordinate 20,759,726 of OX030930.1, forward strand.
ATTTGAATTTTAGTTACAGCCGTAGGTCGGACTAAATTCTATCCTAACCCTACCGCGTCGATTAAGGGGTTAGGCTACTGTAAAGCAAGAAAAAATAGGCATATTTTGAGAATTATTTTCAGCAAACTGATAAGCAGGCCTTTATTGTAGAAAAATAATTTCTGTGTAATGATTAAAGTCAGAATAGAAGCTGTACAGCATTTCTTCGATGACACCGTTTTTTGTTAACACGTTGGCTGCCACGGGGGTCACCGGTGACCGGCACCCGAAATTTTGTACAATCAAATAATTACCAACAGAAACGATCAAATAAACCACGGATAGCGTTAGCATTAAGCTAATAATGCTGGCTATCGAATTGAAAAGTTAAATTTGAAAATTAGTTGATCGTATTGTTAATAATTAGGATTTCAGCGTATCTGACTACCCACGTCCGTTTTCACTGTGCCAGTCAACGTGTTAAGGGCAAACGGGCGGACCCGCAGTTCCTGCAATTTTAAACTTAGGATAAAAAACCGAAATTGTTTCGATCGTATACAAGAACAGCTACCGAAATACGTAGGATTTTTTTTATATATTGATTTCTGCATAAATGGTACGTTTTCTTTTAAAAAGGTTTAAAAGTTCAAAAAAAAGTCGCCAGAAAATTATTTATAACAAAAGAACTACGCAATATAATGAAAAAATCCTACGTAGTTCGGTAGAGAATTCAGTTTTGAATATACAGTTAAATTTTCAAGTAGATTGCTGAAGATTTGTTTGATTTATGAGTTCGCTCAGTTTGAAAAATGCGTTTAAAGTTTTCAGCAGTAAAAATTACAGACAACTCTTATTATTCGCCTTCCAGATTAATGTCCTGCTCCTGCGTTTCTTTTCTGAGCGTCTTCCACCTGATCCGTGTCTGTTTTGCAGATTTCGAGATTTTCCCCACCCACAATCTTTTACCTCTTAAGCTAAAAACAAATTTTCAATTTTTTCGAAATCCTAGGGTGGCCTAACCCCTTAATTTTACCATTTGAAAATATTTCTTCTACGAAAACACAAGAACGGCGGAAAAGAAACACTATATCGTTACTTTTCTTTGGTAAATTTTTTCCCCAGTTTCTACAATGTGGAGAATATTTAAGAGGGTAATTTTGATACGTGGAAAATTTAATAAACGAGACCGAGAGCATTCCGACACACGCGATTCTGTATCCTGCCAGTTAATGTTTCGTAAGGAAAGGATCCACGAAGTAGGAAAGGCTTTAATATCAACCTCGGTGTACGCTCATCCCTCGTCGCTCCTTATAAAGCCACGACAGAGCATCCAAAATAATCTTCCAGCGTAACAGTTCTTCTTCAACGGCTTTCAACAAAAGCCAATCCCCTTCCCTCACTTTCTCTTCGTCTCATTCCATTTTTTTTTTTACCCTCGAGTTCTTATTAAACTGTTTCCAGTCCATAGTCTACGAGTTCACAGTTCCTTCGGAGTGTCGTCGACCCTGTATTATTATCCATGAAGATCTCGTGTTTATGACGTTTCTCGAGCGCCAATAAACGGTCACGGTTATTATTAGACAGCCGTATGCTGCCGTTAGAAATTAGAGCAATTTCAGTCGTGCAACGTGACCGGCGTGCAAAGTGGATTTTTTATTTTCTACAAACTGGAGATAAATATTTAACCCGTTCCACGAGTCAAGCTTTGGCGGAAAGCAGTAATTTGTATATTAACACTTAACAGACGGGTTGTTTCTTCTCTGTCTTTATCGGTTTCCGGGCATTGTTGGATATGTAATTTATGTAGTATCGGGACTTCTATACCCAAAATATAAAAAAAGGCGTCGTGGAGAAATAGAGGACAGTCGGACGGTGGTTGGTCTAGGTGGTAGCGCGGCCGCCTACAAATCTAAGGTTCCCTGGTTCGCTTAACTGAAAGTTTTAATTTTTAATTTAATTGTTAACACCCAGTCAACAATCTTATGGCGGAAGGTGTTGTATGCCAACGCATTATGTTATTTTAGTTAAGACCTTCAAACACCATAAATCAACCTCCAGCAGCAAACATCCCAAGATCCTTTAATTATAATAGTTGATGATTTCTCATCGTCATTAGTCATTGCCGAACTCCGAACCTCGACCTTGCTACCTCATCCCTTATTGACCACAGAATTCAAGATAAAACCCTACTTCTGTAGGAAATCGTGAAACCCAGGCTCCTACCAGTCGGCTACTCTTACGCATTGCTCCACAGTCCGCTACAGCTTTTTAGTTTCCACGATTCTCTCTTCACTATTGGGTCTGGAGGTCCCGATACCACACTTCTCTATTTCCCAAATCTATAAAACCACCAATTCCCTTGAAACAGTAGAACAGAACAGTGGGAATCGTTTTAGAACGCTTAACTGCACGCCTGATACGTGACAGACTGCGAAAAACGTAAAATAAATACGTTGCCCGCATGGCAAGTGTTAACGTGACCCGTTACCGTTAAGCGTTAAGAACTGGTAAACCGTTTCAAACCTTTCGCGGGAATAGTAATTGTTGTATTAAGAATTTGGGAATTAAGTTAGCTGCGCGTTAACGCGTCGAATGGCACAGTGAAAACGGACGTACGTAGTCAGACACGATAATAATCCTAATTATTATTAAGGATGCCAGTCGATTAATTTTCAAACGTTAACCTTTCAATTCGATAGCCAACATTACTAGCTTAATATTAACTTCTTTTTGTCAATTATTTGATTGTAAAAAATGTCGGGTGTCAGTTGTGAAAGAATATTTATTAATAATTGAATATAATGATAATGATATAACTAAATCTTAACAACTAATATATGAAATAAATCTTATTAAACTCTCTTATACTTTATACGCATTTTCACTTAACCATACATTTTTACGACTGTCTTCTTTCACACCACTCTTACCATCTCTCTCAACCGTTCTTTCGTTACCAACCTCAGCATAATACTAACCTAATAATAATAATACCAACCTAATCTAAGCTTAAAAATAACTCCACATCAGTCATCAAATAAATTTTTTCTGTCTATTTGCAAGAGTAATTTAGAACTTATTTCTCCTACACTTTACGATCAAATGATAGCCACCTCGAGTTGAGAAGCTGAAATCCTAACGGGACAATAATTGACAGTCCGATGTCAAGTGTCTCCGGTGTTGATTTTATAAAGTAGCTCGATCAACACCTGAGAAACTAGCAACGAGTTTAATCATTAACACGTTGTGTAAGTTGTGATAATTTGACGATACGAAGCAAACGTTGCGTCTGTTATAAAATATTGGGTCATTAAGTATGAAAATTTACAGATAGGAAATAAACTATATCATTTTTTTTTTCTGACAAACAGAAATAATTTATTTTTATTCGAAGTATGACCTCATATTACCTATACACTTTTGCCATTTTAATTCTGCAGCGCGGGAGTCGATAAAGTTACATGAAGGAGTTTTCGACAGCCTGTTGGGATATCAAGTTTTTTCCCCACCAAGAAATTATCCAAATTTCGGAAGAAATGGTAGCTAATGCGTGGCAAATCTGGCAAATATGGTGGATGACGAAGGGTTTCTAAATCCAACTTCTGTAGTTTTGTCACGGTGATTTTAGCGTACAAAAAGATCGGTGCAGAACCCATTTTAGAGGAGAATGAAACACAATATCTTTGACACACAGGATAGATTTTATTCAATTATGTATTGGTCATTTTGATCGATAACCTCTTGCCATCTTTCTACCAACTTAGGTTGTGCAATAGCGCTATGAAAAACAAATGCAAATCGATAAACCGAACAAACTTATTTGCCAACCCAATAAAATGATGGGTGTCACGAAAAATTGTTTATCTCCGAAGCTATCAATGATATTATAACAAATGAAAGTGATAAATAAAAAGCGAAGATACATCTTCCATACGAGCCTAGTTTCATGCTAAAATTCCTAGGAAATCGAGAAATAATAAATCTCAAAGTTCACGTTCCAACAGTTGCAAAGTTTCATACCTAACACGTTGACTGCCACGGGGGTCACCGGTGACCGGCACCCGAAATTATTTGCAATCAAATAATTAACTAAACAAACGAACGAAATAGCGTTAATATTAAGCTGATAATACTAACTATCGAATGTGAAAGGTTAAATTTGAAAATTAGTTGATTATATTCTTCACGCGTTGGCTGCCACGGGGGTCACCGGTGACCGGCACCCGAAATTTTGTACAAACAAATAATTAACAACAGAAATGACGAAACAAACCACGGATAGCGTTATCATTAAGCTAATAATGCTAGCTGTCGATTGGAAAGGTTAAATTTGAAAATTAGTTGAATATATTCTTAATAATTAGGATTTCAACGTGTCTGACTACACGCGTCCGTTTTCACTGTGCCAGTCAACGCGTTAACGACCCAATATATTATACATATTCTCTTTTATGTGCACCTTTCATAATCGAACCGACACACACCGGTTTCAATGAAACTCATCCTGAATACAATTCTCAAGAAAATATCTTACACGTATTTTTTTTATATCAGCCATCGTTCACATTAAAGGGGTGATGGTAACCCTTACAGATAAAGACAGGCAATACTTGTTGGTACACACAGTTCTTCGATTCAATTACGAGAACGGCCGGTTAAGTTTTACATAAAACATCGAGCGAACTCCTGTTAACAAACGTAGCAAAGAACGCGTTATCAGCGTATATATATTTACGAAATTGTCGAGATAATTGTAGTTCACCGAACGTCAAGGGACACGAACGAAGGGTCGGGGCAAAGGAGGGGATAGCGGACAATAATTGCGATCGGATATCGAGCGAGAACAGTCGATGGAGCGCGGACAACCGTCGGTTTCCGGTGACCGACCATCGATCCATCGCCACGGCCGATTCGATTAGCGTCGTCGTACAAACGCGCAAAACTGTTTCTCAGCTAATTAATCTGATTATCGTCGGACCGTGTCCCGGGAGAACATTTTATTTTTCCAACGATGGACCGAGATACCTTTTTCACGAACAAATCGATCCTTTGCTTTTTAATTTCATCAACGGACGAATGTGATCTACGATTTGTCTAACCTTCTTCTCTGATTTCTTCTTTATTGAGCGAAGTTCGGTGAATTTAAATGGAAACTATTTTAGCCCTTTTTTAACTCTTGTGCTGGAAATTATTATTTTAGATTTCCGATGTAGAGAAACCTTTTGTTTGGCAATTACGAAATTAGGGCTGTAACGAAAATTTGAAATATAGATTTATACGAATTATTAGAATATTCTGATGCTAGGATTCAAAATTTGTCAGCTTTCAACGAAACATTCTCGTATACGGTGCAGAACTTACTGATTTATGACCGGCCCTGTATCCGACATTCGGGAATTAATGGAAATCGAAGGGAGACAAAATAATTTCAGTGCTTGAGACACGACGAAAGTTTAACGTTGTAATTTACTTGGATTTTAATCTTCGTACAGTCGTACCAACGCGTACGCATGCAATTTTCATTTTGAGCACCGAGATTCGATAATGTAATTGGTTTAACACGCTGCCAGAAATGATTGTACAGAGAATATTACAAGATACGAGAATATTGGAGCAACTTAATTATCATAATGCATTTTTTCCATGAAAAACGTTGCTTATTGCCTTTGTACAATTTAAGTTCACAGCCGGTTGAAACGGAAGACACGTGTTAATGAATAAAGTTGTATAAATGTGAATAATATTATTTACCTACCTCTGTTTTACTTCTGTTGATCGGTGATTCCCTGAAGAACCTGCGAACAAAAGGAAATAAAAGTTAGCGGAAAATTAATAATTTCTAATAAAATATAATAAAGACCTATCATTACCCAGGTTACTGCAGTAAACACTAGAAGCTCAAAAATACTTAATTCTAACATCGATATATCATAGAAATGATCAAAAACAAAATTAATAATTTTTAGTAATTTCATGTTAATTACAATATATAACTTTTGTATTTCACAATTTTAGGTATTATAAAAGATCATTTTAATAACGCTTTAAATTATTGGGCTGGCAATTAAGCGATTGCGGATTTTAAATAAGAAGGAAAATTCCACATTTTTATTTGAAAATATAACTTTAAATTAGGTGTTAATTTAATTGTCGATGACAACTAAAAATAATTCACTGTCATAATTCATAGAATTATATGAGATTTTACATCATCATCATCTGAAGGCGCAAGGTCAGGGCTAGCTCCAATAATTTTTGGCGAGTGACCAAATTTTAAATTCCCAAATTTCGAACTGTCAGATCTCAATTTTCCAAATTTCCAAATTTCGAAGTTTCAAATCTGAAATATCTAAATTGAAAATTTCCAATTGTTTTAATCCTTTAATAACATTTTATTTTTATTATCTTTTTTGTAATTAATTTGATTTTTGAAGGATTAATTTATTTTAATGATAGAGAAAAAATTTTCTTTACTGATTTATTTAGATTATATTAGATTAATATTTTTAATACTTTTAATCAAAGGTGGAAGTCCAAACAGCAGGAGAACAATATAGATTAGGTGCTTTGAACACAGTGACGAAACAAAAGAAAGTGCAACACAAAACCTACTATTCTATGATCGAATAATTTCGTACGTTTCATTAAAATTCCCGAATATATCAAATATAAGGTATCATAAAAACCGTGGATTCAAAAAAATGTATAACTGTCAAAGCGTGGAAAAGAAAAAGAAAAAAAATATCCGCACGATGGAAAGTTTCAATCTCGGTGACATTTGTCGCGTTAGGAAACATTCGATTCCGACAGTATTTCACGTGACAACCTTAATCCGCTAGCATTTCTCGTCCCTCCTCACTCCTTTCCTACATCTTTCCGAACCGCAATTACACCCCGCGATTCCATAACATTTTCTGCCATTATTCCCGGACTCGTCTGAAATTTCTTTCTCCTTTGTCGTGAAATCCCACCCTCCTATCCGCCCCTTGAAATTATCATTTCACAGCTTCTCCCTGTTCCCCGTTAATCCCCCTCGCAACCATCTTCAATAATATCTGCTTCTTGCTTAATGCATTCTTTCCTCTTGCATTTTCACACGTATGCACGTTTCCCGAATCGTTTTCTGATCTTTTCGAAAGGCTTTTTTAATCATCGAATAACCGAGCCTGGAATCAATCGTGACACTATTCGTCTCGGCTTGGAAATATCGCATTTTTAGGAACTTAGAAGTTTCGTAATATCTTTACGATAGAGGCATACATTTGTGAATAGAAATCTCTGATACATATATCAGGAGGTAGTAATTATAGAAAATAAAACAAGTATTCCAAAATTCAAATTTATATTGTCCAACTATCTATATTTCGGAAAAGGAGTTTTTAGACTTTCTTTTTTAATCACTGTCGGCTTATTTTATGCTTGTTAGAAAAGTCGAAATAAATAAATGCCCGAAGCAAGCCATGTGTTTCTTCTTGGCGCGTTTCCCCGGTCAAAAGACTTGGTTAGGGATGGTCAAGGGTGTCCTCACGACCGTGATTTTATTGGCATTCGCTGTGACGAGTCATAGAATACATATAGTTACCATTTTAAAAGGCTACACGACGCTTCAGTTATTATCACGCCCTATCGGTGTCTTACATGCTATTAACGGGACATATTTAATTTACCAAAGTATTATTAAACTGTGAAATTGAAGTTTTATACACACCTCGTAGTGTAGTACAATCGTATAGATTGTAAGAGTCTATATCTGGTAAACTACAGGATATTTTGTTGATTTGCTTCACAATTTCACAACGTTTGAGAAACTATTTAGCCGATGCGTCCCCTCCGTTGACAAAGCAAGGGCCCGCCTTGCCACGTCAAGATTGAACCCTCCATCGTCCATTGTTCGCTATCGGTATATTTGTATTTAGGATACTATGACGTAGTACTATATCAGAGATGGGGAACCCTTTTACCATTAGAGGCCACATTTAAAATTAAGCGGTAATAAAAGAGGCAGCTATAATTTTTTATATTTCACTGTTGGTATTTTTATTTATTATCCAGATTTTTTAATTTTAATAAACAACTACATGACACAAAGAAATAATATTAATAGAAGTATTTTTAAATAAACCTATTTCATTTTAAAGAAATACAACAGAAAAATTGTTGTATGCCAACGCATCATGTTATTTTAGTTAAGACAACGCGGCCTACTCATCCTTCTTCAAACACCATAGATTAACCTCCAACAGCAAACATCCCAAAATCCTTCCTTCAACAGCTGATGATTTCATCTTTACTAGTCATCTCCGAACTCCGAACCTCGACCTTGTTACCTCATCCCTTACTGACCACTGAACCCAAGATAACCCCTACCTCTCTACCTTCCAAATTTATAAAACTACTAGTTCCCTTGAAGAAAATCAGAACAGTCGGAACCGTCTTAGAACGCGCAATTGCAACTGCACGCGAATACACTTTATACGTACACCTAACTTCGTCATTTCGCTCGACGTTGTACCTTTATCGAATACAATAAACAAACAATCGGCAGCGGAATACAACAAAATAATAATATTAAGTCGTCATCTAAATATAATTAAATATTAATTAATACAAGAGCTAGCTTTTATGAAGGCCGCACGTTCCCCACCTCTGTACTATATCCTTTCCAGGTGTCTTCAAGACCGCGAACGAACCGAACGAGGCGGGCCGTGGTACTCGGAAAATGTTTCAGTCTTACCATCGTGTATAATAATTGAAAGTGTCAGGAGCCTCATCGTCTCGTCTCTCGAGAACGATATTCGACACGGAACGTCACAGGTAAAGTAAAGAACGCGAGAACAACTCGTCAACTATCCTCTCAGAAAGACCTTTCATCCCCTTGCCCGATGCGCAAGAAAAAGTCTCCATTCGGCTGCCCGTTTCTCTTATCATCTTTTCGATGACAACCACACACCGTTCCTCCATCCTCTTCCAACGTTTCGTTCCTGCCATCTTTTTCTCCTCGTCGTCGCCGGTTTATCGAGGCATCCGTCTGTTCTGTCGTCTCCGTCGCACCGTTTCGTCTCGTCTCGTCGTGTGCAAATGCGTTTCTGAAAGGGTTGCAGAGTCTGTCTGTGGCACGACGTGCGACGAATTCTACGGACAGCTCGTCTGCATCCGGCTGGCGAGGAGAGAGAGAGAAAAAATCACCGAGCACACACACACACACGCGCACGAAGAAACAGACGCCGTGAAGGGGGGAAGGGTGCGAGAAGAATCGGATACGGAGGGTTGACGGATGAATCGAGAAAATATCGTAGGGGAAACGCAGCGATTCGAGCCACGTGAACGGAATACTCAGCGACGTACCGTGTATATTTGTATTGTAAAGTCCGATAGTGTTTTCCGCCTCGATAATGTCCATACTTCGACGCGTTGTTACACCGTGATTGGAGATAGGTATTCCGTGGTTCGAACGACATTACTCGATATCGTCGACCCACTCTCCCTTCGACATCTTATATCAGTCGCTAACCAACCCGTAGTCCCAAAATCTTTTATCCTCAACAGGTATTCGCTATTACCCAGTATTTTAGATATCCTGACCTTTCTTCTCTAGCCATTTTCTCGCGACACGAATATTTATGTATCCGGGCCTTTTTCTCTTTTTCACCCGATCCGATATCTGAACGCTCCTTAAAAAGGCCCTTTTCTCCTATTCCTTAGGCAATGACATGTTTATGCGACCGGTACCATTTTCCGGAATTCTGCTCAAGTCTCCTCCTATTTTCCAAACGATCCCTACCCCTGATTTTTCCGCCAAAACCCTCTTATGAAACGAGGACTCGAGCAACGTAAGACATAGTATTCTATCGACACTCTGTCAGTGCTACACGCACCTATAACCATTGTACTCGGTTTGTGTAAACTTTGAAACAATATATAATAAAATTAAAACCAAACCAACTCGGCCTTCTTTGATTCGACGACAATATAGTCGTCGATATAGTATAATACTCGAGCGGCTCGCTTGGAAATAATATTACAACCCTCTTCACTGTTTTTAACACGCTGCTTCCTCATCTATGTCTGTGCACATTTTTCTTGGCTCGGGAAGTTGATTGTTGAATCAATTTTTCAGGGTGAAAAGGTTCGCGTGGGGATGTTGGTCGAGTTAGGGAAATGAGGGCTTGGAAATTTTATTGCTTCTGTCCGGAAAGTCGGCGACGCACGGAACTTTATACTCAAATCTGTTACAATATGTTTTTAAACTGTTATTAAACTAAACGTGAAAATACAAAATTCTGATTCTAATTATTATAGAGACAAATATAACTGTCAAGTTTTATGAACTTTATGTACGAACGTTCTCTTCGTTATCGATTAATTAATTTGTTTTTGACATTGGGATGTATAGTGTCGGGTATGATAGGTTTCCCTAGGGAAAATGGTGATACAGGGGAAAAAGGTTTGACCGTTTGAGTAATATTTGAAAATTACTAGGGATTATTAAAAATAGGGGTATTTGATATCAGGGATTATTGGAACTAGGGGTATTTACGCTAGAAAATATTTACACTAGGGATAATTACGCTAGTGGATATTTACAATAGGAACAATTTTCACTAGGGATTATTGATCCCGGAGAAAATTATACTAAGAAATATTGAAACTAGGTACTGTTGACCCTAGATATAATAAGACTAGGGAATATAGACGCTAGGGACAATTATACAAGGGAATATTACAACTTGCAAAATTATACTAGGGAGTATTAGCACTACGGAAAATTAAACTAGGGAGATAACTACGCTAGAGAATATTGATACTAGCGATAATTACACCGGGGTATATAAACTTTAGGGATTATTTACACCAGGAGGTATTGAAACTAGAGATTATTCATCCAAGGTATAATAAGACTAGGGAATATAGACTGTTAGGATTAAGGGTATCGCGGGAGAGTAATCAAGAGAATCACGATGAAACACAATATATTTAGATGATAGAAACATAAGATATACATAAGTGTATGCCGACACGCGGTTAGACGCAATCTGTGCGTAGACCGATCGACTCGCCACCGACGTACGACGAGACGCGGCAATCGTGCCAACGTAAAATACGACGCGGTGGTCGCGTTCGGTGATTGGAACTGCCGTCGTACCAACATAGACGCTAGGAATAATTACACTAGGAAATATAGACGTTAAGGGTTATTTAAACTAAGGGAAATTGCACTAGGGAATATTGAAACTAGGAATTGTTGACTCTAGGTATAATAAGACTAGGGAATGTAGACGACAGGGATAATTATACTAGGGAATATTACAACCTGCAACATTATACCAGGGAGTATTAACGTTTCGTATGAATCCACTAGGGAATATTGACACTAGGGATTATTCATCCATGGTATAATAAGACTAGGGTATATAAACGCTAGGGATAACTACACTAGGAAATATAGATCTATTCCGTCTATGTTCGTTTCTGCAACTTTCTAATCAAACCAAAATATTAATCTATTATATTTACATTACTTCAAAGTGTTTGTTACGTGTGTATGTTTTATCATATTTATTTTTATATATATTATTACTTTATTTGCGTAACTCAAGTGAGTCACTTGGTGACCCACGGGTCATACGTTTACCGACGCCTGCTCTAGGCTCAGGATTTTTAAATGCTTCAAGCTAAACACAGCTTCTCCAACTATATTTCCATAAAAAAAAAGATAGAAACTCGCCCGGATGTTCGACGACGCACGGGTGTGACGCAGTCCCGAGGGTCAACAATGATCAATGCGTCCAGCACTGAGAAAACCATTATCTTCTGTCAACCCTAGTCAACCGAAACAGTCATGCACCTCTCCCCCAGAACAGTCATACATCTTTCCATCGAACAGTCATCTCCGTCCCAAAGTCCTAGTCCATCCACACATCAACCCCACCAAAAACAGCCTGTATATAAGGATACAATTCCGTCAATAAAGCTGCTGGTTGCTTTCTCGCTGAAAAGTGTTACGGTTCCGTCAAACCTTACTCCTTCTAAATATATCTACGGATTATTTAAAACAGTTGAGTTTAATGAGTTGCGCGTAACACGGGACACGGCATATCAATATTCCCGCTACGCGGTTCTTGGCATTTGAAACCTCCTGTCATTTATTTATCCCTTTCCTACAGAATTCGAATTAAGCGTACAATCCAACTCCGATCAAAAGACACCGATATCCACTCGCAACTTGCCAACAAAGTCGTTTCTCGTTCAATTCTCGAAACGGGTGTATCCTTAAACTTCCCGCTCTTCCCTCGTACACGAAGCAGAAATACTTCGTTAACGTTGACGAGAGAAGACGAGTGTTTCTTACGACGGGGTAACGAACGATTATTCAAGCCCTGTTTCGAAAGTTGGCCGAGCCGCAAGCAACTTCCGTAGAACCGTCGTGCTTCGAAGCTAATCCCTGCAAGCATCCTTCTCGCTTCTCTGTTCCGTTGTTCATGAATTTATTGGCTCCTATAGGATGCCTATAAAATCGAGCAGCTCGTATCCCATGAAAATCAGCTACGTCGTAGACGTTCGTGCCACGGCCTCGCTTAATAAGTTAAACCCGTGGCGGGCAGAGATTAAGATGAATAAAATCGAGCCAACGATAAGACGAAATCATAAAACGCAGCTGCAACTTCGTGATAAAGGCTGAAAGATCTTTGGTACACGGTTAGAGAAAGGGATGATAAGATTGAGAGGAGGAGCAAAAGCCAGCGAACTAACGTGAGAAAAGGAGAGCTCCGCGAGAAACAGAGAAGACAAGCAAGGGAAGTAAATTAAAGGAATGATCGTGGATTCAGTTTTATTTTTCTAAGAGGGGGGAAATGAAAAGTGATGGCTAAGAAAAATGGCAGAGGATGAAAAACTTTAGGGAAATAAAAAAAAAGAAACTTCGAGAGGGATTTTCTAGATTTAAGAGTCCTGGAAGGAGAAAGATTTTTTTGTTAAACAAATCGTATGTCATGGGTGTGTATCAGAAAAGAAAATTTCACGATCTTTATTTATTCCGATTCTTCTTGCTTTTTTAAATCAGAGAATTATATGTGCAATTTTAATGAAGAATTCTGTAGAAAATAAAAAGAGTCAATATAACGTGATAACAATGCCACGAACACAGCAACAGTGTAACAAGAATCCTACGCCGTAGCCAAGGCATAATGTTATTATCATTATTACTCAGAATGTTTAATTATACCAGTAACAAAGGTAGAATGTAATTCTACGAGATTCTTTGTTACCGTACAAAAAATAACGTCTATTTTATTTGTCCGTGTTCACATAAATTTTTGCCAAACAACGAACAGAGTCTGTTGCAACGGGCGCGGTGAGTCGAAAACCTAAAGCCATTATTTTCCGCAGTTTCTCTCATCGTTTGAAGCTTTCCGTTAATTACCGACCGTGACAAAAAAAAAATCGTGCTTTAATCACTCGACCATGAAGATAATAGACGACAGGTGGTAACGGAAAAGCGAGAAACACATATACAAAAAAAAAAAATTAACAATAACAAGAAGGAAAAAAACAAACAAAACGAGAAAGAAAATATATCGGTTTTTGTGTCAGGTGTTTCTGTTGTCGAGCGACGAACGATAAATTCGTTCGTTTGTATTGCTTTCCATAATTCTTTCGCTGTGTCACCATTTTTCTGCTCGCTGATAGAACTACCAGCTTCATTTTGGAGCATTATATACGCACGGAGTGTCCCGACGAAATTTCTGCACGTTTCGAATGCTAACACGTTGACCGGCACAGTGAAAACGGACGTGTGTAGTCAGACACGCTGAAATTCTAAATATTAAGAATACAATCGATTGATTATTAAATTTAACCTTTCGATTCGATAGCTAGAGCGTTATCAGCTTAATATTAATCGCTTCTTTTGTTAATTATTTGATTGTAAAAAATTTCGGCCACAATGTGTTGATATCGTTCGCTTGGTCAAAAAGTTGTCGCGGTTTCGACGATAAGGGACGTTAACCTTTGAACGCACTAATTATTATCACTGGAAAAGTTGAAAATTTCACTAACCGGTACCTAAAATTCCTTTAATTCTATCGTGTATAGTTTCTAGTAGGACCTAAGATAATATTTGTAATTAGTCAAAGAATTCTTAACACAAGCGTCACTCATTTGATAATTTCAAGCGACCCACTTGAGTTCTGCAAATGAAGTATAATATATAAAAATAAATGATAATACATAAATACGAAACAAACAGTTTTAGATAGCATAATTTTCCACAGTACAATTTCCCCTAGTGTAAATAATCCCTAATGTCTATATTTTCTAGTATAGTTATCCCTAGCGTCTTTATCCTCTAGTCTTATGATACCTCGCATGAATAATCCGTAGTTTCAATACTCCTTAGTGCAGTTTTCCCGGATATTAATAATCCCTAGCGTTTATATAGCCTGGTGTAATTATCCCTAGTGTGAATACTCCCTAGTATAATTATCCCTAGCTTCTATATTCCCTAGTTTTATTATACCTCGGATGAATAATCCCTAGTTTCAATACTCCCTAGTGCAGTTTTCCCGGATATTAATAATCCCTAGCGTCTATATACCCCGGTGTAATTATCCCTAGTGTGTATACTCCCTAGTAAAATTATCCCTAGCTTCTATATTCCCTAGTTTTATTATACCTCGGATGAATAATCCCTAGTTTCAATACTCCCTAGTGCAGTTTTCCCGGATAATAATGATCCCTAGCGTCTATATACCCCGGTGTAATTATCCCTAGTGTAGTTATCCGAAGCGTGAATACTCCCTAGTGTATTTGTCCATAGTGTTAATACTCCCTAGTATAATTATCCCTATATTCCCTAGTTTTATTACACCTCGGATGAATAATCCCTAGTTTCAATACTCCCTAGTGCAGTTTTCCCGGATATTAATAATCCCTAGCGTCTATATACCCCGGTGTAATTATCCCTAGTGTAGTTATCCGAAGCGTCAATACTCCCTAGTGTAATTGTCCATAGTGTTAATACTCCTTAGTATAATTATCCCTATATTCCCTAGTTTTATTACACCTCGGATGAATAATCCCTAGTTCCAATACTCCCTAGTGCGGTTTTCCCTGGTGTAAATAACCCATAACGCCTCTATACCACGGTGTAATTATCCCTAGTGTCATAATATGGCACATTATTAATAAATAATCATAGGGATAATTATCCCTAGGATTAATTAGAATCCAGACAACGAGAAAGTATCTTCTTCGAATATTTTTCGTCGCTTGCCAAAAAACGATAGCACCGTCAAAGATTGTCCTCAAGAATTTTTTTTTCTTTTTTTTTTTTAATCAACAGTCCCGACGATTGGACGTCGATAAAATCGGGGCCGGATAAGTTTCACGAGGGAACCGCTGCAAAACTTTCGAACACGGGTCCATGAAGGTTGGCGAAAACTGCGAAAGCATGACGGCGCGATCATAAAGGACAGTAAAAATCCGCGAACGGAATCCTTTTTTTTTTCTTTTTCTCGTGTAACGTTATCGCGAGCCGACAGGCGGTCGGATTGGCGAAGGAAGAAGCAAAAAAGAAGAGGGGAAAAATGCGAAGGAAAAAGAGGGAATTTTTAGTAACAATAAAGCCGAGCCTCTCCGGACGAGTTTTCAACGGAGCGGAGCGTTTAAAACGACGTAAAGCGGGGAGAGCGTTCGTCCGAAAATTTCTATGAATTTTCTCCGCACCGGTGGTATTACTTTAAATAAGCCGTTGCGTTCGCTGTAAGACGGATAAAAAGGGATGCTGTTTTGTTTTGTAAATCCACGTTTAACCGGCAGCTTCCGCTTGTACCGTATTCCTTTTTTTTCCCCCCTCCCCCTCTTTCTATCTTGGCTTGATTCCACCATCTGTATTCTGGCTACGGTGTCCCCGAGAATCGTGGGGCGTTTCATTCAATATTTCTACCACTCGAATTTTACTCGAAATCTGGGACTGTAGAATGGGTGATTTAGAATAATTTGGGTAATTTCGAGTCTGGATTTGAAATTCGACGCTGTTGGTGAAGTTTTCTTATTATTACAAAAATCATCGACTGCGCGTTTGCTTCGATACTCGAGACACAAGTCAAGAGGGTGTAGTCGTGGCCCTTTTTAAGGGCTTATGTAGTCATGAGGTGGAAAAAAATTCATTCTTTCGAAGATGGGTGATTTGGATGCTGGAGCTGCTCTTGAGGATCCCCGATATGGACCTGGAATCGATGACTCCCATCCAAGTTCTTACTTTTATTGACAGCCACAACTTTAATCACGTTTTACTCTAAAACGGTTTCCAACCTCTATGCAACTACGCCTCCCGAAAAAAAAATTTTCCGCGCCGCCCTACATTTTATTTTTCTTTTTTTTTTTTTTTAATAGATATAATAATATAGACAAGTTTTAAATAATAAAAAATTTATTACAAAAAGAAAAAAAGAACTGAGAAGTACTATTAACAGAATAATAACAAGGTTTTGTTTTTTATTGACACTAAGTTTATTAAATCTTGGGGGCAATGTGGAGAGTGAAAATTAATATTTTATTAAAAGATTTTGGTGCCTCTCAGGTTGGGAACCGCTGCTCTAAATTATATTTTTCAGATCCGTGCGTAAAATAAGTCGGAAACCACTGTAACGATCTTAATCAAATAACTAGGAAAACATTTTTTCATTTGAAAAAATTACAAATTGTTCTTGAAATGTTACTTTCTTATATATATGTAAAAAGTTTTAAATAAATTGTGGCAGTTACGCCACTGCCACCACGTCCTTCCCGAAATCTAATAAAATTCTTTCTCTTTTTCAAAAGCTTGTTTCCTATTCATTTTGATTTCTATGTTTTTCTCGAGTCAACTTGCACCTTTGGCGACCAGACCTCGATCATTTTCTCTTCTGTCTCTGGATTTTCCGACTTTCCACTCTTCGCTTCTTTTTCTCTTTCTATTTCCATTTCTATCCTTTTCCTTTTAAAAGCAGAAACCAAAGATCCGCGACACGTCTGATCACGTCTTTTGTGATCAACCGAATCGTTATTTGTTAGTTTGTTAAAAATAAATTCAAGATAAACACGAAGGAGTCAGTGTAACCTTTCTTCATCACCTCAAAATTAATCAATTAGATGCTTTTAAATAAAATTCGCAGAAAATCGCTCTTTTTCGACCTCATGACTGCATGTAACCCTTTAACACGTTCCGTGGCAGAAATGCAAAATCATAATTATAAAGAAAAGGGTGTAAGACAACAAAGCAATACATTTATTTTTTCTAGGAATTAGTTTAACACCAAAAGTGTTAAAAATTAGATTAAATAATTACCAAAAGAAGCGACGAAATAACCAGCTATTAGCGTTAGTCTTAAGCTGATAATGCTAGCTATGGAACTGGAAGGTTCAATTTAAAAATTAATTGATCGTACTCTTAATAATTAGAGTTTCAGCGTGTCTGACTACATACGTCCGTTTTCACTGTGCCACTCAACGTGTTAACAAATACCTAGCTGAACATTACTGTACCAAGCGTTCAATGACTTGAACGGAAAGTTCAGCGTGGGACGTAGACGTACCACACGGCACGGAACGTGTTAACACGTTGACTGGCACAGTGAAAACGGACGTGTGTAGTCAGACACGCTGCAATTCTAATTATTAACAATACAATCCATTAATTTTCAAATTTAACCTTTATATTCGATAGCTAGCATCGTCAGCTTAATATTAACGCTATCTGCAGTTTATTCCATCGCTTCTTTCGTTAACACGTTTACTGCCAGGGCATACGAAGTAGTTACACTAGCTACGAGTATATTCGTAGTTGGCAGTCATTACACTAGACAAGTAGACAGGCAAGTGGACAGCCCGAAGTTCTCGGTTTCTGGCCTTGCCTGTACTAGGCCTGTCGCCTGAAACAGAAAATCTTTCTTTCCTTTCTTTCTACCGAGCTGGAAATATTGCACACGGAAGAAATATGAAATCTATTGGCTGTGTTCTCGTTAAAGTCCAACCCTCGACAGACTCGGTACTGGCAAGGCTAGAAAGTTGCCTGCTTCACCCTTATTTAATCAAACAGTAGGACTTGACACTGATCTCTTCGTTCTAACAGTTTGCTTCGAACAGTAAATACGTACCCACCCTGGTGCTTCAAATAAATAAAATCTAATTTTAGTTTAAAAAATTCCTATTTCCTACAAGCACTATTCGCTTGAATACTTGAGTACTTTAACCATTCGAATATCGTTTCTTGCGATATTATCAATCAGTAAGAAAAGGAAACAGCAAAAAGCTTAACTTCCAACGAAAGGTCCACGAAGAGCGACGTTATCTCTTTGGAAAGTGGCGAAGGAAGATGGAAGTTGCGACGAGTACACGGTCATCTAGTAAGATCATTCACGATTCGGTAGGCTGAGCATTGCTCCCGACTGGAGAAAAAGTTGGCGAGGACAGAGATTAAGTATCTTCCGGTGGTCCCCTGTCTATCGATCCAACCTGTCCCACTACGCCGCTCCAACTTCCGTTTCGCCGCGACGCGTATACACCGCGAAACTTCCAACTTTCCTCTACTTCGACTTATTCTGTCCCCTTACCTTCTCCTCCTTTTCCTTCTTAACATTTTACGGACCGATGGCCTGTTTATAGGCTTATATGCAACCGCTACCGGTCAGTAAAGTGTTAATTTTCCGCTCGCCACCTTCATCAGAAATGAACACCGCCGCTTACGATTTAACTCTTTGCACTCGAGTGGCGCCTCTGAGGCGACCTATTTAATTTACTAGAGTATTTTGAAATGTGAAATGGAAATTAACGAAAGGAATAAAAATAAATAAATCCATTGGCATTTGCAACTCTTTCCTTTTAAAATAGTGTGTTTGATTTTCGGAAGTTTCGCTGAAAAAGCGAACTAGGTCTGTACGTATCGAAAAATGCCAAGGGTTAAGGTCTATTTACAAATATCCGTAACGTGTCAGTGCCGTATCCGTTCAGTTTCGTGATTTTCCGTCAGCATCGGTGATGTTAAATATGTTTCTATTGTTCTGAATGGATATGTTCATACACGTCCGGCACGCTCAGTCTTTAGTTCGGTATCTGTTCAGTGACATTTGTATTTATTCCCAACGATATTCTTGTTTTTTCACGGATAACTTAAGACGGTCCAGTATTTATCTGTAGTTCATTCAATATCAAACAAATCATATTTCTTTTTTAGGTGAAATCACAGATTTCGATGCAAATAAAATATTATGTCTGTCTTTCTTTATATTATATTTAGAAATTTGGAAAATTGAGATTTGGAAGTTCGAAATTTGGAAATTTGAGATATGGAAATTTAGAAATTTGAGATTTGGAAATTTGGAAATTTAGAAACTTGAGATTTAGAAATTTGGAAATTTAGAAATTTGAGATTTGGAAATTTAGAAAATTGAGATTTGAAAATTTAGAAATTTGAGATTTGGAAATTTAGAAATTTAGAAATTTGCGATTTGGAAATTTAGAAATTTGAGATATGGAAATTTGGAAATTTAGAAATTTGAGATTTAGAAATTTGGAAATTTAGAAATTTGAGGTTTGGAAATATGGAAATTTAGAAATTTGAGATTTGGAAATTTAGAAATTTGAGATCTAGAAATTTGGAAATTTAGAAATTTGAGATATGGAAATTTGGAAATTTAAAATTTTAACCCTTTCGGTACGGAGGAGCTGGCCGCGGTTATACATTCGTGGGACGAGGAAGTTTTCCACGAGAGTGGTTGGCACTGTACGGCAGCGAAAGCCGCGAAAACGTGTTTCGCGGCATTCATAGAAATCTCGAGCGTGATTGACACTAAACTTTTTCATTCGGGCCACTAGTGGGCAGCGGTAGGACCCAGAGAACGTTTCGTGAATGTCGCCTATAGGCCGAAAGGGTTAAAATTGAATTCATATTTATATTTCTGAAATTCTCGTTCGCTTTCTCTTTTCTCCCAGGCTTCATGCACCCACTTCCGTTTCTTCATTTTCATCGTCCAAACTTACGTAGCAATCATTGCTACATCAAAACTGTCAATCATCAATAAAAATCAACAAACAACCGTCACTAAATCGGTACGGATATGTGTAAATAGACCTTTATTCTTTGCTTTCAAAAATTCGCTTCGTCCCCAAACATATAACTTTCGCTTGTTACAACTGGAAAATCCACGGTTCAATGTTGTCAATATATTCGAAGATATCGAACGATAATCAAAAGTATAACAAAAGAGAGGATAATTCGTACCGTTCGATACAGTTGACCGCGAAGCAGGATAATAACCCGTAGGAATACACTTGAGCGGCGACAACGCGTCGGCATACTGTAATGGGTGTAATAATCTATAGGGTCGAGGGTTCAATAAAACCGACGGGTGTATAGGTGCAGTGGATAATGGGCACGTTAATGTGTGGGTTCACAGTTGGGTAGGGCCAGCGTGTGTTATATAGATCCAACATGGTACCGGGTCTACTAATACGCCAGCCTATTGTGTAACGGACACACTAATCTACCTGTGTACTCGAGCCACGGCATACAGATCTAATATTTAATATGTACAAGTAGTTCCCAGCTTTCCGTTGGTATACGGGAATTTACATACGGCATTCGGCATCAGTTTATCGCCAGACGTTTTCGAACAATTTACACGCAGATCCTACAGATTTATTGTTTAATCCTTTCCCAGCCAATTTGCCTTCAAGATATTTCGATAGTTACCCTGGATTTTACGTCGATCTTTCGAAAGATTCCTGGACCCTCGTTTTGCAAAAGCCTGGACACAGTTTCTTGTCAAAAGAAACGCGTCGTTTCTCGAACGTACGAGGGGGAGTGAAAAAGTTAGTTTCACCTCGCTTGTAACTTTTTTAATATTAATGATATTTTGATGAAACTTAGCAGAAACAATGTTTGATACTTTTACTCCGAAGTTGTATCAATGGTTTCGACATTGTTATCACCCTTCATTTGTTATTAATTATAAACCATGGCGTTTCTGCTGGAAGTTGCGTCCAAATTAGAAATCCCAGCTGTGATTCGTTTTTTTACGGATACAAATGTTTTCTCGTACTGAAATTTATCGTCAGTTGTGTGATGTTTATGGTGCCGATAAAATATCTCGTCAATCTATTGGAAAATGGTGTATTTTATTCGAGACTGGGTGTACGAATTGTTGGATACCGGGGAAGAATCGAGCAAGTCTCTTAACAATATACTTTATTAGCGGTAACACGGCTAACTATACAGAAACTCTTTTACGGAAGTATGCAACGCGTACTCTCGCTCTCCGCTTACAACTCTCAAATCTGACTTTGGGGTGTTTCGCAGGAATATATATATATATCCTAGTTCAAGTGGGGGAGTACGACCTTAGCCCTTGTGACTAACTACGAAGGTGAATAATATGTTTTGAAGTTTCGCTCGTCGGACTCCTAGATACGACTATCGTTCGTGAATCACACAGTATACTATGGGTCATACAACAGAATATCGAAGACGATTATCGGACGGGAAGGCCGTCAACTGTAACAACGAATGCCAAAATATTGAACGTGTTAAGCAACTGACTGGCGAGTTAATGCTGACGAAATTGCGGATGAATTGCTATATCACACGAATGAAGAAGTCCCAGCGCCCGACTCAACAATGGCTCTCGCAAGTTGGACTGAACTTTTTTGAATAGAAAAACTGGTGCCACGATATGATAAATGTATGAATCGATATGGGGATTGTGTCGAAAAATAGCTAATACTTTATATCATGAAATAAATAAACAGTTGAACCGAAAAATTGAATCCTTCATTATTTTTAATCCGAGTGAAATTAAGTTTTTGACTCGCCCTCGTATTTCCTAGCTCGGTTCGACCGGTTCGTTCGTAAGATGGTCGGCGCACGATTTTCTTCGAGTTTCTCGGGACCTGGGTAGGTGGGAGCTTGTTTCGCGACGAAATCTCGGGTCAAACGTAATTTCACGAAAGTTATTACGAATGCAACGGCGTCCTACGGCTTTCTCGAGATTGAAATTCGAGGCCGGCTGGCTGGCTACGGGAGCCAATGAGAAACCTCGGTCAATTTTTCCCAATTACTATTCCGTCGTCGCGATTCCCGCAAGAAATTGCGGCTCTCGGTTTTAAATAAAACTCGCGTTCCTACGATTCCACGATTAAGCCGTCTCGCCCGTTGTAACTCCAGCCGAGCCAATTATTATTATCATTAAAGCCAGATTGCTTCGTGGTTTTCAGGAAAAATTGTACAATATTTCCTTAACGGTAATAAATTGTCTTGGACGATCCTGCGGTTCGACGTTGAAAATGGATTGTGCTGCTTAATATTTTCATAGCTTCACGGTGCATTTCGTGTAACAATATTTTAATTTTACTTTTATCTGTGGTGGGAAAAATAATTCCAATTGTCTATGAAAAGAATTTAATGAGCTATCGAAATAATTACGTTTTCCGTAATGGCAATGAAAATTGTATATTTCGTGAAACGTCGAAGTTTCTTACCAAGATTAACTGAAATAGATTCTATCGAATATTCAGTCGGTATAAAATTATGGCGGTGAAACATTGAAAAATATAAATTTTCATCACACTTTTTGTATACAATAAACGGATTCTATCCAATATCCCGTCGGTACGAAACTACGACGATAAAGCGTTAAAAAATGAAATATCTGAAGTTTTTTTAATAAGGTTCGCGATGGTCCATTCGACGGGATCATCGTCGAAATAAAATTTGCTCGACGCGTGAAGAAAAAAAAAAAATGTTGAAACGATTGAATAAAAAACGGTATAAATTGTTAGAACGTGCGTGAAACGGGTTATTCTTTCTTCTTTAATGAAAAGCATAAAAAAAAGGGAAGGTTTATGAAATGTTCGAATGGCTCTGTGAATAAAGCGCAAGTTTCATTCGGAAGTTTGAAATGCCTCGTAAAACGTTCTGCCTCGCGCACTTCCTCTCTCGTTCGCCGATTCTTACGAGCTAAACCTAGAAACCATAATATTTGTGTCTTAAATTCTCGTAAATTTCTCATTACCAAACGTTTCCATTCTCTTCAAATTCTTTACGGCGGACATACATTAAATCAACAATAAGTATAATACTTGCAGTGTTAAAAATTTGTAAACTTAATTAACGGAACGATTGCAATTTATTTTCTGGAATAACACGAGTCGTGGATTATTTTTATACGAGAATTTTCAGTGTTTAAGTATTTATTGCAATTTTGCCTATTGACTGTTAAAGTTATTAAAAATGATTTTTTATACAGATATGGAAGGACAGCAAAGTGAATTACTCAAGATCCCAACATATCAAATGAAATGAACTGTTGTTTTTAAAAGTGGTGTAAGTCCATTTTTGGAAAAGAAAACGAGTTAATGGTAATTTTAGTAAGATATAGATATCCCCTTTTTATATTAATAATCATACATTCAATGGAGCACGATTTCTTAATAAAGCAATCAAAAGAATTTTAGCTATGAAATGTTATCGCAAAAATATTTTTTTTTAAAGTGGAATAAATCCATTAAGTCCACCTATTTACCATGAATACTTCGCTATGCTAACTGTAAAGGAGAAATAAATGTAAAATATTAATTTCAGTTTATTTTTAGTTATCTTAACGAAGTAATTACATCTTCTTTTTTAATATAACTGAATTTAATTCTGAACCTCTTCAAGGACGATTTTTTTATGGTGAGAAAAAAATGACTTAATTTATTTTTTTGTACGATATATTCATTTTATATTAATAATTCAAAAAGCCAAAAAAAAAGGGGGGAATATAATAAAAATTCACAAAAAATAATAACGTCCACATTTGTGGCCGTTATAATTATAATTATAAAAAACTAAACGTCCACATATGTGGCTAAGGGTGTGAAGAGGTTAAAAAACTTAATTATTCTTTTATTTACACGAAAAAATCCATTTCAGTAAAGCCAATGTCTATAAAAATATGGACTTCAATTTCCTCTTATTTTTATTTCTTATAATATGTTACCATGGAAAGTGGTATAAATCCATCTGAACCTAAAAAAATCGTTTATTTTCTTTTGCATAATAAAATTTATCAGGTTTATAGCGTTAAAAACATCACCCGAATTGATTAAAACATTTGCCAATATTTTTACATTAATTCAAACGCAGTACGAAGAAAACCGACTTACACCACTTTCAAAAACAATCATGCACTACCAATATCCCGACAGGTGCGTCGGTCAAAACTAAATATTTATTACTTCAGCGGTAAAACAAATGAAGAAAATTGAAGCAAACATTAACTGCGTAAACTGTGATCAGAATTAAACTTAATATTCAAATTCTGATCAAAGTTTGAACGATAGAAATCGCATCCGAACCGTAAAGTGCGCCACGAGTGCAACACGTTATTGTAGTGCAGGGGGTTAAATACAAATAATACTAACGGGCTTCAAAACCTATTACTAACACCACGTTTCGAAATTGCAACAGTCCTATCCTTAATTTCCAACGTGGCTCGAAGGTCACGTGTCCCCGGGAACAATTTCGAGGGTCCCTGTACGTGTTGTACGCTCCACGTTCACCCTGATAACCTTTCAACCCCTCCCTGTAGCTGGGGGATCGAAGGAGAGACAGAAACGAAGACAACGTAGAGAGGAGATCCGTTCCTCGTTTCTCCAGCTGGTGCAACAGACCGCACTGCGGAGAGGAGCGTGAAACTGGTTAATCGCACTTACCCCTGACGACCTCGTGGTCCACCCTTTAACACACCGTGTGTTCGCAACCTACAAAACCTTCAAACTCTCCTAACTACCGTCGTTTTCGTTCCTTCTTCCCTTCCTTGTATTTGCTCCTCGTTTTTTAATACTTTGACGACGAACAACGCGTTACAAACCGACAAATATTTGCACGCTAAAATGTTGGTATAGAAATCAAATTTAACCTGTCAGCTGTGACGATCTCTTTTCAGAGCGCGCACCTACACTGCCGCTCAAAAGTATGTGGACACCTACGAATTTTATGAAAGTTTGTTTCAGATATTTAAGATATTTAATCAATTATTCAACACACATTATTATATATTCTCTAAAATAGTACCTACTTACAAATTAACCATTTCTGATATAGTACACTGAATAGTACAAAGAGTACTATAGTACTAGACTACTAGACTAGTTCTATAGAGTACTAGACTACTTCTTTACAGATATTACTTTAAAAGTAATTTAGATTGGATTAACCTTTTCGCGACCGGCGGATTCTCCGCCACGGTACTTCCTTTGAACGGAGCGCTGCGGCGCGCCGCGACGCCGATCGTGCAGTAAAAAAGGCAAAATAAAATATTATCGGTGCATGTCCAGAGTGAGATACTTATGTAGAACGGTTAGTCGCTCGCAATACCTCAGTGGCATCTTATGGAGGGCCACTATAGTGGCCCGTGGTAACGAAAGGGTTAAAGTTTAATTTACCATGTCATCTAAGGAAAAACCGAAAAAATTCCGGTATTCATTTCGGTTTCGGTACTTTAATAATTTCGGTATTATCACGAGTATTATCAGTTGGCTTATTTCGGTAGAATATCGGTTTCGGTATGACACTGTCAGCATCATACCGGTATCAAAATAATACCGGTTTTGAATCCCTGATTTAAAGTACACCGAACGTCGTTAACAGGATAACAAGAAGTGTGTGTGGGGGGGGGGGGCAGGGTTGATCGAAGAGTTGAAAATTGAAAGAACGAGCAGATACGATACGTTGGACGATATCGGAGAGTTACAAGATGGCGACAAGGGTTAGAGGGAATCAAAAAGTTTTAGAGTGCAAGGTGAAAGAAGCGAAATTGCGGAGAGTGCGTTGCCACGGAGTGTCGGGAAGCAACGAAAGAGTTGCAAAGAGCCCCGTGCGATACGTAGGAAACATCGTAGCCCCGTTGCTGAACGTTTCATGGAGGAACCAAGTATTGCGAAGGAGGAGAAAAGTATGAAGGAAGACGTATACTAAAAATCATGAAATTATGTTTGCAAGATTTTACAACGTACGTCAGAAAATTAGAATTTTGTTTTTTATTCAATAAATAACGTTCGAACCTTGCCGTTTCTATTAATATTATACCATATTTTCTTCGCAAATAAAAGTTAATTTGTCAAAAATTAATAAAAAGTTCAATTTTCAAAGAAAATATAATACCTAATTTGCAAATTCCGAGAATTAAGAAACTTTCCAGAATACACAAAGTACGGAAAATAAACAAATACTGTAGGAAAAAGTGTCAAGAATTCTAAAAATCGATAAAATATAATAAACACTGCCAACGAGACATCGTTATTCAATGTAACGTGGTTAATTAAATTTCGAAATGCAGTTGATACCTTCATAGAAACATAGACAATTATGATAATTCGTGGGCATAAATTGATCAGCTATTTAATCAAAACGACGTACACATCCGCCACTTAATTAACCGAATGATCTATAAATTTACAAGTGAATAGAGTTGCAAACTCGTAGACACGGTTCATCATCGTTGAACATTAATGTCCGTTTAATCGTCAACACTGATTCATGAATTTGCAATGCAAAACGACGGCGACTATATACACCGAATGTTAAGGCGATACAATGTCACTTACAACGATCCATGGATGCATAATTCAGAAGGATAGTAAATTATTGGTATCCTTTTATCGTTGTATAAATTCCCTCAATTTAACGATCCATTTCCACTGATCCATTATTATCTTTGCACTTGTAATAAAAAAAAAACTGAATTTATAGAAAAATAAGTGTTCTTATATCACATAATTATTTTCCATTGCCAACCAGGATCGAATTTTATATTCCAGTTGTATTTATAATTTATACGAATATTTGACAGTCGTGGGAGACAAGGTGTTCGTATTTCAAAAGTTTAGAATCAAATATAACAATACCTATTGCAAAATAGCGGTCATTCCAAGAAAATTTCGAAACGACAAAACTATCTGGTGATACTTGAAAGGTTTATTACTAAATTCACGAGGTTTTTATGTATTTTGTGTCAAAATTGTTAAAATTCTATTGCAAAAGTATTGAAAGCTTATCGTAAGTACTTCGAGGAATTAATCCTCCAATTAGAAATTCTTATTCGTTCGCTTTTGATAAATTCTATAGGGAAAAAATGCGAACGTCCGATTTAGTAAGATTCAATATGAACTGAATCGCCTTGCAAGGAATTTTATTTCGAAAAGATAGGAACGCTACCAATTTCAGTTACAATCCAATAAACGTACATCGAAATTCGAGAGCAGAATATTTGAAATTTGTTTTATTAATATTTATTAATAGAAGTATTAAGAATCAATAAAATTATTTTCTTTAATACGTTTTCCAATATTTCTGTTTCTAACAGTTCGTTTCAAATTTGTTCCATCTCCGGATGGGAATCTCGAGGACAATACGAAGATGAACTTCTTCCTTTTTCTTCTCTTTTAACAAAAAGCACCATCCAGCTTTGGATGTTTGAACAGTTTAATCAGATTACAGGAGCCATGCGTTCGACGCTTCGGAGAACAACGGTTTGCCTTTCAGAATGATTACGGCGTAATAGGATTTCGGCTAATTAAAAATCGATATTTACTACGTCTTTTTGCGTGACAGACCGCACACACACACCAGTTAGTATCCCGCTAACGATCCTAATAAACTTCTGACTGTTGGTCGACGTTCTCCACAGAATTTGTTGCTTCGTTACGTTGTAAATCCTCGTTAATTGCCACTATCACTTACCGACATAAAATCCCACCAACCAAGAGCAGACCAACTTTTCCTCCCTTTTTTCTTCTTTTATTTCATACGATATGTCGATATTGGCCATAGTACTATATTTAGGTTCTCGTAGAATTATCCTATCAATTTTTTCAATGGGACCGAACAAATCCGCTTTAATGCCAAAAAATGGCCACCCTCGCTATGTACTTGACGGTGACTATAGTCATCCAGCAACTAAACCATCGCAATCATTTACAGTCTATTCTAAAATTTCGATTATGTACTTTGATTCTTAACACTTTGACTGCCCTATTATTCCCTGTGATATTAGGGCGAAAGTTTCCACGATTGGCGAGTGTTTTGTTTCGGAACGCATGCGGCGTGTGGCAACACGGCAAATGGCGTCATTACAATATTCTTGGTTTATATCAGTGCTCGGAATTTTCTCCACGCGACGGCCGATTTTCGAGGGCTACGCTTACTGCACCAGGCCGTCACTCAGGCCCACAAGCTGACTCCAACGCAGGACCGTAGCTTGCCAGGAGTCCTTTAATAGATAAATTAACGCGCAGTAAAGTAAAAAATGGCACGCTACGGTTCTGCGCTGGAGTCAGCTTGTGGGCCCGAGTGACGGCGCGGTGTGGTAAGGAGAGGGTAGGAGGCGTAGCCCTCGAAAATTGGCCGTCGCGTGGAGAAAATTCCGAGCACTGGTTTATATTATGTATATCTGTGTGGTTAATAAAGCTTAATACTTAATTTTTAAGTAACCGTGTGGTGCATGATTTCTATTACACCTATCATCTCTCACGCTAACATTACATTCTCTACTTCATGTTACATAAAAATGACGACTCACGAATTGGTAACTCTAAAGCCGTTATTTATAATTACATGGAAAGTCTCTGTTTGAAATATAAAACACTACGAATGAGCAAAAGCCATGTACGGTCGTCAAAGTGTTCCAAATAAAATACCGAAAAACTCTGCCGGGAGATTGGATAAAAATTCTTACCCCATGAATATCTTCCCGGCGCCCATCATTCCCCGTTTCAATTATTCCAATAGACTCCCTCCCGTTACACGCGAACGACCGATATAAATAGGTTTACAGAACACATCGTTGCTCCGAATAAACACGCCACGATCCGTCGATTCCTTTCGCGAACGAAACAATACGGGCCGGTTAGAGGGTGGATTCCGTTCCTTTATCGCCGTCGGCGACTCCGACGAATATCGGAAACCAGCGGGTCGGAAACAGGCGGGAGAAAAGCCGCAAGTGGCGCTCGACGAGGGGTAAAAAGGGGGGAGGCTTTCGCCTTCTGTGCGTCTACGTCGTCGCGACGCCTTTGCAGGAATTTATACGAAATCAACGGCGCATAAACGTTCCTCGTCGCGAAAAACCTGGATTCTAGATTTCTTAAACGCAGCTGCGCTCTCGTCTCAACCTTGCTGCTCGAGACAGGGAGAAGATGCCGCTGGAAATTCCGTGGAAAAGCATCCCTCCGTTCCAAATCCTGTCTGCACACATACCCCACCGCACGATATTGCTTTTGCGTATTTCTGCTTCTGATTCTGATCTATGCTCGTCGTACTGGATCAAGCTTTATTTCGTAGACGACCGGTTTCAATCGAAACTATAACCCTTTTATTTTTGCCTGTAATCGTAATTCTGAACGGTATTTTGTTTGATTAACATTGTAACTACCACGTCACCCTTGTATCAGTGGATTTTCATCCAAATTCTATCATTTATTTAATTACTATTGCTACTTATTTACTATTACTATTACTATTACTATTGCTGCTTATTTAATCACTACTAATTACTACTAATCTCCCCTTTAGCTAATTTGCGAAGTTAGAATATAACACGTCCGATAGAAAATAATAATTGCGTCGCCCATGAGATATTAACCCTTCGCACTCGGGTCTGATCAAATTCTCCAGCTATGCTTCCGGAAACCAAATACACCACGTCAGAAGAAAAGTGTTAGAAATATTTGAGAATCTGTTGATTACTATTCCATTCCTTAATTTTCTATATTTTGATACGGGATGAAACTGAAATTTCGCATTTTACAATACTCCGATAAATATTTGAGAATCTGTTGATTGTTATTCCATTCCTTAATTTTCTATATTTTGATACGGGATGAAACTTAAATTTCGCATTTTAAAATACTCCGATAAATGAAATATGGCGTCTCAGAGGCATCACTCGAGTGCAAAGAGTTAAATCTGTTCGTGTCCGATATTCAAAGTTTGCATCAAACTCCCCGTGTTTCGTAATATCTGAAAAAGTGTAGAAAAGATACTTGAACCGAAGAAGGGAGAAACATGCTAGACGCAAAACCGAGGAACACGCGCGAGGAAGCATAACCGTGGATGAAAAGGGGATCTAAACGAGGGATGCCGGGATATTATCGGGCAAACACGTCGCGTTTCCATCGCAATCTTTCCGTCGTTTCGCGAACGGATTCGCGAGAGGATGAGAGAAACAGCCTCGACGGGGTCGTCGATGCATCCACGAATAATTCATACGGCAGCCAGATGTCTGCGAGCCTCGATACACAGGGTGATCGTTTTATCACGCAACGCGTCGTTAATCATTTTATCTGTTGCACGTCTTTGATCAACGTCTAATTCTATAAGTTGTTTTGATCCTTCGGTTTAAAGTACGTACTCACAATTCCCTCTGGCAGCTTGTGTCTTCCATTTTAAAGACTCGCATGCGGTCAATAGGTGGAATAAAAAGTGATTTTGTGCGAATTTTTTAAAAGCATCTAACTGATTAATTTATTTGAAACTTTGGTCATGCAACATAGTATTTCAAGAACATTTTGTAATGTTTTCATAAGACACTATTATAAATTGAATGGTTGGAAGTCGATTGTCGGAGAAGGTAACATAACTCATCACAGGATTATCTGGCAATCAAAAAGCCAAATAGATTCTGTTGGTAAATGAATTTCTTTCGGGATCGAACGGATCGATTTTGTAAAATATTAAATTTCGAATTTTTAGCACGATTTTGTGAAAAGCAGTCATGATTTTTGTTCAAAAAATCGGTCTATTGTTTGTAAAATAGGTTATAAACAAAAAGATTAAAAAATGATTCGTTCAATCCCTGGTTATTTTCATAATAAAGACAGTAGTTGCGGTGGTTCCTGAATTATTTTGACTTGTTTTGAGAAAAACATGATTAACCCCTTCAGACCCGAATTTTAACATTATTTTTATAGTAAAATTAACTATAATTCGTGCGAATGAAAGCAACAATATACTTTTTACAAAAATATTCTTTATTTATTTATAATTTGTGATCACTGGTAGGTACATTAGGTGTTGAAACGAAGCTTAAACCTATACGTAATAAAACACAGCACGAAATAGTATTATGTACATCACAAGGTGCACCGGGTCCGAAGGGGTTAAAGTTTTGGGTGTCAATAAAAGTCTAAGAATTCCTTTCTTTGAAAAAATGAATTTTTTCGACCTTGTGACTGCAAATAACCCCTTAACCCGAGGACAAGTTCGTACAACCTTCAACTACGATCCATCCAAACGTCCCTTCACGATTATGCAAATAATTGTTTAGCCGCGTCGGTTTTGTTCCAACTGAGGGCCGTGTTGCGAGATAAACCGATCACCGGGTATAAAGCAATACGCTCGACGACGAGGAGGACATAAACGGTACCTGGGGTTGGGAGTGCATTAGCAAGCGAGCGAAACCACACGGGACGGCAACTTTCCATCGTCTTGCAAACGGGGAACGTTGTTTCCCGATTTTCCTCGAGGTTTCACGCTTATTCGGAACCGCTCTTTCCACGCTCGCTCGTCGCCGCCGCGTTTCCTGCGGGAAAAGCCAGCCTCCGGCTATTCCACGTTCCATTCGAGAACGTTGGCTGACAACAGCCGCGAAACGGACCGCTTTCCACGTAGAAACACAAACCTGCCGTGCTCTTACCTAACCATCTCTGTGTCTCTGTCCGTTCTAACCTTGTGCTTTTACGTTTGTTCTGGAACACGTTGCCTGATACGCGTGGCCATCGTCTTCCGTTTCCTGTTCATCCGAGTGTACCGTAGCTGCTGTTCGCCGAGCACAAAGCGGGCTTGTTGAAGGCGACGAACGACGGAATCGTAGATAAGAAACGAAGTAAGCTCTGTGAAGCTGGCTCCTTATTATGAAAAATTTGAAAAATTCATAAGTGTTGGAAAACCCCAATACCCACGGAGTTACCGTCCCTATGCTGGGAGCACGTGGCTGCGAGGCCCGACGTTACGACGCCGGCCCATCATAAACAGCCACTCGAAAGGTTCTAGCATTTTTCCGAGGAGGACGAGAACTCCTTCCGGGCCCTGGAAGGACACTCTTTACGAAGCCACGGACCGCGAAACACCGTTCGCAGTCTTTCTCGATAAAATAGGCAGAAGCCTGTAGAATTAGCCAGCGTCGTTTTTATTCCGTTTTCGGCGTTTCTTACATAAGAGTTCTGAATGCCTCCCTAAGAGTTCTAGAGTTCTCTATAAGTTTCAAAAATAGTTCCGTCGATTAAAGTATTCCATGTGAAATCGGACACTTCGGAGCACCATGTCGGATCTTGCTCAAATTTAGATATGTCGTAGTTTTTAGTGATATACCGAACGTCTCAGGGACAGGGCCCGAGGCTACGCTCACGCGCCTGAGCGCGCGTGAAGCAGGCGCTGTGATTGGTCAGTTAATTTTTCGTTAATAATTCAAAAACGAAGCCCCATCCGACATTTTTGCAAAGAAATTGTTGTTCAGAATCGTCTCAGCTACCCCTCATTTCCGGCTCCTGCACTATTTCCGGGACACCCTGTATAATTACATCTCGAAGGATTTTTAAAAATTTTGTAAATTGTTGACTTTACAGTTGTTTGAAGTAAAGTGCTCACATTTTTTCAATAAATAATAACTCCTAAAGTAACAAACTGATAAAAATGAGCGTTTACGTACTTACAGTGGACACGTGGGAGTACCTAATAAAAATTATTTTAGTTTAAAAAAATTTTTTTTACCGCTTATTTTACAATTGTTTTAACACGTTGAACGTCACTGATTAGAAATGCTGGTTATTTATTTAACCGTTTGTATGTTTACCGTGTTTCAGTAAAATCCATTAAAATGCTCCTGTAATAAATAAAAATTAAGTAAATTTTAAATAAATTTTCAATAATTACTTGAAACAATGTAAATTTTTTAGTTCTATATCGTGTTGTACGCTGTCAGCCACCGGTGGCTGACGCGGCCTAAACGGAAAGTCCAGTGTCAGCCATCGATGGCTGACGTGGCGCTCAACGTGTTAAACAAATGCAATTTTACAGTAGTAGGGAAATACTGAAAAATCTGAAGAAAAAAAAAGTGAGAATATAGCCCTGTTCGTCCCCTGTACGGAGCAGTTTTCAAAAATACGGACACTCTAAAATTGCGCCTATTTTACTTTCAACTTGAAAATAAGTTCGGTAGCTTTAGCGTCGAACGATTCACCCTTCGCATCTTCCTACTACCGACACTCGATTGTCTCTTTTCGTAAGGCAAAAGTTTGGTAAAACTTTATTAGACTCTACTTACAGAAGCTTTACAGATGAATTCACTAACGAACCCTTCCAGCCCTTCCGACTATTTCGCTCGGTGGCAATCGCAATATCTTCCTTAATTTTCTTCTAGTTCCTATCGTTTCGCCGTTATCGACCACCTTAATCGGCCCGATTTCCATTCGCAGGAACGAGCAGCGTTGGGAACACCGGGGCAGAAAACTCGTCGAGGCAAATTTTTTCCGCCACGGTTACGCGCAATTTTCGAGAACCGTCTCCTCTCACGGACGGCTGAAAACGCTTTCAGCCTTCGCCGCTGGGTTTCTTCCCGGCAGCCTCGTTTATTGCCGCGATATTTCACCGGCGAAAGGAACCCGACCGAGCCACCCCTTTCGCCTCGATTACCGGTAAACGAGGAATTTTGTCGCGTTCCAGGCCTGAAGACGACGAACTCGTGACTTTCGTTGTCGCGATACGGAGTAGGCAGATTTCAATTTACTTTTCCAGTTTCCAGATTTTCTGCCTTTAATTTGTAGAATTACGATTGCCCCATCTCGAGGATTAATATTAACGATGAACGATCTGATCGCACCTTGTACCTTCGTCAGGTGGTTAGGGTATGATTAACCCTTTCGCTACGAGCAGTGATTACAGTCACCCAACGTCTGACGCTTGCTGCGTACGAGCGGTGACTTTAGTTACTCGTCCGTTTGCACGAATAATCCTTGTATGTTATTTCCATGGTAACCCATCGCAAGATATGCGACGTTATGCGATAATATGTTATTTAACCCTTTCGCTACGAGCGGTGACTATAGTCGCCCAACGCCTGACGCTCGCTGCGTACGAGCGGTGACTTTAGTCACCCGTGATGTTTCGTAAAAAGAGTATATTACCCATCGCAATTGTTTTACGTTCTGAGATTTCATACTGGCAATATGAACAACAGTATAAAAGTAACATTTCGGCAGTACCTACATTTGTTTGGGCGTATTGAACGTACGACGAGCGATTGCAGATGTTTCGCAAGTGCACACTTTCGAAGAATCGGCCCGTAGCGAAAGGGTTAATAATTTGTTAACCCTTTCCTTTCTACGAGCGACTAGTCACTCTGTATAAGATGCAGCGGTATTGAACGTCCAGCGGGCGACTTTAGTTCTTCCACGAGTGTATACTTATGGCGGGGCGGCCAGTTCCACGGGAATTCGTCCGTAGCGAAAGGGTTAATCGGACTTATTTTCCCCCGTTAGCCAACTTTTCATTTCGGGCAGAATAAAACGGGCAGACGAGTGAACGAAAGGTCAACAGATGTCGGAAGGGAAAGAGGAGAAAAGGGGTCGGGAATGAAAAAGGTGAGGAGCACGGGACCGGAAGGAGATAAAGAATTTACCACGATAAAAAGGGGAACAGAAACTGGTAAAGAGAGAGATTTTCTATCGCAATCCAGAATACGATCGTCATCATTGCGAACGATACCGTCTCAACATCCGGAGGAGCACGATCGTTTCGTGGAACGTGTGGCAACACTTGCAAAGCTTAATTTTCGAAACGGAATACGTAGACCAGCAATCGGATATAACCAGGCGTAGCTATGCTTCGATTGAACGTATATCCGGCCGTTCTCTAAACGCAAGTT
This sequence comes from Stelis phaeoptera, assembly GCA_943735885.1. Taxonomy (NCBI): domain Eukaryota; kingdom Metazoa; phylum Arthropoda; class Insecta; order Hymenoptera; family Megachilidae; genus Stelis; species Stelis phaeoptera. The sequence goes on from OX030930.1 coordinate 20,794,636, forward strand.
CGTGTGTTTTCTTACGTTGTAACGGACGGAATGCTGAATCGGATAAAATGCTCGGCTTATCGCGCTGATGAAGCGAGAAACCGGGCTAACCGAAACGATAATAAAAAGAAACCGGAGAGGATCCGACTGCGATTTCCTTGCACGAATTGGCCGCGAATAAATTCGTATCGAACGCGACTGGCCAAATACACAGAGTCCAATCCGGCCAACGATTTCGTTCGCTCTTCCTCGAAAACGGAGATTCAATTTCCATCTGAACGGATATCCGTTTGACGGACGTGTTCATCATTTTGTTACGATCGTGGAAAGCATAGAAGAAACAGGCTGAGGTGGACGGTTCTTATTGGATTGAATTTTGTTCGGTATTCTTAGGAGTGGAAAGACGTAAACAACTTCATCTTGAAACGAGAGATAATCGAATGGTATAAAAACAGGAACGGAGTAATATTTTCTATTTAACTATTCTTGTGTTTTCTAATTTTTTATTTCGCTAATTTCCCGCTTATGGAAGGTTGGTAAGCGGGAAATTAGAAAGCTGGGAATTAGGTAAGTGGAAAATTAAGCAACGGGAAATTATCAAAATGGAAAATTAGTCAAGTGGAAAGCTAGCGAAAGGAAAATTAATAAAGCAGAAAATTAGCAAACTGGAAAGTTAGCGAAAGGTAAATTACTAAAATGGGAAGTTAGCGCAAGGAAAATTAGCAAACTGAAAATTAACTAAGTAGTAAGTTAGTGAAAGGGAAATTACTAAAGTGGAAAGTTAGCGCAAGGAAAATTAGCTAGGTGGAAAGTTAGCGAAAGGAAAATTACTAAAGTGGAAAATTAGCAAACTGGAAATTAGCTAGGTGGGAAGTTAGCAAAAGGAAAATTAGCTAGGTGGAAAGTTAGCGAAAGGAAAATTACTAAAGTAGAAAGTTAACTAAGGGAAAATTAATAAAGTGGAAAATTAGCAAGAGGAAAATTACTAAAGTGGAAAGTTAGCTAAAGGAAAATTAGCTAGGTGGAAAGTTAGAGAAAGGAAAATTACTGAAGTAGAAAGTTAGCTAAAGGAAAATTAATAAAGTGGAAAATTAGCGAGAGGAAAATTACTAAAGTGGAAAGTTAGCTAAAGGAAAATTGACTAGTTGGAAAGTTAGCGAAAGGAAAAATACTAAAGTGGAAAGTTAGCTAAAGGAAAATTAACTAGTTGGAAAGTTTGCTAAAGGAAAATTACTAAAGTGGAAAGTTAGTGAAAGGAAAATTACTAAAGTGGAAAGTTAGCGAAAGGAAAATTACTAAAGTGGAAAGTTAGCAAAAGGAAAATTAGTAAAGTGGAAAATTAGCAAACTGAAAATTAACTAAGTGGTAAGTTAGCGAAAGAAAAATTACTAAAGTGGAAAATTAGCAAACTGGAAATTACCTAAGTGAAAAATTAGCGAATGGAAAATTAATAAAATGAAAAATTACCACACTGGCTAATTAACTGCTAATTAGCTACGTGGAAAATTAACGTCCAAGAAATTAGCAAAGTGAAAAATTACCGAGCGCTACTCCGTTCGCGTATTAAAATTTAAATCACAATATTAACAAATACCTAACTTGATATCATCAGCAGAATACCAACCCACTTCAAATTTCATAATAAATTATACTTACAATATGAAGCAAATTATTGTCACCTTTCAGCCATTATTTGCTTCTACCGTTACATCAAGTAAATGAAGCAATAATCGGATCTCGAGATCAAAGGGCGAACTTCCGTTCGCACGAAGAAACAGCCTTTCTCTCAAGAGAGAGCTCACGGAACTGTCCGATTCCATTTCGCCGACAGGATGGATGAACCGTTGATGACTCGCGAAAATCGTACAACGATACAAGCCCGATTGCAAACTAAAAGAAAACGGAAGAAGAACAGATGGCGAGCAATTACAAAGTTCGATTTAAAGGCAGATCCTAAGTTGTACGATGAATTAAGTTTCCTTCGGTCGTTCATCAATTTAATATCCCCCGAATCGATCGATGAATCTTTAATCGTTGTTTTCCGATCGATCGACTGACAGCCTTCCGAATCGATATCGATCAACTCGCGAACCGAAGCAGATTAAACGTGAAAATTACCACTTTAATACGTTGTTCGCTTCGCAGCTTGTTAACGGCTCAAAGCGTTTCGCAAATTGCAACTTCAACACCGACGTCAAGAATTTTACGATGTAATTAGTCAAAGAGGAGGAATATTCGAAATATCACTGAAATCGTGTTAACAGGTGGAAATTTTAATCGAACAGTTAGTAAACAGAAGGTCGTAGGAAAATTCAGAATACCTTTGAAAAGCTAATAATTCAAGTAATCAATGAAAACTAGGAAAGAGAAAATTCTAGATACAAGTAAAATATTTCAAAATTAAAGGCTAAGGATTTTAGTTAAATAAAAACAGGAAAATTAGGACGAATAGAAAATGAAGTTTGAATTTTTAATCTTCGGTTCGCGTCAGTTGGTAATGGCGTTGAAAACACGATTTTAGTTAACCGTGAATGTTCTCCGACTCGGTGCCAAAAACAAAACGAGACAGAAGCGAAACGAAAATATGTATATAATGAATTGAAGCAAAGTAATATTTACATTTAGTCGCAAGCTTTCGCGAATCGCTCCTTTCGCATTTAAATTCAAAGTAAAACCGGAGAAAAGTAACGAATGTATTTACATGGAATTATTCTCCAAAAATTATACAACGCTGTTATGATTCAAAATTTTTCAAATGGAACACGATTACAAATTTTATTGCGACGTTAATAGGATAAACACCATCGTGAAATTTAGATATTTTATAGAGAAAACCTCAAGGAATCTGAAAATAATTTTTTCAGATTTTTAAAAACGCGACCTTGAATTTGTTTATAATTTTCAATATTGTAAAAGTCATTTTTCGATCCAATAAAAATATATTCTACAAGAGTGATCCTTCCCTAATAAAATAAAAGAAAGAGAAGGTCGATAGAATAAATAGTTCCCGAGATAAAAATTCAAACGTACAACCAATTTTCACGAAAAACAGGCAAAAATCGCGTTTAAAGGCTTATCTCTCAAACGGTTTCGAAACGAGCTAAACGATGACTTAAACCCCCACTAATTTCACGTGAACTACAATATCGCCCAAAAAAAAGTGATCGATTTGGCGTGGAATTACCTTCATGCAAAACTAAATCTCTACGTTTAGGGACACTGTAAACAATAAAAATTAATCGCTTTTTGTTCTCTCGTAAATTATAAAAGAGTTCTCTTAAGCCTTCGGAAATAAAGACTAAATATTAAAAGTAGGTATTGTATGAGTGTTTAATATGAACAATATAAACACATATCCCATTACTGTCTTAATTCAACTCTTTCGAACGCAGTTATTCAAGTAATTTAACCCTCTTCCCGTGCTTTAACGAATCCGACTCGTGACGCACTTTGCAGCTGAAATGTTACAAATCTCACTCGCGCTGTCAGTATTCCAACTATAATTAAGATAACAAACTATTGTTAAAGGTAAATTGCGCGTAACATTTCAATTTTCCTGCTTTGTTTTAATACCGTAGCAAGAAGTATTAATTCGTGTCTGACGCACTTACCGAAATAATGCCACGGCAAGAGGGTTAAAAAAGACAAACAAACATCGTTATTAATACAAACTTTTCACCTTTTCATATTCAATTTTCACAGCCCTGGTGTCACATCGAGAAATGAAATAACATCGTTCGTCGGGTCTGTCGAGTCGGTAAATAAATTTCTTCGTGGGAGACGTTTCCCTTTGTCCGAGTCGCCCCTTCGACCCCCCCCCCCCCTTACCCTCTTTTTCTTTTTTTTCGCGAGCACGTGTCGCGCAGAAGGGTGCACGTATTATGCGAGAGAAAACGCGGAACAGTTCGCAGCAATTAAAATTCGAGACGGTTTGCGAACAGCTAGACAGCCGGGTTCCACTGTGTCGTGAAACTTGCGAAATAACTGCGGCGAAATTAGAAGGTAAACACATGGTGTCGTGGACAAGCCGCGAAACCATTTATGGAACGATAAAGAACGTTCTGGGAAGCGATGATTCTTTCCGGTCTGTGCCTTTTGTTACGGTGGTTGATCATATTATTAGAAGCATTAGCACGAATTGACGATTTTACGTAGAAACGATTAGTTGTTGAATGAAATCCCAGTTAAACAGAGTTTTTAATAATTTTTTTATAATGTACTGATGCTTGGTTAAGCTCTGATACACAGTTGGCAACACTGTGACTATGATCGACATTGACTGTCGTGTGAATAATTATATTGCATGAATGTCGACAGTTTGCTACGTAAGAATCATGAATTACTGTTTCGTTTTTTAAGAATAAGTTATATAAATGTTGTCGTTGTTGTTGTGGTGTTTTTACATCATTGTATTCGTAGGTAATTATTTTCTTTGGTATACTAATGATTTATAAATGTTGAATTATGGTTAGTCTGTTTCTTATATTTATAGAACATTGCGTCGATTACTAGTGTTTCACGAGCATCGGTTGACCGAATAAAAAAAAAAAAAAAAGCTTGATCGTGGCTCTAATAATTTCATCACCCACTGTAAAGGTGCCCACAGACGGTACGATCTGTCGTACGATCTGTCGTACGACAGATCGTACGCCAAGTCGTACGGGAAGTCGCAGAGGCAGTCGTGCAGGCTGTTTGATTTCAGTTTTGCCTGCAGACGGTCGTACGACACGTCGTAAAATGGCGGACTGGCCCGAAATCATGGTCAGAAAAAAATGTACAATATAATACATGTATACATTAATATGTAAAAACAAGCAAAAAAAAAATATATATATTTTTGCTTATTTCTATATATTAATGTGTATATATATTATATTGTATATTTTCTTCTCTAGTGTTGAAATTCAACACAAGTTTATGTAGAATGCTCTACAAAATCAATCCACACAAAAAAAAAGATATACCATCCAATTAATAATTTGAACATGACTTTAAAATCGCAAAGATTAAAAAACGACAAAGAGTATATATATATATATACATATATAGATCCGTTGGCCGGCCGCACGGTTCGTGGGACGGGTCGTTTATAGCACAGGATGGCGAGTACGGAGCTTTACCTGCTCGATGCTTGTATTCCTACGGTTAAAAAGTTCTAGCAATTTGATGAATAATATGTTTGTAACCTAGGTCGATGAATTTTTCAGAATAAAAACTACGAAAGCAGTATGAGGACAATATGGCCAGAAAAAAAAATATATATATACATAATCTTTGTCTTTTTTTTTTTTCTAAAAGAGCGATCCTTCCCTATCAAAACAAAAAATAGAGTTGGTCAATAGAATTAACAATTCCCGAGTTAAAAATTCAAAGGTACAACCCATTAAAAAAAAAAAAAAAAAAAAAAGAAAAAAAAACAGGCAACAATAGAGAAATTATATTTCCCAAAGGGTATCGAAACGAGCAAAATGATGACTTAACCCCCCGCCGCGATAATTAATTAAACTGAATGCACTGCTCCATAATATCTGACTGGTCGGTCCGCGTTTTTTTCCAAGTCCGCTTCGACGGGTCAACGAAGTGACTACAAAAGGTACCTTTTGTTCCTTTGTACCGTGTCGTACGACAGATTTTTGGCATGCCCGATTCCATGCGACACGACCGCGTCGTACGACAACGCCCGACACACAATGCAACTTTCGTATAGACGGCCGAAGCGACTTGGATCGTACGACTTGTCGTACGACAGATCGTACCGTCTGTGGGCAGATTTTCCCTACGGTACGACCGGATCGTACGACAACGCACCACAGACGATGCAACCGTCGTACAGACGGTCGCAACGACCTAGATCGTACGACTTGTACGACAGATCGCATCGTCTGTGGGCCGTTTAAAACTCCTCACCATTTAACACGTTCCATGCCACGTGTACCATTTATGGTACACGTTAAACTTGACCATCTGGCCACGTGTACCATGAATGGTACGATTTTCGGATGAGGCATTGTAAACAATGCAGTATAGAACAAAGCACGTAAATTTGTTTAATTGTTATATTTACAATAATTAAATACTAAACATAAATTGGTGCGAATTGGGTCGAAATATCAAATGGCCTGAATGACAAGCCATGCAAAAAGGGCTTGGCACGGAACGTGTTAACCCCTTCAGACCCGAATTATTTTTCGTTTAAGAAAAAATGAAACAATATACTTTTTACAAAAATATTTATTTATTTACCATTTGTGATCACTGGTAGGTACATTAGGTGCTGAAACGAAGTTTAAACTAATACGTAATAAAACGCAACACTAAAAGTATTATGTACATTACGATGTGCACAGGGTCCGAAGGGGTTAAGGAAATTATATTCCTCAACCATCGCAAAAAGTGTGACTGATTAATAAATCTTAAAATTTCAAGCAACCGTAACTTTAATATCATTAAAAAAACATTTTTGGTGTTTGATCAAAATACGCTGCAATCGAAGGGTTGATCTATGAATTCTTACGGGTCAAAAATATTCTGTTAATACCAACTCCTTGCTCTATAACTCCATTTCTTTCACAGTTGACCAAAATACAAGTAAACAAAATACTAGTAGACGAAATAAAGATTTTTCGTCTATCTAATTCCGAAATAACAGGCCTCGATACGTTGCCCGATGGAAATGCAATTTTGATTTTACCTCCCATGGCTTTCGTCCCCCCTCGAACCACGGTGCATAAAGTGTGACTCAAACCACCCAGTCGAATAACAACAATAATAATAATGATAAGGGTGAGAAGGGTGGGGGAGTGCGACGACGGTTCGCCATGAAACACAATGAAACTTGCTGCGAAAGCGGCATCGCAGAAACAAAAGATTCAATTTTACAGACACGCTCCACGTGTCCCGCCACCTACTCTCGCAACCGGTAGGAAAGTTAGAGGGGGATGGTTTTCGCCGTACTAACGAGCCACCCTCGTACGTGAAACAGCAACACGCAGCCACCGACTCCCTTTTTCCGACGATAACAGCCCTCCTTCTCTCCTACGTTTCGCCCGGTTTCTGTGCGCGAAAGAGCAATCGGGGTGGCGGAGAAAAAAGGGGGACGGTTTAAGGAGACGCGAGGAAACGAAGACGAGGAGGAAGTGTAATGAAGAGAACGGTGAATGGAAATTTATGAGGAAGAAGGAAGTAGTCGGTGTTCGAGGTAACGAGAACGGGACTGTACAGGGTTAAGTGTTATTAACAATCTAATAGAAACCTAAATTGACGGGTTAAATTTTCTCGATGGAGTTGGTTAAATGAATTGAAAGTCGCGTTTTCTTAATCTTTTCATTACCAACGTTGGCGTTTCGTAAATCAAACGTTTCGATCCTCTCGGATTTTAACAGGAATAGATTTATTAATTAATCACATCCCTATGACCACCTACATTATTTAGTAAATGATACAATTTTGTGCGTTGAATTTTATTGGGATTTGAAAATTCTCTTTGGACGAACACCTATGGTAGTGTCATACCCTGATTACAGTTAGTCACCACTAACAATTCCGGATGAATTTTGGACTCGTGTTCTCCTGACAAGTAATCGCCAACCTTTCGACCCGATAAAGCCTCTTCTCCCAAACCGAACCTGTATATTAGATTGAGTAATAAGTCCGTTCGAAATATATCTAATAAACATAATAGTTAAAGTGTATTATTGCACCAAAATATATTATTTTCCTTCCACAGACGCGACCGGACTTATTACTCAACCTAATAAAAGACTCTGCGGGAATACGAATAAAGCAATGATAAGTATTGAAAAAGTACTGTGCAGAGCTGGAAAGAATATTAGCGGGACGGCACAGGGACAAGGGGAACACGCTGCACGCTCCACCCGATCTCCACCTTTGACGCTCCCGTAACTAAACACAAAGCGATGCTTTTTGTTTGTCACACGATGCGCTTAGTAGTTGTAACTACTTCGGCCAATAATATACGACGATCGAGAATACGTGTGCGTAGAGGTGTAAACTAATCCACGCGACCAATCGTACCCGCATTCTTTCCGCTAATATTCTTTCCAGCTCTAAACAGTACCACCGTATCGAACCTCTGCTCCGATCTCCTTTCTCTCTACGGAAATGAAGGACTTCGTAAATGAAGGAAATTGTGAATTTATACACTTCGTGTTTCGGTCCCCGTGACAAACGTCGTTCCTTCTTCAATCAACGGAAGTAAGAAACACTCTTGAATTTCGGTGGCAAAAATTGCTGGGATAAACGGCGAGAAACGCGAAGGGTTGAAAAAGGAAAATAATGAAACTACAGTATATCTAGGGTAGAATGTAAATTGTGGCGAAGAGGAGGGGGGATAAACATGTTGCAGATAACAAGCTTGAAAAAAGAAAGAAAGAAAGAGGGAAGGATGATTTAGTGGATTGAGTTACGAGGAAACGTGAAACGATACGAAGAGGAAAGTTAACATACGAGCAGAAATTAAAAGGCTTTGAAAGAGAAAAAAAAAGAAATGGAAAGTAAATGAACAAATGACGCACGGGGTTGGTTGTACGAAAACGTGGGAGAAAGGGGGATGAAGTGGTAAGAAGATGCAAAGGAAAGGAGAGAATAAAAAGAAAGGAGGGAAAGTTGCGAAGAAACCCCACGGTGTGAAAAATGGTTAGAAACAAGGCAGGGGGGAGGAGAGAGGAAATAAAAATGGAGTAAGGGTGGCCAGGTTATAAAGTAATATACGAGGAGAGAAGGATGCAAAAGGAAACAGGGGAATGCAGTGAAATCCGTGCACGGACGAAAAACAGAACAAAAGATTCGTGAAAAGAGAGCCGGGGATGAAAGAAAGATGGTGGTAGTTCAGCAAAGGGAGATGAAATTGCGTAAAAATATTCGACGAATGAGAAATACAGCCGGCCGGAATAAAGCAGAAGGGTGTGCACGCGAAAGGAAAGAAACGGGAACAAACAAGAGACGAAAAACTTGTTTACATACTTGGACGTTTTTATGAAATATGGCGATACTTTTTACGTCCGAACTTGAACCGTGAATATTCGATTTTGGATACTTTTGTTGAGTGCTCGAATTATCTGATTCGGGTATTATTTATCTAAGAAAACGTAATTATTTCTTTTAAGATTAGGCGGATGGTTTTAAGTTATGTATTTGATTTTTATTTAATTTCTGAATTAAAAAATTACGGGTATAAACTTTGTAATTTCGAAATTAGGCATGCAAGGTTTCAAATTTCTAAAGTTCGAAATTTGATAATTAGTCATATAAATTTCCAAGTTTTGAAATTAGGTATGCAAGAGCTTCCACATTTCTAAATTTCTAAATTTCTACATTTTTAAGTTTCTAAACTTCTAAGTTCCTAAATTCCTAAATTGGAAAGTTATTAGTCACATAAATGTCTAAACTTCGAAATTAGGCATGCAAACTACCAAATTTCCAAATTTGTAAATTAGCCGTATAAGCTTCTAAACTTCGAAATTTCGAAATTAAGCATGCAAGCTTCCAAATTTCTAAATTTCTAAATTTGAAAATTAATCGTTTAAACATCGATATTTCGAAATCAGGCATTCAAGCTTCCAAGTTTCTAAATTTCTAAATTTGAAAATTAGTCGTATAAACTTCTAAAGTTTGAAATTTGATAATTAGTCATATATATTTCTAAATTTTGAAATTAGGCATGCAAGCTTCGAAATTTCCAAATTTCGAAATTAGGCATGCAAGCTTCCAAATTTCTAAATTTCTAAATTTCTAAATTTGAAAATTAGTCGTTTAAACTTCTAAAGTTTGAAATTTGATAATTAGTCATATATATTTCTAAATTTTGAAATTAGGCATGCAAGCTTCCAAATTTCCAAATTTCGAAATTAGGCATGCAAGCTTCCAAATTTCTAAATTTCTAAATTTCTAAATTTCTAAATTTGAAAATTAGTCGTTTAAACTTCTAAAGTTTGAAATTTGATAATTAGTCATATAAATTTCTAAATTTCGAAATTAGGCATGCAAGCTTCCAAATTTCCAAATTTCGAAATTAGGCATGCAAGCTTCCAAATTTCTAAATTTCTAAATTTGAAAATTAGTCGTTTAAACTTCTAAAGTTTGAAATTTGATAATTAGTCATATAACTTTCTAAATTTTGAAATTAGGCATGCAAAAGCTTCCAAATTTCCAAATTTCTAAATTTCTAAAATTCTATATTTGAAAATTAGTCTTATAAACTACTAAACCTCGAAATTTGAAAATTAGTCATATAAATTTCTAAACTTCGAAATTAGGCATGCAAGCTTCCAAATTTCTAAATATCCAAATCTGAAAATTACTCGTGTAAACTTTTAAACTTCCAAATTGGAAAATTACTGATATAAACATCTAAACTCCGAAATTCCAAAATTAGAGATATGAATTTCGAAATCAGACACGCGAGCTTTCAAATTTCTAAATTTCGAAACTACTCGCATAAGCTTCTAAATTTCTAAACCTAAGAATCTTATACTTTGGAAAATTACACCAAAATTTAGAAAATAAGCACAAAATAAAGCCTATATTTAAATTTCAGAAACAACTCGGACGAAAAGAAGAAAAGTTGCTGAAAGAAAAGTGTAATATGGTTATGTTGCAGAAGAATCGACCCTCGTGGACACGACAGAATGGAACACGTACAATACAACGTTGTATGTGTAAGGGATGACGAAGAGAGACAAGGAGAGGCCAGGGTGGTTGCGAAAAGAGAGAAAAGGGGAGAGAAGGGTGAGCACCCTACGCATTTACTGCAGTGCCCTTCAATCCATGGATATTTTCGACGAGATTTGAGACCCTCGTCTCGCTTCTTTCTCGCTAATAAATAATAAAAAGCAGAGGGAGGGAAACTCTAACGCGTTGCAACCCCCTGCGTAACCTTCCATGCAAAGATTGAAGACTGACGTTCATTTACTCCGAAAGATTCAAGGTACGTTTAACGTTTATATTCTGTGTGAAATAATACCTCGTTTTGGAGTAAGAATTTTTGGAATTTGAGAAATTATTCAGATACCTACATAGAAATGTAGGTAAATGGATTTGTAACCATTTTGAAAAAATTAATACTCAGACACGAAACATGATATTTTTAAATTTCTGAGCTTCCAAAAACCTAACATCACAAAATTTCGGTATTGCTACATGAAAGATTTCCAGATTTTTCAAGGCGTAATAATATTCCAAGTTACTAAACTCCCAATGATTTAATATTTCAACATTCCTATATTGCTGTATTAAAAAATTTTACATTTTTGAAGAAATCGTATTTCTAAGTTTCTGAGTTCTCATATTAAAAGTTTCCGATTTCCTAAATGTATAATATTTCTATCCTCAATTTCTACCTCGAATGAAAGAACAATACTAATCACTAATCATCCAATAGCTTTGAAATTCGAAATATTTTATACGATAATTTCTGAAACTTCCAACAGAATTATTATTTTATTCACATAAATGAATGTTATCATCCCTTGTAACAATAATATACATTTATCGTCGTTTCTTTGTTTAATAAAATACATATAACAATAAATCGGTTTAGAAACGATCTTCATGATACAAAGACGTCGTACATCACGTATGACACAATGGTATTCATGGTGTAGTCTATGACGACAGTCTTTATAATACACCAGGTGCATTATGTACCCCATGGATCAAGGTTGATTTTATTGCCTCCCATAAATCTATTCTCATCCACGTGTGCACGGGCGATAAATCATTCGAGCCTCTGAGAACAGAGGTCCAAGGAACTTTTGGGGTCGACGTTGACCGTTGAAAAATAAAACAAGTCAATCCTTTATCCTTGGAAGAAAGATTTCGAAGGAAAAACACACACGTATTGGCGTTATCGAATCGACAATGAGAGACATTTCTGTCGCGGAAGAAAAGAAAAAGGGTTGTTGAACGATGATTTATGAGAATTTCTTTTATTGGTGGATTGATAAGAAAATTGACGTGTTTGTGACTGATTAACACCCATTCGCTAATGCGTACAATTTGATGAAACTTCTGTCAGATAGTTTAGATTTATTTAGATGCGGTGTTCGAATCAGTCAAATTTCAAATTTTAACATTAGGGTATTTTTGTGTTCGAATTAGTCAAATTTCAAATTTTAATATTAGGGTATTTCTGTGTTTGAATTAGTGAAATTTCAGATTTTAATATTAGGGTATTTTTGGGTTCGAATTAGTGAAATTTCAGATTTTAATATTAGGGTATTTTTGTGTTCGAATTAGTGAAATTTCAGATTTTAATATTAGGGTATTTTTGGGTTCGAATTAGTGAAATTTCAGATTTTAATATTAGGGTATTTTTGGGTTCGAATTAGTGAAATTTCAGATTTTAATATTAGGGTATTTTTGTGTTCGAATCAGTAAAATTTCAAATTTTAATATTAGGTTAATTTAGTGTTCGAATCAGTCAAATTTCAAATTTTAATATTAGGGTATTTTTGTGTTCGAATTAGTGAAATTTCAGATTTTAATATTAGGGTATTTCTGTGTCCGAATTAGTAAAATTTCAAATTTTAATATTAGATTCATTTAGTGTTCGAATCAGTCAAATTTCAAATTTTAATATTAGGGTATTTTTGTGTTCGAATTAGTGAAATTTCAAATTTTAATATTAGGATATTTTAGTGTCCGAATCAGTAAAATTTCAAATTTTAATATTAGGTTAATTTAGTGTTCGAATCAGTCAAATTTCAAATTTTAATATTAGGATATTTCTGTGTTCAAATTAGTCAAATTTCAAATCCTAGCACTAGAGTATTTTAGTATTCAAATTAATCAAATTTCGAATCCTAGTATTCAGGTATTCTGGTATTCGTATTGGTCGGATTTGAAATTTTATTACACGAATTAATCAAATTTCAAATTTGAGTACTAGAGTATTTTAGTATCCAAATTAATGAAATTTCAAACCCCAGCGTTCGAAGTAATCAAATTCCAAATCCGGGAATTCTAGTACCCGAATTCTTCAGACTCCAGATCCCACTATCCCAGTACCCGAATTATGTCATACAAATATTCAAATCATTCAAATTCCCAATCCAACTGCACCAATATTCGAATAACTGAAATTTCAAATCCTAAAGAAAGCAGCAAAAACTTTCCAAATGCCTAGAGACGCGAGTAGCAACGAAAGGGTTAAAAAATCGAAACAGAGTGTAAATTGTTGCAGGGGTGGCGAGCTCAGTCCTTTATCAGGCCGGGTGCATCGAATAAAGCGCGGCAATGCACGAAAGTGCATCGAGCTGCATGCGAAAAGGTTGGACCGGGTCTCTAGATCGAGGCACGAAAATTCGCGATAAATCTCGTCGGCTGACTGGCGGAACATACAGGAGGAACAGTCATTTCCGGGGAATTTCTGCTCTGGAGGGTACACGTTGCGGCGGGCAAGACGAAGAAACGATCTCGAAAGAGGATAGAAACCGAACCGATCGATTTCTGTCACATTCGAACGATACTTTTCTTGTTATCGACGCGAAACAAAGATCGTTCGTTTCCTTCTCGTTTTCCTCGATAATACCAGAAACCTGTCCCGTTCAACGTGATCGGGAATGGATTGTTTCAGTTTAATCATTTTACAGGCGGTCTCGAAAAATCTTATACTTATGTACGGACATTAGGGTGGTCCTTATTTTCGAACCTTACATATTTTTCTGTAAGTTCTGTAGGTTCAATTTGTTCCCTTATAGAAATAATTAATTTCTATAAAATTTGGGCTCGGTTAATAGATATTAACCCGTGCCCCACGAGGCTCAAAATCTATAAATAATGGTAAATCCCTAAAGTTTATTATTAAATATTTTTTCAATGTATAAACCTATTTTCACACAAAATACTAGTTTCAACGTGGCAGAATGGCAGTGTACTCGCATTAAAGGTAGAAGTGAGTAGTGATATTCTGAACGCACAATAAGATCACTTTCGTTTCGAGCCTAACACAATGTTAAACGTGGTTCTTTATTAACTAAATAAACAGGTTTTATATTACACAAAATTGGTTATTTAAATCGGTATAACATATCTTTTAAATAATGATTAGCAAAAAATATAATTTGGCCTTGATGGGGCACGGGTTAACGGTACCCAATTAATCTCAATTTTTGTCAGGATTTTTTTTTTTTTTTTTTTTTTTTTTTTTTTTTGTGGAATGGAACAGATTTTGGGAGTCCTGTTATTTAAATTAAAATAACATTTTTTTCTATATAAATAAGGATCACCCTAACGGACATTCAATGCACCTTTGCTTTTAAACTGAACCAAAAATTGAAAGCAAAATAAATAAACGTAAACCAAAATACAGAATAATTCTTTATCTTGATAAAAGTCAACTTATATTTCGACGAAAACGTTTCAACAAAATTTTGTAATTTAAAATAAGACTGTTAGTCTATTTAAAAATGAACGTTTTCATTAGAAAATCTTATTTATTGCATTTTATGACTGCAATGTTCTCACTTTCGAACCAACATGTTCAGAGTCTTCAGTATTTGTCTACTTAACACGTTGAGTGGCACAGTGAAAACGGACGTAGGTAGTCAGACACGATGCAGTCGATTAATTTTCAAATTTAACGTTTCAATTCGATGGCCAGCATTATTAGCTTAATATTAACGATATCCGCGATTTATTTTATAGTTCTTTTTCTTAATTATTTGATTGTAGAAAATTTCGTGGGTGCCAGTCACTGGTGACCTTCGTGGTAGTCAACGTGTGAATTTATTATAGAACATAATTGGGAACGGAATGCAATAGAGGCTAGTTCGACCGTTAATGTTGGTATCTTTATTTTAACACGATGGAAACTTCGAAATTCGAATCAAACCTTTTTGACCTTTTTGTATGAAGTTTACTGTGCGTTTTGTGTATACTAATATCGTGAAGTTGTATTTTTACAGGTATTTTAAATAGTATGAAATTCTACTCACCAAAATGAAACTGGACCAAAAGAAGCAAAGGTTATCTGCAAATAAACGGGAATAAAATGTTAGTTTCGGCTTTTGATTCGATCGATATTATTATTTTAATTAATCGTGACGAGCTTTCTGGTACGATCATTTTTCAGAGGTCGGGTAAAAGTATTTTTAAACGATAAAATTCCGATAGCTTTGTCTCTCGACAAACGTACGGTTAACGCGGGAACAAAATCGGATCGGGATACAATTTATTGTACCAGCGAAATATCGTGGGAAAGCATATCCGTTTAAATTCAACCGCAGACAATTCAATTTCGATTATTTATCCGTGTATAATGTTGATCGAAAGCTGGAAACATTTGAATTATTATTAATTTTAAATTCGAGTATTCTAGTATTTGAAATGATCAAATTTCAAATCGGAGGATACCCTGGCATTCAGATTACTTAAATTCCGTATCCTAGTAATCGAATTAATCAAATATCAAATCTAAATATTCTAATATTTCCGCATCCGAATATTCAAGTTGTTTAAATCGAAAAATCGAAATCTATTAATGTTAAAATTTTCATTACAGTCCCATTCGAATTCTTAATTAACCGATAGATGTCACAAATTTTTGATTCAATAAATCCACAAGCATTTCGAAGAACTTGGACCTACGTCAAATAATTAAGAGATTAAAGAGTCTTCGTATCCAAACGTTGGTTGCGATCTTCCCTGATTTAATATTACCTCGGTAGAGTATTGAACCGACGGCAGACGTCGAGGACAGCGAAAAGAAGGGTGAAGGGAAGAAATATTACTTAAAAGTTACGTTTTTTTCTCCAACGAAACACCTCGTATCGGGGACGAGATCCTTCTCATAAATGCCCCCCCCCCCCCCCCCCCCCCCCCCTCAAAAGGCTTCATCTCTATACCCCATCGGAAACTTATAAAACGCTGAACTGGCACGTTTCACGCGGCCAATTTATTATCCCATTCCCCTGCCCATTTCTTATAACCTAACCCTTCATTCCCTTCAGTTTTTATCAATTGTTCTTCGGTTAACCCCTTCTCAGTCAACCCTTCCGTCAAATCGTGCAGACTCGAGTGATTAATCACGATATAATCCGATCAACAGATAACCAATGATATTTTTGAAATATTAATTAGCAGCCTAATCAGTATGCATAGACCGATGAATACATTTTTTTTTTTTTTTTTTTTTTTGTTTGAAAATGAGTAATTTTACAATTACAAGTGTCAAACTAATCAAGACGCTTGGAAATTATTGCTAAATGTAACTTGGATTTAATATTTTATTAGGTATTTGATATTACTTAGCTTCTAAATTGCTAAATTTGTAACTTAATGATTTGGTAATTTAGTAGTTTACTAATACCGAAGTTTGGTAAATTAGTAATTTACTAGTATAGAAATTTATTAAAATAGAAATTTGATAACTTAGTAATTTACTAATATAGAAATTAGGTAACGTGGTAATTTACTAATATTGGAATTTATTAAAATAGAAATTACATAACTTGGTAATTTACTAATATTGGAATTTACTAATATCGAAGGCAATTTAGTAATTTACTAATATAGAAATTAGATAACTTGGTAATTTACTAATATAGAAATTAGATAACTTGGTAATTGACTAATATTGGAATTTATTAAAATAGAAATTTGGTAACTTACATAGTAATTTACTAATACAGAAATTTGTTAACTTGGTAATTTACTAATATTGAAATTTACTAATACCGAAGGCAATTTAGTAATTTACTAATATAGAAATTAGCTAACTTGGTAATTTACTAGTATAGAAATTTATTAAAATAAAAATTTGATAACTTAGTAATTTACTAACATAGAAATTAGGTAACTTGGTAATTTACTAATATTGGAATTTATTAAAATAGAAATTTGGTAACTTAGTAATTTACTAATACAGTAATCTGGTAACTCAGTAATTTACTAATACTGAAATTTACTAACATTGAAATTTGGTAACACAGTAATTTACCAATATTAGAATTTATTAAAACAGAAATTTAGTAACTTAGTAATTTACTAATATTGAAATTTGACGATTCAGTAACTACCATACCTAACCCTAAATACTTAACAGCTTTCAAATATAACACCGACGGTGTTCCTCCCTCCCCTAGATTACTACTTTCCCCTAGGAGAACCTAACGCACTCGACAGTTTACTACGTACAAAAACACCATGTACGAGCCACGTGTTTACCCGAAATCAAGCAAAAGAAACACCCACGTACAAACAACGTACAAACATTTTAAAACGGGAGAACAGATCGAATTGCATCGTTCTAAAACATTTTTCGGACAGACAGGAAAATAGACGGGGGTCGGTTTGTCGAACGCAGAGAAAATACCTCGACCATAGATTTTTTACGGGCCGTTTTCCAACAGGCAAATCGCGACAATTTCGGGGGCCGTCGATGCGGAAAATGAGTTTCCGCGCAGCCGGAAGTTCACTGGATATTCGGCGGCTTGCCCTGGAAAACTTCTCGCCAAAGATACGATCTACTCTTCGTCCGACCGAGAATCCGCACCGCCGACCCTAGTATCTTTCTGTTTAGCAACAACGGCCGAAGAGAAAGTGTCGGTGGAAAGAAACGAAAGAACAGACATTAAAACTTTCGAAATAACAAAGTTTCATGAATCTTCTCGCGGAATGTCGGGACAGAAAGGGATCGTTTACGTGGCCGTTGAAAAATCGAAGGAAACTCTGAGTTTTCCGATGCTTGTACACCTTAGCCAAGTTGGGAAACTTTCTGACCCGACTTTGATTCGTGAAAAAAGATAAATTAATCAACGATTTTTATACTAATTGTTTCATTTTCGTTCGATCGATAGGAACACGTCACTGTTCAGCCATGTTTTCACGTATTTCGTTTTGATACAAAAATGGCAATTTACACAAATGGCACAAAAATTTAAAGGCAAATTTATAATCCAAGGTTGATAGGTTTCAGCGTTTTATAATAGAATATTGTAAATTTTACTAGCTACGTTTTATTACCATTTCTAAAATTTACGTAGATTCTTAATTCGAAGATAAATCTACAATCCAACGTTAGTATAATACTGTAAATTTTACCACTTAACCCTTTTAGTGCCGAGCGATAATATCGTATCTGTACAAAGAATACCGGGTGAAATTGACACGTTTGCTAAGGTTCGGAAACACGATATTTACAAAATTCAAAATGCAGCGTGTTACGAAGGAAATAAACTTATTTTAAGTATTATAAATTTATTTTAAAAGAATTGTCTCGCAATGCGAATAGTAGAAAAAGTCTGCGTACACAATTCCCCCTTTTGAAATTGGACAAAATGACTTGAATCTTTTTGAGAAGCTAGAAGAATTAGTTTACTAGATGACAAAAAAAAAAAAAAAATTGTGAAAAAGTCCCAGTCGGTTGAAGTTATGAAGGATACATTGAGGATCTCTTTTTCCAACTTTTTTATCCCAGCCAATGATGAAAATTTAAAACATACTTTTCGTAGATTTCAATAAGTTGTATGTATACACAAAGTTTCCTCAAAATCGATTAACGCATCTAGAAACTATTATACAAGCAACTGAAATTTACGAAAATCGCAGTTTTTCATCTAAGATCATGACTAATCACGTTCTCATTTGGTCCAATTTCAAAAGGGGGAATTGTGTTTTAAAAAGTGTACGCAGACTTTTGGCGTCGTTGGCACTTTTCACAAGTACTGCGAACGACGATATATCGTCGGCCGGTACTAAAAGGGTTAAATTTGTTACTATTCCTAATACGATAATTTCAATTTCCAACTCGAAGCAAAATTTGTAACAACAAAAAGTCTTATAAAAAAATTTAATTCAGAAAAACAATCTACCACAACCCAGCGTCAATTTATCTACCTTCGATCGACTGAACGTTCAACGAAATTTCCTTGCTTACCAAAATATTCTATATTCATGGAAACACGACGCTATAAATCGTTGAAAGTAATTAACAAGAAATATTCATACAGTTCAAATAAACGGCAAATCAATGTACAAACTTCGAACGAATGTTCAATCGTCGAAATTCTTCCGTACAGCGTGAAAATTCATTTTCCTCCGTTACAAACTCGTCCTCTGTTACGTAACATAAAGAAACAATCAATTGTCCGTGTAAACTGATCACGAATCGAGGGAATCGCTTGAAGATTTCGTCTCGATGGAGAAAATTCAGGGAACCCGATTCGTTAACGAACGGAGGCCAGCTCGTTCAAAGGACTGATCAACCGGAAGAACTTGATTAATGATCCAGCCTTGTCGCGTAAAAGAAGAGGGGAGAAAGAGAAATAATTCGCGCACCGATTTTATCGAACGATTCCACGATAATCGTGTTACGCACAATTACGACGAAACTTCGATTCGTTCGTTCTCTTCCCGAGGAGAAATAAAAAGCGTTTTATTTACCACCGATGAGGAACGGCTTCGCACCCTGAAATTCGATTTCACTAATCGAATCGATGCTCTCCGATTAATTGAAATAATGAATTTCAATCCTGTTATCGTTATTTCTCATTTTATCGCGATTCGATCGTCGCCTAACGAAAATCCTTCGCGTATTAGGAAAAGCGTGAAAATTAAACACGTTGAACGCTGCGGGAGTCACTGGTAGTCGGTAGCTGAAGTTTTTCACAATGAAATAATTAAGGGAAGCGTTAATATTAACCCTTTGCACTCGAAGCATTTTTAGACGTATTCGGATCTAATTTTAATTTTCCAGCTACGCTTCGGACGAAACGTGTTAGGAATATTTGAGAGTCTATTTATTTTTATTCCCTTCCTTAATTTTCTATATTCTGACACGGGTGAAAGTGAAATTTCGCATTTTAGAAATACTCCGATAAATGAAATATGACGCCTCGGAGGCTCCGCTCGAGCGCAAAGGGTTAAGATAATAATGCTGGCTATCGAACTGAAAGGTTAAATTTGAAACAATCTAAATACGAGTAATTGTAGGCATCGTGGAAAAACGGCCAAATCGGATTCGTAGGCGGCCAAACCATCCGACTGTCCTATTTCTCCACGACGCGACGCCTCTTATGTTTTGGGTATGGAGGTCCCGATCCTACATAATCAGAAGATTAAAAATTTATTTCTCTAAATAAACTTCGAATTCTAATATTTCCATGCTCTACAGAAAATTTCTATTTTCTAAACCAAGCTTCGGTAAACCGGACGACCCGAAAATATCGTCCTAGAATCGAAGAAGGAAACTTTCAGACGACTGATCGATGACGAAAGAATCTGAACGTTTTAAATACAAATGGCGGGAAGGGAAAAAGCGCAAAGATAAAGAAGGAAAGAATGGCGGCCGGATGGAATACGGAATGTAAGTAGAAGGCGATATCGTGCGGACAAATTGCGATCGTTTCTGCCGGCATGATGAATCCGAGGGGAAAATCCAGGAACAAGAATTGAAATATGAAGCCGGGGAAGCAACAGAGAGCTGGACCGATTTAAAACCGAAGAAAAATAGAAAAATACTGGGACACGCTGATAAATGAAACTGCCGTGTACAATCGGAAAGGAAAGGAGATTAAACATCTGCCCTCTGATTTCTAATCGGAGATTAAATCTGATAAAATAATAATTTTAATAATAACACAATAGATTCTGATCATCTTTTACTCGTTTCTTTTTAACCCCTTCACTTGCAATATCGTGTCACACACGCGACGCACGTGACTTCTGTCGTTCAAACTTTCATTACAATTGAATTTCAACACTTAACCAACCGAGTGGAGAGATTTCCCATTTTCTTCTTACAATTAGCAACGCGTTAACAATACACTCAAATCTCAGGTCGGTTCAAAAGTTCGTGCGTATTTTTGGGAAATTTTTAAATAATGTAAATAAAAGACAATTTAACATTTTAATCAATGATATATTTTCCTCTACTATCTACTACAGTTTCTCGCCATCTTACAGATAGCTTTTTAATTCCATTGATGTAGAAAGTTCATTTTGTACATCCTGTTCAGAATTTAATTTTTTTCCCCGGTAAAAAATTTTGTAAGGCACGAAATAAGTGAAAATCACTTGGGGCCTTTGACTATATACCTATGGACTGCTAACAGCCCATTTAAGGATGTTTAAATGTTTTCTCCCTGGATATTGCCCTAAGTGATTTTCACTTATTTCGTGCCTTACAAAATTTTTTACCGGGGAAAAAGTTAAATTCTAAATAGGATGTGTAAAATGAACTTTCAAGTTTTTTTTGCATCAAAACCGCAGTATTCCTACAGCAATGGAATTAAAAAGCTACCTGTAAGATGGC
The DNA here is from genome assembly GCA_943735885.1 of Stelis phaeoptera. Taxonomy (NCBI): domain Eukaryota; kingdom Metazoa; phylum Arthropoda; class Insecta; order Hymenoptera; family Megachilidae; genus Stelis; species Stelis phaeoptera. Next base: position 20,815,886 of record OX030930.1, read on the forward strand.
GAGAGATTGTAGATAGTGGAGGAAAATATATCATTGATTAAAATGTTCAATTTAAAAATTTCCCAAAAATGCGCACGAACTTTTGAACTGACCCGATACCTCGCTTTACGGCCTAGATACCGTTCCGGGAAAAGTTAGCCGTGAAACCCATACAAATTCAATTATTATATCTGTTCCAATTTCTGATCAAATAATATACTATTTAATTCATAAAGCAATGTAGCGGTGCCGCCTAAAGGGAGAAGCTGCAACTCTCGCGAAGCGAGTAAACAAAAGTACACCATTCTTTGTTTGCCTTATAACGATACATTACGGGTCGTTAATCAAAAAAGTGTCATAATTAAAAAAGACATAAGTGTAATTCCATAAAATATGCAACCCTCAAAGTGTTAAGATACTCTTGAGGTTTAAAACGATTCCGGCCATCGATGACCGAGCACGGCGTGAAAAGTTTCTCAAAGGAACGAAGCAAAATACGTACATAACAGAGAGTGAAAGAGAGAGGGAGAGAAAGAAAAAAGAAGGGTGGCAAAACGATTGGTAGGTTCGGATGGAAGAAGAGGGTAAGCGGAAAGGTCACGTAGGCCGCTTTGGACCGACGACGATGACGGAGGGGGAGGGGTACAGAGGCAAGTCGGTTGCTGCTCTTGCAGTCGTCGACACATCGAATTATCGCAAAGTTCTCGACAAGGGTGGAATACGAATGAGCCCTTTTACGATCGTTCGGTCGGCGCGAGAATATCGAAAGTCCAGCCAGCAAAATGCTCCCACCATCGTTCCCGGTCAACGTTTCTCCCTCCAGCAACTTTTTAATGGAGTCCGGTCTGGCGAAGAATGTCATTCCTTTCCTTCTGAATTATCGAACCGTGCCACGGGAATAATACACGATATTTTCCGGATATGCACTTTTGTGTACGACGCGATAAATCTGCAATCTGCATTTCGCGAGAAACGCTTTTGACATGATTCCTTCTTCCACCGGTTCCGATTTTATAACCCGAGCCTGTCTCTACGAGTCCTTTAACCCTTTTCGATGCTACGTTCGTAAAATTTCTATACAAATTTTGCATCGAACGCAACGTACGGATATTTTTATAATATCGATCCGAGTTTGTATATAAATTTTCATGAAACCCAACGCACGGCGCACGTTGCTCCGCGGGACGATTTTTATCATCATAGATCTAACTTTGTATACGAATTTCCGTCAAATGCAACGAGCGACATCAATTTTTTAGTAGCATCGAACGGGACGCAGAGACGAGGCTTTACGTGGAAGTTTCTGTCGAACGCAAGGGATGACGTAAATTTTAACTAACATACAATACAACGCGTAAATTTGGTTTTTATCAGACCTCTGGTTTTGCGATAAATATTTGCGTCAATTTTGACTAATTTCAAGCTTGTGTCTCTGTTAGAGTTTTTGTATTAGTGCGACCTGTCTGAGAATTCGCGGAACTCCGATCTTTTCTTTTTGTATGGTTGGCAGCAGTTTTGCCAACTTGGGAGAATTTCTACTAAATCTGGTAGACTGAGAACCTCATCTAGTGACTGAATTTGGTAGTTAGTGATATATACGTTTTTCTTTTAATTTTGGAGCTGGTCGTTCGGGCGTGGTTCAAGACCTCCGCGAAGCAAGAATTTAGCCTTTCCCACCAATTTTTCAACTCCTTATATGGTTCGAGTTAGAAATTTCGAACAGCTCAGGACCAACGCGAAGGAGAATCTTTTCCACGAAAATGTCGCGTTGGCTTTTCCCGCGCAGTCCCCGCCATAGCCATTTTCCGCTCATTTTCGGGTATAAAAAGGGTTATGATGAGGACGTCGCGGTATGACCAAATATGGTCATGTCCGCTGTCGCTTGACGCTTCGCACCCCCTTCTTTGGGGAAAACCCCGAACGCGTCACCGGGCCAGCTGGCCCATGGGTTTTTTCCCATCCCTATTTACCTGCAAGTCACTTTTACTTTCGTGGGGTTCCTTGTATTCTAAATCTATAGTCTACAGCAGCGGTTCTTAACCTGGGGTCCGCGATGTCCTCGCAGGGGGTCCGTAAAAGCTCGAAGAAATATCGGAAAGAACACGAAATTTACGAACATATTGTAAGTAGTAACTTTAAAATTAGTAATTTAGCAATTCTGTAATTAGTAATTTTGAAATTTAGTACTTTTGTAATTAGTAATTTTGAAATTTAGTACTTTTGTAATTAGTAATTTTGAAATTTAGTACTTTTGCAATTAGTAATTTTGAAATTTAGTACTTTTGTAATTAGTAATTTTGAAATTTGGTACTTTTGTAATTAGTAATTTTGAAATTTGGTACTTTTGTAATTAGTAATTTTGAAATTTGGTACTTTTGTAATTAGTAATTTGAAAATTTAGTACTTTTGTAATTAGTAATTTTGAAATTTAGTACTTTTGTAATTAGTAATTTGAAAATTTAGTACTTTTGTAATTAGTAATTTTGAAATTTAGTACTTTTGTAATTAGTAATTTTGAAATTTAGTACTTTTGTAATTAGTAATTTTGAAATTTAGTACTTTTGTAATTGGTAATTTGGAAATTTAGTAATCTGGTAATTTTGAAATTAATAATTTGGGAATCAGCAATTCGGAAATTTAGTAATTTGAAGATTTCCAAATTAGTGACTTGGAAATTTGGTAATTTAGGGATTTTCACATAGGTAACTTGGTAATTTACTAATTTGGTAATTTGGAAATTTAGTAGTTTCGAAATTATATAGTGATTCCGAAAATAATACTGGGTGTGTGTGTGTGTGTGTGTGAAAATAATATGATAAGAAGGGGTCCGCATCGTTAAAAAGGTTAAGAACCGCTGGTCTACAGTATATTTACACGATACTACATAAATAATACAATATACGTATATGTTGATTAAAAGTATAATTCCATCGAAAAGCTTGCAAAAAGATAAACAACAGTAATAGATCCTCTATTACCAAGAGACAGAACTGTACCTATGTATATATATGTTGCTACGATTGCCACTAGATAGTAGGAATCATGCACTCAATTTCTCATAAAAATCGGTAAAGTCGCCCGAAGCTATAAACTTCACGATTCTATTTAGAAGCGTCCTCAAATAATTTTTAACACTCCCAATACAACCACTTCAGTGAATCCTACACCACCCGATCCCTGTGCGTAAGAAACTCTCTGGTAGAATTCTAGTAGATTTCAAAAGGCAATCTAGTAGAAACCACCGTCTGACTGTTGGCAACACTGGTTGGCGCGGACACGCCGGTGCGCCCTCTTCTGATTTCTTCGCTCGGTTCGTTTTCTTTTTGTCAGATGTAGTTCATATATTTATAATATCCATTTTCTTGTCTTAACACGTTGACTGGCACAGTGAAAACGGACGTGGGTAGTCAGACACGCTGCAATCCTAATTATTAACAATACAATCAACTAATTTTCAAATTTAACTCTTCAATTCGATAGCTTGGTAATTATTTATTTATTTATGATTCAGCCTCGTAAACAACGAGGTGTCCCATTGCATGCTTGTTTCGAAAAGATATTTGGTAAAAAAACATACGTATATGTTAAATTGAAAGCGATATACTATATAAAATAACGGTGTGAAGATTGAAAAGGAAACGAAGTCACGAAGAAGATAAGAGACAACGGACGATGAGAAAGAAAGATGAAACAAACAAGCAGAGTGCGTTAGTCGAGGCGGAAGCAGGAGAAAGAAGAAAAAAAAGAAAGAGGGGAAACTGAAAGCGGAAGTTGGGCGTAGGAAGCTCGATTGGATTAATTTATCGCGTGGAAATGTTATCCCGCTCTTTTTCCTCGGACAGACAATGACCAGATACTGTTTTCTAACTGTTCCATTGGTCTGGTTGTTACAGAGCGCATAGCCGGGAGGAACGATTCGAATCACGCTCGAAAAAGATGGCACGCGACGCGATTCTATTTATTCGAGAGCTTTCCGTCACGTTCGAAACCAATCGTGTCACGGGCATTTTATTTAATGGATATCTTTAAACGTTTACTTTTAATATTTTCACGGAGTGTTTCGGCAAGCTGGGTTTTTTGGTGGCATTTTTATTTGTTTATGCTTTTGAGATATTTTATCAAGGTGGAGGTAATAATTTTCATAGGAAAATGGATCAATTTGCAAAACAGGGGAAAATATAGCAATTTATAAATGAACTAGGATATCAAAGTTTTATAAATAATCTACGAATCGTGTAATATAAACGAGGATATATGAATTTACAAATTAGGTAACTAGAATGCAGAAATACTGATAAATATGCCACTTTATGAATTACAATAGTTAATAAATATCTTGCAAACATACCAATTTAAAAATTAGGTAGCTAGAATGCAGAAATATTGATAAATATGCCATTTTATGAATTATAGTAAGTAATAATTATCTCGCAAATATATCAATTTAAAAATTAGGTAGCTAGAAAAATACCTAATAAACATTTCGCAATTATACCCATTTACAAATTAGGTAGCTAAAATAGAGAAATATTAATAAATATGCCACTCTATCAATTATAATAGCTAATAAATATTTAAATATACCAATCTACAAATGAACTAGGATACCAAAATTTCAAAAACAGTCTACGAATCGTGTAATCAAACTCTGCAGAATATACCAATTTACAAACTAGGTAACTAGAATGCAGAAATATTAATAAATATGCCACTCTGTCAATTATAATATCTAATAAATATTTACATAAACTAGGATGCCAAAATTTCAAAAATAGTCTACGAATTGTGTAATCATCTGCAGAATATATCAATTTACAAACTAGGTAACTATTATAGAATGCCGAAATATTAATAAATATGCCACTCTGTCAATTATAATATCTAATAAATATTTAAATAAACTAGGATACCAAAATTTCAAAAACAGTCTACGAATCGTGTAATCAAAATCTGCAGAATATACCAATTTACAAACTAGGTAACTAGAAATATTAATAAATATGCCACTCTGTCAATTATAATATCTAATAAATATTTAAATAAACTAGGATACCAAAATTTCAAAAATAGTCTACGAATTGTGTAATCATCTGCAGAATATATCAATTTACAAACTAGGTAACTATTATAGAATGCCGAAATATTAATAAATATGCCACTCTGTCAATTATAATATCTAATAAATATTTAAATAAACTAGGATACCAAAATTTCAAAAACAGTCTACGAATCGTGTAATCAAAATCTGCAGAATATACCAATTTACAAATCAGGTAACTAGAATGCAGAAATATTGATAAATATACCGATCTACGAATTACAATAGCTGATAAAAATCTCGCAAATATGCTGAATCAAAGATTAGGGTAGCTAGGATATAGAAATATTGAAAATCTCTCAAATAATACTCTCAAAATACAAAATTTCGAAAACTAAGTCAACTGTACGAATCGAGCAGAATTCGAAATTCCAAAAAATATCCCAGTCCAACTAGAACACCGACCACTTATGCATTCCGGTTGCTATCAAACCGTAAACAACCGGTTGACTTGACGTGAAAGAATTCGATAATGTCCAATCGAAATCAGTATTCCGGCATAAAGAATCGTGCATCGATTGTATACGTCGATGTTCGACACAATCCCTACCGACTATCCCAACTATCAACAAGGCCACTCCTCCGATTTTGATTCTTCGTTGGTAGCACAAGTTCAACAGACTGGGCTTCTTGCTTGCGAATTCAACGACAGTCGTTTACAGGTCACTCGATTCTTCGGATTTCGGATGCTTCTCTGGCTCTCCTTGTTCGGCCATCGGCGAACGTATCGTGTCGTTCTATTTCCACTCGATTGCTCGTGATATTTCATGAAACGTAGAGACACGAAAGGAGGGGGAAAATAGGGAGCCACGTAATCGTAATCCGCTTTCGGAACGTATCGCCGTGCCGCAATCGTTTCTTCGCTCTTTCGAGTCACGTCAGACTAAGAGGTTGGCAAAGAAACGGACCCGAAAACTACGTGAAATTCGTCATCCAAAGTAGTCTGATATTCAGAATATCGTTCGAAAGCTTTCAGCTCTATCCGTGGGTTTCTTATTAAATATTGTAAGAAAGCTGTGGCAATTCTGAAACCGTGCTACAGAAATGTCTGAGCGTGAATAAAGGAACGTTCGATGGCTGTAATATTAAACAAAAAATAAAATTAGCAATAACTAAAATTGACGTGAGTTTCAGAGGAATAAAACTCCGGGCTATCCATAAACCGCACACCGTTTATTGATCCCTCGGCTGCACACAGATCTATAATTTTTTTTTTCTCTCCCCCCTCGCATGCGATATGATTCGATGAATATTCCACGAACAGCGTCAAAGTTATGTACGACGGGACGTGAGCAAGAAGAAAAATTGCCAGCAAGAACGTTATCCCCGTGTAATAACGTCATATACGAGCTGAACATGGAGAGAAAATTAGGAATATCCGTCCCTTTCGAAGGGAGGAAAAGGAATCTGTCGATGCATGGATTCGTTCGGGATCTAACCCCTATATCAAAAGGTCCTTCCTCCTTATCAGGGACACGTACCTTCGAGAATTTAACGATCGGTTCTATCGGCATCAAATACGTCTCAATTTCGTAGATAGGGGATGGGTTATCTTTCGATTAAGATGGAACGGAATTATATTTATCTCAAACATAGAATCGTGCTTTGTTACATTATAATATGTATCAGTTTATATAATTTTTAAAACTCTTTCATTTCAAATTGTCTATTATTATACAAAAGTATTTCCCAAACTTGAACCTGATCAAAATAAATTTCCAACAATTCCAGTAGAATATCTAGATCCTAAGCCAGGCGTCGATAACCTATGACCCGCAGAGGTCACCAAGTGATCCATTTAATCATTTCAAGTGACCCACTTGCGTTCGGCCAATAATATAAAAATAAATGATAAAACATAAACACGAAACAAATACTTTGAGATAATATAAATAATAAATTAACATTTTGGTTTGATTAGAAAGTTGCAGAAACGAATATAGGCGGAATACAGCGAGATTGTCCGAACGAGTCTCGTGTATTCGTCGCGTGTTCAACGCTAGTATTTGTCTTAACCCTTTCGGTACTACCGCCGCCTATTGTCGGTATCAACTAAACGTTCTCTGGGTCCAATGAAAAGTTTAGTGTTAATCACGCTCGAGATTTCTATGAATGCCGTAAAACACGTTTTCGCGTCTTACGCTGCTGGACAGTACAACCACTCTCGTGGAAAACTTCCTCGTCCCACGAATGTATAACCGCGGGCAGCTCATCTGTACCAAAAGGGTTAAGGTGATTCCCTAGTGTAATTTTCCACAGTGCAATTTCCCCTAGTGTAAATAATCCCTAACGTCTATATTTTTTAGTCTAGTTATCCCTAGCGTCTATATTCCCTAGTCTTATTATATCTTGGATGAATAATCCCTAGTTTCAATATTCCCTAGTGCAGTTTTCCCTGATATAAATAATCCCTAGCGTCTATATACCCCGGTGTAATTATCCCTAGTGTAATTGTCCGAAGCGTCAATATTTCCTAGTATAATTTTCCAGCTTATAATATTCCCTGGTACAATTATCCCTAGCGTTTATATCCCCTAGTCTTATTATACCTTGGATGAGTAATCCCTAGTTTCAATATTCCCTAGTGCAGTTTTCCCTGATATAAATAATCCCTAGCGTCTATATACCCCGGTGTAATTATCCCTAGTGTAGTTATCCGAAGCGTCAATACTTCCTAGTATAATTTTCCAGCTTGTAATATTCCCTCGTCTTATTATACCTTGGATGAATAATCCCTAGGTTCAGTAGTCCTAGTGCAGTCTTCCCGGATATAAATAATCCCTAGCGTCTATATACCCCGGTGTAATTATCCCTAGTGTAGTTATCCGAAGCGTCAATACTTCCTAGTATAATTTCTCAGCTTGTAATATTCCCTGGCACAATTATCCCTAGCGTCTATATTCCCTAGTCGTATTATACCTAGGGTCAACAATCCCTAGTTCAAATATTCTCTAGTGCAAATAATCCTCAGTGTCAATATTCCCTAGTGTAGTTATCCGAAGCGTCAATACTCCCTAGTGTAATTTTGCAGGTCGTAATTCTCCCTAGTATAAGTATCCCCAGCGTCTATATTCCCTAGTCTTATTATACCTTGGATGAATAATCCCTAGTTTCAATACTCCCTAGTGTCTATATACCCCGGTGTAATTATCCCTGGATTCGATCGTATCTAAAAATGCTCCGAGCGCAAAGGGTTAAATCGCGACACGTATTCGAAGGTCAAGAATTTAATTCAGTCACAGCGATAAGCTTTAAAGAATCGAAAGAATCATCTTCGATGGACGCATTATTCCGACGATCAGAAGGCGTCCGGTAAACAAGCAGGGATAAATTTGTCCCGCAGGAAACAGCAAGGGATAAAGGGCGAGGACTCCGAGCATCTAGATCGGCTTCGAGAATAGATTTACGATGGCAGCAGGAAGAGGGTCCTTCGGCAACGACTCCAGGATTGCTCGACCGTGTGACGAAGAACGGTTCAGGGGCTTCGATTCTAGTCTAAGGATTACCTCGAGATCGTAGGATACCTGGTCCTTCGACCAGGACCAAGGGACTAGGATTACAGCCAGCTTCCATGCTAAGCTCCCTTCATATGCTTTTTTTTTTTCTTTTTTAGTTTTCTTCTTCGATCGTTTCTTACAAGGCACGTTACCTTTCTTTTTAATGCTCCTTGCAATTTCATTCGATAGTGTACAATTAGGTTTGTTTGTAATTATTATACTGACATTAATAGCCAAACTCTATACCAGAGTTTCTTGTACGGCCTGCATAAAAGCTAGCTCTTGTATTAATTAATATTTAATTATGTAGATCACGACTTAGTATTATTATTTTTCTATTGTATTTTTTTAAAATGAGATAAATTTATTTCAAAATACTTCTACTAATATCATTTTTATTTCAGGTGGTATTTAAATATGTAGTTGTTTATTAAAATTTGAAGATCTGGATGATATACATATACAGGGTGTTCAAAAGAAACCATTCAATATTTATATGGTATATAGGAGTACTGACAGTAAAAATAGCTTTAGTAAACATAGGTCGAAAGGTCCACCGTTCCTGAGATATAAACATTTTTGTTTGCTAATATCATCATTGACTCACTACTGAATTTTCGACATTTACAGAAGATTTTCCACGTGTCCACCTTCGGTTACGTAACCCTTCTAAGTCATTTATATATATCTCAAAAATGGTTAACCTTTCGACTTATATGTAGATAGCGACAATTTGAAAATTAATAGAACGAAATAAACTTCGTTTAATTGACATGTGACCTGTAATGGTAAAAAGGTTCCCCACCTCAGTTCTATACGTTACGATAAATTGTGATTTTCCAAAAGTATTTTCTCTTAAGGATTCCTGTTCGATCGTTGGAAAAATAATATTCTTCCAGTTCCCCTTGAAAAGTGTCCTCGAAGGGGGAGACCATTCAGTCTTCTTCTTCCTGCTCGACTCGTGGGCAATCGATAACGTCCAGGAGAAATGAGCAGAGATCCGTTTCGTTGCTTGATAACCAAGCAAAAGAACGTTCTCGAGAGAGAAAACAAAATAAACGCAAATCTACGTATTTTTAAAATCAAAATTCAGATGTACAACTGATTATCCATCTCACAAAACTACCAATTACAGGATATAAAATCTACCAACTAAACGATCGAATCTTATTTGATAGAATTCGAAAAATCCGACCACAAATACTTTCCTCCGTCCCCGTGCAACGAGAATTTCTCAACCACCGATAAAAAGAATCGGTTTAGAACACACGAGAAAGCAGAGAGCCCAGGCATCGTAATTCCGGCAACACCCCGAGAAAAATGTTTCCTTCGAGGATCGGCGAGTCCGTTATCAGATTCTTCAAGTTTCCCAGATCCTCGATCCTGGACAACTCGATAATTCCACGCCGAGGCTGCGAAACGAGATAAGAGGACTGACCTTTTTAAAAATTAACCCCATGAAAACCCATCGACGAACAGCTGGCCACGTCGTTCACGGATTTTTCAACCCTGAAAATTCTACACCGACCATTCCCACTTCCCTCCTCCGAAGCTCTGATGCATCGCTTTCTGTTTATCCTGCGCGAGTTGCTACTTTCCGAACCTCGTAAATCTTGCAACGAAACCACCCTCTCTTTTTTCCTCCCTTCTTCGGCACAGCGACACGTGTTGGTGCGAGAAAAGGGAAGCGAAACGATGGAATTCGTGAAAGTGTCCGTCGGATGAAGAGCATAGCATGCGCCGTGGTTGATTAATCTTTCAGTAGCGTCTGTGGTGCGCGTCTTTCCACGAGGTGTAACAGAGTTAGTTCGTGGATTCTTCTCGATTCGTCGATTCTCAAAAATCGGAACAACGATTTGTATTAGGTTGTTCCAAAAGTTCCTTTCCCTATCTACACACAACGCTTTGTCTGACAGTGTGAAAAAAAAATATAGTATCACGCAGCTTTCGGAGAAATGGAAGAAGATAATAGGTTAAAATGAATCGTACATAACTCGATAACGCTTATTTTTTGATATTTGTTATTTATTGATAAAGCGGAAGGAACTTTTGGGACAACCTGATACAAATCGCTGTTCCATATACCCATCGAAGTTCCACACAGGAAAGCATACAAAATTCTGCAAGTTGTCCGCGACAGATCGTAACAACAAATTGCAGTGTACACATTTTAGATCTCCAGAACAAAATTATCCAAATATCGATTTCCATCAGGAACACTGTCCGCGGAGCACAAATAAGCGTTGTATTCCGCTGTAGGGGTTATTTTGGGTCCAGTGGTCAGTAAGGGATGAGGTGACAAGGTCGAGGTTCGGTGTTCGGCGATGACTAATGACGATGAAATCATCAGCTATTATAATTAAAGGATCTTGGGATGTTTGCTGCTGGAGGTTGATCTATGGTGTTTGAAGGTCTTAACTAAAATAACATAATGCGTTGGCATACAACACCTTCCGCCATAAGATTGTTAACTGGGTGTTAACAATTAAAAATAAAAAATTTCTTATGATATAAGTTACGTTAGAATCAAACACCTTCTGCCATAAGATTGTTAACTGGGTGTTAACAGTCAAAAAAAAAAATTTTGTATGATATAAGTTACGTTAGTATCCAACATAAGGAAAGAGAACGGAAAGTGAAATACGAGGCGTGTTTTTCAAGATAACGTTTAGATTTTTATTTACCCTCGTTTAAGAGTTGAAACGTAGTTTACTTTGAGAAACGTGCCCAGTGGAATGGAGACGAAAAACGTCTACGAATTGTTGGAAGAAAGAAAGGCGCAAAGAAAGGGTAAGATCGAAACGGTGCACAAGGACATTTGTTAATGGTGCACTGTGGGCCAAGGATGGCCGGTAGCTAGGGTCGGGATAGTACACGTAAGTTCACGCGTTGGTACACGGAGCTTTTCAACGAGGTTCTCCCTTGAAATATGGTGGTCGTCGGACAAAGCGACCACCCTTTCCCAAGGGAGCCACTGATAACCCTCGAAAGTGAATGTAGTCTGGCTTCGGCGAAGTCCGGTTGCAAAACACCGTTCCTGGAAAACCAGATATATCCCTGTCGTTCCTATACTTTACGCAGGAATATACGCCAACGAACGTGCCGCGATTACTCATCGTGACCCACCTGGCCAGACTTGTGTACCTTCCTTCGGGAACCTTTCGTCGAGCTAAGAATCGACGCCTTAACACCGATAACGGGTATCATTCACGGCTCTCGGAGGCTATTCGACGAACTTACCAACCGGTTTCGATTCGACGAAACGAATGGAATCGATTTGAATACCTTCGATCCTTTGCCCACTGCATTCCACCGTTATTGCTTTTCTTTTTTAAGCTTTTACAGAGAAATGCTGAGTACCCGACTGCTGTTTGAGACAGGATTTTGCACCTTTATTCTATCATTTAAGTGCAGTCTGGTCACAACACGGAATTAACATGTTAACGTCGACCCGTGTGCAAGGGTGATACACGTGTTAGGGTCGTTGCACCCATGGGGGCTTCGACGTACTTTCGGAGGATCGGTGGTAACCGATAGCAAGGACAGCGACGAGTTATTAAAGTTCGATGCTCTTCCTTTGAGGATCGCCGAAGGAACCGTGCCTCGTGGCCGATGACCCGACGTCATCGTGCTGCGTGGCGCGTGCAGGGCGATAAGGGTGTTCTCGAAGAATCTGGCCACGGAGTGGGGAAGGTGACGTATGTTCTGATAAAAGGACCACGATGAACCTGTTGGCACTTACTCCAGAACCTTGATCGAGAAAACGTCTCCGAATTCCATAAAATTATCTTAATTTCTAACAAACACGTTCACTCTAAGCGGTCACAATAACTATACTCTGTTCACGTTAAGAATAACCTCGTTTGGCGCATGGGATGGGTCGGAGGAGGTCTTAGAACGTCTGAATCGCCACTCAACCACATACGGTTGTCTTTGTTTTACCGCATGCAACAGTGTTTCCTATTCTGACGTCTTTGTTTTACGCAGTTTGGGCTGTATCGTTATTCGGTAGGTGGTCGGTAGGGACAGCACGGTGACTAATCATATGCGTCAGTTTAGTAGGTGGGGGATGCGCACATCAGTCAAAAACTGGTCGAAGCGTGAGGTTATTCTTGGGGTGAACAGAGAATAGCAAAAAGCTAATATAAGGGGAATCGAGTGGAGCGTTCACAATATCCCCCCTGACCTTATACCGTCCCGTGGACCTTCTTTCTATCTCCGCACAGTACGTACACTGTACGTTTGACTGATGGCCACTGTTGAACGCTTCGCCTTGTCCGTTGCAAGACGGTCGTTCCTGCAACGTATCCCCACCATCTCAAAAGAGGTGAAGAAGTAGACCAGACAAGCAGCTCCCAAACAGGCCCGACATCAGAGCGATTTTCGTGCCCATGCCTGCTCTAAAGTCTAGAAAGTTGAGTTTGCGAGTGGTGGAGTATTATTAAATAAGTTTGCGTGTATTATTTCCTTATTTTGTTTGCTATTTATAATAAATTCGTCATTCTCTACAATACTCTCGTTAGCTCTCGAAAAATACTGACGAGGGGAGCTACCCAAGTGTTACGTTCACTTATTTATAAAACTTTACCAACTTACAGAGTTCGTCCAGCTGAGTATTCCGATACCCACTTTTAGGCGAAGACGGTCAATAGTTTAGGAGATATTAACGATTAAAGTTAGTTAGACTTTAATAAAGCTATGCTATAGGTTTTACATCTGTTAATAATTTACTAAGTATTTTTGATTTTATTATTATTAAAGTGTAACTAACTTTAATCGTTAATGTCTTCTAAACTATTGGCCGTCTACGCTCAAAAGGGGGTATCGGAATACTCAGTTGGACAAACTCTATAAGGTGGCAAAGTTTCATAAATAAGTGTGCGTTGAACACAAAGCTAACAGGGCAGTAATAGCAAATTTTGAGTAATTATATCATGGATCTCGATTTATCAAGCCTCGGTAGGATTATCGGTCGGGCACGATTAGCCGCACGAAAAGGGATAGTAAATTCGGCATTTTCAGCAGGATTATAATCGCGAACGGCGACGCGACGGTGTAATAAATATCCGGCCAGGTTTTCCTCGTAGAAAATCATCCGTTTATCTCTGTTTGTTCACGCACCGAATCCGTGGAAAACTGGCGACCAGCCGAGTCTCTGTTTTCCCGCCCTGGAAAATTTATGCGGAATCGATAACCGATTCGTTGTCGCAAGAAATTTTTCCATCGTCTCGCGATTTATCGTCTCCGTTGCGTGCATTAATTACCGGGTTCTAACTCTTTACACAGCTTTCTCCTAACAAGATCGAATAATCTACCCGAGTTTAGTTATAGTCGTAATTCATCGCGTCTGTTAAAGCACACATCATATTTTCATCGGTCAAACGTGTCCCTTACAATTTCCTAGGATTACCTTTTTACAGCTATTGTAAGTGTTGAATGAATAGCAGATTTGGCTTCCAAAAAGAATAAGTATTTATTTGATAATTAAAAATAGAAAATAATGTATAAGAGTGCTGTCAATTCAGCAACCGTTCGCTTCGAGTATTCGTACAGAACTGTTCGCACAGAGCGTAATTACAATACACCCCGTACGGAGAGGCAAAGTTTGCTGTGACCGTTTTTGGGGAAAAAACCGAGCAAGGTAACGGTAAGGGACGGCAGTCACTCGGAACGCAAAACTGATCGTGTTTTTATGACGCTATGTCAGCCCGGAGCTTCGTCGAACGTGCGTTATGGCTAAACTATTTCAGGTAGTCGAAAAATAAAATTACAGACGAAACTGAGGATTCAAAATATCCCGTGTCGATTTATGCAAAAATCTAACACTAAGAAAAACTTTTTGTTTTAAGAAAATACCTGGTTTCCTGTACTCGTCAATTCGACAGGTGTCCCAAAAACCTTCGACTTTCGAACTCTACTGAATCCCACGACAGACGCGTTCCACAGTCAACAAAGCAAGAAGTACATACTTGGAGTCAACAAAGCAGCATATCCAGGCTGAACACCACGAAAGGGTGAAAATCGTCAGGTTCATCAGACGGGTATCCACATAGCTCGTTTCCCGAAATCATCTGGCTCGCGGAAACGGGTTTGTTTGCTGGTCCCGCGGACAAGGTCTCGTAGTGTCTGGACTTGGCAAGTTTCAACGGATCGCTCGAGCTCGGACCGTCTTCCGCACGGATACTCTGAGACCTCGTCCGAACTTTAATAAGAGACGATCAAATTGCACCGGGCCAGACGCGTCTACGAGCCTGCAATCGATTCTGCCCGGCTCGAGAACTCGTCCGTTTCGTTCGTCACCTAGCCTGCTGAATGGACCGGCTGATTGCCACGCCAAATAGAAAAACGACTTTTCTTCCTTTTCTTTGGACGCGTACGAGGGTAATGGGGGGTTTAATTTTGACGGCCATGGTTTCATCGATGGTTCGAAAGTGGGCAAGGGTTGGAAAACCTTGACCCTTTTGGTAGGAATATAAGATTCTACAGTTTTTGAGTTCCTATGAGATTTCATCGAAAATATAATATATCCGTCTTGAAACGGTTGTTTTGATTAACGATAGAAGTACCAACGTTTTAGGTAGATTTATTTTCAAGTTGAAAATAAAGTAGAAAAATAGGTGAATAAGGAATGAAACATATTTCGCTATAACGGCCTTTTTTTAATTATGGCACTTTTTCAATGTACGGCCCACAATGTTTCGTTATACGAAAAGAATGCTTTATGAATTAAAAACTATATTATTTTATTTAAAATAATTGGAACAGATCTAACAGAATTTGTATGGGTCTGTAAAGCGAGGTATGGGTGTACTATCCTGATAATAAGAATGATCACACATTTTAGTAAATACACCTTAACACGTTGAGTGGCACAGTGAAAACGGACGTACGTAGTCAGACACGATACAGTCGATTATTTTTCAAAAACACGTTGACTGCCACAGTGAAAACGGACGTGTGTAGTCAGACACGTTGAAATCCTAATTATTAAGAATATAATCAACTAATTTTCAAATTTAACCTTTCAAATCGATAGCTAGCATTATTAGCTTAATGATAACGCTATCCGTGGTTAGTTTCGTCGTTTCTTTTGTTAATTATTTGATTGTAAAAAATTTCGGGTGCCGGTCATCGGTGACCCCCGTGGCAGCCAACGTGTTAACCTTTCAATTCGATAGCCAGCATTATTCTTTGTCAATTATTTGATCGTACAAAATTTCGGGTGTCAGTCACAGGTGACTGACGTGGCGCTTAACGTGTTAACCAATTTTGCGATATAATTTAGGAAACACTAAACTAGTCATTTTGGTTATTTTTAATTTCAAAAAGAAATGATGTATCTTTAACGTCTTCACGCCCTTGGCCACATATGTGGACAATTTAGTTTTTAATAATTATAATTATAACGGCCAAAAATGTGGACGTTATTTTCTTTTTTGTGAATTTTTATTGTTTTCCCCATTATTTTTCTTTCTGAATTACTATTAATATAAAATGAATAAATCGTAAAAAAAAAATAAATTAAATCATCTTTTTCTCACCATAAAAAAATCGTCCCTGAAGAGGTTAAAAGTTTAATTTATGAAACATTTCGAAGCATACAAGTACCTCCGAAGGTACTTTCTTGCTTGATTTCGTGGAAATCTTGAAAATTGGGGTCACAGATATAATCAACGAGCAAAAACAAATCAGCAAATTGATAAACTTTGAACCAGCACTTTACTCTCGATACTTTTATCAAACTATAATACCATCGAAGCGTGCCGATTTCTCTATTCCTCGTTAACAAATATTTCAAAGATGTTTGCTCGAATTTTGAAGAAGTTACTCCGTTTCGAAGAATTCACCACGAATTAAACGAATAACAAACAAATTATGTAGCAAAGTCTGAACGACGAACAATCTGACGATTACACGACGTACTTTTGAAACGAGATGGTTAATTGGAACACGAGGGAAGGGGGATCGAAACGTCGAGGAATCGATTGCAAAGCTGAAATCTGCGCGAGACGTTATCGTTGAAATTCGTTCCCGTGTGTATTTATAGAAACGATGACGTAAAAGCAGACTAGACTCGGAAAGAAACTGACGCGATAATCGAATCGCGAAACGAGCTGTCGATGCAAAATCCCGGCCGAGTTTAAAGGAACCTTTAAAAAAATGTCACGAGAAATCCTTACTCGTTTCTCCTTTTTATGACCCTTTCAATTGCACCCCGCCGTGTGACGCGTTTGTACGTTTCTCTATCGTTTCAAGCCCCCTCCCTTCTCCTCCTCGATCCGTCGTTTTTTATTATTAACCCTTTGCGTTCGAAGCCTTTTTCGATATAATTGGATCGAGATTATTTTTCTAAAATCATTGTTTCGAGAATCCATTTATTTATTTTTTATGTAAATTTTATTTAAATTTTATTACTTAATTTTATACAACTAAATTCGCGACCACATATTTTTCAGCAAAATGACTCCTGAAGAGAATCCGTTCACCGCCGACTACGAGACATCCCGTAGTTTGCGCTACAAGTTTAACTCTTTCGCTACTACGGGCCACTATAGTGGTCTTCCATAAGATGCCACTGAGCGCATGCTAAGACGTTATAAATATCCTGGAACACCCTTTATTTATAAATACCCTTTGGAGAAAAATTTTTCGTTTAAAACATTCAAGCAGCTTGAGTTCTCCGCCGTTCAGTGATGTCGCGGCGCTCCGTTCAGCGGAAGTACCGCGGCGGAGAACCCCCCCGTAGCGAAAGGGTTAAACTAATTTTCCATTAAAATAAAATGCTCTAAATTTGCCCGGCCAGTGAATCGGTTAATCCGTGAAACCGAAAAATTACAAACGATTAATTGTGAAATATTTAAAATAAAATCTTGAACAGCGAATGGGTTAAGTAATACTGGAAATTATCATTTGTGACGAATTTATTTACCAATTTAATATACCGTAGGACTCGGTACTTCTTTCAGGCTCCTCGGTCTGCTTTTTATTCGAATTTACCGTCGAATTCAATTCGAGATCTGAATGTAATTTAAATTCACAAACAGAATGGTTTCGTGCTTGTAGAAATGTTTGATCTAGACCAGGGATTAGCTAGATCTGCCTACTTGCAACCCTGGGGAAGACTTAATCGATTTATCCGAGGGTTGATAAAGTACAAAAGAAAGAGAGAGGTAGGGGGAGACACGAGGACGAATTGAATTTAATTCTGAAAGGGGTTGACATGCAAAAAAGGGGTTTGGAAACCCTATCGGTTTAGCTGACAGCTTCTCATTGCCTGTTGGATTTTGGATTCGTAACGCTACGCATCTCGAAAGTAGCTTATCGTTAATGTTTTGAACGTTTCCCGTTTATTCGATAGGAATTCATTTTTGTTTGTTGGTAGAAGATCCCTATAGGCCGCGTAATACCTTTAGGTTGGTAGCTTGACGTTTTTACGAAGTTCTTTTGTTATTCTGTTCAACATGGTTGTTCGCCGCATAAAGAACGCGACGCGCGTCCACATTTAATATATTATTTTCCATTTATATGTTTAGTGTTTAGTTTCATATTATTTCTATGTAGTTCTCTTTGTATCAATAAACTATATATATAAAATTATGCGCAACTCTGTCATTGTTTCTTATGAAATTGAAGTTTCACGCGTGAAGTATGTTTCATATGGATCCGTATCACTTGACCGACAAAGATTTACTCGACAGTATTCACACCGACGCTATTTCACTGACATTTGTTTAACACGTTGGCTGCCACGGGGGTCACCGGTGACCGGCACCCGAAATCTTTTAAAATCAAATAATTACCAAAATAAATGATTAAATAAACCACGGATAGCGTTAACGTTAAGCTAATAATGGTAGCTATCGAATTGAAAGGTTAAATTTGAAAAATTAATCGACTGCACCCTTAATAATTAGGATTTTATCGTGTCTGACTACACACGTCCGTTTTCACTGTGGCAGTCAACGTGTTAAATTATAACGTCGATGAAAACATATGTCAGTGAAATAGCGTCGGTGTGAATACTGTCGAGTAAACATAATAAAGTGAATAATTAAACGGGAACACGATAAAATACTGTCCCATAATAAAGTGAATAATGAAATAGGAATTATGTTGTAGCAGAAAATTTCGAAGCCTTCGATCAGAATCTATGTTCCATGACATCTGTCATTTGTTTTGACACGTATTTCAATTTTTAGGTTCGATCTAATTATTACAAATTATAACTATTTTTCTAATTTCATCCGTTGATCGAAATTAATTGTTCTATTTCGGTTGAATATCAATCCATTGTAAATAGTCCAGTAGAATTAGCATTTTGTCATAAAAAAATTGCGTATAGGTATTTTATTGTATTATATCATCCGGAAAGGGTTGTACAGTGATGATATCAAAAAACTAACTCGAAATCTATTGTGCTAACTTTGCAACTTGGAAAATTACCACTTGTTACAGTTTTTTGTTTATATCTTGAAAACTATAAGTATGACAAGAAAAAGTTATAGAAGTGTTTTGTAGGCTATTATGTTACCTACAAAACTAGATAGGTTGCATGCCATTCCGATAATTTGTTTACGAGCTATTTAATAAAAAGTTGTTTTTTGACAAATGTTAATAATCAAAGATCGATAAAAAAGATCTTACCTACAAGTTTAAAATGCAGTAACGAAATTACTGAAAAATCCAGAAATTATCTGAAGCTCTATATTTTTAATTTATGGTTTAATTTAATCTAGTTTTTTGATAATAAATATTCTCTTTTGTTACTATTTTTATGGGACAAATTCAATTCATCAACTGCTGCTATTATTATGGGACAGAGAGAGTATTAGAGAAAAATTAATAATTCTGCATAAAATTTCATAATAAACTGTATCGTTAATTAATATTCGAATAACTTGGTCCGCACTAGTGGAATTCTTTGGAATTTTTTCTTAAATTTCGCATTTGTTCAAATTATTTAACATATAATCATTTATATTTTATATTCTAATCTTTTACAGCCATACTTTTAATACGCAATAAAAATTACAGTTTCAACACATCAAAGGAGGTAGACAAAAATTAATTAATCGACCAATTCACACCATGCGACGTTTCGTGTTGCCAGGCGCAAAAACAAAAATAACAACACAGTTTAGATTTTTTTTAATCAAAATTTTCAAACATTTACAAACCGAATCGTGTAAAAATATGAAGTATAAACATTATAAAATTACAATAAAAATATCACGGTATCGATTCAGCATAGAAGAATATACACATTCTGCATAAACATGAAATAAAGAATATTTTTATCCAAAGTGTCCAGAATTAATTCCACCAGTGTATACGAAATTTATATTTCAAGATTCTCGGATAAATTTCTATGCAGAACAAAAGCGAAAATCGAAACAAATTTTATTAGTGTCGGAAATCGAAACTGTTACACCATTTCGTCACTTGTCTTCTTAAAAATCTATTACGTCTTATTAAAAGAACAATATGTAAAATAATAAACAAAATACTTCCAACTTCAATTTCATAAGATTTGCTCAACACACCGTTCGTTAACTTATCATCAGAAACGGTCCCGGATTAAACGATCGTCGATATCCTCTTTCAGCAACGACAATTATTCGTGGAGGAAAGAAAAAGGGGAGCAACGCGGTCCCGAAGGGGTTAGAAATCATCCCTCGGGGTATAACGAGCCCTCGTCGTCGTCGAGGAGAAAGAGAAGGAGGAGGAGGGACAAGAAACGTCCGAGCAAAGTCCCACAAGTTGCACGAGGAACCGATGAATTATCCGCAATTTTCCCCGCGATTTCCACGATTATCCTGGGATCTCGGCTGATGCGCGACGGTTCGCAGACCCAGGGATTTCGTAATTGGCCCGGAAATCAGAACCAGGGGACAACGATCCGAAGAATTTAATTAATAATTCAACGCCGTCGCGAAGCCGTTCGATGGGACAAACCGTCGGGTATATTTTTGGAATTTTTACTTAAACTTAACCGTTTGACTGCTGACGAGCGCTATCGTGCTCTTTTTATGTTACGCCAAAAATGCGAAGAGCACGATAGCGCTCCTCTTTTTTTTTATGCCTAGATTGCGGAGAGCGTGATAAGCACCTTGCGTTTGCGGAGCATACGACTTTTAATTGTTGTAATAATATTACATATTTTTTAATTTTTGTTGTTGCAAAGTGACTGTATCGTACGAAAAGTGTTTTACGTTTTTTCCCATACACGCGTGATTAGTGCCGCGGTTTTGGCATATGCCCGAAAAAATACGTCAGCAGCCAAACGGTTAAACTTGTAAATTATTGACGCTCTGAATTTTCATCGAAATCTGTCAGCAATATTACTGGGAAAATATTCCTACCAGATACTTAAAACTATGGAAACAGAACACAAAATTTATTAGGTTGGAAACTATGAAACGGGCGTTGAGTAAAAGTAAAAAACAAAAAGCGCAAATTTTCACATTATTTATTATATTCAATCGTAATAACTTCCGTTGGCATCTACGACTTTCTGCCAACGATTGGCCGATTCTGTCAATATGGGCCGGTGGTCTTCTTCGAGGATCGTTGACGATACTCAAATTGCCAGAACGAAATTTTTGGAACCAATATCGAGCATTTTTTTCATTTCTGGATCCATCTCCAAATGCCTGATTAATGTTTCTCGAAGCTTGAGCTGCGCTATGATTCAATTTGAATTCGTACAAGAAAAGTAAATGTAAATCGCGTTTTGTTTCCATCTGATTTCTGAGAAAAATAAAATAAAAATCGGATACAAACACAAAAGAATTTTACGAAATGAGTAAGAAGAATAGCTTTAAACTTTATAAATAAAAATATCGAGCGCACGTTACAATGTAACTCTCTCGGTCGCAGCTGAACAGAGCAGGAAAAAAATATCAAATAATATTGAATAAGGAATAAAAAAAATTCAGAACAATGTTAATTTAACCGACTCTACAGAATAATGAAGATCAGCTAATTACTCGATATCCTGATTAGAACGAATCAATGAATGTTTTGTTGTCCTAGACTGTCGATCGATCGCAGCATTAAATCGATCGAGCGAAAATTGTCAGAATGCAAATTGCGTTGAAATATGGAAATTTCTTCAAGGCAGAGAATTAATTGCCGACATAAAATGTTGATTTTCGTCGTAGCTAAAAATAATATCGATCTAACGAATGAGTAGAGTAAAATCGAATAGATGTAAAGTTGGTTCGAGGATTTTTCTTATTTCACGTGACAACAAAATGTAATCAGTAATCAGGGTTGATATTTAAACTCGATTAACACGGTCGCATGTACGTCGCGCGATATCGTATTCCATCGTGTTCGTATCATCGCGTTTCCCTCGAGTTAAATACATATTACATCATTCGAGCAATTATATCGCGAACAGGTGATTCGTGTAACGTCGAGGCGTGTAAACTGTTTGTAACCGTGTAAATCACGATACCCGACGTGTAAATTAATTCGCGAATAATGCAACTGACACCGTTACCCAGGCACGTATCGTGATTACGTCATTATGGTAACGCGTTATTACGGCCTGCTGGCAACGTTATTGTCCACGTCGATACAGTTAATAATTGACAAGGATTAATACGTTCGTTGTCGATTTCCTGAGGAATCGTATTTACCGCCAATAAATTCGACCTTTACGTTACGCTACGGCAGGCGTCGGCAACCAATGACCCGCGGGTCACCAACTGACTTACTTGAATTTTACAAATAAAGTATTATAATATATATAAAAAATAAATGATAAAACATAAACACGAAACAAACACTTTGAAATAGTGTAACTTTCCACAGTCCAATTTCCCCTAGTGTAAATAATTTCTATCGTCAATATTCCCTAGCGTAGTTATCCAAGGCGCCAACACACCCTAGTCCATAGTGTTAATACACCCTAGTATAATTTTGCAAGTGGTAATTTTCCTTAGTACAATTATCCCTAGTCTTATTATACCTAGGGTCAACGATCCCTAGTTTCAATATTCCCTAGTGCAATTTCCCTTAGTTTAAATAACCCTTAACGTCTATATTTTCTAGTGTAATTATCCCTAGCGTCTATATTCCCTAGTCTTATTATACCTAGGGTCAACAATCCCTAGTTTCAATATTCCCTAGTGCAATTTCCCTTAGTTTAAATAACCCTTAACGTCTATATTTCTTAGTGTAATTATCCCTAGCGTCTATATTCCCTAGTCTTATTATACCTTGGATGAATAATCCCTAGTTTCAATACTCCCTGACGTAAATAATCCCTACCATCTATATATCCTGGTTGTAATAATCCCTAGTGTCAATATTCCCTAGCGTAGTTATCCAAAGCGTCAATACTCCCTAGTGTAACTGTCCATAGTGTTAATACCCCCTAGTATAATTTTGCAAGTTGTAATTTTCCCTAGTACAATTATCCCTAGTCTTATTATACCTAGGGTCAACGAACCCTAGTTTCAATATTACCTAGTGCAATTTCCCTTAGTTTAAATAACCCTTAACGTCTATATTTCCGAGTGTAATTATCCTTAGAGTCTATATTCTCTAGTATTATTCCCTAGTTTCAATACTCCCTGACGTAAATAATCCCTACCATCTATATACCCTGGTTGTAATTATCCCTAGTGTAACTGTCCATAGTGTTAATACTCCCTAGTATAATTTTGCAAGTTGTAATTTTCCCTAGTACAATTATCTTATTATACCTAGGGTCAACGATCCCTAGTTTCAATATTACCTAGTGCAATTTTCCCTAGCATAAACAATCCCCAGTGTCAATAATCCCTAGTGAAAATAGTCCCCATTGTTAATAATCTCTATTGTAAATATCTACTAACGTAATTACCCCTAGTTCCAATAATCCCTGATATCAAATACCCCTATTTTCAATAATTCCTAGTAATCTTCAAATATTACTCAAACGGTAAAACCTTTTCTACGTATTGTTACAGTTTTGAGCGGCCAAAAAGCTGTAGCCACCAGTCTTCGAAAAATAAAGAATCGTTCTTCAAGTTTCGGAAAATATAATATTTCGAAATTTCCAAGTTCCTGAATATATAGTAGCTTTTCAAAAAAAGAATGTGATATTTCCAGCCAGAAAGGATTGATTAGTTTGGAGCTGGTACAATAATTTCTACGATCATTTTTGCGGTGAACAACAATGAATAGGACGAATGAAATTTTGATGAAGACATCCGTGAATATCAGGGTAAGTATCACGAGAGCCTCGGATATCGTATACGAATGGATATTTGTATCTTTTCACGGACAGACTGACGCGTGTTTCTCAAGCAACCTCTCCCATGTATTATTTAAAGTCTTTTCTTGAAATTCTTCCGTATTCTTTGAAACGTATCGCTTTCCTAAAACGTCGAATGAAATGTCAAAACGTGAAAAGTTTAAAATTAACCTTTTCTTCGATTCTCAATTTTACTGCTTTTGTATGGAAATTAAAATCTAATTATCAGAGTTTAACACTAGAATTACCGGTGTTTCATGTATACTGACTTTCAAGTGAAAAATAAAATAGAAAAATAAATAAATGAAGAATGAAATATATATTAAATATTAACATATACAGTAGATCTTTATCGTGATAAAAATTAACACACACTTTAATAAAAGCAGCCTGATAAATTTTATAATTTAATTTAAAAAACCCTCAACCGGTCATTTTGACTGGTTCGGTAGTTTTAGTGTTAAAAATCGTTTGAGTTTGAACGTCCGAGTAAACCTTGGAACAAGATACGAATCTGATATCATTTTTACTTTATTAGAAATTGAAAATTTGATAGAAAAATCATATTTCACAGATTAAAAATTCACTAATGTAGAGAGTTAAATATTTCGAAGTTGATCGTTCACAATCGTCGAACAAACATATTTGTCGATTTTAGAAATGAAATTTTAACATCCTTTGTAATTCGAGAATATCAAAGGCCGGGCATCCGGCAAAATCGGAGGGTGAAGATTCCAGATTCCAACATGCCTAATTCCCTTTGTAACGATAGAATTTATTTTTTACGCAGAGGAACTGTTCCAAGACACGAGCCAACTACGAAGAACGTGCGTGTACATTCCCCGAGAAATAAATAATATTGCTAAGTTATGAAAAATACAATTTTCTAACCCTTTGCGAATCGAATCTAGCATTCTTTCCAAAAACCAATGCACTATTTAATAAGAACAGAGTTACAAATATTTATTTTTAAATAAAACTTAAATTTCACATTTTCGAATATTCCGGCAAAGGGTTAAATTCCCTAAAAATACAATAAGCATCCGAGAGGAACAAGATATTTCTTCCAAATCCGATTCGATAAAAATAACGATCACAATCGAAACGATCCAAACACGATTTCACCCCCCTTGCTAATAATATTATCACCCTAACATTTTCCAACATTTTATTCGTCCGTTGCCAGTTTCATTCGATAAT
The DNA here is from genome assembly GCA_943735885.1 of Stelis phaeoptera. Classification (NCBI taxonomy): domain Eukaryota; kingdom Metazoa; phylum Arthropoda; class Insecta; order Hymenoptera; family Megachilidae; genus Stelis; species Stelis phaeoptera. Next base: position 20,840,910 of record OX030930.1, read on the forward strand.
TGGATTGCCGCGTAACCGAGAGAAAGGGGAAGAAGCAAAGATAAAAAGACAGAAAGAAAGAAAGGGACGTTGGGGGACAAGCAAAGGATCCTGTCGTACGAAAATACAAAGAGTGACTCGAACTTCCGGAAGCCCACGCATTTTATATTACCGTCGACGTAATTTCCAACGAAAACAGTGGCCCGGGACAGGGACGAAGGGGGTGAGAAGGGTTATAACAGAGAAGCCGGGTAAACGAGGGTGGATTCGAGGGGTAAAAAATGTGACGAGTGGGTTGGAGCAGCGAGCGAGGGAAAAAATAAAAAAACGAATGGAAGGGAGAGAGAGAGAGAGAGAGAGAGAGAGAGAGAGAGAGAGAGAGAGAGAGAGAGAGAGAGAGAGGATGTAAAAATGAAATAAGAGACCGAATGGTGAAATTTGCTTGCCGGTAATACGAAGATGAAATGTGAGCCAATAGGATAACGAGAGGATAAACGAACACGCTTGGATGAATATACATATGAATGGACGTGTACCGAAAATGAACCTGACGTTCAAAGAATGCGTCAATTAATTCACAACCTTTTCGTTATAAAATTTAAACCGTTTTAATCATTGGGTTTCGCGGAATAACTTTTACAGAATATTGGAATATTGAATTTCGAAACTTACATCCGTACGACAGTTTACGTACAGGTATTATTTTGATAGTAACAGTGTGTAATATTAACCTACACCCCCCGAATGTCCATCCTTTCGATGCTTGGCCTCATGTTTTCAGAACACAAATTTATGCAAAGAATTCTAGAGATAAGAAAGTGAATATATTTTGAACCAGATGGCGTGAAAATTCTTGCCCAAGGGCGAAAAGTATAATCGGGCACTTTGGTTCGAAATAGTATATTATGTACCAAGAGCGCAAAAATCGGGCGTTTAATGCCTATTTGGCGAGACGCAAAGTGCCCGATTCTTGCCCTAGGGCGAAAAGTATTTTACTCGCCAAATAGGCATTAAAAGTTCAATTTTTGTGCCCTATGGTTCGAGGTAGTAGATTAGGTACCAAGGGCGCAAAAATCGGGCGTTTAATGCCTATTTGGCGAGATGCAAAATGCCCAATTCTTGCCCTAGGGCGCAAAGTATTTTACTCGCCAAATAGGCATTAAAAGCTCTATTTTTGCGCCCTCTGGTTCAAAAAATAGTATATTACGTACCAAGGGCGTAAAAATTGGGCTTTCAATTCCCATTTGGCGAGCGCAATGTAAAATAAAATACTTTTCGCCCTAGGGCACGAATCGGGCACATAGCGTCTCGCCAAATAGGAATTAAACGGCCGATTTCTCCGCCCTTGGTACGTTCTACACTATCTTGAACCAGAGGGCGCAAAAATCGATCTTTTAATGCCCATTTGGCGAGTAAAATACTTTTCGCCCTAGGGCAAGAATCGGGCACTTTCCGCTCCCCAAATAGGCATCAAAATCCCGATATTTGCGCCCTCTGATTCAAAAAAATAGCCCACGTAACACGGGAGCGAAGTTAATCTCACCCCTTTCGCTTTACTCGCGCGACAAACTCGACTCGGTCGCCAATCACCCGTTTTGCACCCTTAGTATAATACGTAATAGTATATTACGAATGCTTTGCGCCCTAGGGCAAGAATCGATCACTTTGCGACTTTACGTTCGCCAAACAGGCATTCTGATTAAACCTTGACAAATATTTCTGTTCGAAACTAAATAGCATCAGTCGTGAATTGTCAAGCTGATGATAAACAGCGAAACCACGAAGAAGGGTTAATTAAACGAAGAGAAAGAAAAATCGGAACCGAACAACAGCGGCCAATCACAGTTTAAATAATCGATGATGAAAACCTGGAACAGAAGGTGCAATTTTCATCGTAAACTACTATAAACGCGAGCGCAAATATTGCAGATAAACGTGAAAATGTTCAACGAACATGTTTTTCTTTTTGTTTCGTTTTTATTTTACCCGAGGCCGTTAATTCGAGCATACAACGATCGTATCGCGTCGCATCGTACAGGGATGAAAAATTAAAAATTATCCCCCGCGTCGATGTTAATCCGAAAGCCTGGCATCGCGTTGCCGTAGCGATCGTTCGATAAACACACGGCCTATGCAATCAGAAGCTTGAATCCGATGCGACACAAAATTGCACCCCTTAAACGGATTATACGATTTCGTGCAATTATCCCGGCAGCGTCGGTAGACTGAAAAAATTCACGCACACAATCCTACCCCCTCCTGTGTCATTGATAAACGGTAGATTCTGCTCGGCCGTTCGACAAACAGCTCGAACACAATGGAGGATGGACAGATGAATTATTACTTAGCTGATAATGACAGACTGCTTGGATTATTAACAAAGGAATTAAATTGTCCGATAAATTTCCTACTTTTCTTCTTCTTTCGATTCTTTCAAACCCGTTCAGTGTTGCACCGATTTAACTGCAATTCTATCGTTTGATCGTCGTTGAATAATACTTTGTTTTCCTGTGCTGATCAAAAATCGTTTATAATTTTGAAGAAATTTCATTCGGAAGAGAAATTCATATTTTTCTGCTGACTGTATACAAGGATATTAAAATTCGATTGTTATTTATGGAATAACGGGCAGGGGTTAATAAGATACGAATGAAAATTAAAATCAAACAATTATTATATTAAATTGTTCCACAAGTTTCTTTCCGTATCTGCTCACAACGCTTTGCCTGGCAGTGTTAAAATATATATAATATTGTGAAGCTTTAGGAGAAATCATAACTCGATAACTTGACATGAAACATTAAGTATTATTAAAGCAATTTTAATCTCTACGTCGAGATTATTTTGCAAAACAGAAATTTACACAAAGTTACACATAAAGTATTATATGTACGTTATTTATTAATAAAGTGAAAGGAGCTATTGGGACCTTAGACTATTTTACTATAGGAATCTTACTGAATATTAAATATTCAAATATTAGAGAATTTTGTATTAATATATCGAATTTCGCTAAAACAGATTTATTATTAATAAAAATTCGTAAATGACGTGGTGCTCAATCATAATTGTCGAGAAATTGTCTTTGTCGTCGAATGACGATCCGGTGTAAAAAATTGGATCGGATAAAATATCCAAGCAGAGCATCACGTGCAACTTCTCTTTTGTTTCTGGACAACGCGGGCTTATCGGTTCAGGAAGAGCGTGTTAGATAATTTAAATTGGAACGGAGCCAGCAAACGGGACAAACGACTTTATCAGAAGACGGGGACCAGCTCGCCACGGTTTCTTCATTTGCATCAGAATCAACCTGCTACTATAAATATCCGTGATTTCGTAGATGGTAACTGTTCTGACTGACCGGTGCACGCGGCTGGCAGTAAATTTCCAACGGATGCAAAGTGTTCACCATTATTCCCCCCCCCCCCCCCCCCCTCCTATTATTTAAACCCTTGGCCTATTCCTTCATTTTCAACAGGTACACGCCACTCGAAGATACCTGTTTACTGTCTGCAACTTTAAATACTATACGTACTTTGCATTTGAAATATGAAATTTAAGTTTTAACGTTCGTCAAATTGTCTACGTCAAGTTTAGAACGAAATGAGCCGTTTTCTTTGTAAGTTTGTATTTGAGTGATTTGAAAAATTGGTATATGTTAACACTTTTGCCAAAGTGGTCACCGGTGACCGGTACCCGAAATTTTGTACGATCAAATAATTAGCGAAAGAAATGATAAAATAAACCGCTGACAGTGATAATATGAAGCTGATAATGCTGGCTATCAAATCGAATGTTTAAATATAAAAATTAATTAACCGCCTCTTTAACACGTTGGCTGCCACGGGGGTCACCGGTGGCCGGCACCCGAAATTGTTTACGATCAAATAATTAGCGAAAGAAATGATGAAATAAACCACGGATAGCGTTAACATTAAGCTAATAATGCTAGCTATCGAATTGAAAAGTTAAATTTTTAAATTAGTTGATTGTATTGTTAATAATTAGGATTTCAGCGTGTCTGACAACATACGTCTGTTTTCACCGTGGCAGCCAAAGTGTTAATACGTTCATTTCATGTTTTATAACTATTAAATTGATTTCAGTTTATAATGTGATCCTTTTTGAAGTATAATACTTTTGATCACGTCAAATACCACTTTCAAAGTCAACAAAATGTGAAAATCGTACATTTATGAAATATTAAATATGGGATTTCAATTGAATGAAACTAATTCTTTTATGAAATTGTTATTAAATATGTCAGAAGAAGAAAAAAACAAAATTAAAAGGCTTTGTTTCAATATTTCTTAACGCCATTTAAATTACTTTAATTACAACTTTATACTAATATGTGCCATTTTCAATTTTTATCATTACACCTATCCCTCGATTTACACGGTACTTTATTTACACGATTTCACTTTTACAAGGTTTTTAAAATATGGGATTTAAAAGAAACAAATTGTCTGCAGTCATTTTTGAATTCCGTTCACCTGGTAACATTGGCGCTTATATTTCTAGTCTGAAGCGACCGTCTTCCTAGCGTGTATAAAGTTCAGGGTTGCGGAGTATGTAATCTAAGCTTTTAAAAAGCCAATCGAGATGTCAGATGGAGACGCTTTAATTAGTGACTTTGAATTGATCGTTATTTTCATGTTTTTGATGATATATTTAGTTTTATTTTACGTTGACATAAATGTCTGAATTATGCACACGTTTACACGGTTTTACGTATGAAAATCTACGATTTCGATTTACACGCTTTTCTAAGGATCCTATCTTTCGTGTAAATCGGGGGATAGGTGTAATAGATCCATCATATTATTAAATTTTTCGTATGTGACGGGCCTGGCAAATTTTAGTGTTTTAACCCTTTGCACTCCGTAGGCGCCGCTATCGCGCCAGGTGCTTTCAGTGCAGTTAGATACAAAAAAGGACTGTATAGTGTGTTCTAAGCGGAAAGGTAATTCCGGAAGACGGGAAACAACCGAATATTGTGACACATGTCCAAATATGCCACGGATGCATATGGGAGATTGTTTCCACAAATATCACACTATGTTAAATTACAAAATATAAATATCAAATTGTATTTCTTTTATCACAAACTACGTTAATTAAATAAATAAATTTATAACAACAGATCTTTTTTTTTAGTAAAACAGAAGTTCATTTTTCAGATGCTCCAACGCAAAAATGTCGACGGAGTTGCTGCGCTCTTGAGTCAAAAACACTCGGAGTGCAAAGGGTTAATTAGAGTATTTTAAACTCCATAGTTTCATCAAATGAAGTTTTATACAGCATTGTATACGGTTTACCTCTTCACCGTTAGTATTTTCTCGTCATTTTAGAATTGCATTTCCTAGTAGTTTCGTCGAAACAAAATCATCTCGTTTCATTTCATGCAAAATAATTTTTCAGAAAAATTATGTGGTATCATTTTTGAACTAAATATTATGTCTTTGCGGAAAATGGACTTGCACCACTTTCAAAGAAAACAGCTGAAATGTTTCACAAATTATTTAATTAACTCTTGTAATATTGGGAAAAGAGGAGCTTGGAAAATTGATAAAACTACCCCCGTCCGTTCACTTCGAATGCCAAAATGTTTTACTATTTCAAAGGATAACAACATATTATTGTTAATACACAATAATAAAAACAAACAAGTGAAACGCGTTACGAGACAATTTCTCAGGAAAGTTAGTCGATTTAATTTCCACCACTATTTCCTGTCTTCTTCAAACTTCTTCGATTCCCAGGTTTCCCGTCTTTAATTCATTCTTTGAAGCCGTTTTATCTTCGCTTTACTAGTTCCTCCAAACCAGTGCCACTGATCACACACAATTTTCTCAGGTTTCGTCGATCGAGCTTCTCCTCCTTTTTCTTTTTACCTCCGCGTCCACGTTTTCCCGAGTTTCATCAACTTCTGTCAACGTTTGTCCCGTACCAGTGAGACTCTGGAAACCCCTTTGCGCTTTATTTCGTGACAATTTTCCACGCTCCCTTCCGTTTCTTCGGTTGTCCTCCTGTTCACCAAACTTTCGTCGTTTCATGCTTCGTTTCTCCTTTCTGTTGCTTCGTGAAATAATTATCGAACCTCGCGTACCGTTTCAATTGTTATTATAAATTACACTAGTTTAAAATGAAATTTATTTCATATACATTTTCTCCCGCTGGATACGAAAATCGATGTTGAATTATCATTCAAGTAAAGGCAAAAATAAATTATTTAGTTGAGAGCTACAATAAAGAAAAGCCATAGCTCCGTTGCCAGAGTCAAGGGTCCCCTGGCCGTTACTGTGCCAAAGGGCCCATGTGAAAAACATGTAGCACACCCAGGCTGTTATTTTTTCTTTCGTGAAGTGGGCGCCAGATTTTCTGTGCGTTTTAGAACAGCATTCACTTTTAGTTCGTTTCTCGAAACATTAAGACGTCCTTCCGAGTCGCTTGAATAAAAGGACATTATATAAAGAATATTTTGATTATTAACACGTTGGCTGCCACGGGGGTCACCGGTGACCGGCACCCGAAATTCTTTACAATCAAATAATTACCAACAGAAATGATAAAATAAACCACGGATAGCGTCAACGTTAAGCTAATCATGCTAGCTATCGAATTGAAAAGTTAAATTTGAAGATTAGTTGATTGTATTGTTAATAATTAGGATTTCAGCGTGTCTGACTACCCACGTCCGTTTTCACTGTGGCAGTCAACGTGTTAATTTAAATCAACCCCATATCCCAACAATCAAGGTTAAAAGTTTTTTTTATGGAACAGTTTTTAAATTATTGTAATTTTTTCAATTTTTTTTTTACGTCTTTTCACTTTAAAAACCACATCTGGAGCTATACTCTGTCCATCGTAAGAGTAACCTCGTTTCGCGCATAGGTTGGATCGTAGGAGGTGCTACAACCGCCGAATCCCCACTTAACGGCCTATGCTTGCGTTTGTCTTACCTCACACAACACTATTACCTATTCTGACGCTTTTGTTATACACAGTGACAATTGACGTAGGAGACCGGTGGGGATAGCGTGGCGACTAATCATATGCGTCAGATCGGTAGGCAATGGTGGGGGATGCGGAAATCGGTCGAAAACTGGTCGAAGCGTGAGGTTACTCTTACGATGGACAGAGTTTAGATGTGTCCGATTTGGTGGTTCTTGGTACCAAATGAAAGACATTGAAATGACGAACAAACGTGTATAATGGGATCTTTAATTGGTTAAGCGGTTCAAAAGATATTGATGAAAATAGTCCAGATTTTTATCGGTTCCTATTCTTCCGTGGCCACAGAAGGTTAAAAATTTAATTTTTTTTTTTTTTTTAATCTGGACTATTTTCATCAACATCTTTTGAACCGCTTAACCAATTAAAGATCCCATTGTACGCGTTTGTTCATCATTTCAATATCTTTCCTTTGGTACCAAGAACGACCAAATCGGACACATCTAGCTCCAGATGTGGTTTTTAAAGTGAAAAGAGGTAAAAAAAAATTGAAAAAATTACAATATATCTTAAAAACTGTTCCATAACAAAAATGTTAACCTTGATCTTCGAATTCAGCGGGAGAAAATCTATAAGAACAGTTGAAATCAATTTCATTTTGTAAACTAGTGTTATTAGCCGTTAATTCCAAATATTCGTGGAACGGCACAGAAGGAAATGTCACATTTTAATCGAAGCTAACGATGCGGAGGTAAAAACGAATGAAATATCATATTTTCGTAGAAAAGTTAATAATCGAAGTAAAAAAAAAAGTTTAATTAACACGCTACAAACGAAACGTTTAATTGATGCAAACAAAATTCCCCGTTTCCATCGGAATTTACGCGACAAACGTATTTCCACAAATCGAACTTCAAAGGGTCGCGACAAAAGTTGGCAAATTTCCCGGTTATTTAAATTAATCGAACTTCGCTCATCGTTTCATACCGATACCCCGACAATTCCCTCCACTCTCGCCTTGACGAATGGCCGGCCATAAATCCGTGTCCCGTTACCGACGAATTAACATAAGAATAGGGCCACGGATAAAGTCCGAACGATACTGAGCCGGCCAACGCATCGTTTTCCATCGTGGAAATATTCCAACATCGAGCCAAACCATTCACGGAAGTGATATCCCGTCGACGAGCTGAATGCCAGGCTGGTAGGCGCCGCGTTACGCTGACATGCCGGCGAGTAGAGGAAGCGGCTAGAGGCGAACCGTGGCAAATGAAGCGGCACAGAAGCTGGGCTAGAGTTGATGTAAGTGATCTGTATATCAAATACGAACGAGCACGGTCGAGCTAGAAGCGATTAAAGAGGAGAGAAAGTCGACAGAATGGTGCTAGAGCAGACGAGGGTGAATAGAAGCGAGCTAGGGATGGTTGTGAGTGGATGTTGGTCAGAGCTGACGGAAGCGAACGAGTATCAGTTGTGTATCGAATTGAGACGAGTAGAGGAAGGATAGAGCGAGTGGAAACGATGGGACTGAGCTAATGGAAGCGAGTAGAAGAGAATCGAGTGAAGATAAAGACGGCAGAAGGGTGCTAGAGCAGACGAGGGTGAATAGAAGCGAGCTAGGGATGGTTGTGAGTGGATGTAGGTCAGAGCTGACGGAAGCGAACGAGTATCAGTTGTGTATCGAATTGAGACGAGTAGAGGAAGGATAGAGCGAGTGGAAACGATGGGTGTGAGCTAATTCGAGTGAAGATAAAGGCGGCAGAAGGGTGCTAGAGCAGACGAGGGTGAGTAGAAGCGAGCAGAGCAACCTACGACCCACGAGTCAGCAAGTGAACCATTTGATAATTTCAAGTTGTTGGATTCTTGTATAAATACATAGTAAATATTTTGAAACGAGGTACCAACGTGCATTCTCTTCACGCTGTGATATTAACGAGGGAAATCTTACCTGCGTACCCTTCTGTGGGGAAAAAACCAGCAGTTATAGAGTCGAGCGACGGCAGTGGTACGAAATGCGGACTGATCATTCTTTTTTTTATAGTACAGATGCAGAGCGTCGCTCATAACGCGAACATTTATACATATAGTTTTCTAATTTTTACATTAATAAATATTCGTTTAATTTGGAAGCAAACTCTGTAATTATTCGACACAAGTGACCCACTTGAGATCCGAAAATAAAGTATAATATAAGCTGGTTTTTTTTTTTTTTTTTTTAAGTTGTGTAAGTCCACTTTTGGAAAAAAATGAGTTAATGGTAATTTTAGTAAGATACAGATATCCTCTTTTTATATAAACACGTTGAATGCCACAGTGAAAATAAACGTATATAGTCAGACACGCTAAAATCCTAATTATTCACGACACAGCCGATTAATTTTTAAAAACCTTTCGATTCAATGGCCAGCGTTATTAGCTTAATATTTACGCTGCCCGTGGTTTATTTCATCGTTTCTTTGGTTAATTATTTAATTGTGGAAAACTTCAGGTGCCGGTCTCCGGTGACCCCCGTGGCATTCAACGTGTTAATAATCATATATTCAATGGAGCACGATTTCTTGATAAAGTATTCAAAAGAATTTTAGCTATGAAATGTTATCGGAAAAATATTTTTTTCGAAAGTGGAATAAGTCCATTAAGCTCACCTATTTACCATGAATACTTCGCTATGCTAACTGTAAAGGAGAAATAAGTTTAAAATATTAATTTTGTTCCATTTTTAGTTATTCGAACGAAGTAATTACATCTTCTTTTTTAATATAACTGAAATTAATTCTTAATAAACTCGATTGTTCGTGTATTTAGTATTTACACGTCTTCATTTCAATTATTATTTTTTACATTAAAAAATACGGACTTAATTTTGGACTTAAATTTCCTCTTGTTTCTATTTCTTATAATATGTTATTATTGAAAGTGGTATAAGTCTATTTGGAGCTAAAAAACCGTTTATTTTCTTCTACCAATATTTTTAAATAAATTCAAACGCAGTATGAACAAAATGAACTTATACCACTTTCAAAAACAACGATTCAAATGTTAATATTTTTCGTTTCAGTTTCGAGTTACTTCGTTTACCTTCCATACCTTTTCTATAGAATTATTTATTAAAATTTAATGTCCATCATTCGAACGACCAATTTTTACTCCACAGATAAAATTCCGACAACCCTTCTATTTTTTACTAACTGGAGCAATGATTCCACTTACCCACCCACGAAAAAGGACATTAAATCAAACGTATTCCGAGTTCTTAAATCGTCCGATCGATACTGATTTATCAAACGAAGTAAGGATCAATATCCAATTAAAAACGTATAATTTTATAACGAAACAAAAAAATAAAAATAAAAAATTAAAGGGCTCGGCAACATATTTTCCAGCGGTTCGTTTAGTCGCGGGGAAAAAAAGCCACGTTTGCCCGGAAGCCATTCGTCTCAATATCAAAAGTTTTTCACACCGAGTCGAAACATCGAATTCGACCGGTCGATTTTCCGTTTTCCCAAACTACCGAGAACGAATATCCCTTTATCAACCTTCAGGCCATTTCAGCTTTTGTTTCGCGGGCTGGGAGTTACCTCAGCTTCGAACTATAACATCCTTTTGTGCGATAGCTTTTTCTCCTCTCGTTGTCGTCGTTGGTTCTGTCATTGGAATACCGGTGTGATTTGCGAGCAACGCCAGTAAATGGTCGGCTGTTTTTTCCCTATGCTTAATACTCCCGAATAAATCCTTTCGCTATGTGCAAAGAATTCTTATTGTTCGATTGTATTACCTATTTTATAAAATTATACAATTCTCAATTGAAATGAATATTGAATAGAGCTGATTAAAATAAAGTGGGGAATAATAGCACGAACGATCGATCGTGGCCCGGAACTGGGAAAAATACAAAGGCCGAACTCTCAAAGTTTTAACACGTTGACTGGCACAGTGAAAACGGACGTGTGTAGTCAGACACGATAAAATCCTAATTATTAAGGGTGCAGTCGATTAATTTTTCAAATTTAACCTTTCAATTCGATAGCTAACATTATTAGCTTAATGATAACGTTATCCGTGGTTTGTTTCGTCGTTTCTTTTGTTAATTATTTGATTTTAAAAGATTTCGTGTGCCGGTCACCGGTGACCCCCGTGGCAGCCAACGTGTTAATTAAACAGAACACTGTTTCATGCGCTGAGAAATAACATTGGAAAAATTAAATACAAATCGTTATTATTCAAGAGTTAACAAACAAGGGCATTGGCAACGAAAACACTGCTGATTTACCGTTTTTAATCATTCTCAGCCATCAAATCGAAACCACAAAATAACGTTTTAACCCTTTATCTGGCAAGCATTAAAATTTCAAATGAATAAATTTGGGAGTTATTAAGTTAAGTATACATGCCCTTTCTAAGAGTGTGAAGTGCTGAAAAACTTTATTAGCATAATTTATGCGAATTATACCGACACAATATTGCTTGAGAGCATCAGTGCCAGAATTTCTTTCACATGCATGCTGCTGGAAACACATGTTGCTTGAGGTCAACATTACCAGATAAAGGGTTAATCTAGAAGGGTCGCCCTACAATAGTAATATTTCTTTTATAGCCCCAGAAACTGTACACCGATCGTTTCTTGGTCAATTTCATTACGATGAACAGGGAGGATTACAATTTAGAACTAAAAAAAAAAAAGTATGTTCATATTCTTTGAAATCTTACTTACAAAATCACCCCTTTTGCGGGGTGACCGTAAACGGTCACTCGGTCAAGATTTTGACTCGGCCAGGTGTAAACCTGGCATAACGTTTAAAAATAAATTGAGAGCATGGTTTATGGTTTAAAGAAACAAATAAGTGTTCCCCAGATTTTCTTTTCGCTGTTCGATTTTTCCCCATTCCTTTGCAGTGACTCGGTACAGAAACACGTGTAATCTCCACTCTCTCTTTTCAATAAACCGATAGTTTATTTTAAAATAAAAAAAAGGACTTGTCTAATTACTCCATGCCCAAAAACTCACGTATCGTAAATATAAAAATACCTGTGTAACGATGCAAGCGTTGTGTACCAGCGTCCGACGAATCTGTAACAGAAAATTACGCGAGAAAATTATCGCAACTGTACGCAGATTATATTAATTTAAAATTCAAAGGATATAAAACTATATATTTGTAAATGTGCGTAACATATATTTCCTTCCCCCCATCCATCGCGAAAGTAGAAAAGAGAAATGGTACATTTTTCGCGAACGTTTCATCATAAATCTCCGACATCGCGCGAAACGTGTCACGAAACCGAGCGAAACGGCCACTTTAATTTCGCGAGCGAAGAAACTCCGAAGCCGTTCGCAGCGACGACCGAGAACCCTCCTAATTTCGAGTGTGTTTCGCAGGCAAAGCAAGAAATTGAAAACAAGAAAACTGGCCGCAAAAGGAAGGGAAAAGAGAGAGGAATAAATAGGAACGAAGAAAGAAAGCGTAGTCCTCCGGTAAAAATTTTCATTTCCCGTCGGGATACGACAGAAGAACACGGTTCATAATTAGCGAAACAATGTGCAGGAAATTCTGGCCGAAGGTGTTTCTTTCCGATTCGAACAAACGAGAGAGGGAAGGAAACCGAAGAATAGAGCGACGGTTTCCTTTGGCCCATCTTTGCTTCGGATTACTTCGAGCTTTTTCATCTCTTTCCGACTTTCGTTCGTTCTTTGTTCTTCCAAGGGTTGATTCGAGACGGTGAATCCGTTCTGGGTAGTTCCGTTTATTTACCTTGACCAAAGTCGATTCTTTGCCTAGCGACTTTCGCGTACGGTCACACTCGGCGTTTCCTGTTCGAAAGGAATGGGGTGTCGTTTTTCTACTCGTTCCGAGCTCTTTTTCCGATCGTTCTTTTTATATTAGGAACGCTGGCGGATAGTTGATTTACACCCTGCTCGAACCGAGCCTTTTCCGTCAAAATTTAGTAAATTTTTAGTAAATCTTGATAAAATGATAACTAGGAAAAGACAATGTTTTGGAAAATGCTAAGGTACAAGATATAAAATAATTTTTGCAAAAAACAAAAATACAACCGACTTCGGAAAGCACTGAAAAGAATGAAAATAATTTTAATTTATATTTCGGAGACGGCGCATATACAAAAGGGTTCAAGAATTCTGGTAAGTTTAAATATAGAAAATTTTTAATTTTGCGCCGTCTCCGAAATATAAATTAAAATTGTTTCATTCTTTTCAGTGCATTCCGAAGTCGGTTGTATTTTTCTTTTTGCAAAAATTATTTTATTTCACATTTTTTAGTGGCGATCGGTGCATTCCTTGCAGAGTAACATCAAAGAATAGGAATTTTGCCATAATTTTCACGAAACAGGGTAAAACAGGGAAAACAATGACAAAATGCAAAATGTGTTTTATCCCGATTCTAGTGGGAGTCGTAACCTACAAGATACAAAAGGTTTCGTTCCGATTGGTCCGTCCATCTCGGCGTAATCGGCGAACATACATAAAAAAAAAAAAATAAATAAATATACATATCAAATTGAGTAACCTCCTTCTTTTCCGAAGTCGGTTAAAAACTAATTAAAATCGGGTAGATACATTAAAGGTCAGTGAATTCGTTTGGAAAAGCACTATCAAATAGTCTGAAGAAAACCATCTTGACCATCATATCTCGTAAAATAACAATGTGAAAAAAATATTCGTTCCTACCAAAACATGCTTCCCATTTTATCATGCAATTTCCATATTAACAATTCTTCACACGACCAACAGTTTTGCAATAACGGCTCCATAACACTTGGTGCAGATTACACCCTGTATAAAAGGAAAGGGAATAAATCGTAAGCTTTACGACAATAGGTAAATCGCGATCGCGAACGTCGCGCGTCGCTTTCGGAAAAGAAGCAAGAAGAGAAACGGTATATGAAGGTTGTCAGAATAAATTGGTTGGCCCCGAGGCAAAATTAAGCGGATCCCCCACGTGTCGTTCTTACTTTTGTTTATCGTTCTATTCAACGTTGCGTTAAATTCCGACCATCTCGCTGTCTTGGCTGATATACGAGGAGCCGGGGCTTCGGTGAAAACCGTGTTCAACGGCCGTGCTCGAACCTCGACGTACGACAAATTAGCGAACTTTATTTCGATTTTCACCCGACGCTTCCTATTTTTTTTTTCCATTTTCTTTTCTGTCCGTCCAGGTGAACGACAACCCCTTGCGCCCACGACGATGGATTTTATCAACGTACCTGTTTAATCGATCGAAAACATCCCTCGTTTTTGTTTTGCAAGCGAAAAACCACCGATGAGCAACTATGAGCGAAATAATTGGAGAATTAAGAGAATTAAGACATTACGAGCTACGATTTCAAAATGACAAAATTTGTTTGTTGCGTTAGTGTATCATTTATTTTTTATGAAAACAGGGCGGATATATTCTTTTGACTTTGAATGGAAAAATTGCCAAGCGATAGTTAAATGTTCATACTCTTAACCCCTTCAGACCCGAATTTTAAGATTATTTTTATAGTAAAATTAACTTGATTCGTGTGAATGAAAGCAACAATATACTTTTTACAAAATTATCTGGTAGGTACATTAGGTGTTGAAACGAAGTTGAAATCTATACTTAATAAAACACAGTACGAAAATTATTATGTACATTACGATGTGCAGAGGGTCACACTCGTAACAGATACTTGAAATGATAAATTATAGAAATAATCAAATAAAAAATATAAGTATTCCGATAGTAATAGAGAAATATACAAATTCAGGAACTGTAGAACAGTTGCGGGTGCAAATAGAACTGTTGTTAAAAGTTTTGTCTGTTAAAAATAAAGTGGTTATTCGAAATCTACGAAGGGAAGGCGGTCGGTTTGTCTCATTTGTCAATTTTTAACCCGAATCTTGCAAAGTAACCGCCTCCAATCTAAAGCCTTGACCGTAGCAGGTAATACGTTTCAAAGGTAAAAATACTAATCCCAGTATAAAATAAAAAAGGGCAATAATCGCCTCTAGACAGCTTGTAACGAACAAAATGTTTCAAGAGTTTCATAAAGTGATTTCTGCTATGGTTTACACGGTTTAATTTTGGAACCGGTTTTATGACGACTAATTTAACTATTAAGCATGGATCTGCGAGACGCAACAATATCAATAATTATTATTATATATGTTTGCCGCCAGGAACAGATACGAATCTTCAAAATCCATACTTTCTGCTCGATTTCAATGGAACCGGAAATTCATGGTCGTCGCTGGAACTCTCTGTTCTTTCGTATCCGAGGGATCGTGAAAATTTGGTCGATCGTTGACCAGGAACGATGGACATATAAAATGGTCCGAGCAACCAAGCGAATTCCACGCGTTCCCGGCGTTCCAGGACGTAGTTTTCCCGGATGTTTGCACCAGATACGCGGAATATTGCGACCACTGTTCGAGGATCGTCGAGCGTTTTCGAACGTGTCGCGAGTTCTTGGAGAAATGACGGCGTTGTTCGTTCGCCGAGGCAAGAAAATTCAACCCTTTGAGTGCTATCGGCGCATAGCACTCGGTTTGCTGACAAAATAGAAACCGATTGGATAATTTCTACGACAGGAAACAGTAACTTGGGTTTCTTTATGATTGGAAATCTTTATTTAACAAATATAAGGTGATAGTACTAGTAGTTGAACAGTGGTAACCGCTTGCGCTGAAGACGTTCTTTAAGCATTCTAGATTATGTAACAAGACCAATTGTTAGAAAAAGTTAAGTTGTTGGAGGCCGTTGAAGGGCGAATATGAAATAATCCACAATACAGGGTGATCCATTTATCTTGAGACAGGTAAATATCTTTTAAACAACACATTTTTGAGAAATATGTTTCAGACAAAAATTGTTGTGTGTCAGGGAGGAAATTGGATGGTAGGAATGGATTTTTTCAGTGAGTGCTCCTGAAGGTCATATGAAGGTCAACTTTATTTTTTTAAATGGAACCCCCCGCCTTTTATTATACTATCATATTCTACCGGAGAAAATAAGTAACTCTTGTTCGAAACATTTTTTCGGGGGGTGTCTACTTTCCGAGATAAGGTACTAAATATTTATGAGGATGTGATAGGTAAGTAAAACACGTATAAGGAGCATTGTATTTATAACCGCTTTATAATTTTCAAATAAACATTTTTATTTATTATTTAAGAAGGTGCTCAAAGTGTTGACCACCAACCTCACGGCATTTTTCAACACTGAATGACGATTTTTATTGGTGGGATAGGGACCTTGGTAAGCAAATTTTCATCGATGTGTTGAAGTTGGTGGTCAACATGTTGGTGAACACCTTAAATAATAAATAAAAATTTTTGTTGAAAATTATAAAGCGATTATAAATACAATGCTCTTTGTACGTGTTTTTATTTACCTATCACATCCTCATAAATATTCAGTACCTTATCTCGGGAAGTAGACACCCCACGAAAAAATGTTTCGGACAAAAGTTACTTATTTTCTCCAGGAGAATAT
This sequence comes from Stelis phaeoptera, assembly GCA_943735885.1. Taxonomy (NCBI): domain Eukaryota; kingdom Metazoa; phylum Arthropoda; class Insecta; order Hymenoptera; family Megachilidae; genus Stelis; species Stelis phaeoptera. Next base: position 20,857,322 of record OX030930.1, read on the forward strand.
GACAGTACAATAAAAAGCGGAGGGTTCCATTTAAAAATATAAAGTTGACCTTCATATGACCTTCGGGAGCACTCACTGAAAAAATCCATTCCTACCATCCAATTTGTCCCCTGACACACGACAACTTTTGTCTGAAACATTTTTTTCAAAAATGTGTTGTTTAAAAGATATTTACCTGTCTCAAGATAAATGGACCACCCTGTATAGTCTTAAACGTAATATTTAATAGAGAAAATAGAAACGTTGATTACACACGCTAACATAATAGAATGACGTACAAGGAAAAGATTACGGAACGCATACTGTCATGGCGACAACAGTCTGGTAAAAAAAAAAACAATAAGAGAAGGTCAAAGGGTTAAACATCCGCAGCGCAACGTCATAGATTACCAACATAAGTTACACGAAAAATATATTTAAAAATTCGATAAATGCTTCAGAAGTAGACCACTCTTAAAAATGAAAGTGAGAATTGAAACAGTAAATAATTCGTTGGTGAAACATTCACGATGTATGAATTTTGTTACCTAAACCGTACAGCTATTCTTAATAGAAACTGTTGAAATAAAACATAAAACACCGCATCCAAAAATATCGGGGTGTCGCCTTTACAGTCACAATAAAACGATTAGGGAAAACCCAGGACTTCGAAATCGCAGCGCTCAAAGACTATGTTCTGGTCGTGTCGTAGGTCGAACGTACCTGAAAAGGTTGACCATTGTATTTTTAGAATATAAGTATTGAAGACTGCCAATATTCGACAGTTCGACAGAGCAAGTCGATGTGGACAGGACAAACGACAAAGTCCTGGTGTATCATTCTTTTTTAATCAAGACTTTTTGTCACTTCAGTTCTTCCTTCTTAAAATACATATACATATAAGTTACCTTTCTTATTAAATCTGTGTTGTCTTATTTTACACCAAATAACCTGCTTCCATCGAACATATCCTCAACAGAAACGTTAAGGAAATAGAAATATAATTTACATATTAGCAGCTAGCTCTTAGCTCTGGAACTTCCTGTCAAGTCAACCGACAAAAGAATCGCCCTGTATCCATAATCATTTTTACTCCAATAACCTTCGGATCAAAATTTATACGTCAAAAACACTGGAAAACCCAGCGTATCGACCCCTGTTTCGATTCAACCAGCCTATAAATCCCTCAAATTCCAATTCATCCATATGTTCACACCCCCCAACGACACTCGATGTCACCGGACGAATCATCGACAGAGAATCGGTAACACAGTTTCTGATTTCGACGAGCCACTTCTCGGCATTCGTCGAACCGATAACTAAACAGAGAGGAAAAAGAAAAAATCCACAGCCAATATCCACCCTTATCGGACGAAACGGAATCAATCGGACGAATCCAGGGTGTATTCTCTGTCCCCGGTCGTTCTCGAAGAGCCACCTGATCCCCATGGATGTTCTCGACCCAGAAACGACGCGGAAGAAGGGGAAGAAACTCAAATCCCCCACGAACGGGGGGTGACAAACGCGGCGATATTCTCATTGCATATTCAACGCGATCCCGTGCAATGGTACACGCGTGTACCTGACGCTGCAAACGTAGAAAAAAGGGGAAAAAAGAAGGGGGGGAGTAGAGGTAGGGGACGCTTCTCTGGTTGATGTACGAGCTGGAAAATAGGGATGGAGTACAAGAGGGGCGATGGTTGCTTGGCTGCGTTGCAAGCGTTTACGAGCAAGTGTGATTAAACGCTTACCCGCGGAATAAACCACGGCGGCCTTTTTGTTTTCCTTTGACACACCCGTTGTTGGTCTTCTATTTTAAATGTTCGTGGTGCAACCACTCGTTGCGCTTGTTGTCGGTTTCAGCCGGATAAATTATGCAATTTTAATTCGGCGCACAAGCGACACGCTCGATTTGCTCGGTAAACACGATTCAGCGGCGAATTGTTTGCGAAACGGCTGCAATTTTTACCGTTTTTAACCCTTTCGCTCCGAACGCCGGATATATCCGTCATCCATATGAAAATCCGGATATATCCGACATTCGTATGATCGCCCTCTGGAGACGAACGCCGGATATATCCGACATACTGATAAAAAAGTAGTTTTTGGATAAAATCGTCCCTTGTGACTGATGCGTGAATCTATTGACGAAACGAATAAATGACACACCATTCAAATTATATTTATTCTATCTGCATTTTTTCATTACTATTGTGTTACGTGCCATAAAGGAATAGAAAATCGAAAATAATACAAACTTTAGGATAAATAATTTCAACGAAGTTTTGTATTGGTGCGTCAGCCCGCTGTTTAAAAATATCCTCACTTCTTACAAGTATTATTATAAGTTACTTTTCATTTCAATAAAGTGTTTAGGTTTTGCCCTTCACAAAATGGCGTCAAGAGAATTGCAAGTGACGTACAACTATATATGATATATTATGTTTTATTTTATTACTCTATATTGTATATTATTTCTTCACTTTTCTTAATTGTTAATGAGACTTTTTTTACCCATTAAGTAAGTTTATATCTTATGAGCAATGTGTACACTTTCAGCGGGAGGTCCCGTTCAGGGGTGGCACTACGGCGGACCGAACTGCCGTAGCGAAAGGGTTAAAGGAGGACCGATCGGAACGGCAAGGGTGGTTTTGTTGGAGACACCGTTGGCTTTCCAACAGTTGTCTGCGAATCTTTGGAACCTTTCTTCGATCAATACTTTTATAAAATACTCCGACCATTATCTGGATAGTTCTTGTTTTTATTATCTCGGTTGACGAGCTTCGATTCTTCTGTTTGGATTAAAAAATATTTGAAACGCAGGAAACTTTTGTGTCAGAAATTGAAACTGAATCGAACAGCTAATGTCTGAACTTTATGTCTGTCAACAATTTTCCGCGTTTCTTTAGAACAAACAAAAGCTATCTTCATAATTATAACCCATGTATCTTATACAATTTTTAATATCGAAAGTTGACCTATTTGACCGGCCGCCCCCGCTTTAAGCCACGGGATCACGCTGGCAGACAAGACGATTTGAATTTGGCTACACAAAATGATCCTTTTACAATAGGAATCAGCCACGTAGCGATAACAAGCTTTTTTATGTAGCGAGCTCTTAGACTATACGTCTTGGCCCGCCCGACTTTGTGAAATAGTCAGTGTGGCCCTAAGCCTAAAAAGTTTGGAGACTCCTGGTTTAGTGTATTTCAAATCATAACTGAGGCGGTTCGCCGCAAGCGCCGGCTAACAACAGGACGTGAATACACGTCAGCGGTCGCGAATCTGTTAATTTACGTTCCCTGAAAGTTTCAAGAAATTCTCAAGAAACTCGAATTTCATGCCAACCCCCTTAACCCTTTGCGGTCGAGGCATTTATCGCTTTTCCATCGAAACTTCCGAAAATCAAACACATTATTTTAAAAGAAAACAGTTGCAAATGCCTTTCGTTAATTTCCTATATTTTAATCGAAATAAAGCTAAAAATTTCACATTTCAAAATACTCTAGTAGATTAAATAGATCGCCACACAGGCGCGGCTCGAGTGCAAAAGGTTAAACATCCACAATCTGCTAATAAACACAACGTTAATCAAAAACCCCTCCAACAAACTACAGAAGGGTGAAAGATGCAACAAGAATGTCGTTCGGCACAGGAAGGTACACGAAGGAGAATATCGATGTGCTGGCGCAGCAACACCATCACGGGCATCCTTTTCTTTATATTGTTCGATAAATACCAGTGCCAGCACGTGCACTGCCTGTAAACTCGAAAAATAGTGCACGAAAAATGGCGAGGGAAGAGTCGCACAGGCTTGATGTACGAGCTGAAAAAAAAAAGAATCAACCCCTCCTCCCAGTTGGATGGAGACGGGTTTGTGTCCCCGGTGTATGCAAACGCAAGGTTAAACGTTCGTGTGTAGAGGAAAGCAGAGAAGGAGAGGGATCGTCGACAAATTAAAGTGATTTATTTTATTTAGTCGGAGCTCGGCATTAATCTTGCCCCGTACAGAAACTGCAAGGAATAAGCTGAATACACGGGTAAGCATACTTTTCTGTCGGGGCTTTTATTCAATTCCCCTTGAATCCTCTTTGGACTGGCATTAACCGTGAAGAATTTTTTTTTTTATTTCTCGGTGTTGGGAAATTACGGATTTTTATCGTCAAATTTCTGCTCTTCGTTTGGTTTCGGATTGTATTACACTGGTAATTATTGAGTTTAATTGATCATAATGGAAGGGTGAACATTTGCAACCTAATAATATCCCAGTTAATCGGGATCGAGTCGGGCGAAGATATTAAAACCAGTAGAGCATAGACGAAGCAAGTTAATTGGAATGTAATTACACACGATCCGTGCAGCTTATTCCAGGCTCTTCAAATCCGTAACGAAAAACAGAGATCGGATAACGAGCCGATTTGCCGTGGCGAAACGACTCACGGAAAAGAAAAACTCCTCGACCGGGGGGGCTTTATATTTTATATCGTTGGTTATCGGTAAACGATAAACGCGCACGAGTCGCGTGCAAGCTCGTAAACGTCGTCTACCAGGGTACGTATGTAGAAAGGTTTCAGTCTGGTCCTTCAAAATCGATGAAATAACGGGTTCAAATCTCAAATACCGCGATAGGGCCGGACTCGAACCCTAGTGATGTTAAATCAATTATTTTTGTACTCGATATAATAATAAAAATACGGGGTAAATTTTCAGTTTCCAAGCTATGATAATAATTAAGGGGTAGGGTGGAATAGTTTAATACATTGAGCGCGGCGCCAATTATGTTATATTATTATTACAACATTTGTTTTTTAAACTTGACACTGCCGGTCTCACGCAACGAAGTTGCCCATACGAAAAGTTTGAACTGTGAAAATTAAAAATTTGGAAATTTGAGATTTGAAAGTTCGAAATTTGGAAATTTTAATATTATAATTTAGAAATTTGGAAAATTGAGATTTGAAAATTCGAACTTTGGAACTTTGGAAACTTAAAATTCAGAAATTTGATATTTGGAAATTTGGAAATTTGAAATTTATAAAATTTGAGAATTGAAAGTTCGAAATTTGGAAATTTTTAATTTTTAATTTAGAAATTTGGAAAACTGCTGATTTGGAATTTAGAAATTTGGAACTTTGGAAACTTAAAATTCAGAAATTTGATATTTGGAAATTGGGAAATTTGAAATTGATCAATTTGGGGTTTAGAAAGTTGGAAATTTGAAATTTTTAAATTTGAGATTTGAAAGTTTGAAATTTGAAAGTTTGACATTTAGAAATTTGGAAAACTGAGATTTGGAAGTTCGAAATTTGGAACTTTGGAAACTTAAAATTCAGAAATTTGATATTTGGAAATTGGGAAACTTGAAATTTATCAATTTGGGATTTAGAAAGTTGGAAATTTTAAATTTTAAAATTTGAGATTTGAAAGTTTGAAATTTGAAAGTTTGAAATTTAGAAATTTGGAAAACTGAGATTTGGAAGTTCGAAATTTGGTACTTTGGAAACTTAAAATTCAGAAATTTGATATTTGGAAATTGGGAAATTTGAAATTGATCAATTTGGGGTTTACAAAGTTGGAAATTTGAAATTTAGAAATTTGAGATTTGAAAGTTCAAAATTTGGAAATTTGAAATTTGAAATTTAGAAATTTGGAAAATTGAGATTTGAAAGTTCGAAGTTTGGAACTTTCGAAACTTAAAATTCAGAAATTTGGAAATTTGAAATTTATAAAATTTGAGATTTAGAAAGTTGGAAATTTGAGATTTGAAAGTTTGAAATTTGGAAATTTTTAATTTTAAATTTAGAAATTTGGAAAATTGAGATTTGAAAGTTTCAAATTTGGAACCTTGGAATCTTAAAATTCAGAAATTTGATATTTGGAAATTTGAAGTTTATCAATTTGAGATTTAGAAAGTAGGAAATTTAAAATTTAGAAAATTTCAGATCTGGAAAGTTGGAAATTTGGAACTTTGGAAACTTAAAATCAAGAAACTTGATATTTGCAAATTTCCAAACGAAAAGTCCACTGTCAATCCCCAGGGACTGACGTCGCGCTCAACGTGTTAATATTTATCTACATACATTCCGTTTCCATTTTCCAAACTTCCCGCTACTATTTCAAAAATTACCTACTGACGCACGAAAATGATTTCTTCCAAAACTTTTTCCCAGATCATACAATTAGCTCACGATTGACCCAACCTTTCCCGTTCGTGGTTTCATTTAAATTTCCAAGGATTATGGTAAAATTTTAATTTTAATTTTAATAAAATTAAAAGGTTTATTCAAACCCCACTGGGGTCACGTGTTCCACGGGTCTGTTTCCGAGAACTTTGAACCAACCCGGCTCTTTTTGCGCCATCTTTTGAATATTTCATCATCGTCGTTTGATACCACGTTATGCAACAACGATACGACCAGGGAACAAAGCACAGACGTGGATGTTTCTTCGTAGTATTCGAACGATCAAGCGTGAGCGGAAAACGAAACGGAGAAGGAGGATGGGTCGGGAATTTCAGATTACGCGATCGTTTGAAAAATAAAAAACAATGACAAAAGAAGTTGAAAAACGACACATAAGAATTTGCCTAATAACATTGGATTGGCAACTAAATGATTGCAAATTTCGTCGATAGATGGTTCTTTTGTTTTGTAAACTTGTTCAATGCCAGAATGACAAGTTTTGGCTATTTGTAACCAAAATAGCGATTTTTTGCTTATATTGGCGATATAATTTTTAGATGTGGCTATTTCTAACATTATTTTTAGTACAATTTTTACTTTCGATTCGAAGTAAATATAAAATTATATTTATAGATCGCCTTAACGTAATAATAATACATATAAATTATATTTATACTCAGTCGTGATTTATGCCTTATTTTTATGGACCATTCCCAGGACCATCAAATTCCTAAATCCATGACCAGCAGTGCTGCCAAAACCACAATTTCTAACTACTTTTGTAACAATAATAAAAAAAAAAATATAGTTTTATCAGTATTCAAATTTATTTCCAATACGTTAATTATTTCGAATATAAAAACGAATAAAAAAAAACCTGCCCAAACTCTGCTTAATTTCACGATTGTGAACCGTTTCAAAAAATGATAAAAAGAACGCATCTCCGAAAGGGAGTAAGGAGCCGCGGGAAAGATCGAAAGTTCGATCGTAAGCAAAATCTGCCACCGTTCGAGCCAAGAATTACAATTACAGCGAGTAAACGGATCACAAAGGGTGTCAAAGACGGACGGGATCGTCGAACCGGAAGGATCCAAAGGATCGACGACCACGAGGAAGGCAGAGCGCCGCTGGAAAATAGGATTCGAGATCAAAGGCAACCATCATCCACCATCGACCGTCAATTTGCCCCCCTACCCCCAACGAAAGGATGCAAGGTAGCGAATAATAAAAAGAAAGGAGAGGAAAAGGAACAACTCCTTCCTTAACGATCGATGCTTCCGTTTCAACATTCGAAAATATACTTCGGAGAGGAGAAAAGTAACAAAAAAAGAAATATATTGTGATGCCCAGCTCACCATATATGCTACTGTTTTTCTCAAAAGTTCTTTTTATCTGTTTTCTATTTTCTACATGTTTCGCCTGGGCCTGATTAGTGTCCGCTAGTAGGCCCTTGCGAACCGCTTCGCTTTCTTTATTATGACCCTCTTCCGCTGTGTCTATCGCTATTGTAGGAGTGTAATTAAAGAATTGTCTGAAGACTCATTGGTTAAGAAATATAAACGAGTAATCTTTAATAAGAAATCTATCTGATTTAACGCCGTATAATAGTTCAATAGGTATAAAAATACAACTTCCTTGGTTTACGGTCCAGGAAGGAATGCCTCGTCGCCTCTTGAGTTTTCCCTCGAGCGTCGAAGCGTCGCCAGCCCTTATCTTTTTTTGGGTGACGATATTTTCCCTCCGTAGGTCCCGGGCCTGACACCCACCATGTGTCTTTTCCTTTTGTTGCCTTCACTATACGAATTTTTCAACGGTTTCTCAGTTTTCCTCTCTTTCTCGATTTTCTCTTTCTATCTGATTTTCATTTCGTTTCCTTAACCAGTTAACTGTTTATAACGAAGATATTCGGCATGAAGAAATTATAAAATTTTGTGTTACGACGAATATCTTCGTCATGCGTCTTCAGTAGTGACCATTGGCAGTTAATTTTGCAATTTTAGTTCAAACTAAAATATATTCGTAAACTGTAAGAAGTTTGGAATATTTTGAGGCCATGTCGAAATAAAAAGAACTAATACAAATTTATAAATAATTATTATAAGTAATTTCATTGTAACCTAATTTCATATCAAACATACTCTGGGTTTGACGAATATATTCGTCATCGCTTAATTTGTACGACGCACGTAGGGGACACATTTTCCAAAACGGTCGAAACAGTTAACTGGGTAAGAGTTTTTGAGGAGGAGGATTGACTCGCACAGTCAGTCGGTCACAATACTTGGTAGAGTTAACACTAAACCTACCGACGTTTTATCGTTTTACCTACTTGTTACATTCAAGTTGAAAATAAAATAGAAAAATAAATAATTAAATAATGAAACGTATACTAACATATACAGCAAGTGTTTATGGTGATAAAAATTAACACGCATTTTAATAAAAGCATCGTAATCAATTTTGTGAGTTATAATAAGAAACACTCGATCGGTCACTTTGACCGCTTCGGTAGGTTTAGTGTTAAATTCGCGCCTAGAACCGTATCGCCTATTAATAAAGTGTGGAGGAACGGAATCCTCGGAGTCCATAATTTATTTAAACCTACCTTCCTCCCACAATATAATTTACAATTAATCTTTAACGTGTTGGCCCGACAGCCGTACACCGTCTTCCAATTGATAGGTCCAAAACTGGAATATAAATTTCGATTCGAGATACGATGGTAGAATCAAATTCCACGCTGCACAGCCAACGGTTCGGTTTCCCCTTTGCTTCCGTCCAATTTCAAGGGCTCTTCCCAGCCAACCGTGCAACGAAGGATGCTGGGAATTCCATCGAAAGACGTCACTCTCCTCCCTCGACCCTCTCCGTCTGTCGAAATACGCGTTGCGTAACGCATCGACCATCCCCCGCCTCGTCTTCGATGCTCTCGAGACTCGCTATCGTTATCGGTGACGATCCCTGATCAACCTAATGCAGGGTTTCTCAAACTTTCGACATCTGTGCACCCTTTCTATAATCTTCGTAACACGAAAATCGCGTGTATTTTAATGACAATCAAAATATATTTATTTTTTTGCTTTTTTGGTACGTAAAAAATCCATTTGTAATAATATATAAATGAAATAAATGAAAGTTATATTATAAATAACATTCGTTATAAACAATGAGAAGGATCAAATTGTTTGTATACTACAGCAGTGGTTCTTAATCTTTTTTTGGAGTCATGATGCACTTTTGATTGTATGAAAAATTTACGGAACACCGAAATTAATGGTCCAAAAAACAAACAAATACATCCCGCGGAGAAATAAATATATTTATATAGTATAAAATATATCGTTTATACCAGCGGTTCTTAACTTGGGGTCCTCGATGTCTTCAACAGGGGGTCCGTAAAAGCTCGAGGAAAGATCGGAAAGAACACGAAGTTTACGAACTTATTGTGTAATCATCATTCGGGGAGTAATGTAAAAACAATCACACGAAGTATACACAAAGTATATGTATTTACTATTTACTTATTTTTCTCTACTCTGCAAATTTGATATCTCTTTGATCAGTAACTTCAAAGACGACTCTCAATATATACTTATTATAATTTATTTTTAAAAGACTTAAATTTACATTACTTAATACTGAGGGGGGGGGGGGGGGTGAAAATAATATGATAAGAAAGGGTCCGCATCGTGAGAAAGGTTAAGAACCGCTGGTTTATACTATATTTGGTGAAATAGAAAAATACTATATTATATAAGTAGAAAAGAAATATACAGACTTTTATTAAAAATTAAACTGATTATTACATAGAAAAAATAAAATTAATTATTTAAGGCTACAATCATTTATCCACGTTTTATTAATCACAACATTGTATCATTTAAAACACAAAATTTGACTCATAATTTCCCGGAACCCCGGTTGAGAACCACTGCCCTACAGTAACTTAGTTTTTTATCATTTTTCTATGTTTGCAATCGAAAAAAAAAAAAAGGTAAGCTGCTTGTTCCACCAGCACCAGACGCAGCCAAATCCCGATGCAGCACGTACCCCCTCCAAACTCTTCCCGTCCCCTAGGGGGTACGCGTACCACACATTTTGGGAAACATTGACCTAATGGATTGCACGGTTTATACCGGATTTTAATCGAAACCACGACATCCGGATACTACGCCTAAGGGTAAGAAGCTCGTTGGGTAAATGGATAGACGTTTCGAGGCGGAGGCTCCGAAGTGGCTCGACGGGCCAGTCTCGTTTGTTAATTGGAAGCGATTCGTATTAATGTTATGGCGGTTCGCGCTGCGAGGAACAGCAATAGAGTTGGTACATGATGGGAGTTGGTAGGAAACCGTGTTAAAAGGTGACATAGACGGATGGATAATAGATTGCTGATACTAGAAACACTTGCACAATACTTTCGAGTACGAATTTACTGTCATGGAAGAGAATTTAACAGTAGTGGTAACTCGTGAAGCTTTCATGAGGTTGAAAAAATCCTGGAATCGATGACTTTACGCAAGTTAAAGAAAAAAAAGTTTTTTCTTACTTTTATTGACACCCAAATTAGGCAATGACACCTTTTTTTGTAAAACGTATTCGATTAATATAGAAACTAACATGTGTAAGTGAAGTTATGGTTAAAAAGGTTTCATTGGCCAAAAGCGATTAACACGTTGTTAATTTTCAAATTTAACTTTTCAATTCGATAGCTAGCATTATTAGCTTGATGTTAACGCTATCCGTGGTTTATTTTATCATTTCTGTTGGTAATTATTTGATTGTGAAAAATTTCGAGTGCCGGTCACCGGTGACCCCCGTGGCAGCCAACGTGTTAAAAATATAGTTCTCGAGCTGGTATTTCTTTGAGACCAGTGGTACAGACACTATAGACAACCGACCATAATTCCAGCTCACTGTAACGTCAATTTTCAATTCTCCATCCTTCCGAAGGGCTCATTTTCAAGGGGAAACTTCAAGGAATATGATGATATTTTTAATAAAATTTAAATCACTCTGCCCCATCATCGAAAGAAACACAAAAGAAGAATTTGTTTACATTTTTCAACATTATAAAGTTAATTATCGGGGTTGAAGAAATTATTTCACAATAGCCCAATCCTTCCTGTATAAAACAAAAGAACATTTGCCTCAATCGGATAAACAGTTCCCGAGATAAAAATTCATAAGTGGAGCTCGTTTCCGCCGAAATGGGCAAAAATTGCAAATTTCGAAGGCCTGTGATTTCTAGACAAATACTAAACCTATAAAATGATGACTTAACCCCCCCCCCCCCCCCCCCTAATTTCACATAGACTACAACATAGTCGCCGACGGTAACGTCAAAAAGTGCTCGATTCGGCATGGAATGATCCCCTTTATGAAAAAATTACAGAATATTCTTGAAACGTTACTCTTTTATATACAAAAACTTTGAAATAACTTAATTAGGTGATTTAAAAAAAAAAAATCGCCTTTTTTCGACCGCATCACTGCACGTAAAGAATCTCTTCAGGATTTTCTTCGATAACCAGAAACCCGGTTGAACCAACCTAGGTCACGATATAACAGCTAATGGATCTAAGCTTCGCCGATGTTAATGAAACAAACACAGCGAAACCATCGAACGTGCAGGTACATTAAAATCTTAATATCTGAAAATAAACTTCTCCCGTTGAAACTATGCTAGCACTACCTGACTATCGTCAAAAGTATGCTCCAACTTCAACGGAGAGCTGCTTCCTGCTACTTCTGTTTAACAGTTTCAATGATATTCCAGAAGGTTCGTTGACAATTTCACTTTTACTACTCTCCCCGCTCGTAATCCCTGCTCGACCACCGTTTCCTTCCTTCCTTTTACAACCACCCCTCTTTCGTTTCCGTCCCTTCTTCCCCCTCTCCTTGTAATTCTGTCCAATTGCCCTCAAATCGAGCCAACCCCCCTCGCCAACTCCTCCTTCCGACCGTACGTTACACGATTAACACGACCACGAGCGATCCCTGGTCGTTCGGAAAATCGTTGATAACGGTGCTTGACAATTTTATGGGAACCGCCGAATCGGTTTTTAATCGTTCGACGCGTTATCGATGTATTCCTGATCCTCTTTTTATATCGATGGTTCAAACGGACCACGAGGGGAAAATTTACGATTACTTGAATACGATATCGACCGAGTTAATGGCGATAACGTGGTACCGTGGTTTTTTTACCGGGTAAAATTGGGATTATGGGCCAGTAATCTCCACCACTGGAAAATACGTTTATCAAGATGTTAGAAATATTTGCTTCGAATAAATAGCAAAGGTTGGTCGCATTATTTCGTCAAAAATCAGTGCTAAATCCCTGCGTTTCCTTCCGTGCGAAAGCTAGCATTCGAAGGGCAAGGTAAAAATCGCTGGTTCCTTTTTAGAAACAAACTCATGGTTCCTCGAAGCGTCTACGAAAATCGGGACACGCGTTTCGCTCGTGCGTTTTCGAAATTCTATCGTGGAATCAGGGTGGGCGTTGTTTAAATTGGCCCGGTGTTGCTCTTTGATGTAAATTTGACGGGCGACTACACGCACGTGTCGGCGAGATCCGACCGAACAGGAAACAGCTCGAGGAACGTTGTTCGCTTACAATTGCATTTATACCTGTTTCGGATGCAGCGCCGCGCGTGTTCCGTGGCTAAAATTTATGCGATCGTGACAATGCCCCCGTCGCGTTATCGAGGCCATTCGGATTCGCGATCGACCAAGTAAATCTTTCAAGTTTAATCCGATGGTTCGATCGATCCCAATCATTTCCAATAATTGTCATCATTCAAACGGGCAGTCTTTCTTTCACGCACCTTGGATATCTTGTTTATTTTTTATGATAGAACGAAACGTTAGAGGAAAACATTATTTCGTTCGAAGTAATGTTTTCGTAAAAACAAATTTTTGGAAAAAAATTTGTTGAAAAATTTTTGGAAAAAAAAAATACAACCGACTTCGGAATGCACTAAAAAGGACGAAATAATTTTAATTTATATTTCGAAGACGGCGCAAAATTAAAAATTGTGAAAATATGTAAAAGGATTAAAGAATTTTGACAATTTCCAATCTAGAAAATTTTCTAATTTTGCGCCGTCTCCGAAATATAAATTAAAATTATTTCGTCCTTCTTAGTGCATTCCGAAATCGGTTGTATTCTTTTTCCAAAAATTTTTTATCCACAAGAAGTGTGCGAGGTCCTTTGATCTACAACAGCTTCAATAAAAATCTCTAAACGATTAATGAACGAGTCTCTGTCGTCACGTCTTCTTTATGTTATCTGCCCATTCGAATAAAATAATGTTTTCCTCTGATATATATTTTTTTTTATTTTCTATCATGAGATGGTTAAGTCTTGTATGTGTTTCGCGTCAAAATGACTATAATTCGATCGCTGAAGACTATTAATGCCTCGGGGACGACTCGGTGTAATTTATACAGAAATCAGATTCTTGGTGTAACGTAAGAAATTGGTGGAAAGTAAAGTTAAATTTTAGTTATTTGTTAAATTTTTAATAAACACTGAAATTTGCCAATTTATTTTCTAACCTGATACTGTAAACATTGTGTGCAACGTTTTTTTCTTTACAATTTTATTCTTAACGATCGCCCGAAACCAATTACCGCGAACGTTGATTGATTTGAACGAATAAGACGCCAGGGTAGATTTCGTGTAAAATCATGATGATCGATCAAGCCACGAGACTTGATTTAGAATGGTAGGATTCGTAGCGGGAAAGCGTGGTGCACGTTTCTTGGGAATGGAACAGAAGAGAACGGAAAACAAGAGGCAACGTACCAAGTCCGATGTTGAAGCTAAAAAAAAACAAAAAACGGATTACCTGTTGGAAAAGGACTTCGTAAAACGTATTGTTACGAGCACTTTCTCGAAACTTGTAATCCTTTTGTTTTCACAATTTACTGCGCCGAAGATAAAGAACCAGGAGCTAGCAGCTCTATCACCCTACGTAACGAAAAGTATCGTTTAATCGTCCCCCGACGAAGCTGCCTTTTCCTATAACCCTTAAACTCGTGACTTTTTTTTTCCAAAATTGCCAATTCGTGCGTCAGAAATAAATGGCAAAATCATTTAAAATATACTAAATTTTAGTCTGACGCGCCCGCTCTAGCGATTACGTCGCCCCGGACAAAAAGACAAATTGCCGCCCCTTAAGAATATGCGTAAAGGTATATATTCTTTATTTTCAATAAAAATCAATTCGTTTTATTTAAATTTTAATAAAGAGACATTGATAACCAAGCAGTACAAAACGGTAGAAATTAATTAAGAAATATCTGAACCTAGCCACAAATTGTTAACCATATTAAAAATGTGTATTATTGCACAAACAATCAAAATGTCATTATTTTGAAAATAAAACAACGTGACATCAACTACGCTAAAAATCACAAAAAAAAAACTTATTTTTCTTACTTTCAGTTCTGCGAACTTTTTTAATACATCTTTTAAATTTACTTGATCAACAATTTCATTCTCAATTGCCAAATTGACCAAACCATCAAGACGATTTTGCGTAGTAGTCGAACGTAAAAAATTCTTAACACGTTGACTGCCACAGTGAAAACGGACGTGTATAGTCAGACACGTTGAAATCCTAATTATTAAGAATATAATCAACTAATTTTCAAATTATTAGCTTAACGATAACGCTATCCGTGGTTTGTTTCGTCATTTCTTTTGTTAATTATTTGATTGTACAAAATTTCGTGTGCCGGTCACCGGTGACCCCCGTAGCAACCAACGTGTTAATTAATTTTAACTTAAAAGAAACTCATCCTTTCACCACTTGCTACGGTTATTGGTATCGTTAACAATATTCTTAACGATATGTAGGCAAATGACGGCTATAGACGTCCGATGTTTGGCGATATGTAGGCAAATGACGGCTATAGCCGTTCTTACAGCAGCCATAAACAATTGGAAAAAAAATGTGTTTCTGAGCACGATCGTCAAATTAAAACTGTGCGGCAACGTGTTAAACCAATGGTAAGATACGTGAAATTTTCTATTAATTGGGTATTTAACATATCGATATTTTTCTCACACTTACACCCAAAATGGCGCCCTGGACAAATATCCGGGTTGCCCGCCCCTTGAGCAGGCGCTACGCGCTGCGTCTGGAAATATCGTATTATTTACTAGTAACCGAGGAAAGAAATATTGTACAATTAGGATCTGAAAAATTTCGAGACGGTATTATAATTTTAACAAACTTAGAAATTTCAAAATATCATATCTTTACCGTACCTATACTTTATCTAAAATTTGTAAAATGGGAACCGAAATAAAATTCAAATCATCGTCGCCCCTGTGGTCCACCATCCAACAGTCAAACCACGGTAAAATTTCAAAAGGCTATCTTTTAATCAACTGAAACAGCTAGCCGCAAAACGAAAAAAAAAAAAAGATCACCACTACCCGATCCAATCAATCAAATCCATTTTTATCCTTCTTGGTTCTAAAAATCCTATCCTACGATCGTACAGGCTCGACCGATATTTCGATTAGCAAAGCCGTTACTTATAATTCCGATTGTTGCGATCGTTGAGGTTTAATTCCACGAGGTCGAATAGTCGGGTTCTTAATCAAACGCCGCCATCCACCGAAAATTCCTTTTCTCCGCCGTCGAGAGTTGCCGCGTCCCTTTTCAGCCACCACCATTATTAGACATTGGCTCCCGGGGCTGTGGGGCAAATTTTAATGAGAATACTTAACGAGAGCTCGTGTTCTGACACGCATTTCCCGCTCTGATTACACATCCCAACTTTCTGGCACGACGAATAAGACGGGAGAATTACGAAAGCTGAAACTTTTCACCTTTTCGTTCTCGTTGAAGAGCCCTTGAAGAAACTTTCAATTTTCTTCGCGGTATCGGATATTTCATAATTATTTGTTGGTTACGAATGAATAATATTAGGTAGCGGAAAGAGTTGGTGCGGATTAGTGTAATCTTTTATGGAAGTTAACACGTTCATGGACGGTACAAATTTCTTTGAAATGTATATCAACTGCACACAGTGTGTGCAATTGATTTCCGAGGCTATAAGACCGGTTGCATACCGTGTGTGCAATAATAATAATGAGCAATTATTCGTTATTCTGAGTAAAGTAATCGTCGAGATAAGACTATTTTTGTATTAACAGTATCTGTAAAGTATAGAAAAACAAAATTTGGCATTGGTTTTGTTGCGTACCAAAAAAAAAAGATAATTACTTTACGATCAGTGTACTATTCCCTAAAAGTGTATTTACAAATTATATTTTCTTTTTCATTACTGATTGTGAATTTCATTACTTTATTACCTTTAGCCACTTTTCTAAAAATTTATTTCTCGTTTTATATTATTTTCTTCGTTATTCAACTAATCCTTTTGACTTTTTACTATTTCTTGAAAATTTTTCTTCGCATTATATTCGGTTCTTCATTATTGAAAGCAAAATAACGACTTTATATTATCTAACTAATTTTGAAATAAATGTGTATCAATTTTAATGATGTATTTTTATTTTACCTTACATCGCACACATGGTGTTCAATTCTCTCCTCGCAATAACAATTTTCCGAGGAGCGAGCTGCACACAGTGTGCAATCATCTTATTTATGCGAATTCACTTACGAATTGGGTGATTTCCATAGTAAACAAGTTTTTTTTATCAAAAATGAACAATATAAAGCAAAAAAAAAATGTATCGAAAAAAATCGCCGTCTCGAATGGGCTAATTTTGTATAAAATTAAATAACTAAAAATTGGCTTTAAAATTTGAATGGTATACCATTCATGTCATTTTGCATCGCTATGAAAACGAATGCTAAAATAGCATTCACGTCCACGAACGTGTTAAGTGAATCAAGTCGTTTTATTGCGGTAGATTCTTTACATTCGAATTCTTCAGCAAGTTCTGAACATCTTCCTCTTGAATTTGAACTTACTGTGGTTCTTTCACTACCAGAAACTTCCCCGCAAACGCTACAAATGCGTCTTGTCTGCGTTTGCTGCTCTACCGTCAAGTTTAACTTCGTAAAGAATAAAAGCACCAACTTTGTACTCTTTCGCCGTCCATGTTTACCGTTACTGTAAACGACGCAACAACGAATCATTTCAGACTCACAGAGCGGTACATACCAACTACAAAGATCAAGCTTTAAAATGAAACCAAAATTCATGCCTTACAGTTGCCAATTGCCACACGAAAATCGGTTTATGGTTACAACTAACGAAAAAAACCGCACACACGAATTGAAATATTGTCAAATCTGTAATTCGTCCCCGGTCCGCGTCGAAAGTCGAAATTCGTGAGGAAGCCTCGTCGCGAAAGCGTATTACCAGCGTCGAGTGCGTGTTTTATGAAACAATGGAGTATCGGGCGAGCCGTGGGCCGTCGAACACCGTGGATTTTAAGAGGCACAATGCCAGATGGAATTACATTTCGAGCAACAATCTAAAAGTCGATTCGTCGGGGAAGCAGGTTAGGGAGCACCGGCTCTGGTCGTCTGATGCTTAATTCCCTGCTTCGTATGCGCGACGGAATCGAACCGGGCAAAATGAAAAAGAAAAATCGAACAAAGGGCGCACTGTTTTCTATTCGCGCGATAAAACGTTTATTAGATGAAGGAATAATTGACTTTTGTCTTTGCTATTGAAAATCCAAAGAATATTTTTTTTAATTCTATCGAATAGAATTGATACGTGGTTTTTCATATTTTAAATCCTGACGATCGATTCCAGTTCGAAGTCGGGTTCATCCGCCTGATATTCGGGTTATCGATCCTCGTCGTGCTCGGCTAACTATAAATAGCTAACCCGTGTTCCTGAACAGTGATTTACAGAAAAATGCGATTCGTGATCCGTCGGATAACACCGAACTCCGAGTATTTGATTACGAAGGAGTCCGTGCACTTTTAGAAACAAGAACGGTCTTGTACAGGAAGAACGGTCATTCGTGTACGTACAATGATTTAGTGAAATGATAGAGGACGGTTACTCGACAATTTGCCGGAAAATCACGTTTAGAATTTCACCTGAACAAAATGAAGCACATGCTGAATGAAACATCGAATTTCCATATTTCGACGGAAACTTTTAACGCGTTTAACCATTCGGTTACAAAACGCTCTTGTAGCTCCGTTAATGTATGCATACGAAAGCCGTTAGTATAAGTATAGTAAAACGCATATACACATGTACGTTCTTACGCTGTTAACACTTCACCAAACTTTATGCAACCACTACCGGTCAGTAAAGTGTTAATTAATATAGATACATAACGACATGTATATGTGGTCCTATAAAGATATACTTATGGGAAACGTATATAAGCGCTATCATGTGTCTCGTGTAGGGATTTGACAGGCGTGTATATACGCTCCTAGTGGCGTATATGTACGTTTTGGCGCGCCTATTGGCGTGTATATACGCTTCTACGCTCCTAGTGGCGTATATGTACGCTTTAGCGCGCCCAGTGGCGTATATATGCGTTTCCACGTGCCCAATAACCTGTGTATACGTTTCCACGCGCCTAATGGCGTGTATATACAGTGGCGAGCATATAAATAGGGAAAAAACTTTCTCAGTATATAATACAGCATTGTTTGGCATTCTGTTTTGTTTTGTCGCCCTGAGTTACTTCGATGGCTCATACTATATGTAAGCTGTTATTGCATATAACTGACTTGAAAATATGTTAAACGAAAAACAGGTGAAGAATTTAATCCGAAATGTGTACAATCGACGATTAAAGGAAGAGGTGGATCGGTAATGGTGTGGGCTGGTATGACCATGAATGGATCTGGCCCAATTTGTCGTATTCATGGAATTATGGATCAGCACGTGTACGTGGATATATTAAGCAGATATTTACTTCCTTATGCGAATGAAAAACTGCTGGATGATTGGATATTTCAAGCCGATAATGATCCGAAACACACCTCTCGAAAAGCTAAGCAGTTTTTAAAGCAACATCACATTAATGTTATGGAGTGGCCAGCCCAGTCACCGGATCTTAATCCTATAGAGCATCTATGGAATTATGTTAAAAAAGAAATTGAAGTAACAAAAGCCGTCAAATTTAAACGATTTATACAATATAATAGAAGAAACTTGGAAAAAAATTCCTATTGATCGTTGTATTGATCTCATTAATTCTATGCCACGTCGTTGTGCAAAAGTTATAAAAAACAAAGGAGGTATTACTAAATATTAATAGTAATACGTTTTTTTATCAATACGTTGTTAATGTTGTAAAATAAAATATGTTTAAATAGGTAAAAACGTGTTTCCCTATTTAGCTGCTCCCTAAAAATATCTTCTTTTTACGATTTGTTACATTTTATGAACGATAAAACAGAGGTAAAAAGTCGAAATGAAATGTGATTGTAAAGCTTAAAAACTATACTTCTAATACATTAAATGAAAAAATCGGAAATCCCAAACACAAAGTTAAAATATTATTTTATATATTGAAAAAAATGTTTCCCTATTTATATGCTCGCCACTGTATGTACATATCCACGCGTCTAGTGATGTAGGTATTCGAGTGGCGTATATATAAGTTTCTATGCACCCGGTGGCGTATATATACGTGCCCAAGCTCCTAATAACCTAGATTCTATGTACGTATACATAAATGTACGTATACGTCAATTAAATTTCAATACTCTTAATTTTGATAATAAATTTTTATTAAGCGCATCAAAATCGAAGGTGATATTTCTGTATAATGTTCAGATTTAGCGACACGAAACAAATAACTGTGAAATATCAGACGGGGCAAAAGCTTTGGCTCGATTGACGAGCGTAAAATAAATAATTATCCAGTATCGAGAAGGGGGTGAATTCGGTTAATTATGTATTGGAAAAACTCGTGGTTCGCCCCTAAAATCGTGCGTGGTCTGTTGATCTATCCCCGTGGCAAGGGTTTATTTGCAATTAATTCGATGTTACACGCGCGTTGGGCAACGTTCGCCCGTACACCGAACAATTTTCCAACGGTAATTAACACCTCGTTGCGGGCAAATACTTTATTAGCGACAAGTTTCGTGAATAATTTATAAGAAAAACACAAATTAATGCTCTCCCGAAACTTCAATATTTACGCGTCGCAGTATAATTAACTGTCACCGATGAAATAATATTTCGATTATTTTAACATCGAACGATCGTTCCAAAATTCATACATTCTTGCTCGAAGCAAAAAAATGTACACTTTTATTCGGATATTATTTTTCACATCGAAATGCGTTCCAATTAAAACATTTCACAACTCTAAAATTCCATCGTTCCGCTATTACTACATAAATGTAAAAATCTCCTCGATCCGCCAATATTTTGCAACCCCCAGAAATTCATCTACTGTTTCTGCGCAAAAAAAAAATTCCACCCAACTCGCAACAATTTCTCAATGATTAAAAATTTTTCAATTTCAATACATTCAATTACCCTTCAAACCTATACTTCCACGAAGCAGACGAGGGCGGATCGAAAAGTTTCCGGAATCGCCATTAGGAATTTGTTTATTTATAACTGTCTTCACGCTGTTACGTTAATATAAAAAGAAATATTAAAAGAATCTATCGAAAAGAGTCTACTCTTTACAAGTATTTCTGTCGCTCTACTTTAGGCTTTCTAGAAATAGACAGAACCGAAATTCGAGCAATTATCAAATAATTTGATTTGGAAATGAAATTAAGGGTAGATACTGTTCCTGGCAATTCATCACCTACGTCTGTCGAGCTAGCCCACCCCCACCTTGCAAAAATAAAAAAAACAAATACATGTAAATTATGAGCTATTTACGAGCTTTCGTATTTTGCAAATTAAAAATTTTGAGCTCGTCAAACTAAGCAGGAATTTTTTTAAGTTCGTAAATAGTTCATAATTTACATGTATTTGCTTTTTTATTTTTGCAAGGTGGGAGGGCTAGCTCGGCTGACGTTCATCACCTTCATTTTCCACGGTGAGTTTTTGGATTTCGGAATTCGAACGTGGCCGCAGTCTCAGGACGCCCAAAAACAGCTACCGTGCCAGATATTGTGGATAAAGTCCATGACATGGTATCGGTAGACCGTCGAATAAACGGGCATCTCTTACGAACGAGTTGTTCATATTTTACATAACGAACCGGGGCTAAACAACCGCAAGATGGACAAACGCACGGGCCCGAATATTCATTGATCCTTTAGAGATTTTTAAAAGGAATCCAAGCAATTTCAAAAGCAGACAACGTTGAAAAATAAAGTATAACTCAGAACAGATTTATTTCGTTTTCATTGTCACTCCGGAAACATTTCAATCCACCCTCCTATTTAGTCGAACGGTTACTCCATCTGTTAGATTACTTATCAAAAATAATTTTACAGCAAAAACGAATCTCGCGTTGGGAGCCACTGCCCTTTCTATTGTAAAGCGGAAAACCGATCGGATGGGCCGAAGGGCCTGTTAACTGTTTATGCCACGAGGCCTGCGCCATAAAACACGGTGCAGACGTTACTTTTCTTCTTAGAATTCCTTCCAATCTACCGTTCGAATAGTACAGACGTCCTTCCCAGCCGCAGAAATAAAATATTATAAAGTTAGTTTATTTTCAACCCATAATCCAACACCATCCTGTGTGATTTTTATTTTTCTTCAATATCGGACACTTTCTGCTTCGAGCTGTACAGAAAAAATAGTAAAAGATTTCGAACCAAAGTTACCCGCAACACATGACCCGTATGAACCTTCCGTTTGAAATGACGACGGTCCAGGTGGCTTTCAACCTTTAAATTTCGTCCGAGCCAACGTTCCAACGCGTTTCGTTCAATTTGTAGCCGCAGTTTCGAGCGTCGGGTCTCAAAATTTCCGCTGACCGACCCCTCGTAACGTTCCCTCTCTCACCGAAACTTCTTCGCTCGAACCACCGTCTACCCGCCACGCATATTCAAGTATCCGTGTTTTCCGCGTCTTAATTGCAGCCTGTTTGCATTCCAGCAGAGCAAACGTCGCGTCGCCGTAACCCGCCATTCACTCTGAACGTCTTGATTTACGAGTCAACCGCAGGAACGTTCAAGTTTCGACTCGTAAAATCTCGATTCCCGTCTATACGACGCCCACTCGTGAATTTTTCAAACTTACGCGCCATCTTCAACAACCCTTACCTACCCAGGAACTTTTCCTCGAACTCGGTACGGCTGTGAAACGGCTGAATTTACCGACGATCGAATTTCTACAAGTATTTTCATTCAAAACTAACAGAACTACGGTTAACGTTACGGGTCTCCTCGAAAGAAAATCGTTGCTTTTTCAGTGGCACCTGTAAACGCGAGGAGAGAAGACTGGAGAGTAGTCGAGATTATGAAAAACAGGGTGGAAAGCATGTTTACAAGTGGACAAAAACACGGACGTACAAGGCTGCCGGAACTCGTAGGTAGGGTAGAACAAAAGGGGATGATAAAGTGGAAGAGACAACAACAGGCGCAAAAAAGTTGCGAACGAGGTGGTTGGGAAAAGGAGGAGTCGCACAGGTGGCACGGAAAAGCAAGGAACAAAAGCAAGACGCAAACAGAATGGTTAATATGGCAAAACGAAAATACAGAGGTAGGGAAAAATGACGGAATAAAGGAACGGGAATATCCGAGGAAGGAAGATTGCGTAACACCCCCCGAAGGGGAGGGAAACAGAGCGAAAGAAAACGTCCAAGGTAATAAACGGGAATAGTAGAGAAAGAGATTACCAGCGCGAGGGGTGACAGTGAGAAAAACAAAATATACGCAAAAGCCCTGTGCAGAGAAAGTGGGTGGAGAGGGGGGAAAAAAGAGGGAGAAATAAAATGGCAAACTGAGCAAGGTCTTTGAGAGGATAAGAGAGCAAAGTGGAGTTCAGTAGCTCGTTTCAAGCCCGTATCGTCGGGGTTTAACATAAAGGAAAACGGCCTTAACCGTGTCGAACGACCCTTTTCTCTTCTAACCCCCACCCTCTTACTTGGCGTCGCGAATTTCGAAACAATTGCGAGCACAAACAATCGAAAGGACTGTCCGGAAATTTTGGAAATTTATAGTTTCGTTCGTCAAACCCTAAACACATTTTGATATCTCGAAAGATATTTTAATGTGCAGTAAACAGTCGAACAACGTCTATAAATGGACCGTTTATTTTGAAAGTGGTGCAAGTCCATTTTTTTTTCTTTTTTTTTTTTTTAAATGGACTTACACCACTTTCAAAGTAAACGGTCGAAACATGATTTCATTGTGTAAGTTGTAAGAAATCGGAGCTACGAATTTTATAATTTGCCGAATATAAGTACATATTTCTCTCCGTATAAGGTTGAACGACCGGTAAGATTTCAGGTAAAAATTTAAGAAACGAAATATAAAGGTAATGAACATATTTAAAAAGATATTCTTTACTGGAAAGCAATATTTATATTGATGTTTTATTAAAATAACGATAGAAAATCTGAAAGTGTGAAAATCATTACAAAGTAACAGAACACAGTAATTTCTGTTTACAAATATTAATATGATTATTAACATTTCTGCAAAGTTTCACCATTTCTTCTTCTATATTTATTTCTCAAATAAAGTTGAAAAGATAGATCAATATTGATAAACTTCCATAAGAGTCCAAACTTGTTCAAACTTTGCACAATGCTTTATTAACACTGGAACTATCGACGTTCAATGTCCATTTACACTTAAATCGAAAATTAAATAGAAAACGAAATTTATAAAGAAGTAAGTGTGAATTAGCGTACAGAAAAATTCTTGATCTTGGTGAGAGGCGACTTATATTTCGATAAAAGTGTTTTAACCCTTTGCGGACCGAACGCTCTTCACCGTTTCGTTCCAGCAGGTCCGCGCTGGATTCGCAAGTGCGTACCAGCAGGGCCGCACAGATTTCACCAGTCGCTTATCCGCTTGGTAGCGTTTATTGCGGAAAACATGTATAACCTTACTGACGTAACGTACTTATGAATTAGTGGCTATATAAAATAAAATTGTACAATTTTTAAGCACGAACGCAGGGACATCGGACGTGCTAGAACGAAAAGCGATGTCGAGCAATACTCGACATCGGACCGCAAAGGGTTAATAAATTTTGGGATATAGAATATGGAATCTGGAATAAGTAGTGTTAATATAATACTTATCACCTGACAAAATTTTAGGAATTCGACATTTTTTCTTCTAAAGGGCCGTACAACCTTAACCCTACTCAGGAAAAATACAGACATTCCTGTTTCCGATATAATAATAATCTTACGAAGTATTATGGACGACTATATTCGTCCGGCGAGTATTGTATATTCAAAGGCAATCTTCAAACGACGATTAAACACAGAAAATTTGCTGGACAAAATGATTTTAAATAATCAAATTCAATCGTGATCGATCGAAGTAAATTTTCAAACGACGATTAAACATACAACAACGAAAGTTGAACGGAGAAAATTATTTTATTCTTAACGAACTTGACGAACGACCGAATACAAACTTTCGCGTTTATCATTTCCACAGCCAGTATTGAAATGGCAAAAATATGGATTGCAATTTTTTATTAACACTAGAACTACCAAACGGATCGACATGACTAGCTCTAGATTTATTTATTTTTTATGTTACAAAATTTATTGAGACGCTTTTGACCGAACGTAGATTGATTTTTGTTAAGACAAAGAATTTTTCTACATGCTAATTTAGATTTCATTTTTTTCGTGTATTTCGTGATTTATTTTCTTTTCGATTTAAAAATAAGTGGTAGTTCTAGCGTTAAACGACTTCTTTTGTCAGAGATCATTTTTCATATTCGATAACCCAATATATCGAGGCAAACAATTTTCGTATCCAAAAGTACAGAAGCGTTCGGTTTAGAGGCAAAGGTGGCCGTACACGAAAGGGTTAAACGACGGCCAGGAAAATAGTGAGACTCGCAAGAGGGTTGATGAAAAGTGGGTCGTAGAATGCGGCTCGTTTAATCGTGTATTATTAGAACAGAATGAGGGCTCCGATGTTGCTACCTGGATAATTTCGAGCGATTAATTTTCATGATGCTGTTAATTAATTTGATCCTTGACTACGTGTACCCGTGTCAGGTTACGATATTGATTTCTTCGCAATTACGCGATCAATAATAATTAATCCGACGAACGTTGGTTTAAAAAACATGCTGTACTGAGAATTTTCATATATTCCGTACCTTTATTTATTAAGTTCTGTTATTAAAATCAATTTAGATTGGAAATATTAAATTTTCAAAATTTACCTCGCAGGATTAATTATTGAACGTTGATTTGAAATTTTGTTATTATAATCAATTTGAATCACCTATTAATCACATGATACAACATAATATAAAATTCTATAGCAGAGTAGCGTCAATGATAATTTAAATCTACAAAACTCACAACGGTGCTTGAATTAAAGTTCTTTTCCATTTAATCGGATATCGACTAAAATCAGATCAGCTAATTGGGTAACCACGTGATAACTGATTCTTATGGCGTTGCACATTTCTATCCTCCGTATTTCCTGATATTTTCACACGGCACAACGGTGCATCAATCTGAGATTAAGCCTGATTACCACTCTTTCTCTAGGTCGCTGGTTCTCAACCGGTGTTCCGCGAAATTATGAAAGCCGAATTTTGTTGGTTATGATTTTTATAACATAGATATTAATTTAAACGTTATATACAGGGTGGGTCGACACATTTTGCCATCTAGATTTACGTCATTATTATTACGCATAGCAAGGAATGTTTCAGATGAAGTTGAATAGTTTTGAGAGGGGCACATTCTGATGGTACATTGATAATTCTTGCTCTCCTACTACATTATCACATTAACAATTCATAATATTGACCAGAAAGTCGAGATTTCCTAACAAGTTACAATTAAAATATCTCCTAAACTGATGATTTTTTTACACAAATAGATTAATCTTTTTTTGCAAAGAAAAAATATATGATTTCATTTAAAAAAACATTAATAACCTTACTATGTCCTTTACACGTCCACCTACAAAAGAAAAATGTGCCATCAGAATGTGCCCCTTTCAAAACCATTCAACTTCATCTGAAACATTGTTTGCTATGCGTAATAATAATGACGTAAATCTACATGACAAAATGTGGCGACCCACCCTGTATAATTAATAAAACGTGGATAAGAAGATTTGATTTAAATCGACTTTTTAAACAGCAAATTTTTCATATAATCAATAGTGTTTCCTAACTTCAAAAAGGTTAAGAACCACTGTTCTAGATAACTGATTGTATCCCCTCAATTCCTACAGTTCACACATTTTACAGATTTGGACAGATTTTATACAGTTTTCTTTTTTACTGAAACAGAAACCACCATACATGCTCGAAAATGGTGGTTGCATTAAAAATTTTTGTAAATCTGTGAGTCTATTCTCAGATGGCCAATAGGTTACGAGAAGAATTCATCGAGGTTTCAACAAATCGTCAAATGCACAGATACGACAGTAGTTTATTGAACGAAACCTCAATAACTGTCCAACAGCAATCAGTACACAAATTTCTTTCAAGAAATTAAAAAGAATAATAGCCAATGGTCCGTAATCGCGTAATTCACAGCAACGTCAAAGATGTTCCTCAACGAACAGGAAACAGAAGTTGGCCAATTTTAGATGGCGAATAGTACAATATATTACGTACCAAAGCCGCCCGTGTTACGTAGGTTATTATTTTAACTAGGGAGTTAGGTATTTGGCGAGTAAAATACTTTGCGCTCGCCAAATAAGCATTAAAAGCCTGATTTTTACACCCTCTGGTTCAAAATAGTATATTACGTACCAAGGGCGCGAAAATTGGGATTTAATACCTATTTGGGGAGCGGAAAGTGCCCGATTCTTGCCCTAGGGCGCAAAGTATTTTACTTCTCGCCCTAAGGCCTTAGAGCACTTTGCGCTCGCCAAATAGGTATTAAAACCCCGATTGTTGTGCCCGCTGGTTCAAAATAGTATATTACGTACCATGGGCATGAAAATCGGGCTTTCAATGCCTATTTAGCAGCGCAAAGTATTCTCGCCCTATCGCGAGAAGTAAAATACTTATTATTTTTACTTTTATTTCAGCGAGAATACTTAGCGCCCTAGGGCAAGAATCGGGCACTTTGCGCTCGCCAAACAGGCATTAAAAGTCCGATTTATGCACCCTCTGCTTCGAAAAGTAACTTTCATCCCCGCAAGAATTCTAAGAAAACAAAGATCCGGCGCGTTGCGTCTCATAACCGTAAACACACGGAGGAAACGCCGTTGAAAAACAAACTTCTCCCGTTCCCATCAATCCTGTGATAACGCGTTTAAGCTCGGCTTAATTCGGATCGTTATTTCTTTCGCCGGTTATTACGGAAGCGTGGCGTGACTACGCGGCGCCGGAAGTTAACCCTATCCCCCCCCACGCTTTTTGGTATCACGGATTCATTGGAACACGTGGACGATAAAAATTAATCCATGGACCGCCGAGATAATAATTCATCTTTAATTCTAACTCTCACTTTTTTACATTATTATTTTGTAATCCTCAGAAATGAAAGATATGAAAATTGTTGCCAGGCCATGGATCAAACGTTCTTCCTACTTTTATTATTATTAATGTATTTATACTTCCCGTCTAATAACACTGGGTTACAAAATGGAAAAATATTTCTTGTACATTTAATGTCACTATATTTTTCCTGTGTACTTATGACCCGCTAAACTCGAAAATCACATTGAATACATTTTTTATGAATTGGTTTGAGAAGTATAAATTTTTGGATATTTTTTTTCTTCATTTTTTTCGGAGATAATTTCAAATTTTACGCCATATCTCGAGTTAGAAACGTCCGATTGGATCGCACAACATATAGTAGACTCTCGTATAACTCTTTGGGGCACGGTGGGATTAGAAATTATTGGAAATGGGTTGTGAATTAAATGATAACCGTTAACTTTAAATATACTTTTCTTTTATTTAACTGGCCAGGAAGGAAGTCTGTATAGTTCAAAAGTCACACGAGAAGTGAAGAGAAAAGAAAGCTGAGCTTTTAAAATGGTATAGAAAAGTAGGGGGTCCTCTTGAAGGACTAAACGCTAGGCATACACTGTGTTTATTATCCAGGCCCCATGCCATAAACCATGGAGGCCAT
Source organism: Stelis phaeoptera (assembly GCA_943735885.1). Classification (NCBI taxonomy): domain Eukaryota; kingdom Metazoa; phylum Arthropoda; class Insecta; order Hymenoptera; family Megachilidae; genus Stelis; species Stelis phaeoptera. Next base: position 20,885,645 of record OX030930.1, read on the forward strand.
TCGACCCGATACCGTTTCGTCGGTCCTACGTTTCTTTTCAAACTGAAACATGCAGTGCTTTACAGTGGGAAGATTCCTTTTTGCTATTACAATTTACGCATGATAATCCAACAGAAATGTCCCACCTTTTTGATGCACAGTAATGCATGGTGGGACATTTTTAGACCCACCTCGAAATATTGCAATGGCTGCAAAAAAAAAAAATGAAATAAAACAAAGTTAAAAAAAATTGCTGTGCAAGATGGGTCTGAAATTCTTCTGAAATTTTGTGCCCCAAAGAGATAACGCGGTTAATACGTTAAGCGTTGTAGGAATTCGCGTCATAGAAAATCGCGCTGTACGATAATTTCCTTCGTACAACGCGAATAAAAACAAGCGACACATATACGCGTTGTACGAGGAATCGCGTTATACGAAAACAGTGGCCGCGATATCTTTACCGCGTTCTAGGAATTCGCGTTATACGAGAGTCTACTGTAGTTGTTTCCAGTGGCACCCAAAGCACCGAACTCTCAAGCCGGTGTACTCGGGTTACAAAAGGAAAGACGGTTCGTCTCTCGTCAGTGCGCGCGTTTCTCATATATTTTGGCTCATAACAATTAAACTACTGAACCGATTGGAGAACAATGTTAGAAGAGATTGTTGGAGATTCGATTACCTTTAATATGATACCTTGTGCGACCCACTGGGACGATTCTAACTCGAGATATGACCTAAAATGTGAAGCTATCTCAGAAAAAAAGAAAACGAAAATAAAAAATCCAAAAACTCATATCTGGAAAACCTATCCATAAAAAATTTTCTCAATGTGATTTTCCAGTTTAGCGGGCCAAAATACATAAGAAAAATATAGTGGCATTGAATGTATGTACATTTTGGCTGTAAACCAGTGTAATAAATTTAAAATCTACAAATACAGTTGGATCTCTATTAAAAAAAAAATTGTACAAATTTTATTCATTCTGGAAGGGATTACTAATATTCGATAGATACATATATAAGACAATGGATGATGTTGAGGACTTTCCGGGAAAACAGCCAAAACGTGTTACTCTAAATAAAAGAACGAGGTTATAATTGACGTATGAAGTATGTAAAATATTTACAAATATACAGAACGGTTTATTAATTACCTAAAAGAACGAGAAACGACAATTAAAGTCTATTCTCCTCAATTCCTCCCAGATCTTTTACTTTGTTTTATTTTATTTATCGCCTTGATCTTTCGCATGTGCTCTCTTGCGGTCCTTCTCTATTTTTCGATCTCCTTCGTTGAGAATTGATATATCGATTGGGGGGCGCGCCGAGCCCATAAAGCGCGGCTAATTTGACTTAAAGAAAGTATCATTTCTTTACACATATAAGAATACGAGAAAATGTCAGCTGAATAACAAAGGGTATAGAATTTGCGACGATGTATGAAATTCATTTGAAAACGAGCGTAGATAAAAATGGGACAGGAACATTAATCAGAAGTTCGGTACCATTATCCGCGGTTGTAAAACAAAAAACAAAAACGTATTTATGCGTGCATGTATATGGGAAAGAAATGAAGATGCATGTATTGTACAAAGAAGAATAACCCAGGACAAGGAGACAGTACTTGGTCGAATACTCTCCATGGGACAATAATCGCGAAAGACAGAGTTATGGAGGCTAAGATAAACGTAAGAATGGTTATACTTTCTTTGAATTATTACACACTACTTCTCAAACTCCCAAGAAAAATTCTTTCCCTACCAAGGAATTAAATAAATTCTCTGTTAAACGTTTTATATCGTATAAGTTTTCGCTCGAATCGTTTCGCATCGAACTTGCTCCAGAATTCAATCCTGATATTCCAATTCTTGTTAATTAACACGTTAAACGCTACGTCGGTCATTGATGACTGATACACGAAATTTTCTACGATCAAATAGTTGACAAAGAAATTAACACTTGACTGCCACAGTGAAAACGGACGTGGGTAGTCAGACACGTTGAAATCCTAATTATTAAGAATATAATCAAGTCATTTTCAAATTTAACTTTTCAATTCGATAGCTAGCATTATTAGCTTAATGTTAACGCTATCCGTGGTTTATTTTTATCATTTCTGTTGGTAATTATTTGATTGTAAAAATTTTCGGGTGCCGGTCACCGGTGACCCCCGTGGCAGCCAACGTGTTAATATTAAGCTAATAATGTTGGCTATCGAATTGAAAGATAAAATTTGATAATTAATCGTGTCTGACTACTCGACGTATTAATATTTCTAAGCTGCAGCGTATTAAAGATATCAGGAATTCTTGTCTACTCCAATACTCGAAGCAACGGATTTTTTCCGAAGAAAAAGATTCTTTCGGATAACAGGAATTTCTTAAGAAATCTCTACATATACTGTGCAAATTCGAACACTGCACAAACTGTCTGATCACTCGTGTCAGAATATCCACGAATCTGTCGGAGCCTGAAACGCGGACCACCTTTCACATAACACGATGCGAAGAATCGAGCAATATCGAATGAAATTTACGGTGTGTACATTTCTGAAGCAACGACATCGTGGATCCATGAAAGCCGGCATACACGCGGTTTTATACTACGAACGATAACGAAGACGTCATTTAACCGGTTCTGGCGACAATTTCACAAGTGACATAATTCTATGGCGGTGCAACGACACCGATAGTCAACGAGATGGCCTCAAAACGAACCGATCCAATCGATTTAACCTCCGACCTCGGCACAACGCGTTTTATCTTTGATTTCGAACGAGAACGGACTCGACTGCTTTCCGAGAAACCGTTTTCAAATGGAAGGACGCTCGAAGCGGTGCGAAAAGAAAAGTTTGCTGGAAAATTGAAGATACAGAATTACGGAGAATTTGAGAAATTAGAAATTTTTCAAGTGGCCGAAAATTTCGAATTGAAAAATGAAAGGATTATAGATCTGAAGGTGATTGGAAAAGGAAAATATAGAATTGACTTTTAAATCGAAAGAAAGTTCAAGAAATTATCGAAGAATCTAATCGAATTATATCCGGAGACATAGGTGTTCTTCATTTTTCTTGTTTCAATCCGGTATCGAGTTGAACGCGAAGGATGCGAGGGATACAGTCTCGAGAGGATTATACAGTGAAATCGTTGGGAGGAAAATCGTGTTTCGGTACGAACGGAAAACTACCCCTACGGCTCCAACTACTTTTAACTTTATCCTTCAAGAAATTTTTATCTAACGCAATTCCACGGATTTCGTTTTGGGGCTTTGATTTTCAAACAACACGGTGCAAAACTTCTCGCGGAACTCTTCGAATAAAACTATTGTTCAAAACCAAACGCGTTGCGAGTCTACAATTTCAATGACAAGACTACGATTTCGAAACTCCTGACTTATTTTATATGAAAGTTTAAACAATAATTGTTAAAGAGAATATGTATAGTTCAGCTGCTGCGTTTTGCTACTTTTAATTTTGTGTCAATTTTAACCAAGACGTCAAAGGTGTGCTCAACTGCTAAGGACTGCAACTGTCAACTTGTTACTTTTACTAACAAGTAAACCTACGGAAGTGTCACTCCCCGATTTTTCTGAAATTTGGATATGTTATAATACATGAAAAACTAAGGGACACGCATTTTTTTTTAGTGGCGGAAAGTAACCTAAGCCAATTTTCGTGTTCTAGCAGAAGATGATGAAAAATCATCAAAATCGCTTCACTGGTTTCAAAGATATCGCAATTTTTCCATTTTACCCCCCCATTTTGGGGGGCCGTTTCACTCCCTAAATATGTTTTTCCGCTGCTAAAAGAAAAATACGCGTCGTTTAGTTTTTCATATATTATAACATATTCAAGTTTCAGAAAAATCGGAGAGTGACACTTCCGTAGGTTTACTTGTAAGAGCGAAACATCTAGTGTTCCATATTTTATAAAATTGTATCTACACGATACAAGATGATGTTTTAACTATGACCATGAAATATCACTCCTGTCGTTTCGAAAATTAGAATCGGATCTCAAAAATCCTAAATTACTAACTTTCAGAAAGTTACGACAAAATTCTCAATTATCACCACAAACAGTGACTATTCGGACCACTATGCATTGAAAATGTCTTCCCAAACACGCCGAGAAGCACCCTATAAAAATCCCAACCGTTCTTACCAGGATATTCCAGAAACAGCAGGAAAATCACACCCACCCATAAACGAATCGTCTGAAAAGTCGAATTATCAGGATTCCCCTACGAAATTACCATTTCTCCTGCTACCGGTGAGAAGTTTGCCTCGAACTGTTCGCGAAGAAGAATCGTAAAAGCAAACATCTCGAACGCAAACAAAGCGTTTCGATGAAACTCGTTCGGCGAAAGGGTGGTTTTTCTGAGTTGCGTGGCGGGGGATGTTTCGAGGGAAAGCAAACGTGGGGGGGGGGGGGGAGTTCAACAACACCGTACGTGATTAAAAAAAGAACAAGAACGTTCGAGAGAACGAACCCGGTTCTTCTTCTTCTTCTTCGTGGGAGTCAACGACACCGATCGAGAAAACGTTTCGCGGCCTTAATAGGATGACACCTACTCGAAACTTCTTCTGATATAAGAATCTAATTATCGACTGGCAATGGGCTGAAACGGAGGGAAAGAGGAAGGGACATAAATTTCACGCGTGAACAATTTCACAAGTTTCCAGGGACGATTCAAACATCGGAAAGAATCTTTGCGAACTAGTCGACGAAAATTCGGATTCTTGATAAATGGAACAATAGAGCAATCGATGGAGAAAATGACCGACTGTGTAAAATTGAAAGTTGGAAATCCGAGGAATTTCAGAAGCGAAAGATCGTCGGATTCCTTAACCCCTTCAGACCCGAGTTTTAAGATTATTTTTATAGTAAAATTTACTTAATTCGTGCGAATGAAAGCAACAATACACTTTTTACAAAAATATTTATTTATTTATCATTTGTGATCACTGGTAGGTACATTAGGTGTTGAAAATAAGTTCAAACGTGTACGTAATAAAATACAGCACGAAAAGTATTATGTACATTACGATAGGCACAGGATCCGAAGGGGTTAAGGGGAACTGAAGATCTAATATTATTTTTATATGGAATAATTAAAAAACCTCAATTATTGAAAAATTCAAAAGTAATCGAAAAATAATTGAATGATCAAAAACTGTCTTAAAAATTGACAAATTGTTGATCTACAAACAATTGAAAAATGAAGAAACCCCCAATCAGTGTTGGGCATAATTTAAATTATTCTGACAATTAACAATTGGCAATTAAAATTTTAACTGTTAATTGTAATTGACCATTAAATTAATTAGTTGTGAATATGTATATTCGTTTTGTAGGATTACAACTGATTAATTGTTAATTGTCCTTACAATTATTTATTAATTTTAACTGTTGGAACAATTCATGATTAATTTTTATTCTGATGATGATTTGATGCATTACTTATTTAAATAGTAGCACGTATACACGTTTGTTTACTTTCGCTCTGAAGACAGGGGGTAAACAGAAGGTGGACCGCGAAAAAACAACGATAATAAACATCGATAAGATCGGATATCGACTTCCCATATACAATGTATACCTTTTTTAGAAATGAATAGAATTGACATATACAGGACACTAGTCACGATTTTTCAAGCATTTGCGTTAATCTGACGAAAAGATATTTTAAACAAAAATTGACCAGTTTCCGATTGGTTATGCGATGCGATAAAAAGAAATTCGAAAAAATATTTTTTTCGATAATTGTGCCCATAATTATGAAAGTAAGTCATATATTTCTTGTAAAAAAATTACATTGAATAAATTTAGTTTAAAATAATGTGGTGTGAAATGACTGATAAACTCATTTTTTTTTTTAATTTTGACTTTCATAATTATGGGCACAATTGTCAAGGTCAGCTTCATTTTTTTAAACTTAATAACAATGAAGCCCGTATCAAGACTAATTCAACGGCCTAGTATAGGATTATAATACTATTAAGTCAAAAATATAGTGTCATTAAAAGAAAATAAAAAAATAAAAGTGACCTTGGCAATTATCGAAATAAAAATTTTTCGATTTTGTTTTTATTGCACCGTATAGTCAATTGTAAACTGATCAACTTTTGTTCAAACTATATTTTTTACCCGATTATCGCAAGCACTTGAAAAATCGTGACTAGTGTTACGCGGGACACCCTGTATAGTGACTGAAAGAAGTTTAATTATATAACTAATTTTATTTACAATTTGCAATTAAATTTAATCGCGATTGAGATGCCACTGCTCCCAAGAAATTGAAGCCTCCTCTAAAATTCCAAATTTCAAAAAAAAAAAAAAAAATCAAGCACCTTCCATATCCTCCATTTGAAAATCGAAAAAGAAGGTATCCACGTTTATCTAAACGAAAGAAAGAAAAAAAAAACATTCGACTATGTTTACATTGAGGGTGACGCGACACGAGAATAGCCCGGGGCTCCGAAAATACACGATACGATGGTGCGTACGAGAACCTCGTTTCGCCGAGTCTCCAGCTCCATATTTTAAGACGTCACGGGAAGTACATAAAAACGGAACGACCGAGAGCATATAGGAAGAGTGCAACGGCGTGTTTTCGGTCCCCGCTGAACGCTTCAACGTTATACGTGTATCATATATCGGTAGAAGTCGGCCAACGAACGTTGAAATACGTGTGGGAGGTATATCTCGTGTGACGCTGTCGGGCTGACACAACGCAATTGCAATGCCGGCTGTCACTCGCGTTTATTAAGTCACACTTCGTTCCGATTCAACGAACCGATGAATTTCTTTGAAAACAGATGCCTCTCAACTACCCTTCACGATTCTATTAGGTCATTAATGTATGAACTTTGAATAAACATACATTTATTATATTAAACGATAATAATCAAAGTAGGAACTATTAAAATCTGTAGATTTTTTCAAGAAATTACAAGTATTCTTCATTCGTTTCATCAATTTTCGGAAAAATCACAATTATTCGTGCTTCACGGTAATCTGAGAAAAACACGTCCAAACATGTAAATCTTAACAAATTTTAATGATAATTTATCACAATAAATCATGGTCTGCACATTTTCTTCACCGAATCAAAATGTTTTATGATTTTCGCAAAAATCATGTTGAAACATATTTCATAAAAACTTGAAAAGGACCCGCAAAAATAGGTAAATATTGAAAAATGAAAATTATCTGTGAAAGAGAAGATTCTAAGCTTTGAATCGACGTATAAAACGCTTCAAAGACACGAATGTTCATCGAGTAGGCAGACTTGAAAAATTCACGAAGCAAAATCGGACATTTCATACTTAATGACCTAATACGTGTACATTATGTTTTTCAAATCGATCGAGAGTCGAGAATTGATTAATTAAAAACATAAAAAAGTGGTAATTTTAATAATAATGCACGTGGAATCACTTTCACGCGCAAGCCTTAGGTACTCCAGTTTACGTCCGCCATGTTACTATTTCAAAAATTCCCGCCAATTCAAATATTTAAAAGATGCGAACAGATCACAAAATCCTATGAAATTATTTTTAGTAACGTGTTACCGCTAAACTCTCAGATATATTTAAAATAATAAACTTCCAGAAAAGCATTGTAATAAAAACAACAAGATTGGTTAAGGTTAGGTTAACATCCGCTCGCTGCTTCGCCAGCGAAGGAAACCACGACTTTGTGCCATCGTTCGTGACTCGTTCGAGGCTCAACTAGTTAACTCGTCCCTCGTCGAATATAACCCGGCGCTATGTACACGGTTTACATTTCTACCCGCAGTTCTGGCTAAACGCTGGAACGAGAAGTTTATTCGACGCTTTTACATCCTCTCGCAGAGACAGAGCTCGGAACACGTAACGAACCGAATACATGAAACTTGATTTCGCCCGGAAATAAAAAAGCAACGCCTGATACGATACTTTTCGTCGAAAACGGTTATGAATCGTAACGCATGAGACGAGAGATGCTGACTCACCGATATTCTTCTTGTCCGATGACCTTCCCTCCGGCTGTCACGTTGCACGGCCCATCCGAAATGCAATTCTCTCGAAACTCTAGTTAACACACGCGACGACGACAACAAGATAAACGTAGCAAAGCACTGGATTAAAAACACACTCGGAATTAACTCGCGCAAGAAAACCCACGCGGTTTATAGGCGTGTGTGGACGTAATCGCTCGGAAAACAAGTTACAACCTCTCCTCGAGGCGCACGGCACGAGATCCGACAGCCGACTGACTTCACGCGGATGCTGCGGCAAGCGTGTTGCCACGCGTCCCCTGCCGCGCGTCACCGCTCATCCCCACCACTTCGATCCCATTCCTCGTCTCTCTCTATCATCTTGATAACCATATCGCTCCGTCTCTTTCCAACGCTCGCGTTTCTACACGTGGGACCGGCTGTTGACTTCGAAACGATTTCGATTTTAAGCGAATTTTCAATTTGTACAAAGTATTTATTTACTAGCTGACCCGACAAACGTTGTTCTGTTCAAATTTTAATAAATGTGTTTGTGATCGTTTTGTGAATGTGTGAAAAGCTTTCTCTAATAAAAAAAGAATTACGCATATCCATCGTTCGAATAGTAATTCCATTTTTCCGGACAATAGTTCCAATTTTTCTTTCTCTAAAAACCTCATTCGGATTATTACGAACATTTTTTAAAATAAATTTACCAAATCGGTCCAGCTGTTCTCAAGTGATTTCAATTTTTATTTATACAGGGCTGCACTAGTATGTAGTAAAAATGAGAAAAACATGTTATATAAACATAGGTCTGAAAGTTTAATAGCGAGAATTGTTGGTACATGGGAATGTAACAATAAGTCGAAGGCATTAATGAAAACTATTATGATTACTTTCTTTTTATGTTTACTATTGAGGATAGTAACGTTTTATTATCACACTTTATTACATTTATTGTCCCCCGTTACGAATGCAAGCTTGATATCTGAAGGAAAGTGAATTTATCACTCTTGATTTAGTTTCTATAGTAAACATAAAAGAAGTAATCATAATAGGTTTCATTAATGCCTTCGACTTATTGTTACATTCCGATGTACCAACAATTCTCGCTATTAAGCTCAAGCTATAACTTTTTTATAAAGCGTTTCCAGACCTATGGTTATATAACATATTTTTCTTAATTTTACTACATAGAACATACTGGTGCAGTTTGATCGATTAAAACTGGGACACCCTGTATAGGGTTTACCCTAGGTTTTGAAATTTTCCTAGGGATGACGTTATTAGAGATTTAAAGTATTAAAAGTAATATCAACGTAGTTCAATTCTTTTTATTAACCATACCTGAGAAATGAAACAATCCAAACAACCTTACAAATCAAAGTTTACCTACCTTCCGAGAATTCGTGTGTCGGTATCCCATTACCGGGTCAATGGGGGGTCAATAATTGTTATCATAATGTGCCATATAACACAAGGTCGTTTTCACCGCGCCAACGTTTAACCTTCCCTCCGTCTCTCTTATTTACCACCTCATTCTTTCCCATCTGACGTTTTTCCTAGCGTCAGAGACGGTCCCGTGGAGCTCCCGTTCTCTTCCTTTTCCTTCTTCGCTCGTCTCATTTAGTGCTCGTTTCTGCGACGCCTTATTTTCCTCGTAATCGTTTCACTTTTTTTTTCCCCCTCCACCCCAACCCGTTCACGATAGTTTCCTTCGCGGTTTTCTTTCCCATGTGCCGCGATAAACGTCTCTGTTACTGATTCGTTTCATTACCTCCGTGCACGCTTACCGTTTTGTTTCTTCCCCTTTTACTCGCTGCCTCTCTTTATCTCTCTTGCACGTGTTGTCCAGGCGAACGGTCAGTCTCCGTTGCTCTCGGATTTCCGTTGGCTCGTGGTGCATTCGCGTCGTTGCATTAGCATAAACCTAGCCGCTCTTGCCCCGGGTATCAAAAATTTTGCTCGTCGACATTTTTCGGGACGGAAAAGGTGGAAAAGCGTGGTCTTAATGATCGTTGGTTCCACTTGTTCTACCTTCGTTTCTTTTTTTTTTTTTTTTTTCCAAATGAAATTCTGTACCACACGAACGATGTAGTTTCAGGATTTTCATTTACTTTCTTCTTTATGAACGTTCGCCCGCGTAAGTTCCTCTTGAAGCCATTTAAGTGCTGGGTTTAGTAGAGATTCTTTTTTTTTCTACTTTTTCTTTTTACCTAGTCCTCTAATATTTCCGTGGGTTAAGTTGTATAAAGCGAGACGATGAAATATTATTATTAAACCGGGAAAGAGAATATTTTTGGATATTTTTCGACAGCCTAGAGCAGGCGTCGGCAACCTATGACCCGTGACCTATGACACTTGAGTTCCGCAAATAAATTACAGGTATGTAAAAATAAATGATAAAACATACACACGAAACAAATAATTTGAGATAATGAAAATAATAGATTAACATTTTGGTTTGATTAGAAAGTTGCAGAAACAAATATAGGTGGAATACACCTATATTTCCTAGTGTAGTTATCCCTAGCGTCTATATTCCCTAGTCTTATTATACCTAGGGTCAACAATCCCTAGTTTCAATACTCCCTAGTGTAATTTTTCAGGTTGTAATTTTCCCTAGTGAAATTATCCCTAGCGTCTATACTCCCTGGGGTAAATAATCCCTAGCGTCTATTATACCCTGGTGTAATTTCCCTAGTGTCAATATTCCCTAGTGTAGTTATCCGAAGCGTCAATACTCCCTAGTGTAAATATCCCTAGTGTCTATATTCCCTAGTCTTGTTATACCTAGGGTCAGCAATCCCCAGTTTCAATATTCCCTAGTGCAATTTTCCCTGGTATAAATAAACCCCAGTGTCAATATTTCCTAGTACAATTTTCTCCGGAGCCAATTATCCCTAGTGAAAATAGTCCCTATTCTAAATATCCACTAGCGTAAATATTTTCCAGCATAAGTACCCCTAATTCTAATAATCCCTGATATCAAATACCTCTATTTCTGATAATCCCTAGTAATTTTCAAATATTACTCAAACGGTAAAATCTTTTTCCCCTGTATCACCATTTTCCCTAGGGAAACCTATCATACCCGACACTATACATCCCAATATCAAAAACACAAATTAATTAACCTAATATTTCAATTACTTACGTGTCACAAGCCATCGATAACGAAGAGAACGTTCGTAAATAAAGTTCATATTTTGTTTTTTCATGTTTAGTTTAAAAAGAGTTTAAAAACATATTGTAACAATTTTCTCAAAAAAATGTATCTTATTACTCACTAACGGACTGTTTCAAAATAAAAATACCCATTAACCCGTACCGACTTCTTAGTCACATTTTAATTGATTTTGACCCGCTGCCAAAAAGGATTGCCGACGCCTGGCCTAGAGCGTTTCAGAATCTTACCAGGATACATCAGGGTTAACTTCCTGTTAATGGAATGGTCAATTTCTTTCAAATCGCGTCAATTTCTAATAATTATTGTTAACCCTTTCGCTACGGGCGGGTTCACCGCCGCGGTACTTCCGCTGAACGGAGCGCTGCGCCATATAGGTTGCTAAGCATTTAATTATTTCTGCTGTCAAAAACAAATGATGCAAAATAAAATACTATCAGTGCATGTCCAGAGTGAGATACTTATGTAGAACGGTTAGTCTCCCACAATACCTCAGTGACATCTTATGGAAGGCCACTATAGTGACCCGTAGTAGCTGAAGGGTTAAAATTACCAAACACAGTAAGGTGGCCAGTACAGTTTGTCGGGTGTTTCTGGGTACGGAAACGTGGCAAAAATTTCGCTCAGCCAGTGCATACGCACAGGTCGGTCGATTTATTTCGCCGCAATATCGTGGCGCGTAGCCCGGACTTCCGGCGGAACGACGGCCACGAGGACCACGACGACAACGAAAACGACCGATAGAACCATGGCGAACGACTTGCCGCCGAGTTCCGCGAAGAAACTTTAATTTCTTACGAGTTCGCGAAAGTCTTTCCACTCGCGACGCCGACTTTACCACCTGCCTCGGGAAAATGCAGACGAAACCGAAAACTTTCCGCGAAACGGCGTGCGTATATGTGTATACCTTGTACAGGCAGTTTTATTATTTGAAAAACCCGTTACCAGAATCTTTGATATTTTTTAAAGTTCGATTCATTCCTGTGTATTTTATATCTAAATGTTGGAATAATATTATTTTCTTTATACAAAAACGAATCTTTGCGTCGAGGGACACTGACCATTGGACAAAGGCCTGGCTCTGTCACCAGAGTGAATGGGTCAAGACGCACCAGACCTAAGGGTCTGGACGATAAACATATTGAAAGGCCCGGGGCCGTTATTTTTCCCTTCTGAGAGTGGGCGCTAGTTTTTCTGCGTGCATTTTCTGGATTTTTCATTCTTTGATAGTTCGTTGCTCAGTAAACACGTTCCTTCAGAGAGAGTTTTATTTAAAACTATCCCATATTCCATTACTAAAAATTTCAAATACTTCCATTCAGAATGGTTGTTAAATAATTTTACAAGGATAGGAGTGATTCATTTATTACACCAAGTAATATATCTTTTATTTATTAAAAAATTTGTTCGTTTCCCTCGACGTTTCGAACACGGTCCAAATATTAAGAGTACCACGGCGTAATTAGGTCCTTTTTATGCCGTGGCAGCAAACTGGGTTTTTACTTCCTCCTAATTATAAGCCCTAGTTATTATATGTGTCGTCGCGTCTAATTAAAAACCAGCTAAATTCGCATAAAAATTAGGCTTCCAGCATATCCTGTCACCATCAGCTCCTGCACACTCTTAATTCCATGGCCATACGATAAACCTAGTCTAATCTACCCCTAATTTCCACAAATTTCACAACACCCATCCGTGTACAATTAAACATCCAAACTAAAACGATTATTATTTTCAATTTCATTTCATTTCAATAATATACAATTAACCAGCGCTTCTTGCATGAAAACAAATCAATTCGCACCATCGTTGAAACATCCTGTACGCGCACGCGTGTATATTCTCAAGAGGGTTAAACGGGTTGGTCGAGGATTAGCGTGACGAAGAACGGAAGAGACACGGTAAAGGGTCTAAAAAATAGTCGCTTAGCGAGAAGTTTCTGACAAAAGGGAGTCTCTTTGTTGCTATAATCTTTCGGAATGTACACTCCCTCACCCCCGTGCCGCTTTTGTTAAGCCCCGTCGTATTCTCTGGCCCCTAGGTCTCGATAGTGTATTTGCGATTTTATCGAGCCGGATGAACGGAGTAGCATCGTGTAATCCCGTAAGTAACACAGTTTCTTTTTTTCTTTTTTCTTCTGTCTATTATACCGTCGTGTACACACAGATGCAACCGGTAATTGCACGTGGATGTTCATTCGCAGTAGACAGCAGTTTCCTTGTTCCATTCAGCGAAGCCACAACGTTTGAACGATGTTCAATTTCTCTGGCAAAAAAAGAATCATCCAGCTTCCACACCCCATATGACACGGCGCCACAGTGGGGTATTTGCCCGATCTAGCCGGCCAAAATTATTTCCATTATAATTGTTGCTTTCAATCACACTCTTTTAACTCGTTTATGGTACTTTAACCCTTTGACTGCGACGCGCTCCCGAACGAATCCATCAATATGGACGGCGCGTTTTTCGCGTGTAGAGTCGCTGCGACTGGTTGTCCACGAAGCGATTATACGAGAACGTGTAATTTCAAAATTTCATCGACGTTTAGACATCGTTATTATCGAATACCGAGTGAAATTTTAAAGTTTAAACCGATTTCACGGCAGAGAATGTTCCCGCCGCACAAGCGAATATTAATTATTATTCGTGAATGAAAATCATCGAACCGAAGCTGTTTCAAGATGCAAAGGTATGCCGTTGGAATTAGAATGCTTTGACGAGCCGGTATATACATTTTCCCGGGGCTGTTTACCGAAACGGATAAATATTTCATTTGAATTTCGCAGTAGACTCGCGACTCGGCTGCAAACAACGAGCATCCCTCACGAATATTTCGTCGGAAACAAACGGCTCGACGCCGCGACGCGACTTTTATTTCGTCACGTTCCCAAAAGAAACGATGCCCTCTTCTCAACTACCGTCCCTTATCCGACAACAAACAGAATCTACGCTGTGTACCGGAAGAAAAAAAGAAACCTTCAGCTTCCTAAAAGACGTGTTACACGAATCCGTGACGCGTGTACAAAATAGGGTAAAATTCTAGATTATACAAGGTGTTTCCGGATTAAATGGGCAAACTTGAAAGATGAATTTAAGGACCTCGAGGCAAAAATATTTCTTTTCTAGAAATATGCTCGCAAACGTTTCGTACAAAAGATATTCACTCCTGAAGTTATTCGATTAGGAGTTAGGAATAAATAATACTAATAACAATCATAAAGGAAAACACACAATGAGAATAATAAATAATACTGTTAAGAATAAATAAATTTATCTTTATTCCTTTATAATAATAATAGTTATAATTGGTTTTCAATCATTTTTGTAATGCTTTTTAATTATTAAATGTATATAATGTTTTTTCCATAAATTGGGAATTTTTGTGGGAAAGTAAGCATCCCTGAGTTTCACTAATTTGCTAAATACTATGTTACATTAATTATAGGTTTCTTACGTGTAAAACGAGAAACGACATTTGAAGCTCCTTCCCTATCTTGGTCTTTTACTTTTTTAATCAAATAATCCTTATTCTCTATCCGGATAATTCTGAACACGCGTCACTCTTTTAATTACGTCTTAATTATACCTATTGTTTTACGCGATTCACCTTATCGGCGCGTTACGCGGCAAGTTCAAAGTGGATTTACTAAAATAGTATACAAACCAAAGGGTATCGATGATCTTCAAAATAAAAAAAGGGACGTTTCGAAATTATTCGTTGCTATTGTTGTGTAGGTTCATGAGTTGAGGGATTCGGGGATCACTAAAAGCGACATACACTTACTTTATTGTATAATAAAAACTATAGATAATTGAAATACAAAAGAATACGATGTGCAATTTGACCCGTACGCGGACGTAACTGCCCGCTTTCTTCCCTTCTGCGATCGGCCAGTATTGCCAACAGTCAGACAATGGTTTCTACTAGATTGCATTTTGAAATCTACCAGAATTCTACCAGAGAGTTTCTTACGCATAGGAAATCAGACGGTGTAGGATTCACTAAAATGGTTGTATTGGGAGTGTTAAAAATTATTTCAGGACGCTTCTAATATAAAACGTACTGGGCCGTCTCCATTGGCTAGGCACGCAATGCTTTAAACAAGTAATTAAAAAAAAAAAACAAATCCAATGTAGCATAATTGATGTTAGAATCGTGAAGTTTATAGCCTCGGGCAAACGCAAAATGTTCGGGACTTTCCCGATTTTTATATGAGAAATTGAGTACAAGATTCCTACTACCTAGCGGCAATCATAGCAACATGTATACATAGGTATAGTTCTATATCTCGGTAATAGAGGATCTATTACTATTGTTTATTTTTTTGCAAGGTTTTCAATGGAATTATACTTCTAATCAAAATATACGTACATTGTATTATTTCTCCGAGGGAAAAACATAATTCTATCAGATTTTCTACTGTATCACTAACTACCAAATTCAGTCACTAGATCGAGTTCTCAATCTACCAGATTTAGTAGAAATTTTACCAAATTGGCAACACTGCGATCGGCGCCACCGGACGAATCGCTAGTCAAAAAACAATTGAACGGTGCTACGTCACACGACGCCCGTGACCCTGTACGCATGACACTCTAAAAGCTATAATATTAATAAACTCTTGAACGAAACGCTTGCGAACATATTTCTAAAAGAAAATTTTTGTTTGTTTCGAGGTCCTAAATTCATCTTTTAAATTCGGCCAATTTAATCCGGAAACATCCTGTAGAATACAGAATTTCATACTTGTTCTACTTGAAAAAATAAAAATCACACTTGAAATGTTATCAAACGATCCACCCTGTATACCATTACATCACGAAGCTTCGTAAGAACGTGAAATTTCTGAATTAAGATCAGCAGTTTCGGCAAATGAGCCAATTAATAAACACGACTGCGCCCGCCCATGATATACTGTTATTAACGTCGCGAGGCTGACAGCTGATTTAGCCGGGTCATTTGTGCGGGGACCACCCAGTCGAGAATTATCACGCGAAAACACGAGCTTCGTTTACGTAACAAACGTAATGCAAACAACAAGAAAAAAAAACCGGTAATTTATAAACTCCGAAGCTCGCCAGCTTCGCGCTTAGCAGAAAGACCGATCGCTCTTCGATTACTCTTGGAAATAATTAATGAACCAATGTGTTGTTGCAAGGTAATTTATTCGAATTTCAGCGATCGAACGGATAATTTTGTTACGTCAGAAGTTGATCGCGTAAGTGATGCTTGTTTAGTTATTATCCTCGTAATTGGAAGTTTTTAAATTCGTAGAATAATCAACAAATAAGAAAAATGGCATCCCCTTGAATATTGTATACTTTTCTAGTAATAAACGGAGTAAATTGGTTTACAAGTAATTTACTTGAATCGCCCCGTACAATTTCGATTCAAATTACCCGCCGCGGTTGGCGAATTAATACGATCGCGTGTCGGCGAGGATCAAGGATGAAAGTTTACGTTTCGAAAGGCACCCGAGCCAGCCTGTTTGTATTTCTGTTCGATATAAATCGCCAACGATCACGCCCTAACGTCGAGCTTTTGTTTTTTAATCTGACCGTTCCATACAGCTCGGAATTTAATCGTTTCCCGTCCTTTTCCTGCGACACCGTAATTATCGTTGCCCAACTACAACCGTAATCTTCCACTTTTTTTTTTTTTTTTTTTTTTTTTCTTATCAAACGTTTCATTAACCGGAAGTAAGACAGAGCGTAAGGCGTTTCCAGGCCCCGTTTCCTCTCGCTAATCCCACCTCTCTGACTCCTCGACAGAGCGTGCTCGAGCGTTTATGCATATTTATACGCTTTCGCACGCTTCACCCTCGAGAGCTCGTACATCCTCGGACCCGCCAGGAAATCGTTCTTGCATTTTTAATTGCATGCTCCGGCGATGTTCCGTTTGAGAATGTTCGCGCGTGTTAATGGCACGTGAACGACGTGATCATAGCGACGGATTATTGAAATAAATACGCGGGGATGATGGAATGATTTTCAATGATGGAATAATTCAACCTTTTCACGCGCAGACAGGGTTAAACTTAACACGTTGACTGGCACAGTGAAAACGGACGTGGGTAGTCAGACACGTTGAAATCCTAATTATTAAGAATATAATCGACTGATTTTCAAATTGAACTTTTCAATTCGATAGCTGGCATTATTAGCTTAATGTTAACGCTATCCGTGGTTTATTTGATCGTTTCTGTTGGTAATTATTTGATTGTACAAAATTTCAGGTGCCGGTCACCGGTGACCACCGTGGCAGCCAACGTGTTAAATAGTTCACACATCACTTTTAAACTTGACCCTTAACTTTCATTATTTAACATTATTTCAGCCACGATTTTGTGGATACTTATTTCGACTAAAGGATGTCTTTTGACGCCTTTGCGGTTGAATGGAAATAATTGCCAAAACCAGAGGTGGGGAACCTTTTTACCATTAGAGGCCACATTTAAATTAGGCAGCAATAAAGGAGGCCGCTATAATTTTTTATATTTCACTGTTGGTAGTTTTATTTATTTAAGCATACATATATATATAAATATTCATCCAGATCTTTAAATTTTAATAAACAACTACATATTTAAATATCATTTCAAATAAAAATGATATTAGTAGAAGTATTTTTATATAAATTTATTTCATTTTAAAGAAATACAATAGAAAAATAACAATATTAAGTTACAAGAAACTAACATAGCAACAATATGTAAAATAATTTTAAAATTAATGCAATAGTAGCTTTTATGAAGGCCGCACAAGAAACTCACGGAGGCCGCACGTTCCCCACCTCTGGCCAAAACTGTCGGGAATTCAAATTATCAGTTGAATATAAATCATTTGAGCAATATATTTATTGCATGTTGCCAATTCTAGCTTAACTCGTCAATCTACAAAATATGAATATAAATACCTCAACAGGAACAATAATTAAAAAATATTATCTAATCAGCGAAAGTGTAACTTCGAGCCGGTACGTCGGATTAGAACGAATCACGGTTTAGCGCGTGCCCTACGAGCGCTGTGATTGGTCAGTGTTTTTCGTCAATAATTCAAAAACGAAGCTCCGTCCGACATTTTTGCAAAGGAAATTATTGTTCAGAATCGTCTCAGCTATTTCTCATTTCCCGATGTTACACTAGTTACGGGACTAAAACTGCGCTGTAAATCGTCCGATTTTATTCTTTTGTATTTTTACAGACTTATATTTTGACGGATAGTTCTGATTATAATTGATATGATCCTGTAAAATGGTTTAAAATTAGACACTGTTATGACACTGTTCCTTAAGATGTCAAAAGTCACATTTTTAGATGCCGTTGAATTAATTTAACAACTATTGTACGAAAAGTCAAAAAATTAATTGTGGAGAAATGACTGAACTCGGAGAATAATTTGAAAGGTGTCTTTTGACAGCTCTTGGTAGAAATAGTGTTAAAAATAATACTCCGACCATGTTAATTAAAATTTCTCCCAAATTACAATAAGAAATCATTTACAGAAAATGGGATCTGCGTATATACAGGGTGTCCCATTATTGGTGTAAGAACCGGAAATGGGGGGTAGGTGAGACGATTTCGAACAACAATTTCCTTTGCAAAAATGTCGGATGGAGCTTCGTTTTTGAATTATTAAGGAAAAACACTGACCAATCAGACCGCGAGCTTTCTGCGCGCTCAGCACCGTGACTATGGCCCGGATTGCCTGGTCCGAGCGCGGCCGAAAACCCCAGTCGGCAAAGCAGGAAATAATATCATAAATAATATCGAACAAGGAATTAAAAAAATTCAGAACTATTAAAAAGTGCGGACAGAATTATTGAAATTAAACTCACCAGTTCACTTGACCTGCAGCGCTGAACAGCTGATGAGACGGTCACGTTAACGAACTCACGTTATTTCACCAAATTTTCTTGATTACACTGCGATCACTGTCACTTTTCACTAGTTCATTTAAGTTTTAAACATTTTTTTTTACGAAATGAAACCATACACATGTTTTGAAATTTATACATCTAATAAAGATGATATTTAAAGTATATTTCAGAATTTTTTGGTACAAAAATAGTATGTAATTAGTCTCAAACTAATGGCGGATCTACCGAGACGTGTTTTAAAAAAGGTGTTTTGCGGTGAGCAGCATAACTTGGCAGAAACTCATCTAAAATCAATAATCCAAACAGATTTCGATAGTATGTATATAATAGTAGCTAGTGCTTAATCGTTGGGTTTTGGAAATTATTGATTAAAAATAAAATGGCGGCTCATTAAAGGAAAAGTTTCGATTTTAACCTAAAAAATCGTTCTTTTCTCGTTGATAAAAAAAAAACTACACATTCAAAACATAAATCCTTCGATTAAGCACGAGATATTATAATGTCTAAAATAAGTGTATAAAATTTCAGAAAGATCAATTGATTAATTTTTGAGATATTTTGCTCACCGACTTTAAAAATCTAGTTTTGAGAAAAACATGTTTAAAGTTTCAAGCTTGTATCACAAATGCTCTGAGGTGCAGGTAAACAAAAGGCTGTATCTATGGAAATACTTGTCGGATTGTTTTCAAACTTTCAGTGAATATTCTTTTAAATACCTGCTTTCAGAAAATGTCATTTTTTAAAAATCGATTTTTTGAAAATTCTAAACGTATATAACCCCTTAAATCATTGTAGAGATCGTATGTTCGGTGCGGGTTGGGTGTAAAGTTTGCCAATTTGAACGATAAACAAACGAAACGCGATATATCGCGTCGTCGCCGGTGAAGACGAGCAGAAATTTCAATAAATCATTGGAAAACGGATGCCGCGCAACGCGCCAACGATTACATCGTTATCAACGTGACAAGACTATTAACCGTTAGGCACGTTGGTAATACGTCCGCCGCGTCTTTCCTTCCGGATCCGTTATTCATCGTCGGCGCGTCGTTTCGCCTTCATAATTATCCCTAATTACACGTCTCCGTTGACGTCTCACCGCCGCGGCTGAGCTTTCCCTTTCTTCCACTGTTAATAATCCTGAATTACATGTAATAAATTCAAGCTCGGCTTGATTACGAGCTCGCGTGTCATAGTCGTGTATGCAACGATTTCCGTGTACACTACCGTTCCCGTGGAATAGTTTGCTGGCCGAACAAAGATGGAAACGCGATGTTTAAAGAAGAAGAAGAAAAAAGAACGAATGAAAGATTCGCGGGTCGGGGAAAGGCGGAACAGGGTGAAATAAAACGTGGACGGGGACACGGGGCGTTGAAACGTTGTTTGCACGAGGCTTTTTTCATCCGGCAGGATTAATGCGTAAACCGAGTAGCTTATAAAGAAAGGGTGGACTGTCCAGGTGACAAATTACCGGTGGGCTCGACGTTCATTCAACGAGACAACACCTTCTTTCAATTTTTTTTTCTTTCTTCCCTGCTTGTGGAAGCGAATAATGCTGGCGCGAGAAAAATTAAGACGGGTAATCGATGATAAAATGTTGTGGATAAAATTGAAAATTTTTAATATTTTTTGTTCCACGCTTTTGCTTTTACTTTATATCTTTATATGTATAATTCTTCTGTGCGTGTGTACGCGACTGAACTCCTTCTAAACGGCTGGACCGATTTTGATGAGATTTTTTTGTGTGTGTTCAAGTGGATTCGAGAATGGTTTAGATTCACAATTCGGTCCACTACAAAATGTTTTTGTTAATTAATTTTTTATTTTGAAGTTGTTGATTGCGATTGTGTTATTATGGTGTTAAAATAAATCGCGTGCTAATTGAAATATCACATTCAGATGTAATTAGCGTGTGATGACGTTAGGTATTGTAATAACTTTTTTTATCAAAATTTTCATCAAAACGGTCCAGATTGTTACAACTTATTCAAAAAAGTTGAAGGCGTTGTACGACCTTATCGTGTCACTTTTCGTTCGTACCTCGAGTGCAAATATTCGTTAATATTTAACCCTGTTCCTAAACAATTTCAGTTGCAAAAGGTCGAAAAATTCATGAGTACCCCATTTTATTCTTTCTTATCACGGCTGACCATAACTACAGCTCCACTTTACAATAAAATACTCGGTTTTTCAAGATTTCATTTTCCAATCCTCCAAAGACAAGATTTCGTGTCGACAAGCTGAAAGCAGCCTCCTACTTCAGGCAGCCAGATCACCAAGACCAAAAAATTTGTCTTCATTTACTTTCAAATCTCTACTTTTATATATAAACGTGGAGTGGGTGATAAAGGAATATGTACTCCTGTTATATAACAATAAGAATGTATTTTGATCGGTATGCGAGTCTGGAATCGAACGAAAGTGACCGCGCGAGTCGAAAGCGTTAGACAGAATGGTCAAAAAGTGCCCTGTCCCTTTTCGCGTGCTTCCCAGGCAAAACTTGGAAAAACCCCAGCAAGGAACCTTGAAAGTAACCGGGCTTTTTGTCCATCGTTGAAGAAAGGGTCGAGGGTTTTCGACTCCCAGGCCCCGCAAACACGGGTCTGCCGCTCGGCGCAGAAATTTCCATTAACCACTACATAAAAATAAATTTTACCGTGAGAAAAAAAATTCTTGAAGATATTTACAATAAATCCATACCGATTCCTTAAGCCAGCCGGTTGATCGATCGTCGGCAAGAAATTTGCGTTAGCCACCGATCGAGAGGGACGTTCATTTCCGCGGATAGTCGCAGGACAATGAACGGCTAAACGGATCTCGTTGCGACGTCGAGGCGATCTGCATGCACGTCGCTCCAATGACGTATGTATAGGACGCGACGCGTCCTTGTACAGGGGAACTCCTCCGTAATCAGATGCAGCAACGAGCATTCAATTAGCCCGACCGGGCTAATACATTCGACCCTACGTTCATGAAGATTGCGGCCGACTGGAAAATTTACACCATCGACCAACCGCGAATCAGAGAAAAGTTATTTTCATTTTCACTCGCGGGGACGTTGCACTCTTCGGTTTTATTTCGAACAATCGATAAGTTGAATGTGAACGATATCGATTCGGTTTTAGAATATATAACAGTTGCGTAATCGTGTTCAGTTATCGAATAACAACTAATAACGTAAGGTAAATGTCCTAATTAACGACCCTGTCATAATTATTGACACTTTATCGTTATTATTGAACTATTTTTTGTAATGCTGATGCTCGTCTTCTTTATTTGCCGCTAATTTCATTACCCTGTTTTTGATACGCACCTTTGAAAAGCAGAAGCTCTATTTTGGACAGAAAGTTATACTTATTTCTTGATGAGCATGGTAAACGTACCAATTAGCGAGTCTGTCCTAATTTATTGACACTTTATCGTTGTTATTTGAGTATTACATTTTGTATGTTACGAATAAGCGTCAGAAGCATTTCATTTTATTTGTGAATACTCGAAATATCATGCAGACAGTTTTATTAATCTACATTGTAAGGTAAAGGTACCAGTAGTTGACCATTTTTTAGAAAACATGAAAAAAATAAGGTCTTCAAATGCCACGACTTCTGTCAGTTAAATTTTAAAACAATTACACGTGAAGTGAAGTATGCTTACTGATAAGGAACATCTAAATTCATTAAGGTAAGTAATATACCATTATATTTCTTGTCTTAACGTTTCTGTTAAAAACATTGCAAATATTTCGCCAATAACTTATTTACTGTTTAAATTTTCACAATAATTTAATTTAATTCTCACTAGTCAATGACTAGCTCTTTCATTTTTAAGAGTGGTCAACTTCTGAAGCATTTACCGAATTTTGAAATATATTTTTCAAATTTGTATAACTTAAATTTTTTTTTAAAGTGGTCTTGTTACATAATTTAGAATGCTTAAAGAATGTCTCCAGGCGCAAGCGGTTACCATTGTTCACGTAGAAGGTTCCTCTTAACTGGTCAACTACTGGTACTATTACCTTAATTTATGATTAAGGAATTAATAGGTGTTTTCATGCGTATCACTAAGTCACGATAGAGCAATTCCTTGCTATCGATGTTAAGAATGTGAGAATTTTTGATATGAAATATTTCTTGAACGAACACATTTTGTACTCGACCCTTTGTACTCGTGTGGTGCCTCTGGAGGGGCACATTTAATTTACCAGGGTATTTTGAAATGCAAAATTTAAGTTTTATTTATAGTACAATATAGAAGATTAATGAAAGGAATAAAAATAAATAGATTCATAAGCATTTGTGACACTTTACTTTCGAAATCGTGAATTGAGTTTTCGGAAGCTTTGGTGGAAAAGTAAATTATATTCGATGGTATCTGAAGTAGTTATTATTAAAACAAATTGCGTCGAATTTTTGGTTAATTTTGTAGTAATTATGGAAATGAATAATCGGTACTCCAAAACTATGCGAGTCCCTGTTATTCACTTTTCGCTGTATTCGTATTGCAATTGTAACCTTCACAGTGACAATGTACTATAATCGCTAATTGGGACATTTGCATCGAATATATACGAATCAATAATCCAGTCCGGAGTAGGTCAATATTTGGGACATGGGAGAATTAAAACACCCAATTATATATTTACCATAAATTATCATATAAAAAGGACACTTTTCATAGCACAAAGGAAACAGCAGAATGACAAGCTACTGAGTAACTGCGACAAGTATTTTCAGTAAGTAAATATGTTAAAGTACATATATTAAACTCTACAAAGTCACTAACTGGGACATTTACTTTATTTCAATTATTATGATCGATCACAGAAAACAATAAACAGAACAAATAAAGAGTATTTCGTCTAAACAACGTCGACCAATTTAATTAACGCGTTTATCGGACGGGATTAATGAGCTGCGCGGCAAGTGGATCAAGATCGAATTAACGAAATGTAAATTCACGGTTAAAGGGAGGAATAAATTTCGCATGGTAACGAAACAACGTAACCGGGCCGCGATAATTCGACGCGGGCTAACAAACGGGAATTTCATTTAATATACAACAGGCTCGGACGGACCGCGGGGCTACAGGAAAAAACAAACAAACGGAACGGTTCGCCCCCTTAAAATTTAATCAACCGTAACCGCAACTTGAATTCGCCAAACAATATTTTTCCCATCGCTGCTGGCTATTGCCTTTTCAACCGTCAAACTTTGCGCGAGAAACTAACTTCACGTGTTTCTTCTTCCATCATTTTCTTTTTTTTTTATCTTATATTATTTTTGTACAGTGGAAATTTTGTTTTCAAACGTCGGTAACGGAACCATCATCGAATTTCAAAGACGGTTCTTTGTTTTACAAATTTACGCTTTGCGACAAGCGCGAACGCTTTCGCGGTGACCAAAGTTGCCGAGCGGAAAGTGCTTTTCCCGCGCTCAATAAATGATTGAATATTCGTAAAAAGTTTGCGTCAGACAATGTGTCCTTTCAGGTTCGAAGTTTCGATTTTCAATCTCCAAGTTACGAACTTTGGCGTTTCGAGCTTCGAGCTTTTCAACGTCTTGATGTCTCGACTAACTTCGAATAAATTAGAAACCGTAGTATTTCAGATTGTGTGTTTCAACTTAAAATTTCGAAAATCTGATACCTTAAATTTCAACCGAACAATCGCGATATTATAAATTCGAAAGTTACGGCGATCGTATTATTACAACGATCATCCATATTTTCTTCTTTATCCGTTTACATAACTCGCGAATGTTTATCGATTGCCAGCACAAAAGGAAGATTATATTTCTCTCGAAAACAATTAATTGCTCGATTCGCTGGAACAACGCCGCGTCCGCGTGAAAATCGAGAGATAACGCCGGAATATTTATCGTCGCGTTTATACATCGTGTAAAGTGATGGAAAACGTTATGGAAAAATTCAATGCGAACGATAAAAACGTATTATCCCCGGGATACAAATATTGCGTTCGTTTTTATTTTTTCCTCCCTATTTTTTTTTGTCTGTTCTCCTGCAGCATAATCGAAAGTGTGCGAAACAACGGAAACGTGGAAACGCACACCGACTACATTGGAAAACAAAATTTTCCACATCGATGATCCTCATCGAACGCGAAAAACGTGCACGCCGTCCGATACGGAAATTCGCGCAAAAAGCACGGGTTTTGTTTATTTTCCAACGGATCCACATGGAAAAATTAACGAACAGAACGTTATTTCGTATGACGGTTTTCCATTGCTCCACGTTGAACAATTTTGTTTCGTCGTCAATCATACGACTGAACGTTTAAAAAAAAAGACAAACAAAAGCAAAAAAGCATCGGCTTATTATTTATCGACTTTATCTATTGATTTATCATTAATTTGTCGCGAATGAAAATTGTTCGAACAAGGAGTTTTACCGGTAGTTAGTTAAATTGCCGACTGCCGTGATTCTGGTAGGATTATTTAACATTTCTGGTTTGCGTAGCGTTTTATTTATGTTATGCTGGATTTTCAAGCGAATTTTATTTAAACCGAAAACAGTGTGATGCTGGTGCTTTCAAGTATCCTGGTAGTTTAATATCGTAGTACCCTAGAATTTAAGTATCTAAGCATCCTACTATCCAGACATCCTACCATCTAAGCATTCTGCTATCCAAGCATTCTACTGTCCAAGCATCCTAGTGTCCAAGCATCCTAGTGTCCAAGCATCCTAGTGTCTAAGCATCCTAGCGTCTAAGCATCCTACTATCTAAGCATCCTACTACCCAACCATCCTATCATCCAAGCATTCTACTGTGCAAGCATCCTACTGTCCAAGCATCCTAGTGTCTAAGCATCCCAGTATCTAAGCATCTCAGTATCTAAGCATCCTACTATCCAAGCATCCTACTATCTAAGCATTCTGCTCTCCAAGCATCCTACTGTCCAAGCATCCTAGTGTCTAAGCATCCCAGTATCTAAGCATCCCAGTATCTAAGCATCCTACTATCCAAGCATTCTGCTCTCCAAGCATCCTACTGTCCAAGTATCCTAGTGTCTAAGCATCCCAGTATCTAAGCATCCCAGTATCTAAGCATCCCAGTATCTAAGCATCCTACTATCCAAGCATCCTACTATCTAAGCATTCCGCTCTCCAAGCATCCTACTGTCCAAGCATCCTAGTATCCAAGCATCCTAGTGTCCAAGCATCCTAGTGTCTAAGTATCCTAGTGTCTAAGTATTCTAGCGCCTAAGTATCCTAGTGTCCAAGTATTCTAGTGTCTAAGCATCCTAGTATCTAAGTATCTTAGTATCTAAGTATTCTAGTAACTAAGTACTCCTATACCTAAATATCGTAGCATTTTTAAGTACCTAAATATACAAGCAACCTAAATACCAACATAAATATCTAAGTACCCAAATTTCGAAGTATCAAAATACCTAAATACCAAAGTGTCTAAAAACGATCGAAAAGGATTAGCTAACACGATAGCTATGGTAACACTGATAGAAGGTGTTCGGGTACATACTGAATTTTAAATATTGAACGTCGGTTCGAGGAAACAAGGAAAGTCACACAGAGGTAACTTTGTTAAACTCCACTTTCACGGTGAACAAGCTTGGAGAAGTTATCGAAATAAAACTTGTATAAGAACACCTTGCCCTGTTTCCAGCAATAAACATACACTTTTCAGGAGGAGCACGCTGCGTTTCTGACGTGAAAAATGTGTACTCTACGAGCTGCAAGGAGATAAAGGAATATCAGACCGTAAATTAAGTCTATGCGTTTATGTTTCTGGCACGGCTACGTACACCGAATAAAAATGTTTCTACGCGACGGTTGTTTTCTACGTACACCGGTAGCTTGAAATTTCAAATTTCACGTCAGACACGTAAAAAAGAACCCGAGTTTAAACGAGCTTGTATCTTTTATACATCTCAATATAAAATTCGGTATCATATACAATCAGGAACCAAGTTTCGTTCTTTATTCCGTTTAATCTTTGGTACGATAGGTAACTGAAAAAAAAAAAAGAGCAGAACGATACAGAAGAAAGTCTGCTAGTTACACGAGTAATTTTCCTGAAATTACAACTACGTTACTGCGTAATAATTCTCGACTAATTGCCGGGCGAAATGACTTTTTACGTGGCTCTGGCCAGGTTATCCGAGGACCATCACATTTTTTACGATAACGGCAATCGTTAAATTTTTATGAACCGCATTAACGACGCTTCCTTGATACTTAGGAATTATATACTTCACACCTAGTTACCTTTTTTCACATAATCCTGTGATCTCATTCGTTTCGTTTCTATTTCTTTATTTCGTATCTGTTTGAGATTTAAGTATCCTACTGCCCTCGTATCTCAAACGTCCGAGTATCCTAACACCCTATTCTCACATTCTAGTATCCAAGTATCTTAGTATCACGCGAACGATTTCATAAAAATGGTGGAGCTGGAAATGATCGGATGTTAAAAGTATTTAGAAAATTTCACACACGATTTGGTTTGTTTGCTCTCGCAGAGTTATTTCGTACTCGATGTTAACGACGAACATTTAACGTTTATTGACAGACATTATCGAATACCAGTTACCTTGATTATATTAGATTGTCCCGAAAGTCCCTTCCGTTTTATTAATAAATAACGGACGTATAATACTTTATGTTTAATATCACGTTATTGAGTTATGTACGATTCACTTTCACCTATTATCTTCTTTCATTTCTCCGAAAGCTGCATAACAGTGTATTTTTTTTTTCTTTTTTTTTAACACTGCCAGACAAAGAATTACGTGCCGATAGGGGAAGAAACTTTTGGGACAACCTAATATATTTTCCTAAATCCATATCAAACGGCGCGCAGATTCGGCACGATATTAAACAGAGACATCGCAGAAAACGAGCTAAAACAAAAAAAAAGAAACTTCAGCTTACGATTAATGTTCTCGAAACGAAGCGGTGTAATTAAAACCATCATCATTAGAAGAAGCAGAAGAAGAAGCGGGGAATTGAGAGCACTTATTCTAATGTTTCTCGCAGCAACGTTTCGGGGAAATTAAAAGATCGCTTAGCCCCCTCCTACCCCCTCTCCTCCCTAATAACAGGATATTAAAAAGGCGGAATGTGCAACGTGGAAGAAAATGGTGGACAGAAAATGAAAAAGAAAGGAAAGATAAGGAAGTAGCCGGACAACTCTTTCGTTGCAGTGGCCATTATTGTATCGGATTAATTAAAATCCAAGGAATATCCCTTGAGGCTGATACGTCTCCGGCTTCCCAGCTGAAATTCGATACGGAATCTTCCTGTAATGAACTAACCATTATCGAACTGGGCAAGAGGAATCTCGACCAGCCATTATCCGGTCATCATTGCCAGCTATTTGCTATCTCGTACATGATTATTCATCGTTCCCGTGGACAGAGCCATCCTTAACCCTAACCACCTTTGTCCATTTTGATTTATCATTGATACCATCCAAACGGCTTCGATACAGAACCGCTGCTCTACGTTATTCCGAAGAAATTTCGAATTACTCGAGGAACAATCGGTTAACGAATAATACGTTATTCAGAAACGACGATTAGCTGCGTTTTATTAGGAAAGTTTATTTTGTAAATTATTCGCTATTCGTGAACGATGATATAGTTAAGGATTTTCTGGAAAGTAGAGTTTCTATTTAAAATTATTAATGGTAGTAATTATTCGTTTTATTCACCAAGGGTTGTCAGAATTAAAATATTCTCGTTGTTCAACATTACCGATCGGGGTTTTCCATGAGAATCTTCTTCGTCTTTGATGGAAATTGAAAATTGCACCGTTCAATCGGGTTACATTTTGAAGTCGAGGGAGCAATAGTTCTGTTATTTGCTTCCATCGTTAAGGAACAGGAGCTACTTGTAACTATAGCAACGATGTACTTTCGTGGAAGCTTCTTTGCTCGACGACAGCATTTCTTGACGGATTTTCCTCATTTTCCATCAGCCAGCCATCCGATACTTTGCTTTCTGCCTTCGAGCATAACTAAAATTGTCCCGTACGCCTTTTCAGCTCGCAATATTTATCACATTATGAAGTGTTATCTTAAACAATATTTTTGGAAAAAATATACAACCGACTTCGGAATGCACCAAACAGGACGAAATAATTTTAATTTATATTTCGGAGACGGCGCAAAATTAAAAATTGTGTTAATAAAAGATGTTGCTAATGTGAAAATATGTAAAATAAATTAAAATTATTTCGTCCTTTTTGGTGCATTCCGAAGTCGGTTGTATTTTTTTTCCAAACATTTTTTTTTTATTTCACATGTTTTAGTGGCGATCGGAGCATTCCTTCCAGAGTAGCATCAAAGAATAGGAATTTTGCAATGGGAATAGTAGTTAGCAACAAAGCGATGGGAAGGGAAGGGAAGTGCAGGGAACGGCATGGAAGTGAAGGGAATGTTGCAAATGGGATCATCGTGGAAACATCCCCGGCCGCAAAATGTAATACATAGGTTTCATCGATATCAGGCCGAGTAAACGTGAAATACCACGTCTTTTGCGATAAAAACGGAAAGAAATGAAAAAATCCAAAACGGTTTTTTTACGGGACCAACTGGGAGTCATACCCTACAAGATGGAAAAGGTTTGGTTCCGATTGGTCCATCCATCTCGGCGTAATCGGCGAACATACATAAAAAAAAAACTCCTTTCCGAAGTCGGTTAAAAAAATCACGAATTATCAATTTCTGGAAGTTAAGGAGTCAACAGTGGATAAAAATGTAAAAATCACGAACGCACGACACCAGCCGCGAAATAATTTTCTTCCAACAGCTGCCAACCGAATAAATCGTCGTATTGAAACATCCTTTCGCCGTAATGCGACTGCTGTTTCAATGGTCATAATCCAGCAGCCCTGGGCAAGCTGTCCAAGTTGTCCATCGCCGTCGCATAGAGCAAGAAGTATCCACTGTATCCGTCCTCTGTCGTCCTCGCAGCCATTGATCCGGCCCGGTACATTGTTGTACACCCTGAGCACATCAGCACCGGATGTGTAGCTCCTCGAGGCGGTTCGGTTCATTGTTGGATTCTCGTTGAAACTGCGACGGGATTTGCGTTATCTTCCGCCATAGAACGACGGGATCGGTTCGACGGGGATTATAATAATCGAGGATACGCGAACGGTCGCTGATTTTGTATAGAAAACTTCCACTCCGTCTTACGATCGAAATCGAAGGTAAGCGTAGCGGAAAAAAAATCATTCTTGATTCGATTCGAGCCAGAATGAAATTTGATCGGAAAGTTCGCGAATAATTATTGGGAATGATGAATTATTATTAACCCTAATTTACTTTTCCACTAAAGCCTCCGAAAACTAAATTCAGTATTTTGCAAGTAGAATGTTACAAATGCTTATGAATCTGTTTATTTTTATTTCTTTCGTTAATATTCTATATTGTACTATAAATAAAACTTAAATTTCGAATTTCAAAATATCCTGATAAATTAACCCTTTGCACTCGAATGCTGGTGCTTCCAAGTGTCCTAATAGTTTAATATCGTAGTACCGTAACATCTAAATATCTAAGTATCTGAGTATCTCACTATCTAAGTATCCTAGCATCTAAGCATCCTACTATCTTAGCATCCTAGTATATAAGTATCTTAGCAACTAAGCATCCTACTGTCCAAGCATCCTAGCATCTAAGCATCCTGGTGTCTAAGCATTCTATTGTCTAAGTATCCTAGCATCTGAGCATCCCAGTATCTAAGTATCCTACTATCTAAGCATCCTAGCATCTAAGCATCCTACTACCTAAGCATCCTAGCATATAAGTATCTTAGCAACTAAGCATCCTACTATCTAAGCATCCTAGCATCTAAGCATGCTACTATCTAAGCATCCTGGTGTCTAAGTATCCTAGCATCTGAGCATCCCAGTATCTAAGCATCCTAGCATCTAAACATCTAAGCATCCCAGTGTCTAAGCATCCTACTATCTTAGCATCCTAGTATATAAGTATCTTAGCAACTAAGCATCCTAGCATCTAAGCATGCTACTATCTAAGCATCCTGGAGTGTCTAAGTATCCTAGCATCTGAGCATCCTACTATCTAAGCATCCTAGCATCTAAGCATCCTACTATCTAAGCATCCTAGCATATAAGTACCTTAGCAACTAAGCATCCTACTATCTAAGCATCCTAGCATCTAAGCATGCTACTATCTAAGCATCCTGGTGTCTAAGTGTCCCAGTATCTAAGCATCCTACTGTCTAAGCATCCTAGTGTCTAAGTATCCTAGCATCGAAGCATCCTAGCGTCTAAGCACCCTAGTATCTATATTCAAAATATCCTGATAAATTAACCCTTTGCACCCGATTGGTACCTCCGTGGGAACATACGTAACTTACCGGAGAATTTATAAAAGAAAAATTACGAATTCTATGTACGTTAGAATACAGGAAATTAGCAATAGAAATCAAAATCCTCGGATTCGTAAATATAGGTAACTTTTTGATTTCAAAATAAAGCTATTGGGTTCCAAGAATTTTACTATCAAAATAATCTACACTTGATCCGATCAAAAAACACTTCGAGTGTAAAGGGTTAAATATATCCTTCCAGGGACACTACTCGAGTGCAAAGGGTTCAGACAAGGGTTTAAATAAATTTTCTGTAATTCCTAACAGTGTAAATTTTTTAGTTCAATGTCATGTTGTACGCTATCAGCCGCCAGTGGCTGACGATGCCTAAACGGAAAGTCCAGTGTCAGCCACCGATGGCTGACGTGGCGCTCAAAGTGTTAAGAAATACTTATTGCTCGTAGATAAATAACAATTTCAACTTTGGAATTATCCTCGAGTGTTTGCCGACACGTTACCGTTTCACGTGTCCTCCGTCGTCCCTGAAGTCCGAGAAATTCGCGTTTCCTCGCTGGTTGAAAAGCCAGATGTTGAAATCCATTCCGTGGAGCTTGAGCAGAGTGGTAAGATCGTCGTATTTTCGTTCTATCGGAGTGTCGTGGCAGGAAAAATCCGTCGTATGAAATTTATGTGACTATGCATTCGCGGCTTACCAGGATCGTCCGTGAGCCATCGTGGAGAGAGAGAGAATGGCGACGCGTTGCGCAAACTTACACGACCTCGGTGAAAAGGTTCACGATCCTCGAGCATTCCTTCTACATATCCTTCTTTCTACTAGGTGTCCCGGACAAATCCTTTGTCGACTGTATTTATTGGATTGGCCAATGAATTCTATACGATTCTTTTCAACCCTTTCGTTTGCCACCGGTACCCATAGACGTTCAGAAAATTATCACGTCCTGTGGGTATAATTAATTTTACTAATTGCGAAATTATCCTCGATTTCAGATCTTTTTACGGAAGTTCGATCCTTGGACTTACTTTATTTTCATTTTCCAAACTTTATTTTTTTATTACCGCTGGTGTATACACCAGGCGCCGGCAACCCTATTTGGTTGCGGGTGAAAATCAATTAAAATGTGACTGTTAAGAAGACAGTTCGGGTCAGTGGGTATTTTTATTTTGAAACAATCAGTTAATGACTAATAAGATCAATTTGATTGAGAAAACTGTTACGATATGTTGAAAAGGTTTTACCGTTTGAGTAATAGTTGAAAATTGCTAAGGATTATTAAAAAAAGGGGTATTTGATATCAGGAATTATTGGAACTAGGGGTATTTACGCTAGAGGATATTTACAATAGGGACTATTTTCACTAGGGATTATTAAGCCTGGAGAAAATTGTACTAGGAAATATTGACAGTGAGGATTATTTGCACTAGGGAATATTGGAACTAGGGATTGTTGATCCTAGGTATAATACGACTAGGGGATATAGACGCTAAGGATATTGATACTAGGGAAAATTATAACCTGTAAAATTACACTAGGGAGTATTGACGCTTCGGACAATTACACTAGGGATAATTACACCAGGGTATATAGACGCTAGGGATTATTTATACCAGGAAAAACTGCACTAGAGAGTATTGAAACTAGGGATTATTCATCCAAGGTATAATAAGACTAGGGAATATAGACGCTACGGTAATTATACTAGGGAGTATTAATACTATGAACGATTACACTAGGGAGTATTGAAGCTCCGAATAACTACACTAAGGATAATTACACCAGGGTGCAGAGACGCTAGGGATTATTTACACTAGGGGAAATTGCACTAGGGAGTATTGAAACTAGGGATCGTTGTCCCTAGGTATAATAAGACCAGGGAATATAGAGGCTAGGGATAACTATATTAGGAAATATAGACGTTAGGGATTATTTACACTAGGGAAAATTGAACTGTGGAAAATTACACTATCTCAAAGTGTTTGTTTCGTATTTATGTTTTATTTGTGGAACTCAAGTGGGTCACTTGAAATTATCAAAAGTAACCCGGGCCATAGATTGCCGACGCCTGGTATACACGATACATGCCACTGACAAACTCTTTCATTAGCTAATATTATTTAACAAATAACGTGTATTATGAGTGCCATTTATTAACAATCCTTCTCATAGAAACATCATAATATTTGTAAGCCATGGTTAATTAAGTATTAAGCTCAGACCCACCATGTACACTTGCAATTCTAACAATAAGAAAAAGAAGTTTGAACGAGAAAGCAATAAGAGAAATGAAAAAGTTTCCTCGTCGACCGAACAAACTGTTCCAGCCAATAATTCAGTGGCCATCCTTCGCGCTAACTTTCTTCTTTCCTAATCCTAATTTCCTAATGGCTGTTCACCGCGTAATCGAGACAACAACAGGTGACAGAACAAAGCACCGGATGATCATTGGCCGAGATAGGAGCTTCCTCGAGGGTTCCTAATCGAATTCGTGAAATCGCACAATGCTCAATGGGTATTCTCTCGTGGCTCTTTTCACTCGGCGAACAGAGACTGTCCTCCTAGAAATGATAATTGGTATCGAAGATACTATACAAGATTCATTTTATATTCGACGATGTTCTGTGTAAAATCAGAAAATGTATTTTTCAAACGGTTCGATTTATCGTTTTCTCTTTTCTTTTTGATATTGACCGGAGCGAGGATTATCAAAAGCTGGGATTATAAATTTAATACGATCGAAGGAAGGAGAGAGAAGTGATGAAAAATGAATTTCAGTGATGAAGATATTAATCTTTGTCGGGAAGTAAGGTACGGAATGGTGCAGCGCTGAACGATCAAACTCTCTTACTTGATGCTTATTATATTACTTTTATATTTCTATTCTTTAACCGGGTAATCGGGTCTAATCTAATTTTCCAGATATACTTCCGGGAACCAAACGCATTATGTTGGAAGAAAAGTGTTCGAAATATTTGAGAATCTGTTGATTTTTATTCCCTTCTTTAATTTTCTATATTTTGATACGGAGTGCAACTGAAATTTCGCATTTTAAAATAGTCGAGGGTTAATAATTACACGCGATGCTATTACCTTATTTTACTTTCTTCTAAAATCTGCTGTCAAAGTCTGTAACTAGTTTGATCTACGCATAAGGCAAGATGGGAGAGCTCGCATTACTTGAAATCTAAAACGGTAATTTAATTCTAACGATCTTAATAATAATAGTATTAATATTAATATTAAGGCAAAAGAGCAATATTTAATATTATTATTACGATAGTAGTAGCATTTTTGTAATAATAATATTATAGTTAAATATTAATTATAAGGAAACATTTAGATAAAATAACAAGATGGGAGAGCTCGCATTATTTAAAGTCTAAAACGCTAATTTAATTCCAACGATCTTAATAATAATAGTATTAATATTAATATTAAGGCAAAAGAGCAATATTTAATATTAGTACTTATTAAGATAGCAGTATCATTTCTGTGATAATAATATTATCCTCAAATATTAATTATACAGCAATAATTAGACTAACAATAATATTGACAGTAATATTAAATGTTCAATAATGATAATATTAATATCAATACACTCAATCTATCCAACGACAAAAGACCTTTAATCCTTGACGCATTGCATTCAGCCGGAAACCATAAAAGGATCTAAAAGATGAAATCCAATGAAAAATGAATTTATCGTCGATCCGAACGATACAATCGGCGAAGCAATTATTCAACAAACGGAAGATTTACGTTGCAATTGCTTCGATAATCAATTCTTTTCGTCTCCTCGGGAAAAGAAAAAAACACCGCACGACGATTGGATTGAAAGAAGAATCGTAAATTAAGACAGGAATCTAGAAACCTCCGGTATTATATCTCGTAACGTAAATTCGAGTCTTTTCCGACGTATCTTTTTCCACGCAATCGTAACAGCTGCTAGAAAGAAAGAAGAGATCACATCGTAATTGATTCGAGATGGATCGATCGTTGGCAAAAGAATCGAGAACGGTTAAGTTTTTCTTTTCTCGTGTTCGTTCGCGAAACGCTTCAATTAAATCGATGCAGTATATATTTGAGGAACATTGTTTGCCGGAAGTAGCGATCGCAAAATGGAAACTATCGTGCACGCTGTGTGTACGCCGACATCTACGTTAAGTAGCTTGTTAATAAAATTATACCAGATCGATACGGGACGAGTACCTCTTCGCTTTTTTCTACTTTTTTTCTTTTTTTTGTTTCCTTTTGTTCGGAGCTCGTGTTCAACGAACGATATCAACTACCTGGATCTACTTTCGACGAATTGTCCGTAATGAAAGTGGGAATAAAAGCTTGACAACGATGAAATTATTATTTTTCTTTCCTCGGTGTGGGATAGCTGTGTTTGTCAGGTTATGTCATATGCTGGTTCTCCACTTTTTGTGGGATGAAAATATTTTTAACGATAGTATGGTAATACTATGCCAATACAAGTTTGAAGTTTGGATATTTAAAATTTACGATCTTGGAAATTTGAAATTTAGCAATTTAAGATTTTAAAGTTTGAAATGAGGAAATTTGGTAATTTGAAATTTAGAAATCTTGAAAGTTGGAAAATTGAAATTTGGAGATTTAAAATTTAAAAATTTGAAATTTGGAAAGTTGGTAATTTCGGATTTGAAAGTTCAAAATATGGAAATTTGGAAATTTGAAATTTAGAAATTTGAGATTTGAAAAGTTGGAAATTTGAAATTTGAAAGTTCGAAATTTGGAAATTTGAAATTTTTAAATCTAAAATTTAAAAATTTGAAATTTGGAAAGTTGGAAATTTCAGATTTGAAAGTTCGAAATATGGAAATTTGGAAATTTGAAATTTGAAAGTTCGAAATTTGGAAATTTGAAATTTTTAAATCTAAAATTTAAAAATTTGAAATTTGGAAAGTTGGAAATTTCAGATTTGAAAGTTCGAAATATGGAAATTTGGAAATTTGAAATTTAGAAATTTGAGATTTGGAAAGTTGGAAATTTGAAATTTGGAAATTTGGAAATTTAAAATTTAAAATTTAAAATTAAAAAATTTGAAATTTGGAAAGTTGGTAATTTCGGATTTGAAAGTTCGAAATATGGAAATTTGGAAATTTGAAATTTAGAAATTTGAGATTTGGAAAGTTGGAAATTTGAAATTTGAAAGTTCGAAATTTGGAAATTTGGAAATTTAAAATTTAGAAATTTGAAATTTGGGAAGTTGGAAATTTGAAATCTAGAAATTTCAGATTTGAGATTTAGGAAGTTGGAAATTTGATATCCAGAAATTTCAGATTTGAAAAATCGAAATTTGAAACTTAGGAAGCTTAAAATTTGGAAATTTGAAATTCAGCAATTTCAGATTTGAAAATTCGAAATTTGGAAATTTAAAATTTAGAAATTTCAGATTTGGAAAGTTGGAAATTTAGAAAATTGAGGTTTGTAAGTTCGAAATTTGGAATCGTGGTAATTTAAAATTCAGAAATATGATATGTAGAAATCTCCAAACGAAAAATCCACTGTCAATCCCCAGGCACTGACGCGACGTCGCGCTCAACGTGTTAATATATTTATAAAAATACCACTTGCTGCAAATAAAATGTATATATTAACTCAAAGAATTAATTTTACAAAAGTACAAAACTGTTTATTAATGTGAAATTACGTTTGCATAACCAAAATGAATCCTTCCTCAGCTTAATAAATCACTCAAACGATTCTACTAACAATTTTATTTTTAAATATATATATATCAAATATATAAGTACCTACATGTACGAAAAAGATTGTCCTTAATTTTCTTGTATTCTCCAGACGTTCCGATCATTACCATGGTTCCAGAAAAATCGTACCATTAGCGGTCACGTAAACTCGAGAGCCGGTCTTAAAGGTTAATACTGCTTTTTTCTTTCTTTTTAAGTTACAAACCAAGCAGCAACTCACATTTTTCTCTTTCACAGTGGCAGCATTTGTTTCCAGACACGGCTAGCCTCGAACAAAAGGGCCAGATAAGGTCTGTTCTGTAGCGTTGCGTTTTCTGCTCTCAGAATTTGTCTCTGTCAGAGAATTCAAATCAATACCAAGCGTAATAATAAACATTAGGTATTGGTAAAATTTTACTTATATACTCTTTATTCTTTATTTTGACAAATACCTTTGCCACGCAACAAAATAGTAATAAACGATTAACCTTTAGCCAGTGATCAGCTGATAAAGAGCTAAATTCAATTTCCAACCGTTAAATTATCGAATATTACCGAATCGTTGATGGATCAAACGAAATTTCAAAATTACAAAAGAACTGTTTTTATCTTGCATTACAAATATTAATGAGACGACCCAGAGCAGTCGAAGGAATACATTAATTCAGGACTATCGATGAATTCAAAGCATTATTCGAGTATCGAGTAAGAAAATAATTGATAACAGTTATTTCGCCAAGGCAAATACTCCAGGAGACAAGATCGCGTTTGCCAGCCAGGATAAGCTGAAGGAGTAGAAGAGCCTGTCACGAGGAGGTTGAAGCCAACCGTGGAAGGGAACAGGTGGATCTGTTTAGCCGACGGCAAAGGTAGAGAAACCTGCTCGAGACGTGGAATCTAGCGCCGCGGGCATGTCAATAATCGGTTAAGATAGCTTTCGAAATCGTTGCCCTTTAGAGGTAGACGACAAACTCCTCTCTCGTTGTTAACGAGTCTCTTTATTCCATCGCGTGAATCAACATACACGTGATCGCGTTGGAGAAAGTTACAAGGATATTTGCCGACAAAACACATTTGTTTGACACTTTGATTACGTTACCCGTACTTGGCTGTCGGGTGAATTTCAAAGGAGTTTGTATTTTATTTCCATTTTACAAACATTGCATTTTTTTTACAGGTGTATGAAATTTCCTTATTACAGAATTCTTTCATTTAATTTGAATCGAAATGGCATCGTATCTTTCTTATGGACCTAGGACAAGATCGACCCAGATTTTGGCGCTTTAAGATGATTAACACATCGAGTGGCACAGTGAAAACGGACGTACACTGCCGCTCAAAAGTATGTGGACACCAACCAATTTCATGAAAGGTTGTTTCAGATATTTAAGATATTTAAGATAAGATATTTAATAAATTATTCAACACATATTATATTCTCTAAAATAGTACGAATTAACACGTTGACTGCCACAGTGAAAATGGACGTGTGTAATCAGACACGTTAAAATTCTGATTATTAAGAATACAATCAATAAATTTTCAAATTTAACCTTTCAATTCGATAGCTAGCATTATCAGTTTAATACTAACGCTATGTGCACTTTATTTCATCACTTCTTTTATTAATTATTTGATCGTAAAAAATGTCGGGTGCCGGTCACCGGTGACCACCGTGGCAGTCAACGTGTTAAAATAAATAAAACTGAGTGATAATCGTTAACGATTTTATAACTATTATTTGGAAACTTATTATACTTAACCCGCCAGCTGTGTTTGACGACTATATTCGTCATGGAGAAATGGCAATATTTTGTGACTATATGACTATATATAATAGTCATATAGTCACAAAATACTGCCATTTCTCCATGACGAATATAATCGTCAAACACAGATAGCGGGTTAAGTATAATAAGTTTCCAAATAATAGTTATAAAATCGTTAACGAATATCACTCAGTTTTATTTATTTTAATTTATACTATTTTAGAGAATATAATATGTGTTCAATAATATATTAAATATCTTAAATATCTGAAACAAACTTTCATGAAATTGATAGGTGTCCACATACTTTTGAGCGGCAGTGTACGTAGTCAGACACGATGCAGTCGATTAATTTCCAAATTTAACCTTTCAATTCGATAGCCAGCATTATTAACTTAATATCAACATCACCCGCAGTTTATGTCATCGTTTATTTCACAATCAGTCACTATAAATGTTTGCAACAGAGACTTATATCGCGAATTCCTAATATTTCTCTTAATCTAAAAGTTACCATAAATAAAATCGTGTACTGTAATAATAATTTATCGGAAGAAAAACAACTTTCAACCAACATCTTCAAATCTCGTCAACATTAAGCATACAAGGTGTACAAATATTAATTATTGATCATGTAATGCTCAGAATCTTGGCCATAAGATCTCCTAAAGCGTTCCGTGCAAAACATACTCATCCTCGTCGTCTCGGCATCAGCGGAGCGTGCCAATTTACGCGCTCGAGGGTAAAAACGGGCGGGCAGAGCTGAAACGAAGGTTCGCACGATGCAAGAAATTGCTCAACGCCAACGTTCTTTTTTTCTCTTCAGCTGTACTTGAAAAACACGCCGGCGGAAGATGGGTATTTCGAGAAACAAATTATTTTCAACTGTTGCTGCTCATTGTCACACACGAACAAACGTACTCGAGCAAGCGAAAATAATTGCCGGTGGTTTATTCGTGGCTGGTTAACTGGCAAATACATCGAAAACGACGGATGGTTTCCTCGCATAATTTCCGCGCAGCGTGGAAATTTTGCCCGCGGCGTCGGCGTCGCGACGAGGCTTGCTTACGACAAAATAAACACCGCAGAATTTACCAACAGCCAAGTTTCGAACGGGTTCCACAACCCCTCCTGCTAC
This sequence comes from Stelis phaeoptera, assembly GCA_943735885.1. Lineage (NCBI taxonomy): Eukaryota > Metazoa > Arthropoda > Insecta > Hymenoptera > Megachilidae > Stelis > Stelis phaeoptera. The sequence continues at coordinate 20,925,629 of OX030930.1, forward strand.
CTAGTGATCAACAGAATCCAACCGAATCCAACAGAGGAATAAGAGAACGGGTCTCCCTCGTGTTCTCGATCAATCAGGCGCAACAATCGGGTCCTAATTGTTTGCGCTTCCGTTACCGCTTCGTATCGCCATACAATCCATATGAACGTCTCCGTTTATCTCAACCCTTTGGGGTTGCGAAGGGAATCGTCGCAGTGACCTACAAATACACACCAGACCCGTCCGGTCTCCTTCGTAAGTGTTATAGTGAGACACTATGTCCATCATGGTGAGACACTATGTCCACTGTGATGAGAACACCATAACGCTGAACTTTGGCGGGTGCGCGTCACCGAGGACGAGTCAACGGTCAGGGTCCACCATCGAAAGTGAATATAAGGACCTCAGAAAAGGGCCCCGCGGTCAGTACTATTTTAAAACTGTATACGCTCGGCAAGGAATTCCGAGGAATTCCATCTTCTAGAGTCAAATAGTGCATCTTCCTTTTACTTCTCTGTGAGTGTGAAATAAAATAAGTTTGTAACCGAGGATACGCTTAATTTCCCACCTCATAACAGTAAGAATCATTTGTTTTGGTGTCGATTTTTATTTCCGGGTAGCTCTCAAACTTACTCCGACTTCCACTTGCTTTTCTCTCAACCCCTTGGCATACAATGACGTCTAGGAGACGTCATTCGTTTCTTTGACGTCTCCGGCGGACACCGTTGCAGTATATTATTGTGTAAGAGATATCTCGTGACCCGTACGCAATGTGTTAACTTACAAACGAGTGGCGTGTGTCCTTTTAACGATCGATTAATTTTAGTGAATTACACGGTAATAGATCTTCAAAAGAACTTTCGAGCTCGCCAAGTACTTAAGAAGCTGTGGGAAAGTGAAGCAAAAATTGAAGTTTTAAAAGGTTATTGATTTTTCAAACCGTTGATGATTTTTCGCATAATTTTGCACACGTTTACTGATCTATTCGCTGTTTATTCTCGTTGAACAGAGTAATCGTTTTTCCTCGATAAATGACATCGCTAAAATGTCTCGCGGATCAACCGGTAAGGTTTACACGAACGAAAACGTTGTGTCGTGCAACGAGCGAAAGTCGTCGTAATTACGCTGAGACGACGTGGCAAGAAGGCAAGAAAAAAAAAAGAGAGGGAAAGACGAAAACGAAAAAAAGAAAAAGTATACGCCTCGAAGCGCGAGATTAACCGTTTGCCTTGCTCGAAAGCAAAGTCTTTTGCTTTAAAAAGCTGAAAGAGCGAAACTTTCAAAGAGGCCGTCGTGTCTTTTAAGGAACTGTAATCGAATCCCCGCGTCTGCAGCTTGAAAATAGAAGAACCGAGACCACCTCTCCCCTCACCGCTTTCTCGAGAGCTTTTTCCCTTAAGAACACGAAGAGAGAAAAAAAAGGAACACAAACAAAATGTAAAAGAAAAAAAAAGAAGAAGAAGACACGAGAAGGCGGAAGGATAGCGTTGGTCGGACGCCTCTCGCGAAAGGAAAATCCAGCAACGACGAAAACGAGCAACCGAACGCAAGCAATTTTCTCGGCCATCTATCCTTTTTCCTCCTCGGCGCTGAATTAACCATCGCACTATGAAGCTGGATTTTTTCAAACGCGAAGCAGTAAATATTTCGAATAAATTTAGATTCGACGTTAGAAAGATTCTAATAATAATTTAAATAGTCATGTGTTTGAAATCTAGTGTATCGACATTTTCGGAATTCGAATAATTTAGATTTTTAACTCTACTCCACTGAAATTCGACAAATTTATCGGATCAAGTTCCGAATGTCCCCGGTCGCCGATCAAGATGAAATTTTGAGGGGGAGGGGACCCTAAATATAAAATGGTATCTTCGACTTCCTATTAGTTTCCGAGATATTAATTAAATACTATCAGTGCATGTCCAGAGTGAGATACTTATGTAGAACGGCTAGTCGCCCGCAACACCTGAGTGACATCTTATGGAAGGCCACTATAGTGGCCCGTAGTAGCTGAAGGGTTAATTAACATCTTGGAAACTAATAGGAAGCCGAAGATACCACTTAATATTTGGGGTTCTCTAGCTGCTCCTAATCAACCCTCCAAACATGTCGATCCGCGACCGGGGACATTCGGAACTACAGCCAATTTATCTTCTCCTCGACTGAAACCAAATCGTCAATCCACAATGAAGAAATGTAGAAACATCTATCCATAAGTGGGACGCAGTTTTCAAATATCTTTCTCCCGTTATCAAGCACACGCGTGATGAGTAAAAACACGGGATTCGCAAGTTCTCACCGACATAACAGTTGGTTCTCGGCTGTCGTCCACGTAAGTCTCTAGGACCTGGGGTAAGAAGCTTTGCAGCCGTCATGTTTGTTGTCCTTAGCGTGTACCGTCGCGTCGTGGCAAGCCGGTGGAAGCTGGCTGTTTGCAGTTTGTAAGTTGCGAGACGGAGTGCACGCGAGCGCGCATTGTTCGGCCGCGGACGCCATTGTGGTATGCAACAATGAGGTGATACGAGGAACGCGAAATCCCTTGGAAACTCGTCACACAAACGTCGTGTTCGTTAGCGGCACGTAAATTACAGTTTTCCCTAACCCGAGACAACCTAAGGTGTTCTCAAGACACAACGTGCTGACTCGACACAAACGTGCAATAGAATGTAGAGAAAAAAAGTTTGCTGAACACGTTTTACCACCATTGACGCTTGTAGGCACTAGAAATTTCCTTCGCGGTGTTAAATTGATTGTAAAGTTTAGAAATTCGAGATTTGGAAAGATGGAAATTTGAGATTTGGAAATATGGAAATTCGAAATTGAGAAATTTGAGATTTGGAAATACGGAAATTTGAAATTTAGAAATCTGAGATTTGAACGTTCGAAATTTGGAAATTTGGAAATTTAAAATTTAGAAATTTGAGATACGGAAATATGGAAATTTGAGATTTGGAAATATGGAAATTTTAGAATTGAAAGCTCGCAATTTAGAAATTTAAGATTTGGAAATATGGAAATTTGATATTTAGAAATCTGAGCTTTGAGAGTTCGAAATTTGGAAATTTAAAATTTAGAAATTTGAGATTTGGAAATATGGAAATTTGATATTTAGAAATCTGAGATTTGGAAATATGGAAATTTGAAATTCCGAAATTAGAAATTTGGAAATATGGAAATTTGAAATTTAGAAATTTGGAAATTTAAAATTTAGAAATTTGAAACATGGAAATATGGAAATTTGAGATTTGGAAATATGGAAATTTTAGATTTGAAAGTTCGAAATTTAGAAATTTATATTTGGAAATATGGAAATTTTAGATTTGTAAGTTCGAAATTTAGAAATTTATGATTTGGAAATATGCAAATTTGATATTTAGAAATCTGAGCTTTGAGAGTTCGAAATTTGGAAATTTAAAATTTAGAAATTTGAGATTTGAACGTTCGAAATTTAGAAATTTCAGATTTGAAAATATAAAAATTTGAAACGTGCAATGAATGCAGAAAAAAAGTTTTTAAAAACTTAGCATCGCGTTGTTACGCAACGTCGCGTCGTTCGATCTCACGAATAAACCGGTGATTTCGAACAGGACGAATCAATACCGAGCAGCGGGCCATCCTTGCAGAGAAGATGCATTATAATCGAGCTTCGTTCGAAACGGGTGACGTTTACTCGGGTTGCGTAACGACGCCTTCAATGACGGCTTAATTAAAAAATGTTCCCGGCGAGGAAAGAAACTCGAGGCGTTTCGTTGTAACGAGCCGGATGCTGGAAATTTCCGACCGAGCAATTAACTGTATTTCAATTTTCCGACCATCCCCCCCCCCCCCTGGCTCATCCTCCGCGAGACTTCGTTGAACGCCTGTTACATTGGGAATAATTTACCCTTTCGACGAACCATTTTCCATCGAGAATTTCCACGACGCACGGCTGGTTTGGAATTTATCGAACCAACTAATTTACACAACTTTGTGCCGTTTAATTGCTTTCAGCGCCAATTATGTGTGTTTTTAGGGTGGGTTTTGTCGCGGAAAATTTCATCCCGATTTTATCGTCTGTGACAGAATGCAATTTCCATTTAGTTTTACAGAAGACAGTGTTTCGTTATTCAATCAGAAAGGATAACCGTTTGATTAACCCTTTCATTGCGGCATGCTCCGGCGAAAAGTCATGAAAACTTGTTTTCTTAAAATCAAAGAAACAAACATTATTATAGTCAAAGCTAAAAGTTAATTTCTATTTGAAACCTTACAGTTTACTGAACGTATATATACGCCTTTCGTAGTGAAAGTGTTAAGGGGTAAGGGTTTCAAATAAATACTACAATAATGAGGGAATAATGAGGGAAATACATGATATCTTCCAAACCGCTTATTTAAAATCAAGACCAAAGAAGATCAGGTTAATACGTTGTATCGTTAAGGGCCTGAACGAACAGTTTAACGAAATTTTGATTTTTACCAAAATAACAACAATTTCACCGAAAAATCCAATTCTTCAGGTGATCGATTGAACGGAATTAAAAATCCTTCGGCCAGACCCTGCTTATTATGATAACAAATAATTATGCAAAATTTGAAATCGATCGGTCTAATACTTCCTGAGAAATTCTGCCCACCGCAACGGCCTTTTTTCAAAAAAACACTGTTTCGAGATAATTCGCGTTTTTCATAGTTAGAATTATTTTCTTTCAACTTACATAGAGTCATCTATTCCAAGGCCATAAATGTTTATTCCAACGACACAACAGATAAATATATTCAGATAACAGATATAATTCGTCATCCGACGAATCGATATGGAACGAATATATCCGGCAGTAATAACTTTGAAACAAGTGCTCCGATTCTTACGAAATTTTCAGAGAATATTTTTCAAAATATGTATTCTGTGAAAATGCAGGATGTTCGCCCGAAGCTCCCCGAGCAAAGGGAAAGCAACGAGCGATTTTCATCGAGCGGTAAGAACAATCGAGAAGATTTTCCAAAGTGTCAAGGGAACGGGAAAGGGAGGGGAGGAAGCATTTCGACGATAAAGAAACCGCAAAGCAATATATTTCCTATGGGAACGGCGGTGACCAAGCCTCGATTGCTCCGGGCATTTGTTACGGTCACTTACTTTCGACGAACTAGCAACGCGTGTCCCGCGGGACCACTTTCCCGCCCCGTCAACCCCCTCCCCAGCCTCTCGTAACCACGGGGATATTTAGTTGACCGTTGCATTTTTCAATGTGTCACCATCGACAAATTAATTGAACGACCAGCTATACTTTACGAGAATGGCTACGTTGCCGAAGTAATTCTCTCTTTTATTGTGCCATTATATCGCGAAAGTATGAACAAGGATATCTTGCACGATGTTTTATCAACCGATAAGTTAGAAATTAGTTTCTGTTGCAGGAATTGACTTTGAAGAAACTTAAACTGTACTTCATTTGAGAAAATGACAGTGTTTTGGGAAGGATACCTCATTATTCGTTCTGTACTTGCGTGGGAACATCCCGAAGTGATAATTTCCGATTTTGATGAAACTTATGTATAATATAGTTATCAAGAAAATATTTGACACGTATTTTTTTGTAGCTGCTGACATTTCATGTTAAGGGGGTGAAAATAGCCTTCAAAATGGGGGGGCGAGAAACATATTTAGTCGAATATCTCGGAAACCAGCAGAGATTATGTGTTTTTTTATGAGGAATCCAGATATTCAAATGGATTTCAAAAGTTCCTATTTGTTTAAATAATATATTAAAAAATAACACTTTTTTTGATAATTTTTCTGATCAATAGTAGTTGTATCTCCCTGTAAATTTCCGTGTAGAAAGTACACACGTAAGTACAAAATACGGATAGAATGGAATTTTCATTTTCGCGTTGTGAAGGAAGTTATCCTGGTGGAATTTTGTGTCCCGTATTTTTGCGAGATACAAATCAAACAGGGAAAAAACTTCCACGACTTTGCGGGCACTTTGAAGGTTTTTTCATCCCCTTAACATGAATGTCAGCAGCTACAAAAAAATACGTGTCAAATATTTTTTTGAGAAGTATATTATACATAAGTTTCATCAAAATCGGAAATTATCACTTCGGGATGTTCCCTTGTTAGTTAACAATGGCGGGTAAGTCGGCTCGAAATGAAGTTATTACGTGAATAACGTAATTTTATCAAAACCTGCATTGATATTTCACTCTATCACAATATGCTCGTCGCCGTCATTCGTCCCCGCTTCACCCAATACAGACCATAAATATCATGTTAAAATTCTATTTTAATGCGTTAAGTACAGAAAAAATAAACTGGTTAGAAGAAAAAGTAAAAAAAAAAAAGCAATTAAAATAAAGTTACCATAGCCGCTTTGCTACGCCAATGTACATTCAACTATGCCTAAGGAAAATACATAAGTAAAACGTAAAAATGGATTATTTTCTGACAAAAACAAAAAATGGCCCATAGTTAAAAAGTCAAATTACACAGAAGATCAAAAGGTATCTTATAGTAAAGTTCCCTTGTCAGTACAGTACGTCCTATATACCAAATAAATATTGAATGGTGTTTTCTTAACACCCTGTATATACGTTTATTATGCGACGTATATTTTACGTACCCGTCAGTCCATATTCCGTGGTAACTTTAAATTATTATAGAGACTAGTGGACCTATCTTTCCCTAAACCGCCATTTTCCCTAGAGAACCCTACTGTGCTGAATACTGTACATTTATAATTAACAATAACTAACCTAACCCTAACCTAACTAAAGCACACTTCATAGTAACCATCCAGTATCATAGCGAAGGCGTACCTTCTCCTAAGCCACCATTTTCCCTAGAGAAAAACCTGCTCTGCTTGGCACTGTGCTCGAGATAATTTTAAACGACTAAAATAAAAAATACGAAGCAAATCCAACCACCAAGAATTGTATAAAAAGAAAAATATACATGGAAGACGGAACGAACGTATGTTAGAATGAAACGAAATTTTGTCAGTCGTGATGAAAAGGATCGTTAACGGGGCAGAAAGTTCGGTTCGCTCCACACGTCGGTCATTAAGTGCGATTCGTGTGCAAGGACTGGATCTCGAATTAACCGGACGCGGTAAAAAGCGTTTCCGGTGCGGCGGTGGCCGGAACTCGAGAGTCACTTATGCAAATACCCGTGGCGAGTGACGTTCAACGATTCGACGAGTATAGAGAAACGTTTTATTAAACCGGGGGGGGAAGAAAGAGCAAAAAAAGATTCCCAGGACGAACGTTCATTAGGATCTGTTATTTTTAACGGGGCTACGAGCAATCCCCATGGAATAATTTCTCACTTTCGTCCACGCGTTGAAGTTACAATTTTTCAATCTTTATTTTACGCGGTTACACCCGTCGGTTTTGAGCCTGTTTCGTATTACAACCACGGAGCGAATAAGACACTGACAGGGTTTTATAACTACTATAATTTTACAAACTACTAATATTGATGAATTCTATGGCTTGATAATAAACTACGTCAACCGTTCTTTGTTCGTTTTTAAGGACGACGGAAAAGATTAAATAAGGAAAATTTTAATTTCAATTTTAGGAAATTTGTGTTAAATTTATTTTACTTTCAATTCGCAATCATTCTCTTTTTCTCTCATTTTTCAAATCGTTGACATCAGATATTATGGGCAAAAACGTTCGGGTTACAGGTTTACAACAGCGAGTACGATATTGAAAATCAAAACGTTGAAAATAAAAAAAAAGAGAGAAAAAATATAAACACGTCATGGTACGTTACAAAATGGTTGGATGGAGGGGATCGTTTTAAAATTGCGACCAGGCTCGCGCTTAAAATGGGAACCGCGTCGAGTACCTTAAATTACGAAATGTTAATCACCGTAGGGACCAAGGGCGAATGGCGTGGAAACTCGAATCCACTTGATGTTCATTAGGGTCGGTTACTTTTAATGGCCGGAAAGTAATCCCTTGGATTATTTTACCCCTGACTGCAGCCTACCACTTTGCTTTTACGCCTAGCCTAGCCTGCTTCGAACCTTTAACCTTTGTGTCATTATCAGTGACCGGAAAATCACCAAATCGGAACACTTTAAACTTTAACCGTTGAAAATATCGCAACGGTTTTTCAATTTCAACCGTTGAAACGCAAAAAAAGCATAAAATTCTTTTTCCTTTTAAGGTAAAGAGTTATTATTTACTATGGAAGTATTAGTTTTGCGAAGAAAGTTTAATAACTTTGAAGCTTGTAGTTTGTAGAGCTTATTTTTTTAACATAAACAATTGGAAATGCCTAATTTATTTAGAATCACTATACAAGGTATTATGCCATGAATCATGATATAAATTCACAAAATTTCATTGAAGTAATTGAACAGAAATGCATGGCTTTCCCTTGCGAGAACCATGGCTGACTATGTGTCTACCTGCTCCACTTACAATTAGAATCCTAGAAAATTTCCTACGTCGCGCTACTGGGAATGCTTCCGGATAATCCTCTTCCTTCTCCATCCTTCTGAAGAGGAAACTTCGAGGAATATAATGATACTTTTTTCAAAATTTCAATCACTCTGGCCAATCATCGAAAAAAAAAACGCAAAAAAAAACAATCTCTTTACATTTTTCAACATTACAAAATTAATTATCGGGGTTGAAAAAATTATTTCACAATAGCCCGATCCTTCCTGTATAAAACAAAAAAAACATTTACCTCGATCGGATAAACAATTCTCGAGATAAAAATTCATAAGCGAAGCTCGTTTCCGCCAAAATGGGCAAAAATTGCAAATTTCGAAGGCCAGTCATTTCTAAACAAATACTAAACCTATAAAATGATGACTTAAACCCCCCCTAATTTCACATGGACTACAACATACGTTTCATATAGAACAAAATCGCCGATGGTGACGACAGAAAGTGATCGATTTCGCGTGGAATGATCCGTAAGATATTTGAAAGAGATCTGGAAACAATTCTCGAAACAGGCGTTCTTCGTCGTTGACGTCGGATGGACATGATAGGACGGTGGCTACCGGTTGTAACTGGCCGACAGTTACAAACAAGCGTGTATACAGGCGCGAGAGCGCGAACGAGAGGTTGGTGGGCGAGCAGAGAGGAAACACGTCGGGAGCGTGTATCAATATTGGCCCAGGTTGGCTAAATGTTGGACCACGCGCTATCAGCTCCGTTGGGATACATTATTCATGAACGATAAAGTATTCTCTGGGCCCGGGCTGTACGTCGGCACGCGTGCATACAACTTGCCGATCTGTGAACGAGTGTCGGTGCTCAAAGGTGACGACACGAAAGTAGTTGATCAACGTGGTTCAACGTTTCGAATCATTCGATGCAAATAAGCTTACGTTGGTTGAAGTAATTAAGGAACGCACCTTCGAACGGTCAATCATTTTTGAGTATCTTTTTTTTTTAATTAATTAATTAATTAATTTTTAAAAAATACTGCAAAACGGTAAAGTTGTTGGCTATCCCTTGAAGCGTATAGAGTGGGATAAAAAAGTATAGGCTCGGTATTTGTTGGAGTTTTCGAATTAGCGCGCTCTACTAAAGAATTCGCGGTCCTACGTTTTTTTTGTACGGTTCGCAGGCGTGGCGTTGGCGCGGACACGCTGGTGCGCTCGCTTCCGTTTTTCTCTCTCGATTCGTTTTCTAAGATGTAGTTCGTAATATTCGTTTTCTTTGTGTTAATTAAATTAAGTCTTAAATAAAACTGTATTCAACATTAAAAACCCATCAGTATTTAAAGTGGAATATATTTTTTAAAATTGGACTGAAGGAGCTGAAGAATCAGGTTAGTAGATGACGTGGTTCAAGTAGTTTGGTTTAATTTCAAAGAACGAGACTATACTTTTTCTTTTGTTGCCATCACCAGCAAGGAATGAAGCTCTTAAAATCAAAAATTCCTTCTGATTTGTGAATAAAAGTGAACGTCGGATTAAAATAATATTTCTTATAATTTCGATGAATTCGTTTCCGGATAGTTTCATGAATTGTATATGAAGATTCAGGTCATGTTACTCGATTGTGTAATTAAACCAGCGAATAGACGGAAGAATCACAATGACGATCGTATCGGGTTATGCATATCTTGTTGCATGTTATCATCGAATGATTGTCTGATACGATGTCGGGTCGCTAATGGATTGTAATTGACTCATTCTCGCAGCGTACAGCTTCCCTAGCAATAATTTAATATTATAAATGCTAATTGAAGGGGACGGTATACCGTGGCAAATTTCCACGGTAACATTAATACTTCTGTAATGCAATCTTTCTGCAACAATCCAGCGATGTTAATATTACGAGATTTATTGGATTGATAATAACTACGCGTGTCGTAGAATGAAAATATCGGTGATATTTCTGCAGAATTGGTTATAACATTGTTAAAAAGTATACGGTCCAGCGCTGGATTTAGTAATCTGGTAATTTTGAAATTTGGTAATTTGAAAACTCGGTAATTTAGTAATTTGGTAATTTAGAAATTTGGTAACTTGCTAGCTTGGTAATTTGGTTATTTGGTCATTTTGGAATTTGGTAATTTGGGAATTTGGTAATTTAGAAATTTGGTGATTTGGAAATTCGGTAATTCGGTAATTTGGGAAATTGGTAATATGGTTATTTGGGAATTTGGTAATTCGGTAATTTGGGAATTTGGTCATTTGAGGATTTAGTAATTTGGTAATTTGGGAATTTGGTAATTTAGCAATTTGGTGATTTGGAAATTCGGTAATTTGGTAATTTGGTTGTTTGGTCATTTTGGAATTTGGAAATTTGAGAGTTTGGTAATTTAGAAATTTGGTGATTTGGAAATTCGGTAATTTGGTAATTTGGGAATTTGGTAATTCGGTAATTTGGGAAATTGGTAATATGGTTATTTGGGAATTTGGTAATTCGGTAATTTGGGGATTTGGTCATTTGAGGATTTAGTAATTTGGTAATTTGGGAATTTGGTAATTTAGCAATTTAGTGATTTAGAAATTTGCTGATTTGGAAATTCGATAATTTAGCAATATGGTAATTCGGTAATTTGGAAATTTAATAATTTCGTAATTAGGTAATTTCCAAAAGCGAGTCGGTCAATTTATTAACACCTCTCTCTGTTAATAATTACTAAACGAAAATAATTAAAATTATCGCCGCGACATTTTTCCGTTACCCATTTTCCATATGGAAGCCTATAGTGGCCAACAATGTATCAACCGTATATCCTGTCCGGGTTTTCGCGCTAATTAGCCCTACATATATTACCGGCACATTTACAGCCACTTGCCGCATTGTTCCTCTATCATTTGGCTTCGATGCTAATGGATTCGACGGGCTGTCGAAATCTCGAATCGTTCGCAAAAGGACTCCGCCGGATTCACGGCGGTCGTTCTAATTAACGCGTTAATTAATTACCAACCGTCAATTTTGTCGTCCGGTATGGCGAGCGATTACAAATTTGCTGCTAGCCGATATTAAAACTCCATAACACTTGGAAAATTAACAGCGTGCAATTAGTGAACGCGTCAAGCATTCCCTTTCTACCTTTACCCCAACCACTCTCCGTTTCACCCTTCATTTGAACGTGAATTAACCGGCTTCGTGCTCGTGGGAAAATTTTGATGGAAAAACATCAGAGAGAAGAAGGAAGAACCCGTTCATCCTCTTTGAGCCTGGTTAATAATTTTCCTACGTGATCTGTCGTCAAAATTCTCGAATTTGTATCACAAAAATAAATTAGTGATTAATTAAACATTGGTAATCTTTTATTATTGCTTTTCTTTATGGAGCATTTATTATACATTTGTACCGTCGATCAGTCGATTATTTATTAGAATTTTTACATCATCAAACTACTAAGTTACCAATTTATTAACAATACAATCAACTAATTTTCAAATTTAACTTCGATAGCTAGCTAGCATTATTAGCTTAATGTTAACGCTGTCCGTGATTTATTTAATCATTTCTGTTGGTAATTGACCCCCGTGGCAGCCAACGTGTTGATATCCATATATTGACTTTAAATCCTTACGGAAAAGTAACTGCGAAACGCTAGATTTGCTCCGACCTGCTGGTACTCCCAAAAAGCGAAATCTGCCGACCGCAAAGGGTCAACGTAAAAAGATTGAAAGACGTGTCAAAACAAATGACAGATGTCACGGAACATTGATTTTGATCGAAGCCTTCACAATTTTACAAAACACAACTTACAGCTCTGCATTCGACAATAATTCCCGTTTAAATATTCACTTGTTACTATTATTATGGGACAGAGGTAGTAAGGTAAAGGTACCAGTAGTTGATCATTTTTTAGAAAACATAAAAAAATAAGATTTTTATGAGTTGTGCACTTTTGATGAAAGTGAACTTCAGATGCCATGACTTCTGTAAGTTAAAATTTAAAACAATTTCATGCGAAGTAAAGTATGCTTACCTACTAATGGCAAACATTTAAATTCATGAAGGTAAGTAATATGTCGATATATTTCTATTTGCTTAACGCTTTCGTTAAGAATAGCTGTACGGTTCAAGTAAAAAAATTCATACATTATTTACTGTTAAAATTCTCACAATAATTTAATTTAATTCTCACTAGTCAATTTACTAGTTCTTTCATTTTTAAGAGTGGTCTACTTCTGAACCATTTACCAAATTTTTAAATATATTTTTCAAATTTGTATAACTTAACTTTCTTTAAAAAGTACTCTTGTTACATAATCTAGAATGCTTAAAGAATATTTCCGGACATTGATTCTCACTGTTTAATGACAGAGCAAGCGGTTACCATCGTTCACGTGCAAGATTTCTCTTAACTGGTCAACTATTCGTACCATTACCTTACAGTTTAAAAAACAGAATAACAATAATCCTCTCCAATTGAAATCCCAAACACTTCGAGCAGCACAAATCCCAAGAATTCTCAAATTCGTTAAACACTATCGCGGTTCGTTTGCAATTCCAATCGCGTTTCGAAGATAATACGAAGCCTTCGGTTAGGTCGGGTTAGGTTCGAGGAAAATTTACCTTCGACCGTTTTGGACCGTTCGTACGTTTTCCTTCGAGTCTGGCTCTCAACCGATAATTAATTAATCGCAGAATCCTTCTCTCCTCCTCCCTTCGGGTTCCAGGGAAGGGATTGATTCTCGTTAAGGCGTCTAAGGGCAAGGAACAGCCGGCTGTTAACTATCCACTGTAAATTGCACTCTCTGATCTCTCTTCTCCGGTCCCGTCCAAATTCCTCCGCTGCCACACAGGCATTCCGAGCGGCGAGTTTTTCGAATTTCAAAGCTGGACGAAAGCTTTCTGTTGCCTCGAAACTTTCCACGGATTCCCCGGGAACGGAATTGGATCCGGAATACTTTGGGATTTGGCGCAATCGATCCGTCGAAACGTGTTGAACCGTTTCCTGATTTTATATAATTGTCAGGCTGGGTCGTGATGGGTTCGGCACACGCCCCGTTTGAAGATTAATAAAAAAAGAAAAGCTACGTCCACGAAAGGATTAAAATCGTGTCAACATTTTATTGAACAGCGTTACGACGATTTTCAGTATTTTCGATTGTTTCGAAATCCGTACACGTTTTAATTGCGATCGATCGAATTTAATTAACACGGTATACGCTCGCGTTTAAATCTATTTGCCGTGGTTCAATGTTTGTTTCCCATTTTCCGTACTTTTCCGACTTAACAGCTGGGATTGGTGTTTCCTGTATCAAACGTTCGCAGAAATAACTGCGTCGCTTTTTAATCGCGTTCGTTTAGTTTGTGGAACAAGAGATTGTAAATGTTTTTCGGTTTGCTTTTTGGTGTTCGGTGAAATAAATGAACCGGATGTCAGGTACGAGGACAGATTAGATTTGAGGATTGTAAGGACAATTTATTTTCAATTTTTAAGTAATCGAGGGGATAAAGAAGTTTGAAAAGCGTTCGTCTTTTATTTTGCAGTTAATATTAATTTATTCGTTTGTTGCGATTTACGTTAAGTAATATTTATGTCTATTAATATGGGAGGAAATCTATCCTCGTTATACGTTAACGATTTAATTGCATTCTGTTGGATTTATCTGATATGTTAATCTAATTTATGATTTTTTGGGTAGCAAGGATTCATGGATAATTGGTGAACGTTTTAATCGAAATGACTTGATTGCTGTGCGTTACCGATAGAACAAATATTTGGATCGATTAAATACAGGACAGATATTAGCAGTGATAATATTGTTTAATGCGTGTGTTGATTCACCGTTTTCAAATACACTCGCCAATGGTACACGAACTTTTTTTAAAATATGCAACCATTTTGGAAACGTTGGACTTTCAAACGAGAAATCGAGAGAAAAATAAATACGAAATTTCAACGATTTCACATTTTTATTCGGAACGATTGATTAAATTTTGTATGTTATCGGTCATGATACGCTCGGAATGAAATACGTCGTACTTATAATAATAATTTCATTTCGAGGACACTGAACTGTGAGATTTCTCGTTTTAAGAATCGAATGAATAGAAATTAATTTGTGAGATATTTAGTCCTTGGATAGCAAGGAGCTGAAGGATTAACGAAATAAATTTGCAACAACCTTCATGCATTTAGGATTTGAAAAAATGTCGCAAAAATGACCAAATATGGTATAAAAATTGGCTAAATAAAATTACCAAATATAGCATAAAAATTTAGGAAATAAAATGATCAAATATGGTATAAAAATTTGATAAATAAAATTGTCAAATATAATATAATAATTGGATAAATAAAATTATCAAATATAGTATAATAATTGGATAAATAAAATTATCAAATATAGTATAAAAATCGGATAAATAAAGTTAGCAAAAAATAGTATAAAAATTGAGTAAATAAAGTTAAAAAATGTAGCATAAAAATTTGGTAAAAGAATTGTCAAATATAGTATAAAAATTGGATAAATAAAGTTACAAAATATAACATGAAAATTTGGTAAATAAAATTATCAAATATAGTATAAAAATTAGATAAATAAAGTTACCAAAAATAGTATGAAAATTCAGTAAATAAAGTTAAAAATCGCAACATAAAAATTTGGGAAATAAAATGACCAAATATAGCATAAAGGTTTGGTAAACAAAATGACCAAATTACCATAAAAATCAGCAAAACAAAGTTACCAAACATATCATGAAAATTGGCAAAATAAAATTTCCAACTACAACAAAAGATTATTCATAGAAAATTGCAATTTCTGTTAATAATTCGCAAAAAAAAAAACATAAAAAATTACAAAGATGTTGAATTCAATTACCTACAATTGGTATCTAAACCAATTGCTATCGAATCGCATTAATTCTCTAAATCTTAAATTTGCCACAGCACTTTTACAAGACAGACGTACAGCTAATATATCACGAACGGATTGCACAGGGTGCACGAACAGATTCAATAATTGCAACGGCAGTGCAATCAAGACGTACATACGTAAACCGAAGCATCGACGTATCCAATCGAGGCTGCACAAACGTCCCAGCCAGGCCTGTCCTAATTAGGCCGCCAATTAATTAGCAATCGCCAAGTCGTGGCGAACGCAACACTGGAAGGGGTACGGCGGGGGTGTTGAGAGGGTTGCTCGGTTGCATCGGGTACAAACGCGCTCGTCGAAATCTCATTAGAAGAACAATCGACGCGACCCACCGTCGTTTTCTTCCAGTTACTTATAAATTACCATCTATTTGCACCTGCTAATTGCTTCACCGTCGTTACCTGGCTAACTGCGAATTAGACACCATCATATTGTCCCTGGTAAACTGCGTTCGACCAACCGGGAGGGGTATGAACGTTGCTGCAGTTCAGAAAATTTTCTTTTCTTTTTTAACACGTTGAGTGCGGCGCCGATTTTGCCGTCCTTTCTGTTCAGCCGGCAACGAGCGAGCACTTGACGGCAAGCGCTCGATTATATTATATTGTATTGCAATATTTATTTTTTAACCCTGATACTGCCGGTCACACGCACCGACGCCGTCCATACGAAGTGTGAACTTTGAAAATTTTTAATTTAGGAATTTGATATTTGGAAATTTACCGATTTGAGATTTAAAATTTAGGAATTTGATATTTGGAAATTTACCGATTTGAGATTTGAATGTTCGAAATTTGAAACTTTGGAAACTTAAAATTTAGAAATCTGATATTTGGAAATTTAGAAATTTGAGATTTGAAAGCTCAAAATTTGGAAATTAAAAATTTGAAAGTTCGAAATTTGGAAAATCGAAATTTAGAAATTTGAGATTTTGAAAGTTGGAAATTTGAAATTTAAAGATTTGGAAATTTAAAATTTAGGAATTACAGATTTGGAAATTTAAAATTTAGTAATTATACAAATTTGGAAATTTGAAAATTTACAATTTAGAAAATAGGAAAATTGAGAGTTGAAAGATCGAAATTTGGAACTTTGGGAACTTTAGAAAACTGATATTTAAAAATTTAGAAATTTGAGATTCGAAAATTTGAAATTTGGAAATTTGGAAATTCAAAATTTAGAAATTTGAGATTTGGAAAGCTGGAAATTTGAAATTTAGAAATTTGAGATTTGAAAGTTCGAAATTTTGAAATTTAGAAATTACAGATTTGGAAATTTTAAATTTAGAAAATTGGAAAATTGAGAGTTGAAAGATCGAAATTTGGAACTTTGGAAACTTAAAATTTAGAAATTTGATATTTGGGAAATTTAGAAATTTGAGATTTGAAATTTGGAAATTTAAAATTTGCAATTCGAAATATTTGAGAAATTTGCAGTTGCCCTTATACCCCATAGAGAATAAGAATCGGTTCGATACCCAAAGGATAACTTAAAGTTGTTTAAATTTTGAATTCTATTAGGATCTATTAGGATCCCTAGCGCACACATGAACGCTCTGGCCGAGGGCAAACGGAGCAACAGTCACAGGTCGAAGGGCACCAGTTGCCCATGGTTTGCCCGAGGTAATCATAGAATGGCGGGGAGATAACGAACGATCAACATTTTGACAGAGACATTTGTCGCGGCTTATTTATCGCATTTAGGTCAGCCGCTGGCGAATCGATCGGCGCGAAACGAATCAAGGTAAATGCGGTACAAACCTGTGTACGCGTTCGAGGAACAATCAATTCTCAATAAACCGACGGCCAAATGTATTTGCAAATATTTATGCGCCTATAAATCGCTGGCTCAAAGCGAAACGCGTACTGTTGCTGTCCAGAAATCCGATTGATTTTGATTTAAACCGAATCCCATCGACAGTGATTGATTCTATCCCTAAAGTATGTTAGAAAATTTTCTGTATTAATAATTAATCAATCGTGAAAGGAAAAAATAATTTAAAACATTCAATTCCCCTTCTTATACAATTTATTTCAATTAAAAATCAAAGTTCTTGTCAAACAACTGCGACGTGCACGTCGCAAACTAATCGTTACAAAAAAAAATCTCCGAATGATAATCTAAATTATGATCAAGGAATAAAATATTTAATTATATTTGAAAAGTTGATTCGAATGCTTATCAAAATAATCGCGAAAATAATAAGAGCAGTCAACTGTCCTAGAGATTCTCGCACTGCGCACTCATGGAATTTCGTTTACCATTTAAATTAGTAAAAAGCAGGAGGAAGAAGGAAATAAAAGTGGGCGAATGAGAGAGAAAGAGAGAGGAGCCGATTCTCGTCAAGGGATTTAACACGCGGTCAAATATGACCGTGAGAAACGGGAGAGGATGTATGGACGGGAAAGCAGCGGCGCGTGCGAGGGAACAAAACCATCTGCGTGTAATTAATGTAAAATGGAAATTCCAGACACGGGATACCCGTGGCAAGAAGCTTCTCTGACAATTTAATTACCGGCTATCAATTGATGGAATGAATTTGAACGCGATCAGCGAAAAGTTCCTACATCGAATATTAAATGAATTTCGATCCTGTATAATGGATCAAAAAGTCTATTATTAATTTCGTATATAGATTTGGAAATTGAATGGCCTGATAATTGACGATAACAATCGTAAGCTGATAATTAATTGATAAGTACGATTTGATGGTTCTATGGGTTTTTTTTATTTGTATCATTTGAATAGACTCAGGCCGTAAATAATAAATATTGAGAAGACTAAGTAAATTATTAAATGTAAGGTAAAAAATGTATAAATGAAATGTTTAGGTAGTGTTATTAAATATAAATTAGGCTAACTGTAAATTTAATATTAAGTATCATTGTTAAATACAAATTAGGACAATTGAAAATTAAATATTCAGAATTATTACTAAATATAAATTAGGAAAATTGCAAGTCTAATATTAAGCACTGTTACTAAACATAAATTAGGAAAATTTCAAATCTAATATTCAGAATTATTACTAAACACAAATTAGGAAAATTACAAATCTAATACTAAGCACTGTTACTAAACGTAAATTAGGAAAACTGCGAATCTAATATTAAGCACTGTTACTAAATATAAATTAGGAAAATTGCAAATCTAATATTAAACACTGTTACTAAACACAAATTAGGAAAACTGCAAATCTAATATTAAGCACTGTTACTAAACGTAAATTAGGAAAACTGCATATCTAATATTAAGAATTATTACTAAATATAAATTGGGAGAAGAAATCTAATATTAAGCACTGTTACTAAATATAAATTAGGAAAATTACAAATCTAATATTAAGCACTGTTACTAAACGTAAATTAGGAAAACTGCGAATCTAATATTAAGCACTGTTACTAAATATAAATTAGGAAAATTACAAATCTAATACTAAGCACTGTTACTAAACGTAAATTAGGAAAACTACGAATCTAATATTAAGCACTGTTACTAAATATAAATTAGAAAAATTACAAATCTAATATTAAGCACTGTTACTGAATATAAATTAGAAAAACTGCAAATCTAATATTCAGAATGATTACTAAACATAAATTAAGAAGAAAGCAAACCTAATAACCAACAATAAACAAACACAAAATATCCGTCATCGAAATGCATTTGTATTCTAACCAAATCTAAATCCTAATAAAAAGAAACACACAGATACACACGAATTCATTACTCCTAACGCAATTATCACCTCGATCACACAATTTAACGGGACACGAAAGATACACAGAGGCCATCTAACCCCGACAACTTTTCCCTTGAAAATTTCAAGCCGCTAATTAACTTCGCCTTTCAATTTCCCCAAGTAATTACGACGCTTATTAATTTCACCGGATCTTCCATTACGAATCTCATATTATTAATTCCGTCCCCATGATGATCCTCCACCCCCTTCACCCTCCTATCCACCCTCCTGAATCCCGTCCAACGCAAACAACATACCAATTACCCCGTCTTCCGTTCAAATTACAAATTACTTTTATTTGAAACGAAAGAAGTCCTCGAGGAATCCATAGAAAAACGCACAAGATCGTTTCCGTCGAACCGGAAAGGAATGGGGTTAACGGAGGTGTATAGGTTGGTTAAATTGGTTAATTAACATTTATTAGTCATCCTATCGAGAGGAAGCATAACGGCCACGTCGTAATTTACCTTTGGTGGCGAATGTGATTGCATTATTTATGCGGGAACACGCGATAACGGCCGTCCTGTCGGGCCAACTAATTACTATAGAACGTTCACGCTTGTTTTGCAACAATAATTTCGAAATGGACAAAGAGATGTGGCGCGGGGGACGAAGGAGGGGGGATCGATGTCGAAATATCGCGTCAAAGAGTGGAAAGCATTGGATTCTTCGTTCGGAGCGATTATAACCGGTATTAAAACGGATGCGACCGGGAGATAAATAAGCGGGGACCCGGTGTTTCGTGAACGCCGCGCCGCGGTGGCATTTCCGGTGACTCTTCGACTGCCACGATTCGTGGATTTTGTTCGATTTTTACCTCTGGTATTCGGCAGTTTGTTCCTGTGATACTCGGACGATGAATGACCGTATATTTGTGAGGTGGTATTATTATGATTGTAATGTTGATCATGGTTTATTGCCACGGTGGTCACCGGAGACCGGTGTCCGACATTATTTGTAATTAAATAATTAATACGAGCGCGACGTCGGTCCCGGGGTACTGACAGTATACTTTCCGTTCAGCCGGCGTCAGTCCCTGCGGACTGACAGTGGACTTTTCGTTTGGAAAGTTTCCAAAGTTTGAAATTTCGAACTTTCAAATCTCAATTTTCCAAATTTCCATATCTGAGATTTCTAAATTTTAAATTTCCAAATTTCCATATTTGAGATTTCTAAATTTTAACTTTCCAAATTTCGAACTTCCAGATTTCAAATTTCTAAATTTTAAATTTTCAAATTTCCAAATTTCCAAATTTCGAACTTCCAGATTTCAAATTTCTAAATTTTAAATTTTCAAATTTCCAAATTTCCAAATTTCGAACGTTCAAATCTCAATTTTCTAAATTTCTAAATTTTAAATTTCCAAATTTCCATATCTAAGATTTCAAAATTTTAAATTTCCAAATTTCGAACTAACAAATCTCAAATTTCTAATTTTTAAATTTCCAAAGTACCAAATTTCGAATTTTCAAATCTCAAATTTCTAAATTCCCAAATTTCCAAATTTCCATATCTGAGATTTCTAAATTCTAAATTTCCAAATTACGAACTTTTAATCTCAAATTTCCAAATTTCCGAAATGACGAAACATCGCAGAAATAACATACCAAAAATTCTGAAAAATATAACTTTGACAAATGAAAACTAAAATTCTCTGAATATCCTGAATGCCATTTCGCGTATCGGCTACGAAAAAAAATAAAAAATTAAATCACATTGAAACGATTATTCTTCGAACAATAATCTGAACTGCGACACAGCATAAAATTCGACGCGAAATTGGAGGTCGAAAGATGGCGGAGGATCGTCGGCTCGTTATTCCTGCGTATTGGCGCGCGTCTAATGAATTACGGTGCTTGTGTCGGCGTCGTCGTCGGTGTCGGCGTCGGCACGTTATTTCGACGCCCGGCATTTCTGCGCCAACCATCGCGCCAAGGAAATAATTCCATCGAGCATCCGTTTATCGCGTTCATCGACCGGACGATTATTGGCAAATCGGAAGCGTAATCGCGACCCGAGAGGAATCGGGAGGTTCCGTTTGCGCAACCAGGTTTTGTCAATCAACGTTCAGACGTAATAATACGTCAGGGTACAATAAAACTGTCCGTACTTGAGCAAGGATTCATTTAGCAGTAGATGATTCATTATTTTGTAATTAATTAATCGATGTAATTATCATTAATCGTGATCTCGTTAATCAGTCACTGTTGTCAAGAGTATACTTGGTAATTTGTAATCGTAAATCAGTGATTATTCAACCACTGTTCGGGCACTGCCAGAAATCGAAATTAATTATTTTTTTTACTGTTGGAATATACGTTCTGCGCGCACTGAAATGAAAGCAGCATTTTAACGCCCAAATATAAATGAAGTTATCGAAAAACACCAAGCTCATATTTCGTATTAAGTGTAATTTGTAATTTATCATTAAATAAACATTTTGTTTACTGTGTAATGCAGTTTTCATTTTATTTTTCGTTGAAAATTGCTAAATTTATGCTAATATTACAAAATATATTTATGTTATTGTTAGTGTCGCCAAATTTTTAAATTATTAAAAGTGTGCCGTGACGAGAAAAAGATTTAGACTCACAGTCATAAATGAATGATTTGTATAAATTTCGAGGAAAAGAAACTATATTTGCAAATTTGTTTTAATTATTTGCTAAAACTATGTGGATAATAAAACAGAAATATTCATAATATTGTTGTTACAAATACATGACTAATTCGATGGCGATCAAAGGTATAATCATTTCGTAATTAATGATCATTAAATTAATCACGACTTTTCATTATTTCTCCTATGTATTTCTTGATCAATGATTATTGAGTGCTTCATATAATCGGTAATACAGATTAATCACAATTCTGAATCATTAATCAAATTATCCTAACCACGCACCATAAATATCACAAAGCAAATTTTCCAAACAAAAAATTTGTTGTGTAAAAATTTGAGTAGCTTTTCAAAATAAATTTTTACTTTATTTCCATCTTATGTATAATTGAGTTACCAAAATTTTCTAATTTCGATCATGAACGCAATTTATACGAATTTCAGACAATTATACCAAAGTATCGAAAGGAAATGAAAACTTCTGTTATTCGTTGACAGAAAATCGAGCTTGTCGCAATTTGTGAGTAGAATTCTACAAAGTTTTGGTCATCGATTTTAGTTTATTATCACGGCGAAATTTCTAAATTACGTGCCGACAGCTTGTCTGTCAATTTAAATTTGAAAACTGAACAGCAAGATAATGGTTTCCTATGGGCACACAGATTGAAACACGTATAGTATTACGTCCAAGTATTAGCTTATGTATAATAAGGGTATTGACGGGTCGATAACCAGGTTATTGTGAATTTTCAAATTCAACACGAAGATAACAGTTTCGAACCCGTTCACAGTTTCGCCCACGAACCATCAGCGTCAAAGTGTTATCTCGTCAAATGAGGGTATTAATCAACCGACGGAATCTCTATCGCAAAATATGAAAATTTAACTCCAAGCAAAGGACGAGACGTCGATTTTTCCAAATAAAGTTACTCGTTAATTTTTCATTTTAATTCCAAATCGAGTCGCGACTTCTATATTTCTCGTTCGTTAGAATTTATATAATTTTCGCAATGATAGAAATGACAAATTATGATAATTTCAGAAATCAGATATTACAAAGATTAAATTTAAATATCAGAACTTAATCAATTTAATATTACAAAGGTTAGCAATAAATTATAAGAAATTCTGCAACAGAATTTCGTAAAGACAGCACTTCATATCGTACCGATTTCTCTCTCGTTAGGAAAGTTCGATCGACCTCGATCGAAAGATTCTTCGGAGGTTCTCTGATTCGTGTAACAGGTCACGACAGAGACACCAGTCACGAAGAGCGCATTTTCGTGAGTAAACAAAAGAAAAGAAAAAGAAGAAAAAAAAACAAAAGGGGAGAAAGAAGAGTTAAATCGAACGAGTGAATCGAGCCACGGGTCGATGTAAAAACCGACGAGTGTTTGAACACCGCAAACACGGTATTCCACCACGTTTTCCCTTTTCACCTACTCTCCGTGTACGAAACGTTTCGTCTTTCCAACTATTTATCGGTCGGTTTTCCTCCTCGACCTCGATACGATGTTAAACAGAGCAAAGATTGGTGACAAGTTGAAATTTCACCAATTGCGTACACTTTTATCCACCTGCGTAATGGATTTGTCAAAATTTAATGCGATTTAAATATTGTTGACAAAATTTGTGTTTAATGCTTCGTCTATTAACCCTCTGCAGTCGAGGCATTTTTCGATACACTTTTTGAGTAAAGCTTCCGGAAATTGAACATACTATTTTAAAAGAAAAGAGTTACAAAAGGTGACGAATTTATTTATTTTTATTTCTTCCGTTAATTTGCTATATTTGAATAGAAATAAAGCTGAAATTTCACATTTCAAAATACTCTGGTAAATTAAACAGGTCGCCTCAAAGGCGCCACTGGAGTGCAAAGGGTTAATAAGCGTAACAATTGATTAATAAACCTTTGATTATTATTTATTCACCTACGACACTGTTGAAATAGGTACGTTCAAATGGAAATTCTCCAAATATTTTAAACCAGATATCCGAATACCTACACTAGTGGAATTAATTCTGGATACTTTGAAATATTTACTTAAATTTCGCATTCATTCAAACTATTTAATATACACGTTTATGTTTTATATTCTAATCATTGTTTTCTAATTTTAACGCGTCGCTTATATAAATAAGAAATCAGTAAAAACACCATTTACAGCCATACTTTTAATATACAATAAAAATTACAGTTTCAACACGTCAAAGGAGGTACAAAAAAAATTAATTAATCGGCTAATTCACACCATGCGACGTTTCGTGTAGCCAGACGCAAAAATAAAAATAACAACACAGTTTAGATTTTTGTCAATTCAAATTTCATAACATTTACAAACCAAATCACGTGAAAATATTAAGTATAAACATTATAGATTACAATAAAAATATCACGGTATCGATTCAGCATAGCAGAATATACAAATTCTGCACAAATATGAAATAAAGAATATTTCTATTCAAAGTGTCCAGAATTAATTCCTCCAGTGTATATAATAAAACACTAAAATCGACATATTTGACACTTTAACTGCCACGTCAGCCATACATGGGTGACACTTGAATTTCCACAGAAAGTCGCTTGCATTATTAACCCTTTCGTTACGAGCGGTGACTTTTTTCACCTTTTCCTTTCTACGGACGATTACAGTCGTTCTGCGTAAGTTGCCGCGGTATTGAACGTACGACGGGCGATTACAAATGTTTATGTAGCGTGCCGAAATATCGACCCGTAGCGAAAGGGTTAACACGTTGGCTGCCACGGGGGTCACCGATGACCGGCACTCGAAATTTCTTACAATCAAATAATTAACAAAAGAAATGACGAAACAAACCACTAATGCTAGCTATCGATTTGAAAGATTAAATTTGAAAATTAGTCGATTATATTCTTAATAATTAGGATTTCAACGTGTCTGACTACACACGTCCGTTTCTACTGCGGCAGTCAACGTGTCAATATCCTTTCAACGACTTAATCAGAAATCGTCGTATTAGGTATTCCAAATTCTGAATAATAAAAAATTACGAAGAATTGTAATAATAAATAGGTAAAATTTGATGAAAATAAACGCTTTAGCGTGACGGTCAAAGTGTTAAACACTCAAAACCTATTTGAATATTCATCGTACTTAAATACTCGGAATATTCCGACACGACGAAAATGGATTTAATTTCCACTAACAACGAAGGAAATGGCGTCGAGTCGGTTGAAATCTTTGGGACAGACTGTGATGAAGGCCCACGGCAGTTGCTATTCTAAAGCGTGCGTATGAACAGGCTGAAGTCCGTCTCTGTTTCGTGGCGAAGTGTATTTTACTCGGCTAATGGTTAATCAACGCACGTATGCACTTCACCAGACGGAAACATCCCGAAGGAAAGTTCTTGGTGTAGCCTCGCATGGTTGATTACGGAAGGACGGCCGGGGATGAGGAACAGTTTAATAACTTCGTAACTCTACTTACGAATTGGGGAAACGAGGCTGGATTACCGACCAGCCGTCGTGATTTACCCTAGAAATTTCCATCTAAGCAAAACGTAGCTTCTGATTCGTGTTTCTCGATCCCCTTTCGTCGCCCCGAAAACTTTCATCCGATCAAATTTCATTCGTTCCTTTTTACTCTTGCCACGAAATTATAATTGAAAACTGATGGTAAACTGGAAGGATTCTTAATACATTATTTACCACTCTAGAATGGAAAAGTAAGGCCTACTATTTTATAATTTGATGGTAATCGAGAATTAGGGGAAGATAACCCGTATTTTCCTTATTTCATTAACTTTCATTATTTCAACAGTGTTATAGACGAGAAACATAATAGTCAAACGTTTGTTAATTGATTTTCAGTTACCAGTGGGTAGTATTGAAAAGCCTATTAGTAGACTTCCGGTAGATAAAGTGTTAATACGTTCGTTACCAGAGTCATAAATACAATCAGACCTTGACATTCTTTCTTGGTATGCTTTAACCCAGAGGTGGGGAACCTTTTTACCATTAGAGGCCACATTTAAATTAGGCAGTAACAAAGGAGGCGGCTATAATTTTTTTTATATTTCACTGTTGGTATTTTTATTTATTTAAGCTTAATAATTTAAGCTTAATAAATAAATAAATTTATTTATTTAAGCTTAATAATTTAAGCTTAATAAATAAATAAATTTATTTATTTATTCATCTAGATCTTTAAATTTTAATAAACAACTACATATTTAAATACCACTTTAAATAAAAATGATATTAGTAGAAGTATTTTTAAATAAATTTATTTCATTTTAAAGAAATACAATAGAAAAATAATAATATCAAGTTATAGAAAACTAACATAGCAACAATACATAAAATAATTTTAAAATTAATACAAAAGCTAGCTTTTATGAAGGCCGCACAAGAAACTCACGGAGGCCGCACGTTCCCCACCTCTGCTTTAACCTTTTGCGAACGATTGAACGATAGCAATTTAAAAATTCGTACTTATGCTGTGGTTATTTATTATTTAAGACTGGAACGACCGACTACCGGTCCCGGGACCGTACGAAAGAAAAAAATAAATATCCTGATCGAATTGAGTAACCTCCTCCTTTTCGAAGTCGGTTAAAGAAGGAAATAGAGCCTTCTGTTTATTAAACCAATCGATTTATTTCATCTTGATATCAAAGTAACGCGAGACGCGCTCAAAGGATGTTCTGTACTAGCGGAACCTACGTTACACGTGTAATCGTGCAACTATCATTGCATGCATTGGGATTTTCACTACTTTAACATCATTCGCTCGTCGCACGGAAACGGGACCGTAATCCTAGGCAAGGATCGAAGTTTCTGTAAAGAACGATGCATCCAATCAACCGCTTCAGATTTCCCAATTATAAGCTCTCCGTTACACGCTAGTGAAAACGGACGTACGTAGTCAGACACGATGCAGTCGATCAATTATCAAATGTAACGTTTCAATTCGATAGCCAGCATTATTAACTTAATATCAATATCATCCGCAGTTTATTTCATAGTTCTTTTTGTCAATTATTTGATCGTCCAAAATTTCGGGTGTCGGTCACTATAAATGTTTGTAACAGAGACTTATATCGCGAATTCCTAACATTTCTCTTAATCTGAAAATTACCATAAATAAAATCGTGTTAACCTTAATATTAACTTCTTTGTCAATTATTCGATTGTAAAAAATGCCGGGTGTCAGTCATCGGTGACGAACGTGGCGTCTAACGTGTTTATAATCCCCACCTTGCATGAACGAAATACAACGAGTCGTATGTATTTGACGCAAATAATAATTATAATCGTGGACAACAGAGATTGTTAGAATTACGGCTTATTTTATTTCAAATAAATAAATATGTGCCGAGTGTACGAATACTCCGTCCGTAAAAGGTTAAAACGCGTAATTTAAATAACAGTATATCACATTATTTTATATTATTTTTATAGAAAATAAAATAACGTGCGATGGAAGGATTTCCAACTACAGAACGGATAACGAACTTGTTACGAGTATGACGTGACATATTAGAACGTAGGAATTATTCTTGTTTGACATCGTGCATACAAAGTAAATACTGTGCTTTAAAGTATCTTTATTGCTTTATTGTATCGTTCGATCAATTCGAAGGTACCCCAGATTAAAATGGGAAATATTTGGAACTTTGAATAATTTCGAATACAAATCCTTCGAGTAATTCGATCTTCAGCATACTCGAAATCGCTGAAACAATTTTAAAAGAATTGTCCAACTGTTCGATCGTTCAATCGTTTGGATATTGAAGCATTCGAGTACTCGAATCTGGTCAATACTCGAATTACCCGAAACCAAGGATTCGTATTCGAAATCAATAATATGAAGGGATCGATCGACAGCAGATTACAAACTGAATTTGCTCGTTCTCTTTAATAGAAATATTTTAAAACCAAGATACTTACAACGTGGATAACTTACATCGAGTTGATAAAAGATTATCGCAAGGTTATTATACGTCGTCGTATAAACAATGCTCGCAAACGAACAAACGCATCGACGAATCGAGCGAGTATTTCAAGTTTGATTACGGAAATAACAAGTGTAAAAAAGAAAAATACCGTCGATCCTGTTCGCGTTTGCATTAACGATTGCTAATTAAATTAAACACCCGTTTATCTGACGCAATTTCAAGCACAACAGAAATTGATAATCAGTTGTGTTAACAATCGAACAACCTAGCTCGAAGCGATTGATTTTATTAACCCTTGGACAGTGGACACTTTGAACAGCAATAATTATAAGCAAAATATCAATTTAGATCAGACATTCAATATTAGCGTTTAACTTTCAAATATTTAAATTAACTAACGTTAATTTATTGTATCGATTTACTTACAATTATTCATAAACAAATTTCATAATAAAAGTTCGTTTACTTAAAGAAATAAGTGTTTTGCTTAACATTTTTCAATTTTAATATTTCGCCCGTGAAAATATTTCCTTTTTTCCAGTCCGGCCCGGGGACAAAAACAGTTTAAACTCTATTTCTTTATATTTTTATTTCTAAATTTTGGATTATTTTTCTTTCGATGTTACTTCCACGTATTCGTTTTAACACGTTGACTGCCACGGGGGTCACCGGTGACCGGCACCCGAAATTTTTTACAATCAAATAATTACCAACAGAAATGATAAAACAAATCACGGATAGCGTTAAAATTAAGCTAATAATGCTAGCTATCGAATTGAAAAGTTAAATTTGAAAATTAGTTGATTGTATTGTTAATAATTAGGATTTCAGCGTGTCTGACTACACACGTCCGTTTTCACTGTGCCAGTCAACGTGTTAAAATTGATATGGACCGCTTTTAGATACTTTGCTACTTCGCCCTAGTAAAATTTAACAATCTTCCAGTAACGGAATGACATACAACTTTGACAGAGAAATTGATAACAAATATTTTAAATCGAGTCCATGGATTAAAGAAATCACAAACATACCTGTATCGAGACAGAAAATTGATTTATATTTGCAAACTAGATTGTTCCAGTGTTAAATGAAAGTGTTATAAATAGAACGATCAGAGTATTAGAATTAAGTAAAATATAATAGAAGAATAAAACTGTAATAGAAAATATGAACCGTTTGTGAACTCGGTAAACAGGAAATCCTTTCGAACGATCGTTAATCAACGAAATGGCACGTTTTCAACCTGTTTCTTCGATTCGCTATTGCTTCCATGGTGTCGAACGAAGGACAATAAAATGATTCTCGATGAATTTCGAGAATGTTTGAAAGATTCAAACGATAAGATACATATTTTACAGGTATGTACACGTATCGCACGATTTACCGAGAGGAAAGCGACATAATATCATTGTTTTCGCATTGAAGTAAATGATAATTGTATCGAAATAATCGAGGCATCTGAGTGTAGTTGTTCTTTTAAGAAAGATTTCTTTTAATTACAAGTGCCACCGTCCTCATCTGAATGCTCACAATTATTGTATCGGAAACAGAGTTGTAAGAATTTAAATATTCGAATACCTGAATATTCTTTACAATAAAAGAAAATGAACGTTTAACATGTTAATATTTTAGTTGATTAAAAACCAATTGATAAATCATCGACTCGTCTACCATTCGATTAAAATAATCAAAATTAAGTATGTTACAATTAGGGAGAAATTGAAAATCAGCGTTCAGAAATTATTACTTCATAATCTGATTAAAAAAAAAAGTATTTTAGGAGTAGAAGATTTCCCTGAATCGTAGCACGCGTAATTTTCGTTACTTCGTCAGCACCGTAGACAAGAAAATAATAGTGAAAGATTTACTAATCGGATTTTAGTTAACAATCGATAGCACAGAACAGTCTATTAACAGAATTTCGGTAAAGTGTTAAGTTACAAAAATGACAGTGCTTATCTGTTTCAATATCAATCGGTAAACATAAAGTGTTAATCGATGAAATATCATGAGAAACGTAAAGAAATCCAGCACAACCATATCCAAAACACCCAATTTACATTCAGAAGCCTCGAGGGAGATGTTCTCAAACCTGGCTCCGAAAAATCACGGAAATTCGAACAGAAACGATCTGTTTGAAGCAAGGAAAAGCAGGGAAACATCAATTTCCACGGCGTCACTTTTCTCACGAACCACTTGATACATTTCACGAAGAATATCGATTGAATCGTTCGACCGCGATCGACTATACTGGCGAGGAAGTTTCGGAAAGATTGTACGGGATCGATCGTTAAGAATTTCGACTGCCGTGATCGTCCTCGTTCTCGTCCATCCCCGGGTCGTTGTCGTCCTCGTTTCGCGGCAACATGGTGGCTAACTCGTGTTGAAGACTCCTTGGTATGTCCAGCTGAAACGCCTGTCGATCGTGCGTCAAACGTCTTTTGATCGCTCTCAGGGACAACTCTCGGAGAGTGTACATCGGCAGGGTGATGTAGACGTTCGTTCTACCGCATCTCAGGGGCAAGTCGCTCCATCGAAGCCCTCGATACTTGACGTACCAGGGCTCGGGGAAGAATACGTCCTTTTGATTCACCGTGTACCTGGAAATTGGATTCTTGATCCACCTTTCTTTTTATTTTAGAATCCATGCGCGAGTTATGGTAGTTAGGATGGAGAGTCTGGACGGAATTTTGACGAAGGAAAGATGTCGATGCTTGTTTAGTATTTTTTTGGTGATTTTAGTAATATTAGTAATTAGTGAAATCGTAGTATTATTGATTATCACTTGCCTGGTATTACTGATATTAGTAATTAGTGAAATTCTACTGATGGAAATTATTATCACTCTCTTAGTATTATTTTATTTAATATTAGTAATACCACCAATCAGTACTCGTCTGGTAGTATTTTACTTGGTATTATTAATATTATTAATTAGTGAAACTCTACTGATGGCAATTATTTTATTTAATATTAGTCATACCACCAATCAGTACTAGTCGAATATTATTTTGCCTGGTATTACTACTATTAGTAATTAGTGAAATTCTACTGATGGTAATTATTTTATTTAATATTAGTCATACCACCAATCAGTACTCGTCGAATATCATTTTGCCTGGTATTACTGATATCACTAATTAGTGAAATTCTACCGATGGCAATTATTTTATTTAATATTAGTCATACCACCAATCAGTACTCGTCTAATATTATTTTGCCTGGTATTACTACTATTAGTAATTAGTGAAATTCTACTGATGGCAATTATTTTATGTAATATTAGTAATACCACCAATCAGTACTCCTTTAGTATTATGTTACCTGGTATTACTAATATTAGTAATTAGTGAAATTCTACTGATGGAAATTATTATCACTCTTTTAGTATTATTTTATTTAATATTAGTAATACCACCAATCAGTACTCGCTTGGTATTATGTTACCTGGTATTACTAATATTATTAATTAGTAAAATCCTACTACTGTTAATTACCACTTGTCTGGTATTATTTCGCCTAGCATTACTAATATTACCAATTAAGAAAATTCCATTATTACTAATTACCACTCGCCCGATATTATTTCGCTGAACACTGTTAATACTATCAATTATTAATATATTAACATTACTAATTATCACTCGCCCGGTGTTATACTATTACTGACACTATCAATTATCAGCAATATTCCTAATATTATTAATATTCAGGAATTCCTAGGAAATAAACCTAGATTTGATTTGAATTAAATTAAACACAACCAATATTCACTTTAGCGATTAGACACCTAAAAGCAAACCAAGTAAAACAGACGACAGGTTAGGTTAATCACAGTTTCCACTCGTCAATACCTATATTTACTTTCGAGTAGAAAACAAATGTAACAAAGATTCAACCCTTAACTACTACAACCGACAATTTTTAAGTGTCCCGGTAATCTTGAATTAAACCGAATCTTACAATTTATATATAAATACCGATAACGATTCCCGCTCAAAAAAACGAAAACAATTTTCCTCCAGTTGGTGAAATATCGTCGATACACGAATCCCGGCAACGAAGGGTTAAGTTTCGAGTCGTACCTGTCTCTGGTCTCCTTATCAACGAAGATCCACGGATGGGTGACGAAGGTATCGATGTCCAGGCAATCACCAGGCGCTAGTACACCGTAGCTGACCGCCTGGCCTTGATAATCGATCCAATACAAGACCACGCTATGAAACGTTTTGTTGATGAACTTAACGAACGATCTGTGCATGTTGTTCCTCGAACGAAGAACACGCCGTTGTTGTCCCTGCTGTTGTTGCGGATGATGATGATTCTCTCCCATTTTTTTTTGTTTTTTGTTTTATCCAGGCTTCCCTGCCCAATTTTCGGACCACGGAATTCTCGCGTATCCTCCAACGAAATCCCTTTCTATCTGCCCTTCTCCACCCCCGCTTCGTGCTACGGTTTCTCTCTCAACGACTGAAAGCAAACAAAATGAAAGAATGAACAGAGACTGGGATTAATCGAGACTGTCTTCTCGATGCCTCTGACGGATTCGTCTAGATTCCATGTTTCACGAGGACCCAGAGTTGTTGGGAAGGGAAAATGCAACGGTATTTTTATTTCTCTATTTCTTCTATCAGCAGAAACGTGTATAGGTACAATTTTCAATCCTGTCCCGATTGGTATTCGTAATTTTTGCTGAAACACGAAATCTGGAATTTTTCGCGGGTAAGAAAACGACGAATAACAGAAGGGGAAGAATGTTTGGAAAAATTGTGGAACGTTTTTCGGTTGATTCTATTCGAATGGGGGATTTTAGTTTAAAACCGTAACACGTGAACGGAGAAGCGTGAATTAGAAATGATATTTGTTCGAACTAAAAGAAGAATTTGAATTATTTGCTGGGCAGAGAAAAAGATTTTCAGAGGATTCGTGTTTGAAGTTATAAAAAAATACTCTGATTTCATGAAAATTTAACGACAGGTATAACGTGAATCTAGATTGTTTATGTAGGTTTTTAATGTGTTCACAGACACGAGAATTCTATCATCAGATGTTTTATTCGAGTATTTAGAAATTAATAAGTACCAAGTATTACCAATTTCTCACTGACACACAAAATGATACGTATTACATTTTTCATTTAACACTAGAACTACCGACGTTCGGTGTACCCTTATTTCTAAATTGAAACTGAAATAGAAAACAAAATAAATGTGAGATAAAACGTAAACTGACATATAGTATAATTCTTTATCTCGATAAAAGCCAACTTATATTTCGACAAGAGACTTTTAATGGATTGTGTAATTTAAAACAAGAAATCAGAAGCGAGTCATTTTGACCCGCTTGGTAGTTCTAGTGTTAAACGTTCTAACAAAAATTATACGTGTTATACGAAATTTAGATTTCGATTAAATTTTTAGGATTTTTTACTAAAAATTAAAACAATTTACGTACTACATAGGTAACCGAAATTTCGATAGAAATTTCTTAGGATTTTCCACTAAAAATTAAAATAATTTACGTACTACATAGGTAATCGAAATTTCGAAAGAAATTTCTTAGGATGTTCCACTAAAAATTTAAAACATTGTACGTACTACATAGGAATCCGAAATTTCTTAGGATTTTCCACTAAAAATTAAAACATTATACGTACTACATAGGTATCCGAAATTTCTTAGGATTTTCCACTAAAAATTAAAACGTTATACGTACTACGTAGGTAATCTAAATTTCGATAGAAATTTCTTAGGATTTTCCACTAAGAATTAAAACATTGTACGTACTACATAGGTAATCTAAATTTCGATAGAAATTTCTTAGGATTTTCCACTAAAAATTAAAACATTGTACGTACTACATAGGTAATCTAAATTTCGATAGAAATTTCTTAGGATTTTCCACTAAAAATTAAAATAATTTACGTACTACATAGGTAACCGAAATTTCGATAGAAATTTCTTAGGATTTTCCACTAAAAATTAAAACATTATACGTACTACATAGGTATCCGAAATTTCTTAGGATTTTCCACTAAAAATTAAAACATTATACGTACTACATAGGTATCCGAAATTTCTTAGGATTTTCCACTAATAATTAAAACGTTATACGTACTACGTAGATAATCTAAATTTCGATAGAAATTTCTTAGGATTTTCCACTAAAAATTAAAATAATTTACGTACTACATAGGTAATCGAAATTTCGATAGTCTTAGGATTTTCCACTAAAAATTAAAACATCATACGTATCACGCGAAAAATCTAAATTTTTAATTAAATTTTTAGGATATTTCACTTAAAAATTAATTGAATTTACAAAGAATGAAAAATTAATTGATACTTCAATTCTCAGAGGCACGAAAGTGTTAACTTTTGAACGCAAATAAATATCAAGCAAAGGAGTATAATTTATAGGAGCAAAAGTACGGACAGAAATCCGGAAGAGTTTAAGGACCGGTGAACGAACCGGGACCCCCGATAATAATTCATTTAAATAATATCTGACGTTAACTCGACGCGAAACGCGCTATCTACGCGATGAAATCAATCATGGGATAGTAATCAAATAGCTGTATATTTCCGGACGGTCTCGTTCGTCACTGCTCCGTCAGAGCCGTACACACCAGCGAAACTGTATTCCACTGCTATAAATAACACGATCCTGATCGCCGACGACTCGTTAAGGATTAATTTTGCGTTTAAAAATTCAATCACTTCAATTGGATACGGAATTAAAACGGTTCTAAATAATATTGGATTAAACAAATGAATAAATCGATTAGAATTTACAAATATTAATTGCTGGAGATTTCAGATTTATTTAGCCAGTCGTTTTAAATTTGATGATATAAAAATATATCAATATGGAATAGTAATTCTTGTTGAAAATTGATTTAAAATGACACCGACGACACTTGAAATAATTGAATAGGTAAAAGGTGAAATTGTCCAGGTAGAAGTAAAAGAATGTTTAAATAACTCGCTTGATTAATTAGGTAATTGACTTTAATTGCAGCTGACTGTCAGTCATTTTGTATAATAAATCAAATATAAAATTATCCATTATCTGTTTAAGATGGATGGTTAAATAATGAATCCGAAATCTGTAGTAATTAATATTTAATCGCTACTCGTGGAATCCACAAATATAAGCTAAACTATGGAAGATGAAGATTTTCATCTTTTCCAATAATAATCAAACACCAATTGTAAGAAAATATATTCAAAATTTCATCGAAATTTTCGAAAATCGAATATATTTCAAACTGCTTGTATCACAAGAAAAGACATTAATCGCAAATTGCAAAACAACAATTTTTCCATGAAAAACGTCGGCCTATTCAAATGATAAAATATATAGACCGGCGGAGAATTTGATTAAAATTTTTTTAACATAAAACAGAGAAGATCAACGCAACCCCTGTCACATTTTGAATTAGTGATGACAAGAGGAGGAAGATTTACACCGGTGGGCCCAGTCGACCGCAATAAAAAGTTATTCCATATATCTCTCGATTTATCGTTACCTCGTGGGATTCCAACTTTCAACGGTAGGAAACTTTCCTTCCTTCTCGTTCATGAATCCGAAAGATTACAACGAGCTACGGATTACGAGGGAAGAAGGAAGGAATTCGAGGAAAATAAAACGGAAACATTATTTCTTGCATAAGTTTCTGAAACGGGGTTCAGAATCGAGGGACGATCGACGTCTGTCGATTCGCGTGGTTGCACGGATCTATGGGCTTTAATTGACGGGATTTCACGGGTCAAAGGTCGTGCGATTCCTGCACTTTCTAACTCGATTCCGAACATGATCTGGATCAAGGATGGATCCGAAGTGAAATCGTTACGATTTCTATCCTTTAAACCAGGAGTTGGCAAGCTATGACCCGCTTGAGTTCCGCAAATAAAGTATAATTTATACAG
Source organism: Stelis phaeoptera (assembly GCA_943735885.1). NCBI lineage: Eukaryota > Metazoa > Arthropoda > Insecta > Hymenoptera > Megachilidae > Stelis > Stelis phaeoptera. The sequence goes on from OX030930.1 coordinate 20,961,155, forward strand.
AGTGTCCTACAAACTCTGTCCATATTAAATATCATGGTTATTTCAAGCAATACGAGAAAAAATGTTGCTTACAATAGTTCTCCGTCAATATTCCCTAGTGTAGTTATCCGAAGCGTCAATATTCCCTAGTGTAATTTTCCGTAGTGTCAATACTCCCTGGTATAATTATGCAGATTATAAATTTCCCTAGAAATTATCCCTAGTCTTAACAATCCCTAGTTTCAATATTCCCTAGTGGAATTTTATCTAGTATAAATAATCCCCAGTGCCAATATACCCTGGTGTAAATAATCCCTAGCGTCAATATTCCCTAGTGTAATTTTCCGTGCTATTAATACTCCCTAGTATAATTTTGCAGATTGTAAATTTCCCTAGTATAATTATCACTAGTCTTATTATACCTAGGGTTAACAAGCCCTAGTTTCAATATTCCCTAGTGCAATTTTCCCTGGTATAAATAATCCCCAGTTATACCCTGGTGTAAATAATCCCTAGCGTCAATATTCCCTAGTGTAATTTTCCGTACTATTAATACTCCCTAGTATAATTTTGCAGATTGTAAATTTCCCTAGTATAATTATCCCTAGTCTTATTATGCCTAGGGTTAACAATCCCTAGTTTCAATATTCCCTAGTGCAATTTTCCCTAGTACAAATAATCCCCAGTGTCAATATTTCTTCGGGGTCAATAATCCCTACTGAAAATAGTCCCTATTGTTAATAATCCACTAGCGTAATTATTTCTAGTTCCATTAATCCCTGATATCAAATTATGGTTCTTCTTTCTAGTATTTTCCCCCGCGTATTTCAGCCCTGTTTCTAATTATATCCCCCCTTAATTTGAAAGTTTCTTAGACGGAAGAGGGGAGATTTGACGTGGCAAGGAACGGCTAGCCGCGAGTTAAATCGATGAACTGAACCGTTCGTTGGTCTAAGACCGGGCTTGGATAGAGATAGCATCCGTCGATTTTCGACTATCGTGCCCCGCTGAAATTACACCTGCTGGCCGAAGTCGGAACAAGCCGACGTTGTAATTTCCCTAGTAATTTGCAACTAACTTCGCGAAATGGCCGTCAGCAACGTGGGAAGGATCCCTTCAAATTGGAAATAATGAGCCGTCGAACTTGGGAGGGTCAGACGATCTTTTCCAGCACAGAAACGCGTATTTGCTCAAAACTTCCTTAACGAACGTAACCCGAAACATTTCCCGGTTACTCGAGCTAGTTTCAACAAAATTACTCCGCGTTAACGATCTACCATCCGAATAAAACATATGGATACGTTCGATCAAATCGGATCCTTGATATTTATTATACGATCCTGGCTCGATCAGTAGAAAAAAATATTCTACCGACAATTTTGAATCGTTTTGATATTTTCTGCAAAGATTGTATCGTTCACGTCGACTGCCATCGCTGAGCTCTCGACGAAAGATGGTCAACTCGGCGAAGATTGTACAGTTGGTATCGTAGAATGGTTGGCAAACAGCGAGCAACCTTAATTTGCCAACGGATCCATGCAAAACGTCTCCGGCAAAACGAAGCAGCTCGGCGAAGAGCAATCTGCATGGTGACCAAGTATTTGCTCAGGACAAGCCGCGCCAGAAGGAGAAATTGCGGCTGTGAATTGGGCAAACCGATGCACACTAGAGTTTATTGCGTTTCCGGATCGACGGTTTGCCGAATTTCGAATGGTCCGGAAACGCGACAAGTATCGAGTTTCTTTCAGAAAAAAAGCTGTATACTTTTGTGAAATTGATTTTGTGTCATAGATTTTTGTATCTTTCTTCTTTTTATTTTATTATCTTTATTACTTCGAGCGAAAAACTATTTACAGTAACTTCCGTTAACGATAGAATATATTCTCTTGGAAATCATATATATATATTGGATTCCTTCGTTTTTGAAATTTTGAAAATTTTATATTTTTGTTATGGGAGGTTTTGAAAACATTTCATTTCTATATGAAATAAACTGATCTTTTTGTATCGATACGGAATATCTTCAAGTTGTACGTTAGAAGGGACGAAAACAATACGTGTAATAAATAATTGACAGGACGATTCGGTTCGGTGTGAATCAGCAGTGGTCCAAGGAACGGGAGGACGCACGTAAAGGGGCAAAGTTGTACCGCAACAACCCAGAGAGTTAACCAGATCCCTCGAACAATTCGAGCAAGTTCGAAACCACCGTGCAAACTTTACACCACTCTGTTACATTGAAAACATCAAATGGTTTTAATGAGAAGCTCACCGTGAATGTTCTCTACAGGAAATGATCCAACATCGAAAACAAAACGATTGTACAAAGGAAACTTTTTCAGTACACTGAAAAAAGAAGAGGTTTCTGCTTGTTCAGGAAGTTACTATTAGAGTTACTGGCGTTTTGATTTAAAATTAGATGGTGAAATTATTGGGAGTATGGAAAAATTTGTATCGCTTGTGAAATGATCTTGCTCGTTAATTATATTTCTATACCGAGTTGGTTAATTTGGTAACGATATTATTACTAGTTATTAGGTTATTAAATTAGAAGATTACTAAATTGATAAATTTCTAAATTATAAAATTGTCGAGTTACCAAATTACTAAATTAACAAATTATTGATTACAAATTTACTAAATTTCCAAATTACCAAATGATCAATTATTCACTTACCACTTTATCAAAGTAGAAAATTGATAATTACCAAATTGCCCAATTGTCAAAATATTAAATTACCAAATTGCAAAAATACTAAATTACTAAATTTCCAAATTACCAAATTGCCAAATTGCCCAATTGTCAAAATATTAAATTACCAAATTGCAAAAATACTAAATTACTAAATTTCAAAATTACCAAATTGCCAAATTACCCAATTGTCAAAATATTAAATTACCGAATTACTTATTATGACTTACTAAATTTCCAATTACGAAATTACCAAATGACCAAAGCACCAAATTGCCAAATTACTAAATTACTGAATTATTAAATTCCCAAATAATTAAATTTCCAAATTACCAAATAACAAATTATAAAATTACCAAATGAACAAAGTACCAAATTGCCAAATTACTAAATTACCAAGTAACCCAATTGTCAAAACACTGAATCACTAAATCGCCAAAGTACTGAATCACTAAATTTCCAAATTACTAAATAACCAATTATGAAATTACCAAATTGTCAAATTACTAAATTTCCAAATTATCAAATAACCACTTCTAAAATTACCAAATTACCAAAGTACCAGATTACAAACCATCGAATCACAAAATCACCAAATTATCAAATCACAGAATTACCAATTTACCAGCTCACACAAACTGTCCAATTCCCAAATTACCAAATCACTGAATTACCATCGATTACCATTCTTCAAAATAATCACTAGAATTCAAATCCAATTTAGCAAATGTCCTTCCTACACAACACCAATTTCCCTAGAAAAGCCTGTAATGCCTCGTTCGCCTGAATTCACCACTCGCAATGCCCATTTCGTAACCGAATCCGTTCACCAAACGAAAGGGTTAATTTCGTATCTGATCCCGTCGTTGGTCCAATTCCGTTTTGACGGGCCACCGTCAAAGGGAACGATGGCCGCGATCTGCAAACACCAGCTTGCTTCCCTGTTCCTGTCTCGCTTCGTCCACACCCTAAACCTAATTGCCGGGGCCCGCTACCCGGCTACAAACACCCCACCACCACCCCCCCTTGTATTTCTGTCGCTGTCGTAATTTGTACGCTCAATTATCTCCATTGTTCCCGTGATCGGGCGCGAACACAATCGATACACAACGGGTGTTTTCGTTTGTTTGCTAAAGCGGTGTGACGCGGTGTGGCACGGTTACAAAGCGCCTAGGAACGGAGCCGAGCGGAGAAACAAAAGCGTTGTATCTCGGCTACGTGGGTGGAATCAACGCCGGGAATCGGCAGCGTAGATCACACAAACCCCCTACCTCCCCCCAGCAAATAGAAACAGAATGTACCGACCGTTTAATCATTTCTACTGTCTAACTGCTGCGGGATCCCGGTTAACATCCCCCTTGTTCTCTTTACCTTGCTGTCTTTCAACCCTCCACGGATATTTGTCTTCTCTCTGTTCAGCCTTTCGTTTCAAGTCTTTCGATTCATCTACGAACGCGCCCGGCGAAATTCTTGCCGGGGAGATTCCGACCGGGTCTTGAGGTTTCGTTGTTTCGGAATTTATTATAAATAATATTCGAGATTTTGTATCAATATTACCAACTTCCTTGCGATTTGTATTGATTAAAGTTTCCTGATTTTTCATATCTGAATGAAATTAAGATTTGAATTTGATCGAAAGATTGCCCGTTTTCTTATGTGACTAAAGGTTAATTACGTGATGAAATTATTGAGAGTATGGACTAATTTGTACCGCTTGTGAAATGATGTTTCTTGTTAATTATATTTCTATACCGAGTTGGTTAATTTGGTAACGGTTTGATTAAATTAGTGATTACTAGATTACTAGGTTATTAGGTTGTTAAATTAGATTGCTCAATTATTGTTAAATTTCTAAATCATGAAATTATCGAATTATCAAATTATTGATTAGAGATATATTAAATTTCCAAATTACCAAATTACCCAATTGCCAAAATACTAATTTACTGAATTACTAAATTACTAAATTTCCAAATTACCAAAGAACCAAACTGCCAAATTGCCGAATTGCCGAATTAATAAATTTCCAAATTACCAAATAACCAGATCTGAAATTACAAAATTACCAAAGTAGAAAATTACTAATTACCAAATTAACCAATTTCCAAAATACCAAATTACTAAATTACTGAATCACTAAACTTGCTAAATTACCAAATGACCAAAGTACCAAATTGCCAAATTACTATATTTCCAAATTACCAAATAACCAGATCTGAAATTACAAAATTACCAAAATAGAAAGTTACTAATTACCAAATTAACCAATTGCCAAAATACCAAATTACTAAATTACTGAATTACGAAACTGCCAAATCACTAAATTTCTAAATTACCAAATAACCAATTATAAAATTACCAAATGACCAAAGTTCCAAATTGCCAAATTACTAAATTTCCAAATAACCAGATCTGAAATTACAAAATTACCAAAGCACCAAATTACAAATCACCATTATAGGCTTTTCTAGGGAAACTGGCGTTGTATAGGAAGGGAACCTGCTAAATTGGATTGAATTCTAGTGATTATTTTGAGGAAAGGTGGCTGCTTTAGCGATGGTACTCGATAAATTGGTAATTTGATAATTTGACAATTTTGTGATATGATAATTTGGTAATTTGGTGATTTGTAATCTCTTATTTGACTAAATGTTAATTACGTGATTTAACAATCAATGGTGATATAATACATCCCTATATAAAAAAAAATTCTTAAATCTTGAATTCTGAATTATTAAGAATTTGTTCTACAATTTTATAATTTAATACTCACTAATATACACGCGTTTCGATCCTGAATTATTTCACGAAATATAATTCATAACATTCAGAATCTATGTTCCGACAAAATTAGCCTTGCAACCCTAATTATAATTAAACCTAAATATATGAAATCGAAAAGATTGACCATAATTGTCAGTAATAATATTCCCAAAAATACTGAATTAAAAACTTCATTAAAACTGTGCCTCTTTTTTTTCTTCTTCTTTGATTCTTGTTTCTTCCCGTAGAACCGCAACGAGTAAGAGGATTAAAAGAAGGGAGGAAAGAATGGAGTAACGCGGAACGTTCGCAATAGCGGCGGTAACATAAAACACCTTTGTAATCGGATTTCCGGCGATAATACGATTTGTATTCAGCGACAGTGAGTTCGTGTTCCGCGCAACGATGCGGACAATAGAAAATACCCTTTGATTCGCGGATGAAAACGAACGTTTTAAGTAACGCTCTGAAACGTTAAAAATCAGCACACGGTACACTCTCGGGAGAGAATAACTTTTTCAAACTCGACCAAACGATACAAATTCCATTTTATTCGGTGATTGCTTTTTCGCGCTTTCGGAGTCAGATTTGAATTAATGAAAAATCTTTTCTATCTTTAGTACCAATTGAGAAAATTATCTGTTTAATTTTCCAAGACTGGAAATTGAATATTCACTAATTAATTAATTGGGTTCACTGTTTGCTACAACGGAGAACCGATCATTCTGTATTGTAAATGTTGATGGAGTGATTATACAGTCATTATTATTAATGTTTCAGCTTTATATTGATATGATACAAGTGTTATTTTGTAACAATTTTGTGTCATGAAATCGTGTCACTTGCTATCAATAAATTAACGTGAATTCAATTTCAATTGCTTTTCTTTTACAACCGTTAAGGTCTTATTTGTCTCAATTAGCGACTCTGTAAGATAACATATTTATTTACTGCAAATATTTATCGCGGTTACTCATTAATAGCTTATCACAACGGTTTTTAACCTTTTTCACGATGCGGACCCCTTCTTATCACATTATTTTCATACACGCTCCCCCCCAGTATTAAGTAATGTGAATTTAAGTTTTTTTTTTCTTTCTTTCTTTTAATTATAAGTGCCGCTCAGCTAAATGCATACATACGCCTGGGATAAACGGTTCATGTATACTTCATGTGATTGTTTTTACATTACTCCCCCAATTTCCATTCCGATATTTCTTCGAGCTTTTACGGACCCCCTGCGAGGAGAGGATTTCGCTGCATCCTTCGTGCTATGAAAGGTGTCTTTTTTATATGATAAAATTGCTTAAATATCATAATTTATGGTAAACATATAATTGGGTGTTTTAATTCTTCCATGTCCCAAATATTGACCTGCACCGGACTGGATTATTGATTCGTACATACTGGATGTAAATGTCCCAATTAGCGATTACAGTACATTGTCACTGTGAAGGTTACGATCAGCGAATACAGCGAAAAGTGAATACTGCCGTATGATATTTCATGTCAATAACAGGGACTCATTCATTTCCATAGTTACTACAAAATTAACCAAAATAACTTCACAAATATTTCTCACCTTATTTCAACGTATATTAGGTACATTAAGATACCATCGATAATTTACTTTTCCACCAAAGCTTCCGAAAACTAAACTCACGATTTCGAAAGTGAAATGTCACAAATGTTTATGAATCTATTTATTTTTATTCCTTTCATTAATCTTCTATATTGCATTATAAATAAAACTGAAATTTTCCATTTCAAAATACCCTGGTAAATTAAACACGTCCCTCAAGAGGCACCACTCGAGTGCAACGGGTTAATGTATTCGTTCAAGAAATATTTCATATCAAAAATTTTCACGTTCTTAACATCGATAGCAAGGAATTGCTCTATCATGACTTTCTAGTTGACACGCATGAAAACACCTATTAATTACTTAACTACTACTAGTTAATTTATATATATATATAATATATTGTTGCGCCAGGGAGTATTATTCGAAGAAGAACTCATTGTTTACGAAATAATAACACGGCACTGTACAACGATTTATTTAACAGGACTGCAAAGAACTTTATACAATAGCAAAGATATTTCGTATATGTCAAGCGCGCGTCCGAATCCGACGGATCGTCGTATTCGACTCTTTGAATATATTTGCCAGTTTCTTGATAGCAACCGGAAGCTCGAATGCTCGCTTCCGCTCGCTCTCCGGGGCAGCTTCACATCGTTGCGGAACATCTTCACGCGTGCCCTTCACGCCGTCGCGTCGCAACAATATAATATAATAATAATAAAAAAAAAGATAAATAAAAAAAAATTAATTACTTAACTAATTACTAAAACTACTAAATACTTAATCATAAATTACAACGTAGATTAATAAAACTACATGCATGATATTTCGAATATTCACGAATCAAATGAAATGCTTCTGACGCTTATTCGTATCATACAAAATCTAATACTTAAATAACAACGATAAAGTGTCAATAATTAGTACAGCCTCGCTAATTGTTACGTTTACCATGCTCAGCAAGAAATAAGCATAACTTTCTGCTCAAAATACAGCTTCTGCTTTTCAAAGGTGCATATCACTAGTCACGAAACGATTTGAAACATGACAATGAAATTAGCGGCAAATAAAGAAGACGAGCATCAACGATGGGGGACGTGGTACGAGTAGGCTATTAGAGAAGCACGCTAACGACGACGAAGAGGATTCTACTTATATCGTTACACGTGGCAAGGTGAGAACCGACCCCTCTTTACCAGCCCCTTTTCCATACACACATCCCCACCGGTATCAGGCTCTCGTCCCCTTATTTGTTCGCGTCGAGTCCTGCCGCAAACAACGAGGAACAGGATTACGGGCTGTTTACCGTGAATTGAAATTCTTGTAAATTTCCCCTCCTTTGACGCGGGGAGATGCTCGACTCCGGGTATTCACGGTTTGTCGAACGACTGAAGGATTTGCCTGAGATCGCGGACTATGCGATTCCCGGCTGTATCTCGTTTTGTTTTGATATTTTTTCCGAGTTTAGCCAACCGCTTCCTGCGAATCGTGATTCGAAAAAAATTGATATCCATCGAAAGACTGTTAACGATGGTGCCATTGGAAATTCCTATTATTCTTTGTTTCCCACTTTCCCACGAAAACTTCCGAAAACCAAATACGCTATTTTGGTAGGAAAGAGATATAAATGATTATTAATCTATTTATTTTTATTGCTTTCCTTCATTTATTCTGAAAAGAAAATTCTTTGGGGGAAATTTTCAAACGGGTACTATAGTGAAACCGGACAGGATGGCATAACTGGTGTAGGAGCCGGAAATAGGGGGTAGTTAAGACGATTCTGAACAATAGTTTTCTTTGGAAAAATGTCGGATGGGGCTTCGTTTTTGAATTAGTAACGAAAAACACTGACCAATCTGACGTCCTTGCACGAGGTTACCCTATATACCCTAATTGTAGATGATTATATACATATAATTAGAATCTGAATCGTGTGAAAGAAAAACTGGGAAAATGTATCGTTGAATTTTTATTTTTGACTGGGTTGCAATTATTACAGAAAATGTACGAAATTAATTAATTTCTGTTAGTTCTGACAGGATTGAGAATAGACGCTTTTAACCTGAAGTTACAAATATTATTTTGCCAGGGTCTAAAATGAGAATTTAAACGAATTGTAAAAATGTGTGAAAAATTTTAACTAAGTAAAATCGTAATCGATGTTTTTATTTTTCAAAAGGATTTTAAATATAACCATGGTTAATCCTACAAGAAATTGAAAACTGAAGGAAATGGAAAATCGTGAAAATTTATAATCATTTCTCTTTATTTTTACAAATTTTCATCAAATCATCCAAGTTTGTAAAAGTATTAGAAATTAACGATGAAAGATTTTATCCTGAGAATATATCTCTCGATGGAATTTTCATCTTACAAATGGAAACAGCATCTTAAAATTGAGATATCAGATTTCTATGCCATCCCCATCGAAACAAAAGCAACGGATTAAAACGAAAGCATTGAATTTCCGTTCTATTTCCTCGGAAATATCAGTCGAAAGAGCTTAAAATCGAAAGGACAACTTCGAACGAGCAAGCTGGCGACTCGAGTTTCCTATTTGCTTTAAGTCCTTTCTTCGTTTCGTCAAGTTCCCCAGGGATACAATTAAGGGAACAAGTAAACTGATTAAAACATATCAACTATAAGGACAGTCGTAGTAGTACATAGTCGAGTAAGAATTATTGTGAATATATTTCATTATCGTGGTAATAGGGTCACTTGGCAATCGATAAAGGTTAATTTTTAAATTAGAAAATAAAAGATTGCAAGTTTTGTATTTTCCAAAGGATTATATATTGTGTTTCCTTTTTAATTTCCGAGTGTAAGTTTTACTTCTTAAAAAATAACAAATTTTATATCCAAAGTATACATATTTTTTTTTTTTTTTCTAAATTTCCAAATGTAATTTTGAGCTCATAAAATTAGAAATTTTGTACTTTTCAAAGTATATTTTATTTTTCTTCTAAATTTCCAAATGTAATTTTGAGCTCATAAAATTACAAATTTTGTACTTTTTAAAGTATATTTTATTTTTCTTCTAAATTTCCAAATGTAATTTTGAGCTCATAAAATTACAAATTTTGTACTTTTCAAAGTATATTTTTTTTTCTTCTAAATTTCCAAATGCAATTTTGAGCTAATAAAATTACAAATTTTGTACTTTTCAAAGTATATTTTATTTTTCTTCTAAATTTCCAAATGTAATTTTGAGCTCATAAAATTAGAAATTTTGTACTTTTCAAAGTATATTTTATTTTTCTTCTAAATTTCCAAACGCGACTCTCAACCCTTAAAACAAAAAACTGATAATGTTATATTTCCCGAAATAAAAATTATAATCTTTTCTAAACTCCCAAGTATAATATTTCAAATTGCAGAAGTTTCTTTTTCAACTCTAGCCATATTACCAACGACAATTTTATGATTTTCATGATAAATTGTATCTTATTTACTCCTCAACTCCCAGGTGTGATCCTTCAAATTATAACGTGTTAATCAAATTATTTTTATATGCTCTATATGGCATTCATTGTTTCAAACCATCATAGTAACAACGATATTATTGAAAAATTGATCAGTATCGATATTTATTCTAATTATATATTTTTACTATTGGTCGCGTCGCCGGTCACCGGTGACCCTCACGACGGTCAACGTGTTAACAAGAATTTTGAAAAAATTTCTTTAAATCAGCAGAAATTGCAATCCAAATTTCTATAAAATTCAATCCATTATTGAATATTTTCCAAAATACATTACATCATTCCTTAAATCCTCCATTCACCTAATAAAATAACAAATTTTGATACCGTTGATACAGCAAAATTAGCTTCTTCCACCGGTGTCTTAGAATTTCGTCGCTCGTCGGATACGAAATCCAGATTAAGCGCGATCGTAATGAAAGGGTGGACCGTAAACGTACGAAACACGACAAAGTAGCTCGGCTACGGGGCGTAATCAAACGCGAGCGTTAATTAGACAGTGGTGCGCCGTGATTCGGCGAATTAACCGAGTAGCGCGAGACGGTTAACGATTCCACTCGAATCGAAGGTTGGATTCGAAACGTATTCGTCGAACCGCAATGTCTTTGCGACCACGAGTACACTTGACTGGGACGGAGAACCCTGTAATTTGCGACCTGTGATCTTCCGGTTCGAACAAACGAGCCACACGGCCCTTCTAATGCGGATCCAGCCGTGTCTTTTTAAAAAGGAACAAAGGCGAAATGTCTCTGTCAACCCCTTTCGTAACAATCGTTCTCTCTCAACCAGGAACTTTTATTCCGGGATAGAATCGAACCCGAAGCTGGAAACAGAATTTCATTGGAATAATCGTTTATTGGGAAAATCGAGTGAATTTATTTTCTTTCGTCGATACGTTGATTGACGCGGTGAAAAAGGATTTGTACGGTTAAATTATAATGCAATTCTGCGTATTAAGAATGTAATGGATTCGTTATCAAGTTTAACTACTCGATTCGATAGCCTGCATTATTAATAAGTTGAATTTTTCGAATTTTTGATCTGAATTGCTCGAGTGCTGAAATATTCAAATCTATTACTAATGTATTTGTTTAAAATATTGAAATATGATAAATCGAGTTTTTCTAATTTTAGTATGAATTATTCGAATATTCAAATAACTAGATATGCAAATTTTTGATAGTTCTACTTAGAATGTTAAAATGTAAGTTGAATTTTTCGAATTTGGGATGTGAATTATCCAAATTTGTTACTGCTTTATTTAGATTACTGAAATGTAACGAGTCAAATTTGCCAAATAATAATATGCAAATATCCAAACTTTCGCTAGCTGTATCTAGAACATTATTGCCAAATTTCGAATCTGAGTTATCGAAATATTCAAATATCTCAATATTCGACAGCTCTACTTAAAGTATTAAAATACGAGTCCAATTTTTCGAATTTTGGATGTGAATTATCCAAATATTCGAATATCCAAATCTATTACTGTTCTATTTAGATTACTAAAATGTAACGAGCCAAATTTGCCAAATAATAATATGCAAATATTCAAATTTTCGCCAGCTGTATCTAGAACATCATTGCCAAATTTCGAATCTGAATTATCGAAATATTCAAACATATCAATTTCTGACAGCTCTACTTAAAGTATTAAAATATGAGTCGAATTTTTCGAATTTTACACGAATAAGAAATAAAAATTTTCATTTTACACGAATAACAAATAAAAATATTTAAAATATCGATCAATCCCTAATTCTTCAGTTATTTTGATGGAATTTTTTTCACACGAATTATTTCCTGACGTTCCGGGAAGTAATTGCGACGGACGTTCGAATGACGAAATTAACGAACACCGAAGCAAATATAAACATTCCGAAGACAGCAATTAGAGGAGCGTCAATTGGGCGTATTAGGAAGTGGCGAGCAATTTGTACTAATTACTTCGACAGACGGGCCTTGAATCGACTTCCGTGAGAAGCTGAACGCTTGTCTGCTTGTCGTGTCTTCGGCTTGTAATCTTGCTACTTGTCAAACATCGCGACAACGATCGTGTTTCCATCGTACCGAGACGGGAACGGTCTGGCCAATCAGCAAGAAACGGCGTCTGTTTTCAAACAATCTCTTGTTCCTCTTAATTCCATCCAGAATTCGAGTTGTTTGTCGTTGAAATAATTTCCTGGACAATTGAAAACGTTACACGACCACTTCGGAATAATAATCGTGTAATTAACGTTGTTCGTTTTTCGAGATAACCAATGTTTGATAGAATTTCAATTATGCACGTGGTATTTGTTTTTAATAATGATTGAAAGTGTATCATTATTATTGGAGGAAGGAATATTGTTTGTAGATAATTATTAGAGATTCTTTCCCGTTTTATTTTTATTTACCAAGGGAACATTTAATTTTGCTTGTTTCTTGGTTTTGTAGGGAACTGGTTAATAAAGTTGAATAAATATTTATTTTCAATCCGAGCAAGGGTAATTGAAATGTGAACCGAATTGATAGTAATATCGATACTGCTAGTGGCACTATAGGTTGTGAATACGTCCACAGAAAATAAATACTTATGTATTAAAAATATTACGAGTACGTTAAAAATATAATAATTACAATTTTTTAATTTCCTAAATAAATGAATTTTTGAATTAACAAATTTTCGACGTTACTGAATGAAATAATTTCTAAGTTACTAAATTATCAAATTTCTCAGTTCATAACTTATCAAATTTCTAAGTTCCTAAATTAACAAATTTCTAAGTTTATAAATTATCAAATTTCTATGTTTCCAAATTAACAAATTTCCATGTTCATAAATTATCAAATTTCTCAGTTCATAACTTATCAAATTTCTAAGTTCCTAAATTATCAAATTTCGAAGTTGCCAAATTAACAAATTTCAAAGTTCATAAGTTATAAAATTTCTCAGTTCCTAAATTATCAAATTTCGAAGTTTCCAAATTAACAAGTGTCCAAGTTTTCAAATTAACAAATTTCAAGGTTCATACGTTATAAAATTTCTAAGTTCCTAAATTAACAAAAATCGAAGTTTCCAAATTAACAAGTGTCCAAGTTTCCAAATTAACAAATTTCAAGGTTCATACGTTATAAAATTTCTAAGTTCCTAAATTAACAAAAATCGAAGTTTCCAAATTAACAAGTGTCCAAGTTTCCAAATTAACAAATTTCAAAGTTCATACGTTATAAAATTTCTAAATTCCTAAATTAACAAATTTCGAAGTTTCCAAATTAACAAATGTCCAAGTTTCCAAATTAACAAATTTCTAAGTTTCTAAATAAAAAATTGTCAATGTTCCTGAATTAAAAAATTCCTCAATTGTAAAATTAAAAAAACTTCCAAGTATCTAAATTCCCAAGTTTAAAAAAAGTCTAATATTCCTTCATTTAATTTCTGCTTAATTAAATATCGATTATACTAACTGATCAAAGATTACATAAAGTCCTCCTTTCAATAACCGAACACTCGATTTGATTTCTCAATTATTTAGCTATAATCGTTCCTGTGATTATCTGATCGATTGAAAAATCGGATTCGTTAAATCCCTCTCCTCCAGGAGAAACCGAAACTCAGCGTGAAATTAATCTACGATATTAATAATTATTTTCACGATTCGTAACCGGTAACGACGATCAGATTTCCCATTTGTTTCTCGTTTCGATTCATCCCGATATTCCTTTCATCGATGGAACAATTCACGTCGACACAAATAATAATTACAAACTCTGCAACGGCACGCATCATTATAACGATGCTCTCCAATTAATACGTTCGCCTTACGTTAAATAATATTGCCGGATAATTCATTGATCATCGGATAACAAGACGCTTATTAATTTTGTTCACGAAATCAACGAATAATTTCATCGCAACACCAGTCCGTATCGATTCCTTTCGATACGAAAAATTGTTTACAGTGCGATTTCATCGTGTAACACATTATCCAATATTGTAGAATATAAAAGCAACCCCAGCTACTTTATATCTTGATTCTAATTAAAAATTAAAGAAGTAATCCCTGTTATCCTAAAAACGACTAATAAATCAAAGGATTACTAATCGGTTTTCAGTTAACAATAATAAACTTCCCCCGAATAAAGCGTCAAAAAGTTAACCCTGTCTTTCGTAACATTACTGGGACTAGTAATTTCCCTAAACTCCCTAACGTGACGCAGAAAGGTAACAATAAATTTGAAAGCTTTACAATGAAGTTAAAAAATTTCTAAATTAAAAGAATTTTAAATAAATAAATTTAAAAAACTGTAGAAATATATAAATAAATAAATAAAAAAGGAGGATAAGGTTGCTCGGTATCGAAACGAATTTCAGCCGAAAAATCCGTAACACGAAGCTGATAAAAACGTTTTACAAGCAGTTCTCTTCGAATTTTTTTCGCTTCCAAACGAGCAACGAATGTTAACAGTTATGCAGCCTAACAAATTTAATCTCACGTTTCGTGGTTGTTGGTTCGTGAAAACGTTGGTTGCCCTTTTTATCGGGCGTGTTTAATTGAACAAACAGAATTTCATCAAGTATTGCGCTCGCTATTTCGGGGCTTAAATCCAGAAGAATTTATTTCCTCGATTTACAACACCCCGCTCCTTCTTTTATCTTTTTTTCTTTTTTGTTTTTCATTTGTTTTTGTAGCTGGCAGCTGCCAGTTATTTATTCCCCCGGCATATTTTATGCGATTTTTCATTTTTCGGAAAACGTTGACAGTATTGTTTCAAAAACGTCATGAAATCATTTTATATACGGATGAAATATTTTTCTTTGAAATATTATTACTTTGTAAAACATCTATAATGCACAGTGTAAGATTTCTGTTACGATTTCACGAATATTATTTTAACACGTTGGCTGCCACACGTTGCAGTTATAGAATCCTCAGGGTATATTAACAGAAACTTTATTGGGATATTTAATAGAGCTTACGATACAGAAACCTTCGAGAATCCTTGCTAAGCATGATTATTCCTAATAACTTGTTATCCGCACGAAGACGCGTATATCCTAATTAAGGTCTCTAAGATCCAGCCTCGTAGACTGAACACCGACTGACGTATACTAATCCTGGCAACATGTAATCCGAAGGTCTGAGCAGCCTGTTAACAGTATTCCAGCTTATACCAATCAAAAACGGAAGGTATTCTAACGCGAAACGTCCGTTTTCATTACAAAATAACCATACAAAATATTTTATTCAGTTCCATATATCAACCCTACAGTGTGAAATTTTTTTTTATAAAATACAAAAAAAATTGTGCATAAAACATATATCGGAGTATGGAAAAAAGTAATGAAATAATTATTTTATTATTATTAATATTTATATTTAAAAAAAAGTGGATAATTCATACATGAATCACTGCGCATTAGTACATATATTAGTAATAGTAAATCGAAGCAAACACGAATAACACTCTATCGTAAAAATTCTAATGGCAACTGTCAGATTTGGCGCCAAAAATAATCATCTTCAACGATGCTGTGACCTTTTTATAACGTAGATGTCCTATTTCTGTTAGGAACAGCGCATAAATTGTCGTTTATGCTATTGTGTAATAAAATATCAAAGAAAAATGCTCACTGGTTAACACTTAGATCTTTGAAGCTTTCGTTACCATGCTTATCGATTGCGATGTGAAAATGAATCATTTTGTGGTTATTCGTCTTAGAAACTTAATCGAAAGGATTCAGAATTGAAAATCCATACCTATAGCTTGAAATAAACAAGGTAAGCAATAAGGAATAGAATCACCATGACACGAAAGGAGCGATCGAGCAGTTTACGAAACAAGCTCGAAGCAATTTTTCCCGAGGGTGGAAGATGTTCCTGGTAGCGTGAAGGGGCGAGTAAATAAGGGCGGAGCGTTTTATCGGCGTGGCCGATTCAAAAACTTGGAAAACTCTTGCCAGTCACGGCGTGTATCGGTGAAACTCTATCGAGACCTGTCTCGTTTATCATTTTCTTCCAACCCCGGCCCGGTTCCAGCCTATTTCGCCGCCGACAACTCCTATCTCCGCTCTTTCTTGTCTCGTCAACGGCGTGACACGAATCCAGATACTCCTGGCACGATATCCTAACCCTAACCGCAAGATTTTCGCGTCGTAAAACTGCAATTCCGTCGTAATCGCTCGATCACGTAATCCGACGAACCAAAATTCAAATCGTTTCATTCTTCGATTCCTTTTACAAAAATCAGCCTACATTCTTTTAAACCAGCGTATACTCTGGAGGTAAGTAGTTGACAGAAAAAATTGACTAACTTTCGTTCCATGAAACACTCGATCGAATAAGTTTCTCCGAACTTTCCCCCGGAAACAAAGTTACACCCTCCGTTAAGGAAGTTCAGGCGGCGTTCAACTGTTTCGTAAACAATGTTCATATTTGATATCTCGTTACGGAATGAAAATCAGGCCCCGGTAAATTGAATTTCCACCGAGCACGGCGAGAAACTTTCCACCGACTCGTCTTCCCCTTTCTTCGTCGTCTTTCCAGCGTTTAAAGCTTCCGGTGACGCGGTGCCAAAGTTATTCTTTCACGGTTTACGCGAACGATCGTTCAGAAGTGAATTCAGAACGATTTGTAATCGTCTGAGATTCGTATTCGAATAATATTTATTTACAATGGAACAAGGGGGATTTTTATTCCGATAAACAGAACCTGTTCTTGTAGGCAAGATGCAAGAAAATACTGTGCTGCTTCGAATTTAACCCTTTCGGCACGGAAGAGATGGCCGCGGTTACACATTCGCTGTACGAGAAAGTCTTCCACCGTACGCCAGTGCAAGCCGCGAAAATATGTTTTGCTGCAAACACAGTGTAATACTTTCATTCCAAACAACACTGCTTACAGTGGGCATTCATAGGCGACGATCACAGCCACAGAACTTTCCGTGAATGCCGACTTTAGGCGACGGTCGTACCCAGAGAATGTTTCGTGGACGCCGACTATAGATGACGGTCGTACCCCGAGAATGTTTCTTATTCAAATTTTTAAGACATAAATTTAGAGGATTTCGTAGCCCTGCAAACGTATCCCTGAAGAAATGAATGGTTAATTAAATTATTAGGTTGTCCCAAAAGTTCTTTACCTATCTGCTCGCAACGCTTTCTTTGGCAATGTTAAAGAAGGAAGAGTATTACGCAGCTTTACGGAGAAATGGAAGAAGATGATAGGCCAAAGTTAATCGTACATAACTCAATAACATGACATGAAAAATAAAGTATTATATACCCGTTATTTATTAACAAAGCGGAAGGAACTTTTGGGACAACCCATATATTTCCGATTTGGCAATTTTAGAATCATGCTGCGGCTAAAGTCGTCCTCGACAGTCATGACAAATTAAGAACAAACTTTGACTCTGTCGTATTTATCACGCGCACGCTGAAATATATTACCGAAAGTTTTCTGCGTGAAAAAAAAAGAGAAGTGTCAACCACGAAGGGAGACAGACGGATGTTCTTTTTCCTCCGAAGCGGAGGAATATCTTGAGAAATCGGTGTTCGAGGGCTGCAGGGCGAGCTTCTTAACGAGCAGCTCGCAAAATATCCGTCGATCGATCGATCTCACCGAATCCTATCGCCGTTTCCCAGTTCAACTTCTCTCGAGCCTGATTACGGAAGCTCGACGAGGCTCGTTGGGAGTCTCGTGTTACCCGCCCGGGGTAACAGGGCTCTTGCACGACCCTCCACTGCTCTTTTCAACCGACTGACTTCAAGAGTGGAACAAGAGAAGGAGGAGAAAAATAAAAGAGAAAGGAAAATTGAGGGAAACGAGTACGATTCACTGGTAAGCCTTTCCTCGATCTATCTTGTTTTCTACCGATCGTGTTAACCCTTTTGTTGCGGAGGGTTGAAAGCTTTCTTCCCTTTAACCCCTTTGATATACGAACACGTCTTGGATAAGATTGTAGACGATTGCTGAATCGGTATTCAATTTGAAACTGAACTATTCTTTATTAACACGTTAACCACCGTTCTGGAATGATGAAACAAGTCCTACTAATTTTATGATTTGATGGTGATTAAAAATTAGTGGGGGGTAACCCATAGTTTCGATTTATTCTCCATCGTAGCGCACTCGATTTTCATTATTTCAACGGTTTTATCAACGTGAAACTGATAATCAAAGGTTTACTGATAGGCTTTCAGTTAACAACGAGGTAAAGCCTTATTAACCCTTCGCATTAGAGTGGTGCCTTTGAGTCACCATCTTTAATTTATCGGGGTATTCTAAAATGCGAAATTTCAGTTTCACCCGTATCGAAATATAGAGAATTAAAGAAGGGAATAAAAATTAACAGATTCCCAAATATTTCTAACACTTTTTTTCCGACATAAGGCATTTGGTTTCCGGAAGCATAGCTGGAAAATTAGATTAGACAGATAAGGTTAACAGGCAGATAAAGTGTTGATTTTGATTGTTCGGATTTTTCAAAACTAATTAGATTATAAAGGCTGGCGAAGGGTTAAATAACTCTATTTTTCTAAAGTAACTGTGTTAAAAAATTCCAAATGATCGATATGTTTATAACTGATTGTGAGCGGTAAAATAATGTGAAATAATTGGTCGAAGGATATTCAGTTGGGGATTCGAGACAGATGGAACAACGCAACCAAGGGGATGAGAATCTACTTGGTTGAATTATTTTAAGTAGCTGAACGCTTATGACTCGAACCCGTTCATTAATATTCAGCTGGAAGAGAAGCCGGATTATACCTGGAGACTACGGAGTCTTGCGTTTGTTGATTGCTCGATGCCGTAGCAGCAAATTCAATTTCGAAATCGAACTAGTTTCAGAACGCCCGGTGCTTCGAAATTCTCTCTTCCTTTGCTTAATCGTACCGGAGACAGTTATTCCTGATAACTCATGAAACTTTAGCCCTAAAGGCTCTCAGACATTTTCTTGCCAATGAAAAGCATCTCAACGCAAGACACTTTGCTTTTACTCGTCGCGAGACAATTATTTTGAATACTAGCCAAAACTAACTTGGGAGTATTGATTAGTGATTCACAAATACGAGCATACTTAACCTAGAAGTAAAGTGAAATAAAATTCTTAAGTCTAGCTATAAGTAAAGCTAGGTGTATCTAATTCTGGAACCTGGTTAACCTAACCTATGTGTAATTAATCCTGAAACCCAGGTACACTTAACTTAGGTGTGGCATCTAATAATAACTAAAGCTAGGTGTATCTAATTCTAAAACCTGAGTAACCTAGCCTAGGTGTAACTAATCCTGAAACCCAGGTACACCTAACTTAGGTGTGGCATCTAATAATAACTAAAAGTAATTAATACTGAAACCCAGGTACACCTAACTTGGATGTGGCATGTAATAATAACTAAAGCTAGGTGTATCTAATTCTGGAACCTGGTTAATCTAACCTAGGTGTAACTAATTCAGAAAGTCAGGTATACCTAACTTAGTTGTGGCATCTAATAGTAACTAAAGCTAGGTGTATCTAATTCTAAAACCTGAGAAACCTAGCCTAGGTGTAACTAATCCTGAAACCCAGGTACACCTAACTTGGACTAATATATAATAATTAAAGCTAAGTATAACACAATAGAAAATTCATGGAATTCTGAAGATTTTCCTGAAAGATTACAAGCTACCTTTGTCATACAGTTTCATGGTAATCTCGCTTTAATCAAAAGCCGTACCGAGGAAAATAGAAAGCAGTCTTTCAGTTACAAACAACCCTCGCGAAAACTTCAGCCACCCTTTCTGCACTCACCTTCGATTACAAGTCAAAATTTTCTCTCGGTACATCCAAGGAAACAGATCAAAAGAAACCTTTATCTCGCGTCTTGCCTCAAGGATAATCGGCAAGCACACGAAACCTATTCAACTTTGCGAACGATTTTGCTACCCCGTGAACACGGCCAGCACGCTAGAAGCAAGATAAACAGAAACATCGAATCGTCGTTGAAATTCGTTTTAATTTCGCCGTTCGACTTCGAGCTCCATTTTCAATATTTGCCGGTAAACAGCGACCAAATACGGAAAGTGTCGACACTGTGCAACGACTATGTACTGTGTATTTCTCTTTGTGTGTTTGCGCGTGTGTGTGTCATGTTTTATACACTCTGTACAGTCTGTTGTCTGCTCGTGAAACGAGTTTCGATTCGATCACGAGATTGTCGTACGTGCTCGACTCGTCGCTACGGGTTAAAAGTGTCTCAAAGTAGCCTCCCCACGGCTCCGATGTCTCTTCAATCCCATTCCGAAAAATCTTCTTTCGATCTCTCGACGATTCGGCCTGATTTCTTTCTATTTGGAAATTAGGAGAACGGGTGTCACATTTTTAGAGATATTTCATAATATTCCGAGGATTAGTAAAAGAAAGGTCCACACGTTTTATTCGATTTCTAGTTTTTTGATGGCTAGTGACAGTGTTTACGCTCTCACTCTGTTCCACCTCTCCTGCTACCACACGCACTGTTGTTATTGGCTGAAGCGATGACAAAGAACATCGACGAGCATATTGAGATACAGTGAAATATAATGATTGTAATGATTTACAATCGTAGGAGCAGGATGACAAAAGAAGAAGAATGAACGAAAATAAACGGCACAAACGCAAAGGGTTCGAAGGCTCTTGAAATGAATTTCGAACGAACGCTTCCCCGTCGGGCTGCGTATCTATAATACACCTCGAAGAAGACGACAGAGAGCAACGGGATGTAAATGAATTAGCAGCAGCCAGGAGCTGACTAATCGTAAGAGGCGGGCTCCTATCTCGCATTGGATTCACAACATTTACCCGGCGATCAAAGAGAGTTCGAAATTGCGGACGAGGGGTGGCCAGAGGGGATGAAGGAAAAAAGGGTCGCGAGAAAAAGAGCAGAGAGCGGGCAAAGTACATTTTCATAATCGAGTCAAGTACTCCGGGAAGCGAGTGTCTATTCCATGGAATTTTCAGCGATCCCCGAGACGAGTCGAATAAAACGACACATTCGGATCGGATATATTTGATTCTTCCTTCCGTTTCAAATCTTTTATTTTTTTTTTTTTTTTATCCTTCTATAGAAAGTTCTTCGTTGGTACTACGAATTGGAATCCTTGAAAGCTTCCTTGAATTATTTACAACTGTAATGTTGTATATTGTAAAAAGGGGATGGGTTTTAGAAAGAGACTTTTCGAGATGTTTGTTCTGTTTATGATTTTGATACGTGAAATGTGATCGAGACGGTGAAGGTTTGGAGTGAAGTATGTTTGAATTCTAATTTTTAGGATTTGGATTAATTAACACTACACCTGTCCCTCGATTTACACGGCACTCTATTTACACGGTTTTTAAAATATATTGGGTTGTCCGGAAAGTTCGTGCCGTTTATAGTAACTATCGATATTAATACGAGGCTGTCCCATTGGGGCCTAACAGGCAAATTAGGTTAGCCTAATGTGGACCTAATATCTGCCTAACTGCAAATTCTAGTCGGGATTCCCACTTCTTAATTGCAAAAGGAAGAGTCAACATTCGTTAAGTTTTGTTTATGGAAACACTTTTCGAAGATTGTAAAGAGTCCAGTCCTTTCGCCACGTTCCAATCATTCTGTTACCAAAACAATAGAAATGATCCAAATATTAAGCTGAATACATATACTATTTTCAGAAATGATACAGTTTATGAAAACATTGCCCACAGCCAGTTTTTATATTTCAAAACCGATCATTTTTGCATAGATAATTTAGGATGTTTTATCGATTCGATCGCTATTGCTGTTGATGGAATGAAGATTTATATAAAAAAAACAATCGACATTTACAACTATTACATCAAGATAAATTCTCACTAAATTTTGCCACGAACTTTCCGGACAATCCAATAGGATTAAAAAAAAAAATTCTGCAGTCATTTAAAAAAATAAAAATCGATTTCGATTTATACGAAAAGTGAAATCATGTAAATATAAGTACCGTGCGATTTGGGGGATAGGTGTAGAACTACCGACGTTCAGTGTACTCTTACTTCGAAATTAAAACTGGAATAGAAAACAAAATAAATGAAAGATGAAACGTAAACAGACATACGGAATAATTCTTTATCAAGATAAAAGCCAACTTATATTTCGACAAGAGCCAATCAATTTTGTAATTTAAATGAAGAAATCAGAAGCGTGTCATTTTGACCCGCTTGGTAGTTCTAGTGTTAAGGGGTTACGCATAGTTGGATTTTTACATTTTCTTAAAATACATATTCTGAAAAATATTCGATTAGTAACTATATATGTAAGTTACTAATTATTTCCTAATTTATGCTACTGCCATAGTACTATTTAAGTCAGTAATCACTTCCTCCCTATCAGAACACAGAAAATTAAGGAAAGGAATAAACCCTGTAACTCTGTATTTCCAAAACGATGCATCTAATTTCTCCAAACTTCGCTAAACAAGCAAACTAGGCTCAATCGTATCGAAAAATCCTTCGAGTGCAAAGAGTTAACTTCGACTCTAAGAAAACCCTTTCACAAATTGTTTTTAAATCGAAGACCGTCAACATCGAACACGATTTTTCGAAACGGCGTATTATTTGTACGTATCGAGGACGTTTGCCGACAGTTACCGGCATTTCCTCCGTTAAATGCTCTCTCGATGCGTTTCAAAGGAACCCCTTCGGAAACGTGCTGAAAAGAAGCGACCGGAAACGCTTTGAACCTTGTCCCGGTTCGCTCGATGGAAAAAGAAGACACTGCCGATTTGTCCAATTTCTGAGAACACCCCCCCACCGAACTCCTCCATTCTATCCGTCGTGACGGGTCGGAGCAAAACGAGATTTCGTTCTTTTGAACGGCAAAAGGCACGGGTTTCGTTTAGACGCGTCTACAGCTTTCGACGATATTTCGAAAAATTCTTTTCACCGTCTTCTCGCTTTGGAATATCTTTTTGCTTGAACGCACCGGTTGGCCACCGGTGAACTTTGATGAAATTCTCGTCGATTGAATCGTTCGATCGAATTTCTTTCGAATCATCAAGGTGAAATTTCTGAACTTGTGTGATTATCTATGGATACTATTTCTGGATCTGTTAATACGTCCCGGTTTTGACAAAACGCTCCACCACTATTTTAAGGGTTTAGGCCAGGGGTCGGCAAACATTTTTTCCCCGACGTGATAAATTATTTTTTTAAAGAGTCAAATATAAGTATTAGAATAAATAATATAACCGTTATCTCCTATGAAACATGTATTTATTGCGAAATCAAATGATTTTATGCGCTGGATTATTATATTTGTTTGGCAATTGCAATATTGCCGTTCATTTTTCAATATGCGCTATTAAACTACTCAAGAGCCACAAGTATGATTTTACGGCAGCAAGTTACCGACCCCTGCCTTAAACGAACGCGATTCATTTACATCTTAATATATCTAAAAATTATGAACAGTGAAGATGATTTTATGCGATTTGGAAAAAGGAATTGGTGTTTCTTTAAAACTAAAACGTATCACCTGGTTTCTCCCCCGAAACGCAAATAAACTTACACTAATCGTTTATATCAATTTCCAAGGAACTGTATTTTAACTTTCATACCTGCATCGATGTCTGGGAATAATTTAGCCCAACGAATCGTGTCTGGAAGGCAAAAGGTCCCCGCCTCTGGATACGGGGGTATCGGTGGTTGTTATCGATAACGGATAAAAAGAGGGCTAAGCAAAAGGCACCGTCGTCGGGGTAGTTATAATTTCCTCGGTCGGACGATCCCGTCGCGTCGTGGTCTGCTCATTTCTGATTCTCGTCGCACTTTTACCGTCCTAACGACGTGAAACGACCAAAAGACGTCGGCCTGGGATTCTCGCCTCGGCCTCCTCCATCGCTCGAGTGCTCTCTGCAATTTCCTGCCGCCCTCTCCTGGGCTTTTAACCTCCTGCCTTTCGTTCCTATCGAGATGCCACCGTCCGACGAACAGAATAGACAGCAACGATCGCGACGAAGGAAATGTAAATGTAAATAAAGATGATAATGCTAGGAGTTTATTCAGTTTGTTTAAAACAGAAGAATACCACAGAAGTATATTTAGTCTGTCTTTAATATTTTATTTCTGCTTCGAAAAATTAATGTCTTTAATACCGTTAATGTTGGATTACAATCGGGAATAGTTATTTATTATTCGGCGAATGGGAAATTTTCCATCGCCTGTGAAGCGTTGACACGTCGCAGGACGGAAATATGAATAAAAAAATCAGATAAATATGAAATACTGATGAAGATAATTTCATAAATCCGAGTTTACCCGGGGTACAAGAATTTTTGTGTGAAATTTTCTACCGTTACTATTATTATTATTTGTGTATGAAACCTTTTTAACCGACTTCGAAATTTTCATATTTAATTTGAACTGAAAGTAATGTTTGAAGATAATTTATTTTTTGATTGGTTCTAATTGCCTGCTGTTGGTTTGTCGACAAATTAATGGAGACTTTGATGTCCGTGAATGGAATATGTATGTTTTCATATAATGAATACAGGAATTCAAGTACTTCCATAGAGATATAGTATAGTATGGTACTTCGTTTTCATTCGAGTATCGTTGAAATCTAAATCACACGCAGCACCGTGCGTTTCAATGGGGGCATAATGAATGCTATAATAGGTATTGATTATGCCATTTACGCAAAGGAAGATCAACTTTGATCAGACCGTTATGAGATTTCCCATTCACTAGCGTTCAACACAGTCGGTAGATTCGTCCCATTATCACTTTACCGAGCAGAAGCCTGTTAATTAGTATTCCGATGAAAGCAGATATTGATTAAAAATCAATAAATGAACCTTTGATCGTTTTTCGATTCATAAATCAAAGGTAGATGAGTTGTAGTTTGTTTGGAAATTAGAAACGATATTTTCCATTCGGGGTATGCGAAAATTTCTATCGTTTGTAAGGTAATTTTATGATTATTAATGTTTAATAACAATTAATGTTTATTGGTATTTCTACCTTGTGACGGGTTGAAGGTATGAAGGAATATATATATATATTTTTTTAAATATAATATTTCAAAGCTTTCCAGTTCCTAAAAATATAATATTTGACATTTCTAAAAATGTAATATTCTAATATGCTAAGTTTCGAAAAATATAATATTCCAAAGTTCCTAATAATATGGTATTCTAAGCTTGCTAAATCCCTAAATTCCTAAAAATATAATATTCCAAAATTCCTAATAATATAGTATTCTAAGCTTGCAAAATCCCTAAATCACAAAAAATATAATATTCTAAGTTTCTAAATCCCTAAAAATATATAATATTCCAAATTTCCTAAATTCCCAGAAAACACAATATTTCTGAGCTCCAAAAGTATAATATTTCAAAGTTTCTAAATGTCTAAAAATATGTATAATATTCCAAACTTCCTAAATTTCTCGAGATATAATATTTCCAAGCTTCGAAGTTTCCAAAAACATAATATTCCAATATTCCCAAGTTCCTAAGAATATAGTACTCTGAACTCTCTAAATCCTTAAATCCATAAAAATATAATATCCAGATCATTGTAAATTTCTAAAAATATAATATTCTGAAAATAAAAATATAACATTTCTAAAACTATATTATTCTAGTCTCTAAATCCCTAAAAACATATAATATTCCAAATTTCCTAAATTCGTAAAAGTATCTACAATATTTCTGAGCTCCAAAAGTATAATATTTCAAAGTTTCTAAATCTCTAAAAATATTCCAAATTTCCTAAATTTCTCAATATACAATAATTCTAAGCATTAAAGTTTCCAAAAACATAATATTCCAATATTCCCAAGTTTCAAAGAACATATACCACATCCTAAGCTCCCAAAATTCCTAAAAATATAATATTCCGAAATTCCTTCGTTTCCAAAATGATTAAAGACACATTCAATTTACCTCGGCCACATCAAATCGTATTCTACCGAGGGCTATCAAATGAAACTTTCACAATTTTACTCCAGTTATTCCGGCGATGTCATTAAACCGTGAAAATAACGAACAAATTTAAAGAGCAGCATTAAAATCTCTCTCTTGTCGCTAGGAGCTGATCCCATTCGTAACGGGTTGCTATCTCCGGATAAAATATCCTCTTTTAACCGTCCTTTATCGCTATTATCCGTGTTCTCATTGGCTCTCATTCTTTCCCCGTTCCCTTCCTTCCGGAACGCATTTCATTAGCGAGAGATCTTTCACCGGAAACCTCGCGTTCTATGCTTCCGGTCCCTCGAATCTCCGAGTATTCCAGTTCTACACCGAGCCAGCAGATAAAAAAGAAAACCAGATAGAATTCAATTCAACGAACTCCATGGAGAATTCAAAAATTCCAATGATTAACTCATCCTTCCGACTTCCAAGAAACCCTGCCGATAAATCGATATTATAAACCTACAAAATAGGTCAATCCCTCTGATTCCATGTCCTCTCTTCCCATCGAGCTTACAACTTTTATTACCGAATCACATATCCCTGTTATTCTGTCCTGTTATTCGTTAATATTAAACGTCCCCTTCAAAATTCTTGACGAATCGATTAAGGTTAATAATTGTTCGAGGATTTTTGAAAGCGACAAAACCGTGCGGTCGGGGGTAATTGGAATATTTAATCGGCCGCCTCGACAAATGGGAAGAAAAACGTGCGGCGGCAAACATTTGCAGAGGGCGAATCGGCACGAACGATAGGAAGCCGGCTGGCAAACGCACTTCCGCCGGGTTAATGGCAAATTCGAGCATCGGCCCTGCCAGCAATTTCCGTGTGTTCTCTGACGCTGTTCGGTCCAGCCGTGCGCACTTCCGCCACTCGGTCAACTACCGTCATCGGTTCACTTAAAGAGGTCTTCTGTCAAAGGACTCGCCGAGTGCGTGAACGAGTGCGCGTAATAGCTGATGAGCGGACGAAAGAATGACGAATCGAATTTTGGTGAAAATGAAGTGCGTCGATATTTGCACACGGATCTGATCATTTTTATTTTTTAACGTTACAAGCGGTGCAAATAATTATGTAACTTGTTCGTTTTGTTGGATATTTGGCTGCCACGGGGGTCACCGGTGACCAACACCCGAAATCTTTTAAAATCAAATAATTACCAACAGAAATGATGAAATAAACCACGGATAGCGTTAACATTAAGCTAGTAATGCTAGCTATCGAATAGAAAAGTTAAATTTGAAAATTAGTTGATTGTATTGTTAATAATTAGGATTTCAGCGTGTCTGACTACTCACGTCCGTTTTCACTGTGCCACTCAACGTGTTAATTCAAATAATAAAACATACTGTAATTTCCATCTTCGACGATTAATTTTCCTTCTTCCGATATTTTTATATCGTTGCAGATAAACAAACATCAGAATACATACAAATTATTTCCAATCATGAATAAATGAAAAAAACAAAATGCGAAGGAAAGTTGTTTTTCCTTTCTTTCATAACAATCTTTACCACTGCTTCGTATTTTTCTATAGAAATAAGGAAACCATCCTTGCGATAAAATATTTTGCACAAAACCACGTACAATCGAATATCATTTCAGGGATTCGTTTGGGTAGAAATTTTCGATAAATTCTGAAAAGTTTTTCGAAAAGTGCAACCGTGAGCGCAGCTGGCGGGTACCGAAGAGTTTCCTCGGCGCAAAAGGCACGAAAGGGCCACATGATGTGTCCGTGGGTGAGTGGTCTCGCTCGTTGTCCCATGGAATGGGACGATTTTATACTCGATTAATAGGATATTTGGGTGTTGGAGCAACTCCTGGTGCTCGTTAACGAAACATGCACTCTGCATCCGGATACGCAGAGCCTCCGTGCAAAATAAATGCATCCCTCCAGACCCTGTTCTACGACGAGCGGTTTACCGGCGACGTGATGGCTCGTAAAAATTGAGGCAAGGGTTGAGACCCTTCCGGGTCGATGAACTCGTACACAACAAACTGAATGGTATTTTATATTTTAAATAAATAACGCAAGGGGTTAAAGTATACAGAATATTTTAATTTTCTAATTTCTAAACAGCAACGTTGTTTATGAAAAGCAGTATGAGAGCATTCATTCCGGTACAAAGGAACCGAGCTGAGTAATAAATTATATCATTACAATTTGAACAGGCCTTTTAATTTAACGGAAAATGTGAAAAATGCTGAAAATTTGTAACGTTCCTAATTCGATGGCCAGGGATTGGACATTTATGTAAAGATTATGCTAGACAATGGTTAAACGTAATAACGATAAAATTGAATTGAATATTTTAATTTTCGTAAATGATTAACTTCGACAAATGCATTTATTAAACAAATTAGAAGATAAGGAGCCAAGTAATTATTGTAATTGTTAGTAATGGTAAAGATTAAATTTGTTTAGGAATGATAGTTTTTAAGGGTTCATAACTGGCAGCCTTCAAACGTATATATTGGGTTGGCTAATAAGCAATGTCGGATTTTTCCAACTGCGTGGAACCCAAACATCATATCTCGGTACCATACCAAGTTGATGCAAATGATTTTCAAGGCTGGATTTCGAAATTCCCTAACATTTCAGCAGTGGATTGCTTTCAATTAGACTGGAGATTTGATCTTTATCGATACTGATTGGTCTGCCAGAATGTTTCTCATCGGTAAGACTAAAATCACCACCCCGAAACTTTGTCAACCATCTTTGCACCATTCTTTCATTAACAACACCTTCTTCGTGCACATCAGTAATCCTTTTTGTCGTTTGAACCGCATCTTTTCCTTTGCGAAAATAGAAAAACATGATTGTACGAAAACAGACTTTCTCGTCGGTCATTTTCAAATCAAAATAAACACTGAAAAATTGAATCGCTCACGATGAATATTTTTTTTAAATTATACGTTGGAATCTTATTAGCATTTAGATAATATATACGTTTTATGCATTATGGATAGTCTTTTGTTTTGAAAACAACAGCGACGATACCAAACGGAAAAATCCGACATTAATTATTGGCCAAACCAATAATTGAAACACTTCCTGTTCGCAAGTAACTGCACACGTTGATCATCACCATCGTCATCATCAATCCAGGCAAGGGAAAACGAGGAAAATTCACGAGATCAATCGTGCGTTGACAAACTCCCGGCAAACATCCACCTTTCAATCTAGCCCCGATTGTCCCTGTAATTAATCGACGCCAGTGATCACAATTAAATCGTCCTATTATTATTTGGAAAATCGATCATCTATCGTTCGTTGTTCGAGAACGACATTGGATCGATCGGATCGAATTAAAGCTAGAAATTCGATGATTGTATGCAATGACGAGACACGTCGAACCCTTTTAACCCTTTCGATGCTAAACACTTTCGACAAATGCATTCGAAATTGATGGATTTTCGTTCAGTAACCGAACGCTGGGCAATTGAAAATAAATAATAAATAAACTACGCTTGGAAGGGTTGATTTTATTCTAAAAATATTATCTGGAAATTTCCAAATTTCGGAAAATGTTATTCGGATATTTCTAAATTTCTAAAAATATTATTTCGAAGTTTCGTAGTTTCTAAAAGTATAATACCCTGAAATTTCAGTTTCTAAAAATATTATTATGAAGTTGCAGTTTCTAAAAATATAATATCTCAAAATTTCCAAATTTCTAAAAATATTATTCGGAAATTTATAAAAAAATATTATTTTAGTTTCAATAATGTTTCTAAAAAAATATAGTATCTCGAAATTTCCGAATTTCTAGAAATATTATTTGGAAGTTTTCAAGTTCCTAAAAATATAATATCTCGAAATTTCCGAGTTTCTAAGAATATTTTTCGGAAATTTCCAAATTTGGAAAAAACAATTACTTGGAAAAATTTCTAAATTTCTAAACATAATATTTAGAAGTTTTCAAGTTCCTCAAAATATAATATCTCGAAATTTCCGAGTTTCTAAAAATATTATTCGGAAATTTCCAAATTTCGAAAAAAAAAATTACTTGGAAAAATTTCTAAAAATAATATGTAGAAGTTTTCAAGTTCCTAAAAATATAATATCTCGAAATTTCCGAGTTTCTAAGAATATTTTTCGGAAATTTCCAAATTTGGAAAAAACAATTACTTGGAAAAATTTCTAAATTTCTAAACATAATATTTAGAAGTTTTCAAGTTCCTCAAAATATAATATCTCGAAATTTCCGAGTTTCTAAAAATATTATTCGGAAATTTCCAAATTTCGAAAAAAAAAATTACTTGGAAAAATTTCTAAAAATAATATGTAGAAGTTTTCAAGTTCCTAAAAATATAATATCTCGAAATTTCCGAGTTTCTAAGAATATTTTTCGGAAATTTCCAAATTTGGAAAAAACAATTACTTGGAAAAATTTCTAAATTTCTAAACATAATATTTAGAAGTTTTCAAGTTCCTCAAAATATAATATCTCGAAATTTCCGAGTTTCTAAAGATATTATTCGGAAATTTCCAAATTTGGAAAAAAAAATTACTTAGAAAAATTTCTAAATTTCTAAAAATAATATTTAGAAGTTTTCAGGTTCCTAAAAGTATAATATCTCGAAATTTCCGAGTTTCTAAAAATATTATTCGGAAATTTCCAAATTTCGAAAATCTTATTCGGAAATTTCTAAATTTCTAAAAATATTATTCTAAAGTTTCAAAGTTTCTATAACTACAATATTAGAAAATTTCCAAGTTTCTAAAAACACAAATATTCCTTCTCTAAACTTTAAAAACTAAAATTTAAAGAAACTGATAGTCCCACCTGAAACGAAAGGATCAATACGGAGTAATTATGACTATTAATAAAGAAACGGTTAAATCAATAACTGTTGGCGCAGCGAGGTATTAGGAAAGAAAATTACACTAGCAAATGTCACACATATATACACATATATTTATTATAGGTAATAAGAAACAATACACTTAATATTAGTAGCGAAAATAATAAAATGAAAAGTTCGTTTTATAACGCACGCGACAGACGCACATTTTGACGCGACGAGAAGGTAGAATGCAACAAACGCCACCACGCGGCGGGGCCTTAAACGGCAAAGTATAAAACCTACGTCACATCATCGCGCGAGTTACAACCTATCAACAATCCCCCACTTTGTAACTCGTCCGCGGATACAATTCCGAGTACTTTAATGGCCTCCGCATGTAAGTTTTTACCCAAGCTCTTGGTTAATATGTCTGCCTTATTATTCGACGATGCAACGTACCCCAGGCAAACAATACCGTCGTCGATTGCTTGTCTTACGTAATGATAAGCAACATCTATATGCTTGGTTCTTGATCTCTCTACCCGGTTGTTCGCGAAATCAATTGCTGCTCTGTTATCACACCATATAGTATACGGCATCTTTATCCATTTTTCCAAGTCTAATTCTTCAATAAATGATTTTGCCCAGCTGGCTTCCTTTGCGGCTGTTGACAGAGCTACATATTCCGCCTCCATCGTTGATGTAGATATACATTTTTGCTTTGACGCTTTCCAGTCTACTAAATTTCCTCCAATCGTAATGGCTGTACCGCTGAAAGATCGTCTGTCATCGGGATCTCCCGCCCAATCAGCATCGGTCCATATTTCTAGTGTTGTTGTCCTTTTCTCATATTTTAATCCCAAATCGGATGTTCTGCTCAAGTATCTCAATATTCTCTTTGCTTCCATCCAATGCACTTTTCCGGGATTCGAAGCAAATTGCGCTAGTTTTGTCACCGCATAAGCGATATCTGGTCTAGTGTTTCGCGCCACATACATGAGCGAACCTATCAATTCGCGATAAGGTATGTTTATCATCTCTTCTTTTTCCTTTTCGTTGGCAGGACAGTCTTCTTTCGTCAATTTAATTCCCGGTTCAAGTGGTGTATGAGCTGGACGACATTCTGACATTCCATATCTTTTTATTATAGACTGAATATAAGCCTTCTGGCTTAACAGAAGTGTATCTTCTTCTTGATATACTCTGATCCCCAAGTAGAAAGAAATTCGTCCTAGGTCTCGCACTTCATATTGCTGGCTTATTCTGGTAACTATCTTATTGAGTGTGTTCTCATCCTTGGCGAATACTAGGAGATCATCAACGTAAACGACTACGAAAGTGCAAAAATCAAGCCTGTATAAGCAGCTACATGACGATTGCCTCGCGAATCCAATCTTACAAAGATATGCGTCCAACTCTTCGTTCCAGTTGTGACCACTTTGTTTAAAGCCATATATAGGTCTTCGAAGTCTTACTACCTTTGTCTTTTCGCCCCCACTAACCGTTTGTACCCTCATATAAATTTCTTCTTTGAGACTTCCATTTAAGTACGCACACTTTACGTCGATGTGTCGGTTTTTCCATCCGTACATTATTGAAAATGCTAAGAGGTACCTTACTACTCCGAAACTGACGACTGGAGCATAAGTTTTATCATAGTCAACTCCTTGTTTTTGTCCAAAACCTTGAGCTACTAATCTGGCTTTATACCGAACAACTTGGCCATCTTCATTTGCCTTCAATTTAAAAACCCATTTGCTTCCTATGCATGTCTTCCCTGGTGGCAAGTCCGCTTCTTCCCATGTTTTTAGCCGTTCCAAATTTTCTATTTCTTCATGAATCGCTGATTCCCAATGGCTTGCTTGTGGCGATGAAAGGGCTTCTCCTAGACTATTAGGTTCTTCGATTTCCGTCAGGTTCAATTCTACTGCTTCCTTCGGTTTCCCTTTACGACCATATGGGTTCCTTATCTTCTTTTTCGGCCTTCCAACTTTTCTGGTGGATCTTTGAACAGGTTCTTCTTGTGTCCTCACTATCTGCATCCCTGAGGTTTCTTCATCGGCGTCTAATTCGCAATCATCATTGCTCGTTTCCTCATCACTGGACTCTTCATCTGATGACTCCTCGGATTGTTCGTCTAAACTTATCTTTGCTTTTGTTGGTTTTCTGTATACCTTGTCCTGGAACTGAAAACTATATGAGGTATTTCCATTTAAATATTCAAAACCAACCTTGTTTTCGTCGAACTTAACATGCTTCGTGTGTATTATATCCTTTTTCTTCGGATCCCATAGTCGGTATCCCCTCGTTCTATTAGAGCAGTGATGTCCAAGCTCGCTCCGGGCTTCCCCCACTCTAAAGCTCTTCCCCTCATATAGGTTCTGATCCAGGAACAGCGCTCGTTGCGCTATGGTGCAGCGTCGATCGTGCTATTATTTATCGATATCGACGATGCAGTCGATAATTAGGATTTCTCCAAGAACAACAAAGTAACACGAAGAATTGTTTTTTGTTTTATGTGTGACATTAGCTTTATTCAGAGATTACATCTCTTTGATATTCATCATTTGTCATACATTTACAATAAACACTCATTATGCAAACTTACACATTTATTTGGATATGTTAGTGATTTTTAATAGCTCCAGAATATCTAATTCAAATTTTGTGAACGCGATTCGTAGCGTCTATATATCTACCATAATTCCACTCATGTTTAATATTTCAGGACTTCTTCGACGATAAGTTGGGCAGTTTCACAAATCTAACAAGAGTATTTGATAGGTGTATGTGATGAGCGTATGTGATAAGTGTAAATTGTAAATGTATGACATACATATATTGACAAATGATGAATATCAAAGAGATGTAATCTCTGAATAAAGCTAATGTCACACATAAAACAAAAAACAATTCTTCGTGTTACTTTGTTGTTCTTGGAGAAATCCTAATTATCGACTGCATCGTCGATATCGATAAATAATAGCACGATCGACGCTGCACCATAGCACAACGAGCGCTGTTCCTGGATCAGAACCTATATGAGGGGAAGAGCTTTAGAGTGGGGGAAGCCCGGAGCGAGCTTGGACATCACTGTATTAGAGTATCCAACGAATATGCAAGCTCGTGCGCGTGGATCTAATTTTCTTCTGCCCTGACTGGGAAGATGGGCATACGCCAAACATCCAAAGACCTTTAGGTGTCTTACGCTGGGTTGTTTTCCGATCCAAATTCCTTCTGGTACTCCGCCTTGCAGGTTGCTGTGGATCATTCTGTTTCGCACGTATGCTGCTGTCGCTACGGCTTCAGCCCAAAAAATCTGAGGTAATCTTGCCGAAAGTAGCATTGATCTGACCATGTCTAGTAGGGTCCTATTAGCCCTCTCCGCTACTCCGTTCATTTGGGGAGTTTCTACACATGTCCTCTCATGCTTAATACCTCGTTCTGCAAAAAATTCCTGCAATCCCTTGTTGCAGTACTCCAGGCCGTTATCTGACCGAAAACGTTTGACTTTCTGTCCCTTTTGATTTTCTACCCTTATTATATACTCCTTTATTTTGTTCGTTGCTTCATCCTTTGATTTTAAAAACACTACGTCTATTCGACGAGAATAATCATCTATTACTGTCATAAAATACCTTGATCCACCTTCTGATGCCACCGGCATCGGTCCGCAGACGTCGGAGTGAAGCAAATCCAATATTGCAGAAGACGACTTCCCATTGAGGCTTTTGCACGGTGCTTTTATCGATTTTCCCAAGCAACATCCATAACATTGGTCAGAGATGATTGTGTCACCTGTCAATCCACAAACAAAATCCTTTCTAGCCAATTCTGATATGGCTTTGTTATTTATGTGGCAAAACCTATGATGCCACATTCCTGGTTCATTCATAGTTATGGGGTGCAGTTCCTTTCTATTCGGTCTGGTGTTTTCTACATTCCCTCGAAGAATATACAGGTTATCCTGTCGACGAGCTGTAGCAATGAGTTTATTAGTCCATTTGTTCGTGATCTTTGCAATCCCTTCTTCAAAAGCAATTGTTTTTCCTTTTTTCTCTATTTGAGCGACTGATAACAGGTTTCTGCGACATCTAGGAACATAGTATACATTTTTAAGAGTGATCTCAAAATCTATGCCATTTTCACACGTATTCAATACAATATCACCAATCCCTTCAGCTGTCAAACTTGCTTCATCTATTTTTGTCATGGTTTCTGCCGTACCAATTGGTTCTGGATTGATCTGTCTGAAATTTATGAACCAATCTTTATTTTTGCATACATGATGGGTTGCTGCACTGTCGATTAACCATGCATCCTCTAGCGCTACATGACTGACATTTATGGATAAGATAAAAGATTCCTTCTGTTGAGGACGCGCCTGCTGTTTAGTGTCTACTCTTTTCCTTCGACACTGCTTTGCAAAATGACCAGCTTTCCCACAGTTGAAACATTTCCTGTCTGGTTTCTTAGTATCTGTGTAACGATTACTTTTATTTACCTGGT
The DNA here is from genome assembly GCA_943735885.1 of Stelis phaeoptera. NCBI lineage: Eukaryota > Metazoa > Arthropoda > Insecta > Hymenoptera > Megachilidae > Stelis > Stelis phaeoptera. Next base: position 20,996,888 of record OX030930.1, read on the forward strand.
AAGCTGATACTTCCCCTTTTTGATGTTCCTGATCTTGGTCCTTTGACAATCGCCTCTCATATTCCATCAGTAACGCCTTTTTGATTTCTGTGGAAGTGAATTTGACATCCTCTAAATTAGCTAGGGACATTGTCAATGCGTCATAAGAATCTGGCAACCCTGACAGCATAGCATAGGCCAAATCTTCGTCTTTCATTTCTGATCCAGCATCTTGTAGATAATCAGCAATTATTTTCATTCTTGATAGATACGAAGCCATTGTCTCGTTTTCCTTTAAACGAATTCTGACAAATTCTCGCTTAAGCTGCATTATTCTTTGCCTGGATTTTGGCTCGTACACTTGCTGCAGAACATTCCATGCCTGTGCTGCAGTTCTACAATCTACTATGTGAACTTGCTGATCTGCTTCGACAGCTAGTGCTATGGTTGCAAGCGCTTTTTCAACTTTATTGTTATATTGACTTACTTCTTCTTGTGTCGCATCTTGCTCGAGCATCGCTTCTCCATTTACATACGGCCACAGATCCTTCTGTATCAGGTACATTTTCGCAGCGAACTTCCATGTCCTGTAATTATCTCCGTTCAGACGATCTATTTTTCCGGCCTTTGAGACACTCGCCATTTTTCTATTTTATTATTACGCACTTGCAAGATCTTTCCAGAATTCTAACCTCGACACGATATCTGGGCCCATAACCTTGTTGGCGCAGCGAGGTATTAGGAAAGAAAATTACACTAGCAAATGTCACACATATATACACATATATTTATTATAGGTAATAAGAAACAATACACTTAATATTAGTAGCGAAAATAATAAAATGAAAAGTTCGTTTTATAACGCACGCGACAGACGCACATTTTGACGCGACGAGAAGGTAGAATGCAACAAACGCCACCACGCGGCGGGGCCTTAAACGGCAAAGTATCAAGAGACACGGTCGTGTCTCGCGCCAAGTTCACGCGCAAAGCGCTGCATGAAAGGCCGACCGTGTATCTATACGCGAGACCGAAAGTTCAGAGAAGCCGAGATTATCAGATCTCAATAACGCGTGGGCGGATCGGTTTTCTATTAGGCTCAATCGATAGCGCGTACCCAAATTAGTTAACAAAAGTGTTTTTCTTTTTCCTCTACATGCCTTGTGAAGGAAGTTATCACAAGCTAAAGTTGAGATTGCGTAAAATGCATGATGAGATTTTAAGTCTTGGTCGTCGTCGTCGTCGTCGTCGTCGTCTGTTCGTCATCCTTCTCTAACGCCTGTTACGGTGTATACACACCTCTTTGTCAGGGGACTGGTAAATGTACTATTGGTGTCTTTGTCTTTAAACGAAAACGGCATAAGTTTGTCCCTTTTTCGTTGTTTCTTTTTCTAACGTCAGTTTGTCTTCCTCTCGCACACAGCGTGTCCAGCGTTACAGCAGCGCCATGCATAGTTTTACAGCTGTCAAACTTCAGAAGTTTGCTGTTATTAATCAGCTTTATGTGATTGATTTCGTCGACAAATTTATAGATTACATACTTTTTTATGCCGTATATATTTCAGTCAGAAAATTTTCTTTCTTCTTATAGCACAAAAGCAAGGAAATTGCAATAGTGCAGTACAACTGTTAGCTGTCAGTGTAACGCCGTACTCGCGATTCTTTGTACGGCGAAAGTATGATAAATACAAATGTGTATAAGTGCAGCTATTTATTAGTGACAAGGTGCGATACAAAATTATTTAATGAATATTAATAATTATCAATAACGTAGCATTATAAATGAAAATCATATAATGTGTGTAGGTTATGTTTATCTTTGTGAAAAGTAAGATTATATACAAAGCTTAGTTGAACATAGGATTCAATGTTGCAAAAGTTGACATTATACAAAGACTACAGCTTTGAATAATATACTTGTTTCAATTCCGATAAGTAAAAAAAGGAAAAAAGTTATGATCTTAATGAGTTACTAAATACAAAGTTTTTTCATTGGTTTCAGTTGCACGCCAAATTATGTGAAAAGTGTACTGGAAATTATACATTGATTAAAAGTGATTTTATACCAACTAACAATATAATTGTTATTCACTGAATATCAGTCAAAGATAATATATTAGGAAAAACAGAGTTTTCTTTGCGATCTTGCAAAATAAGGATGGGGTTTCCTCTTATGCAAATGCAATGATGCAATGTTTGTTACATTTTGCTGTTGTTAGAAAACAGATATTTAATTGTGATAAATTAAACATTTTAAGCGTATTAATACAACAATATGAACGTAAATTACCTGATTTAAATACATATGCAATACGGCAATGTTTAGGGGAATATTTTCCAAAAACGTTAAACAAGATTCAAAGTTTAGTTGAACATCAAGTTTCTACAATTAAACGATGCAACTGTTGTCATTATACAAAGACTACAGTTCTCCGTAATACACTTCTTTCAATACCGATAAATAAAAAAAAGAAAAAAGTTATGATTGAAATCAGTTATTAAATACAAAGTTCTTTCATTGGTTGCACTTGCACAATGAATCATGTGAAAAGTGTACAGAAAACGATATATTGATTAAAAGTGAATTTATAATGACTAGATATATTATTGTTAGTCAGTTAATATCAGTTGAAGACGATATATCAGGAAAAACACAGTTTTCTTTGCGAGCTGTCCCAACAACTAAACTTATTATACTTGGACAAATATACAAAGTAGTGAGTGTTGTGTTTCATCATGGTTCATGCATTGAAGAAGGACATTATACGTGTATATGCAGAGAAGGAATGTCCAATACTTGGATAGAAGCTAATGATGCGGAAATTAGGAAAACGCAATGGCCTAGAAGTGCTAAAAATATATATATTATTTTCCTGCAGAAAATTGATAAAAATTAAATATCTTTACGGAATTCTTTTTTTAATTATACGGGACGTACACAATTTCTATAATTACAATTCTCATTTTTAAAAAAAATTCGCAGAATTTATAAAGTAACATTTCGTATTTGTAATTTTTCTACATTATGGTAAAACGAAGTTCGACTTCATCTGCACAAACCACACTTTTATGTATATTTCTTTTCTCTACACAATAAGACAACATAGAATATTGCAAGCTATATCCAATGTTTTTGTATTGTAATGTTGCAGAGTAAAAAAGAAAAATGTTATCACAAATAGTTATATAATGGGGTGGTGGCGGGCTCTCTTTAAGAAAATCTAATTTACATGTACTATTTCCTATGCAAATCTGTTCCTTTACCGTGCAGTATAAAAGGGTTACAACTTTTACAGTTATTTACATTTAATACAAAAGAGAATAATGTGCACTTTAAAACTGATTTAAAAAAAAAAGTAATTTTTTAAAAAGACGCCAAGTCCATGTTTGTACAATTGTGGTATAATCTGTACAAAATAAAGTCAAAACACAATCACTTTATCTTTATATAATAAAAATAATAAAAATTTACTTTACAGTAAAACCGAACAAACAGCTTCATGAATTTCTATAATATAGGGGAGACCAGGGCAAGTTGATACATTTTTCAGTTTCTCATTTCTGCAATTTTTACGTTAGTCGATTGCATAAAAAAAGGTATGCTAAAATATTCTTTGAACCTTCCACTTTGTATATTCTGAGAGAAACTTCTAAACAAATATGTACAAAATAAGTTATAAGACGTTTAGTTGTTGAATGCAAAATGTATCAAATTGCCCCACTGTGGGGTAAGTTGATACTATTGTGGGGCATGTTGATACATGTATAAAATATGTTATTGTTACTCTTAATAACTACTTTTATTACTTGAAATATATTATTTTAGTTATATTGCGTATATAATATACATAAATGAAACAAATATAAAATAAATATCTATTTTAATTCATGGAACAATATAAGGTGAGCAATAAAGAATTAATCAGTCTAAATCTGCGTAGCAATGGATACATATATAATAAGGGACATCTTTGCCACATTTTACGTGAGCCCATTTCATACATGAGTTGCACTGAATCCATTTGTCACCTTGTTCAGTATTTGAAAATGGTTTAAAACAAATTAAACATAAAGCGTCCTCATTTTCTGATTCTGATTCCTTTATATCATGTACGGGTTTATTATTAGTTTTTTTAATTGATCTTTTATTTATATTTTTTTTTATTGCTACATATAGCTTTGATTTCTTCATCACCATCAGTTCTCATTAAAGATTTACGTAATTTTTCCTGTGCTCTTTTTTCTTTTATACATTTTTTATTGTCCTTTAATTTTGCTTCATTTTCAAGTCTTTTTTTTACAGGCGTGTCAGTAAGGATCATTGACGACAGCCTCTTCTTGCCTCTTAAATTGTTTTTCCTTTGGTCAGCTTTGGGATAGGGCCGTAACGTTTTTGGGGTGATAACATTTGGATTTTCTAAACTGGTAGATGGAGTCTCTTCTATTTCACGTTCTAGAATTATAGTAGTTAGTCTTTCTAGATTAGCAGAAGAAGTCTCTTTTATTTCACCTTCTCCAATTATAGTATTTGGTCTTTCTAGACTAACAGAAGGAGTCTCTTCAATGAAAGGGCGATCAGTTACTGAAGAGGACAAAAAATCTTCTTCAGTAAATATATGAGGATTTAACGGCATAATTCCCGTAGCTTGAAACCCTGATACGATATTCTTTTGCGTTAATGCGATAGGCAATATATTTTTAATGATACTAGGAATATCGTAAATTGAAAATGTTTTTCCGGGATTACTAGTCATCCAGTTATCGACTGCAGCAAAATAATATTTTTTAAAAGGCCCATACACTGATCTATCTAGTGGCTGTAATCGATGAGTGGTGTGAGGTGGAAATGATAATAAAATTATGCCATTGTCTTTACAAAAATTAAGTACAGGTATAGATAAATGAGATTCATGATTATCTAGGATGAGTAGACACGGTTTTTCTGTTGAAGATTTTACATGATTATGAAAATGTTCGATAAATTTTAAAAATGATGGACCAGTCATCCATCCCGTTGGATATGCTGTGCCAATACATCCAGCGGGTCCATCTCTAATGAAATGATTTTTAAAATGCACCCTAGGAAAAATAAACATAGGGGGCACTGAATTCCCTATCGCATTTACCGCAATGATCATTGTCACTGTGGTTCCTCTTTCTCCCGATGTAGTTTTGCCTACTTGACGAACTCCTTTTGCAGCAACAATTTTCGCAGGTCTCTGAACTGTTTGTACCCCAGTTTCATCCGCATTCCAGATGTTGTTTTCTGTCAATCCATATCTATCTATGACAGTCTTCAAATTTGTGAAAAATAACTGAATATTCGTTTTATTAAAACTTGTTGCACGACCTAAACTAGTTGCTTCTGGTGTCCTTAAGGCGAGCGTAGGATGTCTTTTCATAAAGCAATTGAACCATTCACTTGTAGCAAATTTAGAATTTTCCCATGTCTTTGGGATTGAAATATTATTTGCAACAGCTAATTCGTACGCTAAACTTCGAATATCTCTCGGCGTTAAGCCGTAATAAATTCTTGAAGAATGAAGAATATATTCCTGTAGTTTTTGCTCTAAATCGTTGTTTAAAATTTGACGGTGATTTGAATAACCTATATTAACATTAGGATCTCTATTTTTTTTATTAATATATCTCGATAGCGTCATTTTATCTATTTTAAAATTAGTTGCACATTGCCTCAGTGATATTGAGCCTTCTTTCATCGTAGCATAGGCTTTTTCAAAAATATCTTGCGATATTTCGCCACGTTTTGTTTTTTTTATATAATTTCGAACCATTGTTCTACAAATAGAAGAAAAGAATTCAATTGAGTAAATGAGAAATAATCGGGGCAAATTGATACACCGTCTCAACGTGCCCCAAAGAAGATGTATCAATGTGCCCCACCAGAGGTAGGAATATAAAAACATCTCTATAAAAAAATAGTGATTATATAAACAAAAGGACAAAACGTAATTACCTTCTCTTGAAATCACTTAATACCAAATCACAGTACTTTATAATAGAATATTTTCTATAGTGTCTCTAGACGGTATGGAAAGCCAACACGAATATTTACTTCGTTGTCGTGGAAACGAAAAAAATTGAATAATAATTATCAATGCCTCTGAACATAGACGTAAATTCCATTGTAAAGAACAATTGGCCAATGAATCCTAGATACCTAGTCATAACTGAGTTACATGCATATGGTGACTAGATAATATCACTGTATCAACCTGCCTCTGTATCAACTTGCCCCGGTCTCCCCTACATTATATTTTTGCAATATTACAATACTGTAAAATACAAACGATTTTCAAATACGACGGGGGTGGTGGCGGGCTCTCTTTCAAAAAATGTAATGTACATGTGAACAATCAGTTTACAATACTGCAAAATAGAAACGTTCTAAAATTATCACAAATAGTCATGCATTTATACCAGAGAACCGTCGTATTATCACGATTTTAAAATACGACGGGGTTGGTGGTGGGCTCTCTTCGCGAAAATGTAATTTACATGTCAACAATAAGTATCGTTTCCCTTGGAAGTTCTGGGGTAAGTGCCATGCCGTCTCTCATGGTCCTTCACGAGATTCAACATCTTTTCCACTTCGTGGCCAGAACCTTGTAGGAAACTCTTAACACAATACGTGTGTTATGCAGCACCATGACGACGGTTAAGTGGCTACACACACCTACTTTGGAAATTGTACGACTGCACTCTCTATCGCGTATTCATAATGAAAATCCGCGACTCTTTCAATTCGTCGCGCCTGGAGTGTCAGGTATCCCCGGTCCTAAGTCCGATGAGAGACATACATACAGTTCCGACATCGGCACCTACAGTATATACATACCTGTACAAATCAGGTCAACATCCCAAATACATTTACCTTGCCATGGTTCTTGTTTGCAAATGTCGTAACACTAACATACATTTATTACTGTACTGTATAAAATAAATGTACTACAAAAAAGAGTGATATCCTAGAAAAATACTTTTTGAAAAAAGTACAAAAAGGCGCCAAGTGCACGCTTCCTAAAATTAAGATATAATCTATACAAAGAAATGTGTAACACAAAGATTATTTTATCTTTATGAAAATATTTACTTTACAAAAATACCGTACTATGAAATTGGTGTATTTCTCTCAATTCTTTATATATGTATTCATATTCTGTCTATAAAAGAGATGATATCACAAAATAGCGCCAAGCAAACAATTTGTATAATCTACCTGCAAAAAAGTTGGCGCTGCTTTTTTGTAACAAACATGTCAAATATTGCAACTTAACGTTACATTCTTGTACAATTTGTTGTTGTACAACAAATTCATTGAAGTTGTGGATGTAACAAATTACAAAAAAGCAGCGCCAACTTTTTTGCAGGTAGATTATACAAATTGTTTGCTTGGCGCTATTTTGTGATATCATCTCTTTTATAGACAGAATATGAATACATATATAAAGAATTGAGAGAAATACACCAATTTCATAGTACGGTATTTTTGTAAAGTAAATATTTTCATAAAGATAAAATAATCTTTGTGTTACACATTTCTTTGTATAGATTATATCTTAATTTTAGGAAGCGTGCACTTGGCGCCTTTTTGTACTTTTTTCAAAAAGTATTTTTCTAGGTAAAACCTACGTCACATCATCGCGCGAGTTACAACCTATCAACAATAACTGCGAGCAATAATGTCCTCCACGTATCATTCACAATATTATCTCCATCCCCAGTGTATCAGAAAATAAAGGACTCAATATTTAAACCGAACAATCGATATAACGAGATACGAGTAAAAAAGGGATTATCAAATACAAGTGGTGAAATCAAGTACGGGATACTTTCGTAAAATCACCCGGTTAATTAAATACAATTTCAATGTTTCAACCTGCCGTTTGCCCGGTCTAGTGCGAAATATATCATTTCAATTTCTATGCAAATTAACGCGTGTGTATTTTGATTATATCAGCCCGACGTTTATTACAGAACCGACCGGCTGCAATTTGTACACCTTTTTCCCTCTTCCGGATCTTCCTCGTCCACACCTTTAGCGACCGGTGCGCCCGGCGTTCGTTTAATAAATGTTAATTACAACGCTTTTTAATTATATTAATGGAGTCAGCGATCCAATTGCGCGCGACAATTTTAATTTATACAATTACCAGCGAAATCCCGACATCCCCTACCGTCTGGATCTTTTGTATCGCGCAGATTTCTCCTTCGTTTTAATCTTATTTCCGTACCGATTAGTAAATGCTGTTTCGTGTCGCGATTTCCGAGGGAACGCGACGAAGGAGAACAAGAAAGAAGGAAAAATGATCGTCGTGCGATTTTCCATGTCCATTCTAGGTGGAAAAATATCATAAATCGTTTTACACTGTTTATAGTGAGTTCAAATATTATTTCAAAACTTAGAATATGGTTTTACAGGGACATGACCGTTGAATTAGTTTTCTATGTTATTATAATGTTTCCAAAATAAAGAAATAAGTTGCATATGTTAAATAAAAGATTTTTGATATGTATGGATATATGTATAGTTATATACAAAATGTATAATAAAATTTATTAATACTATGGATATAACTATATATATCCATACATATCAAAAATCTTTTATTTAACATATGCAACTTATTTCTTTATTTTGGAAACATTATAATAACATAGAAAACTAATTCAACGGCCATGTCCCTGTAAAACCATATTCTAAGTTTTGAAATAATATTTAAACTCATTATAAACATCCCTTACAATAAACAACCCATAATAAAATGTCAATAATATTGTTGGATTAATTATAAATAATTATTAATGAAAACGAATCTAGAGTTGAGAAACACTGTCTTTGGCCTGTATAGGAAAACCGTACTGGCACCATGGAATTTCTAAGTTCCCCAGGGTGAAACTTTTAAAAACATCGGAAATTCTGATGACAGTTCTATTTGCACCCCGAAGAGTTCTATCAGAAGATATTAAGGCCCGGAGACGTCAAATCAAAAACAAAAAAGTTCTAGCCACTATAATGGACTTGTGGTGTCAGCTTCACCATATTTAGCGGTCGGAACTATTGCTAAAATTGATCAGGAACTATAGAACTCTTTGAAAACTATAAAATATGATGATTTAAATAACAATTTTCGCACGATGCGGTGTCACGCGAAGTTGGCACCTCATATTTTCAAGAACTATTTCTGAAACCTATCAGGAACTGTCGAACTATTGCGAATGTAAATAGAACTGTTGCTAAAAGTTTTCTTTTTCAAAAATGAGACGCCCTCGAAACGAGCAGCCTTTGGCAAACCTTCTGGACACGTACCAGGCTTTCCTACATAAAATGGCGACGCAATGGAAAAATGCCCCGCTATACGTCTCGCTCTTGAACCGATCGGTGCAAAGCAAAAAATTACATTTCTAATTCCGAATTCTGTCGTATCATTTCCGTACCCAACAATCCTTCCGCGTGATTCTGTCGCGGAAGAAAAATGATTGTTCGTCACGTGTGTTATTTCGTTCTTAATCGTCTTTTCGCACGACAATTTCAACCACGTTTCACCCCTTCCTCTTTCAAACGCTTTCTTTACGATGGAAACGCTGAATTAACGCGTGATCACAGCAATTCCTCGAGCCGCCTAAAGATTATTAATCCTTTGCACTCCGCTGTCCCTTCTGAGGGGACATATTTAATTTACCAGAGTGTTTTCAAAGACGGCACTTAAGTTTTATTTCTATCGGAACGCAGACAATTGAGGAAAGGAATAAAAAAGCATTTGCAACTCTTTTGTTCCAAAACAGGGCGTTTGGTTTTCGGAAGGTTTGCTGGAAAAGTAGACTAGATTCGATCCTATCCAAAAAACACTCGGAATGCAACGGGTTAATTCCTGGACCCATCATCATAGAAAACCTATGGAGAATTATTTTGTGACTGGAAGAGGAATCACTGTCACTTGGTAGTTTCTTAGAAAAAGATGCAGATGATTGTCTCGTGACAGAAGTAAGTAATTTTGTTGGATGAACAACCGGATGACTCAACGCATTATGGCTGATAAGCGTATCAGAACCACAACGTCCAAAATAACTTACAAGGGAACATCGCAAACCGTCGTTCCCGGATTTAAATGAAACTTTGTGAGTTTATAAAGTGACCCAAGACAAGAATAACGGTATACTTCGTTCGGGCCCAATCACCCTTTAAGGGTGTGAAAACGAACCTAAAAAAAAAATCAAATCGGCACTTTCACTTTTTCGTGTATATTTCATTAAATACAAAAGACAGAAAGAAATGTTTTAAGTAAATGTTTAATGGTAAAATAAACGTTACAAACCTACATGGACTAACGATAAGTTAATCATCAGGTTGTAAGGTTAACCGACATCCCTTCCTCAGCGAAATGATTAAGTTGTATTAGGTTGGTGCATATGAAATGTTCGATTTTGTTTCATTTTTCAATATTCACCTATTTTCACGCATCCTTTTCTAGTTTTCATGAAATATGTATCAACATGATTTTTGCAAAAATCATAAATCGTTTTGATTCTTTGAAGAAAATGTGTAGATTCCAACGATCATTGTTTTGAAATAAGACTGATTTATTGTGATAAATTATTATCATCAAAATTTTTTTAGATTTACGTGTTTAAACGTGTCTTTCTTAAGTTTCAGTGAAGCACGAATAATCGTTATTTTTCCAAAAATTTCTGAAACGAAAATAGAAAACTCGCAATTTTAATCATTCTTATTTTAATTATTAACCCCTTGGCCTACACAGTATCTGCCGATTGCGCGAGCCATAGTAAACAGAAGGTCGGTCGCGCGCCGTGCCATTCAGCTGTTTAGCCGTGTACCCGAACTGGCGCAAAATGTATACTTTTCATGACATGTAATATTTCGGCGCAACAAAAGGAATTGTGAAATAATAAACAACGTTTGGGGACAACTAGTAATTTTAAAAAGTCTGGGGCACAAATTCCTTACCACGAGTCAGACTCATAGTTATAGGCCAAAAGGATTTAACGTCTAACATAAAAATTGTGTGTTTATTTAAAGTTGCCATCACAAATCGGACATTTCATATGCAACAACCTAATACAAGAACCAGCATCTTTAAAGTATTTAGCATTATTCTTTCAACCCTATTGCGATAGCGGTCTGTCCATAACGTATATTTGAAACGCCCGAAATATATCTGTTACTGAACAAATCGTACTCAACGTTTCTCACCCGGATCCCAACAATATTCTCGAGATGTCTCAATTAGTAATTTAAACGTAGATTAGAAAATCCTTTAACACCTGGTGTAACATACATTTAGGGTCCGAAATTTGTTCAATTTTTACCTATATACAATATATGTATATTTCAACTAACTGCAAGAAATAACCGTTTTCATAAAAAGAATGTTCCAACGTCCAGTTAATCAACGAAAAGAAACTGATCCTCGAAAATAAAAAGAATCGCAAATTTTCACGCAGAAAAGGGGTTCTTTTTGCTGATCGTTTGATTCTGCCCGGACAAGGAAGAGGAAGCGACGCGACGGCGGGAAAGACAATTTACGCAGGGGATATCCGGTTTCCCTTAATCCTCCATCCGTCATTGGCAAGCGGACGATATTTCTCCGGGTCGACGTGTTCGTCTTGGACGTAATCGTGACGCATTTAATCGTCGCCGTGGTGTGTCGAATCGATTCGATCCCAGGAGGCCATGGCACGTGTTCGCAGGCGGCCAGTCGTGTTGCTGTTTATGCAACGGTACACGGAAACCTGGCCTCGGCTGTGTTTGTGTGTACCGACGGATCAATCCGGGATTAATTGAGTTACGGTTCGCGGTTTTGTGGCCGGCCAACGACCGCACGGATATATCCGCGGCTTCCGGCCGGGGTTTGTTACCCCAGGGGGACCTGCGACTCCCGCGACGACGATTCCGTCAGCCTTGCCCTCAACGCGCTACGGGATTCTCCTTGAAGGGTTTCCTCGGTCGGGAATAGAAAAAAAGAAAGAAGAAAAAAAACGACCAACTCCCCTGGAGAACGGCTCGAGCTCGTTTGGATTCTAAGTAAGAGATTTTTCAGCTGGATCAAAGCGATCTTTGTATCGTACGCAGGACTCTGGAGTTTCATTAGAATTTATATCAGTAATATTAACACATTGTTGACCGGTCACGAGTAAACTCGTGTTTTGCGATGCCCTTTTTCTTTCGCATCGCCGTTGTTTTCTCTGTTCGCAATTATACAGTTGTTGGTCAGCATAACTCAAGCTTTGTCTCTTGTTTATAGAACCCACCAAGAAAATAAAAGAAGATACAACAAACTGCTGGAAGTAGTCAGATAATGGATAACTGTGGAATGCAGCATTGCACCTGACGCTTCTCGAATTTCCAAAACAGCTCCTTGTAATGATACACCCTTCAGGCTTGCCGGAGAACTAAGAGATCATTTCTTAGGAAAAATAGTCACTGGAAGAAAAGGAAATCCGACTAGAGCGTGTAGAGTATGCTCTTCAAAGGGAAAACGAAGCGAAACTAGATACACATATGTATATGTAAAAGCTGTTGTGTACCAGTACACGTAGGTGATTGTTATTCTGCTTATCATACGATAAAGAAATATTAACTCTTTGGGGCACGGTGGGATTAGAAATGTCTCACCTTTTTGATGCACGGTAATGCATGGTGGGACATTTGTAGACCCACCTCAAAATATTGCAATAGCTGCAAAAAAATAAAATAAAATAAAAAAAAAATTTCTGTGCAACATGGGTCTATTTTATCTTGTGAAATTCTGTGCCACAAAGAGTTAAAAGTTGAATAATAAATCAAATTTATTAAAGTTTATTTATATTGTTTTATACTTCCACATCCAATTACGAAATAATAGCCGGTGACATGAGATAAATTATTATTTAATTATAAATAATACGTAAGTTTTGTCAGACACATTTCCCTCCTTTCATAATCTGAAAGGTGTTTGATCTTTAATATTGAAATTACCGAACTGAAATATTACATATACAGGGTGAGACACTTAAAACCGACCACCTGAATAACTTGGCTGCTATTTGGTGATAGGAAAAAATGCATCAGGCGAAAATTATTTAGTATCGAGGGGCTGATCATCCGATGTTACTAGTAAAAATGGTAGTGCAAGGGGTTAACATTGATACACGACTAATACAAGTGTTGAAAATGATAACCTTGAACATTGATACATGCTCCGTAGCGTTGCTTGACGGATAATACGGCATGTTTCTTCTTATACGCTCTTTCATATCTTCTTTGATTTAATTTTAAAAATACACTTTCTGCTTTAATTTTTGAAGTCCAGAGGTGTTAAATTTGGAGAACGTGCGGGCAATTTATGATATCCTGCACGACCAAAGGAAGTGTTCGATCATTTCCTCGAAGTAAATTATTTTCCATCACAATTGACTTAACCCTTTCGCTACTACGGGCCGCTATAGTGGCCTTCCATAAGATGCCACTGATAGTATTTTCTTTTGCATCATTTGTTTCTGACAACCGAAATAACTAAATGCTTAGCAACCTATATGCCGCAACGCTCCATTCAGCGGAAGTACCACGGCGAAGGGTTCATCCAGACCACGAATGACCTTCCCAATAGGTCATTGTATTCGTCTTGAAATACTCTAATGACCTTCGTATCTCCTTGACGCTTCCACCTGTCAAAAAACTAGTAACATCGAATGATCAGTCCCACGATATCAAACAATTTTGTCCTGATGCATTTTTTCCTATCACTAAGAACAGCCAAGTTATTCAGGTGGCTGGCTTTAAATGTCTCACCATGTATATTTTATATTAAAAGAAAAAATTGGAAAATTCGAACGGTAAGTCCATGTTAAAATTGTTCTGACCGTCGAAGGTCTCGTTACTGCAAGGCTCAACGGCCCTTATCACCCTTTACCATCCATCTTTGATCTTCTTAACAAAGAATCCTTCGTAAAGTAATTTCCCTAATGAGAAAATAAAGAGGACGCATAAGCTGATCGGCTTACTCCTTTTATAAAAAAGTAACTAGCGAGACGACTTCTAGACGGTATCGAAGCTTCAACAACGACGGAACTTTCTCTTCGCCAACAAGATTTTCATTGTGCTTTAAATCCTCGGCAAATAAACGTTATCGAATAAACGTCCAGTTGACACGAAGCAACGAAATGAATCATTTTTATACAATCAACGATGGAAACTCGTGCAGAAACAAAACTCGACGAGAAACGTGTTAAAAAATATATACATAATTAATGGTTAATGAAATGTTACGGGAGACAGCGGTACTCGAAGTTTGAATACGTTATGAAATGTTCTAACGTTCTAAGAAATACATAATGATGCATTTTATTAGTCCACATTATTTATATACATATGTTAGGTTGAGTAATAAGTCCGTTCGTGTTTCTTACTTGTTTGTCATGGCAAATTTTCTTAAATGTAAAGTAACGGATTTATGTGAAATGTGCAATATGTTGGCAATTTCTCTTGTTGTATATCTTGGATTTCGTTCGATTAAATTCCCAATTTCGATCATTTAAGTCCATCTTTATCATCATAAAATTTCCATCTTTATACCTTCTGACCCATCTTCGAATGGTCCGTTTATTAACCTCTTCACGCCCTTGGCCACATTATGTGGACGTTTAGTTTTTTATAATTATAATTATAACGGCCACAAATGTGAACGTTATAATTTTTTGTGAATTTTTATTGCTTTTTGAATTACTATTAATATAAAATGAGTAGATCGTAAAAAAGGAAAATAAATTGAGTCATTTTTTTTTCTCACCATAAAAAAATCGTCCCTGAAGAGGTTAACAACAATATCACCATAAACACTGCAAATTATTTTTCCATCTCTTCCGCCCCTTCTTGCTCTCGAAAATAAAAAAGAACCAAGTGGCAAAAATGAATATTTTGTTCGGTCATTTCAAACACGTACTTTACTCGATCACAAACAAAAAACAACTGACCAACATTACAAATATAGCACATCCAGACCTTACGTAGTTTGATATTATACAATAAAACTTGCAGTCAAAACAAGCAGCAGTTAAACGCAATGCTTCTCGAAGTGCGTACCACCGTCGAGGCGAACGGATTTATTACTCAACCTAATATGTGCATGGTGCAAGCTCTCTGGAATAACTAGAGCCGGTAAACTACGTTTAGTTCCGTTTTCTATCTCGATCCGAGCGATGCAAGCTAACCTTTTGTATCCTCTAATATTAAACAACATCTTATAATCTATCGTGCGTCTTGCCTTATTCCACTACACCTTGACACATTTCAATTCCTACATAACGCTTTAAAATCGCTTCCAAAATGCTTTAAAAATGCTCATGAAATCTTAAACTTTTAGCTAAGACCTTGCGGCTTAACAACCAACGTTCCAAAGCTCGTTGTTCAAGAGACAGCTGATAACTGCGTTGTTGTTTATTCCAAAATAAAGGCAAAAATGATTATCCGAACGAAAGAATTCCACCATAATTCGATTTCCTTAAATCTCTGACAGGTGGACTGCCTACGATACCTTGTCACCTTTCTTTTTTTAATGCTCGTCAGCTGCGTTGGAGGTGTATTCTTTTTTTCAAAGGTCTCTTCTTGATTTACCCGCAATCTTGGCAGGTTGGTAGCCCGGGCACAAAGGTCCGTAGCCCCGGCGCAGGCCGCTTTGGGCGTCGAGTGTAATTGGCGAAATTAATTAACGGTCTATAAGCGAGCGGGTCGGTGTGTCCGTTATCTGGTGTGCGTACACCGAGACTCGCTTAGCCGCCAGGAAGGCTGGTGCGCCGATGTCCTTTTCAGGAGGAGCACAGGACGAGCGACAACGGGTTGTCGGTGAAAATTAACAGGGACAGCATGGCGAGCACCAAGAACCCCTTGGAAATCCCCGCTTCAATGATGTTGCAGGCTAATTTATGCGTGTATCCCGCCCGGCCATTACGTTACGCCCGTTTAATCTTTCAGAGGATTTTGTCTGAGACGTTGTTCGCTGTTAATTTCGTCCTTTACGCTGGCTAATTGGCGAATAATTTGTTTATGAACGGTCGTGTTGTAATATCGTAACAGAATTGCGGGTGTTTCACGATAACTTGGTTCGTTCCTTAGGTCTTGGACGATAGGAATTTTGTTAATTTGGTTAATTAAAGTTTGCCTAGTTTAACACGTTGACTGGTACAGTGAAAAGGGACGTGAGTAGTCAGACACGTTGAAATCTTAATTATTAGGAATACAATCGGCTAATTTTCAAATTTAACCTTCCAATTCGATAGCTAGCATTATTAGCTTAATGTTAACGCTATCCGTGGTTTATTTCATCATTTCGTTTGGTAATTATTTGATTTGGAAAAAATTTCGGGTGCCGGTCACCGGTGACCCCCGTGGCAGCCAACGTGTTAAGAAAATTCATGGATCGGTAAAAAGGTACCAAACGATTCAAATTAGCCATTAGAAGAAACGGTTTACGTAAAATCACAGTGCTAAAATTTATAATTTCAATCGTTGCTACCTCATAGCTTCGGACGTCAAATAATCATCATTGACCATGACACAAATATCATTTTTATCATTTGAACACTCATAAGATGCTGTACTTTGTCAAAAGTGAAGAGTTTTTACAACATGTGTACCTATTCTTACCATAAGGAGTCATTTGACACCTTACGAAATAAACCTTGATTTCCTTTTTTAAATTCTTAATTTATTAAAGGAAATAATTCACAACATAACTTCTGATATCTAATAAAATAATCAAACATATATTTTCCTTTTATTTTTATAAATAATATAAATAAAATCAATTGATTACAGACTTTTTACATACGATTGGTTTCTCCTTCGCTTGATTCCGCTTGGTACGTTTAGTGTTAAGTGTTGTTTTTAATTCCACGACCCAGAATTCAACAGTACAATCTTACAATACCAGCCGAACTTTGAAAAACCTTGCGACGTCGACTGGAGCGAACAAAACATTCTTTAATAAACAAAACAAACATCCTCCAGAGTGAAAATTTAATTTCGATCTTGGTTCGATTTATAAAGCTTCGAAGCGGATCTAAATGCTTCTTGAATGATTTTAAAGTTACTCGTAGGGTCCTGTATCATCGCTTTTAATTTACGACTAGAAATTTTTCTCGTCTCGCGATTTACAAATTCCAACGACAAAATCTTGCGTGACTTCGGGGTGCTTGGAAGTTCGATTGTTTCTTGCGCAAGAATCGCGACGCTTTTTTGGCTTCTAATTTGGCGCCGATCGAGGCTGAAAGCTGCGATTAAAGAGAATCGAACGTGCATCGGTCGCGGCTTATACGCTCGTGTCGCAACGATCTGTCGCTGGCCGTTTGATAAAAAGCACTTAAGCTCCTACCCCGGCCTTTGATCTTGACCGCAAAGGCTCGCGTGTCGCTGGCGATAAATCCGGCTTTTCGATCCCTCGAAACACGAAAAACCTTCGAGTGCTTTTATTTCGTTCGCGTACCCGACACGTTTTCCCTCGCGAATTTCCATTCTTCGAATACGCGAGCCGAGCTTTCAACGACGCTTACCATGTGGCGAACGAAATGATTGATGCGATTGGGTACGTTGGAGATCTTGGAACGTTTTTCTTCTTGATAATTTATGATTTGTGTCAATCATTTGAACCGTTACGCGTGTTTGATAAAGTTAAAAAATAAAAAAGAAAATCCTTTTTCTTTTTCTTTCTTCTTTTTTTGGAAGTTGGATATTTTGGTTAATATTCTTGTAGAATAATTTTATAAGGTTTCATTCGAAAAAACCAATGTCGGGAGTAATTGCTAACATACTAGTTTGGTCATTTTGTAATGTTGGAATCTTGGAATCTTGTAACCTGGTATATAACACTGGAATCTTGTAATGTTGTAATCTTTTAATTTTGTAACGGTGTAATCTTGTAACATTGTAATTTTGTAAGCTTCTAATCTTCTAATTTTATAATTTTGTAATTTTGTAATTTTGTAATTTTGTAATCTTGTAACGCTAGAATCTTGTAACATTGTAATTTTGAAAGCTTCTAATCTTCAAATTTCATAATTTTGTAATTTTGTAATTCTGTAATTTTGTAATTTTGTAATTGAGGGGCCGGATGCAATAAGGGGATACGCGCGAATTTTGGAGAATAACTATTGTCCGCGAGGCTAATTTTGAACATTGTTCGAATTTGGATTTTGACGACTGATACTTATAGAGAATTTCATAATACACGTTTTTTGTTTATAAGTCTAATTTGTAGCTTTTTTCGTTTTGGAATTATTAACGAAAATAATCGGTTTTAAGTAAAATAGATTTCAATGTACTTTTACGTTCAACTCGTAATATCTCGGCCGAATATGAACATTTATCTTTGAAACTTACACAAAATAATCTTTAACATATTTCTCGAGGTATAACAGCTATACAAAGTTTCTAAAATATTTGAGAACCAAATGCTAAATTTTTCAATACATTATCGCCGAATTTGTTGGTTTATTCATTCGATCGCAAAAGTTGTGCTACGAAATTTCGAATCATAAATTTGGACCTATACTATAATCTTGTGTATTAGTTAAGGAAGTTTTGTGGAAAATGCTAGATCTTTAGATATTGAGGTTGCAAAGATATGGTGATTTATAATGGATGCGTTTACGTATCGCTCAAGGAGTCCGAGCCATTCGTCATTATACGAGACGGAGGCCGCAACAATGTATTAAAATTAACGATATTTCTTTAGAGAAATACATTTTTATTGTGTTTTAGTGACATTCAAGAATTAGAATATCATTGAAAATCAATAAAAATTTATTGTTCATACTTACTGTGTTATTTGTCAATGCATTAAGATATGCTAGTACGAACAATAAATTTTTATTGATTTTCAATGATATTCTAATTCTTGAATGTCACTAAAACACGATAAAAATGTATTTCTCTAAAGAAATATCGTTAATTTTGATACATTGTTGCGGCCTCCGTCTCGTATAATGACGAATGGCTCGGACTCCTTGAGCGATACGTAAACGCATCCATTATAAATCACCATATCTTTGCAACCTCAATATCTAAAGATCTAGCATTTTCCACAAAACTTCCTTAACCAATACACAAGATTATAGTATAGGTCCAAATTTATGATTCGAAATTTCGTAGCACAACTTTTGCGATCGAATGAATAAACCAACAAATTCGGCGATAATGTATTGAAAAATTTAGCATTTGGTTCTCAAATATTTTAGAAACTTTGTATAGCTGTTATACCTCGAGAAATATGTTAAAGATTATTTTGTGTAAGTTTCAAAGATAAATGTTCATATTCGGCCGAGATATTACGAGTTGAACGTAAAAGTACATTGAAATCTATTTTACTTAAAAACGATCATTTTCGTTAATAATTCAAAAACGAAATCAGCTACAAATTTGACTTATAAACAAAAAACGTGTATTATGAAATTCTCTATAAGTATCAGTCGTCAAAATCCAAATTCGAACAATGTTCAAAATTAGCCTCGCGGACAATAGTTATTCTCCAAAATTCGCGCGTATCCCCTTATTGCATCCGGCCCCTCAATTTTGTAATTTTGTAATTTTGTAATTTTGTAATTTTGTAATCTTGTAATTTTGTAATCTTGTAATTTTGTAATCTTGTAATTTTGTAATTTAGTAATTTTATAATCCTGTAATCTTGTAATGTTCTAATCTTCTAATCTTGTAACATTTAATTTTGTAATTTTGTAAATCTGTAATTTTGCAATTTTACAATTTTACAATTTTGTACTCCGATAATCTTGTAACCGTGTAATTAATTGATCCACTAACTTAGTACCTCAATTTAACAATTTCGTAATACAATAACAGCTATCTAATAATCGATTTCAGTGTCGATTCGATTTATTAACATATTTACTATCAACGTCATAGATACGTCTGTTTCTATTTTTTTTTTTTTTCATATGGAATCTAATTTCTTAATTCACTTAAAATTGTAATATTACAATCAGAATGTTCCTAAATTCTTCCCATTTTGTTTTTTTCCTTCGAGTTTCTTCGGTTATGTTTATAAACCACACAGAGTCAAGTGAATTTATTTTTCCTTTATTTTTCTTCCTAATGGACCGATGGAAAGTTCGGAAGGAAAGAGAGAGAGAGGGAGCTAAAGGGAATCGCGATAATACAAAAATCGATTGGCAATCGGGATCAAGCGGTATCGCAGTTCTCGAAAATGCTGGCCATCGAAACTACACACGGTCCATTTAAATGTAATTCAACGTTGTTCGATTCGGGTAGAATGAACCGAACCGAGAGTAACGTTCAAACGAATTGTTATCGCACGAATCGACAAACTATAGGAGTAAATCAAACACTCGTCGGAATATGTACTTCGAAAAAAACGCTCACCATCGCGTGTATCAATCGAGCAAATAACTGAGGACAATTCTTCAAATCTTTTCCATACTTTAAAAATAAAAAACAAACATTGAAATTTATTATCGTGATTGTAACGAATACTTGTCGAATAAAAGTAAGCAAAATTCTAAATTATTCACACATAGATAATCGTCAAAGAAAAAATTATTTAATATTTCCAAGTTTGGTTCGTTTGCGATTTCTATTAGAAATCTTTCCAATTTTAATATATTTTGATATTATATTTTAACTTTTCACACTTACATATCATACTTGATTAAAAAATACTGTTTTCCAACCAAACCCTACCCTAACCAGACCCATAACCAAGTAACGAATAATTGTCGAATAAAAGTAAGCAAAATTCCAAATTATTCACACATCCGCGAAATAAATTTTTTACTTGATAATTGCCAAAGTAAAAATTATTTAGCTCATTTGCGGTTTCTATTAGAAATCTTCCCAATTTTAGTTCCCACTTACCGTACTTAATTAAAAAATACTATACAACCTAACTTTATTACTGTTAATAACTGAACGAACTGAAATTGTTAAAAAAGAATGATAGGAAAATCGTGAGATGATCTGAAAGTCACGTAAAGGATAAATAATGGCGATCACATTGAACGGTAAAAATTAATTAAACAAACTCGCAGTCGGCGAACGAACCAACCATTTGTTGAAGCTGATTCATGTAACTGCGTCGATGTAATCTTGCCCGGTACTTCCGTGTAAATTCAACGATCGAAGATCAGATACGTTATCAACGAAACCAATTAAGCAGTATTGTAAAATTAACGCAAACCTTCCATGGAAATTCGACGATTAAAAATCGCACGTGGTATCGGCGAAAGCAATGAAACAGAAAAATTAAGCACTCGTTCGTTTCATTCGAATCTCCTCGCCCGAATGACGTAACAACAGTGGTTGTTGTTATTAAATTTCAACTGTTTCCAACACTTTATTTACACGACGTGCTTTGACAAACAGTCGAAGAAAATTTTCTTTCTCAAAATCAAAGAAACATGAATTACAGTCGAAGTTAGATTAATTTTTACTGGGTTAATCAGTACTCTCGATTGTCGATTATTATTTCAAGAAAAAAAGTCGAAAGCAAAGCTAACTCCTCCCCAATCTTTGATCACCGTCAAATTACAAAGCAACAGTGTCTATTATCTTAATTTAAAACATTCAACGTTCCAATTTACGAAAGCCAATCCGAGGTACTCTCGATTTACTACGAGAAACAAAGGGTCAAGGTAACGCGTGAAATTCTCGTTACAACGTAACGAGACGAAACGGCACAGAATTCGGCTTGCAAAGGGCTCAGACGCACATTATTATCGAAACAAAGGCAAAATCATCGATGCAAAGTGAAACACGATGGCGGCAGGGCAATCGTAAGCCGAGTTCGTACAGTTGAGCAAATGAAACCGCTAATGTTATAGTATTTATCGTGGAATTAATCGCGACGAATGGAAGCCCGTCGATCGACGATAAACCGTACCCTGATTACGGCCAACAGAGACTCTACCGTGATCGCGTTTATATCGGATTAAAGCGGCCGGCCATTTCCATTTGACGGAAAACATTTGGCCTTTTGGCTGGCTATTATTTCGCAAATGAGTTTCAACGTTCAATCGTTTCAAGTTGTACACAAAGATTCATTTCCTTTCCCATTTCTTCGCAATCTTATCCTTTCATCTGCTGTTACGATTCGAAGGAGGATTTACTTGTTATCGCTTGATCATTTTTTTTTAAACTAGTTCGTAGGATTGTTCGAGACTGATCGCGTTGAAAATTCAAATTGGAAGCTTCGGATCGAGTTAGCCGGAATTAATCGAGGCACGCGGCTAAAGCTCGTACGCGTAAACGATCTAAGCAAATCGGACATCCGCGAATGTTCCTTGTTGAGTGCAACTGCTGCTGACTCGAAGCTAGTCGAGGGCCAATCGACATTCCGATCCTAGCAATACCGACCATCCGTCCGGCGTTTTCATCGATTCGACGTCGATCATCTGTCTGGAATTAAAATCAATTTCGTCCCTCGTCATTTGCAAATATAGACACTGCCGCTCAAAAGTATGTGGACACCTAGCAATTTCATGAATGTAATTGAGGGGCCGGATGCAATAAGGGGATACGCGCGAATTTTGGAGAATAACTATTGTCCGCGAGGCTAATTTTGAACATTGTTCGAATTTGGATTTTGACGACTGATACTTGTAGAGAATTTCATAATACACGTTTTTTGTTTATAAGTCTAATTTGTAGCTTTTTTCGTTTTTGAATTATTAACGAAAATAATCGTTTTTAAGTAAAATAGATTTCAATGTACTTTTACGTTCAACTCGTAATATCTCGGCCGAATATGAATATTTATCTTTGAAACTTACACAAAATAATCTTTAACATATTTCTCGAGGTATAACAGCTATACAAAGTTTCTAAAACATTTGAGAACCAAATGCTGAATTTTTCAATACATTATCGCCGAATTTGTTGGTTTATTCATTCGATCGCAAAAGTTGTGCTACGAAATTTCGAATCATAAATTTGGACCTATACTGTAATCTTGTGTATTAGTTAAGGAAGTTTTGTGGAAAATGCTAGATCTTTAGATATTGAGGTTGCAAAGATATGGCGATTGATAATCGATGCGTTTACGTATCGCTCAAGGAGTCCGAGCCATTCGTCATTATACGAGACGGAGACCGCATCAATGTATTAAAATTAACGATATTTCTTTAGAGAAATACATTTTTATTGTGTTTTCTTGTATTATTGTGTGTTAGTGACATTCAAGAATTAGAATATCATTGAAAATCAATAAAAATTTATTGTTCGTACTAGCATATCTTAATGCATTGACAAATAACACAGTAAGTATGAACAATAAATTTTTATCGATTTTCAATGATATTCTAATTCTTGAATGTCACTAAAACACAATAAAAATGTATTTCTCTAAAGAAATATCGTTAATTTTAATACATTGTTGCGGTCTCCGTCTCGTATAATGACGAATGGCTCGGACTCCTTGAGCGATACGTAAACGCATCGATTATCAATCGCCATATCTTTGCAACCTCAGTATCTAAAGATCTAGCATTTTCCACAAAACTTCCTTAACTAATACACAAGATTACAGTATAGGTCCAAATTTATGATTCGAAATTTCGTAGCACAACTTTTGCGATCGAATGAATAAACCAACAAATTCGGCGATAATGTATTGAAAAATTCAGCATTTGGTTCTCAAATGTTTTAGAAACTTTGTATAGCTGTTATACCTCGAGAAATATGTTAAAGATTATTTTGTGTAAGTTTCAAAGATAAATATTCATATTCGGCCGAGATATTACGAGTTGAACGTAAAAGTACATTGAAATCTATTTTACTTAAAAACGATTATTTTCGTTAATAATTCAAAAACGAAAAAAGCTACAAATTAGACTTATAAACAAAAAACGTGTATTATGAAATTCTCTACAAGTATCAGTCGTCAAAATCCAAATTCGAA
This sequence comes from Stelis phaeoptera, assembly GCA_943735885.1. NCBI lineage: Eukaryota > Metazoa > Arthropoda > Insecta > Hymenoptera > Megachilidae > Stelis > Stelis phaeoptera. Next base: position 21,020,806 of record OX030930.1, read on the forward strand.
CAATGTTCAAAATTAGCCTCGCGGACAATAGTTATTCTCCAAAATTCGCGCGTATCCCCTTATTGCATCCGGCCCCTCAATTTATAATGTATGTAATGTAATATGTATGTAACATATGTGGGTGTATTGAATCGAGTAATAAATATTTTCACGGTGGGTATAATATCACATTATATTCTGCTGCGTGCGAATGAATTGTAATGCTTCTTTCGTCTGGGGGTCGATACTGTAATTCAAGTGACCGCACTCCTCGCATTTTCATCTCACTGTAACGTCGAAGTGAGAATGAGAAATCACTAGATTAGAAATGTGGAAAAAAATGTTTTATCGAGAACTGTTACTGTGCCATATGGACATTCGGCAAGCGGCGAAATGATAAAATGAATAATAAAGTGAATAATTGAATTCTAGAAGGCTATTACTGTTACTGATTAAAGAACGTGGAATACCGAAAAATATTACGAACATCCAAACATTGATTCACGCCTGTCGAGCTAGCCCCCCCACTTTGCAAAAATAAAAAAACAAATACATGTAAATTATGAGCTATTTATGAGCTTTCATATTCTGCAAATCAAAAATTTTGAGCTCGTCAAACAAAGCAGGAATTTGAAAATTTCAGTGGGGGGCTGAGTCGACGTCGACTCAGCCCCCCCACCCCTTAAAAATAGACATATCGGATCGCTCTTTGCGGCAGAATTAGGAGCTATTTATGAGCTTTTAAGACAATATAATTCAGATTTTTGAGCTCATCGTTTTAACCCTAAAACAGCCCCTTAAATAATTTAACTGAAGAGAGAACTACACTTAAAATTAAAAAATTTAATTCTTTTGCAGATAAATATTGTTTATTGATTTAAGAGCTCTCCGGATACGTATTTTGATTATTGACTCACAACCCCTAATCAAAATATTTAAGGGGTGGTTTTAGGGTTAAAACGATGAGCTCAAAAATCTGAATTATATTGTCTTAAAAGCTCATAAATAGCTCCTAATTCTGCCGCAAAGAACGATTCCATAATCTTATTTTTACGGAATTGGGGGGGGGGGGGGGGGCTGAGTCGACGTCGATTGAAATTTTTAAATTCCTGTTTAGTTTGACGAGCTCAGAATTTTTCATGTGCAGAATATGAAAGCTCATAAATAGCTCAGAATTTTAATACCTGAAAAGAATTAAATTTTTTCATTTTAAGTGCAGATCTCTTGTGCTTGGGAGACAAGGGGTGGTTTTACCGTAAAGGGGTTGCACCACAATAATCAAAATACGTATCCGGAGAGCTCTTAAATCAATAAACAATATTTATCTGCAAAAGAATTAAATTTTTTCATTTTAAGTGTAGTTCTCTCTTCGGTTAAATTACTTAAGGGGTGGTTTTAGGGTTAAAACGATGAGCTCAAAAATCTAAATTATATTGTCTTCAAAGCTCATAAATAGCTCCTAATTCTGCCGCAAAGAGCGATCCGATATGTTTACTTTTAAGGGGTGGGGGGGCTGAGTCGACGTCGACTCAGCCCCCCCACTGAAATTTTCAAATTCCTGCTTTGTTTGACGAGCTCAAAATTTTTGATTTGCAGAATATGAAAGCTCATAAATAGCTCATAATTTACATGTATTTGTTTTTTTATTTTTGCAAAGTGGGGGGGCTAGCTCGACAGACGTCATTGATTCGTTTGGTTATAACGGATTATTCACAGTACCGTGCCACAGTATAAGATTATTTTTTTATCACAGATTTTCTCACAGATTTATTCACAGAAATAAATTATAAAGCATCATCCTCTTCATCGCCAAGTAATAAAATATAGCAGCCATATAAATTGCCATTTTTATTACTTACAATTAGTTTTTTATGTACTTTCAAGGGGAATTCTTTCGGAAATTTATATGAAACAACGACATTTAATATTATTTCCCTCTCGCTCTATCTCTCAATGCCTCTCTCTCTAATCTCACCATCCGACAAGAAACTTCTTACCGAACAAACTCCCTTGAGATGGCTCGCATTTTCACTATAGTGAAAGTTACGGAATCAAGAATTGCGAGTTGGCTCGCATTTTCACCGCGAAAAAAGTTACAGAATCGACCCCCTGTTTCACGATGACTGCATCGTTTTAGTGTGGTCTACAATGTTTCGCAACACGATCCGCTACGAAAAAGCATGAAACACGAATGCAGGATGGCTTTTCCTTCCCATCGAGATCAGTTTTGTTTCGGATATTTAAGATATTTAACACGTTGACTGCCACGGGGGTCACCGGTAACCGGCACGAAAAGTTAAATTTGAAAATTAGTTGATTGTATTGTTAATAATTAGGATTTTATCGTGTCTGATTACCCACGCCCGTTTTCACTGTGGCAGTCAACGTGTTAATAACACGTGTTAATAACACGTTGGCTGCCACGGGGGTCACCGGTGACCGGCAGTCGAAATTTTGTACAATCAAATAATTCCCAACAGAAATGATAAAATAAACCACGGATAGCGTTAACGTTAAGCTAATAATGCTAGCTATCGAATTGAAAAGTTAAATTTGAAAATTAGTTTGAAAATTTGTTAATAAATTCTTTCACATTGAAGGAAAACGACATTTCTTTTCGCTTTATCTAATATTTCATAAAAACTTGAATAGGATGCGTCGAAATAGGTGAACATCGTAAAATGAAAATTATCCGTGAAAGAGGAGATTCTAAAGCATCCCAAAAGCAGATTTAAAAAATTGATGAAACAAAACCAGACATTTCCTATGCAACAATCTAATATTTTTCAATCTTTTCCTTTTCTTGTTTTTCTCTATCAGTCCTTCGTATTCGCATCGTGAATTCGATTTTTTCATTCAGTGGCCTCGGTGAGTACGCTACGCTATTTCCAAAAGTCGAATTCACTTGGAAAATTGATGCATCAACCGGCGTGCGACGCAGCGTAAAAGGCAAATCCTAGCCTGGAACTATGTATTTTCTTTTTTTTTTCTTTTTTTTTACTTTTACAATTTCACAATTTTCGCGTCTGTAACGACGAGGACAGCCGAGGTGCGAAGAGGTAATTTTCTTGCCGGTGATAACACGAGACACGCGCTCCACAGAGGATCGTCGACGAAAACGGTCGACAAGTTATCAGAATATTGCATTCAAATTTCCTTCTCTTTCTCTATTTTTCGTCGCTGTCTGGCATTTCTTCCGTTCTATCAACGAAATTAGAAAAAAGAAAAGCACAACGGACGACGAAAGTCGATTCGACACGCGAGAACGAATAATAAAACGAAAGAATCAACTTTTCGTTTGATTTCCCGCGGTCTGATTCTTTTTCATCGGACAAGGTGGAATATTTTCGATTCGCGACTCGAATAAAAAATCACGGCGGAATTGGAATCATTCGAAAATGAATATTCAACAAATTGAACGAACAAGAACAGAGTAAGTTCAACTTTTGTCTTTGGGAATAATTCAAGAGTTGTACTCGCGGAACAATCGGACACGATTATTCCCCCGTCGAATAAATAAATCACTGTATGCATAATTCTGCATCGAATGGAAGCATTCCATCGTGATACCCCTTGGAGTAACTATCATAAACGGATCGTAGCCATGCTTCCCGACGATAAACAGAATAAGAGAGCGTCCCGAGTAACGCGGAGCAGGAAATACGAGGCGAATAAAATCAAGGAAGAGAAACGGAGTTTTTAGCTTTTGACTACTAGCGGATGGATTTCGAGGGTGGCTGGTATCGGCCGACCAGACGAACGTATCTATTCCAACGGAATAAATTCTTGGGAAATATTTGTCGAGCTCTCGTAGCCTTTCGAGAAAAGGATATACTCGATTCCACCGGAGGACGTTTCGCCATGGAAATTCTTATTTAATACCGGCGAGGTAACGTGTCCGGCTTTCAATGAATTCCGGATCTTTCGATTCTTATCTCTCCGTGCGATTCGTTTTGTGAAACGATGCTTTAATTACTGTCGGATGTTGTATTCCTTTGAGGTTGTTTGTTTTGTTACGTATACCTAATAATTTACAACGATGAGCGAGAAGTATGTGGACACTTTCTTAAGTATAATAAGTTCCTAAATATAGTTATAAAATTGCCACAGTGAAAACGGACGTGTGTAGTCAGACACGTTGAAATCCTAATTATCACGTTGGCTGCCACGGGGGTCACCGGTGACCGGCACCCGAAATTTTGTACAATCAAATAATTAACAAAAGAAATGACGAAACAAACCACGGATAGCGTTATCATTAAGCTAATAATGCTAGCTATCGATTTGAAAGGTTAAATTTGAAAATTAGTTAATTATATTCTTAATAATTAGGATTTCAACGTGTCTGAATACACACGTCTGTTTTCACTGTGGTAGTCAACGTGTTAAACATCCAAACATTACTAACAGAATTCCAATTTGGCGATTAAATTCTACCTTACATCACCCTCCAATAATTCCATCCGTTAAAAATATTTCATACAATTTCGAAAGCCTTCCGGCTACCTTTTGACTTTCAAATGTACGTTGATTAGGCTTTCGCATCCCCGAACTTCTAAATAATAACGTAAAGTACACCAGCCTCGCGTTCCAATATCCCTTTCAAATCAACCGCCGCTATATTTCGCTAATATTTTTTTTTTTTTTTTTCAATCCGATCGATATCGACCCCCCTGCCCCCTCATCTACTATCTTTGTACCATCAATCAAGCCCGGAATTGGCCATCGTTTCGCTGGAAAACCTGTCGGTATGATTTCGAACCCCCGCAAAACATCCTGCTCGTTAAAACAATGCTCGTTAAATTCAGCAGAAAGCCAAAATTCACGTCAGTCAGACCAGTCCTTTTCGTCGATTCGTTCATACAAAACCTGCTGCCTGCTACGACCGATATAACCTCCAATGTTCAATTTTCTTTCTCTCTTCGTTCTTTTCTTTTTTTCCATTTTTTCATTTTCATCAGACCGAAACCCATCGAGTTCGATATGAAAATCGAAGAAGACGCGGCACGATAACAAGACACTCTTTCATAAAGATACTCGTATCCTCTCAATTAACATCTGTACCAAGGATACTGGGTCGTCGAAGACCCAGACTCACAATCTCTTTTAACTTACGATGGATTTAAATATCGCTTGGAAGAAATTTTTAAGCTTCATAAAAATATAGTATTTTCAAGTTTCGAAAAATGTGATATTCGGAATTCTTGAAAGTATAATATTTCAAGGTTTCGAAGTTTCTTAGGGACCTGAAATGTTTTACGATTAAATAATTCACAAGAGGAACGATAAAATAAACCACGGATAACGTTAATATTAAGCTAATAACGCTGGCTGTTGAACTGAAAGGTCAGATTTGAAGATTAATTGACCGTGTCGTTAATAATTCATAATTAGGTTTTTACCGTGTCTGACTACATACGTCCGTTTTCACAACAGTCCCTAATTTCAATATTCCCCAATGCAATTTCCCCTAGTATAAATAATCACTAACGTCTATATTTCCTAGTGTAGTTATCCTTAGCGTCTATATTCCCTAGTCTTATAATATCTTGGATGAATAATCCCTAGTGTCAATATTCCCTAGTGTAGTTATCCAAAGCGTCAATACTCCCTAGTGTAATTTTGCAGGTTGTAATTTTCCCTAGTGTAATTATCCCTAGCGTCTATATTCCCTAGTCTTATTATACCTAGTTTCAATTTTCCCTAGTGCCATTTCCCCTAGTGTAAATAATCACTAACGTCTATATTTCCTAGTGTAGTTATCCCTAGCGTCTATATTCCCTAGTCTTATTATACCTAGAGCTAACAATCCCTAGTTTCAATATTCCCCGGTGCAATTTCCCCTAGTGTAAATAATCACTAACGTCTATATTTCCTAGTGTAGTTATCCCTAGTATTTATATCCCCTAGTCTTGTTATACCTTGGATGAATAATCCCTAGTTTCAATACTCCCTAGTGTAGTTATCCCTAGCGTCTATGTTCCCTAGTCTTATAATACCTTGCATGAATAATCCCTAGTTTCAATACTCCCTAGTGTAACTGTCCATAGTGTTACTACTCCCTAGTATAATTTTGCAGGTTGTAATTTTCCCTCATATAATTATCTCTATATTCTATATTTCGTCTATATTCCGTAATCTTATTATACCAAGGGTCAACGATACCTAATTTCAATATTCCCTAGTGCAATTTTCCCTAATGTAAATAATCCCCAGTATCAATATCTCCTAGTACAATTTTCCCTAGAAAATAGACCATATTGTTAATAATTCACTAGCGTAATTATCCCTAATTCATCAGAGACTGCATCTTCAAAGCAGGATGTTGCCCTCTTCTGAATGGTATTTCCTCCTTCGACGAAAAAGAAAAAGTGGAGAGCTTAATTCAGAAAAGGACGATTGTTCAAATTTCTTGTTTATCACAAAGTTCGTCTGTTAAAACCTGAAACACCCTGTACAGAGTGAGGCGCAACGTTCAACAGTTTCGTTTCGAAAATCAAAAAAGGTCCGTAACGACACGCTGTTAATTAGTACGGTAACGAGTTCGCGAAATAAAAAAAGACGGCCGTCGAGCTAAGTTCCAAGATAATGTTTCATTCCAGGACCCGCGAAAACTAACTGTAACCGTGGGTATACAAAGAAACGTGACGAGTAAAAGGGGTTGAAAGGGCCGAGCGAAGCGTACGATTTACAGCGGCTAATTTTCAACTACCAGAGGATTTCCAGTCGAATCCCGTGTGTTGCAGGAAAACCAAGAAAATCTCTTCTCCCTTTTCCTATTTCGCTTCCTTCCACATGCGCGCCGGATGAAAAGGAATAACGGCTAAACTATGAAAATATTTTTCCACGGGATCCTCTCGTGTCTCGATTTCCAACGAATTTCGCGAAGTTTACGTTCGATGTCACGCCCTTTCTTTTGTATCGTCAGGATTTTTACACGTTCGCGATAAATTTGGAATTTCACACGTTCGCGAAAATAAGTCAGATAATCAAGCCCCTTTGCGATATTAATTCATAATTAATTAATATTGATAGGGGAAAGGGTGGTATTAAGATCTTTTGATGGTAAGTTTATTGTATAGTAATAAAAATACGATACACTGCTAGTTGTTTACGTTAAATATCAAAGTTAAGTTGATTTTGACTGGAAATCTTAAAATTTACTGTGCAAAGGATTGATAATAATAATTAACAGTTTATCTACGAAAATCGATTAATAACCTTTCAATATTTTCGATGATTGAGTGAATTAATAAAGTCAATTAATAATCCTTTGATTATTATTTCCGTGTGCAACACTGTTGAAATACTGAAAGCTAATTATATGTATGGTAATTTCTATTACCATACACAGTAATTAACCCTTTGACTGCGGCATGATCCGACAAAAAGTCATCAAAAATTATTTTCTTAAAATCAAAGAAACGAAAATTATAGGCAAAGCTTAGTTAATTTTTACTTGAAATCTTACCATTTACTGAGCGTATATATACGCCTTTCGTATATATTGGTAGACTCGTGAGAGCGTAAAGGTTAATATCAAACATAATTACCATTAAGTTATAAAACAACGGTGCTTATTTCTCTACTTTCAGAGTGATAGATAATGCGGTAAGTAAACCGTTAATTAGCATTTCTGGCTAATTACCAGTAGCGTAGAAAGAAGGGGGGGGGGGGGGTCTACCGTGCCCCGGGGGCCACTCGCAGAGGGGCGCCAAATGGTCTCCATGATAAACAAGATCCATTTCTGGGAGATATATTTTAAATTAATAATCATTGTAATATAATTAATTATTTCGTTTCTGCAGTAAATCAATCAAATATCTCCGTATACAAAACGTTTTTAATACAAATTCTATATATTATATTACTATTACGTATTTCTGGAAGGGGGCGCCAGTTATGTTCGCTACGCCGCTGCTAATTACACGTAAATAATGCGTTCTGCGTGGAGATAGATTTAATAGAAATAACATAGAATATTTCACGAAATAAGAAAAACTGATCCACGATGGTACCTTGAATCGAACATAAACGAATCAAAATTTGTACGTTCCTAAAATCGAAATTAGTACAACTTTCAGTTATCCAATTTCCCCGCCCCTTTTTCCTACTTCTGCTTCGTCAAAGGGGAAACATTTAAACAGTGTCTAGAGAGTTTATCGTAGCTAGACGTTTATTCAGACGACGAGTAACAGATTCACTCGAGGCGTGCATTTCCGGCATCGAGGACGCTGTTCCAGAACTCCATCGGTGGGAAACTTCGTATTTTATCTAACGCTCGTTGCGAAAATGTAGTCGGTTAACTGTGCGCGCCTACACGACCGTATTCCATATTCGAGTCCGCGGGTACAGGGTGTTCTGTTTCAATCCGTAAATGGATGTGTGTCTCTGAGAGTACACGTTCGATCGGACAAAAAAAAAAAGGAAAGGAAAACAACGAAAAAAAAAAGAAAGAAAGAAAATATTCGAAGATTGGAGATGGTTCTTGAAAAATATTAAAACGTCACAGAGATGTGTTATTTATATCATTTCGGTTCACGTTCGTATGTATTAAATTTTTCGTTTGATCAAATGTTTCGTTAAACTCGAAACTCGGCTCCGTTTAACTGATGCTTTTTAAACTTTCATACAGGCTTTAATTAAGACCGTTACTTAACGCTTCGATGGTTGCAAATATTTTTTTCGGCAAATTTCTAGTGAAACGTAATCCGAGGATTTCAGTACTTTTTTTTTTTTTTTTAAGGGAATCGTTAGATGAATCTACAGAAGAATTAAGTGTCATACTTTTTGTTACACAAAGTATTTTGTCTTATAAATTAAACGATCGTTTTCTGTTTATGCTCGGAGACCACTCCTAACGTTCAAAGGGTGCTTTCTACCCTTAAACCCGCATTATTTTTCCATGTTCTACAAGTATGCAAAGTTTCATTCAAATCGGTGGCTTCCGTAAGTCTCCTTGTGAGTGGCTTCAATTTTCTATAATCAAATTGTTAGAAAAGTCAGGGGTAGGTCACGTGCATTTTGTCAACGCGCTACCCCCTTTCAAAGAAAAGTTCCTTGAGGGTGGAGGGTGCCGTAAATGGACACGCTGACGAAGGCGTCCTGGCAGGCTAGAAAAAGCATTCTTGCAACGACCATCGGTTCGTGCAGGTCTCCGAATAAACGTGTAAGTTTTATTTTATTTAAAACGCCCACTTTCATTCAATAACCGTTCCTCATCCTTACAAAATAACTAGTCAAATCGAAGAGAACGCGAATCAATAACAACAAGCTAATAATTAATCTTAAAACTAGCCTTAACGTCTACATTTGAAAATTCCAGAAAGAATTTGTCGAACAAAATCCAGCGCAAAAAGTGTAAAAAAAAGAAAAGAGAAACAGTATCGTGAAAAAGTAGAAAGAAAATCGAAGACAAAACGGTAGGTTTATCGAGTGGTGGTAGGTCTAATCGAAAATGGTGCTCGAAGGATACGTGGTCGGCATAACTTGGTGTCCTTGTTTGGACTGGATAACCAACCCACCTCTCGCCCAATGAACTAACCATGGTTCTGTTTTTGTTTATCCAGCATCGATATCGGACAGTGCCGAGAGAGGGTTGGATCGGGTGTCGACTTTTGTATCGAAAATCAACTCCTGCGGCAACCTCTGGTTGGTTAAACAGACACAACCTTCATCCCCATCTGATTCTCTTCTTCTAATCCCTTCTGTCTGCTGCGTACGGGTACACACCGGTTCATAAACGTCCTTTAGAATCGAACAACGTTTCTTAACCCTTTGTAATCGAGTGCGACGTATTCGAAGCATTGAAATTCGTATAGAAATATCTAAGTATCGCCTGAATAATATTTATTGTTAAAAGAATTATAAATTCGAAAAAAAAAACTTGAATAGCTAGAAATTGTCAGAAAACTGTAAAAAGTATCTTTCGTAGATTTAAATAAATCGAGTTAAAATCCTCCAAAATTTTAAACATTCTGTAAGATAATTAACACACACTTTGTTACTTATTGTTAGATTCTTTGAAAATTTCGAACGAGATAATAATAAAATGAAATGAAAAATAAGCTAACAAAGTTATTGGGCGGACTCGTACACTTCTGAACGTGGGTGTACGTTTCCCTGTCTCTGGTTCTCTTTCGTCGAGCGAGTAAATTCAATACCTGGTTGCATTGAGAGCTTAATACACCGTTCCCTGCGTAATTTATGCAAAGATGAAGACACTCCGTCGTGCATGCAGTATGCCCGAAGGGATTAGCTGTTGCTCCACGGGTGTTGATGATGCTTTATGAGCAGGATTTTCCGCGGAATACCACCAAAAATAATATCCATCGAACGGTTTTAATCGTTTCGACGAAAAAGAATATAACAGAATATAAAAATTGTAACATTATAACATTCTAGCAATATTAGACACTTTAGAAGCAATTAGTTTTGATAATAATTCAAATATCAAATAACTAGGGATTATTAAACATTACTAGACAATGCAGTTTTCCTTACCTCTTTTTCTAATCGTTAAAATATTAACTATTGTAAGAATAATAAAGCTAAGCGTTAGAAGGCGTTAATAGACAAAGCGGTTTTCCTGCCTCCTTCCTTGATTATTAAAAATACTAATTGCGATTCGAAAGTTATTCGTTCTATAAAAGCTCCCAAAACACAATTCCCTCGGTAACCACTTTTTCGAAAAAAAAATTGTATAAACACAAGAACCATCGATTCGATGAAACATGTAGCCATCATAGTTTTAAGAATCATGTGAAAAATTATATTCATGAATATATTACGTTAAAAGTTAAACGTGCCAGATTGCTTGCTCGCTAACAAGATTCTCATCCCATTTCAAGCATCATACGTTTAAGGTAATTTAAAGGTTTCGCGAGCGTATCGAAAAGCCGGTCGTGCCTGTGGGGTGTCGATCGCGAAAACAATATTGTCGGTGACAAACATTTGCATACACGAAATACTGGTATGCATATGGAACAGGATGAAAATCGTTCCTGTTTTCTCGCCTCCCGTTGGCTTTCCTTTCACCTCATCCCCGATACCTCTTTCCAATCCCCGTCGATTACTTTTACGTGGACATTCCTGTCGTTACGCCTTTATACCATTGCTTCTTTCCGACCAAATTCTCTACTTTTACTTTACTTCTTATTCTGATACTAGAATTGTGCGATACTAAATACATTTTATTTAAAATTTCTTATCTTGAAATATGTATGATTTCTTACCTAATTCTGTATCTTTTTTTTATTTCTAACTCTGGCGTTAGAATTGTTCCATGCATTGTATCTGGTATTTAGAAATGTAATTAAATTTTAAATTATTTAAAATATCTTATCTTGAAATTATGTATGATTTTTTACCAAATTCTCTACCTTTTCTTTATTTCTTATTCTGACGTTGGAATCGTCCGATGGTATTTAGAAGGGTAATAAAATTTTAAGAAATTTTAAATAAAATTTAAATTATCTTGCAATACGTATGATTTTTTACCAAATTCTCTACCTTTTCTTTATTTCTTATTCTGACGTTAGAATCGTCCGTTGATATTTAGAAATGTAATAAAATTTTAAGAAATTTTATTTAAACTTTCTTATCTTGTAATATATATGATTGTTTCCAAATCTTTCAATTTCCCCCTCTGAAATCCAGAAACTGACCGAATGAAAAGGGTTAAACATTCTTTAATCACTAATCGATGCTTGAAAGGGTAATCAGAAGGACCAAAGTAGTGAAACGAAAGTTGGTTCGTGATTTCCAGTTGTTCCACGTAAGAAGGGTTTTCAACGAGGCCAGAAACCGCGCAATCGTCCTCTTCAACGTTCGTCCGAGTGAAATACTGGTCGCTCGGTGTATTTGCATGCCCCGAACAGCTCATATGCATATGCACCGGCATCGAAAAGTACTACTCTCGACGACCCTGTGTCCTCCCTCTAAATTCACCCCTGTTACACCGCAACTCTGCCAACCCGTGATCATCCGAAGCCGGGAAAAATTTACTTTGAACATTCCTTTATCAACAATTTCACCTTTTCAAAAGGCTTTCTAACGAAAGCGCTCCCATCTTCCAAATACTACAGCTGTCCATGCCTGCTCCTAGAATAATTACTCAGTTTACTTTAGTAGAGTATATAATTACCCATGTATGCATTCTAAGCTTAAAGTTACTAGGACTACATCCGATAACCGATTACAAAGTACTCGGTTACTGCCCATCACTATTTGTAACATACATACATCCCGCCCCAGTCTCTCAAAATCCCATATATTGGATCGTTAAGTATGAAACTTTACAACTGTCGGAAGGTGAACTTTGATATTTATTATTTCTCGATCTTCGCTTTTTATTTATCACTTTTATTTGTTATAATATTTTTCGTGACGCCATGGACGAGTCGAAAATTCGTGGGATTTACAAATACGAGTTCCGCCGTGGATCTACGGTGTCAGAGACGACTCGAAATATTAACGCTGTATTCGGGGAAGGTTCTACTACAAAAACCGCTGTGAGCAATTTAAAAAATGTATGAACGGGAATTTTAACGTCGCTAATGAGCTCCGTGAAAGGCCGGATTCGAAGGTGGATAATGATCACCTAAAGGCAGTGGTGATTTGGCATCGGTATTCGAGGTTTCAGTACCCACAAATTGGTAAGATGAAATAGTTGGACAAACGGGTTCCGCACCGATCTTTTCGTACGCTGAAATCACCGTGGCAAAACTACAGAAGTTGGATTTAGAAACCCTTCGTCATCCACCATATTCGCCGGATTTGGCACTCATTAACTACCATTTCTTCCGAAATTTGGATAATTTCTTGATGGGGAAGAAACTTGATATCCCAACACGAAAACTCGAAAACTCCTTCCTGAACTTCATCGACCCCCGTACTACATAATTCTACAAAAGCGGTATAGAAAAATTACCTTTAACCCTTCAACGGCGGCTTTGTACTCGCGAAAACTTATTCTGTAGGACGGCTGGTTCTTCTCGAAATTCATACCGAAATTCCGGCTACCAGGTAGAGGATCCTCAGTGACGGCAAATACACATAAAAAGTGGCTCCGTCAGAGGGCGAAATAAATAAGAATTGTTATCACAAGTGTCAAATATCACTTCGTCACAATATAGAAAATAACACGCGTACGCACGTGGTCCCATACTACACAGAAACACTGTTGGAAGACTAGGTTTGCGGAGTCAGTACTCCTTACGTACACCGGCAATATATGAAATCCGTGAAGTCTGTATTTCTTCCTTCCCCCGTCGCTGAAGGGTTAAAATGGCAAAAGTGTGTAGCTAATATAGGGTCATACTTCGAATAAAAAATAAATTTCATACTTAATGACCAGTCAACAACCTCGTCAAGGTGTTACCGACACCTGAAACACAGCAAACTTTGAAAGAAACACGCGATTCTTCGGTAGGAAGAAAAGAAGCCAATGAGAATTTGAACGGCAGGATTCCCGCGGGAATTTAGGAAGCAATTGTAACGCGCCGGATTAGAATTCATCTGGTGTGTCTGGCCAGGGTACTTCCACTTTCCTCGCAGTTCTTCTTTGGGGAGGAGGATGGGCGAAGGGTGTAACAGGACCGCGAAGAAAACACGGCTCGTCTCCATGTAAATGCGCCAGGACGGTCAGGGTGTACCAGCGCGAACACAACGGAAACGGTAATAACGGGTGGAAGGAAAAAAGGAAACTGCGCTAGAGTTCCGGCGAACGAAACACGAGTAAATCGAGAGAAGGAAGCGACGAGGCGACGAAGATAAAAAAACTCGTTACCGGAAGGGGGCTGTTTAAAAAGAAACCGGGCGAGCCGTGGAAAAATGAATAAATATTCGAGAAATTGATAGGAACAAAAATTTCTTTCCTGAGAATTATTTTTCATTGTATTTTTGTATGTTTTTGGCGGTGATTTATAGAAAAGAAATATGATACGTATGGAATATAGAATATGGAAAATAAAAATTGTATTAGGTTTGCCGGCTAAATTCCAGATTTATACATATATGGATTCTCCTTTCAAATTTGGCCGGATTTAACCGCGGGAAGACTGATAAACGATTGCAAATATAACATAAGATTATCCGTTCGAATGGTATTTGGTTGGATTGGAGATTCTTATGGACGGAATTTTAATAAATAAGAGTAAGCTGATTTTTATCCCCTTTCAACCATTTCTGCTTCCCTGATTTCCTAATTAAGATTGTCATAATAATATTATGTTTGTGCTACATCATTGTTATACTCGTCAAGATATTTTGATATTACAAAAGACGAGAATTAGTCAATCTTGCGTTCGTTGAACAAACTTCTTAACCATTATTTTGCTATTAATTTTGATCGAAATGTTATGGAATTAATTTGGATGCCACAAGACGAACAAATCATTTATAAAAATCACCTACGAATGCAGTGTTAAAAGTAACAAGGTACTTCTATCAACGATTCCTGATAATAGCAATTTACTAACAATAAAAGAATTGAAATAATTCACAACAGAAACATACGTGGAACCAGGCTAAGTTTCTGATTGGATAGAAACAAAAAAGCGAGCAACAGAAACGACAAGAAAGGAGGAACCAATGGGACGATTTGCTTGCAGCGGCATAAAATCGCAATGAAATCGAAATGCAAACGAGTCGTGGAAAATGAAACGGAAAAAGAAGCTTTTGCTTCGATTTTACGACTCGCCGCCATGGTATCCTGGATTTTCGCTTTTGTATCAAACGAAAAGTTCGTAAAAGTTCTTAATTTCGCGAATAATCGATCACCAACATTTTTCTTACCATTTTGCTTTATTTTACAGAATAAACAGTTCTTGTAATTATATATAATGATGTCAGGGAATTTCTGTGAAAGATTGTTTATTAATTCTATTATTCCATAACGTAGATATATTTTAACTTAATAACTACAACGTAACATTATATTTTAAATTCAACAACACTCTTCAATCTTTTTAACACGACCCCCTCAATCCATTGCCTACCAACCCCTGATTCTCCCCTTATTTCTTACCAATCTAAACCCGCGCTACCAACCTAAGAAAATATGTTTAAAAAATAACATCACAGTTTCTATACCAAATGCTATAAAATTAATAGTTTCCTGACTATAATTAATCAATTTTTAATTCAAAAGTTATTCTAATTACGGTTTATCCGATTATTTCTTATAAGTAATGCTGATGTAAATAATGCGTCCAAGTAACAGAAAGAAAGAATTGACTTGTATCGGGAACAATCGTTAAAACGATTTCTGATTATTTCACAATCTTAATGGAATGTAAGAGGATCGTTGGCATAAAGGACTCAACCATTAGCGTTTCACTATTCGTGAAACTTGATAGGAACAATCTTAGATGGCTTAAACTCGAAACCTGTGGGATACGATACAAAAGGCACAATGGATCCGTACACAAACGACAGTGAACTGGATACAAATGACCCAACATCCCTAAAACCCGATACTCACTATCCGGCGTTGCATCTGCATTCCAAAATCATTCGATCCTTTGTGAATCCTAATACCTAAATTAAATGAAAAGACTCCCCATTGTTATTGACACTTTCATGTAACACCCTGTGGTTTATTTAACACGTTGACTGGCACGGTGAAAACGGACGTACGTAGTCGGACATGTTAAAACCTTGATTATTAAGGCCGCAATTGATTAATTTTCAAATTTACCCTTTCAACTTGATAGCCAACATTGTTAGCTTGATATTAACGCTGCCCAAAGTATTTTAATTAACGAAATTATCCTAAGTGACTAATTCTGACCTTAAAAGTAAGCTGCTCATTGAGTTATTCCGATCGTCCAGAATAGTATAATATATTACGTAGCAAGGGTGCAAAATGGGTGATTTGCGCCCGAGTCAAGTTATAGAGACGAGGGGTGAAAGTCACCTTTCCGCCCGTGTTACGTACGCTATCTTTTGAACCAGAGGACGCTAAAATCGGACTTTTAATGCCTATCAATTCTAGAAGCCAGATTTTAGCGCCCTCTGGTCCAAAATAGTATATTACGTACCAAGAGTGCAAAAATCGGGATTTTAATGCCTGTTTGGTGAGCGTAAAGTCGCAAAGTGCCCGATTCTTGCCCCAGAGCGCAAAATATTTTACTTCTCGCCTTAGCGACCCTACTTTTCGCCCTAGGGCAAGAATCAGGCACTTTGCGCCCGCCAAATAGGTATTAAAAGCCCGATTTTTGTGCCCTTGGTACGTAATATACTATTTTGGACCAGAGGGCGTAAAAATCGGGCTTTCAATGCCTATTTGGCGAGCGCAAAGTGTCCGATTCTTGCCCCCGGCCGCAAAGTATTTTACTCGCCAAATAGACATCAAAAGCTCCATTTTTGCGCTCTCTGGTTCAAAATAGTATATTACGTACCAAAGGCGCAAAAATCAGGCTTTCAATGCCTATTTAACGAGTAAAATACTTTGCCTTCGCCAAATAAGCATTAAAAGCCCGATTTTTACGCCATCTGGTCCGAAAAGTATTATTTTATATTTTAACGAATGGAAATCATTAATTTTGTAACGATTATCTCAAGCTTGGCACCCTAGGGCAAGGATCAAACCCTTAGTGCTCGCTCAATAACCATTAAAAGTCCGATTTTTGCGCCATCTGGTTCAAAAAATATCTTCTCATCGTTAAAAGTAATTCAAACCGGAAATTATTACATCGATTGCTCACCAAAAATCTTCCAAACGCCATCACTGAAAGATACGAGGAACCTGGCTAAAAGGAAGAATAAGAATCGTACAGGAAAAGCAAGTGGGAAGAAGAAGAAGAAAAAGAAGGTGGATACAGGAAAGTTGTTCCTAGCGAGGAA
Source organism: Stelis phaeoptera (assembly GCA_943735885.1). NCBI lineage: Eukaryota > Metazoa > Arthropoda > Insecta > Hymenoptera > Megachilidae > Stelis > Stelis phaeoptera. The sequence continues at coordinate 21,037,633 of OX030930.1, forward strand.
GAAACGACAACATCGGCAAGAAGATTTCTATTCCGCGGGTTGAATTTCCCCGGGCGCTGCAGTTCTTGTCGGAAAATGAAGCGAGTCGACCGATTGTCGTCCGTCTTCCGGTAACAGGGGAAAGAAGAGGGAGGGAAAAAGACTCGGAAACCCGTGAAAACTTTCCAATTCAATATGGCCCGTACGACTTTTCGCCCGAACGAACGTTGACGAATGTATCCCGGTGCTTCTTCGAAAATCCACGTAATTTCCCTTGGAATAATATCGAAGGGCAAACGTAGGAGGAGAAGGGGAGGAAAAGTTTGCCCGGGTGCTCTACGGATGTGTAATGGCGGCACTGAAATACTGTCCCGAGTCCTGTAAATTCTGGGTACGCCAACTAGCCAAGATTTTTCAACGAGAAAAATTACGATTTCCAATCGTTTCTGTTTTTCTTTGGAATTTTTTCAAAACTGATAAGGAGGATTTTATATTTTATTTTAGCGGCTGGTGTTTAGTCAAATAGGGTGAACTGAGCTGTTATCACAGAATAATGTATTTTTAGCAAGCTGGAAATTTGGAATGTTATATTTTTGGAATGTTGAGAAAAGAAATATTATATTTGGTGGAATTTGGAAACTTTGAAGTATTATATTTTGTGAAATTTGGAAATTTGGAAATATTGTATTTCTAGCAACCTGGAAATTTCCAGATATTATACTTTTGGCAACCTAGAAATTCGAAATATTATATGCTGTGTTTGGAAATTTCGTAGTATTATATTTCTAACAACCTGAAAATTCGATGTATTATATTTTTAGATACTTAAATTTCGAAATATTGTATTTTGTGGAATTTTAACTTTTTGAACAACATTATATTTTGTGGAATTTGAAAATTTCCAAAAATTATATTTTTGGCAACCTAACAATTCAAAATGTTGTATTTCGTTTAATTTTTGGAAATTCAGAAATATATTTCTAACAACCTGAAAATTGGAAATATTATATTTTATGGAATTTGAAAATTTCTAAATATTATATTTTTGGCAACCTAACAATTCGAAATATTATATTTTGCGAAATTTGGATTTTTTTAAATATTATATTTCTAGCAACCTAGAAATCAAAAATACATATAAATTTAGAAATATTACACTTTTGCCATATTTCTGATACTTTTCACGCATAAACGTTAATTTCAAATAACTAACATTCCAATTTCCAAACGACTAATTTTCTCTCCGTAATAAAATAGTCAATAAATTTTTTATACACAAATGTATACATTACCTAGGTCCCAATAGCGCATTTTCCCACGAAACAATGTTAAGTAACAATTCCTGAAAATACGACACCCTGTTGCTTCGTTTATTTAAAATGAAAAAGAAAAAATCATTTACAATCAACGAATCAAATTATCGAGCTGCTGATAACTAAAAATAACAGTCAATAAAACTTATGAAATTCAATAAATTCCCATACAGCTTTCATTCTATATTTCATCCTTGAACAATTTTCCTTTTTTTCTGTATCAAATCTGCTCGGTCTGGTTCATCGATGAATTCACTTTTCCTCTTGTTCATTCGACCGAACATACACGACAAAAGGACGAAAAAAAAAACCCCCAACAACTAAAACAGAAAATACATGTGCAGATGAAATACTGTTGTTCGATACTAGCCACTCTGTATTTTCGTTTTTTTTTTTCCTTTTTTATCTTTCCTTTTATTACCACAGAATAATGGTACGCGTGGCTATCTTTGTTATTTGTTGATCGATCCACCACGATTCATTGAATCTCCGACTTTGATTAATCATCCATGAAACAACTGAACGTTCCGACGAGAAAGAATAGAGAAAAGAAGATCGAAACGAATAAATCCTATTACCGAAAGGCTGCAAACACGAACCGAACCGTTTATATTACCTTATTATCGATTTAACGCGTCGAAACGAAACAAAAGCAAGAGAAGAACCATCGGAGAACACTCCGGTTATGCTAACGAGAACGACACTTAATAGGGTGAAAAGAGAGGGTGATATCGAAAGAAAAATACAAAACAGCTGGAAAAACGAGCAAGACCGTTCGAATGAAAGAAAATTGGCTCCGGCTAGAGCAAACGGGGTGAATATTCAAGGAAGAAGAAAGAATCGACGCCTAATACAAAGCCAAAACTTAACGAGACTGTTTATAATTAGAATTCCTTTGTAATTAGAAAATTATTAATGTAACTCGATTAGATTCGTGGACTGTGCCAGGATTCGTCCGAAGAGTCGGCGACGCACGGTACTTGGACTTCACCTACAATGGTTACGGGACACCCTGTATATTCTACTGTTTGATCTCCTGCGTAACCTGACTTTTTAACTATGGGCCACATTTTTTTGTCGTTTCAACAAATTAGCGATGAAAAGTAATCATTAAAAATAATAGTTGAACGTACATTAGCGTAGCAACGCGGCTATGGTGCGAGACTTCGAATCTAGTTTATTTCTTCTAAATAATTTATTTTTTCGCTACTTAACACGTTGGCTGGCACGGGGGTCACCGGTGACCGGCACCCGAAATTTTGTACAATCAAATAATTACCAATAGAAAGGATAAAATAAACCATGGATAGCGTTAACATTAAGCTAATAATGCTAGCTATCGATTTGATAGGTTAAATTTGAAAATTAGTTAATTATATTCTTAACACGTTGACTGCCACGGGGGTCACCGGTGACCGGCACCCGAAATTTTTCACAATCAAATAATTACCAACAGAAATGATAAAATAAACCACGGATAGCGTTAACAGCTAGCTATCGAATTGAAAAGTTAAATTTGAAAATTAGTCGATTGTATTGTTAATAATTAGGATTTCAGCGTGTCTGACTACCCACGTCCGTTTTCACTGTGCCAGTCAACGTGTTAACGTATTTGTTGGAACGGTTCAATTCGAGCGCGTTTAGCTATGCGTTCCGTTTTCGTGGCGGCGCTTCTTTTTTTCTTTCTATCGTTCTATCGTTCCTTACTTCCGGTAAAGCTCGTGGCTTCGTAATGTTCGACACACATTCTATATTTCAATACTTGATATAATAAACTAATGTTAAGATACAAAAGAAAAAACGCCTATACTGTGTTTTCAACCTGCACTAACAGTATTAAAATAGAATTTTACCTTTAACATGATATTATTAAAAGAAAAAGGTCAATAAAAAGCAAATAGAATAAAGTTGATCTCTGAGAGATTTGAACTCTAGTCTCGTACCATAGTCGCACTACTACGCCAATGTACATTCAACTATCCCTAAAGAAAATACAGAACTTAAACGTAAAAATGGATTATTTTTCAACAACAAAGAAAATGGCCCATAATTAAAAAGTCAAATTACACAGGAGATCAAACAGTACAATCAAAGGGTATTTTATAGTAAAGTCCCCTTGTTACCTGTATCAACAGAAATAATGAAAAAGAATTCATCTAGATCTGATTTATTATCTATCGCTTGGAATATTGTTCTAAACACATTCGAGCCTGTCCATCGATGGTATACGCGTAAGCTGCAAGCTGCAGTCTGCATTCGAAGGGTGGAAAATTGAAATTGAGCCTTCGACGTTCAGATATGGCCGGATGTCGGCACCCTATACACCCCACTGACTACTTTGCCACTCGTCGTTTCCGATGTTCTTGGTAGGTAGCTCGGATTTGTTGAATTCACCGAACGACACCACGAGAAGATGGTAATTACATTCTGGAAAAGGCTGATAAAATACCTCGTTGGCTTCTGAGAGAATCTTTTCTTTTTAAAGAAAAACGGTATTTCACAACCTGCATTCGTATTCCCTTAAACAAATCCGTATATTGTTAATCAACCTATTATTAATGTTAATCCCCACGCTGGTTAATCATAACAGATATCTAAACTTTAATATTTCTATTGCGCCGACTGAAAATGAAGTGTCTTCTTGCAAATTACAATTTCGAGCCTTAGAATAAAATGATAAAAATCCCCAAAACTTAGAATAGAATAAACTAGGAAAATCTAACTTCTCTCCATAATTTACCAAGTAAATTAAATTAGATTCACAACTCGATAGGATTAATCTCACGGAATTGTAATAATAAAATAAAAATGATGAAACCAATCGATGAAAGGATATTTTCTCGTCAAATACTTGACGGGTGTATTTCATTCCCGGCATTCCGAACAAACACGTGATCAAACGGAGGATATTATTTGCCCAGGGATTCGAATGGACCCGATTCCTGACGACGTGAATTATGGAGCTTGCAACTGCTTGCACAAGGAAATTCCCGAAAGGGGTGGATCCCGTGTCCACCGTATTCGGGAGTTGTGTTATTAGTTCGGGCCCGTTGAATGGCTTTGCGTGCCATACTTTGCCCGATTGCCATCCGCGTGCTACGATTTACACGGTATTTCGAGGCTTGATGAGAGATCAATCTTCCTTCGGGCCGATTATAAGAGGGGGCGATTTGAAGAAAGAAATTAACCGACGTACCAACCCCTCGGGGAATCGAGGGAATTTCCGAATCCCTCGACGAGGCCAATTAGAACGAGTTACAGTCTTGTTAAATGGAAGTTGGTAAGTTTCCGGGCTCCAGATCACGAAACCCGATAGGAACTAACCGAAATATTGATTCGAATAGCAATCAACGATTTGCTTCCAATCGATTATCCGATTGGAAAACCGAGGTTTTCTTATTTATTGTTTAGGAAGAAGAATCGAGATTCTAATTATGGTTTAATCAATTTCATCAGACAGTTAAATGAATTATAAAGTAATTTCATGAAGTTAACAGTTTCACACCTTGCTAAATAAATGAAGGTTCTAATAATTGAAATTAGGATTCCCTTGTAACCTAGTATGTAATTCGCTAAACAGCTTAAAAATTAGTTTTGCAATAACTAAAATTAGAATTTTCTTATTTCTCATTAACAGATTACTAATTTAATCTGACACCTGCCTAAATTATAAATTAATATTCTAATAATAATTGACACTGGAATTCCCTTATTTTCCTTTCAGGTTGAAACTCCTAATTAACATCCTACCAATTTAACCTAATAATTTGCTAAACAGCTTAAAAATTAGTTTTGCAATAACTAAAATTAGAATTTTCTTATTTCTCATTAACAGATTACTAATTTAATCTGACACCTGCCTAAATTATAAATTAATATTCTAATAATAATTGACACTGGAATTCCCTTATTTTCCTTTCAGGTTGGAATTCCTAATTAACATCCTACCAATTTAACCTAATAATTTGCTAAACAGCTTAAAAATTAGTTTTGCAGCAATTAGAATCAGAAAGATCGAGTTTCGAATTACTAATTCACAAGTTTAATCTGACACTTAAACGAAAAGACTAAACTCCAAAATTTAATCAATAATTCGTAAAACTGGAAGAAAAAATATTCGAACTAAGAATAACAGCCCCGAGACGAGTCTTCTGTCTCCTAGTTGATAGATCAAGTTTCTAATTAGTGTTTTATCAGAAGTCCCTAGGTTCGAGTAAATAGCCAAGAAACTTCAAAGTGTCCTTAATATTGGGGAGGTTTGAATAATTGGATGGTGTAACGTGGGCTTTTGGAAAAGGTATCTGCTGGTGGCATCGTTGTAATTATCTCGTGATGGGTTCAACGTGTGTACGCGGCTACATGTCCCAAGACGAACATGAAACGTGGAACAAGGACACACCTGTAGATAGGGCAACCTATGACCTACCTGGGAATTGGCCCATTTGTTCTTGAAATCTGCTCGGACGTATCTCATGCATACACGTGTTATCTTACCCTGTTTGTTCCGCAATCTCGTCCAATTATCGACCAAGTATGCAATTAACTCGAACGAAATAAAAAAAAGAAAGAAATTAAAGATCTGATTTGATACTTTTCATAATATATTTCACGAATGATCGTATCAGGTTGTACAAGAAATGTGTGAAATGTATGGTTCGTGTAGAAAAATGAAATAAATTTTCAATATGTAAAATTCGTGAATTAAGGTAATATATGTATCTGCATAAAAATCCGCGGTCTAGTAATTAAGACGATGAGGTATAGTTTTATTAAATAAAACAAACAATGTTCAATAGATTCAAAATCTCTCAGATTCTATTCTCGAGAAATTGCAAAATTACCAGAAACGTAATTCTATAAGAAAAAATATGAAGGTTTCGAATTTTGCTTAAAAAACCCTCCAACCCTACTTTAACAAACAAACATAACTGATTGAAATAAAAATTGCTACGTTTAAATTACAAGAAATTCAGTTTACAAAAATGAAAAATATAAAAGCCACGAATTTTACTCAAAAATCCTTCAGATTTTCTATAAAATTGGCAAAAGATTATTGTCCCACATTTCAGATAATATTTCAATTTTAATAAATAATCCTACAGAGACATAAGAAAAGATTACTGATTCAAATAACATTAAACTAGAATAAAAATTCTTGCGTTTGAATTTCAAATGAATCCCTTTTATCTGAACAGAAAAATAAAAGACACAAAGGTCGCAGATTTAATTGACAAAGAAGTACAAAGGCGAGCGAAATAAAATAATTTGTCAGAATCGATAAAGACGTAGTTAGGTAGGAAAGATTTAAGATCATCGCGACTCGGGACGAAAGAATTTAATCTTTTCGATCGGATGGAATCGCGGCTGGACCACAGGAATTTCGGATACATTTTCCATCTTTATTGCTCGCCGGGACGGAGATCATCAGGTTCTTTGGCAAGAGGTGCTCGCATCCTCTGCCAACGAATAGTTGCACGAATACTTCGGCTTTATCGGTATTCCACGGTTTACTTGGTCATTGAATCTTCAAGCAGTTGTACCTCGCAATTCGATCACGATCGAACGGGGCATTCCACGGATTTTTCAACCACTTCAGATATTTTTACGACCTTTTAAGGATTTTTACATTTCTTGCCCCCTTTGAAACTGCTCGTTTTATCGAGCTTAGCAATTCGATGACGTCGTAAGTTAGAAAACTGTAATTCAACGAATCTGGATCTTTCAACCCCTTGAAAGCACGATTCTTTACTAATGGGATAAAATACATATTTGAAGAAATTGTCAACTTACGTTCGTTGCTTGATATTTTCTGTATAAACAGATCGCAAACTAAGAAAATGATGGCACTTCAATTTCTATAGAATTCTTCAATTACCTAATTAGTAATACCCCGATCGGGTACTTAAAATTGCAGACAATAGAAGTAATAATATATTTTAAAAATAACAGATTGATATTCGTTGGAAACAAAAATACTGATTAACGAAATTTTTATCAGTTTCTGTCTAAGTTGGTAATTAAGGTACTACAGAATTATTTCATTAAAATTCAGAGGTAGAATTTAAATAATTTTGAATGAAAATAGAAAATGTTGCAAACTGACCTGCGAACCTAACAATTTAGCCCAAGAGTAACTAACGTCATTTATAATGATCAGTTTGTCTTATTTTTTGACTTAAATAATTTAAAAAAGGTTCCTAATGAATACGTGGAAATTTCAGCACTTAAGTGCGTACCAGTTTCAAGGTTCGATGGTGGTCGATATCGAGAATGGTAAGAGACATAAAAATTCATGGCCAGTGGTTCTGAGATTGTGAAAAACGATTTTGACGACTACTGAAACGAAACGAGTGAATTGGGACTCGTACGGTATGTGATATCAACGACCCTCCAGACGTATAGGAGTTCGATGTCTTCGAACCTTGGTAAAACTCCAGGCATAGAACAGTACTAGAGATATGGACCGATTTGTAAGCTCGCCTATACAGTATTTCATGATCTACAAGTACCTTGCACCAGGATTCATATGAATCGAACTGAACCCTTTTGCTCTGGTTAGAAATATTATATTTTTCAATAGAAATGAAGGAAAGAAATGTTACACCTTTGGCAACTTAGAAACTTGAAAATGTTATATTTTTTAATAGAAATTGAGGAAACAAGTATTATGTTCTTAGGAACTTGGAAACTATGAAATATTATATTGTTTAGTAGAAATTAAGGAAAGAAATGTTACACCTATGGCAACTTAGAAACTTGAAAACGTTGGAAGCAAGTATACACCTTCGGAAACTTAGAAACTTGGAAATGTTACATTTTTGAATAGAAATTAATGACAGAAATATTACACCTTTGGAAACTTGGAAATCTTACATTTATTAATAGGAATAAAGAAATTTCGGAATGGCATAATTTTCAAACACTGTTTTATGTAAATTTCAAGAATAACAGGAGAATAATTCTACCATCTATTATCTCTCAATCTACATATATTTAATTCAGGAAATATATAGTGTTTGCTTTATCAACTCTTTGTACTAATTATTAAAAAAATATGAGAAACTATTGTTACACCTTCAGTACTAATTACAAAAAGAAAAATTAAAAAAATCTCCTATCCTACCTTAACATTAATTACTATAAGAAATAATTACACCTCTAATACTAACTAACATCAAAAATTAATAAGCCTAGTACCTTACTATAAAAATATATAAAAATGTAATCCTGTACCCCTTAAAAACTATCCCACCTAATCTAAAAATTAATCGAATTACTTTCTATAGAAATAAAAATAAAAATTCCCACTGTATGATGGATCCCGCAGTTCAACGATCCTAAGTCAACGTAAATTTACAATCCCCGTGATGCGTCGATATCCTGGCGGAGGCACGATCCTCGGCCAAAGTGATTTTCCATTCCCTCACGGAATCGTAATAAAGCCTGGTGTCACCGTTACAGACGACACGAAGGAAATAGAATGTCTAACGGTCTCATTGCACCGAGATCCGTGATAGCACGACAAGATACGCTTCTTCCTCGGATGACCTTTCCAGTCACGATGAATCAAAAACAGTCGGATACCTGTCGGGCTACCAGCTCTATTCCTGGCATACGTATGCTGAAAAAGATTTCGCAACGTGGAATCATCTCCCGTGCACCCGATCGTTGTTTCGATAACACCCGGGAATACATTTGAATCGACTCGAAGAAACAAATTTCACAATTCCGTTCGCGGACATTGCATTTAAACGACATCGTCTGAGATGATTTTTATAAAACAATTAAACCCATAAATCGTGATTTTTATCCGACTGTCGATCTGGATCGATTCGAAGCGAAAGGATCACTTCTCGATCAACGTTCTTGCTCCGAGACAAGGATATTCAAGTTTTATCCTCTGATTGGGAACACGATCTTGAAATCAGAAGGTATTTTACCGTCTGGTGTTTATAGGAAAGAAAAAGCTGCAAGTGTCTACCTTCGAGGGCTTGTTTTATTATTTAAAACCGAGGGACTAGATTTTCTAAGCTCTAAAAAACTTCAGAACCCTGGATTCTAGGACTTACAGTAAACCATGGGATCGTGGACAGCATTAACGCTTAACCCTTTGCACTCGGAGCATTTTTGCAAAGCTTCCAAAAACCAAACATGCTATTTTGGAACAAAAGTATTTATTTTGACTCCTTTCCTCAATTTTCTGCGTTCTAATATAAATAAAACTTGAATGAAGACCCTATGTCTTCAAATTCAACAAACCAATTACCCGAAACACCGATACTGGGATTCCTCTTTCGATTAACCAAAAATTCCCCGTAATCCTATGAAATAATTGCAACAGAACCACGTTTGGCAACTTCGTTTCGCCACGATCGAATCATGGTTGCATCAGTTTCTAGCCTCGGCGCTCAACAATCGCAATTACACGCAGTGTTAACCAGCATCCAAAGCACGAACCACGGTTATTACGCTCGAAGGATACCAATTACCCTAGCCCGGGATTCTCACGAAATTAAATAACGGATCCATCCGTTATCCAACCGGAGCGGAGACACGCGCGGGAAACATCATCAGCGACGATGTCCCAGCTCGAAAAAGAAGCTGCAAACATTACGCGATCGTGGCGCAACTCGTTCCACGGTGCAGCCTGTATCGCGTTCGCCGGGCGAAGTAACACACGCCGGAAGTAGGTTCGCGGTTAATGAAATTGCCTAAGCAACGACCGCGTGTTACGTGTCCCCGTGTACAAAGGGGGAATCCCGAGGATCTTTACTGTTATGCAAATCGCGAACGACGAGCCGAAACGATTGTCGAAAGCGTTACACGCCCGCCTACCACCGACCTCCTAATTTTAATTAAGATCCCTATCAATTTCTTCCCTCGTTCCTGCTCGTGCTTTATTTCTCCTTGCATTTCGGTTGGGTAATAAAACCATGCAAACGCAAATTATTCGCTGCGAACAAGCCTTCAAACTGTTCCCATTGCTTTCTGTTATTTTAAGCTTTTGCTAATCCTGCGAATTATTTAGAAATATTGTGAAATGTTTAAGTACTTAGATACGTAGGTATTTAGCTATTTATGTGCTTGAGTACTAAGGCACCAGGTACTTGGATATACAGCTACGTGATTACTTAGGTACTTGGATACTTTGAAACGTCGGTATTTAGGAATTTAGATACCAAATGCCTACACAGGTGTATATATAAAGAAACATATTTCTCCCTGACAAAATTTTCATCGATCAAATTTATGTTTTGAATATAATTTACAAAACCTTACCAATCTAACAGACGATTGAAGTGTCAAATACCATACAACTGCAACGGTATTAAAAATCGAGCGTTAACGTTATTCCAAAGAGCCTACATTCCTATAGCCGATTCGAGACTTTTCACAATCGAGGAAAGACGTTTTTCGATTTAATGAAAGAGTTCCAATCCCGAATCGATCGGGTACCATCCTCTACCCGTTTCATTCCGTCCCCGTGTTCACGTCCAATCCGTTCCTGTGAGTCGCGTCCCAAACAAATACCAGCACCAGCCAATATTGATCCTGTCGTCCAAGTTTCTCCTTTTCCACCTTCTCCTCTTGCTACCGGTCAGCCAGGTATCCCATCTTAACAATAGACATCGCGGCCAGCTTGAATTATCTGACTAATGAAACGCTTCTCACCGTTTTGTTTTAGTTACGTTGCCTGATCGAACTCGGGTCCATCGTTGGATCTCGAATTGAATATATTTTCATCATTTTATTTCAAATACCACGTTATCCATTGTTTTGTGAACAAACAACTTCCACTGCAAAGGGTTAATTTAACTATTTCCAACATTTTCATCCTGAGATGTTATCGTGAAAAATTTTAAACGTTCTACACCGCTTTTCTATCGTGTACCGTCAGAATATTTGACACGTTTCCCTGGCGTTTACAAACGCAATCCAAATGATCACGAATCGCTGAACTTCAACCCGCAACAGCGATGTTTTATCTTCATCGAATCGATCGAAACCATTCATCAAAATCGTTCCCCCTCTTTCGTTTGTCCGGGAACAGGAATTTCTACGATTTCATCCGATGCGAGTGCGGTTTAACGCGTGAATAATTAATAATTCATAGGAAAACACGGGCCCGTTTTAATTTCGACGAAGCTACGTGGTCAAAATTAATTCCGACCGCCGAACACAAAAGCGTCCGAATGCGAAATCGCGAAAATATTTAATTGTTTAGATATCGAGGACGCAATCGGTCGTGTTTGATGCGATTAACAAAGTACAGGACGCGTTTAAAAATGAAAAAGAGCACGATAATTAAATCCTCGATGCGTTTGTGCGATCTCGAGGTAACATATTAAATTTCAATCATAAATTACAAACTTTTATACCGGGTACGGTAGCGGGCATCGTGGGCTTTTCTAGGGAAAATGGCGACGTAGGGGAAAAGATTAGATTGTGTAAACCTAGATTGGAAAGTTACTAGGCATTATACTTAGATTAGGTATACCTAGGTTTGAGAATTGCTAGGGACAATATTCCTTAATTAGAACGTCCCTAATTAGAACCGTTTGGATTTCAAGCGGAAAGGTCCACGATTTTAATTCACTCTATTCTTGATCGACGATTTTACAAATGGCAAGCCTGGTAAAACTGTGTGCAAGCTTCGGCGGACGATTGATGCGCCAGAAGAGGGTTGCACAAAGCGTGTACCGACACGAGGACACCATCAAATCATGCCTGTCCACAATCGCAATCTATCGTGATACGCGTCATGTATCGCGCCTTCAGCGGGCAAATAATTTATTGCGATCAGCCGAGCAAGCAACAATATAAGCAATTTCGTGGGTACAATCAACCCGACCGGGCCACCAATAAATATGAACAGACCAGTAATAAATTACGAAGGACGATTAGAGCTGGTAGACGATAAATTAACGTGAACGCATCGCGCCACTGATATCAACGACGCGAAGCGATCCGCCCGATCGGACGACAGATTAATTTCTCTCCTTCTTTTTCTTTTTTTTTCCTGTTTCATTTTTCTTTTTGCTTCGCGATCTCCCCTCGATGAACTCACTGTTTTCATCTTTATTCTTTCTTTCTTTTTTTCTTTTTTTTTTCTTTTTAATATCCTTTCATTGGGAAATTAATTGAAAATCGATTTACTCGAAACTCGTACAACAGAGTTACTTTTTGTTTACTATTTTTGTAGACCTTCGTTAATTTTTATCGATTTATCATTAATCCGTTGAACATTTTTTATTTTGAGAAGAAAAAATTATAAACGTTCACGAATTTAGTAACTTTCATTTCTAACCGAGTCTAAAGTTAGACCCTAGAATTTTTGGAATAAAAAATTTGTATATATTGGAAAAAGAATGTCTAAAAAATGATCTGAAATTTATCTTGAGAAATATCTGCAAATTATCTAAAATTGAATTACAATGGAAGAGTTTAACCCTAGAACTACTGACGGTTTAGGTATACCTACTTTCAAGTTGAAAATAAAATAGAAAAATAAATAAATATGGAACGAAACATATACTAGCATATACAGCAAGTCTTTATCTTGAAAGTAGTTAATATACATTTTAACGAAAGCTACTTAACCAGTTGCGTGATTTAAAATAAGAAACCCTCGATCCGTCATTTTGACGCGTTTAGTAGTTCTAGTGTTAATGTTGACTCGCCGTTTCAGAGTTAAATTTTAAAAAGGAACTCTTTATAAGATTAGTATAATAAACAAAGAGAATAAGAATATTTTAACATAAATCTTACTTCAAATAAAAGTATGTCGGTGTAAATTGTAAAATGATCTCACGTGTCTATCAGATAAACTACATTATCATCAAGAACGTGTGCTCTAATATGCAACTGCACTTCCAGAGGGCAGCAAGTATTTGGCATAGAAAAGGAGCAATAACTATAGTATCAAGATCGTAAAATGAAAATAATATTGAAAACAGTATGGATATCATTTTCTTTTTTTCTTACAAACACTATTTTTACAATTTCATTACCCTATATTATCACATAATCTATTTAAAATTAATATTTCACAATGTTTAAGAGAAATAAACATCATGAATTCAATAATGGCTAGAAAAAGTGAAATTTAAAGAATTAAAAAAAAAAATTCCTTCGAGCCGGATTCGAACCAGCGACCTATGGATATCTCTCGTGAAGTAACCGACTACAGTCCACCGCTCTACCAACTGAGCTATCGAAGGCGTTGTAGTAATGGTTGGTTTTTAACGTAAACAACGTACAATCAACCGTAATGTAATTATTGATATCATTCTTTTTTTGTAATAATACGTGTATATACACGTACACAAAACACACGTGTTAACAGCAATTACCTAACCACAAATGTGTACATAAAAATATGTACGATCAAATCAATCAATTTTATACCGCTTATAAGAATGAAGAATATACTTATGGATACTGTTACCATAAAATAAAATCAAGTTGCTCGTACATTTAACATTAAAAGTACCTCGACGATGAACATTGCTATAATTAAATATATCATCATATATGGACAGAAATTATTCGCAAGATGGATGATATCACCAAAATCACTTGAGAAAACGTGTGTTTGGTAACAAATTTGACTTTCAAGGTTAACGTTCAGCACGTATCCTCGCGTGTCAGTAAAGTTAGGTGATAATTGAAAAGTAAATGACAGACATAGGAACGTATCGCAGTTTACAGTTTGCGATGTGATTGTTGATAAAATTGTGAGGACAAAGTGTATTTCTAATGATACGAGAGGACACGAGTATGATAAATCATCGAAATGGACAATATCATGGTTAAAATATAATTCGACAGATAACCTAAAAATCACTCACCCAAACAGCAAGTTGTAATGTCGGCTGAACTACGGTTTGGGGGGCCAAAAATTTTTGTCACCTTCGCCCAACATTTTGCACAAACTTCACACACTTTTGTTTACACGTATCGCACTTTACACCTCTAAACACCGAACGCCACTTGTCGAACGTTCCGGATCAAGTTTCTCAGTGTCAAACCCGTTCATAATAACGCACCGTGCTGCCACCTACCGGTGCTCCAAAAACTTCGAACTTGAACCAAATAAGACAATTGAAATAAATAATCGAACCTTTATATTATTTTTTATTATTATCTATTTATCACATTTCTTTTTAACCAAATTTTATGTTCTCGTTGTACTAAATCACGTTTTGCTCGAAATTGATCTGACGTCATTAATTCTGTTAGAAAGTAACGCAAAGTTTTTTATCAATTTTTAGGTTTAAAGCAGTTAAGAATGTACTGATTACTAATTGGAAATTACTCGGACGATAAATTTGTATGTTTATGACCAATTTTACATTAATTATCACTATTTTGTACACCACTTGTTGCTATTTACGACGGAGCACAGAAATTCTCGTCCAACTATCATTACGCGATTTCAAATTACTGAATAGTCGAACGTGATTGGTGGATACTTTTGTTAAGTGTCGCCATCTTCTATTCAAATTTATTTGCAATTTTGTTTATCATACAATGTTAAACAAGATATTAACATTTATGTCAACTAAATTTGTTTGTTTTTAAACAAATATAATTGAATATGTTGTAAAAACGCAAAAATGTATATTTTCTTAGAACACTTTATCGTTTTACATTTGTTTCTTTATATTACAAATTATCCAAATAATCAATTATCATAATGCATAAAAAAAAGGTATTAAATAAAAGTAACTTTTTAAGGTAATAATAAGAAAACTGCATTGTTAAATGTTTTGTACGAAAATATTTGTAGCATTTGTCAGCTGAATTGATGAATATATGTATGTATTATGGCATTAAATTTTTATATTACTTTGATTGAAGATAGATTATAAAGTCTTTAGTATTTATTCTAAATCTATGTTTACCTAAAATAATCTCCGACGTTCATTATAAACCATTGTATCTTTAAATTAAAACTGTATGGCCGAGTATTTGTGTAACTTTAAAACAGGAAAATGCAACATAACCTGAAAAAGTAATCAAACAAGTGGAAAGCAAAAAATATAACAATTTGCATTTTGTTAAGGATTATTAATTTCTTATTTCTATTTAAGGAAGGAGAAGAATAATTATGAAACAAATAATGTAAGAAGAGATGAAATGTATTTACTCAGATTTATAATTGAATGGTTTAAATAATTATCTTGATAAATAAGCTGTAAATGATGCAGTCAGGATAAAGAACAGAATGGAACAAAATATTATGATAATAAATTTGCACAATCAGAATAGTCAAATGATAAGAAAAGAAGCAGAATCTTGGTTCGATGAACATAATTTAAATGTAAACCAAGGACAGCCATTATCGCACGAAACACCTTATTATAAATATCAAAATAATGTGGGTAAGTGAAAGAAGAAATAGTGTATGTATCGGCTATATTATGCATATAAATAGCTTAGTTGTTCTTGCGTTCACTCTTTGATTGTAGTTCCAATAGGTGTTCCAGGTAGTACGAATATTCAGTGGTGGAGAAATTCCTGTATCACAGATAGAGTAACACATTCTGAATATCAGCAGGAAAGTCCTCATTCATCGAATTGTTCATTAACGAGTAAGAAATGGTGCCACAAAAACTTTAATTAATCATAATATGTTCTAACACCACGAGCTCATAATTATTTATTCTTTTTCAGATTATTCCATAAATGCTCAGGTATCGGATCAGTTGGAAGAGATAGAATTAAATGCAAAAAAGTCCATGAAACCTAAACAGTTGATAAAATCGAAAACAATGAAAGAACGTCGAGAACCCTTAAAACGTACAAAAAATCCAGAATTGTGGAAAGTGAATGTAAAAAAAAACGCCAGACTAAGGGGCGAAGAGTACATTGGTGTCGGAGGTAATTTCAGCGTATTCATTTTGAAGACAATTTCGAGGATTCACGGAAATAGACTTACATTTGGAACCCACAATTTTGTAGGAAAAATAGTACCGGCAAAGACTATGGGTCCTCCTTGCAAATGTCGCATCCGTTGTAACGAAAAAATTGATGAAGTATCTCGGGAAGAACTGCATAATATTTTTTGGAAAACATGCAGCTGGGAACAACGAAAACAATACGTGGCGTTATTGGTCAAGGAATCGCCGAAGCAGCGAACTCGATGTCGCGGAAATGTTAAATCGGAACATCGTAGACAAGTTACATTCACCTATTCCCTTTTACTGAAAGGTGAATTTATCACAGTGTGTAAGTGCATGTTTCTTAGCACTTTCGCGGTATCCGAGAAGTTTGTACGCCACGTAATGGACAAAAAGAGATCGTCTCCCGGAGGAGTCATAGGCCCGGATCAAAGAGGAAAGCATACACCCAAAACGAAAAAGAGCGAAATCGTCAAGGACAGAGTACGGGAACATATTAGGTCATTTCCAACGGAAAAATCGACAAACCTACGAGATTGTACAGAAAAAAGATACCTAGACTCTAGATTAAGCATAGCCGCAATGCACAAGCTTTATGTATTAAAATGTAAAGAAGAAGGTGTTCCGGAAAGTGATATAGTTAAGGAAAGTTATTACAGGGAAATGTTTAAAACGGAATTTAATCTTAGTTTCAAACGAGCAGAATCTAAAGATAACAACCAGTTACCAGATACCACTGAAAACAAGATAATTGACTAGAGAATAATTTCTATACATATATTTTCTATTTTTACAGAATCAAGAATTCCTTATTCTCGATGTTGCCATATGTATTTTAGTTGGAAGTAGTCACAGGTATTTTATTTTTTGCTACCAGTTTATGCTTTTACAGATTTTAATGATATATCCAGCATTTCAACTTTTAGAACAGTATTCGGTAAATAGTGTCAAATAACGTTATTATATAACAATATATTTGATACAGTGTGTGCTAATTAAAGATCTATTTAAAATAAGAGTACAAAATGATACATAATTTGTTATGTATTGCAATATACAAGGCTATACATATTGTATTATATTTTCTGTAGTCTTTTTAAAGTTTATAATCACAAAATGTTCTTTGAACGAGTATCCAAATATAATTAAATGTTTTATGCTAACGCATAAGTATACAGTTGTTAAATACAAAACATATTTACATATATTTTTTGTTTATATACTGTAATATTCATTGTAAAAAATACTATTGTCGCGAAAAAAAAATAGTAACAGATCTATATTTTTAATTGCTACGCTTTAAATGTACAATAAATCATAGTTTAAGTGTTTAGTAATTTAAAAGAATTATGTACAAAATATACAAAATATTTTTAAAAAAATTTATATACTATCCATAACATAGAATTGTGCAGAATTTGAACGTGGATATACTACGTTAAATCGTATTATCGTTACGGTTCGATACCCTTTTCATAACTTTAACCGACTACAGCACAGCTTTATCAACCATTTTCGAATTTCAATTCTATCACCATCAATCCAGTCTTTTCTCTGAAAGCGAACTAACTTCTCTACATCGTTTCGTGGCCGCTTCGACTGCTCCGATGATCGCTGATCTCAGACCATGCTCTTCTAAATAATGAATGCCCGTTATAGTGGATCCTAAACCAAACAAAAACAAACAATCAAGACATCGACAAACATTGGATACAATGTGAAATTCATTATCCTCGAACCTGCTGGTGAAGCCACATCGTCCTTCAATTGTCCAGGATGGATATTCGTGTCCCGAACCATGGTACCAGCACCAAGAACAGTTTGTGCGGCCAATTTATACGCGACGTGCCTCATGAGACCCATCTTTACAGCTCCATCGGCTAACGCTTCTATCATCATGTACACCTGAATAAGAAGAAAAGTATTTCTTCGATTATATCTTTCAATTTAACCCTTTCGATGCTAAATACTTTTGACAAATATACTGTGCGTGGATTTTTGGAAATTAAGAAATTTTGATTCAAGAATCGAATGTTAGACGTTTGAGATAGCCTACCCCAATGAAAATGGCAATGTAGGGGAAGAAAGTCTAAGATGTTATAATTAATCTGGACCTGAAATAATTACTGAATCGAATACTCGTCAAACCCTGACATCACCTAGGTTTAATGCATAGTAATTCTCGAATATTGAGATGGGTGATGGCCATTTTTCCTAGGGAAGCCTAGCATGGACGATAATTGACCACTGCACCAACAGTGTCTAATACGCTTTAAGTATGTGTACACTTTCATGGCATTTAAAGGGCTAAACACGCCGGTATTAATCTCAAAGTATCAATAATAGATTTTTGAAATTTACATATGCAGGTCCAGAACCGGCCAAAGCAGTGACAGGATCGATCAGATTTTCAGTAACCTCTTCGCAAAATCCAACCGAAGAAAACAGTTTTTCTGCTATTTCAGCCTCTTTGTCGCCAGCGGACGTTCCACGGGCGTACACAGTCGCCCCACAACCCACGAGGGCTGGGGTGTTGGGCATCACCCTTATCACAGGCGTTCCTTCTGGCAGAGCCTGAACAAATATATCAAACGTTTAAATGATAAAACTATAAACCGTAACATATTTAACACAACGTAAGCCATGCTTGATCTCTTAATTGCTACAATTGTTACTCGTTTAAATTTTACAATCACCTTCTCCAGAGTTGACAACGGAATGCCCATGGCGATTGACAGCAACAGTTTTTTGTAGTTCTTTAAATCCGGCAGAACTTTTGGCACAACCTGTGGTTTCACGGATAAAATCAGAACATCACCGTGATCGACGACCGGTCCATTGGAATATACAGTGTTTGATCCTATTTCCTGAAATTACAATACAGGATAAGATGCGAGGATGAAAATCATTGGCACAGGGTGTTCCAAAACTTAAATCGCCAAATTGCAAAGATTGAACTTTAAACTTTCAGGTACGGTACGCTACTATAGTGGCTTTCCGTGGATATCGTTTCATGAAAATGTATAAAGAAATCATAATTTATTCATTTAGGACTCTATTCCCACGTAATGTCGTACTGGAAATCGTCATGAACGGTTTCTGTGCCGTCCCAGGCAGACAGAGTAAAAACTTTAACCCTTTGCACTCGGAGCATATTTGGATACGATCGAATCTAGTCTACTTTTCCAGCAAACCTTCCGAAAATCAAACGTGCTATTTTGGAACGAAACTATTATTCTTTTCCTCAATTTTCTGCGTTCTAATGTAAATAAATCTTAAATGTCGCATTTCAAAATACTCTGGTAAATGAAATATGTCCCCTTAGAGGCTACAGCCGACTGCAAAAGGTTAATATTATGTTATACAGTGTTTTCTACATTAAACGTTAGAATGGCAAGGAGTAAAAGTACCACTGTATCGACGCTGTAACGTAAACTCATAAGCAGTTTGATTCCTGTCGTAGCACACTGCTAATAATACACGATTGAACATCAGTATTTTGTACAAACTGATTAATTTAGAATACAAATGATAAAATAGAAGAAACCACTGCTTGCCATTTTTCCAACGTATTTTCGCGATAACCCGTGCCACTTAAACGGTTAAGGGTTAATACAAGGGTTGAAAGAAGGAAAAACATTATACATAAAGTTTGTCTATAAACGCTTTGTTACAGAGTCATGAACAAAAGTATTCGATAAGAATGCAACAGGCTAACGTAAGGGATTTGAGGTAAATTAAATCCCAGGATTTCAATAGCGTTCGTAGAGTTATCGTGAAACAAAAGATAAGGCGTAGCACGATATTGGAAATTTTCCTAGGCCCGATAATCACCGAGAAATAACGAAACGTCAGGAAGTTTACAGGTAATTACGGTTCAGGTTGTGCGAGCGCGAAAAACAAGAATGTTATCGAGCGATCGGATAGATTAAATGATAAAGATCTATACAAGATCGATCGAAGATTCGGATATAATATCTATGAAATGTTGATTAAGATACGATAATGTTTGCTAATGGAATGTACCCAAAATTGTATGTTAATAACTAATCGGCTCAAGATTTCTTTCTTTCTTTTTTTTTTCTTTTTTTTTATATATCTGATACTTTAACAAACATACGTATGCACAAGGTAACGTTATTATCGCGTACCGAACTAGTTCGCAAATAGATTTACAACTTTCGTATCTGTTTATCGAACAAACAAGAAATATTTATTATTTGGATGTTTTCACGAAGCAAACACTGAGACCGATAACTCTCTAAGATTGCTTGATTATCTTTTATCAGGATACAACGGTGAAAAGTTGCGCCGACACGACGACGGACAAACGTGATTTTCACGTCCTGCAAACAACGAAATTCGGCTCACCTTAAACGCCTCTATGCTGCCTACATCGTTCGGAAGACAGCTGGCCAATATCATATCGCCTTTGCTTAATCCTGCGAATTATAATGAATTTTTGTAATTGAACGCGCGAGAAAATTCATTTATACAAATGCAGTTTGATTTAACACGACAGCAAGACGGATGAAGTTTCATGAACGAGCTTGAATATTTGTGTACACAATTTTCTAGTTCTATAGTATATTTTGCTCAAAGCTTAACACAATTGTACTAACTAATATTTTGAAATATTCGAGAAAAATGGAGAATCAGTGTTTGAAGTAATGAGAATCATTTTTGAAGAAATGTTAGGTGGAGCAATGATGGTATCAAGAAAACCTGTTTATTACCTGATCGAATGAAACCCTTGGCCAAAGCCTGGGCCATTTTACCGCCGCCGAGGAATCCAATCTTCAGCATCTTGGTGTCGATGTTCAACGAGATCCTCTTCCTCTTTTCTTCACCGTCAGCAAGAAGCTGATCGCTCACTGTACATCGAACAAATTTACATTGGATAGTTGGTTGAAGGACGCCTTTTAAATTTTTCTCTAAATTCAAAGTAACAAGATCGAAAATAACAACCCACGTCTCGCACGGTTCTTACCATATGTGACTTTCTGTAATGTTCCAGGAACAATGAAACTCGGAAAATCGACGAATACCCAACAAATGCAGGAATAACGAAGGAAACAACAAGAAATATCTAATCTGCAGTTGTATAAAAACCGATGGACACCGTTCGATCGCTCGTAGTTCTGATTCTTCGTTTCATCTCCCTCGACCGAGGAACGATTTCAATAGTTTTTCTCTTTTTTTCTTCTTTTTTTTTGTATGTAATCGTACGTGAGATAAGGTCTGTAAGCGTATTACGCGTTTACCACGAAGAACTCGGCCGCTAAAACCATGCCCACGATTTCGCGGTTTCACCAAGTGAATTATTGGACGTTTCTGTCGTTTCGAGAAAGAAACATGAAAGGGCATAACTCATTGTTACACCAGGGACCATTGAATTGCAGGTGTGCTTTTAGTGAACGATTGTAAATACCGGCCATTGTTCAGAGTAATTCAGTAAGAGTACGTTGTATCGCAAGGTACTGCAACGTGTGACGAAAAAAAAAAAGGATAAAATGAACGAATACAATATTCGCGGAATGCTGCAAAGTTTTTATTTTACCAAAGATTACAAAAAAGTTGGTAAAAAGTTTATGGAATTATGACGTCGCGGCGACCACCGATGACCCCGGTAAGATAATGCACAATGTATGATAATAGTGTTCTTGGCTTGATCGTTTCTTGTAATATTTTGCTCGGGTAACAGAGATTTTTCATTCTGGTGCCTTGTCCCGGCATGCGACGTGTTGAATAATATCATGCGTCACTTTTTTTTTTTTATAACGTTACAGATGACCCGGAAGGCAAATCCAATGAAAAAAGTTTAACGTAAGTAACTGCTTAGCTTTCTTGAAAGACTGTATTTGCGGCGAATATATTATAAATTTCGTTATGTTAACAAAAAAATGCAGATAAAACAATGAAAAATGTGATAGAACAATCGACACCATTGTGACGTCAGTGGCTACTAAGCGGTGATATCCAACTGACGCCTCGCGGTGTTAATGAAATTAAACAAAAGCAGGATGTTGCTGCGAAGCTTTAGATTTTAGATGGTGTAGCTATTTTTGATGGATTTTCTTCTTGTTCTGAAGTTGAAGGTCATTTCAAGGTCGCGTTACGAGACGGATACAGGAACGGAACATGATCCAGATCACGCAAGAACTGTTCGTTATCAAAATTCTTCGATGCACGACTCTGATCGAAGCAGATAATCTGTAAAGTGTAAGGAAAAAGTGAATGACTAATCTAATTACCTTTTGCACGATAAAAAATTGATAGAAATTAATCTCTATTAAACGATGATTACTAGGCTACTATCCCTGAATGGACAGACGAGGTGACAGGCTTTTATATCCTTATTAATGAAAAACAATCTTGGATCGTTGAAAACAATAACGTAGTTATCTGTTTTCATAACTAGGAAGAATGGGCTAAACATTGGTTGATGAGACTGTATATTATGGTGCAGTGTGCTATAGAGTTTCAACCATCAAACGGCACCGTACCACTGTAAACATATGATAAAGCGATACGAGCAGGTTAATTCGCAAACTAATTTGAGCAGTTTAATAATAGTCTTATTTGACAATGGCAAACTTACATAACATCGATAAGGGGTTTTAAATTGTATACTCTATGGCGCCGCGGTAATGTTTTCATTCTCGAACCAAAGTTAAGACGGCATTTAATGCGAACTTTATGGATCTATAAAGCGCATATAACGTGTTTGAATTGTCAAGGTACGTGTACATATATGCTTTCTTCAAACAGAGTCAGTTAAGCGTAGATAGCGTTAGAATTTCAGGAAAAACATAGCATTGTAGCTTGGTTATATGATTATATTACTTCGTTTAATATTAACCCTTTGACCTCGAGCGGTGCCTCCGGGGCGACATATGTGATTTACTAGAATATTTCAAAATGTGAAATTTAAGTTGAATTTACATTAGAATATAGTAAATTATAAATGAATTCTCGAGCATTCGTAACAGTCTACTTCTAAAGTAGTGCTTTTGGGTTTTGGAAGCTTTACTGGAAAAAAAAATCGCTACAAATGCTTCGAGTGCAAAGGGTTATACCGTTTATTTTTGGCGCGCAAGTTCAAATCTCCACGGGTCTTCCGCTTTGTTAATTTCTTTTTTTATATATACAGGGTGTCTCGTAACTAGTGCAACATCGGGAAATGGAGGGTAGCTGAGACGATTCTGAACAACAATTTCCTTTGCGAAAATGTCGGGCGAGGCTTCATTTTTGAATTATTAACGAAAAACACTGACCAATCAGAGCTCGAGTAGAGCGCGCGCTCAGCCGTGATAGGGTAACTTCGAGCCGGGACGTCGGACTAGAACGACTAGCGGCTGAGCGCGCACTCTACGCGCGCTCTGATTGGTCAGTGTTTTTCCAAACCGAAGTCCCATCTGACATTTTTGCAAAGGAAATTGTTGTTCAGAATCGTCTCAACTACCCCCCATTTCTCGATCTTACACTAGTTACGGGACACCCTGTATATATAATTCTACTATATATTATAGTAAATAATATTTTATATTTACTTTAAATTAAATATATTTTAATATTTAATGATATATCAACATGCAAAAGCTCATTAAAATGTGAGGGGGACACTTGGGAAATTCTGTTTGTTAGAGTCATTAAAAAGAATAGCGAAATTGAACGTTACAATTCTATTTAAAATCTCTTAAACGTATTAAAAAAAAAAGAAAAGTTACAGTTACTTGAAACCTAAATTTGATGCATAGTAATTTTCAAATATTGAAGCGGGTGGTAGGGTTTTTTCCCTTACATCGCCATTTTCCCTAGGGAAGGCTAATATGCTCAATACTGTACCTATGAAGGACATTTCGTGTGGATACGTGACGATCCGTACCGTACTAATGTAAATTGACCTTTAATCATCACGTACGACGTACGACACGACAGAATCAAAACAGCATTATTTCTTTTGGCGGAAAATACGAATATCAGATGAACTGAGACTTTAGTTTTAATCAAAACTCGTGTTGCAACTCAGGTGCATGAATAATTTCAGATCTAATTTATCATATCATAAATGAATGCAAACGAACGTGATAATCGTACAGCATAAACAGTATCACGTGCGAACAATCTTAGGCGATTGATTAAACGGGCTCACGTGTCAGGATGTTATCAAGGATCATTCGATAATATCACGATTCGAATTCAATGGAAACAATATTTGCGTTTCGCTTACTCACCATTTCGAGCGTTAAAACGTCGACGAACCCGTCGCCCTAATCGTAGCAATTCCATTGTTTTCAATCCTACAGTCATTTTTCTGGTTGATTTGTCTTCGATCTTTTCTTTTTTTTTACAGAGATCCAAAGAATAGTTCCAGTCGATGGTTGCAAAGCGTTGTTGTGATTTCAGTGAACGATGCTCGAATATAAACTGTTGAAATTAAAAATACAATTAATTGAAGTCTCCTGTACTTATAGTTATGAATAATTACATATTCGGAGAAACTGGATACTTGATAACTCCCGTGAAGAATTTTCTAATTTTTACGAAACGGAAGGTAAATGCAGAACGAAAAATTGTAAGAACGCAACAATTATTTTATATTTAACCGTATAATTCAATTAAATATCGTTTCTTCCAAGGTACGTTGATACAAAGTACAACGCGATTATAATTTATTCATACTCATTTCCCGTCTTAAAAAATGTCGAAATATCCGGAGAAAGTGCAATTCCAATTTTTTGAATCATACATATTAATAGATATACAATAAATATCAATATATGCACGTGATAGGTTATTGTCACGTTTAATTGTGCGTATGTACTGTTATGTGTCACGCAAACATTATTTATCGAATAAAAATTCAGAATCGCCATTTAAATTTGTAACGATTTTCTCTTGTAAAGACACTTACGGGATTTACATGCTACACGAAATACTTCATCGATGATACGGTATTCCGAAGCAGTGATATCTCAGTACGATCTCAATTGTTGTTCTCAGTTGTTCTGCGAATTGTATGTAATGCTTTTTTCCAGCCGCCCTTATATACCGGCATGGGTTATCATGCGCAGCTGAAATGCGACTGACAGTTCCTGTTCATCAGACACGGAAAACTACCTATTCGGTTACGGCCAATCACAATCCAAACATAATGGTGTCACCCCTTATCAGATACAGTGTCATTCCAAGTCTATCGAATAGGTCCTCCAATTATCTACAGTCAGGTACAGCGTCCTACCTCTCCTGAAACCTGCGTTAAATGATTCTTCTATCGTTGACATTGGATTTTCGCCTGATTTAACAAAAAGTAAATTGACAGGTTATTAAAAATTAACGAATTGTTGTTACAATCTGCAACAGTGTAACTTAGTTCATAAGTTGTTGCACAATGCATAATCTACTAAATATTAATTCTTTGTCTTGTTAGCAAAACAAACGCAAGCCGCGATTCGCAAATTGCGAAATTATCTGGAAAAATGTTCGTCTAACGGCCCTTAGATGTCAGCAGTGATACTGTTGCTTCGGGTATGCTGCAGCAGTGATCTCGATTGTTCATATGGAAACAAAGAACAGGGAATCTACGTACACTTTCAAATAACATAACACAATTTGTATATGAAAATATTCAGTTACTCTGAATCTGAATCTATAAAAAGTAAGGGGATATAAGTACTGAATAAATAAATTAATTAATTAATCGAACGACGCAATGCCTAATAGCACAAACTGTGAGTCTGAAATATCACGAATATGAGAAAAAAATTATTATCATTTTCACGTCTGTTATTACGACTCATTCGAAAAGTTCATATAATTCCGCAGCGGCGTTGATGATCATTATAACGACGTTTAATTAAACGACAAAAAAAAAAGATTAAATCGGGGTATTTGAACCGTGGACGTTTGAAGTTGCAGTCATTTGTTCAAACCATTCCTATTCGGCTATATGTGTGAGGATTCGATGTGCGTAATTAAAAAACATGCAGTATAATTAGTGAATTATTAACAGATACAAAGACTATAGCATAGCTTAAATAAGTGGACGTAAAAAAGGGCGACAGTACATAAAAAAAAAGTAAGCACCGGAGGATTTGAACCGCGTACCTTTGGATTTCCAGTCAAGCGTTTAACCATGGAACTAACCATTTGTATGCGCGAGTATGTTATAATAAAGAATTTACAGTCTAACTACCTTTAATCGTTAATATCTCCTAAACTATTGGCCGTCTACGCTTAAAAGGGGGTATCGGAATACTCAGCTGAACGAACTCTATAAGGTGGCAAAGTTTGATAAATAAGTGAGCGTAACACTTGGGTAGCTCTTGGTAGTAAGTGTGATAAAAGCAGTGACGGATTCAGAGAGGTAGTAATAGGAGCGATCGCTCCTTTCAAGTGGTATAAAATTACAAAAAAATTATACTACAAAATGCAATTGCTTTTTGTAGCAATTTTAATATGATACAAATATAAATTTTTGATATTCCTATAGTGATTTAATTTTGTTTTACCTTTCACGATTTTTTAAATAAAATAAATCTACAATAATTTTTTATGAACCTCATTATTTGTTTTATTCGACAAAAATGTTAATAAATAAATAGTAAAGAAAAAATTTTAAACCTTCATAGAAAGATTATAAAATATACTTTTACAAATTTCACCCCTAACAAACCACGTTTCTAAATTCGCCCCTGATTAGTTGAAATAAAAATTGAAAGTAGGTGTCAGAATTGCGATACTTTATCTCAAGAAAATATTTCCAGTGGCAAAGCGTATCTATTACAAATTACATAAATGCTTGTATAATTACCAAAGCAGTTAATTTAAATAACATAGCTTGTATTAGACGTACTTTGACGTTATCTATCCTAGTTTATTATGTAACTAAACAGATTAATATAAATAAAACGATGCATGAAATAATAACAAAAATATGTTCATCGACCATCTTATACAGCGAAACCAACTTTTCTTTAGAGTTTTTCTTATACAAATTCTCTTATAAAGTTTTGAGTGCTGAACACAACTTTGTGAACCACCTTTTGTACTGTTCAACAATGTATGCTATGTTATGGGTTTTCCCTATTATCGATAAATGGAAGCGTTTGCGTCCTTTTTCTAAGGGACAGCGTTTTCTGAAGCCCGTTTGCTTCTGAACCCCTGAAGCTTCACTTTCGCTCAACGAACAATCAGTCATTTATGTGCTAGAGGTTGTTACCCCTGGCGCGCACAATTTCAATCTTATACAACGATTCGTAAGTACTTTTATTATCTTTCTTCTTTTCCATACTTTTAAATCTTTCTTCTTTTCCATACTTTTAAATCTTTCTTCCTTTCCGTACTTTTAATCCTCCATCCTCTCTATACCTTTCTCCTTATTGTCCCCTTTTAGTCGTCTCTTACAACAAGCAGGGGTTACTGTGGTAGTATTCTGCTCCCCTCTCCACGGGGAGTTCAACAATGTATACTACATATTTTGTTCGAGTAGTCTATAGAACTGTTTGGTGTCAACAGAATTAAATAGCTGCTACTGTGCCGGCACAAAACATTTCTGAAATTGAACATTTGCAATTTTCTATTTAAATACGATGTTCTCAAAAACCGAAAGCACTACAAGAGAACGGTTTGGTGATTCGTATTCAATGCCAATATCAAAATTATTAACTGTATCTGTATGTATAAAGTTTGAAAGTGGGAGGGGTCGTTCAATCACTGATGACTGATCAGATTTGAATCCTGCACTCTGCATAGTGCAGACTGCATCTGCACTGTTGAGCAGTTGAGTGTTCAGTCAGTGACGAGAGGTCGAGGAGTCCGCGCGCGTTAACGCACCGCTGTGTTCCCGTGAATCTTTTCATTCCTACGAACATATGCACACAAGCGTGTATGATCTTAAAAAGTCGAAGTTTAAAACTCGGCGCATTTTTATCTCATCATACGATATTAGTAACTGCCAGATAGCCCTTTTTTTTAAATTGTTTTGATCTAAACAAGTTTTGCGTTGGCGTTGCGTAATTCCGAATTGATTTGTAACCAACTAAGAGAATGATATTCATAAAACGTTCCATGATATTTGTATACAATAAACAGTGACAAAAGTGTCATTTTGAAGGTCGTTCTACGAACAAATACGTTCATTTCGTGAATGAAAACCCGGTACAAGGTTTATTGTTAGTTGTCAAAGAATGCCGTCGCAGTTTAGCAAATTGGTTGATGCGTCCTGTAAGGAATACGCGCATCCTTGGGGAGACGAGTGTATCATTGCAACAACCGGCCTCGGTTTGCATGCTGTTCAAGAATGCCTTAGGATATATTCCACGGTTTACGTAGTACGTTTACCTATACGTATTATTTCAAATTTCCTTCCTTCGTTATACATTCTTCCTGATGGTGGTATTCAATGCAATCCAGGTGCACGACCGTACGATTTATGATAACGAAGATGCATATCATAATGTATAGAGCATAAATCAACGGACCATGCTGTTGTTTGTATCAGTGACACCGTATTTGCATCATAACATTCTAATGTCTAATAATAATACCACGTTTCTTCGTTAAATATCACTTTGTGATGAAAATTAATTAATTACACTGTAAGCATTGACAGTTCTGTACTATTGGATTGACATTATCAGCTGATCTCTTGTAAACAAAGAAAAATCAGTACTTGTACAGAAAATTAGCATTTATGCTAATTTTGCAACAATACTGAAAGTTTGATGAATTGATAGCTGATGGTAATTAATTACTTATTTTTCATATATTTGCTTAGGGTACACTTTTAATGAGAGGAAAGAAACCATCTAAAGAAGACATAAAAAAAATGATATTGGGTATTCTACAGTCTTCAGCATTTCTCTCGTGGAGTGCTTTTTCATATTCTCTGTTTATTTGTATTATAAGGTTGGCAAAAATTTCATTTTTATTTGCATGATTATATAATTTGATTTTCATCGCAGCGAGTTATTTATTTAAATTATGTATTTCAGGCAAATACTTGGACATTTTAATTTTCTGACTGTATCGTTTATTCCATCCTTCCTATCTAGTTTGTCAGCTATTTTGATTGAAAGGCCGACTCGACGTACCTTACTGAGTTTATATGTTTCTAATGTTGTGAGTGAATTAGCTTTAAAATTTAAATCTTTATTTTCCATTATTGAACTACATAAATAATATATTAATCATAATAATAATTGTAACGAGTACTATATCTTTCAATATTTAATTAATTACAATGCTGTTTATTAGGCAACAGAAACGTTATTTAGAATGGGAGTCGCAAACGGATATTTTTCTGTCGTTCCATATGGTGCAACGTGTATTTTTGCAACAAGCATAGCATTATTACTTTATTTCTTTCGTTCTAAAACAAATAAACAGGATTCTATATATAGAATACTTAGGTACTTGCTGCTGATATAATTTAAATACTTATTATTTACGGCTTTAAATTAATTACAATGTTCCATTAGAATTCTTGTTGGACGATCCGAGGACTCCGAGTACCTTAAAAAAAATGATTTGCATTCTGATACCCACACATGCTCTGATAGTAAAAGTTCAACAAAAAAATATGATACAAGTACAAAAACTCATGAAAAAAATTCTAACATATTCATGAAATCGCTTGAAGTATATAAGAAAATTATTGATCAGTTTAAATTTAAAAGTATGCATATTTCTTGCCCACATCCTTATAGTTGTGCTCATTATGTGTTAAAGGTATGTACATAAATTGATAAATATTGAGCTAAAAATTACATGTACATTACAATTTATGAATCAATGTTATTTGCAGGGAAGCGCAGAAGTTGCTACCTATGCTCTAAGTGCTCAATTAGTAATTAACTTATTCTTTCAAATTAAAAAAGTGTTTAGAAAACCGCAATTATTAAAGTCGGTAATCTTTAAAAAACAGAATCTGAATTTAGCTATATTTTTGGGAGGTTTTACAGGACTTTATAGGGTACTGTTACATTCTTGTTTCTAAATTACTGTATTTTTATGCATCGTCATCATGATTTTCTCCGTATTTTAGCTAGTGTCCTGTTTATTAAGGAGATTGTTCCAAAAAGATTCTTGTTATTATGCAATTCCTGCTGGACTGATAGGTGGTTTAACATTTACAGCCTACAGCAACAATACAATAGCTTTATACTTCATGTGGAAAGCATTGCAGGTATCTTACAAATAGTTTTAATTCCTTAATTCAATATTTCTGCCATAAAAATATTAATATATTATTTTTCTCACATTTTTTTTTAGTTATTGTGGAATGATCTTGCAGAGAAAAAAATAGTACCTGAAGTAAAGTGGTTTTCAGTTTTCTTGTACAGCTTTAGTACAGCAGTGCTCTTCCATTCAGCAATTTTTGAACCACAACATATACGATCATCTTATTGGAAGTTCTTGTACAGCATATCTGGAGGAAGGTAATTGAGATTGCCAGCATATTTTTGGAGCAATTTATTAAAACTTTCTTATATAATTTTAGAATAGCGGGGATGTCGCGTGAACCATTAGATGCGTTTGGTCTTGAATCCACTAAGAACCTCGAAGCGGTACTCAGAAAAACTAACACAGTTGCTAAGAGAAATTATCTTTTCTAGTTTAATAATATCGGTAAGAGAAAGGATATACTGAATCTTGTTTTTATTAGATGTTTTGTTATTTTTCAATACGTAAAAAAAACAGTAACCAAAGAAATGAGCAATGACTTAAGCAATTTCTTTTTCTATTAAAGTTTTGTTGTAATTATTCAGGGTTTTTTATTTGTTATGGAGTAAACTTTGTTATAAGATAAAATGACGTGGAAAGGTTAAAGTTGAACGTTTTATATGCACATGAATCATAAATAGATTGTGAATATTTATAAATTTATAACGTACTGAAATGTGCAAAAAGCACTTGTCTTTTGTATAAAAAACGAATTCAAAATAGCGAAATCGGAAGTATTCTATAAAAACATAAATTTACATAAATATTCTTAGTCTGTTTATAAATTATATGTAACTGAAATCACATAATAAGATGTTAATGAAAGATCAACTCATTACATGCCAGATGTTTATTTTGTAATGAAGGTAGGTATATTAGGGTGCTTAGATTTTATACTTTGTGATAAACAAAAATTTATATTTTTTCATGTACGTGTACATTGCGAATATACTTGTTCGAGTTAGTTTATTTATTTTTTTTTTTTTTTTACGTGTATACAAAATGTTACAAAATTATATAAAATTAAGCGTTTTATGGGATATTAAGGTGTAAACTATATTATCATGTTGTAGATAGTTGTTACAAGTGTACAAATAGTTTTTTGGTTTTTATATACGAGATTACAATTTAATATGTTAAATGAATTATTGAAAAATTTATTTTTATCGATACAATTTTTATAATGAATAGTCGAACAAATGTTTACGCTAACAAATTTTACAATAAATTATATAATTTATTTAGTAGATTACAAAAATAGTGTCCAATTACTCTCTATTTTTATACGTCTCACGAATATATACCAATTATAAATAAAACATTTAAAAACATAACGAGACTGTGATATTATTATTTTTGCTTTTTCGCAGTCTCCAATGCCCTATTCACTATAACATCCGCGTTTCTTCGTTCGTGTTTTCGTTTCATGCGTTTCTTTTTCCTCAAAACATTATCCCAATTGATCTGACTTTGCATTTCTAAATCCTTTCGATCAACAATTCCTGGGATAATTTCAGACTCTAAAACCGAGACGTTATGTTTTCGTGATACAGACTTCAATGGATTTAGAACTTCCAAGGTATCACGTTGCCAAGGAAGTATGCCAATCGGACATTCGATCCAATTACACTTTGCTGGAAACAATTTTATTTTAATTTCAGATTCACGATGGTTAAGAAAAAACAAATATACTTACCAACTGCAAATTTCCAATAAGAATTTCTAATCTTTTTATCAACTATGAAATCAGTTATTTTATTTTCAGACTTATTTTCTATACTATTTCCATTTAATATACGTTCACTACATTGAACATCTTCGACGGTGAACGTTTTGTCATATTCGTTTATGCTTTTATCGTCATTTGTTTTTCTCGCTGTATAAATATCGACTAAATTCAGCAACATTTGTTTACTTTCTTTATCTATCTGTGGGCTTACCAATTCCAATATCGGTACAATGAATTTAATAGAAAACTCATTTGCATCGAAAATCAGTTTTGAAACGAAATTTACGTCAGTTAAACAATGTGGTACTACATCTGACAAATTGAACCATAGAACGTCTTTTAAATGTGGATAAGTACGATCCGTTTCTTCTTTGACTTTAAGTTCAAAAACAGTCGGTGATAACTTTTTCTGGATCTTTTCTAATTGATATTCTAGACTGCGAGATATGCAGTGAGCATAATCCAACTTTAGGAAACAGTATGATATAGAACTTATCCATAAAGAAGCTAGTACTTTCTTTGATCTATCCGTTTCATCGTTACCTATTAATTTCAATAATTCAAGAATCAAGTCTTCTATCATTTCTTTTTCATGTAATAAAAATATAATGTCTTTCCAAAATTTAATCATATCCAGTGGCAAAATATTATCCTCTAGTTCATTCTTCGCATTTCTTCCTTGAGTAAAAATTGACAAAGTATCTTGGTTCGGCAGGAAAGCTTCTGTATTAAAAAGTGCATTGCAAACTATATCCTTCTTATTAGGAATAGATTTTTTATTAAGATATCTAGATATTTCTGATAATAAAACCATTCTTGCAGTTTCTAACGTGTATTTTTTATCCTTTTTTATATCATCATTGGAAGCATCTATATAAATATCTTTATCAGTCTCTGTATCTTCGTTATTTCGTTCTAACAAAGAGATGGCATACGAGCGTAAATCTTGTAACGTTTCCCTATTAATCAGGTCAATTAACGAGTATAAATTGATTACATTTAAATTGAATCAGTTCGAAATTATACATACTTTAATTGAAGATCTGGAATATTAGATACTAAATGATATCCGGCATGAATGTATAAACTAACAGCAGTCCACAGTTCGACCAAATCGTCAAAATCTTGCACTTGTTCGGTTTCCTGAGCTTCTTTCGTAGACTCTTCGCTATCGAGACAGATCTGCATTCTTTTCATTTCGGTTGCCCAATATTCTTCCTTTAAATATAACATTTAAGAATCTGTTTTTGGTGTGTAACATTATTATTTATATTCAAATAAACACACATGTATCCAAGCTAGTAATATGTTAGCAGCTATTCTAAGCACGCCGATCGATGGTAATTCGTATCCGTGAGCAGTGTCGTGCCTTAAATTCACTATCCATTCTGGAATGTTCAGCTGCTTTGCGATCTGAAATAGCGACGTTTGCTTCGTATGTCCTATGTTAGATATATGATTTAACAGTCTCATTATTGTAGTCGAGTACATCAGGCACAAATCATTTTCATAACTAATTGGTAACCCCCCGTTGTTAATCTTGGGAGTCCATTCGCGGTCTCTAAGACAGATCTGCATGATCGAAAGAGTACAGTCAACGCCTATTGGTAACTTTGGTATCCTAAAACGTCCTAAATTATTATTCTTTACTCGCATAATATTTCCATAAATATTTTCATAAATCTTTCAGTTACCTTGCTTTCCATGTAAGCAACATTTCACACCCCTTGATTTGTTCATCGATATCATTGGAGTAAATTTGTGTGTACACCTGATACCACTCTGTACTGCAGAATAAAGATAGCTTTCAATTACAGATCTTAGAATTTATTAAACCATTCATAACTTTGAATACTTACAGCGAAAACCATGGTACTTGTTTTACACCTTCCTGTTTCACGGAGAGCGCCATACTTAACCACGTGCGACCGCAAACTTCACGTTCCTATCATTAACTGATATGAACGTGTGTTGAACAGTGTTAAGTGTGTTATGTCTGTGATACATTCATGTGCGACACGGAATGGAATTGCGCGAATAACCGTGGACTCGGCTAACAGAATCTTACGAAAAAATGGCGAAACAAATAAGAATGGTACTGATAGATCTCAGTGGAACATTGCATATTGATAGTGTTGCAATTCCAGGAGCAGTGGAAGCTTTAAACAGGTTGTTTTTCTTAGTTTATTTCGTGAAAGTATTTTACGATCAACGACGCAACCTGCATTGCGTCGCCTCCATCACTGGCGCGGATTTTAATTGGAACGACACTATTCTACTTAACATTTATTGCATACAATATGTTGTTGCATGCGTTATAGCAAATTATAATTTAATATTTATTGTAATGCAGGCTTCGAGGTGCAAATATACCGCTCAAATTTGTTACAAACACAACAAAAGAATCCAGTAATTTTTTACACAACCGATTGATAGGGCTTGGTTTCGATATTAAAAAGGAGGAGATTTTTAGTTCCTTGGCGTCGGCTAAGAAGCTAATCGTTTCACGGAAATTAAATCCGATGTTGTTGATCGATCCCGCTGCAAATGAAGATTTTGAAGATTTGACGAAAAACGATGATAAAATAAACGCCGTGGTAGTTGGATTGGCACCGAACAAATTTCATTATGAAGAACTAAACAAAGCATTCAGGTACCACTTTTTATTTGCTTCAAGCGATAAAACTTTACACATACAAACTTGTTTATAACAATGGTCGAATAAATCGATGGTTTTAGGTTACTGTTAGACGGTGCATCGCTTATAGCCATTCATAAAGGACGGTATTACAAAAGAACGGATGGTTTGAGTTTAGGACCCGGTGCATTTATCGCTGGCTTGGAGTATTCCGCCAATGTCAAAGCGGAAGTTGTCGGCAAACCGACTGCCGAATTTTTCAAAGCCGCTTTGGAAGATGTACCACCGGAAGAAGCGGTTATGATTGGCGATGTAAGACTCGTGGCAC
The DNA here is from genome assembly GCA_943735885.1 of Stelis phaeoptera. Lineage (NCBI taxonomy): Eukaryota > Metazoa > Arthropoda > Insecta > Hymenoptera > Megachilidae > Stelis > Stelis phaeoptera. The sequence goes on from OX030930.1 coordinate 21,072,755, forward strand.
ACTATTTTGTCGAATTTATTAGTTCTTTTCAGGGAAGAACTTATAACGCTTCAAAAATTATTTGAATCACAAATAGGACATATTCGTGCAATTTACCCTGTTTTGATCAAAATTTGACTTACACATTTTTTGCCTACTCGTCAGAAATTTATTAGTACTATCCATTTAATAATAAATTTTATTCCAAATCAGGATGTCAAAGATGACATAGCTGGTGCTCAGGCTATTGGTATCAGAGGTCTGTTGGTGCAAACTGGGAAATATCGAGGGGGAGACGAGAATATAATTACACCACCACCTACAAAAGTGTGCAGCTCTTTCGTACAAGCTGTAGAATATATTCTTAAAAACGAAGTTTAAGTATATATACTTAAACTGTAGTTCGACGTGATGTTATTAATAATAATGTTCATATCATATAAATATACATTTGTATGAATTATTCTGTATTAAATTAGATATTTTATTTAAATATCAATAATTCTGTAATGGTGTACACGATCCGGAGTAATTTCACAATACAAAGTAGATGGTAATTACAAAGAAATCGACATTGTACCTTTCATTCCTGATATGAAACATTACATATCAAATTTTTTGTTTTGTTTTTTTTTTTTGTTCTAACAGCAATAAAATATATGACCTATTTTTTCCCAACATATTGATCGACGAATGCATGAAAAGATAGATCGGTTCGTAAAGATTAAACGAATATCGTCTCATCGTGTAATAAAATGTAGAAAATTTGGTAGAAAATTTTCTTTATTACGTTACCATGTATGAATAAATTATGCTTATAAATTACAATGAAATAATTCTTCTTTAAACGTTTCATTTTTGATCATAGAAATTTCTATCTAGGAGACGATATTTTTTCCTCTTCTTATTTTTTTTCACAATTTTTATGCTGTACTAAAACCACAAAAACAATTATTGCGATTTTCAATTTCTGCTAATCTACATAATTATAATCTTAATCAATAAATATTAAAACTATCGTACTTAGTAAAATTAGCATTAAAAACAATTTTACAGAAAATACTTCTTAAAAACGTTAAAAGAAATTGGTGCACTACAGGAATTTTTGTTTAAATACAAAATTTGGCACCATTTCACATTATTCATGCGAGAATTAATAACAAACTTCCTTTATTTTGCAAATGTTCACCCTCATTCCTTAACTAAAAAGATAAGATGTGTATAATTAGTTTTGATTAAAGTTATTACTCTCACATTTAAATGTGTGTAATTTCATGAATTTTTTTTTTAAATATATATTAATACTTCCATTAATGAACAATGTTATTTTTCTTTAATTAGGAAGGCTCAGTTATAATTTCTTTTCTTCTTCTTTTTATATATAAATACTGTATGAAATGCATGTCTTGTGTGTAAAACTAATTGCAGTATTACCTACACGTGAATTCGCTAAACAATAATAGTAAATCTTTACGATACTTTTATCTCATTTTGCAAGTAACGCATAAGACTTTGATCATCGTACAAAAAGTAAATGTACCTAATGTGAATCTTTACGGAGCAGGATAATAAATTATCGAATAATCTCATCGATACAGAGAAAATAATTCATAATTGCGTATTGCGCCTAGGATTATAAAAAGTAAATGCAACAAAGTGTTATAATTTATAACTAAACCCACGGAATCTGATGTAAAAGAACCTCTTCTATGGTTATGCACTTTGAGAGCATAACTTGCAATCCGTATTATCTCAGAAGATCAATAGATTAGCTCATAATTGAAATGCCCTCTACAACTTATAATCTATGATCAGGCACGTGTTGATTTCCTGTCGCAATAACGAGGGTCATTTTAAGAAAATACATTCCAGTTAAACAAGAGAAATGATTAAAAACACGATAATGATTGCTACTGGATTTTTGCAAATATATATAATATATGTATATACGATGCTGATATACAAACATAAAAATGAATCAAACTTAACTATAAATGTACAATATTCTTTTCTCCTTTTTTCTTTTCTTTCTTTTTTTGGTAGCCATTCTCTTAATTAACATCCTCGGCTCAAGAGAAATGTATCACAGAGCTCTAAGAATACATGAATACACGAAGAAAAAGGGAAACCTAAGCGACAGTAAATAGACTTGTTTCAGATTATTAAATAAATGTAACAAAAGCTTAGCAAATAAATAAGATTTATACAACACGTAGCATTATTAAAATGTAACAATGGAATAATCTCTAAATTTATTACAAAATTGTATCTATGTCATTTTTAATAACACAAAAGTTACAACATTTAGGGCCGTATCGATAAAGAACAGTATACTCTCTTCGTTTTAGAAAAATCAAGCATTTATCCCAATTTCATTCAATTGGCTTTAAAGGCTTTAGTTTTTTTTTTCTTTTTTTTCCGATACAATATTTGTTTCAATGTTTATTTATACAGCCCATCACCATATATAATCAAGTGACGTTACTTACAGTCTCATTTATATGTACAACTTGTAGGATTCTAGTGGGGTGAATATCTAAATGTACGATTAACTGCATTTTTTTTTCTTTTTTTTTGTTTACAGTTGTCTCCTAAGATCAAATTCTATCAATGTTACACTTGCTTAACCCGCAGCTATAATGTATTTATACTTTTACTCCTCGTCCGAAACATCGTTATACATCGGTTAAATATAAATGGAAGTTTACTAAAGACAGAATTTGATCTTGTCACACCGAAGACAAACATACTGTTACCTCCCACGTGATCGATAGGAAATATTAAACTATTAATTTGGCTGCTCAATTATTATTTGATTTAATAGTAAATTGACATTTCCCTCTTCCCTTTGATAGTTTTGCTTTCTTTAAGAAAACAAGGCAGATGTGTGTGGAATACTATTCAAAATTTCATTCGTTCGATGAATTAATTAATTAAATGGTACTACTTATAAATTACAGAATACAACTAAGTAGAATTTAACACATAAGCTTTGAGAAGCATAGCGTGAACATGGCATTTAAACAATGATACTTAACGATCTCCTGGGCCATACAATATTTTGTACTTAACCCTTTTCATTGGTACTTTTGATGCGGGAAGACTATAAATGGCTGACGGTAAGCATTTTTAATACTCTATACCTAAATACAAAAAAAAAAACCACGTCTCTAAAAGCAGACTAAACGAAATCATCATTTCATGACATAAGGTTGAGTTTGGCCTCAGGATATATACAAACATGAGCAATTTATACTAATACTTCCACACATTATTGCCTTTTCTAAATACCATTCAGTTTGAAATACTTTGTATGTAACCTGGTTTTTATTCGTCCTCGGTTATAGCCTCCAACGAAATATCCATCGAAAATCGATGGAACATTTCATGAAAAGGGGACACCGTGAGATCCCACACTCTGCAGTTAGTCCACATATCTTCTGTTATTCTGAAATATATTACCTTTTATTCTTAATTCTTCATTTTTTAACGGCTAAATAAAAATAATAAAAGAATTTACTTACTTTACGATAGTAAAAAACCAGTCACATCTTAGAGATCTCTGTTCCGATGTACTAAGCCCTAACTATTTTACTGGCCGATAATGCAGCGTTAAATCCGCCGAACTTTTCCAAATGAAATGTCTGACCTAATTACGTGTGATAAAAAATATTAAAATCATAAGTGAACGTAATTTTTGTTATCCAGTATTAAAACATACCGTTCTTAAATCCATGGAGGGATCTAGAACTTGATCATTACATAATAGTTCTACTTTTTCTTCGGCCAGCGAAGAATTATCAGCGTTCGAATCTGTATTCGTTCTATCGCCCGCTGGAGAACCTCCGGAAACCGTGTTTCCAGCACCAGCTACCGACCCAGAATCGCTTCCGGCACCGAGCACTTTATCACAAACGTGTTCGGCCACCTTACGAATTTGTATAAAATCATTCGCGATTAAACGATCCCTTGAAACATAAGAATTACATCGTAGAAACATTGTTCAACGTGAAATTTACAAACGTTCGATTATCGCATACTTTTTAAGACTTTTTACACCAGACGTGGCATGTGGAAGAAGATAAAAAGATATTTTGGTGAACTGTGGAAGATTTTTGTCCACAACGATATTAACTACCCACGCTGGCACGGTTTCGTTTAATAAAACACCTTCCATCTCTCCTGCGGCATCCCTAACTAATAACCTATACAAAGGTCTTCCTCCCACTTCGCTGAAATACGATTATATTTCCATCATCATCATTATTATTATTATATATCATTGAATTAATGGAATTATAAATGTGTTGGTAATTATTATGTACCTAAATATAACAGGCGTATGAGTAGGTACAGAAAAATATGGATTTCCTCCCCTTGTGTGTATAGAACCATTACCATCGTTGCTGTTACCTTCATTTTCATCATCGGCATGCAATGGTCTCCACCAGTGTTCAAGTAAAGCTTGTAATAATAGATTTCCATAATTCACTGAAAGAAAAAAAACAAGGAATATGAAGAAAAAAAAAAGTCACAAACAAAATCTTTGCTTCAAAAATCATATTTTTACCTTTCTGATCAACTGCATCGTTTTCTGCAAGACCAGTCTCTTTTGCAGAGACCCATGCGGAGAAGCAATCATTTTCATCTTGTCCTAAATGAATGGTCAACATCTGCAGGAATATGATAATTATAAATACCGTAAATATCATAAGTATTATAATTTCAATTGCTTGAAAAAGTTGTAGAATTACATACCCCAGTTTTAAGATCTACGCTAAACCAGTTTGGAACATATACCATTTTGTTTCTCTTCTTTATCTCCTGTTCAAAATCCACTTTCCCGAGATCTTCAACTTTACGTGCTTTCAATACATCATATAAAGCTACATTCTCTTCGGTATCTTTTGTTAAAACGTGTCTTCGGTCGTTCAAAACATGACAATGCCGAATCGCAGGACCACCTAATATTTTCTGCGCAGGTTCTGTATTTCGCACAACGTTCGAAGTAACTCCACTGGCAGAGTCACAATAATCTTCAATTCCTAATTCCTGCCAATCTTTTTGACTTATAGACTGTAAAATGCAATTTAAGAAGTTAATTTGTACTGTTGTTGGATTTTGTTCTAGACGTAACAAAATATAACGTTACCCAATTGTTTATAGTAGATTCACTAGTTGCTACCCAGATGCTGGACTGATCTGGTGTAATAGCCATTTTTAGCACTGGTGCTTTTTCTTCGCATATGACGGTATACCTTTCAGGATAACAGGATAATTCGGTCATTACAACTCTTTTGTCCCTACCTCCTGATATCACATGACTGAAGGATTCTGTTGCCTAAAAATTATTGTTCTTCTTTACTATAATTATTTCAAATATATATATATATTATTTCGATATTCACGAAAAAGGAAGAAATCACAATTACCAGCAATGCCCAAACACCTTCTTTATGTACTCTATAAGTTTGAATACATCTTTGTTGGCCTAACGACCAAAGTTTAATCGTTCCATCCGAACTAGCGGACAAACATTGAGTACCGTCTCTATTTAATACTAATGCTTTAATATTATCCATGTGTCCACGAAGTTTCATTAGTTTGGTACAACATCTTGGATCCCATACTCTTAAAACTTTTTCTGTACTACCGCTAACTATAATTGTCCCAGTCTGATTCATGGCAAGGCTATATATGGAGTCTTTATTTCCGCTAAGAGACGATGCTGCAAAATATAAACATATTTATGTAACGTACGAACAAGAAGTGCGAGGAAAGAATTTATTATTGATCGGAATTTTACTTGTCACTGTATTGTTGCTCGCAGTAAGAGCAGTCAACGTGTTGACGTCCCACAAGAAGATTGATTTATCTAAGCCTGCACTAGCAACTTGCTCTCTATCTTTAGCATACGCCAGCGCTTTCACGTAGTCTTTATGCGTCCTTAACGTGGACATGCAGAAACCTTTGTGTGCATTCCATACTTTTACCGTCGTGTCAGAACTAGCCGATATCACTGTAAAACATATTTTTCTAAGTTTAATAACGTTGCTTCTTCGAGCAGAAATGATCATATATATTCTTGCAATATACTTTTGTTTAATTCATTTAGAAATATAACGGAAAGATACATACAATTTTTACCACCGCAACATAATACTATATCGTTGACCCAATCTGTATGATGCTCCATCGATTGAATATACGGATCCTTCATATTTTTACAATTCCATATCCTTATGATACTATCTCTACCCGCCGAATAAAGCCTATGCAAAGCTGGATCGTATTGTAAGGAATTAACTCCAGCTCTATGTTTCTTCTCCACTTCATCTCTTATGACCATAGATACCTTTATCAAATATAAAACGTGAAAGTGATTATCATATACATTGTAAGCATTAGCAAATAATCAGCATATCCGATATATTGCTAATTTAATAAAAATGTTTTCTAATGTTTACAAAGAAACGCGGAAAATTATTTGTAACGTTAATTTGTCGAGAAACATTAGTCTGTGACTACTCTTGAAAGAAAATAACAAAAATCGATCAATAACTGTATCCAGCATCGAGCGGTAGTCATTGGGAATAATCATAGATCAAAGTATCGCTATTGTTGAAAAATCGTGTGATTTTTTAACAGCTAAAATACTTAGAACCAGTGGAATTCAACATACGTGTACATGGTACTTTTATGGAAACTTGTTTTTTCAAATTGAGAAAAATTATCCTTCGAAATTAAGAATCGAACGAAACGTTTCGAGGGAGAAACAATATTGCGAACAAGTACCTGTACTTTCTTTCGGGCATTTTGCCCGCCTGTCTTATGAGCTGCCATTATACCGCGAAGTGTCCCGTAGTTTCGCACTTAAAAATAATAGTGGAAAACATTCGAAAATGTGTATAATTAAGCTAGCGCACTTCCACGTTGCAATGCATCGAGACCGCGATGTTTCATCCTCGATTAAATTCAGAGAACCCTATTATATGATTAGAGAAAACTACGTTTTCACGCTCATAAAAAATAATCCATTTTCTACATCACGCTAAAACTTTGAACAGCTGTCAGGCGATCAGATATAAACAACGTTCATGACGATCAAACATAGCCACTAGCAGTGTTCCAATGCCGGTGTCAATAAGCTCCGATGTTATACACATAACGTTACATCACGTTTTAGAGCGTCCGATAACGTCTCCACTCCGTTGTTAATCGAATATAAGCTGGATACATCGTTGTTTCCACTTCTGATAAAAATTAAATATATCTTATCAATTTCTATTTGATACGAGCTTCGCACGATAAACGGTAACGATACAAATTGAAATTTATAAATTTGGAAAATTGGTGTTTCAATAGTTACATCGGCAGCAGCGACCAATAGCCAAGCGCGATGCATCGAGAATAATTATAGCACCTGCGTCAACCGACCAATGAGAAATCAGAAATACAAATTACGTTTGAATGCATTCGTTTTCAAAAAGAATTATTAATTTTTCACAAATCAAAAAATGTTAATCGATCGTTAAAAATATCTATAGAAGCAACGATGGTAGATAATACAATATAAGTAAAACGAGAAATGTAACGCTGCTTCAAATTTTGGTAGGTTTGAGAACACTTATCAAACTATAGTAATGGGTACTTATAAAACACGATATTTATTTAAAAAAAACGAATGATTATGCAAGTGTATGTACTTCAAAATATCATGTAATAAATTCAAAATTATTTCCTAGTTTCTTTATGACGATTTATCGTTAAAATTAATAGTATTCCGAAACTCATCAAAACGTCCACCAGCGAGAATATTCTTCGTGTATTTTACTCTAGCAGACAGTATCCGTGTCCGGTACGCCCATGATAGAGACAGAGGTGTCCGTCAATCGAACCCGTTCGCCATTTTTGTGGTGTGTAAACTCGTATTCGATTTAAAAGAGAAGAAAAAAAGAATCGATTTGTGCGTTGCTCGGCGCACAGTTAATTTTGACGTATCGCACGTCCGCAACGAGTTACACGTGATGAATCAGTCACGAAATTTCACGTCATTGTTAAATCCGAGTTATTTACAAAACGCGCAACAAAATGCTGCGACTGCGAACGCGGCTGCCGCTGCAGCTGCAGCAGCTGCCGCGGTGAGTGCCGCGATTGCAAATGGAACGCAGATTAACTTCCCTCCTAATTCCACGACGAATAATACCAGGAAGCGCGAAGCGGAAAGTAAGTCTTAACTTGTCCTTGTTACGCCATTGATTTCATTTCATTATCATGTTGCGCGACCTGATTTCATGTATACAATTTTCTTGATTATATACATAGCTTTATCTAACTCTGTTTGCAGTTCACTTTTAAGTTTCGTCGCTAGCTTTTTTGTATAACATATGTATATAAATGAATTGTGTCACGTTTGATCTCGTTTTTATCCTTTGTATACTAAAATTAGCTATTCCGAAGAATATGGAATATATGAAACAATAAGTAATTTGTAAATATTTCAGATGACGGTAAGCAAGAGAAAGAGACGAAAGAGGAACGTAGGAAGAGGAGGAGAACTAGATGGGGCGGTAGTGAACATGACAAAACTTTTATACCGGGCATGCCTACAGTTCTACCGACTAACCTGACTCCTGAACAGGAGAAGGCTTACCTCTGTAAGTTTATTTTATTTGTTCCTTTATTTGTTTGATTTAATTATGTTACATATGTATATATAAATATATATATACATCTATGGGCAGGAAATGATTTAAGAATCTTGCTTCTGCATATCAATTTCTGAAACCTAATTTATAGTGCTATGAAAAGATGTAAGTATGTATGAATTATTTGAAGTTAATAGTTGCCGCAAGCAATTGCCCTTTTAAAGATTTTCAACAAGCGAGCTTGGCAATAGGAATTGCCAATTTTGCTGAATAATGAGTATAAATATTTTTCAGTTCGTTTAGCACGTTTAAGTTCTTTTTTAAAACCTTATCTTTTAATTCTTTAATTACATTATGTTAATATAATAATACGATAAATTGCTAAAAAAAATTGCATAAAAATATGTTCCTGTATTTCGATAAGAAATAAATGGAAGCATGAATTTTTATCAAGATATTTACACCTTGGAAATATTACAAAATATTAGACTTAGGGGAATATTCAACACTTTTGAAACATGCTTACATTATAGAACGTATGGTTATGGCAAATTGGCAATATCTAACTGTTGGGGTTTCCGCCCCCTCTAACCCGTTGGTTTACAGTTCAGCTGCAGATTGAGGAAATCAGCAGGAAGCTACGTACCGGAGATCTTGGAATTCCGCTTAATCCTGAGGAAAGGTTTGAACGAAACTTACATACCAAAAATGACCATAACATATCTACAATACCTATCTACTGACCATTCAGCAGCCCATAAATACAGGGGCCTTATGATATGGCTCCGGTACAATTAGTGTGGGATACTGATGTCTGTTTGAAAAGATTGGGCTTGATTAAAGCCTCAACGCAGCACAGAAGATGAATTTTGATAATATTGGTTTGCCCTAATCAATTTCTTTTACTAATTCATTTTTTATTAAACATTGCTACAAAAAACAGCTTTGCTGAAATACATAAACGTACAAGAGTTTCGAAAAATTGTGGCATCGAATAGAGTGCATGTTGTCAATAATTAAATATTAAAATAAAAACAAATATTTTTGTGTAAAAATTATTTTTGAACATTCTTTGTGTAATTTCAAAAGTTTTTATATATTTAACACAAGTAATTGTACATTGTGCATTAATGGTATTACATTTGAATTAGATATATATGATATATAAATAAATGAAACGATTACAGTAGCAGTGTTTAACACACAGTGGGTATTTTAGTCCATATATCTTTCGAATAGTTATATTCTTGCACATGTAGGGAGATATAGAGGTGTTCTTATGCAGACTGTTCTGATCGAGTTAATAGGCTCTATTTAATTACCATAATGAATAATTATTAATTATCTTTGGTAATTTTCATAGATTAATGGAAATTCATGCATAGAACATCTTAACAGACACTTTTTTTTTAATAGGCTGCCGTGATTTGCACGGCACTTTCAGTCCATTATTTAGAATTATAACGCTACAGGAGTATCGTGTTAATTAATTAAAATAGATTTTAACTTAACGAGCAGATTACAGGAAAATATTTGAAAATGATAAAAATTTTTAACTGCTAATATAAGCATAATTATTGTAAAGATCAATATTACATTACTTTCAGGTGCAACCTTAAACGAATACACTATTAATTTTTCTAATAAATTAATTTATTCCAATAGGTTTAACTGTTCTGATTTTAGCAGGAACCATTATTTTATATCATTGTGTTTCATTAGTATATTTATACAATATAGTAAGATATACAAATTATTTAACTAATCAAAAAAAATTATTTCCTAATAATCACAGGATCTATCTTAGCAGCTGACATCATACCGATTTCTGCCGTGCACAAACGCGCAGTCTTCCAGTGGTTTCCTACTGAATAGACTTATAGCTATGCTGCATTTAACATTATATCATTTTTTACTCTTTATTTTGATATCTTGGCACTGTTGGAAAATCTAAAAGATTGACTCTTTTTAAGCCAATGCAGTTGTATTTTACAACTGATCAATTATCCTATTATTTTGAACCGATACATCTTTTTTTCGAATTGTTCGACTTGATTCAGGATTAGCAAACACTTTCCAAACATTTCTAGAAACAAACGAGAAATATCACGCGTACAATAATTTTCATAAATTATTTTATTTCGATCATGTTTCTTCCAATACAAAAAGTTTACATCTGATTTGTTTGTATACTTTATAACGTAAAGATTATTCTTTTTCCAACATGGTCAGAATCCTACTTATTAAGTCAGAAAGTATATGTTAAATACAAATTGTTAACTAAAGCCTAATAACTTAAAAAAAAAGTCGATTAAAATATTATCCTAATTTTCAACTTTTTTGCTAATAAACAGAAGTTCTTTCTTCACTTAATCACACAATCATAGTAGGATCAGGTTGCTTGTACGCTAGTATCATCTTGACGCAGACTTTGTTTCTTGACAAAACCTTATTCTTTTGTTTTACAGATCTCCGTCTCCAGAACCCATATACAGTAGCGATGGTAAACGGTTGAATACAAGAGAATATCGTACTAGACGTAAATTGGAAGAGGAACGTCATAATCTTATTCAGAAGATTCTCAAAATTAATCCAGAATTCAAGCCTCCGCCAGATTACAAGTAAGATTGAAATTTAATCTTTTTTCTTGACATTAACTGCTACACTTTATATTGCAAACAACGTAAAATTTACTTTTATCGCTTCTAGGCCACCGATAATTCGAGTTCACGATAAAGTAATGATACCTCAAGAAGAACATCCGGATATTAATTTTGTTGGTCTTCTTATCGGTCCACGCGGAAACACATTGAAATGTAAGTCTAACTAACTGAACATTATTCTGTAAATATTACATTACCTTCTTCAATATCACAGCAATGGAGAAGGAAACTGGAGCGAAAATTATAATCCGTGGTAAGGGTTCTGTGAAAGAGGGAAAAGTTGGAAGGAAAGATGGTCAACCTTTGCCTGGCGAAGACGAACCTCTACACGCATATATTACTGCTAATAATTTGGATGCTGTAAAGAAAGCCGTCGAGAGAGTACGTAGCTTGTTTGCATCGTAAATATATAAATTCCTATTAAAATATTCAAATGTTTCGAATAATTTTGTCAACAGATTCATGAAATTATACGGCAAGGTGTGGAAGTACCCGAAGGACAGAATGATTTACGACGCAATCAACTTAGAGAACTGGCTTTACTCAATGGAACATTACGCGAGAACGATGGACCACGTTGCACTAATTGCGGCGCATCTGATCACAAATCCTGGCTGGTTTGTTTATAATTTCTTATTATATTTTTTCTATTACACACGCAAGGTAAATGTCCCAATTAGCGATTCTATAAGATTTAAGTATTACTGAAAATATTTATCGCAGTTACTCATTAATAGCTTATCATTTTGCTGCTTCCTTTGTGCTATGAAGTGTCCTTTTTATATGATAAATTGCTTAAATATAATAATTTATGGTACAGATATAATAGTGCTGTCGCAATTTTTCAATGCGTTGCAAAATGTAATAGTTAAATAAGAATGATAAAGTGTCGTTAATTGGGACGTTTACCTTAATGTTAGACATTTAATTTCATTTTTTCGTTAACCGTTTCAGTGTCCGGACAAACCGAACGTAACAAACAACATAGTATGCTCAAGCTGTGGGGGAGCAGGTCACATTGCGCGTGATTGTAGATCCAAGAGACCGGGACAGGGTGGACCAGCTGCCGCAGGAATGGGAGGGATGGGGCCAGGTGGAGACAAAGCTAAAATAGACGAAGAATATATGTCTCTTATGGCAGAATTGGGCGAAGGTCCACCGCCTGATCGATCTAAGAGCGGCCAACCACGTCAACCAAATCCTAATCCTAATTACCCTGGTCTCTTTGATAGGTAAGTTTCGTTGTCCTTTACAAGGTTGTCCTTTACAGACAAATGCATTATGATTGCTTTACTTCTCAGGCAACAAGCACCTCGTGCTTTAATGGCAGCACCAGCACATCCACCGCCTCAAATGATGCAAGGCGGTCCAATGATGCCACCACCTGGAATGGCTCCGCCGCCATGGAGTCAAGGAGAAGTGAACAACATGAACGGTATGAACATGCAGTGGCAGCCTCCAGTCAGTATGCCACCACCACCCGGTGTGATGCAACCACCTCCACCGCCACCCGGTTCCACGACTCAGCCGAATATTCCACCGTTAATGCCTTGGATGGCTGGCAACAATCAACCACCGCCACCTGGACAAATGCCACCGGCACAAATCCCACCGCCCGGAATGGGTATTCCACCGTGGCAACAGGGACAACAAGGACCAATGCGTCCACCACCGCCTGGGACTGCTCCACCGCCAGGATTTCCAGGATGGCAACCACAACAAATGGGCGGTTGGCCACCAGCGGCTCCCGTTCCACCTCCACCTCAGCAACAAACACCAGCTCCGCCTGGCATCGATCTCAATACTTTGCCTACGCTGTTGGCACAACCACCTCCGCCACCTCCTCCGACTAGTTAGTGTAAAGAATTGTCAGATCATTTAATCGAAGCTTCTTTGTTCGTACGATAGAGGAATATTGTCGGTCGTGTCGGTACATGAATTATATCAGACTGAAAAACAGTTGTAACTGTTACTAGTTCAATTGATCCACGATTTTAATCAATCCCACGTCCTGTACGGCTTCTTCTTCATCGGTGGATAAGGATACGATTAAGAACATATTTCTCGATCCACCTTGTGGACCATGCCAACGTTTAGAAGAAACAGTTTTAGGTTTTCAGTACGCGAGGGCATCAAGTATTCGGTAAAATGAAGAAATATTTGCAGTTTCGGTTACCATTTACTTCCAGACTTATTTCTACGTACCTAAAAGCTTTCTTAACAGTGTAAACGTAAGTGATATGCCAAACACATTTTTATATTATTACTTCGAGCACGATTATTTTTTACATACGTGTTTCTCTAAAGATAACAATCATACATTATAGTTAAAATATCGTTTACTGGTATTTTCTGAATAGTGTGCATAAATTATTATGTGTACTGGTAGCGCATTTGTTGCTCTGTACAAGTATTATAATCAACTTTTGCTTCGATATAGTATCTAATGTGGATATGACAAATGTTTAAGGCAGAATGTTCTATGAAATTGTATATACGAGTTCCTACGAAATTTAAAATCATACAGATTTTCTCGCACATTATGATTATTGTAATTAATTTGTTATTTTCCTCACAAAGGTGTACGATAAAGTATTAGATAATATAAAATAAAGCATTAGTTCTTACTTGTACAAGCAATGATCTGTCTGATAATTTTGAATATTACCTTAGGTAATTTATGTATTATGTTTGCGAAATTTTTTTTTCTTTTTTCATTGTAAGAATGAATTATGATATTTACCGTTCACGAATCATTGGAACAGAATGTTGTAAACGTCCAAGCGCAATAATTTCGTATCAGTCATTTACTAGTGAGAATAATACATTGAAATCTTCAAATCATAGATTCCACTTTATATGAAACAATATTAACATTGTGTGTTACGTGTAGGATATAAAGAAATAGTTTGTGGAACTTTGTAATAGCTTAATGTGTATATTAGTTACACAATAAAGGTATATGATATACAAACAAATACATCTTTTTCTCAAATAAATATTTGTTTTTTTAGTTTTGTACTAGGGGTGTGCGGGAAATCCGACTGTCTTCGGGTAGCCCGTGCTTTTCGGATCATCTGCAAAAGTCGGGCGTAATTCACTAAAATCATTATTTCTTGCATAAAAATTATTTCATAGCAAACTTCCGTGTAAACAAATATTTTGCATATGCTTGCTAAGTACTTGACCGCCTTAAAAAAATGGAGTATCAAGGACTGTATTAGAAATGTAATTACAATTAATTTGAAATATGTATCGAATCGAATCGGAGCTCGGAGCACACCCGACTTTTGCCGACACGACCCGAACCCGTAATCTCGGGTACTCGCACACCCCTATTTTGTATTTTTAACTTTTGATTTACAGTCTGTTCCTTTCAAACAAATTGTTGAAAAATATCGATACCTATTTGTATGATGTTAGGCTGTTTGAAACGCACGTTCCTTCGGGAACCTTCGAGTCACGTGGGCTACGATCCAGATCAAAAAGTAGGCGCGTAAAAAAAAAAACAAAGAGTGAGGCGTGTGTAATAATTATTAGAGAATAAATAGTTTAATTAATATAGATATTTGTACAAATAACAGTTTCTCAACATCCAATATATTTATCGATTTGATGCTATAATTGACTATTGTAGACCTCTAGCGTCAATTGCAGGAAACGTCATGTTGGCGTAAGAAAAGGTGTATTGCGATTGTGCGGTACATCCAAACGCTTACTGGAAGGAGATTGAACTTTTGCAGACACATGTATTTTTAACCGGTATTAGAATAATTTAACTCGTCATCGAATAAATTGTTTGTTACACGATTTTCTACTGTGTCGGGTTGATAAGTTTGATACGATAAAGGATTTCTAGCAAAGAGCAAGCGAAGTTTCAGGCAATCGAAATGTTGGAAGAAACTATGAATAGTTGGTCCATCGTCCTGCATTCGGTTTTCGATGTTTCACATTTTAAACCGATGGTTGCAAATTTATGGGACAAGGAGACATTTAACATGCAACAGATGAACGAAAGAAAAATAAAAAAGTCTGACGTACTTCTGGGATACTTAATTTTATTCTGGATCATTTTATATTTTATGTACGAAAAGTGCCTTAATGTAAGTTTCACAAGTTATTTATCTTGCGTATTTTCACGCTGTTTTATCGTGTTAATTAATCAGTTTGTCAATTGTTTTTTTGTTTTTTATGGGGTTACTTGCAAAGAATGCAGATAAAGGATAACAAAGGCTATTGACAATAAATTTCATACTTTTCATTTATTAAC
Source organism: Stelis phaeoptera (assembly GCA_943735885.1). Lineage (NCBI taxonomy): Eukaryota > Metazoa > Arthropoda > Insecta > Hymenoptera > Megachilidae > Stelis > Stelis phaeoptera. The sequence continues at coordinate 21,088,315 of OX030930.1, forward strand.
ACAGTCGTTACTTCGACGTATGCGCATTCCATTGATGCAACGAAGTAGAATAATCGAAGCTGTGTGGAATTGCGGATTTTCCTTTGGTAGCATTTGTTATTTGAAGTCGTCTACCATTAAGACGATAAACTTTTTCTCCGATGAACGAGCAGTAACGCACGAAGAGCTAGGCGTCATTCTACACAAAAGCTTTTACGTTCATCGGGCAGGAGTAGAGATTTTCTGTCACGGAGTTTGGATAAAAGGCTGGGCCAACTTGTTATTTGCGTCTTTCATCATGAATCCGTATCAGGAAAAGTAACGCAGCTTTGGTTCTAACGTAGTTTGTTGCCCTTTAATTGCGCATTTCTTCACATACTCCTTAATTATTTCTATATCGCTTAGTTTCCTTTAAACGTGTAATTTAGTCGTCGAGCCTTGTGCAAAATTTAATCTTTCTTTTTCAGATGGTGTACGGTAGTGAGCACTTTTATGTTTTACAAAGCATTCGATACTATAACGATAAATATTTGTCGGATCTTATTATGCGTATCCCATTTTACCGGAAGAAAGCTACCCAAGCTGTTCTTTTACCTTCATTGCCTTAGCTGGTTAGTATAGAGTAAACTTGTTACAGTTTTAACAGAAATATTTTAATGCCATATCTTTGTAGGATATATTTGTACGCATTATTCGTACCAAAATTAATGTTGTGGACAGAAGGTGTCCAATACACAAGTGCTAAGCTTGGTTTATGGCTATGGTTTATCGTAGAATGCATAGATTCGGTAACATCATAGAACAGTTTATGTTGTAACCATAATTATTCACTTTTTCGAAGTTTTTTTTATATAAGTTTTATCCTTTAGGTATGGTTCAGGTTGCTAGGATGCGCAAAGGCTGTACATTGGCTAGAAATTTGTTTATTCCCTCCTCCAACTCAGGAAGCGATCGAACTGGCGGGAATACAAAAGCGACATAGAGATTCCTTGAAGAAGTTAGTTAATAGGACGTCAAAAAGGACTGAACTATGGCAGACATTATTCTGTAAGTGTATTCGAATATAAACTTTGTTCCAATGTGACAATTAAGGATCTTAAAATTGAAACCAGGTGTAGTGGCTATTAAGAAGAAAATTAGAAGAATTCGGCAAGCGAAACAGAATGAAATTGTATCGTTAACTGATTCTTCGGAAACGTCGTCCGAAACGAACGGAACAGAAGAGCCAAAGAGAGACGTGAACGAACAGTAATCAGCAATATGAACAGTATTGTAAAAATTATATCACATTATATATATTTTAAGAAAAAGTAAATACGCTACAGTTTGCACACGTGCGATTTTCACCTTTTAATCGAACTACAGGCACGATATGTTAAATCTACAATGGCGGTTAAGCAGTGTACAAGTACCATTTTATCTCCGTGATGATGCTTCTCTTACAAAAAACACGGACATACTTGCAAAAATAATATTATCTTCGTTTTTCGTAAAAATTATGTCGCAAACATCTTTTACTTAGGTAATGTTAAAGACTGGAGGTTCACAGATTTACATATTCGTGAGAAGCTGAATTGTGATTTTCTTCAAACAGCTTGGAACGACAATGTTGACAGCTTTTGCGATTGTATTTTATTGTAGCTTTTTCAATCAAGAAAAAGAAACTATTCAAATGACACACTGTTCCTAGATATATAAAGTTTTATTTTCGATCGTTTTGGATTGTGTCAATAAAATATAGTACATGTATTTAGGCTGAATTGTTCCACAATGTTATACAGTTTTTAATGAAAAATATTATAAATGAATGTTGTTTGAATAAAATTGTATTCAATCTTCTGACAGCGTATACGCCTCGATAATATCGTATCTTCTAAAAATCGTTAAAACATTCGATTTCGAAACTTATTACATAAAATACGCTTGTATTTATACAAATTGCACAACACATTTTTCGATTCGACAATAATTAATGGTAAAATTATTCAAGCAATCCTTAGTTTTCTTTATACCGGTCTCTATATGTAGGGAGATCTTATGTTCTTACAAACTCTAGGTACACATGTTCCTTCGCATAATTAAACAGTTAATGTACCATTATTTTCTCTTTGCGAATGAATACTGTGTGTAAGGCATTTTAAAATAGGTGCTAAATGCAATAGAATCTTGTTCGTCGTAATTTTATTTAAAATCGGATGCTAATAAAGAAGTAAATAAATACTGTATATCAGAGTGGCATTTTTATAACAAAAGCAAATTTGATTAGTTTCGATACAAAGGAATTCAATAAAAAAAAAGGCCAAAGAAGAGTGAACTTTTTCACAATTATTACATTTCACACCTAGTTTAAAGTGTTTTTACGCGAAATCAACGAATCGTCGCAGTACATCAGACACAAAATATATTTTAACAGAATGAAACAGTTGAAACAGTAGTTGTTGATTATCATAGTTGTACAAAATTCGTTGAAAAAAGAAATGAGTTTCATGTAAAATGTAACAAAGCAATTAAATCAATAATTGAAGCCATGAATACCAGAACGGCACAAGTTCACTCAACAATCCTTTTATAAGATGTTACGAGATAGTCAGGGTGTGCGGATACCCGAGATTACGGGTTCGGGTTGGGTCGGTCAAATTCGGGCGGGTAGCCCGATTCTTTCGGGTCATCGGCAAAAGTCGGGCGTGCTCGGACGAGTTCCCGCGATGCCTGCGATTCGATTCGATATATTTCAAATTAATTGTAATTACATTTCTAATATAGTCCTTGATACCCAGTTTTTTTAGGCGGCCAAGTACTTGGCAAACATATGCAAAATATTTATTTACACGGAAGTTTGCTGTAAAATAATTTTTATGCAAGAAATTATGATTTTAGTGAATTACACCAGACTTCCCGGCTACCCGACACGTGTCGTATACCCATCCGAAACCGCCCGAATTTTACCGACACGACCCGAGTGGTCGGCTACTTGTCTTCTACGAGATAGATATTCAAACGTTGTTAGAAAGTGGACTTGTGCCGTTTTGAAATTTCGAATTCAATCGTAAATGAGTTCTTCTCGATCGATTGTGCGCTACGGAATTCGGTTACTCACTCTGTGACGAGTAAAACTACATTCTTTTTTAAATTAATATAGCAACATTTCTCTCCCTGAATACGTTGTGAAATCCCGAGTGCTGAATAAGGCCTTTTCATGTGAATGACGACCGTTCAATGTTCAACACACCATTTATAAAATCTCTGGCTCACTTCTAAAATGGGAACAATTATTATCCTCGATCCTCGAATGGAGATGAAACTGTCTGTTTATTACGTAAATTCTTTTTTTCTTGTTTCTTTTTCCCTTTTTATAATCAAGTTTTATAGACACACTCACAAAATATCTTGCCATATTATTTTTATCGTGTGTGTAGTGGTTATTTATAATATTTATAATATGTATAATCGTTAAGTTGTCTCGTAACTTACGTTGAGTAACTATCACTGCGCTTATTTCCTCGTAAACAACGTGTGTAATCAATTTTTCTTCAATATTTCTTTATTTTTCTTTTTCTTCTTACTTCTGTTCCTCCAAGTTTCTTTAACCCTCTTGCTGCGATGCGCTTCGATTAAAACTCCGTTCACAGTATTAAAAATCTGATAAAATTTTCTATTCTTAGGAATTAAGCTTTGTTCTTCTGTGACTTGATACAAATTCAACTTTCCAAGTCTGCGTATCAGCTGATGGTAATTATGCATTTGGTCTTCACGATTAACAAAGCGCTTTGGAGGATGCGTATGTTTGTATACCTGACATAGCAAGAGGGTTAACGTACTTTACGCATTCACGCTTCTTTAAACGACAACCGAAAAGAGAAAAGATGAAGTAAAGAAACGCAAGGTCTCATGTAACAGAAGTTCAAGTTTCGAGGTCGCGTCTCGTTGAGTGATTTATTTAACTAATTTTACAAAACTGTTGAAACGTTGTTCCTTCTCGGTACGCTTTTCATGGTGGATCGAGGTTTTCTTCTTTTAAGTCAAAAACAGTCGATAAAAGGGATAATTCGTTAACCTTCTGCGATCCAAAGGACAATAATGCTGTACCTGACAGCCAAAATTAAATCTTCTTTTAATTTTCAAATTTAAGCTATCAATTTGATACCTAGCATTATTAGTTTAATATTAACGATATTCACGGTTTGTTTTCTGTTTTTTTTTCCCTATCAATTATTCGATTATATAAAATTGAAGGCGTCAGTGACCTTCGTGGCAATCAACCTGTTAACATCGTCCTTTTTTTCAACGGTTACTGGTTATTTTCGAAAGCAAAATCTTGTAATGTAGGAAGACGATAAATTATTGGAACGCGATCGTACGATGAAGAAATAATTAAACGATATTTCTTGCTTCCTCGCACTCGTTTCGCCCTCGTTTTTCTTCTCTCTACTTGCACCGCAAGATTTTAAACGTTTTACGATTCGCCGGTAAATGTCCCAACGAACGCAAATTATTAGGAACTGTTGCGATCAAATTCAAGGTAAATAGCAATACTGTACCTAGAAATCAAAACGACGTTTCACTAAAACCATACTGTGTAAATACCAGTGTTATATTAATTTATATAAATACTTTATCAACTATCGATAATATCAAAGTTTTCGAACCTCATTTATCATACAGGGTATCCCACTCTAAATGTTACACAGCTGTTATTCCATAACTATGATTGATATAAAAAATTGTTAAAATAGAAATTGCATTGTTACATTTTTTCTTTTACATTGTTATTTTACGAGATATGACTGTCAAGTTTCGTTTTTTAGATGAAACCACATGCTCTTGTTTTTAAATTATTTGAGGAGGTAAACTAGCGCCACTGTCGACAGCTGCGGAAAAATTAAGAAGCTCCCGAACAAGGATAGACAGATCCTTGTCTCTCCAACGGTGCTGTGACAGAGAGGGTGATACAACAATAGCAGGAGAGACAAAGACAGAGCGATAAGCAAGCTGCATGATTTTTTGATGCAGTTCTTGCAACTTTCTCACCCGAGGAAGCAGTGTTTTCGCTTAATTTTTTTTTTTAATATTCCTTGGCTCGTTCCGCGGCGCGCTAAAGAGCCCTTTTTTGAAAAAAGTGTACACACAAAAATTTATTCTATAAAAACATACAGTTTTATTTTTTATAAAGTTCTGAGCAATATTAAAAAGAAAAGTATGTCAAAATATTGCTTCCTTGGATCAGAAAGCAATTGTTGTGTCTCCTGCTATTGTTGTATCACCCTCTCTGTCACTGCACCGTTGGAGAGACGAGGATCTATCTATCCTTGTTCAAGCTTCCTACTTTTTCCGCAATTGTCGACATTGGCGCCACTTTATAATGTAAAAAAAAATTCTTTCTACCAATCCATGCAATTTTTGTATTAACAATTTTTCATATGACCAACAGTTATGGAATAACAGCTCTGTAACACTTTGAGTGGGACGCCCTGTATATGTTCACAGAAATACACACAGCCATGGGCTGGTTAATGCCAACTTTGATTTTTAAATACAGTATTGCCATCTGCTCCGAGTTTCATTGCGACGGATCCTAATTAAAGTTAATCTTATTACAAACACAGTACTTATTATGAGCAATAAAAGTTGAGTCGTTGAAACTTTCTTAGGCTCAACCTTTTAATTTTTTTATTTCTTTTTTTTTTCTTTTTAATTTTTATTTTCTTCTTCTCTTCCTCTCTGTTTCTCTGGTAAAAACATGTAGAATTTACAGCTTCAAAGAGAGAATGGCACCTTTCGTTCGTTCTTCTTCCTCTCCGTTTCTTTACTTTTTTGTTTTTAAATATTTTTGTGAAAATATGGCCCCATTGTTACAGGCTCGATGTGAATTTCGAAAATCGTTCAATAAGTTTGTTACGTTCTTCCTGAGTCTGCAACAGGCTTCGTCGGACTTCATGCCATCCATTTGCATAATTATTTGTCATTGTGATCCTTTCTTGTTTCATTAACGATTAACGTTCATCGTTTAAAACCACCGTTAACGAATGTAAAATATAACGCTTCGGTCCCATTTATCTTACCACTTTGTATTCTGTCTTCTTTGCGTCTCGGTTCAATCGACGGAAGAATCACAATTGCAACATCGATGCAACCTGGCACGAAATCGAACCCCCCCTTTTTTTTTTTTTTTTAGATCTTTCACGTGTACACGTTTCGACAACCTGTTCTTCTTATTACTTTTATAATATCTCGTTTCTACAGTTTGCGGTATTTCGTTCGCAGTATTAATAATAAAACAACGAGCTGGAATCCGATTCCTCTCAATATTTCTTGTTCTCTAAAATAATTACACAAATTATTCAGATTTGCGCCAACGACGATATATTAACTCGGGTCAATCAACGACCCAGACCTACGAAACATATTTAACGATATTGCAATTATTAAACCTGGAATAATATTTAAAGTGTACCAATTTATACTAATAACAAGTTATTCCTAATAAATGATATCAATTTTATAAAGTGTAACAGTATATAATAATTATAAATCAGAGATCAAGAAATATGTTAACCAATTTCATTCGCTTAGGAATGTCATTGTTGTCGTTTTCAATTTTTATTTTATCCATCCGTATTGTTATGATTAGCGGATAAATTCTCTGAGCATCATCAAAGGTTTCGTACAAAATACACGATAGATTTAGGCGAATTTAAGACTCGGTTGAAGAAACATCAAAACAGATCTGTGTACCGTTATGTCAAAGCTCACTAGAGTCGAGATTCTTTCGTCTCCGTTGTCGTTTGTTATCTCTACATTCTGGCCGCTCGTGTGCGTATGCTTTTTGAAAACCCTTGTCTTTGAGCAGGCAAAACTGCAGTTTTTTTAATTGGCTGTTAACCGTTTGTTAATTTATGCAAAAAAAAGAAAAGTCGAAGACCCACCGAAGTTTCAGTCTTTCAGTCGTTACACACCAGAGATGAGAAACCTCTATTTTCCTCGTGTTCGCTAAAATACAAAACAATCCATATTACAGAGAAAATTAAACGTCTCTTGCAATCAAATTTAGGTCCAAACAATCTCGCGTATGAAAATGTTAAATGAACCTGTGCAACATATTATGAAACTAATGGCAACGTTTAGACACAAGGGTTGCCATTGTTTCTATATATTGCGAGTAAAAATCATTATCCTTCTTGTTTAGATTAACTGTGATAAATGCGAGTAGTGGAAGGTGTTTGATTATATTAATGAAACTTCTTCTTTCAAGAAAAATATTACAACTAAAAGAGTCGACAACGAAATCAGGTTCAAGCGGTAGAAATCTTGGGTCATCTCATAAATAACGTCGTTATCATAATTGTTTAACACTTTAAATTCAAACTTTTAGTTTGATTAAGATTTCAAGCAACGATTCTCCAATCAAGCTTCTTACAAAGTTATGAGGTAAAAATTTTGAATTTATATTTGTTCTGTTTCACATGAGCTAGGATTAGTGAGATAACCTAACTCTAACAGAAACTTAAGTGTTAGCAATTGTAACAATATTGGTATAATATTATACTATACTAATAATTGTAGCCATATTACTATGTAAATTCATCGACGAGATACTGTTAAAGACTGCCAGCCCCCGAGTATCTTAACGTGGCAAGAAATGGGCCTGGTGGTCCTGAGGCTCTGTCGGTAAACGTTCGGTAGCGTTCGTTTGTGACTAACAAGGAATACAGAGTGAGACAACCGTACTACCTTGTGACAAAGAACACACCCGAAACGAAACGTGACAAAGCGAGACAGAAAGATTCCCCTCAGTTTAGGCGATAGTGTTTCTTATTCTGACCGCAATATATCCTAGAGGGCGATAGGAAACAACGAATTTTTCGGCCACGCGTAAGGCTGGCAGTCTTTAAGTCTCGTTGGTGGTAATCCGTATAAATATCTTTCATAAATATCATTTTAACACTAGAACCACCGACGTTCAATGCACCCTTACTTTTAAATTTAACCTAAAGTAGAAAACAGAATAGGAGAAAACGTAAACTAAGATATAGAATAATTCTTTCTCTTGATAAAATCCAAAGTATATTTCGACGCAAGCGTTTCAACGAATCTTGTAATTTAAAATAAGAAATCTGAAGCAAGTCACTTCGACTCGTTTGGTAGTTCTAGCGTTAAGGGGGTAGACTCCTTTGAGGCCAACTCCGAATCGATCGAAGCGCCTTTTTAGACAAACTAATGCTATGTAAAATATCCAACTGCAAAAGTGGACATTTGGTAATGCGACATCCGACGGCAGTACTTATAGTTAAATTCTTTTTCTGTATTATCTCTCAATTATCCCATTGCCTGTTGTCATTTTCCTAAATGACAAATGAAAATCTCAAAGGCATAATTGCCAGATCTCATCGTTCTTTAACGATGTTGCCATATCTACTGCAATAATTCTGCCCATTTGTAAATCTTGACGGAACTCTGTTCCAGCCTCGAGCCAGCCCAGCGTCTGAATGAAGGTGCAGAACTATCGATAGCCGTTATGTTGATAGCTTTTGATAGTTTCATACCTTACTATTGATAACGATCGATTCTTTTCGTTTCGAAATAAATCTCGAAAGCATAATTTCCAAATCTCATCGTAGCAGAGTACTGCCACCCGGTTTCTCAAATATAAAAATTGACAGCTAGAGATAATGATAAAGCAATATAGAAATATAGATAATGATAAAACAATAATTTGTGTAATTATTAAACTTCTTATTTATACTTTCAAGAACATTACATATACATGCTGTCCCTGAATTATTGCAAGAATCGAAAATGTGAGGTGAACCAATTCTGAACAACAATTTCCTTTGCAAAAATATCGGATAGGGTTTCGTTTTTGAATTAAAAACATCGACTAATCACAGCGCGCACTATGTTCTCCCGCTAGTGTTGTCCGCATGATGTTAGTACAACTAATATCAATAATAAAATATAAAAAATTAAGTAGAATAAACGAAAGAACCGAATTACATACGTGATTTCCTGGTAGAAGCAATGAATTAAAATTTTTTTTCGCTATTTGAAATTAAAAAGATTTTAAGAATTTCCCACATTAAATGTAAAAAAATGGAGACAAAATTGAAATTTGTTATTGATCATCGCTGTTATTTGGTCATCGGACCGATCCTGGCCCTTCTTCAATGTATGTATATGTATAATCTGCTGCGTAAAACAGCTGATGGGTCGACCGGGTCAATGAGTGCTGCATTTCATACGTTTTCTTCCTATACGGTCAGAAAAGGACAAAGCGAAAAACGACAGTACCGTCCTTTTCTAGAAAAGGACAAAGCGAAAAAAGACAGTGACCGTGCTTTTCTGATCGTGTGTCGGAAAAACATATGAAATGCAGAATTCGTTGACCCAGCCGTCCCATCAGCTGTTCTGCGATACAGATTTTATACATCGAAGAAGGACCAGGATCTGACCAAATGACAGCAATGAACAACGATAAATTTCAATTCTGTCTGCATTTTTAGGCGATTCTTAAAATCTTGTTCATTTGAAATAGATAAAAAAAAAACAACTTATATTTATTCATTCTGCCGGGATATCGAATAATTCGGTTATTTTCTTACTAAATATGTATATGCGTAAGCATATAATACGTGTTACATGCTTATCAATTATGTCAATAAATAATATCTAAGTATGGTTTCAAACAGCAGATTTGTATCGTATTCTTTCTTTTTTGCATATGGAATACCAATAATATAACACGTAATTTTTACTATTTGGTACTTTAGAATACCATATCAAGAAGTTCATATGTAATTTCATTGATTAAAAAAATACTATTGCAAGTATGGATAAAATTCTCTATCACTGCACGCATTATAGCGTGCATTATAACGTATCATTTCATTCTCGAACCTCTTTTTCTTTGCTCGCGCTGTCCTTTGCTACGTTCACTCAATGAAAATCAAAATCTCGGCTAGAGCCAATTCATTCGCGTTTTCCTGCTGACTAAAACGGCAACAGCGCGACAAAACTCTCGATAATTTTCGGCAACTATGCCTTTGATGTGCATGTATTCACGTGCTTGCGAATTACTGTTGGCGCCATCAAATCTATGTTACATTTACCGACTGATTCCTGTTTTTATCCAACCTGGTGGTAACATGGTCAAACCGGCTAAAATATACCATGAGCGCCCCACACAGAAAATCGTTGGACTATTCCTTCTGTCAAAATCTGTCAAATTGCGTGAAATGGTTATTCCGGAACTACGCCTTCAAGAAGTGATAAATCGGTGAAAATCGTGTTTCTGTGAGATTGTGCTATTAACCCACATGTGCGTGCAGTCCGTTTTTAGTGAGAAAGTCATTAAATCGTCGGATAAAAGCGAATTTTGGTACGACGTGCCGTCGGACAGCCATCTTCCTTTCTGACATCAAAATCTGTCTCAAGCTTACATTTTCGAAAATTAGATTTCATTCAACGTGTGGTGTTTTTTGGTAGTAAAACGGAGAGCACTGCACTCCGGTGAAGTCTAATGGTGAGTCCTATACCCGCAAAAACTTCATTTTTGCAATTACCGAAGCGTCGTTTCGGAATGATGAAATCGACTCTCTCTCTCACGCATCGCGTATACCTACATGGCCCCCGTTGCTTGTGTGAGTGCACGCACACAGGTCATGGCACACGGAGTCTACCCCCTTAAGTGTTTACCCAGCATCGAAAAGGTACGTTATACCAAAAAAAAAAAAAGATAAGAAAAACATACTTCGTTTAAGACAAGTAACGTTATTTATGAAATGACCTAACAAAAGTATTCCAATATAGTCTTCCAAGGATCCTGGTGTACAAATCCTGACGCAAGAAGTTACAGGCATCAGTTCACACTAGCTTCGTTCGTCATACGCTTACAAGTACACCGAAATAACTGATAGTACGTGGGTTGTTCTCCGTGTAAAAGTCCCTGGTCGAACGCGAACGCATTTCGCATCTGTTCCATGCGTTATTGCGCGCATTGTATATGTACGTGGTTTTCTGTGTGGTTGTGTGTACGTGAGCATGCGTTGTACGTGAAGGGTAAAACGAGATTGAACAATAATTGTCTCTCAAAGGCTTGTGACGATGTGTGGCTTGGCAGTGGTAGAGGCGATCTCGGACAGTCGCACGTCGATGGGTATGCGATCGTCGTACAACGTCGGTGCCTGGAGGATGATCCCCGCTGTACCGACGACCACGGCTAACGTAAAAATCCACAGGAATAGCCTGTCGAGAACCATCGCGACGTACTTCCAATCTTCCTTCACCTGGACAATCGTTAAAACATCATATCAAAAGTTTGTGGATAATTTTGTATTCAATGATGACCACATTTATAGGTTGATGCAAAACGTTTTACCATATCAGGTTATCTTATAAGTCCACGCTATGTTTCGTTTATATTCTTTATAATACATTTCTATCGTCGACGATCCGTATGACAAACCTTTGCTAATGTAACAATTAAACACCATTGTTTGTCGTTCATTAGCAAGTTATTAACGAAACAAAGCTTACAGGTACCGGATTGCAAGAAATATTAAATATTACATATTTTCGGCTATGAACAATTGAGGGGCCGGATGCAATAAGGGGATACGCGCGAATTTTGGAGAATAACTATTGTCCGCGAGGCTAATTTTGAACATTGTTCGAATTTGGATTTTGACGACTGATACTTGTAGAGAATTTCATAATACACGTTTTTTGTTTATAAGTCAAATTTGTAGCTTTTTTCGTTTTTGAATTATTAACGAAAATAATCATTTTTAAGTAAAAGAGATTTCAATGTACTTTTACGTTTAACTCGTAATATCTCGGCCGAATATGAATATTTATCTTTGAAACTTACACAAAATAATCTTTAACATATTTCTCGAGTTACTGCAACTATACAAAGTTTCTAAAACATTTCAGAACGAAATGTTGAATTTTTCAATACATTTCGCCGAATTTGTTAGTTTATTCATTCGATCGCAAAAGTTATGCTACGAAATTTGGAATCATAAATTTGGACCTATACTATAATCTTGTGTATTAGTTAAGGAAGTTTTGTGGAAAATGCTAGATCTTTAGATATTGAGGTTGCAAAGATATGGCGATTTATAATCGATGCGTTTACGTATCGCTCAAGGAGTCCGAGCCATTCGTCATTATACGAGACGGAGGCCGCAACAATGTATTAAAATTAACGATATTTCTTTAGAGAAATACATTTTTGTTGTGTTTTAGCGACATTCAAGAATTAGAATATCATTGAAAATCAATAAAAATTTATTGTTCATACTTACTGTGTTATTTGTCAATGCATTAAGATATGCTAGTACGAACAATAAATTTTTATTGATTTTCAATGATATTCTAATTCTTGAATGTCACTAAAACACAATAAAAATGTATTTCTATAAAGAAATATCGTTAATTTTAATACATTGATGCGGTCTCCGTCTCGTATAATGACGAATGGCTCGGACTCCTTGAGCGATACGTAAACGCATCGATTATAAATCGCCATATCTTTGCAACCTCAATATCTAAAGATCTAGCATTTTCCACAAAACTTCCTTAACTAATACACAAGATTATAGTATAGGTCCAAATTTATGATTCGAAATTTCGTAGCACAACTTTTGCGATCGAATGAATAAACCAACAAATTCGGCGATAATGTATTGAAAAATTCAGCATTTGGTTCTCAAACGTTTTAGAAACTTTGTATAGCTGTTATACCTCGAGAAATATGTTAAAGATTATTTTGTGTAAGTTTCAAAGATAAATATTCATATTCGGCCGAGATATTACGAGTTGAACGTAAAAGTACATTGAAATCTATTTTACTTAAAAACGATTATTTTCGTTAATAATTCAAGAACGAAAAAAGCTACAAATTTAACTTATAAACAAAAAACGTGTATTATGAAATTCTCTACAAGTATCAGTCATCAAAATCCAAATTCGAACAATGTTCAAAATTAGCCTCGCGGACAATAGTTATTCTCCAAAATTCGCGCGTATCCCCTTATTGCATCCGGCCCCTCAATTATGTAGAACGGAGTACTACGTGACATATGTGAAGCCTACTAAAATGGAAACATTAGTACACACTGGGTGCAATATTAGGCTTCTCTCGATTCAGTTTTGAGAAAATTTAGGGAGATCCTAGGGAGGCTCTAGCTTAGAATAATATTGTATATACTCTGGTAGAGTCCTCTTCTCTTTTCGTATGGTCGGCAATGAAACGGATGCCTTCAATGGCCTTGTACAGTTCTGGGCAGTGATGCCAATGATGAAGCGTGTTACAGAGAGCGTCCACGCTCTCTTCGGTTGGGAGTTGCGGTTGAGGAGCAGCTGTGGCCGCCGGTGAGCCATGAATACGACACGCGCTTCCCAAGTTTACCGCTTCCAATTCCCTAGAAAAAGAACAGTTTCCTCTCAAATATCTTTCTTAGCCAGTTGCCACGACTCGTCGATACCTTTACGTTGAGTCAGATCTGAACGTGTCAACGTGGAAATATGTAAAGTAATTTATTTGTCTGTGTTATACGTACCGAGGGTGTAATTCGTCCCGCGAATCGAGACTCGGGAACAAAACGGAGGATTCGACCAGCTCCGACGCTGAGGTCTCGACGAACAGAGACGGATCTCGTAACTCGAGACCGTTGCATGTTCTAACCATTACACGTTGACCGTGATGACCAGCCATGCTACGTTTGTCTATCTGGTATTGCGGCCTGTTTGAATATCCATGAAAAATATTATTATAATTGAAAAAGACAAATACCCAGCGATACAAATATAACTATAGACTGCGAACGTTTATGCAATTATATATTTTTACTCTGATATATATCTTTATCCTTTCAATTACTTAATCAGAAATCGTCGTATTAGGTGGTCTAAATTTTGAATAATAGAAATAACGAAAAATTGTAAGAATAATAAGTAAAATCTGAGAGAAATAAATGCTTCGCCTAACGAACGTGGCAGTCAAAGTGTTAACGTGTTAATTCCTTCGCTTTGGTAACTCTTCAAATGCGTAAATTTTCGCAGTCTAGGGGTACATATTGTTACTGACAATGGTTAATAATCTAGCTAACTATAAGAATACATGGGTGTGAACAATTCTAAATCCAAGATTTATTCGTATTGGCGGTTGAATTAAATAAATTCGTGATACTATGCTGTACATATATTCTATACTGTATTGGTTATAGGCAATATGGTTGTTGTATATTATAGGCAATATGGTATCGAGCATGTGGGTGACAGTGACGGTTTACAATCGATGTTTATTTATCAAAGATATTATTAAAAGTGCTAAGATATAGTGCCGAACAGGGAGGTGCATATGAGAGCTGTATGAGATTGTTCCACTACCGTGTTCTTTGCGTTTACAGTGACTGGTGCAGGATCTTGATTCTTTGAACACAAATATTGAATCTTTAACGATTTACTAAATGTAATATAAGTGGAGAAAGTGATACAGTATTACCTATATAAGTGGCACGAGCTATTTGTCTTTTATAAAGGAAGGTACTCGTTTCTATTCCAATCTTTCTAAAATATTTTTACAGATAATTATATTTCTAAATCATAACAAGATTCTAAGACACAGTATTTTTGTTCCTCTATGCTGTATTTTGCTTGTATAGTACATGTAGGTCATAGTGATACGTAACGAAAAAGTTACTAATTTATAATAGAAATTTAATATATCATTTCAAAATTATGCAAGTACACAGAGGGTTAATAAATATTGCGATCCTTTGCACTCGATTGATTCCTCACATGTAATTTAAATGTAAGATTCAAACTTTATTTACTTTATTTATCTATTATTACTATTATATGTATTGCCGTATTAACAATTTCTTCAAAACTGAGCTCTTGATTTCTAAAAATATGTGTTATAAAAATAACCTACATTTATTAGTTCACGCAGCAGTTTAATTTAAAACATTAATTACACAAACGATGGAAACTTTTGCATACTTCTAATATTACACTCCATTTTGTAGATACATCTTTTGAAGAATGCAGTAGAAGCAGAGGCACGTTAATTTAATTTAAACTGTCATTTACACAAACGAGGGAAACTTTTGCATACTTCTAATATTACATTCCACTGTAGATACATCCTTTGAAAAATGTAGTAGAAGCAGAGGCACGTTAATTTAATTTAAACTGTTATTTACACAAACGAGGGGAAACTTTTGCATCCTTTGAGAAATGTTGAAGAAGCAAAGATGACGAATTGCCACTTGTGCCAGAGATGTATAAAATCGTGCCACTTAGAGAGGTAATACTGTAGCCGTGCTAATGGTTGCAGATAGGACGTGACACGGTAACGCGTCACGTGCAAAGGGTAAACTAATGAACGTTCTAATGTTGCTTGGCATGGATCCAAAATTGAACTGTTCCAAATGCTCGGTAGAATCATATCTTGCCTGGAATCGTAATCGGTTCTCTTCGAAGACGTATTATACCTGCGCATCACCAGTAGCCTTGGCAGAACATGGATAAAAACACGACGGACCCACGGCGCCATCACGTGCGTCTGTGGCGACCGGAAGTGAACATTGAGGACTACCACGGTTACGCATATACTGAAAAATAAATGTCACTTTACGTTCTGTTGTATTTCTTTTTTTTACTTTCAATTTACTGACCTGAACAATGGGTTTACGCTAAAATTATTCATAAATATTATTATATAAGGTAACTGTACCCAATTCTTATAATACTCTTCTTCAACTTGTCACTTGAAAATTTTAGTTTCAACCTCCGCTCTGTAAAAGAATTAGACAAATTTTCAAGATAGACCATCATAGGTACAGTTACCTTACATACATTATATTGATTAAAAGCCTCGAAGAATTGAAGAATTATCACGAACATGGCATAGAATTATACTTTGACCAAATGATTCTGTAATCGTTAAGGGTGCGCAGGAGCCACAGCAAAATTTCGAGCTGACTTCGGCGACAGTTGCGGAAAAATAAAACTCCTCGTCTCTCCAACGGTGCTGTGACAGAGACGGTGATACAACAATAGCAGGAGGGACGAAGACAGAGCAATAACCAAGCCGCGTGCTTTTGCGATTTAGTTTATTTCACTTTTAGAGACGAAGAAGCAATATTATCGCATACTTTTCTTTTTTAAATATTGCTTGGCACCTTCCGCGGCGCGCTAAAGAGCCCTTTTTTGGAAAAAGTGTACACACAACAATTTATTCTATAAAAACGTACAGTTTTATTTTTTATAAAGTTCTGAGAGTGAAATTACAAAATCGGATTGTTTAGCGCGCCGCGGAATGAGCCAAGCAATATATTAAAAAAAAAAATGTATGTGAAAATATTGCTCCTTTGCCTCCAAAAATGGAAAGCGGGTTGGTTATCGCTCTGTCTTCGTCCCTCTTGCTATTGTTGTATCACCCTCTCTGTCACAGCATCGTTGGAGAGACAAGGATCTATCTATCCTTTTTCAAGAGCTTCCTAATTATTCCGCAACTGTTGCTGAAGTCGGCTGGGAGTTCGGCCGTGGTCTCTGCGCACCCTTAACACATTGAATGCCACAGTGAAAGTGAACGTATGTAGTCAGTTAATTAATTTTCAAATTTAACCTTTCAGTTTGATAACCAGCATTATTAGCTTAATATTAACACGTTGACTGCCACAGTGAAAACGGACGTGTGTAGTCAGACACGTTGAAATCCTAATTATTAAGAACGTAATCAACTAATTTTCAAATTTAACCTTTCAAATCGATAGCTAGCATTATTAGCTTAATGATAACGCTATCCGTGCTTTGTTTCGTCATTTCTTTTGTTAATTATTTGATTGTACAAAATTTCGGGTGCCGGTCACCGGTGACCCCCGTGGCAGCCAACGTGTTAACGCCGTTTATTTTATCGTTTCCTTTGTGTTAATTTAGTGAAAAATCAATTTGTCATACAGTACAGTAATTAAACGTAACACTTTATCTTTTTGTTTTCACTAATCATATTTATTTTTGAATATTTATCGATGGTTGTACCTGAAGGTGTCTAGGATCATGGTGAAAAGGACGAATTTACCGAGAAGCGGTACCACGAGCGATGTGGGCGGGATAATTTCGGCCAGCAGAAGGAAGAACACAGTCAGCGACAGTAAAATCGAAATTGATAAGCTGACCTGAAATCAAACAATCAAAATAAGAACATCGATGAAAAATCTCCCAGTTTCATCAAAGCAAGAATAAAAGAAGGTTGGAATGAATCTTGGGTTAAATCATCACCTACCAAATTGTTTAAAATTAGATAAAACCATTATGAAAATAAATGTCCTGATATTATTTCAAGGAGGGATCAAGCCGTTGCCATACTCCTCAGAATTGGGCACACAAACATAACACATGTCCATAAAATACAACATATTACTCACGATCGAACATACTTTATACGAGTGCCCTACGTTTCATCTACACCGAATGAGCTCTAATTTTCCCTGTAATTTTCCTGAGTGTGCCAGTAATCGGGAAAACCTCACTACAAATAATTTCATTCCTCAAAGATATAGCTTTATATCATCTTGTAATATTTTTTGACACTCCCTGTTTTCAAGGAACCAGTATTTAGGGAGGAGAATAAGTTATACAAGGTATCCCGTAAATAGTGTAGGAGCCGGAAATGAGGGGTAGCTGAGACGATTCTGAACAATAATTTAAGGTAAAGAATTTTTCTACACGCTAATTCATATTTCATCATTTACATATTTTGTTTTCTATTTATGAGCATTGAACGCCGGTAGTTCTAGTGTTCAAATACTGAAGAACCAACGGATCGGCGAAACACAAGCCTGCCTAAGGAGGAAAAAGGGTTCGTTTCAACAGCGTGTTTCTAGATACACGATACGCAAAATATTCATGCATACAAACGCGATACACGGTAAGATAGCCGTGTGTAAACGCTAGATGGAAGTCGATATCCACGATTGGATCGGTTGACGGACGAGAGAAAGGCAAGTACAAAGACCGATCTTCCAGATGGTATTGTTCTCCTCGCCAAATTCGGCAACTAAACCCGGATTCATGCTTCGTTGCTATTGTCTTTTACAAATACAACTGTTTCCAATCCTCCCGATACATTATTCACTATGTGTTTCTTTTTCTTCTGTTTTCTCTCAAAGTTTGCACGCTTTTGACGCAAGAGGAAAGTATGACAAGAGATTGTATATATAAAGATATGACACAAAGTGCCTTGGGATGTGTAAATAATAGTTGCAAGAGCGTAGTGGTACGTGCTTTCTCGAATACACATATTTTCAGTGTAAAGTCGAAGTATGATAACGATACATAGATAGATGTTGGACGCGAGTATTCTTGGGATAAATAAAAAAACATTTGCAAGAATTTAGTTAGTTAAAAGTGTAATAAAAGTGACAAAAGTAATACGTAAAATATAAATAATACGAGGTGTGTAAATTAACCCTTTCGCTACTGGCGGATTCTCCGGCACGGTATTTCCGCTGAACGGAGCGCTGCGACATCACTGCACGCTACGCGACGCCGATCGTCAGCGGGAGTACCGCGGAGGAGAACCCAAGCTGCTTGAATGTTTTAAACGAAAAATTTTTCTCCAAAGGGTATTTATAAATAAAGGGTATTCTAGGATATTTATAACGTCTTAGCATGCGCTTAGCATGCACTCAGTGGCATCTTATGGAGGGCCACTATAGTGGCCCGTAGTACCTCAGTGGCATCTTATGGAAGGCCACTATAGTGGCCCGTAGTACCTCAGTGGCATCATATGGAAGGCCACTATAGTGGCCCGTAGTACCTCAGTGGCATCTTATGGAAGGCCACTATAGTGGCCCGTAGTACCTCAGTGGCATCTTATGGAAGGCCACTATAGTGGCCCGTAGTACCTCAGTGGCATCTTATGGAAGGCCACTATAGTGGCCCGTAGTAGCGAAAGGGTTAAGTAACGAGACTGGCAACGTAGCGTTCGATCTGGCAACACTTGAGACCCCGGATTTGGAGAGGTCCTAAGTGAACGTGTGACACGCCTTTTGTACGAGTTTGAACTCGCTGGAGTCATTTTGTTGTCCGTAGCGATTTTTTTCGTGAAACAGTTTTTTTTTTCTAGTACGTTCTAAAAATGAATGACATCAATTTCGAGCAACGGTGTGCTGTCAGGTTTTGATTTAGACTTGGACACAGTGCAACGGAAACTTTGGCACAACTTCAGCAGGCCTACGGAGACAGTGCTTTTCAAGGGTTCAGGATTTTCGATGGTTTAAGGCATTTTCAGAAGGAAGAACCACGCAGCAGAAGGCCAGGTTCTTTATCTTTAAGAAGAGAATCCGGGATCTTGTGCGTTCAGATTATCGGCTGCCAGCCAGAATGATCCCGGATTCTGTCGACATTTTCATCACATTTCATTAGGAGTTAGGAATAAATAATACTAATAACAATAATAAGAGAAAACACAGAATGAGAATAATAAAAATAAAATTACACCGCCAATAACTAATACTATTAGGAATAAATAATTTCGAAATAATAAATTTATCTTTATTGCCTTTTAATAATGATAATAATTGCTATTAAATAGTAATAATAATTATTGGTTTTTAATATTTAATTATCAAATGTTGACAAACGAAAGGGTACAAATGATCTTCAAAACAACAAAACGGACATTTCGACATTATTCATTCCTATAATTCTGTAACTTGAGAAGGAATAGCTCTTGAACGAAACGTTTCGCGAGTATATTTCTAGAGGAAAATCTTTGTTGGTTTCGGGGTCTTAAATTCATCTTTTAAGTTTGGCCATTTAATCCAGAACCATCCTGTATATTAAAAACTATTGAAAATGAAATGATTAATTAAAAAGATTTTTGATCATTTTATCATAGCACTCGAAGGGTTAAAAAAAAGTCGGATCGAATCGAATCGAAGTGTCGATAAGTTGGCTGAGGATGGCACGTTGACATCTGACCTTCTGTCCGCGTTTTTTTTTTCTTTTCCCCCCAACCCTGTTCTTCTCCCTTTTACCCTTTTGCCTGCTTCTCTCGAGCCAGAACAATACGACTGAATTATAGAGGCGTATATGGGCGTCAAGTGGGTATCGGCTCGAGGTCAAGAGTCCACGAGGAATGAAGGCCGAACGGCATTTAGAGGCTTGCATACCGACGTTGGATTTTGATATTTCACCCTACCCCCTACACACACACACACCCTTGTCCCATCGTTAACAGGAATCCATTCTGATCGAACGAATCAATTCTCAATTCGAAATTTCGCGCTCTTATCAATTTCCATTTACGAAACTTCTGGAAACAATTTTACAATATTTTTTACAATTTCAAAGATTATCTGTTACTTATGTTAATAATCTTATGTATAATAATATTTTTATTTATTTATTATTATTATTATTTTTTTTTTTTATAATAAAAATTAGATATAGGGATAGAAGCTTTCGATCTTGGGAATAGCTAGGGAAATTCTAGGAAGCTTTCGATCTTGGGGAAAGCTAGGGAAATTCTAGGAAGAACGTAGGGGAGAATCCAGGGAGAAAATAATTTCGAAAGGGTAACCAAGGTTATGGTAATAATCCATATTCTTGTTGGAATATTCTAAAATCGCTATAGTTTCCTACTTTTTTTTTTTTTTTTTTTAATAAAAATTAGATATAGGGATAGAAGCTTTCGATCTTGGGAAAAGTTAGGGAAATTCTGGAAAGCTTTCGATCTTTGGAAAAGCTAGGGAAGTTCTAGGAAGAACGTAAGGGAGAATCCAGGGAGAAAATAATTTGGAAAGGGTAACCAAGGTTATGGTAATAATACATATTGTTGTTGGAATATTCTAAAATCGCTATAGTTTCTTATTTCTATTTTTATTTTTATTTTTAATAACCATTAGATATAGGGATAGAAGCTTTCGATCTTGGGAAAAGCTAGGGAAATTCTAGGAAGCTTTCGATCTTGGGAAAAGTTAGGGAAATTCTAGGAAGCTTTCGATCTTGGGAAAAGCTAGGGAAATTCTAGGAAGAACGTAGGGGAGAATCCAGGGAGAAAATAATTTCGAAAGGGTAAACAAGGTTATGGTAATAATCCATATTCTTGTTGGAATATTCTAAAATCGCTATAGTTTCCTATTTTTATTTATTTTTTTAAATAATTTATTTTCTTTAAATAAAAATAAGATACAGAGATAAAAGCTTTCGATCTTGGGCAAAGCTAGGGAAATTCTAGGAAGAACATATTGGAGAATCCAGGGAGAAGGGTAAATAAGGTAAACTGTTAATTTTACGTCGAATACTTGCAGTGACTCGTGAAAATATTCGTTACCGACACGAAGGGTTAAAGGGAAGGGAAGCTTCTTGCAAGAGAAAAATTGTAAGAAGCTTCTTACAATTCGATCAGTATACGGGAAAAAATATTTCTTGAATACGGGATTTTACTTCAAGAATTCTGTGTGAACAACATAATACAAAATGCATTGTCACTGTTCTGTTCGATAAAATCTCGTATACGGTATACGAGAAAAGTCGATCCGTCTGAACCTGGTTGTCTGTTCTGTTCGATCAAATCTCTTATACAGTATACAAAAAACAACTGTTTCTCTCCGTATATGTGAAAAAATCAAATCGAATGGTCGCCGTCTGAATCTAGCCTTCCTATGTAAATTGTAATCAGAATTAAACTTAAAATTCAATCATAATCAAAGTTTGAACGACAGAAGTCACATCTGTACTGTAAGGTGGGTCACGAGTGTGACACGTTATTGTATGTACATAAGTCAAAGGGTTAAAGATAGCAGAGTAAGAAGTAAAATGATTTCTCGAAGAATTCTCACCTTCTCGCCACTGTCGCTTGGCAGATAGAAGACCAACACCGTGAGAAACGAGATACCCATACAAGGTATTATAAGGTTGACGGTGTAAAACAGAGTCTTCCGTCTCATGGTGATGTTGAACGTTATGTCGAGGTAAGGCTCGTCGCAGCACGTGTAAAATTTCTCATTTCTGAAAACGATACGCGTTCGTAAAGCTATCAATATTAAATTGTTACACAACGGGTGGTTTATAATACACCCGTCCCTCCATTTACGCGGAGTATCCGTTCCGACGTGGATTCGTTTCACGCGAATGAGAATCCTGATTGTTTAAGACTAAGATTCTAAATATTGTCTTATCAATGATTTTTATGCTAGTACACGAATAATGGTGTGTGATTCCTTGCACAACACCTACAGTGGGTCGAAAATTCGGACACTTTTTAAAACACAATTCCCTCTTTTGATATTGGATCAAATTATTTGAATTTTTTTTGAGAAGCTATAAGCACTAGTTTATTTGATGACAAAAAGAAAAAATGTTGAAAGAGACCCAGTCGGTTGAAATTATGAAGGATACAGCTAGTAATAAAAGTAATAAAAATTTAAAACATACTTTTGTTGATTTCAGTAAACAACGTTCTTAGGTGAAAAACTGCGATTTTCGTAAATTTCAATTGTTTGTAGTTTCTAGATGCGTTAACCGATTTCGATGAAAATTTGTGTATACATACAACTTACTGAAATCTACGAAAAGTATGTTTTAAATTTTCATTATTGGCTCGGATAAAAAAGTTGAGAAAAGTGATCCTCACTGTATCGTTCATAATTTCAACCGACTGGGACTTTTTCAACATTTTTCTTTTTTATCATCTAGTACAGGGGTCTCCAAACTTTTTAGCCTTAGAGCCACACTGACTATTTTACAAAGTTGGGCGGGCCACGACCTAGCACACCGTACCATCATACTATAACTTTTCTAAAACAAAAACGAAACAAAAATTTTCGTTACAGCTACATAAAGCTCATTTAATTATAATGTTTAATTTCATTATGTGAATTACTTAAATACGTATGTCTTTAGGATAATTATGTGTCAGCTATTGTGTTACTTAATTGGTCGTTAAATAAAAACATCTGATTATTATTTTGTATGATTTACTTACATTGTAAATTTTACAATGTAATCAAAATAAACTACGGCGGGCCGGATGTTGGGTATTTTCGACCCAATGTAGTTTGGAGACCCCTGATCTAGTAAACTAGTTCTTCAAGCTTCTCAAAAAAATTCAAGTGATTTGGTCCAATTTCAAAAGAGGGAATTGTGTTTTAAAAGGTGTCCGAATACTTTTTCGACCCACTGTACATACTTGAACATCGCTGAAAATCATAACCGGCTTGTAGAAAATGATAGAAAAGTATCGTGTATAAAAAATACGCGTAAATAGAGTTATAATTTACCGTGTAAATGGAGGGACACGTAATATAGTTGAGATGGTCACGGATTTAACACTAAACGTACCAAGCGGGGATTATATTATTTATAAAAATGAAAAAATATGTTTATTTTATTAGAAATCAGAAGTTATGTTGCGAATTATTTCCTTTGATAAATGAAGAATTTCTTTCTAGAAATCAACGTTTATTTCATGAGAGGTCATTTTATCACTTATGATAAGAATAGGTAATATGTAAAGTGCTAGTACGTTTAGTGTTAATACCATCCAATAATTAACACCTTGACTGCCACGCTAAAGGCGTTGAAAATTTTACCAAATTTTACCTATTATTATCACAATTCTTCGTAATGTCTATTATTCAAAATTTCGAGTATCTAATACGACGATTTCTAATTAAGTAATCGAAAGGATATTAATAATGCAAGCGACAAACTATGAAAATTCAAGTGTCACCCGAATATGGGTAACGCGGCAGTCAACGTGTTAAAAAAAGAAATTGAAGAAAATTGTATATAACATTTAATATTAAAAATAATACCAGACGGCAGTAAGAATACTATAATATTAACACTAGAACTACCGACGTTTTATGCACACTGACCTTCAAGTGGAAAATAAAATACAAAAATAAATAAATAAAGAACGAAATATATATTGGTATATACAGTAGGCCTTTATCCCGATAAAAATTAATACATATTTTAATAAAAGCGTTCTGATAAATTTTCTGATTTTATTTAAGAAACCATCAACCAGTTATTGACTGGTTTGGTAGTTCTAGTGTTAAAATGAAATTACTGCATTCTCGATAATTATGACACGTCTTTGCGTGGATGTAAGCAGACGACATCCATTTATTATCGTACTGGTTCGAAATAAATAAGCTTAACACGTTGAGTGGCACAGTGAAAACGGACTTACGTAGTCAAACACGAAGCAGTCGATTAATTTTCAAATTTAACCTTTCAATTCGATAGCCATTATTACTAGCTTAACACGTTCACGCCGGCGTGCATCACCGGTGGGTCACGTTTGAATATTGAGCACGATTTAATTCAATTATTATTCTAATTAAAAATATTAAATACAAAGGAAAAAAAATAAATAAAAACATTCAATCAGACACCGCGTACCATTAAAAATTTAGTTTGTTTAATTTATGATCAGGATGAAAAAACTGAATTACCAACAATACTACCCAGCCCGATGAAACGGGAAACACGAGTTCGAGCTACGCCTCGTAGCGAAAAATATGAAAATCGACTCTACCGTGAACGTCTTATTATTTCATTAGTTCTTTTTTGTCAATTATTATTTGATCGTACAAAATTTCAGGTGGCAATCAACGTGTTAATTCCTTAGGGAATTGGTGCGCTTACCTCACGGCCGGGACTTCGAGGATGTCCCACTCGACGGAAGTGTAAAACTCCGACAGATCGACGCCGATGTCGACGACGTTACTGCCACGGATTTCGTCGATGTGTCTAAGATCGACCTATAAACAATTCCTGTTATTTTAATACCTCGCGCACTAATCATTGTTTATTAGGAAACGTTTACTTGGTTATTCTACTTAATGTGTTTTAATAGCCTTAACCCCCTAACCTACAACTACGAGCATAGCCCGTAGTACGCTGATCGGGGCAATCGTAAATATTAGGGGCATCGGCCAAAATTCTCGAACGTAAATCGTAGGTTAAGGGGTTAAGTTATAATTCTCAAGTCAACCAATTTATGAATCTATCAAACCCTAAAGCTCACAAAACTACACCTTCAATAAATAAATAAATAATATAACGTTCAGTCCTGGGGTAACACGATCCAGCTCCAGTCAAGATTAAAGAAAAAAACCCATAAAAATCATAAATTAGAAGACGGGGCACTCTTTCGATGTCTGTTCTTTCGTGCTTGAGTAATTTTACACGAGACCTCCTTTGTTGGAATCTCGTCGGGAGTAAATCTACACGATCCCGGACTGAAAGTGTTAACAGACTATCGACAAGCGTTAAAATGATTTCCACCCGAATAAAACCGATAACAGGTCGTAAACGATAACGCGTTATCCAGAGTCCTGTCGAACGACTTTGGAAATCAACAATCCTTCGAACCCTGTCTCGTAAACCGTGTATCCTTGCGGATCGTTAAAAGGATTTCACGTAATCTCTCATCCTTCATGGAACGTCCATCGGTTTGCTCGCACGAGGGATTGATCGATCGGTATATGTGCTTCTTATTAAATGAACTCGATGGATATCCCTCGTGTCGTCGGCCGTGATGATGAATGGATAATGGACAACATTACACGGGTAATGTATTATTCATTCTTCGTCGTAGGATAGATATTTTACACGATAACAGAGGAGGAAGGGAAAGGGTCAATCGTGTCGCATGCTGTCTCGACGACGATTGTCGTCGAAATAACGACGCGTAACGATCTACCCGTTTGCATGCCACTTGTGGCTTCGTTGCACGTGAATTTCTTGTCTAGTCCAACGTAATCAAGATTGACGAGCTCTTTTTTTCTTTTTGTGTCGTTTAATCTGCTGGATAATAAATTTATCAAGGTAAGAAGAGAAATTATCTAGCGGTGAACGTTGTTGGGTCGGTAAATGGATTTGGGATTTTGATGGGAATCAAATTGGGAATTAACACGTTGACTGGCACAGTGAAAACGGACGTGTGTAGTCAGACACGTTGAAATCCTAATTATTAAGAATACAATCGACTAATTTTCAAATTTAACCTTTCAATTCGATAGCTAGCATTATTAGCTTAATGTTAACGCTTTTGTTAATTATTTGATTGTAAAAAATGTCGGATGCCGGTCACCGGTGACCCTCGTGGCAGCCAACGTGTTAAAGTGATTTGGAAAAAGAATATTGGGATATTAGGATGTCGAATAGATTTGTTGGAAATATCGATTGTTCGAAGCTGGTACGGATACAGCAACCAGCGCTCGTAATGCCACCTGTTTAGCAGATATAATCCCCCTTTTATTTCCTGGTATCATGAGTTGGGAGTTTCGGATTGTTAAGCTTCAAGAGGGATGCAATGAGTAGTTCGATCGGTTGAAACAATCGTGGGATAACTGGAAGATCGTTTGAATTGGAATTTGTATTCTGATAAATAGGAGATGTTTGGAATACGTAGATATTTAGATAATACGATTGTAAGGTAAAGGTACCAGTAGTTGATTATTTTTTAGAAAACATGACAAAAATAAGGTTTTTATCAGTTGTGCCACGACTTCTGTCAATTAAAGTTTAAAACAATTACACGTGAAGTGGAGTGTGCTTACCAATAAGGAACATCTAAATTCATTAACGCTTCTGTTAAGAATATAGCTGTGCGGTTCAGGTAAAAAATTGTATACGTTGTGAATATTTCGCCAATTACTTATTTACTGTTTAAATTCTCACAATAATTACTGGCTCTTTAATTTTTAAGAATGGCCAACTTCTGAAGCATTTATCGAATTTTTAAGTATAACTTAACTTATTTTTTTAAAGTACTCTTGTTACATAATCTAGAATGCTTAAAGAATATCTCCAGGCATCGACTCTCGCTATTTAACACGTTGACTGGAACAGTGAAAACGGACGTGTGTAGTCAGACACGTTGAAATCCTAATTATTAAGAATATAACCAACTAATTTTCAAATTTAACCTTTCGAATCGATAGCTAGGGTTATTAGCTTAACGATAACGCTATACGTGGTTTGTTTCGTCGTTTCTTTTGTTAATTATTTGATTGTAAAAAATTTCGGGTGCCGGTCACCGTTGACCCCTGTGCCAGCCAACGTGTTAATGACAGAGCAAGGCGGTTACCATTGTTCACGTGGAAGATTTCTCTTAACTGGTCAACTACTGGTGCTATTATCTTAGGTGTTATGAATATTTCAACTATTTGAATATTTATAAAGAATAATTATTCGATAGAAATATAGAGGATATTTCAAGATTACTTCTGATTAACCTCTTCCCGTGCTTTGACGAATCTGACTCGTGACGCTCTTTGCAGCTCAAACGTTACAAATCTTACTCGCACCGTCAGTACAGTTGACTTTTAAGTATAATTCCAACTATAATTAAGATAACAAACTATTGTTAAAGGTAAATTGCGTGTAACATTTCAATTTTCCCTGCTTTGTTTTAATACTGTAGCAAGAAATATTTATCCGTGTCTGACGCGCCTACCGAAATAATGCCACGGCAAGGGGTTAACTCTTAACCACCTAACACATGTTTTTGTCATATAATCATATCTACCACTCGTCCAGGAGACGTCGGCGTAATATTATCCTTCCTAATAAATTCCAGTACAGTGAGAGATTATCTAAATTTATTACAAGTATTTTGAGGATTTAAATTCTTTATTCAAATAAAATCAACATTCGAAAATTATCATTACCTATATAACAATCATTTACGTTTCATGGATTTCTTATTTTCAGAAGAAAATTTTTGTAAAAGGGTTAATATTTTTGCTAAGAATTTGATATTTTTTATGAGATAGTAATTTATCGATAAAGTTTTAAGACTTGACTTCGCTTTTAATTTTTGCCTCGTTCATTTAAGTTTGAGAAGTGTTACGAATTCAGCTGGTGTACAGGCGATAGTTGGAAAGCCAAAGTGGGGAAGGGATAGAAAAATGTGACGTGAAAGTAGAACATGATCGTTACCTGGAAGCCATCGTAAGTCCACGAGCCGAACTTCATGACGCACGTCTGCTCGTCGAACGGAAAATATTCTACGTCAATTTCACAGGAAGACTTGTATATCGCGGGTGGTTTCCACTCGACTCTTCCTGTGTAATTTAACGTCGCCTTCGTTGCCAGTGTCACCTCGAAATTACCGTCAGCACTGTTTAAAGTCGAACAAACAAATCGTCCGATTAGTCGTTAATTATCTTCTCAAGTAATTTTTATTATCAATTTTTGATAAATATATTTATATTGTTTGAATGACTAACAATTTCCGAACTTTTAGATTTCGAAAGTTCTGAATTACTACTTTTAAATTTCCAAATTTTCGAATTTTCAAGTTTCCAAATTTCTAAATTTCCATAGTTACGAATTTTCAAGTTCTCAAATTCCCAAATTTTCGATTTCCCAAATTTCCTATTTCCAAAGTTTCTGTTGATAGGTTGTAACTCGCGCGATGATGTGACGTAGGTTTTATCCTAGAAAAATACTTTTTGAAAAAAGTACAAAAAGGCGCCAAGTGCACGCTTCCTAAAATTAAGATATAATCTATACAAAGAAATGTGTAACACAAAGATTATTTTATCTTTATGAAAACATTTACTTTACAAAAATACCGTACTATGATATTGGTGTATTTCTCTCAATTCTTTATATATTTATTCATATTCTGTCTATAAAAGAGATGATATCACAAAATAGCGCCAAGCAAACAATTCGTATAATCTACCTGCAAAAAAGTTGGCGCTGCTTTTTTGTAGTTTGTTACATCCACAACTTCAATGAATTTGTTGTACAACAACAAATTGTACAAGAATGTAACGTTAAGTTGCAATATTTGACATGTTTGTTACAAAAAAGCAGCGCCAACTTTTTTGCAGGTAGATTATACGAATTGTTTGCTTGGCGCTATTTTGTGATATCATCTCTTTTATAGACAGAATATGAATAAATATATAAAGAATTGAGAGAAATACACCAATATCATAGTACGGTATTTTTGTAAAGTAAATGTTTTCATAAAGATAAAATAATCTTTGTGTTACACATTTCTTTGTATAGATTATATCTTAATTTTAGGAAGCGTGCACTTGGCGCCTTTTTGTACTTTTTTCAAAAAGTATTTTTCTAGGATATCACTCTTTTTTGTAGTACATTTATTTTATACAGTACAGTAATAAATGTATGTTAGTGTTACAACATTTGCAAACAAGAACCGTGGCAAGGTAAATGCATTTGGGATGTTGACCTGATTTGTACAGGTATATATATACTGTAGGTGCCGATGTCGGAACTGTATGTTTCTCATCGGACTTAGGACCGGGGATACCTGACACTCCAGGCGCGACGAATTGAAAGAATCGCGGATTTTCATTATGAATCCGCGATAGAGAGTGCAGTCGTACAGTTTCCAAAGTAGGTGTGTGTAGCCACTTAACCGTCGTTATGGCGCTGCATAACACATGTATTGTGTTAAGAGTTTCCTACATGGTTCTGGCCACGAAGTGGAAAAGATGTTGAATCTCGTGAAGGACCCTGAGAGACGGCATGGCACTTACCCCAGAACTTCCAAGGGAAACGATACTTATTGTTGACATGTAAATTACATTTTCTCAAAGAGAGCCCACCACCATCCCCGTCGTATTTTAAAATCGTGATAATACGACGGTTCTCTGGTATAAATGCATGATTATTTGTGATAATTTTAGAACGTTTCTAATTTGCAGTATTGTAAACTGATTGTTCACATGTACATTACATTTTTTGAAAGAGAGCCCGCCACCACCCCCCTCGTATTTGAAAATAGTGATAATACGACGGTTCTCTTCCATAAATGCATAAGTATTTGTGATAAATTTTCATCGTTTGTATTTTACAGTATTGTAATATTGCAAAAATATAATGTATATTATAGAAATACATGAAGCTGTTTGTTCGGTTTTTCTGTAAAGTAAATTTTTATTATTTTTATTATACAGGGTGTCCCGTAACTAGTAGTAACATCGGGAAATGGGGGGTAGCTGAGACGATTCCGAACAACAATTTCCTTTGCAAAAATGTCAGACGGGGCTTCGTTTTTGAATTATTAAGGAAAAACACTGACCAATCAGAGCGCGCGTACTGCGTGCGCTAAGCCATGATTCGTTCTAGTCCGACGTTCCGGCTCGAAGTTACCCTATCACGGCTGAGCGCACGCAGTACGCGCGCTCTGATTGGTCAGTGTTTTTCCTTAATAATTCAAAAACGAAGCCCCGTCTGACCTTTTGCAAAGGAAATTGTTGTTCAGAATCGTCTCAGCTACCCCCCATTTCCCGATGTTACTACTAGTTACGGGACACCCTGTATAAAGATAAAGTGATTGTGTTTTGACTTTATTTTGTGCAGATTATACCACAATTGTACAAACATGGACTTGGCGTCTTTTTAAAAAATTACTTTTTTTTAAATCAGTTTTAAAGTGCACATTATTCTTTTTTGTATTAAATGTAAATAACTGTAAAAGTTGTAACCCTTTTATACCGCACGGTAAAGGAACAGATTTGCATAGGAAAATAGTACATGTAAATTAGATTTTCTTAAAGAGAGCCCGCCACCACCCCATCGTAATTGTAAAGATATAGTTGAAGTACAATGGCCCACTTCAATAAATGTATAACTATTTGTGATAACAATTTTCTTTTTTACTCTGCAACATTATAATTCAAAAACATTGGATTTGGCTTGCAATATTCTATGTTGTCTTATTGTGTAGAGGAAGGAAATATACATAAAAGTGTGGTTTGTGCAAATGAAGTCGAACTTCGTTTTACCATAATGTAAAAAAATTACAAATATGAAATGTTACTTTATAAATTCTGCGAATTTTTTAAAAAAATGAGAATTGTAATTATAGAAATTGTGTATGTCCCGTATAATTAAAAAAAGAATTCCATAAAGATATTTAATTTTTATCAATTTTCTGCAGGAAAATAATATATACATTTTTAGCACTTCTAGGCCATTGCGTTTTCCTAATTTCCGCATCATTAGCTTCTATCCAAGTATTGGACATTCCTTCTCTGCATATACACGTATAAGGACCTTCTTCAATGCATGAACCATGATGAAACACAGCACTCATTACTTTGTATATTTATCCAAGTATAATAACTTTAGTTGTTGGGACAGCTCGCAAAGAAAACTGTGTTTTTCCTTATGTATTGTCTTCAACTGGTATTAACTGAATAACAATAATATTTCTGGTCATTATAAATTCACTTTTA
Organism: Stelis phaeoptera; assembly: GCA_943735885.1. Lineage (NCBI taxonomy): Eukaryota > Metazoa > Arthropoda > Insecta > Hymenoptera > Megachilidae > Stelis > Stelis phaeoptera. Next base: position 21,119,553 of record OX030930.1, read on the forward strand.
ATCAATATATCGTTTTCTGTACACTTTTCACATGATTCATTGTGCAAGTGCAACCAATGAAAGAACTTTCTATTTAATAACTCATTTAAATCATAACTTTTTTCTTTTTTTTATTTATCGGTATTGAAAGAAGTGTATTACGGAGAACTATAGTCTTTGTATAATGACAACTACTGTTGCATCGTTTAACTGTAGAAACTTGATGTTCAACTAAACTTTGAATATAATCGTACTTTTCACAAAGAGCTATAAAAAATTGGGATGTATCTCGTTTAACGTTTTTGGAGAAATATTCCCCTAAACATTGCCGTATTGCATATGTATTTAACTCAGGTAATTTACGTTCATATTGTTGTATTAATACGCTTAAAATGTTTAATTTATCACAATTAAATATCTGTTTTCTAACAACAGCAAAATGTAACAAACATTGCATCATTGCATTTGCATAAGAGGAAACCCCATCCTTATTTTGCAAGATCGCAAAGAAACCTCTGTTTTTCCTAATATATTATCTTTGACTGATATTCACTGAATAACAATTATATTGTTAGTTAGTATAAAGTCACTTTTAATCAATGTATAATTTCCAGTACACTTTTCACATAATTTGGTGTGCAACTGAAACCAATGAAAAAACTTTGTATTTAGTAACTCGTTAAGATCATAACTTTTTTCCCTTTTTTATTTATCGGAATTGAAACAAGTATATTATTCAAAGCTGTCGTCTTTGTATCATGTCAACTTTTGCAACATTGAATCCTATGTTCAACTAAGCTTTGTATATAATCTTACTTTTCACAAAGATAAACATAACCTACACACATTATATGATTTTCATTTATAATGCTACGTTATTGATGATTATTAATATTCATTAAATAATTTTGTATCGCACCTTGTCACTAATAAATAGCTGCACTTATACACATTTGTATTTATCATACTTTCGCCGTACAAAGAATCGCGAGTACGGCGTTACACTGACAGCTAACAGTTGTACTGCACTATTGCAATTTCCTTGCTTTTGTGCTATAAGAAGAAAGAAAATGTATAACTGAAATATATACGGCACAAAAGTATGTAATCTATAAATTTGTCGATGAAATCAATCATATAAATCTGATTAATAACAACAAACTTCTGAAGCTTGACAGCTGTCAAACTATGCATGGCGCTGCTGTAGCGCTGGACACGCTGTGTGCGAGAGGAAGACAAACTGACGTTAGAAAAGGAAACAACGAAAAAGGGACAAACTTATGCCGTTTTCGTTTAAAGACAAAGACACCAATAGTACATTTACCAGTCCCCCTGACAAAGAGGTGTGTATACACCGTAACAGGCGTTAGAGAAGGATGACGAACAGACGACGACGACGACGACGACGACGACGACGACGACGACGACCAAGACTTAAAATCTCATCATGCATTTTACGCAATCTCAACTTTAGCTTGTGATAACTTCCTTCACAAGGCATGTAGAGGAAAAAGAAAAACACTTTTGTTAACTAATTTGGGTACGCGCTATCGATTGAGCCTAATAGAAAACCGATCCGCCAACGCGTTATTGAGATCTGATAATCTCGGCTTCTCTGAACTTTCGGTCTCGCGTATAGATACACGGTCGGCCTTTCATGCAGCGCTCTGCGCGTGAACTTGGCGCGAGACACGACCGTGTCTCTTGATACTTTGCTGTTTAAGGCCCCGCCGCGTGGTGGCGTTCGTTGCATTCTGCCTTCTCGTCGCGTCAAAATGTGCGTCTGTCGCGTGCGTTATAAAACGAACTTTTCATTTTATTATTTTCGCTACTAATATTAAGTGTATTGTTTCTTATTACCTATAATAAATATATGTGTATATATGTGTGACATTTGCTAGTGTAATTTTCTTTCCTAATACCTCGCTGCGCCAACAGTTTCTATTTTCCAAATTTCCAAATTTTCGAATTACCAAAGTTCCAAATTCCCAAATTTTCGAATTTCCAAGTTTCCAAATTTCCAAATTTTCAAATTTCCAAATTCCCAAATTTTCGATTTCCCAAATGTCCTATTTCCAAAGTTTCTATTTTCCAAATTTCCAAATTTTCGAATTACCAAAGTTCCAAATTCCCAAATTTTCGAATTTCCAAGTTTCCAAATTTCCAAATTTTCAAATTTCCAAATTCCCAAATTTTCGATTTCCCAAATGTCCTATTTCCAAAGTTTCGATTTTCCAAATTTCCAAATTTTCGAATTACCAAAGTTCCAAATTCCCAAATTCTCGAATTTCCAAGTTTCCAAATTTCCAAATTTTCAAATTCCCAAATTCCCAAATGTCCTATTACCAAAGTTTCTATTTTCCAAATTTCTAAATTTTCGAATTACCAAAGTTCCAAATTCCCAAATTTTCGAATTTCCAAGTTTCCAAATTTCCAAAGTTATAAATTCCTAAATTTCCGAAATTACCAATTTCCAAATTTTCGATTTCCTAAAGTACCAGATTTTCGAATTTTCAAGTTTCCAAATTTCCGAATTCCTAAATGTCCGAAACTACGAATTTTCAAATTTCCAATCTTCCTAGTTACAAATCAAAGTCATGAATATACATATAATGCTATGGCATCGAGGTGTTAAATTAGAGAAGAATAGCATAATTGAAAGAAAAATGACCACAAGCGTGAACATATGTCTGGGTGGAACGGTTCTGGCAACAATTCACGTCTGGAAAGCTTTACACCCGAAGCATTTAATTTACAACAGAATAGATACCGTACGGAACGTGGGATGATTTAGATCTTTTGAACAATGGATGGGATTCGTACAGGATACGATTCTATTTCTGATAAAACGTAATACGTAATGAAATTGTAGGTGATGGTATTTTGTGAGATAAATCTAGCCTCCTTATCTCTGTTATGAAAGCTCCAAGATTAACAGATTATTCATGGCAGATTGCCAAATAATAATTCTGGGCCATCTCGTGAGATAACATAATTTCGTAAAATTAAGAACGCTAAAAAAAAAAAAAGAAAAAATCAAAATGATATTTTTCCTAGCTGTTACATTTAATAATTAATTTATCATTAAATATTTACTATTTATGTAAAGTAAACCAATTCGTTTATTCTATACTCCTGTAATATATTAATTTTTAACATTTCTGACGGTTAAGGTATTAAAAATTATTATTTCGATTAAATTATATTAACGGTAATATGATAACTTAACTAATGTATTAATATACTAAAAATAGTTGATAGGCTAAGTGAAGTTGTTGAATGTATTTTATATATTAGATTTATTAAATATTTTTTAAATAGTATCGTTGTTGATTGTCCAACAAAATGAATAAAAAAATAATCTTACTTGTTGTACAAAACTATATCGGGCCTCCATATATGATCGGATGGCACGTGCAGCATTTCAACACCACCATACTCCTTTGGATCCCATTTTAACTTGTAATCGTACCACGACTGTAATCAAAACGACACAGGTCAATTCCATAAACCATGCATTCCAACTTTACCATTGAATCGTATCTGATTCAAAACGAATAAGTAGAAATTATATTTAACACTTTTGATATTGAATTGAAAATGGAAAAAATAATACCACAAATATTATGAATCTCAAATTTCCAAATTTCGTCCATCCACATTTCGAACTATCAAATCTCAAATTTCTAGATTTAAAATTTCCAAATTTCGAACTTTCAAATCTCAAATTTCCAAATTTCTATATTTAAAATTTAAAATTTCCAAATATCAAGTTTCTAAATTTAAAATTTAAAATTTCCAAATTTTCAAATATCAAGTTTCTCAATTTAAAATTTCCAAATTACCAAATTTCGAACTTTCAATTCTCAATTTTCCAAATTTATAAATTTTAAACTTAAAACTTCCAAATTTCTAGATTTAAAATTTCCAAAGTTCCAAATTTCGAACTCTCAAATCTCAATTTTCCAAATTTCTAAATTTAAAATCTCCAATTTTCTAAATTCAAAATTTGAAATTTCCAAATTTCAAAATCTCACATTTCTAGATTTAAAATTTCCAGTTTCAAATTTTGAACTTTCAAATCTCAATTTTCCAAATTTCTAGATTTAAAATTTCCAAAGTTCCAAATTTCGAACTCTCAAATCTCAATTTTCCAAATTTCTAAATTTAAAATTTCCAATTTTCTAAATTCAAAATTTAAAATTTCCAAATTTCAAAATCTCACATTTCTAGATTTAAAATTTCCAAAGTTTCAAATTTTGAACTTTCAAATCTCAATTTTCCAAATTTAAAATTTCCAACTTACCAAATTTTGAACTTTCAATTCTCAAGTTTCTAAATTTAAAATTTCCAAATCTCAAATTTCCAGATATAAAATTTCCAAATTTCCAAATCTCAAATTTCCAGATATAAAATTTCCAAAGTTCCAAATTTCGAACTTTCAAATCTTAATTTTCCAAGTAGTATTTTTAAATAAGAAGGACCGAAATCGCATGTCAAACAATGTATTTCACCGGAAGTTTATCTTATCGGTTAAACGTTCCCGAGCGTTTCTTTCGTTTTAATTAATTTCACCGGGAATCCGAACCAACAGTCGGAAGCTGACACACGTCAAAACTGTTTAACGTCGAAAACAAAGTAAACCTGGCGCTGTTGCTCTGCTCCTGGCATACACAGAGTTCAGCAGAAACACAATTCTTCGTGACAGGAAAAAAATCCCTGCTACGAATAATTGCGTAAATAATAGTAGCAACGGATTTCCTACATACAGCATCGATAAACAAATTTAGCATAAATATTGTATGTTAAAAATATATTTAAAAGTTTCAAAGTTCCTAAAAATATATTTTGATATTGGTAAGCTTTTATAAAATGTAATATTTCGAAATTTCTAAAAAATACTATTTCTAAGCTTCTACGTTTCCAAAAATGTGATATTTCCATATTTCTAAAGTTTCTAAAAATATATAATATTTTTAAATTTTCAAATTTCTAAAAAATAACAGTTCTAAGCTTAAATTTTTTAAAAAATATAATATTTCCAAATTTCTAAAGTTTCTGAAAATATATAATAATAATTAGAAGCTTCTAAATTTCCAAAAATATAATATTTCCAAATTTATACGTTTCCAAAAGTATAATATTTCTAAGCTTCTACGTTTCCAAAAATATAATATTTCAAAAATTTCTGTTTCTAAAAATATAATAATATTTTTAAATTTCCGAATTTCTAGAAAATAATATTTCCAAATTTCTACGTTTCCAAAAATAACATAATATGTCTAAGCTTCTACACATCCAAAAATACAGTATTCCTAAATTTCCAAATCTCTTAAATATAATACATCAAAACTCTTATACATATTTCCAAAAATATAATACTTCAAAATTCCTAATAAATTCAATAAATTTCATTCCAAATTATCAACACGAAAAATCCCACAGTACATAATGAAATCTTCGTTTCAATTTATACGTATCGTCCAACGTCAAAGTGTCAAAGTGTCAAAAGTTCCATGGTAAATCCATTCTAAAATGTACCTAAGAAAACGATGAACGTTTACGAAAGTTCGATTTACATTTCAGTTTTGCGTAAGCGTTGTTTCAACGATCGATTTTATCAGCAGCCCAGTCCTCGTGTAAGGATGCAAATCCGTGGTGTAGCCAGGAATTATCGAGGGTCTTAACGTCGCGAAGAGTATACTCAAACTAGTAGTAACAGTCCGGCATTACGACGGCCGATGTTTTCCAAGTAGCGAAACTTCTCTGCGTGATGTTTGATATTATTGTAGACCGCTTACGGCTTACGTGGAAACGCGGCGACAATCCCTTATCAATAAAATCTTGTCGAGTGATTTTAACACGTTCGAACAATTCAAATAACACATATTAACCATGATTCATATTTTATTAACACTGTAATTACCAACGCGTCTAATGTATAGTTATTTTGGAAGTGAAAATAGAAAGATAAATAAATAATGGATAAAAAGATCTTGATTCTCTTATTGTTTATTGTTAACACTAGAACTACCGTGTTTTTAGAAGTTCTAGAAGCATAGAATTATTATTTTCTGGAAATTTGAAAATTTAGGAGTATTATACTTTTGGAGACGTGGAAGGTTAGAAACATTCATTTTTAAATTTCGAAATATTATATAACTTGGTGTTTAATAAATAACATCGCAAAATTTATTAAGGTGCTTTTGTTGAAACGTGTGTTAATTTTTATCGGGATAGTATATGTTTCATTCCTTATTTACCTACTTTTCTACTTTATTTTCAGCTTGAGAGTAAATGTACATAAAACGGTGGTAGTTCCAGTGTTAATCCAAACTTAAAATGTTTTTTTTTTAATACTGAAAGTTAGCAAGATATCGTGTCTAGGTTCATTCTCTACTGTTTATCATTTCAAGATTTTATGTAGCTATAATGCTTGAAATACATTTCTATTATCACTACCACACTAATAAATTTTGTAGTTTAAACTGAGGAATTCAAAGAGAGTCATATTTACGTATTTGGTGGTTTTAGCGTTGAGTAAACTGTGAAATTTTTACAATTGGCCTAAACCACTTTATAATATTAATTGAAAATTGAGAATGTAAATATACAATTTGTAATGAACGTAATTAACAGTAATTATGTATGATTTAATTTAGAAATGAAACAATAGTGATTTGAATAATTATAACTACAGCTGGTCTTATTTTTATAGTAATATTTTATAGGGAATTTTGTTGGCGAATAGACGAGCTTGAACTACTCGAGAGTCTAAGTGATACGAGTTGAGCATTGGTCAGACGCGCTTTGGAATAATAAACCTTTGCGGACGATGGGCGGATATATTCGCTCAAATAGAATCTTATTGTTAGTATATAAATTCCTAAATATCGTGTTGTAATCTTGGCACAAAGACAAATGATAGAACTGTAGAAGTAGGGACACTTCTTGTATATCTTCACGTTGAGCGCAGCGCCAGTCGCTGGGGACTGATAGTGGATTTTTCGTTTGGGAATTTCCAAATCTCAAATTTCCAAATTTCTAAATTTAAAATTTACAAAGTTCCAAACTTTAAAATCTCAAATTTCTAAATTTAAAATTTATAAATTTCGAACTTTCAAATCTCAATTTTCCAAATTTCTAAATTTTAAATTTTAAATTTCCAAATTCAAATTTCTAAATTTTAAATTTACAAAATTCCAAATTTCGAAATTTCAAATCTCAATTTTCCAAGTTTCTAAATTTTAAATTTAAAATTTCCAAATTTCCATATCTCAAATTTCTAAATTTCAAAATCTCAAATTTCTAAATTTCCAAATCTCAAATTTCTAGATTTAAAATTTCCAAAATTCCAAATTTCGAACTTTCAAATCTCAATTTTCCTTAAATTTAAAATTTAAAATTTCCAAATTTCCAAATATCAAATTTCAAAATTTAAAATTTCCAAAGTTCAAACTTTTCGTATGGACGGCGTCGGTGCGTGGGACCGGCAGTGTCAAGGTTAAAAAATAAATGTAATATAATATACAATAACATAATAATATAAATTGTGCGCTCGCTCGCTGCCGGCCGAACGTAAAGGACTGTAAAATCAGCGCAGCGCTCAACGCATTAAAAAGATAAGTATCGTTATTTTTTTCACTATAAATTATTGATATTTCCTGCATACAACTCGTGTCAAACTTGATAGTGCCTCGTCCGCAACGGGTTAAAATACATTAGGTTCCCCCTAAAATTTTTCCTTGATAACATTAAAAAAAAAATATAGTATAAATTCAGCTTTCGCAGAAATGAAATAAAATAATAGACCAAAGTTAATTGTACATAACTTGATAACATGACATGCAACATAAAGCTATTATACATCCATTATTTATTAACAAAACGAAAGGAACTTTTGGGACGACCTAACATGATACGTCTCAGATTTGAATATTCGTCTGCCGTGTTCACGAATTGTACAATACAAAGTATCGATAAAAAGAAAGGAAATTGGATACACCCAGGAACGAATGCACATGTGTCTTACGTAATCCAACGTTTGAAAGTGGGTTGCACGGTTCACCGGACTTATTTTGCGACCCTCCAGTAGAATTTCCTGGCCGATTTTCGTTTTACCGACTATTTATGCATGCATTCATTCGCGTTTCTATGCTCGTGCAAAACAAAAGATCGATTTTCGACGAGAATAATATTTGACACGATCGGTGGTAACGTTATTCGGTAATCTGAATTTCGCACCTACCTGTTCGACCCACAGGTTCGTAGTCATGATCTGATTCTTCAGATTCTGTGAAAAAAAAGAAAGAAACGATCCTTTTCAAATATCATCTTGTATCGGCACTTTTGTGCAGACAAGATACTTTTTATTGGAAAATATAATTATATCCAATATGGTCTTGAATTATTTTGAGCGACCAGGGTTTGAATTACAGTTTGCAGGTTGAAATCGATAGAGATACAAGAATTTAGGGTATCAAAAATATTATGTTTCTCAAATAATATTTTAATCAAATAACTTTGATTAAAATAACAAAATTAATATCACATAGCAAAATTAAATATCAACCCTTTGACTGTGGAAAACCTGGTCAATTTTAAGATTTAAATTAGTGTTAAACTTTCGTAAGTTAATTTATATAATTTTAACCGTTCGAAAGATTAAATTTTGTTTCCAAATTACCCACGAAAAATTTATATAATTTTAACCGTTCGAAAGATTAAATTTTGTTTCCAAATTACCCACGAAAAATTTATATAATTTTAACCGTTCGAAAGATTAAATTTTGTTTCCAAATTACCCACGAAAAATTTATATAATTTTAACCGTTCGAAAGATTAAATTTTGTTTCCAAATTACCCACGAAGGGATAACATTGTTTCTTAATTTTAATAAAATTTGTAATTGTTTTTTTTTTTTCCTTTAAGTATATTAAGTAATGTTTTTAAAGCATTCGAATTTTTTTATATTTTTCGAAGTTTTAATAGTTGAGATTGAACGAGGTGTATCTTTCGATAGATTAATATTGAGAACTTACTACATCGATCAACTGGGAGAGTTTGAGCTTGATTTTAACGGTGAGGGCGTCTGTGACGTTGACCACTGGACGAACCAGCTTGTTGTAATTCGACAGGAGGTCGTCGTACAGTCGCTTCGCGTCTGGATTTCCTGAGCATCCTGGAAAACATTAAACAAACATCGGTAACAATTAACGGTACCCTTAATTCCACTACCGCGTTTACATTTCGTGATCGAAATCCTGATTGATTTTACTTCGAAGCATCGATGACCTGGGGATGTATTGTAGTCGTATGACAACTCTGTTTTCTGTATTTATAATTTATTAGGAGAAGAAATATTGAATTATTATATCTTTGGGAGCTTGGAATTTTAGTATAGAAATATTATATTTTTGGAAACTTGGAAACTTGGAAATTTGGAAATATATTTTCGAAAACTTGGAAACTTTTAAATATTATATTTTTGGAAACTTCAGATATTATATTTTGGAAACTTGAAAATTTGGAAATATTATATTATTGGCGACTTGGAAATATTATATTTTTGGAAACTTGGAAATATGTTTCTGAAAGCTAGGAAATTTATAAATATTATGCTTCTAGAAACCTAAAAATTTATAAATATTATATTTTTGGAAATTTGGAAATTTGGAAATATATTTTTGGAAGCTTGGAAATTTCGAAATATATGTTTGGAAACCTGGAAATTGGGAAATATGTTTCTGGAAGCTGAGAAATTTAGATATATTAAGTTTCTAGAAACCTAAAAATTGATAAATATTAAATTTTTAGAAACTGACATTTAAATATATTATAATTTCTATTACGTGTACGTACGTATACGTTCCGTGGATAGAAAGGGTTAAGGGCCTTTTAAAACCGCAGGTCATGGATGTGTTATCAGATTACAAAAAGACGATCTTTGCTTCATGGTTACCATTAATCTTGTAATAGATTTCGCTGGCACGATTCGACGATATTATTTATCGTTTCCGAACATTGTATTATCGGTGCTTTACGAGCACCCTGGACCGCTACCAGGATGGTTCATAATACCCGAACAACCCTAGCAACGATTTCAATTTTGAAGCGATGCCAGAGAATATTTACGATACATCTTGTATACGAACACGTGAACATGTTACCCCTCTGTCTCCCCTCAATCTTTGATACACCGTTTCACAATTTGTCGTTTGATTTATTTCACAGAAAATGAAAACATTAAAATTGAAATTAGCATTTTTTTTTTTTTTTTAATTATATGACTCAGGTTGGGTTCCGCCATTAGAGACACTAATTTAGTAATTTGGAAACTTGGTAACTTAGAAATTTGAGAATTTGAAAATTTGCAAATTTGGTAATTTGGCAATTTGGTAACTTAGAAACTTAAGAAGTTGAGAATTTGGGAATTTGGTAATTTGGTAACTTGGTAACTTAGTAATTTGGGAAGTTGGAAATTTGGTAACTTAGAAATTTAGGAATTTGAAAATTTGGGAATTTGGTAATTTGGTGATTTGCAAAGTTGGTAACTTAGAAATTTGGGAATTTGGTAATTTGGTAACTTGGTAACTTAGTAATTTGGGAATTTTGTAATTTGGTAATTTGGCGATTTGGAAATTTAGTAACTTAGAAATTTGGGAATTTGGTAATTTGGTAGCTTAGAAATTTAGGGATTTGAAAATTTGGGAATTTGGTAATTTGGTGATTTGCAAAGTTGGTAACTTAGAAATTTGGGAATTTGGTAATTTGGCAATTTGGAAATTTGGTAATTTAGAAATTTAGGAATTTGTTAATTTGGCAATTTGGAAACTTGATATCTCAGAAATTTAGGAATTTCGTAATTTGACGATTTGGAAATTTGGTAACTTAGAAATTTGGGAATTTGGTAATTTGGTAGCTTAGAAATTTAGGGATTTGAAAATTTGGGAATTTGGTAATTTGGTGATTTGCAAAGTTGGTAACTTAGAAATTTGGGAATTTGGTAATTTGGCAATTTGGAAATTTGGTAACTTAGAAATTTAGGAATTTGTTAATTTGGCAATTTGGAAACTTTATATCTCAGAAATTTAGGAATTTCGTAATTAGACGATTTGGAAATTTGGTAACTTAGAAATTTGGGAATTTGGTAATTTGGTAACTTAGTAATTTGGCAATTTGGAAATTTGATAACTTACAATTAGAAACTTGGAAACTTAACAAATTATCAAGTTATCAATCTAGCAACTTAATAACTTAGCAAACCAGCATCCTAACAATTTTGCAAATTAGCAATCTAGCAACATAACCAAGCAATTCAGTAACTTTCTCATAAAAAGAAATAATCCTTTTCTTTTGTCCAAGAAAAGTTGAATAAATCTTGAAAAAGTTAAAGCGAGTATTTTTATCTTGAAATGATATTTTGAACGGTTACGCTTGGTGGGCGTTTCTGGGTAGGGGAAAAATGCAAGAGCAAAGTGAATCGGGAAAATCGCAGGGACAAATTCTGAAAGAACTACAGGAAAAGTTGATACGATATCGTTCCTTTGGAAAAGCGAGAAGACGATACTGGCAGAATCGATTTGAACGAATCGTTTACGGTGATATCGCGGCGGAATAAATCCGAACGTTTAAACTGGTACTATCTGTTTATGGTGTTGTTCGAGAAACCATCAGACATATTTCTTTCTCAACGGTCGAATCAAAAATCGTTTCACCCTATATTTAACCTCAATCATTCTATTTCTTTTTCTAATACAACTACGTATACAAATTTATACCACAATTTCAATAAAAACATTGATATTCATCGAGTCAGACTATTTATCGAACGAATTAGAATTATAGAAAAATTTAATATTCCACAATTTCCATTTTTTTCATTAGACTTTTGCTTGAAAGATATCACTTCGTATTATTATCGATTCGATAAGACCGGAAGTAAATGTTACAAGCTAATATCAGATGTTCATATTTCATGAAGATTTCGAAATATTCTTAAAATTTATCGATTTCATTTAATTACTTTAACCGCTTTTATTTTAATGTCAGACGGAGTGGTTCGTAACAGAGCAACAGAAACCGGGGAGACAGGAGTGTTACCGAAGCAATCGGTTCACGAAATCGACGTCCGTGAAATTGTTGCTTCTCGTGATTTTAGCAATAAGAACGACCACGATATTGCGTTACGTGCGAGACGGGGATTGTTCGATGAGCCGGACATATCGAATATGTATGTATATATGTATTATTTGTGCCATCCTAGTGTACGTTTAAAAGACACTCAATCCGGTAGTTCGTGTATATGTACACATATCCACTTATCTGTCGTTTATATCTCGGAAAAACTCTTGGCAATTTTTCTACTCGGCGTATCCCAATTAGAGAGAACACCAGACTGTTCAGACGTATTTCAGGATCGATACCAGACGAAGGAAATCGAAAATCGAATAAAGGATGCAACTTGGATAGAATATGTATCATATGTCGCGTTGCAACAGCAAGTTTTATGGAAAATGTTGGTAAGAGGGATTAAATGTTTTGGGGGTAGATAGTACTTGTGAAATTAGAGAAAGAAGGTACAGTAATTAGATAATTTGGTGATTTGACTATTTGGTAATTTGGAAACTTGGTAATTAGTAATTTGGTAAATTGGGAATTTGGGAAATTAGTAATTTGGTAAATTGGAGGTTTGGTAATTTAGTAGTTTGGAATTTTGGAAATTTGGTTATTTGAAAATTTGGGAATTTGGGGATTTAGTAATTTGGAAATTTGAAAGTTTGGTAATTTGGTAGCTTGGGAATTTGGTAATTTAGTAATTTGTAACGTTGGAAATTTGGTTATTCGAAAATTTGGGAATTTGGTAATTTTGTAATTTGGAATTTTGGAAATTTGGTTATTTGAAAATTTGGGAATTGGGAATTTGGTAATTTGAAAGTTTGGTAATTTGGTAGCTTGGGAATGTGGTAATTTAGTAATTCGGCAATTTGAAAGTTTCGTAATTTGGTAGCTTGGGAATTTGGTAATTTAGTAATTTGGAATATTGGAAATTTGGTTATTTGAAAATTTGGGAATTTGGTAATTTGGAATACTGGTAATTTGAAAATTTGGTAATTTAGTAATTTGGAATACTGGAAATTTGGTTACTTGATAATTTGATAATTTGGAAATTTGGCAATTTAAAAGTTTCGTAATTTGGAAATTTGATAATTTAGAAGTTTCGTGATTTGGAAATTTGGTAATTAGTAATACGAATGTTTAAAAATTTCGGAATGTAGTAATTTGGTAATAAGTAATTTAAAAGCTTGGAAATATCGAAATTTATTGATTTGGTAATTAAATAATTTAGTATTTCGGTACTTAGTAAATTGGCAATTTGACAATATAGTAATTACTTAACAATTACTATTATCAAATAAACCAACATCACTGATCGTGTTCAACTTAATTCAAACCTAACCCAGCTTCAATGCCCAGTAATGTTTAAATATTGATACTCATTTCCTTCGTCCACGTCGCCATTTTCCCCAGGGTGGGCTACCGTGCCTCCGTACCGTACTTTTGTTTCAGAAGTTCACTAGTGAGTGCCCTGTCGGGTTAAAAGTAGAAAGCGAAGGTAACTACGGGGACAAGTGGTAGGAGAGCGGGTTTGGTCAGACGAGTAAAGGAGAACCGCTTCTGGTAACTGGATAAGTAGAATGAAGTAACGCATAAGCAGACAAGTGGAGTAAACCGGGCTAAGTAGAATGAGTCCGTGTTTGCACGGGCAAGTGGAATGGCTCGGGTGCTTATACAGATAAGTGAAATGAGACTGTGCTCTCGTACAGATAAGTAGAATAAGACTACTTTCTAACGATAAGTGATACAGTATTGCGACTGGTCAGACGAATTTCATGCTTACATGTATGAACACATTATTCGATACATAACATGTATCGAATTATTATCTAAAACTAAATAAAAAAAGAATATTGCACTATTATTATTACTATCTTGCTATATTAATAAATTATCAAAATGTGTGTGTGTGTATTTTTTTTTTTTTTTGCTTTCTTTCTTTCCCGTCACTGTTATTTTCTTTTCTGTGTAATACTGTGTGATACTTGTAATATTGTTTTAATAAATCTCTTGAGATTAAAAAAAAATTATCAAAAATATAGTACTTAATATTATTATTACTATACTTTTTTTCGGTATTATTCTTCGTGTATTTACAAACAAATGTTAAATGTTATATTTTCAGCTAAAGACAGAGAAATTATATTATACCATGGCATAAAATGGCCGGTTCTTCAATTACTGTAAACACTGAATCAGAGTGGATTTCGTACGGAGAACATTACTGGTAATTTAATACAATATTTAGAGGATGCAGCTAATAATCTCGCAATACGATATTAATTCAATAAATTACAATCAGTATTTATGAATCACACGGTCGTTTCTAATAACAATGTATAGATTTCGTGTAGTATGTCGCTTTAAACAATAACACGTGTTTGGTTAATTTGATTTCGAGTGACGTATCACGTATATTTGAATAATTATAATAAACCCTCCAAAGGTTATTCAATTCATAAAATTTATCATGAAAATAATATTATTATTAAATAAAAAGTACCACTGTTAATTTCGACAGTTTCGTAAAATTACGTTTCATCAAAAACAAAGTAAATAATTGTGCCCATAATTATGAAAGTGGTCTAAGTCAAAATTAAAAAAAAAAAAATGAGTTTATCAGTTATTTCACACCACATTATTTTAAACTAAATTTATTCAATGTAATTTTTTTACAAGAAATATATGACTTAGATCACTTTCATAATTATGGGCACAATTAAGAATTGTAAGATACACCAAAGTGAATCAATACCTATATTACTTTCAATCACTTGATGGGAAAAAATAAAGAATTATTATTATCTCATGTAATAAAGATAAAAATAGGAAAAGATATTTTTCTGTAGACAATTATACTTAATAATTCGAAAATAAAGGGGGTTAACAGGAAAAGTAGAAATACATGAATTAATTCATAAACAATCGTCACTTAATGATCAACCATGATTTTTATGAATTGCAAAATATTTCTTGTTCAAAATAGAATTCTTGATTTGCAAATGGTTGATAGGATCAATCATCATAACCCAATTGCATACAATTCGATTAAATACTTGAAACGGTATTCCATGGAATGAATTAACGTTTGTCTGTCCAAAATGTTCCCGAAAAAGACTGGACGCTGTCGGACTGGACATTGTACACGATAAAACATTTACATCTGAATAGGATAGAAGTGAGTATGGTTGATGCATATGCAGCAGTCGTTGCGCGATTATATTCGTCGGTTTATTGTTCACTGATGATAGACTTCGTTCCGAAGCTCAGCACGGTTATTCCTAATGGAACACGTCGGCTGAGACGATTCCACGAATTCTGTAGCGTATTCATAGAATATTGGAAACTCTTGAGAAATTTGGTAATTTGATAATATGGTATTATGGAAATATGGTAATTAGGAATTTGGTAATTTGGAAATTGGGAAATTAGTAGTTAGGTAATTTGATAATTTGGTAACTTAGAAATTTGATAATTTGGAGCTTCGGAAATTTGGTAATTTTGTAATTTGGAAATTAGGTAATTAGGAATTTGGTAACTTAGAAATTTGGTAATTTTGAAATTGGGAAATTTGGTAATTTGGTAATTTGGTAATCTGGAAATTAGGTAATTTGGTAATTTAGAAATTTGGTAATTTGGAAATTATAAAATTTGGTAACTATAGTTACTATAGTAGCTAGGTAATTTGATAATTTGGTAATTCGGAAATATGGTAATTAGGAATTTGGTACTTTGGAAATTTGATAATTTAGTAATATGGTAATTTGGTAATTTAGAAATTTGGTAATTTGGAAATTGGAAAATTTGGTAATTAGTAGTTAGGTAATTTGGTAATTTGGTATTTTGGAAATTTGGTAATTTAGAAATTTGACAATTTGGTAATTTAGAAATTGGGAAATTTGGTAATTTGGAAACTGGAAAATTTAATAATTTGGTAATTCGGTAATTAGTAGTTTGGTAATTTGGAAATTTGGAAAATTTGGTAACTAGTAATACAGTAATTTGGAAATTTGGAAAATTTGGTAATTAGTTTTACAGTAAGTTGGCAATTTGAAAATTTGCTAATAGCGGACTAAATCAAAGGCTAATAGAAATTAACTTCTATTATACAGCTTTTAAAATTATCAATTATTAATTCCTAATGTTAATAAAAAATCTGTCACATAACTTTGACGAAAAGTAAAATATTATCGGAATTGCAGAAAATTTGAAATTCTGAAGCGATCATACAAGTAAGAGTTTGTTTACGGTGTCGAAGGAAATTTCATAGTTCGACAGGTATTCATAAATTCTGATGAAACATCAACGTCCCTGTTGACTCGGACCGATGATATAATACCCAGTTTACAATGAAACACGTTTGGTAACCTTATTGTTGGATAGATTTATTGAACTTACCTGATATGAGCACCAACACTATCCACATGATCCCCACCAGGCTCTTCATCATGTCATTGTGTCACGTCCAACTCATTTCTTCTCGCCTTCGTGCACTCCGGACCCTTCAGTTCTAGCACTGAAACAAATAGAATAATGCTCGATGAAGTACACGATGCACCTTGAATAACTACTTACAATTAGCTCGAAACACGTTTTTAGTGATTAACGACCTGAACATTTGTCGTGAACCAATACAACTTGTTGTTGCGTCGTTTCTTTCCTTTTCAAAGTATTTCTTTCTAAGTTGTAGGTATGGTTAATTATTATTTGATTGCACTTTATGATTGATGTATGCATTTTATGTGGGTATTCTAGAAGTGTAGTCTCGAAATTGCGAAATTTTGGAAATTTAAAAATTTCTAACTATCCAAGGTATAAAATTTAGAAATTTGGAAATTTTGGGTTTTGGGGAATTTGAAATTTCTAACTATCCAAGGTATAAAATTTAGAAATTTGGAAATTTTGGGTTTTGGGGAATTTGAAATTTCTAACTATCCAAGGTATTAAATTTAGAAAATTGGAAATTTTGGGTTTTGGGGAATTTGAAATTTCTAACTATCCAAGGTATAAAATTTAGAAATTTGGAAATTTTGGGTTTTGGGAAATTTAAAAATTTCCAACTATCAAAGGTATAAAATTTAGAAATTTGGAAATTTTGGGTTTTAGGGAATTTGAAATTTCTAAATATCAAAGGTATAAAATTTAGAAAATTGGAAATTTTGGGTTTTGGGGAATTTGAAATTTCTAACTATCCAAGGTATAAAAGTTAGAAAATTGGAAATTTTGGGTTTTGGAGAATTTTAAAATTTCCAACTATCCAAGGTATAAAATTTAGAAATTTGGAAATTTTGGGTTTTGGGGAATTTGAAATTTCTAACTATCCAAGGTATAAAATTTAGAAATTTGGAAATTTTGGGTTTTGGGGAATTTGAAATTTCTAAATATCCAAGGTATAAAATTTAGAAAATTGGAAATTTTGGGTTTTGGGGAATTTGAAATTTCTAACTATCCAAGGTATAAAATTTAGAAAATTGGAAATTTTGGATTTTGGGGAATTTGAAATTTCTAACTATCCAAGGTATAAAATTTAGAAATATGGAAATTTTGGGTTTTGGGAAATTTGAAATTTCCAACTGACCAAGGTATAAAATTTGGAAATTCTGCGATTCGAAATGTGTAATTTGGACACTTTGAACTTTGAAATTTTGAAATTCCGAGATTTCCGAATTACGAAAATGTGAAATTTGAAAATTCAGAGATTCGAAATATGAAATTGTGGAATCTCGGAATTAAGAAAATTTGAAATTTCGAAATCCCTTAACTTTCTAAGCTACAACATTCCAAAATTTCAAAATTCCAAAAAATATAACATTCTCTATAATTTAAACAATCATTCCACGTAACAAAACCATGAAAAAAACTTCGAAAAGACGCATAAACACACGACAAGTTAGAAACACGTACAAAGCGATGATTTATGAAGCGTGTAATTGCAGTCCACAGCGAAAGAACCGGGACTATTTTTACACCTATGATACGTTCAAGCTAGATACGTATCAGTGATTAATTAACTTTGTTGGACATCGGTATGCTTTTTGTTCGAGCAGATAAGCGATTCAATTTTCTTTTCTACCGGATTAATTTTATCGACGAGCAAACACGAAAGTAACCATCTCATTTTTTTTCCTTTTCGTCACACGCCATAGGGTTTGAACATTCATTATCGATTCATCTGTTTAACATATTGTTCTATGAACATTATTCTTGAAAAAAAAAAAAATAAATGGTTACACATTCAAGATAACTTTTTATCCGAAGAATTCATGACATTTACAGAATTTTATAAAATTTTCTTTTCCTTCTTTTTTATTTTTCATGGTTGAATTAAATAAATTTTGAATAGTAGACAAAAATACGGTGTATTTTTTTAGAAAATCTTTAAATTTGAAATTTAAATGTATCATCTGGCTCGCTTCAAATTATTATCTAGATTTGGGTCAATATTATATTATTAAGAAAACATTTCGATAATATTTATAGATAAACTTTGTACTTTTTTACCAGCTGACAATTTGAAATTTAAAAATGTAATATTTCTTGGTTTCAGAACAATTCGATACCGCAACAGGAATCGATCATTTTTCCAAACAATCGATTCCCCAATGGGAAAGAACAAATGATTCATGGTCAGATCGTAGTAAAATTTGCAAACGGTAATCGGTGTCCGGTTGATCCGTTTCAAGCTACCGCATCGTTCTGAGCCACGTGGACCGCAGAACTGTGGCTGCAGTGTTCGTGCGTTCACCATAGCCGCAATATTCTATCCCAGAGGTGGTCAAACTAAGGAGGGCAATACAGCGCTTAATACAGTCGAAATTTGGAAATCTGAGATTTGGATATTTGAAAAGCTGAAAACTGAAAATTAGAAATTTAGAATTTGGAATTCGGAAAATGGAAGATTTGGAGTTCGGAAATTTGGGATTTGAAATTTGGAATTTTGGAAATTTGGAATGTTGGAATTTCGGAAATTGGAAATCTGGTATTTGAAATTCGGAAATTTGAGATTTGAGATTTGGAATTTGGAAATTTGGAATTTGGAATTTATAAATTTGGAAATTTGTAATTTGGGAATTTGTAATTTGGAAATTTGGAACTAGAAAATTTTGAATTTGGAAATTTGGAACTAGAAAATTTTGAATTTAGAAATTTGGAACTAGAAAATTTTGAATTTAGAAATTTGGAACTAGAAAATTTTGAATTTAGAAATTTGGAAAAGCGAAACTGAAAATTCGAAATTTGGGAAATCGAAAATTTGAAAATTTGAAAACTTGGGAACTTGGAAATTTGGAAATTCGTAACTTTGGAAATTTACGGATTAGGAAATTTAGGAACTTGGAAACTTCGAAATTCGAAAACTTGAGAATTTGGAATTTTGGAAATTTGGAATCTGGAAATTTGGAACTTGGAAATTTGGAATTTGAAAATTTGAAATTTCGAATTGGAAACTGCAATTTGAAAATTTGAAATTTCGAATTGGAACCTGGAATTTGGAAATTTGATACATGGTAGGTTGGAAATTAAAAATTTTGAAATCTAAAATATGGAAATTTGGAATTTAGAAATTTGGAATTAGGAAATTTGGAATTTGAAAATTTGAAATTTCGAATTGAAAACTGCAATTTGAAAATTTGATACATGGCAGGTTGGTAATTAAAAATTCTGAAATCTAAAATATGGAAATTTGAAAACTTGGGAACTTGGCACAAAACAGAACAGTGAAATAAAGGGCTGTCTCCTAAAACAAAGGACATACGGTCACTGTACCTATAACACACTTCTTAAAGTACAGTCAATTATAACCAGGTGGCCAACAACTATACTGTTCATTCTATCACAACAAAGTTTGACCACCACTGTCCTATATCATGAAACGAAGCACCAAGGTAGATCCCAGGCATGCTGCAACGATCCTACAGAATTTGTCGCCGACTGCGGCTTCATATTTTTTCATTTATCCGCTTACGTAACGCTGCGGTTACCGCTTGTACACGCGTGCTAAAAAAAAGGAAAAAAAAAAAAGGTGGACAAATCCTATGAGACACTCCTTAACACTAAAACTACGAAATCAGTCAAAATGACGGACTTCGAGCTTCTCATATTCCTACAACGCGTATTACAATAAAAATAGTACAAAAGTTGCAAAATTTTTTTCATTCACCTGAAATAACAAAGTTAACAATACCACATATATGCTACACCTACCCCCCGATTTACACGATTTTGTTGAATTTTTAGTGTTAAATAGAGCACCTGACTACCACTATTAGGAGCAAGGTGAAGCTACGATTATTTATAATGCGGCACTTGTACTATAACTATATATTTTCGTTTATTAAATATCCTTATACTATAACAATTGTCCTTATTTTATAACGTTCACATTCGCACGCATTTCTATAACCCAAGAACAACCGAAGACAGCACAGGAGTACCAACATAGAGCAGAATGATGATCAATTTCTCACAGATTTCACTGTTACACAGTTTTTAAAATATGGAATTAAAAAAAAAGAATTTCTGCAGTCATTTTTTAATTCCATTCGCCTGGTAATATTGGCGCTTATATTTCTAGTCATTTTTTAATTCCATCTATTCTGAAGCGATCGTCTTCCTATCGAGTGATGAAAATGACATCATATTAATCAGGAAGAAAAGATTAATAGCCTACGAAAGTGATAACAGTGATTAAACATTTGGTTAAATTTTTTAATTTATATTTCTTGTTTTTATATGTAAAATAAATTATATACGTATACCTTTATATTTTTGTCATTTTATGAATAGACCGTTATTTTTATGATTTTTAAGATATATTTATAGTTTCTTTTTCGATTTACACGGTTTTACGTATCAAAATCTACACACGGTTTTCTAGGGAACCTATTTTCCCTGTAAATCAGGGGAATATGTGTATTTATTTTGAAAAATCGCCCTAATTCGTAAAAACACCTTGATCGTGGCTATAATAATTTCATTACCCACTGTACTTGTTCTTCTATTTTATTTTCAAATTGAAAGTAAGCCTGCGTAGACCGTCCGTAATTCTAACATTAAATCTTTCATTTCTGTCATTTTTAGAAAAATATTTCTTACGTTCCAGATCGTCGTAATCCATTTGCGAATATTGAGACCGCATCTCGGTGACGAAACTTCCCCCGCGAGGGGATAAGTAATTTTGTTTTTCTCTTTGATCTTCTGTCGAGCGATACAACAAGTGCTATTGTACGGAAAAAAATTGGGTTTCTTTGACGCTGGCGCAGAATTAATCCGAGAAACGTTTGCAAGAGAGATTGTATATTGTTGAAGAAAGTTTTTACGAATGAAGGTTTATTCAGGACAGACGTGACTCGTGTATTATAGATTTCTTTCGAAGAAAAATTATAGTTCAATGGATAATATTAATACACAGTGATTGTTCTGTTAATTGATCAATTGTATTAAAATCAAATGAACTTTGAGTATGGAGATTATAACGAACAAATTATGATTTTATACCTTTCTAAAACGATTCTTTGAATAGAAACGTCGAAATACAGGGTGTTTCCGAAATCGTGGTACAACCGGCAAGGGAGTGATACTATGTGTAAAAGTAAGTCGAACATAAGGAATAATATTTTTTCGTTTGATGCTTATTTTTCGAGAAAATCGAGTTATCAAATTCTTAAAGTTCCAAAAGTTTTGAATACATTATAAAAATACTGAAAGGCTTGAAAGGCTGCGTATTTCTTTTACTCAAAAAGATTGACAATTTACGAAATACTAGCTGACCCGGCAAACGTTGTTCTGCTTAAAATAATTATTTTGTTCCAAGATTTGTTTTGAAATGTATTTCAAAGACGGTAGGAATTTTTTTAATAAGAATGAAACGAAATTCATTATGTTATTTAAATAAATATTATATGCTGTGAATTCAAGCTAAATCTGTCTACTTTTCCAGCAAACCTTCCGAAAACCAAACGCCCTGTTTTGGAACAAAGGAGTTGCAAATGCTTTTTTATTCCTTTCCTCAATCGTCTGCGTTCCAATAGAAATAAAACTTAAATGCAGTATTTCAAAATACTCCGGTAAATTAAATATGTCCCCTCAGAAGGGACAGCGGAGTGCAAAGGATTAAAATCCATAATCACTTAGTTGCCAAAGATGAATGAGAAAAATAGTCGATGGCGCACGTAGTTAAACGTGCATGTATAATATAGAATAGGGTAGGTAATTTGTAGGAAAACAACATGGCTGGTTTGGCCGTTAAAGGGTTAAGGCTCTGAAGGGGTTCGAGCGAACGTAGCAGGATAATTAGCCGGTCTCGAGGCGGCATGCCACGAGACCGAGTGGCTCCCGACAGAGACGAGGTTCGGTGCTTATCGATCCCCGAGCACGTTGCAGAAATAACTTTTCTTTCGCGAATAAAACGCGAAACAGTCGCCGAGTTTTATCCGATGAAAGTCTTACCCCTGGATTCGTCTTTGAACAAATAACATTTGCATCGTGACGTGAGTGGAAGATCAAGAAACTCGTATATGCCTGTAAGAAATTGAAGACGAAAGGTCAGTTTATCGTCTATTTATAACGAAACGTGTCCTGAAATTTGTGAACGATTCAGGGATAAAAGAAATTGATGGAAAAAAAAAGGATCGAATTGTATCGAGATAAAATATGTAGATGTTTGAGAATGGATAAATGGGAAAAACTGAATCAGAGATTTATTAATTTAATAATTGTTTAATCAGGGATTTGGATATTTGGAATTTTGAAATTAGGTAATTTGGAATTTTGAAATTAGGAAATTTGGAATTTTGAAATTAGGAAAATTGGAATTTGGAAATTTGGAATTAGGTAATTTGGAATTTTGAAATTAGGAAATTTGGAATTTTGAAATTAGGAAAATTGGAATTTGGAAATTTAGAATTTTGAAATTAGGAAAATTGGAATTTTGAAATTAGGAATTAGGTAATTTGGAATTAGGAAATTTGGAATTTGGAAATTTGGAAATCGGAAATTTGGAATTAGGAAATTTGAATTGTTAAATCAGGGATTTACCAATTTAGGAATTACGAAATTAACAGTTACTGATTTAGCTACTTAGCAATGTAGAAATTAGTAAACTAGTGATTTGCTAATGTAGCATTTACTAAATTAGGAATTACTAAACTAGCAAATTATCAATTTAGCAATTACCAACTTACCAATTAAGAAATTACTAAATTACCGATTTACAAACTAACTTACCGATTTCCCAACTTAGGAGTTACTAAATTAATTTTCCATATTACTAATTACGAAATTACAAAATCACCAATTCGATGCCTAGTAATTTTCAAATACTATATTAATAAGCAACATTTGCTAACAATATTAAACAGAATACAACCAACATTAATAGCAGAGACAAATTCTCTCCCACAATACTATTTGTGATACTCGACAAGTGTATATTACAAAAGAGAAAAGAAACGAAGGAAGAAAAGTCGCATATTGTCTATCTGAATCGCGACGTATCTTGAAAAGAAAAAAAGATTCTTGCTACGTTGGAATATATTTGGTCAGCAGTTTGTCGGTGAATGGAAAGCAGGATTTTCTTGTATCGTTGGAATCGTCGTTATCGGCTTGACTACGGTTGAACAGGTTTCTGCGCCATTGGGTGGCATCGTTTCGATCCAGTCAAACGATTTCATTGTCAGTCCAATATTCCGTGAAACATAACACACAGATCCTGCCACGTTTCCTTTTCATAATCTCCTATCGATTCATTACCTTCACGTTCCTTCTGATTCCCTTTAATCCAAATACAGTTCGTTATACTGTTTGCCATTTATTAATTTGCTTCAAGTTCCGATAACCTAATTTACTGCTTTCAAAAGAAGAAGTAAACACAATCGTGTTCTAAAAATAAGTTTATTTTTAATAAGGGAAGATTTCAAATTATCAAGTTCAAAAAACAAACAAAAATGATCGAACTTTGAAAAATAATATTGTTTCGCAGATATTTAAATTACTGAGAAATTATCGATACTTTCGTTCATAACTTAACAATCACAGTAACCGATTTTAATACGTTGGCTGTCACGGGGTCACCGGTGACCGGCACCCGAAATGTTTTACAATCAAATAATTACCAACAGAAATGATAAAATAAACCACGGATAGCGTTAACGTTAAGCTAATAATGCTAACCATCGAATTGAAAAGTTAAATTTGAAAATTAGTTGATTGTATTGTTAATAATTAGGATTTCAACGTGTCTGACTACACACGTCCGTTTTCCCTGTAGCAGTCAACGTGAATGTTATTTTCCCACAAAATTGAACAAATCGTTATAAATTCATCTCATCATTTTATGGACGAAGCAGAGAAGCTTCGGACAATCTGAGAAGGCAGAGTGAATCTCTGTTCAAACAATTTCGATGACAAAAATGAGGAAGATCCTTACGGTAAACGTTTGATGGATCACGTCAAAGACGTCGAATGTTCTATCTATCCCCGACGAATCGTAAGAAAATTTCTAAAGGTATCACGCCAGCGAAAGGTTGGATATTTAATTTTCCATGAACCGAAGCAGCCGCTAGGTTGAATTGATTCCATCGCCGCAAAAGCATTTTCTCTCTCGTGAATCATCCGCTTTAGATCCATTCCTTCGGGCAACGATGGATACCGGATGCCAGGATTCTCACATCCTTTCTTCTCGATTGATATTCAATTATTCGCGAATAAAGAGAGATTTGTTCATATTCTGTATTTTTTTTTCTTCCAGCCATCTTTTCGCACGATTTTTCTTCTGGATTCTAATTCGGCATTCGTAAGTATATATTCGTGTCAAATTTAACTCGAAACATAATTTATGGTATGATTTAGAACCTTGTCTAAGCTGAAACTAAACTTGAAATTTAACTTAAAACCTAATCGAACCTGAAACATAAAGTTTGATTTAAAACCTAACTTAATCTAAAGTTAAACTTAAAACTTGGTCTTACATAAAATTTAACCGAAAAACTAACTTGAAATATGACCTAAAATTCGATTTAAAACCTAATCTATGCTGAAACTAACCTTGAAATTTAACTTAAAACCTAACTTAACCTGAAATTAAACTTACAACCTAATCCAACCTAAAATTTAACTTAGAACCTAACCAAACCTAAAACCTAACTTCAAACAAGTCCTAAAGTTTGATTAAAAACCTAACTGAACCTGAAATTAAACCTAAAACTAGATTCAACCTAAAATTTAACTTAAAACCTAACCGAACCTAAAACCTAACTTGAAACAAAACCTAACTGAACCTGAAATTAAACCTAAAACTAGATCCAACTTAAAATTTAACTTAAAACCTATCCAAACCTAAAATCTAAAATTTGATTTAAAACTTAACTGAACCTGAAATTAAACCTAAAACTAGATTCAACCTAAAATTTAACTTAAAACCAAACCGAACCTAAAACCTAACCTGAAACAAAACCTAACTGAACCTGAAATTAAACCTAAAACTAGATCCAACTTAAAATTTAACTTAAAACCTATCCAAACCTAAAATCTAAAATTTGATTTAAAACTTAACTGAACCTGAAATTAAACCTAAAACTAGATCCAACCTAAAATTTAACTTAAAACCAAACCGAACCTAAAACCTAAGTTGAAACGAAACCTTGCCAAAAACTTAAAATCGTAACCGATCGTATTCTTAATAATTAGTGTAACACTTTAACCCATTTGATGCACTATATCAAATTTCACTATGTCAATTGAAGGGACAAGAATATTGTCAGACAAATTGTATGATAAAGATGATTGATACGAGGTCAATATTTTATTGAGAAAATCGTGAATCAACTCATCTTATCATCGAGAAAGTATCGTTTTATCGGTTTCTTCGGACCTGAGACCTTCATCCATCAGTGTCTCTGAATGGGGGGAAAAAAAAAGAAGAAGAGAAAGGAAAAAGGGTTTATCGCCCGCCACTTGTCGATATTCCGCTTAATCATCGTGATTACAAGTTGGCAGCACCGTAAACGCCGTTTTCAGACTCGTATTTCTTTTAATCCCTTCGAAAACATCGAACGATCAACCGTTTTACCGTTGTTGTTTATTGATCGAATTATTCGATGGATTAATGGTATCGGATTCCGCGATAGTTGGTGTAATAAATTGAAAATGATCGAATAATCAGCGGATGGAAAAGAAAGAAACTTGTAAGTAGTACTGATATTATATCGACTCCGTAAGGTTCGGATTGGAAAACGATTGAATTTGGAATAATTGCAATTATAGCGTTAACGTTATAATTGTTATTAATTAGTATATAAACTGATATAGGAAATAGTGCGAAAATTAATATAGAAATTAGTTTAGAAACTAGTGTTAAAATTAGTACAGAAATTAGTTTAGAAACTAGTGTTAAAATTAGTACAGAAATTAGTTTAGAAACTAGTGTAAAAATTAGTATAAAAGCTACTTTGGAAATTAGTATAAAAGTGGTGTAAAAATTAGTATAAAAGCCAATTTGGAAATTAATATGAAACCAGTGTAAAAATTAGTATAAAAGATACTTTGGAAATTAGTATAAAAGTGGTGTGAAAATTAGTATAAAAGCTACTTTGGAAATTAGTATAAAACCAGTGTGAAATTAGTATAAAAGCTACTTTGGAAATCAGTATAAAACCAGTGTGAAATTAGTATAAAAGCTAATTTGTAAATTAGTATAAAACCAGTGTAAAAATTAGTATAAAAGTTACTTTGGAAATTAGTATAAAAGTGGTGTGAAAATTAGTATAAAAGCTAATTTGGAAATTGGTATAAAAGTGGTGTGAAGATTAGCATAAAAACTAATTTGGAAATTAGTATAAAACCAGTGTAAAAATTAGTATAAAAGCTAATTTGGAAATTAGTATAAAAACTATAGTATAGAAATCTACAGGGGATTAGTATAAAAACTAGTACACAAATTACATGGTAAAAATATTATTAAAAATTGTAGTATAGAAACCAGTATAAAAATGAATACAGATATCAGCATAGAAATAAAAAAAGAAAAGTAAAATTCTCTGTAATACACTGTATCCCCAAATTAGGGAAGGGAAATTCATAGAAGCTAATGGATCGATCCAGTGTAAATACTTATAATTAAAGACCGGATTATATGCAACATAAAATAGCTAAAATATTCATGCAGATATGCATGCGAAAATCTTAAAATGTGCACGAAAAAGGTAGAAATATACAAAATAAATTTTATTTATTATTGGACGGTGATGTATTGTTCTAAATTTTCTATAGAAAAATAATCGTGTCTTTTATCATTTGAAATAAACTTGTACGCCGCATAAATATACACGTCGAATTGAGTAACCTCCTCCTTTTCGAAGTCTGTTAAAAAGAACGTTCTACTCATGTCACAGGACAGTCCAGGGTAATCGACTATCCAAGACAAAACGCTTCTTTTTTCCTCTCTGGAGGCATCGCACACTATGAAAACTTCATAAGATAAACGAAAAGAAGCAACAACGAACCAAATGTTCTTATATTACGTACGTTTCGTCAAACGTTAATAAATAAAGAAAAAGAGACTGAATAAACAAACGAATGTGATACACCCGCATCAGTCTTAACTCCTCGCTTGTGAAAGGTAACAAATGCCCTCAATAATAATAATCGAAATTGTGCATAACAAAAAAATATGTAACAACAACAAACACCTAGAAAGATATGCAAAAAAGAGCCTGAAATTGGACAAAATATGCAAATGCGTATGTTCATAATCCGGTCTTTACTTATAATAATAGAGTATTAAACGACGAGTTTATTCATGTTGGTTGACAAACAAATAGAGGACGAATATGGCCGATAAGATCGTTGGAAGAAGAAGGAAGGAAGGTGTAGATTCGAGGGTAAGCAGGAGAAATTTCCACATCCGTTTGAGAGGACACGCTCGAGGCATCCCGGGCAAACGGATAATAATTAATTTTCCATGAGGCAAATGGATGCGGTACGTGTTTTCTCTCGTATTTCCCACGATGCCGGATAGACACGTGCATACTTCACGAACCAAGTTTTCCCCGAATTTGTCAAGAACTTTTGTGTGCGAAAAAAAATTCTGCTAACTTTTGGATGAGGATTTATACAGTACACGCGATAACGATGAAGGATGCATATTACATGCAAGGAGCCTGAATCAGAGGTATGAACGTTTAAACAGTCGGATAATTTGGACGACTTCGAATTTACGTTTGATATTCGAATAATTTTAATAATTAAAAGGTTTGGATGTCTATGGATTATATTATGATGATTTGAATAATTGAAATTTAAAATTTCGACGTTTGGATATTTGAGTGCATTGAAATTTAAAATTTGGATATTTGAGTGCATTGTAATATAAAATTTGGATATTTCAATACACTGAAATTTAAAATTTAGATACTTCAATACACTGACATTTAAAATTTGGATATTTGAGAGCATTGTAATTTAAAATTTGGATATTTCAATACACTGAAATTTAAAATTTGGATATTTCCATACACTGACATTTAAAATTTGGATACTTCAATATGTTACACTGAAATTTAAAATTTGGATGTTTGAATAAGTTTGAATTTACATTTGAAAGTCGAGTAATTCGAATAATTAAACAGTTCGGATGCCTGTGGATTATTAGAGGATTTGAGTAATAAAAATTTTAAATGTAGTGCGTTGAAATTTCAAATTTGGATATTTGAGTGCATTGAAATTTCGAATTTGGATATTCGAATAAGTTCAAATTTGCATTTGATATTTGAGCAATTTCAATAATTGAAAGGTTTAGATTCCTGTGGATTATTCGAAGAGTTGCATAATTTCGAATATTCAAATTTGAAATTTAAAATTTCGATATTTCTGCTTCAGTTGAAAAATAATTTCAAAATCGAGTACAAAAATTTAACAATTTACTACCACCATAAATCAAAGTAATTGTACTTTTTTCATTATCTTTTCCAATTATCTATATACTAATTATTTAGCAACTTTTGAATCCATAGGTTTCGCATTAAAATAAAATTCACTTTTGATCTATAAACAATAGCTTGTTTGATTGTATAAGATTGAATGGACAAATATTCGCTCGAAAATTAGAATCACAGAGATTTTTTTTTTCCTATTTCGGCATTGGTTAATCGTAATATTTAACCGCACTGCGGCTGTACAATAGCGGCGCATTTAATTGTTCCCGAGGGCGATGCGCCGCTATTATTAAATTCATAAATCTTATTCCACCGGTGAGCTACGGCTGCTTTCGAGAGGTTTTACCGATTTAATGCTCGATTCGTGATTCACTTTTATTGCATTTACATCGGCCATTATTACAAATTGTTTCATCGTACTTTCTTCTGTTCAATTTTTTTCTTCTTTCTACTCGTTCTTTTACATGAATTTAATCGAACAGTTAGTCAAATATAAAAAAAACGAATCGCAACAAATATGAGTTATTGTACTGATAATAATATGAAGTATTATGCTGACTGATTAAATTTGAAAATTAAGCAGTTGTATCTTTAAGAATTGCAACTACAATTACTTTAATTGATTTATATATTAACCCTTTCGCTCTAGATAGAAATATTGTACTTACTTTTTAAATAGGAATTAAAGAAATAGATACTATGTTTTTAGAAGCTTAGAAATTTCAAAATATATTTTTAAAGGCTTAGAAATTTCGAAATATAATTTTTAAGAGCTTAGGAATCTCGAAATATAATTTCAGACACTTAGAAATTTCGAAATACATTTTTAGGAACTTAGGAATTTTGACATATAACTTTTGAAATTTAGAAATTTAGAAATATAATTTTAAAAGCTTAGAAATTTCAAAATACATTTTGAGGAACTTAGGAATCTTGAAATATAATTTTAGAAGCTTAGGAATTTTGACATCTAACTTTTGAAACTTACAAATTTCGAAATATAATTTTAGAAACCTACAAATTCCGAGATATATTTTTAGAAGCTTAGAAATTTCCAAAATATATTTTTAAAAGCTTAGAAATTTCGAAATATAATTTTTAAGAGCTTAGGAATCTCGAAATATAATTTCAGACACTTAGAAATTTCGAAATATAATATTAGAAGCTTAGAAATTTCGAAATATATTTTCAGGAACTTAGAAATTTCGAAATATAATTTTAGAAGCTTAGAAATTGCGAAATATATTTTTTAGAAACTCAGGAATTCCGAAATATATTTTTAGAAATCTTAGAAATTTCGAAATATAATTTTAGAAGCTTGGAAATTTCGAAATATATTTTTTAGAAACTCAGGAATTCCGAAATATATTTTTAGAAATCTTAGAAATTTCGAAATATAATTTTAGAAGCTTAGAAATTTCGAAATACATTTTCAGGAACTTAGAAATTTCGAAATATAATTTTAGAAGCTTGGAAATTTCGAAATATATTTTTTAGAAACTCAGGAATTCCGAAATATATTTTTAGAAATCTTAGAAATTTCGAAATATAATTTTAGAAGCTTAGAAATTTCGAAATACATTTTCAGGAACTTAGAAATTTCGAAATATAATTTTAGAAGCTTAGAAATTTCGAAATATATTTTTTAGAAACTCAGGAATTCCGAAATATATTTTTAGAAATCTTAGAAATTTCGAAGTATAATTTTAGAAGCTTAGAAATTCGAAATATATTTTTTAGAAACTCAGAAATTTCGAAATATATTTTTAAAAGCTTATAAATTTGGAAATATAATTTTAGAAGTTCAGAAATTTCGAAATATATTTTTAGAAGCTTAGAAATTTACAACTATATTTTTACAACTTTTAAAACTCCCGAATAACATTTATAGAAACTTAAATACGTAAAAACTAGGAGTTTAGGAATCGTTCTCTAGTAGACAAAGCGTGAAGTTTGAAAACGACGACAGATAACAGAGGCGAAAAGCAGAATAACAAGTAAGATATGAAATGCTCGACGGTCCGCAAAAAGCGTATTAAAATTAATGAAGCTCACCGTTGAATTTATTCAGCAACAAGTTGCCAGTGATCCGAGACGTTGAAAACGAATTCATCGGCCACCGGGCACAAAGACGCCACGATAGATACACACAGAGCAGGTGAATCGAATCTGTGAATCTCTGCGTGAACGAATGCGGTTTAATAGCGCGGACGAGATTCGCTTTTACCTGAATGCGTCTTCAATAAATCCAATTTACACCAATAGGAAACGCTGACAGACGGAATCCTAGAGAAACATTGTACGACTTTTTTCGCTATGAACATCGACAGTACTGTCGTGAAATTATTTCAAACGCTATGACACTTCGAACAATTATATACGGTGGAAAACTGTTGGTTATTTAGTTAGTTAGTAATTAGTAATTTGGTAACTTGGTAATTAGTAATATGGCAAGCTTAGTAATTAGTAATTCGGAAATTGGAAACGTTACAAATTCGGTAATTAGTAATATTGCAAATTTAGTAATTGGGTAGCGAGTCATACAACAAGTCAGTGATTAGTAATATAGTAATATAGTAATACAGTAATTAGTAATTTGGCAATTGGTAATATTGCAAATTCAGTAATTAGATATTAGTCACATAGCAAGTTAGTAATTAGTAATATAGCGATTTAGTAATTAGTAATTTGGGAATATGGTAAATTGGAAACATGGCAAATTCGGTAATTAGTAACCTGGAAATATGGTAACTAGTAATTCGGAAATTGGAAACATGGCAAATTCGGTAATTAGTAATTTGCTAATTGGTAATATTGCAAATTCAGTAATTAGATATTAGTCACATAGCACGTTAGTGATTTGTAATATAGCAATTCAATAATTAGTAATTTGGGAATATGGTAATTAGTAATTTGCTAATTGTTAATACTGCAAATTCAGTAATTAGATATTAGTCACATAACAAATTAGTAATTAGTAATATAGCGATTTAGTAATTAGTAATTTGGGAATATGGTAATTAGTAATTCGGAAATTGGAAACATTGCAAATTCGGTAAATAGTAATTTTAGTAACTTGGTAATTTAGCAATCAGTAAATAATTTGATATTAATAATACAACAAATTTAATAATTTCATAATTAGTGATATAGCAACTTAAAAACAACTAATTTATTATATCCAAGTACAAATAAAAATTTGGAATTTCAAAATCCACCAATTCCCTAAAATCATCCGAATATTAATTTTATTCTACTTCATACAAAATCAAATACATATATGCAATATATTCATAATTTTCAACAAAAATAATTGAGAAGTTTGTTCCTCTTGTTAAACTCCATGCATCAGTCGAAACCTTTCCAATTTCACCCCAAAGTTTTCTTCTTCTTCCCCCCCCCCCCTCCCTCCCTCCCTCCCTCCAAATTTTCACTCGCTCAATTCGAAATCCGATGAAAAATGAATTCCATCGAAACGCAGGGGTTCACGTTCATTTATTCGTCCATTAGAGAAGGCAACGAAAGGACGCGACAACCGCGGCTCTAACCTCCCTTGGGATTTACGATTTTCCGTAAATTGAGTTTCACCAGAGGACAGGACCGCGACAGATCGTTCCGACGGAAATGGAAAAATCGTCGATGAAAAATAGCCACGGGACTTTTACTTCAACCAGGAACAAACACACGACTCGAGACTTCGACGCATCGGATTATAAACCACCTACCTCTTTCTCCTTGATATATCGTTCCATGTACCGCTCGAAAACGAGGATCAAGGAACACGGGAAGTAAGGGTGATAAATTTCCAATCGTTTCTCCCATGAGTATTCTTTTGCGTCTTATAATTCGCTGGGATAACAATGTTGAGTTTCTTAGGTGAGAAGCTGCGATTTTTGTTAATTTCAATTGTTTGTATAATACTATTTATTTGTACTAATGTGAGAAGAAAAAGATTATTGTAGACGGTTATATCTAGTGCGGAGAAGACTAGCCTTGGTTAGGGTAAATAGCGTTGTCTCGATATTTAAGAATTACTACGGGTTAAATGTAGGGTTAGATTAGGGTTAAGTTAAACGAGCTGGTTAATTGGTTAGTTTGGTAATCTAGTATTTTAGTTATTAGTAATTTAGTAACTTAGTAATCTGATAATTTAGAATTTTACTGACTTAGTAATCTAATAATCTAGTAATTTAGCAATCTAATCCAATAATCTAGTAATTTAGTAATCCAATCCAGTAATCTAGTAATTTTGTATTTTGCTGTTTCTGCAATCTAGTAATTTAGCAATCTAATCCAGTAATCTAGTAATTTAGTATTTTAGTGGCTTAGCAATCTAGTAAATCAATAATCGAATAATCTAGTAATTTAGTAATCTAATCCAGTAATCTAGTAATTTAGTATTTTAGTGACTCAGCGATCTAATAAATCAGAAATCTAATAATCTGGTAATTTGGTATTCTAGTAACTTAATAATCTGACGCAGTAATCTAGTAATTTAGTATTTTAATAATCTGGTAATTCAGTGTTTCAGCAGCTTACT
Source organism: Stelis phaeoptera (assembly GCA_943735885.1). Classification (NCBI taxonomy): domain Eukaryota; kingdom Metazoa; phylum Arthropoda; class Insecta; order Hymenoptera; family Megachilidae; genus Stelis; species Stelis phaeoptera. Next base: position 21,153,117 of record OX030930.1, read on the forward strand.
AATTAGTAATTTAGTAATCTAATTAGCTACTAATTTAGTATCCGAATACGTTCAGTGATCCAGTAATTCAGTAACTGACCATACGCTAGATTACTTATCTTACCCCCTAACCTACTCATAATGCCTAGTAACTTTTTAGTATTGCAACGAATAGTGGGGCAATATTCCTATACGCCGCCATCGTCCTTACGGAACACGTATCCATCTTTACAGTATATAAATATCATACTATATAATCAAAAATCCTACACTATTTCAATCTTAGTTCTACTTCCAGAATGACTGCAGAACTAAACTAGATAAAGGAACAAATATTACTAATATTCCCTTATTAAATTAGAATTCCTCATATTTTTTCCTGAACCTGTAGTTCCATATCTTAAATCTTCGATTCAAAATTAAAGAAATTAATATAAATATAAATGCCTCGTTTTCCAAACGAAAGTCCTGAAACCACTCCTGTGTTTATAACATCGTCAAAAGGGTGATTCGATCAGATTCGAATGAAACTGGTGGTCGTTTCAAGAGACAGTGTACACAATCCTCGGGGAATCTTTGATAAAAATTGGCATATTGAAATTCTGGGTAGCCACGGCCCGATGCAAGAAGAAGCCGCAGCCAGTAGCTAACGGTTGCGGCACCCTCGTAACCCAATTTAGAAGAGGACACAAAAGAGTATTCGGTGATATTGAGCCGTGAGATGCGACCTACTTGCAAACCGACCGAACGACAGACCAAACCGACCGTTTCCCTTATGTACATACAATTGGCCGACGAAAACTATTCGTACAACCTTTAAAACGGAACACCTTTTTTTTTTTAGGTTCGTTAACCCTGCATCGGTTAAACTTGAATAAATGTTACACGGTTGCTAACAATTCGATAATAATTTTGAACACTTTTCATATTTAATATGAAATGGCCAAACTTGAGGGATCAGTTCGTAACACGTTGAGCGCGACGTCGGTCCCTGGGGACTGACAGTGAACTTTCTGTTTAGCCGGCGTTAGTTCCTGGGGACTGATAGTGGACTTTTCGTTTGGAAACTTGTAAATATCAAATTTCTAAATTTTAAGTTTCCAAAGTTCCAAATTTCCATCTTTTCAGATCTGAAATTTCTAAATTTTAAATTTCCAACTTTCTAAATCTCAAATTGACAAATTTCAAATTTCCAAATTTCCAAATATCAAATTTCTAAATTTCAAGTTTCCAAAGTTTCAAATTTCCAACTTTTCAGATCTGAAATTTCTAAATTTTAAATTTCCAACTTTCTAAATCTCAAATTGATAAATTTCAAATTTCCAAATTTCCAAATATCAAATTTCTGAATTTTAAGTTTCCAAAGTTCCAAATTTCCAACTTTTCAGATCTGAAATTTCTAAATTTTAAATTTCCAACTTTCTCAATCCCAAATTTCCAGATATCAAATTTCTGAATTTTAATTTTCCAAAGTTCAAAATTTCCATCTTTTCAGATCTGAAATTTCTAAATTTTAAATTTCCAACCTTCTAAATCTCAAATTTCCAAATATGTATCAAATTTCTGAATTTTAATTTTTCAAAGTTCCAAATTTCGAACTTTCAAGTTCGAATTTTCCAAATTTCTAAATTTCTAAATTTTAAATTTAAAAAATCAATATCAAGAGAAATACCTTAAAACGATTCAAAGATAGAGATACGGTAGGATCAAGGTACGATTTTCTTTAGAATCAGTATTTCTACACGTAAGGAAATTAATTTCAATATTAAAAGGTAGGGTTGGGTTATCATTAAAGTTCAAATTTCTTTAAAATCAATATATAAAAAAAAAAATACTTGAAAACGATTCAAAGTTGCGATTAGATCAGGATCAGGATAGAAATTTCGATCGCACGGTAGCTCATTAAAATAAGATTCTATTCATCTCTGTACGAGGGACAGATAGATGGATCGTCACCGAGAGCAGCGTCAGGCTGCTGCGAAATTGAATTTGACGACGCGTCATGCTCGTGGAATTTCCGTGAGCAGGAATTAATTGGACCCTCGGAAACGAATCGATTTGACCCAACTCTATCTACCTCCATCCCCTTCATACATATTTGCAAGTTAAACCTCCACCTGTTAATTGTACATCGACTGGCCCCGAAAACTCGGTTTCCCTTCATCCAATTGTTCGACATCTTCCCTCGTATCATCGATCACGGTCAGATAATCGATAAAATATTCAAATGCCTCCGTACTGAATATCAGTTTAAGTAATCTGAGTCGTTTGACGATAAAAATGAGAGTTTCTCCGTTAAATTTTTAATTTTTGTTGATATTTCACGCAAGGTACGTAATAGAAATTTTAGAGATAAAATAACATAAATCACTGGGTTCGTTTACGAAATGTGGAATAATATTGTAGGAAATAAACATTCTGAATTCCACGGCCAATGGCGGGGGGGTCGCAAGGGGCCCGCGACGCGTCCGAACACTCGACGATCGATTGACGACAACGACGCGACGGCGTAACAAACATATAAGGGTCCCACGGAGCTCGACCCTAAAAAGGAAAGAATCGTTTTCTACTTTAGGCGACTTGACTAGTAGAGACAAGGCCAGAAACCGAGAAATTCGGACCTGTGTACTTGCTTCGTGTAAACCCACCCTGAAACAGAGGTGGGGTACGGTGCGGTCTTCATAAAAGCTACTCTTGTATTAATTTTAAAATTATTTTATATATTGTTGCTATGTCAGTTTTTTGTAACTTGATATCATTATTTTGCTATTGTATTCCTTTAAAAAGAAATAAATTTATTTATAAATACTTCGACTAATATCACTTTTATTTCAAGTGGTATTTAAATATGTAGTTGTTTATTAAAATTTAAGGATCTGGATGGATATTTATATATAAAGATATGTATGCTTAAATAAATAAAAATACCAACAGTGAAATATAAAATATTATAACGGCCTCCTTTATTACTGCCTAATTTAAATGTGGCCTCTAATGGTAAACAGGTTCCCCACCTCTGCCCTAAAACGATGAAATTTATAGATTACGATCGATAACCCTCGAGTTTCGATATTTCTTATAAAAGTATCGAAATATCCTTGATTTACTTAAATCGAAGAGAATTTAATAAGCGTTGAATAACGTACGTGTAATCCGAGTATTGAGTAACCAATATGTACAACGATTAATCGAATTACTGTTAATAAATGAAAATAAAGATAGAAGGTTTATTTCAAGCGTTCGCAGGTGGTTTATTTAACACGATCGTCTTTACATGTTTCAGGGAAAAGGTAAAAAAAAAAAAAAGCGGAGGCGTGGGTGGAATAATGTGCGAAACGAATTCTGGCGCAAAGCCGGCCGGATATCGTGAAACAGCTCAGGTGAGAGGAAGTTGTTCAGGGAACGCGGTGCCGAGGCATACACCAGAAGAAAAACGAGCTTTCCGCCGTTCCGGCCAAGTACTTTCCTCGTATATAACAATAAGAGAAGCGTTAGGGTGCTCGAAACTTGTGACTCGTTCACCGGAAGAAAATCTACCGCGCTTTTCTCAACCGTGCCTCCCACTTTCGTTGCCACTATACTCGAACTGTACCGCGATTCACACGGTAATTTACACTTGGTAGGTTACTCGATTCTATTGTACGATAAGGAATGAATGATAAGGAATGAATTTGGATTACTGCGAATTTGTATTTGAAATTCGAGTAATAAGAATAATTAAACAGTTTGCATGTCTGTGGATTATTTGAAGATTTGAATGATTAGGAATATTTAAATTTGAAAGTTAAAATTTTGATATTCGGATGTTTGAATGCGTTGAAATTTCGAATTTGGATATTTCAGGAAACTGAAATTGAAAATTTGGATATTTCAATATACTGAAATTGAAAATTTGGATATTTCAATATACTAAAATTGAAACTTCGGATATTTCAATATACTGAAATTGAAAGTTTGGATATTTCAATATACTGAAATTTAAAATTTGGATACTTCAATATACTGAAATTGAAAATTTGGATATTTCAGTAAACTGAAATTGAAAATTTGGATATTTCAATATACTGAAATTGAAAATTTGGATATTTCAGTAAACTGAAATTGAAAATTTGGATATTTCAATATACAGAAATTGAAACTTTGGATATTTCAATTACTGAAATTGAAAGTTTGGATATTTCAATATACTGAAATTGAAAATTTGGATATTTCAGTAAACTGAAATTGAAAATTTGGATATTTCAATATACTGAAATTGAAAATTTGGATATTTGGATAAAATCGAATTTGCGATCCTAAGGGATCAGTTTCGAAAATTTTTGATTTTCGAAAATCAAGAAAATGAAGTTTTTAGAGAAGCTGAAGGAATAATGTATGGACCAGGCATCACTACTTAAGGGTAAGAGAGTATAGTCTTACATTATTCTTACTTTAAAATAAGACTATGATTTATTATGATAAATTATCATAGAAATTTTTTAATTTACGTGTCTTTCTCAGATTTCTGTGAAGCACGAATAATCGTAATTTCTCCGAAAATTTCTGAAACGGATGTAGAAAACTTGTAATTTCTTGAAAAAAAAAAAACGTACAGATTTTGATAGTTCCTATTTTGATTTATGTTTACTTAAAGTTGCGGCTGAACCTTACATTAGGGGATCCAAAATTTTCGACCCTTTTTTTTACAACTTTTTGACCCCTGAATTCCTAAAGTTAAAACTTGCATTTTCAGATTCTACGCATCAAAAATCATAGATCCAAAAAAAAAAAAAGGTCGAAAATTTTGGATCTCCTAAAGTAAAGTTTAACCAAAGTTGCCAATATAAATAAATTGGACATTTCATACGTAACAACCTATAATATTTTTTTATTTTTTATTTCGATCTCTGATAGATCTAAGCCAACCAATATGAAACAAGTATTCAATTTTCATCAGCGACGAAACGAAGGAAATAATGAATCACCGTGGCGATCGAAAAAAAATAATCGAGAATCGAGATCGATGTACAAAACGTTGGACAGGTTTTCACCGCGAAAAACGGTCGTTCATTCCGCGAGGATTACTTCATTCCTCGACTTTCGACCCAGTTAAATTCCACGACGTTCGTGTCCGTTCAATTGAAAATCCCCAATACGCTCGAAGGTCCTATCCCGATCGACACCAGGAACGTATTCGAAGGTCCTTTCCCACCTACCTACCCCATCCTCCTGTACCTATTATATCACGATTCTGTCCTGGAATTCGAAGGCCATTCTGAACATGCACACACGTGCATCTATGCCTCTATCCGGACCAGCTTCATCCAATAAACGACACCCCCCCCCCCCCCCCCCCCCCTCCCACCCTCGTCCTCCTTAACGATCAATTCTATGCTCCATGTTAAAATATTTCACTTATCTACGTTTTCACGAACCGAAGAGGGGGGAGAAATGAATGTGATGTATAGGGTTAAATATAGTTTGTGTAGAAATTTTGAAATTTACTGTGGTTTTTTTTTTTTTTTTTTTTTTTTTCGTCGAATGTGGGGGAGATGATAGGGGTATGATATTTTGATTGAAGATGGAGAGATGAGTTATTGAATCAAAGAGTTTCGTACGTTTGAAAATAATATTTAAAGAAGTGGAACTGACGAAAGTGGGGTGATATAAAATTTTGGTTAAGTTAGGGTTAGGTTAGATATGATTAGTATTTTATTTAGTAATTTGGTAATAATTAAATTTGAAAAGGTAGGAATTTTGTAATATGCAAATTCCTAAATTCTTGAATATCTAAATTCTAGAATTCTCAAATTTCCAAACTCCAGTATTACCAAACTGCCAAATTCCAGAATTCCCAAACTGCCAAATTGCCAAATTCCAGAATTCCCAAATTGCCAAAATATAGAATTCGCAAACTGCCAAATTCCAGAATTCCTAAACTGCTAAATCACAGAATTCCCAAACTGCCAAATTCCAGAATTCTCAAATTCCCAAATTACAGAATTCCAAAAATTCCAAATTCCAGAATTCCCAAACTGTTAAATTCCAGAATTTCCAAATTACAGAATTCCAGAATTCCTAAATTTCCATATTCCAAAATTCTCATATTGCCAAATTACAGAATTCCCAAACTGCCAAATTACAGAATTCTCAAATTTCCATATTGCAGAATTACATAATTGCAAAATTCCCAAATTTCCAAATTTCCAAATTACGGGATTCCCAAATTCCCAAATTTCCATATTCCAGAATTCTCATATTGCCAAATTACAGAATTCCCAAACTGCCAAATTACAGAATTCTCAAATTTCCAAATTGCAGAATTGCAGAATTCCCAAATTTCTAAATTACCGGATTCCCAAATTTCCAATTTCCCAAATTCGAAAATTCCCAACTTTCCATATTCCAGAATCCCCAAATTCCCAAGTTCCAGAATACTCAACTTTCAAATCTTCAAAATTCCAAAATTCTTAGATTAAAAGATTCCAATATCACGAAATACGAAAAATTTCCAAATCTTCCCCCCTTATTTTCCATACGAAACGTAACGGTGCTCGACGTACTACAATATTCGTGCAACAAGCCATCGATGTACGTACATTTCTCGAAATTGACTTTTGCCACTGAAACTCGTCTTGCGTCCAACGATTGTAGCCAAGACCACATGTTTCGATTGAAAACACGTGTCAATGGAGGTTCGGCATCGGATCTAACCGAGATACAGCAACAACAACGGTAGTACATGGTTTCGGTGTTGAATTGGCAGTGGTAGAGAACGCAGATTGATTCGTTTGATCGACGACGAGTAGTCGCGTGGCGAGGCGGATCCCGTTCGCGGACAACATCGGTATATCGGTTCAGGAAATTTGCCAAACACCCGTGGAATACGTCTGGGTAAGCCCGTGACTGCGAGAAACGAGCAACAACTCTACCCGTTGAACACCAGATATCCCCAAGCCTGGTTTGGATACGTTTAATTGGACGATATTTACCGAACGCGTGTAATCACCTGTTGCACGCAGGAAGGCCGCGCTAACGGCGGCCAAGCGAAATAAATTCTCGTCGAATGCTAGATATACATATGTACATACATATAGAATGTTCAAACTCAACGTTTAGTAATTCAAACGAATCGAATTTCTGAAATATATTTCTGCGTTATTTATTTATTCGATTAACATGTTGGTTGCCATGATAAAAACGGATTAATAATGGCAACTTTAAATAAACACACAGTTTGTATATTAAACGATAATAATCAAAATAGGAATGATTACAATCTGTACACTTTTTTAAGAAATTACAAGTTTTCTACCTTCGTTTCAGAAATTTTCGGACAAATTACGATTATTCGTGCTTCACAGAAATCGAAGAAAGACACGTTTAATCACGCGAATCTGAACAAACGATGATAATTTATCACAATAAATCATAGTCTTAGTTCAAAATAAGAATCGTTGGAATCTGTACATTTTCTTCAAAGAATCAAAACGCAAAAATCATGTTGATACATGTTTCATAAAAAACTTGAAAAGAATGCGTCAAAATAGGTGAATATCGTAAAATGAAAATTATCTATGAATTAGGAGATTCTAAGCTTTGAATCGACGTATAAAAACATCTCGAAGACACGAATGTTTATCGAATAAGCAGATCTAAAATATTGATAAAACAAAACCGGACATTTCATATGCAACAACCTAATATTAAGATCGATCACATTCCAAATTTATTTCATTTTCATATACGTACTATATATTTTATATTTTTTGTATAATTTGATTCATAGGGATGTAATTGTTTCGTTTTTTAAGTAAAGTTGTTCATTAGGTATCGTGTATGATATATTTCTGTGGGACGTTAGATCGTTTGAAATACGCGGGCGAAAGCTCCTTCGGTAATTCTCGGGAACGTTCGAGTCACGTGGGCTTGGGCCGAAGACAAAAGGCGCGCGGTTAGAAACAAATGTGTTTAACTTATTTTCTATTAATTTCTCGATAATATTAAATTAATCGACATAAAAATTCTAAAATGAAGTAAATAAAATCTAATTTCGATTCACACAATCTATCGTTTTAATTCTCTGATGGTTCAAAAGAATTGTAATAAAAAAGAAAATAAACATTTCCACGGATGAATACTCGACAGAATAAATGAAAAAATATCAATATAATTTAAAAAAAGGAAAATAGAAAAATGAATCAACGTTACGCGTTACAGTTTAACGAGAAAAATAACGAATATTTATGGAAGAAAAGGTGCACGGTTCGTCACATCGGGACCCGAACGACAGATCGATCGTTCCATCAATGAGAGTGTAGAAAAAACGAGCTTTTTCGGCGTCGACGTTCAAACAATAGCCCGTGGCGATCGATATGCAAAATTGTCGAGCAATCGACGTACCACGAGACCGAGAAAACAAAGCCGGAAAACCAATATCGTCCACACGATGACAGACAATTCTGCCCGACTATCTACTCCATAATTTTACGATTTATCACTTACAAAGCTTGACGAAACTTCTATTTGTATGATTGTTTTCTGGCAACTCTAAATCGAGATTTTAACTATTAAACAACGTTTGATGAAAATATTAAATAACAATGCCTAAACCGTGATACGTTCAACTATTTTCAAATTTCGTTAATACAAATTGCTGAAATAGGATATTATAAATTATAAAGCATTCTTCACACGACGCTGCACGAGTAAGTATATAGTATAGTAATTCAGTATAGTATAGCATAGTAATTCAGTATAGAATAGTGTAATATTTCAGTATAGCGTAGCATAGTAATTCTGTATAGTAACTCAGTAGAGTATAGTGTAATATTTCAGTATAGCATAGAATAGTAATTCGGCATAGTAATACAGTATAGTATAGCATAGTAATTCGGCATAGTATTGCGTAGTAATTCAGTATAGTATAGTGTAATATTTCAGTATAGCATAGAATAGTAATTCGGCATAGTAATTCGGTATAGTATAGTGTAATATTTCAGTATAGCAAAGAATAGTAATTCAATATAGTATAGTGTAATATTTCAGTATAGCAAAGAATAGTAATTCAATATAGTATAGTGTAATATTTCAGTATAGCACAGAATAGTAATTCGGGATAGTAATACAGTGTGGTATAGTGTAGTTCTTGTATATAGCATAGTATAGTAATTCGGTATAGTACAGTATAATAAATTCCGTATAGTAATACACTACAGTATAGCGTAATAATTCAGTATAGTATAGTATAGTAAATCGGCATAGTATAGCGTAGTAATTCAGTATACTATAGCATAGTAATACAGTACAGTGTAGCGTAGTAATTCAGTATACTACAGTATAGTAAATCGGCATATAGCGTAGTAATTTATTTTAGTGCAACATAATAATTCAGTATAATAACATACCACAGTACACTCAAAAATGATTTAGCACAAATAACCCATAAATACAATACACCAATGATACATAAATATCTGTATACTATAAATACACTTGTTCCAATTTTCTGTTACAATTCCTCCCTTTTTCCTCTATCAATCTGTCCATCAATTTGCTTACTCGATTTTGGTGATAGTTGGCATCGATCAGATCCTATTGATTGCAAAATGGAGAAACGAAGAGTCCCGTCTACTTTTTTTCTCCTGTTTTTATCCGAACGTGCTCTACAACGGCTAAACTTTTCCGTTTAGACGAAACAATTAAATACAAAGCTGCTGTATTCTATTTTCTGCTCCAACACGACTAGTCGTTTCTCGTTGACCGTTCCTTTTTTCTTCTTTTTTTTTTTTTACCTTTTTTTACTTTCTTTCTCTCGATATCCATCGTACCAGTATTAAAAGGTCGGATTTTCATTATCGAGTCCTGGTCGAGTGTCAATTTCAATCGAGACACACTGAGCGATCGAATTTATTCTACACGATGATAAAAAAGAAATGATTAATTTTTGTATTTAGAATAATTCAAACTGTTCATTTTTATGAATAAAGGTTGCTAAGTGAAATTTTTAAACCTTCGATACATTTGAACAATTTAAATTCAATTTTTTAATCCTTTATTATTGTTTCGTATACTATCTCTCAATATATGGAATATCAAGGTGAATTAAATGGAAACAGTCCGACGAAAAAGGATAAAAGAAACGGTTCCAATCCGTGGGTCGAGAGTTTATTTAACTATAGTTATAGCTGGTTTTGTTATCGGTTGATGTTTCGCACGCGAGACGGTTATATTTTATCGAGAAGTTTCGTCGGGGTTAATATACGAGTTACGTCGAATTCCTGTCGGATATCTCGTAATTTCCGTAACCCCTGCTATTTATTTCCTGATGGCTAACCCCAAGTATCACCCTCTCGTTTGCTAAACTCGTTATCGCTTCTCGTATCATTTATCCTTCGTGTTCTTTCGTTTAATTAACACGAGATTTATCAGAGTACATGACTGTTTGATACCTGACATCATTGCCGACAGGGATCAGTAAACATTCGATAATTCTAACGATTGTTCAAACAGAAAAAGACTTGCTCTGAAATTTTATCTAATTTTTTATTTCTACTAACTAAGATATCGCTATATTTTTAATTATAATTGTGGAGGTGTGATCTGGAATGTTCTCAAAGCTTCGACGCGATTCTTTTGTTTTAACGTTCGTTCGAGACGCGTGGCGTGGCGCGTTTAGGATCGGCAGAGAATCTGTGTGGTTTGACAAGATCGGACGCGGAAAGCTGTGCCGCCGAAGGTTTTTCAAAACGTTGGATGTTCCGATCATACCTCTTCACCTTCCAATCCTACAAATTTGGGGGCTCGTCAAAAAAAAAAAAGTTTATATACGTTTATACGAACAGTGTGAAAAGAACAGTGTGATTCAGAACAAGAACAGTGTGATTCAGAACAAGAACAGTGTGATTAATACAACGATCAGTGTGGACAAAGAAAAAGAATTTGTGATAATTTAATTTCAAGTGTTTTGTGTTTCTTCTTTTCCTTGTGACGTACAATTTATAACTATTATTCGTGCACCATGGATTGTTTGGGACAAATTGAGGCAGTTAAAGAAAAAATAAAAACAGCCTCAGCAGCTGCAATAAAAGCTTTGCACAAATTTATCTTTCATGAAGATGGAGATCGAAACAATCGTAAAAGACTAAGAAACTTTAGAGGTTTTCCGTTTTCCGTTGATTCAGAAGAATATACGGCGCAGTTAGAATATGCCAGACGATTGACTACCGGCGATCTCATTTCTAGCTGTAATGTTTTGGGAATTGATTTTGCGGGAACCAAAGAAGAAATAATAATCCGGATGTGCAGTGTGTTGATAGATTTAGATCTATTAACAGGACCGAACAGTGAGGAAGAAGAAGGTGAAGATAATGACGAAAAGACTGTCGATGAAGTTGAAAACGACAATGATAGTGATAATAGCATGGAAACTGTTTATTCACAGCAACGAAGAAGAGACGTTAATTTTGCTTTTAGTTATAAAGATGTGGAAAACACGTTACGTACTTTCGATGGCAGCAGCGCATATCCTGTGGAAAAATGGATAGAAGATTTTGAGGAAGCAGCTGAAATATTCTGCTGGACAGACTTGCAAAAATTAGTTTTTGCCAAAAGATCTTTATCAGGACTAGCAAAATTGTTCATTCAAGGCGAACGTGCTATAAATTCGTGGAGTAAATTAAAAAATGCGCTAAAAAAGGAATTCGTTTCTAAAGCGAACAGTGCACAAATTCATAAAATGTTGTCGAAACGAAAACTCTCAGCACACGAAACTGTTCAAGAATACTATTTAACCATGAAAGAATTGGCGGCAAGAGGTTCTGTGGAAGAAGAGGCGCTGATTCAATACGTTGTGGACGGTGTAATCGACGATACACCCAACAAATTCATCCTATTCGGTGCTACGACTTTGGAAGAATTGAAGAAACGTTTGGGAACGTACGAAGAGTTACGGAAGAAAGGTCGTGAGAAAAATTATTTTTACAAGAGGGCAACGCAAACGTACAAAGAAGCTACTCCTAGGGACTCGAAGACATCAGGACAACCCTTCGTTAGCAGTAAGACAGTTAAAAGCGAAATTCGTTGTTTTATTTGCGGTAAGAAAGGGCATCACGCGAATAATTGTGAAGATAAATCTTTAGGGAGAAAATGTTTTAAATGTCAATCTCATGGTCATATTGCGTCTAATTGTCCGAGTATTAAAAATGAAAATTTAGTTACTTCTCCGCGAATAAATAATATCTCTGTTCTCCCTTCGAATAATATGACAAAGGAAGTTAAAATTGATAATGTTTCTCTAAATGCATTAATTGATACGGGAAGTCAGCTCACCATAATTCGAGCAAGCGTTGCTAATAAATTGAACATTCCTCTTTTAAACAAACTAGACGTTACGTTATCGGGGTTAGGAAAACATACAGTTTCTACACTAGGTTATTTTTCTGCTGTTATGAGCATTGATAATTTCGATTTTCCATGTAATATTTATGTTGTACCAGATAGTGCAATATATTTAGATGTAATAGTGGGTAGAGATATTTTAAGTCAAGCTGAAGTACGGATCGATTCGAATGGTATTTCCGTTAAAAAAATGTCGCAAAATATTTTTCTTGCCGAAATTAATATACCAAAGGATACTGATTTAAATATTGAAGAAATTGCGAATGTGGAACACCGTCAAAACATTGAAAGATTAATTAGAGAGTATAAGCCCGAAAAAATTAAAAGTACAGAAATACAAATGAAAATCGTATTAACAGACGAAACGCCGATTTTCGAAAGACCCAGACGTTTACCGGTACCAGAACGCGAAATTGTTGATAAACAGGTAGATGAATGGATTAAAGAAGATATTGTTGAACCGTGCGTGTCAGACTTCTGTAGTCAAGTAGTTGTTGTAAAAAAAAAAGATGGTTCGCCGAGGGTGTGCATAGATTATAGGAAAATCAACAAAGTAATACTAAAAGATAGATTTCCTCTACCGTTGATAGAAGATCAACTCGATAAATTACACGATGCAAAAGTTTTTACCACTCTTGATATGAGAAACGGTTTCTTTCATGTATTCGTGGAGGAAAATAGTAGAAAATACACATCTTTCGTTACACATAAGGGTCATTTTCAGTTTAAAAGAGTTCCCTTTGGTCTATGCAACTCTCCTGCAGTTTTTCAACGCTTTGTTAACCACGTGTTTAGGAAACTAATAAATGACGGAATTGTAGTGCCATATATTGATGATTTTATCATTCCGGCTCAGGATGAAAATGTAGCTATTTCAAGATTGATATTGGTGTTGGATACAGCCAGAGAATTTGGATTAGAGTTAAACCTTAAAAAGTGTGCCTTTCTCAAACGAGAAGTAGAATTTTTGGGTCATATAATAAAAAATGGCCGTGTGTATCCTTCGTTATCCAAAATACAAGCAATAATTAAATTTCCGGAACCAAAAACCGTAAAGGAAGTACGAAGTTTCCTCGGACTCGCCGGATATTTCCGCAAGTTTATTTTTAATTTCGCAATAATAGCCAAACCCTTAAGTGATATGCTTAAAAAAGAGACTACATTTAATTTTGATGATAAAGAAAAAATTGCTTTTGAAACACTTAAGGCTCGTCTGTCGCAAGATCCAGTTTTGAATATCTATAATCCGAAATACGAAACAGAATTGCACACTGATGCAAGCAGTGAAGGTTACGGTGCTATTTTGCTTCAGAAATCCTTAGATGACAATCAATTACATCCAGTGTATTATTTTAGTAAAAAAACAACCGAAGCTGAAAAAAAATATTCCAGTTACGAATTGGAGGTATTAGCTGTAATAGAAGCATTGAAAAGACTGCGTGTTTATCTTTTAGGAATTAAATTTAAAATCATAACTGATTGTCAGGCATTCGAGAAAACAATGAGTAAAAGAGATATTGCGACTAAGATAGCGAGATGGGCTTTACTGCTTCAGGAGTATGATTACAAAATCGAGCATAGGGCTGGTGTCAAAATGAAACACGTAGATGCTTTAAGTAGGTATCCAATTATGTTTACGGAAATTTGCGGTGTTGCGGCACATGTTAAGCGAGCGCAAGATACAGACGAATCCGTTAAACTAATCAAGAATTTGTTAAAAAATGAACCACACGAGGACTATTTTGTAAAAAACGATATCTTATATAAGTTTGCGGAAGGTCGCGAATTATTAGTTGTACCCGAAAGTATGCAAACCGAATTAATTAAACAAGCGCATGATAAAGGTCACTTTGCGGTTAAAAGAACGGAAGAATCAATAAAGCAGAATTACTATATTCCAAAACTACAGCAAAAGATTAAAGATTACATTTCAAATTGTATTTCATGCATTTTAGTAAATAAGAAGGCGGGTAAGCAAGAGGGATATTTGCATCCTTTGTTTAAAGGAGAGGCTCCGTTGCAAACGTACCATTTGGATCATTTAGGCCCGTTAGAATCCACTAGTAAGAAATATTCTTATATTTTAGCAGTTATAGATAGCTTTACAAAATTTATATGGTTGTACCCTACTAAGTCGACGACATCGGCAGAAGTAATTGCTAAGTTAGAGATTCAAAAAACTACTTTTGGAAACCCTGCGCATATTATTACTGATAGAGGTACTGCGTTCACCTCGAAGGAGTTTATTAATTATTGTGAGGCCGAAAATATTAAACTTTCAAATATTACTACAGGTTTACCACGCGCGAACGGTCAAGTTGAAAGACTAAATCGAACAATTATTCCTATTTTATCTAAATTAACTTTAGATGACCCTACTAAGTGGTATAAGTTTATAGGCGATATCCAAAGAATAATAAATAATACCTACCAAAGAAGCATAAACACGACACCGTTTGAACTTCTCGTAGGAACGAAAATGAAAACAAAAACAGATGTAATGTTAAAAGAGCTAATCGAAACCGAATTTATTAAAGATTTCAATGATGTTCGAGAAAATTTGCGACAGGAAGCGAAAAAACAAATTCTTAAAGTGCAAGATGAAAACAAAAGAACATATAATTTACGTAGAAAACCAGCGAGCGTGTATAAAAAAGGAGATCTAGTTGTCATTAAGCGTACACAAATTCAACCGGGCAGTAAGCTGAAACCGAAATATTTAGGTCCTTATCGAATTGTTAAAGTAAAGGGTAATAACACCTATGATGTAATAAAAGAAGGGTATTGTGATGGCCCAAAGACAACGACCACTTGTGCAGAGTACATAAAGCCATGGACATTCAATAATTCATCATCCGGGGCGGATGAACAGTAGGATGGCCGAGTTGTGGAGGTGTGATCTGGAATGTTCTCAAAGCTTCGACGCGATTCTTTTGTTTTAACGTTCGTTCGAGACGCGTGGCGTGGCGCGTTTAGGATCGGCAGAGAATCTGTGTGGTTTGACAAGATCGGACGCGGAAAGCTGTGCCGCCGAAGGTTTTTCAAAACGTTGGATGTTCCGATCATACCTCTTCACCTTCCAATCCTACATAATTCTAAATTTTCAACCTACTTAGGTGATAAATTAATATTAACTCTTTGCACTCGAGTGGTGCCTCTGGAGAGACATATTTAATTTACCAGGGTATTTTGAAACGCGAAATTTAAGTTTTATTTATAGTACGATATACGATAAAACAGTGAATTTAGTTTGCGGAAGCTTTGGTGGAAAAGTAAATTAAATTCGAAGATATCCAAAAATGCTCCAAAGGGTTAAATTAATCATGCAAGGTTCTAAACTGAAACTTAAACTATTAAATTATTAATAATCAGAGTTTCACCGTGCCTGTGGCAGTGATTATGTTAAAATTAGTCTACTCAAATATATCTCAAATTAATATTCTTTCATCCATCTTTATCATTTAATTCATTCGTGTCTCCACTCGTCTAAAGTATTTAACAGAAAGCCTTTTAGTGACGAACGATAAGAGACAAAAGAAAGGTATGAGTTGAAGCACGTCTTGGTGTTGTTAGGGTAGACATTAACGGGAGTATTTCTTAATTAGTGGGAAACCTCGAACGAGCTGTCTCGAGCCAAGTAAGCCGCTCCCTCGCCTCGATGCCGAGCCCCTCTCGCAACCTCTCCTCGTAGATCACGATTTGCTTTTAAGTGTCTCAAGTTTCTTTAAGCTTGAACGTTCATATTAATCGTACGAATTAATACGTTGGACGCGTGAACGACTTTCAAGCGTATTCAACATTCTCTAGATAACGACGATACTTTTAGAATACAAAGAAGCGATGATGGAAGGTATTATGGATGGATGGATGGATGGATGGATTTGTCGGGCATGATATAGCCTTCATTATGTTTGTACTCGAAAGTTACTAAGGATCGTGCTTAAGCACAGCGATTAATCTCGACTATCGTCTATTATTAAATTAGGAAATCAGTAATTTAGTAATTGCTAAGTTGGAATATCACTAACTTGGTAATGGCTAATTTCGTATATTATTAATTTTGTAATTACTAATTTGGTATATTATTAATTTGGCAATTGCTACTTCGGTAATTGCTATTTTGGTATATTACTAATTTAGTAGTAGTTAACTTGGCGTATCACTAATTTGGTAATTGCCAATATGGTATATCACTAATTTGGTAGTTGTTAATTTGGTATATTAATAATTTTGTAATTGCTAATTTGCTATATTACTAACTTTATAATTGCTAATCTGGTATATTACTAATTCGGTAATTGCTGTTTTTGTATATTACTAATTAAGTAATTGCTAAGTTGGCATATCACTAATTTGGTAATTGCTATTTTGGTATTTTACTAATTTAGCAACTGTTAACTTGGCATATTACTAATTTAGCCATTGCTGGTTTGGCAACTCGCTAACGTAACCATTACAAATTCGCTAAATTGCTAATTTAGTCGCTGCTAATCTGGTATATCACTAACTTGATAATCGCTAATTTCGTATATTATTAATTTGGCAATTGCTACTTCGGTAATTGCTATTTTGGTATATTACTAATCTAGTAATTGCTAACTTGGTATATCACCAATTTGGTATATTATTAATGTGGAAATTGCTATTTTGGTATATTACTAATTTAGTAATGGCGAAGCTGGTATATTACTAATTTAGTAATGGCTAAGCTGGCATATCACTAATTTGGCAACAGCTATTTTGGTATATTACTAATTTAGTAATTGCTAACTTGGCATATTGCTAATTTGACAGATAGCTAATTTAACCATCACTAATTCGCTAAATCGCTAATTGCATAGCAGCTAATTGGGCACATCACTAATTCAATAAGTTACTAAATCAATAAACCAATAACATAATCGTATCACTAATTACTATCACTCCAAATTAACCAACTAGCATTAACTCGTTAAACCCAACCGACAATCCGTCGCGTCGTTCGATGGTAAAATCTTAAAATTTAATAACTTAATCCTTCCGCTTTCAAAATAAACCGTAAATCGTTTGATTGAATTAAAAATGAAAATTATTCTATTACAAATGGCGCCCGAATACTTACGAGCGGCAATGTATATGTACATAACACTTAACAAATCGTACGATATTATTTAATAAGGGCATCGGATTTAGCGTGCGGTGTGCCGAATTATCGTTTCGAAAAGTAGAACTGTCGGCGAAAAAAAATTTAATGCAGCTGTTGTGCCTCCCCGATAACATTACGTTTCGTGGCCCGTATTCTGTCGAGCACGCGATCTCCACCAATCGGGGTCTCCTTATCACCACGTCAGCATGACCTTATCGCTTTACCTCTTCTACTATTCGACTGGAGAACAGAAGAAAAAAATACATACCTATTCGTACACCATTTTTCTCTCTCTCTCTTTCTCCCTTCTTTTCAACCAGACAAACAATTCGAATTTTGGCTGATTCTTATCGATGCTTATTGTTCTTGCCTATTGAACATTCATTAACATTCTCTTCTAATAACGGAAATCTTCCAAATCAAAAATTGTGATATTAACTCTGCTATAGGATTTTTAGTTTAACAAAATTGAAGCAGAATTATACGCACTCAAAGTATTAACTGTTAAATACTCTTAAATAATATACATATAAGATTTGTTAGAATTAGAATGATGTCTTAACGAGATTTTCCGTTAGTAATGATTCAACGTGTTAATGGTTAAATAAGTAACAGACGAACGTATTCCAATTTTTTCGACACACAAACGTACCGATATCAAAAAAGGAAAGAATCACGTAGAACGAAGGGAGATATCGAGTCGCAACAAGAGAGAAAAGAAATTGCCCAGAAGCAATCTCTTGATGGGTTTCCTGATTAAATGTCCCACGCAGCAAAGCACTCGGATAGATGCATATTTTTTTTTTTTTTTCCGTATAACATTCGATAATTCGGTCCAACAATTTCCTTCCGCTCGTCCCCGTCGCACTGGTGTCTTTTTCTACGTCCTTTGACATTACAACGCCATCATCGACCGAGTAAACCGCTTCATTTTTTGATGTGTATTAATTTCGAGAAAACGAAACACATCGGAAGCTTCTTAATACCATCGAACGTTGATTGAAAACCAGCTAATAAATCTTTAATTATTATTCATTCCATTGTGCTACAGTTAAGAGAAAAATTGAGAATAAAACGTATCAAAGAAGAAAGGCGAAGTATTGGCGGTCATTTTAAGTGAGGGAGACGGTGGTACGAAATCGGTTAACTTCGGATACATTCGGCTCCTACGAAAACCATGCCATAGCATGGCAACGTCCGATAGTCGTACGCGTCTGTCTGTCCGTATCACGCGATTAACCGAACAGCACCGAAGACGAACGAAGTCACCCGACGTACCGCAGATTGAATTGAAGTGCTCGATCGAGATCGTCTTTCCTAACCAACAAAACGTCAGAAAGGGCTGCTTTATACGAATCTGTAAATTTTTATTGAAATAACCTGTACAAGTCTGTACCCGAAGGACGTGTTCAGAAAATATTAGAAGTCGATTGAACGACAGAAGTGAAAAGGACAAAACGGGATTGTCGAGGCGACGCGACGGGAAATAAGAGAAAAGGTCGATGAAGTATTCATGAGATTAATCGTGGATTCAGACTGACATTTCGGACGTAATCTATGTACACGATCAGGAACGACCTTCGTCTGGTCGTTTTTCTTCGTTCGTGTACCTTTTAGGTTTTCCGTGACTCGAAACTCGTAAGTTTCCGAGAAAACGTCGGGTAAACTGCGGTTTCCGAGATGTGGGTTATCCCAACGCGACTCTTCGATATATCGATACGTACCACGATTCGATTTCAGTACCGTTCGTTTTCTTATACAATTTCTCTGCTTCGAAAGTTTGATTCCCTTTGAGAATATTAAGATCATTTGTCCAAGTTTCATGGAAATATTCTGTACAAACATATGTACACCTACAGATTATGTCGGTAATGAATTATTTATGAATATTTCGATTTGTTTCTGCAAAGACGGAAGAGGCAGATTGCAAATATGCTATCTTCTGATGTTATACGATTTGAGATACATTTAATAGATAATATTTATTAAATATTGATAGAACCGATTTTGAAATTGTTTAAAATTAAAGTTAAAATAGTAGTCAGATTTATGTAGGTACTTCAAGAACCGAATATCAAAAGCCTCCGTGGCGCAAACGGCTAGCGCGTTCGGCTGTTAACCGAAAGGTTGGTGGTTCGAGCCCACCCGGGGGCGTTTTAATTTTTCTTTCATTTTTTTCTGAAAAAGATTATTTTTTTAATATTGCATAAAATACAATTTAATACTATTATAATCTAACACACATATTTATAACAATTTAATCGTGTAAATTTTCTAATAAAATAAAAAGCGCCTATAAACGACTTCAATGATGAAATTTCCAAAAACAGATACAATCATCTTAAATCCAAAGTGTATTTTTAAAGAAGTACTATTAAATACGTATAAATTAAGAAAAAAAAAAAAAAGGGAATTGTGGATCAAAAATTTTAGTTTAAAATACAAATTATTGTAATAATTTAACCGAATAAGTAGTTATTTTTTATTAACATTTAATCTGTTCTTCAATGATACTTATTTTTCTAAATCTGATACTCTTATCAGAGCGTTAAAAATCCATTGCAGATAGTTCCTCCAGGTTCCACCAGATGTCTAGCAAGGAAAACGAATTCCCGCAACAGAAACGCTACCGACGAGGTTATATCTTGAACGACAAGAGTGCTCTCGCCAGTCACTCAGTAGGTGTACTACTGATCACTTTAGCAAGTGATGAAAGTTGGAGATGATATTAATTGATTAAACTCCGCTCCCTGACTTCCATCATTATCGCAACGACGGTTGTCAGAGGAATTTCTGATGCTAAATTTTTTATTTTTTAAACGTTCTCCGCTAAAATCAATATTTCACAAAAATGTGATATATAATCCTTTGCGATCAAACGCCGCCTCTGCGGTGCGCCATATTTAATTTACTAGAATATTTAAAAATGTGAATTTAAAAAACTTAACAAAAGAAATAAAACTAAATTAGTTCTCGAGAATTCGCGTAGCAACTTTTCTTCTAAAATAGTGGATTTTGGAAACTTTACTTGGAGGATTATCTGCTATGCTTCGAGTAAAAAGGGTTGGTTAATTTATTGTGTTAGCTTATTGCAATTTTAGTACAATATAACTATAGTAAATATTATTACTGGGAGTATATTTACTATGCTATGCTTATGCTACACAATACACTATATTACACTAGGAAGTATACTATAAATCGAGGAAGTTTCGAATCGAAAACTGTTTAACACGCTGAGCGCGACTTCAGTCCCAGGGGACTGACTTTTCGTTTGGAAATTTTCAAATATCAGATTTCTAAATTTTAAGTTTTCAAAATTCCAAATTTCGAACTTTTAAATCTCAAATTTCCACATTTGCAAATTTGAAGTTTCTAAATTTCCAAATTTCGAACTTTCAAATCTCAAATTTCCAACTTTATAAATTTCAAAATTTCAAAATTTCTAATTTTAAAATTTTAAATTTCCAACTTTCCAAATCTCAAATTTCTAAATTTTAATTTACCAAATTTCGAACTTTCAAATCTCAAATTTCCAAATTTCGAACTTTCAAATCTCAAATTTCTAAATTTTAAATTACCAACTTTCCAAATTTTAAATTTCTAAATTTTAAATTTCCAAATTTCCAACATTCAAATCTCAAATTTCCAAACATCAGATTTCTAAATTTTAACTTTCCAAAGTTCCAAATTTCCAACATTCAAATCTCAAATTGCTAAATTTCAAATTTTCAAATATCAAATTTCTACATTTTAAATTTCCAAAGTTCAAACTTTTCGTATGGGCGGCGTCGGTTCGTAGGACCGGCAGTGTCAAAGTTAAAAAATAAATGTTGTAATATTGAAAATATTCCTAATATAATACAATATAATATAATTGAGCGGTCGCTCGGCTGCCGGCTGAACGGAAAGGACAGCAAAATCATTGCCACACTCAACGTGTTAACAAGACTGAAGGAGTACGCACCATGGATTGTTGGTACCACCAAAATAATACGGAGTGAAACGGAAGTTGGAGCACGCTCGAAGATGTGTCTTCGCAAATTTGTCGACTACGATATTACGGATTATAATGCGGCCACTTCAACCTCATTTAACTTTGAACTACGTCGAGTCACGATGCTATACAATCGCAAAACATCTGCCGTTGGCAGGTTTTAAGACTCTGTTTCAACTCCATTTTCCATATCCCTTCTATTCATTTATTCCTTCACCAACTATGATTTTCACGCGATAATAATTTCGTTGATCGATGCACACCTGAAATTCATATTACACCGAAATGACGGCGAACCAATAACAATCAAAGTTTGACGAAAAGTATACTGTCTGGCGGGAATATTTGAATAATTAAATGTTAGGAGTACCAACAATGCGATCCGCACTTAGGCTGGCAAGACTGCAACTTGTACATACATAAAGATTGGTAATACTCTTTGCCATGCAATAAGTGTGTTGGTTGACAGTCCTTCGGATACGTTGCCCTTTCTTTTTATATATCTGCCTCGTGGTATGAACAATAAACTAATCTCAAGATATCAATGTGATCCGTTGTGTTATAATTACCTGAAAGGGTCCCTCAATAATTCTAACATTAAATATCATACTATAATAGATTAAGAATGTTATATTTTCTTAATAGGAAAAGTAATATTATACCCTTGGGAATTTAGGAATTTTTAAATATCATGTATTTGAGAATTAACAAATGTTGAAATATACTTTCGGAAATTTAGAAATTTTTGAAATATTATTCTTTTAAGAATCTGGAGACAGTGAAATGTTTCCAGAAATTTGGAAACTTCGGAATATTATGTTTCTAACATAAATACGATTTTCTTTGTCTATGAGTGTTTATTTTTCAAACGTTCTAAATGAAAGGGTTAAAGTTACTTAAAATATTAAAGTACATGAAAAAAATGTTTATCATTTCTGATCTAAACTAGAAAATAGATCACGTATCAAAAATTTGATGAGCAGAGTAAGGTATCTGAGATCCGTAGGCGAATTCTTAGGCGTAGATTGAGGAAATAGCTTTGGATACGAGACCGAAGCGATATGATGGAAACGCGTAGTAGATTCGAGCATAGGCGGCGGCCATTTTGGAATATTAAGCTTAAGAAGATGGAATCCAATATGGAAGACACGGATGGCTGAATCGAAAGAGCGATTATTTTCTTAAAATGACCAATTCTAGACGTTCGATGCATTATAAAATCTGACACGAAGTTCTTTTGATTCGTTCAAAAAATCACCCAAACTATTAAATACGAAGGATAAAAAATTGAATATTCATATAATATGTAATCGCTTACTGTAAGGTTAGATTTAATATTATAATAAATATTATATATAAATAATAATAAAGTAATATATTAGGTATATAATGTAATAAAGTTTACAGGGTGTCCCGTAACTAGTAGTAACATCGGGAAATGGGGGGTAGCTGAGACGATTCTGAACAACAATTTCCTTTGCAAAAATGTCAGACGGGGCTTCGTTTTTAAATTATTAAGGAAAAACACTGACCAATCAGAGCGCGCGTACTGCGTGCGCTAAGCCATGATTCGTTCTAGTCCGACGTTCCGGCTCGAAGTTACCCTATCACGCCTGAGCGCACGCAGTACGCGCGCTCTGATTGGTCAGTGTTTTTCCTTAATAATTCAAAAACGAAGCCCCGTCTGACATTTTTGCAAAGGAAATTGTTGTTCAGAATCGTCTCAGCTACCCCCCATTTCCCGATGTTACTACTAGTTACGGGACACCCTGTATATATAAATTATTAATATTTATTTGAAAAGATAATTTTACTATTATTTTTAACGTTTATTATTATTCTTATTAAGTTAATTTATTAAAGTTGAAATACATTTCTGCGATATAAACAGCAGTGGTTAATTTGGAAGCTTTTCGATTGGAAAATAAAAGGGTGGCTTAGAGAATGATGAAAGATAGAAGGTGAACGAAGGTGGTAAGTGATTATCGTGGGAAAGAAAATCGCTGGCAATCAGGTGATACGGGTTCAAAAAGACTATCGGTAAAGCTGCAAGCGTAATCGAACGAGCCCTCCAGCCGTTTTGCAGTACAAGAACATAGAAACGAAGCTTTCGCATCGTCTAAAGCCTTTTGTCCGTTCTCACGAGAAAGCTTTTTCTATCCCTCCTAGTCGATATTTCTCTTGGTCTTTTTACGGAAAATGTTGATCGTCGGTTCGATCATCCAACCTTTCCTTTCTCCACTCACATCTCTATCTCGCCTTCTTTCTGTGATTCACCTTTCTATTTTATGTTAATATTAGGGTATCAGAATATTGGAGTTTTAAGATGCTGGGGGACTAGGATATTGGAAGTTCGAGATATCAGAATTTTAGAATATTAGGATATCGGGGTGTTAGAATTTTAGGATCGTAGGGCAGTAAAATATTAGAATCTTAAGATATTATTGTATCAGGATATTAAGATGTTAAGAAATTAGAATGTTAGAGTATCAGAGATTTAGGATATTCGGGCAGTCGAATATTAGATTAGGATATTAGGGCACTAGAAAGATATTAGGATGTTAGGACATTACAATATTAGAATGTTGGGGTATCAGAGTTTTAGGATATTGGGACAGTCAATTATTAGATTAGGATATTAGGGCATTAGAATATTAGAATATTAGGATGTTAGGGCATTAGAATATCAGAATATCAGAATATTAGAATATTGGGGTATCAGAGTTTTAGACTATTGGGGCAGCCGAATATTAGATTAGGATATTAGGGCATTAGAATATTAGGATATTGAGGTATCAGAATTTTTGATTATTAGAGCAGTCGAACATTAGATTAGGATATTAGAGCGTTAGAATATTAGAATATTAACTAAGATAATGGAATATTAGGATATTGTTAGGACATTAGAATATTAGAATATTGAGGTATCAGAGTTTTAGGACATTGGGGCAGTCGAACGTTAGATTAGAATATTAGAATATTGGGGTATCAAATTTTTAGGATATTGGAACAATCGAATATCAGATTAGGATATTCGGGAATTAGAATATTGGGGTATCAAAGTTTTAGGATATCGGGGCAGTCAAATATTAGATTAGGATATCAGGGAATTAGAATAATAGGACATTAGGGCATTAATATATTAGAATATCGGGGTATCAGAGTTTTAAGATATGGGGCAGTCGAATATTAGTACATTAGTACATTAGTATATTAGGAAGTTACAATATCAGAATATCAGGATATTAGAATTTTAAAATATCAAGATATTAGAATCTTAGAATATTAAAATACCAAGCATTTTTATAATTTCCATAAAAATTTAATATCACTTTACTTGAAAGGATCAATTCCCCTTACACCTGTTCCAAAACTAATTACATCTTGAGAAGTGCATAATCAACAAGCCGGCCAATTATCTACACTTTTTCGATCGCTTCGGGTTCGAATTTCTCTCGTTTGATCTTTGCATATTTCACGCTCGATCGATTCGCGGTCAGCAAGATCCCGGTCTTTCTTTTTTTTTTCTTCCCCGCGCTTCATCTTCTCGTGGCTAATTTGCATCTCGAAAGGTTCCGGCTTCTAGGAAAGATTCTAGATCGAGAAGAGATCAGGTCCGTGGGGGAGGTCTCGGTCGGGGAACAATGAAATTATCGACGATCGGCTCGTTTCCTGCTCGAACGACTCGATAATGCGATCATCATCCTTCTCGTCCTCGTTGTGAAATGCAGATTTTTTTTAAGCTATTCGCGCTCGTTTCGTGAATCGAAATATCAAGCAGTGGAAAAAGACGATATCATTTGCAAAAATATGGTTTTATTTTCAGTGTTTATCGTATCTTTCCATCGTTTCATGGATGGTCCGTAGAAAAAATTATAAAAGGTAAAAATTGTAGATTTTTCAAGGCATAACTAATAAAAGCTTTCTCTAATATTTTGAAATATGGACGACAGTAAGCTGCTAAGCTGATCAATGTATTGATTGCTTCAATGAAGAACCGTCGGTTTTGTGCTGGGAATGTTGATGGATCGTTTATGTGATCGTTTTCGTTAAAGTTTAAGCTTCGAGTTAATGCCCCACAAGTGGTATTTTGAGATACTTTTCACTCATGAAATCAACTTCGAAATCAACTATTTCGATATGCACCAACGTAATACAACTGTATTGTATGTTGCAATTGTCAACCATCCATTCTGTATTAAGAATACCACGGGAGCGTTCATATGGTCATTTTCGTCAAGCTTTAAACTTCAAATTAAAGTACCATACGTGGTATTTCGAGATACTTTTCTGTCATGAAATCGCATTCAAACTTCATGAATCTCGAAACCAGCTACTGACAAAGCTAACAGAATTGTCCGCTATAAATGACAACCGTCCATTTTGTATTAAAAATATCAACGGGGCATTCATATAATCATGTTCGTCAAGCTTTAAGCTTCAAATTGGTATAACATAAGCAACATTTTGAGATCCTTTTCTGTCATGAAATCACACCCAAACCTCGTAACTTCCAAAATCAGTCACCGTTTAATTTCGAATTAAAAACATTGATCAAAGCTTTATGCTGCAATTATTTTTATTAAACTTGCAACAACCTATTAATACAGAACAAAGAAACAATTATCAGTATCAGAAAGCAATTACGCAATTCCGTAATTACTTCCTGGTATTGAAGAATTTCCATTTAAATAAACGCGAAATCGTTTCGCTGTTTTACTATGGCCGTAAAAATACGGGCAAACAATAATTTTCCCGGACGTATTCTGAAAGGTGGTCGTGGGAATGACTTTAATCGCGTCTCGGATTCCCGTTGGATGCTTTAGCACCCTCGGGATACCATTATCGTAAATTAGTTCGCTTCAAAGTTGCTTCAAACACCGAGTGGGCTTATTGTTGGATCGGCCCATCCCGGGGTCGTTGTCTTAATTTCGTTCTAGTTTCTTTGTGCCCATACAGGAACTAATTATCGATACCTGGAGAGTTTCCAAAACTTCCCACAATGTCCGTCCCCTTGTATTCTTGTAAATTGATCCTACGGGGAAGAAGAAATTCCTTCCTCGTTGGGAAGAATATATGGGTACGATTTGTTAGATATATGTATAATTTAGTTTGTTTGGTTCATTAGTGAATTGTTAATATTGAATAATTAGAATTTCATTGGTACATGATTTGATCAAATTTTGAATCCAAATTTTACTGGTATTCCAAGTTTCTAAATTTAAAATTTAGAATTTCCAAATTACCAGATTTCGAACTTTCAATACTCAATTTTCCAAATGTCTAAATTTAAAATTTAGAATTTCCAAATTACCAAATTTTGAACTTTCAATACTCAATTTTCCAAATTTCTAAATTTAAAATTTAGAATTTCCAAATTACCAAATTTCGAACTTTCAATACTCAATTTTCCAAATTTCTAAATTTTAAATTTTAAATTTTAAATTTCCAAATTTCCAAAGTTCCAAATTTCGAACTTTCAATACTCAATTTTACAAATTTCTAAATTTTTAATTTACAAATTTCCAAATCTCAAATTTCCAAAGTTCCTAATTTCGAACTTTCAAATCTCAATTTTTCAAATTTCTAAATTTTAAATTTTAAATTTCCAAATTTCCAAAGTTCCAAATTTCGATCTTTCAAATTTCAATTTTTCAAATTTCTAAATTTCCAAATCTCAAATTTCTAAATTTTAAATTTCCAAAGTTCCAAATTTCGAACTTTCAAATCTCAATTTTCCAAACTTCTAAATTTTAAATTAAAAATTTCCAAATTTCTAAATTTTAAATTTCCAAAGTTCCAAATTTCGAACTTCCAAATCTCAATTTTCCAAGTAGTATTTTTAACCCATTGCACTGGAGTGGTGCCTCTGAGTCACCATATTTAATTAATCGCAGTATTCCAAAATGCGAAATTTCAGTATCACCCGTATCAAAATATAGAAAATTAAAAAAGAAAATAAAAATCAAAAGATTCTCAAATATTTCTAACACTCCTTCCGAAGCATATCTGGAAAATTAGATTAAATCCGATTACATCCAAAAATGCTTCTACTACAAAGGGTTAATTATAACATCATATCATTAAAACAAAATACGGCTTTCATAATTTCTCGGAACATCGGTTAAGAACCACTGCCCTAAAGAATCACCTAATCCAGAAAAAAAAAAGAGAGGAAAAAAGATCCACCGTTATCCTTTTTAATCAATGTTTACGGAAGTTTATCAAATTTCTGGAGGGAACACAGATGTTTACGTGTTCGAGTCAAGTGTTTTACACAGCGGTCGTGTTTCTCATCTTGAAGAGCACAACTTCTCCCCTTTATCCCGTTCGAAGCGAAGCCACGCGAACGCCACTCATCAACGAGGCTGCGGAGGAGTTCGCCTGTTTCCCAGATAACGAGATGAACTTTCGGCTAGTCCGCAGGTATCTCTCCAGATGATACATGGATCATTAGGGAAACTAGTCTTCCGTTTATCATCGGTTCAACCTGATAATCCGACTTGCTACTCGTTTAACCTCCTCCCTCCATGTTCGACATTATCCCCTGCTCTCCTCTTTCATCCAAGTTACTTAGCGATAAAGATACGACAACAAAGAAAATGGTGGTAGCAAAGAAACAGGAAAGATAAAAGCAAAACGAGTTGGAATGATAAGAAGAAATTGGAAAATTGAATGAATTAAGAAAAATGTAAATTGTTTAACTTTTGTGGTAATTATCATTTCGTTGTTTGTAAGTGTTGAATAAGGGTTTGATTTTTCCATGAACCTAAGAATATATGGACGTAATGTTCCGTTCGGGGTGTTGGATGACCAACTCCTTACCTATAACCACATCATAGACTCACCCTGCAGCAAACACCCTAATCTCTGTTCTATCTCCTTACTCATCCTAATGTTGGATATAATTCGAGGGAAAAGATATGGGTTAACAGTCAAAGAGTATTTATTTACGCGAGTCCACATTCGATCTCTCTTCGGTAACGACTGCCGTTGCCGATCCTGATACACGTATATATATACAAATTTTCGGGCAATATCCCTACCAAAGGTAATTAAATCAATCACAGGAGATATGTCCTGATTCGTCAATCCGTCAGAAGGTAGGGAACGGTCGATCCGCGACAACGGTTATAAGGCTATCAACAAAGACACCACGAGATCCGCCGAATTTCACCTTTACGCTAACACTAACCTTCGTACCTTTCCACCGCATCATGGCATCATCTCTTCCTGACCGTTGTCCTGACCATGTTACTCACCCTCATCACTAGGATATAAGAGCAACCAAAACACAATAGATGTCAGAATCTTGTAGTCAGTTCAAGAGTGCAGTCATTACCGTCACGAATAAGAACGTTTTAACTCTTTAAACGCGTGTTGTTAATTTCCACCATCCGGAATCCAACAAGGGTTTGACAAATTTGCCGTAATGGGGGTGTATAGCTGTCTTTTTCTAGAATACGTCACGATCGGGGTTTTCCGCCGCATACTCGATGAATACGGAAAACCATAGACATATGTTTTTGTTACTACACTGTGTATTGTTACCACAATCAACTACAAACAAAATACTATCAATTTCCATAAAAAAAGAAAAAGAACACATAGCTCCTTAACACGCCTGGAATATCTATCAAAGAATCCCGTTTCTCATTAATCCGTCCGATACTGTAAGAGTTAAACCAACCCTTGCCGACAGTGTCCGGGATCGTTCGAATCCCTGAGGAATCATCGTCTGGCACGTGAACGTTTTCTTACCGACCGAAAGGATTAATCACATGTCAGGAGCAGAGTTGGCGAGTCTGATTTTTTCGCGGCTGCCGAGAATAATTGACCACCAGTCTGGCCAGTGTTTTATTCCAGACGAAATTTCTTAACACGTTGACTGCCACAGTGAAAACGGACGTGTGTAGTCAGACACGTTGAAATCCTAATTATTAACAATACAATCAACTAATTTTCAAATTTAACTTTTCAAATCGACAGCTAGCATTATTAGCTTAACGTTAACGCTATCCGTGGTTTATTTTATCGTTTCTATTGGTAATTATTTGATTGTACAAAATTTCGGGTGCCGGTCACCGGTGATCCCCGTGGCAGCTAACGCGTTAAGAGTTTAATCAACTAATTTTCAAATTTAACTTTTCAAATCGATAGCTAGCATTATTAGTTTAACGTTAACGCTATCCGTGGTTTGTTTTATCATTTCTGTTGGTAATTTTTTGATTGTAAAAAATTTCAGGTGCCGGTCACCGGTGACCCCCGTGGCAGCCAACGTGTTAACCCTATGCACTATCATTTTCCTGACAGGTGCGTCAGTCAGAGCTAAATATTTATTATTTCAGCGGTAAAACAAAGCAATGAAATATGAATCATTACATATACTTCGTGCTTGGCAAACATTAACTGTGTAAATTTTAATCAGAATTAACCCTTTCAAACGTTCGTAGCTTTCGACAGTTGGTTTTCTTTCGTTCTTCAGGCTGGAAGAACGTTGAAAAACACGGAGGATCGAGTCACAGGTCGTTGGGATCGTCGTGAAGTTTCTCGGAGTTGGCTGGCTCGGTCGACTAAATTTAACAGAATGTTCATAAAGGAAGGAAAGCGTGAACGAGGAAGAAGGAAACTTTTCTGTCCGACTTGAATATTCACGCTCGAGTTGTCAGCCACTGTCCTCTATTTCTTCCAGAATTATTTCCCATTTTTCTTTTTCCTTCGACGAACTCGTATCGAAAGAAACAATGGAATTGAAATTAAAACGAGAGGAACTTGGTGCGAATGGAATTTAAATTTTTAACTCTCTTCAAGGATTATCAGTTTTGGAAATTTTTCTGATCTTTTTAAGGGGTTTTGGGAATTTTTATTTTTACCTCTCTCCATGGTCCGTTATCCAAAGATTATATAACCTATCATAGTTTTAGAAATTTTTCTAATTTTAATCGACTTCGTTAATCTACCATAGTTTTGAAAATTTTCTGACCTTTTTAAGGGATTTTGGGAATTTTGTATCTTTAGTTCTCTCCATGGTCCGTTGTCCAAGGATTATATAACCTACCATAGTTTTGAAAAAATTTTTTGATCTTTTTAAGAGGTTTTTGGAATTTAAATTTTTAGCTTTCTCCATGGTCCGTCATTCAGGGTTTAGGGTAATTTCTATAACCCGCCTAACCTATCCACTGATCAAGCTGCCAAAATATTAATTCAATATTAACATCAGTTCAATATTAACCTTGTACACTCGAAAGTCGCCTTTCAGGCGAAATATTTATTCAACGTCGTATTCTAAAATATGAAATTTGAATTAATATAGAAAATTAAGGAAGGGCGTACAAATAAACTTACTTTTCAAATATTTGTAAAACTTTTTTTCCGACATAGTGTATTTAGTTTCTGAAAGCTCAGCCGGAAATACAGATTAGACCCGATTAGATCTAGAAACGCTTCGAGTGCAAAGAGTTAATACTATACTCAATATTAATTCAATTTTATATCAGAAGTACTTTCCAGAAACAGACGAAATTCTTTAAACGTATGCTGTAAAGGCACAAGCAGAGATAAGAGAATCGAAAGATGGGAAAATAATCGGATTCGAACACGCTCGTTATCGTCGTTATTTACCAAATTTCCATCGGGATTGAAAATACGAGCACAAGTGGTTGTGCCCCTTGTAATATTGCATTTTGAAGGAGGTAACGTCCCGTCGAGTAGACGCAATTTGCCTTAACGATCGTCAGATATTTCCCCGGCTCGAAAAGCTCGAAATCTTGGCCAACAACGACGCTACGAGATCTTATATTAGATGAAACGTTTCGTTTCGCTCGAGATTCGACTTGCACCGCTTTAATAACGATTCTTTCATTAGGTTTCATTAGATTGGTGTACGCGATCGTCTACGAAGAACGTGCACCGTCTGCTCCGACCAGGGATTTACAAGAAAATGTATAACGGTGATATTAGGTAGTTTTGTAATTCTTGTAGAAATCGAAATACTGATAGAATAATCTGCTAAACTTGAAGTATATTAAAATTACGAATTTCAAGGTACATATACTGAAATTAGGTATATTACAATTATTAACAATCTTTAGTGGTATATCATAACTAATAAACGAAATTTTAACTGAATATATTAAATATCTTTATACTTTTAAATATAATTACCTAAATGTTTTATATTTTTATTACGTATTTAGAGAATGAATTCATTAAGGTTAAAGTTAGGGTCATATTTAAAATATAGCCTAACCTAATTAATTTGTTAAATATTATACTTTGAAATTGTGAAGCATTTAAGAGTTGGGGCTAGGATTAGAATCAGTCAATATTTAAAATATAACCCAACCTAATTAATTTTTAGAAAAATTTTGCTTTGAAATATAAAATATTATGAATTGGAGTTGGAGTTAGGGGTAGGATTAAGATAAATAATTTTTGAAACATTAAACTTTGAAATATAAAGCTTTTAAGAATTAGGGGTAGGGTTAGGGTTAGGCAATATTTAAAATATAACCTAACCTAATTAATTTTTTAAATATTATACTTTGAAATATAAAATATTATGAATTGGGGTTAGAGTTAGGGGTAGGATTAAGATAAATAAATTTTTAAATATTATACTTTGAAATATAAAGCTTTTAAGGGTTAGGGTTAGGGGTTAGCATCGGGCCATATTTTAAATATAACCTAACCTAATAAATTTTTTAAATATCATCTTTTTAAATAATAGGTATTTACGATTAAGATTAGATCGTATTTGTAAACATAACGTAACTTTAATTAATTCTAGAAATATTATATTTCTAAATGTACAATAATCAAATATTTCCCATTTAAAAATATTTAGATTTTAAAATACATATGATATTTAACGTATCTACTTAAAATCCCGTGTATCATCAATATACTACATCAATTTCTAATCGAGAATCGTTTCAAAAAATTGTTCCGAATAAAATCTTCTAAATGAAGTATATTTAGGAAATAATTTGGCGCGAAATGTCAAACGGATCACCCAGTACAGAAGCAGAAGAATTCTAATCATCTGACTTGGCAAACAAATCCCATATCACAACCAAAGCATTAAAAAAAAAAAAAAGAAAAAAAAACTAAAGACCAAAATCTCATCGATATTTCATTCCAATTTTTTTTCTTCGACAACGTTCGACAGTTTCGACAGACAGGG
This sequence comes from Stelis phaeoptera, assembly GCA_943735885.1. Lineage (NCBI taxonomy): Eukaryota > Metazoa > Arthropoda > Insecta > Hymenoptera > Megachilidae > Stelis > Stelis phaeoptera. Next base: position 21,185,781 of record OX030930.1, read on the forward strand.
TTTCTCGTAAACGATGGAATCGATCTTTCATCAATGACCAGGACTCCGTTGGCAATTATTCCCGGCGAAGTTACATGTTTCCGGCAATTTTCGTCGGCCAGGTACATCGTCTCCATTCGAGAAAAGGGGCTTGACTTTAGCTTTATTGAACATGAGCGCGAATCACCGTTTATTTAAATATACAGTGGCGTGCAAAAGCTTGGGAACACCCGTTAACTTTCGGTTACTACAACGAACGATAACTTGATAAATGTATTGAAATCGATAAATAATGGGTATTTCAAAAACGAAATTTTGGGATATAGTTTTGGAAACTTAGAAATTTGGAAATTTGTGGATACAGTTCTGGAAACTTAGAAATCTAGAGATACAGAATAGTTTTGGAAATTTGGAAATGTGAAAATTTGGGGTTACGATTTTAGAAATTTGGGGATATATAGTTTTGAAAACTTGGAAATCTGGAGATATAGTTTTGGAAACTTGGAAATTTGGGAGTACAGTTTTAGAAACTTGAAAATTTGGGGACATAGTTTTGAAAACTTGAAAATTTGGGGATATAATTCTGAAAATTTGGAGATATAGTTTTGGAAACTTGGAAACTTATAAATATCATAGTTTTAGAAATTTCTAAATATTATATTTTTTTTTCCAATTTGAAAATTTAGAATTACTGTATTTCTAGAAATTTGGAAATTTATCAATGTATATTTCTAAAAATATAGAAATTTTCTAATATATTTTAAGAAACAGAAATTTCGAAATACTAAATTTCCAGAAACTTACAAAATTTAGAAGCATCACTAAGATACCTTAGAAACTCCAAAATATTATATTTCAACAAACTCTAAACCCACTTCAAATCCCATTTCCACAATCCAAAAAAACCCAAAATATATCTTCAACCAACTTTTCACCTCCTCCCTAGCAAAAACATCCTCCCTAAGAACATACACATGTCCCAACTCCCAAACCTTAATCCACGCTGAAAACAATTAATCTCACCCAACAAACTGATTCCTCTATTTTCCACCCCACCCCAAGAAACAAGAAACACAAGTACATAATTTGGTTGGATTTAAACGAAGAAAAAAAAAAAAAAGTTATTCCGTTTCAAACGATGTAGGAATACTTTCATCCATGTCAGACGTGTAAATGTCTAGGTGTAGGTGTATGTACCAGAGGGTGGATGGGTTGGGCACGACGAGGATGTAGGGTCGTCGCTGTAAAAGCAACGACCGGAGCTGACCTGAATCCACGGTTGGGGCGGCCGATGAAAAGGGAGCAACAAAAGCGAGGCAAGGGACGAGGACGAGAGTGAAAATACGGAAAATAGGCCGTTGTACGGGGCCACCACCTTGTGGAACCGTCGATTTCGCGGAACGTCGATTCCCTGAGACTCTACCTGACGAACACCATTCCTCGACAATCTGTAACTTTCATCCGGCCTGCCGCCGACTAACTACTACCCCCTTTTTCTTCCTATGCCTCTTCGTCTTCTTCCCGACACACTCGCGCACAGACACGAGTCTCTTCAGGCTCGTTAAGCTCGCTTTCGATACGTTTCTTGACCCCCTTTTTCATTTTTATATATCAAAAGTGTTTGAATATTTTTGGTAGAATTCTTTTGAGTTAAATTTCTAAATCGCACAAAGATTTGCAATTGGAAAACCAGCTCGATGGTTTGTTGTTCTTTCGATTAGGTTTTCCTCGAAAACCCAAGTACCGAAATTAATTTTACTATTAGTCTCTTATTCTGATAAAGAGAGATGCTGTATTTTTTTCCGACCGAATCACTGCTAGATATTCTACAACGGTCCTATTAACCCTCGGTCCCAAATCGAGTATTGGTATAAATTAATTATTAAGAATATAATCAAGTCATTTTCAAATTTAACCTTTCAAATCGATAGCTAGCATTATTAGCTTAATGATAACGTTATCCGTGGTTTGTTTCGTCGTTTCTTTTGTTAATTATTTGATTGTACAAAATGTCGGGTGCCGGTCATCGGTGACCCTCGTGGCAGCCAACGTGTTAAGCATTTGGATCAGTTTTACCGTTTCCAACACAAAACTTAATGTTGGTTCTTTGCTCTTTATTCATGTTTCGACGAATGTATATCAACTACTGTCACTTAAATGTGTGTATCTTGACTTCCAGCGAAACAAAATGTCATGAAACCTTCAGAGGTTAATAACAACTGACAACAAATCATAAAGCAATTATTTTTGGGACAGAGAATGTATATATCTCAAGCACCGTAATCTAATATAAGCTACTATCATGCTTATTAAAATTTAAAGATCTGGATGAATATTTATACATATATGATATGTTTAAATAAATAAAAACACCAACAGTGAAATATCAAAAATTATAGCGGCCTCCTTTGTTACTGCCTAATTTAAATGTGACCTCTAATGGTAAAAAAGGTTTCCCACCTCTGTACTATCCTATCTGTATTATCTTACTTATTATTAATGCGACCACGATATAATAAACAATAAATAAAAATAAAGCTAAAAAATAGAATTCCCGATTTAATTATAAAAAAAAGTATGACGAGATGTTAGCACGATCTTAACGATGAAATTTAATGCGAACGATAACAGTATTCGTTTGATCTGACCGGTTTGATAGAGAATAATTATTTCGAGAGATAGGTGGCCGATGACGATAACAACGAGGGGGAGGAGGTGAGGGTAGATTGGGGTAGGTAACGATGATTCTTGGGGCTGGAAATAATTATCCGCGACCCGTGTTGAAATGGACAAATGGTTCATCGAGAATGGAAACTCTCGAGTATCCCGCAGAGTCGTTCACTTAATTGGAGCACATATTAATTACCCAATTTCCATCCAGGATTATATCGTTCCAGTTCGCTGCCTTTTCATTCCCACTTCTATTATTTCCTTCGAATTCGATCCTCGAATCAGTGTGTACCCCTCGTGATATCCTATCGGCTAAAACGGTCGCCAGGACAAGGGAAATCGTCGTAACGACGAAACTGAATGAAACAAAGTGAAATACAACGATATTCTCAATATGAGTGACACAATCATACCACCTCGTGACAAAGTGAGACAGAAAGACTCCCTTTTAGCCGATAAGACCAGTTCAGTACTGTGCGTTGCTGGAAAGAAGTTCTATTTGACTGTATCAACGTAATCGCATCGATACGCGCTGTCATTTATCTAAGGCCATTTGTCCACGAAGAGTCGCTTGCTCTACGGCACTGTACGCTTTCTTGCAGCGGGCAATGGAAAGTAATGGAAGACGTCGTCTCTAATACGCGTCTATGACGCGACGCTCCGTGGACAGACGGCCTAAGCCGGGCATGGGGCCGAGAACACTTTGGGAGCGGCAGTTTTGTAAGATTTATTAGGGAATAATAGCTTGTACTAGGGGGCAGGGGTCGGCAACCTTTCTGGAGTTAACACTCATGTCAGCCGACCGCACGCGCTACAGAGACCTGTACAGTTTCCACTTGCGCATTTTTCTGAAGTAGCACGGACTGAAGTTCGCTATTTGAAATCAAAAACGTCCGAAAATTATTTATGTGGTAACAATTTCGTTCAACGATTTCACATATTGCTTGTACAAAATTCGAAATTAAAAAAGAAGAAGAACAGAAATGAGAAAAGAGAAAGAAGTGTTCCTCAGGTTAAAGTGGGAGATCTACCCGATCGGTCGGCCAAGTGTTAAGAGCCATTTTTTCCCCCGATGTGATAAATTATTTTTTTTAAGAGATAAGTACATACATCGGTAATATGTATTAGAACTAATAACATAACCGTTATCTGCTGTGAAACATTTCATTTATATTAAAGATTTTTCACAGTACGCACATGTATCAAAATACTTCTTTTCTTCAATTTTTAGCCGTGTTCCACAAATCCCCAAACTTTCAAAAAATTCAACAATCCCATCTTTCGGGAAAACAGGCAAAATTTTTGGAACCGTTTCGTATTTTGACAAACTTATTGAACCAAAAGTTGTAGTTTTAAACGTACTACAGATTATATATATTCCGATGCGCAAAAATATACTTTTTATAGTATTTTTGTCCCAAGAAAAAAACCTGTAGCATAACTCTCCAAGTTCCCTTACTATTAACCGTTTGAGTCCCAGAGGGTATTGAAAAAGCACTGTCGAAGAATCCCAAGCAGCGCAACCGCGCTTTCTCTAAATGAGTACGAAAAGACCCAAACAGCGCGATGACGCTTGTTTTATTTTATGTCGAGAAAGGAGCTGTGTGATGTGTTCTTGCGTCAGTAAATCTGAGGGCACGACTTCGACAAAATCGGTAACGCACCGTCAGTTGTCCACAATGCTCGAATTGTGCTGGGTTTTCTCGACATAAAATCTCAACAGCGCGATCGCGCTGCTTGGGACTCAAACGGTTAAACTATTCAGGAGCCACAAGTATGATTCTACCGAGCCGCAGGTTGCCGACCCCTGTACTAGGGGTCTACGAGAACCCAAATGTGTCCGATTGGGCCGGTAAAATTCAGGTGGACTCGGACGGGTACTCGACACATACATATAGTCGGGTAGCCCGATTCTTTCGTTACATCGGCAAAAATCGGGCGTAAATCACTAAAATCATCATTTTCTGCATAAAAATGATTTTATACCAAACTTGAACAAGCTTGCCAAATACTTGGCCGTCTAATTTGAAAAATCGTCTTACTTCTGTCATTTTAGATGGAAAGGATTGATCCTTCGATTCTATTATTAATTGTTTATTTTCAACCGCGTATTTTCGATTAACGGAACACTGGTTTCGAGCAGATGAAATTTAACAGAGTAGCCGGGGATAGGGTTTGATGAAATTATGCCGGGTGATTGCTGGTGAACGATCCCCTTGAAGCAACCTCTGGTGGTCAAGAAAACCGAACGCGGTAGCAAAGTTTAGCAAACAACCACGGCTTCAACATCGATTACCACTTTACGCAGCCAGACTGAACTACTACCTCGATGATGCTTATTCGTTTGGTACACAGACTTTGGTTAAACGACACACGAACGTGGACTGGGTATGTAGGAACAAGGGTGTTGGTCAACATTCGACGAACAACCCTTTGTTTTTCCTTCCATTGAAAATCTTTCAGTTTCAAGAATTTCGTAGTGAATAGGTAAATAATAAGGCAATGAGACAAATATTGTAATTTAAAATTTTCTAGTCATCGAATCAAATATTTACATTTAACACGTTCCGTGCCAAGCCCTTTTTTTGTCTGACTTGTCGTTCGGGCCATTCGATATTTCGACTAAAGATTGATATATTGTCACACAATAATATTTCATTATATCATCATTCGATAAGCAGTTATATATCTTGTTTAGAGCCGTTATCACGTCGTGTACCACCGATGGTACACGTGGCACGGAACGTGAGAAAATTAAGGAAAATTGAAATATTATAATAATTAAAAAAAAAAATTCTATAACTCGAATTTTCTACGCTTCAGACAAAGATAATTGAAATATAGATATTAATGTCTACAGTTTTTCTTTTTTTAATATTTATATTTAAACGCCTTTCTCTCATCGATGGTTATTCGTTACGACAATCGGCGATTTTGTATTAAAAACGATTACGAAAACATTATATAAATTATTTTCACAACACTTTAAGCTTTGAATTGATATATCGTAAGTGGTGTCTCGAAATATTTTTCTGTCATGAAATTACGTTCGACTATCTAATATCTAATATCTACGGTCCCCTCTACGCTAAACCCAATTTGACCCAAAAAAAAACTCCCTCCGCGTTTGGATCGTAATTTCTTGTAAAATATTCCTAGCCACGTCTTTTCTTATCACACACCATGATATCGGTGTCGTAAAAGTTTCACCATGAACGTGGGTAAGAAGACCCAACCGAGGATCACGTTTCGGGACATCATCGAAATTCTTCTTCGACGAATCGGACTTTGGGTATCGAATAAAATCGATCCGAAGTATCGTCGTGTTCAGAGTTATCAGGGAAAAAACATTCTAACAGTGGTGTGGGGAAAAATAGTATACTTAACACTAGGAACTATCAAACTTATCGAAATGACTTATTGCTTCAGATTTTTTATTTTAATTTAGAAAATTGATTAAAACGTTTCTGTCGAGTTATAAAGAATTATTGTATACGTAGGTTTACATTTTATATCGTAATCATTTTGCTTTCTAATTTATTTTTAACTCTGAAGTTAGGGTACATTGAACGCCGGTAGTTCCTTGCATACCGCGCACATTCGGTAAATTGGATACCGATGTAAAATTTTATTAACATCGTTGCAGTAGTTTCTGACTTAAAACGTGATTAAAGTTTTGGGTGCCAATCAAAGTAAGAACTTGCATGAAGTCAATGGAGATCCTCAATAGCAGATCCAGCATTCAAAATACTCTTCTTTCAAAAACTGAATTTTTGACGTTACCAGTATAGTAAGATACAGGGTTTCGTCTTCTACCCAAAAGTTACTAGGAAGGATAGTTAACCTTCCGACTTATTAATTACTAAATACTGAGTCATAAAATTATTAAACCACCGATTTAGTAAGGTACTAAAGGAAATTTTAATTTGAAAAATTATTGAAGCCTAGACGTGACAATTAATAAAATACTAATTAAAAATTATTGGGCTATAAAATCACTAAATTATTAAGGAAAATTTTAATTTGTAAAAATTACCGATTTCACAGTTACTAATTTAGTAAAGGATAGACACGATAATTAACGTAGCCTATCGTCCATCAATAAATTACCAAGTTACTAAATTAAACAACTCATTTTGAAATAGTTACCAAGCCTAACCTTGGTTCACTGTCAATTGGTTTCCTTCCCCTATATCGCCAATTTCCCTAAGGAAGCCTAACTTTCTCAGCACCGTGCGAGACAATCAAATTTCCCAATTTGAAAATATTAGAATTTTTTATCCTAATTTCAAATATTCGAATTCCACGTAACAAAATTTCTTTAAATTTTAATTAATTCCAACTAACCTTAATCAATATCGTTTCCATTCGTGAATCACAATTTTGCCCAAATTTTGTCCAAACTCAACACGATGATCCTCGAATCGCAAAAATTCAATTCTTCCAAATAATCTACCTTTTAAGTAGCCAAAGTCTTCGTCGAAAAGCTCCTAAGAAGGATCGAAAGGAGATGGATTTTCACGCTTCGATCGTGGGTCGAGACTCGCGAAGAAGGTTACACATACTTTGGAAGTATAATACCAGGATGGTCGGTAAAATCGAGACGCGAGGCTCGTTCGACCTAATAGAGGCGTCCGCGCTTTTCAATTTGTTCGAGCAATTTCCTTTCTCCCCCACCCACCAACGAGTATCCTCTCTTGCTCGAATACGATCCTGTTGCACCCCCTCCCTCCAACCTACGTTTCCTCCATTCTGGATGAGATATTTGCGCAACATTCGACCGACCAATTTCTTCGATTCTCTTTTTTCTTTTTACGAGAATTTTCATGTAACCCTTTTCACGAATACGAAGCCGTAAATGGGAGCACGGTCGAAATTTGGAAATATGATCTTAGCCAGCTGGTATTTTGCTGGTGTAAGCATTTAACGTTGTTGATTATTATTATTATGGACTCAAGTTTAAAAGAAGAGATTAAAGTTACATTATTTTTGAAATAACACATTGTTAACGCGTTGACGTAGTTACTTGGGATTGTAAATGCAAATTCCTATATTATTAGGAAAATTTCTTAGAAAAAATAATAATTTTATTCTGTAAGTTTGAAATCTTCATCAAACTCTCTGATGATCAAATAATTAGTAAAAAGGAAAAAATTGCTTTTGTCGTCTGCCACGTGTTAAATTAATAATCAACTGATTTGGAGGGGAATAATTTTCAATCGAGAAGGGCGACAAATTTGACATAAGAAATATTTAAATCCTTCCCCACAAGTAAACTTAATACATACGTTGAGCGCGACGTCGGTCCTCGGGGACTGACAGCAGACTTTGCGTTTGGAAATTTCCAAATATCAAATTTCTAAACTTTAAGTTTCCAAAGTTCAAATTTCGAACTTTGAAATCTCAATTTTTGAAATTAATAAATTTTAAATTTCCAAATTTCGAACCTCTAAATCTGAAATTTCTAAATTTCAAATTTCCAAATTTCGAATTTGAAATTTCTAAATTTCAAATTTCCAACTTTTCAAATCTGAAATTTCAAATTTCCAAATTTCGAATTTTTAAATCTGAAATTTCTAAATTTCAAATTTCCAAATATCAGATTTCTAAATTTCAAATTTCCAAATTTCCAAATTACAAACTTTCAAATTTCAAATTTCCAAATATCAGGTTTCTAAATTTCCAAATTTCGAACTTTCAAATCTCAAATTTCTAAATTTTAAATTTCCAAATCTGAAATTTCTAACTTAAATTTCCAAATTTCTAAATTTCAAATTTCCAAATTACAAACTTTCAAATTTCAAATTTCCAAATATCAGGTTTCTAAATTTCCAAATTTCGAACTTTCAAATCTCAAATTTCTACATTTTAAATTTCCAAAGTTCAAACTTCGTTTTGGCGACGTCGCGTCGCGTCGGTGCGTGAGACCGGCAGTGTCAAGGTTAAACAAAAAAAGGTGATATAACATAATATATAATATAAATGAGCGTTCGCCGTCAAGTGCTCGCTTGCTGCCGGCTGAACGAAAAGGACAGTAAAATCGGCGCTGCGCTCAACGTGTTAATGAAGTTTCGGGATTGGATGTAATTTTTTAATTTTTAATTATTTCTAGTTATGATAAATGTTTCTCAAATAATAAATAAATAATCAAAATTGGTTTGGACAATATTAACATATTAATTTGAATTTTAGATTTATTATTTTTATATATTGTTTGATTAATTTCGCGGTATTTCGTACAAGTAGAGTTGAGTGATTTATTTTAATATGAATATCTTCCGGAAAGGGAAGAATACTCGCATTAGTTATGGAATGGCTTGATATATAGATTCCGATAAAACGTCGACTAGAACCGGTATTCAGTATAAAAATGTGCATATATTTGCATATATAGTAAACTTAGAGTAGTTTACTTGCTTTCAATAATAAAAAATTATTTCTGCACAATTACGTACGGTTATGGATAAAATTTTGGTAAAATTAAATTTTAACGAGTTAAAATAAATTGTGTATATTATATTTCGACGAATCAACGCTGTAATACTAAATATTATAAATTAATTAATTAAGCTTGCAAAATTGATATTAAACAACTATTGTAAAATATTAATAATTAATTAAGCTTACAAATTAATATTACAAGATTATTGTAAAATATTAATTAGTTCGGCTTGAAAATTAATATTGCCTGATTATTAGCAAAAACTGGTTAATTACGATCGTGAATTAATACTACAAAGAGGACTTACCGTAGGCTGCGTCGTCGCGCGAACTTCCGGAAATACCGCTATTGGACGGTAACCTGTAACAATAGAAATTTTTTTTATTCATTGTCAGTATCATTATAAAAATAACAGGAACGTCGGTTTTCTGTATGTTCAATTCAGTCTAACGTATTGTGTGCCTTTTTATTCGGTAAGTACACCGAATTTGACCTCATTTTGTTCTGCTTTCACTGTTTTCACAGGACGCTGACCTGATTAATCATTGACCCTCTTTTTTTACTCTCTCGGCTTCGGTTAGAATTTTGTTCTGTTTCATTTTCTATATTCTATATATTAATCCTGTATTCTTTTCGTTCCATATTTACATCTTTATTTATTATTATATCAGAAGTATGCTACTTGAGGTTTGCATTAACATTCTACTTTGTTAACAAAATTCTATACTATTTTATTACACAGCTCTAACGCTATTTATTTTATCCTACTCAAAAACCTCATCATAATTTATTCGAAAATACCGTACACATATATACACTACATTTAATTATAGAAATTTATGAAAAAATACCATAACACCCCCTCGGGATTCGAACCCTGACCCTCAGCGTGAGAAGCAACTACCCTACTCCCTACCCTAACATCGTCTATCAAATTTCAATCTTCTAAAATCCCTGTTTACTTTCAATTCAGAGATCCCAATCTTATACTATCTTATTTTGTAACATGTATTATTCATTATTTCCATTACACGACTATTTAACCTGATATACCTATTCTACTTTCCATATTAAATATTAAGGAATATTTATTACTTAATCTTCCAACATTTCGTTCGTAAACAAAAAATTGGTTCATTTTCAAACGTAACAAAAGTGATTGATTCAATTTTTTTGAAAATAAACATTTCACATCGATCTACATATATGTATACATCTTCGTAACACGGATATCTGTAAACATTTCTAAGCATTTCTTTTTTGAAAGGGTAGGAAACAATTGAGCTTCATAAACATTTAGGTATGTACATTTAAACATTATATTCGATGAGTACAACAAAAATTGTTTCCTCACAAAATTATAAAATACGGTAGATTCATCAGCCGATTCCCGGAGCGCCTTGCCACTGCAGTCTCCAATTGTCGGGAAAGCTTCCGGTCGTAATTCATATCCGAAATGAAAAAATCCAAATGGTTTTTAATTCTCATATATTTCTCTTCCGGGCGAACCAAGAAAAAGCAGGGGAAAAAAAGAGCGAAATTATAATTTTTTTACAAGAAGAATGTCTGTTTTCTAAAAACAACATTTGACTTTAACGTGCTACAAAGATTATTTAAAAAGAATTCTTTATAAAATGTTCGAATACTGTTTCATCCGTACTGTACAGGCGTAAATATTTGTATTCGCAGCGCGGAGAATCTTCGAGGATCGAGGATTTGTCGTAACCGGAACAAATAACAGGGATAAAGTCGCGCAAGAACGTAACCGCCATAAGATGATTTACGTTTTGTTGGTGAAACAAACCGCGTAACGATGATGTTCGTGCCGTGTTACGATCGCAATTTCACCGTCCATTACCCCTTGTATACGCGATGCATCCCCTCGTGATGCGGGGCTTTATTAAAGATCGATACAGAAATAAAGCTCCGACAACTTTTTTCAGCCTGCTTTATAATTTTTCTCTGTTTTTTTTTTCTTTTTTCTTTCTTTTATGTGAGAGTTTAAAGTCGCATCAACTGCAAGGATTATTAGCGACTGAGCTAAAAGTTGAGGGACGTTAGGGTAAGGTGCTTGGATGCTGCGTAGTTAAGGATATTTTCATAGTTTCTTTAGTATTCCGGTGGTGTCACAAAAATTGATCACTGCTTCCTGGTACGATGTTGATGTGGCTAGTCTCCTGGGGTTGGTCGTAATATTTAGTTTTTTCCTTTCGTTGTTGGCGTGGTCGGTGGTCAGGTTTGTGTTGCATGTTTCGCAGGTACTGAGGGGGGCGGTTGTTCAGGAGGTGTGAGTGTGATAATTTACTATGGTCGATTCTGATTCACGTTTATATATACAGTCCCTGGTCGTCGAATTAGGACCACTAGAAATTTTCAACATTTTTCACGTTTTCCGTCAAATTAAAAGGCCTGTTCAAATTGTAAGGATATAATTTATAAGCTACTAGCTATTAAGGGGTTAGTATGGATTTATTTTCGCAAAATTTTTAGTTTTTAAAAATCTAGAAAATGAAGTTTCTGAAGAAGCTGAAGGAATAATGTATGGACCAGGCATCGCTGATTGAGGGTAAGAGGCTTTTTTTTAAGTTTTATGTACAGTTTTATGGAAAAAAAAACTTTAAACACGTTCTTTTCAAAACAACGTTTTACGACCTTATCGACATGATTTTGAAAAAACTATTGCACCAATTGGGCTGAAATTTCGAGGGATTATTCTGTGCATGTATACTTTTCGTTCGTACCTCGAGTGCAAATATTCATTAACATTTAATCCCGTATTTAAACAATTTCAGTTGCAAGAAAAGATCGAAATATTCATAAGCACGCCATTTTGTTTTTTCTTATCTGCAGTGAAAGTTTTAGGTAGGGACCACAATTACATCTCCACTTTATAGTAAAATACTCGGTTTTTTGTTTTCAAATGCTCCAAACTCCAAATTTCGTGTCGACAAGGTGAAAACAGGGCTAACTTCAGACCAGCCAGATCACCAAGATAAATATATTACATATACAAAAAAAAAATTTTTTCGTTTACTTTCAAACCTCTACTTTTATGTATAAAAATATAAAAATATAAAAATAGATTTTACTAGGAGAAAAAAATTCTTGAAAATATACGTGCAATAAATCCATATTGACCCCTTAACATATGTTAATATCTTGTATTTCCGCCCCTTGCTTTGATGACAGCTTGTATCCTTTCCGGCATGCTTTGTATCTTCATTATTTTCCAAAATATCTGTAATTCTTCTTTTCTACTCAGATAACGTGGTACTTAGAGAATTGTAAACTAGTCTTTTGAGTAGGCTCCAGACATTTTCTATGACATTCAAGTCGGGAGATACTCGCACGGCCTTTAATCGCTCGTCACCCACACAATTTGATTATTATCACGATACTAACAAATCAATCGCTACGCATACATCGTTATCAACATATTTAGTAATAGTTTGAATGACCTAACACAATGTTCCATACATGATGTAATGTTATAGCCATAAAAGTGAAATTTTCTTACGTGGTCCTAATTCGATGACCAGGGACTGTAATTTTGTTTATCCGTGTTACGGTGTTTCGCTGAAATTTTCCTCGATCAACATTTTATCACGGATTATATTCTCTTCGGGTAAATCGTACGTTGAAACGCGTGTAAAACGAGATAGATCTACGAATGTACATACAGTGTCAAACATAGCATTTTCTAGAGAAAGTGCTGATATGGGTGGGGGGGGGGGGGGGGGGGAGGAAAGTCTTATTATTCGTTCCGATATTCAAAAATTACATACGGTTTAAACATCTCGATTGGATCTGGGTTGTATTAAATTACTAATTAGTAATATTACTCGTTATTACTAATATTATTAATAGCAGGGAGCTGACAGGATTTAGTTAAATATGACCAGTATTTGGTACGGTATTAAGAATATTAGATAAAATAATACAAGACGGATGGATATTACATCTTTAGGAACTAAAAAATTTCGAGATATTTTTAGAAACTCTGTAACTTTCTGAAAAATAAAAACTTACAAACAAAAAAGAAAAAAATGAAATATTCCTGGTCTCGAGTTTCGTAAAATCCCTCCATCATCCCCGGAAAAGTGGAATAAGGGAAGAAAAATAATAAAGTCGAAATACGTGTGCTCGAAATCTGACACACGACGCATCTTTATCCCCCGATCAACGGGCTGAAAGCTTGTATTTATTGCACGAAAGAACGAAAGAAAGAAAGAAAGAAGGATGGTTCGAAATCAAATTCTTCATCTCCTCGAAGCAGATTTTATATTCAAGAACATGCATGCACAGTCTATTCGGCCTAATACGGGGTGTGCCAAGACTGCGTAAGATCGTTGGAGGATCGATATTTTTCATTTTCTTTTACAACACCTTCCCGACGAAAGGATTGCTTGGGCCCCTGTATTCTTTACAGGTGTCGGATACACGAATTGAAAAAGGTGAACAGTCGAAATTGCTCGATTCTTAAAAATATTAGTACATATTTCGTTTCTTAACGCTTTATTTATCGGAAGCCTATCAATAAGCTTTTCGATACCATCGATTCGTCTATAATTCAATTGAAACAATAAAAAAAGCGTTAATTATATCACGACTAACTCCAAATTTACAAATACTTATTTTATTAATGTTAATTATTAATTTAATGTAAACTTCCCCACCCTAAAAAAAAAACGTTTGAAATTGCAATATGAAATAATAAAAAAATTCAAATTTAAAGTTCAAATGTAACTCAAAATAACATCGTGATCCGATTAGGGTTATAGGTGATAAATATGTGTAAATGCGCCACGTATAGAATATTCGATTGTATAATAAAGCTAACAATACAAGGATTAAAAGTGTGTTTCATCTACTCAGTTTTTCCTGCATCCACAAATACACCTAACGTACTCGAACGGAGATTTCGAAGTTATTGACATCTCTTTGAGAGTATAATCGTGGCGAGACAAAAGTGGGGAGTTGCTTTTCAGAAAAGGCATTAAAATCTTTGTACAATCGTCCAGGATCGTGCGAACGTGTATACTGTAAAACCCTCGACTCGGTTGCTTACCTCTTAACACGTTAAGAGGAGCCATTAGTCGTGGCTGTTCTTTGCTAAATCAATGCGGAGACTCGTCGGTGTGCACCACTCGAAAACTTCTGCATACTCGGTTCGTTCACAATGTGTATAGTAATTATTTCCGTATCGGTTCAATGAATCTTATTAACCGGTTATACGACATTAACCCTTCGAAACTGATATTAGTATTCATGCAAGTTAAAGTGTACTGGGTAAACTTTGATTTATAAAATTGCCTCGAAACTTAATTGAAGATATAGCTATATGGAGTAGCCAGATAACTAAAATACAAGGCAATCATGTTATTTCTTGACATTCTGAAATTTCCGAATAATATTTTTGGGAGCTTAGAAATTTCTAAATATTATATTTTTAGAAACTCGGGGAATTTCAAATAATATTTGCAGAAGCTTGGAAATTTTCAAATATTATATTTTTAGAAACTCGGAAATTTCCGAATAATATTTTTAGAAACTTGGAAAGTTCCAAATAATATTTTTAGGAGCTTGGAAATTTTCAAATATTATATTTTTAGAATCTCTGAGAGTTGCAAATAATATTTTTAGAAGCTTGGAAATTTCAAAATATTGTATTTTTAGAAATTCTGAAAGTTGCAAATAATATCTTTAGGAGCATGGAAATTTCGAAATATTATATTTTTAGAAACTCCGAAATTTCCAAATATTTTTAGGAGCTTGGAAATTTCGAAATATTTTTTTTTTTTTTTTTTTTTTAGAAATTCTGAAAGTTACAAACAATCATATGCTAATACTGTACAGCAAATAAATCTGTAATATGATTTGAAAGATTTAATAAAAAAAAAAATATATATATACATATATTTTTAGGAGCTTGCAAATTTCCAAATATCATATTTTCAGACATTCTAAAATGCCCATACAATATCTTTAGAAACATAGAAATTTCCAAATATCAAATTTTCAAAAATTCTGAAAGTTCCAAACAATACTTTAAAAAATTTAAAAACTTTAAATTACTAAATTACAAAATTACTAACTTAATTACTAAATCACCAGTATTATCGTTTCCTTCTCATAATTATACAATAAATATCACAACTCAACCACCATCGAAATCATAAATATGTCTGAAATTAATACCACAGAAAAATAGAAATAAATAGAATATTAGTCGTTGGAAACGTTGCATCGGAAGAGTTAATTATTAAGATCATCATAAAAATAATACTTAAACTTTACTCGACATTATTTATTCAAATCTCCGCGACACAACGGTTAAAGTTTAACAATGAAACTTCTCCGTCCGTAATTAGCTAAAAATTTGCTACGCGACGAGGAACCCCCCCCCCCCCCCCCCCCGCGACTTTTGCCGGTTTTAACGTCGTTTGAAAAGAATTAACAAGCCTCCCGTTTCTTTCATCCGAAACGCCTTTTCACGCGAGAAATACTGACTGTGAAATTTCACAAAGCGTGTCGGAAATAAGGTGACCGGTGTACGCGTTGTACCCGTTTAATTAATTGAATGTTAGATTCGTTTCGCGTAAAATATCTCGAACGACTCTCTTCATTTTTCATCTACGTGAAACGGTGATTTCGATGTTTTATGCACGAAACATTGAGTCGCGTAAGGGTGGATGGAAAATATACTGATCGAATTGAGTAACTTCCTCTTTTTCGAAGTCGGTTAAAAAGAACGCAGAAGTATATCCTCATGATGGAAAGAAATGGAGGAACGTGGCTTTTATTTTGGAATTCTATTTGACGAGAAAACGATATTCTACGCACAGATCAAGAATCGACGAGATAAAATGTAGAATTTACTTTCCACTCGATTCTGATTAAAACCCATGAGTAAAAGTGAAATTTCTTTTGGTTTGAAAACAAATTCCATGTGAAATAATACAACATTGATTTCGGCTCATTTTCGAGATATAAATATGTATAAACATTTCTCACGAGAAAAATAAGAAAAAAAAATTTATTAATACTAGGAATGTTATTAGTATTTTATTAATGTTATGATATCGGTAAACAAAAATTGTATACGAAGAGCACTATCGATCGTAGAAATCTGATTGAAAATTAACTTTCATGTAGGTCAACTTTCGCAAAGAAATTATCTGTAATTTGGTATACATACTTGTGAAGAAAAAAAAAGAAGGAATTGTGTATTTATTATTTCATTTAAAAGCTATCGATACAGATCATCAAGCTACGTGTTTAATATGGAAATATCATGTAGTCTGAAATTGTTGGCTGTCAGACAACCAAGCATTGACTGACCACAATCAGTCAAAACTACTGCTGAATACATACCACAACGCTGAAGCAAACGTCCGATTAGACACCTGCATTGCAAACCAAACACACCCCTCGCCGACGATAGATCGACAAAACTTTAAACAGATCTACGATACGACTTATATAGGTAGGCTCAGGTGACCCATCCCCACTATTAATAATTGCACGAGAGTGGGGGGATCGATGGAATTTTAATTATATGACTTTCATAGTTTGGAGTTTTTTTTTTTAATTCGAAAATTTTGTAAACTTAAAAATTTTGTGACTAATTTTAGAAATTTTGTGACTGTAATTATGGAAATTTCGCAACTGTAATTACAGAAATTTTGCAACTTTAAATTTAGAAATTTTGTGACTGTAATTATAGAAATTTCGCAACTTCAGATTTAGAAATTTTATAACTTTAAATTTAGAAATTTTATAACTTTAAATTTAGAAATTTTGCAACTTGAAATTTACAAATTTTACAACTAAATTTAGAAATTTTGTGACTTTAATTATAGAAATTTTACAACTTCAAATTCACAAATTTTGCAATTTTAATTTTAGAAATTTTGCAATTTTAATTATAGAAATTTTGTGACTCTAAGTATAGAAATTCTGTGACTTTAATTTCAGAAATTTTGCAATGTCAATTATAGAAATTTGGCAATTATAATTATAGAAATTTTGCAACTTTAATGGCATAAATTTCCAATTCTAACTGTAGAAATTTCCAATTGTACTTAAAAAAAAAATATCAAACTTTATAATCTGACACCATAATATTTTAGGACAACACTTTCATATAAACTTGGTAAATGAAAGGACGTTCAATCCCCTCCAACTGACCTTTCATAAAACACAAAACTAGTCTAACATATATTTTATGTCGTTAATAAATAACTTAAACTGTCAATAATCCTAAGATGAGGTCGCTGCTAAACTTAACACTATAAATAATATTTATAATCGCTAATATTTCAATTAACTGAAAGAACAGTGTTAGTTCCTAAAACACAAATGATAGTTTTATTATTCTTCCCTTATTTATGATCCCCAAAGGAGGAAAAGATTTCCTCTTTTCATTTTCTGCAACGTAGGAAAACAACTAAACTACTAAATATTCCCTTGCGAAACACGTCGGAACAAACTCAGAAAAAAAGGATCCGCCGAAAAGAAGATCGTGGCATAATTTAATTAAACCGTTGTTTTCACCAGGTCGACATGCAAACTTGGAATTCGCAATGAGATTACAGGATTTTCAGTCTCCGTACGCAAGTTCAACCCTGGCAATTATTCTTGTCGGACCATTTCCTACAAAGTTACTCTTTCTTCAGGAACGAGCACAAAAGCCATGTAAAAAAAAAACGTGAAATGAAACAGAAAGCGAAGTAAATGAAAAAGAAGAAGAAGTAGAAAACAAAAAACTTAACAACCGTATATAAGTTACTGTTAGCTACTTCAGTATTTAATTTCCTCTTCTTTATACTTGTAAAATCTTGTTTAACTTTTCTTATCGTTAAGAAAGGTAATCGAAAACCAGAATTTAAAACTTGGTCCACCGTATCGATTGCGTTTTTATTTTATTTGAAATAGTTGAAGGAACCGTGTACTGTTGATTACTGATTTTACTTTCTATTCGCAATAACCATTCGCAAGGTTTTTATTAACACGTTGACTATCACGGGGGTCACCGGTGACCGACACCTGAAATTTTTTACAATCAAATAATTAATAAAAGAAATGACGAAATAAACCACGGATAGCATTAACATTAAGCTAATAATGCTAGCTATCGAATTGAAAAGTTACATTTGAAAATTAGTTGATTGTATTGTTAATAATTAGGATTTCAGCGTGTCTGACTACACACGTCCGTTTTCACTGTGGCAGTCAACGTGTTAATTCGATCGAAAATGTTCCTTTATCACGTTGACTGCCACAGTGAAAACGGACGTGGGTAATCAGACACGCTGAAATCCTAATTATTAACAATACAATCAACTAATTTTCAAATTTAACTTTTCAATTCGATAGCCAGCATTATTAGCTTAATGTTAACGCTATCCGTGGTTTATTTGATCATTTCTGTTGGTAATTATTTGATTGTACAAAATTTCGGGTGCCGGTCACCGGTGACCCCCGTATTTTCATTATTATAACATGAGTATACCAAAAATTCTGTGTGCACTATACAGGGTGGTCCAAGCAACCTGCACACCTCTATAACTTCCAAAGTATGCGTAGCACGAAAAATTTTTGTATACAGAAGTTGCATGGTCTGAATGGGTACAGTATGTAATGTATTTATTTTTTTTATAGGTGGAAGCGTTTCGGAGATTTGAAGGTCAACAATGGAATACTATATTTTTTATACCAAAATATGGAACAATGTGGAATTCTGAGTAAAAAAGTATTGACCTTTATTACCCCTAAATCTAATACCTACCGAGTAATTTCATTTTCTTCGCGTAATATCAAGTTAGAAATTCAACATTACCACAGATTTCCGCAGGACAGCGAGATGTTTACGTGACAATGTTTATCAACAGGGCATCGTCTTGCTCACACAGCACATACTACATATTACATGTTACTAGAGGGCGTGTAGGAACCCGAATGTGTCGGGTCGGACCGGTAAAATTCGGACGGGCTCGGACGAGTACCCGTAATTTACGAGCTCTGGGGTAGCCCGATTAATTCGGGTCGGGTCGGTACAATTCGGGCAGACTCGGTCAAGTAGCCCGACTGTTTCGGGTCGTCGGCAAAAGTCAGGCGCAATTCGCTTAAAATCATCATTTTTTACATAAAAATTATTTTATAACAAACTTGCATGCAAGGATCTTTGATTTGTTTTGATTTTAACTTTTGCATATAATTAACACGCTATAGTAATAATAAGATTTTTATTTGGTTAATGGAAAAATTATAGAAGAAAATAAAAGCCTGAAGCGATCACTGAAACGATAGGAAATAATTTCGATAGAATGCTTAGTTATATAAATTCGCGGGGTATTAAATGATAAATTACGGTGAAACGAAACTATCAGATCTTTAATTTGGAAACAAACTTACTGGTAGACTAGAAGACCTATGTTTACGAGATTAATTGTAAGAGCCTCGTGTTTATTTTAATCTTATCTGCAATTTCCAAGCTAACAGCAATGATAAGGTTCAATTGGTAAGTGTAAAGACCCAGATGTGATTTTTCATAGGACCAGGCAAGATTAGTTTCATTCAACCGATTTTCCTCGCACCAGGATATATCCTGTAGGATTTGGAGAATTTAACGACACAACAGGTGTCGAACGCGCCCCTTTTTATGCGTAGACGCCTTAACCATCGATCTATTTCGAACTAGAATAGATTTTAAGCAAGTCCACTTTTCTTTGTCTTTATCAAACTATTATTAGAAGATTTTTTATCAGTTGACCTAAAAATTACACATTTTGATTACTGGGTAATTAATTCCACGCCAAATCGATCACTTTTTTTTAGCGATGTCTCGGATTTTGTTCTAAATTAAATACATTGAAGTTTGCGTGAAATTAGGGGGGGTTTAAGTCATCACTTTGCTCCTTTCGAAACCGTTTGAGAAATATAAGCCTTTAAATTTCCCGATTTTTACCTATTTTCGTGAAAATGGGTTGTACGTTTGAATTTTTATCTCGGGAACTATTTATTCTATTGACCTACTTTTTATTTTATTTTATTAGGGAAGGATCACTCCTTTAGAATATATTTTTATTGGATTGAAAAATGACTTTTACAATATTGAAAATTATAAACAAATTCTTTTTTTTTTTTTTTACAAAAATCGCTTCAAGATCGCGTTTTTAAAAATCTGAAAAAATTATTCTCGGATTCCTTCAAGTTTTCTCTATAAAATATCTAAATTTCACAATGGTGTTTTTCCTATTAACGTCGCAATAAAATGTTATAGGAAGACGCGCACGGGTCATAGTTCAGTTCGCTATTGTTATTACGGTCGGGTTATGGGACCGATATTTCCCTATACCTGTTAATACAATGAATTCGAAAAAATGGAGATATTTTTACCAAAGCCTAAGTACTGCCACTTATACTTGCAGAAAAATGTTAATCGAATCGAATTCCAAAGTCAGATGCGAGTATGAATAGATCCATTCAGTATTTTTTTCTTTTCCCACCCGTCTACCGCAAGCCCCATTTTTTACTGCTATGAATTAACTTCGACATCGTTTAAGAAATGACCACCTATATTTTTACACGCACAAGGAAAAAACAAGACACGAGGAATTATCTCGCCTTTGCAGTACTTTAGTTTCGCTTCGCCTTGAATATATTTGAATAATTCTGATCACCTCATACAGAGTGGGGCAATCGCTGTGTCCACCTTGAATTTTGCGGTTATTTGTAATAATATGAAGAAATGTTATATACAAAACTTGCACGGTATAAAATGGACCATGTTGTGACGCAAACATTTTATGCGTGGATGGAGGCATAGAGGAGATTGCAAGGTTCTCTTTATCATAGTATAATAGCTGGTGCTGAGACGATTATCAGTAAGCTATCATTGAAGGTCATACAAGGTCAAGTATGATAGTAAAATGAACTTTCTTACAATTTTCTTTTATTACAAACTTGCAATCTTCGTATCGCTGCATCAAGTGTATGTCTTATCGTATCTGCGCTTATTCTAGCACATGCTGTAATATTTCTTTGTTTCCTTTTATTTTTTTCTTGCGTAGTAGATTACCACTTCTTGGTAAACGATATTTTTCTCTCAGAAAAGAGCATTGAAAAAAATCTAATTGGTTTAGGTCTGGAGAGCCAGCTGGCCAAGAAACTAATTGCCATGGGTTTGGCAATGTAGGTTCGCTGCGCCACCTATGAAAAACCTAGCCTAGTCGGGGATTAAGCTTTGCGGCGATCGTATGACAAAAGCGGTGTGTGTTATAGTGTCCCATTGCGTATTATAATCCAGAATATATTATTTGTCTTACAAGACAATTGATGTAATCTACGTTTAATGTATAATAAAGTGAACACTAATCTTCCACGTCACCACGTTGCACTAATCACCGTGCAAGTTTTATATATGTATAACATTTTTTCAAATATTATTACAAATAACGGCAAAATTCATGGTGGCCACGGTTATTGCGCCATCCTGTATAATTAAAATATTGTGTGCGACAGAAATTGGAATACGAAGATTATCTTGAAGACTAATGAACCTTTCTTACGTGTCTGGATATCAGAATGACGAATAATTTTAGGAAATAGAATGGAACTATAATTTTTAATATCAAGAATTCGTCACATTTTTCTGTATTCTTATATTAGCTACTGGTTTTGTTTACCATGAATTTAAGGAACGAGCTGACGACGGTTCGCATTTCATTTATATTCATTTTTCCAAGCTTTCGTTATATACATTTTCATACGTATTTAAAAATCTAGTAAATCCTACATTTAGAAATCTAAAAATCTAATAATCCAAAAGTCTAAAGTTCCAAGAATCCAGATATCTAAAAATCCAAGCGTTTGATTTTAATCGTTTCGACACTCACCCGCCAATTACTAATTAGTAATTATTCCCCAATTATACCCACCAAATACTAATTATTCCTAAACCTTCATCCAGAGAAAATTAACAAAGAAACTCGTTCGATTACATCGTAGAAAGCGTCACGTGACAGAAAGAAAGAACAAGAAGGAGGGAGAAGGAAAATTATGATACCGAGAAATTAACCGGGTTTTATGACTAAACTGATAAAGCGACAGATAAATAGGTGCGAGCTCGTTTGCGGTACCTTCATATACATAACGGCAATTGTTAACGGCAGCAGTCCAATTCAATCATGGCGAGGTCTCTTTGTATCGTCACACTGGTTGCATTTTCGATTGTTGCAAGTTCGGCTATCGATTGCAATAACAACAAATGCAAGTCGAGCGGACGTCAACACACTTTGTGCTTGTATCCGGTCAGTATACATAATCGAATAAATTAAAAACTAAAACGTTTCAACTACAATCGTGAACACTTTCAAATATCTTTCGAATCTATAAAATATCATTTTTGTTATAAATCTTTGAGCATCCAATAAAATTACTCGCGGTCGGCTAAATAAGGTAGTTCGAATGAAACTTAAAATTGTTAAATCGTTATCGAGTGTTCGATTTTATTTTAGAATCCGAACCCGGCACGAGCCTGTGGCAAAGTGATGTCCGCAGGTTTCACAAACGACGAGAAGAATCAAATAGTGGCCGCGCACAATAAACGTAGATCGTTCGTGGCTCAAGGTTCCGAGCATAGAGGGAAACCGGGACCACAGCCTCCTGCATCGAATATGCAAAATATGGTACGATTAACAATCGATATTTAATATTATGCGATGATACAATCATCATTTTTGTAATTTTAAAGGAAAGTTTTTATTACAAACTTGCTGACCCGACAGACGTTGTCCTGTCCAAATTTCAATTTTGTTTGTGATCGTTTTGTGAAAATTCGACGCTGTGCTCGACGACGAACTCATTGGGAACTAATAATGACTAGACAAACATGTCTTTACGCTACTTGAACCATTTGAGAAATTATGATTTTTGCTGTTTGTCTGAATTTTCCGACTTCCCTTCGTAATTGTCTCGAATTTCTTTTTCTTGAATACTTTTCCAAGACCATAAGGAACAAAAGAAACAAAGAATTACGCATATCTATCGTTCGAATCGTGAGTTATGGTATTAAGGTTCGTACAAAAATCCCATAGAAAAAAGCACTTTCATTTTTTCCCCGAATTTTCCATTTTTCAGGGCAACTTTTCCAATTTTTCTTTCCCTACAAACCTTATTCGGACTATTACGAACATTTAAAGAAAAGAAATTAGCCAAATTGGTCCAGTCGTTCTCAAATGATGCGCTTACCAACCAACAGCATTTAATTTTTATTTATATAGATTCAAAATTTTCCTTTTCATATTTTTTTATCAACTACCATATGATGACTTATAGGTACCATTAGAATGTAATTTATTGTGTCTTCGAATTTTGTTCAGTTGATAACAAAATAATGTATTAACCCTTTGCAGTCGAGGCATTTTTGGACGTAATCGAATGTAATCTAATTTTCCAGGTATGCTTCCAGAAACCAAACGCACTATGCTGGAAGAAAAATGTTAGAAATATTTGAGAATCTGTTTATTTTTATTCCATTCTTTAATTTTCTATATTTTGATACGGGTGAAAGTGAAATTTCGCATTTTAGAACACTCCGATAAATTAAATATGGCGCCTCAGAGGCGCCACTCGAGTGCAAAGGGTTAACACCTTGACTGCCGCGCTAAAGGCACTGAAAACTTGATTAAGCAAAAGCATTTATTTTGATCAAATTTTACCTATTATTATCACAATTCTTCGTAATTTCTATTATTCAGAATTTCGAGTAACTAATACGGCGATTTCTAATTAAATAATTGAAAGGATATTAATAATGCAAGCGACAAATTTCTATGGAAATTCTAGTGTCACCCGAATATGGATGACGCGGCAGTCAACGTGTTAAAATAGTAATAACTGGCAATCTAATTTCTTTTCGAAAACCGTAAAATAATTCGAGTTCCACTGGGATCATATCGTTACTTCGATGAATTTCAGGTTTGGGACGACGAATTGGCCAAGATAGCTCAAAGATGGGTGAACCAGTGCAAGTTTGGCCACGATCAGTGCAGAGACGTTGGTAAGATTCGATGAGATTGTTGTTTTATCAACGATTCAACGATGATTGTATTATAGACAGGTTTTATGTCGGCCAAAATGCTGCCATGAAGAGCACTACCGGAACCGTGGGTTTTAAACCATCGGACATGGTCGATATGTGGTACGACGAGGTGAAGGACATGGATCGTAATCAAGTTTCTCGTTTCACGTGAGTCTCGATCATAATAACCAAATTTTTCTTTGAAAGTCAGACAAAATGTTAAATATTAATCGGTTAATCGTAAACAGGAACGCCAATGGTGTGGGTCATTACACTCAACTGGTTTGGGCCAACTCGAACAGACTCGGTTGCGGTAAAATCGTGTACCAAACAGATTCGTCAAATTGGAAGAACTATTATGTGGCGTGCAATTATGGTCCTGGCGGTAATATAATCGGCACACCAATATATTCAATCAAACATTAACCAGGAATTATTCGAAAAGTGGAACAGTTGAAAAATAAAGAGAAACAACCGGTTGTTATGAGTTAATAAAACGAAATGGGGTTTTATATATTTTCCTTTCGTGTCGTTTCCTGTAACTTACCATCGAGCACCAAAACGTGATTTAAATATTTCGAGAAACAATATTCTGCAAGCCTCCAGACTTGTGCGAAGTTCCGACGAATGTTGATTTGGGAAGAAATTTTGTCTTTAACTTAATTCTATGGATGCGGAAGAATATTGTCAAGGAATTATTTATTTGACGAAAATTGCCTTAACGCGTTGGCTGCCACGGGGGTTACCGGTGACTGGCACCCGAAATTTTTTACTATCAAATAATTAACAAATGAAATGACGAAACAAACCACGGATAGCGTTAAGCTAGCTATCGATTTGAAAGGTTAAATTTGAAAATTAGTGTCTGACTACACACGTCCGTTTTCACTGTGGCAATCAACGTGTTAACGGGTAATTGAATTCTACTGTAAATATTACAAATTAAGACATGTTACTTAACAAGGGAGGTTCGTAGGTTTTTTAAGCAGGCAAAAATAAGAGACACATATTTTTCGAAGGGTTAAAACCACCCGTTTCGATCCACCTGTGCTATCTCGAAAACTATACGAGATACATTCAAACGTCTAATAGGAAAGTTTTATGGTTTTTTGTGTATAATAACAGTATTTATGTGTAATAATAATTTTTCATAGCCTTATTTTACTATTTATTCAAATTTGCCTAATGACAAAAAGTGAAGAGCATTTTATTTCATATCCATTGATATATAATATTTACAATTTGTATTACTCATATCACGCGTGCGTGTCCACTGATTGTGAGTCACCCCACGATACTGATCCGCGGGCCGGATCATAAATGGTAAACAATTATATTTGCGTTCTACATAGTTGTTAATCTTATTAAATTTATAAGTATTCGATCTGAGATAATTTACTGATAATTGTATCACGTGACTAGCTGTACCCGGCCATGCATTGCTGTGGCTCAGTCTAGTTCAATTGAAAAGAATGAGAAGAGAAAACACACGTTTCTAATATGTTTAATTTCACAATGCTTGTGGGTATACAATATTTATTTTTATTTTTGTATCTATCACAAGTGTGACATCTATATGTAGAATCGTAGGTACTACAATACAACATTCTGTCCATAGACAACTCTTCTAATTCTCTATGACTCGATACTAACTTGTATCTATTCGACGTTCAAAAAACAATCTTACAACATTTGCTTTTTCCACTAGTGATATTCCAGAGATTTTTATTTTTGATATCTGACGAAACAATTCCCTCGTAAGCAAGGAATATTATAAAAGAATTATTAATAACTCGATTAAAATGTATTATATACATTTAGCTAAGGAAATAGTGTCTAGATTTACAGAAGCATTAAGAATTGTTTGGATCTGATACGCAACGTCCCTTGCGTGGACGACTCCGCCAGCCTGTTCCATTGTCAAGGGACCAACGAGCGTCGATATTCGTCGAATCTTAACGAAGGACCTGCGAATCGTGAACGATCCATATACAGTCACTCCCATAAGTATTCGGACACCTTATAAAACACAATTCCCTCGTTTGAAATTGAACCAAATGACTTGAATTTTTTTGAGAAGCTAGAAGAACTAGTTTACTGGATGACAAAAAAAGAAAATGTTGAAAAAGTCCCAGTCGGTTGAAATTATGAAGGATACAGTGAGGATCTCTTTTTTCAACTTTTTTATCCCAGCCAATAATGAAAATTGAAAACATACTTTTCGTAGATTTCTGTACCTTGTATGTATACACAAAGTTTCATCGAAATCGGTTAACGCATCTAGAAACTACAGGCAATTGAAATTTACGAAAATCGCAGTTTTTCACCTAAGAACGTTACTAGTCACGTTCTTAGGTGAAAAACTACGATTCTCGTAAATTTCAATTGCTTGTAGTTTCTAGACGCGTTAACCGATTTCGACGAAACTTTGTGTATACATACAACTTACCGAGATCTACCAAAAGTATGTTTTACATTTTCAATATAGACTCGGA
Source organism: Stelis phaeoptera (assembly GCA_943735885.1). Taxonomy (NCBI): domain Eukaryota; kingdom Metazoa; phylum Arthropoda; class Insecta; order Hymenoptera; family Megachilidae; genus Stelis; species Stelis phaeoptera. The sequence goes on from OX030930.1 coordinate 21,212,452, forward strand.
TAAAAAAGTTAAAAAATGTGATCCTCACTGTATCCTTCATAATTTCAACCGGCTGGGACTTTTTCAACATTTTCTTTTTTTGTCATCCAGTAAACTAGTTCTTCTAGCTTCTCAAAAAAATTCAAGTCATTTGGTCCAATTTCAAACGAGGGAATTGTGTTTTAAAAGGTGTCCGAATACTTATGGGAGTGACTGTACATACATCAGAAAGTCAACGCGCCCCGGGTGTGCTTGCGCGTCCCGTCGAGCAACGACACCTGAATCGAGCCAAACAGTCTCCAGAAAGAAGACCGAACTGCTATTAGAGACTAAACGGTTTTTAAGCGGCGGCAGAAAACGCATCGAGTGTCAGAAACGTAACAATGACGCGGGCTAACATTCTGATGTACTAGGGCCACCCGTGGGCCCTTGCTTCAGCTTTTATTCGACCCATCCAAGGGAGAAGAAATCGCCAAATCGACGAAACAGATGGACGGTGCTGAGACGAGTGTTTTATTTTGCTTACCGTTACGAGACAAGAAAGGAAAACTGCGATAAGAAAAGTAGGGATACGAGCTATAGATTTAATTTTGACACAAGTCTTCTCACCGTATCATCAAAAATTAGCTGAATAAACATTTGTAATTCGTTATACCGAAAGGTGTGAAAATCGTAATGATGAATTATAATTAGCTTCAAGACTGCGCGGGGAAATTGCAAATGAAGTGACGTCACCTGCGTACGTAAATATATTTATCTTTCTTCGATTAGGTGCGAATTGTCGTCATTGTTCTTATCTGTAACGGAGCAAACCATCGAACTGTTTACAAACGAAACGTCAACAAGTGTTGAATCATGCGGAATAAAGGTGTCTACGCAACGGGCGTTCTTCCTGTACAATCTTTTGATAATTTTAAGCAACAATCATTTATTCGCACCTGTTTATCAAATGGAATAACGGAAGAATATGTACTTATACAATTATTTTTAATCGAATTAATCATGTTGTAGGTCATTTACGGTTTTACACGAATTAAAGGAAATAGAACTGATTAAAATCAAGCATTTTGTCGGACTGCCGTTGTAATTCGAGATTAAAGAGGCCGAGGAACGTTGTATCATCCGGAGCCATGTTTAACCGAACATCCAACCCCATAGAAGCAAAATGTACTTTTTGTGGGATAACATTTCCTATCATAACGTACAACTAATTTTGTTGGATCGCAACGAGGCAGCCAGACGCCAAACATAAATATTTTGAAAAATATACATATATACAAACTCAATACTTGGCTGGTTTTGCATAACATCCATTACTTTTTTAGAAAATTCACAAAATATGTAATAGTTTCCAAATGTTTTCAATATGCATTGTGTATTAGTGCAAAGAAGTGCTCCGCTCACCGCGCCTTAACTACTTGGCGTTACCTTTTTTTACATATAATGTACTTTTTGTGGGTTATTTTATTAAATGTAAGTAGAAGAAAATAGAAGAAAAAGTAAAAAAAATAATGAAAAGAATAAAAAAAAAAGAAGGAAATAATAAAAAAGGAAAAAAAAAATAGAATAAAAGAAGTAGAAAATAATTAAAATAGATACGTATAGTGTGAAACACTTACAAAGCTAAGAAAAATGGCAAAAGAAACCAATCGCTAGAGATGTGTTCAGGTGAATGTTGGCGAACGAATTGCTACCGTGCACCGGGTAACATATGCGCATTAGGGAAATTTATGGTAACAGGGCAGTGTCGTTCATCGGCATAAAGCAACAAAGTACAGTGAGAAACAAAGAAGTGAGATAGATCGTATACATAGGTATACGTCGAGCAACGATGGTCGAGCTACGACACTTCAAATAAAAAGGATGCCGCGAATAAAACAAATGAGCATCCAGCAAAGAAAATTTCACTTGTAATAATTTTCATCTAACCTCAATGAAAATTTCACCAACGGATTGCTGGGAATTTTCCAATTAAAATGAGTCCAAACACGACTTAAATCGGTTTAATTTTACTTTAATTGGCTATTAATAATTCATTCAACCACTTTAAATTGATTACTGTAATTACGCTATATACATGTAATTTTTTCTAAAGTTATGACAAGCAATGAAAAGAGGTCGTGGTTACAAAAGGTATTTTACATGTGTAATAGCAGTATGATCTTGCGTTATCATACGCGTATAAAGTAAATAGACGGACAGTTCATTATTTCCATAAAGTATGATCAGAGTTAGGTATTGTTTGAAATAATCTTGTTATAATTTATGGTGTAAATTAACATTTACATTACTCACAGTAAAATAAATTGTTACTCCTCTTCTGTTCTCATGAAATAAAGAAGATTACTTATAAAGATTATAATTTCTAAGTAAGTGAAGGAAATATTTTATTCAAAATAATGCACAGGCGTCAGGCGACCGATGTACTACCGTTTTGAATTTTGCGCGCCGCGCCGTCGCAATACGATCTTAACCAACGCGAATATCGGTAACGGCGCATGTGCGTAACGTAAGCCACAGCGTTAACAACGCCTCTAGCAGCAAAAATGTGAAAGCCACGCTGATGTAGGCACGACGTAGGTGGTTAACACGTTGACTGCCACAGTGAAAACGGACGTGGGTAGTTAGACACGCTGAAATCCTAATTATTAACCCGTTGACTGCCACAGTGAAAACGGACGTGTGTAGTCAGACACGTTGAAATCCTAATTATTAAGAATATAATCAACTAATTTTCAAATTTAACCTTTCAAATCGATAGCTAGCGTTATTAGCTTAACGATAACGCTATCCGTGGTTTGTTTCGCCATTTCTTTTGTTAATTATTTGATAGTAAAAAATTTCGGGTGCCGGTCACCGGTGACCCCCGTGGCAGCCAACGTGTTAACACTGGCTGCCACAGTGAAAACACACGTATGTAGTCAGACACGCTGAAATCCTAATTATTAACGATACAATCAACTAATTTTCAAATTTAACTTTTCAATTCGATAGCTAGCATTATTAGCTTAATGTTAACGCTATCCGTGGTTTATTTCGTCATTTCTTTTATTAGTTATTTGATTGTAAAAAATTTCGGGTGCCGGTCACCGGTGACCCCCGTGGCAGCCAACGTGTTAACACTGGCTGCCACAGTGAAAACACACGTATGTAGTCAGACACGCTGAAATCCTAATTATTAACGATACAATCAACTAATTTTCAAATTTAACTTTTCAATTCGATAGCTAGCATTATTAGCTTAATGTTAACGCTATCCGTGGTTTATTTCGTCATTTCTTTTATTAGTTATTTGATTGTAAAAAATTTCGGGTGCCGGTCACCGGTGACCCCCGTGGCAGCCAACGTGTGAATGAAACTGATTGAAATTTTTCGATGAAAAACAGTTAATATCTCATAAATAAATGCACCGATTGAGGCGTTCTTAGACTTAAAAGAAGGAGAAAGACAAGTCGAAGCAGACTGTGTTATTAGAATGAAGCTAAGTTGCGTACTTTTTCTGCAAAACCCTCAAAACGCTCTGCTTCGGGATAATATACTCGGTAGAGTCTCGCTGTCGCCGGCGGAGCAGCCTTCGGCCGAAACTACTTGGCGTGGAAATTCTACCGAGTCTCCTGATTACCTAATTCGTCAAATATAATTGGGTAATAAGTATAAAAGAAAATTGTATGTCTTATTAAATTTAATCAACCAATCAGTATCAGATTACCGAGCACACGATCAACTTTGATTGTACTGTTCAGTTTTTATTCACGACTCTTTCTTTCGGGTCATCCAAACTCGTTGAAAATCAAAGAGATAGGTGGAGAAAAAGTTGGAAACGAATAAATTTATCGGTAAAAATTTTCCCGTGAAAGGTAAACGTTACAGGTGAAATGAAAATCCTCGGAAAGATATTGATGTAATAGAATACGAAGGAAATTGCGTCGCAACCATGGTACAAAAGCCTTTGTCGTGATACGTTGGATACGTCGTTTTAAATTCACCTAGCTTGAATAACAAGTCGACGTTTAATGTTTATTGCATTTTTCACGATCGATATCGGACACGATCAAAGGAACGCGTATATCATTCTTTGTTTCTACGTAACCCTCTCGTTGTCTACAACGATCACTAAAATAAAATTTAAAAAAAAAAACGAGTAGAATTAGTCGATGCAAGGGAAAAAATAAATAACATTGAAATTCATCAAATTTATCCAAAATTATTCTAGTAGATGGAATACTCGAATATTCGAATTCGCAGATATTGAAACGTATGAACTGGAGATCGCATAAATTCGAATTTTGGACTACTCAAGTATCTAAGTTATTCAAGTAAAGAATTCGCACTCAAAGTTATCGAAATTATTCTGATAAGTCCAATATTCAAATACTCAAATATACGAATTCTCAGATGTTTAAATATCCAAATTATTCTAATAATTGAAATATTCGAAATCTCCAATACTCGATTATTCGAATTTTTGACTACCCAAATATCCAAGCATTCAAATGCTGAATTTACAATCCCAGTTATCCAAATTATTCTGATAGCTCGAAGATTCAAATCCTCAAATACTCAAATATTCGAATTCTTGACAACCCAAATATCTAAGTAATCGAATAAAGAACTGGTATTCGATGTTAGCCAAATTATTCTAACAGCTCAAATATTTAAATTTCCCAACAAAGAATACAATTAATTGAACAGTTGAGAAACCTCCAATATTCGTTACAACTCAAACCGAAAAGTGTTTGTATACATTATACAACCAGGATTTTCCTCGCCACTTTTACACCGAGACTCTGTGTGTTCGGAACACTTGTAGTAGATAAACTGGAGACAAGAGTTGACAGGAGAGACAAGAGAGTACGCTACACTTTCTTCAAAAAGCTTTGAACCTGCCTAATGCCACCTCTCTTCTCCGGGACACGCTACTTTCAAAGTGTCTATTGCGACTGACTGAATTTCTTCCCTCTTCCAGTTTATTCTGCAACTAAATTATGCAGGCTAATGGCTGAATTTAAACCCCCTTCTCGACTCGTCTCACAGACATACATAAGACAAGCGATTGACAAAAAGAAAATGTACCTCCTCTTCGTTCTTTTTTTTTTTTTTTCTTTCTTCTCCAAGGAAAGGCACGATGCGTTTTACATGTTTCAATCAACCGGTTGACCTGTTTTCTTGATATACTTAAGTATATTTTTACTGCTATCTTGCTTATTTGGTTCTTTTTTCTTGATGAAACGTAGAATTTCTTTGAAATCTTCGCAACGTGTCGCGTTGTTTAAGCCCGCCTTGGAACGGATATCAAAGCTCTTGTAAGGAAAGTTAGTCACGCGAAAGTGATTTTATAACTTCGCCAGTTTGTTGCGACATCCTGGCACTCGAGTTCCTCGTGAAAAATTCATAAATATAACGGCGTATCAGTCGGTAGAGAAAATTCGCTTTATAACACGGGCGACACGTTTTAACTTGTATTGGGTAAATAAATGATACGAGTTTGGGGACTATAAAACGATTGCAGTGTACCTGGGTGGATATTTATCTTGGAAAATTATTTATTATGATTCTGCAAATAGCAATTTGCAATCAGGACAAATGTTTTTCGAATACGTAATATTGTGCTACTTTTATGGTTATTTTTCAATCGTTCTGCGTTGAAATTTGAGAAGTTTCTAAGGGAATGTACGTGAAAAGGTCGTTTCGGTTGGCAACTTAATAATTTCATATTGATTGGTATACGATTTAGGGTTTCAAGTTAAAAATTTAGGGTTTCAGATTCGAAATTGAAAATTGAAGACTTTTAATTACAAATTTCAAACGCAAGACTTAAAGGTGAAAATTTAACATTAAAAATTGCAAAATGTGAGATTTAAAAGTGAAGATTTAACAATTAAATTGCGAATTTCGGGCTTGAAATTGCAAATTTGGGACGCAAGATTTAAAACTGAAAATCTAACATTTAAAATTGCAAATTTAGAATGTAAGAGTTACAACTGAAAATCTAACATTTAAAATTGCAAATTTAGGGCTTGAAATTGCCAATTTAGAATGTAAGATTTAAAACTGAAAATTTAGAGCTTGAACTTGCAAATTTAGAACGTAATATTAAAAACTGAATGAAAAGCACAGATTTACGGTTCAACATCAACATTAAAAAATGAAAAATTAGGAACAAAAATGTAAGATATAAAATTCCACAAATTTCTTCTAAAAAATTATATACAATACCTTCAAAATTACGACATAATCACTCGATTGTTATTTTTATCGTGTCTTTGAGTAACAAAAGAAGGTAAAATTTTGATTTAAATACAACGGAGCATCGCAAAAGAAAAAAAAAGAAAAAAGTATAATCGCAGCGGCGCAGTGAAAATTGGTTAAAAAAACTGGGATACGGATAAATCAAGTGAAAAATCCTAGATAGGAGAGAAGGATCCTGTAGAAGGATCTGGTTGTTGAAGGAAGGAGCAATTTTAGCAGGGCGATGCGTCGCTTTATGCAATTACGAGTCGTTGTACGGGCCGTCGTGAAAACACGTCGTTCATCTTGTCGTGTTCGCGCATACTTTCCCTCCTCGAGACACTGCCCGAGACAATTCTCGTAAAATCAACCCCCGAAGCACTTTCGTTCTGTTCATCTCGATTTCTACGCTTTCGATACAATTTACTTCGGAAAAAAGTATCTCGTCTGATAAATCAACTCTTTCTGGCTAGAAATGTTTTTTATTTTTATTTTATTTTATAGAAATTAAAGACTAAATTTAGACATGTGAAATCTTAAGTCTCAAACTTTAAATTTCAGACCTTAGTTTAAGGAATTTGTAATTTTAAGTAACTTTGGAAATTTTTATTTTAGTTTTAGAAAACTTCTGATTTTAATTTAAAAAAATGTCTAATTTGAGTTTCAAAAATTTTTAATTTCAATTTTAAATTATATCCATCACAAATAGTTTCGGTCAATTTAGTTTCCAAAGCATGGTATTTGGATATTTTGATAATCAACCGAGAAAAAACAAGCCATTGAAAAGGTATTTGAATTGTGATTTTTCAAGCATTCAGATCGTCAGACCACCGGAAAATAAATAATTGCACCCGAATCAAACGATTCCGGGGGCTCGTGGATACCGGCTGATCCTTCTCTTTGATTTGCAAAAGCGATCGCCGATTTCCACGAGAACGACGATATTCCGTTTCGTTGCTTACCAGTTTCGCCGTGCGTTGGTTTGGAATAACGATAGGAAACAATGGAGAATACGTGGTGGCGGACAATAGAAAGACAAAAAAATGTCTGACAGAAAGAGGATCGTCGGATAAATAGCGGATGGAAGAGAATAAACGTGCCGTGGGAACACGAATGCATACAACGATCAACAGAGGAAAGGGAGAAATCCGAGGGACGTAAGTACATAGATGAGAATCGTGGAAATAATTCGTTCATAAGCAGGGTTAATTAACTTTAGACATTTTAATTTTAGTTTCGTAATTTTCAAATTTGAATTTTAGAAAGTTCGGATTTTGGGAATTTCACAATATAACTTTGGGAATACCAAATTTTTTCAATTTCAAACTTTAATTTTGGGTATTCCAGATTTTTTTTTATCTGAACTCCGAATTTTGTAAATTCAAAATTCTGGGAATTGTAAATTTTAGAAATTCCACATTTTATAAATTTCAAATTTTAATTTTGAGAATTTCAAATTTTGGAAATTCCAAACTGGGAATTCCAAATTTTGAGATATTCAAATTTTAGGAAAATCAAGTTTCAAATTTAGGAATTCAAAATTATAGAAATTCCACATTTTGTAAATTCCAAACTTTAATTTTGAAAATTCCGGATGTATCAAATCGTAATATTGAGAATTCCAGATTTTGTAAACTCCAACCTGTGAACTCCAAATTTTTAGAATTTCAAATTTTAAATTTAGGAATTCAAAATTTTAGAAATTCCACATTTTGGAAATATCGAATTTTAATATTGAGAATTCCAAATGTTGCGATATATCAAATTTTAATTCCGGCAATTCCAAATTTTCGAAATATCACATCTTAATTTTGAGAATTTCAAATTTCAAGTACGAACGAAAAAAATTTGAAATTTTAATTTCACTACAACTGATTGTGAAATATGAAAAATACTTGATTAACATTCTCATTTGGAATTCCGTTGTTTGAGGAGATTGGAGGTGAAAGCAGGAACCATATAGGGAATTTGATGGTCAGAAACATCCTCATCTAGTTGCACAAGTAAATCCCCGTATACAAGGGTATACCATGTCATGTCGCGTCTCTCGCGAGATATGAGGAATTACGTGTCGAGAAGGATTCTCACGGTTGCCTATTAAGTGGCTTAATTATTCCACATCTAATTCCGACTTTATTTCCTATCAACGAACAATCTTAGGCAATTCGAGAAACGTCACTGTTTATAATTACGTCATTTTCTCGATAAACAAACGAAAAATACGTTAAACGAGGTCCATGACAAACAATATACATATATCTTTGGCTGAAACGAAACCTCGGTTGACCAACAATGAAATGGGTGTCGTAACTTTTCAGGACAGAATTATTAATGATTTCTTTTGGTACACGTGCGCCGAGAGCATCTTCGCGAAGGAAGAAATCGAAGAAGAGGAATTTTTCACGAGCAACGATATCGCCGGTGTAGGGCGTCGCTCTTCTTGAACGTTGATCGTGTTTCTATGAAATCGGAAGGGTTTCAATGGGTATTATTATGGCATAAGGGCGGGTGAGGGTGGCCCCGTAACGACGGTAATTCTTGCTGGTCGATAAGCGATTGTGGCGACCTTAAAGGGAGGATGATAAGCAAACACGTGAAGAATCTTTCTTGCTTTTCACCTGGCATACGATCCTTCGACTCTTATCGGGATAACACGAACAAGCTTCAAAGCAGCTTGGCAATTCTTATCGAATGGCAATTCTTATATACGATGACCGAAATTTCTTTTTTTTTTCTCTTTTCTTTTTTCGAAATAAACACATCGGAACTTTTATCTTCAGGGCTGTTCATCAGAGACTTAATCTTGAAAAGAATTCTGTAACTTTTATGGTTTTCGGTAAAAACCAATCGAGTATCGGAAATTTTTTAGGCTCGATTCAAAATTAGTTGCAAAATATTATTACAGTGAAATTTTCGAATTGGACGATTTTAAATAGAAATTCGAAACTTTTATCTCCCAGTCTGTGAAAGAATTGGATATTCCATGAAAATGATATTTTATCTACGAAGTTTGAAACTCTAATATCTATATACTAAGTTGGAAAACGAAGAAAAAAGAATAATAAGGAAGCTTTCAACAATATTTTTTTTCGGCTCCTTTGTGTCCAGAAATTGAACGACATTCTTTCTAAGTTTCACGGGTCGTATACCTGTGTGATGCACACACACTTCTTATCAAATTTCTAACCTATCATTTCTCTTCCGTTGCTTTTTACAAAAACTATGAATTTACAGTAACTGTGCAAAAGTGTTATAGGCCACTGCATGTTTGTTTTATACTTGAACAAATCTATGTCAATGATGCTTATTTCTTATCATGCTGTGTAACATTATAAAATATTGTCGAGGAAGTTGTTTATTGCTTTTTATGATATACAGTTGAAGTCGCTTCTCGAGCCATTTTAGGTAAAAATGCTAATTGTTTCTAGATAATCTGTTTGAGGTGTTACACACAGAACGGCAAAGAATTCCAATGGAAATAGTTGATGAATTATACGAAAGCTGTATAAAAATAGTTAACACGTTGAGCGCGACGTCAACTTCCCGTTCAGCCGGCGCGGCGTCAGTCCCTGGGGACTGACAAGTGGACTTTCCGATTGGAAGTTTCCAAATATCAAATTTCTAAATTTTAAGTTTCCAAAGTATCAAATTTCTAAATTTCGAACTTTCAAATCTCAAATTCCAAATTTCCGAATTTCGAACTTTCAAATCTCAAATTTCTAAATTTCAAATTTCCAACTTTCCAAATCTCAAATTTCTTAAGTTTCAAATTTCGAATTTTCAAATCTCAGATTTCTAAATTTCCAAATTTCGAACTTTCAAATCTCAAATTTCTAAAAATTAAATTTCTAAATTTCAAATTTCCAACTTTCCAAATCTCAAATTTCTTAATTTTCAAATTTCGAATTTTCAAATCTCAGATTTCTAAATTTCAAATTTTGAACTTTCAAATCTCAAATTTCTAAATTTCAAATTTCCAACTTTCCAAATCTCAAATTTTATATTTCCAAATTTCGAATTTTCAAATCTCAAATTTCTGAATTTCAAATTTGCAAATTTCCAAATCTCAAATTTCTAATTGCAAATTTCCAAATATCAGATTTCTAAATTTTAAGTTTCCAAAGTTCCAAACAGTGCGAGTCAGATTTGTAACATTTGAACTGCAAAGTGTATTACGAGTCAGACTCGTCAAAGTACGGTAAGGGGTTAATTACCATTTGACAATTAAACATAAAAGTCCGTATCATAAACTTTACATCACAAAATTGAATATAAAGAGTTACAAGAAGGGTTAAAAGAAAATAGAAGAACAGCGGAGAATATTATCTTTTCCAAACGTCACGATGCTTTCTGTTAACGATCAACGAACCGTAGTAGCACATGGTTGGAATTCAGAAATATCGATAAAAGTTTTATAATCATTTCTTTCCAGCGTGGAACTCGAACGGTTCGCCCTCGTACAGTTTTCGTCTCGAGGGAAACTCGATTCGTTTCGAAACAACGCTTTTACGGGAACGAAATTCGCGACCGTAACAAAAAAAAGAAAAAAAAATGTACAGACGTGCATACGGTATGCAAATTGAAATCGAATCTTGTTAATGTGAACTGTGCTACGTGAAATCGAGTTAATAAAATTCCATTCGATAACTGTTACCACCGTCCACCAAGCGAAAGAGGAATATTTTTTTCGCTTTTTCGTCTTTTTGTTCCGCGAACGGAACGGGAATCACGAAGCAATTTAAAAGTAATTAAGCACGGAAACAGGGTGAACTAAAACAGCGTATTATTACGGGGATTTACGAATTACCAAAGTTAGTTTATTTCCGTAAGAGTGTTGATAAACTGTTGAGAAAATTCCCCTCGATGTTCCATCGACGATGATCGAATTTGTAACGTATGGGGTCTGATGTGATTTCATGACAGGAAAGTATCGTCAAATGGCACTTGTGGCACACCAATTTAAAGGTTAAAGTCTAATAAAAATAACTGTATAAATGCCCCATCGATATTCTTAATATAAAGCGACTAATTGCTAATATCAGCAAACAATGATTGAATTTGTAACGTATAGAGATTAATGTAATTTTATGACAGAAAAGCATCGTAAAATGGCACTTGTGGCACACCAATTTAAAGGTTGAAGTCTAATGAAAGTAACTGTATAAATGCCCCATCAATATTCTTAATACGACATGATTGATTGATAATTTTAGTAAATAATGATTGAATTTGTAACGTATGGAGATTAATGTAATTTCATGACAGAGAAGCATCGTAAAATGACACTTGTGGCACACCAATTTAAAGGTTGAAGTCTAACAAAAATAACTGTGTAAATGCCCCATCGATATTCGTAATATAACATGATCGATTGATAATTTCAGTAAATAATGATCGATTTCAGAACATAGAAGATCTGGCGTGATTTCATAACAGAAAAGTATCGCAAAATAGCAAATGTTTTAAGCACAAAATACACAGATGAGTTACAAATTTAGTTACCACCCTAACTAATAATAAATAAATACTACGGAATATAAACAATACCACCTAACGAAGAATATTTAAAAAATTCCTAAATATCGTAATCAAATATCGAAGACGTCAATATTTACATTGTCATAAAAAAAAACATAACATTTAAGACATAAATTAATATCTTCACAAATGATTTTTCCACTGAAAAACGTTTAACAAAGACGGGGACGAGAATTGATACGCGAAGGAAGTGGATACGCAGCTCCACATCCGATTTCGCGGAGTTTCTGCTTCCGAATCCCGGAAGTCGGAGTCCTGGCGATGTTTCCGGTGTTCGTTAGCTACGAGTGTTCGCGTGAAACCGTTTCTCGTTCGTGTTCCTACGCCGTCGGAATACCTAAACAGCCTGTTAGCGCAATACGAAAATATATGCGACGCCTGCAGGTAAACCCGACCGATTCGGGGATGAACGAATACGGTCCACACTGCGACCAAGGTTTAACGAAAGAAAACAAAAAAAGAAAATGAAAAAATAAACTTTAATTATCACGTTTAAAGCCATGACGTCTCGATGAAACGAGCTGAACGCCGCTGGAAAACTACTTCACCCTTTTCATCTCGGAATTCAGCTAATATCGGCTCGCCAACGGGTACAGACGCTGCTCAGACCTTAATCTTTGAAGGCTGGTGTTAAAAAAAAAATGACACACCCTAACACAAGGCGTTTTGATGCTTCAAGAATTTCTTCGAACGTGACATGGTTTTGGCTCGTTGCTTAAGGGGGGATCAGCAGATTTTTAAGAATTTTTGTTACACGATGATAATTATTCAATCTTTTTGAAACTTAAAGGCTTATTTATTATCTCCGAGCATTTTTGGATAGGATCGAATCTGATCTACTTTTCCAGCAAACCTTCCGAAAACCAAACGTCCTGTTTTGGAACAAAAGAGTTGCAAATGCTTACGAGCCTATTTATTTTTATTCCTTTCCTCAAATGTCTGCGTTCCGATAGAAATAAAACTTGAATGCCGTGTTTCAAAATACTCCGGTAAATTAAATATGTCCCCTCAGAAGGGACAGCGGAGTGCAAAGGGTTCTCCAAAACATTTTTGTTTTTCCAAAAAATTTTGAAATGGACGAGTTGCGAGACACTTTTCTGGGAAGGTCGTGGCGTGAGTTAAAAAACGGAGGGAACTATAGCGACCGCATCGTTCATCAGAAACATATGAAATGAATTTTTTTTAGTAGTTAACACGTTGGTGCCACGGGGGTCACCGGTGACCGGCACCCGAAATTTTTTACAAACAAATAATTACCAACAGACATGATAAAATAAGCCACGGATAGCGTTAACATTAAGCTAATAATGCTAGCTATCGAATTGAAAAGTTAAATTTGAAAATTAGTTGTTTGTATTGTTAATAATTAGGATTTCAGCGTGTCTGACTACCCACGTCCGTTTTCACGGTGGCAGTCAACGTGTTAAGACTTATAGTTTCTATTTGAACTAAAAAAGAATGATTTGATGATTTTCAAAATCAATTTAGTTTAGATAAAAGGTAATAATATAATAAACATCTGTGCCTAAATAATTGTTTACCTATCTCTCCCGCCAATTTGAAAAATGTTGGTTTCGGTAGAACGCCTTTAATGTTTTCAGTAACATATTCAATGATTTTAGTAACTTACCGGCTAATGTCCGATTCCTGTGCCATACAACAGCCCTTCAGTTTCTTCATAGAACTCATTTTGCTGTAAAATTTGATTTCGTCCAACTTGACGCTATTATACTTTAATATTTTACTTTATTTTTACTCCCAGAGTACAAAAACGGAGATCGGTGACATTCATCAGCTGTAGCACTGAACAGAACTCGAATTTCGTTATACAACTTCAAGATTATAATTTTGAGATGCTAAATTATCATTTTATAGAAAAAAAAAACTTTCTTTCTATTTTTGAATGATTTAATTAACGACACCCCCCTCCTCCAAATGGTTTGGATGGTTCTATTGGAGGTGTACAAGTTTGAGTTGATCAAATTACTGGAAATATTCGAATTTAAAATTGGAACAAATTCTAACAATTTCAAGTACTTAAACAGTCGGATATACGAATTATTCGAGTTATAGAAATATTGGAATACCAGTAAAATGCAAATTTGGTCGATTACTCGGTTATTTTAATGCTCGAATTATTTGAACACCAATAGAATTTTCTGATCTGAAATTCGACTAATTCGAATAGTTTAAATATTGGGTTGGCAAATAAGTTCGTTCAGTCTTTTAAAGGAGAATGAAGCATCGTTTCTTTGACACACAGAATAGATTTTATTCAATAATATTTTGGCCATTTTTATCGATAACCTATTGCCATCTTTCTACCAACTTGGGTTCTGCAATAGCGTTACGAAAAACAAATGCAAATCAAAATGAAACTGTGCCGAACTAAAAACCGAACGAACTCATTTGCCAACCTAATAACTGCGAATACCAGAATATTTGAATTACCCGAATTGGAATCCGAATTCTACTGGTGGTAGTCGAATAAATCGAGTGATTCGGACAATTTCAAATATCGGTAGAATATATTTGAAATATTTGGAATTTGAATAATCCAGCCTGTAGAACTAGGATATGGAATTCGAACAATTTGAACGCTCGAAGAATTCGGATAACTTCGCGTTTGGGTTTGAAATTTGAACGATTCGATTCGACATTCAAATATTTGTATCATAACCCTAATTCCAAACACCATCGTTCTAATTTTAACACTTACAGATAAAACAAAACTTCGCGTTTTATCAGAAGCTCAATTTCTGTATCCTTTCTTTTTCACCAAAATAAAATTCACAACTTGTTGCCCGGTTAACACGTAGCCAATCTTTTTCTGGCATCATCCAACAGAATCTATCGCTGATCTTACGATTTAAATCTCTCCAAAGAATGAAAAAATTATCGGTGATATTTATTATATCGAAGATAACCACAAAATCTTTTCCTCTTTTGATAATAAAATCGTTGAAAAGACAAAATTAATATTATCACCTCATTGCATCTCCATAATCGTTTACAGGAGGGAATAAAATTACAATAGAAAGAAAGTTACTACAAGCTAAAAGCTACGGAAAATGGCATTCTTAGGTAAGAGTCATGCAAAAATATATAACCAATAATAATTTCTCGTCGTCTCGTAGAAACGAGCGGCATTAAAGAAGTTGATGACCCAAAGAAGTTAACTGCGCGTGACATAAATTGTGTCTGCAAGAAGAGGGAGAGAGAGAGAAAAAAAAGAACGAATAGAGAGGAATTAAAAGACTTTCGTTAAATAGGTTGTCGCTGAAATAAAAATGAGCACGGTACGGATAAAGGAACTGGGTTAGATTAGCTCGGTCGTAACGAGCGCCAAAAACAATACTAAACAAGAGTTAGACGAACCTTTCGATTATTGCAAAGCATTTAAGTGTCGTTGAAATCCCCTTCACCGATTCAATTTCTGAAACGAATCGAAAATTAAGGAAAAAATCTGGAATCTGTGAATTGTTTAACGCGTCTCATAATTGAAATTATTTCGTAGTTTATTGCAATAAAGGATTTTGGAAGTTACTGCAATTTATACATAATAAAATTTCTATTTTCAATCGAGGATCTAATATTACTAACTCTCGCATAATTTCTATTTATATTATTATACAAATATTTCCGAAGATTAAGAAAACTACTTTCCTTCTTAAAGATTTTGATTTAAGAAATTTTCTATTATTTTTTGAAGAGGGGCCCCGTTTGAACCCCCTGTCTAGTTACGCCACTTAGTCAGCCGTTTTTTTTTTTCCAATAAAACAGATCGAACACGATCGTATGAAATAAAGTAAGAATTTGAACGAGTTCAAGAGTATCACGTGACTATTAACAATTAAAAAATCAATCCGGAAGGAGGGATAACGATAAATCCGTGCTATAATCGAGTGAAATCCGGTACATAGAACGATAAACAACTGAGAACGATACTCGCGCCACTCTATCCAGTAGTAATTCCAGCAATAAATCCGACAGTGACGTTTAACCAATCATCGCGAGAATCGTCCAGGGAGTCGGGCGTCACGTGAGCAACCCCCCGACCAATCAGGCGCCGCCGATATTTATAATCCTCGGCGTAACGGTTAATCACCGTGAAAACTTACGATTCAACGCGATTTTCAGTCACGATTTACGAAACAACATTTTAATCAGCCACGA
This sequence comes from Stelis phaeoptera, assembly GCA_943735885.1. Taxonomy (NCBI): domain Eukaryota; kingdom Metazoa; phylum Arthropoda; class Insecta; order Hymenoptera; family Megachilidae; genus Stelis; species Stelis phaeoptera. The sequence goes on from OX030930.1 coordinate 21,228,373, forward strand.
TTGAATCTCCGCGAAGTCGAAACGTTCCCCGGCCGTGATTTCAGCAATTACGGAATTCCACGAACTGAACGAGCCAACCGTTTGACCATCGAGAATTGCTTGCGTTGCGAATACGGCTTGAATTCACACGGTTGAAGAACCCGCGCTTTTCAACCTAACGAATCACATTTATTTATTCATTTCAGTCCAATTAACATTGCTATTGAAGAAACTAATTATTAATTATTTAGACGAACGTCAGTGGTGGTTAAGAATGACTAATAATCACAAGTTTAATGTAATCGAATAATTAATATAAAAGAAGTTAAAGGAAATCGCAAGTACCTAACCTCAATATTTTAATCGCTTAGCACTTACACTTTAATTTCGTTACAAGACAAGTGGACAGATTCAATTTGAAAATGAATGTTATGTAAATAACGATAAAAAGAAATTTAAGATTGGATTTGAATTCGGATGAAATTTTTATTGAAAAGGAAAAATTGTTCGAGAGTGGAAAGAAGCATGAGGCGAAAGGCATGGATAGCGTTTTGAATAAACGGCGAAGCGATACAGAGGGAAAAAGTAATTTCAACCACGTAAAATAATCCTTTTAAGTCGAGCGTGGCTACACGTTTAATAATGGTGCACTTAATACGCGGCAATGGCCGTACCTGACCCGTGTGTAAACTAACCGCCCGGTCGCGAGTCCGTCGTTAACTAGAAACGCGACGAAAACGAGGATATTTTCCGCGCGAAACTCGTGCGATCCGATTGCAAATATTTGAGCGATTGGAATAGATTTGAACGAAAAATGATTAAAATAACATTAATTTTTCCATTTTTTATTCGATTCTATTAAATTTACAATGGCGGCCACCGATTGTATTTAAATAAAAATAGAACGATAATATTAAAAAATATCGATCTCCATTCGTTCTTTCTTTGTGGAGTATACTTGAAGATCGACAGCCTAATTAATGTCGTTAATTAGGTTCGAGTGTCGATGTCTCGTGAATTGAGAAATATTTAAAAAAAAATGGAAGGGAAAGGACGCGTGCGAATGAGGTTAGGATGTATACGCGGGATACGAACGACGCCAGATGTCTTCTAAACTTTCAAACGTTTCTGTTTTTTCCCCTTCTCTCTCTCTCTCTCTTTCTTTTTGTATACGCGGTATAAACACGAAGCATTGCGAAGATTTCGTAACTGGGTTAACCCTGAGAAAATTCAGGACACGCTAGAGATTCGTAAAGCCGTGCAAGAAACGCTTAAGCTCGGTATTTAACCGCGAAACCGCCAGCGGGAGTAGAAAGCGCAATAGGAATATTTACGTAATTTGCCTTTTACACCGTTGCACGCTGAGAGACAACTCGGCGAGGACTGTTATCCTCGGTTGCTAAATTAGGTAGATTTAAGCGCCACACGAGTGACCGTAAACACGAGACTACTTAACCAACGACAAGTCTTATATCTTGTCCTTTTCTTTTTTGTTTTGCCCCTCCCGTTGCTCAAACATCAAACACTCGACGCATCCTTAGCTTTTAGGGAAGAACGGTTCGAAGATTTGTAACTAGGTTAATCTTGATAGGCATGGAATGCTCCTTGGAATTCCTAAATCAGCAAAGGTATCGAGAACACCGATAGATCGATAATTCGTCTCGTTCACACCTAACGAATCGCTCTCTCGAAGATCGCGAAGCGAAACGATTGGGGGAAAAAAAAACAAAGAAAGATTGTAAAACACGAGATATCGACGGAACGTTACACACAGTTTCTTTTGCACGCTATTTCAAACGCCTCGCATTTTCGCGGCATAAACACGAGGGCGTTCCACAAAGTCGCCAACTAGGTTATCCGTAACTTTCACAGTAACACAAACTATCGTCACTGGGACGAATTTCGCGCAAAAAAAAATGAGATAGGATAGAAGAAATGATTCTTTACTCACCCGCGAAACAGCTGATCAGGATTGACAACGACGACGTCGACGGCGCCGATGACGATGGCGACGATGACAGGTTATAACCTTTGATCCCACCGTGATCGACGATGCCTCTTGACAGGTCGACAGCTCGACGTATCATACGCGGGTGTAAAAAACGTTACGAACGAAAGGCTCGGTCGCGACGCGTACGCATATCGATGCGACGACCACGGAAATAGCACTCACTGAAACCCGTTCGTCGCGAACATGCACAACAAGACGACGGACGATCACAACGGCGACGACGACGACGAACAAAGGGTAGAAAATGTTTCCCTGCTTCCACCACCGACACCGCCCTCGCGCCGCGCCACATTCATGGCGTCGTTGCGCAGACGCGACGCCGCCTTGACTTTGCGCATGCGCACCCGGATCGGAGACGCTGAGAGAATTCTCGTGCACCGGTAAACTTTTCGAAAGCACGTTAGATCTTTGCTATAATGTTTCCGACGTGTTTCTGTCACCTTTGTCAAACTCTAGCCCACCACATTTGTCAAACTTCAAGCTTAAGACGGCCGCGTTCTCGAAGTTTCAGCGTTCGAACGAGCATCCAGTTCAAGTTAAATTTTACTGCTATTTTCAATATCGTTCCACATTCGTACGACGTGAACTTGTTTCGCGAAACTATCCTTGTTTTCTTTTATTCGTGTATACCTTTCGGTTGTTATCTTTTTGTTTCAGGTAGAGGAACAGGTAATTCATTTTTGAGAAGTATCGAGTTATCGTTAATTAAATCTGTGGAGGACTTAAGAAACGATATCATCTCGGTTTCTTACAGCAACGAGAATGCAAATTAAGTATTGTTTGAGGTTAGCGCGCGCCATAGTAGCGCGTTATGCATTTAAAATTTTAATGAACCGAGATTGTTGTTCCGAAGTAAGAACAAACTTTGTATACCATGTTTTGCATAGTGCAATAGGAACATTTATTTATTATTCATATTCTTTTAAGTTATTTCAGTTGTGCGTGCGTATTTAATATCAAAAGGACACAGAAAAAGGAAACATTTCGGATTTGTTACATCTTTTTTCTCCCTCGAGTGAAGAATAAAAGTTTAGACAATCGAAGAAGAAACAAGAGTCCACTGTATTTGGTTTATATTCTTTCCCGCGAGATTAAAAGCGATACACTATAGAAACAGTACACAGCAAACTATGAAAAATTGCGAAATGCTTGTTCAGTGCAACAAAAACAGCGAGAATTAAATATCGCTGTAGTACCAACTGTTATGAAGGTTATACAAATGTATTTTTCCGAAATGATCGATAAAATTATTCTCTAACGTTTAGCTCTTTCTAGTTTAGACTTAATGATTTTAATATACATTCTAATTCGTTAAATTCATTCTACTTTATGCTGTATATTATTTTCTTTTTTCTTTGTTATTGTTTTATACGCAGCAAATAATTAATAGCTGGGGGCTATAGTCACACATCATCAAATCTTTACTAAGGGCTAATTTAGATAGATTATAGATAACTATACTGACCAATTGTTATTAATATGATATTGTTATATTAGAAGTATGCAAAGGTTTTAGTCTCTTTTTACAAGTTTTTACTCTATTTTTATATTAATTTAAAATAATTGCACCACAGCTTTGAAAGAAAAAGTTAAAACCTTTGCATTCACTTAACACGTTGGCTGCCACAGTGAGAACGGACGTACGTAGTCAGACACGTTGATATTCTAATTACAATTATTAACACGTTAAATGCCACAGTAAAAACAGACGTATGTAATTAGACACGCTAATACCCTAATTAATTTTCAAATTTGACCTTTAAATTCGATAGCTAGCATTATTAGCTTGATATTAACGTTGTCCACGGTTTATTCCATGGTTTTATTCTTAATTATTAACGTGTTAACAATATAATCCATTAATTTTCAAATTTAACCTTTCAATTCGATAGCTACCATTATCAGCTTAATATTAACGCTATCTGCAGTTTATTTCATCGCTTCTTTCGTTAAACACGTTTACTGCCAACGCTTACGGGTATAATCGTAGCTTACAGTCAACGTGTTAACAATTATAATCACGATGATCCTTGAATTGATAAAATAATCGATGTTGAATAGTACCTATGCGATAAAATGATTCTTATCGAGCGTATATTTGCAGACGCGTTAATGCAGAAACAAAATCGATTCGGAATCACTGCAACAGTAACCTTTGAACGATGCAGATTCGATTAAAGTCTGAGGTAGGAAAAAGTTTTCCAATCAGAACGGTACGTGCTCGCTGGGCCTTTTCTTTCCTCGTCGACCAACCAGGGGTGAGAGACAATCTGCGACCAGGATGAAGGAGGAAAGTTATCGAGTATCCACAGGATATCTTTCCCGATGAATTCTTCGATCGAGCTACATGGAACGTTGTCTATAACGTTGGTAACTATTTAATAACTTTTCACTTGACTTTCTCTATTAATTCCTTTTTTCCATTGCCACTTGAAACTTTCCGCAAAGGAAATAAATTATTGCCACCCGATGAAAACCCAAAAGTTGCATTGACCTCTTTACCTTAATCGTTCTATCAAACATTTTCAAATATTCCAGGATAAATGAATTAATTATGTTGAAGTACCTGCAAAGCACGTGGGACACTTTATTAATATAGTACTTATCGCCTGACAAAATTTGAAGAATTCGTCATTTTTTCTGTTAAGGAGTCATGCAACCTTAAACAACAAGAAACATAAATACAATCGAACAGAAGGTATTCTGACGGACAGGGGCTCGTTTCTATGGGCAACGTGCGCCAATGGATCAAACTGTATCACGTGTTTTAAAACTCTGCCAGCCACCTTTATCGAGCAACGTTTAGTTCCATCAAAGTCCATCGTATCGTAATTAGCCTCACAGTTTCGTGCTTGAAATTTTCTGCAATGAAAAATTGCAACTTACAGTTAGGGTGAAACGTTGAAGTAAGTAACCAGAGTATGTTATTTAGTTAAACGAATAAAGAGAACGATACGATCGTCACAGTTTCTACGTTATAATTTATTTGAAGCCAAGGAAAGGCGTTACAGAAATCCCTTTGATGACTCGATTTCCATTTAAATGAACCTTGAATTATCCCAAGACGTTGTAACAACATTTCGCGGACCAACTGTACCCGTGTCGACAAAGGAAAAGGGTAACAATTGTTCCTTAATGAACCAGTGTGATGGACGAAAAAGGGACAGGGACGATTGTACAAATGGAGGAAAAGAAAATATCGTTCAGATCCGTAAAGTATCGTGAAATATAATTTAAACGATTTTCAAATATTAGTTTCTGTCGAAAGATCTGAGAAGGATCCCGATCAAAAGAGTCACACGCCTCTGAACATAATCGAATAATTAATGAAAGGAAGTAGGAAAAATGTTTGACTAGAATGATTATTATAATAATAATATAAGAGGACAAATTTCCTTCTTTCTTGGTACGTTAACTTTGGTAATTATTTCGAATTTCTTTTTTCTTTTTTTCTTTTCTTGAAAACTATGGATTATTTTACGTCTTTGTAAAAATGGATGAGTATAACTAACTAATTTGAATACCTATTTTTACCATAAGATTTCAACAAATTGTAGGAAGACGATATATTTGTTCGGACGAGTACGTAATTACCGACACACAACTGTATGAATGAACTGGATGTATAAGGTGAAAAGTGTGTAAAAAGCCCGACCGCTCAATGGCTGCATTCGCCGCAAATGAAGCCGGTTCTTCACGGTTCTCCCCGTCGGAACGTGTGACAATTCTATCGATGCTCGAGGAGTATACAAATGCGCTAGCCATTTACCACAGCACGCTGAAAAAGCCAACGAAACGCGATAACGATATCCCCGTTGACTGCGTTTCATTCGATTCCAAGTACGTTGGCCATCAATGCGTCGGCTGAAATTTAAACTATTATAGGTTGAGTAATAATGTCCGTTCGCGTCGACGGTGGTACGCACTTCCACAAGTATTGCGTTTAACTGCTGCTTGTTTTGACTGCAATTTATATTGCATCAAATTATACATAACGTAAGATCTAGATGTGCTATATCTGTAACGTTGATCAATTGTTTTTTGCTCGTGATCGAGTGATTGTCACTTGGTTCTTTTTTATTTTCGAAAGCAGAAAAGTTAACACTTTCCGTCCCGGACCGAGTAAATTTACTCCCGACGAGATTCAAAGGAGGGCACTCGAGCGCGAAAGAACGTGTAATTTGATGCCCGGCAGCCTCAAAACGCAAAGTATCCGCTGCTGAGCGCTCGAGATATCAAAAGAGCGCCGTCCCCTAATTTATGATTTATGGCTTTTCCTTATCTCGACTGGGTTGGATCATGTTACCCCGGGACTGAACGTGTTAATACCATAAGCTTATCGTCGATGCGACCTATATATCGTTTCACTGGACGAATGTTAGATAATACGGGTTAATAATAACACCTGATCCACTAACTCGATAATAAGGTAATATTTCACGCTTAACATCGAGCCTTCTACGTGTAAACCGTGTCCCAAAACAATCTTCAGCCAATACCATGCTTCACTCGGGTTCGAAGAACGCACTGATGTTGTTACGCATCTTTGAACAATCAGATTTTTATACATTTATGCATGTTGCAGGGAGTTGCTAACATCGGATACGCTGCAGGATCTCGACGAAGCTATAAAAACAGAAGACTCGAAGCAACAAGCTATCTCTGTGAAACTTTATGAAGACAGGTTCGTCGCGTTTTCCTTTTTATTTAAGGGCGCGCAGGAGCCACGGCCGAACTCTGAGCTGACTCCAGCGACAGTTGCGGAGAAATTAGGAAGTTCTAAAACAAGGATAGATAGATCCTTGTCTCTCCAATGGCGGTGCGACAGAGAGGATGACACATCAATAGCAGGAGAGACGAAGACAGAGGGATGGGAAGCTGCTTGATTTTCCAACAAGTTTGGTGCAGTTTTTTTGAGCTTAAAAAGCAATATTTTCTTACACTTTTTTTTAATTCCTTGTACCATTACGGAAGGGGGTACAGAGCCCTTTTTTCGAAAAAGTGTCCAGAAAAAAAAGTTCTATACAAACATACACTTTTATCTTTTTATAAAATTTCCAGAGGGAAATTGAAAAATCGGGCTCTGTACCCCCCTGCGGAGTGACCCAAGGAATATTTAAAACAAAAAGTGTACAAAAATATTGTTTTAAACAGCTCCTGCTGTTGGATCACTCTCTCTGTCACAACACCGTTGGAGGGACAAGGATCTATCTATCCTTGTTCGGGAGCTTCCTAATTTTTTACCTCCTGCGCACCCTTAAAATAATATTTCTTTTTGCTATGGAATTCTATTTATTATCGAATGTTATAGCACTTTTAACAATTATAAAATCTCTGCTCGCCACGAACTTATTTCTATTGCGACTCGATAGATATTATTAGCAAACGATCAAAAGGTAAAGTATACCGATGGTTTTTATTACGAATCGTTCTGTAGACGGTTGCTTCTTAAAATTATAATTATGCAATTAAATTAACCCCGAGAACACGTTGCAGTTTGTACATAAGGAAAGTTATGGAGGAGCTGAAAGAAGAGATTGGCGAACACGGGACCTACGGATCGCTGACAAAAGAGATCGAACGGATTGCTTGTCGCAAAAACGAGAAAGAAAGTTTGCTCGTGCGGCAAGAAGAGCTGAGAAAAACCGTGGCCGAATTGCAAAGAATAATTACCGAAGAGAAGATCGCCAACGAGGAGAAGAAGAAACGCATGCTGTACGAACTTTCCGAGGAACAGGTATCGCGATGCTGTTTTTTAAAATAAATACACAAGATCCTCCGTACGTGGAAAGGGTAATTTTGGCGTTTGAAATAACAGAGAAATATAGAGAAACTAAAGTTAATTGCGGACGTCGAGCAAGAGTACGTTGCCGCTTGGGAGAGAGCTCAACACGAGCAAAATCAGCTACGTTGCGACATGGAGATAGAACAGTTGGAGAAGATGTTGAACGATTATCGTGTCCGTGAAAAGAACGAAGAACGTGTGCACGCTGAATTAACGAAATTTCTAACCGAAGAAATTGCGGTAAACATACCTGGCTACCTTTTGAAAGTACATATTAGGTTGTAATATAAGTTCGTCCCGTGTTTTGAGTTGGTAGCGTGACATAGTATTTTCGGCTCGTAAACAATTCCACGCAACCAAGTGTTATCAGGTTTCAATGATTATTTCAGTAAACGAAAATTTGCATTATGTTTTTACGCGATAACGCAAGACCACGCGTTTGTTGGCCAATTTTTGTCTACAATTTTTCTCTGCCATATTTCCTTTGAGCAGTGTATTTTATCGGGACACCCTGTATTTATTGATGTTATCATTTTATACTGCTTCTTACTGATTTCTATGCTTTTCTAAAACGAACGTTAACAGTTTATGTATAACACTTGCTTATCTTGTATAATTAGCAATATTATTACGAGTAATATTTCTTCAAGGTATTTGATCATATCGAATTCGTAGTTTACGGTAACAAGTAGCTCGGTCAACGTGTTAACAAGCAGTTCTCTTTTATTCGAAAGCTCAAACCGATCCGAGTTAATAAATAGCTTCATCCTCTGTATCTGAATCGACAGTCGTTCGAGAAACAGGCGACAGAATGGGAGGAACGATACGTTCGAGAGAAAGAAATGTACGAGAAGGAGATTCGACAATTACGTATCGAGATAGAATTCCGACGGAAGGAGTTAGAGGAACTTAAAGAGGAGGTATTCGATTCTGTTTCTAAAAGAAAATTCACGATTTCGATATTAATTCTGTGGTGGATAGGCAAAAGAGTATAAGCCAGGATTATTAATTTTCCAGACGAAAAAGTTTAGAATCGTAAGCAGAGAATAACAATACAAAATTTGTTAGCATATTTATTAATATATTATATATGATTATATTACTTACTGAGAACTATTACGTCAGAGAACTATTACTTTTGATAAAATTGAGCAAATAAACGTTATAATTCCTTCGCTCGTGAATCTTATTATATTTACGTGTAAAATGAAATACGTGCAATGAAAAAGAAGTGGAATTTTTTATGACAATTTTTTGGTGTTAATTCTATCGGGAATCAAGCTTCGATAACTTGCTTCTGTGAGTTTAGAATCTACGTGCAATGCGGAAATTCTGCTAGGAAATCGATAACTCGTGTCAAGAACCCGATTGTAACTATCTTAATTTTGGGTGAGGTTTCGCAGGTGTGAAAGAAAATGTATATTTTCAACCTAACCACCACGATAGAATCAATGAATATCTAATACCCCACACTGTAATAAGAATCATTTCTACAAAGTGTCCCGTAACTAGTGTAGGAGCCGGAAATCGGAGGTAGCTGAGACGATTCTGAACAACAATTTCCTTTACAAAAATATCGGATGGGGCTTCGTTTATGATTTATTATCGAAAAAACACTGACCAATCAGAGCGCGAGTAGAGCGCGCGTTCAGCCATGATAGGGTAACCTCGAGCCAGGACGTCGGACTAGAACGAATCACGGCTTAGCGTACGCTCTACTCGCGCTCTGATAGGTCAGTGTTTCTTCGATAATAAATCATAAACGAAGCCCCATCCGACATTTTTGTAAAGGAAATTGTTGTTCAAAATCGTCTCAGCTACTCCCCATTTACCGATGTTACACTAGTTACGGTACACTAGTACGATAGACCTGTATAAACGTCTAAAGGAAATTATGATATTTTTGCAGTATCATCGTAACCAGGAATTTATCGACTCGTATTTGGCGGAGAAGGAAGCGCTTAAGAAACAAAAGGAACTGGAAGAACGGATGCAAAAAAGCGCGGTCAAGATTCAAGCTTGGTGGCGTGGTGTTATGGTACGCCGGAAGTTGGGGCCGTATCGGCTGGAAGAGAAAAAGAGAAAGCGACAAACTAAGACGAAGAAATAACTTTTCTTATTTGGCTTGACCCTTAATACCCTACGTACCGGTTCGCAGTCCATCTTGTTAGAACAGTTGTTGAATGAAATAATGTTTATCCTTGCTGGTAACAAAAGTTGTTACCCCGTGTAAAATACAAATTTTAGTAGATTTCATTTTTATGTCACTTTTCTTCGCAAGGTTGTTATGTACAATTGCGCCTTCATAAAATAATAATAAAATTCTATTAATTTCAACGATTAAACATAGCAACTTGTCTTCTATGAAAATTTACATTTTTATAAATTTGTATACAAATTCTGACCAAAGCTCTATTTTTTCTTATTACCACGCTGGACCACTTGTACAACGAGATACTCGCTTTGAAAGTTTTCAGTTATTTTAGTAGATTCCTTTAACGTTCCAGCTGCGCGGAACGTTATTGTTTCGGGTACGTTTCTTCAAATTGTTTCATCGCTGTGCCAAACGTTCGTTCGCCTTTAAACTGTTTCCAATCGAAGCAAATCGTTGAAAAGTAAAAAGTATGTCAGTAACATTTCATTAATCATACCTTTTCTTGTTATTATGAATTATGAATTTATATTTTTTATCCTTTCAGTTAAAAACTGTGATGTAAAGCCAAGCACCAGGGCCCCTTGACCCCCTTTTTGGGTGCACCGCTGCAAACTATGATTTAGCAATGAATTTTATTATTTATGCTACCATTGGATAAAAATAGTAAAAAAGAAGTTGGAAAAGCAGTAAAGTTAACATTTTAACTGCCACGTCACCCATATGTGGGTGACATTTAAATTTCCATAGAAATTTGTCACTTGCATTATTAATATCCTTTCAATTACTCAATTAGAAATCGTCGTATTAGGTACTTCAAATTCTGAATAATAAAAATTACGAAGAATTGTAATAATAATAGGTAAAATTTGATCAAAATAAATGCTTCACCTAACGAAGTTTTCAGCGCCTTTAGCGTGGCAGTCAAGATGTTAAAAGAACAAAATGTCGTCGGTCGATAGGTAACTCCAAATGTTCCTGACGATACTCGTCGGTGTTTTGTGGTTAAACTGTCATCGTTGTCGATAACCGACGACCACCAAGCATGTTCCCTTCGTAAGAAATTCACGAACTCTCTAACCTACTCTGTTTGAAAGCATGCAAGCTTACCGCCGTGACCGTGCGGCCAGCCACCTCTAGATTACGATATAAGGAATGGTTAACGCGATGTGGCGGTGCACGCACCCAATACACACCTACACAATGCTTTCTGACCCAGCTTTGTAAAACTGTACACTGTAAAGTCCTGGTACAACCAAATAAGAAATTACTATTCGTAAAAACATAACCATATGTATGCTAAAACTTATTTGTATACATTTTGATTTCTCAACTATAAAATATTCTATAAAATAATTTGATAATTCTATAAAATCTTGATTATAAATTATAAATTTGATCGTCAATTAAATGTTACTTGTTTGCCGATGCCTGACGGGTAAATAATAAAATCGGCAACAATTGAATCAAATGTTATCGGTTACGATAACAAGTTATAACCAACGATCGATAACTATCAGTTATCCTTCATACGTATCGACACAGGCGTGCATTCTCTGTTGCACACATTCTTTTCCATCGCATCCGTGTAGAAGGGTATGTATGTATATATATGTAGAGATTCATTGTTGCTGCACCTTGCTGCTCCGTTATGTCCGCAATTCTAGGTCAACTACGAGACGAAGCGAAGAGGAAAAACCAGAACGTGAACAAGAAGAAAGAACGTAGATAGAAACTGAAACAAGCGCCAGTGCGAGACAGTAACGAAAGCGGTGCAAGTTAAAGGAAAAAAAAAGAATTGTTTTTATCCATCGATAGTAACGCCTATTTGTCCCATTGATAAACAACTGTTCATTTTTGAAAAGTGTTTCCTACAAAGTTTGCGAACAAATCGAGTGAACATATAACAAAAGCGAAAAGTTGAATAAATAAAATAGTACATTCATTCCAGGATTGTTACAATTTCAATTGTTTAATCGTTTAATGCATTGAGAATTATTAACAGTTTAATTGTTTTTTTTTTTTAAGCGGCTCATTAGCGGTGATGATATCGATATCATGTAATTACGCGTGTAAACAAAAAAATATATAATTTTTACCTAACAGTGTATGCAATTATTATACAAAATAGTATTTACTCGTGTATGTTATTTTAAATAATATAATTCCTTCCACATTATTAATAAGTACAATCTACGAAAGAAATTGTAGAACTAACCTAGTCTTACTCGAATTTAATTCGTACCTAACCTATTTATTGTAAAATGCTTTCGATATGCGCCACCGAGTGGCGCTACAAGTTGTTAGGTTATTTAATGTATTTGATTATTATCTGTTGTTATTACAAATAAAAGCGATTGAAAATTTAAAAAAATATTATCAATTTTGTACAGAAAATACCTTCATCTACGAAAGAAGCTCCTATTAACGCCAAAAACTATTTATAACAATGATAAAATTGTATTAGTAATGGCGCCAAGGTGTCGCCATTTTCATGAAACTTTACCAAGACAGTAAATCGGGAAGGCTGTGGGGAGGAACAATTCCTCAAAGCGAGTGTGTGTCGGAAAACTGCCGGAAAAATTGCCAAAAAGCAAGAATAATGTGATGGTCGTAAGTATATCTTCCTTCAATGCTATTTTCGATCGATTCGAATCGCTTTTGAGCACAAAACACGGGGCCTATGGCATGGGACTTCCGTTTAATGAACAGGAACAGGAAGTTCCTCACAATCTGAAATGGCAAAATAAAAACATCCTGTATTGAAGAAAATTTTGAAAAATATACACGCCACGCTTTCGAACAAGTAGGCAAAAGCAAATAAATTGTGTTTATTCTATCGAATTAAAATCAGATTTTAATTTTACGACCTACTTTCGATTCTGGCAACTCAAGGTCGAACAACAGTGACGAATTACTCAAAGTGAAAAATGGAATGGTCACAGCTAGCCCTTTTTCCTTTAAAAAAATTCCAAACGATATCAATTGTTATGGATCATTTGATTTTAGTGTACATCAAAAAGAAGAGGATTGAATTAAATATACAAAAATGCAAGCTGAAAGTATTTGCACCAATGATATTGAGGGTTTGGATTCGGACACTCTTATTCCTGTATGTACTTTTTATATAAATGTATAGTTATATGTTATCATTTTTTTTTAAACACGTTCTTTAATCTATAAATATCTTTTAGGTTGAAATTCTTTCTTGCGATGTTTCTCATCGTGCCAGGTCTCAAGATGCCTTATCGATAGTAGAACTAGGAAAACAGTTACTTTTTAGCGCAAAATATGGAGATACCGATAGTGTCCGTGACCTAATGTGCAGAGGTGCACCTTTCACTACTGACTGGGTATACGTTTAACAACATGGCTACATTATTAATAAAACAATTATATAACATTCGGCGATTACAACATTTCTTTCTTATTCGATAGTTGGGTACAAGCGCGCTGCACTTTGCCGCGCAGAACAATCACACAGAAACCGCAGAAGTTTTACTAAGAGCAGGAATTTCGAGGGACGCGAGAACGAAAGTGGATAGAACTCCTTTGCATATGGCTGCCTATGAAGGCCATCATCAAATGGCACAATTACTTCTTAATTATGGTGCAGATGTTGACAGTAGAGATATGGTGATTAATATATAGTTATACAAACAATATTTAAATACAACAGGGTTAATAGAAACTGTATTTACAGTTAAAAATGACTCCGTTACACTGGGCAGTAGAACGGGAGCACGTTGAAGTGATGCATGTTTTGTTAGAACATGGAGCAGACGCGAATGCTACTAGTAAATTTGATAAAACACCTATTAGTCTTGCATTGGAGCACGATAGATTAGATTTGGTAGATATATTACAACAAGAAAGAGAGATTGTAGGTGCTAGAGCTCATCAGCAAAATCAAGCAAATTCTGCAGAACTCGAAGTAGCGACTCATAATTTAATACAATTAGAATCTGATAGAGAGGAAGAACAGAAGTTTGAATTACCACAACAAGAATCGCAGCAAAGAAGAAAATTAACGCAAGGTGTGACGTTTGACTCGTAATGTAGTTTCAGTAATCTTCCGCTAAGAAAAAAAGCTCAATTTATGTTGTTAATGTTTTCTCCATGTTTAGCGCAAATGGGGAAAAAGCCACGAATGATTTTTCAACAAATTCATGTTGGAGCAAATGCTGATGTTGCTCAAGAGAAAGAAATTGAAAATGTAGATGAAATTACAAATACAAATAACGTAAACAATAATAAGAAACGTAAAGATGTCACAACTGTCGGAGGAGTAAACAAGCAGTTTAGATTACTAGAAGCTCATGGGATTACAATGATACCTGTAGACAATGATTCGTCCATAGTCGAAAATGCTATGGAAAGTGGAAGGACAGTCGTTTTAACTGGTACGAAATAAATATCAAAGGAAGATAAACTTTACAATTAACATTACATGTTTATTGTAACAACAAACTTCCTTTTGTAGAGGCTGGTAAACTTGCTCTAAACTTAACAAGAAACACTTCCTTAGGAATGAAACGACTTCACGTAAGCGGAAAGAAAGGAACTCCTAGAAAAGTGATAGCGATCAGAGCGGATCAGATTTTAAATCACAATACACCTACGCTTCCACCTAGAGGACCTAACATATTGAAAAGGTCTTCCATGGATAATAAGGCTGGAAAATTGTACATTTCTTCTATTTCGAATACTTCGTCCGTATCAACGCTCACACCGTCTAAAAATATCATTTCTGCATCAGAGGTAAGAAATTATATATTGGATAAAAACGTTTACGATGTTAAATACATTTATATTGTATGATTTTTCACAGAACAAAGTCATTAATTCTCCCACGAAAATGGCAGAGTCGATAATTTTGCAGTTGGACGATGGAATAGAAGAAATCACCGAAGACGATGTTACAGATAATAACGAACCAGTTATGGATATTGCGGTACTGAATAGACAATTAGCAGAAGCACGGAGACAGGCCGCTGAGTATCGAAAGCGGCTTCAAAAAAAAGAAGAAGAAGCTGAAATATATAAACAACAACTTAAAAACATTACAGCGCAAAGAGCGTCTAAGTAATTTTCTATAAGTATATGCATTTTTGCATTAAGCTTCATTTAATGAATAGCTATGCTTTTTCTACAGAACTTCTTATTTATACAATTTTCAGCTTCATAAAGCTCAATTGAAAATTGTATTTTTATATTTTTAATCTTTCCTTTCGATATCTCGCTACAGGACATTGTAATAGTACTTACACGAACTCTCATTTACTATTTGCTTACTTTATAAATCTTTGTGTATCTTTACGTGTCTATATGATTCTTTGATTAACTAATACTGTTGTTTCTTTTTCTTATTTTTTCTTCAGTTTCTTGATTAATAATACAGAATCTTTTGTTTTTTCATGTATGCGTATGCTCTTTGAAAAGCTGCATATCATACGTGAAAATGAATTTGATTTGTGCAGTAAACAATTATTCTTTACGAATGAATGTAAATACGTACAGCATCAATTTGCTTTCCACATAATGTTTTGTAATAAATCAGTTTTCTTTTTCCATATAAAATCATATTTTCTTTTGTATCAAGGTAATTGGACATTTTTCTGCAAACGTACTATATAAGTTTAATATTTATTATTTTAGCCACAATCTTTTGTTGTAAACTACCATTAACAAGCAGTATTTCATTTACTTTTAGAACCATATAGAATTTTCATATTATATGCATCGTATTAGGCAATATTAATATTGTCTAATACTATAAAATGATTAGCAGTTCAGAAAAACACGTTTTTAAATTATATATGATCTATTTTGTATATAGTGAATTTTTATATATACTGTAAGATCACATAAAACGACTATATAAATATCCACAAATGATTAAAGTTGAAAAAGAAGCAGAACAAATAAGGAATTAGTATGATCGTTATAAAATTTTATGAATACAACTTTAAACGATGGATCTGTTTCTTAAGTACTTACATTTTATAGAGCAACAAGATGATAATATTTGATAAACGAAAGAGTTTATCGTATATATTTCTTGTAAGAAAAAGAAAGATTAAAAATTTATAACATGCTGTAACGACAAACAATTTTTCCATTGAATCGATGAGAGAAATATTTTTGACGAACAATATATTTAGTGCACAAAATGTGGAAAGCAAATAATTTAATCGGACAAACTCTTCGGTGATACGAAATAAAATTTACTGAAAGGATAAGTTTTTTCATTGTTTAAATAACTGTTCTATTTGTATATTTTCATATCAGCAGTATAATTTCATTCCAGATATTTTTTTAATAATCTCTACAAAATGAAATGTGTTTAAAAAATACAAATAATGTTTGTTTTATTTAACATGATCTATGTGGTGCTATACATACATGTATGTATATTTAAATGAATCCCAATGATTGAAATTTCTAATTTTTAAGAGTACGTGAAAAAATTGAATAATGTACAGAGGACAAGAGAAAGTAGTTCACTCAGGTACAAATGACAGTGTATAAAGCATGAAAAAAAAAAAGTGGTTTGAACGATGTCAAATATTATGGACAACAAATTACATATTATTAAGATCTTTTTAATAATATTATATATTGTAAATATAAAGGTTTATACATATGATAATAGAAGTTGTTGATGCAAAATTACGAATTTTCATTCAGAAATAAACATTTTATATTTCACGAATTTGTAATTTTTTTATCTTATCTAGTACTATAAACAGATGTAAAAACAATGTTATTAATCATTTTTCTCAGGGTACGGTAAGCATTTATTACGCGTAGAATGATTTTTCTGGTATGTAATATTAAATTTTTTATACGTTTCACGAAACACGAACACAATCGATAAGTTAACGAAGATGTCTCCCGCGCTATCGATTTGAAAGCGGCCGTGGCAGCACTGTCTGGCACGAAGTTTCATATATTTTAAAAACTTTGCTTATCGATCTGTTCGATGGATTTCCGTTTCATCTTTCATCAAAAAGGACGACCGACATCGTTCGAAGATTTGTTTCGATCACGAACCAAAGGAGCACGTTGAAAATAATATGTACGATTGAAAGGCAATCGTGTAATTTACGTGGTAACATAATGATGTCGATAAGGAGTCTTGTATCTACGCCTGCAATATAGGTATACGCTCTCTCGTGTTTCTGGCTCTTGCGATCGATCGCAGCAGTCGCACAATCTCGGCCTGCTGTGAAACGTCGGCATGTTTATTGTGTTTGATGTATAGCACCGTTGGAGTAGGAGGCGAACATAAAGACTGCTATAAACAGTGTGAAAAATCGTCAGAGCATAGTACACACTCGTGTGTGCGTGTGCTAATTACTTTGCATTTATCGTTATGATCCGTGAGTGTACACAGGAACGGTAAGAACGACTAGAAAAAGCATAGTCCGTTCCCTTTAAGTCCTGATCGATCGAATCGTTACTTCCCGCTAGTCGAAATTCGACGAAACTACGCAGAACTACGTCATTGAGCGAGAGCGTCGGTTCAGGAGAGCCTTAAAATATACATACGTTTCTCTTCCCCCAAAACGATTGACAGAAAAAATGTATAAACTTGAATGAACATGAATAGGAATTCGAATTGAAGAAAAGGATAATTCGGTAGAAAATGTACGCAACTTGAAATAAATAACGAGACAAAGTATATACCGATGTATAAAAAGTTTGGTTAAAGAATAACCTGATAGATGCGGCTTAAAGCCTGTAGATACTTAGGTGACCATTCTGCGATAGGTTGAGAACCCTCCAAATGTTTCATAGCCCGAAACCGAAGGCGATGTCCAGTGCGCTGCGCTATAAAGAAAGGGGGCTGTTTTCATTGTTGATCGCGGTGGTGCTTATTTCCGTTTTACTGTATAACCAGTGAACCGATAGTAACGATTCGCGCCGATAAATCGGTGTGATACGAGTAACGTGTCCACCGTAAAAAAAGAAGGCGAGATACCCTACGATTACGTACATCGTTATTATTGCGCCCGAAGGTGCGCGCGCGCGCGCGCGCGTGCACACACTACATCTCGGTATATATACATACGTAGCCGAGAGGCGCAACGATCTTCGCCTATGTATATCTGTATTGGTTAGTGGTAAGCACGGTGATATGTGGAAAAGTGCAAAGTGAATGAAGAAGAAGAGAGGCGTACGATAAAATAACATTCGTTCTCTTTCGATGTCTAAACTGAAACACAACGAACGTTTGTGGGAACAATCGTGTCGTGTGTTTTCCTTCTCGTTTTACTTTCCTCTGTCTATCCTTTCGATCTGTCTCTCGGACGCGTGTGTTCGCGTTTGTGGTTTTGTGACGCGGGTGTGGGTAGCAGGTAGAGAGAACATCAAGGTAACGAAAAAAACAACGAAGCGGGAAGCGGGGTCGAACTTTTTCGAAGCTCGGCAATCAATCGCTTCCCGACTTGGTTAACGTTTGCACGCGTACAGTGCCGTGACTGAACGGTGACAATTAAAAACAATTTCACGAAAATGCTATACGAGTTGTTAGGTCGCCTAGCGTAGTATATCGCCTAGCGGCGACGGGCCCAGAGAGAAGCGGCGGAAAAATGGCGTCCGATAACGAAGCCTCTTGCGCGAGTGACCCAAATTTCGCGGTAATTTGCTCGTTCCTCGAGTGCTTCGGCAAGTCCTGTGGTATCGTTTATCCTGATATCGCGCGCCTTCAAGAGATGCTCGAAAACACACAGGAGGGTAAGTAAACTTGAAATGCATATGTGTATATGATGTATAGAGAGGAGTGAGAGAGAGAGAGAGAGAGAATGACTGACCCGCCCCCGCGAGGCCAAAAGTCTCGTGTGTGCTATTAGTTTTCTTTTGCGTTTCAACGCGTTTCTTCTACAGATTTTATGTCACTCGACGCGTCCAATTTATTTTTTATGATTTTCAAACGATCGTTCTGTTCGCGTAAACACGATCAAAGATTCGTGATTGTTTCATCTCTTTTTTTACTAAGATCTAACGCTGTTTGAATAGATCTTTTGTTCTCTTTCTCTTTCATTTGCGAGGCAATAACTACCAAAAATATTCGCTAAATACTGACTGTAAACGCTTGGGAATAATTTTCTTATTAAGTTTTATTATTTTACTTCGATAATAGTACGTATTATTGACAACTTGCTTTCAATTTGCTGTCCACTGTTGTTATTTTCTCCCGTGCTGCCACCTCCCTTGTTGTCAATGTCGCTTACACGTGATTATGAGTTACGAATCGTGCATCAAACATTAATGCATCCGAAATTTTATCACATTTACAGGCTTTAATATTTTTTGCTGAAAATAATCTACCAGTTTCTATCGACCGGTAGATTATTCGTTTTTTGTGTTTAAATAAAAATTGTATAAATAAAGAATTCAAATGTTCTAACTCATAATGCAATTATTTATCTGTATTTACTATAAGCGTATAAAATTTTGTGTATCTATTTTTGAATTTGTATTTATAATTAATTTTCTCTTTTAGTATCACAGGAATTAATAGATCTACACATCAAATTGTTGCGTAAAACTCGTAAAACGGTATCACCAGAAAAGTGGGAACGAGCACTGGTTAAGTTCTGTCACACGTATTCTAATCAGGATGGATGGGAACTCGAGCGTTTTGGTTATAAGAAAGCTCGCATTGCTGTCAAGCTACGGCTACTTAAAGTATAAATACAATTATTTTATTATAAACAACTTTAGATTATACTTCTGAAGTTGTGTATACATTTGTTTACAGAATTCTGGTAATTTTACTTTACAAATCTTTTCTTTTTTTTATTACAGGTTCTTTTAGAAACCCAATTTGACTTAAATCAAAAATTTAAAAACGAAGTGAATAAATTAGCAGCTAATGAATTACGCGTAGAACCTTTAGGAAGAGATAAAACTGGTTTAGCGTATTGGTGTCAGCTCGATGAAGAGTGCAATATAAGGGTGTATAGAGAAGACTTAGATGAAGAAAATTGGGAACTTGTAGCTAAGTAAGTCTTTAGTAACACGAACATTGGATTTTATACTTTAATGATTTTTAATCAATTTCATGTAAATAAATAAATAAATATTTTGAATTTCTGTTTTTGTTATTAGAGATCGGGATGGTGTTGCTAATCTAATAAACACATTATCAAACGGAGAAACTGATGCTATTCCAATTAACGAGGATAGTAACAGTTTAGAAATTTCCGAGAAACCTATTATTGATACAGGACAAGTAACAACATCGCCAAGCTTGGAGGACGAAGGTGTACAAGAAAATGGTATTAACACAGAGGAATTATGCGATAAAGAATTAGACAAGCATGGAGATGAAGATTCAGAGGATGAAGAAGAACAAGATGATATCGAAGAAGATGATAATATCGAAGATGACATGGACGGAGAAGATGAAATAACAAATGATGAAAGCTCTAAACAAAATACAGAAGAAGATGATTCTCAGGAAGTAATACAAAGCGAAGTATTGGTAACAAATCTTGTCAAAGCGCTTCCTTTGATGACAGCGTCCTCGAAAAATATAAATGGTAAAGTTGATGCGTCGTCGGAAAAGGAAACAGTCGCATCTCGTAAAAAGGAAACCACTACGATTCCAGAAACAACGATCAGCGCTGTTGTATCCGAACCTAAATCCATTGAAACATATAAATGTAAGGAGCAGGTAGAGGTAAATAATTTAAAAGTTAATTCTGAAGAACCGGTGCCTCTTAAATCGATCGAAACTTCTGTTATTACATCTCCTCTTAAGTTGGTCAACGTTTCTGAAATAAAACAAGCACACGAAGGAAAGATGCCAACTGGAAGGACCGCATTGAATATAACAAAGAAACACGAAGATCCGATGGATCAAATTCTGAAACCATTGGACAAGTTATCTAGCAAAAATAATTTTCCTTTTCCATCTACCGAGATGCAAACAGTTCATAGTAAACTGTCCGTCAAGCCGATCGATCAGTTGGCTGCAAATCTTGTGCGAATACAATCGGAAAAGCTTGAGAAACCAATGGGAGCAAAATCGTTAGAGAAAATAGCAGAAAATCTTGCAAGATCAGGTAGTATCGTAGGAAATACAATAAACGGAGAGGACGATAGATTGCCTCAAGATTTCTGTGCGAGAAGTCAAATGGAGAAAACTAATGCGCTCAGGGAGCACAGAGGTATGGATTTATCTACATCGCCTAGAGGTTGGGAAAGCGCTAACGAACAAAATAAGCCGATGGATTTCTCTGGAATTGATTTATCTAGTCGAAAATTTAACAAGCCTATCGACTTACTTTCCTCTGGCTACAGAACACAAGATTTCCAGCATAGAGAAATGGATCTTAGCACGAAGAAATTGAACAAACCAGAAGTTACAAACCTACCGTACGACGCCCGGGCTGTGATGATGCGTAATCATGCAATGGTGGCTGATTTAAGTAAAAGACAAATGTCGTATCCTAGTTACGACATGTCATCTGCTCCGTATCATAATGCCGCAAGGATACCCAGCAAAGAGGATCACAGATTACCAAATTACACGATACTTCCTGATCCAAGTAAAATCACAGCTCTAAGAATGAACGCAACCCCGGCGAAACGATCGTTGGAAGGAGACGATCTGCAACAAGACATGTTAAAAAGACTAAGAGCAGACGTGATACCCATAAGAGGATCCATGGACAAGAGGACAATGTTAAATACCAACTGGAGAGATGAAATCGGTGAAGCCATCGAAGAACCGGTGATGATGATTCAAGGCGAAGGATCTGGTAGCGATTGCGATGCCGTGAATCCTGGTCTTAGCGAAGCCGTAGAGGAACCCATAATTTTTTTTTACGGGGAAGGTTCCGGAGAAGAGTGTCAAACAGGAAATCCCGGGGACAGTACATCGGGTGACAATAAAGAAAGCAACGAATCAAAAAGCGAAGCTGATTCCGCTACTTCGTCCCTGTCGTCGAATAAGAGCTTCAGCGAAGGTAGCCTTATAAACGAAGTATCCGCTGAATCGTTGGTAACGAACAAAAGTGCTATAAAATTAAACAGAAATTATCCTCAGTCTAACGCTAATGTAAAAAGTAGCTATCAAACGGTAGGCTCTACGCAAGAGAAACCAAAATTTAAACCTACATTGGGCATTCAAATAATACCGAAAAACTCGAACAGTTCTGTGAAAAGGTTATCAAGATGGGACGTTGGAAAGCCAGAAGAGAAGCCAGAATGCGACAGTAGTATCATATCAAACGAGGAAGACATATCACAACGAAGAAATACAATCGAACGTGAAGATTCTTCTAGGGAAAATCAACATGTTAAGATAGATGGAAATTCTATAAGCACCGAAGATGTAACGTCCCAGCAGAGCAGCGTGGAATCAGAAAATCCACAAGAAGGTGTAGGAGAAAGTTCCACGAAACAGAAACAAAGCCCTAACGATCAACACTCTGTACAGTGTGATTCGTCTATATCGTTGTGTCAAGCGGATACTTCGGAAACGCTTGAATCTTCTGTAACTCGTTCAGCAAACGATAAAGCGACTGTACAGAATGTTTGCGACACAGATGGTACAATTTTACACGAGACGAGTGTTTCAGGAAAATTCGACAACGAGTGTAAACCATCGGCTGCATCGCCACCGAGATTTTTTTTTGGACCCAATTGTATTTCGTACACTTCGAAGACAGAAATGTTCGAATCACAATCTGATCGCACAGTTTCAACGAGTATAGAGTCAAAATCGGACACGTTGCAGTACGAATGCGTATCTTCTTCGAAACCTGTCGAAGATGCGATCACCTCTTACAAGTCGGACAATTTCGATGTAACTCGAACGAATAACAATTCGTTAAAGGTCAATCTACACGCGCGCAGAGTTACCAATCCACTTTGCGAGGATGATAATAAAAATGCGATTGAAAACATCGATGGTGCAACTAATTCGTGGGAGCAAACTGCTTCTTCGAAATATTCTTTAGAGGAAACTGAGAAACTTAGTCCAGAATCGAAAGTAGACGTTGAAGAAAATTTAACATCTTGTACTGTTGATGCTGTGCAAGATTCGATTTCCAGCACTGAAACTACGGCGA
The DNA here is from genome assembly GCA_943735885.1 of Stelis phaeoptera. Classification (NCBI taxonomy): domain Eukaryota; kingdom Metazoa; phylum Arthropoda; class Insecta; order Hymenoptera; family Megachilidae; genus Stelis; species Stelis phaeoptera. The sequence continues at coordinate 21,251,391 of OX030930.1, forward strand.
AAGAGTATATGAAATCGGAAGAAACAGAAGCGTTGGATACGATTTCGCAACCGCACAGCACTAACGATTTAATTAATAAAAAGGGTGTAGACGTTAAAGCGGAAGATGCGATCGCAACACCGTCAGAAATGGAGCTTGATGAGTCGACAGAATGTACAACGTTGAAACAAGAATGTAATATATTTGAAGAACAAACTAAGAAATCAGATTCAGAAAATGATACCGTAAAACCTGCTAATACAATTCCTTGTTCCGAAGCTGAGGCTTATTGTAAACCATCCGAAGTATCGTCGTTTAAGGAAGATGCATTAAAAGCTGACTCGATATCCCTCGGAAGCTCGTGTTCATCGTCTCCTATACAGAATTTGCAAAAAAATGATATTACCGAATCAAAGCATGCGAGCGAGACAGAATTTTCTCTTTATCAAGAAGCAAGCGATTCAGCAGAGAAAGAGGTAGAACGTGTTTCTCAAAAAGCGTTTGATTCTTCCGTAACAAGTTGTGAAGAAAATAATAAAGATGTTAATAATCAAAAGGAACAATTAATAGAGCCTGATAATAAAGCAACGAGAAACCTTGTAGGTTCTGATACTGATTTGGTGCATGTTAATTGTAACAAAAATGATGAAAAGATCAGTACAGAAAATGAGGTTTCCGAAGATTCTGAGGAAGAAGAAGAAGAAACGCTATTCGTTGACTCGTTTATCAAAAACTCTGTGCCTGATGTTAATACAAAATTAGATTTCATTGACAATTCTACTGTTACTAGTTCTGAATCTATCGAGAAATGTAACAAAGAAACATTAGTTCCTACGATAAGTAGTTCAGATGATTCCTGCGTTCGACAAGATACTTCGTTTCATGAAAACGTTGAATTAAATTCTGATAAGTCATCCTTCAACGATGAATGTCCTACTTACGATATATTACCAGAAACAGTACCTGACACAAATATTTCTAAATCATCCAAATCTAATATAGTTGACTCTACGAAAGAATCTAATGTAGTTCAAACTGCAATATCGAAGGAGGAAAGTTCCTGTATTGACGAAGAATTGAATAAGGATGTAATTATCGATGAGAAATTATCAAGGGAGGAGCCTACTGAAATACACGAAGAGAAAGCATGTACGAATGAAACTTCATCATGTAATGAGAAAACAAATGATGTTTTATTAAAGTTACCAACATCAGCTTTGGAAACGAATGATGTTGATATTATCCCTGAAAAAGGAGAGAAAGAAAATGTTAATTTTGTCAATTCTCCGCAAGAAGCTACAATTTCAGACGATGATAAAATTGAGCACGATAAAAATGATAATACGACACAGTGTAAAGATGTTATAAAGCATATTGAAAATAGCAATCAAGATAATCAAAAGCAAACGATAATAAACAGTATTTTAGAGCATAATTCGGAGACAGAAAGTAACGACACCGAAAAGTCAGAAGTTGAACAAGAGCAATTGAAACGAACAGAGATAGATTCTGTTGATCCGCAAGATCTTAGAAGTGAAATTAAACAATCTTTGGTTGCAAATTATGAAAGCAGCGATTCTAACGACAGTAACGATATTTTCGATGCCGATGCGATACAGTCGCCTGAAAGCAAAAGTAACTCGTCTGGTAATTCGGAAGAAACAGTGGCAGATACGGAACAAAATGAAAAGGAATATGTAGAAAAAGCAAGTACGAAAAATGAAATACTATCTAACGAAGTGCAATCTGTATCCATTGATGAACAAACAGAATCAACGATGGATAGTGATATCGAAAGGGAAATGGAAAAGTTAGAAGAGAAACAAGAAAAGACAGCAAGCGAAGAAATAAGCGTGGTGGAAGAGGATGATCTGACCATTGTTCGGTGTGATTTGAATGAAAAAGTAGTTACGGATGAAAAGGAAAGTGTGAAGGAAAATTCTGAAGGAAATAATACCATAGAATTGGCAGAAACAGAGACGTCACCGGTTTCTTCTGAAATCAGTCCATCAAATAAAGAATGCATAAACTTGGGATTGAATAAAGTACATAATTTAATAGATGTAACAAAAGAGAGGAAAAAAGAAGATTCTGATGAAGTTGCGGAAAAAGGAAAGATTTCTGAAGAGAAGGATGATTTCAAAAGAGATTCCGCAAATAAAATTGAAACTGCCGAACAAATGAAAGAAGGTGTTGAACTTGATAACAGTGACAACGAAATAACACCTGAAGATTTGACTACAGGACCATCGAAATATGTTGAAAAAAAACTTGTGACAAGCTTAGATAATGATATTAAATTCATGAAAAATGAAGAAGCAAAACAAGTTACGGAAGAAGTTCAAGTTATAGAAACATGCAACAAAATAAAGAAGTCTTTGGAGCGTGGTGATAAAGAAAATAAATTTGATATAAATTTGCACGAAGACAGCAATCCGAATAAAGAAGAAAGTAATCTATCCGTTCATTCTGCGTCAAACATTTTACCATTAAAGTTTGACAATATGTCTTCGAACGTAGAAAAAACAGAAATACATAAAAACAACATTTCAGTCGTGTCAGAAAATTTCAAACCTACGGATAACGTACAGTTTGTAAATTTTATGTCTGAAAAATCAGGATGCTCAAATATTATAGAAAATCATGAGGATCATTACGAACCACTGCGTGGTATGAGCAAAGCGATAGAATCCATTTCTGAAAATACTGTGTTAAATATGAATGATAATACGATGGACATTGATGCGCAAAAAGTAAACGATTATAAGAAAGAGGCTAGTAAAAGATTTAGCGATGTTTCTGACATTCAAGATGTTCCTCCGTTAAAATCTAAACCTCCATGTACAGAGCCCAACGAGCAAACGTTAGAAGATTTAACAACATCCAAAGTGCAATTGGATAATATTAAACCAACAGACATGACGATGAATGAAACTAAAGCAAAGGGCAACGTGATATCTGATACTACTGTGCTACAATCAACGAAAGATGAATACTGTACGATTACCAATGTAATGAATAATATATTGAACCAGGTGGAACGAAAGAACAGTGAAATCAACGAGAGAAAAGAAAGTTCAGATATTCAAAGCGTTGAAATAAAAACAGTTTCTTTAATATCTGACGAGGATGACGACGACGACGACGACGAAGATTCCATGGGAGTGGACAATGAAAACTTGTTTGGCATGGCTTCTGAAGAGATGGATCCTTTGGCGTGCACGGATGAAGAAACTTTGAAGAAATTGGCTGATAACGAGCAAACTGAAATATCTACACCAAAAATATCGTTACGAGTTAAACCTGTGTCCGAACTTGTTTACGACGGATGGAAATTGGATTCTACAGAACCCTCCAAAGTTTCCCGTAAGCGACGCAACAGTTCCCACGAGTCGAATTCGGAGGATGCCGTCGTGAAACAAAACGATGATGAAACGATGGGTGGTAAAAGAATGAGATTACGTGGGAAACGTATGGCTGATAAACAGTTAAGGAAATCTGTAGAGGAAAGCCGTGTTGTAACGATAAGTTCAGAGGACGAAGCTGTAAAATGTACTCCCGAAAAATCGGAGGATCAAAGTATCAAGGATGTGAGCGACGATCAAAGCATCGCTCATTCGAATTTAATCGAAAGGAAGTCAAGGGGACGGCCCAGAGGCAGACGAAGACGCGGTTACAGGGGAAGTCGTTCGACTCGACCGAAACATTCTGAATATCAGAGCAATCAAATTCCTGAAATATCACCTGAGGTTCAATTCGACGAGGCTCCGAGTAACAACGAGTCTTTGAACATGACTCCAGTGTCGCAGAAGAAACGGAAGAAAAGTGAGTTCTTGAATTTTGATCGGTGGATATTTTTATAAAGTATTAAGATCTTTTGATTTGGTGGATAATACATAAGGAGGAAGTTAACATCGATTTACCAGGTAATTTAAATATTGTTTATAGGAAAGATGGTGTTGGGTCTCGAAGTGGGAAGGGATATTGTGCCTGAACCAGAATCGGGATTAACCCAAGATGAAACGCCTGTGCGACAGTCCCGAAGAATAGCACAATTGAAAATCAAAGAAGCACAATTGAAGATCGAAGAGGAATCTTTACACGACAGGAACGAAAGGAAAGAGAAGAAGGATAAGAAAGATTCCGCGGAGAAGAAGAAACGGAAAAAACAAAAAGTACATTTCCAATTTAATACAAATTTTTAGTTAATATTAATATATTGTATAACTGATGTAATGTTTACAGCCGGAAAGCGAAGAGGAAATTATAATAAAAGAGATAGAAAAAGAAAAGAAGTCTAAGAAGAAACGTAGGAAAAGAAAAAAGAAAAAAATGTTGGCTAAATTCAACGAAGCAAATCCATGGCAGAGTTCTTCAGGTTCTAGTAGCGACGAAGATAATGAGAATGACGAGGAGGAGGAAGAAGAAGAGGAAATAGAGAGCGAAGGATCTCTACTTTTTAAGAGTGACCACGAATTTTCACCAGAGAGTGATCTCGAGAAGGATCAAGAATCTGAGCCGTTAAGAAGAGCTAGAACTGCACAAAAAGGTATATTACGCAATGATTTGCAAACTTAAAGGGGTAAAGAGGTCTAGAAGGCAAACATTTTTTTTTAACAAAACTACTCGATGGATCTTTTTACGGTTTTTACCATTTATTGTACATATATTGGACTATCTAAATTAATTTTTATGAGTAATTATACTGGCGTATACGGAAGTTAGAGTTGGAATACGCAGGCGCCTTAAAAAAAATTCTTTAAATATTTGAGCACTCTAGTGCCTCGTAGAATCGTCCAAAACAAAAAAACCCGCAGATTTTATCAAAGCTAATGAGTGTAGTTTCTATATGAACGTAAAACCTGGGAAGATTTCTCCAAGGAAAATTTCAAAATCGCGGATAGAAGTGAGTTTCAATTTTCGCATGAAATTTTCGTCTTATTTTGTTTATAACTTTTTCTAAACATTAAATTAGACCAATATCGTAGGTTCACATAGAAACTAAATTTATATTCTTTCGCTAAAAAAAAGAATCAAGTGAATTGGTCGATTAATTTTCTCTCAATCGTGCTCGCTAGTTTGGAAAACATGGTTTTGAGAAAAACGCGTTTAAAGTTTCGGTTCCTGCTCGGAACACGCCAGCAAATTCAGCAATATTCCATCAATTTAAGCAATAAAAAAAAAGTCGATTTTTTTTTGCTCTGAACCCCTTTACCCCCTTAATGTATTTAACGCTTTAACTGCCACGTCACCCATACGTAGGTAACACTTGAATTTCCATAGAAATTTGTCACTTGAATTATTAATATCCTTTAGATTACACACAGGCAGTCCAAATTCTGAATAATAGAAATTCCGAAGAATTGTAATAAGAATAAGTAAAATTTGATCAAAACAAATGCTTTGCTTGACCAAGTTTTCAACGCTTTTAGCGTGGCAGTCGAGGTGTTAAAGTTTTTGATATCTTCTGTAGTACTGCAAATTTTGTTAGACGCAAAAGTAACACACATACGTATTTTTATGAGTTACCAATTTAATTATAGCTCAAAGTGACGTGGAGGAAGCAGATGACGAGTACGCTTGTCAAAAATGTGGCAAAGCAGACCATCCGGAATGGATACTTCTATGCGATTCGTGTGACAAAGGCTGGCATTGTTCTTGCCTTCGACCAGCGCTCATGCTAATACCTGAAGGTGATTGGCTCTGTCCCCCGTGTCAACATGTAAGTTTCTGCTGTTAATAAATGATCCGAATAAATTATGTTATTTCAAATTTTCAAAATGAACGTTCAATTTTTAGAATTCACTAGTTATCAAATTGCGAGATAACTTGAAAACATACGATCAATTGTCGAAGAGACACGAGAACGAAGTTTTGAGAAAAAAGAGATTAGCATTTGTCGGTATAAGCTTGGATAATGTTCTTCATAAAAATGAAGCACCGCGTCATCAGAAAGAATCGAAGACGTCCAGCCAAGAATCAGATAATGGTAATTTAAAAACATTTTGTAATATTTCATTTATTCTAATTTTAATAATACAATGACCCCTCCCCCCTTCTTATAGAATCTTCATCTACTTCGTCCACGTCGAGTACAGAAACATCCAGCAGCGAAGAAAGCGAACCTGTTTATCAGTTACGCGAAAGGCGGAGTGCTAATAGATACAAGTTCAATGATTACGATGCCATGATAAATGCTGCGATTCAAGATGAAGTAGAAGCTGTTCAAGGGGCAGGAAATCAAGGCAGAGGAAAAGACATTGCAACCATAGTAAATGCAAAGAAAGAAGAAGCAGAGGTAAATTGATATTTTATGAATTTTACAAGTATATCAATATTTCCATCGTTTGTAAAGTAATCTTTATCGACATCTTACGTTTATTAATCCTTTGCGAACGAAGCATTTCGAAGCTTTATCCAAAGTATGTCGAAAATATTATTAATTGTAAAGTAATACGAGGAATCCACGTAGGTATAATTTTTCTCTGTCGAAAGAGTACAACACAATATTTACCGGACGCATAATACGAATTGATAAATTATTACGACGATTGTATTTGGTTCAATGTATCCGTCCCTCGTCCGCAAAGGGTTTATAATTTGTCTACGCCGCGAGAAAGCTTTAATCTAATACTTTTGTTTGATATTTCAGATTATTCGTATAATTTCAATAGTATTTTAATTTAATTTCACTCGTGAAAATTTATTTTCAGCTTCAATTTAAAAATGAAATACTAAGCATGGACGGGACACCTGCGAGCAAAAATGATATCGAAGGAAAATCAGAGAAAGATAGCGACGAGGAGTATAAGGTCGACGCAGAAGATGGCGCCGACGAGGAAGAAGACGAACCGCAACACAAACGCGTGGTAAAGAAATTCTTGTCGCGTAAGAAGCACCGTAAATTAAACAGTCTCGACATAAGTAGCGAAGACGACCCAGAGAGCGACGAAGATTTTAAAGGCACGAGTTCCGAGGATGAGGAAGATTTCGATGATCACATAACGTCTTCTGACGAAAGTACCTTCGCCGATTTTAAACGACGAGGTAGAAAAGGAGATTCACGATCCGTACGAAGAAGTACCAGGGTCAGAACTACACGTTTTGACGAAGATTTTAGTGAGTATAACAAATACATTATCCAACTTCTGTTGTCAGTTGTACAGTGTCATCGAGTGTGCTAACTTTCTCTAGAGAAAGTGACTAAAGTTACTAGGCACGATAGTTAACTTAACACATTATCCATTTTACTTCATTACTAAATTAACACGTTGAGTGGTACGGTGAAAACGGACATACGTAGTCGGACACGATAAAATCCTAATTATTAAGAATGCAGTCGATTAATTTTCAAATTTAACCTTTCAATTCGATAGCTAGCATTATTGGCTCAACACTTTACCGACTGGTAGCGGTTGCATATAAGCCTATAAATAGGCTACCGGTCGGTAAAGTGTTAATATTTTATTGCTATTCAAGGTTTATTTCATAGTTCTCTTTGTCGATTATTTGATTGTCAAAAATTTTGGGTGTCAATCATCTGGTGACTGAAATAATTCGTAAACCGAATATTTAACTTTATCCAGACCTAACGTAGATTTAATGCGTGGTAACTTTCTAGTATTTTCCTAAGGGAAGTCTGTGCCTGACACTGTATTTTTGCTCATTTTTACGTGTATCGTTATGATATGTAAAATGCCGATTTTTCACTTTTTACAGTAAACGACGATAGCGAGGAAAGCGATAGACCAAAAAGGAAGAAATCTCGATCCACGTGGGACTCGGAAAACGAAGATAGCGACAATTCGTGGCGACAAAAGAAGAAAAGGTAAGCAAAACCTCGTGAAGCCGGGTTCAATCATGACTCAGATTTTTTAGGAAACGTATATCCCTCTATTTAAAAGGTTTTTAGACCCATTTAGTGTGCCTAGTATTATTCCGTAATTTCGTTTTAGAAGTAAAACCATACCGACGTCTAAATATAGAACGTTACCAAAAATGAAAAGTCGAAAGAAAAAGAAGAGAAAACGTATCATCGAGTCAGACAATCAAAGTGATAACGACGAATCAAACGAGGAACCACAAATCGAAACAAAGTGCGAAATACAACCAGAATTAGGAAACAACGAATCCGTGACGCTTGATGCGTTAAATGTGAAACTTGATAATGAGAATGAAAATGAGAATAATGAGAATAAAAACATCAACGAGATGACGGGTGTAAAATTGCAAGAAATGAAAGGCGAAGTAGGTGATATATCTGCCACTATGGCATTACAAGAAACACTTCCACAAAAGAAAAAGAAAGTAAGTTTACTTTTATTTATTTGTATGATTTTATTTGCTTGTGCTTGTCTTTTAAACATTTCTTTTCGATTCATTCTAGGAGAACACTTCGAAAAAGAAGACACCGTCGATTCGAAGAAAGGTATAATAAATTTTATTTTATTTCTCTTTTGTTGTTTAATGCGGAAATTTGATTTTATATAAGTTTAATAACATTTTCAGATTATATATGGTGGCCTTCCAGATGAAAATAAACCGGAAGAAGAAGAAACGTTAGGTAGACGAACTCGAGGAAGAAAAATGAACTATCAGGAAGAGATAGCGTCGGACAGCGAGGAGGTATGAAATAAAATGTTAAACGATATGAAAACAAAAATACGAACAATCTTCTCTAATATATTACAGGAATTAAAAAAGGCATTAAGAAGAACAGGAGAGAGCGAAGATGAGTTTGTTGTAAACGAAGGCGAAGATCTGAACGAAGATGTTGAAAAGGATTCGGATTCAGGTAATTTTAAAAGAACGCGTTAACATTCGAAGCGTTTTCATAAATTTTTGATATAATAAATAAATACTTACCGACAGAGGTGTGCAGGTTCCTCGAATTCACGATATTCCCGAGCTTCGGATCGAGTCGGGAAAATTCGGGCGAAATCGAGCGTGTTTTCGAAATTATGATACTCGTCGAGATCCCGAAACTATCCGACTACATACGAACGTATCGAGAACCCGAACGTTTTCGAGATCCCGAAACTATCCGACTGCATACGAACGTATTCGAGAACCCGAACGTCTTCATCAATATAATAAATAGATATATTATATTATAGATGTTGATTTCTCGATACGCCTTTTCGGGTTCTCAATACGTTCGTATGCAGTCGGATAGTTTCGGGATCTCGCCCGAGTTTTCCCGACTCGACCTGAACCCGAAATGTCGAGAACACGCACACCTGTGCTTACCTATTAGTATACAATTTAATATATGTATAATAAAAGTAACATATTTTCTTTGTCCGGGAAAAAATTATTCGGTTAAATTGAATCATCTTTCGTTTGCAGGTGATATTTACAATCCAAAAAAGGATGGCCATAAGGTGAAAAATAAATCACCGAAAAGTAAGAAACCAAGGAAAAGCAAAAGTCCCGGAGTCAGAAGAAAAATGTTAAACGACGGGACACCGAAACAGAGGAAAAAACCTGGTCCAAAACCTGGCAGTAGAAACAAATCGCGTAAACAAAGTTTTTTAATGGATTCTGTGATTCAGAAAAGGGATGATCAGGACGAGGACAAGGATATCATGGCTAACGTCATCGACAATCCTATAGGAGAGATAGATTCAAAAATTGATGACAATCTTTCAGAAAACGTGGGATTAAGTGGGACAGCTATGTCAGTGGCCGGTTCTTTTACCGGAGATGTTCCAGAAGGTTCGTTAACAGGGCTTGGACCAGGGGAATTAGCAGATTTGGATGACGAACAGTTAGAACAGATGATGATGGAAGACGAGGAATATGGTAGGCGGCAATTAGAACTGGCGGCTATTGAGATAGCAAAAAAAAAGAAAAAAGAAGAGCGGGAGGCTAAAAAATTAGAGAAAGCGCGATTGAAAGCGTTGGAAATACTTGCGGCTGAAAGGCAACGAGACCCTAACGCACCGGAAGGAACCGACGGAGAGGCACCGAAGAAGAAGAAAAGAGGTCGTCGCAGCAAAGCCGAAATTATTGCTGAACAGATGCGTAGAGACGGAGCCCCAGACCTATTAGACGCCACCAATTTATCCACCAGTTTATCCACCACCGTGCCACCCGCCATACCAACTAATATATCACCCACTATCAATCTCGCTGTCAATCCGACCGTACCAACGATCATGACGCCAGATGCCGACAGACCAAGCGAAGGACCTATTTCCATGATGACAGGACCGGATGGACCACTTTTCAATCCTGATGGATCGCCGTTGAAGCCGAAAAGAAGAGGACGAGGTAAAGGTAAAAAGACTTTGGCGCTAGAAGCGGCTAGAGCCGCGGAGGCAGCGGCGAAAGCCGCTGTTGAAGTCGGTCTACTCAGCATGGGAACCGATTCGAATCCAGACTTGAAACCTGGTGAAATTCCAAACATACTTCCTACACCAGGTAGCAGCACCTCTGGTTCGGCTCCGTCCACGCCACCGGCTGGCATCGTCACGACGCAAGGACCGGCCGGCTCGCAGACCCCGACTACGCAGCCCGTTTATCCGTCGTTACCACCCAATCAGCAGTCTTCCGTTATCACCAGAATGCTACAATCTCAGCCTGTGTCGAGTAGTCCGCAGTCGTTCTCCGCCGCGGCAGCAGCGATGGGCCACAAATACTTTGGAGGACCGAACGCAGCCGGTCAGATAATGGGCGGGCCCAGGACGGGTTACGAGATGCAGCCACGCGGAAGGATTCCCTCTCCGTACAGACAGGCCGGTCAGTCTACCATGCCGCCTCACTTCGCGGCGGTGCGATCGGGAACTCCGCCAATGAGGATGAGAGTACCTGGTCCGCAGATGTATCATACGCCTCATCATCCGATGGATCCTTCTCCATCGGGCGGTGGACCTATATCTATTAACAGTCGAGATCGCAGCTCTCCTCTTGGACCCGCGAGCCTGATACCGCCTGCTGCTGGAAGTCCTTTGGCCAAGGGTGGTCCCACGCCTCCTCCACCTCCGCCTTACGTCAGGGGTGCTCCTCCCCTATCCAGATTCACGGACAATCCGATGGGTCCCAGGCACCAGATGCCGCCTTTCACGAATGCCTCGCCGGTCAACCACAGTATGCAGCAACCGTCGCCGCCTCCTAATCGACCTCCTGGCAACTTTTCACCGTACCATCCCCCGCCACCGCCTAATTACCATTACGGTGCGTATCCACCCCCTCCGCCAATGTCTACGGCGGACGATGCCGCCGCTTACCAAGGCTCTCCGTATCCTGCGGATCATTTTTCTTCCCCCGCGGATAATCAACCGCCCATTCAGGCGCCACCCCCGCCTCAACCTCCGCCACAGCAGCAGCAGCAGCAACAGGCGCATCCAAACGACGCCGCTGCCGCGAATAAACAGTACGACGAGGAAGGTTCGGGTGAATTCGGTGGTTTAGTATCTTACTTCAGCAGTCAGAGAGAGGACGATCTTGATTCGTAGCATGAGTGAGATCTTGGCCAACCCTGAATCAAGTTAGGTGGGCACGCGTTTTTTTAACACTCGCGGACGAAGATGCACGACTTTTGCTCGAGAGGGATCAGTACAAGAGAAACATAAAAGAATTTAGTAACATGTAATGTAACCGTAAATAAAAGTAGATATATATTATATATATATATATATATTTGTCGGGGCATTGGAATGTGAAATATAAATGATGGAAAGAGAGTATTTGCATAACGTACGATGATATACATTTTAGCATTATTTTATACTCGTACTTGTATTGTTTTTAAAGTGTAAGAACGCGTAGAATTAGAATCGTCTTCCTCTTTGTCCTCTCGAGCAAACTGGTTGTCCGAGATCTTCGTAAGTGATGGTAAAACCGCCAAAATCGAATCCAAGGTTGGCCAAGTAAAAGAAAAAAATGAAATGATAATATTATAATATTAATCGCTAACAATGGAGCCTATTTCCTAAGAGTTATAAGCTTTTTGTAATTAGTTCGAGTTTGTTTAAATTTATATAAAAAAATGAAAACGACCACTGGGTAGCGAGACGCAGTAAGAGTGTTGCGTTACGCTAGAGGAAAGATTACGCAAAGATCTGACCAGAATTTTAACTAATTAATTCGTTAGTGTTCGTGATTGAAAGAAAGAAAGAAAAAAGAAAGATTGGTGCACAGTTACTTCCAGATCCGTCGTAGATGTATAGATGTCCTTCTCCCGGATAAAACAATTTGCTGTTGACAAAGTCGATCTTTTAGTAGTAATCAAGGAAAGAAAAAAAAAAAGAAAAGAAACTTATATTAACAAATTCGGACTATGCGCCGTTGTTACATGTATATATGTAAATATAATAAGTCTTTTAGATTATATTATATGTATTATATATACACAGTCACGCAGAATACTATTAAAAATGAATTAGTGCAAAGGGCACAAATGTAATATTTAAATTAAAGAGAAAAAAAAAAAGAATAAGCGGAAAAAGAGCAAACGAAAGGAACGGCATCCGATTATTAAAATAAATTAACAAATGGTGTGAAGACTACTACTATAATTATTTATAAAAGAAAAAAAAAACAAGAAAGATTAAGAATTTATAATAAGTAGTATATTGTATTTTACAAATTTTACTTGGATATAATTACATTTAAAAAACAAAAACCATTTGGATATAATTATATTGGAGAACAGGAGGCTGCTTGAGAGAGTCCGATTGAAAGAGGGAGCGAGGAAAATGGAAATTTAAAACGAAATTGAGTGTTAAGTGTGTGTAGATAATCTGAAAGTAGTTTAAAGGAGAAATTTTTATTCTATTGTGTCGGTGCAATTATATAAATACATATTTAGTCATATGTAGCTGTATAACATACGTTGAAGTACATGGAGTTTTGTAACGCGTATACAAACCATGTTTGGATAGGAATTAACAAATTTGTCTTATTTCCTATTTTCCTTGTTTCGTATTCTTCTCTTATTTCCTCGGAAAATCATTTTTAACGCTAGAACTACGATGTAATATTAAATTGAAAATAAAATAATTAAGGAACAAAACGTAAACTAGCATGCACAATAATTATTTATATTGATAAAAGTTAACCTATATTTTGACGAAAGCATCTTTAGTAGTTCTGGCGTTAAAATGCTTTTCAAACTCGAAGAAAAGAATATATATATACGGAAAAATGAAAGAGATTATTATTAGGACTATGCAAAGGTTTTAGTCCTTTTTAATCCTTTTTTTGACAAGTTTTTGTTTTATTTTCGAGTCATGTATGAGGCATAATTAAATTGTCGAAGTATTTGCCTTTGTTTTTTACTACTTGTGGTAGCAATCGCTCATAAACGCAAAAAGGCGGGAATTTATTTGAATTTCGAATGATTATACCAAAACGTTGAAGGTTAAAACTTTTGCATACACCTGATAGTATGTATAAAATATAAAAAGTTAATTAAAGATATTATACGAATGTTTCGTATTGTAAGCCATTATGAATTTGACCCAAGGTCAGAGATTTACTTGGTGCCTAAGTAGTGCAACTTTTGACAAATTTTCGTTCGTGAAGAAGTGGTTTCAGATGAAATCGGCTTGATTGAGTGATTCACTGAACACGTACGGTCACGTGCTGCCGCAAGAAAGAATAATTCAGAGGAAAAGGTAAAGAATTGTTTATTTTTGCTGTATTATTTTGTTTTTTCGTTCAAAATACAACAGCCTCCTGGTCTTTGATCGATTCGCAAAGCTGGTAGTGTCTTTGCGTCACAAGAAAAAAAAAAATAAATCATGTATCTGTTTAGTTATCACACGTACGTACATACATAATATAAATAGAATTTATATAAATAAACGAAAAAAAAAAAAAGAGGAAATACATTATCTTAGGATTAGCTGCTTGGGATAGTTTCCTTTTACTTCATCGAACGTTTAATGACAGAATTTGATCGATTATATTAGGATTATGCAAAAGTTTTAATCTCTTTTTACAAGTTTTTATCTTATTTCCATACCATGTATAGTGTAACTGAACTGTCAAGGTATTTACCTTTATTTTATGTTATTTTGGTACCAATAGTTCCATAACGCAAAAAGGCGGGAATTCGTTTGAATTTGAAATGATTATACCAAAGCGTTGAAAGAAGATTGAAACTTTTCCATACACTTAATATACAACACTACACACCGATATAATGTAATAGAAAGATTTACTATCGCTAATTTTATTATTTTTACAACTATACTGATATATTTTAATTGTATATTGTTCGATGTACAATCTCCTTTGATCTTCTTTGAACTTAACACGTGTCTTCGGACCATTCGTTCTTAGGATGCGCTTCAAGGAAAATGCGAGTCTATATAAATCTGTACGTTTGTTTTTTTCTCGAATGCTTGGGATAATCATTAGAATTACAGACGTTGCTAGGAAAATGATATTGTCTAACAATTTCTGATATGAAAATTGAATCATCTTTGATAAAACGATAACGATCAACATTTATGTAAGATATACGTAAACAATTTTTTGATATGTCCGAAGACTTGGTTTTTAACCCACTTTTAAGTCCATTGAACATAACTGAAAATTAATTTTTTTCGAAAAAGAAAAATATATGTGTACATATAATATATTCATATATATAATATATATTATATATATTTATATTGCTTTCATGCATGACACGTCCGCATTTAAAAGAAATTCATATAATTCATACGAGATATATTTGTGATAATTGATTCGATCTCAATACCGGTCAAACGTATCGAACATGATCCGTATAAAAATGGTGCGTTCATTTTTCACACGTTGTGTCGAACATTTTTCGCATTTATCGAGTCTTTCCTTGAAACGTGAACGGACGAAGTGTATTGTCGAGACAACAAGTAAATGTGGTGCAGTTTAGCTTTTCTTTTCTTCGTAAGGGTCTAGACCAAACGCAATTATTATATTACATGTTGTAGCCTAAACACGTTTTGTAATAAAATTCAATATATTAAAATAATATCGTAGGATGCTTTTTCTTTTTTTTTTTTCTTTTTTTCTTTCACGATGCGTGTCAATATTATAACAATTTTGAAACTACTATTGATACATATTTTTAATGTTACAAAATGTGCAAATTTTAATCGCGTTATTTATTTTGAACTGAGAACATTATTTTCATCTGATACGAATAATATTTTAATACAATATCGATGTTTTCATTATAAACTGGAGAAGTAATATTACGAAGTACATGTAACATTCGCGTTGTACATAATTATTCTTTTTAATTATACATATATATTTATTTTATATGTTCGTTTTATAGATGTTTCCAAACAAATTAAAATATAAACATCAAATGTTTTGTACAGTTTTCAGAAACACACTTGAAAAAGGAAAAATACATTGAACATACTTCGAAGAAATATTTAAAATAATATTACCCTGGAAAGATTTTTTTAAATTCGTTGTGCAAAATATTTTATAACAAATACTATGATTTTTTTATTGTATACAATAATTTGTATTAGAAAATAAGAAAACTTAAAAGTAAAGTTTGCAATTTAAGTTGCTGTTTTGGTATATAACACTGAATATCATTTAACAATTTTAACTTTATTGTGAGATACTTTCTCATCGACTGGCTTTACTTCGCCAAATCTTGCTTTTCTTTTCTCTATTCTAGCTTCTAATTCAGCCTAAAACAAAGTAACACGATAATTACAAATTAGAAATATGATATAGTATTAAAATATGCTTTTATATCGCACGATAAAATATAAAAGCATAATTTAACGTTGTAAACGTTTAATTTTATTTAATTCAATACCTTTTCCATCAAAGTGGAAACGGAAGTACCAAACCTTTCTGCTCGCTTTTTCAGAACTTCGTACGTTGTATGCTACAAATGCATGTAATAAATTAACTATATCAAAAAATACATAATGTTACAATTGTATTTATAATAAACATATATATACCACAGGTGTTTTTACAGATGCAGCCGACTTATTATTCTGATTATTAATACTGAATCTTGCAGATCTAGCTTCCTTTTTAGCAGTGTCCGACAATGGTAATCCAAATTTTTTAGCTCTCATCTCTAATCTCTGTTAAAAAACAACATAAATTATTATCACCAAATTTTAAATATTTTCAATCTAAAAATCTGTGCGAAATTAACCATTACCTCTTTAATACTAAGTTCTGAAAATTTAATAACTTTCTTTTCAGGTGGCAGAACCTCTGTAGTTTTTGTGTCAGTTTCAGTTTTTTCAGTTTGCTCATTTTTAACTTCTTCAATCACTGGTTTTCGATTTAGAACTATTTTTTTTGCATTTGTATTACTCTCGGTAGATAATTTTCTCTTTTTGTCAACCTCTTGCGAATCGGGTTTACTCGATAACTCTTCAATTTCTTCGTCCTGTTTTAACGTAATCACATTTTTAAATCACATTATCAAAAATATATATTAAATTTATATCAAACTATCAAGATCTTGATTAAATTTAAGTTACCCCGAGAACTGCATCTTCGTCTAAGATTTCTTCCGCAGTTTCATCCAAAGATAATGCAGAATCTAACAACAAATACATTGTTTCGTTAGTATATGATTCTTATATGGAAAAATATATACTGTAAAGTTCGTTCAATAGTATATACCACCATGTATTGCTAACTGAAGCCTTTCGACCAGTTCATTTTTATTGCCGGTAGTAGGAAGTCCTCTTTGCTTCAGTTCAATCTTCAAATCTGCAACCTATTCAATATATATTTTCTCTGTTATTACATCCTTTAATATTCATGCATTTTTTATGAAATATGTTTACAATACACAAATTGTATTCACTTATGAACAACCATCTGTACTACATATAAATTAATATAAACAATCACTTTATACCGAAGCGAGAATATCTTTCACAATTTTAAGGTTAGTTTCCCGGCTCCATAATCGTATCAATTTATGTACTTGAATTACCTTCATTTTCGAAAGTTCCGTAAGTCCTTTTTCGTAAGATGAATCAGCCATGATGCATCAGGATTATTTTATTTCAATTAATATTTTTATTTGATCCACGATTAACATGTCACAATTTTCCACAGACTCCCTTTTCACAGACTCAAAGTGCAAATCAAACTAAATTACATACAATATGAAGACTCTTCGTTGAAGAGTTCAATATCACTACCACTACCTTTAGGAGTGTGAAGGTACCACTGCTAATCGATTAAGTTTCGATCACAGAGTAGATTAATAATTTCAAAATGAATCATCTAATGTTTTTTGAATGAAATTGAATGAAATAAATTTAGATTATCATGTGAAACATAAATTAACTTCAATGTATAAAATATACTTGTACGTGTTTGTTTCAGATGACTCCTTATTCCTTGTATCACTGCTTGTATCTCGTGTCGTTTCGATATATCGATTATTTAGATTATGCTTTCCTATTTCTTAGTATGAGTATACGCATATACGCGAGTATAAAACACGCTGTATGCACATACATCTATGGTTGGAGTGACATAAAGACAACAATCTGTAGTTACCATTCACAATAATTTTACACATTTATAATGGTAGATGAATCGACGAAGAAAACATTAAGCAACATTCCATTGTTGCAGACTAAAGCAGGCCCTAGGGACAAAGAATTATGGGTGCAAAGATTGAAAGAAGAATACCAAGCTTTGATCAAAGTAAATCATATTTTAAATATATTTTATTTTCCATATGGTTGATTATTTTAAATGAATCTTGAAATGTTATTAACAAGTTAAGCGCCACGTCAGTCACCGGTGACTGACACCTGAAATTTTCTACAATCAAATAATTGACAAAAATATGGTCAATCAAATTCAAAGGTTAAATTTGAAAATTAATCAACTGCATCCTTAATAATTAGGATTTTATCGTGTCCGACTACGTACGTTCGTTTTCACTGTGCCACTTAACGTGTTACTAAATTTTATTAACATTTAACATTCAATATATTTGACATTTGTTTAAAATAATTCTTATATTATTTTTAGTATGTAAAAAATAATAAGGACTCCGATAATGACTGGTTTCGTTTAGAATCTAATAAAGAAGGCACAAGATGGTTTGGCAAATGTTGGTACATACATAATTTCTTAAAATACGAGTTTGAAGTTGAATTCGATGTAAGTAAATCTTCCTTTTATTACATTTATGATGTTTTTACAGAAGTCAATGAAACTTCATGCTTTTAGATACCTATTACATATCCTACTACAGCACCGGAAATAGCTTTACCAGAATTAGATGGTAAAACAGCAAAAATGTACAGAGGTGGAAAAATTTGTCTCACGGATCATTTTAAACCTCTATGGGCACGAAATGTACCTAAATTTGGGATTGCTCACGCAATGGCGCTCGGAGTATGTTTTCTTTTACCGATACATTATTAATAATTGCTTTCGTTGTTACATGCGTTAAGAAAATTTATTATAATTTTAGCTCGGGCCATGGTTGGCGGTTGAAATTCCTGATCTTATAGAAAAAGGTGTTATAACGCATAAAGAAAAAATTGACGAACAAAAGTCATAAGTATGAGAAATAATATTGTATAATATTTGAATGAAAATATCTTTTTTAATCCATATATGGAAATTAATTGATTTATGCAATGAATTTGTTAAATTTTATATTTAATATAAATATTTACAATAATTACTTATCTTCATCTGTCTTAATGGTTTTTATTTCTTTTACGATTTCATCTAACTTGTGGAGATCTTTAAGAGATACTTGTCCGCTACCTCTTTGCAAGGGCTTCGGTTGCGAAGGATCAGGTTTCCAACCTAACAGATATATTATTTGAAACGTAGCAGGTACGTACGCGCTACCATCATTTTTAACTTTTCCATATAATTGCTTATATATCGCGGCTGCTGCAAAAACTGTATCTTTATTTAAACGTAATTTTCGATTCCTTGCTGCATTATTTTCAGCCATTCCTATAAAAGTATGCGTTTGAAATAAAACTACAAACATTGCTTAAGTTTTAACAGAACTTTAACCGCTACCTTTTAAATCCCACATTAATTCAAACATGCTTGGATAACCAATAACTATTTCATCTGTATCGATTGTTAACATTGTAAAATTGGCTCTTGTCAACAAAGCCCCGACATCTCTAATTTCAGCGAATGGAGAAATGTGTGCTGAAATACCACCGTCTCTTTCTAGTTCTGCCAATTGTAAGGAGCTTCTAAAAAGTAGAAAAAGAAATATTATAAGGATACAGTTGATGTAAACTTCTTTAAAAATACCTTAGTTCGTATAGAGTCTCTCCTCCGAATATAGCTGCCAAAAAGACTCCGTCATTCTTTAAACTCCTATTAATATTTTTGAAACACCCTGGTAAATCATTGACCCAATGAAGGCTCAATGAACTTACTACCAAGTCTAAACTATCAGGTTCTGTTAAAAAATTTTCTTCATCCATAACTGTTCGTTGCACTTTAACTCCCTCGTCAGTTTCTGCTTGATGCACAAAAGTTGGAGACATGTCAGTTAAAATCAATTCCTCTACAAAGTCTGCTGAAATGTGCTTCGATACATGACCACGGCCGCATCCTAAATCAAGAGCTTTTTTGAATTTTTTCTTTATATCAAATACCCTATCTGCTAGTCTATAGCCAACTTCATCTTTGATATAATCGTATACTTTTACGTCGGGTGCTTGAGCGGCACGTTCTCTTTGAAGTAATTTTGTGTTTCTATCAAAAATATACATCACACTGTCCGGTGGTAATGCAAAGTTTATCGCACTATTATATATATTACAAACATTTTGAACATTGAACACGAATCGACGTGCAAAACGTCCAGATGCGGCTTGCATTTTCTGTTGGAGGTTGAATATATTTGTCTGTGATTTTCTTTAAATAATTATGTAATTTTGATACTAGTGGTAATCTTATATGGAGTACTATTAAAATACTTAATAACTGTACATTTTTCGTCAAAATTTTATTACTACCGACGTCTCGGTATGTAATACTGTTTCTTACGCGACATAACCTAATATGCGTTATAATCGGTTATAATGCAATGTTGAATGTAAAATTAAAACTGATCATAATTTATTTGATTAAAAATGACTTGAAAAGATTTTATTAAGCACGTTACAATAAAAATGGATAAAAGTTATTAAATTACATCTTTATAATGGTATTCACATCCATTAAAGTTTTATTGTAAATGAAAGTATCACACTTATTTGTCGATAGCTAAGTTTATACGTGATATTCTTTTAAGAATTACATATTTAATATGATTCGCAATAATAATTATACATTAATTTAATATTAGATTTATGTTTGCCCAACGATATTTATTAAAATTCATTACTAAACCAGAAAATAATAATAACTACTATTATTAGTATTAATGTCTATTATGTACACATTGACAAATGCATTTCTAATATCCGTTGAAATATATTATGTCTCGTAAACTTAAAAGTGAAATTATTAAACATTAAATATCATATAACAGCGCAAATATAGAATACCGATACACATATTTTCATTTTACAATGGTTATCGCATGTATCTTTAATAGTAATAAAGAATTTTCAAAAGTAAGCTTCGGTAAGTAAAATAAAATTAGTAAATGCAATATACTTAGCGCTTAAGAACGTATGTATCAATGTTTACTATTGATATTTACTATTTTAATAACAGTAATTGTTACAACAATATTACTTTTTAATATATCAAGTTTGTAGTATCGCAAGAAAAATTTCTATACAATTGTCAAATATATTTTAATAATCTTAGGAATATATTACATAGTTAACGAAGCAGTAAACATTTTGACTTTAAAATAATGTAATGATGTTTTGAAAAATAATAAATTTACGATGTAGTTTGTAAGGCAGGACTCACTCAGATGTATATAGTTGAGCACTATTTGTTATAAAACATAAAATGAATATAAAAAATATATATGTATATGCACTCAAAATGTCTAAATGTACATAATTTAATTTAATTGTACAAAAGCTTTTTAAAATACACATAAAATACAAACATTAGTGTAAGTTCGTAACATTAAAAATTTTTACTTTTTTTTTTTTTTAAGAATGAATGTAATGAAAATTTTCACAATGATAAAAGTTGGTGAAATGGTTAAAAAGCTGTGCGAAAATGATTAAAGCAAATTATGCAAATTTTAATGTCACTTTTAATATTTATAAAATATTTAAGTACAATTGTTAAAAAATAACAAATAGTAATTACGATAAAATAATAGTGAAATTAAATATATCACATCTTTGCGTGCTCTGCCTTTTAACATGATAAAATTTACAGATAATAAATGTTTCTTTTTTTTTTTTTTTATTCACTAACTTTGACAAAATATTAAAAAGAAAATTCTGTATAAAAGTCAGTCCTAAATATAACTAAAAAAATTTGTACAATTACGTAATCACAATAGAAACAAATATCAATATATTTTAAAGCGTAAAATCTAATATTACACCCGAAATCTAGGAAAATTCTCAGGGATTCGTTACGTATCGAAAAATATTTAAATCGTAAATAAGATTCGCTATTGCTTCTTAAAATAAGAACGAAAGATAATAACTGTATCAAGATAAATTTGTTATTTCATTAATATTTGATGTAATATAGATAGCAAAATAATAGTATGAAAGCAATTATATACCTGTATTATACTTAATATAATTACTATTGAAACTTTTCATTCCAATGTTCTTTTGTCATTTTAGTGCTGAACTTAAATTGTTAAAAAAATATCATTGTTCTTTCATAACACAATCTTCAACTAATTGCTCTAACAATTTAAATGTAAAATGTCGGAATTGCAACATTTTCTAACATTTTTATGTTCCTTGCGTTTGCAATAATAATAAAATTAAAAGTATAGTCATAGATTCAAACATGATAAGATCTATCATATGTGAATTAATTACAGTAGGAGATATTTTGAAAATAATATTCATAATAACCGATCGGTTTGCGAATGAACAGAATTTGTTACGAAAATAATAATCAAAGCTCAAAATGTCTGATGAGAGTAACGAAGCCTCTTCTTTGCTTTTCAAAAATCCTCGATATTTGGTGATATTTGGTGCTAATGATAATTACTTTGGCCTCAAATTATTGATACGAGTGGGTAATGTAAAATGTGTTGACGTTGAAAGAGTTGTCGCAGTACACGCAGGGACCGGTATATCGCCTATGGTTGTAACATTTGTTTCACTTTTATAACGAATGTTAGTATATTCTCGACCTAAATGAAGGGACTTCTGCAAAGGCAAGTAGACATTAAAAAGATAAATTAGCAAGTTAAGGTAAAGAAAATAATTACGTCGCTACTTTTATTTTACCTGTTCTGCTTGCATTCGTTGAGATACAGTTTCAATATAATGTAATACAGCGAGATAAACAAATTTATATTGTGCTTCTGTTTGAACCATTCCTGATCTTTGTGAACGTACTCTTTGAATAGTTCTCTGAATATCAATTTCACAATCTAATCCTTTAGACAGAATATACATAAAATGTTACATAAGGCACACAATGGAAAATAAAAATGAAAATAAACGTAATTTATATATTATTACCATGACGTTTGATTTGATCAAGAATCATATCGATAACAATAAATGTTCCGGTTCTACCAATTCCAGCGCTACAATGTACAAGAATTGGTCCTATACTTGGTACATTTTGGCCATTTGAAGTGAGAGAAGCAGCGATCGATTCTTGTCTTGCGTTAACATCGTGAAGAAAATTTAGTACACAACCAGGATCTGATGGTACTCCGTGATCAGGCCATGCCTGAAAAGGTAATATAACTGATATAATTCATTTAATTCTCGAAAATATTAGTAATAATAATAAACCATTACGAGCAATAATAAAATACTTGAAAATGATAGTGGTAAATTCTCCTGGGCTCTGCGAAACAGGGCTTTTTCCCATGCAATAAAAATTCTAGTACTGTATAATCTGTCGTTGAAGTACGAGACAAAGTACGGACTTCCCATTCACCTCCATACTCTGCAATTTCACCTACCTCTGGCCAATATCGAGCGCATTTGTTCTAAAAAAATATATGTGCATTTTTATGATATAATTCTGGTATTTATATGTATTTAAATAACGTACTTTTCCTCGTTCCATTTCTTTGGTGGTCATAACTATTACTCGTGTATTTTCTTGATACACCATGTGCCAAAAATCTTGTATCGTGTTTGGAAGACAACCTTGCGTAGCTATGTAACATTTATTAAACAAGCCATTATCTCCACCAACATTAATACCACTAGCTTGACTATCTCCTTCTTCGTTCTACAAATATTTACACATATATAGAATATTAATATGTATGCGTAACAAGAATATGTAATTTTTATTCTTAACATATTCAATATTATTTTATTTTAATTTAATCATCAGTGATACTAACATTGTAAATCATTAGAAAAGAAGAACTTACTTTAATATAATTGGCATTGATATAATCAGCTCCAGGAATATTTGGATCAACGTCCTTTAAACGTACCCTCGTGTGATCAACTGTAAAATATTTGTTTGACAATTACTTTAATTCATTATTAATAATATACAAAACATACGAAAAAATCTTACATGGTAAAATATTTTTGTATCGATTCTTCGCTCGATTCTCAGGACGTAAACCTTCTTTCCTAGAAAATAGGTGGCGGCATTCCAACTGTTGCAATGACTCAAATTCTTCCCAGAAACCAGCTTTTCCTTTACCACGCCCTGCTCCTCCTTCGTTACTACCTGTAGCTCCATTCCACAACCATCCATTCGAACAACCATTCTCCTTATGCAATTGTCTCACTCGGCTTTCGATACCGCTTGCATTTATACGAGTAGCGTTAAAAGGTTGCCTTCAAAATAACAGATAAAGATATTATACATTAATTAATTAATAAGTTACATATATCGATAAATTTAATAACCGTGTACTAACCGTAAATGAACAACACTTCCGCTTGTCTCAACCATTGGATTACGTTTATAATGTTCTATCAGATCGCTTAAACTATCGAATTTATCACCTCCTCCAACATCATATTTATTATCCTGCAATATTTCGTACGTTTTTAGTAGTATCATATCGTTATATACGCTAGTTGTAATCTGTGGTATACGTACATCAAGAATTTATTATGAATAAATAGTATGAAATATAAAGAATGAAATTAACCTGAGATCGTATTATAACATGTGTAACACGATCGTCTGTGCGTACAGATAACACAAAGTCGCCAGGTTTACTCTGGGATTCACGAACCAGAAAAGATCCATTTTTACCTCGCTCCAGCATTAAACGTTCTGCTTCTTTAGCTGATAAATGGCCATGGAACCACCTTTACCCATATTTTACTATTAACACATACCATGCTATATGCGTGCATTTGAAGTAACAGTAACAAGAAATTGTTCCGACGCATAACAAGGCTTATTATAATGTTTATTATGAAAATGTTAAATGGGTATTGTACTTTGATTATATAAAAATACCTTTCAGTTGTCGGATCTGCGCAATTTAATGGATATTTTAGTTCGATAACTTCTCCATTTTTTTCACGTAACTGTCCCCCATTTTCCATATAAAATTGTACAAGTTCTGACAAGGTTGCAAACTTTTCACCGCCATAAAGATCATAGAAATCTCCTGTATTTTGTATTTTAATATGAGTTACTTCACCATTTCGCCTAAAAATAATACGAAGTATTAGAAATTTGTTTAAAATAGGCCATAACCATTTACAAAGATGATTTATATATAAGTAATAAATTGAATACATACCTAACAGATAATGTAAAATCGCCAGGATTAGATGAACTTGGACGTGCCAAAAATGAACTATCATAACCTCGTTCCATTAATAAACGTTCTGCTTCTAAACCCGATATGTTCGGATGAAACCATCTGTAATAAACATTCTTACGGTTACCGCGTGAACTTCATTATTTACATAGCATGCAGTCAAAGTACAAGAAAGTAACTTAGAATTTATACTTTTAAGCCGTAGCAAACTTACTGTATTAATGTTATTTCAAGAAGAATTCTTTCTACTCTTAAATAAATTATTACATTCGTATAATACTTTTAAATAACAACTTCATAATTAACAATTATAACTAACTGTCGATAAACATTCATCGAGAAGCACATTTTTATTCAATTGAGTGATAATATAAATTGTATATTTAATAAGAATAACATTAATGCAATTTTATTACAAAAATAATTGAAATTGTAGCGTGGTAACGTGTAGTTAAACATTTCATTTTACAGTACCAATATGTGTGAATAAATATTTTTTAAACATTCGTAATAAATGTAAAGAAAATTAAAAGTACTGTATTCATTCTAAATGTCCGGCATAGAACAGTGTTAACTTATTTGTGTCCGCATACCTTATTTCTGATTGTTTGACTAATCCGCGGTTAACACTGATAAATAAGTAGGCCTGTTCAGCGATTGTCCGTGAATTATAATTACATATTTTTTATGCAAGTATAAAAACGTGCCTCACCTGCGAGATGCCATGTCGTAATTCCAACTATGACCAGCTGGTTATTAATAATTCATAACGCTTCATCGATATTCGTACTTATAATTCGCGACTGTAATTACTTTTTGACTTAATGCTAACTACACATCGTCACAGTCTTTGACACATTCACTCTGGGTAAAGGAAAAAACTGAAAGCACCGAAAGATTCTATCACATATAGATATTTAGCCGTCAATATCGTGAATACTTTAAAAGCAAACGAATAACCAAAGTCGGTTTCATAAAATCAGTTACATTGTAAGTTCAGTTCACGATTTCGGTTCGAACCATTCGTAACTTACAATAAACACGTTCGAGCCACTACTGATATCTACGCCATCTACCGTGGTATGTTACAATAACTGCACGTTGAGAAACCAAATCGAACTATAAATTCCCTATATCAATTATAATTGCAAATGATCAAAGTAAGCTAATTTACAATACGAGAATGTATATAGTAGCAATGTCTTTAATTTCACGCATCAACGTAATTAAAACTTTTTTTAATCACTCAAAAATTAAATAAAAAATTTTGTAATGATACGGTAATATAAGTTAAAAAATGTATTAGTAGTTTCTTTTCTAAAATGAATAAATTTTATTTTTCAATACTGTTAAAATAATTTATTGTTATAAAGACTGTAAAATATATTCGTTGTGTATCAATTTACACTTACGCGTTTGATTTTGTTATTTATAATAGATTGCGCTGCAATCAACGCTCAAGCCTGCACTTTCACTGTGCTTTCCAAAGTAGGTAGCGCGAACCAGTGTTTTCTGTCAAAGGAGCTCTTCATGCGCTTCAATGCGCTTTCATTCCCCACCACGTGTCATCACTATGGAACAGAGAATAAATGAATCTTCGCGGGAAGCAGTTCGATTCAAGTACATACAAGGGACATGAACGAGCACGATATGACGGGGACTAACGTTGTGGTAATTTCTCGGATCAACGCGACGCATTGTAATTAATTGTAACCCAAAATGAATCAATGTGGCGACGCGTCATGTCGTGTTAAACGGACGATGCAACACGTTGTTCGATTACCTTGTTATTTTTACGAATCTTTAAATTTGTAATTGCATAACATTACCAGACATTGATATTATTTTTAATGATATTCATTGGTTTTTTAATCTTACATAGCTATCATATTTATTAAACTAATTGAACAGCGCGTACGATGTCGTTTCGTCACTGTGGTTTATTTGTATTAGAATATGACACATCGCTTTAAAAGATTGTTACGACGTTCATCCCTGACACATACGATAATTTCATTTTCGCGGTCAAAGTCAATATTGGGCGTCCATATTTTAAGGCGATGTCAAGCAGCATTCGGCAAGCTCCATAGTCCATAGAAACGAGGGCAGAGTGGGGGGGCTACTCCTTGGTTCCGGCTGCCGTTCTTGGAGAGGTTGATAAGGCTAATTGCAAATTCTGCCGGCTGTGAAATATCAGTACGATTTGTGTAAGCATTGTAGTATGTTAGTTTTTTTGTGTATATACCAATCAATCAAACACTATTGAGTACGCCTATATTCCGCTCAGATAGATGTAGATTTTCTATATGAAGATGGGCCAGCGCGTATCCAGAACCGATTTTGAATGGGTTTATACGGAAGAACCGCACGCATCACGCCGTAAAATAATTTTAGGTATGAATAGGAAACATGGTACACGTGTCAAATATTATAATTTGTTTTATCTGTATTGTTTATTCCTATCAGTTATCGATTTGCAAGCTTTTTTCCTTGATAATTTCCGATACGATATTGTTCAAAATAATAATTGTTGCCACATAATAATTTAGTTAATATCTCATGGTGTGTAAATTTATTTCGAATTTTATTTTAGTAATTTATAATATGTATAATATATTTCTGTTCATAAATTTTGTTTCAGAGAAATATCCACAGATAAAAAAATTATTTGGATATGATCCAAAGTTTAAATGGATCGTTACTGGAATGGTTTTAACCCAGATTATATCTATGTTTTTTGTGAAAGATTTGAGCTACCCGGTATTATTTCTTGTAGCATATTGTTTTGGAGGTGTAATCAACCATTCCCTTATGCTAGGTATGTAACTTATACGATTATTATTAAGACTTATTATTATTACTCCTATTATGAAGGTTTTATTTTATTTATATATGTTTGTATGAAAAACCATTTGTTCAAAAGTTCTTATCAAAGTATATCTTATAATATCATTTCAAGAGAAATGATTCATTTGTCTTATCTATTAGATATATGTATCAAGCAATTTTATTTTACTATTAAAAGCTTTGATGTATTTATTCATTAAATTCTCTTGTTTTTGTTTAAATGTAATATATTAACATACATATATTTTTAATATTAAATATATTGATATTATATTTTAGCAATACACGAGATAGCACATAATCTTGCTTTCGGGCATTCTAGACCCATGGCCAATAGATTATTCGGGTATTTTGCTAATTTACCTATAGGCATACCAGTATCTGTGAGTTTTAAGAAATATCACCTTGTACATCATCGTGTAAGTGTAAATATTGAACAACATAATACTAACAAACGTTGTTGATAAATTTAATAATTTTGTTATATAAATTATAGTACCAAGGAGATGAAAAATTAGATACTGACTTACCAACTTTATTGGAAGCAAAATTATTTTGTACAACATTTGGAAAGTTTTGTTGGATATGTTTACAACCATTTTTTTATGCATTTCGACCTCTCGTTGTTTATCCCTTGCCACCCACATTATTGGAGTATATAAATTTAATTATACAACTTACATTTGATGGATTGGTATGGTACTTCTTAGGTAAGTATTTTAGGGTTTCAAAATTACAAATATGACTAACGTAAACTGATTTTGAATAAAATATAGTATTAAGATAATATACAGTAATGATAAATGGATGATTTATTTAATTATATAGGTGGAAAGGTCTTAGTTTATTTACTTTGTGGATCAGCAATGGCTATGGGCTTGCATCCCGTAGCTGGTCACTTTATATCAGAACATTATATGTATAAAAAAGGTTTTGAAACGTATAGTTATTACGGTCCATTAAATTGGATTACATTTAACGTAGGGTATCATAATGAACATCACGATTTCCCTGCTGTTCCTGGTTCAAGATTACCAGAGGCAAGTGTAATGTTACTTTAACTAAAACTTGTTATTTTTTTATGTGAAAGATGAACATTTTAAACATACCTTATGATTCTTTTAGGTAAAACGAATAGCCCCTGAATTCTATGATAATTTACCACAACACAATTCATGGGTTTCTGTTTTATATGATTTTGTTATGGACCCTGATATAGGTCCATATGCAAGAATAAAGCGAAAACATAGAGGACTTGCTTCATAAAATTTAGAAAATTTGTTTCTTTTGTAGAAATAATTTAATGATTAGCATCTGGATCTTAACATTATATATATATATATATATTTAATATATAAAATATTAATAAATTATTGCACTACATTCAGTATTAATTAAAAAAATTTGTTTATTCTATACTAATGATAATGAAAGAAATTCAGGATAGAGTATATGGGAATATTAATATATTTTGACATTTATAATTGTCTTAAGATACAATGATTTTATATAAATGTATTTTTAATCCAAATGTTTATAAAATTATATCATACCTGTTACATTACTGTAATATTTAAAATGCGAGTGAAAGATGCTAATTTAGTAAACAATTTTCCATTCTACAATGTTTGTAAATAATTTAAGTATGGCGAGTTGTAATAAAAAAAAAGTAAAGGTATTATACCATAATATTTTTGAAACAAGTGCACACACAGAGGAAACAGCTTTCATAATTTTGTAATCTAGTCATAATGGAAT
Source organism: Stelis phaeoptera (assembly GCA_943735885.1). NCBI lineage: Eukaryota > Metazoa > Arthropoda > Insecta > Hymenoptera > Megachilidae > Stelis > Stelis phaeoptera. The sequence continues at coordinate 21,280,804 of OX030930.1, forward strand.
AAACTTTTTATTACAAACAATAATGCCTTAATTGAATACAAGTTTTATATTATAAATAGATTTAATTAGACAGATGTAACAAAAACATTTACTAGCTGATATTAAAAAGAATTTTGAATGCAAACTGTATAAGTATAAACTTGTACTTGTATGTTTATTGAAATATTACTGATCAAAGCTGAAATTTTTAATCCGTTTTGAAGTGTTTTTGTCCTATAGATAAATTTGTTTTTCTGAGATTATTAGTCATACAAATATTTCTGCCGGTTATTCAGATTTCACTAAAATAAGCAAAAATGTTTTATAAGAACCTAAATTCCTTGGAGCTTCTTTCATATTATTTTGGTCATAAGATAAAGATATATATCAGTATTTACTGTAATAATAAACAATTTTTTAATTATAAAAATCGTGGATGAAATACCACGATTTTTACCAACTTTACTTATTTTGAAAATCCTGTTTAATGTTAATAGCAGTTCATATGTGCATATATAGTTCCTTTGATACTACCTTTATCAAGTAACCAAAATCTTATATGTGACTTTTGAGCTTGAAAATTGGCTGAATGTGCACTACTAACTCAATTCGTTTTGTTTCGTAGCAATAAAGAAGGAACGAAAAATGGTATCGATATTGTGAAGCTATATAATTTCCGTTCTAAAACATGGTAATGAAAATTATTCATATTGATTAATTTTTTGAAAACTATAATACGTACGATAAACTTGTAGAAATCTGATGAATTTAAATACATATTTATACGGTTGACGTTGTAATAATGTAATAAAGTATAGATTTGTTAAACGAAGATGACCGCGTGTGTTCTTTAAATAAGTATAACAGCGAGGTGTGAAAAGCAAATACAGAATGTAATATTTATTTACGTTAGAAAAAGAACCAATTGACATTTAATAATTTTTTCGTAAATATTGGTACTCGTGATGTCGACGACTAAAGAGGAAATAGCAAGATAAAATTTCGACTATTTACTGTAAAATGGTATCCGATGACAAGGAAACTTTTGTTTCCATGCGTACGTTTTGTGTAAGGTGTCTGCAATGTTACATCGATCTGATAATGGAAAAAAAAATAATGTTTACATGAATGATATAATTTTGCATACATGTATATCTGTAATACAGCAAGTAGAATGGGAAAGCAAAACGGATCTTGTTGGTGGTTTGTAAAAGCCGTGAAATGGATACCAGTTATTTTCATCTTGACGATTGTTTTATGGTCGTATTATGCTTATGTGGTGCAGCTATGTTTTTGTAAGTGTTTCAAAGAATTATTATTCCTTGATCAATTGATATTTCTTTTTCAAGTTAAAATCATATTTTAAAGTATAGTAATTCTACCTAATTTTTATTATTAACACGTTGACTGTCAACTACGAATATACTTGTAGCTGGTGCAACTACTTCGTAAGCCTTGACAGTAAACATGTTAACAAAAGAAGCGATGAAATAAACTGCAGATAGCGTTAATATTAAACTGATAGTGGTAGCTATCGAATTGAAAGGTTAAATTTGAAAATTAATGGATTGTGTTCTTAATAATTAGAATTTCAGTGTGTCTGATTTCATACGTTCATTTTCACTGTGGCAGTCAATGTGTTAAAAAGTTTCTATTATAAACAGAATAATATCTGATATGATTTAATATATAAAGCACTCAGTTTGTAGAGATATTTAAACTACTTATACATACTAATAGCTTTTTCTTATATTTTCCTATTTAGATACAGTAGATAATTACGTTCAGAAAGGTATGTATAGTTATTATTTGCGTAAAAACAATGTATATTATAGCGATATTCACTGAGTTGCATCTTTTTTTTTTGTTAACAGTCTTCTACTTATTTTTTTATCATGTCCTGTTTTTGTTATTCCTATGGTCCTATTGGCAAACTGTATTTACGGACTTGATAGAAATACCGAACAAGGTAGGATTTATTTTTTACAATGATCATTAAAGTACAAGCACTTATTAGGTTAATAACATGATATCTTGAATAGTTTAGAATACCAGATGTAGAAATGGAGAAATTTCAACAAGCTGAAACCGAAGAGGCACAGAGACAAATCTTAGAAAGATTTGCGCAAGATCTTCCAGTCACAAATCGCACTATAAAAGGAGGTACTAATAATTACTATATAATATATATATACGTATATATGACATTTATTTAGATACATATACATATATAAACGTGTATTTATAATATGTTTTTAGTAATACGTTTTTGTGAAAAATGTCAGTTAATTAAACCAGATCGAGCGCATCATTGTAGCGTGTGTAGTACGTGCGTTTTAAAAATGGATCATCATTGTCCATGGGTAAACAACTGTGTAGGTTTTCACAATTATAAATTTTTCATGCTGTTCCTGGCGTATGCCCTTCTGTATTGTATATTCATTACCGCTACATCTTTACAATACTTTATACGCTTTTGGAAAGTAAGTATGACTTTTTTAGAATACATTGTAATTGCAATATACGATTAAGTCTTAAAGGCGATTCAAATTTATATAAATTACTTTCTATGGTATTTTTCTTTTCTTAAAATAATATGAATTTTATTTTGTAGGGGGAATTGGATGGAATGGGTAGATTTCATCTACTTTTCTTATTCTTTGTGGCATTGATGTTCGCTGTTAGTTTAAATTCTCTTTTCTTTTACCACTGTTACCTTGTTTTACATAACAGGTCTACATTAGGTAAATAAAAAAGCGTGTACGCTATACTTTTTTTCAATTTTTGTCCATAGTACTTACAATTGTCTCACACTACGCTGTGTAATGTTTTTAGAGGCGTTCACACCACCCATGTTTCGTACAGGGAAGGATAAAGATGGTTTTAGTCTTGGAAAATATAATAATTTCCAAGAAGTATTCGGTGATAATCCTAAACTATGGTTCCTTCCCATTTTTACTAGGTAGGTTTATTAAAATAATTAAAAAATTTCATTCTTTTAATATAAAACTGAATTTTAATGATGTAAAAAAAAAAACTTATAAAACTGTGAACCACTTGCACAATATATAAATTTAAAGGATTTCAGCATAATTATCAAACATTTATAACTCGTGCTTATTTATTATGTAAAGGAGCACGTTTATGTTAAGGTATTATATTCTATGATAAAGCAAAACATAGTTTATTTAAATTAATAATTATCATTGTCATTCATTAAACAAATTAGGTATCCTTATCATTATATTGATTCATGTATGGAGACTAGCACTTAGAAACACTATAAAAACATTTCCACTTATAGTACTTTTTATTGTTTTTTTTCTTCTTCTTTCAATGTGTGTAATTTAAATTAGGTGGACATGAATAAGACAATCGTTTTACAGATAAAACATAAAAGTGAAGAAAATGGTAAAACTAAACAAAGTCGATAAATATAAATGATATAAACTGCCTTAAAAATCAGTCACGTAAATTTGTTAATTTACAATATTTAATAATATTGTTATATAGATTATAAAATTAATTAATAACGTATACATACCAAGGATTTGTATGGTCTTTTAACATTTCAATTGATTATACTACATATATATGTATATATATGAACGTAATAGTAATTGCATTAAAGTTAAGTCGCGATGGGTGCATTAAATGTGTTCTAGTCTTGGAAACGGTGTCACCTATCCGGTACGTGCGCAACATCAAGGCACACCCAATACTTACGACTCCATGGGCAGTACGCGAAACAGGTCAGCATTATAGAAGTCTACACAGTGCCAATATAATGATAGCTGCATATCAATTTTACTATGGAACTCATTAATGTTATTGATTAAAAGGCAGTTAATATTGAATGACTAATATTATTAATATATCGGTTATCTCGTTTAAAAAGTATTTACAAATAAATTAAAAGAAATAACATTTTCTTCATATAGTTTTGTTTAAGTTCATATCCATAGTTTACAGATTTTTTTCGTTTGAAAATTATGATTTATAATTTATTTTATACAGAGTTCCAAAGTAACAATATTCTGTATACATTGCTTCTTAATGCATGCAATTATTTAATTTCTGCTTTTATTCAGGAGCCAGTATTACGAGAGTTCATTAATTTATTACTAACACTTTCATTTTTAATAAGGTTGATAGAGTTATCGTTCAAATTAATTGTTGATATATGTGTTTCATAACTTGTTCAAATATGTTTTTGTATAACGCTCCGTTTTAATAGGTGTACTAACATTGTGCAGTATAATCAAAAAATGTAATTTTTATAACATATTCCTGCTCTAACTCAACGTTGCAATTTTATTTTGAATGATGTTTATTGAACATTGTGTCTCAATTATTAGTATTTATCGTTTATCACGAAGTTCAATAAAATAAAATTTATATCTTGTATTTAATCTACAGATAATCATTAATTGAGGTGGACTTTGAAATAGGTATTAGTTTCATTTTAAGCTGATTTAAAAACGCATGCCTCTTTTGTAGATGCATCATATTGTTATATTGAGATAATGATATATTTATTATTAGCATCATATATTTCTTACGATTTGAAAAAGTATTGTGCATCTGGTTCTCACAGATTAATTCTATTTAATTATAAGAGGTAGCGTAACTATAGTTACTATTATGGCTGTTACCATTAATTATTGAAAATTAAAATAATAAATCTACATTATGAGCATAAAAATCTTTATGTGAAAAAAATAAAATTTAATTTCGGTACAATGTTAAAATAAAATGTGTTCAATAAATTAGGAAAAACTGTTAACTTTTAAGCTTATACAGTTCATGTGCGTTTATCAGAAATGGGTAGTTACATTACCTCTGAGCATAAATGGGAGTACATGAAGTAGAAGGTAGGGTGTGGGTTACAGTTTTGGAGATGGGGTAAACTTTCCTGAACGGCTGTGCAATGAAGACACACATACTCTGTTGGGGCATACTACCCAACAGTGGGGTGATGAGACCGAGCTTGAATCCCCACCTCCTTATGGGTCACAGTCAGGTATTGTGTAGTCTGAATCTCTATATCGAGGCAGTGCATTAATCCATACATGCATTGTTCAAATACACAATATTTCTGATACACAACTCATATTAGCCATATTACTATGTGTATTATATTCATAAAGAAAATGTGTTATTCAGTTAATTGAATAATTTTATACATCAGTATCAATTTATATTTTAATCATTTTCTTTTTCTCATAAATTAATTTGTCATTATCTCATCGAGGAAAGGAAAGAGCGTTTAATATTGTGGCATTTAAGATGTTATTTCGCATTAAATATTACATGTAGGAATTGATTTAGGGAACTAATTGTATTTATTGTAAACTCTTTATTTTTTATTTTATTCAATATATACGTATATTAATTTAATTATACGATATGTAGTGTTAAAATAGATAAATATTAACGCTATTGTAACTTACAGTCCCCAAGACTTGATCGACACAGAAACTTACAAAAAATCAGTCAACACAAAGTAAATTGTTAAATGAAACCATGTTTCAAAGTTTCATGAAAATATATTTAATTTTACAAAGATATAAGTTGATAAAGAGCTTTCTATACTCTTTTATTTTATGTAACGAATATATGCATTTTTGTAGTTTTTTGTACAAAAATTTAATCGTTAACAGAATAGTCGAAGTGTAATATGTTTAAATATAAATACTTATATAGTTAATAGTGAACATTTTTTATGATAATTAGTACAAAATACATACAATTTATACAATAAATAAGATTATTAGAAAATTATGCTTAAAGAAATATATTGAAGTTATATAAATTGTACACTACTTTTATGTACAGTGGCGAGCATCGGAGGTTTCCTTAGGGAAAATGATGGTTATTGGGATTGTATCGTCTTTTATACTTGAAAGTTACTAGAGATTGTACTGTGACACGATAATTTAGTCAGTTCATCATCCATTTTACTTCGTAATTAAATCAACCAACTCTTTGAAATTAATACTAACCCAGATACAAAATAAATAGTAATTTTTGAGTATTGAGACGAATGATGGGACATTCTCCCCCAATGGGATTATTTTCCCTATATGGAAGCCTATGCTGCCCGCCAGTGTACAATTGATTGTTACATTCCTTATTTATGTATTTGCTGGCTTACAGGATACATATTAAATACTAATGTACGAAGTATATATAAAATTGAATTATCTATTATTAAATAAAAACTGTAATAAAATAAGAAGAATAAATTGGTAAAGTTCAAATATTCTATGTGTTTGCGATAATTGTAAATATTTTACGTGTAATCAACTCTTAACTGGTTGTTTATTCTTTTATCAAAGCTGCTCATTGCACGAATAACAGAACTGTGTTTGTTACTATGCATGTTCCACTATGTATATATATTAATTTATATTTACTTCAAAATTAACAAATAATTAACACATTGGATGCGGGTATATTTCGCCGCGGACTTACGCGTGCAGCGGGCGTTTTTTCAATTTCGCGGGTATTCGATCATTCAGTAAAATCGCAATAAATCGATAACTACTTCGTTACATACTTATATACAATGTCCATCGTATTTATACGATACCTGATCTTCAGCACAAATCTACTAAATACGTACTTTTACGTGACCCGCGCTCCAGTGACAGACTGCAAAAAACGTCAAAGTACGTTTCCCGCATGTCAGATATTATGTCAGTTTGTTTTTTATCACTTCCTAAATTTATAAAATTACTTTTTATAATATAGCAAATACAAAGAATTTATCAGAAACGTTTTAAACGTTTAGGTATTGATTTTATAGTTAGGCGTCTTACTTTTTTTTACATGTATGTAATAAATTCCAATTTTATTAATTTGTAATTGCATGTACACCTTTCAGATTACGCTACATTAACTTACTTATTGCATTTGATGGTAATAAAAAGCAAAAATCATTTGTTCTTATTTATACTTAACATAACAGAATGTAATTTGAAGTATCATGTTTTTATTAGTATCTATCTATGAATTTCCATTATGTTTTACATATATTGTACAGTTAATCTTGGATCTTATCCAATTGTAAGCTATGTCCAAATTCCTGATAAAATCTGTTGTAACGCAGGAAAAATGGATATTCATTTTTTAGGATGTGATTCGTAATCGACAACACATAAGAGTAATACTTTAAAGACGTTGAGCTTCAAAAATGAGTTTTATGCGTGCGTATGTATGCATTTATATAATGCAATATTTAGGTTGAGTTTTTGACTACAGGTCCGCCATTGATCAAATGACTATGGTAGAAGAAGCTACAATTTTGGCTCTTGGCACTGGGTAATAATGAATTGTGTACATTTGATATTTTAACGTTTGATCAGAAATAATGTGTTTGTTTTGTACGATTTTACAGTACTAATGAATTTTATCCAGTACTACGGAATTGCTGCAAAAGAGTGGTCCATTTAAAATTATTAACTACGTTGATATTTTATTCCCATTCTTATTAATCATTTTAACATTTATTTTGAATATATTTATGTTTTTGTTGTACACAAAATGTTAATTTCTAATATAAGATTTATTAAGAATGGTGTTAGAAGAAAAAATTGGGAATACTATCTCTTGATCGTGCATACAGAATCTGAGCAGTGTGGCAAAATTGAGTTTTGTATTGCATGTTTCTATTTTTCTTTTTCTTTTAAGAATAGGAACAAGAAGGTGCTAAGTTGAATAAGTGCTTGCTACTTAAATCATATAACGTTCGACTTTTTAAATATTTGCTACATCTTGATAATTAACTGTAAATACATTTAAACAATCATGTTTTTCATTCATATTAATAATCCTAATTTAATTAAACATATTTTTAATATTTTACAGCACTGCTGTGATAGGATCAGCTACTGATGCCAACCAGCCACTGGTGGATACAACCGAACTTGTTTGAGACAACCTTTATCAATTGTTTGTTTCCATTTCTAACAAATATTTCGTGGTAATAGATTTTCACTTTTAAAGTCTTTATATAAATCCTTTGTATTTGTCATTTTTTTATTTAATAATTAAATAATTTCAGCGAATATCTATAAAAGATACTTCATTTACTTTATGAATGACTTCCAAAGTAAGTGCGATGTAACTAAAATTTTAGTTACTATCAATTTGTTTATTATTTTTATTCTTATGTTTAGTACAGTAATTTAAATACAAATACAAAGGATTGATATCAAGACCACATTAATTACTACGCATTGGAATGTTCATTATTTTTCTCTTAATGTACATAATATAAATTTAAATAATTATTAACAGCAAACGTAGGATAAGCTGCACAAAATTTTTAATGTTTTATGTATATACATAATATTGTTGGTAGTGTTGCTATTGTTATGTATGATAACATATCTAATCAGAGTTGCGATTTGTAGTAGCATAGTTGCTACTTAAAATTGATGTCATTGAAATGCTAAAGCATGAAAAGAAATAATTTGAAGATGAACGTAACCTTTCGTAATTAAAAGAAACTGCTATCATAAATTCAACAATAGCGTACATTTTGATTGTAATGAACTGTTGCACAAAAAGTAGCGTAGCATTCCATTTCTTGGCAATCTATAATATGTTGCTTGTTTTCATTGATTTTAGGACTTGGAGTCCTATTGTATTTTTTTTACAGATCTGAAAACCACAAATTTATTGATAATAACAGATACAGTTTAGCATTAAATGAAAAATATTTATAAAATAATTGATGTGTTAATATAATTATTAAAACAGTGGAATATTAAGCTTTTCAACTGAATAAAATATTGTGTTCCGCTACATCTGGTGCAAAATGTGGAACATATCAGATTTTATTACATGTATGTTCTTAAAATCAAAAAATTGTAGCATAATAATCTAAATACTTATATGATTATTCAATCTAATAGCTTTTTATATTAAAAAGTTTACTTAAAATAATTAATCAGTGTAATAAGAATATTTGATTTCTTTGTGTGCTGATACTATACATTTCACTATAATGATATAATCGTTACGAATATATTTCACTTAATTATTAATTAAAAATTTAACCATTTAATTTCAAATAAACATATTTTGTACTTAAAATTTAGTTATTTTTATCAATACGAAATGAATAATTTTGAAACACTGCTATGTTTTGACATTGATACGATGTACATTGTGTAATTAACAAATAACATACTTATATAACTTTAATAAGTTCATATTTCTTTCTTTCTTTTTGTAATATTTCAGTTTTATATTCATACTGCTGCCACTATTGCTTATTAAGACTAATTACAAATATAAACAACAGGGGTGTGCGGGAACCTGAATGTTTCGGGTACCCGACTGATCGGGTCGGGCTGGAAATTGGAAAAAATTCGGACCGTTTCAGGCGAATACTCGACACATAGGGTAGCCCGGTTCTTTCGGGGTCATCGGCAAAAGTCGGGCGTAATTCACTAAAATCATCATCTCTTGCATAAAAATTATTTTATAGCAAACTTCCGCGTAAACAAATATTTTGCATATGCTTGCTAAGTACTTGGCCGCCTAATAAAACGGAGTATCAAGGACTGTATTAGAAACGTAATACAGTTAATTTGAAATATATCGAATCGAATCGCGGGCATTGCGGTAACTCGTACGAGTACGCCCGACTTTTGCCGATGACCCGAAAGAATCGGGCTACCCGAGTACTCGTAAGTTACTGGTACCCTAGGATACCCGCATACCCCTAATAAACAATTATTTTGTATAATTGGCATGATAACGTAGAAAATTTCATTTAAGTATCGTAATTGGATGTTAAACAGAAAAAAGATGCATTGTATCATTTAATCTGAGAAAAAGATCGAAAGATGTATTTAAAGGAATTTAGTTAAATTTCTTGAAATTTCGTTTATTTTTGTTTTATCATGTAATAATATAATTGAAAATATACTGTAACAAAAATATAAGAAATACATTATCATAATGTGAATGTAATTATTATTGAATATACTTCATTTTTTCTTCAATAATATTAAAAAATAAAGCGGATGTTACAATAGAGGTGAAAATGATTAAAAGCGTTGCTGTTACAACTTGTAACCATATTTTTGTATCCAACTTAATCCTTCTTTGGAAGATGTCTTAGGAGAGTATTCTAAACCAATGTATCCGTTGTATCCTTCCTGTTCTAAGGTAGAAAGAATATATTTATAATCTATTTCCCCTGGAGTATCAGGTTCATTTCTATTGGGAACTTGTGCTATCTGTATATGACCTATAAACTCAAAAGAATGTAAGTTTCACTCATGTTTTCAACTTTTTATGTATAAAAGAAAAAAGTATGTACCTATGTATGGCAAAAGTTCCTTAATGTTTCTTGTAATATTACCACAAATATGTTGCAGATGAAAAATGTCAAATTGTAACTTTAAATTTGGACTATTTATTTGTTTCACAAATTCTAAACCTATATAAAATGCATAAAATTAATAAACGTAATAGATTTCTTAGAAATTTTTCTTCTATACCAATATACCTTTTTGAAAACTATTCATGTAATAATTTGGTACAGTAACGTTATTGATAGGTTCGATAAGACCAATTATATTTTCTTTTTGAAACTTCTCCGCAGCATACGAAAGATTATTTAAATATGTACTATCATTAGCAGCAGTTATTTGATTCACTTTTCCTGACATCACATGGATTCTAATAAAAAATTAAAACGTTAAGTGTTTAAAAAAGAATTATAATATCTGTGATTATAAAATACTTTTACCGTGAACAGTTTAATGCTTTTGCATATTCTATAGTTGTATCGATACTCTTTCTAAAGTTTTCTTCTTCTCCAGGTATTGCAGCGAATCCCAATTCCCCTTTCGTTACATCACCTGTTAATATAAGATGAAAGAAGTTATAACTTGTTAAAAGAACTTTATAAAATATTGTTTATTATTAATAATTAATGATTCACCTGTATATACATTAATAAGAATCTGCTCAATGTTTGCCTTTTTCCTGGCATCTGATACATCTTTAACAGAGTAACCAAAAGGAAATCCACTTTCCACTGCTTTAAAACCAGCCTCTTTTGCTAATTTATATCTTTCAATAATCGATGGTGCCTCCGTAAACATGAAAGACAGATTACTCGCAAATTTTAGGCTCATGTTTGTTTTTTGCGATTTTAACAATTAATATTTCGAACTATAATTAATTACGGGAAACGTTAGATGTGTGAACGTATGGATAGATAAATATTTTCTGATATTATATAATTACTTTCCTTATCTTTCAAGTAAAGAAACAACTATCAATATGACCCCGCCTTTTATTCCATTACTTCATAATAAAATTTGAAATAATTCATAAAACGTGAAACTAACCTCTATAACATACTAATAAATATTTATATAGATATTCTCAAAGGGATTTGTGAAACATTCTTTATTATCAAAATACAAATGAAGAATAATAGAAATTCATTGTTATTCATACTCAAATTTTAATTAGTTTTTTGTTTAATTAGTTGTGTGCTAATTAATTTTGGAAGGAAAAGTATAAAATCATTTGTACTGCAATGTTAGCATAATTTATGAATTATATACTTCGATAAAAAAATCTATTACATTATATGTATCGCATAGAAACAGATGCGGTGATTTTTTTTTACAAATATTCTTATTTAACATAAAGTGAAGCATTGAAAACCAATGGATTTATTGTTATAAATTAAACGCAAGAATCAATTAATAATTAAGCAATTTTTAATGTCATCACTCGTCATCGTCACGAACACCACCGGCTGGTACTTTTGGTCCTCCTGCACGTTTTGCCATAATAATTTGATCAACTTTAAGTACAGTACATGCAACACCAACGGCGTATTTCAAGCCCCATTCTTTTGTCAGGAACAAGTCTAACGCTTCAGCTTCTACTGTATCATTCAGAGCTGCATCTTTATCCTATGAACAAACATTTGTCAACGTATATTAGTTTGGACCAAGATATGAAATTAAATAAAAGCAAACCATTTGAATATAAATACATACATTGATAACAAAACCATGATTCTTTTTTCCTTCTTTATGCGCAGCATAAAGCTTAGATAAAAGTTCAGAGCCATGACTTCCACTGTTTTCTGCCAAGGTTTTTGGGAACACCTCCAAAGCAGTTGCAAACTTACGTACTGCATACTGATTTAAACCTGGCAATGTATTCGCGTAAGTAGCAAGTTGCATAGCTAGTTCAATTTCTGTAGCACCAGCTCCAGGTACGAATCTTCCGTCTTTTGTTATTCCTTTAAATGTATTGACTCCATCGTCGATTGCTCGTTCGATGTCGTCCATGTAATTTTCAGTGGATCCCCGAACAATTATAGTACTAACACGGCTATCTTTACCGTGTAACGCAAACTTTACTACTATCGTTTCTCCTACTTCATCGATATAAACTGAATCTGAATATCCCATTTCTTCTTTCGTTGGTGGAACCTAAAATAAATATCACTGATCAGTATTTACCTAATATTATGGAAATTCTACCGTTAAAGATCAAATAACTTACCAATCTTGAAAGTGCAGTAGCACCGACAGTTTTGCATAATCTTCTAACATCGAATTTGCTCGGTATGCGAACAGCCATTAAATTATATTTGTTCATATAATGTAAAGCCATATCGCCAAACTTTCCTCCTGAAACAATGACATTAGCTCCACTATCAGCAATCGCTTTTATCTGTGTCTCTAATAGATTTTCCTCTCCTCTAGAAAATTTCATGAGTTCATCCGCTGATTTTATTAATACCGTTCCTTTAGTTTCAGTTTGCATGATATCCACAACACAGGTGTAAACGGCAATTTTAGCATTATCTTTTTTTGTAACATCTCCCTCGACTTGCCGTTTAAACACCATTCCCTGCACAACTTCGGAGCTGGTTATACCACTTCCAAGTATTTTACATACTCTGACATTGTCTACATTGAAAGTTGTTTTCTCTGGCAAAATGGATACGCAAGCTCGTGTAACAAGAGAAGTAAGAATTTCTTCGTTTCCAAATTGTTTACTCATAATAGCTGATCTGATTCCAGCTTTTATCTGCTCTTCGTCTCGATAATCGGTAACCGTATAACAAATCAATGTTGGCAATATTTGTAATGCTTTCTCTAACGAAGCTTCGTATCCTTCAATTATTTCAGATGTAGTAATTCCCTGTTACAAAACACATTTTATTATCATTACTAATATTTAAAGAAACAGTATTACAAGTTATTATAATATTAAAGATCATACAAGACGAAGTAATTCCTCTGCAGCTTCTAAAAGTGCTCCAGCAAAAATTATAACAAAATTTGTGCCATCACCAACTTCGGCTTCTTGCATTTTTGATGCTAAAACTATTAATTTAGCAGCTGGATGTTCAACTTCCAGCTCATTAATAATTGTTGCCGCATCATTAGTGACAAATAATTTTTCAATGTGATTAATGACCATTTTGTTCATCCCATTTGGACCATAAGCAGTTCTTACAGTCTGTGCAAACTGTTTACAGGCTGTTATATTTCTATATACTGCTTCTTCCAAACCTGAGAAATACTGATCGAACAAATAAAAATGTATTAATTACATACATTGTATTTATGGTACAATTAAAAAAAATCTGACATTATAAATGTTAAAAATACTAATACATTGTGTAAGTATTTTAAGAATTTAATAAGATTCGTAAAGTTTATAATTTCGTTTGTGAATCGATTATTTAAAATTACAGACAATTCAATTGACAAGTTATTAACTATAAACCGGTCGTAAGTATTTCGGAAACTAAAAAAATAAAAATATTTTAATTTATTTATAAATATTACATTTTTGAGCATGGTATAATAACTGCATTTTCAAAATGAATTATACCCATAAAAGGCAACATCCACTGGAAGATTGTATCATATTCTTTCAAATGCGAAGATGTATGTAAGTATAGTCGGTTTCTTAAAACAATTCAGTGATGTTAAAATACTCATCATAAAACTTACTCGAGCTCCTTCTTTAAGCATCTGGGACATGCCCGGCGCTTTTGGTACGTGTAAAGCCATTTTTATAATTTTTGTAATAAAAAATTCTTATTACTTCACGTGCAATCACAACTAATGTGTCGATTCAATTTCCCGTCAAACACGATGCAGAGTCGAGATCTTTCTTGAAGTTCAACTACCAGAGCGACATCTTTCAACTTACATCAGAAAAGTTTTACTAAGCTAGTGTTTTTGTAAAAATTAAATATAAATTTAATATTAAATTTTAATTATATTACATTTTATAATGTATGTAATAAAGAAAAGAGAAATTGTGTTATCGTTTCAATACATTTTTGTCGTTGTCTAAGAAAACTGGTTTTTAAAAACTAGCCTTAAGGGATAGGCCATCGGGAAATTCATTTAATTGATAGAGCGATAGAGCGTGACATATAAACAAAGGTTGTTATTAACAATCGGTGAGTAATTTTAGCTATTTCTAAAAATTGTGAACTCCCATTTGATGGAAATTCAAAATCTTTTATGTTTGTTAATAGAATATCCTGTGTTTAACTGTTATGGATATGGTGATTACGAATTTACAACAACAACGTCAAATAACGGAGCAGCTACGACGAGAAGCTGCTCTAAAACGAATAACAGTTAGCAAAGCTGTGGAGGATATTATGAAATATATTACAGAACATGAGCAAGAAGATTGCCTTCTGGTTGGTTTCTCATCGCAAAAATCTAATCCCTTTCGTGAAAAAAGCTCATGTACCGTTCTTTAAGTTAGCCTGCTTGAAATGAAAGGAAGCTCAAGTTAGGCTTTTCATTAAGTATTTATCTGTTTAATCTACTTATTTAATTTGTTTTTATAAAAACACAGAAATTTGTCAATTATTATACAAATTTGATACAGTATGATTAATTGTGTGGTCGTGTATACATAACCAATTTTTTGTATTTAAAGCAAAGTATTGAATTTTTGTATCATTAATATCTAACTTTTTCTTTAACTCGATCAACGCTATAAGTGCCTCATTGTTCTTACTAAATAAGCCATATGAAAATGCAAACAGCGAACAAAGATCAATATTCGTGGTTAATGTTTACAGAATTTCATATAAATATTTTATTACTCTGTTATCGAAATTTTATCGGCCTATAAGAATATCATCAAAGTTATACATACAAGCAGTTTTTAAAATATATTTCCAGTTATGTATACATAATTTATATATGCATATTATCTACGTGTACATTTATAAAAATGGAATGCAATTTTGTACAATATTTTATTTATAAAAGTATGATGTAAAATGAAGATGGAATATTAATAATTTGTATTAGGTTGTCCCAAAAGTTTCTTTCCTTATCTGCACACAACGTTTTGTTTGGCAGTGTTAAAATAAAATATAGTATAATGTGGCTTTCTGAGAAATGGAAAAAGATAATTGGCCAAAGCTAATTGTACATACATAACTCAATAACATGACATGAAACATAAAGCATTATACATCTGCTATTTATTAACAAAGTGAAAAGAACTTTTGGGACAACCTAATAAAATCTTGTAATGCTTTTTTTTTAATACATGGAGAAACAAAGAATATTACAGTTTAGTTTTTACCATATTACTAAGATCAACTATTAAATCTTTCAAGTGCCTCTATGAACAAATAAATGTATCCTATATATGTGATTGTATAAATAAAAGTATAGCTATACAATTTTTATTGTGATGAAATAAAATGGTTTTGTCAACATAAATTATGATTTTTTATTGTATTTAAATTCAATATGTAAGTTTTGCTATATGAAAGCCTACTATACTAAATATGTATGTATAATATACATTAGAGTATAATAGAGATATTGCAACACATTGCCAAACTGCAAACTAGTACTTATGATCAAAGAGGTTTGATATGATTGTATTTATTTGGATAGAACTTTTATTTTGTGTTACTGAAGCTGATATTAAAAGTATAATACTTAAAAATGATATGGTTTTATAAAATAATACAATTTCTACAAAAGTACTTTCTAATTTCTTGAAAATTTTGACTTGTGAGAACTTTGAAAATATATTGCCAATATGACAGTGTAAATATAACCTTAAATTTTATACTTGTCTATAAAATATGATGATCTATTTAAATACTAATTCGATAACAGGTTAATGAAAATAAATGATTAAGGTGAGATAAGTAAATTCTTATTTATTTTTTAATAATAAAAAATTAATATATAAAATAATTGTTGATGGATATTTTGTTTACATAATAGATGGTAAACACGTTTTCTGTCAGTTTGGTAACGCTAGATAGTTATCAGTCAGTTCCCCTTTCAGAGTTGGATGTAACATTTTCAGAGTTTCGTGGGACAGAAATTAAACGTGTTCCTGTCGTTAGAATATTTGGTTCTACTCTTTCTGGTACGTCATATTTTACTGGCGTAAAATCTGTTGATAAATTATTATTTCATAATTACATTTGTTTATATCTTATATTTAGGAATAAAAACATGTTTGCATATACATGGTGTATTTCCATACATATATGTGCCTTGCACAATAGAAAATAATGTCGACAGTTTTATGTACAAGCTAGCTGCGACAATAGATTTTGGAATTAATACATCATTAGGATCTACAATGTCCAATACTCAACATGTTTATAAAATTCAACAAGTTTCTGGAATGTAAGAATATTATATCAGTTAAATAAATTAACAAACATTAATATATTTGATTACATGTTTTTCTTTTAGTCCTCTTTATGGATATCATGAAAGAGAACATTTATTTTTCAAGATTTATTTTTATAATCCTGCAATAATTAAGCGTGCAGCTGATCTGTTACAAGTAAGTGATGCTTATATTTATAACATTTTGTTATTATTATTATTATTATTATTATTATTATTAAAAACATAAAGTTAATGATAAATCTTTTTCTCTAGAATGGTACAGTACTCAATCAAAGTTTCCAACCGCATGAAGCTCATATTCCTTTTATTTTACAATTTATGATAGATTATAATCTTTATGGAATGAGTTTAATCAATTTAAGGCATGTTAAATTCAGACAATCGATTAATACAGAATCAAAAGAAAGTGAGAGCTCTCTAAGTTTATCTGATTCACAAAAATACCTTCCTACATCTATCGTTAGACAAAGTACCTGCAAATTGGAAGCAGATGCGCAAGCAACCGAAATACTCAATAGACTGGATGTCCAGAAAGGTTTAGATTTAAATCCTGGTATTGCAGCAATTTGGAACGAAGAAAAATGTAGAAGAGAAGCAAAAGGTTTACAGAATGCCGAATCGCAGCTGTTATATTCTAATACTGATAGTAGAATTTATGATCTAACAGAAAATGATATTTACCAAGAAGAAAAATTAATACAGAGGCTACAACTTATTTCACAGGTATAGCATTTATGTTTATTGTTGTAAAAATAGTAATTCGTTTAAACTTATTTTATATGCCTAGGTCAATGAAAGTGTCACTTCGGTAACACCAAAAACACTTAGTTATCCTTTGGAAGTAGAGAAGGAGGAAAATTTATCTAATGCTTCAGATATTTTAAATCATTTTAAGCCATTAGTATTAAATAAGGAAAATAGGGAAGACACACTTTTTAATGATGAACCGCTACAATTTGAGAAATCTGTGGTCAAAGAAACTTCGTCTCAAGATGAAAATGCAGAAACTAATGGTTGTAAGTAACAACTTCGATTATTTTCTCTCTTATTGTTAAAATTACCTTATTTTACTAAAATTGTTATATATTTCATGTATAGTGGACTCACAAGATATGCATTTAGTGGAAATATTAGCTAATTTAGCAGAAAATAACGAGGAAGAAAAGATCGTAGACGATGATAGTATGCTAGGTTCTCAGTTTTCTACATTGACTAATCGGATTAAAGAAGACGACGAAGAAGATGATGAAATTGAAAATTTAAATATTACAAGTTTAGATTTAGACGACCTTAGTTCGTGGAATTCAGTCACCAACGCTCCTAATCAATTAAGCGGGTCTGAAATTGAAAATAAAGACCCCGAAGATAATACAAAAACAGATAATATCGAGAATAACATTGAACATTCTTTGTCAATGGACATTCCACAGTATGATGGTCCAAATGATCTATTTTTAACAAATGATAAACAATTATCAAGAAAATCTATGCAACCTAAAATTAAAGAAAGAAAGAAAATATATAAAAAATTAGAAACAAGATCTATTACTCATCTATTCCGTAATAAGAATGTAGTATTTAATAAAATATTAAATAAGCAAAAAGAATATCATCAAATTTTACGTGAAAATCATGTTTCAATGTTAGATGTACCAGATACGGTATTAATAAAATATTTTAAATTTTGGCGAAAACGAACGCATGAGCTGAAGAAGAAACGAACGGAAACAATGCAAAGTATTAAACAGGAATCATCGTGTTGTAAAAATATGTTAAACAATTATGAATTAGATCATCAAGATTTAGATGTTTATGATATAGATGAAGTTGAGAATACATTATCATCGATCGATTATGCAGATATAAAATATGAAATGTATTCTCACGAAAATAACTTTAATCAGTTTAATCAAACCATTAGTGCAAATGGATTAAAAATACCTGCATTCGATGGTAATGCTGACAGTTCCAGCGACTCTGATATAGATCAAGATATTACCATCGATAGACAGGAGAAACGAATTTGCGCTTACAAGTCAGGTAGAAAATCTAGAGGAGAAAATAATGTATGTAGTTCATCGAAGAAACGAAAATTTGAATTTCAAGACTCCGATTCAGAGTTTGCTCATAAACGACGTAATATTAATTCTGATCTCTTACCAAATGAACTAAACTGTACTCCGAAAAAAGTAAAAACGTTACAAAGTCCTTATTCGTTATCAAAAAAATATTCTCCTCTCAACGTAAGAATAATCTCTCCCAAAGCAAATAAGAATATTAAAAAAACTAATTTCATGATAGATGAACCTTGCGGTTCAAAATCTTCCTGCGATACTCCAAAACGGAAAGAAACAAAAGAAGGTAAGCATTTATTTCTAAACTATTTTTTATTCTTAACCAAACACGTGTTACTTATTACCTTTTTTTTTTTTTTAGATCATCGTACACATACCAGAAACGAAGATGTTAATAAAATACTTTTTCATGAAAAATTCAATGACAGGTAAGTTCGGATATATTTTTGTTTTACAAATATGATTTTGTTTCATTCGTCAATGTTTATAGTACAGGTATAAATAAGGAGTTTATCGAGTTGGAAATAGAAAATTGCAATGATAAACCTTCGGCACATATTATTTCTAAAAGTAACAGAGTGGTTCGTAAAAAGTTAAATTTTGTGGGCGAAGCAGTTAATCTTACTAAGGATAATATTGAAAAATATCATTCTAAATATTTGCCTTTAACGGAAAATAATGATTCTCTTATCATTTCTGAAATGAATCCCATTTATCATGAAAATTCCATAAAAATATACAAGGCACAAGATGAGAAAGTCGATCATGAACGTAATACACCGAATGCATTGAAACAAAATATAAGCAAGTGTGTAGACGATTTTCAAAATAAAACACTGCAAACGAATGAAAATAACGAGGATAAAGATGAAGAAGATATTTGTAATATGACGTATACACAATATCTTAGCAGAAAGCTAGAAATTGAATCGAATACTCCCATATCTTTATCATTAGAAAGTACAAGCGATGTTGCAAGAAAGAAACTAGTTATTATTACTACGAAATTTAATCCGCCAAGCAGAGAAAGAATTATAAATAGTATGAAAATATATGGTTGTTTAAAATCGAAATATAGTGTACCATTTTTCAGTAATAAAAGTGATCTTATTAAACAAAAAGAACATTCGAATAACATTAATGATATAGCTCCGTTTAAGTGTTGTTTAAACAGAGTAACGGGTATCAGGATCTGGCGTAGAGTGAAAATAAATGAATTTCATCCTTCTGGTGCAAGTATAAAATCTAGCGATATAAAGAGAGTTCTTGCAGGATATAACTCGTTAGTTATTCATCCTCTTATTCGTCCACCAACACCAAAAGATGTTAAAACTTGGTTGCAAGCTAAAAAATATTTATTAAAAAAGAATAACAAACAGAAGGAAATGAAGGACAATTTAAACGAAACGCGTACTGATAATGCACATGAAAAGAAAAGTTCGCAAAATTCGAGCCATTCCCAACATTCGAGTGGATCTAACGATAGTATTAATTCTTCTATACGAAAAATGCTTGAAAATCCATTATTATATAAAAATAATGATACTCAACAGTATTTAGGCATTTCATACGCGCAAATAGAATACACGATGAAAGGGCAGAGCGGCGATGTTGCTGATGAAAATCTTCAAATAGCTCGAGGCCTAAATACGGTAATTACACGACACAAAAATTTGACATTATAAAATAATAAAATCCTGAAATCATATATTTGAATTATTACAGCACCAATGTTTAACAATATTATCAGTGGAAGTGCACGTTATTACGCAAGGTAAACTTCTTCCTAATCCAGAACATAATGCGATTGGAGGAATTTTTTATGCCATTTATGCTGATGTTCCATCATCTTCAAAAACAGAACAGATAGAACATGGTATACACCAAAATGCTATTTTTTTAATTTTATTTTAATAATAATTATCTAAAGACAAGCATAAAATTGTTTCAGGTGTTATTCTTGTGAATTCTTGCATACAGAGTGAAAAAGTGAAAAATATTCATTCGATTAATGCTGCGTGTACTGTATCGTACGTGTTAAGCGAAGAGGATTTATTAAATAGTCTTGTACAATTAGTCAGATATTGTGACCCAGACATACTAGTTGGTTGGGAAATAGAATCTCTCTCGTGGGGTTATATCTTTCATAGAGCTTCTCAGATTGGTTTTGATAATTTCATGTGGCAAGTTTCAAGAATTTCAAATGTTACTTCGGTATCTAGGGGACAGACATCGGATAAGGATAATTTAAATGACACAAAAATACCGGGCCGAATTATTCTGGATGTTTGGAGAATAATGCGACACGAGATAGGTAAGTTACATTCTTTAAAAGTGTGTCAAGCATAATTTAACAGATTATATATATATTTTGCAGCGTTACTAAATTATACATTTGAAAATGTTACGTATAATGTTATGCACGAAAGGATTTCTTGTCCTTCCTTTCAAACCTTAACCAATTGGTGGAAGCATAACAGTATAACGATACGATGGAGAGTTATCACCCATTATGTTACAAGAGTTGTGGGTACGCTTAGATTATTGATACATCTTGATATCATTGGTTTGTATGTTACTTTATTTTATTTTGTTAAATGATATTTTACGTTTAACTTAATAAACACATGTTGTAGGAAAAACATGTGAACACGCAAGACTTATCGGAATACAGTTTTATGAAATTTTCTCGCGGGGTTCGCAGTTTCGAGTTGAATCCATGATGCTAAGGCTTGCAAAACCTTTAAACTATATTCCCGTTTCACCATCCATGCAACAAAGAGCTAAAATGAGAGCACCGCAAGCTCTACCGCTTATCATGGAACCGCAATCTGTATTTTATACGGACCCATTGATTGTTCTTGATTTTCAAAGTTTATATCCAAGCATTATAATTGCTTATAATTACTGCTTTTCCACGTGTTTAGGACGTATAGAGCATATTGGCGTGTAAGTATAATGTTAGTATCTCTTTGTATTTCGTTAAAACTACGGTGTCTGCTTATAATTTTCTTTCCATTTTTTTCTAGTAACGAACCGTATGAATTTGGTGCAGCAACATTGAAAGTAAGAAGAAGTACCGTTCAAAAGTTACAGGGAAAAATAAATTTTTCACCTTGCGGGGTAGCTTTTGTGAAACCGGATGTAAGATTAGGAATATTACCACGTATGCTTACAGAAATTTTAAATACGCGATTAATGGTAAAAGCATCTATGAAACTTCATGGAAATGAAAATCGCGCTTTACAGCGTGTTCTTCACTCTCAACAGTTGGGTCTTAAATTAATCGCAAATGTTACCTATGGTTATACAGCGGCTAACTTTAGCGGAAGAATGCCTTGTATCGAAGTATGTCCAATATACATAATATAACTTATCTTTACAAATATTTAAAAAAAATTAATTATCATGGAAATTATTCCAGATAGGAGACAGTGTTGTCAGTAAAGGAAGGGAAACATTAGAACGAGCAATTAAAATGGTGGAATCTACACCTAAATGGGGAGCTCAAGTTGTTTACGGAGATACAGATTCATTATTTATTCTTTTGCCTGGTAAATCCAGAAAAGATGCCTTTGCTATCGGAGCCGAGATTGCAGACACTGTTACTGCAGCTAATCCACGTCCTGTAAAACTGAAATTTGAAAAAATTTTGCAACCATCGATATTACAAGTAATGTTTCATAAATCATTGATAAATAAATTGGATCGAATGATATTCTAATATATATTGTTTTATTTAGACTAAAAAGAGATATTGTGGTTATATGTACGAGTCTCCTGAGCAAGAGGAACCCGAATATTTAGCCAAAGGTATTGAAACTGTTCGTAGAGATGGTTGTCCAGCCGCGGCTAAAGTAAGTGACGTAAAGTAACAAAATATGATTAATTAAATTGATACTTAATAAAAGTGGTTTAATATTTTAGATACTCGAAAAATCGTTAAAAATTTTATTCGATACCAAGGATATTTCTTTAGTAAAATTATATGTTACTAGACAGTTTGATAAGATTTTACGGCAAAAAATATCAATCCAAGATTTAACTTTTGCCAAAGAATTTCGTGGTTTGCGCGGTTACAAAGCCAGTGCTTGTGTACCCGCGTTAGAATTAACGAGAAGATTAATGCGTAAAGATCCTCGAGCAGTACCACGTACCGGTGAACGAGTACGATACGTTATAGTAGCCGGTGCTCCAAATCAACCACTTATTCATTGTGTACGAACTCCGATGGAAGTAATTCTAGAAGAAGGCTTATATCCAAACTCGATATATTATATAACAAAGGTTATTGTACCGCCTCTTAACCGATGTTTGAATTTGATTGGCATTGATGTTAATACATGGTATAATAGATACTGAATTTTATATTATAAAAACATGAAAGAATTTTATACTTTTGTATTTATGATTTTCAGGTACAGAGAAATGTCTCATCGACACACTCCTGATAAAGCAGTCAGCTTGTTTTCAGATAATCAGAAATTAACAATTCGACAATTTTTTGGTACCATCGTGTGCGCTGTTTGCGGGGATCAAACGCAAAAAGACATTTGTACGAATTGTTTAGGGAAGCCTAGTCAAACAATCACGATTTTACATGAAAAATTAAGATGGCTGGAACGTACTTACGATGAACTTACTACGGTAAGTAGACAAATTTATTGTTTATAGATTATTTCAGATATATTCTTATAATTTTATACTATTTTTTTTCTAGATATGTCAGTCCTGTACCGGTTACTTAGATCAACCGGAATGTGAATCTCTAGATTGTCCAGTTTTATACCGTTTAGCCCAAGCTCGAAGAGATCTTATTCAAGTGCCTTATTTAAATAAAATTGTTTGTAATATTGATACTTTTTATACAGAAAGAGAAAATACAAAACAATGATTTTTATTATTGTTTAATTAAAATCCTGTGATCATGCTAAAGATTGTTTTTGTGCAGATGCATGAAATTTGTACATAACCTTAAAATCACTAAATACATTAATTATATAATTTATAAGTAAATAATTGTTATGATATATCAATAAAAGATTATATATATATAAAAGTAAGGTTTTATGTTTAAATGTTTTTAAACAAAATTTTCTATCTAACGGATCTTCCTTATTTGATTACTAGGTAGCGCTGTATTCTACAAGTATCGTTTTATATACCCGACTGCTTTACTGTATCTAATAGTTTAAGATTTCAGGAGAAGTAATTTTATATGTTTTAACGTATAAAACAGGCAGGATATACACTTTAGCGATTGAAATAAAATACTTCTTACTTGTTAGATTTTCAAAATATGTAGTATAAGATTTATATTACTAATCAAATACATAGGCTCTTGTTAGAAATTTTGATTATGTCTCATCGTATCGTACACAGAATCTCTCCCGCGCAGTATTGTTTTGAAAATCAGCAATTCTCTCAGTGAAAAATCATCTACCGTAGTGAAAAGAAATTGATTTCTTATTAATTGATGTTTGCATTCGGCAATTCGTTTTCTTGTTTTCTTGAATTACGTCAAGTGTAGATAGGTACAGAATCTATTGAAAGATTATGTAGGAAAAGATCATTCAATTTGTACGTACTATAACTATGCTTTCTTTTCTAAAAATTGTTGCAACTGTATAGATTTTTATTGAAAAATACTATATTAACGTTATATTTTTTTTTTGTATATTGTTTGTTTATTATGAAATTAGGTATTAATCTCTGACGCATTTCACTATAAGTATGCGTGTTGGATTTTGCAGCAAATACCATGTCAAAGCAGAATAAGTTATCTACCAATAAAGTTTGTTGCTTTTGTGGATTATCAGATGATAATGAATTCAAATTTGGAAAATTCTGTGAACATAATAATATCGTCACGCATTATTATTGCTTGGTACTTAGCATATATGATTCTTATATTTTGAATAAAATTATTTTAAACTATAGTTTGAATGTTTCGATCGCAGCTTTTATCATCGAACATGGAACAAAGAGGAAATGATCATGAAGGTATTTTGGGATTTTTAGAAGTGGATATAAAGAAGGAACTTCGTAGAGGAAAAAGATTGGTAATTAATCTTATATAAACATATTGAATATGTACTCAAAGAATTATAGTGATTGGTCTTACAATTAAAATGTATTTTCTTTTCTTTTTTCTAAGTTATGTACATATTGTAAGAAAAATGGGGCCACCTTAGGATGTTGTAACAAAAAATGTAAACGTATGTTTCATTATCCTTGCGGACTAGGTGCTGGAGCCTTGAATCAGTTTTTCGGTGAATTTAGGTATACAACGTTTTAATTTAATTCTTAAGTTTAAATTTTGTAGAGAAAGCAAAAGATAAATCATAATTTCTTTCAGGTCATTTTGTATAACTCATAGGCCAAAACAAAGGATAGATATCGAGGTAAAAAAAGAATTGACAAGAACCGGCGAAGTAATGTGCTACATATGTTACGATCAAGTAGATCCTAATGTTATAACCGATACAATATGGGCTCCGTGTTGTAAAAAGAACACATGGTTTCATAGAAAATGTATTCAGGTAAAATAATGATTGATTAAATATTTAGATACGCAACTTTATATTTACATACAAAACTGTATTTTAGCAACTTGCTTTAAGCGCTGGATATTTTTTTAAATGTCCTTTATGTAACGATAAGAGGTCATTTCATCAAGCAATGTTAGAATTTGGTATTTTTATTCCTAGCCAGTAAGTGGAAAATCAGTTTCCCATATAACATTTATTCTGATATGGATAGTAGTTGTTCTGACTATTTTTTTTTTTTAGAGATGCTTCTTGGGAACTTGTGCCGAACGCATTCGAAGAACTTTTATATAGATACGATCAATGTGATGCTGCCATATGTCTTTGTCCCAAAGGTAGAAAACATACGAGTTTCAATGCGTAAGTAATGTGCATTTAGTTTATATTTTGTACGGTATATCGAAATAATTGGTTTCGCTTTCGTTACTTTCTAATGCATTTAACAGAAAATGGGAATTAGTACTTTGTCGAACTTGTGGCTCGCAAGGAATCCATATGGCCTGTGGACAACTTAAGTGGGCTAATCCTACTTGGGAATGTAAAGAATGTATTTCTATACTAGGTGAGAAATGGAGTATTTGCGTTGAAGAAACTGAACAAAATTGATTCCGTTAATAATTTTACTTAACACTTTGCCGGCCGAACATTTACGCTGCCGCCAGTGAGTTTCACGCAGGCTCTACTGCCCGCCGACAGTGATATTTACGCAATCGTTCGTAGCATAAGTAGTTGCAATATAACTGTTAACACCATTATTTATTGCATAATCTTATATTTTTAAATTATTATTAGAACAGTGGAAGCAATTGTTTCCCTATTCATCAGTTATTTCTCTGCATCGATATGTCTTCCTATACAAATATCGGACTGATCGAAATCACGCGTACGTGACAGCGGCCGGCAAAGTGTTAAGAAATGATAACTGTGATGTATTTTGTATAATTCTGTTTCTCTCTATTTCACAGGTAAATCCATGAAAAGTATTAATTCAAATACAACCGAAAGGATATTACAGTATGTATTCATTTTTCTCATAAAATAGATCAAAGGTGGGGAACTTTTTTACCATTAGAGGCCACATTTAAATTAGGCAGTAACAAAGGAGGCTGCTATAATATTAAGTAGAAGTTTATTTAATTCTATTAATTTTCAAATTGCTGTAATCTATGTAATTAAAATTAATTAATACAAAATCTGGGTCTTATGAAGGCCGCACGTTCCTCACCTATGAAATAGATAAAGTGAGGTATTTAAAGGTATTAATAGATATAAAATTACTATATGCTTGAACATGATTTATTTAAATAGAAACAATTCTGACTTGGAGGATAGCGACAGTGATATTTCAGTTGGTAAAGTGTCACCAGTGCCGTTTGTATCGAGTACACCTAATACAATTTCTGATTCTGTGCCATGCGTGTCAAATACTAAACTACGTCCTGGCCCACGGTCATTTCATTTGAAACAACTTAGAACAAGGAGAGAAATTCAAAAGTCAGTATAAAGTAATTATAAAGTACAAAACATTTAAGATATTGTGTTAAATTTATTTTAGCTAATAAAATATCTTAATTTTATTAGTTTGCAATTGGGGAGCAGTAGTAAAGAAATTGATAATAAAATTGATACGGTTTCGGAATCAATAGATACAAAAGAACACAGTGTACAAGTGTCTACGTGTAGCAAAGAAGATTTACCTATTGAAGTAGAAAGTTCATTAGTTAATGAAAGTAAAAATAATACCAATTCGTTAACTGAACATTTCAAATCTCAATCACCAGCTGATGATGATATTATAATTGATAGCAATGACGATATTATCCAGGTAAATATAAAATGTTCACAGTTTAATTGAATAAGTTCAAAAAATATAGTTTAAACAAGCTTATGTATTAATTAACGAAGTGCATTGAGATACATGTCAAAATAATTATATATCCTTTATAGGTCAACGAAATTAAGAAAAATGTTCAGTCTAGAAATAATGTAAACGGACATAAAGAGAACAATGTATTACTGAATACTACTTCAGTGACAAATGACATATCATTACAAACAAATAATTCTAAAGAAAATGATGCTAGTAACTTTTTAATAAACAATGTAAACATTATGGAAACTAATAACGATGATTTGGAGGATACAATAGTGTTGAACCAAAAAAGTAGAAATATTAACATTGATCCTATTTCAAACATTAAAATTATAAATGTTGTTTCTTTGGCGCCTGAAGAATTTGAAAAAGTACCTTCTATGGGAAATGAGCATACAATCGATAATGTTACATTACAAAATGATATATTAGATACAAACTTAAAAAGAAAGTTTGATAAAACTTCATTGTACTCGACACCTTTACTAATACAGGAACCAAAAAAAATGAAAACAAATGGCAACATATATGAAGAAAATCAGAAATTATCGTATGTAACTGTAGATGTTAGAAATACTTGTAAATCTCGTACTTACTTGAATAATATTCCAACATTTACATCTGATAATTATTTACAAATTAACAATAATAACGAAAAGTGCAATTCGACAAATGCATCGAACTTGCAAAGTCTAGAATCGTACATACAAATGAAAAAACGTGAAAATGAAAATCTGTTACCTCAATACACGTTTAATGTCAGTCATTTGTCTGAGGTGAATACCTTGCTAAATGAATCAGATAGTGAAATTAATATATTATCAGAATACAAAAACAAAAATAATGGATGCAACATGAGAAAAGTAAGCAATAGATTTTTAATTTTTTCTTTTTCTTTTTTTTTCCAAAGAATAACAGAAAGAAATAAACCTTTCTTTAGAAGTATACGTTAAACATATATATTGTTATTAAAAATCGTACTGAAAGCGTTATTTTATTTTTATAAAATCTAACCCTTTAACTGCTTTTTTTATGTATCATTATTATCATTTAATAAGTTTCTTTTTTTTATATGTTTTTATATTTATTTATATACATATATTAGTTAGGTAATTTTGTATGATAATAAAAGGTAATAGCTGGTTGTAGTAAATTATAACACACGAAATTTGATTGTAAGCTAAAGGCTACAGTTTAAGGGTTAATTTCAGTAAGAAGTAGGGTATGGGGATTGTGTGTATTTATGAATTTCCCCATACCTTTTCTTCAGTATATAATTTGCAATTCTAACAGTGTGACGGGGATGCAGGCACCAGTCCTGCTGCTAAATCAAGGAATGGAAGCCTCGTCAGCGATGCAAAGATTGATTACACCGCAAGATACATCGATTCAACTCACTCACATCCAAAATCCGAAAGGTCATATGTTCCAGAACAACGGAAGCCAAGAAATAATATTAAGACGTAAATATATCAAATTATTTTCATTTACAATCCTGAATACTTCTACAGCCCGAATCGTCGACTAGTACTGTTTGTGGTTTCTAAGTTAAGCCGTGTCCGGTGCAACAGTTATTCGTATTAAGAACATATTAAAATTTTATATAAATTTCAGGACAGCCATTCCAACCAATAGAGTATCAAACACCGCATCAAGCAATGATTTCTCGGAAGAAAAAGACAAAAGTACTGGATCTGATCACCCTCGATTAATACCAGAATATGTACATTTACGTGATCTAAAGTTTCGTGTATATAATTCAAATAATTTACAGGTAAATAATAGATTTTCACGAAATGTCGTCACGTGTATGTTATACGTCACATCATATTTTCACGAATATGTTATATTAACATTGATTTTTAAGTGTTTGATGGTATATAAATTATTCATGAATGTTTTCTTTGACAGATGATTTTATATAATAAGTTCTCTGTAAATATTAACATAGAAAATATAAGTAAAATAGAAAAGAATAATAGGCTTGAAGCATCAATTCCGACTGCCGTTCAACAGAAGTTTCCTGAAATCCAAAGCGAAGCTTCTCTGAGTGTTAAATCTGAAAATATTATACATAATATTTCGTCCGTTTCTAATAAAGATAAAACGAAATCTGTGATTATTAATGATCAGCCTAGAAATTACCATGATGATACAAAGGAGAATATGGACCCAGTGACAGCAGTTCCTTGTAAAGGTATAACTGATAGTTTACTTGCAAACACAAATTTAGCAACGTATAATTTGACAACTGCTATAAGTAGCAGTAATCAAAGCGAGGATAGAAATACGACACAGTCTACGCATAATGAGTCTAAAGTAATCGAACAGAATAACACGGAATGCAGTCAGCAGAATGATAATTTAAACAACGTTGAAAATATTTTTGATGCCCTTACAAATTCCAACAAAAGATACAAGAAAAGTATTAATAATATAACACAAAGTATTCAACACTTAAACTCTAGTTGTGTAACAAGTACTATGACTGAAAAGAATAATTTTCATAATTCAACAAAACCTGTTCAGCATACTTTATTTACCGAAAATCGTACGAATTATAAATCAGAGAATACGATTAAAAACATAACAACTGCGTCACAGTTTAAAGTAAGTATCGATTTAAAGAAAATAGAAAAGTTTGTCAATAATAATCCAAATTTATTTGCAAAATGTGAAACGAAAAATGACTAGCGATGTTTTAAAAAAGCAAATTTTTTTGAAAGAACAAAATGATGCAGCGGGACAAATTAATTTATTAAACACGCGAATAAAAACATGATAAAACGAGAATTTACAGTATGTTTGATTGCAAAGTAAAATTGCAAAATTATGGAATTACGAAAGAGAAATTACATTTAGTTAAAAGTATAATGGTTACTGAAAATTGAATACCATAAGTAATGAGTACTAATGACTCGTTTATTAGTAAAGAAAAAGAAATAACGCTTATTAGCAATCATTTTATAAAGATAATTTTATAAAACGTATTTTAAGTCCGAAGAAAGTATTCATTTCAAGAAATTTTTATAAAAATGCACTCATAAAACTAGTACATTTATTATTTGTATATATTATATGTATTGTTATTATATGTTGTATCCTAACATTTGGTAATGTCCGAAAAAGGATATGTAAATCTTGTAAAAATATATATTTACAAATGTATACATACATATAATTAAATCGTTATATTATTGCTATATTTTTACTGGCTTAAAAAGTATAGTATTCAATTGTCGTACTCTTTTCAGCTTTAAATATAAACCAAATTTTTTATATTATTTTAACCTTTAACTTTCTATGCATTCTTATCATTTTGAAGTAACAAAATTATCTTCCTCATCTTTTTTACCGTGCACTTATTGCGACTTACTTGTATTATAAAATGATGAAACGGATTTATAACAAATTTGAAAACATACTTTTCATTATTATTATTATTATATAATTTTGTAATGTTTGTTACAAACAATTATGTTAAAGTTTTGGATAAAATCTTTTAACATTTTATTATTTACTAATAAAATACTACATAAAAATAAATACATTTGAAATGCAAAATAAACTTAAATGTCACAACAAGTACAAAAATTATTCGTGAATATTAATAATTGAGTAAAATCAGTCGTACAGAATGTAAAGGATATTTCAAATAAACAGGATATACATATATGTATACTTTTTTATGTAACGGTATGATACTATAAAGTATCTATTAAAAGCATATTTTTGTAATTAAACTTTATTAGATTGTGACTCAATTTTCGTTATAAAAAATTTCAATAACTGCGACCAAAGAGTGTATAAAATTTCGGTTTGTTCTGACATTCGGGATGAATACATTTCTGTTTATCCAGCGATGGTGAACTAGGTTGTTCAAATGGTATACAAAGACTTTTCGCACCCATTGATATTACCCCAGGTTCTTCTCCTGTATCCTCTCTATAACAATAAAACAACATATACTTTATATTGTACGAAAGAATATTAATTCAAATTTTAACAATATTTACCGTGCACTGTCAGCTTTGATTTTGTCTTCGCAAGATGGTTCTCCACAAAATGGTGATAACAGTATATTCTTTTTATTAAGTTCAGAACAAAATTCGTTCCAACTGTTTGCCCGTTTGGTGTGTTCGTTTAATACCTTTCTTGCTCTGTTAAAAATAATATTATTCATTTATAACAGTAAATCAAATAAAATATAATCAAGGAAGTAGTAATATTTACTTGGCAAGCATAGTTGATTGTATGTTGTCCAATAATGTACGTAAAGCAGAGAGTACTTCAGCCCTACTTGCAAGTATTCTTTCAGAATTATCTCTGCGTACGAATGTAACCTGATTCTTTTCCAAATCTTTCGGACCTAATTCAATCCGTACAGGTACACCCTTTAATTCCCAATGGTTGAATTTCCATCCTGGAGTGCGATTACTGCGATAATCAGCTTTAACTCTAAGCTTCGCATCCTTTGACAGTTCATCCAATAATTTGTTACATTCGGTGAATAACAATTCTCTTTGTTGAGGGGTTGTGTTCGCTGTAATACCACAAGGTACGATAATTGCTTGAATACAAGCTACATTTGGTGGCAGCACTAAGCCTTTGTCGTCTCCATGAACCTATAAACAAAACATAAAACTATTTTATTTAATAACATCTTTGTATTTAACGAAAACAATATGATAATTATACCATTATCATAACACCAATGGTTCGAGTTGTCAAGCCCCATGAATTCTGATACACAAGTGATTTTTCTCCTCCTTCTATAGCACCTTCTACTTCGATATTAAACATCTTTGAAAAATTTTGCCCAAGATGATGACTGGTTGCTCCCTGTATTGCACGACCACTCATTGAAATGAAAGCCTCTACTGTGGTAGTGTAATCACCACCAGCAAACTTCTCTTTTTCGGTTTTACGGCCTTTTATAACAGGAACAGCTAATAAATCTTCGTACACCCTAGCATACATATCTAGAATTGTCAGAACTTCTTCGTCAGCTTCAGTTTTGGTGGCAAAAGCGCTATGACCCTCTTGCCATAAAAATTCTCTTGTACGTAGGAAAGGTTTTGGATCTTTAAATTCCCATCTCTGTAATAACACGATACCAATATATTACATATATTCCATATATACTGATTGTTCGAGCACAATTAACTCATAAGTACCATGTCACGGTTAATCTATATTTTTCCTGCTCAAAAGTAGACAGTAGTATATGTTATTTAGTACTATTATGTTTCTTCGGTAAAAAGTACAAATAAAAATGATAAAATAATACTACTGATACGTTAAGAAAGTTTTTGAACCATGGTAGTTAAAGGTTAAATCTAGCCTTCTGATACAATAAATTATTAGGGGTGTGCGGGAACCCGACCGATCGGGTCATCGGCAAAAGTCGGGCGTAATTCACTAAAATCGTCATTTCTTGCATAAAAATTATTTTATAGCAGACTTCCGCATAAACAAATATTTTGCAAATGCTTGCTAAGTACTTGGCCGCCTAATAAAACGGAGTATCAAGGACTGTATCAAAAACGTAATACAGTTAATTTGAAATATATCGAACCGAATCGCGGGAACTCGTCCGAACACGCCCGACTTTTGCCGATGACCCGAAAGAATCGAGCTACCCGAGTACTCGTAAGTTACGGGTACCCGTCCGAGCCCGCCCGAATTTAACCGACCCGACCCGAACCCGTAATCTCGGGTACCCGCACACCCTCTTTAAATTATACTTCGTATTTACCACTACATTGTTCCATTGGTTGAGCCTTAGTGGAAGTTCGGTATCGGATCTCAACCATTTAGCATAAGCAGGATACATTACGGTTTCTGACGTTGGACGTATAGCAATAGGTTCGGCTAAATCCGATTCTCCACATTTCGTGACCCATGCAACTTCAGGCGCAAAATCAGCTATGTGTGATTTCTCTTTCTCCAATACCGTTCGTGTAACGAACATAGGAAAATAACATTCTTGAACACCTAGCTTTGTTATCTCTGTATCAATATACTCTTTTATTATTTTCCAAATGGAGAAACTCCACGGACGAAGAATGTAACATCCCGATACATCGTAATATTCTATCATACCGCTCTTGGTAATGATTTGGGAATACCATTCGAAGAAATTTTCCTCCTTACCTGCCTCCAATCCTAATCTGGTTCCAGTCTTAGAAACATCCGTACTTTTCGCACTTTCACTTTTACTTACTTCTTTGTTCGGTGTATCCTTTTTTTTCTCAATTTTAGGAACATTTTCCTGCTTCTTCCGTTTAGTCGATACACCAGATGTTGCTGGTTTCCATTCTTGACCTGTTAATACTTTATAGTCATTTTTCAAATCCAACAGTATTTTCACTTCTTTATCGATAACGCTTTTCTCCGCTTTAGATTCTTTTAACTGTCTTACTTTATCTCCTTGTTTCTGTATACTTTCCAAGATTTCATTGACACGAGTTTCATCCTTATTAGATGCATTAGTTACTGACGTGGATGGTTTCCAATCTTTTCCAGTCGCAGCTTTGTAATCAGCCTTTAACGTCAGAAGTAATTTGACCTCTTGATCGATAATACTTTTTTCAGATTTCGCAGCTTTTAACTGCCTCACTTTTTCCCCTTGTTTCTGAATTTCTTCAGATATCTTTTCAGAATCAGCTGCTTTGTTCGTTGTATTATCACACGTTGTATTAGGCGTTTTCGAAGTAACGGTACTAGGTGGTTTCCAATCCTGACCAGTCGCAGATTTGTAATCAGCTTTGAAAGTTAAAAGTTTCTTTACCTCTGCGTCGATAATACTTTTATCTGCTTTTGAACTTTTTAATTGCCTTACTTTATCACCTTGCTCTTGAATTTCATTGGATAACTTATCGACATTTGATTCTGTCGGCGCGTTGTTTTGAGTTATGTTTTTGTTACTCGTTCCAGACCAATCGCTACCTGTTTTATTTTTATAATTTACTTTCAAATTTGAAAGGTACTGCATTTCCTGATTTATCTTTGATTGTAATTCTTTTATCTTATTCTCTTGTCGTATAATATCTTCAGATAATTTATTTTTATCAGATGATGCTGTCTGCGATGATTTATTTGTAGCAACCTCTGGTTTCCATTCTACTCCGGTGCAAGTTTTATATTCAGCTTTTAAATTTAAAAGTACCTTCACTTCTGCATCTATCGTTACTTTATTTGCCTTCTGAGATTTTAAAGCGCGTATTTTATCACCTTGAGCAATAATTTGTTCGTTAATTACATTTGCATCTTGCGTTTTATTCTGAAACACGCAAGTAGAAATCGTAAAAATTATAAATTAGTCATTAATTTACAAACAAAGTAAGGATATAAAGTATTACGTACAGTTTTCTGAGGAGCTTCTTTAACAGAAGATTTTGCTACGCTTGTAGTATGTCCATCCGGTACATGGAACAAAATTAAGGGCTGTTCTCTGGAAGAGAACGGACTTGCCGGAGCATAAGGGACGTCGCAACGGAAGAAACCTTTTCTTTGTAGCTGAATTATTTCTCCCTTTTTCACTCGCTTCAATTCCACCTCTCCAAGCATTTGTACCTCGACCTAAAATATTTATTCATTTGATAACATTCACTTTTTGTAATCATCATAACATTGAAATCTTACTCTTGTGTCTTTTGTGACGAAATCTTTGAAGTCGTCGTCTTTCCCCAACACCGGTTTACTCATAATATGATCGAAGTAAACGGCATAACATGGAATTGAATTAGCTGCACTGTCAGTTTTATTGAAAGGTATTGCTAACCACGTGATTTTCAATGTATTTTTATAATCTTTGTTCTCCAAATTCAATCGAGCTGTTATCTGTTTGATAACGCCGTTCTCTTTCTCAATTTTTTGTATTAATATATTGCCCCAATTGATGAAAGTTGCATTTTGCCCTTCGACCAACATGACCGCGTCATCTCTTTCTATGTATAACTGTGAACTTATTAACACTCGTTTAGTGCCTTTTGACGGATCCTTCGGATGATTTTGAACAGTTAGCCATTGTTCTTTCGCATCGTTCACACATACTGGTACAAGTTTATCATAATCCAAAGCGGTATACCTAAAAATATTGGATTGTATAAATAATTTCGATAAATATTTCTATGGACACAATCATCTATATACCTAGTGGCAATTGGGTCAACGACCTTTTTGTTAAACGCCCAAATCTTATCCCATTCCATAAAAACGACAGATCTCGAACTACCTTGAGCAATAATAAATTGCTTTAATCCTTCAACAGTCATTCCCCTTCTCAAAATACCTCTTACTGTTGGAAAACGTGGATCGTCCCATCCGTCGACCAAATTTTCATTAACAAACCAAGTTAATTTTCTCTTGGATAAAACCGTGTTCGTCATATTCAGACGAGAGTACTCCCATATGTAAGGACGTCTCAACCCTAACGCGTCAATTATCCAATAAAACTGGGCATCCCTGTCGTGATATTCTGTTGTACGTAACGTGTGAGTTACGTTTTCGACAGCATCAACAATGGGACAAGCGAAATCATACGTCGGATAAACCCTGTCGAAGAATAAATACATTCGATTAGAATATACGAAATAAAACAATACGCTTAACCGTAACATGTAATAGGTACTTGTATTTTGTTCCAGTTCGAGGATGAGGTTCTGGTTTACATCTATAAATTGTTGGATCTCTTAAACAACCATTCGCTGATTGATAATCAATTTTCGCCCTGACGCAACATTCTTGCCCTTTCAGAGTACCTTGTTGCATTTCGTTCCACAGTTTAAGATTTTTTTCGACAGCTGAAAAAAGTAAAATACTTTTTATTTTTTTTAATCTAACTTTGTCAATTTGTATACGTACAATTGTTCCTGTTCGATGACATCAATTTTTGATCGCGCTGTTCTTTCATAATATGAGCAGGGGTGTCATCTACGTATGCTTTATTCTCTTTTATTAATTTAGTACAATATTCTAGCATTAAATCAAAATAATCCGACGAATGTGTAAATTTGTCTGGTTTGATTTGTAGCAATTCCAAATCTTCTAGAATGGCTTGTTCAAATTCGACATTTTCTTTCGCAGGATTTGTATCATCGAATCTCATAATAAGTTGACCTTGAAATGCTTCTGCATAATACTGATTTAACAAGGCAGCTTTAGCATGACCAATGTGTAAATATCCACTTGCCTCCGGTGGGAAACGCACTACAACCTAATAGGAACATAAGTAAGATAAAAAAAACTATGCCCTTGAAAATAAAACTGTTATTATAAATATAAATTACTTACTTTACCCATTTCTGCTCCAGGTAAATCAATAAATTTACCTTCTTGCTTTCTTTGTCCTGTTTGTTTGCTAACAACTTTTTCAGATTGCACAAGATTACAAACAGGTGATTTGGCATTCTTTTTAATCGATAATAATGTCTCTGCAACGCTAGGCAATGAAAGCATTTGTTTATACCATCTAGTTATATTAATAAACTGGTTTTCGAACTTTGATAAAAATTCCTTGTTTAAAAGAGCACAAAATACATGAATATCGGCTAATGTCAACTTCTTGGAGACCAACCAAGTGACAGTTGTTAATACATCGTCCAGATATTGCAATGCACTTTCTTTTAATGAAATAGAACCTAACGGTCCAATCGCAAAAGAAAGCCAATGGTCAACTTCAGTCTTTTCGCAAGGACTAGTACCACCTGAGTTAAAGATATTAGAATAATAAAATTTTATACAATTTGTATACGTATATATATACAGATTTATATTTACCGTAAAGATCTGGATACGAAGTTCTAGCAAAGTAACGACTAACATCGTTATTCCTTTCTGCGAGCAATTTATTTTCATTATTTATTAACTGAACATTACCATCACTTTTCCAATCGTTGCACCAAACCACTTCAATTTTGTCTTTCTTTTGAATGTTAACTATTTCTGCTACTATCAACGCTTCTATATAAATTAAAAACAAATCTTTTAACATTATTATAACATTTATAGAAAGATGCAATTAAAATTTGTATAAAGGAAAAGATATCTCTGTATCTTTCCATCTGGTTTATATATTTTTTTTTGGTGCTATCATAATTTTTCAAATTTTAGGCTTACCAGCTGAAGGATTTTCAGAATTAATCAGAAGCTTGTAATTCATTTTTGTACATTAGTTTCTGGCTTGTACAGAAATATATTTATTTATAAATATATTCGCTGTTACAGGTTAAATTCGCTCTTCCACGTGCGCAAGGTGCTCACTTATGAGCAAGTATATAAGTATATGTGCACTTTTTACAAATTTGTATTGTATACATATATTAACATATATGATGTAATAGATAATTTAATTTCATTCGAACAATATATTATGTCACATGGCATTAATATACAATTTATTAAAATACGATAATGAGAATTTTTGAACATGTTATAACACTAAAATGTATAAGAATTTTTATAACACATTTTTTTTTAAAATAAGTAAAAAAAAAATGGATAAATATATAAATTATAAATAGAGTTTTTATTTCTTTTATTGTAAGATAGTAGATTTTTATTCAAATATGAGTTCTTCCCGCTTTTCTCAGCATTTCATTTCATCTTTTTCTTCTGTAGGTACCTAGTTATTTTCTTCTCCTTTTGAAGGGTATAGGGGAGTTAAGTTAGCGCCTCTGTCGGAGTAAAAGTAAAACACTGGAATCGTTTCAGGAAAGAACGAACTGACTGAAGGACGAGTTTTCGTTCTTTCTGCGCATGTAAAGTGACGCGCATGCGCTCCTATGACGATCGAGACGTCGAAAGTATATACCCAGCAAACAGAAAATTTTATGATACTTGTCGATCGCAGTATGTTTCCTAGTATGTTCGTTTATCTTTTTTCACCGCGTACATTTCCCTAGGCTCTCAAGTTGCGCAAATCCGAATCTAGTGCCTACAGGGTCGATTTTTCCCAAATTTCGGAGAAATAACGAGAAAAATGCATTATAATCACGATATTTATATTCTGGAGAAATGTGCCCATCGCGCTACAAAGCCCTTTTTTTTGGAAAATTGTACCAGAAGAAAATATCTATAAGAACGTACACTTTTATTTTTCACAAAGTTTTCAAATTCAAATTGCAAAATTGGACTCTGTAGCGCGATGCGTAATGGTATAAGGAATATTAAGAAACGATAATCATAAAGAAATATTGCTTCTTCGCCTCAAAATCTGGGAAAAACTAAGGTGCTAAATCGGGCTGTTTGGGTATCGCTCTGTCTTCGTCTCTCCTGCTATTGTTGCATCATTCTCTCTGTCACAGCACCGTTGGAGAGACAAGGATCGATCTATCCTTGTTCGGGAATTTCCCACTTTTTCCGCAACTGTCGCTGAAGTCAACTCGAAGTTCGGCCGTCACTACCTTGCACTGCAAGGCTTGCAGCGATATGTTGTAAGCTGTAGTAAGAAATGTATAGGCACTAGATTTTTACACGTCAGGTGTACGATGTGTATATAAAAAGGTACTCATTGATTCATTTGAAATTTTTGCGCGTTTACGATAATTTCTTATCATTCCTGAACTATATTTTAAACAATGTGAATTATCCGTTTATTTTTTGTTTTTTAATCTGCACCTACATAGTACCCGGTATACAACAATATATAACAGAAAAGTATACGTAAAGGTGGGTCGGTCACCTGGAGATAACTGTAAAATGTCATCAACGAATGTGTGTCAGGCATGGATTTGACGCTGTTCGGTGATAGTCTTGGGATCTGCTGTCACAGTAATTATGTTCTATCAATGTTAATTTGATCTAAAAGTAGCCACCTCAATATATAAAATATTCCGCTACTTACCTCGAATGTACGTAATACAATTTTTATTTAAATAAAAAGCTCATACTTTGTTAGTATAGTAAGCATTATTTTTTTCCTTGTGTACTAGAACTTCATATGGTGTATTTTAAATCTTCGAAGCATTTATCATTCAAAACAATTTAACATTATTAATCGTTTATTAATATTCCAGTTGTTATTGTTAATGTACTAGTTGTTATTTATCGTGTGGCAATTTATTAATTATTTCAAGTAAATTATATCAATATATGATTTGTAATAAAAATGTTAAAAATATCAAATGTTCAAATAAAACATACAGAATTATTTTATTTTTTAAATGTTTCTTTTTATAAACAATATTTGGAGCTAACATCGATGAACAATTTTCAGTTTTCATGAGGATATTGTATTTGTTTGATTGATTGATTTACTTTATTTTGATATTGCTAATTTGTTAATAAATTTATTAGTTACAGATATTCCAGTTAATATGGAGGGACCAGAAGTAACATTCTTATTTCAATTTGGTTTAATTCGTGATACCGTTACAGCTGAAAGCAGTACATTAACTCTTAAAACTCTAAAAGATTTTGCTTGTGATTTTATAAATAATAAATGTCCAGAGCATGGTTTGACTCATTTATTTGAACGATTGCTTCTATTTAAGCATGATTATAATTCTACTAATATCTTGCAACTTATTACGAATGCAACAGAAGTTGTTGACGAAACATTAGTGGAAATTGTTCTAACCGGTAAATTATTGAATTTATAACATATATAAATACGGTAATATAAAAATAGAAAAGTAATAAAACAATTTGAACATTAAATAAATATTATTTATAGCACAAGTGCCAAACGAAGAAGTTCCCATTCGTCCCCATGCTTTAACTGTCCATTCGTACAAAGTTCCAACATTTTGTGACTTTTGCGGAGAAATGTTATTTGGTCTTGTTCGACAAGGTTTAAAATGTGAAGGTAAATGTAATCTGTGATAATAAAGAATTAAAATAGAGTACGATACAATTAATATATTAATTTTACTTTACAGGTTGTGGAACGAATTATCATAAAAGATGTGTTATTAAAGTACCCAATAATTGCTCACACGATGTCAGTCAAAGGAGACGTAGTTCAACAATGTTGAATGTACCAAGATCTCCGAGTCAAGGATCGACTAGTAGTTTGACCAGCATTAGCGATGATAATCATAGTACAAACAATACACCTATTGCAAGTCAAAATAACAGTACTTTGGTAGGTTTTAATGTATCTGCTAATCGATTTGAATAACGTAACTTTTTAACTTATCGCAATAATTTTGTACTTTTAGATAATACCAAGTATAATAGCTCCAAAACAGTCTCGTTCACCTTCGTTGGGTGGTAGGCCAGTATGGGTCGAACGAGAGCTTGCAACACGTATAAAAATTCCGCATACATTCGTGATACATACTTATACCAGGCCAACTGTGTGTGGATATTGTAAAAAATTATTACGCGGTTTATTTAAGCAAGGCCTACAGTGCAAAGATTGTCAGTATAACGCGCACAAGAAATGTATCGAAAAAATTCCTAAAGACTGTACCGGAGAAAATCCGCGAGATAATACGGGTACCAGAAAAATAATTTCTTTCTTTACATATTATTATCTAATGTCACGAACATTTCATGATTAACGGTATGTATTCACGTAGGTAATGAATATCCTGATAGCGGTGTTGGTAGTGAACCAGAAGGGAAATGCGATGGCAGAAACGAAGAAGGCGATGGCGATAGTGATATTGAATCTCCATCACCTCCTCAACATTCGTCGTTTACAGCGGATGAATCGAAAGCATCAGAGGAGTATACTGTAAAACTATTTTTATAATAAAATATATTACATAAAGAAACTTTTTTTTTTAGAATTAATGTTACAACTAATAACAATTGTTTTATAAAATATTTATAGAATCAAGTCCAAAGTAACGATGATATTATTTGTGATGAATTTCAAAAATCAAGACCATCGAGGTAAATCACGTTTTAGTTAGCTATTCACCTATGTAAATGTATTATTAAATTAATTTTATTACCGTAACAGCTGCAGTTCTACCCCAAGCAATAATATTCCTCTGATGCGTATAGTGCAAAGTGTTAAACATACAAAACGACGTGGTTCGAAAGTATTAAAAGAGGGTTGGATGGTACATTTTACAAGTCGTGATCCAGTGGTAAAAAATCAACTAATATATATATACATATAAGTGTATTAAATTATAATAGCTGTATTAGAAATAGGTTTATAATTGAATTTAATAATTTACAGAGGAAGAAACATTATTGGCGGCTTGATACAAAAGCCATAACATTATTTCAAAGTGTAAATACTTCCAAGTATTATAAAGAAATTCCATTAGTTGAAATATTATCTATCGAAACTGCTAAGACGTCTCGTTCACGTACGTATTTATTGTCATGACAATTGTATTATATTAAAAAAATATCCAAGATTCTTTGAATTCTATTTTATTTTAGAAACGATGCACTGTTTCGAATTGAAAACAAGCAATATCGATTATTATGTCGGAGAAGATCCTTCGTACGGAGATAATTGTGGCCAAGTTCCTCCATCGGAAAGTGGTATTGGAGCACATGTGGCCAGATCGTGGGAAACAAGTATCAGACAAGCACTTATGCCAGTAACTAATGTGTCAGCTAGTATGTATCTTTCTGCTCTAATTAAAAAAGCAAATTATTGAATCTGTTACAACGAATTGATGATTCATTTTAGATCAAGAACAGTCCACAGAACCGGAAGAAAATATTACAGACATGTCTCAGTTATATGAGATTTTCCCAGACGAAGTTTTAGGTTCCGGCCAATTTGGCACAGTGTACGGAGGTGTTCATCGTAAAAGTGGTCGACCGGTTGCCATAAAAGTTATCGATAAGTTACGTTTTCCTACGAAGCAAGAAGCGCAGCTTAAAAATGAAGTAGCTATTTTGCAAAATCTCTCTCACAGCGGAGTCGTCAATCTGGAACGAATGTTCGAAACTCCGGAACGAATATTTGTAGTTATGGAAAAGCTGAAAGGCGATATGCTGGAAATGATATTGAGCTCGGAGCGTGGTCGTCTCAGCGAACGAATAACTAAATTCCTGATCACGCAGATATTGGTAGCGTTGAAACATTTACATAGTAAAAATATAGTACATTGCGATTTGAAACCTGAGAACGTGTTGTTAAGCAGCGATAGCGAGTTTACGCAAGTAAAATTATGCGACTTTGGTTTTGCCAGAATCATAGGAGAGAAAAGCTTTAGGAGAAGCGTTGTAGGTACTCCGGCGTATCTAGCGCCCGAAGTTTTAAGAAACAAAGGTTATAATCGTTCTTTAGATATGTGGAGCGTTGGTGTAATTATTTATGTATCTTTAAGCGGTACATTCCCGTTCAACGAGGAAGAAGACATTAATGAACAAATTCAAAATGCTGCTTTCATGTATCCGCCAATTCCTTGGCAAGAAATTTCATCCGATGGTGCGTAATCTATCAAAATGTAAACATACTTGTTTGATATTAACAATACAAGTAATCAGATTCAATTGTCCCGTTATAGCAATCGATTTAATTAACAACTTGCTACAAGTAAAGCAGAGGAAACGTTTTACCGTAGATAAAAGTTTGCAGCACGTGTGGCTTCAAGTAAGGATTTATAAAATTATTAACGATTAATGACTATATTGATTGTTATTAAATGCGTTTTATCCTTTTATAGGATTATCAGACATGGTGCGATTTACGAGAATTAGAAGCAAAAGTAGGATATCGTTATCTGACCCACGAAAGTGATGACGCTCGGTGGCTGGCATATAGCAACCAGCATACATGACAGATCTCCACGCCTACATTGAACATCGAAACATTGCCAAATAATTTATCGATACCTAAAGGCTGGGCTCGCAGTGCTCGAGCTACGTTGCGACGTTTTATTCGTGCCTGATTTGAAAAAACACATTCATAAAAGGAAGTACAACTTTATCTTTTATTGTAGATATCAGAAAAGCTGATTAACAGAACAGTTAAATAAGCGGTAAATCTTCCAAAAACGTTTTACTTAGAGAATAAGAATTTTACTTAATAACATTCGATTAGACTGCAATATGTAAGATAAGATGTTGAACGAAAGATTATATCGGGAAGAAGCGACAGCAGTTGTCAGTATGAAAGTTCTTGAAGAATTTTAATAATCAACTTGGATATGTTTTTAATACAGTAAGATACTCCCAATAAGATTTCACGTGCAGATATTATGAGAAATATTTCAACAGATAATTAAATATAGTAAAATTTCTTATTTTGCTGCAAGATAAGTAACTGTTTCTCGTGTTGTTTTGTCATTTTAATATTGGATACATAACAATATTTTATAAGTAATTTTGTAAGTATTAATCTCTCAACATAAACATGTTTTCCAGCTTAATATAGAATTTAATATGTAGCATGTTTTATAATTGCGCAAATATTTCTTGAAATTCAATAATTAAATTCAAATAGTACATAGTAGTATGTACAAACGTATATATATATATACAATGTATATTTATACATAATAAGTCTTTTGGCATTTTTTAAAACTAATCGTAGCAATTTGCATAGAATTTGCTAGATTAGAGCAGTATTTACATAAAAATTGTGCTATAAAAGTTTTAATATTTCATCTTTTTCTCTAATATAATATCTAAATTCAGAAATTAAAGGCTTAGGTATTAATAGCGGGTATACAATTTTTCAGGAATTTAAATTTACTCATGAATATATAAACAAACATAGATTCCGAGTTAATAATTAATTAATTGTATTTCAAAGGATTGAAAATTTGTAATATACAATCTTGAAAATTACAGATATTAGCTATTGTGATAAATTTTGTATTA
Source organism: Stelis phaeoptera (assembly GCA_943735885.1). NCBI lineage: Eukaryota > Metazoa > Arthropoda > Insecta > Hymenoptera > Megachilidae > Stelis > Stelis phaeoptera. The sequence goes on from OX030930.1 coordinate 21,324,752, forward strand.
AAAGTAGTAAACAAAATGTTAAAACTATTCCATCATCACTATATGATAGAAAGACATATTAGATGTATTTAATATTCTATTTCAGTACCAAATAATATTGTTTTTTCTACTTTGTTCTAATCTTCTAATGTTCCACAGAAAAAACATTCCATGGTTACTTTAAAAAAGACAAACTAAGCGAACTACACACTTCGCTTAGTTAAAAAATATGTTCATTCCAATTAAAATATTTGATCGTTGTAATTGATAGATAAAGTTTTTAATATGTTTAAAGTAATAATTGATTGACATTCAATACCTTCATTTTAAATTTAAAATTATTTCCCTATCGTGTCATCAATTGTATCACTAACAGTAATTTTCATTATTTTTTACTACATTTGGATTACTGTAATTATTTATAATTGATTATAATGATAATATCAATTATTTACGCAATTAAATCGCATTTTTATATTCCATAAAAATAATTCATCCGAAATTTGAAACAGAAATGTAAACAAACGTAATTCTTTAATTACTTAATTATGTTACAAAGACTGAATTACTTTTAAATAGTGATGGTTGGGCGTTTTAATAAAAATGATGTCTTTACTCAAAAGTATCTAAACGATCCAAATAGAAAATGGGAAGTACGTTTTCCTTTTTTTATTATTGTTTTGCATTTTTTACAAGTATTTTATGCATAATCAAAGTTGTTTCAATTATTATTAATAGTACCAATTAATTAATCGAATCTCATATGTTTTAAATATATTGTTAATATATAATTTATTTAAAATTTTGAACTAAAAGATATTTAATTTAATATAACATTGATTATGTTATAACGCATAAGACATGGCCTGTTATATTCTTTTTTTTTTTTTTTATTTATCTTAAACCAATTATTGTAATTAATTTATTATAGTGTTTTTAATTATAAATGTTTTATCGTGTGTTATAATGAATTACCACAGTGGAACAGTCAATATTATTGGTATTATAGTCCATTCCGGTGAGAACGCAACATGTATTACAATTTTATGAAACAACGTTTCAAAATGTACTTTTAATTACATGTGAACAAATTTTGTGCAATGTCAATAATTACTGTTACTTACTTATAGAGCCTTTGACATGTATATGTTTGGAGTATCATTACTAATATAGGTTTTTACATTTTGCTTATAACGTATATGTTGAACGTGTCTTTTTATATAATATAATTGATACGGAGATAAATATTTGTACATACATATTCTGTTTTCAAGTTTTGTATTACTTAAAGAGTAGTTTAAATGTTATGAAGAATCTTTCAATTTTATATATTGTAAGAACAGTTCGTTTTGTTCAAACTAAAATTGTTTTCCATAAATGCGTAACTGAATAAGAAGTACTTAAAAGACAAAATAAGTTGTAACAATTAGTCCTTAAGCCAAACTAACAAATTTTCATAAAGATATTAAAATGTTATTGTAGTTGTTACGACAATGTGAATAAATAAATTCTCAACGATAATGGTGTCTTATTACATTTTATGCCTATTAAAACGTTAATAGTTTATATTAATAATTTGAAATTTTTTATTTATATCGAGTCATTGAATTATAATATAGTATTACAAATTAATAGTATATTTAAAATACAAACTTTGAAAGAGAAAAGTTTTAATATTGTCTCTTTGTAACCTTTGTCCTCATTAAGTAGAACTACTTGAAATAATAACATCCTGGACTGTCACACTGTGTCACACTACATGTTCAACCACCTTCACAGTTGGTCACTTTCCTTTGAGTTAAAAACAAGTACATAAAATCTATTAATTCATCTAATAAATACAAATCTGTATATAATTATACATTATACACATATTTTTTTTAAAGTATATTCCTATAAAAAAAAGTGTAATATTCAATTACGCAATATGCTTGTGACAAGTATGATATTACTTAATATATTTTTATTGAAATCCAATTTGGCAGAATGGATAGATATGCCTCAATTCTCTGACGAAACAAAAGTATATAGGTAAATATAAAATTATTATTAATTTAAACATAAACACAGGTATAAAATCGTTAACGTGGAAACCGTAACATAAATTAATACTTTATTAAAATACTATGTTTTTCGTTGATAGAATACCAACACCGAAACAGGATCATTTTCATAGATTTACTAAACAAACTACAGAAGATTCGGTTTTTTACATGTATCAAAATGTTACTTATAAAGATACAGATAACGAAAATGCTGGATACGATTTACATACAACAGAAGGTACCTTCTCAACACAGAAGGTTGAACCTTCGGTTCAAACATATTCCAAAAAGGACGAAGACATAATTAACATAAAATATGACAGAACAACAATTCCTTTTAAGGTAAATAATAAATTATTAAAGCATTTTTGTTGACAACTAGTTTACAATAATTTTCCATTTTTCAGGATCAAGAATCGAAGAAAGAATATTTCAATGAATCTTTGATTTCTAACGACGAAGAAATCTTGCAGTATTTACCAGTGGATATACTTAAAAGTGTTCATCAAACTTTAAAATTACAACCTACATCCAGCCAAGGAAAAATCGAATTTTTAAAGACGTTTGAGAATACATTAATTGCTGAAATAGGTATTTATGATAATTGAATATTAACGATAAAAATCAATGATCAAAAATAAAAATGTGAGTAATGTGTACGACATATAAATGTATCACATTTATATTTATTTAATCTCTTTAGAATCTCGACTTACACACGCTATAACGACCGGTCGAGAAAAGAGGGGTATTGAACATTATGATCACGGTTACGATAATGATCATGCTGCAGGTTTTCCTTCTATAGAAGGTGCACTGATGGCCATTTCATTTCTTACGTTTGCAGTATATCTCGTTAGATTAGTCATGGTAATATCAATTAAGTATTTCATTATTTTATTATCAATGATAATGGTTAACATTTATTATTTCATGTATAACAATTCTTTCCAGCTTTTATTCAGAAATATAAATAATTCTATGACAACCACTATGAGCCCTACTTTGTTTATTGGCAGAAGAAAAAGGTCTGTAAACAAATTTGATGATGATATAGCTATGATGCTTAAAAATATGGATGATTTTTCCTTCAAATCTTAATAAATTTACGTCATAATATAATGTTAAATATGATTCTTGTAACAACAAAATAGTATTTATAACAAAAAATAATGTAGACTAGAGCGATATACGAGACACTGATGATATTAAAATTGTCACCCCTATAAAAGATATTTTACCTGGTCCGATTTTAATTCAGTTTATTTTAGTTCATAGCTTAATATTTACAATTTAGCTGCTACCGGTGGTGGTAATACAGGTAATAATACTGCATTATGATACGAACCAGGCGGTCTTTGTAACGAAAGATTTTGTAACTGTGTAAGAATCAGTGCCAATTGAATTTTATCAACTTGATACACATTTTGTTTCTCATACGATACTAGAATACCTTGTGACAGGAGACTACATATCGTTGTATTGATTAAATCAATTGATAAAGAATACGGATGTTGTCCCCATTCTTTTTTTTCAAGGAATGCTTCTTCCACTTGTTTTTGCGTTTCAACCAAAACTGTTTGCATCGATATTTCATTCAATTTTAATTCGTCCCACTGTAAATAGACAAAGTATATTTAAACGCACTTTGAACATTCTGTGATAAAATACATCAATAGTTTTTAGTTTTACCTCGAATAAAGTAAGACACGTAATGTATATCGTATCTATAAATGGCAGTATTACATTGTACAGGAGTGAAAACACTTTATCATCTTTTTTCTGAACGTATGTATCATTTTGAATGCTTATGCAATTTTGCTTTAACAATAAGTTCAACGTTTCTTCCCATTCCAATTTCATCGAAGACTCATCTTCTTTTAAAAGCATTGCAAATTCTGTACTTAATAATGTCCTTAATAAAATGTATCGCTCAAAAGCAGTCCCTGCATATAATGCAATAATATAAGAATGATTGATTTGGTGTTTTACATACATAAACAAATAATAAATGAATCGAATTATTTCAACATTACCGAGTTCAATTTTATCCATTCCCACTGCTACTGTGATAATAGCTGGTTTAATTAAAAATGACAGGGTAGGATTTAAATAAATTGAAATGTTAATAACAGGTACTGCTATTCGCATTGTTGTTTCTGATAACAAGTGTCCCTTGACACGTATATTGTTTTTCAACTTTGTTGTTTTATGCCTTTCTTTCAGTCTTAGAACTTTTAACGTATCGAATACAAGTAACTCTTCATGAGGCTTCAAAGTATTTAATATTTCTTGCTCCGCATCATTTGTCTTGACTGACCTACATAAAATTGTTTCTACAACAAATATGATACTAAAATACTATTGTCTTTCAGAACTTACCTTCCTACATGTACCGTTGTACCGAATGTTAGTAAAAGACTCTTACACCATAAATAATCACCGACTAAGCTGTCTAATGTGTACGGATCATCCGGATGCATTTGAGTCTTTTCATTAAACAATAAAGTGATTAAATTGAAAGGTGTAAGTATAGTATTCTTTTTATGCGAATCTATTATAGAATAGGCTAATTTCTTGGTAACGCTTGTCGATAACTTTGCGTAAGGTGATAATATTTTTGATTTACGATGTTCCATACTTAAAAACTGACATGCAGAAATAGGTTCCCCGATATTAAAAACAACGCAACCATAAGCAAATGGTTTTTGTAAAATAGACAGAGACTGAAAAAGCCCAGCTGTAGACTCCTTTGGTTTTGGTACTCCTAACAGTTCGTATACAAATAATAATTCCTCCGGTGGTCGTTCGTAATTAATGCTTATCGGTATGAAATATATATCAGGTACGCCGCCTTCTAATAAAGTTTCTAACATAATTGATAAAAGACCTAAAAATAAAATTGTTTTTATAATTTGTTGTACTATGGTAATGATTAGAGAAAAATAGTATTTATATTATTAATTCTAACATACCAAATTTTGGTGCTATACTCTTTAAACTTCTACTTCGAGTACCTTCAATGAAGCATTCGATTGCTCTATCGCTATGCTTCACCAGTGACATAACGTATGTGCTAAATATTTTCTTGTATAATAAATCATTGGCAAAGCTACGGCGCATATAAAAAGCCCCTGTTTTTCTTAATAATTCTCCTATTACGTACATTTGATAAAAATCCATTCCGCTTGCAATATTTGGAAGTGCCATATCGTAAGAGAATAAGATATACGACAATAATATAAAATCCAAGTAACTCCTGTGAGATGGCACATAAACGTACTGTACTTGAGAAATCTGCATCTCTTTTTTCATTTTATGTATTGTATTTTCATTTATATAAATACTGGAGAAAATTCTTTTAAGTACTTTTGTAATAACTATACCTGTATAACATAAATTATAACGTAAGATACAATATCTGACATCTTATAATATAAAATACAATTCGAATCAAAAGAGTTATACCAATCCAACGAACTGTGGGCAGGTGTGCTTTGCTGGCCATTTCGTTTAATATCGAATGAGCTTCTTTCGTAACTTTTTTTACATCTACTTTATGCATCGCAGCCAAAGAGGTGATAGCTAATTTAACTTTTTCATCGTTTAAAACTGCCTGAATCAGTTGGTTTCTGGAGTACTTAGATTCGGGTGGCAACTTATGCGGTAATAAAGGATCCATTGGCCGAGAAGCCCACAAAATATCACAATCATTTCGTCTTACATGCAATAAATCTACAAACTCTGGATGTTGTTCCATGTTGAAAATAAAATAGTTTCAGAGATTCTAATAACTTATTCCTCTGCCATGTATGGTTATCCTGTCCGGAGTCTGAAGTGTAACTAATGTTTGCTGATCAATTAATTTTTAATTTAAGCCATAAGTAATTCTGTTTACTTCGAGTATATGAATACGCATTCATGTCATAAGTCAGTACTGTCCATAAGTGGAGTCTCTTATACATCTCCTGTTACATACTCATATTCTTTCTTCTTTACTTTGCATAAAACAATACACATATGTACGACACACATGAACTTATGAACCCACTCGTTAAATTGGCGGCAAATTTACGAGACCTGCAACCTCATAATAATACCATAAGTCATACATTATAATATAATTTAGGTATACGTATGCGATATAGTATTTTAAAACAATTTAATGTTTCATTTATCGATTATTGGTAATTAGATAAACTGAATTTTATACATTGAAATCTATGTGAAATAGAAGTACAGTAGTATTTCAAAGTACTCCCACTTGGTGTTGGCTGGCGCTGTTCGCGCTCTCTTGGCTTTCTTTCTGGCTCGGTAGCCGTTTGTACTCTTGATTTTAAATGGACTATTGCCTTTTTTAAAGTATTCTTTGCGTGATTTACGTTTTGCAAATAGCGATTCACCGATTATGGGTGGCGAAGAAGGTCTAGGAGTGACCACGGGTCAGCCAAATCTTTATAAACAAGACCTTTCAAAGCTCGTAAGTTAATAATCGTATCGATGTACATATGTAGCTTCATGGTGTGACAAGCTTTCATCATGTTTCGTATAACCTCATTTTACCCTGTTGCTGTCCTGTAATAATTTTAATTCTCACCAAATTGAATGAAACTTTTTATCTACGAATATTAGAGAACGTAATATCAAATTTAACGCTTGTACTCTGCTTAAAAAACTATTGTTGCTAGTATTCCGTTTTGTTAATCATTAATGAAATCTGGTCTTGTTGATTCATATTGATTTATTACATTTACGCTTTATATATCTTTATTTATTACTAAGTACCTATTTTATGTTTCTAATAGTATATGATTCTGTAATTTATGTACACGATTTTGTTATAAAAACGAAGATAAGATACATAATTCTAATATATTAGGTTGTTCCAAAAGTTTCTTTCCCTATCTGCACATAACGCTTTGTCTGGCAGTGTTAAAAAAAAAAATACAGTGTTATGCAGCTTTCGGAGAAATAGAAAAAGATAATAGGTCAAAGTGAATCGTACATAACTCAATAATGTGACATTAAACATAAAGTATTACACATCTGTTGTTTATTAATAAAATGGAAGGAACTTTTGGTACAACCTAATATTTCAACTTTTATATTTTTCTGTAAAGTTTATTTCTGCAATGAATTGTCAGAAAGTTATTGTTAATATGATAATAAATATAAGAAGTCTCAAGTACTTATAGAGTGCTTTATATTAGCATTTGAATTTACAAGTCTTTTTTTTATTGTTTAGGATGTTAGTAAATTAACTACATTATCTCGTGAAGTTATTAGCAGACAAGCAACAATTAATATTGGTAAGTATTTTTAATACAGCTAAGGTGTTTTTTAATTATTATTTTTGAAATGAGACATACTATGTTTTGGTAGAAAATAATATATCACAAAACATAAAATATTTCTATAGGTACTATCGGTCATGTAGCGCATGGGAAGTCTACAATTGTGAAAGCTATATCAGGAGTACAAACTGTTCGTTTTAAAAACGAATTGGAGAGAAACATTACAATTAAACTTGGTAAGTAGATTTTAATTAATCATTTAAAGTTAATTAACATATGTGTATCCTAAAGTATCACAATGTTCTTTGCAAGTTTAATTATTTTTAATTTGCACATAATATATACTTAAAAAATGAACATCATTTTATGCTAATAGCTAAGGTCAATTTTATTTTTCTTTATTTTACAGTTTTTTTTCATTACTTAACAATTAACAATTTTTGAAGAAATTGGTATTTTTAGCATAAACAGCTTGAAATAAGATATAATTTGTACTACATAATTGTTTAAAAAATGAAATTTAGTGAATTGTGTTTTTTATGGTGCGTGACATGTAGATGGCGTTAAGTGCGACAAAATTGGCGCGATTATTTGAAATATTTGAAAAATTATATTGCTTACCGTAATATAATAACTGTTTTGAATTTTCTTTTTTATTTAACTTAAAATAACAATAAAAATAAAATTATTAAAGCATACTTTGGTTTGAAATTGTTACGAATTCTGTAAAATTAAGGTATTGAAATAAGGATGCTATAATTTCCTAACGTTTTATGTTAGTAAGTGCGAAAATAAGGTAAGTATAGTTATGCAATATTTCTACTTATTTTAACCTTGTGACATACATAATTCCTAATATATATTTGTGATTATATATTAAAAAATACTGTTTGTCATATTTTAATCCTTTGTCAATAAATTTCAGAAAATTCTTGATATCAAAACTTATTCGATTTATGTAGCATTATGTTATTTTAACACTTTACCGACCGGTAGCCTATTTGTAGGCTTCTATGCAACTGCTACCGTTCGATAAAGTGTTAATGTATTAAGTGAAACGATGCATAGAAATAAATCTTTCTTCGTTAAATTATCTATATTCACAGACTTCCATATTTCGGTAATTCATTTGCAAAGGGTTAAGGTAATGTATTAATGTAAAAGATACACATGTGTTTATATTGTAAACGTATTAAAAGTAATAATACTTATAAATTCTGTGTATTTTATTTATTTAAATCCTAAAAGGAACACATAATATTATTTTTTTATGCAACTTATAAAGTGATTCTAATACTGTAAGTTGTACATAATTCACATGTTTCATTATATATACCAGGGTTGTGCCTTTCCCGATAACCGTATTCAAAGTATCATATATATAATTCATTTGAAAATGTTAATAATTAAACACAGATAATACAATCAGAGCTATTGATTGATTGTTTAATATAATATTTTATCATCATTATATCACCTTTTGTTACTCATACAATCATTTAATAAGGTGTTTGTTTAAACATTAAGTATGTTATAATTTGCTTATAAATATCTTTATAATCTAAATACAAATATTAAGCAAATATGTATAACTTCGCGAAATATACCTTCCCATACATGACACTTTGTTTTGCGCAAAATTATGTTGTTACCAATGTAACGGTAAAGCGAAGAATGAAGAGGATTCAGGAAATTTTCAAAGTATAAAGTGATACATTATACTAAATAAAAGACTAATAGAAAGGGGAGAAACAGTTATACAAGTTAAATGAAATATGGACAAGTGTGACTGAAGAGAATGACATCCTTTAAATGTTTGGCATTGCAGACGCTTGTGCAGAGGACGATACCAGAGGGGAACATGAAGGCACTTTTGGCGGTATGAACAATACGCCTTCTACACGAGCGAAAAGATCAGCTTCTCCAGAGAATACTCAGCCATCCGTCAAACAACTGAAGACTGAACAGAAATTAAATCTTTCTCAAGAAAGTGATAAAGACTCTGGTCAACCAACGAACGACAATTCAGTTCACAGTAATATCTCCTTTCAACAGAATATTGAGAAACAAGGAACAACTCAACATAACTCCAGGAAGAATTTTCACTTTGAAAATCGGGAAACTAAAGTAAAAAATATAAGACTGAACAACTTAAATAACAGTAGCAACATTGAAGAACATCGAATTAAGTATAATTTAGGAAATGTTAAATTAAAGGAACTCAAGATTGTTTTGGAGGATATAAAGCATAATAGCGGTAAACATGAAAAGAAAAGCAATCTTTGGGAAGTAGAAAATATTCTTGGGAAGAGAGAGCAAGATGGCATGTTAATTTACCTGATCAAATGGAAAAATTGGGATCCAAAGTATAATAGTTGGGAACCGTTGGAGAATTTAGTGAATTGTTCGGACGTACTGCAAACGTTTGAGAGACATCGATCCAAACTGCTCGAAAAATTTCAGAAAAGGACAAACTTTTATCCTAATCAGAAAGACGTAGAGATATTTTTAAATCAACTTAAATATAGCGGCAAAACGTTAGACTCTGTTTGGATCGAAGCAGATATAATATACAATAAATTACAAAACTTTTTCAAACGGAGTCATGACCGAAGAGATGAGAAAGCAGAAACAATGATAAAACAGGACATTCTTCTTCTGTTGCTCGTTGATCTGAGGAGAATACAACTAGAATCGTTAGCCGATTGGGAAAGCGAGATGAACAGTATTACCAAGAGGAAACCGTTGATACGAGTGGAGAATGTGGTGGATCTGGAAGGAGCACCTCAAGACTTCTACTACATAGATGATTATCTACCTGGTGCTGGTGTTATAATACCTGACGATCCACCGATTGGCTGTGAATGCGACAACTGCAATTCTAAAACGAAATGTTGCTTCGCTCAGAACGATGCATATTTTCCTTACACTTCGAAATGTAAGATCCGAGTCCCTCCTGGAACACCCATATACGAATGCAACAAACGATGCACTTGTGATATAAAGTGTATAAATCGGGTGGTACAACGTGGCTCCAACATGGAGCTATGCATTTTCAGAACGGCCAATGATCGAGGTTGGGGTGTGAAGACTTTGAAGAACATCAAGAAAGGTACCTTTGTGACCCAATACGTAGGTGAAGTGATCACAAGCGAAGAAGCTGAGAAACGTGGAAAGAAATATGATGCTGCTGGCAAAACGTATCTCTTTGATCTTGATTACAACGAAAGCGAAGAACAGTGCCCGTATACTGTCGATGCTGCCATGTACGGAAATATCTCTCACTTCATCAATCATTCATGTGATCCAAATTTAGCAGTTTACGGTATATGGATCAATTGCCTTGATCCAAACCTTCCTAAGCTTGCTTTGTTTGCGACAAGGGACATTAATAAGCACGAGGAGATTACTTTTGATTATACATGCCAATCTGCAAGGAATAGCGAGAACTCTATAATTCAAAATATGTCGATAAAGAAGAACATGGACGTGGACATAACTGCGGAATTTCCAGTACGTTCAAAAACACCTGAATCTGACGCTTTATACAATAAGACGTTGTGCAAATGCGGTGCCAAAAGTTGCCGGCGATATTTGTTTTAAACTATGCCTAACAAATTGATCATACCAGAACTGAAACAAAACTTTCTCTTTGATTTTGCACATTTTAGTAATTCTATAGCAGACTATGCACCCGGTATATAATTGAAAATTACATCTTATTATAGATTCTCTTTATGAATGTTATGCTCAAATATCATATTTACGGATTTATAACTTGATACAATAATGTGCTTACGATCGTACGAACAATTATTGGACTAATGTATATATTAGCAACTGTTGTGAGTGAATCATATTTCTATTAACATTATAATTCACGGTTTCCCCCTTGAATTGGAATTGGAAAAAATACCTTTCGCGATTCTGCGTGTTGTTACAAGTTTAATATTATGATATGTTCATTTCAGAAATATAAAATGGCTTACTGATTGTTAAATGTCTTTAATCACAAACACTTAGGTAATTGTTATGATGTATACGTTATGAATATGCTTACACAGAAGAGATCAGTTGTTCATGATAAAGAACAATTATTATATATTAGTAATTCAAAATTACGAATATTATTTTCGTTAAGCTAGTGAAATATTACCAATTAAGGGAGCCTAGAATAATAATGATGAAACAAGTTATATTTGTATGCTCACAGTTTACACTATTTTTAGATATTCAAATGCAAGATAGCAACGATAAATAAATCTAAAAAAGAAATTGATATTTTTAAAGGATCTTTATTTAGGAATTCTTCTTTGTTCGTTTAACTATACTTGAAACAAAATTGGTTCTTTACACGCTTTGCTATTCTGTGGGTAAGCACTTTGCCCCATGTGTTCTTAATAAACATGTTTTCATTTATGAAATAATTTATACTGTTACATTTTGTCCTCTTTATATTGAAATTATAACATTACGTTGAAGTGTTATTTTTTTAAATGTAGCACTTAATTTTATTTAAATATTCGTTTAATTGCGGTTATAAGACGTACATATATATTATAAAAAAAAGAAACAAAAGCGTGAACAATTACGGTTGGCAATCGTTTTTGGTACAATTTAGCCAATATATTTTGTATGTGTTCTAAGTAAGATTTGTATGTGTACGCGTGTGAAGCCATTCCAAATTTGGTAAAACACAGTGTTGTAGTGTTCATGTACTAATCATCTATATGAACATTTATATATTTTCACAATTACAAGTTATATCGAATAGCGCATTTTTACACACCAAACCGATGAATGTTGGAAGTAGTAACAATAAAAATATTAATGTTTAATGTATCTTTTTAATTAAACCAACAAAAATATTAAATTAAGCAAAAAGCAACAGTTTTACCAAAGTCAATATTATATTTTTCTTTTCTTTTCTTTTAACATTATTAAGTTATTTAAAATATGTAATGAAAATGCTTCTTTTTTACTTGTGTACATGTAATGCATGACAAAATAAATATGTATTACACAAGCAGTGTGATTCTTTTTTTGTATTAAATTTTTTAATACTGGTAGTATTACAATGACTACTATTACACGAAGTGTCATTTATTTTCAAAAAGAAAAGTATTTATACTGAAATTAAATCTTTGATGGGTGAACTTGCTTATGATTCAAAGGTTCTTTGCTTACAACTTCTATAAAGTACGAGTACCATAAATTTTACTTCTTTCTTGCTTTTTTACCTAGGATTTATCTAGGAAGAATATATATCAAAAATATGATATAATAATGCTGTAACACTAAACATACCAAGCAGGGTCAAATGACCCTTCTGTTTGCAAAAAATGTACGAAGGAGAAACCAGTCATATGTGAAAAGTGTAATTAATTGATTATTTTATTTATGAAAATAAAAATATATGTTTGATTAGAGATCAGAAGTTATGTTACAAATTATTTCCCTTAATAAATTAAGAATTTCTTTCTAAAAATCAGCGTTTATTTCATAAGGGATCAAATGGTTCCCCTTATGATAAAAATAGGTATATGTAAAGTGCCGGTATGTTTAGTGTTAAATATTATAAGAACTTTGCAAAACTAATAATTCTAACTTATACCCTTTTTATTCTGAGAACCGGAGAAATATCAAAGTGTTTATTGGAAAATACCTGTTCAATAAAAGTGTCATGAATTGCTTTGTTTTAGGGTATGCGAATGCAAAGATTTACAAATGTGATAATGAAAAATGCCCAAGACCAGGATGTTATATATCTGGAGGATCAAGTAAAGACGATTCGTTTCCCTGTTTACGTCCAGTATGCTCTGGACGATTTCAATTGGTACGCCATGTGTCCTTTGTCGATTGTCCGGGTCACGATATTCTTATGGCAACTATGCTGAACGGTGCAGCTGTGATGGATGCAGCTTTACTTTTAATTGGTATACACTTATCGTCATTCTGCCTACATTTCACTATTTGAAACTTTGCAAACGTCCTTATCTTCGTAGCTAATAATTAATCTTTGGATGACACTAATTCTTACGTATAATAGAATCTGAAAATTCAATTACGTAGACTACTATTATTAATCCATTAATGCCCAAAGTTGCATACACGCAACATTTTGATATGTCCTTTGTAGTCATAAAATAGTATATTGAAAATAATATATTTTTGTCCTCTGGGAATTAACAAGTTATCCAGTAAATTATGTAAAATTATGTATTCATCAAATTTTGGATATTAAATGTGTTAAACGTTTGTCTGTAGCCGGCAATGAATCGTGTCCTCAGCCTCAAACATCAGAGCATTTGGCTGCCATTGAAATAATGAAATTGAAACATATTGTAATCCTGCAAAACAAAATAGATCTAGTGAAAGAAGCGCAAGCGAAGGAACAATATGAACAGATCTTAAAATTTGTACAAGGTAACTTTAATCTTAACGATTGATATGAAGCGTATCTTCAATCTTTCCAATGCGCATCTAATAAATGATATTATTTATTATAAAACCAGGTACCGTAGCTGAAGGAGCGCCTGTGATACCAATCTCTGCGCAGTTAAAATATAACATTGAAGTCCTGTGCGAGTATATCACAAAGAAAATTCCAGTACCTATAAGAGATTTCACTTCTGAACCGAGATTAATTGTAATTCGGTCATTCGATGTGAATAAACCTGGTTGCGAAGTTGACGATCTAAAAGGAGGTGTTGCTGGAGGAAGTATCTTAAGAGGAGTATTAAAAGTACGATAGAAAAATTATATTTATATCTGTGTTCGGTCTATAGTTCGGGATACTTGATATACCTGATATTTTGTAGGTGGGTATGGAAATTGAAGTCCGCCCAGGATTGGTGTCTAAAGATAGTGAAGGAAAATTAACCTGCCGCCCCATATTTTCACGAATAGTGTCATTATTTGCGGAGCAAAATGAACTTCAGTTTGCCGTACCCGGCGGTCTTATTGGTAAGTTGTGTTTTAATGAAAGAAAATAAGGTATTTATTTAGAAAACCGACGCCTTCTTGGATTTCGATGAATCGATAAATATATTATAAAACTCGATATTTTTAACAACTTTTTCCTTTGTGAATTACCGCCGGTCGGCTTTAGTTTCAAAGATATTTGCGAAAATCCATCGCTGCCATTACATTGAATTTTTCCTGTGCGTACACGTCCACGACAGTTGCGCGTCCACTGTCTCTCTTCTCTTCCGATTACGGACATATGCACAACAGGTAACTATAAAAAAGATATAAGATTTTAAAATAACAGTTTTGGGCATTGTAATTTCGGTCGCCTGGAAGATGCTTTATATTTAATTAATGCATTCAATGTCTACCTAGAAATACTGTCTAAGTGGGTTTGGATTTAGCGTAGCCGTGTGGGCGGCAACGCGTTTTTAATTTAATGCATGCACTGTCTGCGAGTCACACTGGACTAATAGTCGTTAGGATCACGAATAGGTTTGTCATTTGTTTTGGAAATATCATTTATTATAGCCTGTTGATTTCGATCGCTGCGATGTGTTTTTAGAAATAGTAGACAAGCTGTATTCCCATGATACACTGCCACGGACGCGTAATTATGTTAGATTCATTGTAACAGTAGCGACACTTTTTCGTAAATATCTCGAAAACTAAAGCCAACCGGCCCATACAAAATACAGAGTTCTACAACGTATTTAAGTTTCATCGAAATCCAAAAGGGCGTTGGTTTTCTAAATAATTACCGAAAGTAAAACTATAAGAATTAAAGAAATGTTGAAATGATTATTGGAACGATCAATTTTGAAGGTGTTGGAACAAAAATCGAGCCAACATTGTGTCGAGCGGACCGTTTAGTGGGTCAGATTTTGGGAGCTGTAGGAGCTCTACCAAAAATATTTATCGAACTTGAGATATCATACTACCTCCTTAAACGATTGTTAGGAGTTCGAACAGAAGGTGACAAGAAGGGTGCAAGGGTAAGTATATTGTACAAACATGTATCAAGATGTATTCTGTGATTTATGTAACTGTGAAATTTTTTTTTTTGTTCATTTCAATAATAGGTACCAAAATTGTCGAGAAACGAGGTACTGTTAGTGAATATTGGATCATTGAGTACTGGAGGTCGTGTGTTGGCCACTCGAGCTGATTTAGCTAAAATCAGTCTGACGAATCCTGTTTGTACAGAAATCGACGAAAAGATCGCGTTATCACGTCGCGTTGAGAAACATTGGCGTTTAATCGGTTGGGGACAAATTTGCGGCGGACAAACTATAGAACCGGTTATAGATCGAAAATAATATATCATGAATGCATAAACATGCAAATTTAATATAAAAGAGCTTTTAACATGATTTCTACAACGCGACGTGTTGCTTGAAATGTTTATAATAAAGTATTAAATACACAATATTTGCGTACTAATTTTAATACATTTATACCTAAAATATCTGTTTTAAAGATGAACAGCTAATAAGAATCGTTTATAAAACACATTACACAGCTGCATTACTGATATTGTTTTGTTAGATACAGCAATTTACCTCTGTGATGTACACTGAAAATATTTTCCATTTTTTTATTAGCTGCAAATTTCTTTCATTCGAATCATTTGCACTAACGCAACGTTAATCGATATAAAACTTAGTAACAGAACCATATTTTACCTTTTGTATAAAAATAAATAAAACAGAAATACTAATACTCAATTTAATACTATAGGATTAAATATTGCATTTTAATTATATCAAGTTATGTACAGATATAAATCCCGGTTGAACATATGAAATTGACATTGAAACGCATGCCAATACTATTGGTGTACTACCTGCATCATTGAATAAACGATGCAATTCAATGGATTGTATAAATGGATCGTCTTGCCTAAAAGGGAAATTGATCATTTAATTTGGTAAGAAACAAAGAAATGATAAATAACAAAAGTTTAGTTACCTTACTACTACTATTCTGTAAAGTGGAAGTCCAGGATTTGCTTTTCTATAATTCTGTGTATTAGAATATACATTATACGATATTTTGTATTTGTTTTTCTTTCTTCTTACAGTCTTTTCAGGTGCGGATTTAATTATTTTAAGTTTACTAAAAACCTCTTCGAGACTCTTTGCATTTTTTGGTCCGACAAGAGGGCTACGTATTAGATCAACCACTTGCACTTCATTACCATCGTCAATCTTATCTTTTTCTGTGTCTTCATCGTCAATTGTAATCGTTTTCTCTTCGCGCCATTTAGTTTTCAACTCTGACCACGAAGATGCTCCAGGCAGTATTTTGAACGACGATTGATAAGTCTCGTCATGTTTTGGCACGATGTTCGAAGTTCTTTGGTAATTTCTTGACCAGAACCTTTGACGAGGCTCCGGGAGTAATATGTTTCTACCTACGCTGCAATGGACTGACATATTTTCTATAACTCTGTGATGATATAACTTTTGTAACGGGAAGGAATTCTGATAAAAATTCTGATGAAGTTGGTTTCGAGCCATCGAATTTAGCGCGTTATTACCAATATGCGGTATTAAAAAATTGTTCATTTGTACCGAAATAGATCTGTTCTGATGAATAGCAGTGGCATGATTTGATACGGCAACACACATATTTTGAAACATTGCACTCCTACGGTTCCAATATGAATTTTGATTATACGGCCATCTGTTGATACATATATAATTTGGGGAAAAGTTTGTATGTTGTCCTTGTTGCATAGAAAAATAATTCTGCATAAAAACATTTTGTATACTTGTTAAATTTTGGTTAAGCGACATAATATTTGTATTTCTTCTAGGATTATTATTTGTAGAAGCATTATAGCATTGAAGAGCCTTCTGGTTTGCATTTGAATTGTTCGAATGTTCTGCGTTCTGCTTAGATCGTAGTCTTCTGTCTGTTTGCTGGAAGTTTCTTAATTTTGCAGTTTCATAACGGTAAACAGTTTTACAAGGTTTGATGCTATGCGGTATGTAACCCCTTGAAATGTTTATTGTAACCGCAGGTTGAAACGCAATATTTGGAATTAAATTCAATAAATCCATTCGTGACATAGGTTTCGGTACCTCTTGGATCTCGTCATCAGAAAGCTCTATGACCTAATTAAAGAGCGAAGAATCATGAAAGTTACCTTGATACTAATATTTATAATATTACAGATACTTACTTCTTGTTTTGATTTTTTAATTCGCAAATCCTCGTTTAACAATGGAGACGATTTATGTTTTCCTAATGAATGTTCGGAATTTTTATTAGTATTAGAATCAATTATGCAAACATCCGAATTTGACAATACTTTGTCCGTTCTTTTCGGTAATAATTTAACATTTCGTTGTATGCGCGATGCCCGCCAATTTAACGACATTTTATCTTCTTTGGTATAATCACGCGTAGGATCTGTGACAATTTTGATATTACCTAATAAAGTTTCGTCCGATATAATTTCTGCTCTACCGTTCCTCTTCCTTTTATTTTCATTTGTAATCACAGTTTTCGGATCAGTATCTAACTTTGTACAATGCTCTACGTTACTTTCACATTCACCACTTTTTGATCGGACTTCGATATTTTCTACTTCGTTAAGGAGATTATCTAGAATTGTATGTACATCATTTGCTATATCATCGTCCTCTATTACATTTTGAGACACTTCTATGGAAGAATCATTAACGTCTGTATTAGTTTTTTGGGGGCAATCAACAGCTTTCTTGTTGTCCGTATCCATGCAATCTTTATTTTGGTCTTGAGCGTCAACTATCCAAAGACCGTTTTCAGGCTCGATAATAATTTTACGTTTTACATTAGCGCTTTCATCGTATTTTGTGCTCCTCTCGGAATTATAAACAAAGCGTTGTATATGATAACCATAACGTACTAACTGGCTATAAACTCTATATTCTTCCAATGTACATTCAATATTATCGATTAAGAGGTCGTAGGCTTGTTGAATGGATAATGGTACATCGTTCCATGTAAGTTCCAAACAGTTCTAAAACAAAATAACATAATTTCTGTTTATCGTGTTATGCAATAATTTGTTTCTTTTGTAGCGTGTGCATTCAAATCATATAATGACGTACGGCTTCTAAAAGAAATAATGCTTCTTCCGGTATTAAGTACAAGGCACCGTTTTTTTCCAAACCAAAACTGCTCCAGTCTTGACCAGAATATTTTGTTACTTTAGCCCTTTTTTGCACAGGTAACCATTCAGCACGAGCCAATTGAGAAATACGATCTACCCTTTCCACGGCAATTAAATTCTTACGGGTTTCGATACCTTTCTCAAGTTGCATATTTTGTAACCAAGAATTATTTGGTTCAAACTGTTTCATTCCGGTCCTTGGAAGGGTTTTACTTGATCTTTCGTATTCATCCCAAGCATGGTATTTTAAACCTTTATTTTTTAATAATTCTTCCGCCCTGTAAAACATCGATTGTTTTAAATACTCTAAAAATTCTTATAGATTATGAGACATTTAAATTTGTTTACAATAGAAAAAGCTTACGTTAACATATTGACGGGAAGTTTTTTCGTTTCTTCTGTCATGTTTTGACCGTTGCTTTCGTACGATTTTAAAGAAAGTTCTCATTCATCCACTTCATAAATAAACTTTGTCATAGTTCGATGCCTGTATTATTAAAAAATATATTAAAAAACTTATGATATTCAAATTTATTAAAAATTACTTACCAGCATCAACAATCGTGAATAAAAAGCGTTGTTTAATACTGATGCAATTACCATTCATTTTAAAGGAACAAAACCGGTAAGAGAGATCGAATAATAAGAAAAAGTAATCAAAACAAAGAATTAAATATTTTTACGCATACAAATTTATTAGTGCATGTAAAATATTGTATATTTTTAATGTCATTTTTCTGACAATATTTTGTTCTGTCTAAGAAATTTATTCAAAGGTTAAGAAATGCATAAACACATAGGTGTGCGACATAAACAATACATATATATATATATACGTGTTTCAAAACCGATGTTTCAAAAACATTATTATTTATACAAATTTTATTTTTATCGTTTATCAATATACTTGTATTTTTTACAAATATAAATCCAATATTTTACTTTCAATTCTGTTTTACTATTGGATAATCGTAAATGAATGAGTGGAACCGCCCAATTAAAAGTAGCTCAGAACTACGTTTGGAAATAAAAAAGTTTTGCTATATATATGTATATATACTATATGTGGCAATAAATTTTAACTGATATACACAAACTATAATCATCGTGTATGACAGAAATAAGATATCGATATCTTTAAACAATGTACAACATGTTCTTTTGGTATTTCGCAAATAACATTGTTGGACATTATCGATGGTAGGTACTGTTAATTTACATCGTTAATTTACATCACTCGTTATTAATATGATAATCTAGAAGCAAATAGTCTTAAAATATATATAGACAGTGTATACACAATTACGTGTTTTCTGTGATACGCACAAACGATTATAATTCATTGCACGAACATCTTTTGGGCGTTTCAAAACGGTGCTTTATCATGCGACGTACGAGGTCTTGATAATCTTGAATTATGATTATATTATCGGATTGTTTTTCCGAATTTCATTGGCGACTAACTGTCAGCTGTCAATTGTAAGGCATTCCAATGACATTTTCTTGTTTATTTTGATTCGATGTTGTAAGTGAAAGAATTGTAATTGCAAAATATGTCGATTATCATTTATCTTGCATACAGAAATTATTAATCGAGACAGATATTAAATATACGCTTAACGAGGGTCATTATCAATTGACAGAAGATTCAATAACACATTCATTCTAGCTAGTTTGTAATATAATTGAAATTTTTTTGAGTTACAGCAAAGTAAAAATAAGATTATATCAATATTATAGTACTTATGTTTTTTAATATTTTCCAATAATTAGCAATATTTTTTCTTTATAAAAATTATATATAATGTTAATTATGATAATGAAGTTTATGTATTTACTCTAGACAATTAGAAAAATGCTATGGCGTCCTCAGGATCGCATAACGGGGATGCAGAGGCTGAAAGCGACAAGTTTGAAGGATCTAAAATTGATAGACATGGTTTCCTTCAAGATTCCAACTGTAGTTCTGATAGGTAATATCAAGAAATGGAATATAATTTTATAATTACATAGTATTAATAGTTATATTATTTCACATACATATATAATCGTTTAATAATATATTTTGTAAAATATTAGCCTCGGGAAACAAGGAATACCACCCGAGGTAATGCTACGAAGAGAGCGAAAATGGATACAAATGTTAAACAATTGGAGTTACTTTATGAATACAAATTATCGTAAAGTCAGAGAAAGATGTAGAAAGGGTATTCCGCCTTCTGTAAGACTTCGTGCATGGTTAAATCTTTGCGGAGGTCAGTTATTAATGGATACAAACCCAAATTTATTCGAAGAATTGGTAGAACGGTCCGGTGATCCAAAATACATAGATGATATAAAAAAGGACCTTCATAGACAATTTCCCCATCATGTGATGTTTATTGGGGAAGCACCAGGACAAGAGGAATTATTTAAAGTATTAAAGGCATATTCAATTTTGAATAGTAAAGTAGGTTACTGTCAAGCTCAAGCACCTATCGCAGCATTCTTACTGATGCATATGCCAGCCGTACAAGCATTTTGGTGTCTTGTCGCGATATGCGACAAATATTTGATCGGTTATTATAGTCAGGGAATGGAAACTTTATTGAGGGACGGGGATATATTATTTGCTCTCCTCAAAAGGGTATCTCCTATTGCTTATAAACATTTGGTGAGTATAAATTTGTTTTTTGTGTACATAATTCAAAAAGCGATAGTATATATTTATCGCTGTCAATCTATACAGAAAAAACAGAAGATGGAGCCAATTTTATACATGACTGAATGGTTTTTGTGTGTTTACACACGAACACTGCCATGGGAAAGTATTTTAAGAGTGTGGGATATGTTTCTTTGCGAGGGTGTTAAAATCATTTTCAAGGTTGGTCTAGTTTTGTTAAAAAGCAGTTTGGGTCGTACGTCTCTTACCAAACGTTGTCCGACGGTTTATGAAACACTTCAAGTATTAAGAAATCCTCCTCAGCATATTATGGAAGAAGAAGCTTTAGTGTATCAGGTAAAATATCATTTTTTTTTTTCTTTGTTGATATTTTGTTCACATATGCGAATATCTAAACGTGTTATTACAGATTCGAAAATTAAATCTGACCGAAGAAGATTTTGAATATGAGCATCAGCGTCAAGTATTAAAACGAAAAGCAGCAGAACAAGCATCACTTTCCACCGCTAATCGGACAGACTGACTAAAGAAGTAGCTAGTATGTAAAATGAGTAAAGAGCTTACAGGTATTACTCCAAAGTGTGCCTTCCTCTCTATATTCTTCGTATTGTACAGTTGACAACATTTGTTATAACTATATACTTTTACAAAAGTACCTAATCCCTTTATCACAAGTCTAGATAATTTTTAAAAGGAATCGCACGCGTACATTCCCCAAATAGATTAAAATAAACAATTTGTCTATAGTTTTACTACTAAACTATGGTTACAAAGGATGCACAATACTTGTAGACGTTTATAGTGCCGATTAGATATTGTATTATTTAATATATCTCTAGTTATTAAACTTTATACAACTTTATTAATATTTATGTACAAAAGAAGATTGTAAGAACATTACATTATTACATTTTTTAAGAATAAAGTTTAAGTATATTGCAATGTTATCGAATAAGGATTGTTTTGTTTAGCTATGTGTTGTTTTTTGTTAAAATTTATCCAACTAATAAGAAACAATGTAATTAAATACATGTTACAAAATATATTTTCTCAGATCGTATAATGTCATTTTAGTTTTACACGTTTCAATCTAAGAATTAACCGTAGAGATTAAGATTGAGCAACATATTTTCTCCACGTCTGTGGAATTTTACGTTACATGACGGTATCCACGCGGTGGTTGTTAAATTTTTCTAAAAAATCATAGCGTTCAATAGCGTTTCTGACGATATTCGATAAATAAATGAAATCGTCTTGAATACCTCGTGCCTGAAATATATCTAATTGAGTGAGCTTCGGTAAAAACAACACGCTCATCATGAACACGATCGCCATAGTAATGAATGTGCTTATGGCTGCAAAAAGTGGATGTGACAATTGCGTTTGCGTTACTTGTGCAGCTTCCGTGTTATCAAACGAAGGAGCAGACTACAAATAATATGATATCGATAAAATCAAAATAACAATGATGGTAATAATAGTTTTTGTTTTTCAGTAAAGCTTAGTCATTCGAGTTTTCAAGTTAGAACAATATAAATAATTAGAGTTTGCTCACTGGGGACAGTAAACAATAAATAAATACTAAGATACTTTACTTACAATCGTCTTATAACCGTGATCTTTTCTAAATTCTGACATGAAGCTCTTTAATGGGAAAAAGTAATATTGATAGAGAGGCTGTTTGACCGGAAGCTCCACGTGAGTCTGTCCAACTTGAGGTACACCGCCTGAAGAAAGTGCGTTAGTTAAAGAAGACAAACTAATCGACGATCCTTTCTCTAATGCGTTCTTATACATCGCTGCGAGTTCCGCTCGTGTAAATCCAAGAACTTCCGGTTCCCGCACCTTGGTAATGGTTGACGTCTGAGGCTGAAACGTCTGCATAAAAATTCACGTTTGAATATTACGATAACGCATAAATGTGAAAATAAATTAGTGAAAACAAACGTATGTAGTCAGACACGCTGAAATTCTAATTATTAAGAATACAATCCATTAAATTTCAAATTTAACCTTTCAATTCGATAATTAACATTATTAGTTTAATATTAACGCTATCTGCAGTTTATTTTGTCGCTTCTTTTGTTAACACGTTTACTGTCAAGACTTACGAGTATATTCGTAGCTGGCAGTCAACGTGTGTTAATAATAATAAAAAAGATAACTTTACCTGATAATAATGAGGAAAACTCTCAAAATCAACTCGATGCAAGTCGACTTTCTCATTAGCCGAACCACTATAATGCTGTACGCTTTGATTTCCATATTTCCCAACATTTTGTCGCACGTTCATATTAATCCTCTGATTCGTATGACTTTGTCTATCTCTATTCCCATTAGTCGCTACATTTTTATCATTATTTTTCAACGATAAACGATCGTAAACGTTGATAGGGGAAGGTACGTTAAACTCTTGAAGCTGGAACATTACCTTCTGAAGGTATTCTCCGCTCGATTCACGGTTCGTTCGTGTCTCTACGTAAATATAATCGAACATTATGAAAAAAAGATAAATCAACTTCATTTTGAACGTTGTGTCCGATTCTGTGATTTTTAATAAATTCCTGCAACAACTTTCCTCTATCCTCATCGCAATATTGTCTCAGGTATCGATGTTCATTATTGTTACATTGTTTCTATTGTTTGATTTTTTATTCTTAATTGTAAAATGAATATCATGTCACACACGAAGAACACTTACGTCCGGCACGATCGCAATTCTACTACCAGGGATGAACTGTGCGACCATCCTCGGCCCAGCTTGTTCCCCACCAAGTATTCCAAGAATTTTCTTAATAGCAGGTGCAAGAACGTCCATTGAGTAATGTGCAAATTTATCGAATGTCAGGGAACACGTAACGTTCAATATTTTTCCGATAGATTTCCGGTTCGAAGCGATGATCGTCGACCTGTCTTATTTATATACATATAATGAAAATCTATAAATTTATGACAATTATAAGCAGTAGGCAAAAATTTTGATCCTTCTGTTCAAGCTTTTTCTTTATCTTCGTATCATGTATAAACCATAATCGAATCGTCAAAGTATTTGCCCTTATTCTTTATGACTTAATACATTCTAGATTTGTAAGTTAAACGGATAAAAAGCAGTTTGAAATTGTCACATCGTTCGATCTCGTCACGCATTTCCACTGTACTGGTTTACTATACTGTTCCCATTTTTCTTACGAATCACGTAATAATCGTTCGTTCAACTTTTACGCGAAACACGATGGAACCGACAGGAATACGAAAGAAGGACCAACCAACAAACCAGTCGTTCGTGTCTTCGAGTTATTACGTATTCGAGAACTTGATTATCCAGTGTCCAATCGAATGCGAATATGTTTTCGAGTACATCCGTTACATTCTTTAATTAAATATAACCGTATTCGTACACCCTTTAAGGGGTTACGTCGTCTTAACCAGTTTAAAAAGGATGCCATTTATCCGACTTTAGCGACAACACGTTGTTGACCGATCACGAATAATATTTATACCTTATGCAATTGTTAGTTCATCAAATTGTATAAGTTGTCAGTGTTTGCTTAATTTAAATTTTCTTAGTTATGAAAATAACCTAAAATAGGTCAACAGTGTGTTAAAACAAAAGACCATTTTCTGATGAAAGAACCTTTCGAAACAAACCCTTTGTTTCAAAGTGTCGTCATTTTATTTAATATTCCATTGTTCAAATCTTATTTCAGAAATCTGTTTATAAAACATATCGATATTGCGTGTTTGCAACGTGATACAACGAAGGGTTAAGTTTCGTTTTTTTCATTTATAAAATCAAATAACATGGAGTTTACAGTAGACGTAGTACAATGAACGATTAAGGAATTGCGGTTCGCTGAATGGCAACTGTTAAGGAGCCGTTAGACGACAACCCGCGATTTTCTTTAATCCGTTCATCCACCATAATTACTCTATTATTGGCTGTCCATGTCATAATCTCGCGAAATGTGAAATATTTAATCTTAGATATTTCCAATTTTTATATTAAATATCTCACGACCTATGTTTAGATTTATTTAACATTGTATTTCAATGTTTTTGCACACGGAAGCTTTCGAAGAATCGCGTTACAAGAAAAAATAATTTTAAACCTTGGAATTTTTGAAAATCTTCCATCTACGAAAAAATTAATCCTTCAATATTATGACGTATTTTGTATTATACATATAAGTTTCATAAGTAAACTTTTTCATATCTTTACAAATACTGAAAATAATTGAAGTGAACAAATAGCTAAGAGTACAGTCTGTGCTACACAAAGATGATTATTTCAATTTTAATGATTCGTGATTTAAGGTTTGTACGGCTAACGGTACGTTGACCTATGGAAACGAAAATTGGTAGTTCCGCGAAAGGATGGAAGATAATTATGATTATGGTCAATGTACGTGAATTGAAAATCCATTGAAAATATTATAAGACATGTTTTCGAACCGTAATTTTAAACGAACATAACTTTTTCTTATATTAAATTATTTCTAACAAATTCCAAGTTTTTTAATTTCATTTGATTCGTTCTTTACAAAAACTTAAAATGGCTCTTAAATACGTAAATGTTAAAAAAATTAAAGTTATATATGAAACATCCTAAAGACGTAAATATTTATTGATAAAATGGGTTTAGAAAACTGATGCAATTTAACTTAATATATTAGGTCATAACCTATACATACGTATATTACAATAGGTCATAACCTAATATACCATAAAGGTAGAGGGAAGTAGGAATGGCGGAAAACTAAAATTGCTCGTATGGCTCATTATTATGACGTGTATTTCCTTTCACATCGAGTGCACCGTTACCGATATCGCTTTACAATTTTTTTCTCTCTCTTTCTCGCTTCTTTTCATACAAAAAAGATGATTCGATGATCAACGCCGTTACAATTAAATTTTGTCATTCGTCAATCGTTCTCGCATTCGAGATCGGCGAACGATCAATTGTCATTACACGTAATTTCATAGATATACATATATCTTCATCTTTTTTTTTTCTTTAGCATAACGTTTCTCTTTAACGTTGAATATCATACAAAATCTAAGACTATACGTAATTTAATCTTAATTCTTCGTTATATATGAACATAAGGTGGTAATATAATACGCGGCTGTCTTTCAATCTTATTTCTCTTAATGTTTAAAGTAATTTACAGAAGTCTGATTTATCGTGTTCAACGAGCATTGGAGACGGCGGTGGTAGGCCCTGTTTCTAGAGCATTCGAGATGTTTCATCCATCTTTTTTTTATTTTAAATTCTACGCGAACTAAGACGGAATTACCGATTGCCGTGGAATCGATTTGAACTTTACCGCGTGTCGATGTTTAGCTCTGCGCGCGCAATATTGTGATTACTACGCGAACCGTTTCCGGTCGCTCCGTAACGTTTGACAGCGGACGCGAAGTTTAAAACATCGACTCACAGTGTTGCGATCGTTAAGTTCGACGTCAATTCAAACGCGATTAATTAAAAAATACGTTAGAAGATAGAATTATATACAAAACGAAAGGATACGCTACAAGGTTAGTGCCTAATATGTTAATCTAAAAAGCGACGTTCGATAGAAATCTTTTTCTTCTCGGTGTATAATTGTCTAGCAAAAGATGTTTGCGCGTTAACCTCTAATATGTTTGTATGATTATTGATATCATTTGTCTAAAAATCTCTTTTTGTGCAATATGTACGAATAATAATGACGATTGTTTTGGTGTAAATTTCATTTAAAAAAATAGGCCGAAATGTATTAGTTTTTCCAAACTTGTCGTATAAATTGAGTATTGATACATGCAGGATTGAAAATGGGGAACCGGAAATGAGTTCGGATTTACATCATCGATCGTTCGAAGTAAATCATTAAAAATACACATTGTAAACATAAATTAACGTCTCAGTATACTAAGTGTTAATTAACGACGATTCATAGCACATTTTTGTTTTTTTGTTATATAAAGCCCCAACGAAACCTACATGTTTTTGTACATAATAGTACGATACGAACATTATGTCTACATATTTGACGATAATCATCAAATCAATAACATTAATATAACAAGTCTATACACGTCACTGATAATATAAGACTATATATATATACTTTTTTGTTATTGCTACGTTTGTGGAGTAAGAAGCAATCTCATTAAAAACTTGATGCAAAATCGCAACGATAATTAAAATTAATCATAATAATGAATACTTTCGGTAATACTTTTCTGTTAGTATTCCTCTAGCGTGTCGTTTTAGTTATATTTTACTTGTAGTTACGACTGCACGGCAGAGAAAAATGATTAAAATTATTAAACAAGGTGGATATACAAGTTAGCCGATTTTAATTCACCAGCGGATACATTTTGGAAAATATATATTAAATTTAAAGTAAAACAAAGATACAATATGGGCAATTAATCATTTTCTTTCAAGCGTTAAACAAAAAACAAGACTTTACATTTATTTTTTATATTTTCCAAATATATCCATTTTCAGAATACGTCGAGTAAAATAGTTGTTAAATGTTAAATTAACTTCTTTTATTATACTTTTTTAATAAGATTTCTCTTGGTTCCTGAAGTTCCATCTGTAACAACTATTTTGTACAAGACAGATATTTTGATCCACCCTGTATATTTATAATAACGCAACTATCTTCTTTTTTTTTATTCGTGTGTCATGCAATTAAAGAAAAACGTAATTTTTATAACGTTTACCGCTATTTACACAGAAAAAGTAAATACATAATACATCGTATCGGTCGATAATCGTACAATATCGCGCGGCAAATATGAACGCACGTACAAATCGGGCGAAATCTGACGTCTCACGTTACGATAATGTTACGCTTGATAATTGTAAAAACTTAACAAACTTTTTGTCAGTTACAATCTTAATAGTTGTGTCAGAATGAACGTGCAACGCACAGATTGCCAAATTACTTTCATTCTAACGCTTAGGAGATAGGAATATCAAGCTGGTACAAAGTTTTATAAAAAATTGAAGTATATCAGTATCAAATGTAAGTTTCTTCTTTTCCCTTCGAAATTGCCGAAATTAGTGATAAATTGAAATTATAGATTATAAAAGTACAAGATTGATTTTTATAAAAAACTGGTCTCTATTGCCAGTCATACAAAAAGGATTGTGATTCGTCACATCTTAAACTCATCAGTCGCATAGAATATCACAGGAACGTTAGTAGGTGTCGCTGGATTTGTATGTATTAGAAACTACATTGCCCATGTACGCGTTAAGTGAATATAGAATGCAGAAATCTTAACCAAAAATTTACGAATTGAAAACTACCTGCAATGGACAAAGCATAATGAAAGTCAAATACAAACACGTAGGATGCCCTTGATAAATTCTCCTTATTCTGTACTTTTTAAAATCTTATATCGTACATTAGAATTATAAAAGAGTTTTTGTTACGAGCATTCCAACTTCTGTCTTACGAAATAAAGTAAAGTTCTTTCGTTACTTTGTTTGGCAAAATTCCCTTCCTTTGTTACTTTATCACTGAACGTAATAAGTTTGTGCTGCCAAAACTGTTGTTTACAGTTATCGCTACAAAGGGAGAGAAAGAATTGTTAATTTATTGATCAAATAATAGTGAAAGGTATTTTGTTTCCTTTAAAATAGTGAATTTTCTTTTATAAACAAATTTATTTCAATATCATATTTTATAATTTCCTTGTAAAATGCAGCACAATCATATTCACAATATCTTACCTCTTCGCTATGGCAATAGTGTAATGTACAAAATTCTACGCTAGCTCATTCAATTACTATACTTAACGCTATTGTTTCTCTCTGTATTAGGGCAAATTTAGCATTGTGAATGGTATTTTTAACGTGTAGGTGATCGACACTTTGTCGATTTAACCGAGTTATTTTCCATTAAAAGAAAACCGCCGTCTCCTAATTAACTTTACGAATCGCCTAGTTACACAACAAACGTTACGCACACATTCATACAGGGCATGCTGTATTTATATGCGCTAACATTTTCCTAATCCAATTACATAGAGCCATTTACCTCGAGATGAATTAAAGTTAATTTCAGATTGATAATCAATTAAAATTTTAACAGCTACAATTTCGATTTAAATAAAAAGCTAACATACTAAACACAGCCTGATGCAAATAATAATGTGTGCCATTGTAATGTTTCTGTGAGAGAATAGCAAACTGTAAAAACTGCCATTAACTTTAACTTATGTCTGAGGTATCTTCACATTATCAATAATAGTACGCTTGCACTTTACAGAATAAAAAGTTATTATCCTACGCGAAAATTTTATACGGTTGAAAAAAGAAATGGAATACACTTGGTACTTGTTTCTGAAATTGTATTTTTTTCTTCCTTGGACAGTTGTCAGAACTCTTGTCATGGCAAAAATAAAAAATTATATGAATTAGTTCACAACAATACTTTTAATCTTTCTAATCAATACACTGGCTGTAAAAAATGTTGATGTTTTCTTTACACGCATCCTAAATAACGAAGATACGTAACAGAAACAACGTATGTGATCAATTACAAAACTCTGATTGCAAATATGTAATTGTATACTGTATGAATGCTTATACAATCGTTACATTTATTGTTCTGAGTTACGCACTCCCATGTTTGCGTACCAGCTGTATAGAAGATTGGAACGGTTACTAATTTTGCCAAAACTCTTATTAAATAATAAAAATCGCAATTAATTATTACATATCGCAGATCGTATAAATAACAGTTACTGTTTCGTATTTAAACATCACTTATTTTCTCACTGGTAGCATAGCAATATAACATAAATTAAAACAGGTAGGTCTACTACAAGTAAGGCGCTGTGTGTTTATACAAACTGTTACTCTCAAAAAAATATAAAAAGTCCATGAGATTACTTTTCATAAATGTATTGTGCGCGTTGATATAATTTTCAAAGAATTTTGTACACAACAAATTGCTACACAAAATGTTTAGGAATTTCCACCGTATGATTTGGTATAGTAATCAAACACAATGTAAACGAATGTTCGATGAAGAAAAAAAAAAAAGAAAAAGAAAAAAAAATGTGACGATAGATTGTGATATCATAAAATTATACTGAAATATATATATAAATATATACATATAAATACAAGTCTCACCGTTGGAAAAAAGGTATATAAAACAATATAAAATTCTGAATACAATCTTTAAAAAATTTTGATTTGTATTAGATCCAATGAAATTAAACAAACACATTAATTAAAATTGTATATATAGGGATTAAAACAGGCGGAAATTCTTAGGCACTTTGTGCCTTCGTGGGCCACTTAAAAATACAACAAGTGTCTGTGTCGGAGAAAATAAAAGAAATATTGTTACACTGTTCATTAATACGTAAGCAACAGCGACAGGGGATGATATAACGATTCTAATTACTGACGGAGCATATTATCTCTATTAATTAATAACATAATCAAAGCGTAAATTAACAACTAAATTAATTCTGCTTGTTTAATTAACCGGTTATACACACATGTACATCAAGTAGGGATGTGCGTCAGCACGATAATGGAATGAAGAAATTGACACACGGTGAAAGGAAAGAAAAAAAGAAAATAAAAATAAAAATCTTACTGACCGATGCGATGTGAATCAAATTTTATAATATGATTGTCCCCAGCCATAAGAGAATGGCTTACCAGCGCACGTGTCGGAGTTAAAAAAACTTGACTAGAAATTAACGATCGTGCGAAGAAATGTAACGTATCGATTTCGTAATTGTCTTACTCCAAAAGATTCCATTTTCTTTTTCTTTCCTTATTTTATATTAATCTCATTAACTTGTGTTCGTTTCTCGTCTCAGCGCTTCATCCACTGTGAAGACAAATATCAAGAGTTATAGGTAGTTCTTATTCCTTTCAACATAAAAAAATCAATTACGAATTATAAACATGTTTCTTTTCCAAATGATGGTATTTTTTTTTTTAGTAGTTATTTATATAAGTTAGAAAATTATATCCCTTTAAATATTGAGACCTCGGTTAATCTCGGATGCAAAGTTTTGCCTTTTCTATTTTAATGCAATTATTTGCAACTTAAAATATATTAACTTTTCCGTAATAATCTCTATAATCCTTCTCGACTGTCATTCGTGTCTATGCTGTCCATAGGCATACCACGTGATTACCCGAATAGCGTCGAAGATGAACGGAGCTACCCGAGATCCCATTGTTTATTCCATGGTCGCAAATTTTACCAAAGCCGTTGGTACTCTTCCCGTTATGTCAATAATCTTGCTCAACAATATAATATAAGGTAAGAACTACCTACGTCATTTAGTATTTTCAAGTGAAACCTAACCCCTATTTGTGCCGCGTAAGCCCTCCAATTATGCGTTACATCTTGTCGGTGGCTTACAAAGCACACACATTTCCGGACATGCCGCACACATAGATATCTCTAATTGTCTCGTGTATGAAAAAGTAAAAAAATGATCTTTCCCGTGGTTACAATTCACAGCAATTTTACATGCCGTACAAACAAGGTACGTGCTGTTCCTTCGCGCATTTCGAACTGAATAAGAATATCAGTCTTTCTTTTAGAAGAAAATTAGCGCAGGCGTTGTATACACGCGCTTATATATATATATATACCTATATATTTATATGTATATGACACGTATGTTACAAATAAACTTACACACATGCGTGCGTGATTATTAGTTAGTTGTAAATATAAAGTAGATCGTATCAGCGTTTGATCTCTCGTCATCGAACGGTAGGATAACAACACATGCCAGTAGAAATATTTTTGGAAGAATACAAATCTATTTCTAATTCAGCTTCAAACCGTATTAACTGCACCGTCTATAATATTTGATCGTTTTCTTTTTCTTCAAAAATTAAATAGAAAAGAAGAAATTATAACGTATAAAAGTTTTTCAGGATTTATGAATTATAATTTCAATAATTTTACATTTATAGAATAGAAATACGATCAAATATTAGAACGGTAAGTTACATATGGCCCACTTTGTCAGGGGTATTCGTACATCTTATTAAATATGCTCGATCTTTCACTAGTCCATCGAATAGTCATAATTGTTAATAAAAAAAAGGAGCACTTACTGTTGCTGCGTTCAGTGCTTTCCTCAAATGTTCCATTTCGATCACAAAAATTTTTGATACACTACTTCCTTTGATATCGATAAAAATAAGTCATTGAGATAGATTCACAACGTCGTTGAGAGAACGGTGGTATCACGAAAGTCATCACTGTACTCCACTTTGTAACAATTAACCAACCGTATAATTCAATTTGCAGATTGCATCAAAACCAATTATGCGTTTAGTTTAATCGTAATGTACTCTGTTAATGTGAAATATTTACTGTTCGGTTCGTGTGGTCTTTTGGCTTTTTTTTTTTTAGTACACAATCTGGTAGTCTCCGTTTGAAATATCAAAAAGTTGCTAAATTCCTTTTGCACCCATATGCGCCAGTCTAACTTTATGATGTACTTTTGTTCACCAATATATTAATAATTTCTTTGGTTGGCCCAATACACGTTCCTTTGAGCATTTGTATTATGTTTTCACTGTTCGTTTCTCTTGTACGTCAATTGTCTTTACGCACACGTTCATCAAATATTAATTATGGTGTTCCAGCATTACGTATCATGGTATTAAGAGGCTGGTTCGTCGTCGGCTAAATTATGAAGATCCGAATAATTCACGATAGCACGATGCAAAAATTCATACTGTGCCTGAAATAACAATTCATAGATTAACTTTCAATACTACGGCTAGGAATGCACGATGAATATTTAGTTAGGCATTAAACTACGTACAAAAGTGCTAATCATGCCGTGTCTCTGAGAACGTAGCTTCTTTGTCGTCGTGAAAATATCTACGCGCTTTTCAGTCCTTAACTGTTGTACCAATATGCTAAGAGCGACGAACATGGAACTCCTATCGGATCCATAACTGCAGTGTACAACTAACGAACCGCTTGATTCCGTGTCGTTCGTGAGAGTTTGGTTAACAAGTTCGATGAGACCACGAGTCACTTCAGGTACTTCTCC
Organism: Stelis phaeoptera; assembly: GCA_943735885.1. Lineage (NCBI taxonomy): Eukaryota > Metazoa > Arthropoda > Insecta > Hymenoptera > Megachilidae > Stelis > Stelis phaeoptera. The sequence continues at coordinate 21,357,932 of OX030930.1, forward strand.
CTCCACTGTCGGCCAACCGTGATACTGATACTGCGTCACAACAACGTTCTCGTCGGTCTTCGTGTTGGAAACACAAAATTCACGACGAGTATAATACGGACAGCTCTCGCTTTGAATATATCTAACTCTTATATGATCATACACAGCCTCGTCGTCGGGCCAATATCGTGGACACTTTCGTGGACCTTCGTTCAACTAAAAATACATTTTTGCGTCATAATTTTATTTGATCAAAAACACCGACGAGTTACTATTAAAGACTGCCAGCCTCTGTGTATTTTGGCGTAACAAGAAACGGGCCTGGTGGGCCTGAGGCTCCGTCGGTAAATGTGTTTCAAATGACTGGTACTCCGTCGCCGAGGAAAAGGGAATTGTCCGTGGCGTAACGAAGAAAGCGAACGAAACAAATTGAGACAAAGTGAGATACAGCGATATTCTCTAACGTTCGTTTGTCACTAACAAGGAACGTAGAGTGAGACAACCGTACTACTTCGTGACAAAGAACGCGCACGAAACAAAACGTGACAAAGGGAGACAGAAATATTCCCCTCGCCCTGGCGATCGTTTAGGCTTAGGCTATAGGTCCAGTCCCATCTTCCGCGAGTGTTTCTTATTCCAATCGCAATACATCCCAGAGGGCACCAGAAAACAGCGAATTTTTCGGACACGCGAACTTCTGTAAGGCTGGCAGTCTTTAACAGTATCTCGTCGATGCCAAAAGATAATTTGATAATTATTTATTTTGGGGAACATCATGATGCCCCCCGCTTTTGTTCTTAATAGTATTGAAATTACTTACAGTCGGAGACACAACAATATTTTCATCCGACTGTTTTATATAAAACATATAAAAAGAAGTACTTAAATGATACATTAATAATTTACGCTATTAACATTTACCGACCGATAGTTTATTAATCGGCGCCAGGGAGGATCTGCGGCTGGTCGTATGTGCGTACGCTGTTGAACTGCTAGCGGTCGGTAAAGTGTTAAATATATAAAATGTGAGTTGCGTGCTCATATATAATATTTACGCAACATATACGTTAAAATTACTAAAATAAAATGATCTAATTTCTATTTCACTTACATCGGATAACATTACTATTGTTGAGATGCATTGTTCCGAGATCATTCGCCAAAAATCTGCTATAGTAGTGTCCAATGGATCTTGAGTGATAACGAACGACTCAGAATTATCGTATCCTTCGATAAACGATGCGTTTATGTACGTCGAGTGTTCCCTGCCAGGCACAGGCGTAAGAATTACTCGATTTCTATCATAAGGTATTATTAATTCGCTTCTGTTCTTGGTTTTGTTTTCTTCCCCGCCACCAACGGAAAATGATTTTCTATCCTCTAATACAGAGTTAATTTTCTAGAAATATAAAATAAAATATATAGAACATCGAGTCTGAAGATCTTTAGTAAAATTTTTTACTCACATCGTATTCCTCTTCCATTCGACATTTTTCTTTGCCATTATCCCTTTGTCTTAATTTCGCCATTGTACCTTTGAGCTGGGATGCTGGAATCTCGGTGTCGCCGTACTGTGCCATCTCCATTAATGCACGGTAAATAAAAATATACTGTTTCAACGATTGCACTAAGAAATTTCTTTGATGTCTCAGATCGCATACTGTGTTGAAAATCGAAACTTGACCTTCCTCTGCCAGCTGTTGCAACAAAGAATCTAACGCGACCAACGTTCCCGTTCGTCCAACACCCGCGCTACAGTGCACCAATATCGGCCCCTTCTCCAACGAGTAAGCTTCGTTCACTCTCTTTACGAACCTCAATATAGCGTGCGGGTGTTCCGGTGCCATGAAGTCTTTCCAAACTAAAAAGTGATACTGAACGATGGTGCGTGCATCTCGTTCGCCCAATCGAGTCATTTTTAATTCGCGAACGACGTAATCGGAGTAAGCTCTTTCTCGGATGTGTTCAACGGTGATATCGCCGAAGTTCTTCGTCTCCCTTTTGTCCGGCCAGTATTTCGCGCACTTCGTCTTCGAGTATTCCTCAAGATTCGTTAACATCAGTATCAGTTCGAGATGTTGTTCCCAAATCATTCTCCAATAATCGCAAACGGTGTTCTCCATCGGACCTTGAGCGCATATAAATTTCTTCCGTTCTTTGTAACCCAATACGAAGTTGGCGTTTATGTAATCAGAGCCACAAATTCCATCCATCTGCGCCAGTCTTACTCTGGTCTGATCGTAACACTTAATGTCCGGATAACGATTTTTGTACAGATTTTCGCGTGCCTCGGAAGCTCTCGTCGTACGATCCGTAAATCTATCCGGTAATAATTCAAACTCGTGTTGAAAACCATAATCTGAATCCCGGTGTCGTTCGAGGTAAGATTGAAGCAATTCGCTTTTTGGAATTGGAGGCATATCCGGGGGACTTGCTGCCACGAGTTGATGCCTTCCTCTGAGACTTCTGCACAAATGTCTAACAGAAAAGAACCTTTATTACGTGGCACATGATACTCGTCAATACTTGTATATTAGGGTGGAATAAAAGTGCTTTCTATAATGATATTTAACCCTTTGCGGACGATCGACAAAGCGAACCGTCGTAGCAACTTACAAATTCGCACATACACCAAGCTCTGTCCGGAAAGTATTCGACCTTGAGCTGTAGCTGAAGAAGTAGCTAATCCACGTCTATGTTGACGATGTCTCCTTCAAAGTATGACCCTTTGGAAACCACTACCTTCTTTCAACGATCCTACCATTTTCGAAAAGACTCGTTGTACTCAGTTTTCGGAATGGCTAATAGCTGCTTCGTTGCATTGTTTTTTTAATTTCCTCCACATCTTGAAATCTTCCTTTCAAAGAATTTTTTAAATTCGGGAATAGTCAAAAGTCACAGGGTGCGAGGTCTGGACTATAGAGAGGCTGACGAAATTGTGAGATGAGTTGCAAAGAATGTGCAGGTGCGTTATCGTGATGGAGGACCCATTCATACGAAAAGCATGAGTAACTATGTTTGCAAAATAATGCACAGTAGCTGATTGAGGTATTATTAGATTCTGTTGCGTGGTTAGGGAATCCCCTCAAGGTTTGGCCTAACCAATTATACCGATTTTGTGACAATAACTTGCATAGTTTCAATGTTATAGTTCAAGGTCGGATACTTTCCGGGCAGACCTCGTATTTAAGAAATGTCGTCCTATATTCTTGACACAAATAACAAGTATAAGTGTGGAGAACAGAGATTCTTGATACATGCTTCGGAAGGAGGGAACTATTGCTTATTTTATTTCAAAATAAATAATATTCCGTGTACCACTGTGCCAAGCGTAAAAATCCTCCGTCCTCAAAGGGTTAAATTGTCAGAATCTGATTTTTCGCGATTTTGTTTAGTATTTTAGTAAAAAAAGGTTTGTCCTCCCTATTGTACATTTTCTTACCTGAAACTATTTCTCAAGGTTATAATTTCTTCTCCTCTTTGTCGAGCGCGTTTTGTATATCGATGCAATACACAAAGCGCTATAAGAAGTATTATGATGATCAGTATGAGGGCGATGGAAATTTGTAGAATGACGCTGAGCGTGGTCACTTCCGTCGATACTATAGTTCTAGGATCTAATCCACCGTAAAGAGGGCTGAAGTAATTGCTATAGGCTGGTAAAAGCTGATCCTCCTGATTTCCAAACACTACAGAAAAAAAACCCTTATTGTATTAACTATTATTCTGAATACAATTTCAATTTGTCGCCGTCGACAAATTGTCTAATTCTTAAAATTCAAATTGTCATTTCCTAGGAAAACTACAAAAAGAATATTAATTATCTAACATACCGATAACTTCGATAAAACCAGTGTAGTTTGACTTTTCATCTAGAAAACCATCTTGTGGCAGATACGACGGCACTTCGGAAGGTCCATTATCGTTTTTCGTTTTTTGTACAACAGTATTATCTCTTTTCCTTCTTTCTGCGCTGTCAGTGTGATTGCTGTCCACCGTATTCGCGATAGTTGTTTCCATTCCTTGGTTAACGATGGTCGTTGTCGGCGGGGCAGAAGTTGTGGTCGACGTCACCGGTGTCGTAGTTGTCGCAACCGTCGTGTTAGGTATTACGGTGGTCGTTTGCACCTCAGGAACAAAATGTAATACCGGCGGCGCGGCCTTTGGCCGTAGTCCAATACATTTATTGCACATAGCACTTCCGTTGAACGATTCACCATCGCCGAGAAAGATCTCCGATATCAATCGATCGCTATCGAACGTCTCGGCAACGTATGCACCGCCAGAAGGAGAATTATGAGCGTACTGATACGAGTATACGCCAATCTCTTCGGGCGGTGGTAAATCGGTGACACTTTTCTGGGGTGCCAATTTCACCAGATAGACACGATAGCAACATATGGGACCATTTCGTTCCGTTATACGAGGAAGGTACAGCTTGAACAGTTGTTTACCTTGATTCTCTATCTTTCGCCATGATCGCATATTCAAGCTGTCTCTGTCTGGAATGGTAACCGGTGTGGTGCAATTACCAACCGCGTCCTTTCCTGGTGTACGAGATCTGGTGACACCGTGTACCCGAACCTTTCGACAAAACATGATTTATATATAATATCGCAACACTGTTGAACAGTCCAAAAATGATAATAGTTACCGTGTAATTTGTGTTAGGCGGAATTTGATTAACATGTGTACTGTTTTTTTGATGAACACTCCAGTTCTGTGGACCCCAATTATCAATGTCTAAACGACCCATGTCGTTTTTAAACGTAGCAGTACCGGTCAATTGTATATTGTAACGAATTATAACGCCATTTGGTTTTTCCGGATGTACCCACGTGATGGAAATAAAACTGGAACTACTGATATTATCGAACCGACAATTAACGGACAAATTTTGAGGAGGACTGGCCACTAAAATTTATACGAAACAATTAATTCCAAGTTCTTTGAGCGCACAGAACGGTTGAATTCGTGTTAAATGATTGTACCTACCCCCGTCTAAAGTGGTACCATTCACTTCGGTGCTCCAGTTTCCACATTCTTTCGTGTATTCGCTGCAGGCAGCAATTTTGAATTTATACGTCGTAGCGGGATCGAGATCGACAAACGCGTATACAGTGAACGGTTGAGCAGGATATACCGCTTCTCTTTTCTGATCGCCATGGGTAGCCATTAGATTGTAATAATGAACGTGTTCTTTTAAATCAGGCGGTGGCACTGTCCAGCCTATTGTGATCGAATTTTCAGTGACTCCGTTAACAGAAACTTTTGGCACAAATATAGGATCTGCAACAAGTTGTATAAGTAACTTGAAGTTTGTAACAGGAATGTAGACGAACAAAAAATGTGTCTTTCCTTTTTGATACCTTTTTCAAGCGTCGTGATCCACCGTGGATCAAGTCGTACGTGTGATGTACCTACTCTGTTCGTAGCACTGATTCCAATTTGATATGCTGTACCGCTTTCGAAACCTTTAAGAACATAACTTGAATTTCCAACACCGATTTGCTCTGAATAATATTGATACTGATTGGTTCCGTTTTTCATATGTTGAATAAAATACTGTTTGATAGGTTCATTGCCGTCGTTTACGGTCCAATTTAAAAATATACTTCCAGCGCCGACAGCTTTCATGAAATCAATGCTGACTTTTGGTACGTCGATTACAAAAAGATGTCTGTAAGCGCTAATTTCACCGCTATAGTCGCGGGCTTTACAAATATACGTTCCATTATCTTTACGCGTCAAACTTGAAAATTCCAAAGTTAATACGGTGTAAGTTTCGTTTATCTGTGTAACAGTGGTAAAATCTTTCAAGTGTTCTGTACTTTCTGAATCGTTTCCTTTCAACCAAGTCAACTGAGTTAACGGATAACCGTGCATGTGACAGGTCAAGTTAGCTGCTTCCATTACTTTCGCCCTAACATCTTCTCCGGGTGTTATTTTACCTGGTTCTAAAATAGGAGAAACTCTTTGTTAAAGAGACAAACCATAAAATAAATAATATTAATCGTAATTGTAATTGACATTTACCAATAACTCTGATATGAACATCTTTCTCCAATAATTCTCCGTCCAAAGTCTGTGCCGAACACTTATAGTCTCCTGTATCGTTTCTGCTAGCTTGTTTAATATCCAAACGTCCCCCGGCATCGTAATCTTTAATAGTGGTAAGATTCCTTCCATTGCTGGTCCACCATATTTGACCCGGTACGTTAAGTTTACATATCAGCGAAGGCGTACTGCCAGCTTCTATACCTTCTAAATCTTGAGATGCTGTAATTTCTAGCACCGACGGATTCTCATTTTTTGGTTCTGCGGTTTCTATTTTATCTACACCTGTATGCAAACCTGTGTACATATTTCATATTTACTGTAAGTTTATTTGATATTGATCAAAATATAACGAAACAAATTCTTGTATCATACTAGCAGCATTTGATGGATCAAAGTTGAAAATAACTTTTACCCAAGTAGTATGTGAATGAACTAAGTAACTGGCTCGTTAATTCATTACAATCATAATAGCGAAGTCACATAAACTGGATAAGTATTGTCTTAACGGTTGAAATTATTGCAGACCTTTGGAATATGCCACTACAATTTATTTTAAAAGTAAAACATGAATACGGAATTGTAATTAAATAAAGGATTATTTATTAAATAATCATAATGTTTTGCAATATTTAAAAGAGATTTACTTGTATTTCTATTTTACAATTTAAAATTATCGTATAAAAAATATATATATTATTTAAAAAAGAAAAAGAAATTATTTGCAAACTTTCAAGAATCGTTAGTTGTACGAATGTTTTTCGTTTGAATTTTGCCGCTCTTAAGAAAATCGATTCGAGTTCGATATCGAATCGAACAATTCTTATTTTTCAAGAACATTCGACCAGTTTCACGATAAACATGTAAAACGTAAACACAGACAAAATATTCAAATATTTAATAAATGCAAATCGAAGTAAATTAGTATTTAAAACTAAGGGCAGAAGGAATATTAAATTTATTGAAAAAAATATATGTAAAGTGTAGGTAGCACATACATATACATTTGCGCGATACAAACAAACATTGATTTTCATAATAAAAAGGAATTGGTTTTTTTCCCCCCAATTATTTATCTGAGATAAGTCATAGAGTTTGTTTAATTTTTCAAGTCTGTAATTTTAAAATTGGTACTTGTTAAGTTAAAAATCAAGCTATCGATATATCGTCGTGTATCTGTCTTACAAATAAAGTATGGTTATAGCAAAGTCGAAAGTACAATCGAAATCGATCGATTAGCAACACGCTACCGATTAAATAATAAATTAGTGCATAGTAAAAAATAAATTTTAATATACAATAAAAAATTGATGAATTAATACGTAACATCAACAGATATATGATCTTTTGAAATATGTTGCATGTTATAAATGACACTGAATATCGTGAACTCGAGACTGTGTACAAAGTAAATTCGATTCCGTACGTTCATTGGCAATCAATGTAGCATGAAATTTGAAGCATCGATGTAAACACAAATCACAAATCGAACGAAAGATAAGAGAAGAAGAGTTGCAATGAACGAACAAACAATCTGAATAATTTAAGATATACCGATGACATTTGATATCCTTTTATGTTATTAATCAATCGTGCATGACGGTACGTGATTTTTTCGTGTACCTGTACAATTCAACAATCTCCCTTTTGACGCGGGCTAAAACAATCGTCATGCCATTTATTTGTATGAAAAAAAATGGATTCAAAAGATACAAAAATCACAAGGGCAGCAATGACAGTAGCAAATCGTGCATCGTTAATGACCTTTACTCGTAAAGTTCGTTGCTTACTCGTACGGCGTTCGACGTATAAAAACGAAAGAACTTGTCGTTAGTGCTCAAACAAATTATACGATTATCTGCCAAAGTGTTTAGAAGACTTACCGGATTCGTCGAGGCCGGCGACGATAAGTACGAAAATGCAGAGTACCGTCAAAGGGATACTCGACATCGGTAGACCAGTTCGGGGAAACATGGCGTCGTGACAACCGGGCGTGAGCGTTGTATCCCTGGGCCCTTTTCCTACTTCCTGCCACCTTCGTGCACGCTCTTGATTCCTTTCACAATCCCATGACACGCTCGTCTAGTATCGCCTATCCATTTGAATCACGATTCAATTCACTATTTCATATCACGATTCGCACTTAACGTGCGACGCACTTTTCCCGATATATTCGTGCACAGTTCGCAAATCTTACCCCGTAATAGCGCTGGCGAAACTGAATCATATTAAATACGAGTTTAACGTAGGTGTCCCACGAACCCACGCCGCCAAATGTTCGACGATTCACACTGCCCTCCATCGGGATTCTTCTATAGGTTTTCGACGAACTTGTCGATAATGAAGATAAATTGTTCCGAAGGCGGGAAACTTATTAAACTTTTCTGTATTTTATTAAGTAAATGTATATACGTTGTTTAATTGGCTACTATTGTCATGCTTGATATTAACACGTTGAATGCCCCAGTGAAAAGTTTAAATTACGATCGTTCCGTTTTCCAATTTAAACTATCCCCCTATAATACTAATGTTACTTAGAATCTTTTTTAATTTTCTTTAGGCTATCCTTCAAGAGTGGTGATATCTTTATAAAGGATTTAGGAGGCTTGTAATTTATTTTAAAAAGATTTTTTAATCTTTTTAGCCTAGCCTTTTGGCTATATTATCGATAAATTATCATTTATTTCATCGTTTATTTCGATATTGATTCTCCCAGATGGCTCTTCTTGTGTACAGCCGGCGTTGACATACACGTATCCTTACCTTTGCAAAATGTTCTTCAGTCCGTTTAGTTTTCTTGCCTTTATTCTTTCTTCCAAGTATAAATTTTTGTAGTACGGGAAAAGTGGTATGGCAGAGTTGCTTTTAGATCCAAACATTCGAGGTTGGGTGTTTTTACCTATTGTTGTGATCACATTTCTTGTCGGAATAATCCGACATTATGTCTCGATACTGCTTGCTTCGCAAAAGAAGGTTGAGGTTCATCAAGTACAAGACAGGTGATTGTTTGGAAGGCTACGTTTTGGAACGATGGAAATATTCCATTCGTATCTGTACTGATATTGAATAATATTGATATTTTTGATATTGGTATTACAGTCAAGTGATGATACGCTCTAGATTACTTAGGGAAAATGGTCAATATATTCCGAAAATGGCATTTATTAGCAGAAGACATTTCTTTAATAATGAAGAAACAGGGTATTTCAAGACTCAGAAACGTGCCCCTGTATCTCAGAATCCAATGACAGATCCCAATATGATGACAGATATGTTGAAAGGAAATGTTACCAATGTTTTGCCAATGGTATTGATAGGTGGATGGATTAACTGGATGTTTTCTGGTTTCGTTACAAGTAAATTCAAAATTTACTTCTATATCTTATTTAATTAATTTAATATACATTTCATGTATTTGGACTAGTAAGAATATGAATCGTCCTATTTCAGCCAAAGTACCATTCCCTTTAACGTTACGTTTTAAACCTATGTTGCAACGTGGTATTGAGTTAGTTACTCTTGACGCAGCATGGGTTTCATCTGCATCTTGGTATTTCCTTAATGTATTTGGATTGCGTTCAATTTACACTCTTGTTCTTGGAGAAAGCAATGCTGCCGACACTTCTAGACTATTACAGGACCAAGTATCTGGTGCTGCAATGTCTATGCCACCAGATCCAAAAGCTGCGTTTAAATCAGAATGGGAAGCATTGGAGATATACGAACATAATTGGGTATTGCAAGGAGTTGAAGCAGACCTTATAGGATCTCAAAGAACAGACACAAATGAAAGTATGTAAATACTTGCAAATTGTTTTTTTTTCTTTTTCTTATGATAATTTACTGATAAACTTGACGGTGATTTATACTTTATAGGTAGCAAATGATAGAAAGACATTGCACCTATATCTTAAGATATAGTATGTGCCATTTGGGAAAGATGATTGAATTTTAAATAAATTAATAGTTTCTATTAGTACAATAAATAATATATTATTTATGGTATTCTTTAAAATGTGATTTTTCACGTTTTACTAGAATATCTTGTCAGATTTCTCTGGTAGTCTGTTACATTTTTAATTTGATACGTACAAAATTGTATACATCTATAAAAATAGCAACTTCTTATTATCTATTCTATGTTTTTAATATACAAAGAAATGTTCATATTTAATAATTATAAGTTATTACACAATATGTACAATAAAATATACTACAATAAATGTTCGTTTTATATGTACATATCACAAAAGTTGTATATGATTACATTTGCAATTCCTGTTACTTTTTTTATGTAATTTTCCTTTGCTCGTAACGAGAAACTTGTGAATAATATTTTCACACAACTTAGACTACGGGTTTTATGGGATCCATTTTGGGATATAAATCTGTTCGACGATGATTTTCACACGGCATATTTTCTCTAACTTGTTTTACAAACTTCAAATCAATTTCTGCTATAGCCATGTCAGTTTTATCACTGCATTGAGCTATTACTGTTCCCCATGGATCAATAATCTGCACAAATTACATACACCTAATGTTAGCAATTATAAATAATACATTAAAAATTACATAAATTTACAAAAAAAAAATTATTTACCATCGCATGACCCCAGCTCACTCGTTTCTTATTATGCGTGCCAGTTTGAGCTGCAGCTACAACGTAACACTGTGTTTCTATGGCTCTAGCACGTAATAATATTTCCCAATGCGCAGCACCTGTTTGGTACGTAAACGCTGATGGATACGTCAGAATTTCTGCTCCCATGTTTCTCAATGAGAGCGATAATTCAGGAAAACGCATATCGTAACACTGATTTCATTGTTAAGTTCTTATAGCTTTAAAATATGAAAAGAAATGAGATGACGTGGTTAATAATGCAAGTTGTACACAGGGCGAAATTGTTCGATTATTACTGATCGCGGAGGTGTACTCGCGTACAAGTTTCGGGGAGAACGATTCTACAAAAACCCAACCGTGCTCGACGAGTCCCGGAGGACGAATGTCTTTTTTTTCTCGCGATGCGATGGGAGTGCATACGAAGGGAAAGTTGCGACGTTGCATCGAAAATTTTCTCCAGTCAAGACCAACGGAAACGGTGTTTTATGACGAGGCAACCCTTGAGCCCTCGAACATTCGAGATTCGAGGGTTTAATCGTCGAAAACTTGACCGATCTGTTGGCCTGACATTTTCCAGACGCACTCCACAGAAATAATATTGTATTTACAAAGGATACAATACTAAGTGCTAATTTGCCAATTGGTGTCGATATAGGCGGTTCAATCTTTTGTCCTGGTAAAACATAATCCGATTCCAACAATCTAACACCAGTATTTTTATTGTCCATATCGAATAAATGCATTTTGCGATAAACTCCGACGATGTCACCTTCGTTATTTATCACAACATGAGTATTACTGATACGGTTTTCATTGTTAGTTAGCTATAAATATAATTGAGTATTAATGGAATAGAGAATATCATAGTAGTGTTATTTTTTTTTTAAAAAGCACAAGATATCTCACTGCTTCGTGTAATCCACCCAATGATAGCCACATGTTATTTGTTTTTGCTATTTCTTTGTAACTCGATATTGTTGGGCCATTTAATGGTTCTGCCATGGCTATTGTATCTTTTTTATTGTCTGCCAAGTAATCGCATGCTTCAGGAAAAAATGTAATCTGTAAAACATTTTAGAAACCTGTATGGTTAAGAATAACAGAACAATTTAACCAAAGTACTTACACAAGCTGATCTACATTTTGCTTTAGAAACAAGTTCACAAACGGTTTGTAAATTTTTCTCTTTATCATTTGTTGATGTCATTTGACATACTGCGATTAATGGGTTTGTCATTGCACTGAAATGTCTGTTGAATTGTTCTCTAAAAAAACAGAAGACATAGATATTTACAAAATGATAAAAAGCAATACGAAATTTGATTAAATTTGTTCTATGAAAATTTATATTTGCGATTACAATCGACTGTACATATGTTTAACATTTTTCATAAAAAATATCGAGTAAGATTAACATTCAAAGTTCTGCTGTAAATTGACAAAAATTAAATTTAATATCAAATAATTTATTAATAAACATTATTTACGATTTAATTATTACCTGCAGTATTTGATACTAGTAAAATTCCTAATAAAACGCATGCTTATCATTTATTTACTTTACAAATCCAAACATCTCATTAATCGAAAATGTTGAAGTCAAATAGTGTATATATACAAAATCGTACACGAGTACTAATTGTTCATCTATTTTATTACGACATCTCCGTTAAAGAAGAAAACAATAATTTTCATAAATTATGAATTATTTCTACATACAAGTTACATGTAACAACAATTATCTTTAAAGTTACAAAATTTATAAATTGTGTCAAAATCTATTTAGGTTAGGAAGAACGATCTATCGAACGACAAACACTTGAATTATGCGCGCGCAAGCACGTGACCGCCTGAAGTGAGGCGCTTCACTTTCTACGCACGTCAGTTTAAATTCGCGAACCGTGAGCGATGCGTGTGTCGTCGTGTCGTGCCGCGCAATTTCATTTTTTTCTGCAAAAGTTACGGAAATTCGTTAATTTTAGTAAACGGTATTTACATTCAACGCGTTAGTATGATAGTGTGAATAATATTAATTACGATCAGGGTTTCTAACATTAACAAATAACTAAATATTGGTGAACACTACCAACTACTGCGATTTCGAGCACCTAAAACCAGCGATCATCGTCGTCAAGTTTTTTACACAGTAAGTTTACATCTACTTTTATTCCCATGACAATAACGAATTGTTTAAAACTATCGATTAGCAAGTGGAATATTCTTTTGTGCGCAGTAATTTTATTTGATTAAGATGATATCCTTCATTTTCCTAATCAGGTTACTCGTTACGAATCTACAAAGAATTCTATCAACATAAAAACAGTTCAGTTTTCTTTATTCTATTTTATTAAATCGTCATAGTATATAATACACAAGTGAAACATTCATTTATTAAATTTATTTATAAAGCAGAAATAATGTTCTCGTTCTTGAAAGTTACTTTACGGTTCTCGTTAAAAAGTTGATATAACAAATGGGACAATGTATACGTTTCTACGGAAACGGGAGAAAAAGAACACGAGAAAAAAAAAAGATCACAACGTACTAGTATATCCCGTTTAAAAGGACAGTCAATAAATACTACTTGTTCTATTCGTAAATGCATCCGGTATCGTTGCACGGGGGTACTCTGAGACGCCATATTGTTGGAGCAGGTGAGTGGAGGGGGTTGGGGATTAGGAAGGATAAAATGAAAACAGAAACATATCATGCACTCGGTTCCGTTCGTTCGAAGATAAAAAAAAAAGAGCAACGTTTAAAATAATATTATTTAGTCGGGTTTCGAGACGTTCGGTAAATGACAATAGGGTTAGGGTTTGGATACGGTGCTGTCTAGGCTCAAATAATGTTGTATTAATATGTTGTTGGTTTTTTTCTTTCTTTCTTTCTGTCGTGTAAGCTGCGTTTATATAATCGGTTTAAATCGACACACATACTTCGGGACACACACACTTTTTTTTTCTTTTTTTTTTGTTTTCGTTTTATTTGCCTTTAGTGGCTCGTATCGCCTTGCAAATTTCGATCCACGGATGGCCGTAGGAACTGCAAATGTCACAGACGTTCGACGACGAGCTCGATGATGGTTGACTAGGTTGGTGGCCGGGTGTACTCGGTGAGGATGACCCTTCTTTCTTTAATTTACACGTGGACGAGGATAGATGTAAAAAATCGACCGAGGGCGGTAACGAGGCTGGCGCACGAGTCTTGCGGGATGACGGTAGTGTGGCCGAGTTGTAGGATGACGAGGAATTGTTCGAGGATGGTAGAATCGAGGGTGATCGCTCGAGCGATGGTGATTTCGCCGCCTGTATTGACCGGCTCGACGGCGACGATAGGCGCATACACCTTAGAAGGTTGAGTCAATCATTGAGCAGACCTTGAGACACGCTGATCAGCTGCTCCTTCAGCACGCGGAAGGACGGTCGTACTTCCGGACAATGGGCCCAACATTTTCGCATTACCTGAAACAATTCGTTATCAATTGACGTTAGACTTGAAAATCTTTGCTATGCAATGATGATTCAGCGTAACATTAATGAATTATAGCAACATTCGCAATGCTATGATAATAATATATCGATAGAACTTATGTGGAATGGTAGACAGTTTGAAATTCGCGGGCTTAGCTTCCTTCGGTAATCTTCGGGAATATTCGAGTCACGTGGACCGGCGCCAAATACGAAAGGCGCGGGCATAAAAAGTAAAAAAACGTGCAAGAATGGCTCGTAGATATAGAATTTAACACGTTAATACCCATATTCGGGTGACACTTGAATTTCTATAGAAAGTCGCTTGCATTATTAACACTTTACCGACCGGTGGTGGTTGCATATAAGCCTATAAGTAGGCTACCGGTCGGTAAGGTGTTAATATCCTTTCAATTACTTAATTAGAAATCGTCGTATTGGGTACTTGAAATTCTGAATAGTATGAATTACGAAGAATTGTAATAATAATAGGTAAAATTTGATCAAAATAAATGCTTTGTCTGATTAAATTTTCAGTGCCTTTAGCGTGGCAGTCAAGGTGTCAAATATTATTTGCCACCTGAGAAAGATGTACATGATTGTTAAATAAGTAGTCGTCAAGCTTTGTTCTTTTTTTTTTTTTTGTATCATTCCCATGATAACAACGAGGATGATAGTTCCGATTAAGATTGATATTATGGTAAAAACCTCATAGACTTCTTTGAAGCAGGCCTTAGGTCTTTCTAGTATGATTCCTCGTTGCACTCTTTCCACAACTTCGGTATTCTTTAGGCGGCCGTAAGGCATCTTTCCGCACGTGAATACTTCCCACATAAGCACTCCGTATGCCCAAACGTCCGATTTAGAGCTGAAGCGTGTATAGTTCAATACTTCCGGTGGTGCCCATTTGATAGGGAATTTGGTACCTCCGCTGCTGGTGTACTGATCGTCGAGAACATACCTAATAAAGACATTTGAAGTGTTAATTAATTCGTGGTGTATTAGGAAAAATTGAACAGTAAATGAGTATCTACCTTGCTAATCCAAAGTCAGCAACTTTTACTACGTTTTCTGAACCGACTAAACAATTGCGTGCAGCAAGATCTCTGTGAATGTAGTTGTGCCTTTCCAAATAAGCCATTCCTTTGCAAACCTACAATTAAAGATACAAAATTAGTTCTACACATGAATATAAATTTATATACACGTCAAAGGATTTTTTCATATCTTTGTGAGACGTTCTGTATTATTATATCATGGCGTGGACGTTCTACCTGTATGCACATGTCTAGCAGGAGGCCAACATTAGCTCCTAATGTTGCTTCATGACGACGGAGGTAGTTGAGTAGAGATCCATGTCGCATATATTCGGTGACAATGTATATTGGCCTATCCTTACTGCAAACACCGTACAATTGCACCAAGTTTTGATGTTGAAGTTTCCTAGATAAAATAATTCAATATTCACATCAGTGTTCTCTGTTTATCTTCTACAATTTTAACCCTTTGTTGATAACAGTGGTCATCATTATGAATAAATACCATATAGAAAAATTACAATTACATATTTATTTCTGTACGTATTGTTACTTGTTAGAATCCGGGTGGCTCATCACCCATGTTACCTACATAAACTGTAAGATTTGTGTTACCAACAAACGGTTAAAGTAATGTTTGACTAAACGCACCGACGAGGTACTATTAAAGACTGCCAGCCCCTGTGTATATTGGCGCGCCAAGAAATGGGCCCGGTGGGCTTGAGGCTCCGTCGGTAAATGTATTTAAAATGACCGGGTACTCCGTCGCCGGGGCAAAGGGAATTAGTCTGTGGCGTAACGAAGAAAGCGAACGAAACAAATTGAGCCAAAGTGAGATACAGCGATATTCTCTAGCGTTCGTTTATCACTAACAAGGAACGTAGAGTGAGACAGCCATACTATCTCGTGACAAAGAACGCGCACGAAACAAAATGTGAAAAAAGGGAGACAGAAAGATTATTAGTCATTATCGGACTGTTTCAAAATGAAAATACCCATTGACCCGAACCGTCTTCTTAACACTTTGCCGGCCGCACATTTTTCGCATCGCCCGTTACGCAGCCGCCGGCGATTTTCAGTTTGGCGTAGAGAAGTCACGCATACGTGACAGCGGCAGATAACAGTTGGCGAAGGGAAGTCGTGCGTACGTGACAGCGGCCGGTAAAGTGTTAATAGTCACATTTTAATTGATTTTGACCCGCAGCCAAAAAGGGTTGCCGACGCTTGGTTTGGGCGATGGGACCAGTTCCATCTTCCGCGAGTGTTTCTTATTCCGACCGCAATATATCCCAGAGGGCGATAGAAAACAGCGAATTTTTCGAGCTGGCAGTCTTCAACAGTATCTCGTCGGTGCTTACGTCATCACTTTAGCTTCTTCTATAAAATCATCCTCAGACATAGTGCCTTCTTTCATCATTTTAACAGCAACATCTATAGAACCACGCCATTTGCCTCTTCGCACAACACCAAATTGTCCAGAACCAAGTTCTTCCAACAGATGTAATTCCGCTGGATCGATTTCCCATTTATCTGTGGATCGAGCACAATGTTAAATCGAGTAAAGTCTTTTACAAGAAGGTAGACAAGAAAGAAATATAACAAACCATGACTGAGACCGGCAGTCGGTGGTACAGGACGATCGCAAGGGCTAGTTTTCAATCGACTGGCTAAGCCGCCGCTGTTGTGTCTGTGATAATTGACCAAGTCCGGTATGGAACCGCAACAATGTTTCTCGGACAAATAAAATTCTCCTCTTGTATTCTGCTTGATATGATAGTGTTTCACGTGTGGATGCGGGCTGCAAGAACACAGACCGTCTTCCTTTCAACTGTTCCCCTAAACATTAAGACACAGGATCAAGATACTCACACTTTAGTGTAGAGTGAAAGCGTGTAAAGCCCTTTGGTCGAGGAATTACGAACAACGAAACATCCTTCTTTGTCTTCCTGTTTGAGCAATGATTCTGCGCGTTGCCTTGACATATCACCCACGTACCATCTGTAATTAGGTTCATAATTATTTCTTACATATATATTTCATCTCTTAACCTTTTGCGAACGATCGACGCATATATATATATATATATGTGTTCAAACCGAACCGTCGTATATTCGATAAATAAAGAATAAACGTGAGTGCGGACGGATTTTGTAGAAGGAAATTATTACTTATTTTATTTCTAACAAGGGGACTTTAATATAAGATACCCTTTGATCTTTCTTATTTTCATATACAGGGTGTCCCGTAACTAGTGTAACATCGGGAAAATGGGGGGGTAGCTGAGAGGATTCTGAACAATAATTTCCTTTGCAAAAATATCGGACGGGGCTTCGTTTTTGAATTATTAACAAAAAACACTGACCAATCAGAACGCGAGTAGGGAGCGCGCTCAGCCGTGATAGGGTAACTTCGAGCCGGGACGTCCGACTAGAACGAATCACGGCTGAGCACGTGCTCTACGCGAGCTCTGATTGGTCAGTGTTTTTCGTTAATAACTCAAAAACGAAGCCCCGTCCGACATTTTCGCAAAGGAAATTGTTGTTCAGAATCGTCTTAGCTACCCTCTATTTCCGGCTCTTACACTAATTACGGAACACTCTGTATATATGCACAAAAAGTTGTGTAACGGTATAATTATAAAATTCCAAAATCTCCAAATGGGGATCGTGACAGCTAATGGGTTAAAAGTGTTCCATCCGCAAAGGGTTAAATAAAAATTATCGGAGAGAATGCTTACTCGTATTTCTGAAGGCCCAGAAGCTCTTTTTCTTTCACGTAGTTGCTGGGAATGTAACCGATAGATCTGTACAGTGTAAAACAGAAGGATTATTGGTACGATTATATAAATTCATGTCAAATTATGATTAATTTATCAAAGAAATTTATGATTCTGCATTGGATACTGATGATTCTTAATTTCATGTAACTTGGAATTATTTTTTACTTTTAATCTTCCTTGTAATATATTTAACAGTAGAACTACCAAACGGGTCGAAATGACTTGCTTCAGATTTCTTATTTTAATTTACGAGTTGTGCGTTGCCTTTTATCAAGATAAAGAATTACTATATAATTATTTTGTTTTCTAATTTATTTCTAACTCAGAAGTTAGGGTACACTGAACGCCGGTAGTTCAACTGTTAATTATTATTTCAAATATTGAAATATTGCGCACGATTGGTACAGTTTCTAGTTATTAAGTTAAATGTTGAAACACAATAATGTAGGCATCGTGGAAAAAAGCGGACACGGAACCTTTTTACCATTAGAGGCCACATTTAAATTATGCGGTAATAAAGGAGGCCGCTATAATTTTTTATATTTCACTGTTGGTATTTTTATTTATTTAAGTTTTAATAAACAACTACATATTTAAATACCACTCGAAATAAAAATGATATTAGTAGAACTATTTTTAAATAAATGTATTTCATTTTAAAGAAATACAATAGAAAAATAATAATATTAAGTCGTGATCTGTATAATTAACACGTTGGCTGCCACAGTGAAAACGGACGTGGGTAGTCAGACACGCTGAAATCCTAATTATTAACAATACAATCAACTAATTTTCAAATTTAACTTTTCAATTCGATAGCTAGCATTATTAGCTTAATGTTAACGCTATCCGTGGTTTATTTGATCATTTCTGTTGGTAATTATTTGATTGTAAAAAATTTCGGCTCCCGGTCACCGGCGACCCCTGTGGCAGCCAACGTATTAAATATTAATTAATACAAGAGCTAGCTTTTATGGAGGCCGCACAAGAAACTCACGGAGGCCGCACGTTCCCCACCTCTACCCTAAACCAACCACCGTCCGACTGTCCTCTATTTCTCCACAATGCCTCTTATACAATTTTGGGTACGGAGGTCCCAATCCTACAATAGTATATTTACATACCCATGCTCATCTTTGACTTTCCACCAGTGTTCTTGAGAATCATCCAGCACTTCGTACTCTGCACCCTGAAATGAACAATTTATTATCTTACACTGTCATGTTTGTCAGGTTATGGAAACAAATTCTATCACTACATGAAAATTTAATTTCATCAAATACGAGTGGAATTATCAGTTAGTTAGTAAATATTTGACGAATCAGTTCTCTTTTTTCTTTTTTCTTCCAATTTTTCTTTATCAACCCTTTCGTTACTACGGGCGACTATAGTCGCTTGTATTATACATACATACGACGAGCGATTGGAATTATTGAACATCGAGTATCTCTTACTCTGGACATGTAGCATCGGTATTTTCTTTTGCATCATTTTCTTTTTTTCTTTACTCGAATTGCAACGGAGGCTCGTTCAGCGGAAATGCCTCGCCGGAGAAACCGCCCCGTAGCGAAAGGGTTAATAATACGTTCACGCGATACTATAAAAGAGAAGAGTTTCCTATGTCGGCTAGTCGAAATAAAGAAAGAAGAAAAAGTTGAAACCATGTTTCTCGTCCCTTCGTGCTAGAATTTTTATCGTTTCGTTAAAACCTTCGATTTCCTATTCGTGTTTCGGCAGCTTTTAGCTGAAAACCGATGGCGGAATTTCCGAAACGACTTTTCGTGTGGTATAAAGAATTGAGGGGCCGGATGCAATAAGGGGATACGCGCGAATTTTGGAGAATAACTATTGTCCGCGAGGCTAATTTTGAACATTGTTCGAATTTGGATTTTGACGACTGATACTTTTAGAGAATTTCATAATACACGTTTTTTGTTTATAAGTCAAATTTGTAGCTGTTTTCGTTTTTGAATTATTAACGAAAATGATCGTTTTTAAGTAAAATAGATTTCAATGTACTTTTACGTTCAACTCGTAATATCTCGGCCGAATGTGAAAATTTATCTTTGAAACTTACACAAAATAATCTTTAACATATTTCTCGAGGTATAACAGCTATACAAAGTTTCTAAAATATTTGAGAACCAAATGCAAAAATTTTTCAATACATTATCGCCGAATTTGTTGGTTTATTCATTCGATCGCAAAAGTTGTGCTACGAAATTTCGAATCATAAATTTGGACCTATACTATAATCTTGTGTATTAGTTAAGGAAGTTTTGTGGAAAATGCTAGATCTTTAGATATTGAGGTTGCAAAGATATGGCGATTTATAATCGATGCGTTTACGTATCGCTCAAGGAGTCCGAGCCATTCGTCATTATACGAGACGGAGGCCGCATCAATGTATTAAAATTAACGATATTTCTTTAGAGAAATACATTTTTATTGTGTTTTCTTGTATTATTGTGTGTTAGTGACATTCAAGAATTAGAATATCATTGAAAATCAATAAAAATTCATTGTTCGTACTAGCATATCTTAATGCATTGACAAATAACACAGTAAGTATGAACAATAAAATTTTATTGATTTTCAATGATATTCTAATTCTTGAATGTCACTAAAACACAATAAAAATGTATTTCTCTAAAGAAATATCGTTAATTTTAATACATTGATGCGGCCTCCGTCTCGTATAATGACGAATGGCTCGGACTCCTTGAGCGATACGTAAACGCATCGATTATAAATCGCCATATCTTTGCAACCTCAATATCTAATGATCTAGCATTTTCCACAAAACTTCCTTAACTAATACACAAGATTATAGTATAGGTCCAAATTTATGATTCGAAATTTCGTAGCACAACTTTTGCGATCGAATGAATAAACCAACAAATTCGGCGATAATGTATTGAAAAATTTTTGCATTTGGTTCTCAAATATTTTAGAAACTTTGTATAGCTGTTATACCTCGAGAAATATGTTAAAGATTATTTTGTGTAAGTTTCAAAGATAAATTTTCACATTCGGCCGAGATATTACGAGTTGAACGTAAAAGTACATTGAAATCTATTTTACTTAAAAACGATCATTTTCGTTAATAATTCAAAAACGAAAACAGCTACAAATTTGACTTATAAACAAAAAACGTGTATTATGAAATTCTCTAAAAGTATCAGTCGTCAAAATCCAAATTCGAACAATGTTCAAAATTAGCCTCGCGGACAATAGTTATTCTCCAAAATTCGCGTGTATCCCCTTATTGCATCCGGCCCCTCAATTGAAGAAACGTTGCATCAATCACGAGTCACAAATTTCGGGTAACCGTATCTCTCCTATTCGCTTCGTAAACCCGTTTGTTTCTCATTTTTCTACATTTTCTTGAACACCCAATGATATTTCAATTTTCACTCACACACAAAGTAAAATAACACAGTTGACATTTTACAGCCAATTCGTATCGCGTAATACGTATTTATGAAAAGCGTGAGTTGCAATTTTTACAAAATTTTACTTGTACATCTGTTTGGTTTAATTAACACGTTGACTGGCACAGTGAAAACGGACGTGGGTAGTCAGACACGCTGAAATCCTAATTATTAACAATACAATCAACTAATTTTCAAATTTAAGCATTATTAGCTTAATGTTAACGCTATCCGTGGTTTATTTGATCATTTCTGTTGGTAATTATTTGATTGTAAAATATTTCGGGTGCCGGTCACCGGTGACCCCCGTGGCAGCCAAAATGTTAAAAAGTCAAGGTTTCAATGTTTATCGAGAAAACAACTTTTTGGAAATCGATTGTCAGAAATTTCTGGAAAATTGCGTACTCGCTGAATATTCAGAAATGATTTTCTCGAGAACGAAGCCTCAAATGAAAAGATTTTTATCTTTATTTTTTTTTTTTTTCATGTAGAATTACCTCCTCGGTTGTACTACCGATGCTGGGACACCCTGTATACTTTTCGATAGTATATTTCATTTCATAATAAGTATTTATTAGAACGTAAAAAAAAATCTTGAAATTTACGTCATTTTCTCGATCCCAATTAAGCGTAACCCCTTAACGCGTTAAGCGCGGCGCTAAACACGGTACTGCGTATGAAACTCGTGAATAACATTTATCGACACGGGACATTATCAAAACCCGTAATCGGATCAGAGGAATCAGTCGTGCGAAGGGTTGATCGTTTCGATGCGATTAGAAGTTTAAATCCCGTTCGTAAATTAATACACTTTATGTAGTTTCGTGTTTACCTCGAAGCTTTTAGTTATGCCATGCGTCTGGGATTAAGGTGGTCGCACACTCTGAACATTAAAGTGATGTTTGATCAAACTTCATTGCAACCAGAGTATACCATGTACATATCAAAGTATTAGGTGCATTTATGTCTGATTGCGTCTTAATTTCTTTTCGAACGTACAAAAAGGAGATATTTATGCAAAGAGTATTATTGGTACCTTTAAATTTATAACAGACAGAGTTTGATTAATTAATAGTACTAGTAATATATGCGACAACGTACAATGCCAGCCACGAGGAATTTTATGCCGTGTCCAAAGCGTTTAAACGTTGTAAGAAATAAGTACTTTATGCGACGATTTGAATTTGCCGCGATAATCTAAGATGTCAGGCGGGCCGGGTCTTTACGCGCATGCGCGGTCAGAATGACTGTTAGCAGTGACGTATTTAATCTACAATCTATCTAGAATCTAGGAGATGCTATTACAAATAAAATATTTCATTTTGTTGTCATATATTTTGCTTAATGTTATTTTAAAATTCTTCCCCCTTTTAATTCATCTCGTTTATAGTTCACGTAAAATAAATATACATGTGGTAAAGGAAAAGCGTGAATTATATCTACACATATGTATACACAATTCTATACATACATATTTATTATTTAACATTTTAATATATTATTTATATACGTCAATTCGTTCACGTATTTTATACAGTTTTCCTTAAATCACGAATACATTTGTAAAATCATGCATGGGTGATTAAGATACCCCTTTTTACCCATACGTATACTTCATTGATGCTACGTTCGCCGCGCATGCGCGAAAAAACCCGGCTCGTCTGACATCACCGAGGGCGGCCATTACTAGTAGATTTGTTTAAGAGGGTGCATGTGTGTAATAGATAAGCGATTTCTATTCGTTCTATAAAAGTAATTACACCATTCATTAAATTGCATTCTTTATACTATAATATAATCAATTTCAATATAGTATAATACGATAAAAAGGTTTCACACAGTGCATAGGATAACCTAACATTCTATTTCCTTCGGTTTATGATTATTACAGTTCGATTAAATTTATTCATCGACGTGCGTGATTGTCGAGTGTGTCTCTCTGTGTACGGCCTGAAAAGATATCGAAAATCCATTCGGAATCGAATATCGACTGCCGTTTGCTTTTACGCGATTCATATTTCCGTTTCAACGGGAAATTATTGTGATCTCAGGTTTCCCTGTCGTGCCAATTAAAATTGAATTACAAAAGCAAACCATTTCTTTCTTCTTCTTCTTCTTTCAATATTTAATCGAGCGTAAAGCTTTCGAAGTTCTTATTCGATTTTTTCTTTCCATGCGATAATAGGAAATATAGGATATTTTTTTAGCCGGTTTTTTTTTTACTGTTTAAAAGAAAAATGTGATTTTAATTTTGCTTACCTTTTCGAGGGACAGATCGCCTCCTTCGATCGCTCGAAAAGGGTACAGAGCTACCACGACTTTCGTCCTCATCATTATTTTATCCTAAAAAATACAGATTAATGTATACCAACAATCAATTAATTAATTATGTACAATGATTTGAACCTGAAGCCAGGTTATTGATTTATAAAGGTTTTAAAAATCTTATTTTTATTGTTTACTTTACAAATCCTTGACAATCATTGACGTAACTAATTAGTTTCTTAATGTCAAGGAAGGATTTGAATTTCCCGCCGAGTCGAAGGAAAATCGAATGACTGGTTTACCTTCGTTTTGGACGATGGGGTCCCTGGTGTGCCCCCTGGCATTATTGGAGTCGAGGGGGTCCCTGTAACACAAATCATAGAAATTTTTAATTATTTTAAATTCTGTTTCCTGATATTTTTTTTTTTTTAACTTTCAAACGTCGTTTCACGTATTATTTAATGTAGAAATTACAAATTCTTTTTCATTTGAGTTTTCTCCAGGAAAAAGAAAAAGGTTGTCTAATTTTTTTAATTGCGACAATTATTATGGGATAAAATCTTCGCGAGCGGAACCTCGTAACTTATATTTTAATGAGCTCGAGCTGCTCACGATATTTTTAACGAATACTAATGAACTGAACGAAATGAGTGAATAAATTGGTACCGTTCCCCTGAGAATATTCCACGAGAGAGGAGAAAAATTGTACAAGTCGATGAAAAACAACGATTGGTACGATCGTTTTAATTTTTAATTAGCAAATTCACTGTTGTGTTTAGGAAAACTGATTCGTACAAAAATTATTGTGTAAGCACACCCTTTTAAAATCTAGCTGCATGACTAAATAGATTAGAAAAACATATTCCCACTTTAATAAATCACCACAAAACTATAGAAAAACAGACGAATTCCAGACGATCAAACGTAACAGGTGATTTTTCTAAACCAAATTACACATATAATCAATTAACAAATTGTTGCACCAAAGTTCACAAATTCCAAAGAAATTGTTAATAATCCACCTACCAACAAACTCCCACCCTACTACATCTTCCCGGGTACGAGGCTTGCAAAAATCCCAAAATTTCCTCGGACACCCCCCATCGAAGACACCCATCGACGCATCTTTCGTTTAATCGAAGAATTCGATCACCACCAAAAGCGGCAAGAAGAACACACTGCTAAATAAACTGTCGGTTTTTTTTTCGCGCACGAAATCTTGAGGAAAAATTGATATACGAAGAGCTCGAAGATAGGAATATGCAGTTGCATAGGGTGCAGAGTTGCAGGTGGTGCGTGCACCGAGCGTACTGGATGCCGGAATATCAACGGTGAGCGAAGGACGATACCACGGCTAGTCTCCACCCTGTCTAGACAAAATCAATGCGACCTCAACCTCCTGCATCCCCTCCAGCATCCCTTACACCGTTCAACGTCCCCGTCGTTCAAGCACGTGCGTATACCCTTCTACTCTTGCATCCCCCCCCCTTCCCCCTTCTTTCCTTCACTCTTTCGAACTTCCTCTTCAAGTCGAGTTTCATTACCGGAAGCAGTCTGCTCCTTCTGTCCGCTCTATGGGACTTGGATATAAGTTCACCGAGTAGAAAGATGCTTCGGTGTTGTGCATCTTCTTTTTTCGGTGTCTTCTTGTTTTGTTTCTTTTTATCTTTTTTTTTCGTGGTTTTTTGTTAATTTTTTTTTTTTTCGATTGATTCTTGAAACGTTTGTTGGATTGATCGAATAATGTTCGTTGTGGTTTGAAATTCTTTTGAATGGATTATTGTAGGGAGAGGTGGATTTAGAGGGGGTATAAACTATTAAATTATAATATTTTTTAACAAGAAGTATTATATTCTATATTACAGTTTTAAGAAATTAGATAATTTTAAATATGATATTTAAAAAGATATATCAGGGGTCACCAAGTGATCCATTTGATAATTTCAAGTGACCAACTTGAGTTCGGCAAATAAAGTGTAATAATAAATATAATATATAAGAATAAATGATAAAACATAAACACGAAGCAAACACATTTGAGATAATGTAAATAATAGATTGACATTTTGGTTTGATTAGAAAGTTGCAGAACGAACTAGGCGGAATACACCCATATTTCCTAGTGTAGTTTTCCCTAGTGTATATTCCTTAGTCTTATTATACCTTGGATAAATAATCCCTAGTTTCAATATTCTCTAGTGCAGTTTACCCAGGTGTAAATAATCCCTAGCGTCTATATACCCTGGTG
The DNA here is from genome assembly GCA_943735885.1 of Stelis phaeoptera. Classification (NCBI taxonomy): domain Eukaryota; kingdom Metazoa; phylum Arthropoda; class Insecta; order Hymenoptera; family Megachilidae; genus Stelis; species Stelis phaeoptera. The sequence goes on from OX030930.1 coordinate 21,383,822, forward strand.
TAATTATCCCTAGTATCGATATTCCCTAGTCTTATTATATCCAGGGACAATAATCCCTAGTTTCAATACTCACCAGTGCAGTTTACCCTGGTGTAAATAATCCCTAGCGTCTATATACCCTGGTGTAATTATCCCTAGTGTCAATATTCCCTGGTCTTATTATACCTAGGGTTAATAATCCCTAGTTTCAATATTCACTAGTCTCATTATAGCTTCGATAAATAATCCCTAGTTTTAATACTCCCCAGTGCAGTTTTCCCTGTTGGAAATGGTCCCTAGCGTCTATATACCCTGGTGTAATTATTCCCTAGTCTTATTATACCTAGGGTCAATAATTCCTAGTTTCAATATTCTCTAGTGCGGTTTACCCTGGTGTAAATAATCCCTAGCGTCTATATACTCTGATTGTAATTATTCTTAGTGTCAATATTCCCTAGTATTATTATATCTAGGGTCAATAATTCCTAGTTTCAATATTGCCTAGTATAAATAATCCCCAGTGTCAATATTTCCTAGTACAATTTTCCCCAGTGTCAATATTTTCTGGTACAATTTTCTCCGGGATCAATAATCCCTAGTGAAAATAGTCCCTGTTGTTAATAATCCCCACTGTAAATATCTACTAACGTAATTATCCCTAGGGTAAAGATTTTCTAGCATAATTATCCCTAGTTCAAATGATCCCTGATATCAAATACCCCTATTTTTAATTTCATTTTTCTTTTCATCATATTGTAACAGTTTTCTCAATAAAATTGATCTTATTAGTCATTAACGGACTGTTTGAAAATGAAAATACCCATTGATCCAAATCGTCTTCTTAATAGTCACATTTTAGTTAATTTTGACCCACAGCCAAAAAGGGTTGCCGACGCCTGGGCTGTATTAACCGTTTGCACTCGGAGCATTTTTAGATACGGTCGAATTTAGTCTATTTTTGACAGCCAAGTTTCCAAAACCCAATGCACTATTTACAAATATTTGCGAATCTATTAATTTTTATTCCTTTCATAAATTTTCTATAAATTCTAATATAAATAAAACTTCAATTTCGCATTTTAAAACACTTTAGTAAATTAAATATATCTCCTCAAAGGGGACAGCCGAGTGCAAAGGGTTTAACGTATAAAATTATAAATCGGAGTCGCCTAAAGCGTAGGGCCCCAAGCCTCTTTAATCCAGCACTGTGTATAGTCAAAGCCATAGATGGACGAAGCATTAGCTCAGCGTGGGAGTAAGATTCGCGGTAACATGGTACTAGCAAAATACATCGGGCAATTCCGTTTACCTTCGGTATTACTCGGTACAGACACGTACGACCGTTGGACGCTCCGTCGCTTCGGCAAGGCTTCGGCAGAAGCCGAACGCGGCCGAAGTTAACCGAGGTACTACCGACCACCTTTCCTCTCTAGTCGTGCAATCCCCTCGCCTAAAATGGCAGTTAATTATGCCTATGAGCGTATTATAAAGAATTTTTTGAGCCGAGAACGTTTCAAGAGGACATCAACGCGAAATACTGATGAACCGCGATTCAACGGGCCTTTTTCTTCGCGTCTCGCCTGTTGACTGCGAAACAAACAGAAGAATTAAACACCACGGCCGATAGAGAATCGTCGAGGTGAATTGCTCGTTCGACCGACGAAAACGCTCGACAGAAACGCAAAGTTCATCCTATCGACACAGAGGAACGGAACAGGTGACCTGTTTCTATAGTTCTTGTGCCACGATACGACACACACATATGTACGTCCACTTACGTTAGCTGTACGTGGCTGAGAGAGCATACTCGAATACATTATTACTTGCTCGTTACCATGCTCCAAATGTTTTACGTCCTGTTTCCATTTTTCTTTTTTCTTTTTTCTTTTTTTTCAACTACCGAGGTCTCCTTGTGAATATAACCAGAATATAACTAGAGGCGGAGTCGTGGAAAAGAATGTTCTGTACGTTGATATAGATTTTATTATCCTTGTATCAACAATCGGGACGTGTGGTCATTTTGACATATGATAAATAAATATTGGAAATTCATTAAATAGGTAGAAATTGGTCAGGGTCCACTAGGCCCCGTTAAGTAATCTCAGTTAATTACGGTGATGAGGTATTAATATTAATTTCATTTACTTATTATACTTTATATCGCAAACCTTTTTCTTTTAATCAGTTTGACCCAGTTAATTACACGGAAGTATGTCAACCGGGGTTAATTGCCAATTTAGCAACTATCTCGAGAAACTTTGTATCAAAGCGAAAAATGTGAATGTTTTTTCGTGATTTAACTTTTTATAAAAACTGAAGAGTAATTTTTTGCACTTTTGAGAGGAAGCTCACCGGCAACGGATAACGAAGTGTATAAATGTCGTTTCGCTTAACCCTTTGCGGTCGGTGTCCCCGTAGCGGGGACATTTTTAAATCGTCGTAGAAGTCGGTGTCTCCGTAGCGGGGACATTTCTAAATCGCCGTAGACGTTAGGGATGTTCGATTCCGATTCGATTCTTTAGAAAATCGATTCTTTCAGTAAAAAAATCGATTTTTTGAATCGATTCTTTGGTATTCGATTTTCCCCAGAATCGATTCTTTCATGTAAGAATCGAAGATCGATTTTTGCCGTCTAGGGAATTAATTTTCATTAAATCAAGAGAATAAAGGTGTTCTTTGACCAATCAAATTGCTTGATTCGTAAGTTTCCCTGGTCGTATATATTTCGTCATTTAAAATATTTCTCTTCAATATAATGTCCTTCGTGAACTATCCTAAATTGTTCCTTATAAGATCAGATTTTATATCCATTCCTTCAAAATTGACTTCTATATGTACTAGTTTTGCAAAAAAAAAAAAAAAAAAAAAAAAAAACTATGTGGCGATTCTTATAAATTCTCTTTTTATATCGACTTTTTGATTTCGAACTTTTAGAAGAATCGATTTTTCTTAGCCATAAAAGTACATTCACTCCTACATTACTATTCGAAAAAAGTATAGGAATAGTGATGAAAATATAAACAATGTAGAGTCTGCCTTTGGTGTAAGAGGACGAAAAGTAAAAAAATAAAAGATTGATTCTTTACAATAATAATCGATGCCGAGCGGAAGAATCGTATGGGAATCTGTTTACAAAATTAAAAATAAAAAAGGAAACAAAAAAAGCCGATTCTTTTTAAACTGATTCTTGCAGAATCGATTCTTTGGTTTCGATTTTTTGGAGGAATCGATTCTCTCAATCCGATTCAGAATCGATTCTTTCCGGTGAATCGAACATTCCTAGTAGAAGTCGATGTCCCCGCAGCGGGAACCTTCGAAAATCGCAAAAATGATAAAACACTATGAATCTCCTATGCCTCGTGATTCAAATGTTTCGGTCGACTTACGAGATAATAATATAATATAATTAACTGCGAACTATAATAAAAGTAACTGCGAAACGCTAGATTTGCTCCGACCTGCTGGTACTCCCAAAAGCGAAATCTGCCGACCGCAAAGAGTTAAATATCATTGTACTTACAAAAAAAAAAAAGAAACGTCTCTCCAGCCTGATATTTAAAGTTTCTCGTTAATTTCTTTTTTCCTCGCAGAAACCTTATACTCGTAGATTGTCGAGTTAGCTTTTAACGCGTCTGTAAATTGTTCTTGGTACCGAGTTTTTTCTTTTCTCATATTTTATTTTATTTTTTTTTTTTTTACGAGACCACTGTTGCGTGGTATTTCAGTGGAACTTTTTAAAAAATTTCTAAGGTTGTATTCTTGACAAAAATTCATGGTTAAATTGTTCGCAACTTTAACAAAGCGTTACATTTTTTCACAGGAAATTACAGCAAAAAAAGAAGAAATTAATAATGTTTAATATCTTCGCGAAACATTTTTCATTCTTGCATAGATAAATGCTCATTTTTGTCTGGGGTAGAGTTATAAGTTAGGATCCAAGGGGAAGAGGGATAGTTAGTATATTATATACTGTATACTGTAATATTGATAATATTATTACTTTATTTAACACGTTAAACGCGACGTTAGTCTCTGGGGACTGATAATGAACTTTCCGTTCAGCCGGCGTCAGTCCCTGGGGACTGTGGGCTTTTCGTTTGGAAATATTGAATTTGTATATTTTAAGATTCCAAATTACCAAATTTCGAGCACTCAAATCTCAATTTTCCAAATTTCTAAATTTCAAATTTCCAAATTTCGAACTTTCAAATCCCAATTTTCCAAATTTCTAAATTTCAAATTTCCAAATTTCGAACTTTCAAATCCCAATTTTCCATATTTCTAAATTTCAAATTTCCATATTACCAAATTTAGAACTTTCAACTCTCAATTTTCCAAATTCCTAAATTTTAAATTTCCAAAGTTCCAAATTTCGAACTTTCAGATCTCTAATCTCTAAATCTCTATTTTCCAAATTTCCAAATTACCAAATTTCGAACTTTCAACTCTCAATTTTCCAAATTTCCAAATCTCAAATTTCCAAATTTAAAATTTCCAAAGTTTCAAATTTCGAACATCCAAATCTCAATTTTCCAAATTTCTAAATTTAAAATTTCCAAAGTTCCTTCGGACTTTCAGATCTGAAATCTCTAAATCAGTATTTTCCAAATTTCCAAAGTACCAACTTTCGAACTTTCAACTCTCAATTTTCCAAATTTCCAAATCTCAAATTTATAAATTTTAAATTTCCAAATTACCAAATTTCGAACTTTCAGATTTCAATTTTCCAAATTTCTAGATTTCCAAATTACCAAACTTCGAGCTCTCAAATCTCAAATTTCTAAATTTCAAATTTCCAAACTTCCAAATCCCAAATTTCTAAATTTCGAATTTTCAAAGATCAAACTTTGGGACCAGCAATGTCAAGGTTAAAAAATAAATGTAACATAATATAATAATAATTGAGCTCTCGCTGCCGGCTGAACAGAAAGGACAGTAAAATCATCGTCACACTCAACGTGTTAATATTGATATTTAGAAGCATTAACATATTTAAATTCAATTATTTCCCGATAAAGAAATACTATGTTTCTATGATTTTATAGAAATATTGCGAAACTACTCAGAATCTTAATTTTTTTAAATATTTTTACGCGTAACTCGAGTTATAAGGATTAATTCACAAATTACACGACCCACCTCACCAATTAAACTTGTCTTTTATTTGTTCGATCGATCCGTTGCCGACAAGTAGGAATTTTTAAACAAATAAACAAAATCTTCGTTTTTCTTTTTTCCTCGAAAACTGGGACACGAAATTCTGGCGCTAATTTACGAGGAACGCCTTAATTCGTCGGTTTATTAATTGATCGTCGCGAACGCGTGAATTTTCTCTCGAAAAGCGTTCGACATACAAGATATATCCGCCAGGCTCGCTTGATTCCAATTAATTTCAAGGAATTTCGAATTTAATTACCGAAACACGGGCTGGTTAAGCGGCGCGAGTAAAACGTCGAGGCGAATTATGTTCGTAGAGTTTTAACCGGAGGAAAAGCGGCAACCTATGGAAGGTTTCTCCTATCTTCGGGAAATGTCGGATATAATTTTCTTGATAGTCGATCAAAATAAAACACCGCCACGATTTAACTCTTTTTAAAAGAAAATTAAAAAATTTCTGACGATGTGATAAAAAGAAATACAAATTTCTAACTTTCAAATCTCAAATTTCCAAATATCAGATTTCTAAATTTTATGTTTCCAAAGTTCCAAATTTCAAACATTCAAATCTCAAATTGCTAAATTTCAAATTTCCAAATTTCCAAATATCAGATTTTTAAATTTTAAGTTTCCGAAGTTCCAAATTTCTCATTTTCAAATCTCAAATCGCTAAATTTCAAATTTCCAAATTTCCGAATATCAAATTTCTAAATTTTAAATTTCCAAATTTCGAACCTTCAAATCCCAATTTTCTAAATTTCATATTTCCAACCTTCCAAATCTCCAATTTCTAAATTTTAAGTTCCCAAAGTTCCAAATTTCGAACATTTAAATCTCAAATTTCCAAATCTCCAATTTCTAAATTTTAAGTTTCCAAAGTTCCAAATTTCGAACATTCAAGTCTCAAATTGCTAAATTTCAAATTTCCAAACTTCCAAATCTCAAATTTCTAAATTTTAAATTTCCAAATTTCGAACCTTCAAATCTCAAATTTCTAAATTTTAAATTTCCAAATTTCGAACCTTCAAATCTCAAATTTCTAAATTTCATATTCCCATCCTTCCAAATCTCAAATTTCCAAATTTTAAGTTTCCAAAGTTCCAAATTTCGAACATTTAAATCTCAAATCTCCAAATATCAAATTTCTAAATTTCTAAATTTCAAATTTCGAAATTTCAAACTTTTCGTATGGACGGCGTCGGTGCGTGGGACTGGCAGTGTCAAGGTAAAAAAATAATAATATAATATAACATAACATTAATTGAGCGCTCGCTGTCCAATATTCGCTCGCTGCCGGCTGAACGGAAATGACAGTAAAATCGGCTTCCGTGCCACTGGATAGCTCACCCTATGTATTACACTTCGAGCGAACTAATTATCCGTAAACAAATCCTAAATTCGTCAAAAAATTTAACTCAAAGTTTCTCAAAATGTACCGATATCTTCATCAACTGATAAATCAAGGGATACTGTCTCATCACTACTATTACAGTGACATGGACAAAATTCCTCGTTATCGATTCAAGTTCGTCCTGGACCCTTCTATCCCGTTCTCCATTGTGTAGAACCAGGAAACTCCGAAATACCTCAATCTATCCCAAACTTCTCACTAACGGAGGGAATGGTATAGGATCGGACCGAGGATCGAAAGTTCTCGATCAAAATCCGAAATTCAAATAGGATCAAACGAGACGATCCCAGAAATATTGTTCGATAAAAGGACTTGCTTTTCGCTGAGGATATCCGGGGCGCACAAATGAATGTATAACGATCCGCAAAGTCGGATTTTAACTTTGAAAGGCAAAAGATTTCCTTAAGGGAGTCGTTATTTCGAGCCGGGAATTATATGAACCTCCCCGCTGTAGTGTCCCTTTTTCCTTTGGCCAAGTATAAGAAGGAGAAAGAGAGGAAAAAAGGGTAGAAGAAAGAAGAAAATTTTCTTTGCCTTATAGATTATTAATAGTATGTAATAATGCTATGGATTATCGATATTATGCTGAAGTAATTTATAATATCAATGCTATGGTAATAATATTAGTAATTTATAGAAGGTACTAAAAAATTACCCGAAGAATTGCACACCGTTGGATAGATCGTGGAAAATCGAAGCGAAAAGTTCTATAGCATTTTTCTATAAGATCAATAGTTTAGCTAGAATTCGGTGTTGAAATTTGAAAAATTGACCAATCAGCGCGCAGCTTAGATGGCGAGACGCGTGGGGTAGAAAGAGATAGCCTTCTTCAAGCTGCGCGCTGATTGGTCAATTCTTGAAATTTCAACAACGAATTCTGGCTAAACTATTGATCTTATCGAAAAATGATACAGAACTTTTCGCTTCGATTCTCCGTGATCTATCCAACGGTATGGAGCTCTTCAAGTAACTTTTTAACACCCTGTATAATAGCAGTAGTTAACGTACATAACCTATAAATATAGTACAAAACTTATTACCAATTGAAACTTAATTTCATCAAAATCCATCATTCAATCGTACCTCCTTTATAAATATTATCATAAATCAATGTGTACGTCAAAAAAGATATTTTTCAAAAAATTGCCCGAGAAGTAGAAACTTTGATCGTCCATCCGGTGATTGTACGATCGAAAATCACAGAAAGCAGGAACACACGGACAGAGTATACACGTATAGGTATATATGTGGTAGGAAAACATCGGGGGTAAGATGATCGAAGGGATTCGAAGGTATTAGTATTCGGTTGGCGACGAACGAGTGAGTGCAGCAATTTTCTAGATGAAATTCCTCCCCGGATCTCTCTGTGTGTGCAGAGGAGAGTTTCGAGCGCGAGCAAACTTTAAATCAGGACATTGACTTCTACACGAACACCTCCCCCATTTCGTCTCCATTCTCTTACAATTGCGTTTAAATACTTGCTCGTGATAGTTTTGCGTCGTTGCTGGTCGGGGAAAATTAGATTTCGAAGGAAGCTGATTGCGCTCCCTTGAACGTACCGCGTTAAAACACGGGGAACACTTTGTATAAAAGAAGCATAAAGAAAATTGTTCCCCGTCACGGTCGTTTTTAATCGTGAATATAATCGCGATATCATTTTTAATGTTTACGTAACGAGCGAGAAGTAAGAAGATCGAAAAGCAAACATTTTGACAATGAACGTGACTTGAAAAATAATTTTGCTTGCGAAACGTTCGCGTGTATTTTTCCCCCTATTTGCTTTTACTTGAACAATCAAGTGCAGCTTCTACGCGTTCTGTAATATAAATTGTTGATTACGTAAATGTTGTTTCGTGTACAGAGCGAACCAGAGACGATGTGATAATTGGGAATATTGTAGAAAATATTGATGATACGAAAGAAATGTTATTTAGGGGAAACATTTGAGTGTTTTCGGAGTCATATTTTTCTAATTTAATTCAATTTTCGATACTCGTGAGATAGATACTCGGATAGAATCGGGTCGAGTCGGGTCCGATCGAGCGAAGTCGGACAAAGTCGGCTCACTTCGTACATACAGTAAAATATGACAGGTTGTACTCTAACTAAATAACTGTGTCTAAATAAATACAAGTTAAAAATCGAATTGAAATAATGACAATTGTGCTGTTAACTATTATATAGTTCTTGACGGAAGAAAATTGAACGAATGTAATGATCGACGACTCCGTTACGTCGGTGTCAAATCGAGCCGGTGCGGTGTAAGGTTATGTTTAGTTCGAAAACTTTCGTTATTCGTTTTATTATAACACGCACAAGCGTGATGGACGATGATCAACAGATATTCTTGAGAAGATAAAAATTTGTACAAAGAAAAGATTTTACACGTATCCGGATCCCTCGATACTACCAACTTGTCGGGTACACAAAAACCGATTAATTACCGTGTTTCAATGTAACCTGACTGTTAGTGCACGTGTACGAACCAGGTGCATTATGCACCGTTGGCCGGCGGGCGTGCATTGTACACGAGCAGTCGGCCATAAAACGCGCTTGTAAATGCCGTTGCACGCCTTCGGCAAAGACGGTCCGCCAACTACTATTAATTACCAACCAGGCGTAGACAATAACGGGATTTAAAGTAGTCGGGAAAGGTAACTAGTAACTAGAATTCTCGATTCGAAATTTTTCTTTAGTTTTAGGTGAAATTTCGAGAAACAACGACACGATACGTTGTTAATAATTCTAAAATTGTAATAATGATTATTAGGAGATTTACGAGGGATGTAAGGTTCTTAATTAAACGGATGGATACGTATGCGGTGCCGTGGATCGTCCCAGAAGCTTGGTTACCAGCAATTTCACTCGGAATATTTGAACAGGTCTAACACTGTGAGCTACCGTAGAATTTCGCTTAGGATAGTCTAAATCGTCGGGCGTTTCCGTGAGATCAAGAATATAATCGTCGGAGTAACTGATGCACCAGTTATTAACACCGCTACTCTTCGTCGTTCATTTCTCAATGTGTCTATACGTATAGGATCAACGCGGAACCGCCATGTTTCATTCTTAACACCGGCCGAACGTGTAATTGCTCCATCTTTTAGTCCAATATTAATTCCTTCAGACTGTGTAAAAGCGAAATCGTGCAAATGAAGTACCGTGTAAATCGGGGGACAGGTGTACAATTTTTTGGAAATTCGTTTGGAAATCTATCTTAAATAAATCGAAAAGTATTAGATTTTTATTCTTAAATAATCTCTCCCAAGTATAATTACAGTGTTATTATTAAATTAATCAATTTGCGTTGATACAATTACTAAGCTAATTACTATTACCCTTAATATTACTAGATAATTTAGTAATTGTTACTAAATTAGTCACCGAGTGTACCGAAATAACTGATTATTACCAGTCACCTAATTTCGATTTTGGAAATTTCCTGCTACCTTAAAAAACAAATTACACTAGAACTCGTGAAAAGAAATATGCTGCTACAATAGTGATATTTTATGTTCAAGTATAAATATCCGATTCTCAATCGCATTCGCAGACGTCTTATCTTTCTTTGTCCACTTTACCTGTCCTTCGTGTTCATTCATCAGGATGACGTGGTAATTTATTCAGAGAAACGGTGGGAAGGGTGGTCGGGTTATTTGACGAAACCGCTTAAAAACCTTTTTTCAACGGGGTATTTAACTCGTTCGGGGGGTTGAAATGCACAATTTCCTACGCGACTTCCTCTCCCGGCCAGGTTATCAGTAATAGTCGGCTTAATCGGCGACCACTTTTTTTTCTTCCTTTCTCCCTTTCCGTCTGCCATTGTTCTTTCCGTCGCATTCACTTGAATGAATCCAACCCCCCCTTCCCTTACACCGTCAACCCCCGAAGAGTTTCGTTTCGTTTCGTGTTTTATTAATTTCTTTCCCAGCCAGGCTATTCATCAGTTACTTGATTTCCTCTTTTCCTCCGTTTCCTCTCCATTATTCGACGATTTACGCGGTATCTTTGCTTTTAATCGTGCCTCTTTATCGAATATTATTCCTCCGGAATTTCCAATTATTTCATACACCGCTGACACTCGGATTTTGATGAAAAACCGTCCTCCGTATTGTTTGCTATTCTTCTCATTTGTTCGATTGATATAAAAGGTAATAGGTAGTTGAGATAATGTAGAAATTTAGGAGTCTATTATTTCGAGACTGTAGATTTATAATATCTACTTAAAATGGAAGAGATATTATAGTAAATCGAAGGGGTTGTCCAATGATATATGTATAATAATTGACAAATATTAAACTTCGATAGGTAAGAATTTTATTTCGAGGAAAAAAAAGGTAAGACAATGAGATATAAAATTTGTTAGCAATACAATTAGAAATTTTCCAAAGCAGCAGTCTGGTAATTGAATTGTTAAAAATTGTATATAGCTACCGTGAAATACAACAATTTATTTACAAAATAAAATCTTTAGAATATCTTGCTACAACGCTTTATCATTTCTTCTCGATAACTTGGTAATTTGGTAACTTGGTAACTTGGTAATTTGGTAACTTGGTAATTTGGTAACTTGGTAATTTGGTAACTTGGTAATTTGGTAATTTGGTAACTCGGTACCTTGGTATGGTAACTTGGTAATTTGGTAATTTGGCAACTTGGTAACTTGGAAACTTGGTAATTTGGTAACTTGGTAATTTGGTAACTTGGTAATTTGGTAACTTGGTAATTTGGTAACTTGGTAATTTGGTAACTTGGTAATTTGGTAACTTGGTAATTTGGTAACTTGATAATTCTGTAACTTGGCAGTTTGGTAATTTGGTAACTAGGTAATCTGGTACCTTGGTAATTTAATGACAGGCGATAGGCTAAATTAATTAACGCAACCAACCACAATGTCAAATAATTTTCAAGTATAAGATAACTGGCTAGAATATCCTATCTCTACCTCGTCATTAATATTCTGACATTCCAACTGTTTTGACTTGAGAAAGTCATTCAAGTGTAAAAAAAAAACCTCCCGACATTTCTTTTCCCTTTACCTAATATTACTGTTATTACTAGTATAATAATCAAATTAATATTTAATACAATAAGCAATGTATGATATCGTAATCAAAGTCAACAAGGGGTACTCGTCAAAAGGTTAATTGTGTCTGGGACGCTCGGTACATCTCGTAGAAGAAAATTATTCGGTACGATAATCACGATAAGAGAGGTGGCCGATGTGTATGCGTCTTCGATCGATCGAGTAACTCCTGAGACACTCTCCTAGAGGAAGACCGTTTGGGAAACTCTCAGTCAACCGTTGAGGAAAAAGAATTGGACGGAAGATTCTTCGTGCTCCTGTAGAGAGTTGATGGTACGAGAAAGAGGGAGAGATGGAAAGGAACAAAAAAGAGGAAGAAGCAGGATAAGGGAGACCAGACCTCGGCATCGTGCCCAGGGAGGAAATTGCAGTGTCACGTTTTGCAAAAATCCCACGGAACTCGGCCCTCTGGATTAGTTCCAGATTCACTGAATATTAAATTGCGCCCCGTACTCTGTCGATCGTCTTTCCCAGACGAATTTCTGTCTGGTGGCTGGAAAATTTGAATTCGGAATTAGGGAAAAAACAACTCGATACTTCGTACCAATTTCTGCAACGAAACGGTAGAAATTATTGTTCGGAACTAAAGATTCGTCGATATTTCTATGTATTTTGCGTAAAAATTATTCAAATTGAATCGCAGAGGATTATTAAATATTAGTAATTTAGTAATTACTGATTTCTAGATTACTAAATTGGTAATTTAGAAATTGGTAATTCGGTATTTCAAAAATTAGCAATATTACTAAACTTGGTTAAATTAGCAAGGGTAACGTCAAATTACTAAGATGGTGAATTGAATACTAAATTAGTAATTCGGTATTTCAAAAATTAGCAATATTACTAAACTTAGTTGGTTAAATTAGCCAGAGTAAAGTCTAAATTAATAATTTAGAAATTGATAATTCAGTATTTCAAAAATTAGCAATATTACTAAACTTAGCTGGTTAAATTAGCAAGGGTAACGTCTAAATTTACTAAGATGGTGAATTGAATACTAAATTAGTAATTCGGTATTTCAAAAATTAGCAATATTACTACACTTAGTTGGTTAAATTAGCAAGGGTAACGTCTAAATTACTAAGTTGATAAATTGAATACTAAATTAGTAATTTAGAAATTGGTAATTCGGTATTTCAAAAATTAGTAATCACTGAAACAAAATTGGTTAATCTCTGATTTACTAATTTAGTAATAATTATTCGTTACTAAACTGGCAATTCAATAATTACTAATTACCAAATTAATAATATGCTATAATTAAATTAACCTACTCTCATCCTGAAGTAAGTTTCGAATATTAAAACAAGCGATAGAGTTTCCTAGAGAAAATTTCTGTGGTGCGCGAAGACGAAACGATATTCCAAGAAAATATTCATGAAAAATCTCTTCATCAATTTCTTTCGTCGAGTCGCTGGTGGAAACGGATATCACAGGGAAACAGGTGTGCAATTCGTGGGAAAAGAAAAAAGTGAGGAGAAAGAGGCGGGAAAATTTTAATCTCTCTGACGCGCACAGGTTCGTGCGAACAAAAAGCAAACGAAAGAAAGGAGAGGGGGGGGGGGGGGGGGGAAGAAAAAATAGGCGACAAGGACGGAGAGAGTGTGAAAGACGATTTCGTGTTTTATTCGTGCGGCTTAATATTCGAAGAAGTTGGAACCAATCCAGATTAAAGGCAGCCGCGTTATTATTAAACGTCGTGCTGAAAATTTCCACCCTCGGACAAGTCTGTTTCACAGCCAGAAGGAAAACTTTGCCAGCCAGCTACTTTCAGTTGAATTGGGTCAATTTTACCCGATGCATCGGTTAGGCAGAGGAAGGTACCCCATTATCGCGTCCTGTAGTTGATTATAAAATTAGATTGGGCTATATTTTTCGATAACACGAGGGTAATATGAAATATGTTTGTTGATGGTGTGTTTATATATGGGGAGAAAGGACATTTTTACACGAAAGTAGGAAGATTTTTTATATGTTTATGGTGGTTGATATTAAGTATTGAAACATTAATTTTGATAAATTACTGTTTTGAACAGAAATTGTAAATATAAATTTTGGTTTTATGAGAATTAGTACATATTTATGTTCCCATTTGTAACAGGTAGTATAGTATCGGGCATGATAGACTTTTCTAGGGAAAATGGCGCCGTAGGGGATTGATATTTAGATTAGGTTTGGATTAAAGTTAAAGGTTATGAGTAAATTCAAAGCGAATTGGTTAATTTAGTAATTTGGAAATTTGGTGATATAGTAATTTTGTAATTTAGTAATTTGGAAATTTGGTGATATAGTAATTTTGTAATTTGATAATTTGGAAATTTAGTAATTTCATGATTTGATGATATAGTAATTTGGTAATTTTTCAATTTAGTAATATAGTGATGCAGTAATTAGTAATTTAGTAATTTTGCAGTCGAGTAATTTAGTAATTTGGCAATTTGGCAACGTAGTTATTTGGTAACTTGGTAACTTGGCAATTTGGCAACTCAGTAATATGGTAACTTGGCAAGTTGGCAGGTTGGTAATTTGGCAGCTTGGTAACTTGATAATTTGGCAATTTGGCAACTTGGTAATTTGGTAATTTAGTAACTTGGTAACTTGATAATTTGGTAACTTGGTAATTTGGCAATTTGGCAATTTGGCAACTTGGTAATTTGGTAATTTAGTAATTTGGTAACTTGATAATTTGGTAGGTTGGTAATTTGGCAATTCGGCAATTTGGCAACTTGGTAATTTAGTAACTTGGTAACTTGGTAATTTGGAAACTTGGTAGTTCTGTAACTTGGTAATTTGGTAACATAGTAATATGGCAAGTTGGCAAGTTGGTAATTTGGTAACTTAGTAATTTAGTAATGGGCGATAGGCTAAGTTAGTTAACGCAACCAACCACAATGCCAAGTAATTTTCAAGTATAAGATAACTGGTAGAATTTCCTATCTCTCTAACTCGCCATTAAAATTTTGAATGAAAAATATTGATAAATCAAAGATAAATAATAGCGAACAATATTTTGATTGCAATATATCAATCACAGGTGATTGATGCTACAAATTTAATTTAGTTAAGTAATTGGGGGAGAAAAGATGATTGCACATACGTCAACATGAAAATTCAATTAAATCCGAAGAGTAAAGTTGACTCACTTTTGACGAAAGTTTGATCAGTTTCTTTTTATCTTAAAATTGAAAGCGTAACGTTGTGGAACATTAATGTTCGTCCCAGTAATTAAACGTAGCTAATTAATTATAGCAATTAATAACGAGAGCACGCACAGTATCCAAGGATCCTCCATTTGGCTAATTGATTCGTTTCCAATACTCCCTTTAATAGGACGTAATTAAAGACGTTAATCTATTAATTGTCCTCGATATCATCGATTTATCCACTAAACATTTCTTTAATACATCACATTATAACTAATTAAAATTATAGACACATTCAAATCTATCTGTTCGTTTACGTATGATAAGTGATCAAATCAAACGTCCGTATACTTTTTATTAAACTTACATATTAAAGATATAATGTTTGAAAATGTCCTGAAAATTCCTAAAAATTCATTATCTAGAAATAAGTAAAAATATCAAATTCCTAAAATTCTAATATTTGCAAATTTCTACATTCGCAGAAATATAATACCGAAGCAAAAATACTCGATTATATCGCGAATATCATTTGCCAGCTTAACAAACCAAGCATCGGCAAGAAAATTGTATAATTCATAATACCGCAATGCATCAATTACACAAAGCTGACATCAAATGAATTTATAGCTGATCGATATAAATTCCTATCGTGGCACAATATCTTCATCCAACCGCTACATTATTCCATCGAGAATTGCTCGAGATTTTTATCGTCGGCTACCCGGTTTACGAACAGAATACGTATAAAAGGGGCTGAACGTGTCCGGGTATCCGGCCACCGCTTATTTAGCGTAGTTAGACCCGCTTTCGGAAGCTTTTTAGTACACTCCAGTTTACCTCTGTTTCCCTGCAATTAAATCTTTTTCCTTCGCCACAATCCCGACGCGATATCCTCGTCACCGAGTGGTCCGTAAAACGATGTCTCGCGACCGCCATGTTTTCATCTCGTATCAACGGAAATAAAAGATAAGAAGAAGAAGAAGAAGGAAAAAACCGAGAGACGAGTTAATTGGTGGAAATTGTTGGATCATTAAAGCTGCGACGGGGCGTTTCAACGCGTTCCCTAATTTACTGTCTCGAACGTTTTATGTAGAATTACTTTTAAGTTGAAAATAAGGCAGAAAAGTAGATAATAAAGAATGGAACATATACATTTACGTATACACAGGGTATTAAGAAATTACCTGAAGAACTCTACACCGTTGGATAGATCATGAAAAATCGAAGCGAAAAGTCCTGTAGCATTTTTCAATAGGATCGATAGTTTAGCCAGAATTCGTTGTTGAAATTTGAAAAATTGACCAATCAGCGCGCAGCTTAGATAGTAAGACGCGTGGGGTAGAAAGAGATAGCCTTCTTTAAGCTGCGCGCTGATTGGTTAATTTTTCAAATTTCAACAACGAATTCTGGCTAAACTATCGATCCTATCGAAAAATGCTACAGAACTTTTCGCTTCGATTTTTCATGCCCTATCCAATGGCGTAAAGCTCTTCAGGTAATTTTTTAATATTGTGTTCGTTGTTGAAAATTGGAAATTTGACCAATCAGCTGCGCATGGAATAGAAAAAGACGGCCTAAGCTGCGCGCTGATTGGTCAATTTTTCAAATTTCAACAACGAATTCTGGCTAAACTACTAAACTTTTCCTTCTAATTTACCGTCATGTAACCAACGGCGTAGAGCTCTTCGGGTAATATTTTAACACCCTGTACGGTAAATCTTTATTCCGATAAAAATTAACACAGATCTCAATCAATTTTGCGAACTAATTTAAGAAACCCCTAAGATACTTCAAGTCAGTGTTAGGCATAATTAAATTATTCTGACAATTAACAATTAACAATTAAAATTTTAACTGTTAATTGCAATTGACCGTTCAATTAGTTAGTTGTGAATATGTATTCGTTTTGCAGGATTACAATTAATCAATTGTTAATTGTCCTTACAATTAAAACTAATTATTTAATTATTTATTAATTTTAACTGTTAGAGCAATTAACAATTAATTTTTATTGTGATGATGATTTGATGCATTTAGTTATTTAAGTACGAGCACGTATGTACAATGTTTGTTTATTCTCGCTCTGAAGACTGAATGAATTTCACCGTGAAAACGGATTACTCGGCATCTCGAGGAAACAACAATGATGAAACATCGACAATATCGAGTATCAATTTTACATATATACTTTTTTTTTTTTTAGAAATGAACAGAATCGACAAATATATTAACTGAAGAAAAATATTATTACAACTAATTTTAGTTGCAATTGGCAATTAAAAGGTTAGTTGCGATTAAATTTAATTGCAACCTGTAACTAAAAGGTTTGTGGCAATTAAATTTAATCGCGATTGAAACACCACAATTAAATATTCAATCAATTAATTAATTGATTAAGGATTTAATCGATTGATGCCCAACACTGCTTCAAGTGTTAAATTCTACAATACGAAAATACTTGATTCCTCTGAACTCGTTCGATCAGCAAGGATCGTCCACAGTATCCACGATTGTGGAAACGATCCTGAACACGAAGAATCAGTTTCGAAATTCTGATTCACGGGAATACCGTACCGAGCAACGAGTAATTCCACAAACGACCGACAGTTGCTGGCTCCGGTCTCGTTAACGCGACTCTAGCCCAAACCCAACAGCGAAAGCCTTTGAAGTGGACGCGCAAACCACTTTCAGAAATTAGGACCATCGAAGCAGCATAGTTTCATACGATATTATTAGATACTCGATGTCAAGAACATTGCTAATGTTTGCGAACGCTTTCATGCCCGGTGTTTAACCCTAAACTCGCTTCCGGACACGTTTCTACGTTTCGAGCTGGGATTTAGTAAACGTTCATTCCGGAATCGTTGGTTAACTGGTGTCTCACGACAGTGTCGTCACTTTATAACAGGGACGCCACGGTCGGATCTTGGGTCTGTTTCGGGTGACAAGTAGTTTCGGTGAGTTTGCGGTGGGGCACGTCGGTTTGTAATTATTGCACACGGCCGGGTCGAAACAAATTTTATAGAGTAATATTTTTTGGGGGGACTTTGGAAACTTTGGGATGTTAGATTTTCTGGAATTTAGAAATTTTCAAATAGTAGATTTCTAGGGATTTAGAGCGTTAGAAGTTTAGAGATTTTGAAATAATAGATTTCTAGGGATTTAGAGTGTTAGAAGTTTAGAAATTTTCAAATAATAAATTTCTAGGGATTTAGAGCGTTAGAAGTTTAGAAATTTTCAAATAATAGATTTCTAGGGATTCAGAGCGTTAGAAGTTTAGAAACTTTCAAATAGTAGATTCTAGGGATTTAGAGCGTTAGAAGTTTAGAGATTTTCAAATAGTAGATTTCTAGGGATTTAGAGTGTTAGAAGTTTAGAAACTTTCAAATAGTAGATTTCTAGGGATTTAGAGTGTTAGAAGTTTAGAAATTTTCAAATAATAGATTTCTAGGGATTTAGAGCGTTAGAAGTTTAGAAACTTTCAAATAGTAGATTTCTAGGGATTTAGAGTGTTAGAAGTTTAGAGATTTTGAAATAATAGATTTCTAGGGATTTAGCGTGTTAGAAGTTTAGTAATTTTCAAATAATAGATTTCTAGGGATTTAGAGTGTTAGAAGTTTAGTAATTTTCAAATAGTAGATTTCTGGGGATTTAGAGCGTTAGAAGTTTAGAAATTTTCAAATAATAGATTTCTAGGGATTTAGAGTGTTAGAAGTTTAGTAATTTTCAAATAGTAGATTTCTAGGGATTTAGAGTGTTAGAAGTTTAGAAATTTTCAAATAATAGATTTCTAGGGATTTAGAATGTTAGAAGTTTAGAAATTTTCAAATATTACATTTTTAGAGACTTGGAAACTTTAGGATGTTAAATTTTTAGAAATTTTCAAATATTTCATTTGTAGGAATTTAGGTTAGAAATGAATCAATTGGTTATTATATTTTTAGGTACTTGGAAACTTTGGGATATTAGACTTTTGAGAAATTTAGAAATTTTCAAATATTTCATTTCTAGGAATTTAGGTTAGAAATTCATAAAGTAAATATTAAACATATTTTTAGGTGCTTGGAAACTTTTGGGATCCGTCACCCGTGAATTTTCCCATTCACAGAGTATATCCGTTATTTACGTCACTAGAAGTTAAAAGACACATTCTCTCGGCAGTCAAATTGCCCCGTACCGAGGCAGCGCTTCTACCAACCGATCCGCACTAACAAAAAGGTTAAGCATAAAAAATCACAATATACAAAACGTTAAGCTTCAAAATCCCGAAATACATAACACTATCCCCTAAATTGTTAATCCGGCGATCTTTAATCTCGATCCTATCCCAAAAAGATCCCCGAAAATTCGTCTTCGGGGACAGGATCGATCCTTGTCTAATCCGGAAGAAACAGACTCGTGGACAAAGTGACCCGTTTGTTGTCCAAGTTTAGCCCATCCAAATTGGCCGAATCCATGAAACGAGAGCCACCCCCTCCAGGGCGTAGTCGTCGGTCAAAATGGGTTTCCTCAGAGTCCTCGTGTCAACGGGTGACGTTCTACAGGAACATCGTCCCCGATGTCGGATTACGTGGATCGTTTTCCTCTCCTCCTGGGAGGATACCGGGTGGTTCAGGATATCGAGAGCACAACCTTTTCAGTCGGATACTAGGCTTGCGGGGAAAGGAAAGGAGGGGCAGGGTGTGTCATTATACGATCGTAGGCTAGGTTGAATGCATTATGCATTAACGGAGCGGGTGGTGCGCGCGCATTCACGCTCGATGAACACGCTTTTCGGCTTCGGACCATCATCGTCGGAGGAACGTTGATATAAGTAAGCAGCCGGAGCTAACTTCGGACGATGCTGAATTACCGTGGTTTTGGCGATGATTTTAAGAGGGGAGCTACCCAAGTGTTACCGCTCACTTATTTATGAAACTTTGCCACCTTATAGAGTTCGTCCAGCTGAGTATTGTGATACCCCCTTGTGGGCGTAGACGGTCAATAGTTCAGGAGATATTAACGATTTTTAGTTAGACTTTAAATTCTGTATTATAATACACTAACACATAGAAATGGTTAGTCCCGTGGTTAAACGCTTGCCTGGAAATCCAAAGGTACACGGTTCGAATCCTTCGTTCCATACCTTTTTCTTTTTACGTGCTGTTGCCATTTTTTATGTCCACTTATTGAAGCTATGCTATAGGTTTTGCACCTGTTAATAATTTACTAAGTATTCTTGATTTTATTATTATTAAAGTCTAACTAACTTTAAATCGTTAATATCTCTTAAACTATTGGCGCATCGGAATACTCAGCTGGACGAACTTTATAAGGTGGCAAAGTTTCATAAATAAGTGAGCGTAACACTTGGGTAGCTCCCCTTGTTAGTACTCGTAATATGGTTGTTTTTAGGGGTTGAAAGGACGGTTGATCCATGTATCTTAATTTTTGTAGAAATTGGTATAGAAGTTTCTTGATTAAATATCATAGAGAGTCTTTGGTAGCTGAATTAACGAAAACACGATTAAATGTATAAATAAAAGTAATCGTTGTTGGAAAGAATGGATGCAATATAAAAGAACGAAATGATATATCGCGTGGTTTTCTAACAAATGGGAATTAAATACAGTATTTGACTTTTGACACTAAATCGATTGATCGAAAACTATCTGGACAATATTATTAGAAGAAATGACATTTCACATGTGAACGATATCGTATTTATATTCTGAGAAATATTTACCGAGAGTTTGATGCTCGGTTCAGAGTTTGATTGAGTGCATGAAAATTGTTGATTAACCACATTCCACGAATATAAACGATAGATAACCGTGTTATCTATGAACGCCGTATACTTTAATACTAATATTCGAATCAAAGTTAATATTGCTGTAGTAATTAATATATTTGTACAGTAATAGTAATTAGTGGTAATAGTAATTAATAGGAATTATTAGCGACAGCGATTATCAACGATAGTAATTAATAACGATAGGAATTACTACCGATGGCAATTATTATTAACGACAGTAATTAATAGCGACAGGAATTACTAGCGACAGCAATTATTAAAGATAGCAATTACTAGTAACAGTAATTAATAGCGATAGTAATTACTAGCAATAGCAATTATTAACGATAAGAATTACTAGCGATAGTAACTATTAACCACAGTAATTAATAGCGATAGGAATTACTAGCGATAGTAATTATTAACCATAGTAATTAATAGCGATAGGAATTATTAACGATAGGAATTATTAACGATAGTAATTAATAGCGATAAGAATTACTAGCGATAGTAATTATTAACCATAGTAATTAATAGCGATAGGAATTACTAGCGATAGTAATTATTAACCATAGTAATTAATAGCGATAGGAATTACTAGGGATAGTAATTAATAGCGATAGGAATTATTAACGATAGGAATTATTAACGATAGTAATTAATAGCGATAAGAATTACTAGCGATAGTAATTATTAATCATAGTAATTAATAGCGATAGGAATTACTAGCGATAGTAATTATT
Source organism: Stelis phaeoptera (assembly GCA_943735885.1). NCBI lineage: Eukaryota > Metazoa > Arthropoda > Insecta > Hymenoptera > Megachilidae > Stelis > Stelis phaeoptera. The sequence continues at coordinate 21,405,117 of OX030930.1, forward strand.
AACCATAGTAATTAATAGCGATAGGAATTACTAGCGATAGCAATTATTAACGATAGTAATTAATAGCGATAAGAATTACTAGATATGGTAATTAGTAATAATAGTAATTACTAGCGATAGTAATTTAGTAATAATAGTAATTAGTAGCGATAGGAATTACTAACGATAGCAATTATTAGCGATAGTAATTAATAACGATAGTAATGGTAATAAAAAATAATAATAACTTATAGTATTACTAATTAATAATAATAGTAATTAATATATCATTAATATATCATTCAGTCTGATTTTTATTGTAATCTTGTTAATCAATTTTCCACAACTACTAATTATTGTAACATACAATATCATTATTTTCAATCCAACTTTCAATTACAGTATATTTCTTTTATAATTCACATCAATCAAACAAATTTTATATTTATCTCCAAAATAAAAAGCTATTTCGTGTCGAACGAATGCAAATTATTCGTTCGCGAATAAACAGTTGACAGTGTTGTTGCAATTCGAGGAAACGTTCAAGTACTAACTCGAACACGAGTCGCACTCGTTACAGGTATTAACGAGGGTTTCGAAGTACCTTAATCGTTTTACCGACCAGCGATTAATGCATTCTCATTAAAGCAGCTCATTTGGTGCAGCCGGTAGCGTGCGCCCAATTTTACTAAATGCATCACGTCCTCGTCGAAATTCATTTGTTTTCCCGTTCGCATTTGCCTTCGTTTTGATCACATTTATACCTTCATCAACATTTATCATTTAAAATACTATCAAAATCATCATCAAAACGATCACCCCTTTCCATGAATAAGAAAAAAAAAAAAAAAAAAAAAAAAAAAAAAAAAAAAATTCTTTATAATTACCAAGTATTACAATTTTTGGAAATTAATATTTCATGGACGGTGTAAGAAAGTTTGTTAAGTTATTAAACGATAAAAAGAAATGTTGATATTTTTTGCAACATTATATTTATAATCTCTAATTTAAAATTGCACAGTTATACAGTTTCATATTAAATGAATTTGATTCCAAAAAAGAAAAGGGATACCTCAACGATCATACATTTCTTAATTTTGAATCATATCAAATTTACCCGATTCAAATCACAAAATCTACAGATTCGGGGATCGTATCATGAATTTATCGCAAAATGTATGGACGCGTAATTTTCATCGTAACGACGAATAAAAGGCGTTTACAGAGAGGATTTCCGACGGATCGGGAGTTGAATAACGATCGAAGAAAAATATTTGATCATCGTCCATTGGATAGACTAATTATTTCCCGTCGTCACAATATTTGCATTTCGTATTTATGCGTCCAAGCTTACTCTACCAGGGTATCGTTTATCGATTCGATTAACGATTTCTCATCTTGCCAGATTCCGATTCTTCGTCCATCTCCTCGAAACTATCGCGTAATTTTTATATCGACCGATGAAAAGCATACGTGCCTTGAAAGACACAGATTAATTACTTTCACTATACGAATGCCTATAACGTTATTGCGTACGTTAAAGGAGTCAGTCTTTGAATTGTTACAACTTCGTAAAAAACAGTCTTACAGAAGTCCAACGGGGTTCATTCTAAAGCCTGAAGCTTCTATTTTCATACGTTTAAATTTCAATTTTTAAAAAATCCCGTTTTATCACACCGCGCAGTGAAAAACTGAACTTACTTTTTGCTCCCTGAAATTTTACCAATTCAAACGACTTTGAGACAGAAGGTACTTCAGTTTCTCCTTCTGCAATCGACAAAAAAGCCGAGCAGTATAAAATTATGAAAATAGAGGGTTCCCGTTTTAAAATGAGCCACGGTAGACTTTTCTAGCGTTCTTTTTTACGAAGTTACAATAATTCGAAGATCGACAATGTTTCGATCGTTACGCATTGTTCCTTTAATTTTGTGGAATACTGTAATCGTAGGACGATTAATTATACAGCGAATTGTTGGCAGTTTATTTTAACCCAGTTTCAAATCGCATTTCAAAGTGGAAAGGTGAAAATGCGGCGAAACGAAGAAATCGGGACTGGCTTTCACAATGTAACGCGCCGAGCCAGCGTACGAAAATAGATTTCGATTATTTATCGTTCAAACATTGAACTTTCTAACGATCGTAATGTATTTAATAATCCGATTGCCGGCAAACTCTCAGACTTGCAGTTTTATATTCAATTTCGAGTTGAATTTCTAACGGCTTTTAATTAAGTTGTTTAATTTCGAAGAATGATCTTGAACAGGAATAAAATTAAAAACTTTGGAAAATTTTAAACGTAACACATTCGTGCAGTAAGATGGAAAAAATATTTGAAAGAAATTGGAGGCTCCTCTCCATGGTCCGTTAGCAAAATTTTATATTATATCAGTAAACAGTTAATTACTTATTGAACTAATTTGTTTACAGTGATTTTATTCAAAAATAAATTGAAAATTATTTTTTTAAATCATTAAAAAAATATGATTTAAGAAAAGGTTTGTCAAATTAAGTTCATAGTATATTTACGATTGAAACAATCATGGATTACTTGATTGTGAAAAAGAATTTTATTACGAATTGTCAGCGAAAGAACTTAATTTCCATCAGTTTCCAGGAATCTTCACTGTTACGATAGAATCCGTAGAATTTTCTTTCTTTAACGGAGCGCGATCAACTTTTAAATCAAGTTGCCGTCATAGATAATCGCGACACCGTTCTGTCGCTAATTTGCAAATCAGATCAGCCACTTGAAAGTAACAGCTTTTCCATTTTACCCGTGGTAATAATCACGATGGTCACGAATTTTCTGACGTAGGCTGTTCTTTGTTCAACAGCCAAAGGCCGTCCATTAAAGAATTCTGTAGCTCGAACAAACTGCTATAAAATTATAACGATCTATAAAAGAAAGTTTCTATCGAGTTCAATCACCTAAGAGATTGAATAATTATAAAAATTTGCGTATTGTAACTAACAAGACAGGCGTTTAGTTGACAGGTGATGAGGTTAGAAGTACCGACGACCGACGTGGGAGACCGAATGCTTACGAACAGACCCGAAGACGCCCGAGCGTTAACGAGTGCGCCCGAATATACGCTTGGAGTTACATTTGAAATACGTGATTAATTATCAAATATTATTTACAAGAATTTATAGTCGCACGACGCGGTGAATGTTTGGCAATATTTAATTGAGGAATTATCTTGTTAATATCTAGGTATGTTATGCAATCTTGTAATAAATATTAGAGTTATTATGTTTAAAAAAAAAAGAAAAAGTTTCTCTTAAATCTATATCATGCAGTATCATTGTACCCATCCGACTACCGTTGCACGTTCAATTTAATCAACCAACAGAACACGCGAATTACCCGTGACCAAGTGTCCTAATTAACACGTCCAATTAATCAGCCGACAATACGCAAAATTACACGCCATCGGACGGTCGTTTCGCCGCGAAATTGTTTCGGTAAACAGTTACAAGCAAGCCTCGCGTGTCTGTTACACGGTATATCCGGGGCACACGCGTACGATAACCCGTGTGTAACACAGAGAACCAAACGACGCGACGGTTTGGTAAAAATGAGTTTGAAATCGGAAAAGGATCGATGGTTTTCGATGGGTAACGCTCGTGAAAGATAAACGACAAAGCACAACCGCGTTTCGTGACCTCTGTTTCTTTCTTTTTACATTTTTTATCGACGATCGATCATTATGATCGACGTTCTAATACTGTGCCCTGACAACCAACGACACCTTCGAATATTTCTTTTTCCAATTGTAATTTACCAACGCCCCTTGTCACGAACGGAAATAAGGGCAAAGATGTTTTGTTTCAACCCTCGAAAAAAAAAAAAAAAAATGGAGGGTGTATGATTGACGTAGTAAAAGGATATTGGATGAAAATATTCTTAACACGTTGACTGGCACAGTGAAAACGGACGTGTGTAGTCAGACACGTTGAAATCCTAATTATTAAGAATATAATCAACTAATTTTCAAATTTAACCTTTCAAATCGATAGCTAGCATTATTAGCTTAACGATAACGCTATCCGTGGTTTGTTTCGTCATTTCTTTTATTAATTATTTCAGAGCTCGGCAGGATTTGCACTTCTCGGCCGATTTTCAGTTGGTTCCGCCTACCGATATTCCCCTTACCCCGACGTTCCGCGCGCAGCCAACGAACCGTTCGAGGCTCAGGAGTGTATCGAAAAACGCATCGACAATAGTACCTCACGGTGATGTGGAAAGCTATTGCCAGCATACTTTTACGAGTGATACGCTCCTGAGCCTCGAACGGTTCGTCGGCTGCGCGCGGAACGTCGGGGTAAGAGGAATAACGGTAGGCGGGGTCAGCTGAAAATCGGCCGAGAAGTGCAAATCTTGCCGAGCACTGAATTATTTGATTGTAAAAAATTTCGTGTTAAGTACAAAGCGATATCGAAAACTGAAATATTCGCAAAAGCTTGAAATTCCCGCCGGATGGTTGATTTATTAAATCAATAATAATCAATAATCTTAAATCAAAATAAATTTATCAAATTTTTGTATTTTCTATAATCGTACGTGTGATACTAATGTATAACCATTCGGTGTTTCAGACACCCGTGAAAAGTCTTGGAATCTATCACCTGTGATGCAGATATGGAGATTCTACCGTATCGGTAAGTGATGCCGTGTGACAATGATATGTTTTAAAATCAATGAAAGAAATAATCATTTTTCAAAATGCTGTCCAAACAAAGGGAGTCCAGTTTCTCCAAATTTTTAATAAACTTTACAATCAAGCATCGTGAGTTTATTTCTCTCTCTCTCCTTTTTTTATTTTTATTATTATTATGTGCGAGGTTTATTTCTGCTATACAATAGTAATAACAAAAAAATTTTACATTGTGCGATTACAAATTTTAAAGTTCTAAATTAGGAGAATACAAGAGTTTGTTCGCACGTACAACAACGCAACACAAATGAATAGACGATTGGTATCGAGTTGGCCCAATGGTTTCAGGATTTAATGTAGAATATTATAGTAGAATATTTTCTTTAATTTTTATAGCTGAATATTTAATAATTTTATTTTTAAAATCGTCGAAATTAGTATTTGAAAGGATTAGGAAGATTTTCTTTGAAACTTTTAGGGAAAAACTTTTAATTTCACCGTTGCAAGAAGAAGGAGCCGAATATAGCTTTCCATGTTGAATAAAATCCTTTCTAGCGTTACAGTTTCATTGTAAAAAAAAAAGGGAAGTTTGGTCGGAAAGCATGCGTGCTTAGCCGGGAAACACACAGAGAGCCGCGATATTTCGGATTAACGGGCGAAATATCGGCGCACACATCGGACTGACACACTTCGCCAACTAAATGCGAAAGTACAAAGGCGCTTTTGCTTAGGAAATTGGAATATCGAAATATCGAAGATGTTCCGTTAATTACTTGCCATCCTAAAATGTGTCTCTGACAATCGAAGAAGAGAAATGTACGCTAAATATTCTGTCTTTGTAAGATTTTTTCTCTTGTGATGTTTTTGAGCCAGAAACAAAGTCTTCGAGCGTTACGGTGGAGCATCGATCGCGAAGAACTGTAAATACGAGAAATTTTGAAATTGTAAAGGAAATGTAAAGGAAAGACTTTACTTTGAAATATAAATATTAGTGGACCATTTATACAAAATGAATTATTAACGCAATCGGATGGAATTATAAAAATTACGTATTGGAATAATTGGCGTCCAGTTCGACAGGTGCCGAAGATCGACGTGGGAGACCGAACGTTGACGAACGAAGCCGAAGACGCTCGAGCGCTAACGAACGCGCCCGACGATACTCGGAGGTTAAATATGAAATATTATTTACAAATTTACAGTTTGATTATGAATGCCTGGCCGCGCTTGCTTTACGAATTATCCAGTAATTCATAATAAATTTTCATTTTTAACGTTAACGACAACTTGAAATGTAACACGATCGTATAATTAAAAATTGAAACGAACGTGTCTTACCGCGGACGTCCATTTCTACTCTGACGGTCAACGTGTTAATAATTACATTAATAAATACAGGTTGTCAGTGTTTCCAGCGTGGGAAACACGTGACAATTCGATACACATATCAGACATCGTGACACGATTAAATCATTCATCTTGTTTTCCATCGGTATTGAATCGTGTTTGAAACCGGTCCACTTATAATAACAGCAATACACGAGGAGTTATAATTGTTATAAATACGTAACCGAGTTAAACGATCGCAATAAAGTTTATTCTTGTTTTCAAAACGTTCGACGATCGTTCTTACACGTTTTGTTAACGAGCATCCAACCCCCTTTCGCTCGATGGAACATCAATTTTCGGAAACTGATGGAATATCGATATTCGCGTCAAGGATAATCGACTTGTCACGGTTCCATCCCTAAACTTAACAAATGGCACTTTCGATGGTGGATTTGAATTTATGGAAGGGTTGAAATAGAAACGTCGGAGGAATGTTTAAAGTATGAAATTGCATCGATGGAGTATTTTAAATATAAGTACACGTGTTTTATCATATTCGTATTGTTATAAATATGGATCAAATTAACACTCGATCGGTGGATCATTGAAACGGTGAAAATTTGAATTTATAGAGAAAATATGTAAATTTAACGGAGGAGGGGGTTATAGAAGTGGCCAAAGTTAACATTGAAATATTGGTAATTTTATTCAAATTTAATTATCCGGTTTCAAAGATTTTTACCGTATTCGTTTTGTTTAGGTAGCAGATACTAGATCTGAAAGTAAAGAAATCGAATCGAATTATGTAAAATTTCAAAATCCCAAAATTGGAAAAATTGGATATCGGAAGATTTCCAAGTTCCAAGTTTCCAAACTCCCAAACGCCCAAAATTACAAAATTTCAAAACTCCAAAATTGGAAAATTGGAAAATTGGAAAATTTCAAAGTTCCAAGTTTCCTAAATTCCAAACTCCCAAAATTACAAAATTTCAAAATCACAAAATTGGAAAATCGGAAGATTTCAGTCCCAAGATTCCAAAATTCCAAAATACCAAACTTCCAGTCACAAAATTTCAAAATCCAAAAATTGGAAACCGGAAGATTTCAAAGTTCCAAGTTTCCAAACTCCCAAACGTCCAAAATTACAAAATTTCCAAAATTGGAAAATCGGGAAATCGGGAAATCGGAAGATATCAGTCTCAAGCTTCCAAAATTCCAAAGATTTTTACTGCACTAGTTTTGTTTATGTAGCAGATACTAGATCTGAAAGTAAAGAAATCGAATTAAATTATACGTATACGATCTTTTTCTCTTGGTAATCCATCTTTTAGTTGTAACGTGGCCGTGTTTCAGATATTAAACAGCCGAAGTAGTGGAAAATTGTTCGTGTTGAATTTATTGTCCCTTTAATGGAATCGAATATAACCCCGGTGGGGCGCGAAGGGAAGCTTCGTAATCCTTTTTCTGCGCGCTTAAACCGAGAAGAAAAGCTTCGCTCCCAGGTGGAATAAGTCACGTAGAATGAAACTGTAAATAGCAAATGAATCGTCGAGCGAATTAATCGTTTCCTTCTTTCTTTCTGTTTCCCTTCGATACAGGTTCAAGTATCGTGGAAATCATTTACAGATAGAATGAATAATTTTTACTTGAATGAATTCAATGATTTGTGAAAAGAATCGTCGAATTGATAAATTACTGAATCAGGTGTTTTATTACTTTATTTATGGCGTTGTGAAGTATTTTGTGATTTTAATATAATTTAGATTTCAAATTTAGCTCGTAGGGTGTTACTAAATTATCGGATTATCAAGTTACTAAATTATTAAATTACCAAATTACCAATATTACCAAGTCACCAAATTACCATATTACCAAGTTACCAAATTGCCATATTACTAAAATACCAACTTACTAAAGTACCAAATAACAAAATTACGAAATTTCTAAAATTATATATTCCAAATTATCAAATTATCAAATTACCAAATTACCATATTGCCAAGTTGCCATATTACCATATTAGCAAGTCACAAAATTACTATATTACCATATTAGCAAGTTACCAAATTACTATATTACCAAGCTACCAAATTACCAAATTGCCAAGTTACCAAATTGCCATATTACTAAAATACTAATTTACTAAAGTACCGAATTACAAAATTACCAAATTACCATATTACCATGTTACCAAGTTACCAAATTACCATATTACGAAGTTACCAAATCACCAAATTACCATATTAGCAAGTTGCCATATTACCATATTAGCAAGTCACCAAATTACCATATTACCAAACTACCAAATTACCATATTACCAAGTTACCAAATTGCCATATTACTAAAATACTAATTTACTAAAGTACCGAATTACAAAATTACCATATTACCATGTTACCAAGTTACCAAATTACCATATTACGAAGTTACCAAGTCACCAAATTACCATATTACTAAGTTGCCAAATTGCCATATTGCCAAAATTCCAAATTACCAAATTACCAAGATACCAAAATGCCAACTCATTAAAGTACCGAATTACAAAATTACCAAATTTCCAAAATTCCATAATACCGAATTACTAAATCGCTAAAAGTCTATATTCTCAACTACCAAATTACCGAAATTCCACACTCCTAATTACCAAATTTCTAAATCACCAAAATTCCCAATTCCGAATTACTAAATTACCCCAATCATTTAAAAATAATTATGAGATCAAAGTAATTAAAATATTTATGAATCCAAACCTAAATTAGATTTGTTCACGTGTTCAGATTTTCAACCAGGTAACACGATGAACAGATATAAAAATGGCAATCGTTTGCATGTCGAGAAAAGTCGTGGCTCGTCGCAAATTAAACAAAACAAAGAAAGAAAAAAAAAAAAACATTAATACAGAAAAAAAAAGAGACAGAACGAAGCGAAAGCTGGCTTTTATTTCTCGATTTCAGTTTTCACTCTTTCTTTTATCTCCGCCGTCGTGTCTCCTTTGTGCAACGATGAACATTCATTTCAGAAGCAAGTGAAATAAAAATATAAAAAGCAAACTTCTTCTTTAACCGTCGCCACTAAATATGCAACTGTTGCCTCGGTTGTCTGTCTGAATAATTCGTGATTTCTTTTTTCACTCCCGTCTCCGCGACGTTATTACGATTCACGGAGACATTTATTCTGTCTGCAGGTGAATCGATGAAAGATAAAAGGAAGAAGGAGAGTTTTGAACAGAAAAGGGTGGTTTGAAATTTCCATTGTAAGGGTGAATGGAGTCTGATGAACGTTCCACGTAGTTGTTGGTCGGAGTGTTCAGAAAGGATTCAAGATGGTTTAGAACAGTTGTGACCTCGGTTATTATCGACAATTCTTTCTCTATTTAATACTAAGCGAATCGAGCAAGCTGCGATAGGATATATATCGCTTAACCTTTTCGTTATAGACATTCTTGTTACTAAACGATTCTGTTTATGTTTGCGGATTAGATATCTTGGCTTGATATATGAATGCAGGCAAAATAATTTTGGCTCAGTACGCGTTAAACTTGAGTTAGGTTAAGGTTAGATTCGGAGACTTGAGTACTCGGTTTAGTAATTTCCTAATTCGGAAACTTGGAAATTTCGTATTTTCTAATTTTCAATCTCAAAATTAAAAATTTCAAATTTCCAAAATTCCAGATTTCCAAAGTTGCAAAATTACGAAATTTCAAAATTCCAAAATTAGAAAATCGGACAATCGGAAGATTTCAAAGTCCCAAGATTTCAAAATACCAAACTCCCAAAATCACAAATTTCCAAGACTGGAAAATCGGAAGATTTCAAAGTACCCAGTTTCCAAAATTCCAAACTCAAAAAATCACAAAATAATAAAATTTCAAAATCCCAAATTTCCAAAATTCCAAAATTGGAAAATCGGAAGATTTCAAGGTCCCAAGTTTCCAAAATTCCAAACTCCCAAACTCCCAAAGTCACAAAATTTCAAAATCTCAAAATTGGAAAATTGGAAATCGGAAGATTTCAAAGTTCCAAGTTTCCACAATTCCAAACTCCCAAACTTCTAAAATCACCAAATTACAAAATTTAAAAATCCTAAAAATTTCCAAAATTGGAAAACCGGAAGATTTCAGTTCCAAGTTTCCAAAATTCCAAACTCTCAAACTCCCAAAATTACAAAATTTCAAAATCCCAAATTTCCAAAATTCCAAAATTGAAAAATCGGAAGATTTCAAGGTCCCAAGATTCCAAAATCCCAAACTCCCAAACTCCCAAACTCCCAAAGTCACAAAATTTCAAAATCCCAAAATTGGAAATCGGAAGATTTCAAAGTCCCCAGTTTCCAAAATTCCAAACTCCCAAACTCAAAAAATCACAAAATTATAAAATTTCAAAATCCCAAATTTCCAAAATTCCAAAATTGGAAAATCGGAAGATTTCAAGGTCCCAAGATTCCAAAATTCCAAAATTGTGAAAGCCTGTTATAAGATTTGAAAAATAATCAAAGATCAGTTTTGTAACGATCGAACCGAGAAACCTTCGTAAAACTAACGATTCTGCAGAAAAATCACAAGAACTCTGCTTTCACCGTTCCTGTTCCGGTGTCTGTAAATGGCAGCAGTGTTCGAACATTAAATTGATACAAAAAGAAGCGATCGACAGAGTCCAGGATGGCTTAATTGGTCTGGCCGATTCCTCGGCAAAACGAAAGATCCGGGTTCAAATGTCGGCTCAACAATCCCAATCGATCCCGTTCCCCTTTCTTCCTACAAATCGTACATCTAGATTCTAGATGCTGTTTTAGAGCAACGAAAACAGTGAAAGAAAGAAAAAAAAAAAAATTTTCTTCCACGATATCGACACCGATCCTCCAACGGCAGAAGTTCGATTTAATTGGCTCGGTTGGTTGGATCCGAGGTAACATCGATGACCCGTAATAAATCGTAGAAAGCACGTAACACTCGACTGAAGACGTTTGGAGCCAAAGATGGCCAATTTAAAACAATACAGAATATCGTGAAACACAAACAACGATCTAATTTTGATTAATTAATTTCTGAACAACGATTCGACATTTAACTTCTTACACACGGTTATTTTCAACCGTAGCGTCGATTATTAATATTTTGTGTAAAAAGGAATTTATAATTGCCAAAGTAAATCTGTCTGAATAACGAAACGGGGTCACTAGGGTTCTCCTAGGGTTCTTTTTCTTTTTTAATTAATTTAACCAGATATGCCTAAGATATTAAAAGAATCTTAAACGCTAGGAATAGAATGAGGGTTTAAATTTATATTTAAAAGATTAGCAAAAGATTATTATGCTTAACACGTTCAGTCCCGGGGTAACACGATCCAGCTCACAGTCGAAATAAGGAAAAGCCATAAATCATAAATTAGGAGCGGATACTTTGCGTTTTGAGGCTGCCGCGCATCGTGTTACCCCAGGACTGAAAGTGTTAATATTCAAAATTGGAATGACAATAGTATCGTGGTATCGGGACCTCCAGACCCAATAGTGAAGAGGGAATCGTGGAAACTAAGAAGCGTAGCGGAGTGTGGAACAGTGTGTAACGTAAGCCGGCTACAAATCCGTGAGGCCTGGGTTAATTTTTCTGTAGCCTATTGCTCGTATTAACACTTTAACTGCCGCGTCACGTTTGAATTTCCGTAGAATGTCGTTGGCATTATTTAATTTGATGTGTGCAGTCCGACACGTTGAAATCCTAATTATTAAGAATATAATCAACTAATTTTCAAATTTAACTTTTCAAATCGATAGCTAGCATTATTAGCTTAACGATAACGCTATCCGTGGTTTGTTCCGTCATTTCTTTTGTTAATTATTTGATTGTAAAAAATTTCGGGTGCCGGTCACCGGTGACCCCCGTGGCAGCCAACGTGTTAACATCCTTTCAATTACTTAATTAGAAATCGTCCTATTAGGAACACCAAATTCTGAATAACAGAAATGACGAAAAATTGTAAGAATAATAAGTAATAACACTTGATAGAAATAAATTCCTTTAGCGTGGCAGTCGAAGTGTTAAGATAATTAACACGTTGGCTGCCACGGGGGTCACCGGTGACCGGCACCCGAAATTTTTTACAATCAAATAATTAACAAAAGAAATAACGAAACAAACCACGGATAGCGTTAACATTAAGCTAATAATGCTAGCTATCGAATTGAAAGGTTAAATTTGAAAATTAGTTGATTATACTCTTAATAATTAGAATTTCAACGTGTCTGACTACCCACGTCCGTTTTCACTGTGCCAGTCAACGTGTTAAAATCGCAGAATGATGCAACACAGAGTTGTAAATACTGCACGAAAGCGTTAATTATGATGTTATTAAATAGCAACAGTTTACAGTAGTGACAACGAGAACGAGAGAGAGCGAAAAAAAGAAAAAAGAAAGAAAGGATTGAATCTCATCTGTTTAGTTGATTTCCTTGATCGAGCTAGCAATCGAACGAATGTTAAACAATTTAAAGCCCAATTGGGAGCATCGACGTCACGTTCTCGGCTCGTTCGAACATAATTTTACGCTTTTCGAACGGTCTAATGCATCCCGAATGTTCGGTGTTCCAGTCACGTATCGGAGCGTCGAGTAACATTTGAATGCATCGCTCGTGAACCACCGTTGTAAATCAAGCTTCAGAGTGTCCCAACGGTGGCTGGATACCGAAACACTCGCACAAGTATCTGCTTTCATCCTGCCATGTACAGGATGTTTAAAAAAAAAGAACAAGAACAAATTCCATTCATCATAAAACTGTTGGATACCTTTTGGTTAGTAGGATATCCGAACGTTAAAGGGATCTTGTCATCTCACAGAGATGGTAGGCATCCGTCGAGGAAGAATAGTTGGCAGGAAAAAGGAAGGGAATGACGTTTCTTCTCGAGACCGCCCGCAGACTCGTAGTTCCGGCGAAGTAGCAGAAACAATAGCATCTTGAAAATATGAGGTGGCAATTTCGCAAAGGCACCGCATCATGCGAAAAATGTTATTTAAATCATCATATTTTATAGTTTTCAAAGAGTTCTATAGACCGATAAATAAATAAATAAATAAATAAATAAATACAGTCAGTCCCATAAATATTCGTACCCCTTTTAAAACACAATTCCCTCGTTTGAAATTGGACCAAATGACTTGAATTTTTTTTTAGAAGCTAGAAGAACTAGTTTATTGAATAACAAGAAAAAAAAAAAAATGTTGAAAAAGTCCCAGTCGGTTGAAATTATGAAGGATACAGTGAGGATCACTTTTCTCATCTTTTTTATCCGAGCCAATAATGAAAATTTAAAACATACTATTCGTAGATTTCAGTAAGTTGTATGTATACACAAAGTTTCATCGAAATCGGTTAACGCATCTAGAAACTACAAGCAATTGAAATTTACCAGAATCGCAGTTTTTCACCTAAGATCATTGTTTGGACTTTATTTTTATGAGGCACAATTAACATTGTAAAATCCAACGAGCGGCACAGGAGAGGTTGTCTGGATTTCGCCTTATTGCGGTGCATCATAAAACCGCGCGAAAAATATTAATCGTTTTAGTTGTACCATAAACCTAAGTAAAGTACGATCATGGGGTGTTCGAGCTAGGGTCAAACCCTGGGAATTTCCCGGCTACGTCACTATTTACCTGACAGTGACCGTTACTTTGGAGGCGTTTTGTTAACGAATGTCAGAAAGTACGACCGCCTCCTTACCGATCTTCCAAGGGAGAGTATGACCAATCAGAGAAGTCACCCCCATCGGTGATGCTCCAACGCAGCATAAAAGGAGTTTTTCTTCAGAAAAACGGCGTTATTATTATCGAACGTCGTACGGACAAACGAATATCTCTTCGGGCGAATTCCCGCACTTTAACGAGCGTACTCTCGTATACTATATTGTTTTTCTTTCATTTGTATTTGTTTAAGTTTTCAAATTCAAATTATATTAACTTTTACACAGCGCATTTTGGATTATTCATTCAATATTTCCTGAAGCGCAAACAATCATGACTAATCACGTTCTTAGGTGAAAAACTGCGATTTTCGTCAATTTCAATTGCTTGTAGTTTCTAGATGCGTTAACCGATTTCGATGAAACTTTGTGTATACATACAACTTACTGAAATCTACGAAAAGTATGTTTTAAATTTTCATTATTGGCTCGGATAAAAAGGTTGAGAAAAGTGATCCTCACTGTATCCTTCATAATTTCAACCGACTGGGACTATTTCAACATTTGTTTTTCTTGTTATCCAGTAAACTAGTTGTTCTAGCTTCTCAAAAAAATTCAAGTCATTTGGTCCAATTTCAAACGAGGGAATTGTGTTTTAAAAGGGGTACGAATACTTATGGGACTGACTGTAAATAAAAACGTTTTCAATCGTGAAGCTGGCACCTGAAAGTTTTTGATCTCACGTCTCCGGGGATTAACACCGGTGACCGGCACCCGAAATTTTTTACAATCGAATAATTACGAACAGAAATGATCAAATAAACCACGGATAGCGTTAACATTAAGCTAACAATGCTAGCTATCGAATTGAAAGGTTAAATTTGAAAATTAGTTGATTGAATTGTTAATAATTAGGATTTCAGCGTGTCTGACTACCCACGTCCGTTTTCACTGCGCCAGTCAACGTGTCAATAACTTCTGATAGAACTCTTCGGGGTGCAAATTTTCAAAAAATGGTTGAACATCCACGTGACCCGGATTTATAATTTTATAGTTTATCACAGTCTTTTTAAAGAAAAATTCATGTCAACCACTTACACACTCGTGTAACTTTAAAATAACGTACGAAATTTTGATTATAATAATTTTAGTTTAGTTTACTTTACTTTACTTTTTATTATAATAATTATTATAATAACTAGTAAATTACGGGATAAGAGAATATTACGTGTTAGAACTTTCTTACGATTTATAAATATAAATACGGGTGCATAGGGGGGGTTGAAAAATATTTTTATCGTCGCCTGAACGAATAAAAATCCTTTCTTCGTAAAATTCTCAAAACGTGAATTATTATTAATCGATGAAAAATGTTTTATTTCAATTTTTGCCAACACTTTTTAATCCACCACCGCTATTATGTTAACACACATGATTCTTCGAGCAAAAGAGCAGCGCTCGTTTGATTTCTTGAAGCATTTCTTTCCTCTCTCTCTTTCCTGGATATTTCATGCACGTTTGTGAATTTAAAGAGCGACGCAAGGAAGATCAGACGGCAACGTTTTCGCTTTGAAGTTCCCTTAAGCATTCCTTGTTTAACGTGAGAAACACCTACTGCTTGGAAATCTTTGCTATGCCTTTTTCCGTGTTTTTTTTTTTTTTTGTTTTCTTCTTTTTATAGAACGTTTATTACTTACGGTAGTTCGTTTAAGGAAATGACTGACCGTGAGTAATCTTTAAAACGCGTGCTCGGTTTACTTTCTTTCCTTGGGATTGAAATTATTTTAACTTTGACACGTTGGCTGCCACGGGGGTCACCGGTGACCGGCACCCGAAATCTTTTAAAATCAAATAATTACCAACAGAAATGATAAAATAAACCACTGATAGCGTTAACATTAAGCTAATAATGCTAGCTATCGAATTGAAACATTAAATTTGAAAATTGGTTGATTGTATTGCTAATAATTAGGATTTCAGCGTGTCTGACTACCCACGTCCGTTTTCACTGTGCCAGTCAACGTGATAAAGGAAAATTTTCGATCGAATTAATAAAAACCTTGCGAATGGTTATTGCGAATAGAAAGTAAATGTTACAAGTATGAGAACGATAACTTGCTGACACTATAAACATTAAATACCCTCGATTAAAAACGAAAGAAACAAAAAGGAAGTGAAAAATTGGATAACATTAAAAAAATTCTGAAAGCTATAAATCTTGAGGGAATTTTATCAGAGGTATTTCTATTCAAATTTGAAAATTAAAAAAATTAAAATTTGAAAGAGATATAGATATTTAAATGTTTAATGGTTTGAAATTTCAAAAATAAAAATTAGAAATAGTTTAAAGTCCAATTTCAAATTGGTGGCTCTCTCCATGGTCCGTTGTTCGAACAATTTATTTCTTGTTAATAACTCGTGCATTTATTAAACCGCTTGATTTGCATACGGTGCACACGCGTTCTCATTGATAACAGAAGCATTTGCATTTATCTAACGTCAGCAAAGATATACGACCGTCATTTTACGTAAACGTTCTGTGAAAATGGCACACATAAAAGTTATACGACTGATCGGAAATATCTTGTTCTTCCGATTGTTAAACAGAGAAATTTTAGAATCGCAAAACCTTATTTGTACGGAATGAAATTAGATGAATTATAGGAACGATCGAATTGACAAATTTTAATTGAGTTGGACGAAATAATAAGCGAATACGAATTGAGAGTAGTTAGTGAAATATTTTGAGATTGAAAGTTAATATGATTCAGATTTTGAAATTCTTAGATTTCGAATTTAGCTTATGGAGTATTAATAGATTATCGAAATAGTAAGTTACTGTATTATTAAATTAGCAAATTGCCAAATTGATAAATTGCTTTATCAGGAAATTACTAAGTTTGCCAAATTATGAAATTACCAAGTTATTGAATTGCCAAAATATCAAATTTTTAAATTGACAAATCACGATAACACTAGATTGTCAAATTGCCGGATTATCAGATTACTAAATTACTAGATTGTCAAATTGCCAGATTATCAAATTACTAAATTGCCAAATTATGAAATTACCAAATTACGAAATTACTAGATTGTCAAATTACCAGATTATCGAATTACTACGTTGTTAAATTACGATATTACCAAATTCCCAAATTCCCAAATTACTAAATTGCCATATTACGAAATTACTACATTTCCAAACTACCAAATTACCAAATTAAGAAATTACTAGATGTTCAAATTGTCAGATTATCAAATCACTAAATTGCCAAATTATGAAATTACCAAATTACGAAATTATTAGATTGTTAAATTACGATATTGCCAAATTCCCAAATTACTAAATAACTGAATTGCTAACTTACTAAATTACCAAAGTACCGAATTACGAAATTATTAGATTGTCAAATTGCCAAATTACAAAGTTGTTAAATCACGATATTACCAAATTCCCAAATTACTAAATTGCCAAGTTACGAAATCGCTACATCTCCATACTGCCTAACCGCCAAATTACCAAATTACTAGATTGCCTAACTGCCAACTTGCCGAATTACCAAAATACCAAATTTTCAATTCGCCAAATTTTTTATCCGAACAGTATAACCAACCCTTATCACAATCAATTAAAATAAAACAACATCAAATCCTTCAAAATAAAACTTCCCCCAAACTCACATTTATTACAATAAATTCCATAACAATCATCTCCAGTCTACATAATCTACAACAACCTTAAGTGTACAGCATGGTCAAAGACGTCAATCCAAAATCCATTCTATCCACGCTGGTCATGTTATTATTCGCCAGATTCAGAGTCTTCAACGCGTTCGATCCGCCGAACGCGCCCGATTCCACGACACTGATCCTATTACCCGACAAATCCAATTTCTTCAAACTGGCCAACCGATTAAATATCCCCGAATCGACGCTGGCCAACCGATTCTTCCTAAGATCCAACTGTTCCAGCTGTCCGAGATCGGAGAACGCTCCGGTTTCGATGCTGGAAATCTCGTTCGACTGTAGATGCAGGATCCTCAAACCGATCAGTCCCTTGAAATCGTTCCTGGAAATACTGTCCAACCGATTCTGTTCCAGAAACAATCCGTCCAGTTTATGCAGACCACGAAAGACACCAGGTTGCAGAGTGGTTAGTTTATTGTTCTCCAAATGAAGACGACTCAGTTCAGGCATTTGATTGAACGTACCAGACTCGATGTTGCTTATCTTGTTGTCGTTCAGCCAAAGGAACAACAAGGACGAGGACAATCCCGAGAAGGAGTCCTTGTTGATCGATTGGATATCGTTGTGGCCCAGGTACAACCAGATCAGATTCGACAGGCCAGCAAAAGTGTCCTTGGGCACGTCGTTGATCTTGTTGAAGATCAACGACAAGGAACGAAGCTGTTCCAATTCGACGAACAAATTCGGTACCAAAGAGACCACGTTGCTGTCCAAATCGAGTCGTTCCAATTTATTCAGACCTCGAAAGGATCCTGGTTTCAAAACGGAGATTTTGTTCCCCAAACCCAGGCTTAGACGAGTGGTGGACAAATTCTTGAACGTATTTTCGCGAATGGCCAACAGGTTCAGGTCGTGGATCTCTAATCTGTCCTCGAATTCTTGTTGAGTCACGTCCACCAACGTTCCCTTGCGATCGCACACCCTGTAGCCGTCCAGTTGGCGACAGGTCGCTTCTTCCTCGGTGCTGGCAAGCTTCAGGATCAGAAGGATGATCGACAGACACGGTACGCGGGATCGAAACATCCTGAGGATCGATTATCAACGAACTAACGAACGATCGTGCTTTTGGAGACTGAACGAGAAGGAGTTCGATCGGTTGGTGTTTATACTGGTCAATTGTAGCGTGGCGGGAAAATGATTGGATGGAGGTTGCGACCCGTGACACGGTTATCTTCGTTGACGAGGAATCTGCACGGTTTCTAGGGAACTGGTTCGATATTAATGTTAATTCGGACTATCGGAGCTGGGACAGAAGAGGTCGTGACATTGGCGTAGCTAGAATTATTGTGGAACTTGTACAATACAGGGTGAGTCACGAGACGCAGACCACCTGAATATGTTTGTTAGAGATATGGATACATCGGAGTTGGAATGGTTTCGAAGGATGCATATAGCCATCGTAATATTATTTTTTTCGATGTCATTTTTCTTTGTTTTTCAGTATTTTCTAGGTTAGCAACGTTTTGTTAAAAACTTGTAATTTCTTGAAAAAATCGACAGATTTTAATAGTTCCTATTTTGATTATTATCGTTTAATATAATAAATTGTAGTAACTGTTTATTATATAAAGATTACGTTTACAGATATAGTATATTTTGGATTATAATGAACGTAAGATATTATTATTGTAACGGCCGAAAGCGTAAGTGCAACGCGACGCAAAACGTCCGTTGCTAAACTCGGATGCAACAATACTTCGTAACCAACGGTTTCCCGAATAGTTCGAAATCGGTGACGCTCGGGTCTCCCCGTAAAGAAGGACGGTCTAGTATAGTATGGTTACTATAAAATGTATAATAGGTTTTTCCCCTCACTTTAATTTATCCTGAGGAAGTAATAACTGAACTGAGTTTCACTGTAAACACAAGTTATTTATTATTTACAATAATTTACAAAGCTTAATTTTACCTATTCTACCCGCTTACCTGTAAACATAAGAAACGACATTAAAAGCTATTATTCCCCAAAGACTTATATCCTAGAGCGACGACTTATTTAGTTAATCCTAACCACCTAGATTTTATCTACACGTGCCTTTTCTCGGCTGTTCTCAGTCTGGCCTCTCCGTCTACAGACATGCGCAATACGCCTCTAATTCAAGCCGCATTTTAAAAGAAATACGCTAATTCTACCTATCTTCTATCGTATTTCTTTTACAAATGTATGTTTATTTAAAGTTGTAATTATAAATCGGACATTTCGTATGTTACAATCTAATAGAAGTATGGATTTCTAATATATCCTTTAAGAACACAAGTATTGTTTGTTTAGCTTCAAGTTATTGTTATTTCCTGCATACATCGTGTCAAACTTGGAAATGTCTCGTCCGCAAAGGGTTAAACCTAAGATTTTCTTTTTTGCATTATGTCTTAGTACTTTTTACGCAGAATGCTTCAAAAAATCAGTCAGTATAAATAAAAATATGCAGTTTTAAAAATAAAAAAATAAAAACAGAGAAAGTTGCTGACCTTAAAGATACAGAAAAAAAAATGACATCGAAACAAATAATATTACGATGGCGATGTATCCATATCTCATATCTTTAAATCCAACAAAGATATTCAGGTTGTTCTGTGTCTCGTGATTCATCCTGTATTTCGATTTCCCTGATTTGTTTCCGTCGAAGTAAAGAAAAATCCAAAATTATCAGATGTCGCTTCCGCAGCTACGATAAAACGACAAAATTTCATTCGAAATCGTTTAATCGTTAAAAATAACAATGCAAAAATGATATCACCTTCCAAGGATATTTCATACTTGTCATTTGTTTTCTAAAATTTCATAACAGCACGTCGACGTATTCCGGTTCTAGAAATGAATAATAAAACTTTGTGCTCCGAACACGACCCTGAACTTGGCACAGAACTCTTTGGCGTTTTTTATTTTCCTCCCTGGTTTCCTTTCCAAGAACGACCCACTTTTCGCGCTGGCCATTCTTCGGTAAGGTGTCCGGTGCTTTTCCAAGGTAATTAAGCGACGCGAAACAAGGCTAATAGCTGCTGCACGGCAACATCGAACCGTTCGATATTCGTAAAGGAAGAAAAGCGCCAGGAGTAAATCACTTTCCGGAGGTAAAAGGAAAGAAAAACGAATCGCGAGTCAGTGAAAAAGAAAGAAAGAAACGTTGGAATGGCAGGAAAGGGTGCGAGAGAACGGAAGAACGTTTCCCGTTGGATAGAAACGATGGTCGATACTTCCGAGAGAACGAGAGAGAAAAGTATCACCGATAAATTGCCGCCTGTCACGGATACTCGATCGTGCGATATTTTCTTCGATACCTGACGATTTTTAATAAAACCAAAATTTTATTAGGATTCGAGAAAATCAGCGGATCTTCGATTTTGAGTAATCGTGACACTTTTGAAGACGTTTAAGTAGTATTAATAATCGTTTGGGAGGGCGAAAGGGTTGGATTAGGGTTGGGTGATAATTCTTTGGAAGAGAAAAAGGATACAAGTCAAATTTCTCGTCAGCGATCTAAAGAATTTCAGATTTGAAAGTTTGAAATTTGGACATTTAAAATTTAGAAATCTGATATTTGGAAATTTGGAAATTTGGAAATTTGAAAATTAGAAATTTAGAAATTTAGAAATTTAGAAATTTTAGATATGAAAGTTGGAAATTTGTAAATTTGAAATTTAGAGCAATCTCAGATTTGAAAGTTCGAAATTTGGAAATTTAAAATTTAGAAATCTGATATTTAGGCATTTGGGAAGTTGGAAATTTGAAAATTAGAAATTTAGAAATTTAGAAATTTAGAAATTTTAGATATGAAAGTTGGAAATTTGTAAATTTGAAATTTAGAGCAATCTCAGATTTGAAAGTTCGAAATTTGGAAATTTAAAATTTAGAAATCTGATATTTGGGCATTTGGGAAGTTGGAAATTTGAAATTTAGAGCAATTCAGATTTGAAAATTCGAAAGTTGGAAATTTAAAATTTAGAAATCTGATATTTGGAAATTTGAAAAGAGCAATTTCAGATTTGAAAATTCGAAATTTGGAAATTTAAAATTTAGAAATCTGATATTTGGAAATTTGGAAAGTTGGAAATTTGATATTTGGAAATTTGGAAAGTTGGAAATTTGAAAATTTTAAACTTAGAAATTTTAGATATGAAAGTTGTAAATTTGGAAATTAAAAATTTAGAAATTTGAAATTTGGAAATTTGGAAGCTTTCCGTGATGTCAGACGGGAACATCGAACACTTATACCTGGTAATGCTACCGGAACAAAGAACATTGCACGTACCAGTACAGGTTTTCAGGTGGAAATGGGTTAACCATTCGTGCTCAAAGGGACACAATCTCTACAAGTTATGGGTCTGACTCGCAAACGTGTCAATAGCCACGATTGTTCTTTCAACTTCTCTTTTTTCTTTTTATTCCGATGATATTTGAACCATCGTATTTAGTATATCTGATACGGTTATACATCATATTTCGTGAACAGTTCTCGAATATTATTTAGTTTATGCAAAAATAAATCTCTACATTGAGCGACACTGTATATTAATCAAAAGACCGAGCTCTGTTATCAGAGCCCATATGTCTCTAACTACATATATTCATTATAAATAAAAATTGATTGCTTCTTGTTTTTCCGTAGTTTATAAAAAAGTTCTTTAAAGCCTTCAGAAATATAAAGTAAATATTAAAAGTATTGTGTGGGTGTTTAATATAAACCCATATCCCATTAACCCTTTCTAACCCTTTATAAAAATCGTCAAAGTAATTAATAAATTCGTATATACGTTCGATAAACATTGTTACATTCTCTTGAAACGGAGAAAAATTATACCTAAGCGGATTATTCATGTTACTTTAAATTAATAATATTTTCGACGTACTTTGGAGTTCAAGCTTAACACGTTGACTGCCACAGTGAAAACGGACGTGTGTAGTCAGACACGCTGAGATCCTAATTATTAACAATACAATCGACTAATTTTCAAATTTCACTTTTCAATTCGATAGCTAGCATTATTAGCTTAATGTTAACGCTATCCGTGGTTTATTTTATCATTTCTTTTGTTAATTATTTGATTGTAGAAAATTTCGGGTGCCGGTCACCGGTGACCCCCGTGGCAGCCAACGTGTTAAAAACGCAAAGATTCCATCGGCCCCCTGGGTTTCACGCTGATTTAGAGTATCGTAATTTCTTTAATTCTCTAAATGACCCTGATTGGTTATTTGACACGATTCAATGATTATACTCAAAATTCGAGACTTATCACGTCCGTGACACCTTTCGAGCACGATGTTCGTCGCTCCTGTTGATTGCGATTTTCAAGGCCCGTCCCCCCTCTTTTATCAAGAAACTTTCTAAGGCAATGTATTGGTGTAAATCCCAGAAGAGCGATTCTCCTCTCCTCTCCTCTCGCACGCGAGGTCGTCGAACGACGTCCCACTCGTTCCACTATACCACGGTGAAGTCATTAAACGAATTTCGACAGATAGTTATTATTTATGTACTTGATAGACGTGTATATGAGAATTTTAAAAAGTAAATTTACAAACGGACACGTTACCTGTTTCGTGGAAAAAAAAAAGAAGGTAAATGTTTGGAAGTGTCACTCCTGTCAGAATCGAGCTGCTTTTTTTTTGTGTGGTTTCTTACAGTTAATATTATTATGGCAGCTAATCAAGAAAAACAATAACAATAAATATTTTTTATTACATTACATTCCGATGCCTTTTTTGTATAAAACTCTGGTTGCTTCGACTTGAAAAACGCATCCAAGAGTTAATGAAAAGCGACGTTTCTTTTCGTTTTACTTAATATATTATTTTCAAGTTTGAAATATAAGATAAGTATAGGTAACAACGTGTACTATGTTCGCTTACAGTAAACAGGCGATAAGAAAAGAAGAAACAATTTATGATACGAGTATACGTACAGGTATACACAATTTTTAAGTATTCACACGTTCACTGCCACAGTAAAAACGGACGTGGGTAGTCAGACACGTTGAAATCCTAATTATTAAGAATACAGTCAACTAATTTTCAAATTTAACTTTTCAATTCGATAGCTAGCATTATTAGCTTAATGTTAACGCTATCCGTGGTTTATTTCATCATTACTGTTGGTAATTATTTGATTGTAAAACATTTCGGGTGCCGGTCACCGGTGACCCCCGTGGCAGCAACTTGGTAAAAATTTAGAATTTTCACCAGAAATGATACAAATATTGCAACCACCGCATTACCAAAAATGATAATTAAAAAAGAAAAGAAAGGAAACAGCAAAAATACAAAATTGCAATATAAATTCACTGTGATTCGATGTTAAAAAAGAAACTTGGTAAAAATGTAGAATTTTTACTAAAAATGAAACAAATATTGCAACCACCGCATTATCAAAAATGATAATTAAAAAAGGAAAGAAAGGAAACAGCAAAAATACAAAATTGCAATATAAATTCACTGTAATTCAATGGTAAAAAAGAAACTTGGTAAAAATGTAGAATTTTCACCAGAAATGATACAAATATTGCAACCACCGCGTTACCAAAAATGATAATTAAAAAAGGAAAGAAAGGAAACAGCAAAAATACAAAATTGCAATATAAGTTCACTGTGATTCGATGTTAAAAAAGAAACTTGGTAAAAATGTAGAATTTTTACTAAAAATGAAACAAATATTGCAACACCACATTACCAAAGATGATAATTAACCTCTTCACGCCCTTGGCCACGTATGTGGACGTTTAGTATTTTATAATTATAATTATAACGGTCACAAATGTGGACGTTATTTTATTTGTGAATTTTTATTATTCTCCCCATTATTTTTGCTTTTTGAAATACTATTAATATAAAAAGAATAAATCGTAAAAAAAAAAGAATAAATTAAGCCATCTTTTTCTCACCATAAAAAAATCATCCCTGAAGAGGTTAAAAAAAGAAAGTTAAAATTTAATACACAATAAGGTCGATATAAAAAATGATAATGAATTGGGTGTCGTTTATTGGAACGATAATTGAGACTCAATTTTCATTGAATTATCGACGTTCTCTTTTTTTCTTTTTAATTTACGGTCGATTGGAATAATTACAACGATTCGAATGGCTCTCGGTGCGTAGAGCGTTCATTAGTGTTCAACAGTCCGTGACATTAATGACAAGGGTTCTCGATACGAGGATTCCTTGCGGTATTCTCTATTCCACGATCGTTTGCTTATTAAAATAACACGAATCACACGATCATTAAATAACAGATGTTTCACCCTTCGAGTCATCGATTCTTGACACTTTATTTATCGAAAGTCTATTAACCAGTCTGTTAATCAATTAATCATTTGATTGAATTTTTAATCGCGATTAAATTTCATTGCAACTAATCTTTTAATTCGCAAATTGCAACTGAAATCAGTTGTAATTAAACTTATTTCAGTTACCGAATACATTATACGGATTCTTATAAGAACATGACTAGTAACGTGACGGTGAAAAAACTGCGATTTTCGTAAATTAAAAAAAAATTTGTGTATACATACAACTTACTAAAATCTACGAAAAGTATGTTTTAAATTTTCATTATTAGCTCGGATAAGAAAGTTGAGTAAAGTGATCCTCACTGTATCCTTCATGATTTCAACCGACTGTGACTTTTTCAACATTTTTTCTTTTTGTCATCTAGTTAACTAGTTCTTCTAGCTTCTAAAAAAAAAAATTGAAGTCATTTGGTCCAATTTCAAAAGAGGGAATTGTGTTTTAACACGTTGACTGCCACGGGGGTCACCGGTGATCGGCACCCGAAATTTTGTACAATCAAATAATTATTAACAAAAGAAATGATGACACAAACCACGGATAGCGTTATCATTAAGCTAATAATGCTAACTATCGATTTGAAAGGTTAAATTTGAAAATTAGTTGATTATATTCTTAACACGTAGGCTGCCACGGGGGTCACCGGTGACTGGCACCCGAAATTCTGTACAATCAAATAATTACCAACAGAAATGATAAAATAAACCACGAATAGCGTTAACATTGAGCTAATAATGCTAGCTATCGAATTGAAAAGTTAAATTTGAAAATTAGTTGATTGTATTGTTAATAATTAGGATTTCAGCGTGTCTGAATACACACGTCCGTTTTCACTGTGCCAGTCAACGTGTTAAAAGGTGTCCGAATACTTTTTCGACCCACTGTAGCTTGTAGCGTCCAAGTGTGGATATTTTCAATAGAAAAGTAAAACGGTCGGTACATCGGTTCTTAACCCTTTGATGAGTAAAGGTTTTCAGGTGAAAATAATTGGGATTTCTTGATATCCAGGTATCGGTCGGTTAATTGAAATTCGTTGGATGGATCGTTGCGCATGGACAACGAAAACGGTGTCGGTAACATTCGACCTCGAACATTCGCGTTCGATTCGTGGATTTTTGAAGCACGAAGGGCAACCGTGAAACGAATGGATACAGTACGAAACATAACCTTGCCAGGTTGCTGGTTAAACCAGCCGGGGCCAAAGGTGTCGGTAAGTGGCAAAATGAATAAGTTATTTCTTCGCGTGTTTATCATTCGATCGTTATACTTTTTACGTATTAACTTTTGATTGTTTGCTCGAATAGATTGGTATGGGAGTAATTTTTGTGATCGGCAGTTGAAATTTTGATGCAATCGAACTTTATACACTTAAATATTGTCGTTCAGTTTGTCCTAGCTGTATCTTTATCTGCAACTAGTCATCAACTTTCAATATTACTCAGTTGGGGATCTGAAATTTGGAAATTTGGAAATTTGAAAATTTGGAAACATAAAATTTAGAAATGCGATATTGAAAATTTGTAATGTTGGAAATTTGAAAATTTGGAAACAAAGTTTAAAAATCTGATATTGAAAATTTGAAATTTAGATATTTGAGATTCGGAAATTTGGAAATTTGAAATTTAGGAATTTGAGATTCGAAAATTTGAAATTTAGAAATTTGAGATTTGGAAATTTGGAAAGTTGGAAATATGAAATTTAGAAATTTGGAAATTTAGGAGGTTGAAAATTTGGAAATT
The DNA here is from genome assembly GCA_943735885.1 of Stelis phaeoptera. Classification (NCBI taxonomy): domain Eukaryota; kingdom Metazoa; phylum Arthropoda; class Insecta; order Hymenoptera; family Megachilidae; genus Stelis; species Stelis phaeoptera. Next base: position 21,431,518 of record OX030930.1, read on the forward strand.
TGAAATTTAGAAATTTGAGATTCGGAAATTTGGAAAGTTGGATATTTGAAATTTAGAAATTTGAGATTCGGAAATTTGAAATTTAGAAATTTGAGATTTGGAAATTTGGAAAGTTAGAAATTTGAAATTTAGAAATTTGGAAAGTTGAAAATTTTGAAATTTGAAATTTAGAAATTTGAGATTCGGAAATTTGGAAAGTTGGAATTTTGAAATTTAGAAATTTGAGATTCGGAAATTTGAAATTTAGAAATTTGGGTTTGGAAATTTGGAAATTTGAAATTTAGAAATTTGGGTTTGGAAATTTGGAAATTTGAAATTTAGAAATTTGGAAATTTGGAAATCTGATATTTGGAAATTTGGAAAGTTGAAAATTTGGAAATTTGATATTTAGAAATTTGAGGTTTGGAAATTTGAAAATTAGAATTCCGTTTATTAGCTTGCAATATAATTTTAATATTATACGAAATTTTCTTTTCTTTTATTTGGGTTGTTGGTTAAATATTGACGTATTGGTAAGGTTAATGACGGAGTTTAAAATGTAGCATTTGGTGTTAATTATTTTAATTAGAGAATTTCTGAAGGATACGTAGGTTTTGGTATTTTTGCAAGGGTAAATGACTGCGGCAGGAGAAATACGGTAAAGGAAAAAGTGAAAGTTGGATGGTACGCGAGAAGAAGAGGCGTTCCTTTCGTTACGATCGTGTAACACTTCCGCATACCCGATTGCAAAATATTATAATACCAGCTCGAAACGATCCACATTGAGGGACAGTCTGTTAGAAAATCGAACGGTCTGATGAAAAAACACATCCACTATAAACTGTCATTTCTAAGATAATAAGGAAAATTATGATTTTAAATTTTGAAATTCCGAAAAATATATTTCGAAATTTCCAAATTTTCAGTGGCATATTCTCCAAAATATAATACTTCGAGACTCTTAAATTTCTAAACCTATATTTCAAATTTTCCAAAATTCCAAATTCTTCAGTTTCCAAATTTCGAAATTCCGAAAAATATATTTCGAAATTTTGAATTTTCCAGTGTCACATTCTCCCAAATATAATACTTCGAGATTCATAAATTTCCAAACTGATATTCCAAATTTTTCAAAATTCCAAATTCTCAAGTTTCTCTAAATTTCCAAACCTAAATTTTGAAGTTTCCAAATTTCCAAATTGCCAGATTCTCAAAAATATATTAGGATACTTTGAGTAACCGAAATTCCAAAACTACATTTCAAATTTTCCAAAATTCCAAATTCTCAAGCTTCCAAATTTCTAAAAATAAATCTAATATTTGGAAATTTCTAAATTCCGAAAAACATTTCAAAATTTCAAAATTTCCAAATTTCCAAATTGCCAGATTCTCCAAAATATAATACTTCGAGATTCCAAACTTTTCAAAACTCGAAATTCCCAAATTCGCAAAAATATATCGACAATTCCTAAGTTTTCAAAACTATACTTCAAATTTTCCAAAAACATTCACAAATTCCCAAATCGCCAAATTCGCAAAAATTAAAATACAGCCAAAAATACTCGAGTCATCTTTTACACAGCAACTTAACAAACTCCGACAAACCCTAACCCTAACCCTAACCTATTCATCACACTTATATCTTCCATTTAACACAGTTTCGACGTATGAATTTTCACAACAATATTTCTCCTGTTCTAAAAGAACCTGATCATTTCTATCCAAAGGTGTCTCTATAAGAAAAAAAAAGAGAAAGAAAAAAAAATCAACTCGACGAATCGTTTCCGTGAGAGTGGCTCTCTGTAAAAGGGATGGAACCATGAAGAATCATTTCTGCGTGGAACGTTTCTCTATGAAAGCAAAGGCTCTTCATGTTGGATCGTTTCTACGAAAGAACGTTTCTTTATAAAAAAAGAAAATAAAAAAAAAATGTTAGACCCACGCAAGATCGCTCTTCTGACGCTACTTTTTTTTTTCGTACAAAAGATAAATCCGTGTAGGAAACTACATGGAAAAAAATATATAAACTGGGTTCTCAAGTGAATAAAAATCTGGAATAAAAATTCTATGAAAAAGCACCCTTAAGAATGTACTTCGTGTTTGTTTAATTATCTATTATTTTTCATTTAATATTTTAATTGTTATTTAAACTTTGGATATAATAAATTGACTCTGTTTTTCTTGAAAATTTAATTTTTAAGGTATTGTTACATTTTCAGAAGTTTTGAAAATGAAAAATATTATATTAGACTGATAATAGAAGAAATTAGGAATTTTGCAATATTATATCGAAGGAAAATAGATTTAACGTCGACCGAATTATGTGGCAAAGAATTTTATTTAAAAAGAAAAAAGATAAGCCTAATATTTTCAGAATCATAAAATAAAAAATTGAAGTAACACTTTATATTTAACTATCCATAAATGATAGAAATTGTAATTAAAAATGAATATAAAATTCGATAGCATTTAAAATATTAGTCAGATTGCTGTACAATTGATTTTGATAAAATATTGAAAATACAACGTGGGATATATTTATTATTTTTCCTGTCGAATAGTTTTTATTGAAAAACATCGGACAGAATCGAATTGAATATTCAGATTGATTAGAATGGAGAAAGTTCGCTGGGAGCATCGAAAAATTCATACGTACTGCTCCGACAAGTATGTAATATTCAAGGTGGATATTCAATATTTATACAACAGTATGGTTTATGGAAATTGGAGAACGCGTTCCATGAAAGTTTCTCTTGGAACCGAACCGATTTCGGCTAGAAATATATCGCACGGAATATACAATTTTGATGAATAAAAAACTACCAATGCCGATAGCAGAAACGAAATTTTATTTTATTCCAAACTTTCATTTCTATCGCCGAAACATTTGAATTTAATAAATGATTAAATAGTGGACAGTTTGACATTTTTTTAAAATTTCAGCCAGTAAAATAAAATTAATAATTAAGAATTGTAGATTCTTTGTATTTTAACAGATATAAATTGTCAAGGAATTACAGTGCGTTCATTTAATTTCAAAATAATTGGGAATTTAGAAATTTAGAAATTAGGGAACTTGGGAATTTCGGAATTTCGGAATTTGGAAACTGAATTACTGTATTTTTAGAAATTTAGAAATTTGGGAATCTGGAAACTTTGAATTAATATATTTTTAGAAATTTAGAAATTTGGGAATCTGGAAACTTTGAATTACTATATTTTTAGAAATTTAGAAGTTTAGAAATTCGAGAATTTGGAAACTGTGAATTACTGTATTCTTAGATATTTAGAAATTTGGGAATTTGGAAATTTTGAAACTTTGAATTACTATATTTTTAGAAATTTAGAAATTTGGGAATTTGGAAATTTGGAAATTTTGAATTTGTATATTCTTAGAAATTTAGAAATTTGGGAGCTTGAGAATTTGGAAACTTTGAATTACTATATTTTTAGAAATTTAGAAATTTGGGAGCTTGAGAATTTGGAAACTTTGAATTACTATATTTTTAGCAATTTAGAAATTTAGAAATTCGAGAACTTGAAAATTTTCAATGAGTATATTTTTAGAAATTTTGAAATGTTGAAACATTGAATTACTATATTTTTTGAAATTTAGAAATCTGGGAATATGGGAATAGGGGAATATGGGACCTTAGGTATAATACCTGTATTTTATATTAGATATAATAAAAATATGCAGCATTTTACATTTTTATTCAAATGAAATTTCTTCCATGTGTTCTATCAATATTAGATATTAAATTACTTAAAAACTTATGTTACCATTTTTCAACTTATATTAACACTTTGACTGCCACGTTTGTTGGTAAATTTTTAACAAATTTCATATTCTATCTCTGGTTTACGAAAATTCAAGGATCAATAATTAGAAGCAATGAAAATGTTAAAGAGATCATATTATGCCCATATTATGGGATAATATTGTATATGGTTACTATTTCATGGAATACGAATGTTTCGATAATAGTTTGTATAGGATAATATTCACGGTTTTATAATCCGAGTTTCGGTTAAGTAGCTCAAAGTAAATTTCAATGACTACGTAGCCCGATTCACGTAGCCAGTTCATAATTATTTGAAAGTCAAATTTCATCGAACGAGTTGAATACTTCCGAGAGTTGTCTTAAAATTCAAGGACTAACCTTCGAATTTCTGCACGAATCATCGTTTAAAAATATTCTAATTGTTTGTTTGAGACGAGGACGATAAATATCCTTCGTTGAATGAAGCAATTTTTATGCGATATTTTTGCCGAGTAATTAATTTGATTTTAATAATGAATTTCTACACATATGTTTATAATGTTATGGTATTCCTAAACTGGATTTCGAAAAGTATATTTTCGGATTCCTGAATTTCTAAAAATAGATGATTTCGAAATTTTAAAGTTTTTAAAAATATATTTTTCACAGGTTATAAATTTCCAAATTCCCAAGTTCATAAAAATATTATAATATTCCATGGGTTTCTAATTTCCAAATTCATAGAGATATAATATTTCGATGTTCCTAAGTCTCCAAAAATATATTTGAGAGGTTTCAAATTTCCGAATTGTCGGATTTTTTAAAAACATAATATTCTCAAATTCCCAAATTTCTACAAACACACTAATTCGAAGCTTCCAAGTTCCCAAATTTCTAATTTCCCAAATTCTCAAATTTCTAAAATTCCCAAATTTACAAATTTCTAAAAATATAGTAATTCAAAGTTTTCAAATTCCGAAATCCCGAAATTCCCAAATTTACAAATTTCTGAAAATATATAGTAACTCAGTTTTCAAATTCCCAAATTCCCAAATTCCTAAGTTCTCAAATTCCCGAATTCCTAAATTTCTAAATTTCTAAAAATATAGTAATACACAGTTTGCAAATTCTCAAATTTCTAAATTTCTAAAAATATAGTAATTCAAAATTCCCAATTCCCAGATTTCTAAATTCCCAAATTTTCAAACTTCTAAAAATATAGTAATTCAAAGTTTTCGAATTCCGAAATCCCAACATTCCCAAATTCCCAAATTTCTAAATTTCTAAATTTCTCAATTCCAAAATTTCTAAAAATACAGTAATTTAAAGTTTCCAAAAATATCCAAATTTCTAAAAATATAATATACCTAAGGTCCAATAGTTTGAAATGTCCGGTATTTTTCTGTTTTACTTCCATAACCGTGATAGAAACTGAAATACCACAATACCGGTATAACATTATACCGATATATTTTCCTATATTTATCGGTAATTGTTTCGATTTTCCCATTTTAATACATTGCTTAATTTCCGCTAGTTATTCGAAACAAGAGCGATCTTGATTGTCGCCTCTGTTGAGGAAGGATCTGTCCAGCCGTCCAACGAAGAATGATTCACGCTCGATCGGCTCAAAAAAGCGAACAACAAACAATAAAAGCCAACAGCAGAAGATTGCAAAACAACGGCGTTACATAACACCACGTTTTAACCTTAGAATCACCTTTTGTATCGTCATGGCTCAATAATTATTTTCTAATTTGCCACCGTGCCAATCGAATTCTCTTTATCCGATATAAAAGACGATCGTCTAAACTCGTGGCCAATATTATCTTCCACCAACGTGAAATATCGAAAAATAGATGAATTTTCCGTTACTCCCAGCGTCCCGAACCGAAGATCCTGTTCTTCAGTTATTCCGTGTAACCTTTTCCATTTTACGCAAGCCGATATTTCAATATGAATACAATCGAGACTTGTAACGTTGGATGCTTTCGCCCGAAGCGAACCGAAAATTGCGAAAAAAACTCATCGGTAATTAACCATTTTGGTTAATGAACAAAATTCAGACATAAAATTTGGGTTATTGCATCGCTTGTTGGAGGTTCATTAGTGGGTTGTACGATGTTACCGGTAGTAGGCTGCAAAATTTATTAGCAATTTAGGAATTTGAGAATATTTTGTATTTTTAGAAATTTGGAAATTTGCAAACATTGAATTGTTATATTTTTAGAAATTTAAAAATTTGGAAATTTAGAAATTTGAAAACGTCGAATTACTATATTCTTAGAAAGCTGGGAATTTGGAAACTTTGAATTACTATTAGCAACTTAGAAATTTTGGGAATTTGGGAATTCAGAAATTTAGAAATTTGGGAATTTGGGAATTTGGAAACATTCAATTGCTATATTTTTGGAAATTTAGAAATGTTGATAGGTTGTAACTCGCGCGATGATGTGACGTAGGTTTTATACTTTGCCGTTTAAGGCCCCGCCGCGTGGTGGCGTTCGTTGCATTCTGCCTTCTCGTCGCGTAAAAATGTGCGTCTGCCGCGTGCGTTATAAAACGAACTTTTCATTTTATTATTTTCGTTACTAATATTAAGTGTATTGTTTCTTATGTCCTATAATAAATATACGTATATATATGTGTGACTTTTGCTAGTGTAATTTTCTTTCCTAATACCTCGCTGCGCCAACAAGAAATTTGGGAATTTGGGAATCTCAAAATTTAGAAATTTGGGAATTTGCAAACTGTGAATTACTATATTTTTAGAAATTTAGAAATTTGGAAATTTGGGAATCTGGGAATTCCAAAATATAGAAATTTGGGAATTTGGGAATTGAAATACTATATTTTTAGCAACTTAGGAATTTTGGGAATTTGGGTATTCAGAAATTTGGGTATTTGGGAATTTCAAAATATAGAAATTTGGGAATTGAAATACTATATTTTTAGCAACTTAGAAATTTTGGGAAGTTGGGAATTCAGACATTTAGAAATTTGGTAATTTGAGAATTTGGAAACATTGAATTACTATATTTTTAGAAATTTAAAAATTTGGGAATTCGGGAATTTGAAAATTTAGAAATTTGGGAATTTGGAAACTGAATTACTACATTTTCAGAAATTTAGAAATTTGCAAATTTGCAAATTTGGAAGTATAGCACCTTAAGTATAATACTTGCATTTCACATTTCCGTGCAAGTGCCTATAGTTAAAACTGACTAAATACAAAGCAATAATCATACAACTAAAATATACCTAATAACGAACCTCTTTATTTAAAACACTTTTGTCAAAACGAATTACTCGAATATCATATTTAACCATTTGTCGAAGTAATAAATTTCATTCTCAAGCGAAAAGTCAACATTAAATTCACGTTTCTCATCACAAAAGCGTATTTCACAATCTTTTAATTTTACTCTATGTGTTGAAAATGAACAACCACAGCATACAATAAATTATTTAATCACTAATCGAGAGTGTTGTTAACCGACAGAACATAATACGAGTACAAATGATACAATTTTCTGTAGAAAGGAAGAATCTAGTCTCCGATAATAGAGTAAGAAGCAACTTACATAAGTAGTTACACTTAAACGAACGTGACGCAGAATATGTTCGAGGGTTAGAGAAACGAAGGTGGCAAGACACGCGAAATGAACAACAGAATCACCGAACTAACTCATTATATTATGAGAGCTAGTAATTTCCACGCGAACGAAGAAACAACTTAGCGAAGACATTTACCGTCACGAATCCTGTTTCTCGACGCGAACGGAATCGCAACTTTCTTGCCACGCCTAATGTCAAGATCGCCGTCGCGTCGTGTCTTCAATAACCATTTACACTATCCTTTTCTAACGCTTTACACCTCGCCTCACCTCTTCAGGTATCTATTTTTTCTTTCTTCTTCTTCTCAATAGATACGAAGGATTCATTTATATGCTGGAAAATGCTTCTGCGTGTTTGCTTATTTATTCTTTAACTGTTTGGGGGATGGTAATATTTCTTGAGGATTTTTGAGGTTAGGAATATTATGTTTTAAGACATCTGGGAATTTGGGTGTTGAGAACATTTGAAATGTAGTTTCGGGAGTTTATAAATTTCGAAATATTAGGTTTTTTGGTAATAGTAAGAATGCGGGAATTTTGGAATTTGGGAATATTTATATTTTGTAGAAATTTGGGTGTTTAGGGAGTTTTTGAATTTAGGACCTTAGGAATATTTTGTATTTCGAGAAATTTGGAAATTTGGAAACTATGAAGTGTTTTTAGAAATTTAGAAATTCGGGAATTCGGGACCTTAGGAATATTACAGTTTTAGGAATTTAGGATTTAGGGATTTTGGAAGTTAGGAATATTTTATACTTTTAGAAATTTAGAAATTTGGGAATTCGGGACCTTAGGAATATTTTGTACTTTTAGAAATTTGAAAATTTAGAAACTATATGAACTACATTTTTAGGAATTTGGGATTTTGGAATTTGGAACCTTAGGAATATTGTATGCTTTTAGAAATTTAGAAATTTGGGAATTTTTGGGACTTTAGGAATTTGGGATTTTGGAATTTAGGACCATAGGAATGTTGTATGTATTTTTAAAGATTTGGAAATTTGCAAACTATGAATTACTATATTTTTAGGAAATTTGGGAATTCGGAAATTTGGAAATTAGGAAATATTAGAAATTTGGGAATTTGAAAATATGGGATATTAGGAATATTATATATTAGAAATTTGGAAACTGAATTATTACATTTTCAGAGATGTAGAAATTTAGGAATTTATGATCTCAGAAACATTATATTTTTGGAAATTTAGCATTTTGGAAACTTAAAATTATCATATTTTTAGAAGTATAGAATTGTAGAAACATTACATTTTCCGAAATTTGCCAACTTGAAAACTTCGAAACTCAATATTTTCGGAAACATTATACAACAGAAATAACAAAATTAGATATACTACAATTCGTAATCATTCATTACTATCAATTTATAAAATAATACTAATTATTCTCCAATTTGATCTTCTCCCACTTAAATGTATAAAATATGCATCTATAAAAGACTTTACCAATTACGTCGATCGTTTGTAATCAACGACAATTGTTTAGAACGAATTCATTGGAACATCGAATAGTTTCTTTTGAAACTACCATATTATAAGCTTTTGACGTGGTAATTATTGGGAATCGAGATTGAAGATTATTCAACCGATACCATAATTAAAATGACATCAGACGGTGATTAATATTGAGAAAAGAAATTAGATTTCAGGTAGTAACATTATCTGCTGTTGGCGACACACCATTGATCGACCTTTCACGACTGATTCAGATAAGCTTTTATCGCGGCTCGTTATCGCAATTCGGTCCAATCGATACCGTTAAATCTGATGCATTTTAACCGTTTAATTATGCGCCAAATGAATCTGATAAGAAACGATCTTATAATGTAATACGGTTCCATTATCCTACCACTTTTGCTCCTCACAATTATTCTACTTCTACATGTTTTTCTTAATATTTCCATCATTGTTGATGTCTTTGGACGTTTAATTTTTGAAATTAAAAAACGATATAAGCAAGTAGAAAATACTGAAACGATTAACCCGTCTTCTTTTTCCTTTTTCTAATTATTCCGTTACGCAAAATTCGGAAAATTTCTTAGAAAAAACAACAATTTTATTCTGTAAGTTTGAAATCTTCATCAAACTCTCCGATAATCAAATAATCGGCAAAAAAGAAAATTGCCCTTTTTTTTCAAATTGTGTGATTAATATAAAACTTGAATTGAATTTGAGCCACAGAATTATTAGTCGCAGTAAATAAATTCAGTAGACTTTCGTATAACGCGGTAAAGATATCGCTGCCACTGTTTTCGTACAACGCGTATATATGTCACTTGTTTTTATTCGCGTTATACGAAGAAAATTATCGTACAGCGCGATTTTTTGATAACGCGTAACGTATTAACCGCGTTATACGAGAGTCTACTTTAATATCGGTAACTCGGAAAGGTTTCAAGTTGAATTGGAACGCATCGAGTTCAATTAAATAGAAGAGATTCGACTTGATACTTAGCAAAAACGTCGACAAATATTTTTTCGAATAACTATTATATCTAAATTTATGAAAATATAGTAATTCATAGTTTTCAAATTCTCAAAATTTTAAATTTCTAAAAATATAGTAACTCACAGTTTCCAAATTTCCAAATTTCTAAAAATATAGTAATTCACAGTTTCCAAATTCCCAAATTTCTATATTTCTAAGAATATAGTAATTCAAAGTTTCCAAATTCCCAGATCCCCAAACTCCTAAATTCCCATGTTCCCAAATTTCTAAATTTCTACAAATATAGTAATTCCTAGTTTCCAAATTCCCAAATTTCTAAATTTTGAAATTCCCAAATTCCCAAATTTCCAAATTTCTAAATTTCTACAAATATAGTAATTCCTAGTTTCCAAATTCCCAAATTTCTAAATTTTGAAATTCCCAAATTTCCAAATTTCTAAATTTCTACAAATATAGTAATTCACAGTTTCCAAATTCCCGAATTTCTAAATTTTCAAATTCCCAAATTCCCAAATTTCTAAATTTTCAAATTCCCAAGTTCCCAAATTTCTAAATTTCTAAAAATATAGTAATTCACAGTTTTCAAATTCCCAAATTCCCAAATTTCTAAATTTTCAAATTCCCAAATTCCCAAATTTCTAAATTTTCAAATTCCCAAGTTCCCAAATTTCTAAATTTCTAAAAATATAGTAATTCACAGTTATCAAATTCCCAAATTTCTAAATTTTGAAATTCCCAAATTCCCAAATTTCCAAATTTCTAAATTTCTACAAATATAGTAATTCACAGTTTCCAAATTTCTAAATTTCTACAAATATAGTAATTCACAGTTTCCAAATTTCCAAATTTCTAAATTTTGAAATTCACAAATTTCTAAATTTTGAAATTCCCAAGTTCTCAAATTTCTAAAAATATAGTAATTCACAGTTATCAAATTCCCAAATTTCTAAATTTTCAAATTCCCAAATTCCCAAATTTATATATGTCACTTGTTTTTATTCGCGTTATACGAAGAAAATTATCGTACATTATAACGCGAATTCCTACAACGCGTACGTAACGTCGCAAGGGTTTCAAGTTGAATTGGAAGTCGCATCGAGTTCAATTAAATAGAAAAGATTCGACTTGATACTTAGCAAAAACGTCGACAAATATTTTTCCGAATAACTATTATACTTAAATATTTTTCGAAAACGTACCAGAATTAGCGTGGCCGTGTCCAGTGTTGGTGTTGGTTGCCGAATGAACCGCATTGGTCGCCGCGTTAGCGACGTGCTTCAACGCGCTTATCACCATCATATCTATTGTCGCACTTTTATCACAACTACCCTGTGCAGGACATTCACCGATTCAACAAAAATCTACCCTCACTGACAAGAAAACGTTACACTGTTATTCAACGAAAAAATTCTAACTCGAACAATCAAGCTGTATCAGTTCGTAACCTCTTCAAAGGCTTACACATGCAGTCACGAGGTCGAAAAAATTTATTCTTTCAAAGAAGGGTATTTTGGATGCTGGAGCTGCTGTTGAGAATCCTCATTGACTTCATGCAAGTTCTTACTTTGATTGACAGCCAAAACTTTAATCACGTTTTTCTCGTTCATGCGTAAAATAAGTCAGAAACTGGAGGAAAAGAAATGGAGGTCATTTTCGAAATCAGCATACCAAATAACATAAACTACTGTGTAATTTACTGTGTAATTTATCACAATAAATCATAGTTTCATTTTCAAATAAAAATCGTTGGAATCTGCACATTATCTTCAACCAATCAAAATGCTTTATAATTTTCGCAAAAATCATGTTGAAACTTCAAAAAAATGCGTAAAAAATAGTTAAATATTGAAAAATGAAAATTATCTGTGTAAGAGGAGATTCTAAGCTTTGTACATCTCAAAGACACGAATGTTTATCGAGTAAGCAGATTTAAAAATAGATGAAGCAAAATCGTACGTTTCATACGTTACGACCTAATATAATCAATAAAACGTGGATAAGAAGATTTGATATAAATCGAGTTTTCAAGCCGTAAATTTTTCATACAATCAAAAGTGTTCCCCCTGACTTCGAAAAGATTAAGAACCACTGCCTTAACCCTTTGCACTCTAGAGGCGCCTTTCGGGCAACCGTATTTCATTTATCGAAGTATTCTAATGTGTGAAATTTAAATTTCATTCGTATCAGAATACAGAAAATTATTAAGGAAGGTCGTGCAAAGTTTGCAACACTTTTCTTTCGATATACTGCATTTGGTTTTTGGAAACTTAGATAGAAATCTAGATTATGTACAGAAATGCTTCGAGTGTAAAGGGTTAACAGGTTGAATGCTACTGGGGTGACCGGCACTCCCAATTTTTCATTCAATCAAATAATTAACGAAAGAAATAATGAACTGAACTATGGATAACGTTGATATTACGGCAGTAGTATCATGTAGAAATTTGAGAAAATTGATTTTGAGTTTTTTGGATTTTATTACACTGCAAACCTTTATAAATACGCCTGTCAAAACCGTACAGCGATATTCATAAAATTAGCTGAGTTATAAAAATTATATAAGTAGTACGGTCGGGAACATAAACCTCAAAAGAAGCTAGGATTGTTAGAAGAGAAGCATTGTCTGACCAAAATCAATTACCTAATAAGAATTCTTACAAACAGTATGAAAACTATGTTTTTCAAATCGGCAACCACGATATCTCAATAACCAATTGGCCGATTGAGCTCAGACTTGATATACATCTTCATTAGACTGTTTTTTAATGCTGGTAGCAGAATTGAGTTAAAATTATCGTTTTTTTGTTTCCTTTTAACCTTTAGAAGGGGTAAAAGCACAGGAAAAATCGGTAATTAAAGTTTAGCATGGCGCCATTTCGTAAAAAAGTTATTTTCCTGACCGAATCTGGTATCAACCATTACAACACTCATACGAATTAAGATTATGTTTAGTTTCTTCAAATCAGATCCATACAACGTCCACAACACTGGTTGCCAATTGGAGGGTTTTTCCGCGCACCATTGTACTCAAATATAAAAAAGTAGTTTTTTTTTTTACAATACGTGTAAAAAATTTCAGAAAGAAAACTCGAACAGTTTTAAATTTATTCTATCCTAAATATCACCTTTAAAGTCGCACTCCACATGACAATACCGCCTTAAGCTACTATACCGTTGGCTGTCGAAATTGAAAGTATAAATTTGAAAATTGACTGCGTTTATAACGCGTTGACTCCGGCACAGTGAAAACGGTATCCTAATTATTTGGAATGCAATCAACTAACTTTCAAATTTAACCCTTTGCGTTCGAAGCATTTTTGAACGTAATCGGGTCTAATCTAATTTTCCAGCTATGTTTCCAGAAACCAAACGCATTATGTCGGAAGAAAAGTGTTAGAAATATTTGAGAATCTGTTTATTTTTATTCCCTTGCTTCAATTTTCTATATTTTGATACGAATGAAAGTGAAATTTCGCATTTTAGAATATTCCGATAAATAAAATATGGCGCTTTAGAGGCATCGCTCGAGTGCAAATGTGTTTTAAAATGTGAAATATCAGATTTATTTATATTAGAATATAGAAAATTAACGAAAGGAATAAAAGTAAATAGATTAATAATCATTTGAGACTCTTTCCTTTGAAAATAGTGAAAAAGTATCGAAAAACGCTCCGAGTGCAAAGAATCGAAGCAATAATTGACACCAGAATTCCAACGATTTCGAACAAAAGTTTTCCAAAAAGGTCACAGATTTACAATAATTATTATCGATCCAACGAAAACGCAAGTTCGAAGAACGAAGCTGTAGTCTCGTAGAAATTCGAATCACAAACTTACGAGCGACGATTCGATCAAAATACACCCGGACGAAAGGGTTAATCGATCGAGCGAATCTTTAAATAAAATACCCGAAGACCTACATTTTTCACGATCACAAAATAAAATAAAAAGAAAGCACCCGTTGTTATCCTTGTATCTCAACGTTATCACTGAGTTCACGAAAATATAACGCACGTTCCTGTATCGTCCGAATCCTGTTCAAGAAACAATGAAATTTCACGTATAATAATATATAAAAAAAAAAAAGAAAAGAAAAGGAAAGAATAATTGTTCGAAAGGAAACGTACAGCCGTTCGTAGCTGTTGTTTAACCGCGACTAAAGGAGTTTCAGGTAACGGAGGAGGACGCGAAAGGCAGAGGTGTGCCCCCTTCTTCTTGTTCGTCGGCCTTCCTCGAAGAGTTTCACCTTCACGGAAGTGTTGGCTGTCGACGAACCAGAGAGAGTCGGCTCCGTGTAGGTGTCGGACGTTATGGATTCACTCTACTTCTTCTTCAGAGGGGGATGACCTGACCGATGTTACGCATATGGCTTCCCCCGTAATCCGATAATTAAAACCATTTTGCACTGACAACGGTTTCTGGATATTATTAATTTTCAATTCTTTTTCTCGTGAAATTTGTGAAAATTCGAAAGCACTATTTTCGAAGAATGGGGTTATATTATTATTCTTTCGTTAATTTTAATATACAGGGTGGCCAAAATTCCTTTGAATGAGCCTTTTCTTGAAAACTAATTCAAATCGCGTAGATACATTAAAGGTCAGTGAATTCGTTTCGAAAAACACTATCAAATAGTCTGAAAAAAATATATATGGTTCCAGTTAAAAAACGAAACTTGACCATCATATCTCGTAAAATAATAATGTAAAAAAATATTCGTTTCTACCAAAACATGCCTCCCATTTTACCACGCAATTTCCATATTAAAAATTTTTTCATACGACCAATATAGTTTTGCAATAACGGCTCTGTAACACTTGGCGTGGGACACCCTGTATTATGATATAGCTGTGTAAATGAATGCCTGTTCCAAGTGTTTATATATACAGTGTGTTAAAAAAAAAAAACCATTCAGTATATATATGGTACGAGGGTCGTTCAATAAGTCCTTAGAAAATACAAGAGCTGGTGGTCGTAGCATAAAAAATAGTTTGTTTTCAGTAAGCATCATGATTCGTTAGAAAAAGAAAATCTACCTAAAATAATTTTCATAAGGACTTATTGAACCACCCTCGACAAGGGAGACTTCGATACCGGGTGGAAGACATTCCTCGAATAATTTTAAAGTTCAACTAGCGTTTTGAAATCGTTTTCGGTTTGCAACAAATTTTTGCTTTGGTATATTCTTAATTTCAAATGGAATGTATGCTTTTGAACGAAAGGTAGCTTCTTTCGTTTGATAAACTTACGAGTAAAAAAGCCTTTAGTAAACGTACACTACCGGCCAAAAGTTTGGGTACATCTATTATATTTTCATTCCACAATTGTACAAAATCCTTTTTAGTTAGTGATTTTATTTTCAATATTTATTTGGAATAAATTTGATATACCGTTTTACTTTCTTGGTTGATTAAACTTTCAAGTATTTGAAAACATTCCTTGTAATTGACTAATTAATAATAATTTATAATTCTTATCAAAGTTTATACGTTACCTAGATATGTGTGACATGATACATTCTTTAGCTGCAGAGGCATAGTTTTGTATATTAGAAATGAGTTTATGAAACGTTACGAACCAAGCTGTTTTCCCCGTGCATATTTCTATAGTAAGAGTAAAATATTGAAGAATATTTTTTTTTATTAGTACATGTACCCAAACTTTTGGCCGGTAGTGTACATATCTCATCCCCCCCCCCCCCCCCCCCCTCTGTAAACGTTAATCGTATCAAACGCGTGTTTAATCTCTTTACAGTTATTCTATGAAAGAATTTGTTAATAATAACATTTTTCTCATTTTTCCATACAACGTAAGTAGATCAAGGTATTTTTCATGTACCGTTATTTAACTCTTCAGCATCCATATTATAAATTTAATTTTCAAATTTTCACAGATTTAATATTCGATCCTCCTACGGTAATTAAAGATCGCCGACGAAATAATATATGAAATATTTTCGGTACATCAAAAGGAAACGGGAATGATCGACAAATTAATTAATAGGAAAATTTCATTCAGACCCTCGAGTATCGTTATTACGTATTAGACGTGCGGTAGCCGAAAACACCGTGAACAGACTTTAAACGGGGTTAATTGGTTCCCGTGCAATTACACGAATATATCTCCTTTTTCGACACGGTTAGATTAAAAATTTCGACGAAAAATCGTGAACGGTTGCTTCGACGACGCTGGAATTTCGTGTTAATTAAGTGTCACCTTTAACGCACAAGGAAAGCAGACTAACCGTTTGATTCGTGTTACCCGTACGAACAGTATCATTAGTTTCGATACGTGGAACCTTTCTTTGTCAATTAATCGTTTGTTAACAGTTATTTATTTGAAATTTTCAATGCAAATGATATTTTAGTGATTTTAAAGAATTTTGAAAAATTATTCTTATATTTTGGTTATTGATTTCAGGTACATTTGATGAGAGGTAACTTTTCTTATGGATTTTCTCCCGCTGAATTCGAAAATCAAGGTTAAAATTTTTTTTATGAAACAGTTTCAATTTTTTTTACCTCTTTTCACTTTAAAAACCACATCTGGAGCTAGATGTGTCCGATTTGGTCGTTTTTGGTACCAAATGAAAGACATTGAAATGACGAACAAACGTGTACGATGGGATCTTTGATTGGTTAAGCGGTTCAAAAGATATTGATGAAAATAGTCCAGATTTTTGGAAAAATTAAATTTTTAACATGTTGGCTGCCACGGGGGTCACCGTTGACCGGCACCCGAAATCTTTTAAAATCAAATAATTACCAAAAGAAATGATTAAATAAACCACGGATAGCGTTAACATTAAGCTAATAATGCTAGCTATCGAATTGAAAAGTGAAATTTGGAAATTAGTTGATTGTATTGTTAATAATTAGGATTTCAACGTGTCTGACTACACACGTCCGTTTTCACTGTGGCAGTCAACGCGTTAAGCTTATTCTGTGGCCACGGAAAAATAGAAACCGATAAAAATCTGGAATCGATAGCTAGCATTATCAGCTTAATATTAACGCTATCTACAGTTTATTTCGTCGCTTCTTTTCTTAATTATTTGATTGTAAAAATTTCGGTCGCCGATCATCGTGGCAGTCAACGTATTAAAATAAAATTGTCAAGACGAATAATTTAGTAGCGAAAGATGGTTAGACATATAAAGTGTAGCGGGTTAATCGATTAGAAAATGTACCTGATCGTCGATTGGTCAATGAGGTGACATTCTAGCTTCCAAAGGTCACATAAAAAAAAAACATCAGAAAGTGATACACAAAAGCACTCTTATTTACACTATCATCTTGATACTCAGTTTTTATAAAGTTCAATTCATAAATAACTTGCATCATTTTCACAAATTCGATTCAATAATACGAGGATCGCGAACAAATTATATTATAAATTATTGGTAACTAAATTTGTGATTTTTCAAATTTATTAGTTAACACACCTTGAGTGCTACGTCTTCTATTTCTTCTAAATTACAAATAATTTTGTTAAATTTTATATTACTTAATTACAAATAATTTCACCTACTCAAAAATTTGCAATGGCAGTCGAAATGACTTGTTTCAACTTTCTTATTTTAAATGACAAAATCCGTTAAAACACTTACGACGAAATATACGTTGGTTTATTATCGAGATAAAGAATTATTGTATATTTATTCTGTTTTCTATTTTAGGCTAAATTTAAAAGTAAGGGTGCATCAAACGTTGGTAGTTCTACTGTTAAATATCATAGATATAATACACTATATTTTACCGGTGATCGGCACCCGAAATTATTTACAATCAAATAATTAACTAAACAAACGATGAAATAGCGTTAATATTTATAGCGTTAATATAATTATATAAATATTAATTTATAGCGTTAATATAATTAACGCTATTTCATCGTTTGTTTAGTTAATTATTTGATTGTAAATAATTTCGGGTGCCAGTCACTGGTGAAATATAGCGTATTACTTCTATGATATTTAACAGTAGAACTACCGACGTTTGGTGCACCCTTACTTTTACATTTAACCTAAAATAGAAAACAGAATAAATATACAATAATTCTTTATCTTGATAAAAATCAACGTATATTTCGTCGTAAGTGTTTTAACGGATTTTGTCATTTAAAATAAGAAAGTTGAAACAAGTTATTTCGACTGCCATTGCAAATTTTTGAGTAGGTGAAATTATTTGTAATTAAGTAATATAAAATTAAGCTGATAATACTAGCTATCATAATGTGAAAGGTTAAATTCGAAAATTAATTGATCGTATTCTTAATAATTAAAATTTCAGCCTGTCTGACTACATACGTCCGTTTTCACTGTTAAAGACAGCATAATAAATTCATACAAATTCCTACGATTTCAATATACCTCCCAAAGTATTCAAATTAATCAAATAACAATTTTTAACCGAACCTAATCCCATAGACAGAATTTAATGCAATCTCGACCGATCGATTTAACGAAGAAACCGAATGACGCAAGTCTGATTTAACTTTCTCGGACAAAGGATTACAGTTAAAAAACACAGTGGTCGAGGTTTGTCGATCGTCGACACGGGATAATCCGTCTGTTGGATGGCGAGGAGAATCGTGTTTGTCCCGATAATGTCACTCGATATTCCTCGTGGAAACTCAAGACACGAACGGAACAAGCAAAACGTATAATATCACCACGGGATCTTTCGCTGGAACTAATGTACCGCTGGTAC
Source organism: Stelis phaeoptera (assembly GCA_943735885.1). Classification (NCBI taxonomy): domain Eukaryota; kingdom Metazoa; phylum Arthropoda; class Insecta; order Hymenoptera; family Megachilidae; genus Stelis; species Stelis phaeoptera. The sequence goes on from OX030930.1 coordinate 21,450,055, forward strand.
CGGGTTCCATCGTGTGCGGTTGGTGAACGGTACGAAACGAGTCGAGTTTCATTTGCACAGGTAAACCGACGGGCTCCTGTCGGCCGACAGGTGAATAAATCGACAAACAAGAAAACTATCCAACCGACCACTTATCGCTCATTTCATATTCTTTTTTCTTCCTTTCCTTTTTTTTTTTTGTCTTTTGATTAAGGGAGTTAGCATGAAATTCGATTTTCTTGAGAAACTCTTGATAAAAAAATACAAAATATTATACTTATTATTCCTGATTCTGAAAATTATATTTACCGTACTAATTATACCTTAGTTTATGAATTACAGTTACGGTACTTATTGTTCTTATTATACGAATTATGTTTCTTTCGTTTTTTTTTCTTTTTTTTTTTTTTTTGCTTATACTTATTCTGAGGTTATTGGAAATAGGTATGGGTTTTTAGTTTCATTAGTTTCAGAATAAATTTACAATAAGAAATACAAGACAACTGACAAGTGAGTCTTTATTTCAAAGTAAAAGCGAACGACGTCTGTACGGTTCAAGATTCACTATTGAAGTGAAGATGAAAATGAAAAGAAAGCTAGGGCGGAAAAACCCCTATTGGGCCCTTTTAAAGAAACTTAGAGAAGTGTCCATGTGCTGTTTATTATTCAGCCCTTTCCGGTGGGACGAACTGCAAACTTTCGTTAAGCTATTTAAAGAATATTCCAGCTAGATATTCCAACAGAGGTTAACATTATTTATACTTATTATACTTATTCTTAGAATTATACAATACTTTCTATACTTATTCGATCGACGAGTGTAAGGAAGTCAGGATAGGCCGTACTGAAACAGGGCGTAAAATTAAATAACACGGTTTTCCGATTAACTGCTGACACGTCCACGGTCAAGACAAGAGTGTCCCCTTTTGGCAAAATACTGGTCGCGAAGACGCCAACGTCACCATGGCCCTTAGCAACGACTTTTATGGCCCTTTGGGCCTCAACGAACTTTCCCTTGCAAGAGGGAAAGCGCTCTGACAAAACGCACGTGGCCCGTCTCGACCGTTGCGTTTATACTAACTCCAAATTATCTAACACGAGCTACCTCAGAATTACATCTGTATACAAAGGATAAAAGATCGACCCAATGTCTGTGGATTTTTATATGCACCAAACAAAATAGCGACAACAATGATTCTGAAAATAATAATAATAATAACAAAATTTATATTGGGGTTTTAATAAATGATATAGAACTCCAAGGTCAGCTTGAATTTGATAAAACAAAATATGAAGATTTTATAGATTTCGAGTAGGAAAATGTTTTTAACGTTTATTTTGCCATGCACGATGTCACTCGTATAGGAAGAGCGAGAAGAGGGTTGAATAGAAGTTTCAGCGTTCTTGCAAAATGGTCGGCGACACTCTTTCGCGTGCATCGTTCGCAAACTCAGCACTTCGCCAGCAGCACCTATCTCTGCCACTCTCATCAACGTCCAATTAAGCGTACCAAGAGATTACCACGGTTACCTAACTTCGAACATCGGAACCATCACGATCAACTGTCGTCTTCCGTTCCTGACCAAGAAAACTTTCCTCTTACCTTTCCGGTAGAACGAAGAAAGTACGTCCGTACTTGTCCTGGAATGTTTTCACGAATAGATACCAAACCCTTCTTATTTTCGAATATTCTTTTCAGACAGAAACGGAGCGGACGAATGTATCTATTCCTGTTTTCATTCTCACTTGTTTATAGATTTATTTGAAAAGAAGATATGAAGATTTTATTGAAAGATATGATTATGAAGAAATTTATTGTATATGAATTTATTTGTACCAAATTTGTTTATACAAGTTTAATGTATGTATTTGAAAGTGTGATATTTATAATTGGTAATCAAAAATTGTAATTCCAAGATTCGATACGTAGCAGTAAATAATATTTTAAGATAAACATAGGTACTTCACTATTTCTGGAAGACACACAAGATTTAGTGCAGAGGGTTGCAACTCGATTTCAAAAATAATACTTTAATACTTTAGTAGTACAATATTGTAATTCCAAGATTCGATATTATAATATTTATAATTATAATTTATAATTATATAATATTGTAAGATAAACATAGGTACTTCACTATTTCTGGAAGACACGCAAAATTTAGTGCAGAGGGTTGCAACTCGATTTCAAAAATAATACTTTAATACTTAAGCAGTTAGCAGTACAAAAATTGTAATTCCAAGATGTGATATTATAATATTTATAATTATAATTTATATTATAATTTATAATTATATAATATTGTAAGATAAACATAGGTACTTCACTATTTCTGGAAGACACGCAAAATTTAGTGTATAGGGTTGCAACTCGATTTCAAAAATAATACTTTAATACTTTAGTAGTACAAAATTGTAATTCCAAGATTCGATAAATAACAGAAAATAATATTTTAAGATAAACATAGGTACTTCACTATTTCTGGAAGACACAAAATTTAGAGTATAGGGTTGCAACTCGATTTCAAAAATAATACTTTAATACTTTAGCAGTACAAAAATTGTAATTCCAAGATTCGATAAATAGTTGCAATCCGATTGTAATTCGATTTCCAAAATTCCCAAATTCTATAAAACTCCCCAATCAACATCAGAATTAAAACAAATTGCAATTCAAAGAAGAGAATTGATTCGATGAAGCAATCAACGACCTAAACCGAGCGTTCAAATGTAGCATTTAATTAAAGCTACGAAATTAAGGAAAGTTTCGTCGGGGATGGATGGACAGCGGTACGGAAACTGAAATAATGCATTGTCAACGTCCAATTAAATTTGCTGACTTGTTTCTTTCGTTGGACGATAAAATTCAACGGGGGTTTGTGCCGTGGTATATGAATCGTTGGAAATAGTCGGCAAAATTTTAGAGGGTGGTTAGAGGGTGGGAAATAGTTGTACGGGCCAGAGTTTCGAATATTTATTCGTATCTCTGTTCAAAGCAAATACACCCAGCCTCGAATGTTACCGGAAACAGGGGGGGGGTTCGATCGAAGCCGAGTCGCAAATTGTACAATGTACGAACTGAAAGTTTGATGCATTGTTCTGTCTCGTTCGAGAAATAACGAAGGAATAATTTAATTAATCGGTGAGGTTCGTTTGAGACTTTGTTCGTTCAACTAAATAATTTGTTCGAGGATCTACGGCGGTTACCTGAAACGATATACAAGTGTGTCCCACAAACTCTGTCCACTTAAATATCTTGGTTATTTGAAACAATACGAGAAAATGTTATTTACAAAAGTTATAGGGTTTAAGAAACTGTATAATGTGATATAAATGATGATTTTATAAATGGAGGCGTAGAGAAGATACAGAGGTCATTTTTGTTTTTTTAAATGGAATGCCTAATCTTTTATGCTCGATTTCGATAGATTAGTATATTCTGAATATAAAAGCATTAAGGTGCATCTGTCCTAAAACTTACCGTTGCTGAGATATCTGACTCTTTTCATTCCACTACAAAGGACGCAACATGCTTCATGAAAAAATTCAGATATCTCAGCAACGGTAAGTTTTAGGACAGATGCACCTTAGTGCTTTTATATTCAGAATATGATAATCTATCGAAATCGAGCATAAAAAATTGGGCATTCTATTTAAAAAAACAAAGGTGACCGCTGTATCTTCTCTACGTCTTCATTTACAAGAACAACATTTATGTAGGAATAAGTATTTTTGCGTTTGGCGCCTTGGTGCAGCGTAACCTGGCGGCAGAGCGTTTTTGTTTCGAGTTTTTAAGTTATGCGTAGCGGCGGATGCGACGCAACGGCAGAGTTAACCGACGCTCGAAATAAGAAAGACGTGTTATCATACCTTAATAAACGATTTCCTACATTTATATTATATTATGCAGGTTCTTAAGCCGTGTAAGTTTTGTAAGTAACATTTTCTCGTATTGTTTGAAGTAACCAAGATATTTCAGTGGACAGAGTTTGTGGGACACACTGTATATGTAGATCGTGATATTTGGGTAATCTAGGATAACACAGGAAGGTTGATCGATAAATTAAGGTATTTTAGGGTTGGATTGGTAAATTAAGAATTTTAACGAAGTTATTGTTAATGTTAGCACCTTCTGTGCCATGTGGCTGGGGTTAGGTTAGCCCTTTCGTTGTGAACGTATACATGCAGAAAATGTATTTTTAAGATTCTAAGATTTTCGAAAATATCTCTAGGTAGTTTTGAAGTTTCTAAAATATAATATTTGGGAATTTATAAGTTTCTGTAATTATACTATATTTCCAAATTTCCAAATTTCCAAATTCCCGAATTCCCTAATTTCTAAATTTCCAAATTTCTAAAAATGAGGAAATCTGAAAATTCGTAAACGTGGAAATTTCGAAAATTTAGAAACTTATACGATATAACCTAAAGTTATAATATATTCAAATTTCTAAATTCCTAAAAATATACTACTCCCACCATTAATTTCTATTTAAAAAATATAATATTTCCAACTAGAGAAATGTTCATGTTTCAGAAATTTTCTGAATAAAACTGACATCGTGAACGATGATTTGTTTAAAAATTAATTACATTTCATTTTGTTAAGTTTATATCTGATGGATTGTTGTGATATCAGGTAACCGGTTCAGTTGCTGATTACACGGTTTCTCAGCTTCATTGGCATAACTGCTTCTATTCGAGTCTCTCGATAGAGGAACCGAGGCCAAGATTCGTGCCGTTCAAGCAATTTTTATTATTAAACGACACGCCATTGTTTGTCACGAGGCATGCCACTTTTGCCCTTCTTCCACCGGCCTCACACCACACCCTTCTATACTCTAGGCAAAGCAGTTTTAAGGCTGGTTACAAAATCCACCCCTTTGCTAGGTAATTGCTGACTGCTAAGATGCTGGTAGGAAAACTCTCGTAGTATGTGCAAAAAGAAAAAAAAAAAAGGAAAAAAAAAGAAAACATTTATACGAATAGTACAGGAATACATGTTGTTTGAACTGAGACACTTTTGAAATGGTATATTTTTTGGGAAATGGAAATTTGGGAATTTGAGAATTTGAGAATACGGGCATTCGAAAATGTGGAAACTCAGAAATATAATTACAGTAACTTAGGAATTCCGAAATATTATATTTTTTGGAATTTGGGAATTCGGAATGTTGGAGTATATTTTTAGGAATTTGGAAATTAGGGAATTAGCGAATTTGGAAGTTGGAAATTAGGGAATTTGGAAATTTGGAAATTTAGAAATTATGGAATTCGGAAATGTGGAAATTTAGAAATACAATTACAGAAACTTAGGAATTCCGAAACATTATATTTTTAGGAATTTGGAAATTAGGGAATTAGGGAATCTGGAAATTTGAAAATTTGAAAATTGGGAAGATTGGAAATGTAGAAATCTGGAAATTTGAAAATTTGGAAATTATGGAGTTTGGAAATTTAGAAACTTGAAAATTTGAAAATTCAGAAATTGGAGAACTGGAAAATTCGTAAATGAGGAAATTCAAAAACATAATTTCAAAAATTCAGGAATTCCGAAATATTTTCAGAAATATGGCGAGTTGAAAATTTGGAAACATATACAATATAATAAATATTAAACTAATAAAATGTTACGCAGCTTAATGAAAACTTATATTTTCCGCCGAGTTATGGTTTTCATTTGTTTAGAAAGGAGATAAAGAGGACGAGGAACCATAGAGTTATGCTACTTTTCAAAACACAGATGGAGAATGCGCGGCGCGTAAATAGAGCGAATAAAAGGGGTCGAGGCTGAAATGGGGCTGAAAATTTGTAAAGACGAGAAAAAGGGTTTTCTTTTTTTCGAGTTAATGAAAGGAAGGCTTGGTAATCTGGAGGAAGCTTGAAAGTTAATTAAGAACTACTCAGGAAAGAACGATTACTTTTTTCTTTCACATCTGATGATCGTACTTTATGAGCTAAGTATGAATAGAGATTTCTTACACTTTTCTTTCATTATTAATTAACTCTACACGGTAATTACTTATTTTTATATTTTAATCTGAAAAACTTATTCCATTTTATCTTATTTTTTATTTCTAGGCATCTTTGTAACTTTTTAATTGTTCAATTTTTCCAGTCATTTTGTTTTCTATTCTATTTTGATTAAAGGATAAAAATATAATTAATTAAAGAAAAACACATAAGAACAGGCGGAACACATTTTACACTGCGCGTGGATGTACAAGCACAGAGAGAAAAAGAAAAGGGTATATTGTGGAACACTGTATACAGGGTGGTCCACGCAACTGTTTCAGGTCATAACTCCGTTATAAATGCATTTACGTAAAAATACCAAAGAAGAAAGATAAATGGTTCGAAGGGCACTACATCCGTAGGCCCTCAGATTTTATTTAAGTGCAACAGTGCATGTGCAATTAACAATTGCATCATTTTTTAAAATGGAAATGCATATTTTTTGTTGCACAGATCGATTCCTCTGTTCATTCTATGTAAAAAATTATTAAGGTACCATGGCAAAAAAATTATTAGTTCTCGAGATATTTAAAAAAAATATCTTTAAAAAAAAATGCTCAAACGTTTCTCCATTACATTGTAAACATTTCTGATAACGGTTTTTTATTGTTTTCATAATTGCGTTTAATACTTTCTGTCCGGGAACGATCCAATTGGATCCCAACGAGATGCAGAGGATCATGTAATTTGATGCCTAGCAGCCTTGAAACGCAAAGTATTCGCTCCTAACTACAAATAATTTAAACGCAGTTAAGAAAACAATAAAAAACCATTATGAGAAATGTTTACAATGTAATGGAGAAACGTTTGAGCATTTTTTTTTTAAGATATTTTTTTTAAATATCTCGAGAACTAATAATTTTTTTGCCATGGTACCTTAATAATTTTTTACGTAGAATGAACAGAGGAATCGATCTGTGCAACAAAAAATATGCATTTCCATTTAAAAAAATGATGCAATTGTTAATTGCACATGCACTGTTGCACTTAAATAAAATCTGAGGGCCTACGGATGTAGTGCCCTTCGAACCATTTATCTTTCTTCTTTGGTATTTTTACGTAAATGCATTTATAACGAAGTTATGACCTGAAACAGTTGCGTGGACCACCCTGTAGATCTCTTTCTCACAGAAAATAATAATTTTATTCTGTAAGTTTGAAACCTCCATCGAACACCCCAAGAATCAAATAATTAGCAAAAAAGAAGTTGCTTTTGTCGCCTATCCACATTTTCAGAAAAAGCTGAACGAGAGACAAAAAAAATGAAAGAAAAATGTGGAAACCGGTCGAAGGTTCCAATACTTCTCTACCATTGCTTATTAATAATCTCACATTAACGGGTAATTAGCAACAGGGATGAGAAAAAAAGAAAACGTGATTTCCAGAAATTAAACGATCCCCAACCCTTTGAAACGATCGATAATCGATCGATCGTTTATGGATGAGTAATAGCGTAAGCATCGCGTGGTCATTAATCAGCGGTAATTAGCGATCGCTAATTACATCGTTCTTATTTCGTCGAATGCAAAGTTAAATATAGAAAAAGCCGACGCGAATGAACGAATAAAAGATATGAAACACAACGGTTCGTGAAAATTACCCCCTTTTTGTTTCCTTGATTGTTTAACTTACTAGATTAGTAAACTATAATTAAAATTTGATTACAAATTTACGAAATTACTAACTCAATAAATTGCTAAATTATAATTAAAATTTAATACTTGCAGTAATTACTAACTTACTAGATTAGTAAACTATAATTAAAATTTGATATTTATAGTATTACTAAATTACTAACAATAAGTTACGAAATTACTAACTCAATAAATTACTAAATTATAATTAAAATTTAATACTTTCAGTATTACCAAATTACTAACTTACAAAATTAGAAAACTATAATTAAAATTTGATATTTATAGTATTACTAAATTACTAACTCAATAAATTACTAAATTATAATTAAAATTTAATATTTTTAGTAATACTAAATCATTCAATTACTAAATTACTAAACCATAATTTTACTATTTTTGCTATCACAACAGTAATACTAAAACTACAATTTATTGGCTACAGAAACAGCACTACAGATTCTTACCAATAAAACAGCAATTTTTATTATTACAAAGTTTGTATAAATTCTAAATCTAAACTTAATCTTCCAAATTCTACAAATCATATTTATACACTTGCAGTACACGCCAAGGCCAGAAATCAAGAAATTCAAACCCGTCTACTTCCCTACATTACTCGCCTACTATAAACCCAACTTAACCTTCAACCACTATTAACCCTTTGCGGTCGATGCATTTATCGATACGTACAGATCTATTTAGTTCGCTTTTCCAACGAAACTTCCGAAAATCAAACACATTATTTTAAAAGAGAAGACCTGCAAATGCCAATGGATTTATTTATTTTTATTCCTTTCGTTAATTTCCTATATTTTAATAGAAATAAAGCTTAAATTTCACATTTCAAAATACTCTAGAAGATTAAATAGGTCGTCTCAGAGGCGCCACTCGAGAGCAAAGGGTTAAATTATAAAGAAACGATGATTATACATATTTTCATGTTACACGCGTGGATAACGCGTTAACGGTTTCGCGCTTCGTTCGCAGGGCAGCAGTATCATCCCCGAGGACGAAGAACCATCATCCGGGAGGAAGAAACAGTCCCCGTGGATCGAACGGTCCGGTCGGTAGCAAGAAAAAGGTATAAAGAATCGAAAAAGAAAGAGGGTTAAGGGTGGCGGAGGTAAAAGAAACGAGGTGTTGCCAGGAGCCGGAATTACACTTGCTAATGGCTGGAATGGCTGGTTCGAGCCAAGTTTGTCGAGAGTTGCTTCGCGTCCAAGTACGAACGTACACACGATCATTAACCCCAATTACGTAGTGCGGCCGACGGGTCCGAGTACGGCTCATAATGAGCTATTTGTGCGCTCCTGTACAATCCACCATCGCTAACCATTCTCGCCCGCGCCCAGAGGGGGGGTGTGCGTTCGATGACACGGTTGCACGCGTGCGCCAATATTTTTTTCTCTTTTTAACATTACGCAGGAACTTTGGAATTAACACGTTGACTGCCATAGTGAAAACGGACGTGAGTAGTCAGACACTTTGAAATCCTAAATATTAACAATACAATCAACTAATTTTCAAATTTAACCTTTCAATTCGATAGCTAGCATTATTAGCTTAATGTTAACGCTATCCGTGGTTTATTTGATCATTTCTGTTGGTAATTATTTGATTATAGAAAATTTCGGGTGCCGGTCACCGGTGACCCCCGTGGCAGCCAACGTGTTAATATAAATTCTATTGAATATTACAATAGCTATATAATCTAGCGTAAAAATGGTCAAAACTATGTTATAAAAAGTAAAAAAAAAATGTAAGTTTTAATCGTCTCCGTTTATATTACAAAGAAAACTTGAAACGACAGAAGGTTCTGTGTTCGAAGTTAATTAAAAATGAATCTCTTATAACATCGAGTGCTAATATCGCAACTTTACGTATTTAAACGAAAGTCATTCGAATAATGGCAGAAGAATTCGTCGTTTCTTATTTGCAGATGATGTTTTATTTTTAAGTAAAGCAAACGACGAAAAGAAATACGTGACAATATGTTGAATCGACATCTTACCTTGCTCATAACGTGGGGGAAGGTGTTGCTTGTAAGCGAGGAGAAGATTTACTCACCTGTAATAAAAGAAAAATATTTGTATAAGATATAAGACGCAACGTGTTTGTTTCTTAAAGTGCTACGGCCATTTTTATAGGATTATATGTAACAATTTTATATTCATGGTAAATATTTCTGGAAAAACTGTATGGAATCAACAAGGTAAACACAGTATATATATTTTATTAAATGGCGTGTAAGGAACAATATCAAGGAACGGTGGATTATTGACGCATATATACATCCAAACAAAATTATATTATTTGACAAATATTGTGATGTGTCTTTAAAAATTTTGTATAATCGGATAATTATTGAAAGAAATGATGGATGGTGGTACATTAAGCTAATAACGCAAGGCATCAGATTAATATTTTTTAAATTAATAAGACGAGGAGTTAATATTGAAAAATTTAATTTCAGATTAAATTTTATTCTAATTTTTATTATAAAATTGGAAATTAATCGAATAATTATTAAAATAAAAGACGAATTGAAGCGTGGATGGTTTTATATTAAAATTAATAACGCAAGGTACCAAACTGAAAGGTTAACTGCAGCAGAACGCTATAGATTACCAACAAAATAAATATTCGATATTTTGGTATTATACAGTGTCCAGATCAGAAATGCTTTGTCCATGAATAGCTAATTAATTCTGCTATATGCGACAATGGGTAACCTGGCGCCCGACTTTGAAAAGATTAATTTCTTTTTTATGGAAAATGATAGTATTCTGTTTAATTGTGGTAACAATAGTTTCGTTTTTGTAGTTTTATCAGCTAATAAATAAACAAAAGAAAAATTGTTGAAATTGTCGAATTAATTTGGAACGAAAGACAATGGAAAAGTAAGAAGAAGCGAACGGTTGAAGAATAAGATACCGTTGGCGAAGATTCGATCGAAATTGAAAGCATTTCGTTCGAAGCCATAAACCGAACGGTAACTGCCGGTTGAACGCGAAGTCTCGTCGTGGGAAACGGTTTTGCAATTTCAATTTAATGCCCACTTTCGACAGAGCTACGAGTTACAAACGAAATCATATACCCCCGATGCATGATTATTCCTCCCTACTGTTTACGCTCGATAAAATGATCGCAAAAGATGGAATTTTAGTCTTTCAATCATAATTAACAGTGGATCGGAAAAGTATTCGGACACGTTATTAACACGTTGAGTGCCACAGTGAAAACAGACGTAGGTAGTCAGACACGCTGAAATCCTAATTATTAACAATACAATCAACTAATTTCCAAATTTCACTTATTAGCTTAATGTTAACGCTATCCGTGGTTTATTTTATCATTTCTGTTGGTAATTATTTTACGGGTGCCGGTCACCGGTGACCCCCGTGGCAACCAACGTGTTAAAACACAATTCCCTCTTTTGAAATTGTACCAAACGACTTGAATTTTTTTCGAGAAGCTAGAAGAACTAGTTTTACTAGATGACAAAAAGAAAAAATGTTGTAAAAGTCCCAGTAGGTTGAAATCATGAAGGGTACAGTGAGGATCACTTTTCTCAACTTTTTTATCCGAGCTAATAATGAAAATTTAAAACACCACTTTTCGTAGGCATGTAGGTCCTCCATCGATGTTTTATATATAAAATAGTATACGATACACTTTTTACCTGTATCACTATCCGACGTTAATATATTATCCATTTTTCAAGGAAAATAAAACAAGTAACTTAAAACAGCAACTTTCCACACGTGAAATAAAACAAATGTAGCCACTTACCCTGCTACCTGCCTATGGAAATTGGACTTACACCACTTTCATAATCAATGACTACGTAATTTCTTTTATCGACCAATTTTAAATTCAACAAAGCATTAGAATTTTTTAAGACATTAAGTATTAACACATTGAGGACCGCTCACGAGTTTTCTCGTGTTTCGCGTCCCATCTGTTACGGACCGCTCACGAGTTTTCTCGTGTTTCGCTTCTGTCTGTAGACCGAGCCCCTACTAGATATTCTACGACGGTCCCCTTTACCCTCGGTCCCAAACCACGCACTCTCCGTTTTCAGGTATTTTATGTATCCTGACCCTTTTTCCTACTTTTCCAATCAGATATCCTTAGAAAAAGGCCCCTCGTATCCCATCCTCCAGAAACCTCGATATTTATGTATCTGGGACTGATTCCCGCGTTTTTTCCAGAAAACCCTCACTGCTCTCCCACCTACCCCTACCACTACTTTCCCTACCAAAAACCCCTTATAAAAGGATGACCCAAAAAGCACAGTCAGTAGAGTACAGAAAACGGAGTATAATCAGAACTTCCGTCGAGACTCTGCAAGTCCGTGCGCGTAGTTAGTAAGATCCAGTGTTTGTTTGTATAATCTTCGAAGCATTAAATAAAGAACATTTTTTAAACCAACTCATCTTGTGTGACGTTGACGACATGTCTGTTACGGATGGATCACGAAATAACACACGTTTTTTACATGGTGTCTTTAGATACACTTAGTCGCCTACTTTGATACATTGTATCCTACTTCGCCTTCGTTTCGTCCACACGGAAGGAAACGATCCCATTGGTGAAATCCGACCAGATAAAGCTACGAAAAACTGTATAAATGCACGGACGCAAAACAAAAACGTCCGGCCCCAGGCGTATGTCTTACAGATTTCTTTCCGGTCCGCAATGTGTTAACCAGTGATAAATAAAAGTGATGTCTGAAATTTTTCAGAAAAATGGACTTACACCACTTTCAAAATAAACGGTCCGTTTCCAAATATTTCGATTTAAAAAAGAGAAGAAAAAAAAACTGATTATCCGTACGGTTACACAAGCCAGTTGGCCGAGAAGACGAAGACCAGGAAGAAAAGAATCGCGTACAAGCACTGAGAAGTTTTAGGGCAGATCCGTAGCAAAGGTCTTTGTCGTATCTTAAAGCATTGTTCACCGGGTGCATATCTCCTGAGGATCTTCTCGCCACGAGATAACGAACAGACACTAGGTTCCACGAGTATTGTCAGTCCGTGCTTATATGTATAACGTAAATACGATGTGAGAATAATGGGACGAGGGAACGAGCGAGTCGAGTCAAACGGAGAATGAATACGAGCTAGCTGGTGTGAAAGGGTGAACAAAAATAATGATGGGTATACCATTCCATCCAGATGTGTTGTGTATTTGGATAATAATTGTTATGGGATGAGTCAAATGAGACATCGAATTAATGATTTGGTTCGATAGGGTGTTGGTTCGGAAAGGGAAAGTATCTTTTAGGGAAGGATTCAATTGTAGTGTGATTAAGATTGTTATGAGGATGTTTGTTAAAAATAAGAATAGGTTTTTCTGGGGGTTTTACTTGAATTTCTTGAATTTTTGAGTGTAGTGTGGAATATGGAAGGTATTGAATTTCGAAAAATATAGTACTTTGAAATTTGTTCCAGAATTGTTGAGGAATATATTTCTATTCGAAAGTCCCTAAAAATATGGTATTTCGATATTTCCAAGTTCCTGAAAATATAATATTCCAAACTTCCTGAACCCTGAAAATTTAACAGGTATTCCAGAATTCCTAAGCCCCAGAAATATAATATTGCATAGTTACTGAAAATATAATATTTCGAAATTTCCAAGTTCCTAAAAATATAGTATTCCATGTTCCCGAGCTTTAAAAAATGTGACAAGTATTTCAAAATTCCTAAGGCCTATATTTCTATTCCAAAGTCCCTAAAAATATAATATTCCAAACATTCTGAGCCCTAAAAATACAACAGGTATTCCAGAATTCCTAAGCCCTAGAAATATAATATTACAAAGTTACTGAAAATATAATACTTCCAAGTTTCTAACTTTCCAAAACAACAACATTCCACGGTTCCTTAAAACACAACAATCCAAAATTCCCGAGTCCAAAAAATATAATATTTCGAAATTTCTAAGCTCTCAAAAATATAATACTCCTAGGTTCCTAACTTTCCAAAACAACAACATTCCACGGTTCTTTAAAACATAACATTCCAAAATTCCTGACTCCAAAAAATATAATATTCCAAACTTCCTAAGCTCTACAAATATAACAGGAATTCCAGAATTCCAAAGCCCCAGAAATATAATATTACAAAGTTACATAATACTTCCAAGTTTCTAACTTTCCAAAACACTAACATTCCACAGTTCCTTCAAACATAACATTCCAAAATTCCTGAGTCCAAAAAATATAATATTCCAAACTTCCTGAGCCCTAAAAATATAAAGCTCCAAACTTCTCAACCTTCCAAAATACCCAAGCTTTCAAAGACATCATACCTTAAAGTTCTCAAAAGTTCCCAAAAGTTGCCAAAAGCTTCCAAAAACACAACGTCCTAAAATTCCTAAACATACAGTATTTCTAATCCAAATTTCTATTAGCACAGAAAAAAAAAAAAAGGATCAGACGCGTACCTATGATAGATAGTTTGCGACAAATAGGTAAGGGAGGGCAGGTGGATGTTGGCGATGACACGATTAATCGATGCGATGCGATGTTAACTGCGTTATAATGACGATAGCCGACGGGGATATTCGAATTTCGCAAAATAGGCTGGTCCTCGGTACCCATACAACCGGCCCATTCTCTCCGCGTATTCTGTCGAGATAGCCGCGTAATTCGATGACGATTGATCATCGTTGCGTGTCACCGATGCCAGCAGAAAACTTCATGATCTTACGCATTCTATTCCACTAATTGACCATTTCCTTACCGCGAATTTAATACTTTGTTTTATCGAAGTTTTACAGTGGACGATCAAACTATTAGAGCCAGGATGAAGCTTTTTTCTTTTCCTTTTTCGACGTTGGCTGTCACGGGGTCACCGGTGACCGGCACCCGAAATTTTCTACAATCAAATAATTACCAACAGAAATGATCAAATAAACCACGGATAGCGTTAACATTAAGTTAATAATGCTAGCTATCGAATTGAAAAGTGAAATTTGGAAATTAGTTGATTGTATTGTTAATAATTAGGATTTCAGCGTGTCTGACTACCCACGTCCGTTTTCACTGTGGCAGTCAACGTGTTAAATCACAGTGAACTTATGTATATTGCAATTTTGTATTCTTGCTGCTTCCTTTCTTTTCTTTTTTAATTATCATTTCTGGTGAAAATTCTAAATCTTTGCCAAGTTTCTTTTTACCATTAACACATTGGCTGCCATGGGGGTCACCGGTGACCGGCACCCGAAATTTTCTACAATCAAATAATTACCAACAGAAATGATCAAATAAACCACGGATAGCGTTAACATTAAGTTAATAATGCTAGCTATCGATTTGAAAAGTGAAATTTGGAAATTAGTTGATTGTATTGTTAATAATTAGGATTTCAGCGTGTCTGACTACCCACGTCCGTTTTCACTGTGCCAGTCAACGTGTTAAAAACGTGATGACTAAAGACCGGATTATATGCAAATGCATATATGTTCCTATTAAAAGAATTATTATCATAATATTAAACAAATATTCTACGAATAAAATAAACAGACTAATCACAATTCAACATTTATAAATCATCTGTATGCTAAAGAAAATACAAAACACTACAACAACGATGACTTAAAAAAGGAAACGGTAATTCGCGATTGTTAGGTAGCAAACTGTCGACATTCACGCAAAATAATATTCGCACAAGAGACAATGTCGATCATAGTGTTTGCCAACTGTGTATCAGAAGTTTACAAGCATCAGTACATCACAAAAAAATGAATAAAAACTCTGTTCAACTGGATTTTTATTTAAGAACTAATCGTTTCTATATAAAATCGTCAATTGATACGAGTGGCTCTAATAATTTGATCATCCACTGTATATGCATTTAACACTAAACCTACCGAAGCGGTCAAAATGACCGCTCGAGTGTTTCTTATTTTGGATCATAAAATTTATTAGGTTGCTTTTATTAAAACTCGTGTTAATTTTTATCACGCCAAAGACTTGCTGTATATGCTAGTATAAGTTTCACTATTTATTGTTTTGTTTTTCTACTTTATTTGCAACTTGAAAATAAGTATCCATAAAACGTCGGTAGGTTTAGTGTTAATTTCGAGTTGAAAATAAAATAAGTGAATAACGAGACGTATAAGTTTTTAAATCATTTTGAGTTATGATAAGAAATACTCGATCGGACATTTTGACGTTACGATAAAATAGATTTAACGGGCGTGACGTGTCGACGATGTACACTCGTATCTGGTTACCTGAATTTACCAGTATATCTCGTGTCCGTCATTATGATAATCAGGCACGAGGGAACACGTCCTACTAATTAAATTACCAACACGCGTAAGATGCAGTCGGACATTGGCCATCGATTATCCCCCCCGCCCCTAACCAGCAATTAATCTCGCCACCCGTTATTAATTCCTTCCTAACCGAACGATCGTGTTCACTTTACATCGACTTGATATTATGATTCGTTGTATTTCAGTTATTAACACGTTGGCTGGCACGGGGGTCACCGGTGACCGGCACCCGAAATTATTTACAATCAAATAATTAACAAAAGAAATGACGAAACAAACCACGGATAGCGTTATCATTAAGCTAATAATGCTAGCTATCGATTTGAAAGGTTCAATTTGAAAATTGGTTGATTATATTCTTAATAATTAGGATTTCAACGTGTCTGATTACACATGTCCGTTTTCACTGTGGCAGTCAACGTGTTAAGGGTAAGCGTGTTGGTATAACGATTGCGGAATGTTGGGAGTTTAGAATTTTTGGAATTTTATGGTTCTGGGAATTTGGGAACTTAGAGATATATTATATTTCTGGAGAGATTGGGAGCCTTGGAATGTTGAATGTTTCTATGTCACGGAGTACTTATTTCGATTGAAAATTGTCTATGTAAATATAATTTTGTACAAATTGAATACGAGCATCAACTTTAAAGCTAATTATTAGCTCGATTTCACACATTAAAAATAAAACAAGCAGAAAAACACTAGCTCGGTAGAACTTCTTTTCTTCAATGTTAAATCCGCTTTTAAGGGAGATCGTTTCAAGTCACTTACCAAAGTAAAATAGGAGAACGAGGAAGCTTTTGGAACAACAGACGTAGAATAATCCATGGGGACTGCTTTGATCATGGAAGACCAGAATACACCGGTGTGTAAATTCAGAAAAGGTGAGAATACCGAGGCAGGAAGCAGTTTAAATTGAAGTTTCTTCGTTAAAATGAAGTTACTAAAACAGAGAGCTCATCATACCAGTAATATCATCGTTCCTTCTGTGACTTTCACATATTATAATTAAAATACTAATTATGGTTTAATATAACATTTCTTCGTTGTTTCATTTCATTAATAATAATAGCAACGAGAGAGAATATACCAGTGAAATCTGATACGTTGTGCGTGTAAGGAAAATTTCGATGTATGATTATTCGAATAAGAAAATATTTGAATATTACGGGAATTTGAATGTTCCGATAATACTATGGGAATCCTGATACTATGAGAATTCGAATACCGTGGGAATCCGACTACTAATGGGAATTCGAGTGCTATGATAATTCTATAATAATACCACGGGAACCCGAATACCTTGGGAATCCAAATACTATGGGAACCCGGACGGATACCGTGGGAATCCGACTACTAATGGGAATTCGAGTGCTATGAAAATTCTATAATAATACCACGGGAACCCGAATACCTTGGGAATCCAAATACTATGGGAACCCGGACGGATACCGTGGGAATCCGACTACTAATGGGAATTCGAGTGCTATGAAAATTCTATAATAATACCACGGGAACCCGAATACCTTGGGAATCCAAATACTATGGGAACCCGGACGGATACCGTGGGAATCTGAATGCTATGAGAATTCGAATATCGTGGAAATCCGAACACCTTGGGAATCCGACAGTAGTCGGATATTAATGGGAATTCGAATACTATGGAAATCTGAATGCCACGGGAATACCATTAGAACTCGAATGCTCAAACATTCGAAACCCCAACTAATTTTCCCATTTGTATAATTATTATTCTTCGAATTTTTCTTAAACAAAATTCGATCATTCTCTATCCAGATCTATATCAATCTAATAATATTCCACCAATACTCGATATCAACCTCAAAAATGCTTCATCCACAGAGTTCAACACTCTCTCCTTAAAATCTTCAGCTCTAACACCCTCCATCTTTCAACTTCATTCTGTTTCACTTTCTTCAATTTCGTCTACCCTTCTCCCATTGTTTGCGTTCTCTCTGTTTCATGTAACCAACGCGACATTGTTGTACGTTTCAAAGCGTCCAGCCCGGTGCACGTGCATTTCACGGGTAATTTAGCTTGAACCCGGGGAAACACGCGAGCCGACGTCATAGTCATCCCCCCCCTTTGTACCGTGGCCGTTGTCGTTGCTGTTGTTGTTGCTTGTTGCAGATGTCGAGACGCCGACTTTGACCGTGTGTCTCATAGGCGTCGCGTCGTACACGTAGACGACGGAGCCTAATCCCTCTCGGGTCCTGGAAAAAGCCCCGGGATTCGCAGGACTTTAGCCAAGGATCTATTCGTGGCTGATGGCTAACAGAGTCATGCGCCTCGAATAAAATACCGCTCCGTCCGAGATTCATCCCCTTTCATACTCGATGCTTCGAGAGACTTTCTCGTCGCCCAAATGTTTCATTTATGAACATGCTTCTTCGCACGATGCTTGGATTTATCTTTGGAATATTCGGTGGACGTGGAGATCGCGAGTAATGATTCTTATTTAGAATTATTGAGTTATTAATGCGAGGAGAGTGGATCGAATAGTTACGTTCTGTGCTGTTAATCATGTGACGGCAGAACGAGTGTTATATACGATCTTATGTAATAAGGGAAATGGTTATTTAAGGGAGGTCCCAAGATTTGTCTTATAGTCAAAAGTTATTAAGTATTTAATGGTTGGGTGCGATAGTTAACCTAAGCTACTATCTATCACTGAATTGCTAAGTTGCTACTTTAGTAGTGTTAGGTATCATAGGCTTTGTTAGGCAAAATTGCAATTCAAGGTGAAATCTTACACTAATAGGGTATTAATTATTTATGGCTAGGGGCGATAGTTAACCTAAGCCACCATGTATTATTGAATTGCCAAATTACTAATTCAGCAGTGTTAAGCAGTCTTTGCTAGACAAAACTGCAATTCAAGGCGAAATCTTACACTCATAGGTTATTAATTTATTTATGGCTAGGGGCGATACTTAACCTAAGCCACCATCTATTATTAAATTGTCAAATTAGTAATTTGGTTGTGTTAGGTATCATAGGCTTTGCTAGGCAAAATTGCAATTCAAGGCGAAATCTTACACTAATAGGGTATTAATTATTTATGGCTAGGGGCGATACTTAACCTAAGCCACCATCTATTATTAAATTGTCAAATTAGTAATTTGGTTGTGTGAGGTATCATAGGCTTTGCTAGGCAAAATTGCAATTCAAGGTGAAATTTTACACTAATAGGTTATTAATTATTTATGGCTACGGGCGATAGTTAACCTAAGCCACCATCTATTATGGAATTGCCAAATTACTAATTCAGCAGTGTTAAGCAGTCTTTGCTAGACAAGATTACAATTCAAGGCGAAAACTTACACTCATAGGTTATTAATTATTTATGGCTAGGGGCGATAGTTAATTTAGCTCACCTTCTATTACTGAACTGCCAAATTGCTATTTTAGTAGTAATTATTAAACGGGATTTAAGTATTTATATGTATACGCTTTCGACGGAGTTTTCAACTTATATTTTCTACATATAAAAAAATACCTTTCTCCTTAACCCTTTCGCTACTACGGCCCAGTATAGTAGCCTTCCATAAGATGCCACTGAGCGCATGCTAAACGCATGCTTAGACCTTATAAATATCCTGGAATACCCTTTATTTATAAATACCCTTTGGAGAAAAATGTTTTCGTTTCAAACATTCAAGCAACTTGGATTCTCCGCCGCGGTACTCCCGCTGACGATCGGCGTCGCGGCGCTTCGTTCAGCGGAAGTACCGTAGCGAAAGGGTTAACACGTTGAGCCCGGCGCCGGTCCCTGGGGACCGGCAGTGAACTTTCCGTATGGCCGGCGTCGGTCCCTGGGGACCGGCACTGGAATTTTCGTTTCATTGTTTTACATCGACCAAGAAATCGAAACTTCTCCTTATCTCGAACGCGATGTCAAAGGCGTGCCGCCGTTAACATTCGCGACCACGAGCTTTGTCATACACAGGCAGGGCTTGTATGTCGGTAGCCGACAAAGCTCACTCAGCAGATAAACTCTACTCAGTGCGTGAAATCACCATGCAACATTGCACCGCTTGATCGCTCGCTGCCGGCTGAACGGAAAGGACAGCAAATTCGGCGCCGGGCTCAACGTGTTAAAGTGTTAAACAGTCCTTTTTTCTATAAAATACAAGTAGACTATATTAATAAAACCTCAAACACAATTTCGAGTAAAAATTTGAAGGAAAAAAGAAACATGGCGCGATTCATTTTTGCGGTCGGTCGCCTATCAACCCGGGGCGGCGGAGATAACTTGTTTCCCGGCCGGGTTTGCATAAATGCATAAAAGGAAGTTCGCGTTTAGAATAACTTGAGAACGGACGTGGTGGCATCGTGGCGAGGTAAACAGTTCGTTTGTGCGAAACTTTTCGTATCTTACGCGGAAACTGGATGTCGCGTTAATAATGAAATCCTGCCCGGGGCATGTAACTCGTAACAGGCCCCGAGGCTTCGCGCCGTTTCGTCGAGACTCTTTTCATTTCATACCTAAACTTTCGCCGGCCATCGAGGCTCAAAAGCAGTCGTCCTCGACGACGATGGCTCAAACATAGATCCACGAAAGGTTTCACGTTTGCCCTTTTGCGAATCCGAAGACTTTCTATCTTTAACTACCTTTGAAACGCTTCGTATGAATGTACCTTCTATTCGTTTTCAGTAAAAATCATGTTATGATGAAAATTGGGAAGTGAGTTCAATTTGTTTCGGAATTTTTGCGAAATAAAATATTCTTGATCCATTTATTTAACGCTAGAACCATCGACGGTGTATGCGAACTTATTTTCAGGTTGAAAATCGTATAGAAGAATAAATAAACATCGAACGAAACGTGTACCAGCATATCGGTGTATTTTGTGATTCGAAATAAGAAAAACTGGTAATTCTTTGTTTTAAGGGGTTTATATGCAGTCATGAGGTTGAAAAATTTATTTTTTTAAAGTAGAGTGTTTTGGGATTGAACGAACAGCTTTTTCATTCTTTTGTTTATAACCTATTTTACAAACAACAATAGACCGGATTTTCTGACAAGTGTTTACTTGTCAGAATCGAATCGATTTTGTAAAATATTAAATTTTGAATTTTTACTGCGGTTTCGAAAAAAAAAACAGTCATGATTGTCACTCACAAGTAAACCTACGGAAGTGTCACTCTCCGATTTTTCTGAAATTTGGATATATTATAATACATGAAAAAACTAAGGGACACGTATTTTTTTTTTAGCGGCGGGAAAACATTTTTTGCAGCAATATATTGGCCACTTTAGAGATAGTTCACCCCCAAATTTTCACTCCCCTTCCAACATACCTAGGCCAGTTTTCGTCTTCTATCGGAAAATACTTTCATACCAAAAATCATCGAAATCGCATCACTGGTCTCAAAGATATCGTAATTTTTCCATTATACCCCCTATTTTAGGAGGCCGTTTCACCCTCTAAATAAAAAATACGTGTCCCTTAGTTTTTCATGTATTATAATTTATCCAAATTTCAGAAAAATCGGAGAGTGACACTTCCGTAGGTTTACTTGTGAGTGACAATCATGACTGTTTTTTTCGAAACCGCAGTAAAAATTCAAAATTTAATATTTTACAAAATCGATTCGTTCAATCCCGAGAGAGATTCATCTACTAACAGAATCTATTTGGTTTTTTAATGTCGGATAATCCTGTGATGAGTTGTATCTTTCTTTCAAACCTTCTGTATCAATTTATAATATTTTTTTTATGAAAAAATTACGCAACGTTCCTGAAATGTGATTCTTTCATATACAAAAAGTTTTATATAAATTAATCAATTAGATGGTTTTAAAAAAATTCACAAAAAGTCGCACGTAAGCCTTTAATTAGAAATGTCCCACCTTTTTGATGCACGGTAATGCATGATGGAACATTTTTAGACCCACCTCGAAATATTGCAATAGCTGCAAAAAATAAAATAAAATATAATTTAAAAAATAAAAAAATAAAAATTCTGTTCAACATGGGTCTATTTTATCTTGTGAAATTCTGTGCCCCAACGAGTTAATGTTAAACCCTCAACGTCGATTTACTTTTGCACAATAAAAATACATTAAATAAACTAGCTGCTTACGAAACGGTTAATATTACAAAACTTCAGCAAGCAATATTAACGCGGAAGAAAATTTCCAATATTTCAACCAACATCGCAATCAATGTTTATGAAAGCGCGGCTGGCGTTAAAAAAAAAAAAAAGAGGGTTAAAATGTATGTTACCGCGTTGTAAATTGGGACAGTGGTCAAATCAAAGGCAAATATCAAGAATCTACCAAAGGAAAACGGGTCAGAAGTTTGATCGCTTCGCAAGCTCGTTAAGCGTGCTTAATTAAAATCATGATCGCGTCGCGAGCGAAAGGAGCCGAGTCATTTTCAGAACGCTTCCCGTCAGCTTCGAAGTTTGAAATTTCCACGAAGGAAATTCGCGAAACGTGTATAATATTCTTACGGAGAAATTGTACCGCGTCAACTTGTTTAACCTTCGCGACGAACAGTTTGCTTAACGGAATTTTAATTAATCATTTTGCCAGATTTGGAAGCAAACTCAACGATTAATGGAGATTTCAAATGAATAAATGTAAGTATTAATATTGTTAAAATACTCATGTATAAAACGGTGGAGCAACACTTGCATTTATTCATTTATAAGACCCGTTCATGGTTAAACGAAGAAAAACATGAATTTTGGATAAATGTTTCAAAGAATTTTCAAACTCAGTTTTCTCGAAAACGAAGCCACGTATAAAGAAATGTTATTCTATATTTTCGCACAGAATTATCACCATATTACTAAGAACCGAACCCGATACGGGTTAGGGTTAGAATCCTTGCTTCGATATATGAAATCTGTAGTTTTCAGAGTGTATAATAATTCTGACACTGTATAAATCGTCAAATGGTAACAATTTCGAATTATTCTAATATACAAAATCTGTAATTTTCACGTATCCATTGCATGGGTCCCCTCGCATCAAGGGATACCCGGAAACACACAAGCAGATCTGAGAGCAAAAGAAGCAACCACCTGCCAGACCGAACAACATCTAACCCCCATTCCATTTCAAGAAATTATCCAGAACGAAAAACAAAAAATCAAAGAAGAATGGAACACAACACCTGGAAATCGAAGCCGTCAAAAATCCACAACACAATCACCAACTTTTATCAGGATACCCCTAGCGAGAACATGAACAGGAAAGAAAAAATCGTGCTTTCCCGTCTGAGAACCGACCACAGCAAAATAACCCATGAATATATCATAAAGAACACAGATCCCCCCTTCTGCTGCGAAACCCCACTCACTGTACACCACCTCTTATACGATTGCCAAAAACTTTCTTCTCAGCGCCACAAATTCAAGATAAATCCGAATATTGCCCTCACTTCTGGAAAACACGTTAGAGATACCATCCAATTCCTCAAAGAAACCAACCTGTTCCACAAGATATAATTCACTCCGAAATTCGTCGCTAATGACCCCGATGTCGATGCGACGTAAAAACTTAAATAAAAAGACAATAAAAAAAATCTGTAATTTTCACAGTGTATACTTATTCTGAGACACCCTGTGTATCGCCGATCGAAGGAGGAACCAGAACCCTCATCGTGAGCGCACAAAAAGATATTATCGTGAAAGGGAAATGAACAGGTTTGTGGATTTTTCGATGGGAAATAGAATTCTGACGGTTCGTGCGCGTGCATAGAAACTTCTTGGTTCCGGTACGTGTCTTAACAATACCCGGCAACGTTCCCTTCGATAAACGCGAAGTCCTCCTTAACCCACTTTAACCCGCGGAACAGCCGACTTCCACGGATCTTGGCTAAACATCCCTTGTTCAGCCGCAATCGAAATTGGATTAAACCCGTTCCGCGGTCATGCCATCCAATCTTAAGATATTGCTATCGGTTCACCGCTAACTATACGTCCCTGTTCCCTCTTTTCGGTTGATAGAATTTTAATGGAATAAGCGAGCAACGAGCCCTCGCACGAGAGTGGCTCGAAGTAGAAATCCAGAAAGGGACGTTTCAAGTCGTTGGCAAGTCGGCTTACCATCTCGAAATTACGACCACTCTGGTTATACCAGCTTTGGAATTAACGTTCGTCCTGGAAACCCAGTTAAATCGTTCGATCTCGAAGGACGATTCGACGGTGAACCGGAAGGATACGTGTATTATAGGATACGAGTAGGTACCATTTGGTGTGATTCTGTTACGGGATAAAGTGATCAATTATTGTCATTTTATCGAAATTATAGTCAAAGTTGAGTTGAGCGTGTATATATGCTTTTCACGGTTAAAGGATTAAGGAGATTTATATTTTAAATACAAGCTGTAATTTTCAGAAAATTTCACAAAATTTTACTTGTACTATAAAATTTTAGGATTAATACTAGGCTAACATTTTTACATAAATGAGGGCGTATATCTGTATACGTCTTTCGTAGTCAAAGGGCTAAGAAGATTTTTGTTTTAAACGTAAGCTGTAATTTTCACAAAATTTTATTTATACCATAAAATTTAAGGATTAATACTAGGCTAACATTTTTAGATAAACGAGGGCGTATATATACGTCTCTCATAGTCAAAGGATTAAGAAGACTTGTATTTTAAATGCAAAAGCTATAATTTTTACAAAATTTTACATGTATTATAAAATTTAGTCAATTATTCAGTCCCCTAATTTCGTCCATATTTAATACCCGGATGGTACAGAATAATGTTACACACTTTCGTGGAACTTCAACGAAAAAAATGTTAAGTCAATAACCGGCAAGGATGATACTAAGAAAGTGAGCCTTTAAATACTCTTTCCTCCAACATACGAACGTCTTGCATTCCAAAATTGTATCACTTAACAATCGAAATACAGTAATATAAGTTGCCACGTCTGGGTTATATTTGATTCGTTTAACACTATTCCTACCAACATTTCGTGTATACCTATTCCTACCGTGAGCGGTCAAATGACTGCTGTAAAAAAACAAATATTTCTTAATATAGAGCGAACGTTATGAACAATTAGGTAATGAAAAAAATATTTTTTTATATTTAAAAATTATATTTAAAAATAAATAGTGTTTGTTTCAATGTTTATATAAGAAAAGTCGTGAAGTTAAATAGCGATACAAATAACGCCGTATGCAGAAAATTCTAAACGAAATTTTAAAAACGGTCATTTGACCGCTCGTAGTAGGTTTAGTGTTAAAAAATCCAATATTAATCCACCTGCTTCATTACTGAATCACCCTTCAACTACTTAAGTACACTTTTAGCAAATAAATTTCTGTACCAGGTTCTACATAACCCCCGCATTAGCTTGTCCGACAATTATTAATGCATAACTCTTTTATCAGGAAATTGTAATTATTTCATATGCTAATTATTCCAACGTAACTCGGTATAACTGAAATTTCAGGGGCGATAGTAGTTCTGTAAACGTCGGTGATATATCGTTTCAACTTTAAAGCCGGTTATTCCGGCAGCTGGATCGTTAAATCGAGGCAAGTTCATGCGAAACTGGTGGCACCGATACAGCTGAATTCATAATCGTCGCGGAAACCACTTCTCGCTTAGCTTGTCAATCCATAACGCGTCGCAATTTCAATCAACGTCGTTCGATTTAACCAGCACAGTTAGGGGAAGGTGGGTTAGGGTTTAAGTTACAGGCGCGTAAGTTCGATGAACGCTGCCAGCATTTAAAGGTAATCCGATAGATCCCTAAATTCCTCGTCTATTTATCACGTGCCTGGATCATTGATACATTTATTATCCTATCGATCGATCACCTTGCTCCGTTTCCTCTGACAAATGTAACTGTCTCGATCGCGTCATTAATCTTCCATTTAATCGACGTCGAAGTAATTTTTCCAGATTTTGCTTCTAGAACTTTTATATTAAAGTGTGGGGCAAATATACACTACCGGCCGAAAGTTTGGGTACACCTACTATATTTTCATTCTACAATATTGTACAAAATCCTTTTAGTTAGTGATTTCATTTTCAATATTTATTTGGAACAAATTTGGTATACCGTTTTACTTTCTTGGTTGATTAAACTTTCAAGTATTTGAAAATATTGCTTGTAATTGACTAATTAAAATCCCTATCAACATAGATGACAAATTCTTATAAAAGTTTATACGTTATCTAGATATGGGTGACATGATACTTGAAGTGTTAAACACAAATTGCAATAATTTCTTAACTTTGGAACGAGTTCCATGATTTTAGTATCACAAAAATGTATACATTAACTTTTCTTTAGCTGCAGAGGTATAGTTTTGTACATTAGAAATGAGTTTATGAAACGTTACGTACCAAGCTGTTTTCCCCGTGCATATTTCTAGTAAGAGTAAAATATTGAAGAATATTTTTTTTTTATTAGTACATGTACCCAAACTTTTGGCCGGTATTGTATGAATTAACATTTTGTCTTTATTAACCCATCTGCTGCTAGGAAACCTTGGAACGTCTTATCCTGGGCGCCGAGGTTTAATTTTAAATAAAAATCAATCTAAACTTGTAGCGCAGAAAAATAAACATAAAAATAAAATGTATCGATTGAATTCAGTAATTTCCTCTTCCTTTTCGAAGTCGGTTAAATACGAAGGGCCGAGCTCGAAGGAGCTAATGCGAAGAAGATCATCATTCCACGTCCGAACTTGAAAGAAAAGGCATCTGCCTATCGAACATTCGAGAAAATTTTTCATGTGGAAAAATTTCAATCGTACACAGATTTTTTTATTTTAATAAACAACTATATTGTAGGATCGGGACCTCCATAACCAAAACATAACAAACGTCGTTGTGGAGAAATAGAGGATAGTCGGACGGTTTGGTCTAGGAAGTAACGCGGCCGTCTACGAATCCGAGGTTCGCGGGTTCGATTCCCGGCGACCGGCGTCCGCTTTTTTCCACGATGCCTACAATATATTTAAATACCACTTGAAATAAAAATGATATTAGTAGCAGTATTTTTAAATAAATTTATTTCATTTTAAAGAAATACAATAGAAAAATAATAATATTAATATAGCAGAACGGCGTTTCGTCTCGGGATCGACTGTCAGACTCGTCAGTGGGGCTGACGACAGCCGATCCCTGCTCCAGCCGCCTTGATACCGTTCTTCGGACGATCATGTATATCCGAAGAACATGCCGGACGACCGGTAGCGAGAAACCTCGCCACCTAGCGGCCGCCGACCCGAACCAAGGGCGTCCGGGGAGACGAACACACGTCTTACCCTAAAACGCCTACTACATTAAGTCGTCATCTATATAATTAAATATTAATTAATACAAGAGCTAGCTTTTATGAAGGCCGCACGTTCCCCACCTCTGCCATATAGCAATCGTGTTTCTTCTATATTCCCGTCTTCTTTTAAATATAGTCTTACAGGTGTACGAATATTTTTTCGACCCGCTGTATGTACAGGAATGTATTGTTAGATAATTTAGAGTTAGCATAAACGCAACGATCGGGACGGGCCACGTGCGTTTTGTCAGAGCGCTTTCCCTCTTGCAAGGCAAAGTTCGTTGAGGTCCAATGGGCCATAAAAGTCGTTGCTAAGGGCCATGGTGTAAGGGCACTCTTGTCTTGACCGTGGACGTGTCAGCACGCCACGGAACAAACGCAGCAGTTCACTCGGAAAACCGTGTTATTTAATTTTACGCCCTGTTTCACTACAGCCTATCCTGACTTTCTTACAGTATACCTAACGTATTTACACGGTCGAGCGATGATCTCTTTGTCATCAACGATTAAGATTCATGATCAAAAGATACAACATTGTATCGTGGATGTATAAGTTTCTCGTAACGAGGGTTGCGTTAGAAGGGTCTACACGAGCCGTAATGAGGAATTTCTCCTAGGGACATTTTGTCGGTGGCATCCTGGTCGGCTTTGTGCGGGGTTCTATCGTCGCTTTGAGGCATGGAACGGCTCCTAATTAGGCCAGCCAAGGCGGTTGCCGAGTTTACGAGACTGCTTTTCTTTGCTCGAATCCGTTGTACAACCAACCGGTGTAACGTTACCTCTTCTCTGCGTGTATGTGTGCGCATATTATGTACGAGGAGTTTTTTTATTTTCCGGGGCGAACAGACGACATTCGGCGCGAATGAAAGGAAGATGGGGTGGTCGCGTGTCAAAACCACCCGAGGCATTTTTCAAAATACAGCTTCCTGTTACGCAAAAGAAGAAACGAGGGGCGCGAAACACGCGTGTCCATTGATACTCGTCGGGGTTGGAAGAGGATTCCTCGAGAGGTGTTCGACTTTTGTTCGAAACGTGCCGTCGAAGACGAAGGTGGACGAATTTTAACAATTTACTTCATCGTTTATTTGAGAACTAATCTTTATATATATAATTCTTCTGTGCGTGTGTATGTGACTGAACTCCTTCGTGTTCGTGTTCAAGTGGATTCGAGAATGGTTTAGATTCACAATTCGGTCCACTACAAAATGTTTTTTTAATTAATTTTTTATTTATAAGTTGTTGTTGATCTTGGAATGTTTTACATTGGATCCGGTAGACAACCGGATTGTGATTGGGTTATTATTGTGTTAAAATAAATCGCGTGCTAATTGAAATATTACATTCAGATGTAATTAGTGTGTGATGACGTCAGGTATTGTAATAACTGTTTTTATCAAAATTTTCATCAAAACGGTCCAGATTGTTACAACTTGTTCAAAAGAGTATGAAATTTTCGGATTTAAGACGTGTGTACAGGACAACGTCTGTCGGGTCCGCTGGTAATTTCATAAAAGAAACTGAATCTGATGAAATCCGGTTATTTCGCAAACGTTCGTATTGTTGATCGTTAAAATGATTAACCTTTTGACTGCCGGCATTTTAGGTTTCAGAACGTCCTTTAAAAATGTCCAAATTTTTGTCTTGTATGATGTGTCAACTATACAGGGTGTCCCAGCTAACTCTGGCGTCTGAAATATCTCGCTTGTTTTTCATGGTAGAAAAAAATGTTAGAAGAAAAAGTTATCGTATCCGATGGGGCACATATTCTGATCGGTGAAAAATTTTGCTCAAGGTCATTTTTTTTGGAGATTACAAGGTCATCGGTGTATGAAATTTCCACACTAAAGATCATTTGAAGGTCGTAGTGTTATAGGTCAATGAACTCGCCTTGCCCTCAGCTATCATCGTATGATAACAAAAATATATGGTTCCATTTAAAAAAAACACCGATGACCTTGTAATCTAGAAAAAAATGACCTTGAGCAAAATTTTTCACCAATCAGAATATGTGCCCCATCGGGTACAATACTTTTTTCTTTTAACATTTTTTTCTACCATGAAAAACAAGCGAGATATTTGAGATGCCAGAGTTAGCTGGGACACCCTGTATACAAAGTCCATATCATGAGTCTATCAGGTAAAGAAAAAATTTTGGATCATAACATTTTTAAATAAGTTTTATACAGAGATTTTGAGATTTCAACGAACTGTTTCAATTTCAATATCCTCCTTGTAAAAAAGTAAAATATTGACAAACCAGTTTTCTTCGAACATTTACCGAATGTTTTTGGTAAATTACAAACGGCTCCGATTTAAAAACTTTCTGCTAAGATTCTTCCGAACGATAAACCGTGAAAATGGCAAACACCGAGGGAAAAGTAGCCGAAATACCGATACCGATTCAGACGGTATGGCTACTGAAACGAGGATAAATCACCGTTCGTTCCTTATCAAAAACCACTAAATTCTCGCAAGTTTCCCAGGATCCCCCGCTCTCTAGATTATTTTCCAATCAATTTATGCGCCAAGAATACCGGTATATTTCCGAGAATAAAGCGATCGTACCGTGTACCAGTCGTTTAAAGAACATCCGATCGATTATTTCAAAGTTTCCCGTGAATTATTCCCCGGACTATGTATGTATGTATTCTGAAGAACGGTTCTACTTTTCTTACTCGTAAATGGAGTAATAAATTCGATCGTTGAATCGGAAATCGAGTGAATTTATTTTTGATCGTTGTAGGTTCGCGAGGTACTATAGCATGATTGAGGTTTAATTGAGTTTCTATCGATTAATAGTTGGAATTATTACGTTTGTTATTTTTATATGGTTCGTTAAGGGATGAGGATTGATTTCTTTTTTTTTTTTTTTTTTTTTATGGTGGTTTAGTGAAATTTTGTATTCTGAATACGGTTAGGAGGTTAAAGGTTTATAGTGTATTAATAAGGAATATAAGTTTGTTAAAAATATGATATCGTTGAGTTTCTAAGCTTCCAAAAATATAATATTCTGAAACTGGTGACTATCTGATCTTCCAGGAAACATATTTTATAATTTTCAAATTCCCCAAAATATATTTCAAAATTGTCAAAATTCCCGACAATATATTTGGAAATTCCGCAATTTTCAGATTTTCAAAAATATAATATTCCAAAATTCTTAAAAACACAATATTTCCAAGTTTCCAAATCCATAAAAGTATAGTATTTCGGAACTTCCGAATCCCTAAAAATATATTTAGAAATTCTGCAATTTCCAAATTCCCAAAAATATCTTTCAACAATTTCCAAATATAATACCTATGAATACACTTAGAAATTTCGAGATACCCAAATTTCTAAAAATGTAATATTTCCGAGTTTCCAAGTCTACAAAAATATAATATTTCAAAGTCTCCAAGTTCCTAAAAATATATTCGGAAATTTTGCAATTCTGAAATTTCCAAAAATATCATATTTCCGAGTATTTAACTCTACAAAAATATGATATTTCAAAGTTTCCAAATTCCTAAAAATATATTTGGAAATTGTACAATTTCCAAATACCTATGAATACACTTAGAAATTTCGAGATTCCCAAATTTCTAAAAATGTAATATTTCCGAGTTTCCAAGTCTACAAAAATATAATATTTCAAAGTCTCCAAGTTCCTAAAAATATATTCGGAAATTTTGCAATTCTGAAATTTCCAAAAATATCATATTTCCGAGTATTTAACTCTACAAAAATATGATATTTCAAAGTTTCCAAATTCCTAAAAATATATTTGGAAATTGTACAATTTCCAAATACCTATGAATACACTTAGAAATTTCGAGATTCCCAAATTTCTAAAAATATAACACCACAAAATCCTTAAAAAATACAGGTACACATTTCCAAGCTTCCTAAATCTATAAAAATATAATATTTCGAAATTTATAAATTCCTTAAAATATATTTGAAAATTTCGCAATTTCCAAATTCCCAAAATTATCTTTCAACAATTTCTAAATACCTATGAATACACTTAGAAATTTCGAGATTCCCAAATTGCTAAAAATATAACACCCCAAAATCCTTAAAAATACAGGTACACACTTCCAAGCTTCCAAATTAGTAAAAATTCCGAGATCCCCAAGTTTCCGAAAACACAATAGGTTGGTAAATGAATTCGATAAGAATCGTTCTCTGTTTCGTTCAAATACGATGGTTAAATCGATTCCGTTCGATTGGTTCGAAGGTAAATTTTCACGAAAGAGCTATCTCGATTTAAAGGAAACGACAGAACGACGAGTAGAGAAAAATGGATTTACAGTCGTGAATTGTCGACCGATAGCGGAAAGTAGGTTACAGAACCTTTTTATTTTTCTTTCTTCCGCTTTTTTCTTTTTTTTTTCCATGGGAGCTTTTCCATTTGCGGTGGTCGCGGTTGCGGATCGGGTCTCATGGGACCGACACGACTGGGCTATCGTTCAGCTAACTTCCCCACGGCAACTGGATATATTCCAATACGTCCGTATATTTACGAGCTTCGAAATTCACGGTAACACCTTATCGATATCAAAAATTATCCTGAGTTCATAAAAAAATATGTACACTACCGGCCAAAAGTTTGGGTACATGTACTAATAAAAAAAAAATATTCTTCAATATTTTACTCTTACTAGAAATATGCACGGAGAAAACAGCTTGGTTCGTAACGTTTCATAAACTCGTTTCTAATGTACAAAACTATACCTCTGCAGCTAAAGAAATGTTAATGTATACATTTTTGTGGTACTAAAATCATGGAACTCGTTCCAAAGTTAAGAAATTATTGCAATTTGTGTTTAACACTTCAAGTATCATGTCACCCATATCTAGGTAACGTATAAACTTTTATAAGAATTATAAATTATTATTAATTAGTCAATTGCAAGGAATGTTTTCAAATACTTGAAAGTTTAATCAACCAAGAAAGTAAAACGGTGTACCAAATTTATTCCAAATAAATATTGAAAATAAAATCACTAACTAAAAGGATTTTGTACAATTGTAGAATGAAAATATAGTAGATGTACCCAAACTTTTGACCGGAAGTGTACATACTAGAAAAAGTTAGAATTTGGTCCATAATACAGTCATAAGAGTTTCATTCGTTAATCGTTTGTGTTCGAAAAACGTCTACGCTGTTACTTATCTAATGGCCGGTTTATTCATTAGTTAAAATTAAAATAGACAAGTACTATCATTTTGAAACTTAACAGCAGCTAAAGATCCAAAGTTTAATCCTAATTATCAATTTCTTCATAATTGGAATGCGCTCAACTTTTATATTACTTCAATTGAATTAATAACTGGAGGTTTATTAATTGATTTTCAGTCAATAATCGACGGTAGACATACCTTAGATAAATTTTCGGATTTCAAGTAAAAATTAACTTAAGTTTGACTGTAATTTTTGTTCCTTTCATTTTAAAATACAAATTATCTTCAATTTTTCGTTAAATCACGCCTCAGTCAAAGGGTTAATTCTCAAGGATTGAAGATATTAGATAAAAAATATATTTATTTGCAATATCTTGCCACAACTTAGGCTACATTCCGATACCTTTTTTTGTGTAAAACTCTGGTTGCTTCGACTTGAAAAACGCATCCAAGAGTTAATGAAAAGCGACGTTTCTTTTCGTTTTACCTAATATCTTATTTTCAAGTTTGAAACATAAGATAAGTATAGGTAACAACGTGTACTATGTTCGTTTACAGTAAACAGGCGATAAGAAAAGAAGAAACAATATTTATGATACGAGTATACGTACAGGTATACACAATTTTTTAGTATTAATGGATCAATTATTTTAACATACTTTTAACTAATTTTCTAAGATATTATTACTAAGATATTACTAAGACAAACTGTTGGGTCGCTGCAATAAGCATGACAATGGCCATAATCTTCTGGTCCTAGAGTTTCAACGAATTAACAAATTTTACAACAGATTATTAACAGATATAACACCGTTGCCGAGTCAATCTTTTCGTCAAGACCCTCTGTCTCTCGTTGTCCAGCTGCAGCCCATAAAACAATTAAGTAAACCGGTACCGTTCCGACGCCGACGTCACCCGTGTACCTGAAGGTCAGGAAAAACACACAATACACGGACCTTTTAGTTTTCCCCTTCTGCAAAATACTCCATACCCACCCCCAGATCCCACCTTGGTCTGTTCCCTTCCCTCCTCTTACTTTGAATCCCTAGTTTTAAAAACTGTTTCGAATCCTCAGAATAACAACAACAGTCGAGTCGATCGGACAAGCTCCGAATTCAGTAGTAACTCACCGAACCGTCAGACCTATGTACAGTATACACTAAAGCTTGTATCATTATTTTTAATATATTTGTTAGCTGTATACACTGTGCAGTCTTGTGATTTTATTTGGTAACCAATGACAACATTGACCCTCCCACCTCGCATTAAACCAAATGTGAGGAATTAACAATAAACTATTAACACGTTGAATGCTACAGTGAAAACGGACGTACGTAGTCAGACACGATAAAATCCGAATTATTAACACGTTGACTGCCACAGTGAAAACGGACGTGGGTAGTCAGACACGCTGAAATCCTAATTATTAACAATACAATCAACTAATTTTCAAATTTAACTTTTCAATTCGATAGCTAGCATAATTAGCTTAACTTTAACGCTATCCGTAGTTTATTTTATCATTTCTGTTGGTAATTATTTGATTGAACAAAATTTCGGGTGTCGGTCACCGGTGACCTCCGTGGCAGCCAACGTGTTAAGAATGCAGTCGATTAATTTTCATATTTAACCTTTAACCTTAATATCAACGCTATCTGCAGTTTATTTCATCACTTCTTTGGCTAATTATTTGATTGTGAAAAGTTCGGGTGCCGGTCATCGGTCACGGTTAAGAATTCTTCTTCTTCGATCAAACACCTTAACACTTTACCGACCGATAGCCTATTTATAGGCTTATATGCAACCGCTACCGGTCGGTAAAGTGTCAACGCATTATCCACCGCTCTGGAATGGAAAAAGTAAGCTCTACTATTAGGTTGACCGAAAAGTTTCTTTCCCTGTCTACATACAACGCTTTGTCTAGCAGGGTTAAAACAATATTCGTATTGTACAGCTTTCGAAGAAATGGAAGAAGATAATAGGTCCAAGTGAATCGTACGTAACTCAATAACGTGACACGATACGTAAAGTATTATAAATCCGTTATTTATTAATAAAACGAAAGGAACTTTTGGGACAACCTAATATTTTATAATTTGATGGTAATTAAGAATTAGGAGGAGTAACCCGTATTTTCCATTTATTCTCGATCGTAGCACGCTTAACTTTCATTATTTCAAAAGTGTTATACACGAAAAATAATAATAGTCAAACGTTTGTTGATTGATTTTCAGTTACCTGTGGATAGTATTGAAAAGCCTATTAGTAGGCTTCCGGTAGATAAAGTGTTCATTTGCTATTTAAAATCGTTAATATAATTTTAACACGTTGGATGCCACGGGGGTCACTGGTGACCGGCACCCGAAATTTTCTACAATCAAATAATTACCAACAGAAATGATCAAATAAACCACGGATAGCGTTAACATTAAGCTAATAATGCTTAAATTTGAAAATTAGTTGATTGTATTGTTAATAATTAGGATTACAACGTGTCTGACTACCCACGTCCGTTTTCACTGTGCCAGTCAACGTGTTAATAACCATTCGTTTTACTGATATCATTTTATAATTCATTCGTCTACTGAAACCGATACGAAAGACACGAAAGAATTATTATCAATTATCGTTGGTCGAACGTGCAATTTATATAATTCCTTGAAACATCGAGGTTTACTCGTTCGTTTGAGTGCTAATAAAATAAACAATAGAATCGAACGAACGTTGATTGGTTAAGGAAACAATATTACCTCGAGAATATGAAACGTTTCGTTGGCGGATTCCACCGAGTTTCCTCGAGGATGCGAATTGTTGACAATACGGAGGGGGAGAAACAAGCAACTTTGGCGCAAACAACTTTTTACCGAGATCTCAGCGGAGGAAGTAGTTTCGAGATGAAAGCAAATGGAACAACGAGATCGTGGTTTCATATGAAACTTTTCGAGCGGTAAACTTCCATTTTTAATCCGAGAAAGGAAAACATAAAGAAATTTATTCTAACACCGAGATGAATCATTGTTTCTGTCGATTATGCTGTCAATGATAATAAAAAATATACTTTACAGATCGTGAATGATGTTTTAGTTTAATTTTCAATTCGGTTCAAACACTTTATCCACAGGAAATTTATTAATAGGCTTCTCAATATTGTCGGCGGTTGACCGAAAGGCAATTAACAAACCTTTGATTATTATTATTAACAGAAAATTGAAAGCAAGAATTACTGACTTATAATTACTATTAAATTGTGATAATGTGTTGAATATACACTTCTAAGTTTCTACAATAATTTTCTAGAAATGTAATAACGCCAGTTTTCATAAATTTCTGAAATATATTATTTCGAAGTTTTCAAGTTCCTCCTTCTTAATTTACCATTGAAATTAAATATATAATTTTCTCAGTTATTCGGTGTACCATTATCACCATTTTATGGGAAAGATATTTCAACAAAAGTGTCAAAATTAAAGAAATAAAAATTAATCGAGTATTAGTTTCTGTGGCTGGAAAATGTTTAATATCTCATAATTCCAAGTTTCGTATTTATCAATTTTTCAAACAAACACTTCATGCATTTATTTCTGCAAGATTGGAATAAAAACACCGAAGAAAACTGAAGCTTGAAATTACAAGATTTTATCAACTCCTAATCGTTGATATATTTAACCCTTTGCACTCCAGGCATTTTTGGATACGATCGAATCTAATCTACTTTTCCAGCAAACCTTCCGAAAAGCAAACGTGTCATTTTAGAACGGAAGAGTTACACAAATGCTTATGAGTCTATTTATCTTTTATACCTTTCCTCAATTATCTGCGTTCTGATATAAATAAAGCTTAAATGTCGCGTTTGAAAAATACTCTGGTAAATTAAATATGTCTCCTCAGAGGGGACAGCGCGGTGCAAAGGGTTAAAAAGACATGTTGCCATATGGCAGCACTGGGTTGGGAAGGCGAACGAATTCGAATCCGAAGAAACGGAGACTGTAGTCGGGGGTAGATTTTTCGTAACGCTGAACTCGGCTGAATTCAGGGTCGTGAACCGCGCGCCATTCTCTTCGGATTCGAATGTCGTTGATGTCAGCTCCCAACGGAAGCAGAGAAGAGCAAAAGCTCCGACAAATTGGCAGCCACCTACCGCGTATCTACATATATTATGTGTACTCTTCGAAAAATCGAATCCGAGCTATTGACTCTGGTGTACGTGTGACACGGCGGTCGCTTCGAGCGATCGGGGAACGAGATGAAAATCGATATGGACAGGGAACAAAAAAAAGAGAGAGAGAGAGAGAGAGAGAGAGAGAGAGAGAGAGAGAAAGAAAAGAGGG
Organism: Stelis phaeoptera; assembly: GCA_943735885.1. NCBI lineage: Eukaryota > Metazoa > Arthropoda > Insecta > Hymenoptera > Megachilidae > Stelis > Stelis phaeoptera. Next base: position 21,486,763 of record OX030930.1, read on the forward strand.
AGGCAGGAAAATCCAACCGTGATTGTCTGTTTCTGTCTTTTCAAAGAGAATTGTAAAATCGTTGGTTTGTTTGGTTTATTTCTGCAGATAACCAACGTCCAGTTTGTACTTGGCTATGGGATGAAAAATAAAGACACAGAGATATAATATAATATAATATAATAGCTTTCTTTGAGACAATTTTATTTTAAAATTGTTCGATTTGTTAATATCCTTATTTACTGGAAGTCTGGAAATCTTTGATGATTTTATAGCTTACGTAAGATTGGTGGATCTCGTTATTTTGTATACGGGATTAATTGTAATCGAAGTCAAAGTGTGAATAGTTATTATTATGTTAAAAATATAATACTTCAACATTTTGAAATGTTTGATATAATATTCCAAAAATTCCTCAATTCTTAATATAATATTCTAAAGTATCCAAATTCTGTATCATACATAGTAACCCAAAATCATCAATCGTCATGACATAATATTCCAAAATCCCCAAATTCTTCAATATAATAATCCAAAACCCCAAGATTCCCAAAGACAATATTCCAAAATCCCCAAATTCTCCAATACAATATTCCGAAACCCACAAATTCCCTAATACAATATTTAAAAATCCCCAAAGTTCCTAATATAATATTCCAAACACCGAAATTCTGTAACACAATATTAAAAAATCCCCAAATTCCCTAATATAATAATCCAAAACCCCAAAATTCCCTAACACAATATTACGAAATCCCCAAATTCCCCAGTACAATATTTAAAAATCCCCAGAGTCCCTAATATAATATTCCAAACCACGGAATTCCCTAACACAATATTAAAAAAATCCTCAAATCCCCCAATACAATATTTAAAAATCCCCAAATTCTTAAAATAATATTCCAAAATCCCCAAATTCCCTAATATAATAATCCAAAACCCCAAAATTCCCTAACACAATATTCCAAAATCCCCAAATTCCCCAGTACAATATTTAAAAATCCCCAAAGTCCCTAATATAATATTCCAAACCTCGAAATTCCCTAACACAATATTAAAAAAATCCTCAAATCCCCCAATACAATATTTAGAAATCCCCAAATTCTTAAAATAATATTCCAAAATCCCCAAATTCCCTAATATAATAATCCAAAACCCCAAAATTCCTCAACATGATATTCCGAAATCCCCAAATTCCCCAATATAATATTTAAAAATCCTCAAATTCCCTAACACAATATTACAAAATCCCCAAATTCCCTAAAATAATAATCCAAAACCCCAAAATTCCGTAACACAAATTCCAAACTCCCCAAATTCCCCAATACAATATTTAAAAATCCCCAAATCCTTAAGATAATATTCCAAAATCCCCAAATTCCCCAATATAATACATCCAAAACCTGAAAATTCACCAACGAATATTGCCCTACTGTTATTTAATCTGTAACGTGCACAGTCAGAACTGGTAAAGACAGCCAAATGCCAGCGTTTTCGGCCATACGGTTCACGACCTTTATTTCTTTTTTCTTTTTCCAATATAGTCGTTTAAAAAGTAATTCCCCATTATCTCATTAAATTTTCAAACCAAATCCGTACGTGTAGAGATTATCGGAAAAAATACAAAATTTCAGTAAACGAATTACAGACATTCATTTGCTGGACGCAAATCTCACACCTCGGCAAATTATATAACAAAGAAAAGCTTGATATTTCAAGAGTCGGAAGCTGGAAAAGATTTTTATAACATCCTGTGGTTTCATATCGCGGTGCCGTGTGGTTTGTTCGAGCAATTATAAGTTCATACGATTCCGACAACATCCGTCGAGCACTCGCGAGGCTAATTACCAAGTTCGCGTTATCAGAGTGTCGGTGCCACGTGGGATTATGTTACGCGACGTTCGTTTCGACGAGCATATAATGGAAAAAATATGAGGGGATAAAAAACACGGGACAGGCGGACAGAAACATTTTCAACGAGCCCCGTTTCATTAACAAATATAGGGTATTTATTATGTATACCAAAGGTGAGGAACGTGCGGCTTCTGTGAGTTGATTGTGCGGCCTTCGTAAAAGGCTAGCTCTTGCATTAATTAATATTGAATTATATAGATCACGACTTAATATTATTATTTTTCTATTGTATTTCTTTAAAATGGAATAAATTTATTTAAAAATACTTCTACTAATATCATTTTCTTGTGTGATGTAGTTGTTTATTAAAATTTAAAAATCTGGATGAATATATATGTGCCCATAATTTATTATGAAAGTGGTCTTTCATAATAAAAGAGCTTATCAGTTATTTCACACCACATTATTTTAAACTAAATTTATTCAATGTAATTTCGAAACAAGAAATATATGACTTAGACCACTTTCATAATTATGGGCACATATATTCATCCAGATTTTTAAATTTTACATATATATATGCTTAAATAAATAAAAATACCAACAGTGAAATATAAAAAAATTATAGCGGCCTCCTTTATTACCGCCTAATTTAAATGTGGCCTCTAATGGTAAAAAGGTTCCCCACCTCTGATGTATACTTTAATTGCAAACGGCGATGAATACCCGGTGACGGTGTTCCATGCTATCGTTTCTCATTTTCGTTGCCTTCCAATAGTCGAAAGTACTATATTTTATTCCGAACGAGATTCTATTGAAAACTTTCATGATTTTTATTTTGCCAATATTTTATTTCTGAAGATACTCATGGTTGAAAGTTGATTTAATGCTTACTTGTACACGTCTACGATCCATTATTTAAAATATCAACAACCGAAACTGCGGTGCAAAGCGGATACCGATGAGTTCTATTAATTCGTAACTATGCGATCGGCTTGCGTTTGTTTCGATCATTCTTACTTTTATCAAATACATATAAAGTTACATACCATCTTATTACAATATTTTTGTCACAATCACAAACATTTACTCATTTCGCATGGGTCAACATTTTGTACTTTTATCCCGCTAGATTACTAGTAAACAGACCACTGGTGCTTCGTGTATAGATGGCATCTTGTGGCCGGTGACTATAGTCGTTTCGTGGCGGGTGACTATAGCGAAAGGGTTAATGTGTATCTAGCAAAAAGAAGAAAAAAAAAGAGCCATAAGATGGAGAAGAGGTCGATCGAATTCTCGTGAATATTGCGCCGCATGAGAGGCTTCTATAGAACGAAGATAATAAATAAACGGAATGGTAACGTGACAAGAATCCAGGATCAAAGGGGGTCGAAGATCCATGATCGTAGTCGAACAAAGGAAGACAGAACGGACACACCATACTTGCTTTCGCGATCCCTCGAGCGGATATTACCTCGTTCTCGATCAACGGGGGACGAAGCCGATTCGAACAAAAAAAAAGAAAGGGGGGAAAAAAGGAAAAGAAAAGAAGACTGTGTCGAGGATATCGTTGAAGAAACGGAACACAAAGGGAACGGAAGTCGCGACGAGCCGTCCGTGTTCTGGAATCGCGTTCAGAAACGACGAAGGAAACAAAGGGAATAAAGTTGGTTACGTTCGTTCCGGATAAAAGTTGGCCAAAACGTCTCCCGTGAAAGTTGAACGTGGAGCCAAGATAAAATCCTCTAAATGGATTCGACAAATGCACGAATCTCGGCAAACTTTTCGGAAAATCCTCTCAAGTAAAACGCCTGATACACCAGCGAATAGCTTCGGTGTGAAATTAACCCTTTTATGCCGCAGTTACAAATGTTGAGAGTATTTTAGGGCAGAATTTGAGAACGAGACGGTATAGTTTTGGTAATTTGGACATTTTGTAATGATTTAGATTTAAGAATTTAGGAACGTTCGAGTATTATATTTTTAGGAACTTGGGGACTTTGGAATATTATATTTTCGGGAATTTAGAAGCTTCGAAAATTTTAATTTTCAGGAATTTAGAGATTTTGGAATATTTTTTAGGAATTTAGGGATTTTTAAATATTATATTTTTTAGGAGCTTAGGGACTTTGGATTATTATATCTTTCAAAACTTAGAGAGTTAGGAATATTATATTTTTAGGAATTTAGAAGCTTCGAAATATTATATTTTTGGGAATTTAGAAATATTGGAATATTATATTTTTCCAAACTTAGAGATTTAGAAATATTATATTTTTAGGAACATAGGAATTTGTAAATATTATGTAATACTTTTATGACTTTAATGACATTGGAATATTATATTCTTCGGAACTTAGAGATTTCGAAATATTACATTCTTACGATTAGGAATTCAATCACTTTGGAACATTACATTTTTAGGAATTTTGTAACTTTATAATATCATAACATGTTTTCAAAAATTTGACAATTCCATTGCAATCTTATTCTCAGAAACATGAATTACAGTCAATTCTTTCCAAAAAGTATTAAATTTAAATATCCACTTACATAAAATAAGCAAGTTTAATGGCAATGTTTAATAACAGGAGAAGCAAAGAATTTGTAATTCGATTTTAGATAAAATTAACCCAATTTCCGCGCGATGGTTAAAAAGAAATTACAAGATTGCTTCGGTACAGGAGCCAGGAAAATTACGAGGATATGCTAAGCAGGGATTAAACGAGAGGCCGAAGAGAAATTATGAAGAGTCTAAAATGATTCGAAGGGCCGAATAAACGAGGATACCAGGGCAAAGTTTGACCGGAATCTGATTACATTAAAAATCGATAAACACGAATAATCCAATTCGTTCAAAACTTACACCAGAACCACGAATGTGTAATTCTATAAACATTACGTTCTGTAATTTTAAATAAACTTAAAATATTATCAAAGCGTTAATATTAATCGTCAACCGGCGGAACTTGAGAAATAATATTTAAAGTAATAGCAGAAAATGTATAAAATGGAAAGTTAAATTTAAACTGTCACGATAAACGAAAAATCATCCATCGAAAAATTTATATATCCAATTTCAATACAAACGTTCCTCTACATATTTTCCTATCTCTGTACCAGGACACTTACCCAGCATTCATCGTTCAACGATTAAAAGAACAAGTTATATCAGCGTGGTAAATCATTTTTCCAATTAGCCATTTCACAATTATTTATCGCCAGCAACAAACAAATTCCCGTTTCCAACGTGGTACAATTGGCGCGCGACAAACAACGCAGAAACAATTTGCAACGGCATCGCGATCGAAATCGCGACAAGAAACCGATAATGGCGATCGAACGGTGACCGCCTTCCATCGTCAAGAATAACGATACGATTGAAAGCAATCCGCCGGTGCCATTGTTGCCACTTACGATACAATATCACTGTTGAAACAAACGTTCTACACAATGACCGGCCAACAGGATCGATGCGTTCTCGTGTATCGGTTAATCGGTGAACAATCGTCGCCTCGTCCAGGATAATCTGACCGGTAAACATCCCGTTGGAAAGTAAACTGAAAACATCAGTTTCGCGTCCACGAGTAATCCGAGTATTGTAATTCTAAAGGAATTGAAAATTTTGTTAAAGCGTTAGTATTATTAGAAAGGGGTTTTTTTCAACAGGAAGTTAAGATGGGAAGTTCTGTCTCACCCTACCTACTCTCGAGACGCCGCACCTTCAGACTATCACTTATTTCGTTCGATGCAACATGATCTGAAAGGACAACACTTGAGAAATATCGATGAAGCGAGAAATTGGGTTGATAACTATTTCCCTTCCAAGGAACCTGATTTTTTTTTCCGCCGTGGAATCCAACTGCTTCCGGAGAAATGGGAAAGGATCATACAAGCTGGCGGTCATTATTTTAGTTAACACGTTGACTGCCACAGTGAAAATGGACGTGGGTAGTCAGACACGCTGAAAACCTAACTATTAAGAATACAATCAACTAATTCTCAAATTTAACTCTTCAATTCGATAGCTAGCATTGTTAGCTTAATGTTAACGCTATCCGTGGTTTATTTGATCATTTCTGTTGGTAATTATTTTATTGTAAAAAATTTCGGGTGCCGGTCACCGGTGACCCCCGTGGCAGCCAACGTGTTAAGAATAAGATTATAAATGTATTAGCTTAATAAATATTTTAAGATAAAAAGAAATCCGCAGAACTCAATTAACGACTTAACACGTTGGCTGCCACGGGGGTCACCGATGACCAGTACCCGAAATTTTGTACAATCAAATAATTACCAACAGAAATGATGAAATAAACCACGGATAGCGTTAACATTAAGCTAATAATGATAGCTATCGAATTGAAAGGTTAAATTTGAAAATTAGTCGATTATATTCTTAATAATTAGGATTTAAGCGTGTCTGACTACCCACGTCCGTTTTCACTGTGGCAGTCAACGTGTTAATACAAAATTTCGGGTGCCGATCACTGGTCATCCTCTCATACCAGCCAACGCGTTAACTAACACCATTGCCCATAAACGTGCAACACGGCGACCAGGTGGTTTGTAATCGTTAAAGAAACGTCCATCGTCTTATCCTCCAAGTGTTAACCCCCAAAATAATATTTAAAGTAACAGCGGCAATTTGGAAAACTGTAGACAAAATATCTCGTTTTACTAAGAAAACGGGGGAGAAGTGTTCCTGGCGAAACTGGGTCGGATCAACAATGCCTCGTTTCGGTCGATAGCTAAATTCAATTCGATATCCTTTAAGACGGTGGTAAATCAAGATGGAATTAATATTTTGAGTAGCGAGGTAAAATTCAGGACAATCCTTGCAGTTTATCATTTTATTTCTAATAGTTACTCGTAACAGTTTGTTTTAAAATAAACGCTAGTTTCTTTCCTCGAAGCTTATGTTAAAAATCATTGTCGCTGTTGTATTCCGCTGCCGATTGTTTGTTTATTATATTCAATAAGGTACAACGTCGAGCGAAATGACGAAGTTAGGTGTACGTATAATAAAAGTGTATTCGCGTGCAGTTACAATAGCGCGTTCTAAGACGGTTCCGATTGTTCTGTTCTGTTCTTCAAGGGAACTAGTGGTTTTACAAATTTGGAAGGTAGACAGGTAGGGGTTATCTTGGGTTCAGTGGTCAGTAAGGGATGAGGTAACAAGATCGAGGTTCGGAGTTCGGAGATGACTAGTAAGGATGAAATCATCAGCTGTTGAAGGAAGGATTTTGGGATGTTTGCTGCTGGAGGTTAATCTATGGTGTTTGAAGGAGAATGAGTAGGCCGCGTTGTCTTAACTAAAATAACATGATGCGTTGGCATACAACATCGCGTTAAAAATATAGGACCAAGTTTCTTAGATATATGACGGCTGGATTTGGACGCGTGTATGCGCCAATCGTTAAAAAGGGTTAACGCCCGCTGGGAATTCTGGTGCGCCAAAATTCTAGGTCCTATAAATCGTCGGTCGTAGAAGATTCAACGGAACGCTCTCAAATCGGGCATCAAGATCTTCGATTCGCGAAAGATAGGAAATAAAGAGAAAAGAAATTCAATGTCGCTGATTTTGGATAATCTGCAGAGATCCCGGAAGACAGAAAAAATCAACGGAGTATCTGGCAACGAATACGGGACCCGCGAGAGATTCGTTCCATCATTTTTCACTTCGCCAATCGTATTTCTTTTGCCATCACTCGACGATCGATGCTTTTTTCTTTTTTTTTTTTTTTTTTTTTCGACGAATTCGCGTACCCCGCCATTTTGCAATCCTTTGAAATTGGTACTTACGAATGGGGGCCGTTTCGAGGGTTCTTGGTTGATATCGATTGGATGAATGTAGTTTTTTCTTCGAGAGTACTCGAAATATTGTAATATATAAACTATCGTGATTTTTATTTGTATTACCTTGTGAGTCTTTTCTGTGCAATGCAGGACCACGTGGGTGCTTTATAGCGTAGTAATAGGTGGAGGATTTTGACGAAACGTAGTAGTACGTATGGGATTCTTAGCGACACGTGGTATTGGGTAGGTAGTTATTAGCGAAATTTAGTACTACGCACGTAGTTCATAGCGAAACGTAGTACTACGTACGTGATTCCTCATAAAACATAGTACTACGCATGTGATTATTACTAAAACATAGTACTACGCACGTAGTTCTTAGCGAAACGTAGTACTACGTACGTGATTCCTCAAAAACATAATACTACGCATGTGATTACTACTAAAACGTAGTACTACGCATGCCATTATTACTAAAACGTAGTACTACGCATGCGATTATTACTAAAACGTAGTGCTACGCACGTAGTTCTTAGCGAAACGTAGTACTAAAACGTAAGTGATTCCTCCCAAAACATAGTACTACGCATGTGATTACTACTAAAACGTAGTACTACGTACGTAGTTCTCAGAAAAAAAAAACGTAGTACTACGCATGCGATTACTACTAAAACGTAGTACTGCGCACATAGTTCTCAGAAAAAAAACGTAGTACTACGCATGTGATTCCGAATAACACGTAGTACTATGCACGTAGTTCTTAGCAAAACATAGTACTACGCACGTAGTACATTTGTAAATAAATATTTCTTTTTTCTAGTAAATAACTTACGATATTTTTAGAATATATGCGTATACCATCTAGGCAACAAAGGGGTTAAACGTTAGACGTTAAATCAATAAACCCAACAGGAAACTAGATTATCATATCATACACACAACAATTCTCCCGCGCTGTTTCACTGGAAATTCAGAAATTCACAACTCTACGGTAATATTTGGTTGCCAACTAATTTTCATCCATCTCGCCGTGAAATTACTCAAATTCTATCCTAGACGATTACAAAAATTACCACGAACATGATCAAACATTATCAGGTAATTCCAACCCTGCTTTTTCAATAAATAATCCCACAAAGACTTGAGAATATTTCGTTATTCCTATCATTCATCATTTCGAACATGAAATACTATTTAATTAAATAATCAAGTGATTGAAAAAATAGCCAATAACATACGACAACGTGTTGGAATAATATTATATTTACAAAAATGAATCTATAAGTTGAGTGACACTGGCCTTAGGGTGTGTTTACATTATACCAGTAACTGGCGCCAATAACCCTCGCAACGGGGGGGTTCGAATTTCTGTGTTTCTGGCCGTACCTGTACCAGCTCTGTCGTCCAAAAAAGAAAATGATTGTTTTATCCGTCGGACGACAGAGCTGGTACAGGCACGGCCAGAAACACAGAAATTCGGTCCGTCCGTTGCGAGGGTTATTGGTGCCAGTTACTGGTATAATGTAAACACACCCTTAGGGTCCGTTTACACTATGCCTGTAGCACCAGTAAAGAGCGAAAACGGTTGTTTTCCTGTCGTCCGACAGAGAGAAAATGGTTGTTTTCTCTGTCAGATAATAAGGAAACAACCATTTTCTCTCCTTACTGGCGCCTGCTACAGGCATAGTCTAAACGAACCCTTACTCTGTCACCGGAGTCAATGGGACTCTAGCCGTGCCAGACCTAAAGGTCTGGATTATAAAATTATATTTTTCTTTGCGAAGTTGGCACTAGAAAGCTTTTCATTCTTTGTTCAAACGTTACAGAGTAAAGATGTCCTTCCAAGCATCAAATAAAATTTAGAACTAAAAGATTAAACTGTGTGTGTGTTTTTATTTTTATTAGTATTAAACCCATAATCCTAACACAACGGATTTCTTTATTTCCTCATAAAAATATAACTATCACCCACGCACGGATGACGCGGCAATCAAATTATTCAAGTTTGAACACCCCTTTGACCCAACAAACAACCATCACCGTGTACTTATTCAATAATAACCGAATGACGAACCTGCGAGATTAGTCGCGAAGTTCCAGAAGGACCATCGGCAGCCAAAGAGTTTCATCTCGCGATCCTCCGGACGACGTTCCTTCATCCCTGCACCGGGTACAAACGGGGATGATGCCAGGAGGTAGAGTTAGCGCAGCAGCAACGTTCGTCCTGATTCGAGGAATCAGCCATCGGTTGGACGCTCTTCCGTAATCCAAACGGCATTCACGGAACCACAATTTCCTGTGAAAAGGGCCGTCGCCCTTGGTTCGACACCGCACTCACTACTCCCCCCCTCCTCCCCACTATCTTTCTCACTCACTGTCGAGCCACGTCCTCTGGCTCGACAGCGTATCCAGGCCACGTAATCCAAACGGGATTCGCTCACCGCATCAGAAATCTCCCGTTTCACGATAACACCACATTCGCCGCGCATCTGTACAGGTCCGGGCTGTTTCTGATGCTCGCCAACCGGAAATCCGTGATTTCATTCTTTAAACGAGCGGAAACCGCGATCAAAGTCTTAATGTTACGGGGCTCCTTCGATTCATTGACCGCTTCGAAGAATCTTCTTATAGTCGAGCTAAAAGCTCTTCCAGACACCGAATGTCATGCTGAGGATCACTGTTTGCAGATTGATTCGTTAAAATTGCGATTACTTTGAGTGGGATCGTTTCGTTTTGTAATTTTTGATTTTCTTCTGATATCTCGAGTTACAGATGTATCTGTCGTCGATGTTGTTTCTTTGGTGGACGGGAAGAAGAGTACAAAGATGATTTTGGGTAAAACGAGGTAAACGGGTTAATGAATTCTACGTTAAAATTCTTCTGGTTCTAGTAGATTTTTAATCTACTAGACCTCAGGAAGGACCTCGAAGTCGAGTCAGTTGATAAGGCCATTCAACGCTTTGCAAACAAATATAAACAGAGATTGCTAAGTCATCCTAACTAACTAGCTCAATACCTATACTCCCTCGCCATCATTAGAAGACTTCGCAGAAAACACCCGCACGACCTAACGACTAACACTTAACTAGCATTGCCTAACACAAAGTCAAAGGTATAGACCACTGGGCATATACCTACAAGTTCTTAAATCGCTTCGCTAGAACAATTTACCAAATGTTTATATAAACAAATTGTAAATTGACTCGAGGAAAAAAAAATAGTCAAGTATTACAACTGATTCTTCGCAAAATTCATAAATCTGATTAATGCTCTTTTGCCAGCCTATTGGATTCATAATTTTCTTCAATTTTTCATTTTCCTTTGGTCATTCAATTCTACCACTTACAATGTATCAGACGTACTTTTGTTGTTTGATTTCTGTTACGATTCAGGGGATCAGTTTTCGATTGATATTAAAGGATGGATTCGATTATCATGCATTGCAAAACTCGTTAAAACAATACTGATCAAACCTTTTGCTTCATGGTGTCCTCATACAAGGACATACTAAATAAATACTTAGTGTATCTAAATTCATGATCAAAATATCAAAATCGACTAAGACACCCTGTATACAGACGGCCGAGGTTTGAATTTGAAAATGATCGAAAGTCGAAAAGGACTGTGGCGTGTTCTGGGTGAAAACTCGTGGCAGGTGGATCGTAATAATCCGAATCGGTATTAAAGTTCGACAGGCTAATGGGTAGGCGGAGGAGATACGAGCTGCAATACGGTTTATTGGCGCAAGGACGCGCGGGACCGTTCATATCGAGTTTCTGCAGCACCGACGACGATATTTGTAGCCGAGAGTCAGCTGCGACCCTCGAATAACTCAACTCCTGTTACCCACGTGTTTCCCCGCGATCGCTCGCGGTATCCGCCTTCACCTTTCAACACGAAATACTTCCAGTCGATGCTTTTCATTAGCAATCGCTTTGCCCAAGATCGAAAATAACAGCAACTTCGATATTCCATATTGAAACTATTCGTCGTGTTTCTTTCGATTTACGATCCCGTATTACTTCGAATTTAAGCGGCCAACTTAACTCAAAAGCAACGCCTGTCATTTATGCCTGTTATTTAGCTATCAATGTAAACAATACCAATATAATGAGTATCGCCAGTTGCTTTCGAATGCTCTAGATAATCTAATTCCGTACCCAAAATATAAGAGGCCTCGTGGAGAAATAGAGAACAGTCAGAATATTAGCGGAAAGAATGCGGGTACGATTGGTCGCGTGGATTAGTTCACACCGCTACGCACACGTATTCTCGATCGTCGTATATTATTGGCCGAAACAGTTACAAACAAAGCTCATCGCATTGTGTTTAGTTACGGTAGCGTCAAAAGTGGAGATCTGGTGGAGCTTGCGGCGTGCTCCCCTTGCCCCTGTGCCATCCCCCGTTAATACTCTTTCCAGCTCTGCACAGTAATAGTGTCTAGGTAGTAGCGCGGCCGATTCCCGGCGTCCGCTTTTTCTCCACGATGCCTACAATATTTATACCGACAGATAAATTCCATTGTTATTTACAATACCTTGCCACAACTCGCAAAAGGCATCCGAGTGTTAACAAAAAGTGACATTTCTTTTCGCTTGACAAGCCTTAGCTGTGCAAACAGCAATTCAGAATTAAACATAAAGTTCAGTTGCAATCAGAACCTTTCACAGAGATCAGTACTTTTTGCCAACAATTCGACGATTCCCAATGTACCGCTTTTATATCGAATTCAAAGAGTACTTCGCAAAGAGCACTACTGTTTATGAAACAAATAACTGCAGAAATTCGCAGAACGTATCGAACGGAAAGTAAGAGTCGGCGACATTGAACCGGCAAATCGGTCGCGAAAGAGACAAGTTAACAGCCGTACGGATATTATCCGTGATCCATTATTAAACGGGTTACGACAGACGTAGTGGTCGGGTTAGCTAACTCGCCAGGCATTCGTGCAGCGTGTCGTTTCGAATTCCATTCGTCGAATCCGAACTCTATATCCTCGTTCGAGGATAGTTCGCAGCGGCAGTTAGCGTCTCTGGCCAAGACCGCAACAGACATCGGAGTTCCTCTTCGTCGACCACGAAGAACGCTTTACAGCCGGCAATAGCCTCTGATCCATAATCAAACAGAGACTACAACATCGAGGACTATGCCAACTTTCTGACGAAGAATCGAGCGTGCACCGACTACTGGCAAGGCCTTAATCTCCTGCTCGATCCACGGGCCAAGTAAACGGGAACCACTCCTACTCCTAGCCCATTACCAACTACGTATTATTAACCACTTGCCAGACCAGACGAGGCATTTGCATTTGCATAATAACGAGACAAGGGTACCCTGGCTGATGTATTCTATCGCGATACGGTCGGCTCGATATAGCCTTGCGAACGTGTGCAATCGACAACAGTGTAGGATTAATCACCGAAGGATGGAGGCAATTAGCATCCAAACCTAAGAAATTTCTGCAACTTGTGTGCGAATTACAGTTTGGAATTCGAATAGTTGAATGGAAGCTCGATGTATGTTGGAATATTAATAGTTTTAGAAGGTTGGACTAAGGTACGCGTCGAAATCGCGACCCAAATCTAAGAAATCTATGTGATATTGATTAAACTGAAATTAGGGGTAGAAATTTTTCAACTGAAATTTTGATATACTGGAAAATTACTGATTTTAGGTGGGTTGGATTGATTCTTTGAATGGCAGAGTCGATCGCAATGTAAACTTATAAACTCTAGTCAGAAGTGATAAGATTATAAAACTTCTTCGTGGAAAATTACTGTATGTTGGAACAATAATAATTTTAGCGATCACAATCAACCCTTTACGGAAGAGGGACGAATACATTCGACCAAATAAATACGTGTGTACTCTTAAGAGAAACAAAAATGACTTTAAATTAATATTTTCTATATACTTTGGGTCAAGCTTGGCAGAGCTTCTGTCATTTGAAATAAGAAACCTGGCAAATTCGATTGTTCCACCATTAACACGTTGGCTGGCACAGTGAAAACGGATGTGGGTAGTCAGACACGCTGAAACTCTAATTATTAAGAATACAATCGATTAATTTTTAAATTTAACCTTTCAATTCGATAGCTATCGTTATCAGCTTAGTCTTAACGCTACCTGCAGGTTATTTCATCGCTTCTTTTGGTAATTATTTGATTGGACAAAATTTCGAGCGCCAGTCACCGGTGACCCACGTGGCGCTTAACGTGTTAAGAGAAATAGTATAATATTTCGGGGTTTTAGAATATTTTATTAGGGTGTTTTTGGGTTTTGGATTATTATACTAGGGAATTCGGGGATTTTGGAATATTATTTTAAGAATTTGGGGATTTTTTAATATTGTATTGGAGAATTTGGGGATTTTTTAATATTGTGTCAGGGAATCTCGGGGTTTTGAATATTATATTAGGGACTTTGGGGATTTTTAAATATTGTACTGGGAAATTTGGGGTTTTGGATTATTATATTAGAGGATTTGGGGATTTTGGAATATTATTTTAAGGACTTGGGGATTTTTGAATATTATGTTAGGGAATTTGGGGGTTTTTAAATATTGTACTGGGGAATTTGGGGATTTCGGAATATTGTATTAGGGAATTTTGGGGTTTTGGATTATTATATTAGAGAATTAGGGAATTTTTGGAATATTATATCAAGGATCTTAGAATTTTGGAGTATTATATTTTTAACATAATAATAGCTGTTAACACTTTGACTCCGACACTTCGATTACTTGAATCTTTCAAATAACTATGTCGACGCGTATTCAAACATGTTCAGCTGGAAAATTTAACGGAGTTGCTGCGGTAATAATTAACAGTAGCCGAAAATCAAATAATAGAACAGCAATATTCGTTGCTTACGTAACATAATAATCGCTATCAACACTTTGACTTCGATCACAATTAATCCCATATACAAAATAACGAGATCCACCAATTACGTAAACTATAAAACCATCAACTTACAAACTTAGAAATTTCGTAATATTTAATATTCACAGAAACTATGAAACTTCTGAATAATACTTTTAAGAACCTAGAAAATTAATAAAAATATATTCCTAATTAAGTACAGTTACACCTGCAATATCCCATCTTTATCAATTAAGCGTATTAAACAAAAATTATAAATTACAATTCGTATTAAAAATACGTTCTTAACAGCCAACCTATTAAAAAGATATAACAATAAAAAGATTCATCAATTTTTCACCCACCTAACCACCTATCCTTACGAAACATAAATCTGCATGCTGTATACGAAAAAAAAAATATAGATATTAAACTAAAAAAGATACTTCAACCACGAGATATATATTCCCAAAGATATTGTTGAACAGATGAGACCAAGGATGAACGTGATATCTGAAAGCCGGGGACGCGAAATGGCACGATATAAAATTCCCAGTGTATCCAGAAGGATCGATGCTCTGCAATATGTCCCGCATCCTACCCAATGAAACACAGGCGATCGTGTTTTATGGAGCACCATTTCGGACTGGTCGCCGGCGAGGAAATCTGGCGTCAGGTGTCTCGGGCCGTTTTCAATAACTTGCACTCGACGCGAGTCCCGGCAACAAGCATCAATGAAACCAACATCGATCCAGGGTTCGCTGAATCGACATTTCGAGGACAAAAAGAAAAAATCCTGCAATTTCGTGACCAGTCGTACCATTCGTTCTTTTGGGGGGGGGGGGGGGGGGGTGTTTCTTTTTGTGGTTGGTACTTTTGAAGATGAACGATGATCGTGAATGCGAAACAAGCTATCGATTTGTAAAGATGTCATAGTGGTATTGGTGATGGTTTTTTTTTTTTATAAGAATTAAATACTGTCACGGTTGAATAATTTGATGGGTGAAGAAAATGGTAAATTTTGGATATTTCTGTTGTTTTATTTGGAATCATAGGTAGGTGTATTTATGTTTATGTGGAATTGTGAAAATTGGTCATTTTTGTTAGTTTGGTTCAGTTAACGTAAAAAATGGGAAATAAGTAAAATTGGCCCTGTATAATTCGTAATTTTTAATATCTTGGTGAGGAATATTCGGTTGGCAATCGCTGCAACATTGATTGGTATAAAAAATTGGTAAATAACAAAGATTGGCGTTACTTAATTTAAAATGTCAGAGTATTTGTAATTTCAAATATTTAAGTAGGGCGATATTTCACTAACAATAGCTGAAAAATTAATTAATATAAAAAAAAACCAAAGCACTAACATTAGCGGGGTTTAATTCGGAATCTTAAAAATTTAGGTGGGGAAATATTACACTATTAATCGCTGGAAAATTAATTAATAGAAATAATGGCAAATAACTAAAATTAGCGTTGTTTAATTCGGAATCTTAAAAATTTAGGTGGGGAAATATTACACTATCAATCGCTGGAAAATTAATTAATAGAAAAAATGGCAAATAACTAAAATTAGCGGGGTTTAATTCGGAATCTTAAAAATTTAGGTGGGGAAATATTATACTATTAATCGCTGGAAAATTAATTAATAGAAAAAATGGCAAATAACTAAAATTAGCGTTGTTTAATTCGGAATCTTAAAAATTTAGGTGGGGAAATATTAGACTATCAATCGCTGGAAAATTAATTAATAGAAAAAATTGGAAATAATTAAAATTGGCGCTGTATAATTTGTAATTTTTAAGATCTTGGCGAGGAATATTCAGTTGGCAATCGCTGGAACATTGATTGATACAAAAAATTGGTAAATAACAAAAATTGACGTTACTTAATTTAGAATGTCAGAGTATTTGTAATTTCAAATATTTAAGTAGGGCGATATTTCACTAACAATCCATAAAAAAATTAATATAAAAAAAGAACACCAAAGAACTAAAATTATCGCTATTTAATTTGGAATCTCAAATAAAAATGTCTGAAACTTACTTCAAATTCTAAAAATTTTATAATTTCTAAATATTTATGTGGGGCAAATATGCAATTAACAATCGCTGAAAAGTTAATCAATACAAAACGTATCAAATAATCAATATTCACGTTATTTTCTCCAGAATCATAAATAAAGATATACATTGCAAGTTGAAATTACCTTCAAGCTAAAATTACAACGAATATATATTTTATTCGCTGATAATTAAAAGCGATACGGATGAAATGTGAACGATAATGATAAATGTATTTGTTGAAAAGAAATATTTAGCGTTTGAATGGTTGAAAACAATCTGACAGAAAAAGTGGAATATTTTTCTTTTTATCGAAGAAGTTGTTCGATACGAAAGGAGAGGCACGATAATGGAAGCGAATCCTTTCAGAGGAAATTCCTACAGAAACTCCAGGATCTCGTTCATCTTTTTTTCATGGAACTATATACTTCTTTATTGCATCGATCTTGTCGCGCGTTTCCAAGACTTGTGACCAACCATCTGTGATTTATCTTCCTGAACAATGATGATAAATGCGAGATGAAATTCTTGCGGATCAAGTCAATTCATGTACGATCTTTCTTATTAAACGATACTAAACGATATTTAACGACAGTACGTACACGAACAATAATAAAATCGAAGAAGTATTCAATTTTGCACGAACCGAGAAGAGGAATTGTATGAAATATTAAATGTATTTAATTTCAACTTTTGGGCGCGGTTAATTTAAATTTAAGTGAAATTCCCGCCATTGCGTTTATCGAAATTTCCGTCAAAATCTATGAAATATGGATACTGATAATTGAGAAATTTGTCAAGTGTCAGAATAATTGACAGATTTCAAATTACAATCGAAATGATAATATTAAGAGTGTCTATGTAATTACAGAAATTAATATAATATGTAAGGTTTCAAATTATTGAAATTTTTGAAATACCTTTGCCGAAATAAAAAATCAGGGTATTATTTAAACATTGTACCAACGGATTTTAGGTTATTCTTAACAAATTACAATTGCTTGTGTGAAAATAATTGGAATATTCAACTTCAGTAATCGAAGGGCACAAGGTTTTAACGAGAATATCGAAACTATTGCACAAACATTCAAATAGAACGCATCGTCGAATCTCCACAGTTTGCAGTACACCTAACTCGAAACTTTATAATTAGGAAGCATGGATAGCAAATAAACAGTAATATCGCTTAGTAAATACTAGGTGTAAGACAAGTTCTAACAAGGGACAACACCGTTTAAGTAGAATCCATCGCTGTGTCTCCAATTTCTTGCTGACCGCCAGAACTAAATTCATTGAGAAACTTCACCGAACAACAATATCTCTTCGTATTCTCACCCCAAGGAGACGTACGAAATAAGAAAACCAACCAAAAACATCACAAAAAAGTAACACTTCGAAATACTGTAAAGTTAGGGAATTTTCCTCGTCTCTTTTCATTTCAAAACGAAGGATTACGGGTGTGTTTTTATATGCAAAACGTAGTACTACGTTGGTAGTAGTTAGGAGAACGGAATACCACGCAAGTAGTCCTTAACAAGACTTATTGTTAGTATTACGGATCTAATTCTTAACAAAACGTAGTACTACGTGGGTAATCCCTAGTAAAACGTAGTACTACGCAAGTAGTCCTTAGCAAGACCTAGTATTACGCTGGCAATTCGTAGCGAAACGTAGTATTACGCTGGCAATTCCTAGTCAAACATAGTACTACGTGGGTAATCCCTAGTAAAACGTAGTACTACGCACGTATTCCTTAGCAAAACGTAGTACCACGCAAGTAGTCCTTAGCAAGACCTAGTATTACGCTGGCAATTCCTAGTCAAACGTAGTACTACGCACGTATTCCTTAGAAAAACGTATTATTAGGCAAGTAGTCCTTAGCAAGACCTAGTATTACGCTGACAATTCGTAGTCAAACGTAGTACCACGTACGTATTTCTTAGCAAAACGTAGTACTACGTGGGTAGTAATTGGGAGATTGTAGTACTACGCAAGTAGTCCTTAACAAGACCTAGTATTACGGATCCAATGCCTAACAAAACGTAGTACTACGCAGGTGATTCCTAATAAAACGTAGTACCACGCATGTAGTTCTAAGGAAAACGTAGTACCACGCAAATAGTCCTTAGTAAGACCTAGTATTACGCTGGCAATTCCCAGCGAAACGTAGTATTACGCACGTATTTCTTAGCAAAACGTAGTACTACGTGGGTAGTAATTGGGAAAACGTAGTACTACGCAAGTAGTCTTTAACAAGACCTAGTATTAAGGATTCATTTCCTAACAAAACGTAGTACTACGCATGTGATTCCTAGTGAAACTTAGTACTATGTGGGTAGTCCTTAACAAAACGTAGTACTACGGTTGTAATTCCTATCAAAACGTAATACTACGCATGGAATTCCTAACCAAACATAGTGCTACTCTCGCAACTCCTAACAAAACGTAATACTACGCTCGCAGTCTTTAACAAAACATTCCACTACCTAATTTATACTCAATAGGATACTAATACGAAAACAATGCTTACGAGGCATAATGCTTCCTACCGTGTCATATTTTCTAACAGAACGTAGTACTATGCAATCCACTTCTGTCATTAAACATAGCACTACTTGAATCCCCCCCCAACAAACTTATACGACGATTCTACACACTCACAGCCTAAGGACACAGTGTTCAAGTGGACAAGCACGAGTCTCCACAATTTCACGGTCAAAGAAAACTACACTTTGCATCACTGAAACTGGACCTTCGAAAACTCGATCAGCTATTTCAAACTGACCGAACGATTACCACTTGGGGATAAATACAGGAAACACGAGTGTTATGCATCGATGGACAGGTGTGCCGTGGTACACGGAGCTTCGATGACTGAATCGACCACCGTTTCATGCCATTCCCGACTAACTCGATTCCTCTGGCTCCGGCTACCACTGCCGCTACCTTCCTTTTTGTTACCAGACCTCCCCCTCCCCTCCCCACTAGCTCTCTTTCATCCTCTCCGCGTCTCCGTTCCTCACCTTCCACGAACGATTTTCCAACGCGTTCGTCGCTTCTTTCGCTGAACCCAACCGTAGCGGTTCTTCTTACCGGTACACATAGATCGTGAACCGTAAAGTCGTGTTTACGCGCGCAACCAATCCGTGTAATCGTTCGCGGCATTGTTGTGTTAGAAGATAACGAATCTATCCGACGAGGAAACACTGTGGATTTGAATGCGTAATTGATCCTCAGGGGGATTCTCGTTAATTCGATCGGTTGGCGAAGATTTACCTGGCGAGACGCGTAGGAAATACAAGTTGATCTTACTCCGGTCAACCCGAGTCCAATGAACTCGAGTACACGGTCGAATCGGTTAGAGACGGAAGACTTTCTAAGGATTTTTCAACAGCTCTCGATGTTTGTGAAGATTTTTGTTCCTTTGGAACAGGAACGATTGATTATCAACCAACTATACGGTATCGTTGTTAGCTTTTAACGTGTAACTTAAAGGAAATAGAAGAAATGAACTTTTTAAATGAAAGTAATTAACGTCGCGACGTTTCGGCTCGGATATAATAGAAGTTACGAGCAAGCGTCGCAAGGACGATTAATTATGGAACAATTTGAAATAGTGTCGAAAGGCGTTAGTGCTGCGAGCAAAAGGGAACGACATAAAGGCAATAGCTTTGGTTAGGGAACTCGGGGAGTCCGACAATATTAACGCTCGTATTTACGGTCGTACAGGATGCAAGTTGGATGCAACAACAGGGACGACGACAACGAGCTTGGCTATTTCAACGAACAGTTTATTCAGGGCTTGGTGTAGCTGCGGCGAGGCCAGCGGTCAGCTAAGAAATAACAGCGGTGGAGTTTACGGCCGATGCCGGATTCGCGGTAAATCTTTGATGACCGTGCGGCGAACCTTTGCCAGAGGCGAATCCAACCTTCCTAATTCACACCACCTACCACCGGTGCACTCCATTATTGCGTTAATTAATCACCTTTTCGTTCGAGCTCGTCCGATCGATAGTCATTTTCTGTATAATGTTCAAAATATAGGTTAATTTCTCGCTGCTTTTGGCAACTTAATTGACTCGAACAACGAGGAAATTAAGAGCTTACATGCAATCATTTTTTCAAAGAAGAGTGTTTTGGATACTGCAGCTGACGTTGAGGATTGTCACTGACTCTATGCAAGTTCTTACTTTTATTGACACAGTCAAAACTTGACTAGTCCCTGGCCATCGAATTAGGACCACTACAAATTTTCAGTATTTTTCACGTATTCCGTTAGATTAAAAGGCCTGTTCGAAGTGTAATGATATAATTTATTAGATACTAACATAATACACTATTAACATATGTTAATATCTTGTATTTCCACCCCTTGCTTTGATGACAGCTTGTATCCTTTCCGGCATGCTCCGTATACATTGCTTAATCATATGCTTTCGTATTTTCATTATTTTCTCAAATATCTGTAATTCTTCCTTTCAACCCAGATAACGTGGTGCTCGGAGAGTTGTAAACTCGTCTTTTGACTAGGCTCCATTTTCTATGGCATTCGTGTCGGGAGAATTTCCTGGTCGTGAGAGCAAAGAGATGTTTCTGAGGATCTAAAGGATCTTCCTGATCCTAAATACGTGTAAAACGGAAGCAATCGAGTCTTTCATATCTTCGTATTGTTTGGCATTCAATGTTATAGTCATAAAAGTGAAATTTTCGTACGTGGTCCTAATTCGATAGCAACTATTTCTAGTTTCGATTTTTGACATTGCAAACTTTAAACACTCTTGCGTTTGAAAATTTGATTTATTAACAATTATAATAAGTTTTTGGGGACTGAGTCATATTTGACCCAGTTTAAGGGTTAAATGGATATAAGCCTACTTTCGTTAAAAATTACTTGTGCCACGTAAATATCCTTTTACCGTCAACATTCTTAACCGATGAAACAATTTAGTTGTTATATTAAGATTTCACTGGTAGACAATTATTTACAAAATTTTGTACGATTTATCCCGATTGAAATACCACTAGAATTACACTATTACTGATTGCTTAAAAATTCCACGTTCCAATAATTCTGTACCTTTCAAAATATAATACAATAACTGAATAAACACACATTATCAATCGAACAGGGATCTTTTAATTCCTATCCTCTTAATTGGGAAAACGAGTAATTTTCCGTGAAAGTATTAACACGACGATGCTTACGCGATTTAATTCATTAATTAACGAAACAATTTTCAAACATTTAATCCGCGAAACTGTTCGAATCCGAATATTGTTTTTATACGAAACATTTCGTACCATGAACCGAATAAAATTTAAATTTTTCCTTGCAATGTATAAATAACAGAAATAACGAAACATTGCAAAAAGAAACGGACAAAATTTCTAAAAATAAAATATAATTTTCTCCACCTTTGACGTCGAAAGATTGAAAGGTTAATCGTGAATTTTGCACGGTTTATAAAAGGAGAGAAAAGAGCAGATTACGAAGGAAAATTATTCTCGTAAATGTGTTACGTCCCTGTTCTCGAACTCGGTCACCGATTCGCGAGTCCGCTCGAGGACGCCGGTGGGATTCTTCTTAAAAATGGAAGCAACGAAAATGCATTCCGTGGACGTGCTCGTATTGTCGATGATGCATCGGAAACGGAGACACGGTTTCCCTTTATTTTCGCTACACGTTCATATACGTACCGACAGAAATGTTCCTTTTTCTTCAGAATACATACTGCTCGAATCTAATGTAGAAATCTATGTTTATTTGATTTTATTCGCACACGAAATAATCCATGGCTTTGCTCGTTCAATTATGTTGTATACTTGTACGATTTGTTTCTTTAAATATTTAATGAAATCATTGTATGGTCTGCGAAAGGAAGGAATGAATTATTGTTTTCTGTCAGGCTGATTTCAGGGAAAGGAATTAAAGCAGTGATTGCGATAAAGTGAAGTAGGGTGTGAAGAGGTATCAAGTAAACAAATGGTAGGAGAATTAATACGGTGTACGATAAGGATCATGATAAATGTTAGTTTATTTTTATGTTATGGAAGATTTTTTAGTCAAAGATGGAAAAATTCTAGAGTTATGTGTAACTAGCTATGTTAGAAAATGGAAACTGGTAATAGAAAGATTTGGACATTGATCTTTGTTCTCAGGTATGTTATGGAAGCATAGACTTGAATTTCTACTTTAATTTATATTTTAAAAAAATGTAATTATTTCTGAGTTTCTGAGTTTCCAAAATTATAATATTTCGACATTCCCAATTTCCTTAATTTCTGTTTTAAAAAATGTAATTATTTCCGAGTTTCTGAGTTTCCAAAATTATAATATTTTGACATTCCCAGTTTCCTAAACATTTCTTTCCTTAATTTCTATTTAAAATAATTTAATATTTTCGAGTTTCTAAGATTTGAAAATTATAATATTTCGACATTCCCAATTTTCTTAATTTCTATTCTAAAAAATGTAATTATTTCCGAGTTTCTGAGTTTCCAAAATTATAATATTTCGACATTCCCAGTTTCCTAAACATTTCTATCCTTAATTTCTATTTTAAAAAATGTAATATTCCTGAGTTTCAAAGTTTCCAAAATAATTATAATACATATTTCGACATTCCCAATTTTCTTAATTTCTATTTTAAAAAATGTAATTATTTCCGAGTTTCTGAGTTTCCAAAATTATAATATTTCGACATTCCCAGTTTCCTAAACATTTCCATCCTCAAATTCTATTTAAAAAAATGTAATTTTTTCAAGAGAGTTTCAAAATATTTCGACATTCCCAATTTCCCAAAAACACATTTCTATCCTTAATTTCAATTTAAAAAAATTTAAAATTTCTCAGTTTCTATGTTTCCAAAATTATAATATTTCGCCATTCCTACGTTCCTAAAACCACAATATTTTTCTCAATTCCTACTATAAAAAATGTAATAATATCCATCAGAAGCCAAAGGATCAAAGAGGCTGAATTATTCTTTCGATCTCTATCTAAATTCTCCACCAAAAACTTCCTTAAATCCGCGAAAGCGAAACCAATTCTTCACGCAACTTTCATTTGATTTTATTTGACGAGAGTATTTGTACGAAATCGACACGACGAAGTCAGTCCCGATTGATTTTATTCATGACCTTGATGACGGAAGTACTTTAGATGCGATAGCGGAAACTTTTCCATTTTAGATGAGCCGTGGATAAAAAAGGCACGTATAATGGGACGTGTCTGAAACGACGTAGCCAATTCGAGGACGCACGATGCAGTTGCTACCTGCTCGCTCATTCCTACCTTTACCAATCGTACAAAATTATCCCATTATCTTTCCATCCCGTTCATTAAAATCCTTCCAAGTTTAACAACTTGTTGCAAGTGAAATTAATGGCCCGTAAAAACCATCGATAAAGAAATCATTTTATTTCCCCACCATCTTTACCCCTGGACATATTTTCTCGAAAGGGATGCGTCGAGCACGGTTGAATGATAAAAAAAAAATATAAAAATATAAAATTCGTACATATTTTCATGTATTAATTGTAATAAATTTATCTTACACAGGGTATCCCATTTTAATCAATAAATGCGATTACTTCGAGAACTATTAATTGTTTGTACAAATGTTTCATACGAAACTTTTTCTGTTTCGAGTGGGATGTAATCCAGTACTGGGACTTTGATTGTATGTGTGCGTATAAAGTGCACACGAATGTCATCTTCATTTTCTTAAATGGAATCATATAATTTTTGATGCACCATTCGATGCATCTCGGTATACTGAATAAAAATGTATTAACCTATTTATGCTGGAAAACTATTACTTTGACAGATATTTTAACTCTTTCGTTACGGCGGTCGTTCCACTGATTGTAAATGAGGCACCGTGCTGGAAAGTTTGCACATTGCACGTTGGTAGTCTTTGGTGTTCGCACGCCACCTTGCCATACTCTACCAGGCGAAGTAGAATCTTTTTACCGACTAATAATCAGCGCTCATAATGAAAGGGTTAATTTTAATATCACGAATCCCTATTAGTAGTACATAAGAATTCTATTATGCGAAATATTAAAATTAAAATATCTCTCAAAGTAATAGTTTCCCGACATAAATAGGTTAATACCGAAGT
The DNA here is from genome assembly GCA_943735885.1 of Stelis phaeoptera. Classification (NCBI taxonomy): domain Eukaryota; kingdom Metazoa; phylum Arthropoda; class Insecta; order Hymenoptera; family Megachilidae; genus Stelis; species Stelis phaeoptera. The sequence goes on from OX030930.1 coordinate 21,511,447, forward strand.
ACATCGGTAAAAAATTATATGATTTCATTTAAAAAAATGAAGATGACACTCGTGTGCACTTCATACGCACGCATACAATCAAAGCCGCAGTACTGGATTACATCTCCCCTCGAAACAGAAAAAGTTTCGTACGAAACATTTTTTAATCGCATTTATTGATTAAAATGGAACACCGTGTATACTGTACCGTTTAAAAAAACTTCAACGATCTTGAAATCTCGTAACCGTCATAATACCTGCCCATTCGAACAAAATAATGTTTTCCTTCGATATTTTCTTTTCTATTATAAAAAATAAACAAGATATTCAAGATGGTCAAGTTAGGTGGGACACCTTGTATATTTAATTCTTTATTTCTTTATTTTTCTATTTTATTCACCACTCGAAAGTCAGTACACACGAAACATCGATTAGTTCTAGTGTTAAACGATTAACACTAAACCTACCGAAATGGTGAAAATAACCGATCAAGTATTTCGTGTTTTATATCATAAAATTTATTAGGATGTTTTTATTAAAATGCTTATTAACTTGTATCACGATGAAGACTTGCTGTATATGTTAGTATACGTTTATTTATTTATTTATTTTTCTAATTTATTTCCAACTCGAAGATAAGTGTACATAAAACGTCCGGTAGGTTTATCGTTAAATATATTATAGAAAAGTAATGTATAAATCATTCGATGGTAGCGAAAGGGTTAAAGGTGAAATTGTAATATACTTTATCAGAAGCAAGAACAGGGTTCGACGAAATAACCGGATCCTATTGTTTCAACCAGGAAACGTCATCTATCGACACGCCCTCAACATCTGTTCCGTATTGTGCACGATGTTTATTGCCTCCGCCAAACGATTCCAGCAGCTTTTCTCCGCTCGCCCTCGTAAATTATTCCCTTGGAAAGGTGGAAAACTCGAGGAAAACCATCTCGGCACGCGTGCACGAGAAACTTGCTACGATATCGGGGAGGAACTTGTTAAAAGTCGTAAATATACGATCCTCGAAACATTCAAATTTTTAGCCGTCCAGTTTGATAAATATATCGGGTCGCAACTTGAGTTCGTGGGGGGGGGGGGGGGGGGGGGGAAGCTTGGAATTAGGTGAACTTTCGGTTTGAAAAGTTATACTGGCAATGAATGGTAATGTAAAGTTCGTAGCGAAAAGGAAAAATTGGAATTGCAGTTTTTTTTTTAACTGAATAATTTGCAATATTAATTTAGAATTTTAGTATAATTTTGAATTGAAACTGGAGTGAGTTGTAACGTAAGTTTATAGGGAAAAAGTAAGGTTGGGATTATAATTCTCTGAAATTGAAAAATTCGTAATTTTAGCTTAGAATTTTGGTATAATTTTAAATTGAAACTGGACTGAGTTGTAACGTAAGTTTATAGGGAAAAAGTACAGTTGGAATTATAATTCTCTCAAATTGAAAAATTCGTAATTTTAGCTTAGAATTTTGGTATAATTTTAAATTGAAACTGGACTGAGTTGTAACGTAAGTTTATAGGGAAAAAGTACAGTTGGAATTATAATTCTCTCAAATTGAAAAATTCGTAATTCTAGCTTAGAATTTTGACTTATAGGGAAGAAGTAAGGTTGGAATTATAATTCTCTCAAATTGAAAAATTCGTAATTCTAGCTTAGAATTTTGACTTATAGGGAAAAAGTAAAGTTAGAATTATAATTCTCTCAAATTGAAAAATTCCTAATTTTAGCTTAGAATTCTGGTATAATTTTAAATTGAAACTGGACTGAGTTGTGTCGTACGTTTATAGGGAAAAAGTAAAGTTAGAATTATAGTTCTGTCAAATTGAAAAATTCGTAATTTTAGCTTAGAATTTTAACTTATAGGAAAAAAGTAAAATTGGGATTATAGTTCTCTCGAATTGAAAAATTTTAGCTTACAATTTAAGTATAATTTTAAATTGAAATTGTACTGAATTGAAACGTAAGTTTATAGAGAAAGAGTAAAGTCGGAATTACAGCTCTCAAATCGAAAAATTCGTAATATCAACTTAAAATTAAACTGAATTGTAACTTAAGTTAACAGTGTGATATAAACCTAGAATTCCAATTTTTTCCAACTTGGAAAATTCATAATTTTAACCTAAAGTCAAACAAATATCGTAATAGAAACACTTGAAATAGTCTAATATAAAATTGAATAATTTCACTAAAGCTTCAATAAATTAAATCAATACTATTTAAAAAAAAAGGAAGAACAGACCGTTACAATCATATCACGACTGAAATGTACATTTTCGAAGTTAAATATTTACACATTAAAAGCAACGTCGATGCGTAAACAATTACGGGATAATCTCGAGAGCCCAACGAGTCGGAAAATTATTTATCAATTTTTCGATATCGTTCCTGGCTTGATCCAATTTGAAAGAGCATCACGGACATCAAAGCGATGAAAACGTGGGCGCAAACCAACAGGACAAAAAAAGGGAGAATTCAGTTATGAATATGTTTCGATAACGCCGTGAATTGCGTTTTAAATACCGGCCGAGTTCGATGCGAATGGAAAATCAGCCGCGAACGAATTCCCAACATTCTTTCAAATATCTATTATCAGTTACTCGTCGAGTCCGGAAACTTAATTTCTTAAGTCGTTCCATCTTACGCCGAAATTTATCTTCGAATTTGTTTACCGTTTTTGACGAAATTTTATTATCCCGAGAGTCGCAAAAATGATCAAATTTTAGTCCCGGGCCTCACGAACTCTAGGAACGGATCTGAACACAAAATAGTATTTCTAAATAGTATTTAAAAAACAGAATATCAAGGACCGTATTAGAAATGTAATACAATTAATTTGAAATATATCGAATCGAATCACGGGCATCGCGGTGTAACTCAGTCCGAGCACCCCTTTTGCCGACGACCCGAAAGAGTCGGGCTACTCGTCCGAGCCCGTGATCTCGGGTACCTGCACACCCCTAGTATTACGCATACAACGTTAAATTTACGTTTCCTATCCTGTAACCTGCAAATGTAACACTGGTAACGAAACTGTACCGTTTCGTCAGAGAAAAATAGGTCGAAAGTAAAAAAAACATTGGGCAATTTCGGGGGATTAATTCGAGTTTTTGCAGAGTTCGAACGTTGGATCCAAGAAACGAGGGGTTCGACAAAATAAATTACACCAGGAACAAATCATTCCTCTGTATCCCTCGATAACAAACCTCTCCCTTTTTTTCTCCACTCCCTCTCGTCAAATTGCCGCGATTATTTCGGATTACAGCAATTAATTTGTAGGCACGAGTCGCAACGCGATCGTCGTTTCCTGAAAACGGCCGCCTAATGCCCTACGATTAATCACCGCTATCCTACTGAACCAAGTAATTGCTCACCGTGCCAACTCTCCTGTTCCACCGTTCAATACACACACACTGTATAAAGTATGACCAAAGCAAAAAAAAAATTAGTCCAATTCGTTGGTGACCGGTGACACACCGATAAACCGTGTTCATTACTTTCCCTTTGATAATAATTAGGGATCGTTCGTGGGGACCCGTTTTCTAAATTTGATCCTTGCATTGTGCGATTAGACCAGTGATGTCCAAGCTCGCTCCGGGCTTCCCCCACTCTAAAGCTCTTCCCCTCATATAGGTTCTGATCCAGGAACAGCGCTCGTTGCGCTATGGTGCAGCGTCGATCGTGCTATTATTTATCGATATCGACGATACAGTCGATAATTAGGATTCCTTCAAGAACAACAAAATAACACGAGAAATGTTTTTTCGTTTTATGTATGACAGCTTTATTCAGAGATTACATCTCTTTGATATTCATCATTCGTCATACATTTACAACAAACACTCATCATGCACACTTACATATTTATTTGGTTATGTTAGTGATTTTTAATAGTCTCCGGAATATCTAATTCAAATGTTAACGCGATTCGTAGCGTCTGTATAACTACCATACTTCCACTCATGTTTAATGTTTCGGGACTTCTACGACGATAAATCGAAAGAAACGTTGGGCAGTTTCGCAAATCTAACAAGTGTATTTGATGGGTGTATGTGATGAGTGTAAATGTATGACAAATGATGAATATCAAAAAGATGTAATCTCTGAACAAAGCTAATGTCATACATAAAACAAAAAACAATTGCTCGTGTAACTTTGTTGTTCTTGGAGAAATCCTAATTATCGACTGTATTGTCGATACCGATAAATAATAGCACGATCGACGCTGCACCATAGCGCAACGAGCGCTGTTCCTGGATCAGAACCTATATGAGGGGAAGAGCTTTAGAGTGGGGGAAGCCCGGAGCGAGCTTGGACATCACTGGATTAGACTGTGTGATCCTTTCTGCAGTCGCCATCTTTGACGATAAACACTGCGCCCTCTGTCTCGGTAGATAGATACTAAGGTGTTCCGGTTTACAAGCACGAATCTTTTTTACGGATCTGTTATTGATTTGCATTTTTACACCTATCTTTTATAAGAAATCTTTGTATTGCTGTGTATGGATCAAATACACGGGGCATCCATTATGTATACATATATACAGGGTGTTCGACAACAGGTGGGCATAATTTCAGGGGGTGGTAGTTGGGGTGATTCTGAACAGCTTTTTCCTTTGCCAAAATGCTCGTTAAGGCTTCCTTTTTGAATTATTAATGAAAAACAGTGACCAATCAGAGCGAGCGTATAGCATGCGCTCAGCCGTGATAGGGGAACTTCGAGTCGGGACGTCGGACTAGAACGAATCACGGCTGAGCGCGTGCTATACGCGCGCTCTGATTGGTCAGGGGTTTTCATTAATAATTCAAAAATGAAGCCTTAACGAACATTTTGGCAAAGGAAAAAGCTGTTCAGAATCACCCCAACTATCACCCCCTGAAATTATGCCCACCTGTTGTCGAACATCCTGTATATCTTACATATATCAATGGAAACATTAATGAAGACAAAGCAAATATATGATGGCGAAATGGCTCATTTTCAGGGATATCGAGCCTTCAATAGATCACAGTCTGTAGATCGTATGCTGTATCCAGTTATATATATCAATGTTGGTCGAATAAAGAGCACCGCTGATGATGGACGTGGTAATACGGTTTTCGATAGAGCAGACTGGAAGTTCACGACGTACGGTCTGTTTTTATGGTTGCATTGGGTTGAGTCATAAATAATTGCCGTTTTCTTTCGCATTAACTTTATTAGTCTTCTAAGACAGTTACAGATTGGGGTGTTCCCATCTTATCTACCAATTATCTGGTCGTTTGCCGTGGGTTTCGTGGGTTTTGTTCCACCAGTACCTTCGGAGCATGGTCATCTATACCAGTTGATCGTCCAGGTTTAGGTTCATTTTGAAGGCTGGTGTCTCCAGAACGAAATTTAACTAATTTCGCACTGTACATTCTGACACCACACCTTCTTTATGATATTGGCCGCATTATTACCATTTTGGAACTCCCACAACATTACACGTCGAATATGTTGTTCTGACTTCTCCATTTCAACTATCGGGAAAATTCATATTGTAATCAATCCGCACTCGCTAGCTTTTAGAAACAAAGGAGCCAGCATGGTGACAGGAATTTCCGAAAAAGTTTGTGACCCAATACCGCCAACGGCAATTACTTATGACTCGACCTAATAGTAAAGGTGGATGAAATGTTAGGTGTGGATAATTCTGTTGAAAAAGCGTCCAATATCCGTGTTGCGAACCATAGCCTTTTGTAACAGGTCGGAGTAGGGGTATTCCGGTTGCAACGTACTTGCTCCTTCCCGTTCCCGACCACGAGGTGTTATTACGAACTTTTTTAATCGTTTCTGTTTTTTAAGTTATATACTTAAGTGTTCTTAATTCTATTAAATAACAAATCGATCACTTTTTTTTTGCCGATGTCTCGGATTTTGTTCTAAATTAAATATATTGTATCTGGCGCGAAATTAGGGGGGGTTTAAGTCATCATTTTGCTCGTTTCGAAACCGTTTGAGAAATAAACGCCGTTGAATGTCACGATTTTTGCATATTTTCGTGAAATATGGGTTGTACGTTTGAATTTTTATCTCGGGAACTAGATATCCTATTAAGCTACTCTTTTCTTTATTTTGATAGAGAAGAATCACTCTTTTAGAGAATATTTTTATTGAATTTATTCAAGTCTACGAACGTAGTAGTACGTGTTCCAAAAGAATACAACACAAACGTCAAATATTCCTATGATAACTGTTTACAACTCCAAAAATTATCATCGACATTCATCAACGTAGTAATACGTTCTTATGTATTCAATCCAAAATCAATGAATCTGAATCCTTTGCACTCGAATGGGCCGCATATTTTAAAATGTGAAATTTAATCACCGAAACGAATAAAAATGAATGGATTCTCCAGAAAAAAAATCTCGAATTAATTATATCCAAAAATGCTTAGAGTGCAAACGGTTAACGACAATTCGATTCAATAACCAGGGGGGAAAAAAAGGGTTTCTTAAATCGAACCGTTCAAGAATCATGTGTTCTCGTGGTTTCATTAATACGTCGCAATAACGTGTTCGTTTAATTTAACGATTAAGAGTCCCGTAGGACACAGAGGTAGACTTAACAGCAACAACAAGGACCCGTACACCGTCTCGCTTAACTCGAGCCCATTTATTCTGTTCGGATGGCAAATTGCCAGACAATGGTGTACCACCGGGGAGATCTTGGACCGAGTCTTCGGATCGTTATTGCATCAAGCTTATTTTCCGCGATTCCATCCGGAGCCAACCGGTGTAAAGAGCTTCGGGTGATCGTCGCTTAAGTGAAAGCACCCGGATTACGGGGCAAGTTTTCTAAACGTTTCATAAATCCGACCGAATCATCGACTGAAAACTTCGAATCTGTGGATTTAACAACGTTGACTGGCACAGTGAAAACGGACGTGGGTAGTCAGACACGCTGAAATCCTAATTATTAACAATACAATCAACTAATTTTCAAATTTAACTTGTCAAATCGATAGCTAGCATTATTAGCTTAATGTTAACGCTATCCGTGGTTTGTTTCGTCATTTATTTTGTTAATTATTTGATTGTACAAAATTTCGGGTGCCGGTCACCGGTGACCCCCGTGGCAGCCAACGTGTTAAATTTGTCACCGGTTGTCGAACGAACAACGTTCAAATATATTTTATCGATCCTTGGCTACTTCGAATTATTTATCGTATTACTTTTCACGATTAATAATTTTGCAAGGAAATATGACTCCTAATTTTTCTAATTTTACAATGTGCTATAAATATAAATTCGATAGAAATTTCAAATATTATTATAACACGAATGATACCTAGTTATCCGAATATACATACGATATTGATTTATTATTCTCCGTAGTTCCCTTACAGAACATATAAATTGCGTTATCGGTCTCGAATTCGTAATTATTATATTTTGACAAAACAATGACACGTATATTACTACGTTCGATATGCAGCTTTTCCATTGTGATTGATCGCCCTATTTGTTACGGTTATAATTTGAAACTTGAAAAGCTTTCGGGTATAATATTGATATATTATTGAAATTAATTTATCTTGTATTTATTTAACATTTCGTGTGACTTGAATCATTAATGTTACGGTTAAATAGTATACTAATGTAATACAGTATTTTTACGAATACTATCGATAGAAATGTTTTCATATCTCTAGAAACAATTAAGTTCCAATTAACAGAATAAGCTGTGAATTTCAAATTATAATTTCCTCGTACACAATTTACATCTGCACAAAAGAATAAATAAATTTATTGTGTGACTCACCGATAGCTGTATACCAACGGATCTTTTTTAGCAAACAGGTACTCACCTGAAACAGAAGATAATAAATGATGAATGCAACACTGTTCTCGAGTGATAAACAACGAAAATTAACAAGCATAAAACCACAATGTGGTCACAACGATACACACCCACACACGGAATACCGATCAGAAATAACATTTATTATTGTAAACGCATCGGTTGGCCGACTACCAGCACGCTTGTTTTATTCGTGGTCGATTTGATTGTCGAGTAAACCGCCTCTGGTTTCGAGAATTAAATGGAAACACAAAATTCCAGTTACAGCACAGAATTCTGACGGGTTTTAGGATAAAGTACGTCGTAGGGTCGTACATTTAGCATAATGTACGTACATTTAATTTCGCGATCAAATAATTCGGAATTTAGAGTATTATTTTTGTTAGATAGTTGAATCCCAAACAACCCTCGATATATCGTTTTTTTCCCCCCCATAATAGTAATAAAATATTAGTAGTAATGTTAAATTTAACAAAAGATGGGCAACTGGAAAATATTTACATATATTCTAATACCAATATTTTAACAATAAAATGTATCTTATTAGTCATTAACAGACTGTTTTAAAATGAAAATACCCATTGACCCAAATAGTCGATTTTAACTGGCAGCCAAAAAAGGTTGCCGACGTCTGCATTAAGTGGGGAAATACCTTTGGAACCTTCGAAAAACGCAGAATTTTTTTTATTCATAAAATGTTAGTACAACATCTCAAGAATATGATAACAAAGTTTTAAAGCAAAATTCAAAGTCCTTCTGATGTTATAGCCGGTGATACCGACGAACCTTTAAACGCGTTTCTTTCAAAATTGCATTTTTAATACTTTGACTGCCACAGGGAAAACGGACGTGTGTAGTCAGACACGTTGAAATCCTAATTATTAAGAATATAATCAAGTAATTTTCAAATTTAACCTTTCAAATCGATAGCCAGGATCATTAGCCTAATGATAACGCTATCCGTGATTTATTTCGTCATTTCTTTTGTTATTTATTTGATTGTAACAAATTTCGGTTGTCGGTCATCGGTGACCCCGATGACCGTCAGCCAACGTGTTAATTAAAATCGGTGGAATCAATAACGCAAAAACTACTCGATCGATCTTGCTGAAATTTTGCATACACATTTATAACAATATTATCTTATATATGAACCTTAAGGTATGAAATAAATTGAACATTAAGGTACTTTTTTACTGCAAAATATAGCGAAAATTTCGTGTAAAATTCAAAGTTTATCTTTAAAAGCGTGCCATTTCTTCAATTTTACATATTTTCCACTTTTCTGAGGTTCGTCTACTAACTGTGACTGTTAATTATCGAAATATCATTTACAGGCTTGTTTTAGATCAATGCAACCAAAGCTAGAGGTTCCACCGTTTCACAAGACGCGCCAAAACCCTTCCGGGAAAGAGTGACATAACTCCGCCATTTTGAAATATCTTTAAAAAAAGAAATTATGTTCCAACAGGCAATAGTTATAATAAATGATACCTAAAGTTTCGAAAATATAAAACAAAGCTTTCCTTTACAAAAAAATTCATAAAAATCAGCTCATTTCCATCGGTCTAAATGTATATTTCCCCTCTTAAACCGTGGGTAGTTTCAGTGTTAAACTCTTGAAAATCGATAATAATTCTATAAAAGAAACGCATACAAATATTTATCAATCTATTTATGTTTAAATTTCAATCAAATTTTCCTTCAAAATATCACACCAATCCTCCTAAAGAGGAGTCCAAACTCGGGTGCAAACTCTGCACCCGATTCGATCGAATTCGGATCAAACGAAAGCCCTTTTGTTGATTTCTTTCACACCGACGTCGATGAATCGGTAAACTCGTTGGCAAATATTTCGTCTGCGCCGTTCAAACGTAACAAGTTAATTCATAATCGAACCACGTCGAACAGGGAGGTTGATAAAAGAAAAAAAAAATAGGACGGGGAAAGAGAGAATTTCATCAACCATGTTTGCTAATGAAATTTTCATTTTGAATAAATTTCGTGTAACGAACGGGCTCCGTTATACGATTCGACGTGTTAACAAGGGGACGATATCGTCCGCGAAAAAGCATTACAAAAATTCTGTCGCCCGTTCGTCGGAACAAAGAGCGACAGTTTGTGTTTCATATCCCCCCCTCGTTTTTTCGGGAAATTTTTCTACGTCCACCGTTTCGAGCGAGCGTCGCGGTAATGGATTTTTTTTCGAGGCGCTTCCGTTATTAAATAAATGCTGTTAACACTTCACGGACGGTTTTCCAACAGAATTAATTCGCGGAAACGTTATCCTTGTTCAGCAAAATATGTACCATTCCTGACGTTCTTTTCGAATTGTCGACCGGCATTCGTTATTCTTTCGTGGTATTATATTCGCGTCATAGTTTGCTGTACGCTTTCGTGCAGCGGACAATGTAAAGCGATGGCAGACCGTCCACGAAGCTGCAGCAGCACGCTTTCGTCATGACGCTGAGGGTACGACGGTGTGGCCATTTGTCCACGTAGAGTCCCGTCATAGACGCGTATTAGACGCTACGTCGCTTGCTCTACGGCACTGTACGCTTTCGTGCAGCGAGCGATGGAAAGTAATAGAAGACCGTCCACGAAGCGTAGAGCAAGCGACGTCGTCTCTAATACGCGTCTATGACGCGACGCTTCATGGACAGACGGCCTGTCGTCGCGAGGCGTACATTGCATTCCACGAGGCATCGCCGATACTGACTTTATAAACGTTTATACGCTTGCTGTACGCTTCGTGGACGGACATAAGCGTATCGTGTACCGCGTATGCATCTCGTCGTTTCTGTACGCTACGCGTACGCGTAATGTTGTTTCATTTATATCTATCCGTTATCCAGTAATTCCAAGCCGAAGATTGGTAACATTTTAAGATACAAAAAATTAATATCCGACAAAATTTCATTCGAATCAGTGAATAAAGTTTCGTGATGTTCCCTCGCGAATTACCCGAATCTTCAAAATGGAGCTTGCGCAAAAAAAATGGTGAATTAAATAGGAATTACTCACGGAATCCTACAATTACCGTTTCCTTTGTACAACCCGAACCAACAACGTCGATTAACGCGTACCTTTCTGGGATTAATCGCAACAGTTTCATTCTTTATAAAAGTGGACGGTGTTACCAGTTGCAACGTATACATTTCTTTTCTATCCTATTTTGTTCCATCCGCAGGGGGAGAAAAAAAAAACCTTTCTCTTTCTCTCGCGCGAGGAGGAAAACGTGCTGTCGGCGAGGTGGTTGTATATACACGATCCTTTGTGTCTGCAAAATAGCCTCAGTCGCAGGTCCGAACACTAGGGACCTCGTTAAAACTTGATAACCCGGGCTTCTCTCGTTCGAGCCTTGCCCCGACCCACTCCCCCCCCCCCCCCCCCCTCTTTTTACCCTCACGGCATTATGCCTTTTTTACCAGTGCCACCCCGATGTCACCGAGTGGCCTGCTCGCACCCTCCTGATAAAACGAAAAGTCGCCCGGTCTCCCAAGTCGCAAAGACCGGATAAATAAAACTTGACGTTTTCGTGTCGACCAGACGAGCTAGCTGTGTTCCCGTTAAGCACACAGCCTTCTTCTTCTTCTTCTTCTGTTTTTCTTTTTTCGTGATTCTTTCCTTTCTACATCTTTCAGCCTGCTTCCAACCGAGTCTTTAGAAGTTTCGAAGGTGTTTCTAGGAGGGTGGACATATCGTTCGACGATCGGTCGTTGCTTGCGTTTTAGGTTCACGGTTATTTTTACTTACTTTATCGTGGGTTCTTGGAGGAAAGTTAGGGGAAGATTGGGAAGAAATTGTGATTCGAATTTTTTTCGACGATATTGAGATTTGCTCCTTTGGGAACGGATCGTTGAGATTTAGTGCGTTTGGGATTGGGAAAGGTTTTAGAGTAGATGGGTGAAATTTTGTTTAACCGGATTGCGAGTTGAGTGGAGCGAAGATGCATTTCAGTGGTATTTGAGTATTTCGGTGTTCAAATTTGAGAGGTGACCGGAATTTTGTAGGGTTTGAATGGTATTTAAATCCTAAGGGTATTAGAACCTAGCGGTAATGGAATTCAAATGGTAGTTGAATTCTCCTGGTATTCGAATTTTGGTAGTATACGATTTCTAACTTTAGTGGCACTCGAATTCCAATAACAATCGAATTCCAGCGGCACTCGAATTCTAATGGTATTCAAATTTTACTGACACTCGAATTCTAATGGTATTCAAATTTTACTGGCACTCGAATTCCGGTGGCATCCCAATTCTAACTACACTCGAATCCTAGTGGCCTCGAATTCTAATGGGATTCAAAATTTTACCGGCACTCTAATTTCAATTGCATTTGAATTCTGGTGGCACCTCGATTCTAATGGCACTCGACTCCTAATGGTCCCAAATTCCTGTCGCACTACAATTCTAATGGTATTAAAATTTTGCTGGCACTCGAATACTGGTGGCACCCCAATCGAATGGCACTCGACTCCTAGCGGTCCCGAATTCCTGTAGCGCTAGAATTCTAATGGTATTAAAATTTTGCCGGCACTCGAATCCTAGTGGCCTCGAATTCTGGTGGCACTCGAATTCTAATGGTATTCAAATTTTACTGGCACTCGATTCCTAGTGGCCTCGAATTTTGGTGGCACTGCACTTCCAATGGCTCTCAAATTTTACTGACACTCGAATCCTAGTGGCCTCGAATTCTGGAGGTACTAGAACTCCAATGGTACTTGAATTCCAATGGCACACGAATCCTAATGGCACTCGAAATCTGATAATCAAATTCTAATGGTACTCGAATTTTAGTAGCGTTCGAATTCTAATGGCATTCAAATACTCCGACATTCAGATTCTACCGATATTCAAATTATTTGAATCCCAAATCCTAATACTCGTATATTACATTCGAACAGCGAATAGAACATTTCTGCTAGTCGTTCGAGGATTGTGTAACAGACTGAACAAAAGTTGCTCTATTCAATTTACCTGTACAAGGTAGTTTTCCAGAGGGATGAGATTCGTACCGAGGAAAGAACGAGTCGTTGAAGGGTGCTCTCGATTTAATTGTCACTCGAGGTTACGTCGACCTGTTCGGAAAATAAATTAACACGATCGCAACAAATTGGAGGCAACTTGAGAATTTGCTACCTCGACGACCGACCAGAAATTAAATAGATCGTGAGATTTTCACGACTGACATCGCTCTCGATCGGTTTTATCGATAAAAAAAAAAAGAGAAAGAAAGAACAGTGAGACGTTTCTTGTTCCTTTTTATTTTCCTCTTTTATTCTATGTTTTTCCAACTTTTAAATTTAATTAATCGACATACTAATATACTAAAATAAAACCGTGGCACCCACAGGGCAAGACGTGCTAAATTTGCGTGACAGTCAATGGGTTAAGCGGTTATTGGGAAAATTTCAATCGGCACGGAATAAAAGCTAGACACAGGTATCTAATTTGTCTAAGTATAAAAATTGTCCAATTTCATGGATGTTTCCGTGTCTGGTACAAGTGCTGCATAACCGAGCAAGACTTCAGGATCGCTAACATCCGAGAAAAGTTCCTCCGGTGGAAAGTTTCGTCCAGGATATGGACGAGGCGCGGCGGATTCTCGCGGAAACATTCGCGCAGTACATACATATAGAAAGGGGCGTTTTGAAATATACATTCGGTGTTTTCCACGAAAAACTCTGTGACACCGTCGAAAAATCAGCTCGAGCAAGGGAACTAGTCCGGAAACTTTCGATCCACCGGAAAATGTGTCCACGAAACATTCATCCCTCCAGGAACCTTTTACCCCAACGTCGGGTGTTTATTTCAAAGTAGAAGAAAAAGAAAATAAAAGTTACCTTGAAAATGGACGGTCGATGGAAATTATATTTTTGGAAATTTAGATATTTTGAAATGTTTTAGGTATTTTTGGGAATTTAATAATTTCCGAAATATATTTTTGAGGAATTCAGAAATTTTGAAATATTACATTTGAGGGAATTTAGAAAATTTGAAATGTCATAGGTACTTATGGAAATTTATCGATTTTGGGGAATTTAAAAATTTTGAAATATTACACTTTCAAGGAATTAAGAAATTTTGAAATATTATGTTATATTGTGTAGGGGATTTTAGAAATTTCGAAATATTATGTTATATTATATTGGGGATTTTAGCAATATCGAGATATTATAGTGTAGTAGGCGTTTAGGGTAAGACGTGTGTTCGTCTCCCCCGGACGCCCTTGGTTCGGGTCGGCGGCCGCTAGGTGGCGAGGGTTTCTCGCTACCGGTCGTCCGGCATGTTCTTCGGATATATATAATTGTCCGAAGAACGGTATCAAGGCGTCTGGGGCAGGGATCGGCTGTCGTCAGCCCCACTGACGAGTCTGACAGTCGATCCCGAGACGAAACGCCGTTCTGCTATAATAGGTACTTACTTTTGGTAATTCAGCAATTTTCAAATTATATTTTAGGGAATTTAGAAATTCTGAAATATTAAATTTTGGATTTCAGAAATTTTGAAATATTACACTAGAGGGAATTTAGAAAATTTGAAATGTCATGGGTACTTATGGAAATTTATCGATTTTGGGGAATTTAAAAATTTTGAAATATTACACTTTCAAGGAATTAAGAAATTTTGAAATATTATGTTATATTGTGTAGGGGATTTTAGAAATTTCGAAATATTATGTTATATTATATTGGGGATTTTAGCAATATCGAGATATTATAGTGTAGTAGGCGTTTAGGGTAAGACGTGTGTTCGTCTCCCCCGGACGCCCTTGGTTCGGGTCGGCGGCCGCTAGGTGGCGAGGGTTTCTCGCTACCGGTCGTCCGGCATGTTCTTCGGATATATATAATTGTCCGAAGAACGGTATCAAGGCGTCTGGGGCAGGGATCGGCTGTCGTCAGCCCCACTGACGAGTCTGACAGTCGATCCCGAGACGAAACGCCGTTCTGCTATAATAGGTACTTACTTTTGGTAATTCAGCAATTTTCAAATTATATTTTAGGGAATTTAGAAATTCTGAAATATTAAATTTTGGATTTCAGAAATTTTGAAATATTACACTAGAGGGAATTTAGAAAATTTGAAATGTCATGGGTACTTATGGAAATTTATCGATTTTGGGGGAATTTAAAAATTTTGAAATATTACACTTTCAAGGAATTAAGAAATTTTGAAATATTATGTTATATTGTGTAGGGGATTTTAGAAATTTCGAAATATTATGTTATATTATATTGAGGATTTTAGTAATAACGAAATATTATAGGTACTTTTGGTAATTATATTTTAGGGTACATAGAAATTGTGAAATATTAAATTTGGAATTTTAGAAATTGTGAAATATTATATTATATTGGTGGTTTTGGAAATTTCAAAATATTATATTATATTGGGGATTTTAGAAATTTCCAAACATTATATTATATTATACAGGGGATTATATTAGAAATTTCGAAATATTATAGGTACTTTTGGAAAATTTAGCAATATTTAAATTATATCTTGGGGAATTTAGAAATGTTGAAATATTATACTTTAGGAAATTTAGAAAATTCCAAATGTTATAGGTACTTTTGGGAATTTAGCAATACTTATATTATATTTTGAGGAAATTAGAAATTTTTAAATATTATATTTGGAATTTTATAAATTTAGGGAATATCGAGATTTCGAAGCATACTTTCTGGAACTTAAAAACTTAAAAAAAAATCTTATACTTCCAAAAACCTAGAAATTTCCAAATATTCTACCATTAGAAATATCGATACCTCGAAATATATTCTTTGCAATTTAGAAATTTCAAAATATTTTTAACTTTTCATAACTCGCTAACCGACAACTTCCAAATATCATATTTCTAACAATAAATCACTTTTCTTTCCATTTACTTTTAACTATTAAAATCAATCTGCAAAACACAATATACTCATTTTATTTTGCAGCTCATTACAAACTACACCAATCGTAATCAAACATTCGTATTATTCTGTTTTCAATGGGTTGTTTCGGTCGTCGGTGCACCCTTGGTGCTACTGTTGGAAAATGCGTCCCTTAATGGGAAACGAGAAATATTCGCTTGCTCTCGTTCACGATTACGAGTTCGTTAATACGAGTCCCCCTCGAAAGTTACGTAACTTGAGGCTCGACTTTATGCAACATCAATTACGGGTACGAACTCGATGTCGGTTTCCGTGCCACTCGAGCGCGAAATTATCGAAAGAATCGTTGCTTTGCTCGTATAATGATAACGTGGCAAGCTTCGTGGTCTGTTGTCGTTTCTATTGGACGTCATACCATCGTATTAGCTTGAATAATAGGTTAATTTGAAAATTCTAACACAAACTCCCCCTCTCTTTTTCCTCTTTTATGTAACTTAACTAATTTTACCAATGATGGTCGCTCGGAACTAAAGACAATTTAAAAAAGAAACAAACAGAGAATAAATTGGTATTTCAATATATCCTGCGTAGTGCAAGGGAAATATATCAATGCGATGCGTTAATTAGAATAATTTAAATTATACCAGTAGTTTCCAAACTTTTCCGAGTCGCGGCGCCTTTTCTCAAATAAAATTTTTCCATGGCGCCGTACTTGATGTAAAAGAATCACTAATCGTAAGTAAGAGATAGAAATGTAGTTTAGTTAGGTCAAACGTCTTGGTTCAATTAATTATGAAGCTTTTACAATATTTCGCTGTGGATTATACGAACGGGTTTTCGTGTGTTTTAGGTACAGCCGTTTCTGATCGAGTATCGAGGATCCAAAAGCGTGGATAAAACCAGAGGAAGCGGATACGTTTAAATATCAACGGAAAGTAAAAGATAAAAAGAAAAGGAAAAATATCCACGGAAGTTGGTCGTAGGTCGTCCTTTTTCCCCCGATTTTCTCGGCATTTTTCACGTTCCGAAGGCTCGATTTTCCAGCACCCGGCATTCGAACAACAGCTTTCATTAGCTATAAGCCGGCTTTGTTTTTTCGCTCGTCGGCTTTAGAATATACCGGCGGAAACGACTTTTTCTCTTCGTCGAATATCGTTTTGTCTGTAATTTAACCAGAAAAATGCTACTTTTAACGTAACGTGACTTCCTTTGTTTGCGAGATTATTTTATCAATGGCCGGCTTGTATATTTGTTCCTGTGCGCCCCTTTCCTTCTTCTTCGTTTCATTCATGGCGAAAGATTCATCGAGGTGTTGAACGATGTACTTGAAAACAACTGTCGAATAATTTGGTACGTTCTGAAAAGTATTACCAACACTCTGTGGACTTAACACTAGAACTACCGGCGTTCAATGTCCATTTATACTTAAATCGAAAATAAAATAGAAAACGGAATTTATCAAGGATAAAGTGTAAATCAGCATATAGAAAAATTCTTTGTCTTGGTGAGAGACAACTTATATTCCGATAAAAGCGTTATAATAAATTTTGTCATACAGAATTGATGACAAAATACCATATTTTCTCACAATTTTCATTTTCGGGAAGAAATGGGTTATTATACTGTTACGCAAATTATTCTCAGCACAGTGTCAACTCGTTGCAAACGCTTTCGAAAGCTACTCGCAAGTGTAACCTAATCCCAACTCCAATTAACTCACTTTCAGTAATATAACTTCCGGAAATTATTCCTAATTCAAAGAGCCAAAAGAGAAATTCCCAGCCTAACCTAACTCCACCTTAACTAATCCCACCAACCGTTATTACCGATTTAAACAGTCAAACCGAGAAATTCCATTAAAACGACAACGTTCCAAATTCAATTTCCATTCCCAACCGTCCCATTTTTCACGAATTCCCACGTCATCAATAATCGTCGGTTAATTATCACGCACACGGGAAGGGAACGCACAGGTAAAATGAGAGGCGAATGAAAATCCTCTAGCACTTTGCGTTACTCTTTCAACCCCTTTCGAGAACGTATCGAAACGAAGACAACGGATCGGGCAATTTCGCTTTTTCGACGTCGATTCACCAGGGAAATACGCCGCGCCATTTTCCCGCCCTCTGTTTACCGTGTTTTAGGCTGTAAACCCGTTTATCGGGCGTGAAACGGTGAGGGTAGATGGTGTTCTTTTACATTTTTTTTTTCTCCGTCGCTTTTGTGCGTGCACCGTGACCCAGTTCGACGCGTGACATTTCGCCAACGCTTTTCCGTGTTCGCGAGCTACCTTGACATCGTTCTGAACAACTTTTTCCTGGAACGTTTCTATTCGGATCTGCTATTTACCGGGGAACCGAATCTCGTTCCTTTTCCACCACCGACGCGTAACGTCCGACGAAATTCTCTCGTCGCTCGCGTTCAAATAAGAGTTTCGCTCTTAATTTAATTAAAAATCTCGTCACGACGCGACGGGCTGACCTCCGAGTCTATACCTTTCGCGCCCATCGTCGCGTTGAGGGATTACGCTTAGTTGGATAGGTCGGAAAAATCGATTTTTCGTTTTTTGTATTTTCTTAGAATACATATTTTCTCAGAATTTCATAAGAATCGGAGCACTCGTTCCAAAGTTATTACAGCCGGGTATATTTCATTGCATATCGATTCGCTGGATTACGTATTTTGTTTATATCCATTACCATGGATACATTTATCTATGTAAGTTGAAAGAAAATAATTTTAACTATGAAAAACGCGATTATCTCAAAACAGTGTTTTTTGAAAAAGGGTGTTGCGGTGAGGAAAATTTCTGAAAAAGTACTAGACCGATCGATTCCAAATTTTGCATGATTATTTTTTATCATAACGAGCAGGGCCTGACCGAAGGATGTTTAATTCCGTTCAATTGTTTTCTTTTTATTGCGATAAAATCAAAATTTGATCACCTCGAAAACCGGATTTTTCAATAAAATTCTTGTTATTTTGGTAAAAATCAAAATTTCGTAAAACCCTTCGTTCAGGCCCCTTAACACGTTGGCTGTATTATAATTACCAACAGAAATGATCAAATAAACCACGGATAGCGTTAACATTAAGCTAATAACGCTAGCTTTCGAATTGAAAAGTGAAATTTGAAAATTAGTTGATTGTATTGTTAATAATCAGGATTTCAGCGTGTCTGACTACCCACGTCCGTTTCCACTGTGCCAGTCAACGTGTTAACGATACAATGTACTAACCCAACGGTTCTTAACCTTTTTCACGATGCGGACCCCTTCTTATCATATTATTTTCATACCCCCCAAGTATTAAGTAATGTAAATTTAAGTTTTTTTAAAATAAATTATAATAAGTATATATTGAAAGCCGTCTTTGAAGTTACTGATCAAAGATCTATCAAATTTAGAGAGTAGAGAAAAATAAGTAAATACATATACTTTTATAATATATTTATTAGTATAACTTCATATAAAAATAGATAAACGGTTTATGTATACTTCGTGTGATTGTTTTTACATTACTCCCCCAATGATGATTACACTTCTTTCCGATATTTCTTCGAGCTTTTACGGACCCCCTGTGAGGGAAATCGCGGACCTCAGGTTAAAAACCGCTGTACTAACCTATAATCTCCTTTGGTTGTTTGGAAGATATCATGGCCACCGCAAGTGCTTCGATAAAAGCCGTATTTCCCTCATTATTCAATATTTTTCCATTAAAAAAAATCTGACAACTACTTTAAAATATATACTTTTCGATAGTATATTTCATTTCATAATAAGTATTTATTAGAACGTCAAAAAAAAATCTTGAAAATTACTTCATTTTCTCGATCCCAACTAGGCGTAACCCCTTAATTAAATTAACCGATCGATGGTTGATCGCGTTGCGATCATCGCCAAAATGTTGCCCCTTTGTTCTAAAATTTTATTCCGAACAAATTTTGTAACCAGACGCTGCTGTTTTCGATTCAACAACGAGCGATGAAGTTGTTCGAACACAAAAGGCCTGATATGACCGACAGCGTGCAACGGTTACGTTCGATCGATTCGAAACGTTTCTAAACGATGCGCGAGGATTAAACAGACATTCCGGGGCGATTCAGAAAGGCAACAATTTGCCGTGGCATTCATCGTTAACAATGCAAATTGCTATTATCTATGTTACGACGTCGTTTGTTCGTCGATAACGGGATAATAAAGATCGCCAACGGAATCGGGCGTCCGTGGTATAATTTTTCGGATTTCGTCTGGCGCCGAGTTCCTTACACTTTTACGTTTAACTCGGGGCGAGAAATATTCGCGAAATCTCTCCTTTCCATGGCTATTATTATTCCTGCCAAACGGTATCTTAATCGGGTTTAAGCGGCTTTAGCTTATTTGTCGAGAACTTGAAGTGAGAATGGATCCCAGTCAACGTGAAGAGCGTCCGGAAAACGTTTCAACAACGACTCGTCGATGCCGATTACCGCTTTCCTACTTTGGAAAGTATGTATATTTGAATAATCGTAATGCGGATTATGTTTATTATTAACGCCTCAATTATCGACGTTTTATGTACGATGACTTTCAAGTAGAAAATAAATAAATATATACAGCAAGTCTTTTAACGCGTTGAGAGTGACGTCAATCACTGGGGACTGACAGTGGACTTTTCGTTTGGAAATTTTCAAATCTGAAATTTCTAAATTTTAAGTTTCTAAATTTCTAAATTTTGAACTTTCGAATCTCAATTTTCCAAATTTCTAAATGTTAAATTTCCAACTTTCCAAATCTCAAATTTCTAAATTTCGTAATTTCGTAATTTCGAACTTTTAAATTTCAAATTTCCAAATTTCCAACTTTCAAATCTCAATTTTCCAAAATTTCGAACTTTCAAATCTCAATTTTCCAAAATATCGAACTCAAATCTCAATTTTCCAAATTTCTAAATGTTAAATTTCCAACTTTCCAAATCTCAAATTTCTAAATTTCTAAATTTCGTAATTTCGAACTTTTAAATTTCAAATTTCCAAATTTCCAACTTTCAAATCTCAATTTTCCAAAATTTCGAACTTTCAAATCTCAATTTTCCAAAATATCGAACTCAAATCTCAATTTTCCAAATTTCTAAATGTTAAATTTCCAACTCTCCAAATCTCAAATTTCTAAATTTCTAAATTTCCAATTTTCGAACGTTCAAATCTCAAATTTCCAAATCTGAAATTTCTAAATTTTAAGTTTAGAAATTTTCAAATTTCGAACTTTCGAATCTCAAATTGCTAAATTTAAAATTTACAAATTTCTAAATTTAAAATTCCAAAGTTCAAACTTTTCGTATGGGCGGCGTCGCGTCGTTGCGTGGGGCCGACAGTGTCAAGGTTATAAGATAAATGTTGTAATATACCCCAATTTGGGATTAGGACCCCAAAACAAAACAAAATTTCCTCTAGAAATATCCTCGCAAATATTTCGTTCAAGAGCTATCGACTTCTCAAGTTACAGAATTATAGCAACGAATAATGACGAAATGTCCCTTTTCCTGTTTTGTAAATCAATGACACGCTTTTATTTGTAAACATTTAATAATTAAAAACCATTTAAAAAATTATTAAAAAGCAATCATTATTATTATTATTAAAAAGCAATAAAGATTTATTTCGAGATTATTTATTCCTAATTCCTAATAAAATAATTTTCTTAAATTTTCATAAGGTATCTCGTCGATTATAAAATAAACTAAAATTAAAAACAAACTAAAAATTGCAAGAAGAGAAAATTTCACCGAACGTTTGATCGTCAAAGTATTCAAATCTGAAAAATGCAACTGAATTACAGTAAACAGTTAAACCGTCATTGACCTCACGGTTAATTAACGAAGAAGATCTGAATGACATTGAGCCGCTGATTTTCCAACTGCCATACCATGCCGGTGAAATGAAGAAAAAAGGATTCGAAGGTGATGTACGTACATTCGACCGGTACGTTTCGCCAGGACGAAAGTCAATCCGTAAATTAACGATCTTTTGTTAGAAACATAGAATCGCAGCGTCAGCTGGCGAAGAATCGTGGTGAAACCGGCAACGATTCTATCGGCCGGAAAGCGAATCGAATTCCCGTATCACTCGCAACGATCTGCAACGATCGAAAAATATCGTATCGCCCTACACACTTTGCCGCTAATCTATCGATCGGAATACAAAACATCCGGCCAGTTCGTGCATCGAACGCACGTGTTTTTTCGCGCCGATAGAATTATATGTAAATTTACCGATTTTCCGCGATGATAACAGCGAAAACGGAAAGGAAAAAAAAAGCTCCTTTCGTTACGCTAACATCGATAACATCGCGTGCTGCGAAATATTAAACTCGTGGCGAAGAAAAATTGAAAAACGATAGATAAATTGTGAATTTCAGATTATTTTCCGATACGCGAAACCTTTAGGAAAATTGCTATCCGAGTTTAATATCGGATCGATAGAAGTAAACCTGAATTTGAAATTCGAATAAGACGCGAGCGTTCGATTATTGGAATCTTTGGGTAATAATTAACCCCTCGCACTCGGAGTATTTTTAGATACGGTCGAATCTAGTCTATTTCGACAGCGAAGTTTCCAAAACTCAATGCACTATTTTGGAAACAAAATAAAAAGATTTTTGGAAAAAAATACAACCGACTTCAGAATGCACTAAAAAGGATGAAATAATTTTAATTTATATTTCGGATACGGCGCAAAATTAAAAATTGTGAAAATATGTAAAAGGATTAAAGAACTTTGACAATTTCCAATGTAGAAAATTTTTCATTTTGCGCCGTCTCCGAAATATAAATTAAAATTATTTCGTCCTTTTTAGTGCATTCCGAAGTTGGTTGTATTTTTTTCCAAAAATCTTTTTATTTCACATTTTTTAGTGGTGATCGGAGCATTCCTTCCAGAATTTTGCAATAATTTTCAACAAAACAGGGAAAACAGGGTAAACAATGATAAAATAAAAATGTGTTTTATCCCGTTTCTAGTGGGAGTCATAGCCTACAAGATGAAAAAGGTTTTGTTCCGATTGGTCCGTCCATCTCGGCGTAATCGGTGAACATACATGGAAAAAAAGAAAAAAAAATACACGTCGAATTGAGTAACCTCCTTCTTTTTCGAAGTTGGTTAAAAAAAGAAAAAATGTACAAATATTTGCAAATCTATTAATTTTATAGTTTTATTGTAATAAAAATAAAACTTCAATTTCACAATTGAAAATAGTTCAGTAAATTAAATATGTCCCCCTCCAGAGGGGACAACCGAGTGCAAAGGGTTAATATACTGAGTAATTTGAGCTGTATAGAATGAAACAAAAAAATATTCAATTTGAGAAAATACAGAAGACCTATCTCAAAGCTGAAGAGTTAAATTTTCATACAAAGTTATTAGTTTTGCAAACAGAGAAGTATCATAAATAGGTAAAATTAATCAAATTATTTTCCTAATAATAAACCGACGTCGTACAGTATTTATTCAATTAGAAATCTACAGAATTCCACCGCTTCTCGACGCCTAAATTTCCCAGAAATCGTGTCAAATCAAGGAAAACTCGGTTCACATAACAGAACTTTGTTTGATCGGGTACAAAAGAAAAATGCAGAAATTGAATCGTGGATCGTAGAAGACTTTGAGGCTGAAGAAATTCGACCGATTTCTCGTGGTTTAACGAACGAACCACGGCGGAAGAAGAAGAAGAAGAAGAAGAAGAAGAAGAAAAGGAAAAAATCAGGAACAGTTCCGCAAGTAAATAAACGGGTGGAACCGTTTTCTGGCGTATACACCGAGCCTATTAAGCTGACCTAGCTTCGTCTCGGTGAACGCGAACGAGCGAGCGTCGGTTAGGACCTCTTCAAGACTTGTTTTCAAGACTAGAAGGAAAACTACTCAAAGACGTCTGAAATGAGACGGTGCTCGGAAAATGATAGAGGCAAACACGGCGAGCATTTAAGTGGGAACACCTTGGCCAGGTAAAGAAGAAGCAGAGGAGCACGTGTTCGTCGATAAAACTTTCAAATGGTTCGTCGTACCGTAAAAGACCCTACACAACGATTTTTCTCCTTTTATTTCATATTTCTTATCCCTCGATTCAACCTCATGAAATCGTGACGACGCTTTTCGTACGCTTTTAATACTTCGTCGAATTTATTGAATTTATCTAAAATTTACGGAATAACAAGAGTGCTATGAAATTACGAACATTGGGGGAAGAAAGTTTTCGATTAATTTTCAAATAATATCAATTATTCTAAGTTCAGAGTTTATCATTAATAGAGTATCTTTAACACGTTGGCTGCCATTGTGGTCACCGGTGACCGGCATCCGAAATTGTTTTTGCAATTAAATAATTAACAACAGAAGCGATGAAATAAAGTGCAGACAGCGTTAATATTAAGTTGATAATGCTGACTATCGAATTAAAAGGTTACATTTTGAAAATTAATCGATTGTATTCTTAATAAGTAGAATTTCAGCGTGTCTGACTACATACGTCTGTTTTCACTGTGCCAGCCAACGTGTTAACACGTTAAGCGCGACGTCGCGTCAGTGCCTGGGGACTGACAGTGAACTTTCCGTTCAGCCGGCGTCTTTTCGTTTGGAAATGTACAAATATCAAATTTCTAAATTTTAAGTTTCCAAAGTTCCAAATTTCGAACTTTCAAATCTCGATTTTCCAAATTTCCAAATCTGAAATTTAAATTTCCAGATATCTAAATTCCAAATTTCCAACTTTCCAACTTTCCAATTCTCAAATTTATAGATTTTAAATTTCCAAATTTCAAATTTTCAAATCTTAAAATTTCTAAATTTCAAATTTCCAACTTTCCAAATCTCGAATTTATAAATTTTAAATTTCCAAATTTCGAATTTTCAAATCTTATATTTCTAAATTTCAAATTTCCAAATTTCCCAATTTCGAACTTTCAAATCTCAAATTTCCAAATTTTCAAATTTCGAACTTTCACATCTCAAATTTCTACATTTCCAAATTTCCCAATTTCGAACTTTCAAATCTCAAATTTCCCAATTTCGAACTTTCAAATCTCAAATTTCCAAATTTCGAACTTTCAAATCTCAATTTTCCAAAATTTCGAACTCAAATCTCAATTTTCCAGATTTCTAAATTGTAAATTTCCAAATTTCGAACTTTCAAATCTCATATTTCTAAATTTCAAATTTCCAAATTTCTAAATATCAGATTTCTAAATTTTAAGTTTCCAAAGTTCCAAAGCAATTTTTGTTTCTTTCTATAAATTGTTTGATTCTTTGGAGTTCGATGAATATTTCAAACTTACAGAATAAAATTATTATTTTTTCCAAGAAATTTTCCTAAGAATATAGTCATTTGCATCTACAATCTCAAGCATTGTCAGCTTGCACTATTAAATTACGGAAAGCTTCTAAGCCACGGCGTTCGTTCCATTATTCCGTAATTAATTGAAATATCTATTAAGAATCTAGAAATTTTATTTTACTTACAAATATTATATTTCTAACACGTGTCTCGAACATGGTATAAAAGTTTCAAACCATTACCTTAAAGTTACACGAGCGCATGGAAGGTTGATTATTCATTTTTTATCGAAACAACCATCGTTTGAGCTTCCAATAAATTTTTCCCGTATCCGTGGCAGAACCAGGGAATAAATGTTTAAAAAATCATGTTTAGCTTCACGAATCGCTTAAGAAACGGTAAAACAGAACAACAAAAATAACAAACAAATGTTTCATAAATTCAATGACAGTCTACTGTACAATTCGGTTCCCTGACGAGACATCGATGAAGCGTCGATATTAGGACATCCGATCGATACGAATCGGCATCGCCCAGATACGTCTTTCAAATTTAATTGAACTCGATTGAAAACGAGAAATTTAATTAAACATCGATTTCAATGTATAATTTCTTGCACGAAATATTATACGTAGTTAGGAGAAATGCCCTGTTTCGTTCTGTATCTATCGTACGATCGAATTCAATTGAAATCTGAATAAATTTATCAAATTTCTGTACGGGGTGAGTAATTCAAATACGTTATCGTTTTTCAGTTTGACCTAGTGACATGAATCCTACGGTCAATAGAAATTTTCTTACACCAAGATAGATGAAACCAGAATAATCGATTAAAACATTAATCGTTACTTAACCCTTTATCTTGCAATTGTGTCGATTTCGAATATTTCATGTTTCCCACATTTCTAAAGTTATAATAAATTATATTTATTATACCTAACGAGAGTAAAAATTACAATTTCGTGACAAATTGTTACAAGAAAATTAGTTATTCGAAAATGTGTAACGTTGAAGGTACGAACCCTTTTATAATTTAATGAAATAAGGATCGAGTAAGGAGTATTTCGTTCGTAATTACGAGGAAAGGTTGTTTATTTGCCGCAGAAAATTCACGAATGCAGTTTCTTTCAGTCGAAAACTCGGCCACGCGACCGCGAGCAGGTAACAATCGACGCGACGGCGCGACGTGACGCCGAGCAAAGCGGAAACTACTACTTCGAATTACCGTGTCCGCCCGGAGCGTTTAACGACGAGACTCGACAAACACCGAGTGCGATTCATCTGCCAAGGACGAGGCTTGAGAAAAGACTGGCAGAGGATGTTGCGACCGTTCAGAGACTCATTAGAATTTCGTCGGGCCGTACCTACCTGCCGGCTGTCACACCTCCTTCGTGTCGCTCAAACGAAACTCGTTAATTGCATTCCTAGCCCTAAACCTTCCAGGACTGAATACTTTTGACAAATATTATATTGCACGTCTGTATATTACTGGTCATAAAAAATATAATGTATAGGAAAAATATAGACGTAGGGGAAGGAGAATCCTCTGCTCGCTTGAAATGTTGGAGAATTGCGAAGTGTTAAAACTGACGATGAGTTAGGTTAGAAGTTGGGTTAGCGAGGACAGGTATTCGATTCAGGTAACTTTTTAATTTGTATATTAGGAAATTTGGAAATTAGAAAATTTGCAGGTTGAAAATTTGGGAAATTTGGAAATTAGAAAATTTGTAAGTTGGGAATTTTGGAAATTGTTAAATTAGAAAATTGGGAAATCAGGCAATTAGAAAATTTGCAAGTTTGGAAATTGAGAATTTGGAAAATTAGAAAATTTGAAAGTTAGGAAATATGAAAGTTAGGAAAATAAGAAAAATAGAAAATTGGGAGATTGGGAAGTTAGTAAATCTGAATGATAGGAATTTGGGAAATTTTGAAATTAGGTAATCTAAAACTGGAGTTTTGGAAATTTTTAAATTAGAAAATTGAAAAATTAGGAAATTTGGAAATTTGAAAGTTAGGAAATTGAGAATTTGGAAAATTAGAAAATTTGGAAATGAGGAAATTTGAGTTAGGAAAATTAGAAGAATAGAAAATTGGGAAATGTGGAAGTTAGGAAATCTGAAAGTTAAGAATTTGGGAAATAGGAAAATTAGAAAAATAGAAAATTGGGAAATGTGGAAGTTAGGAATTTGGGAAATTTTTAAATTAGGATACCAGAAAATTGGAAAATTAGAAAATCTGAAAGGTAGAAAAACTGAAAATTACGAATTTGGGAAATTTTTAAATTAAAAAATTTGGAAATTTGGAAATTAGGAAATTAGAAATTTACGAAATTTGGAAGCCGAAGTCCCCCCAGCCTCTAATTTCAAAAATTCCAAAATTCCGAACACCCAATTTTTTAAATTCCAACCCATAATTTCCAGCCACTTTTGAATATCAGAAAATCCGATCTGACGTGTAATCGCTCCATAGTAAGAAAATGAAACAATGAAAATAAAACGAAATAACAAACTGAATTAAAATTCTAATTGCATCAGAGTCACTGAAACCGTTTCTACACTCCAGTAACGTGATCGAAACATTAAGCTGATTGATGCGAGTCTTTCAACAAGACCGTTCCATTCGTCTACGAAGCTGGAACAACAAAAGTTACAATCGTCAGGACGATTTTAACTTGTACGTGTAAAATACAAAGATCCAAACGTTCGAACAGAGTGCTCGAAACGTTGAAAAGAAAAAAGTATCGAAGGGAATATCGCGACTCGGCCCAGGTTAATCTTCATCGAGGGAGCACGATATCGTGTTTTACTATTGACCCTCTTTTCTTTCAAACTACTCTCTCGACGACGACTCTTCGCTAGAAGACTTTGAATAGTTTGTACGATTCTGAACAGGGGGGAGAAAAAAAGAAGAAGAAAAAAAAAGGGAAGAAGAAATCAGAACGGAAGGATGACTGAAACGTTTTAAGCCGTCTTTAATCGTCGGAAGTGAAACGAGTCTTGTTCGTTGCCCTGTGCTACCATTTTCATAGTTAAATATTTGTAATGTAACGCCGGCGTTAATTATCCCCGGACTACCTTTGACGTTGGCCATTTGCAAAACGTTTCACACCTTTATCGTTTGCTACGCTCAAGCTTCGACGAGCCTTTGTTCCCTTTGTCGATCGGGTGTCTTGTCACAATTAACATACGCAACGCGTCCGTTCGATGGATTTAATTGTAATTCGGTAATCGTCGATAGAACCTACTGTTGAATACCGTTCGAGCACAATTACCTTCGACTGTTATGCAGCTTTCATACTGACGACCAACGATTTAAGTTCAAGTTCGAGAAATTGATAACTATATGTATAAGAATGCAAATTTTTAATCAGCTACTGCAGGAAAATTAGTCGATGAACAAAGTAATCGTACACGATTTAATTTATCTAATCTTTGGAATTTGGGGATTTTTGAGATTGCTTGTTCTGGAATTACAAATTTTTTAATTTGGAAATTCTGGAATTTTGGGATTTTTAAAATTGGAACTTCTGGAATTCAAAATTTTTTAATTTGGAAATTGTGGATTTTGGAGATTTTTAAAATTGCAAGTTTTATAATTAAAAATCTTTTACTTTGGAAATTCTGGAATTTGGGGATTTTTAAAATTGCAAGTTCTGGAATTAAAAATTTGAAAATTCTAGAATTTGGGGATTTTTTAAATTGTGTTTTGAAATTAAAGATTTTGTACTTAATTTTGGAATTCTGGAATTTTGGGATTTTTTAAATTACAAGCTTTGGAATTAAAAATTAAAAAATTTGGATACTGGAAATTGGGGATTCTTAAAATTGCAACTTTTGTAATTAAAGACTTTCTAATTTGGAAATTCTGGAAATTGGGGTATCTTAAAATCGGAAATTCTAGAATTTGGGAATTTTTAAAATTGGAAGTTCTGGAATTAAAAATACTTTAATTTGGAAATTCTGGGATCTTGGGGATTTTTAAAATTGCAAGTTTTCGATTAAAAATTTTTGAACTTGTAATTTTGAAATTTCCAAGTTTGGAAATTTTCAAATCTTTATCACTGTTATTGAAATTAAAATTTGCAAGTAAAACTTTATGATACATAGGTATTATCTAACTAAGAAATTTAAACGTAACTAACATTAAAACTGACATTTTAAATTGGAAGGCAGGAAAATAAATAACTGTAATTTTACTCAACAGATTACTCCGTTCATGAAAATTACTCCGGTTTCTTGTTCGCGACCTAGCGTGCACAATCGGCTATAATACGATGCCAGGCGTTGGCATTGTCTTCCAAGGGAACAGGCATGCATTTATGTATGCAATACTCCGGGCTTCTCTAACGCTGCAAAAGCGACTGCAGCATCCCGACACCCTAATACGCCGTTATAATTTATAGCCCGACGCTGTTTCCTCACTGATTTCGGATACATCATCATCGTCCTTCCGTACTCTATACAGACTGTTCCGAAAATAATCAATTTCGAATGCAACCCGAAAAACTACAACAACTGCAGTTTGAGAATTCGTTTCATAAACGCAAAAAATTATAAATTATCGCATTTGGAGAATTACAAATTTTCTCCTCAATCTTAACTCTCTTCTTCCCTAAATTGCAAGAAACAAAAATTTGTCCGAAGAGTCGACGATACACGGTACTCAGGCTCTGGAAAGATTGCTATTTTTATTTCGATACATTAATAAAACGGAGGCATTATGCTCTCTTATAGATATCAAAGATTCCCCATGGTGCATCCTTACTTCTTAGTTTCCACGTTATTTCTGCAATTTGGGATTTTGAAATTTTCCTCTGGTCTTCATTACCACCAAAATTCCCTGATAGACACCTAATATTCGTCCGGATGGTCGGCGACGCACGGCACTCAGAATCCTGGCTCTCTGTTTCCTCAAATCTTCCAACTCCAAATGTTCTAATATCCTAATTTAAAAATTTCCCAAATTCTTAACTTTCAGATTTCCGCGATACGACTACCAGCGTACAGTTTTTCATCCATTTTTGAAAATGATTGGTCGTCGGATAATTCAGAAAATAATGAAGTTACTGGAGTCCGATTAAATATTTACATGTGATATTGTTACTTTTAACTGGTTCTTTTCAGAACCGCTTAGATAACCTCCCCGTGGTACACATCTGGTAACGGTAAGGCCGACGGTGAAGAAACAGTTGATTAGAAGATCAAATACTTTTATCAGAACACACATAAAGAAAAAGCTGTGGACCCATGTGTTCACTCAAATACATCCATAAGTACATGAGTTTTTCATGCGGGAAATTGCATTTGTCATGGTCTTTTTCTTTATTCAATTTTTCCGTACTTTCCCCGCTGTCTAAAGGAAAACAGACCTTACTACCTGATTCTGCGGTAAAAAATCTTTTTAGAAATCATTTGTAGTTTTGGTTCAACACCATGGGCCAAAATCGGCCTATTTTTTGTGAAAGAATATTTAGTAATACTTAAATATTATAATAATTATATAATAACTGGATCTTATACGCATTTCATTCAACCATACATTTTACGATTCTCTCTTTTTTAACACTCTTACCAACATAATCGTTCTCACGTTACCAACCTAATAATAATACCGAACTAACCTAAGCTTAAAAATAACACCACATTTTTAATATTCTCCTTTGTACCTTTGATCTCAACCAACTTCCCTTCGAGATATTAATTAACTTTCTGTTTCTGCTAATCTATCAATTCCAAATTTTAATTTTTGAATTACTAGACACGACGTTATAGGAAAGGATACAAAAAAGTGAAAGGGTAATCTATAGTAGAAATTCGACAAATTCATAAAGGGAGCATAATTTTCGATGGAACATCCAGAATCGATAACCAGCCGCCTGGTTACTCGAAATATTATTCCCGTAATCCTTCCGATTGGAAGCTGAAACGCTCGTTGCCGATCTAAATTACAGTGGCGTTTACAATAGCGTCGAAAACACGAATAAAACGAGCAATCCCCCCACAAATGAGCCGATAATTCATCGGAACGAAGTTTGAAAATTTACATCGTTCGTCGCTCGTGGCGTCAATAATGCGGACGGTCGAAAAAGATTACAATCGCCTGATAAATTAGTCAATCGAAAAACCGATGCATCTGAAAATCGTGTATCGGTAGCTAGACGGAAATGGGAGGAACACAAAATTCCGTTATCTTAAGTAATTGCTAACTTATTAACCCTTGCAATATTAATGATATAAGGCAGAAAATTAAAACACCAAATACCGTACTGAAAAATTACAATAATTATTCAGAATAAGATTCCTTTATTTTGCAATTTCAGTGTTCCACTGGATTAATATTTGTCAGTTAATTAAATTATTTTCTATTTCGCGTAATATTCTTTAAAATTGTCGCGCGATTAGCAATTAACGCAAAACAAAATTGATCATAGCCATAAATAAGGGGAGGGGGAAAAAAGATAGAAAATTGTTCTTCGGCGGTCGGGGAAAAGGATACCGGAAACGCGAGGAACAGGAAACGGAACGGAGGAAAGCATCCATTCCTGATCTAGGCCATCTCTGGCCGCTAATGGATTACGAGCCCCGTTCGATAGCAATTAGGCTACGAGTTCTCGAAAGGAGCCGATAGAAAAATTTGATCGTAATTGCTTCGAAGCTCGTTTCCTCGATTAATTAACACCAGCCTGCCTCTGTGTTTTTTCGACACAAATTTCGCCTCCTCGGCGAATTATTCCCGCGAATTAATTCGTCCAACTCCGTTCAAATATTTTGTCTTTCCCGTTCTGGTTTACTTTCGAACAGAACAAATTGATTCATCGGTCAATACCGTCTCTGATAATGAACGTTTCAAACGAATCTCTATCAGCGAACGCGCTGAAGTTCGATTACAGATTTTCTTAGCTGTTCCATTTTGGATTTTGCTTACATAGGTAAGACCAGTTGTACCTAATACAGCACAATTATAACATTCTAAATAATTATTGCGTTGGATTTAAATTTTTTAACACTCGACTGACACACGAAATTTTATACAATTAAATAATTGACAAAAAGAATTGTTAAATAAACCGTGGATTTTGTTAATAATGTTGGCTGTCGAATTGAAAGGTTGAAATTGAAAATTAATCGACCGCATCCTTAATAAATTAGGATTTTATCGTGTCGGTTCTGCCATTCAATGGATTAACCCTAGATTATTAAACTTAAATCATGGTTACTCTGTCATTAATCGTTGAAAGCAGGTATACTTGTTATATCTCCTTTATTTATTGCGAACGAAATAGCAGAATTGAATACATGTATTATTAATGCTTAACACGTTGGCTGCCACGGGGGTCACCGGTGACCGGCATCCGAAATTTTCTACAATCAAATAATTACCAAAAGAAATGAAACAAACCACGGATAGCGTTGTCATTAAGCTAATAATGTTAGCTATCGAATTGAAAAGTTAATTTTGAAAATTAGTTGATTGTATTGTTAATAATTAGGATTTTAGCGTGTCTGACTACTCACGTCCGTTTCCACTGTGGCAGTCAACGTGTTAATTAAAAAATAGAAAAGCAAGAAAAATTAACGTCGACGAATGTTTAGTGATCTACAGTTAATCCAACAATCGAAAGACCAGAAACTTACCTGAAGGATTCAAATAATTGTCTATCCACCGTATGCGATACGATCGTCAATTATTAGTGAAACAAAAAAGATATAATGCACATGTAACTGTGAAAAATAAATGCTCTCAAAATATTTGTGGAAGCTTCTGCCCCCTCATAAAATCCTTTTCAGTGATTTGTAGATGCAAATTTTAATTTCACCCCCCAAGTCATTTTGTATATCTCCATAGCTTAGATACTAATTTAAAAACTAAATTACCAACCACGCAAAAGATTAATATTAGCTTAATAACTTGTAAAATTGTAGGCTATATGTATATTATTAGCACCGTTATTAAAAGAAAAATTGAAATAAAACGGGAGAGCCCTAGCGATTATCCATGAAAACGAACGTTCAATAAAGAGACAGATATTTCTGACCGGCTGGTAATTCGTTCGATATCAGCACCTCTTAATTGAATAATCAATGCATCGAATCTTTGAGTTTCAATTGGAAAGACGATATGGTGTGTAGCGACCCGTCATCACCGTCTTACCCAATTAGACGAACACCTTTGAATCGCTAACTCGAACCACCTACATATCGATTAACCGTTCGATTTCATCTCTCCGGTTGATATTTGATGGGAATCGGATGTTCGATCGGTAAATTCTATATCTTGGAGAAAGCTCAATGACATTGAAATTCACGCTGAAATACAGCCTATGATATTCAGAAATTTCTTTTTAAATTTCGTACAAATCGGCTCGGTAACTTCTGAGAATTTTGCGAACAAAGATCTTTATTGCACTATTTTCTATTTTTCTGATGGAAATTAAGAAAAATGAGATTCAGAAAAATGAGAAATCACGAAGAAGAAAATGACCATTAACCCTCGGTAAAAAAAATATCCTTTTCTCGGTGGTCGAATTCTTGTCGATTACCAAAAAACGATGACGACCAATAACACCGTACAGCAACGTCGTTGAATTCATCCACGATGGGGATAGGGAGGTAGAAAATAGTATTAAAAAAAAGAAGAAGAAGAAGAAAAAAGACCCGCTGAAGAGCCACCATTTTCGGTTCGTTCAACACGATCGTTTTATAGTCGTCGCGTAAAATCTATGACGAGGACGGTTTTCAAAGGTTTATTAGCCAGCATAAAATCTTATCGAGCTTTTATGCGGGACGATTAA
This sequence comes from Stelis phaeoptera, assembly GCA_943735885.1. Taxonomy (NCBI): domain Eukaryota; kingdom Metazoa; phylum Arthropoda; class Insecta; order Hymenoptera; family Megachilidae; genus Stelis; species Stelis phaeoptera. Next base: position 21,545,236 of record OX030930.1, read on the forward strand.
AGAGTTACCCGGGTGAATATCGATCGATCGTTCGTTATCTACATCGAGGGGAAAAAATATATACGAGCAAAGAGAAATCGGGTTATATATCGGCCCGTTTTTCCTGCCCCGTCGATTCCAATGAAATTTCATGGACTTCCGGTGTGATTTAGACGGGGGGAAAAAAACCCTTTGAATTTGCGTCCTGTATTATTAGAACCCTGTCAACGCTTTGTCACGGGAATTTCATATTTAACACTAGAATTACCGGCGTTTAATGTACACCGACCTTCAAATGGAAAATACATAAAGAATGAAATATATATTAGCATCTTGATCAATTTTCTGATTTAATTTAAGCAACCCTCAACCAGTTATTTTGACTGGTTCGATAATCGTAGTGTTAACCCCTTCGGACCCTGTGCACATTGTAATGTACATAATACTTTTCGTGCTGTATTTTATTACGTATAGGTTTAAACTTAGTTTCACAGAAAATAATAATTAATATATATGTAACTACTTGAACGAAAGCAATTATTTATAATATAGTAAGAGAATTTTATTTCTTTTATACAAATATTTTTCAGTATCTCCTTAATGTTACAAAATGTACATTTACAAATTATAAATAAATAAATATTTTTGTAAAAAGTATATTGTTGCTTTCATTAAAATAATTTTTTCTTAAACGAAAAAAAATTCGGATCTGAAGGGGTTAAAAAAAAATATAGCAGAGATGGGGAACGTGAGTGGCCTCCGTGGGTTTCTTGCGCGGCCTTCATAAAAGCTAGCTCTTGTATTAATTAATTAATATATTTAGTTACACAGGGTGGCCCAATAACTTTGTCCACCTCGAATATCTGTTATTTTTAGAGATACAGAAAAGCTTTCTGTACAAAAGTTGTATGGTTCGAAGGGGGCCATAATATGCAAGTAATAGTTTCTTTTCTAAGGGAAGAACTTTCCATTTTTGTTTTTAAATGGCACGCTTTATTTTTTGTATTCCTAATAAAATGGAAAGTATTATAAACACGGAAAGTATTGTCCACCACGGTTTAAGTAATTAATCATTTGGAAGGTTGGAACATTCATTTAAATGTTTTAGCTAAAGATAGGTACAAAGACTGTGGTGTTATTTTTAAGCTTAGGTTAGTTTGGTATTATGCTTAGGTTGGTAACGTGAGAACGATGGAGTTGGTAAGATTGTGTGTATGAAGAGAGTCAAAGAAAAAATGTATATTATTATAATATCTAAGTATTAATAAATATTCTTTCACAAAGACATTCCTTCATTTTACAGAATGCGTGTATCTACGAATCTATAAGTTGCTGCGACCGTTCAGTTTGGACGCATATATGCGTCGATCGTCCGCAATCGATTTTACTTTAACGTTCACACTAGATTACGGCACGAACTTTTCGAACAACCAAACAGATCCAGGTTAGCAAAATACTCGGAACAGAACGAAGCCTCGAATCCGTTTGTTTGGGATAAGGGTAACGGCGTAGGTGGAATACGAAATAATCGGGTAGCAACTGTTTGGACAAGCAAGTTCCCGAGGAAATTTCGCGGTTCGAGTGGAAAGCGATGGAAAAAGTTGAGTCTCGAGTATTTGATAAACAATCTCTCGTTTCACTGTTCCCCCGAAATTGCAGCTAAAAACCGCGTACAAACGCTAATTTGCATGCGTTTTACTTTAGACTTTCCAGGAAGCGTTAAATTTTCACTCTTTGCGGAGCAGACGCTTGATACATAAGTCAGGATAATCGATAGGCTCCTGGTACCGTGGTTCAGGGTTCCGCTTGAGAGTAAAACTCGCGACAGAAAGTGTCGATAGTATTTCTTGCGAACCTGCTGTCTCTCGACAGCTTCTTTGCCTAATTGTAAGCTCTACTCTTAAAGGCTTCCATGCAGGTTTGAGGTCGAAACAAAGCGATTTTCTTTTTAAATCATCTGATTGATTAATTTATCTAAAACTTTTTGTATATAAAAGAGTAAGATTTCGAAAACATTTTGTGATTTTTTCATAAAAAGAATATTATAAATTGAATGGTTGGAAGCAGATTCTTGGAGAAGATTTCAAAAAATGATCTGACATCGAAAAACCAAATAGATTTTGTAAAATATTGAATTCTGAATTTTTACTGCGGTTTTGAAAAAGCAGTCATGATTTTCACTAAGAATAGGTTATAAACAAAAAAATGAAAAAATGATTCCTTCAATCCCTGCTTATTGTCATGTTAAAGATGTATATAAAATTTTCTTAAGATCGTTGCAGTGGTTTCTCACTTATTTTACGCGCGGACCTAAAAAAATGTAGTTTTGAGAAAAACATGATTAAAAATTTTTGGTGTCAATAAAAGTAAGAACCCGCATAGTCATCGATTCCAGGCCCATATTAAACACCGTTCTTTGAAAAAATGAATTTTTTCGACCTCATGACTCCATATAAACCCTTAAGCAAAATACCTAAGTACTCTTCGAATATTAAACGATGAAATTTGTCAGAAATTTGTGTGTACGTTAATTTATAGAAATTATTTTAAGCGCCTGATCAATGAACAGGCACGCAAGTACATTTTATATATTTTATTAAAATGGAATTGTAATTACGAATGAAAATCGGAATACACGGTTGATAAGAGACGCGAATTGTCGTTTTCCATTTGACATATTTTCGAAAAATTCGCGGTTACCGAGACGAAAGCCGTTTCACAATATACCGTCAACAATGTGTCAACGAACGAGCATCTAAATATTACTCGGGAAAATTAAAATAGTACGCGACACAGCAGATGCTTCGTTTGTAATAATGTAAAAATCTGTATCAGAAAACTGTACCTAAAATGACTCCAGCTAAATTTCGCGAACTTTCATACATAATTAACAACCGTAAATTTATAATTGATACACAAAACTTTACTGATTCAATAATTTAGACTTTATAAAATACCAAACGATACCAATCAGCAATTACCAATCATACTCCGTATACGTATTTCTTGACAATAACGAAACGTACGACGGATTCGATCGCAACCCATAATTATTCACAGAGAAGAAGGAATTAACAAAAAAAAAAAAACAGTGCTGGATGAAATCAAACACACCCTGGCACTAGACGAATCGGAATGATCGGTGATTAGCCGTGCAAACATCGAAATGATTTTGGTCCACGTTATCACGTTCCGACGTGTGATCGATCAAAATTAAAAGAAGATCGATGGCGTGTCGATAAACTTGAAAATTTCGCCGACAACCCCCTATCGAAATTACTCCGGCGAGGAGTGAAATAAAAATTTTCGTCGTCGAAATACAACAGCGACGGAACGGGGATACATCATTCCTGACGTTTAGCTACGGGACGAGCTTGGAACGTTGTCTGTTCGGATACGGATAACTTCGAACAAAGGGCTTTCGAATCGTGACGTTTTTCACCTGCAATTATTCGCGCACGAACGATCCGTCGTTACGTTTCGCGGAAAATCCACGATTCAAAATCTTCTTCTCATTTCCAATTAACGTTTCCTCGTTTCCGGTTGCACGGGTTCCCGAGTCTCGTCGGTTCGGTGATAATTCAGAGCGACTGCGACGAAAATGTATGTTTTATCGAACTTTTATCAGGGTGTCAATGGTAGATCGTAGGTTTTTTATAGTAACCCTTTGTAATCGAGTGACGCCTCTGAAGAGACGTATTTAATTTATCGGAGTATTGTAAAATGCGAAATTGAAGCTTCATTCGTATCAGAATATAGAAAATTAAGGAGGGGAATGAAATATTTGTAACGCCCTTTCTTTCGACACGGTGCATTTGGTTTCTGGAAGCATAGCTGGAAAATAAGACCAGTGCAAAGGGTTAATAATGAAAACAAATGGTTTTTAAATTCTTCGGAAAAAGGTTTTATTCCGCTTTAGTTTGAAACATAGTCTACTTCTGAATCGAAGCTCCTAAATTCTTATGTAAAATTAGTTTAGTTGTCATCGATGGAGTCAAAATGACGCTCCTTTTAAATCAGACTTCAGTTTAAGAAACCTTGACTGTTGTATATTTAAATATTATAATTAGTCGAACGAAAAGGCGTACAAATTTCAAACAGAATTAGCTAATAGAAAGCTGGAATTAAAAATATACTTTGACTGTTACATTAGCCATACATGGATGACATTTTGAATTTCCACAGAGATTAGTCACTTTCATAGTACACAATATGGGATTTAAAAAAAAAACATTTCTGTAGTCATTTAAGAAAAGAAAAAATTCAATTTCGATTTACACGAAAAGTGAAATCGCGTAGACAAAGCACCGTGCAAATCGGGGGATAGGTGTATATATAATAGGTGTACTATTTTCAATAGTAGTACAATTAACATTCATTATTTCCACGGCGTTATAGACGAAAAGCTATAATTATCAAAGGTTCACTAATCGCTTTTTAATTAACAGCGAACAGTATCAAAAAGCCATTAACAGGCTTTATTAACACTTTGGCTACCATGTCATCCATATGTAGCTGACACTTGAATTTCTATACAAATTCATCACCTATGATAAGAATTTTTACTTGTGTCTGATGCTTGAAACCGTGAATAATAGTACGAACAAAATATTATAAAAATAACAGACACTATTAATTATAAATTCATTGTATCAATTAATAAAATTTTCAACAGCCTCAGTATGGCAGTCAAAGTCAGTTAACGTCAGAACTGCCAACGTTAGTGTACCTCAATTTCTAAATTAAAAATAAACTGGCATACGGAATAATTCCGTATCTCCGTAAAAGCCAGCTTATATTTCGATGGAAAATAAATAATAAACTTACCGATTGTCGAACGAGCCTGCGAATGAACGATGGGGTTGTTGTTAGCCTCGGAGTTGGTCGTCTGGGGTCGGTCGGTTATGGCGGCGGTGGAGGTGGCGATGGTGCTTCCGGTGGCCGAGGTGAAGCTCGAAGCGGACGTGGAGGACGGGTTGGTGGCGTTCAACGGTTTCGAGGACCAAGAGCTGCAGGTATCGCAACCCTCCGCGGAGCGTGTCGACAATCGGCAGCAGGACCAACGTTTTCCGCTCCAAAGGCCCGCGTGGTAACGACCGCTCAAGCCTGGATTCTCGCTGCACACTGTCGACAAAACCCGACGGTCACCCTTCGTAAATTAACCCTCGACTCGATCGTACATCATCGTGGATCAGCCTCGAACGACAAACAACGCGGCGAACGCGAAAATACACACTGGCGTTCGATCGAGCTACGACTCGTTCGAGGGCTGTTGTGTTTGGGTATTGTCAACGGCAAAACGGTTCTGAAACTTTCAAACGCGGGCCTTGTTGTTCGGGTTTAATCGTATGATTGATTTAGTTTCAAGAGTACGTAGACATTTTTCGAAATTTATGGATGATTGAAAAGAAACGATTCAAATATTTGTCGTAGGAAGTTTAAATGCGAATTGCTCTCTTATGTTACGGGGTTATTTTCATGATTTCTTTTTAATAGATTACAGAGTATTGGTTTGTACATGTTTTAAGGTACTTATACATACATTTTGTAATGAGAAAAGGGTATATAGCCGGATAAGATGGTCAAAAGTGCCCTTGAGCCGATTTTGACTCCCAATACACCGTTCGATAGCTTACCAAAAGAAAACATTGTGTGCCAAGTATTCAACCCTGTACCTCAACCGGGAGGGTAGTTACGGGGTAAATTCAAATTATCGAGGTATGCCCCATTTTTCCTATTTAACTACGTACAAAAATTCTGAAAAAATTCTCCAACATAACCTATTATCCCCGGAATATTGTAGAATTTTTTCAGAATTTTTGTATGCAGTTAAACAGGAAAAATGGGGCATACCTCGATAATTTGAATTTACCCCGTAACTACCCTCCCGGTTGAGGTACAGGGTTGAAACTTGGCACACAATGTTTTCTTTTGGTAGGCTATCGAACGGTGTATTGAAAGTCAAAATCGGCTCAAGGGCACTTTTAACCATCTTATCCGGCTATACTCTTTTAAGAACTAACGGAAATATGGCCGTTGCCCCAAAACACTTTTTTTTTTTTTTTGCGGTTTTGTTTTATAACTCTGGAACCGCTTATCTGAAATCAAAAAGCCAACAAGATTTGATTAGTGTATTCCTATGCAGAGAGCTCGTGTCACGAAAATACTTTTTTGGGCCAAAAGACCGAATTTTTGGAAGCTCGAAAATCGAAAATCTTTAAAAATCAAAATTTCGGTAAACCCTTCGTTCACGAGCTCCGCATAGGAATATGTATACTAATCAAATCTTTTTGATTTTTTGATTTCAGATGAGCAGTTCCAGAATTATCATGCTCACCGCAAGTCATGATAAGAAAAAGGTGTTTCGGGGCAACGACCATGTATTTCCATCGGTTCAGTAAATAGAGTCTGCCGCGTATCAAAAATAGGCGTAGAGTTATAATTCATCGAGTAAATGGAGGGACAGGATTAACACATTGACTGCCACGACGGCTACCGATGACCGGCACTCGAAATTTTCTAAAAGAAAGAATATTAAGCTAATAATTCTGACTATCGAATTGCAAAGTAAAATTTGAAAATTAATCGACTGCATCTTTAATTATCAGAGTTTTTACTGTGGCAGTCGACGTGTTAAATATACTGGTGGAATTAATTCTGGACACTATGAATGAAAATATTCTGTATCTCATATTTCTGCGGAATATGCTGTAATGTCTATGCTTTGTAAATGTTTGAAAACTTTAATTAAAACAAATTTTAACTGTGTTGTTATTTTTGTTTTTGCGCCTGGCAACACGAAACGTTGCGTCATGTGAATTAGCCAATTAATTAATTAATTAATGTGCTGAAAGCTGTAATTTTTATTGTATATTAAAAGTATGACTGCAAATGGTCATTTTACTGATTTTTTTTTACTATAAGCGACACCTTAAAATTAAAAAGCAACGATCAGAATATAAAATATAAATGATTATATATTAAATAATCTAGGCACTTTGAAATTTAAATAAAAATTTCAAAGTGCCCAGAATTAATTCCACTAGTGTAGGTAATTAAAATACATCAAAACAGCATTTATATCAATTTCAAGCTTACAGTACTTTTTCGTGACGTTTCTATTTATACAGTATTCAAATCTGAACCACAGCTGTTTCTAAAAAAAAATAACAAACAAAGTAAACCCCGATATCTGAAAAGAGTTAATGGTGTTTGAAGTTTGAAAATGCTGATACGATATCAGTACACGGCCAGATTCCAATGGACGCCAAAAATACACCGAGATAAACACGGACTCTATGGAAAAACCGAGAAAAAAGAAAAAATGAAATCTCTCTCTGGAACATCACGCTTGGTCGGAACAAACCAATAACCATTACTCGCTTTATAACGTCAATGGGAGGGCGAGAAAAAAGAGTACAAATAAAAATATCAAAAACGCCATTCGTTTACACGAGAACGTTCGATTGATTCGGTGTGCAAGGTTTCTAGATCTATTTATTTGACGAATTATCCATCGTACTATCCACGGTGTTCCGGGCAACGTATCGGGTAAAAATATGCGACAAATTCGGCCGACCCTTTCGCTATTTTCTATTTTTCTGCGAACGATGCTTATTCGATATGTACAGTAATTTTATTCAATGCGCTTCGGACGTTAACTTTATAACACTCGAATATTACGGGTGGTGCAAATGATTGTTAAACGCGCAGATAAATAACCTAAACTTGAATAAATTGTATAAATTCGAATTTACAGTTCGAAGGAAAACGAAAAAATGTTTTTTCTTGAGAATCTCCGATAGGGGTGGATCCGTAAATTGAAATTAAAGTGGTGGTGGATAATTATCTGATTGATCGATGCGAGAAAGGGTAGAATTAAATAATTCTGGTGTGTTAAACTTTGCAAGGAAAACACATTAGAAACGTTCAAATTCTGCCGCCGGAAAGACGGTGCAAACCCAACCGAAGGAATTATTAAGCGTGTAAGTAGTTTCGTGATTCAGCGTAAGTCTCCGGACGTGCTTTCCACGCTAAACGTTATCCAGCTTGGTAGAAAAGTTTCTTGACGACGTTTTATGAGCCCGACAACAACCCATTAAGCGAAGAAATATTCGGCTCAGGACCATTTGAAAGCTACAAGAGGCCAGTTACGCGACGATAAATAAACAGGATTTCTTGTGAAAATTCGATTCAGAAACATCCAACGAGGGAGCGACACTCTCATTTCGCAATATCAAGGAAACTTTTCAGAGTCTTACAATTCACGGTATGGAAAATACAATATTAATCAGGACGCGATATTATATGCGATATGAAAGAATTTTGGATGCGACTGAATGTAGGTTAGTCTTCCAGCAAAGCTATCAAAAAACAAAAACCACTATTTTTGGAAGGAAAGAGTCACGAATGCTTATGAGTCTATTTATTTTTATTCCTTTCGTTAATGTTATAAATTTCAGGTTAAACGTATTATCCGCCACTCTAAAATCAGGGAATGGACGCTATCACTTCATAACTTAACGATAATTCAAGATTGGAAGGAGTAACTTTTATTTTCTCGCTCCCCTGAATTGCAGCGACTGATTTTCATTATATCAGCAGTGTTTTAAGTGAAAAACTATTAATCGAAGGTCTATGAATAATTGGATTTTAAAAGTCGATGGTACTGAAAAGGTTATTAATAGGCTACAGGTAAATAAAGCGTTAGAATACTATAGAATAAACATGACCCCCCAGAGGCGCCGCTCGAGTGCAGTGTTAACAATTTGGATATATGATTTCAGAAACTAGAAAATTTGGAAATATAAATTTAGAAAATAGAAAATTTGGAAATACCATATTCTTAGAAACTGAAAAATTTGGTATACCATATTTATAGAAACTAGGAACTTTGGAAATATAATTTTAGAAACTAGAAAATTTGAAAATATAATTTTAGAAACTAAAAAATTTGGACGTATAATTTAAGAAACTAGAAAACTTGGAGATACCATATTTTTAGAAACTGGAAAATTTGGTATATCATATTTATAGAAACCAGAAAATTTGGAAATATAATTTTAGAAACTAGAAAATTTGGAAATATAATTTTAGAAATTAGAAAATTTGGAAATATAATTTTAGAAACTAAAAAATTTGAAAATATAATTTTAGAAACTAAAAAATTTGTACATATAATTTAAGAAACTAGAAAATTTGGAGATACCATATTTTTAGAAACTGGAAAATTTGGTATACCATATTTTTAGTAACTAGAAAACTTGGAAATATAATTTTAGAAACTAGAAAATTTGCAAATACCATATTTCTATAAATTTAAAAATCTGAAATTACTATATTTTCGAAACCTTAAAATTTCCGAGTATTATATTAGGAATTTAAGAACTTCGGAATATTATTTTCTTTTTAATAACTTGAAAATTTCGAAATATGATTTTAGAAATTTGAAACTTTAGATATACACAATCATTTATTTTACGTGACTGAACATATAAACAATGAAACATGTCGTTATTATCATCATAGATCGCTCAATAAATCCACGAAGATATTTCTGATATTCCCTGTAAGACGTTCTGTTGTAACAAAAATCGAAGAAAACAGTCTAATTTCATGCAAGGGTTGAAAAGGGTCAAGAGGAACGGATATCCGTGGAGTTAAAAATTAATTAATCCAAGCGGCTCGTTAAAACACGATCCATGGAAGGTAACCGTAATAATTACAACGGCTGGTAGGATTCCTATTAGTTCTGACCTTCTTTCCTGCAGAAGCTGGTGCACGCGGCACGACCAGAACGAATATTAAACATGTATAGTCGAATTGCAAATGCTGCTGTATATGCGAGCCTCTGTGCTTGATTTTGATATCATGTCGACCGAAAAATTGATGGTCTGAAACAATTGTTTCAAACCGAATCGAAAAATTCAATTTCAATGCTCAGTTATACAAAACCGATACTATTTTAAAATCGTAACTAAATTGCTGACCTTATCGTGTATTTTATATCAAAATTGTGCAAATTCGATTGCAAAGGGATGCAAAAATTATGAAAAATATGACCAGTCAATAATTTTTGTTGGTTTTTAAGCTTTTGAGAAGAGTTTGAAAATATACCATTTCCAAATTTCCAAATTTATAAAAATATAATATTTCCAAGTTTTTAAGGTTCTAAAAAATACCATAAATAAAATAAGTTAAAAAATCACAAAGATCCCAAAAAAGTACAATACCTCCAAATTTCCAATTTCCTAAAAGTACACCATTTCATTCCTCAATTTCCATTAAAAAAAAAAAAGTATGTAATTCAAATTCCGTGTCTGGCGTCGAAACAGTAGTCTACAGAAATCTCGTGTTTATGGAAGAAACAAAAAAGTCGGAATGCAATAATTAATCTTTATATTAACATCGACTTGGCGTAAGAAAATCTTTCGAATTTGCATGCATATGCATTTGCCAGCTCGTTGAAACGGAGAGGGAGAGAGAGAGAAAAAAAGAGGAAGGAAAATAGAAAGAAAGAGAGAGAATTCCAGCAGCAGTTTAAAGACCTGTACGATCGATATCGGTCCCCCGAGCAAATTTGTCGAGGAGACAATATCGATGAGGAACCATTATATACACGACAGCCTGGAGCGATTCCCTGCGAAAGTGCAAAGTAGTCTAGTTCTGCTTATTCCTGTTCCCTTTATCTTCTGCCACCCTCTCCTCTAATTATCCATCCACGTTTTGCTTTCGTTCCATCTTTCCTTCTTTTTTTTTCTGCTCGCGGCGGTGCGCCGAAATTCCGGAAAATCGTGTGATTAAACCGCTCATTGGCAATGACGGATTTTACACCGACATCGCCGTTCAATGTTTTCAACGACCAGATTCAATTCTGCTATTGGAGTGTTTTTTTTTTTTTTTTTTGTGAGACGATTGTACTTGCGGTAATTTTATGTTAATCCTTTTGGTATAAATGGAAATATTGTAGAAGTTTTGAAACTTTGAAATGTTATGTTAGGGTGTTCGGAATTTTGGAATATTGTTTTTTTTTTTAATTTGGAAATTTCGAAATATTATTTTGGAAACTTGCTATTTAGAATGTTATATTTTTGGAATCTTATGATTTCGAAATATTATGTTAGGAGTTTAGGAAGTTTGAAATATTATATTTTTAATAACTTGGAAATTTGGAAATAATATATATTTGAATACTATACTTTTTATAAACTTAAAACCCTGAGAATACTATATTTTTAGAAATTCAGAAATTTCGAAATATTATTATGGGAACTTGGAAATTTAGAATTTTTGGAATCTTACAATTTCAAAATATTATGTTAGGAGCTTAGGAAGTTTGAAATACGATATTTTTAATAACTTGGAAATTAGGAAATAATATATATTTGAATAATATACTTTTTATAAACTTAAAAACCTGGGAATACTATATTTTTAGAAATTCAGAAATGTCGAAATATTATTTTGGGAACTTGGAAATTTAAAATATTATATTTTTGAAATCCTACGATTTCAGAATATGTTAAGAGCTTAGGAATTTTGAAATATTATATTTCTAATAACTTGGAAATTCGGAAATAATATATTTTTAGAAATTCAGAAATTTCGAAATATTACAATTTTAGAAATTAGAAATACAAGTTCCATAATACGAACCAAATTTTGTCCTATCATTTTAATCCCTTCAACTTTACACTCTTCCTACAGTCTTTAAGTGCTAATTAACTCGGTAATATAAATGTAGTAATATTTTATTTAAAATCCTAGAGTGAAGGTAGATGTTGTACGCTGACGCTTGCAGTAGGATTCGAGTGCAATATTCATTTGGAAGAAGATCAACTGAACCTACCATCCCTTTGAGTTGGATGAGTAACTCGAGTTAGCTCACTGATGAATAATACGTTTTAATATGTGGATACTAGAAACGAATTTATAATACGTTACAGCGATGTACTTTGTTGGCACGGAGCTAACGCAAGATTCATGGATTAATATGTTTCTTGTTATTTAACCTTTTCGCTACGGCAGTCCCGTCCGCCGAAGTACCGTCACTGAATGGAAACTTGCGTCTGAAATATGCACAGTGCGCGTTGTTTCTGTATTTGTATACACATCATTTCGATGCCGCGTATATGCGGCGCTCGTACCCACAGGTCGTCGCGTGGATGCCGCATATACGCGACGCTCGGCGCGAAAGAGTTAACAAGAAATTCGAGTACATTTTCATTTCCAAGCAATTGTAATAAAAGAAACAAAGCAAATTCAGAAATAAGAACTTTGATTCGTTATATTATTTCTTCTTCAAATATGTATTTTTATTTTTATAAATGGAACTGATAAAGTAATATACTTCGTAGGTATTTTAAATGGATCAAATAACTCTTCAAAATGATTGATTTCAAGTTTATTTGAAAAAGAAAGAAGATGTGTTTGGACTTACTTATGTTTGTAAATTGTAACAAGATCCCAAGATTCAATATAATTTACTTATTATGGCAAAAATATTGTAAAATAAACTTTTGAATTTCTAATCAAAATTTAATATGTTCGTACAAAATGCTTTTATCAAAACGCATGTTGTTTCATGACAAAATAAAAAATAATACACAGACATTTCATTTAATTGCAATATCGTATCACACTCGTGACGCAGCTTACTGTTCGGATGCGATTCCTGTCGTTCAAGCTTTGATTACAATTCAATTTTAATTCTGATTACAATTTACACAGTTAATGCTTGTCAAATGTGAAGTATACGTAATATTTCAAATTCTTTGATTCGTTTCAACGGTGGAGCAATAAATATTTAGCTGTGACCGACGCACATGTTGGGAAAATCGTAGGGCAAAGGGTTAAATTTGAAAATTAATCGACCGAATCCTTAACACGTTGAGCACCAGAGTGAAAACGGACGTATGTAGTCAGACACGATAAAATTCTAATTATTAAGGATGCAGTCGATTAATTTTCAAATTTAACCTTTCAATTTGATAGGCAGCATTATTAACTATCCAAGGTTTATTTCATAGTTCTCTTTGTCAATTATTTGAATGTACAAAATTTCGGATGTCAGCCGTCTGGTGACTGACGTGTATATTATATTATATTATATATAACATTTATTTTTTAACCTTGACATTGCCGGACCCACGCTCCGACGACGCCCATACGAAAATTTTGAACTTTAGAAATTTAAGATTTAGAAATTTGATATTTGGAAAGTTGGAAATTTGAAAATTGAAAATTTAGAAATTTGAGATTTGGAAATTTAAAATTTAGAAATTTGAGATTCGGAAAGCTGGAAATTTGAAATTTGAAAATTTGGAAATTTAAAATTTAGAAATTTGAGATTTAGGAAGTTGGAAATTTGAAACTTAGAAATTTGAGATTTGGAAATTTAAAATTTAGAAATATGAGATTTGGAAAGTTGGAAATTTGAAACTAAGAAATTTGAGATTTGGAAAGCTGGAAATTTGAAATTTGAGATTTGGAAAGTTGGAAATTTAGAAATTTGAGATTTGGAAAGTTGGAAATTTGAAATTTAGAAATTTGAAATCTGGAAATTTAAAATTCAAAAATCTGAAATTTAGAAATTTAAAATATAGAAATTTGAGATTTGAAAAGTTGGAAATTTGAAATTTAGAAATTTGAGATTTTGGAAGTTCGATATTTGGAAATTTAGTCAGTCCCTTAATGACTGACGCCGGCTGAACGGAAAATTCACTGTAAATTCCCAGGGACCGACGGGACGCGACGTTGCGCTCAACGTGTTGACGTATTAATTCTCATTTCCAAGCAAACATTGTCCTAGCATTAAATCACCTGTAGCTTCTTCGACCCATGAAGAAAATGTCAAACGATTAAAATTTCGAGAAAAAATAGACAATCCTTCGCCAACTTCCACGATAAAATTCCAAAAACTGTACGTAACGTCAAGCTAACATCGAAATTCAATAGTCCACCGACTGATTTTTCAAGGAAACGCAATTACTCAGTCCTTCTACCGAGAAGAACAATTGAAAACAAGAAGAAAAATCCACGTATTTCGTTCGGTTTCTTCGCTGAAAAGAACAGTATAAAGAATCGCGCAACAATTAAACCAAATTAACGCCGAGGGTTGACTCTGTGTTCGGGACGAAACTTTGCTGCCTATTGTTCGCTGTTTTTCTCCAACACAGTTTGTGAATTCAATTTTAGTTTCGCCAGAACACCGGTGAAACGACCAAAACCGTTCCAACTTTTGGAAAAAAAAAACACGATTGATTAATGTTCGATGAACGGGAAGAGAATAGAAAACGAATCGGAGTCAGGAGAGTTTACCTTGAAACAATGCCGAACGGAATGGTCCGACGAAAAAGTCGTGGAATATAGGCGAAGTTATGGCTGTTTGACGAATAAAATTTCAATGCGCCATTCTGTATGGTTCCGGATATTGTAAACGCGTAATTATTTATACGAAAGTTTGAGAGAAATGTGTGCGAAATACGTCGTATGTATAGAAAAGACTGTGGTTGACAATCCTCGATCCGTTTAATTGGATTTAATTTGATGATTTATTCCCGCAAATTTTTTATTTTCAAAAATCAAGAAAATGAAGGAATAGTGTATGGACCAGGCATCGCTGATTGAGGGTAAGAGGCTTTTTTTTTTTTAAGTTTTATGTACAGTTTTACGAAAAGAAAACTTTAAACGCGTTTTTCTCAAAACAACGTTTTACGGACTTGTCGACATGATTTTGAAAAACTATTGTACCGATTGGGCTCAAATTTTGAGGGATTATTCTGTACCTCGAGTGCAAATATTCATTAATATTTAACCCTGTTTCTAAACAATTTCAGTTGTAAAAAAAAAGGTCGAAAAATTCATGAGTACGTCAATTTGTTTTCTCTTATCGGAGGTGAAAGTTTTAGGTAGAGACCATATTGTACATACTACATGTGGTATAATACCATAACTACAGCTCCTGGCAAAATAATCTTCCAATAAAAATTGAAGCTGCTTAAATAAATAAATAAAAAAAAAACTACAGCTCCACTTTATAATAAAATACTCGGTTTTTTGTTTTCAAATGCTCCAAAGCCCAGATTTCGTGTCGACAAGGTGAAAGCAGGGCTAACTTCAGGCAGCCAGATCACCAAAATAAATACAAAAAAATTTGTTTCATTTACTTTCAAACCTCCACATTGATGTATAAAAATGTTAAAATATAAAAATAAATTTTACTAAGAGAAAAAAAATTCTTAAAAATATGTGCAATGAATTCATACTGACGCCTTAATATCTACAAAATTTTGCAAAATCTTTTGTCCACCATCTGCATCGCACCACCTCGATAAAATCAATTTCACAAAGACGGAACAGAAATTTGAAACGCAATTTCACGAAAGAAGATCAATCTTGCGAGTAAAAAAAAGGAAATAACAGGAATGTTTCGAGTAACACCTGTTCCAAGGATCCGAAAGAATCCAAGAAAGGAATCATGCCGAAACAAGAGGAGAAACGCAAGAACGGAAACTTTATCCGGAAATGATACGAAGAAGAAGAAGAAAAGGATTTGGTTGAATAAATTTGAATCGCAACGTAGCCCTTGAAGACAAAATATCCATGGAAAAAAAAAGGGCGGTCACGAACTTGACGCATTTTGTAACTATAATAGTTACGTCTATCCAAGTATCAATATTCTATAGTTATATTATTACATACTAAGTGTATTCGTAGTGATAGGCGTCCATCAATTAAACTATGTACAATTAGTAGTTTTATAAAAGTCTTTTCACATTTGTATAATGCGAAATAAGCTTCATGGATATTGAATGACCGAACTGATTGGAGTTGGACGAAAAAATTGAAGATTCGATTTCCCGTGGTGCAAGACCACGAATAATAACGAACCCTTTCCCTCTTCCTCCCTTAGGATGAGATTTCTGAGAAAACTCGTTAAAAGTTCAAGCATCCCTTTCCCACCCACCCGACACCTTCTGGCGGTGACAAATCAATCACTGGCAGCTTGGAATTGAGATGCGTCAGCGGATATCCTCGATCAATTTTTACGATTTCCGGCTTTACTTTCGGGCACGAATCAATTTCGATGATCCCAGAGTATCTGCTAGAGTTACTACTAGGAACTTTGACGTGTGCACTTTCGGAAGAAAGATTACTACGTACCGGAGGGGGGTGTAGATTGAGCCCAAGTTACGCTGAAAGTTTTGAAGAAAACAGGAAGCGTGTATTAAGGGTAGCGGCGTAGTGCCGAGGACGATAGATATCACTAGGGAAATTTGCATCGGGAGTTACTAGCCGTTAAATTAGGGATCGAATGCGGGGTAAGTTAAATGTGGGTGTTGGGGTTAGTAATTATTTAAAAGTGAGCTGGTTGATTTTGTAATTTGATAATTTGGGGATTTGATAGTTTGGTAACTTGGAAATTTGAGAATTTGGTAATTTAGTAACTTAGTAACCTGATATTTTGGTAATTTGGTAGCTTTGTACTTTGGTAACTTAGTAATCTCGTAATTTAGTAATTTAGCAACTTGATAATTTGGTAGTTTGATAATTTGGTAACTTAGTAATTTTGTAATTT
Source organism: Stelis phaeoptera (assembly GCA_943735885.1). Classification (NCBI taxonomy): domain Eukaryota; kingdom Metazoa; phylum Arthropoda; class Insecta; order Hymenoptera; family Megachilidae; genus Stelis; species Stelis phaeoptera. The sequence continues at coordinate 21,561,794 of OX030930.1, forward strand.
ACCAACTTAGTAATTTAGTATCCTGATAATTGGTAATTTAGTAACTTTGTACTTTGATAATTTCGTAATTTAGCAACTTAGTAATTTAGTATCCTGATAATTTGGTAATTTGGTAACTTTGGTAACTCGATAATTTGGTAACTTATAGTAATTTCGAAATTAAGTAATTTAGCAACTTGATAATTTGCTAACTTAGTAATTTAATAATTTGGTAATTCAGCAACTTGATAATTTGGTAATTTGGTAACTTAGTAATTTGGTACTTTGGTAACTTAGTAACTCGGTGATCTGGTAATTTGGTAATTTAATAACTTAGTAACTTGGTAATCTGGTAATTTGTTAACTTGATAATTTGGTAACTTCGTAATTTAATAATTATTTAGCAATTTAATGATTTAGTCATTGGCGACGGCCTAAGACGAGGAACCACGAGGAAAGCCAACAATTTAAACTGAATTCTAAACCACAGAGTAATCAAAAATTAAAAAGGTATTATGATCGGAAATCGAATGGACCAAAACTTTGAACAAAAGTGCAGAAGTTAAATTCAATAACAAATAACATTACACGAAACGAACATCTATATCTTGTTAATGTATTTCCTCGGTGAAGTATTTGTCGGTATCGTAAAGGGGTGCATAGTTTTCGTCTCCATTAATGCGAGCTATTTATTGTTACGGAGAATAGGTGAATTCCAGTTACCATAGTTAAATCGCAACCTAAATACGTCTTCGAAGTTGATGAATAGAGGCTTCGAGCCGGGCTGTGTGCATCATAGGCAAAAGGTGAACAACCCATCACCATCCCTCTGAACTTCGCGTTGCATCGTAGCGTAATTTTAATGCAAACTTTCGCACGATCCTTCCCTTCAACGCCGTTCACGGTAACGTGATTTCTTACGTCAGCTTGTGTAACGTTGTTTCGACGGTAAAACTTTCATCGACAAACAACCGATTACAAAAGAGACAAGGCTCGTGTTGCTCGATAACTTTGAACAACCCTTTCCTTGTCCTATCAACGAGTAACGGAGCCTGGATACGATTCATTTTTTCTACGATAATTTTCCACCACGATCAACGTCAATTTAATATTTGAAATATGTCACTGTGTATATCTTTCAGAGTTATAAATTTTGTGATTTTTCTATCACTTGTTCATTGAAAGTAGTAACATTTCTTGTAATTGTAATATTGTACAATTTTGCCACGCCTTCGAGAAATGGCTGTAATTCTTAGAAAATATTAAACGCAATTGTACCTACTCCGTATGTTAGCATCGACTTGTTAAAGACGCGTTGGCGCGATAGGATTAAACATCAAGTAATTATAATCACCCTTAGTAATTAGACGATCAAACGATTCCCCAACTGGAACCTATCTTACGCCACTTTTGTACCAATTCCAATTGATCAGGTTAGCAGTTAAATTAATCAAATCTAACAACTTTTACTACACATTCGTAACAAATCCTTCGATTCCCTGTAATTTACAAAACATCCGCGAATTCAATCGGCGCCCTAACACAATATAAAAAATTCACAAATAAAACGCTTATAGAAACCAGAAGGCAGAAAAAAGTGGCGCAAGAACACTCGACCCAAGATCAGATCACCAAAGCATAAAAAGAAAAAACGCACGAAGAGAGGGAGTTAGGCAGAAGAGCAGAAAATGTATGCATATATGTACATATAAAAAAAAGATAAAACTTACCAGCACGGATGGCACGAATCCACTCAGCGCGGTCCTGTTCGCGGGCAGCAAGAAGGTAGAGCGTGTACTCTTGGCCGGCTTCTCGATAGCCCACCTGGAAGGGTAGGCCAGGTGGTATTCCACCACCTCCGCCACCTCCTCCTGTTCCTGCCTCGTTGCCTGCCACCTCGCTGCCGACGCCTCCTCCTCCACCACCGACGCCGCCGCCGCCGGCGGCGCTGCTCCCGAGGCTCGCCGTTTCAACCACGTGGACGCTCTCGACCGCGATTCTACCCCGTTCCTTGCGTCGCTGCGACATACAACAACAACGACGCCCCACTCGTTATCCTTCCACACACGCATACACACGAACGAATCCGAGAGGTTCAGGATAATAATGGTGTGGGATAAATAATTCAGACATTTTATTAGTAAATTAAACCGGTGCGGTGGTTAGATATTTGTCACGGAGCTGTAAACTACAGTTGATTGACAATTAGGGATGGGGGAGAGATTATTTCGTAGAATCACGTAAGCTAACGGTGCCGTATGAATCGGGTGATATCTCGTCGAATTATTGGTAATTTTGAGAATTTGAGAATTTGGTAATTTGGTAGTTAAATAATTTGATAATTTGGTAACTTTGTAACTTGGGGATTTGATAGTTTAGTAAGGTGGGAATTTGTTAACTTCGGAGTTTGAGAAACTGGTAATTTAGTAACTTAGTAATTTGGTAATTTGGTAATTTGGTAACATAGTAATTTGATAATTTGAGAATTTGGTAATTTGGTAGTTAATTAATTTGGTAACTTGGTAACTTTGTTACTTGGGGATTTGGTAGTTTAGTAAGGTGGGAATTTGTTAACTTCGGAATCTGAGAAACTGGTAATTTAGTAACTTAGTAATTTGGTAATTTGGTAACATAGTAATTTGATAATTTGAGAATTTGGTAACTTAGTAAGTTGGTAATTTGGTAATTTGGTAACATAGTAATTTGATGATTTGAGAATTTGGTAACTTATTAAGTTGGTAATTTGGAAATGTGGTAACTTGGTAACTTGGGGATTTGATAATTTGATTATTTGATAATTCAGTGATTTGAGAATTTGGTAACTTCGAAATTTGAGAAACTGGTAATATAGTAACGCAATAATTTGGTAATTTAGTAACTTAGCAATTTGGTAGTTCAGTAATTTGGGAATTTGAGAATTTGAGAATGTGGTAACTTAGTAACTTACTAATTTAGAAGTTTAGTAATTTGGTAACTTCGTAAATTGAGGATTTGGTAGTTTGGTTATTTGATAATTTAGCAATTTAGGAATTTGATAACTTCGAAATTTGAGAAACTGGTAATTTAGTAACTTGGGGATTTGGTAGTTTGGTAATTTGGTAATTTAGTAACTTACAATTAGTTGATAACTGAGTAATTTGGCAATTTGAGAATGTGGTAATTTAACAATTTACTAATTGGGTAACTTGGTAATTTGGTAATTTAATCTCTAACGGCACCATACGAATCACAAGATATGTCCTCCACAATCTTCTTTTTCAACACCGCGCAGCTATACATATATATATCTATCTTAATCTTCAAAGTTCATCCCAACTCGGATCTCTTTCTCCCGCAGCCAATGAAATCGCAAAACTCATTGGACGCGCTTTCTCACACGGCCAACTCCGCTATTTCATTTTCACGCTTCCTTTATTAATTTCCCCCCGGCCCTTTTCTAAGTGCATTCCTTAGTACCGATGTTTCTTTGCACCTCCCTTTTGTCTTACGGACAAGAAAATTCGAATCCTTTTAATAACGAAACAAGAGTCGACGTTCCTTCGTGTCACAGAACAATAATTGAATAACAATCTTGGATCATACTTTTAATACCATTTAATTATCATTTGCACAGTCAAAGATTGTTAATTATAATTTACACGGTCGGATATCTTTCTCGCAGGATCATTGATTAAAATTCAAAAAATTATATATTCAGAGTTTTTAAACAAAACACGCGGAAAGGTTGCGAATTTAATTACCAAGGTATTTATGCGAGTAATATTATATTTCATTGTTCTGATTAATACACGTTATCGAATTACTCATTTTCCAAATTGCGACCAAAAGGAAATAATATAATTCTATTATAATATATCATATAAAATTTCCGTTTACTTTAATTATTCCGCATTGTACAAAGGGCTCTGTCATCGCAAATTGAATATTGTGAAGTAGGTAAAAGAAAGTTAAAGAATATTACAATTATATTATCTGCGCAATCTTGTCAACGCGTTAAGATGATCAAACAACGAGTTAAAAATGTTCCATAACGACGGCTACGATTTAACGATGTAAAAAATCGAAAGCACAGAGTTTGAACTGATGATGGAGAGAGAAAAAAAAAAGAATTACAATATCACAAGTTTCTGACCGATATTATATCACTTTAACTGTGACCCGTCAGCGGCCAGCGCACCGACCCGCGGTAGAATCGTAAATCAAGGCACACCAAGTTTACAAAAAAAGCACTTCCTGCGTGGAGTAACAGAGAAAAAATGAAACACCCGTGATTAACTTGACGAAGAATAATTGAACATCGTGTTAGAGTTGACGGTGGAATTTTATTGTGAACATTTTGTAAGATATCAATGTATTGATCGGTACTGTGAAAATGGACAGGTGTAATGGGAGCTTGTTTCGGTAGCAATAATTGATGGGGTTAAAAGAGGTGTATGCATTTGATTTTGACATTTCGAAATTCCTACGAATATAACGTTTATAAAGTACAATAGAATATTTCGGAATTTGGAAGTTAAATTCTTAAAGATATAATATCTTTAAGTTTCCAAATTTCTAAAAATATAATATTTCAATTTCCAAGTTCCGAAATTCTTAAATTTTAAACAAAAATAATTAATATTTCAGTTCCCAAAATTACTAAATTCCTAAAAATATAATATTTCGACGTTTCCAAGTTCCTAAGTTCCTAAAATTCTAAAAAATTAATATTTCAGTTTCCGATGTAACCAAATTCCTAAAAATATAATATTTCATAATCTCCAAGCTCCAAAATCCGAAATTCCTAAAAATATAATATTTCAAAGTTTCCGAGTTCCGATATTCCTAAAATTCTAAAAAATTAATATTTCGATTTCCAAAAGTAACTAAATTCCTAAAAATATAATATTTCATAATCTCCAAGGTCCAAAGTCCGAAATCCCTAAAAATACAATATTTCGAAGTTCCCAAGTTCCCGAAAACGAAATATTTCAAAATTTCTATGAACTATAGGCATCAGCCGTTATTCAAACGGCGTCCTACTCTGCGAATAAACTAACCAGAAAGCTGACAATTACAGGGATAACAAAACCGGCACAATTGTTTCTATTCTGGACGTTCGCGGGCAAAATCGATAAACGAAGCGTTCTGTTTCGCGTTTATTTTCAGCCCGACTAAATAAACCAGACTTCGTTCTTCTGTCTCCGCGTCGAAATGGACGGCAATATTTCCGACGCGAAACCGTATCGACAAGCGTCGAAGAAACCGTCGTCGATTTTACACGCGATCGTATCAAATTTGTGTAAACGTTCGACGACAAGTAGCAAAAGCGACCAGACGGGAAAATGCTTTCCCGCCATCGAGGAATCTTACTTTCGACAAATACCGGCTTCCCGAAGCTTTCACGAGAAATCGAATGGTATAAAAAGGTATGTGCGTTCGTCGGGGATTTACGAAAACTTTCCAACCCCGCGTGAATTCTACGAAATGGGCCAGAGGATCGATACAAGGTATCCGTAAAATATTATAATATACTAGAGTCATTCCATGCCAAATCGATGACTTTTTGACGTCACCATCGGCGATTTTGTTCTGAATGAAAAATATGTTGTAGTCCATGTGAAATTAGGGGTAGTTTAAGTCATCGTTTTGCCAGTTTAGTATTTGTTTAGTAATTACAGGCCTTCGAAATCTGCAATTTTTGCCCATTTTGACGAAAACGGGCAATTCACTTATTAGTGAATTACGAAAGTAGGGATTTCTTTTTGAGTTACCTGACTCCCTGGCGTGGGAGTCATGGTTGTCACTCGAGGGAGGTCCAAGACAGCACCTCACCCTAAAGATTACGATGAGAACCACTTATATTACAACCTTCTATTAACGTAGAGAGCACTAGGTAAACAAGTCTGCTCGCTATGAAAGTCAGACGACGAGTCGAATTCACTTATGAATTTTTATCTCAGGAACTATTTATCCGGTCGAGGTAAATGTTCTTTTGTTTTACACAGGAAGGATTGGGCTATTATAAAATAATTTTTTCAACCCCGATCAATTACAAAAACGTCATAGTTCAATAAGAACTGTTGGTATTGTAATTCGTGTATTCGTGGAGGCGGGTCGATCGCCTTAGTCCAGTGTTTTCATGGCGTCTTTGTAAGGGAACGTATTGACGGGGTAGCTCACGGTTTGTATTAACAACGCTCTTTTATCACCTTGACTGCCACGCTAAAGGCACTGAAAACTTGATCAGGCAAAGCATTTATTTCTCCCAAGTTTTACGTATTATTATCACAATTCTTCGTAATTTCTATTATTCAGAATTTCGAGTACCTAATACGACGATTTCTAATTAAGTAATCGAAAGGATATTAATAATGCAAGCAACAGATTTCTATGGAAATTTAAGTATCACCCGAATATGGGTGACGCGGCAGTCAACGTGTTATACAATTCTTGTGTACTTCTACAATTGTACAGTTTTCGTCACGCGTTCTCGGACGTTCGCTAACAAGAACGATAAAGTGTCAATACCTGAAATTACCTGAAATTACCTGAAATTACCTGAAATTGATAATTAATGGAAGATTTCTTTTGGATATTTCACGGTACACCCTGTACACAATTGCGTGCACCAGTTACGCAGATTGCGCCGAATTTTCAAGCGGCTATCGTTTGTCAATCAAATAGAGAGATATGGACCGCGTCGAGTATGTACGTCGAGTGCGAACCACTCGAATAAATGCGCAACGAATTTCCCTGATGACAAACAACCTATTAACACTGATGACATTCGTTATGAACATACCTGCAGCGTTTTCTCGTGAACAATATGGTAGTTCGGGATGATTAAAATTCGAACTAATTGTAAATTTAATGAGATTATTGAAAAGGAATTATTTGAAGGAGAATATTCTGTTAGTCAAAACAGTAATGCCGGAATTATTTTTAAATTTCAAAGCAATCCTTTCTTGCAAATTCCCTTAACCCTTTTCATATATATTTATGTAAATCACATGAAATGTAAGACGTCAGATATTCGGATGTACTTAATTATTTCGTAACTCTTACGAGGCACTTTCAAGTTTGATACAATGTATGCAGGTAATATCAATAACTTAAAGCAAAACAAACGATACTTGCCTTCTTAACACTTTAACTGCACGTAACCCATATGTGGGTGACGCTGAGAAATTTGGTAACCTAGTTACTTAGTAATTTGATAATGTGGTAAGTTGGTAACTTGGGGATTTGGTAGATTTTTAATTTGACAACTTCGGAATTTGAGAAGCTGGTAATTTAGTAACTTACTAATTTGGTACTTTGGTAATTTAGTAATTTGGTAATTTAGTAGCGTAGTAATTTGATAATTTAGTAACTTAGTAATTTGGTAGTTAGGTAATTTGGTAATTTGATAATTTAGTAACTTAGTAATTTGGTAATTTGATAACTTGGTAAATTGGGGTTTTAGTAGTTTTTTAATTTGGTAATTTAGTAATTTGGGACTTTGGTAATTTCGGAATTTGAGAAACTGGTAATTTAGTAACATAGTAATTTGGTAATTTAGTAACTTAGTAATTTGGTAACTTTGTAACTTGGGGATTTGGTAATTTAGTAATTTGAGAAATTTGGTAGTTTAGTAATTTGGGAATTTGGTAACTTCGGAATTTGAGAATTTGGTAACTTAGTATGCAGGAAATATCAATAACTGAAAGCAAAACAAACGATACTTCCCTTCTTAACACGTTAACTGCACGTAACCCGTATGTGGGTGACGCTTGCATCATTAACCCTTTGCATTCGAATCAGCTACGTTTCCAGAAACCAAACGCACTATGTCGGAAGAAAAGTGTTAGAAATATTTAAGAATCTGTTTATCTTTATTCCATTCCTTTAATTTTCTATATTTTGATACGAATGAAACTGAAATTTCCCAATTTAGAATACTCCGATAGATGAGATATGGCGCCTCAGAGACACCACTAGAGTGCAAAGGGTTAATATCCTTTCAATCACTTAATTAGAAATCGTCGTATTAGGTAGTCCAAATTCTAAATCATAGAAATTACGAAAAATTGTGAGAATAATAGGTAAAATTTGAGAGAAATAAATGCTTCGCCTAACGAAGTTTTACTTCTGCGTTTATTATCTGTCTTTGTGTCAAGATTACAGCATAATATTTCGGAATTTATATACAAATTTATAAGATACTATGAAGATTCTATTTGGGCGACTATATCCGCCCATCGTCCGCAAAAGGTAAAGAACGTTACTTTAATCAGACAAAATTACGAATAATCGAAATACGACGGTGTATGTACAAGTAACCCAGTTTCACTGACCGACGGTTAATAATAAGACATTAGCATAAACACTATTGAATAATGTAGAAAATGTGTCGTTTTAATATAATTGGCACTCAAATTAAACTTAATACAAAACGAGTATTATACTTTGAAAATATTGAATAAAGTATCAAACCGCGATACCTTATTAAATTTATTGCGTTCTGTCGTAAATAATTGGGGAAATGTATCATCGATTCAAATAAAATTGAACATTATTAGCGAAGTTAAAAGAGAATCATTTATAAAGCGCAAACACACAATTCTTTATTGAAATTCAAACGTACACCGATGATAAAAAAAAATGAACAAAGTATTAACCGTGATACATTGTACAATATTGTATTTTATCGTAAATTATGTAGGAAATATCGACGAAATGAAATTATACTTATTTTAATACTTCGACTGCCACGTCGTCCATATCTGAGCGACCTTTGAATTTCCATAAAAATCCATTACCCAAGTTATTAGGAATTCTTTAATATATTTCAATAGAAATACTGGTGATGGATACTCGAAATTATAAATAATGGAAATAACGAAGTACCGAGGAAATAATATACATATAAAGTAACTCAGTAATTTGATAATTTAATAATTTGGTAACTTGGTAATTTGATAATTTGATAACTGAGTAATTTGGCAATTTGAGAATTTGATAATTTAGCATTTTAGTAATTTGGTAACTTTGATAACTGAGTAATTTGATAATTTAGCAGTTTAGTAATTTGGTAACTTGGTAATTTGATAGCTGAGTAATTTGGTAATTTAGCAGTTTAGTAATTTGGTAACTTGGTTATTTGGTAACTGAGTAATTTGGTAATTTAGCAGTTTAGTAATTTGGTAACTTGGTAATTTGATAGCTGAGTAATTTGGTAATCCAGCAGTTTAGTAATTTGATAACTTGGTAATTTGATAACCGAGTAATTTGGCAATTTTATCTCTAATATTGTTCTCATACTAATCACAAGATTAATATCCATAATCCATAAAAAATTGTTTCAATGCGATTTTCGAGTTTAGCGAGCCAAAATACATAGGAAATATATAGTAGCATTAAATGTACAGAAATATTTTTTCATTTTGTAAACCAGTGTATTTTGTCATGAATAAACGAACATAATATTTCATCGTAAAGAAAATCGAACAACGACAAAAGAAACGAATGAAATAGAATTACGATGCGTTCAATAAAGGTCAAAGATCATACGATTCCTAATTACATTCGATTCCTCGCTTCCTGATTAGACGCCAACCGTCTGACACGGTAATTAATACATTCAACCTTTCTAACATCTTTGCTTCGGCTACTTCGACTACTTACGTCGAATTATTACGTTATTAATCCTTCGTAGGTAATCTGAGTCGCTGTCGGCAGAAACGAAATTTAATTTTCTATCGAAACAGATTTTTAATATTTGCCGCGAACTTTGATAAAAATTTCCAAACTTTTAAGTTTGAATTAATTTGATCGAATATACAATCGTATTATTCGACAAAAGATGAATTGTCCAGCTGTTTCGGAAAAATTGATTGCCAGATCAATACGGAATCGGCTTAATAGAATTTGTCTGGATAGGAAACAAGGTTTCTACCCGAAACGCGGAACGGTTTCGTCGCATAACGAAGGGAAGCCCGGGCACACAAGCCCGATAATACTTGAGGGTAGCAACTCTTTTTGGAATGGTAGAAATCCGACGAGACAAATCGAGTTTCCTCCAGCTATGGAAGGATATTGGCTGCGTGTATACACTGCGAGCTTTATGCAATAATAGAGCACAATATGGATCGGTGGTTCTCGATCTTTGACGAATTTGAAAAATTACAAGGAAATATTGAAAATTTATTGTATTTTCTTTCTTTCCTTCGTTAAATCCTCTAGCCACGGTAAGCTGATAATGTTATTTATTTATATATACACTGCCTTTCCAGCTATTGAGGCATTTGTCAACTTTCCATTTCGCAGTAATTTGATGTTTTACAGTGGAACTTCGGCGACAAGTATTCGGCGACAGGTAAGCTATAATACCAGAAAGTTACTATGTATTATACCTAGGTTAGGGTTAGGGTTAGGCGATACGCCACAAGTATTCGGCTCAGTAATTATTTCCAACCTGGTTGGTTAATGTTGAAGTAAAAAAATATCAGGATGTCGCTTTTACAGTCGCGATAAAACGATCGAGAAAAACCTAGCACTTAGAAATCGTAAGGTACAACGACTACAATCTGATCGTGTCAAGAGTCAAGCGTACCTAAAAAGGTTGACTACTGTATCTTAAAATATAGGTATTGAAGACTGAAAAGTACTGGTATATTATCTTTTCTTTAATTAAAAGTTACTAAGTCCGTGTTTTCGTATTTTACACGAAGGAACCTGCTTACATCGCACATATCCTCAACAGTTCATTTACCAACGACGCGTAACGGATAATGGATTAGGTCGATCACTGAACCTAGGTACGTACTGGTAACTTTCGAACGTAAGACGAACGATGGATCTTCCTTTCTCTACACTGTCATTCTACCTAGGTAAGGCTAGCAAACTCAGACAGGCTACAAAATTAGAAACAGTTGTAATAATATAATACAAATATCAGAGATGTTATAGAACTTTGTCTCAAAAGAACTTCACAGAAAACCATTACAGAGACGCGTGGCAGCTAAAAGGTCGATCCCAGATTCCTAATACGTATTGGGTTGGCCAATAAGTTTTTCCGGATTTTTCCGTTTGGTATCGTCGCTGTTGTTTTTACAACAAAAGACTATCCATAATCTATGAAACGTATGTATATTATCTAAAAGCTAAGATTCCAACGTATAATTTAAAAAAATATTCATCATGAGTGATGAAATTTTTCAGTGTTTATTTTGATTTGAAAATAAGCGACAGGGAAGTCTATTTTCGTGCAATCATGTTTTTCTATTTTCTCAAAGGAAAAAATGCGGTTCAAACGACAAAAAAGATTACTGTTGGTTACACAAAAAAGGTTAATGAAAGAATGGTGCGAAGATGGTTGAAAAAGTTTCGGGGTGGTAATTTTAGTCTTACCGATGTTCTGGCAGACCAATCAGTATCGATAAAGATCAAATCTCCAGTCTAATTGAAAGCGATCCACGTTATACTACGCATGGGATTGCTGAAATATTAGGAATTTTGAAATCCAGCGTTGAAAACCATTTGTATCAACTTGATATGATTCCACACAGTTGGAAAAATCCGACATTACTTACTGGCCAACCCAATATAATATATTTATTATAAACAAAGTAGCGAAATTTAAAAGATGTATTATAGGTTTCTAATGAAAAAATCCGGAGTTAAACCTCATTATCAGTGTTATACAACACTGATCACTGATAACACTGATGACTCGCGTTATCAACCCCAGAAGTCAAATAGTAACTTTAAGAACAAATCATTCCGAAAACTTTCCGGACGAACCGTGTAATAGAATACGGCAATATATCCCATATTGGGATAAAACGGTGCAAAACTCTTTGTGACCCGGTTGGGGATCACTGGCTGACTACCACGTGTGTCGAATCATAACACACACACGGCCAGTACCATGGTGCACACACAGGAGAATTTTTCAGTAACTCTTGCAATAATATTCTCAACAGGTTACTCGGTATTTCAACGTTGTAAATCGTGTTACGTTTAATGGTAGCCTGGGTCCACTCCCGATGCCATTACCCGGATTAAAAACGACGAAACGTATTAGCCGTTGAAACGACCCGTGGGAACAGCTGACGCTACTGAGATAAAAAAAAAAACGACTTTCGAATATTTTTATCGAACAATAAAACTTTCCTATTAACACCCAACTGTGATCGTCGTCCGGTCGAAAGAATTTCAAATATTAATTGCTTGAAATCTTTCTTTTGGAGAATTTTCACTATTTTAGCTCATTTTGCGTTTCAAGAGCTTTAGTTTGTTAGCGAAACGAGAGAGAAAATTATTCGGTACACATCTACTTCCAGAGTTCGGGAATATATTGATTATTATAACAGTATAGGTTTTGAAATAAATAACACGAAAGGGTACGAATTTGTGACTCACAATCAATGATAATATAGCTTTGATTCTTAACCCTTTGAACTCGAAGCGTTTTTTAACGTAATCGAGTCTAATCTAATTTTCCAGCTACGTTTCCAGAAACCAAACGCACTATGTCGAAAGAAATAGAGAATCTGTTGATTTTTATTCCCTTCTGTAATTTCCTATATTTTGATACGGGTGAAACTGAAATTTCGCATTTTAGAATACGCCTCAGGGGCACCACTCGAGTGCAAAGGGTTAATATTTGGCAAAATATTCAATTAGGGACACAGGAATCCCAACCCCCAACTAGGATCCATAAATCAAATTTATTAAGAACCCAGAAACATTAATAATATTTCTTTAGATCCCATCAGCCACCTTTAATTACCAAAAAAACCGTTCTCCAAACCTTTATTTCGCGATGAACAGTCGAATCGTTGAAAAGAAAAGGTCGGGCGTTTTTTGAAGAATCAGAAAGGGTGAAAAAAAAAAAGCTGAACGAGTCGAATAAGGTAGTCCCTGTGGAAACCCAACTGAATCCACGCTTTGTGAAGAAATCCGTGTTGAATTACTCGGTCCATTCGTAATAGGCTACTTCCAACTTTTCCACCCCATTATCCTCTTATTTTTCCCCCCCTTTTCAGTATCAAGGAGCAACACAGAACGACTAACGAGGCTGGGTATTCGTTTTTTAATTAAATGCCCCCATTTTTACCTGACCCGCCAACGAGATGCATCGTAAGCAACAATTTCCGGGGAAACCAATTGGTTCGATTTTTAGAGCGGAAGTATCCGTGAAGGATCAATCTTCAGGGTTCTCGTTTGCCACAGGGGAAAAAGATATTATTGCGTCGAATCGGAGTTTGTTCTAAAAATTGTGTAATTTCGGTTTTTTTTTTTTTTTTATACTGGTCCACGACTTATTGCATTATTATTGAATATTTGTGTTATTTATTCGATGAAATATACTATGCTTAATTTTTGTTCGAAATTTAGCTTTTCTTAGCTTCAAACGTTACTTTTGACGTAAAGAAGGAATTTATGTCAAATGGAATTCGTTTTGGAAATCTTATGTTTCTATATCTGATTTCTTGGATCATCTGTCGGACGAAATTTACTTGTCTTAATTTATTCAAAGCATGGAACTTTTCTCTTCGATTTTCTAATTAACTATTTACTATTTTGATTTACAAGCTTTTTCTGTGACTCGAATCAAATTTTGATAAAACCTTGATATGTTTTTATTTTATCAGCGATCGTCCAGCAACTACCAAAAAACCAAAAAAACTGTAAAACGCGTTTACCTGTGTATTTGCAACCGTTTTTAAACATTGAACCCGTTTGTGTAAACAAATCGTTGAAAAAGTAATTCGTTTAAAAAAAAGACCGATATTAAAAACCCAATAAATTTTTGTGGATTTTTCGGACGAGACTGAAGTTTTTATCTTTTGGGTTTGCAATTCCAAATATTCTATCATATTTCATTTAACTAACAATAAGTATCGCAGTCAAGTATAAACAAAGTATTTGCACGGAAAAGGAAAAAATTAAAAAATCGTACAAACATTTAATATTTTTAGATCCTAAGCCAAAATATACTTAAATGTACGTTTTCTTTTAAATTAAAAATAAAACGAAACTAACTGCAAACATAATTATTGCAGTAGATAAAAATCCTACTAAATTCTACCATTTGAAATAAGAAACCTGCGGTATCCATCATTTCGACGAACAGTCCTATCGTTAATTAATTTCACGAAAACTGTTTCAAACTGATCGAACCACGAACACGTTCAATGCCCCGTGAAGACCTATACCTTTTCAATTATCTAACAGAATCAATCACAATAAAAACTACCCCGTGGGAACGCTCCGTCGAAATTTCCGCGCCGTCCACTAACCGTAATTTGTCAAAAAAGAGAAACTTTAAAAGTCGACGAAAAAGGATAGTCCGTTCGACGACCAACTATCGTCGACATCGGGCTCTTTAAAGAATGATTCACGGTTCGAGCAGAACTTGGATCGATCATCGAACAAGAGCGTGCTCGCGACAGTAATCCACAAAATCAGAGAAGAAGAAGAAGATTGCTGATCCTCGAGGACGAAAGACAGGGAACAGTCGATCATTTATCTTTTTAAGGGAGTATCCATCAGTTTTGCCTTACCTCCACGTTGCAGGCCGCTGTTTAAACTCGGGGAAGTTTTACGGCTACCACGAAACGACGGACAACGCTTCTTCCACGTGGGAAGAGGAGGGTGGAAAACGGATTGGTATTTTCACGATGAAAGCAACCGTCTAAGGAGGCAGCCGCTGCTCGAAACTCGTCGAACGATCGAACTTTCGGCAAAGATTCGAAAGTCAGCCACCGTTCGCCAACTTCCGATATCCAGGATGAATAATGATTCCGCTTCGATGGTGGATCCGAATCCTGAAGGAGGATCGGTCGAGGATTAATTGGAAAAGAGGTCCCAGAATGAATTTCTATGATTTCCCGTTCACTTCTTCAATCCACCGACGACTTCGATCCTTCGTGTATTTCAGACTGATACTTCCTTCCTGTTGCTTCCTCCTCTTCTTCGAAAGACTCCAGGAATCTGATACGATTTTCACTTGCAGGTTCAAAGAAATCCAGAGTCGATTAGGTTCAACTGGAGGTTCAAGATATAAGAAGATATAATAAAATTTTCACCTTGAGATATTGGAAGACTGAAGGTTAATTAGAAACACTTTTACGATGGTTTTTATTGCTTCTATTCCCACTTTTTACAATCCCATCCTTCGATTCGTCTTCTTCTGCAAAGGATTCAGAGAATCTGATAGGTGTTTCACTCGCAAATCCAAAAAATAGTCAGAAATGCATCAATTTTTATAAATGTTTTCTGATCCTTCAAATCCTGTTCGAAGGATCATTCAAAAGATGAATGTCACGTTTAAAGATTGGAAAAAGTTTAATTACAAGCATAAATTTCAACAATTTTCTGATCCTTCAAACTCCTTCGAGTTCCGCTACCTCTTCGAGGATTACGATTAAACTTCCACTTCAAAATTTCAAAGAACCGAAGGATCAGTTATAAGAATCTTTTCGTAGATCATCTGCGACTTCCTGAACATACGTATCAACGAAGAAATATCTCAAATTTCTTCCCGAAGAAGATTCCGACTGTTCTTCAAAATTGATAAACCTCGAGGAATATTAATCAGAAAAGCTTTCAGACGGTAATTTCGACTTCAACTTTCTCCCCGTTGCTTCCAGCTTCTCCAGTATGATTCACAATGCCGGGGGTTAATTAAAAAACTTCTCAGACAGCGGATAAATGTCCACGATTTTCTTACGGCTACTCCACCGATTCATCGATCAATCAAACGTCGTCGAGCAAACTTCCAAGTAAATTCGTTTCAATCTTGCCGGTTCGGGACCCAGTACTTTCTTCCAGTTGTTCGAGCACCTTCAAAGGGTCCAAAGTGTCCCGACTGTCCTTCGAGGATTAATTAACGATGCTTTCGTAACGGCGGACAAATAAGAAAACCTCGATCCTTTGATTCCAAAGATAATCAATCTTCTTCGGATGAAGATCCAAAGATTTCAAGATCGATACGCGGCTCGATGGTGAACCGTCGAGCGGGAACGAAGGATCAAAAGCGGAAATCGACGGAAGCTGAAGAATTAGCAAGTTCTGGCGGATCACGGGAGAAGCGTCGGCGAAACGTATTTGGAAAAAAAGCAGAAGCAAGCACGCGATTCGCTGAGCACGATTCCGATGACGACCACTGACTGAGCCGCGAACCATCAGGAACTCGCGGCCGAGAGAGGCGGAAGAAAGGAGGAAGAGAAAGGTGGCGGTGGCGATCCGAAGCGCCTGCGCCACCAATTTTACACATGGTCTACGAGCACGTTATAACCATCCCCTCCAAAAACCAACCCTCTACCTATCAAACTGGATGGTTCGGCCTATCAGCCAACGGGCTGCGTGCCCGTTGCAAGAATCCCTCGAAATACGAATCGAAACGGAAGAAACGGTCTGTGCTTTTATTCTATTCTGTTGTATTCGAGAATTCGAAGGAACTTGAATTGTGACGCCAATAAGGGAATGATTTTAAAGCAACGGACCTAGGGGTGGAAATACCCACGACTTTTCATACTACCACGAATATGTAAGGAATTATACTAGACTCAGAAAAAAAGTTGTAGGATTTTTTATGCCGTATATCAGTTGAATCAACTAAAATGTGATTATTAAGAAGACGGTTCGGGTCAATGGGTATTTTCATTTTGAAACAGTCCGTTAATGACTGATAAGATCAATTTTATTGAGAATACTGTGACGATATGTTGAAAAGGTTTTACCGTTTGAGTAATAGTTGAAAATTACTAGAGATTATTTAAAATAGGGTAGTGGAATTAGGAATAATTACACTAGAAAATATTTACAATAGGGATTATTGACCCCGGAGAAAATTATACTAAGAAATATTGACATTGGGGATTATTTACACTAGGGGACGATACGACATCTATCGGGAAAATGATAGTGCAAGGGGTTAAGGTACCTTTTAAAACAAACAAACATTTTCAATTTTTTCAAAATCCTAGACTGGCCTAACTCCTTAATAAATGAAACGTTTCAATCTTTTTCCAGGATTCGTATCTACAGCTTTCGTCTTTGTTATCCAATTTTTTGAACTAAAATGCTGACTATGAAGAGTTATTCCGTATCACTTAAAAGCCAGGTTATCCGAAATCCGTTACAACGTACGGAGATGATCGTTAAGGGATTAATTAGAGCGTATTCGTTCGCGAAATCTGGACCTCGTATAAAATGATTGGCCCATTGGCCGGATCGTTGGAGGCGGCTAACGGTCGTATAAACACGCTTACGTAACACGCGGAAAATTTGGCTGGCCAGGATGCAAACATCCACGAAACATCCAACGAGGACCGCTTCGAATTCCCGGCAATAAATTACAAACCGAAAGATCAGCGCAATCGGCCAACGGACACTCGACGTGCCCAATTGCCGTCCCCCGACCATTTACTGATATAACTACCATCAACCACCCTCACTTCCTCCTCTTACACATCCACACACACATAAATATTCTCTGTCGATTTCTGTGCATGCGTATGGGTTGACTTGATCATTGTTGAGGACGGTAGTTACACTGTCTAGATAGAATAAGCAAAAAACTGAATCAGTGACGTTATTTGATACTCCCTCTGTCCCATAATAATAGTAGCAAGTGAATATTTAAACGGTAGGTTATTTTGTAGCGCAAAATTACGAAGCGTTGATCAAAATCAATGTTAGGTTAACTTAACACGTTGACTGCCACAGTGAAAGCGGACGTGTGTAGTCAGACACGTTGAAATCCTAATTATTAAGAATATAATCAACTAATTTTCAAATTTAACCTTTCAAATTGATAGCTAGCATTATTAGTTTAATGATAACGCTATCCGTGGTTTGTTTCGTCATTTCTTTTGTTAGTTATTTGATTGTACAAAATTTCGGGTGCCGGTCACCGGTGACCCCCGTGGCAGTCAACGTGTTAATTATTACGAATTTATGTTTTTCTAATTTCATGCGCTGAAACCAATTGCTTTATTTCAGTTGAATATCGATTCATTTTAAATGTAAGATGAGAAAAAGAGAGTTTTTCAAGGAAAGATCGAGTCGCGATTATCCAGTTCTTGAAAAATTGCAGAAAGGTGCAATTACGTTAGCTGCGAAACAACGGAACGATCATATCAGGAATTTGGAAACGTGCTTCCGAAAATAATTATTGTTAAGGCGAATCTTATGTTAATGTTGATTGTTTGAAAAAACAAAACTGTGGACGTAAATGCAAAGATTATGGAGAAAAACTTGAAAAACTTAGACATATTCCTCTTAACAGAAGCGCAATTCTACATTATTTCGAATTTTGGAAAAAGGAAAATCCATGAAATTAGTTTCAAGCACCATCAAACCATTTCTTACGACAAAAGTACTTCCTGACGTTAAGTTTATGAACTTTAACGCAGTAACGAAATTATTAAAAAATCCAGAAACTATCTGAACACCCAAAATAATAATTAGAAGTAATATTTTTAATTTTTTGATAATAAATATTTTCTTTTGCTACCATCATTATCGGACAAATTAAATACATCAACTGCTATTATTATTATGAGACGGAGGGAGTATTCGTGTATAGATTTACCCTCTGCAATCGAGTGACGCCTATGGTGTGTTACATGATTTACTATAGTATTTTAAAATATAAAAATTTGGTGTGATTTATATCAGAATATAGGAAATTAATTTATAAGCATTTGCAACTCTTTCCTGTCAAAATGCTGCGTTTGGTTTTTGAAAAGTCAACTGGACTCTAGAACTAAGAATAGAAATACTATACTTTTAGGGACTTCGAAATTCCGAAATACTGTGTTTGTAGAAACGCGGAAAGTTACGTGTAATATTTTTCGAAACTTGGAAATTTAAAAATATATATTTTTAACGTACAAATCGAAAACAAGGTGCTTACAAAACGCCCAGCGCACGAATCAATCAAAATTTCTCCTTACCAAAGTGACAAGGTTATGATTTATTGCTTTTTTCCCCGCTTTTCCCAACAAACTCTCCGTACAGAGGAACAAAATGGAGTAAAAGAATGACGAATGTGGGAAAAACTGATGCGTTAATTTACTTCAATCAACGTCTGTTCCACGAATCGAGCGATACTCGTTCTCTGGCCCGTTCCGTTGTAATTCTACATTTGGCGATAGCAAGCTGGGGCAGAAAAAAAAAAAATAAACGCGTCCGAATAAAGCTTCGACAAATGCGCCACGGATTTACGCACGATCCTTTCATCCACCGTGATCGACGATAAATTGCAACGCGACATATTTACGTTGCTACTTGTTTATAACCGGGCGAAAAATGAATCGCCGAGCCACGCATTTTTTTCGTTTTCATTTTCGCGACGATAAATACGATACGTGGAATTAAACGAAATAAATGTATTTGTCACCTTTACAGATTAATGGATTAATATTTTGTCCAAACGATCCTGAGTAATATTTTCAAGATTTCAACCCTTGTGTAACGTTCGAATTTTGATCACGTTTGTATCAAGCAAAACAGACGTATCAAATTATTAAATATCAAATCTGCATTCAAGTTTGACCCGAAACAAAGTTTGACACTGCACGGGAGTTAACTAAGGTATGTATAATAAATGAAACCGTATCGCCCTGGAAAATATCTAACCTAATGTTTTTTACCCAAATTTTTACCATTTTACGATCAGCTAGCAAAGCATACTGTATTATAATTAGTTCTTCCCACGGCATGAAATAGGAAAAAATCATAATTCCAATTTATCCGTATTACTGTACATGGATGTTTTTTTTTTGTACAAATGGAGAAGAGACAAAATTAACATTCAACGAAAGAATATTATGATACTGCGAAAACAAACGGAACTTTTGCAAATCTTTTTACACCATCAAACTCGTCGTTCGAAAATATAAATTTCACCAATTCACGGCACACCCCTATTTCTAATAGTTTCCAAGATGCACCCCCTAACTTTGACGGCTGATTTCAACCCCTCAAAGTGAATATTAACAGCTACAAATATCTATAATAATATATTTTTGAAAACTACAATACATTACTGCGAAGTTTTATTAAAACTGGAAACTGACACTTCGGTACGATCCCTCGTTAGATTTGTATCGAGTTATTCTTCTCAATCACACCACGAATTTAGATTAATTACAAAACTGATCATCAATATATTTGTTAAATCCATTTTATCCTATAAAAGAAAATAAATAAATATACTTATCGATTATCAACATATGCTGCTTTTCTATTCTGTCGATCGGACAAAAGAATATACAGTTGGTTAAAAGGCGACTCGTTATCGGTTGTGTAAAAAACGATAGGACGAATTTAACGCATCCGAAGCACCAACGGGCGGTTGTCAAGCACAAGGTAACACGTACAGAGCAATTTGGCCCTGATTCGAGCCGTGTCACTAGCCAAGTCATTATTCCTGTCATTTGCATTCGCGTATTCGTCCTTTCTCAACGCTGCTACAAGATATCGGATTAACGCGTGTCCCATTCGACGACCTCGCTTTTCCGTTCGACCGAAACAAAGATACGAAAACAGAGGTGCACCGCTGGGATTACTGGGAAAGAAATGGAGCGAAATGAATATACCGAACAAACAGGGTGTTTCTTTGTCATTGACCTTGTTTACGGGGGTAAAGGGGTGTAGAATTTTTTTTAACAAAACTACTCGATGGATCTTTCTGCGGTTTTTACCATTTATTGTACGTATATTGGACTATTTAACTATTTAACACGTTGGCTGCCACGGGGGTCACCGGTGACCGGCACCCGAAATTTTGTACAATCAAATAATTAACAAAAGAAATGACGAAACAAACCACGGATAGCGTTAACATTAAGCTAATAATGCTGGCTATCGAATTGAAAAGTTAAATTTGAAAATTAGTTAATTATATTATTAATAATTAGGATTTCAGCGTGTCTGACTACTCACGTCCGTTTTCACTGTGCCACTCAACGTGTTAAATTAATTTTCAAAAAGTAACCGAACTTTTGTAATTACGCGGCAATGGATCGTCACAGCGACGAACGGTTCACAGCTCTTCCATTGTCAGAACCTTCCGCGTAATATGCATTTGACACATTCCTTTTATCTCGTTTAGTTTCCGAGTTATTGCTATTTGAGTTCATGGTGTTTCAGTCGACCCGGCGATTTTCGTAATAGTCTGATTTACGAGAGCAACGATGCAACGTGAAATTTTGCGTGCTACCGGGGAAAACATTCACGGAAACGTTTGAACTTTTGAAGCAAGCTTATGGTGCTTTTTTCTCGCACGCAGTGTTACGAATGGTTTACCTGATTGAAAAATGGATCGACCAGGAAGGCCTTCGACCTCAACTAATGACACTCACATTCAGAAAATCAATGATCTTGTGCGTGCCAATCGACGTCTGACTGTCAGAGAACTTTCAGAAGATGTTGGAATATCAATTATTGGATGAATGTTTTCGCCAGCATTCAGTGCTCATTTTGAACTATTCAGATGCTTTTCATACTGGATAGAATCAAATAAAAAAGAAGTCGATCTTTTTTTTTTGGCTCTGAACCCTTATACCCCCATAAAGGCTGTAACAATTAATGTAACGTAATTATTAAGTCTTTGGTTGCTAAATTATATATAAATTGTATGTTCCAAATGATTTCACGTCGTCGATTGTATCCGAATCTGAAGTTTTCCATGAATCTCGAGCGAAAATAAAAACAGATTGAATAAAAGAACCGAAAGAGGCACTTTCTGCCAGCTGAAACGTTAAGATTACCATCGAATCCGGGCTGAATTCAGTTTTTCTCGATTTAAAAAACCTTTGCCCGTCGCTCACAGTACTTTTCACCACCCTACAAAATTGCGTCCCACGTTCCCTAAAAAACCTCGTCGCCGAAAAACTTCATCCAACGGATTCGTGCCGGCGGCGGGAATTTTTAATGAAACCGAAGAACCAAAGGCGCTGCTTCGAATTGTCGATACGAATTCAATGAAAGAGAACGGTTTAACTCGTTACCAGCATCCAACCTTACCCGAACACGTAAGCCCGATTCAGAAGCTCGCAATCATCGAATTACCAAGCATCTCTCGTGTGAATATCTTCGGGATGAAAAGCAATCGCGTTCAACGATATGCTGATACTCTGGGCGGATGTTTCCTCGGGGGGGAAAAAAAAAGAAACTTGACTCGATTCATCTGGGTGATAAAACTCACTTATCGACTATTAACACGTTTGCTGCTACGGCGAAGTATTAAAAATGCGACCGATTAATTTAAACAGAATTTAATCGATAAATTTTAATTTTCAATTTGACACCTTATTAATTATTCAATTGTAGGAAAATCTGAGTCGACCCAGTAACACATCCAGTGCGATCTAAGAACTGTAATAATATTATCGAAATTAATAATTAATTGCGACGAATGAACGCCAAAATCACAGCCTAAGCGAATGGAACCGTGTTAATTTATT
The DNA here is from genome assembly GCA_943735885.1 of Stelis phaeoptera. Lineage (NCBI taxonomy): Eukaryota > Metazoa > Arthropoda > Insecta > Hymenoptera > Megachilidae > Stelis > Stelis phaeoptera. Next base: position 21,584,224 of record OX030930.1, read on the forward strand.
AATTTATATTATCGCTGTAATAGCAATGCTATTCGCAATTTTTCTCCTCCCTTTTTATCGCAATAATGATCTCAAAAAACGTTAACAATCGAACCTTCAAGCATCCAAAACAAATACTTGTTTACTTTAAATATCATTCGGAAGGAAAATGATTTATATTAAAGCTTGAATTCCCCTTCGACGAAAGAGTCGAAACGAGGTGCAGGTTCTTTCACAAGTCAACAGTCACCAAATTAAAATTACAAAGGAACTTCCATCGATCTGAAATTCGGACGAAACACCGAAGAAACTTCGCTTAATTTCTAAAAGTAACTTCGCTTAGAAAAGATTCTTTTCTTTTTCTCTCTTTCTCGCCTTTTTTTTTTCTTGTTTCTGATTCGATACCCAGTGAAATCTCTTCTGGGTTTACCGTTTCGTCCTTTCGATCGCTAATGGAACGAATTGTTCTGAAACGACGACGGCGAGAGATCGTTAATGGAAAGGCGAAGAAAAGAAAAAATAAATGGCAAAGAAGAAGGGGAAAAAGAAAAGACGAAATATCACGGTGATCGTCACTTACAGCTTTCTTGGCTACGAGGAAACTCGAGAACAGAACTGGATACACATACCTCGCCATCGCCGTCGTAGTAGACGAGGTAGCGTCGGGTCAAAACGAACCAGCGTTGCTTGTAGTTGACGGGGGTGAAACGTTTCTTGTTCTGAGAACGTTTCACCATGAACCCCTGTCTAACCACGTCACCGCTTTTCGGCTCCACCTTCCCATCTTTCCCCGCCATCACCGACGGAGGGCCACCCTGGAAACAAATCATACAATCTTTTAGAAATGTTCAACAGTCGAAAATTAGAATTAAAACGCTTGATATTAGAATTTTTCAATTTGGAAATTAGACATTTCTAAATCGAAAGATAGAAATTAGAATTTTTCAATTTGGAAATTTAGATTTATGAAATTAGACATTTCTAAGTCGAAAATTAGAATTAAAACGCTAGATATTAGAATTTTTCAATTTGGAAATCAGAAATTTCTAAATCGAAAGTTAGAAATTAGAATTTTCCAATTTGGAAATTTAGATTTAGGAAATTTGACATTTCTAAGTCGAAAATTAGAATTAAAAAGTTAGATATTAGAATTTTTCAATTTGGAAATTAGAAAATTCTAAATCGAAAGTTAGAAATTAGAATTTTCCAATTTGGAAATTTAGATTTAGGAAATTTGACATTTCTAAGTCGAAAATTAGAATTGAAACGCTAGATATTAGAATTTTTCAATTTGGAAATTAGAAAATTCTAAATCGAAAGTTAGAAATTAGAATTTTCCAATTTGGAAATTTAGATTTAGGAAATTAGACATTTCTAAGTCGAAAATTAGAATTGAAACGCTAGATATTAGAATTTTTCAATTTGGAAATTAGAAACTTCTAAATCGAAAGTTAGAAATTAGAATTTTTCAATTTGGAAATTTAGATTTAGGAAATTAGACATTTCCAAGTCGAAAATTAGAATTAAAACGCTAGATATTAGAATTTTTCAATTTGGAAATTAGACATTTCTAAATCGAAAGTTAGAAATTAGAATTTTTCAATTTGGAAATTTAAATTTAGGAAATTTGACATTTCTAAATTAAAAAGTTAGATATTAGAATTTCTCACATTTGCAACATTCCCTTCACTTTCCTTCGCTTCCCTGTCCTTCCATTCCCTTCGTTAGCCAACCCTTCCCTTTCCCACCCACCACTTCCACCTCTTACTCAGAGCATTTTTGGATACCATTGAATTTAATCTACTTTTCCATCTAAACTTCCAAAAATCAAATGCAAATAATTATCAACCTTTCCGTAATTTTTTATGTTCTAATAGAAATAAACGTTCAATTTCACATTTTCAAATACTCTGGTAAATTAAATATATGTTGCCTCAGACGGGACAATATTAGCTACAATTTTCGTAGCTTAAGAGATGAAAAGGAATTTAAAATTAAATTTAAACTCCAAATCATACGTTGAGATATCGTAGTTTATCCTTTGATTCTTGATGAAGGGGTGGAATACTGGCGAAACATTCGTAACAAATTGTTAGGGAACACGATTTATATAGACGGTATTTCTGATTGATATACCGATATCGTTGGATGATATTATCGCAGATCGAATCAATTGAAACGTTTCGTTCCATGTTTCTTTCGAACAAGTTCGAGCGTTCCTCGAGGAGGAACTCTCGAGTTTCGTAGCTAACTTCATTACGCGAAAACCAATTACGCGAGTGTTGCGATGAACTTTCAATTATCTTCATAGCTCGAATTTCTGTCGGTCAGTCCATAAGGTTTCCCATTCCACCTCCTCGTCTCATTAGAATTTTCATTCGATTCTCTACTTCCTTTAATCCCGTCGCCTTTTGATTTTCTTACCAATCGCGTCCGTTAACTCTTAACTGTTATGGACTTTATAATCTGCACAATTTTGTAATTATTGGAAATACACGAAAAATACACTACTTATTTCTTACTTAAAATAATAAATGCTGGATCACATGTACAACTTTTGAGTGGAAAAAAAAAACTATAGATTTAAGTTAAATAATACGAGATTTAAAGATAATGGTAGACAAAATACTGGAATATTTTTTAGTCCCACATTTTAACGGACACTTAGCACGAGTGATCCAGGCTGAAAGGTTTAAGACTTCCTCGTCAAATTCCGGAATGACTAACGGGGAAAGAATTTCCGTTTAGAACAGACGAGTTGCAGACCTTCCAGCAGGGTTCCACGAGACCATTGCCAACAGGGGTCACCGATCATCGACATTTTTTACAATCAAAAGTTTTTAATTTAAAGAAAGAAATGATGAAATAAACCACGGACTGTGTTAATATTAAACTAGCAATGCTGGCTATCGAATTGAAAGGTTAAATTTGAAAATTAAGTTTTACATTATACATAGAATGATCCTCAGAAATATTACAGTATTCCAAATGCGTAAACTATACTTAATTTTTTTATTTTAACTTCGAACCAATATCAATATTAATTTTTTACGTAATTCTTCCATTATTTTACCTGTGTTGAATGTGTTAATCCATTGCATTGGAAAGACCATTACTCGCTACCTGGTTTAATTCAAATGTAACTGTTTATCTTTATTTCTTGTACGCTTGAATTCATTATCTGTGCATACTTTTATATATCATTGAGTTTGAAATTATTGTTTTAAGCTAGGAATTACTACTTCTCCATGCGTGACGATAATATTTTCGAGCGTAAGAGGTTAACTTTACAACTCGATCGAACTATTCGATTGTATCACGAATGGTTTAAACGCTCGGATACGGGTTATACAAACAAATGTTACCGAAACGAATCGGTTTAATCAACAAAATGTACCTTTTTCGTTCCCTGTCAAAGTGCAGAGATGAGATAATACGATTCAATCCGTCCATGTTTGATGTTGCAGTAGAAAAAGCCGCGAAACGTCCTTGACGCCACTCAATTTCCTCAAATTGCCACTCGAAAAATGTTCCCGGCTCGGTGCATATTTTTCGAAACACTTCCGTGCCATTTACAAATGGAAACTCACTGTCGGAAAATTCGTGCCACGTTCACCGACGATTCAACACTGTTCCCGTTGAACATTAATCGAAACAGATCGAACAGAAATGATTCTAAACAACGCAAACACCGGCGAACGTTTTAACACGCGTCTAACCCGCCGTCGACAAATTCGAAGCTAGAACAAATGCAACGCGCATGCGCGTACCTTGTTCGTGCGCATGCGCACTAGCGACGAAAATTCGTACGCTCGTGTGCGTGCGCCAAGTTCCGGTCGACATTCTGGAAGGATTAGAAGGAAAGTTTTCTGTACGAGGTGACGCTACACGAACAGAAATAAAATAAATAATGTGGAACAACAACCGAATGAATTGGATGATAAACAAAGGGATACTATATAATGGTGCGCTTTTATGTGCAACAGGATTTGTATTCGCTTGTTGAACAACGCATGCAAGGAATATTAAATGGGATATAAAATGCAGCTGCATATAAAATCTGATACTCACTCTTTAGATACGATAAACAACCCCTACGTTTATTATACTTGTAATACTTTATACTTTAATAAAAATTTTTAATAATTGATTTATATTAATAAAAAATATATTTTCTACAAATTATGAATCCTCATTCACCCCCGTCCGTAATTAATTCGTTCTTTTAACACGAACGGTATATAGGAATTTTTAACAACATCAATTTAAGCTGCAGATAATTAGAAAAGTTATTTTCTATATAAAATTGTATTATCGTACGTGTTTAAATTAATGTATATTCATGAAACATGGCGTGAATCGATTGGAAATTTGATGAAATAATAATTACAAAATTTCCGATATAAACACACGCAAACGCATAATGTATTTCGCTGACCGCATATTTTTATCGTATTTCTCGTATAATCCGTGTCACAAATTTTTTGAATAGCACCCTTTGATCAACAACGTGCGTTAAATTTTAATTTTGCGTTTTTTGACAATAAAAAACAAAAAGCTTACTGAGAAAAAATGCAAACTTGTTTTTTGTGATCAAACAATAATTTTAATTACTACAAAAAAAAAGTCATTATATTAACATTAAGCATCATAATGATTCTATTGTATAATTTGATTTTGCAATACTTGGATTTATTAGCATAATGCAAGATGAAACAAAAAACTGATACATGCTTACATAAAAAAAGAATTGCAGTATCGTGTCTAAAGACTAGACTTTCAATGTCATGTATGTTGCGTTAAATAAGTCTGCCAGTCGAAGGACTAGCTAGCAAGGATCTGCACAGGTTTCTACGAAGATCTATAATATAAATATAAATGATACCACAATGTGCAAACAGCTGAATATATTATTCAACAGACTACAATTCTGATTATCGAATAAAGCACACAGATTCAGTAACAAATAATAAAACATTATTATACTGTAAAGTACATTTTAAGTTTCTCAAACACAGTATTATACGTAACATGTATATAGCTGTGTATTACAAGAATTATTGTAACATTTTGAATAAAAACGTTACAATATAGATTTTACATGATCATATATTGTTTAATATAAAGTAAATGAAAAGGATAATGGTAATGACGAAAGAAATAAGAGAGAAATAAAACAAATCATGTAAAAAGCATTTTGTTTAATGTTATAAATAATCAAAGGATATTCAACTTTCATTTGGTAAAACTTTATTCAGTTGTTATGAAATAACAAACATTGTAACATTCATATATATTTTTTATAAACACATGTATAATTCAATCATTTTAGCTAGTGAAAGTAATTTTTAACTAACTAAAATTTGTATTATAAATTTTGTGAAAATTAACTTTCCCAATTGCATACAATTATACAAAATTAAGTATTGTAAACATTGTGATGTACAATGTTTGAAAAAGGAGTATTGTAATTGAGTATTGTAATTGAATGTATATTAAAGCATTTTGAAATTTAAAAATATGAATTTTTATTGTTTTATGCAAAACTCGACACAACAATCGAAATCTATACAAAATTCTTATGCGATCGCTAAATTGAATTCTCTACTGTTTTTATGATTTAGAATTCTTCGTAAAAGCTAAATCGTTGTGAAAATTATTAATTACGAGGATCGGGGAAAACCGAAAACAAAACACCACGATAACATTCTTTTTAAAATTACCAAAAATAACAGAGTGGTAAGATTAACGACAACGCGGTACTTTGTGGTTATCTTGACACCCGATTAAATGAATATTTCTACCTGAAAGTTTAGCGAGAACAACATTTATACGAACGAGATTTATAAAAGAACGTCAACTTACCATATACCAGGGTACTGCTACCACCTCACAATTTCAATGCTTGTCAGAAACATGACCGGTGCCCAAACAAAGAATTCACGTGGAACGAACGCATACACACACCGACAATCTGTCAAACGAAGACGTTGGAAATTCACAAGATAGCAGGAAATACCTCACTACGTTAGTAGAGCATTTATCCGAAACGCTCGTCCGACTGGTCGTTCGGTTTTTCAAACGAAAAACAAACGATGCCCGCTAATTAATCCCTTCGATTTACTGATTAAACAACGAAAATCCTCAATTTGAGTTCGACGTCCTGCTGGCATTAAACGTATTAACTGGTCAGTAGAGAATACCTGTTGACTCATTTTAAAAAAACAAGATGGCGGACTCGAAGTCTACGTTCTAGGTTGTTTTGTTTTAGTTCGACGTTATTTAGTTTTCATAAAACTGTGGTGGAAATTTTACAAGAAAGTAGAAACGAATCTTGTGACCAATTTCGTAGTTCTAAATAGACAATTATTGACTTACGAATACGTTGTAAATACCAGTACTGTATAATCAATCTAATGTAACCTAATATATTAGCAATGTGGGACTAGATTAGGTCATTGAATTTTGTAACATACGGACGCTGTATTTTTCATCTCATTATAAAGTATTGTTTTTTTTTTATGATTATGAGTATTCAAATAAGATACGAATTAGAAAAAAAGAATAAGTGACTGGTACGCGCGAAATTACAGGCCTGCGCACTAAAACCAATGCCCCAAAATGGCAGCACCAGAAGCTATACAAGTCAGCTCGCTACCTCTTCCTCCAGTTCAATATATAAATTTATATACGGACGAAAATGTTCGTCGAGGCAGAGCACCTCGACCACCGCCTCCAATACATGATACTTATTCAATGTTTGGAAATGTATTTAACGCGGATGATACGATTATTAGACCCCTCGAAGCTCAAGGAATCAAAAGGTTATATCCTCAACACTTTGATCGACGACGGGAGTTGAAGAAATTGAACCATTCCTTACTTGTTAACTTTTTAGATTTAATAGATTTACTTGTACAATGTCCCGATAGCCCAAGACGTGCTGAAAAAGTAAGTGTTTCGATAACCTTTCTTCGTTTGTTTTTATTTATAATATAAATTAACTCTTGTTTTTATTGTTTATAGGTAGAAGACCTTAGTTTATTATTCATTCACATTCATCACTTGTTAAATGAATTCAGACCGCACCAAGCTAGAGAAACGTTACGCGTTATGATGGAATTACAACGTAGACAACGTATCGAGACTGCGCTTAGATTTCAAAAACATTTAGAGAAAGTATGTAGCTTGTATCATTATGCTTTAACACTTCAAATGCCACGCTAAAGGCGCTGAAAAGTTGGTCAGGCAAAGCATTTATTTTGATCAAATTTTATCTATTATTATTACAATTCTTTGTAATTTCTATTATTCAGAATTTGTAGTACCTAATAGGACAATTTCTAATTAAGTAATCGAAAGGATATTAATAATGCAGGTGGCAAATTTCTATGGAAATTCAAGTGTCACCCACATATGGGTGACGTGGCAGTTAAAGTGTTAAATAATTAGTTATAGTAGATAATTATAATTGTTAAACTTCGTTTCAGGTTCAAGAGATTTTGCAACACGCGTTACAAATGTTACCTGATACTTCGGAACTAGATTCAAAGCTAGCGATAAATACAGATGCTATGGAATCGGTTGATAATTTAGGTTCCGAACAACAGACTCCTGACCCGTGTAGCCCCAGTGATCGTATTATGTGCAAGGTTATAGATGATATGATATCAACAAATGGACTGTTTTAAATAATAAAGTATTTATATATTTTCAATTTCGTCCTGTGAGATGATTGTAATTATAGATGTAACATGCATTGTGATGATAATTCTAAAGACATAACTAGTTTATTTATTAAATGATGGAAAAAGAAATGATTTTTGTACAGTTTATTTCATTTTTATCTTGTATATATCGATTAAAAGAAACACAACATAGTACAGAACGATACACTTTATTAATCATATAGTAATAAATTTAATAAATCAAAGTTTACATACTTCAAATAATAACAAACATAAATATTTTTGAAACGTTACAATATGTTAATACATATAAAGAAATTTGTATACAATCATGTATAGAAATGTTACAAAAATTGTTATTAAATGTTAATTTGAAATATATATGAATTTAATAATTAATAATTACGAAGCTGTGTAATACATCTTATAACTGTTTATGTATAGAAACATTTTACGTTATCGGGCATAAAAAATACAACATATATTATGCAATAGTGAGATTTATTAAATTAAAACGATAATATATTCAATTATTGTTACAGAATCTTTGTTTAATGGTGGATAGGAAAAGGACACAAATTATTTATTAAACTCACCTTACAAAACGGCTACCATCAATAATATAATTATAAAAACAATATACAACTGTGCATCTGCTCCTGAAAAAAAGAAAATTGTATTATTATTATCTCCCCGTGATCCTCCTCGACGAAACTATAGGAAACCTGTAATCAAAAAATATTTATTTTTAATCCGCTTCGCTACTTCCGGATCACTAACGAACACACAGAATCTGTAAAATAGAAATCGTATAATTGACAGTATAATTTATTGCAATATGATCAAAGAAACTTTCAGGCTTGTAAATTTTCTGGTTAGAGTATAAGTTAAGAAACTTGAATATTTTATATATACAATTTGGTCACAATTATACATATACATAATAATTTAAATAGAAATTTTGTACACATTCGGTTAAAAAAAAAAAAAAAAACATTGTAAATGTATAATAGTTTCGAGAATTCAAGACTATCTGTACAAATAAAAAATTATATGCATGATTAACAAAAAAAAAGTCTATGAGCGCAGGTAATTTAGAACTGAAAAATATGAACGATCATCAAGTTTCTTTGATTTAATAATCCTTTCGGAATTGGATGCTCTACCCGCCGTCTACCCAGCTACTCCGGTCCTTATTCCCTGTTGACAAAAAGAAGATGAAGTTGGATCAAGAAGGAGAATGCAGGAGGTAAGGAAATACATTTTGCTACTATTTTTAACATCCACACTTAATGTAGAAGAGATGAATTGTTTGTCTTTGCAAATATTTGTAACACCAATGTCCACATTATAGCACAAATGAGGTTTTTAAACAGTTTCGATCGAATATGCATATTTTGTAATAACACTTGATGTTTCTTCGTTCCTTCGTTTCTTCGTTATTTTGTGTTCTACTGCCCATTAAGGTAATTGATCAACGGTCTCATAATATACACTTGTCGATTCCAACTGTGCTGTACTTCTCACTTCTTTCGCCGTATATATGTATGTATCCACTTTCGGTGAGTCCAAGTTTCTTCAAAGTTACGTTTGTAACTTCTTTTTTTTTTCCAGTGATATATTTAAAAAAAAGTTCTTACAACGCTACGAGTATGTTATCTCACAAAATGTTCTCTTCTTCGACAGTTATTTCATTGTAATATCAATTACCACTGTGTTATAATAAACAACTGATTTTTAAAATTTTGCATTTGAAATTTGTATGTATTCAAATCTTTCACCAAAAAAACACTTCCTTTACACTAATATTTATAGAACAAAAATGGTTGTATTTCCTTTGTCACTTTGCTTAAAACCACTCTCTGCAAATAATCACTTATACATTCTTCGTTTGTATGTACATTTTGCAGGTCTGGTACAGTCTCTTTTACGTTATTGCAACTTTAAACCATTCCATGCTGTCAATCGTTTAAGCGATTAAGGTGATTAATAGAAATTCTTTCTCCATGTACCACGACCTCTTGGTCTGTAACCACCTCGACCACCTGACCTGTTTCCTCTAAATCGTCCTCTGCCTATAATAATAATAATAAATAAAAAAAAAAAAAAAAAAAAAAAAGAAGATAGTTTCATTCGTGTTTTGGAACGAGAATTTTAAAGGTAACAAATATTTATTTAAATACCATAGTTTGATGATATGTTTGAACTATATTTTCCACTGGGGGGAGTGTATAACTCCCTTTTGCTTTTATCTTCTTTGTTACGTTTGTTCAAACTACTGTCATTCCCAAATGTAATCGGTGTATGTCTCTTCTGAGCAGACGAATGTTTTTCATTCTGGAATAACAATAAATAATACGTTCGATAAAATATTCTATACTTATAACAGCTTTAACTAATTTACGATTAATTTAGTAATTACCTTCTTATCGTTAGATGCCGTTTTCCACGAAAGGTATATAACACTTTTGAAACTAGGCGGCGAATGAAATAGATCTTTGATCAAAGTGTTAATATTATTTGTTGTTTTCAAAGCAACCACTTTCAATTGATTTTCCTCAGATTTCAATTCCTCTTCTGATTTCCCGCTAATCGCTTCGCGCAATTTCTTTATGTAACCTTGAATACCACGAGCAAAATACTGTAATCTTAATCTGAACTCCTTGAGTTGTTCTGGATCTTTTATTAAAAATTCCGGCGTTTGTTTGCATAATTTATGGAAGGCGTACATAAGACACTCGACATGACTGAACTGTAGCTTTGGTACCTCGGTTATTTCTGTAGCTGGAGGAAGTGGCATATATGTCTGTAAAATAATAAGGTTGTATTATTATATTTTATAAGCAAAATGTAATTGAAAATGCTCTTGTCGAGTAAGCACATTTACTTACAATAAGAGTATTATAAAGTTGTTGTACTTTCTCCTCTGGTTTATCAATTGTTCCACAAAATACAACTAACTCGGCAAGAAGTTTTAATAGTTCCAACTGTATGTCTCTACCATCGGGTGAAGTAATTAAAGAAAGATGTGGTAAAACTTGTATACAAATATAAGAAACAAATCGTGATGAATCTATTTGAGACTGTAAATAAAAAGGTGGAGAATATATCTACTAATAAACATACAAAATCACTAGACAAACAGAGATGATATATAATACATGTATCTTGTGCATATTTATACTTACGCTAAAGAATGGAAGTGCATGTTTAACACACTGTACAAGCCTATTCCATTGTTCAACATTTGTATGTTTAAACGGTTCAGATAATTCAGCTTGTTCTACCGTAATATCTACCAGTTCTTGCTGCCCATTGATTGTAGAACCTAATCTAGTCCATGCGAGAACTTCCATAATGCTATGAAATTCATCAGCAGTTACATCCTATAAAAATTAAAACTTTATTAGAATCAAGTATGGAATAGAATAAAAACACCTACGTAAGATAAAAATCTTACTTGTAATACTTTCTTGCATTCTGAAATTAACAAATCTTCCGGTTCCTTAGTGATAATATCGTGTCCTATCGCTTTCAATTTTGTCGCTAAGAATTTAATACAACGTTCACGCGTACCATCGTCGCCGTTAATGATTTGACTGAAAAATCCACTTATGGTACCTAAAAATAACATAAAAATACAAAGAATGTCACAAAACATTGTTTTTGTAATGTTTCGCTTTCAACTTAACACGTGTTTAGTAAAGAATAATATAGTTCATACCTTTTGGATCAGTTTTCATAAGAGACATAACGCTATTATGAACTACAGCTAACTCGGATGAATCTTGAGCTTGAAGTAATTGAGCTAAAATATCTGCAATTCTAGCTGTGTGTTCTTTATTATCTTTGCATAATGCAGGTAAATCTTTAATAGCTTGCTTCCTAATCTGTAAACATAGAATTATATAAATACATATGTTACATATACATCTTATGAACATTATATTCACAAACGCTTATATATGTACTTGAAATTATATAGAAATATTAATAAAACGTACAGCCATATCTTCATCCTCGCAGAGATCTAAGTGAGCATCTATAGCTTGATCAGCTAATTTTGGAAAGTACTTAAAGAACCTTGCTATAAACTGTGATGCTAATCGCTTTTCTTTAGGCGAGCCTTTCACCGCTGTTAGAATTTCCAAATATTCTTTTTCATGCTGAAATATTACAAACAAACAAAACTTTTACTCCATTATATTTACCATTTTCTCCAACTGATTTATTCAAATAATAAGTCCAATTAGATGGTACAAGAAAAACATGAATAAGCTCGGAATTCTTTGAATTTGTGAAAATACTAATATTCAAAAAGTGAACTACGTATTTTATATCTATAAATGAATTGAGCTGTAAAATGTGTATTCGATTAAACGTGGTTATTAAGGATAACCAAATTCGTATGTTACCTCCGCCAATTTGTCTTTGGCATCCGCCAAAATGCCGAAATTTTTATACAACTTTTCAATACTGTCCGTACTCATGTTGGCTGCACTTTGTCTCAGGGGCCGAAAAATTTTTGGTTAAAACTTATCAAATCTTGTAGTTTTTGGCCTGAAAAGTCCAAAAATGGAAGTTAAAACCAATAGTTTAAAAGATACAAGTACATAAAGATGTGTGTACTCGGCGTACTTTTACCACAGTTGACCACAGTATATACAGTGATATACAGTAGCGCAACTCTCTGTCGGCACTCGGCACCAGTGCTGCCAGATGGGCCGGGCTGGACGCGCATGCGTGATCATCGTGCTTTCACTGAAGTATTATGACGAGTAAAAAGAGGTGCTATATGACCTACAAATTTATAGGTAATTCTATATACATAATTACTTATATCTATGTCTCTAGCATTATTAGACATTTTATACAATTATTTTAACTGAAGAAGAAGTGCTTGTTTGTTTTTTTCAATCTTTACATATATTTTTTAAAACAGCTTTTAGAGGGGGTCATATAGCACCTCTTTTTACTCGTCATAATACGTAATACTTCATGCGTGTCCAGCCCGGCCCATCTGGCAGCACTGGTGTCAGCCAATGGCAGAGCGAGTTGCGGCGTTCCTCCCGGCGGAGAGATGTCGCTTCACATTTCTCACCGAACATTGATTATGATTTTTATAATTTTCAGTATCAGGACAGTTAGGGTAGGAAATTGGTAAATATAATGACAAATTTGGACAATTATAGCAATTTTATTCTGCCAATTCGTTAGAGGAATAGCAAAAAAAAAAATATTCATGTGATTTTGCATTTGAGGCGCTAACTCGATCGAGGAAACCGACGAGAATGATAATTATCAATGCGATGTCATTTTACATATAATTTTTGCTTCGGAATACTTCAATTCTGAAGTATGGTTGCTTCTTTCGTGCATTGATACATATGTTTATTCGAATTTATATTCCTGTAAGGAATTATCCCGGGACTCGGCGGCGTGGGACCCTTCCCCTCACTAGTGTTTTCCCCTAGCGGAAGCCAAGTTTGGCGGTTACTAGTCACGTTCTTAGGCGAAAAACTGCGAATCTCGGAAATTTCAATTACTTGTAGTTTCTAGATGCGCTAACCGATTTCGACGAAACTTTGTGTATGCATACAATTTATTGAAATCTACGAAAAGTATGTTTTAAATTTTCATTATTGGCTCGGATAAAAAAGTTGAGAAATGTAATCCTCACTGTATCCTTCATAATTTCAACGGACTGGGACTTTTTCAACATTTTTTTTTTTATTACCTAGTAAACTAGTTCTTCTAGCTTCTCAAAAAAATTCAAGTCATTTGGTCCAATATCAAAAGAGGGAATTGTGTTTTAAAAGGTGTCCGAAAACTTTTTTACGCCACTGTATACGTGAAACGGTCAAGCGTTTATGATGGCGCTCAAGTCGAAAGCGAAGCGATAAATATGTATTATCTGAATTACTGTTTTTATTTGGTGTTTTTTTTTTCAAAATTTGAGAAATATTTGATCTTTACAGATATCACATGCGGTTCAAACAAATCAAAAGATATGTAACACGAAACAAAATACAAATATTATTACTTGGTACTATAATTTTATAGTGCATAATATTTTCGATGTAATAAACTTCATTTTAATTAATAATAGAAAAATTTAATATTGTTAACAATTTTCTTGTATGCATACAAATCTATACATGTATAAATATAAATGTACATAATAAAAATATTTATAAAACATTAGGTTGAAATTTACAATTTTTCCGTAAGTTCGGGCACAGCCTTAAATAAGTCAGCAACTAAGCCATAATCAGCTACTTGGAAGATTGGAGCTTCGGGGTCCTTGTTGATTGCAACAATTGTCTTCGAGTCTTTCATACCGGCAAGATGCTGAATTGCTCCGGAAATACCCACAGCGATGTATAAGTCCTAAAAGATATAGAAAGAATTAACATAGAAATAATAAATTTGATTAACAACAGCAACAACAAGAATATAATTATAAGTCAAGCTTACCGGAGCAACAATTTTCCCAGTTTGTCCAACTTGTAAATCGTTGGGTACAAAACCTGCATCGACAGCAGCACGCGAAGCACCTACCGCAGCGTTAAGCTTATCTGCTAGACTGTATAATAATTTGAAGTTTTCTCCAGATTTCATTCCTCTTCCTCCTGACACGACAACCTTCGCAGATGTTAATTCTGGCCTGTCGGATTTACTTAATTCTTGTTTGATAAATTCTATCAATTGTGACTTATAGTCGCCAGCTGGTGCAGGTTCGCATTTACCACTGCCTCCTTCTAAAGGTACCGCTTCAAACGCAGTACCCCTCACCGAAACTACTTTCACGTTATCTTTGCATTTTAAAGTTTGAATTGCATTTCCGGCATAAATTGTACGAACAAATGTATCTGCAGCTTTGATTCCAACGATATCGCTTACCGGGGACACGTCCAGTTTAGCTGCAACCTTACGATAAGAAATTGTATGTAAGTTTAGAAATTTGTACATCCATAATTATTTATTACAACAAATATTTGTATTAATCTATTGGTATAATTAATTATACTTACTCTTGGCAACAATGCTTTACCAAAGGCAGTAGCACCAGCTAAGATATGTGTAAATTTATGCTCATTTTGAGTTGCAATAATCAGAGGAGTTAATGCTTCTGGTAAAAGTCCTTTGAATGCATCATTATCAGCTACCAAAACTTTGGACACACCATTAGCTTTACTAACACTTTCCGCTACTTTGTCGCATTTATTACCAGCGACTAAAACTGTTACATCTCCACCAATCTTCTTTGCTGCGCTTAATGCATTACATGTAATAGGAAGAAGTGTTTCATTATTATGCTCGGCAATAACCAATGTTGATTCGTATCGTGCCAATAAGCCATACTAAAACAAAAATCATCTTTTAACTGAGTTTTGTATCAAGTCGTAAACATTTTTTAAGTTTTTTTTATAGCTTATATGGAAAACTAAAATATTTTACTTACGTTTAAAATGTGAATTAAAAATTTTTAAATATAAATATAAATTCTTTATTTGATAAATATTTGTGATTATTATAAGTAGAATGTATCTTTTTAAACCAAACAGTTCTTTAAATGTTATAAATAATATTATTTGTTATATTTTTCTTTCTCGCAAAAACGTATTTTTCAAAATTAAATTGATTTCTAGGTAATTATCGTATCGTTAGTAAATAAAACAAATGAAAGCAAAGAAAACTGAAATTTTTTGTACTCACTTTATTACTAACTTTTAGTGTTCTAAAACAGGTAGTGAACATTTTTTACAATAATAATTGTTAAATATTGTTGCTTAATTATGAATACTTCGGTAACACAATAAAATTAATTTGTATCTAAAGTCCAAAGTCCTTCAATAAGTGGATAACAGTTAATACTTGCTCTTTTATTAATGCATACGTAACTGTAACAAATATAAAAAAAAATCACAAAACACTACAATAATACATCAACAATTTTACAAACTAAACGTCAAGTATTTATTGTCTCAAACGTAAAGTATACGAAAAACATTTATTTTTCTTTTATAATACAACAAGCAACAAGCAGCAACAAGTAACAATACGAAGAGAAATTTGCATCTATAACGATTTTTATTACTTTTTTTCAGAAATTCAAAAAATTAATATACAAAAAACAGGAATTTAGTATTTATTTTTTTACATCAATTAACATTTATGAAAATTATTTAAACATTCATAATAAATATTACAATTTTTTCACATTTAGTACTTATTTAATCATTGTTGGTAATACATTTGGTAACATTTTTACGTGGGAAACACTGCGGGAACCGAAGTGCGTTCTATCGTTCATTCCGTCAATTGAGGGACAGCAAAATGGTAAGTTTTAGGTTATGTTATGAAATCTATTAATTTCTTTTGCATCCTAATATTTACATGTAATTAATTGCTAAAAAATACGAATCTAAACGTTTCGAAATCTTGTTGTGCGTTTCAGTCTGCTCACAAGACATTTATTATCAAGCGAAAGCTTGCCAAAAAACTGAAGCAAAACAGACCGATCCCACAATGGGTTAGAATGCGTACTGGCAATACTATCAGGTAAGAATAAAATATTTGTCAAGTTTTTAATGCAGTCAAGATATATAACTAAGGTAGATATTAAATATATCTAAATTCATCATTTCTTTCAGATATAACGCAAAACGACGTCACTGGAGGAGAACAAAGTTGAAATTGTAAATACATCGAGATGTGTATTTGTTTTCCTTTTATTACTATGTATTAAATATCCATTCTTAAATAAATGTAAAATTTAAACTGCCTAATTGTTTCTGGACATACTAAAATTAATTATTTCAATTATCGGAAGGTCAAACAATCATAACAATATGATAAAAGAACCGTTTATTTATATGTAGATAAGCGTGTACAATAAATTACAGTGAATGTACTACTTTACGCTTATGCATTTTATCCATCCATTCTTGTAACAGTTGTTCACCGGTTTTAGGTTCGGGTTGATAATAGTGTTTCGGTGGTTTACCTTCTTCCAAACGTACGTAATAATTGCAATACTTGTAACGTATTTCCCCAATTCTGGCTCTACCATGGCGCCTCATACCTTTTATCACTATACCTTTCGTTGCAAAAGATTCAGCTAAAAAATATAATAAAATTGGTACAAACTCAATAGTAATAAAATATTTTATTATTAATAATACACATATACTTACCAATCCATAAGTTACTTTTAAATTCAATATTATGCTCTTCCACGGCCATGCGTTGCGCTTCCAATATAACTTCTTTTGCTATTGCTGCACCTTTCTTTTTTAAAAAACTTAACTGTTTAACAGCTTCATCTACAGTCATACCCCTTACAAAGATAGCGATATACCACATGTTTAATTGACTGTATTTTATATTCTGCCTCATGTGACATACAAACTGTAATATGCGATAAACATAATATTAACTGTTGTAACGAACGAACAAAGAACAATAATTTTTATAGCAAGAAGTAAACTTACACCAGGCCTCTTCTCTTCATCGGGTTTTCTTGGTGGAAAAACAATTTTATTATATGAAAGAAATTTTGGAGTTTTATGATCTTCCTTGTACCCATGATAGCTTCTTTGTACAATAGATAAACAATTTAAATTTTTTGCAGAAAGTACGTTATTTGATACGAATCGTTGTATACCCTGTCTTACACACTGCATTTTCTACAAGAATTCGTTAAGTTATAAAAATTAAATCATAATCTCAAAAAGTTAGAGGTTATATATTTATAACATCAAAAAATCTGAAAAAAAAAAGACCAAAACATAACCTATTTG
The DNA here is from genome assembly GCA_943735885.1 of Stelis phaeoptera. NCBI lineage: Eukaryota > Metazoa > Arthropoda > Insecta > Hymenoptera > Megachilidae > Stelis > Stelis phaeoptera. Next base: position 21,601,697 of record OX030930.1, read on the forward strand.
GTGTAGTGTATTACAGTTTTACGTGCTACTGAATTAATACAAAATATACTTGCGTTTAATCAAATTTACAATACAATTTATTGTAATTAAAAATCAAACAACTATTGCTAATAATTATTCAGTATAAAGAATAAAATTTTACTGTATACACATATTTGTCGAATACGTATACATTATACATACAATATCTACATCATGTCATGTATAATATATACATATGTATATATACTTACAGAAACAAATCGATTCGAAAGGAGACTTTCCTTGTTACTATTTCAACATAATACGTACGGTTAAAATTGTCTTTTATTTACATTAACAATTATTTAACACAAAATAATTTATTATTTATTTTGTAAAAAGCATGTCCTATTTATTTTTCTATAAAAATATTTCTATACACTTACTGACAAAAGTTTTCATTTGTTCAAATATACAGCCAGTATTAATAATAATTCTTTTAATTTCTTTAAAGGCTATATGGTATTATTATTAATTAATTCATTTAGTTATTTCATACCCATTTGTAAATAAAGGAGGTAACGTTTAGTGCTATGTGCTATATGTAGATAGCGCTTGTAAGTACGAAAGCTCTACTTTGACGAATGTCGCATGTTCATGACGCAACTTATTAAACTGCTATGGCGGAGGATTAATTTTTGTGATTTATTTACTATTCTGCCCCGTCATTGCGTTTAGATATACTTTAATTACGATCTTTAGTAGAAATCATGGATAGCAATAAAGATGAGGCAGAACGGTGTATGGAACTTGCGGAGAAGTATTTGCGAGAAAAGAAATATGAGGAGGCCGAAAAATTTGTACGTAAAGCACAGAAACTTTATCCGACAAAAAAGGCAGAAGGTAAATTAACATGAACTACACGTCACTGTTTGGTCTGAACGTATTAATTGAATTTTATGGATCTTTTGTATTTATAATTTAATTATTAATCTATTGACATCGCCATTTTAGAATGAACGCACCTGTTGTATAAATAATTAATAAAATAATGATGTACAACAATGTTGTCAATGTTTTATGAAATTATGTTAAACATTGTTTTTGTAATGACGGAACAATTCAATTTTTTCCTTGTTTATACTGGTGTCATTTAATAATATGTTATTTTATATCGAGGAAAGAAAGTAGTACGAGTAAGCAAGAAAAAAATTAATTGCAAAATGGAAATTGTGTTTAATTATAAACATGTGTGTAACTGTATTAAACAAAGAATATATTGACACCGATGGATGTGTTTCTACAGATGTGATGGCAAAAGTAACAATGCTAGCGAAACAAAATCAAAAGTCTGAGTCTGAACCTACTGTCAGAAAACGTCAAACAGTAACCAAAGAAACTTTGTATACCCAAATTTCTACCGATTATTCAAAGGAGCAACTTGAATATGTTAAAAGGTATACTCATAGTATAAAATCAGAAATTAAAAATTTTACTATAATATCATTATGCTATTAACATAATAAATCATTCGTAACCATTAAACCATTGCATCATTTGTTCGATTGCAGGATTAAGAAGTGCAAGGATTATTATGAAATTTTAGGGGTAAGCAAGGATGCGACTGACAGTGATATTAAGAAAGCATATAAAAAGTTAGCGCTTCAATTACATCCAGATAAAAATAAAGCACCAGGTGCAGCGGAAGCTTTTAAAGGTAAATAAGCCACGGTGTTTTAATTATAACAAATTTGCTAAGGTGAATATAACGTACATTATACGCAGCCATTGGAAATGCTGTTGCCATTCTTACCGATGTGGAAAAGCGAAAACAATATGATATGTATGGTCCTGAAGAAGAAAGAATGCAGAATGTTCAGGCTCGACAAAATCATGCACACTACAATTATACAAGAGGATTTGAAAGTACTTACAATTTCTTTTCATTTTTACTAATAACACCGACGAGCTACTATTAAAGACTACCAGCCCCTGTGTATTTTGGGGTGACAAGAAATGGGCTTGGTGGGCCTGGGGCTCTGTCAGTAAATGCGTTTAAAATGACTGGTACTCCGTTGCTGGGGAAAGGGAAATTGACTGTGACGTAACGAAGAAAGTCAACGAAACAAATTGAGACAAAGTGAGATACAGCGATATTCTCTAGTGGTTGTTTGTCACTTACAGGGAATGCAGAGTGAGACAACCATGTTACCTCGTGACAAAGAACGCGCACGAAACAAAATGTGACAAAGCGAGACAGAAAAATTCCCCTTGTCCCGGTGATCGTTTAAGCGATAGGATCAGTCCCATCTTCCGCGAGTGTTTCTTATTCTGACCGCAATATATATTCTATATTATATTATATATTCTATACTATATTCTAGAATATATATTCTAGAGGGCGATAGACCATAGCGAATTTTTCGGGCACGCAAACTCCCGTAAGGCTGGCAGTCTTCAACAGTAATCTCGTCGATGTAATTACTAATGTAAAATGGTAAAAACAATTTCTTTTTTCAGCCGATATTACAGCAGAAGAATTGTTTAATATGTTCTTTGGAGGTGGATTTCCACAACAAGAATTCTATACAAGACGTTCCGGTAGATGGGCGAGACAGACTGATGCACAAGCCCAACATGCTCATTCTCAGGTATAAAAACAGAAAATGCTTTTTTAGTATGAATATTGTAAATTAATAAAAGATTATCATTTTTAGCAAGCAAATGGATATACCACATTCCTTCAGATGTTGCCCGTGTTATTATTAATATTATTAACTATGATGAGCAGTTTCTTTATATCAGATCCTGTATATAGCTTGCACTCTAACGCGTAAGTGTATTTACCATTTATAATAAATATTACGGGCGAATAAATTAGTTGTAATTGGTGATATTATAGGACGTTTCAATTTTGCTGCTTATATTTTATTTTTTCTTGGCTGTTATCTCCAGTATGTTAACAATTTTAATCCTCGGTTGGTACTCGGGGTCCACTAGATCCTGTAATATTGTTCTAGCTCAGGTTGCTCATAGTAGATATTAATTAATTTCATTTATGTATTATATTTTTTTTTCTTCAAAACTAATCATTTTGCATGAAAGTATAATTTGTTAGCATTAAAAAAAAAAAAGGTCTCTTGAGTTTTTTCTTCAGAAAACACATTTTTTTTTAGATATACGCTTTTTAAAGTTGGATAGGGGCAATTTGACCCAGTGTGCTAAATCTATAATTATATAAAAAGTGTGCCAACCAAGGGTTAAACGTAGCACGTGATTTCGTTTTGAAAATGATTGTATGCACATTTTGATTTGTGCGCAGAAAATATTCTGTCCTGAGAACAACTCAAGGATTAAAGGTGCCATACTATGTCAAAGAAAACTTTCATACTGAATATCAAGGCAGTTTACGTAGGCTAGAAATTTCTGTCGAAGAAGAGTACCTGAATAACTTGAGACACGCCTGTTTTAGAGAGAAAAGTTATAGTAAGTATCTCACACTCAATTAATTCGTGCTTGTGTAAGTGCATAATATCCAGGTGTGGATTAATGAACATTTGTTGCCTTTGAGAATAACGAAAAGAAGTATGTTTCACACTTCAGATATAAATTTCTTTGATCTTTAGGGGATACGATGATGTGGAAAGCAAGAAACTTCGGAGATCAAGAATTATTTTTCAAAGCTAAAAATATCGAAATGCCCTCATGTAAGAGGGTACAAGAATTGCAAGTAGCATAGCGACACTATGTAATTGAATAGAATGTTATTGTAGATAGATGTATATTGTATTTACACGTGTGTAGTTATTATTGGATGAAACGAAGAATATCTGACACGATAGCCGTGCGAATGTATGTCATATATATTCACATTAGGATTTGTAAATGATATTCTTCGTGTTCTGTTATGAATTTTTCACATAGGGAGTATAAGTCTTTTATTCTATTCTCGAATCGTAAATTGTTTGTTAACAGGATTGATTGCAATAGCGTGTGTAACAAATTTGAGCATGAAATATAAATTTGTAACATTTAGTTCGGTCAAACGTATAATTTAAAGTTCATCAAATTGATGATGCAATTTTACATGTCTATTTATGCATCATATTTGACAAAATTATTTAGATTTCGTCACTGCGACACGAGAACAGTCGAATGGGCATAGTTAGCGGTAAGCATCTTGATTTTGAAGTATTTCTCTCGTGAATCATTAATGGCAGTAAAATTTTGATAATTTAAATCTTGCCGTATTGATTATGCTATCGAGTATAATAGTTTAATGGTAAACTAATAAAAAAGAATTGTTTGACGTTGATATGATAATTCTCATGATTTTGATAGAAGTATTGCGGCGACATAAAAGCTGTTTACGCATGAGAAGTTCTAGATAACAAAAATATAAAGAAAAAACTCATTAAACGTTAATCATGATTATATTTATAAAGATATGTAGAAATAAATTATATAATGTATGCTAAAGTCATATTAACGTTAGAAGGAAACAAATGAAATTGTTGTACGCATTTCTGTTTTGAATAAAAAACAAAGTAGTAAGAATTGTTTTGACGTTCGAAAAAGAAATTCCAACTTGTTAGGCTTATGTTGATAGCGTTAACACTTGAATTCCATCAAGTTATGTTTCTTGTCCGAACAAATGATCAGATTCACAGTATTATCGTAGCGTAGAAATTGTTACCCTTCGATGCAGTATGACACTAGTTACATTCCTTCATTTGTCACGAAAACAATTCACGCCATATTGTAAGCAACAAAAAATGCTACATAATAGTTTGTAACGCACGCATATATAAATATATAATATTCTACTTATTGTAATTGATGATACAGAGAGGAAGGCACTATATATAGATTTACTTTCACTCGTAAAATTGTGACGAAGTGACCTTCGTTAAGTTGCAAAACAAGAAACCGTAAGCACGTGATCGTGTTACGAATTTTTATATGAGCACAAAAAGTGAACGAAATTTTTAAGATCAAGCGGCCACGCGTGTCTGTTATTTATACATTACAATGTTACACATGGATAATATAAAGTAGATAAGCAGTATAGTCGACAACGGGATCTGTCTGCATGACGTTGAAGTTTATCAATACTAATTGTTGTTTTCTTTTATAACAATTCTACGATGATTACTCTACGATGTTCAAAAATCGAAAATATTTATGTGATTCGATACACCTCACCGTACATATAAGATCTGTTCCCGATTCATTTAACAGCACGTATTTATTTAAATGTACGTTACGTATGTCGAAGTATTTTAATTAGCTTCTAAATAAAGAAATTTAAAAACCATCAATAGTTTCTATTTACATTTCCTTTTCATAAACAATATATCAAAAAATCACTTCCAAGATGTACTACATATGATTATTCGTTTCGAATTTCACGAAATGGTATAAAGATTTCTTTCTTACCAACTTTGTATATTTTCTACATTATCCGCTGTCAACTGTTTCTATAAAAATGAAAAAAATATTTGAATACACTAATCCAAGAGGAAAGTATTTCCAGAAAGCGTTAGAAATACTGAATATTAAATGTTAGATAATAAGTATTAAACATAATAAAGCCAGAAGAGGACTCAAAGTATACATTACATAAATGTGAAATAAATAAATAAGAAATACTGTCTCATTGGATATGATTTACACTATGAAACTATTCGCGAATAAACTTTCGAAATGAAAATATCACATTATCTAAAACATTTGAACGTATTAGTTCAACGTGACCCTGGTTCGGTACACGAGCGAGCAAACTAACCTTCCGCTAGGGAAAAACACTAGTCGGGGGAAGGGTCCCCCACCACTGGAAATTGATAAATTTATTGACAGCTTTGGACAAATAAAGTAAGTTTATTCTTGCCAGGTCGTTGGAAGGATAGCGAAAAAATAAATATATCGTTCATATGATTTTTCATTTGAGGCGCCATCTCGAGCAGGGAAAACGATGAGAATGATATTAGAATATATCAATGTGATGTCATTTTATATATAACTTTTTTCTTTTAAATGTTTCAATTCTGAAATACGGTTGATTCGAATTTATATTCCTGCAAAGTTTAGGAATCCTACCGTGACAGTGGTGGTGGAGCCTTCCCCTCGCTAGTGTCTTCCCCTAGCGGAAGCCGAGTTTGCTCGTTCCAGGCCTATCACTAACCCATCGCTACCCACGTGTCCGGTACCGAAGGGGAGCAGACCCGTCGCTAGAATTCACGGGCCCCGGTGCACGAGTCAAAAAACATATTACACCGTAAAAACAGGAAAATCAAATCTAACCATTCTGGTTTGCAAGTATTAATATTATTATTACAAACTACGCAAAACCGATATTATCGTATCAAATTTGATGATAAATTTCATTATCAAAAAAATATAAAATTCTCTTATCAATACATCAGTCATTTGCCATTGTTCGATCAGAAAAATACATCTTTCCTAAAAATTTCTATTTTCTCAACGAAACTTACATTTTTACAGAATTACAGAATTTTCTTAATTTAAAATTCGAAAGCTCGAGGGGGGTGGTCAACGACGGCACTGTGGGGGGCACGGCGTTAGTGGCCCCGTGAAAAAAAAAAAAAAGATTTCTCGTTGAATGCCAGGTGAAATGTCAGTCGATGCACCCACGTGATTCCGCGGCGACTCGGTTAGGTCAGATATTAAACAGCTGTTCGTGCCACTTGGAGCATTCGTGTCTGGCCGTCGCATCGGCGACGTTGATTGTGAACGATGTCGTGTAATATTTGATCGCTAACGATCGAACAACGATAAGTGTCTTACCGTTAGATCCGCGATTCATCGACGGAAGGAGCACGTCGACGTTGGTCATCGTCGTGAAACACGTCCGTGTGAATTGGAGGAACGCGAAACACCAGGTACCATCTTCCGGAGAACCGGCGATCGTTCTTTGCTTTTTCTACCGTGACCATTGTTCGACTTGCATTCGGAATGCAACACCTGTTCTTTTTATCATCCGCGTGCGAGCTGGTATTTCGAACCCCTGGAGGACGATGAACTTGTACACGCGTTTGAAGATAATTATTTATAGTAATTGATGGATATATATTTCATAAATTTCATGGGGCAATGAATTAGTTTCTTCGAATTATGCGGTTAAGACTGTTAACAACGTTGAGTGCGACGTTGTTAAGAAAATGAGTTTATTTAACGGTAGGCGGTGAATTTTGATGGTGCATACTTTACGATGACTTTTTTTTTTGTGAGCTTAGAGGACATTGACGGGAGAGGTTGTTTGCTTCGTTGTTGATGCACGATGTTGGAGAATTTAGCGATTAGTAGAATTAGAGAAGTAGGAAGATTAGTAGATTTATTGGAAAATTAGGAATTTAGCAAAGTGGCAGACTAGGAAATTAGTGAATTGGGAGAATAGAAAATTAGCGAACTAGCAAACTAGCAAATTAGTATGTTCATAAATTAGTAAATTATTAAATTACTAAATCAGCAAATTAGCAAGCTAGCAAATTACAAAATTAGCAAATTTCCAAATAGTCAAATTACCAAATTAGAAAACTAGCAAATTACTCAAAAAGCAGAGTAGTAAACCAGCAAACTAGCAAACCAGCAAATTAGTAAATTAGCAAACTAGAAAATTATCAAATAAGCAAAGTAGCAAACTAGCAAACTAGCAAACTAGCTAATTACAGAATTACCATCTGGTTAAATTAGCAAACTAGCAAATTAACAAATTACCGAATTCGCAAACTAACAAACTAGCAAATTAACAAATTACCAAATTAGGAAACTAGCAAATTACCAAATAAGAAAAGTAGCAAATTACCAAATTAGGAAACTAGCAAATTACCAAATAAGCAAAGTAGCAAACTAGCAAACTAGCAAACTAGCAAATTACCGAATTACCATATTGTTAAATTAGCAAACTAGCAAATTAACAAATTACTGAATTCGCAAACTAGCAAACTAGCAAATTAACAAATTACCAAATTAGCAAACTAGCAAACTAGCAAATTACCAACTTACCAAGTTAGCAAACTAGCAAACATTGCAGTCACCGTTGTTAACAAAATGAGTTTATTTAAAGGTACCCGGTGAATTTCGATGGTACACACTTTACGGTAATTTCTTTTTTTTGTGAGCTTAGAAGACCTTGGCGGAAAGGTTGCTTGCTTCGTTGTTAATGCACAATGCAACATTAGGCGAAGGACACTGCGCGCTGCTTTTGAGAGGAGTAGAGCTGGACTCGAGTGTTTCAAATCATTTTTTTTTATGAAGAAATTATAAATTATTTGTCTTACGACACGAATTGCTAGGGTTTGATCTATTTTATTGGTTTCCAGTTAATCGACTCTGTCAATATCTGTTAATGTAACAAAATGAAACTTTTCAATCACTTATATCGCTAATATTTATTACGAATATTGTGAGGTTTCTTTCGTCTTTATTGACAATTAAATAATTGGTTAATAAAATGTTTCTGTCCACCTTGAAATCATTTTGAAAGATCGTTTGCAACATCGAAAGAAATTGTACTTGTAGCACTGTGCATTGGTTACTACCACTGTAGTCGACGTGTTTAAACCCGGCGATCGGGTCAATTGTGACCCCGGCTCCAATTAACCCTTTGCACTAGGAGCATTTTTATATACGTTCGAATCCAGTCCATTTTGACAGCGAAATGTCCAAAAACCAATACACTGTTTTCGAGGAAAAGAGTTACAAATATTTGTGAATTTATCTATTTATATTCTTTTCCTAAATTTTCTATATTCCAATGTAAATAAAACTACAATTTCACATTTTCAAATACTTTGGTAAATTAAATATATCCCCTCAGAGGGGACAACCGAATGCAAAGGGTTAAAATGAGCTATTGAAATTTCCAAGCAAAAGACGTTCGTATATTAGAAGAATAATACTTAGAGAAGTTATACATATAAAGTTTATGAAATTGAAAACAGGTATTCATTAGTCAAACTTGGAAATAACAACAGAAAAACCAGAAACAAAGTTTCAACCCTTCGGATACAGTTGACAAGTCAGACTCGTCACGTTAAAATGTATTTTACAGTGACGGGTCCAAGTCATCGGTATTTAGCAAATTTAGCAAATTACGAAATTAACAAACTATTATAGCAAATTACCAAATTGGCAAAATAGCAAATTAGCAAACTAGCAAAGTAGCAAACTAGCAAACTAGGAAGCTAGCAAATTACGGAATTGGTAAACTAGCAAATTACCAAATTAGCAAAGTAGCAAAATACCAAATTAGCAAATTAGTAAATTAGTAAACTGGAAAGCTAGCAAATTACCAAATTAGCAAACTAGCAAATTACTAAACTGAAAAGCTAGAAAATTACGAAATTAAGAAACTAGCAAATTACCAAATTAGCCAGGTAGCAAAATACCAAATTAGCAAATTAGTAAATTGTTAGTAAATTAGTAAACTGGAAAGCTAGCAAATTACGAAATTAGCAAACTAGCAAATTACTAAACTAGAAAGCTAGAAAATTACGAAATTAGGAAACTAGCAAATGACCAAATTAGCAAATTAGTAAATTAGTAAACTGGAAAGCTAGCAAATCATCAAATTAGCAAACTAGCAAATTACTAAACTGGAAAGCTAGAAAATTACGAAATTAGGAAACTAGCAAATTAGTATATTAATAAATTAGTAAATTATTAAATTAGGAAACTAGCAAATTAGTATATTAATAAATTAGTAAATTATTAAATTATTAAATTAGGAAACTAGCAAATTACGTTTTCAAGCCGAGCATCCATCATATTTAATTATGTTTAAAAAATTCGTATTCAATCTTCTTCCACTTTATCGATCAGCAATTAAAACAGACTATCATTAACTAAAATATACTACGAAAGAAAATATTTAGGATGTCCCAGTTATCTATAAGTCATCGGTATTTACCAAATTTTGTCCAATCCATCAAACGCATATAACCGAAGAATATTCAACTAAACTTAGCTTTAGTTAACTTTAGTTCAAAAGAATAAGAAAAACTTGTACCAGATTTATACAAATAATTTCTTCAAATCAATTCAGTAGTCAAAGGGTTAAAAGATACATAATCCAAAAATCGACAGAAATCGGGGACATTCGAGAAAAAAAAAATCGAGGACTCTGTTAGAAACGAGGATATCTAATTAGAGACGAAGAAGCGTGCAGCACGAATTCAATTTTTGACCGTTCTACTTTCTCTCCCCCACGTTCTTGTTGCACTCGTCGTTCGTTGTAAACATTTCTTTCAAATATTAAGGATACCAGTTAAGCATTCCCGGGCGCCGAGTCGCGCGACTTTCGAAGCGTGTGGCCTGTCGACGGATTCTTGTTTTTTTTTCTTCTTCTATTGCTAGCCGCGTTCACTTTGCTTGCAGCAGCAGACGATGGACGAGTGGTTCTGCGATCGCGAGACCCTGAAGTACGATGAAGCTTGCGTCAATCTGCGAACCGACCAAGAAGATTCCAACGTCTGGCTTTATTTGCTGTCCACGGATTGCGCGTTGGTGAGTCACGCCAGGATACACGCTTTTTTCTATTACGTCTTGGATACGATGCCGTGCGTGTCATGTACTCTTTTTACCTTTTTCTGCATCGTACGATTTGCTGAACATTCCGAGTAATTTCGACGCGTCGATTGAACGCTTCGAGTGCCTTGTTAAATCGTGCGCGAGTGACGCGTGAATTTCCATAAGGATTTGTTATTTATTTTAGTGGTAATTTTGATGTTGCGCGCCGCGAACGATTGGAGATTTGTTCAGCCGAGGAATCGTTATGGTGTTTTAGAGAATTTAGAGATTGGTAGAATTAGAGAAGTGGGAAGATTAGTAGGTATATTGGAAAATTAGCAAATTAGCAAACTGGCAGAGTAGGGAATTAGTGAATTGGCGAACTAGAATATTAGCGAACTAGCAAACTAGCAAATTAGTATATTAATAAATTAGTGAATTATTAAATTATTAAATTAGGAAACTAGCAAATTAACAAATTACCAAGTTATCAAATTTCGAAATTACCAAATTAGCAAACTAGCAAATTACCAAATATGCAAAGTAGCAAACTAGCAAACTAGCAAACTAGTAAACTTTCAAGCTAGCAAATTACGGAATTAGTAAACTAGCAAATCACCAGATTAGCAAATTACGGAATTAGCAGTCTACCAAATTACCAAATCAGCAACTTATGGAATTAGCAAACTAGCAAATTACCAAATTAGCAAAGTAGCAAATAAGCAAACTAGCGAGCTAGCAAATTACCAAATTAGCAAAGTAGCAAATAAGCAAATTAGCAAATTACCAAATTAGCAAATAAGCAAATTAGCAAATTACCAAATTAGCAAAATTGCATATTAGCAAACTAGCGAGCTAGCAAATTACCAAATTACCAAATTAGCAAACTAGTAAGCTGGCAAGTTATGGAATTACCAGATTAGGAAAGTAGCAAATTAGTAAACTGGCAAGCTAGCAGATTAGCAAACTAGTAAGCTATCAAATTAGCAAATTACCAAATTATCGCATTAGCAAAGTAGCAAATTACCAAATTAGTAAATCAGAAAAGTAGCAAATTACCAAATTACCAAATTAGCAAAGTAGCAAATTAGAAAATTGCCAAATTCGCAAAGTAGCAAATTGGTAGATCAGTAAATAACAAATTCGCAAATTAGTAAGATTACGTCTACGCATACGCACCTATACACCTGAATATTGGTTAAAATATAAAAACAGATATAAAACTCCACTCGACAACTTGAAAACAGATAGCAGATAACTTTATTTACCGTTCAAGTCGTAATAATATCAGTTCTTTATTGAATCGAGCATGAAAAGAAAAGAATATCGATTCGTCTGTTGCAGTGTCCATATACTAGAGTCAAGCAAATCACAAGGAATTCCAATGCAAGTATAATAATCGATACGGTCAGACCTACGACTCTCAGGATATTGGACGCCGAAGAACCCGATGAATTCGTATCTGCTAAAAATGCAAGGTATATCGGGGATTGGTGGAATTTTACAGTTTGCTGTAATACAATGTTTTATTTACATTTTTCCACGTTTCAGTAACGTGATCTGCGAGTTAACGCCGAATTTCGGACAATTCGGCGTGTACGACTTGACGGTTCAAAATCGAAGCTGCGATATAACAGTTCTGAACGAACCGACTTATCCTTACACAGGCAAGACCCTTTTAATTCAAAACATTCGTTCCAATACCATTTTGTTAACATACGAAATCAACAATCACAATGAATTGTTGTGTCAACTAATTTTCCAGCGGATAAGAGATATTGATAAGGAGTATCTAAAAATCAATCATTGTTTTCGATTAAATTTATCGAGATCAGATGATCATTTCTCCATATTGATTCAAATTTAGATACGTATCTATGATATTTTCTTGTTTATGTTGCGGCTTACATTGATTGTGTTGCACTTCTTCAGAACTTTTCATCATTTTTGGGGTATTGGTGCTCGTTCTTTTCGGTTTGTCCGGTTTGAAATCGTTATGGCACGCATGCAAGAAGAAATACATGAAGAGTCAGGTGGACGATGCTGCGATCAGGCAACCCGTAAAACGTCGAGTGAAAGCTATCGACACGGTTCGAGGGTAAGATCCATTAAAATACTAATTATCGTATTACGATGTTAATTAAAGTACTGTATTTCTTTGCAATTTTTAATCCGTGATCTGCAAACTAGAAATCTAGGAAATTACCGAATTACCAAATTACCAAATTAACGAAGTATGAAATAAGTAAACTGGCAAGCTATCGAATTATCATATTGGCAAAGCAGCGAATTAGTAAACTGGCAAGCTAGCAAATTAGTAAACTAGCAAATTAGCAAATTAGCAAATTAGCAAATTAGCAAATTAGCAAACTAGCAAATTACCAAATTAGCAAATGAGCAAACTAGCAAATTACCAAATTAGCAAATGAGCAAACTAGAAAACTAGCAAATTACCAAATTAGCAAAGTAGCAAAATTCCAAATTAGCAAACTAGCAAATTAGTAAACTGGAAAGCTAAAAAATTACGAAATTAGCAAACTAGCGAATTACCAAATTACCAAACTAGCAAATTACCAAATTAGCAGACTAGTAAATTACTAAACTGGAAAGCTAGAAAATTACGAAATTAGCAAACTATCGAATTACCAAATTAGCAAACTAGTAAATTACTAAACTGGAAAGCTAGAAAATTACGAAATTACCAAACTAGCAAATTACCAAATTAGCAAACTAGCAAATTACCAAATTAGTAAACTGGAAAGCTAGAAAATTACGAAATTAGCAAACTAGCAAACTAGCAAATTACCAAATTACCAAGTTAGCAAATTACCAAATGAGCGAAGTAGCAAATTAGTAAACTAGCAAGCTAGCAAATTACGAAATTAGCAAACTAGCAAATTTTCAAGCCGAGCATCTATCATATTTAATTATGTTTAAAAAATTCGTATTCAATCTTCTTCCACTTTATCGATCAGCAATTAAAATAGACTATCACTAACTAAAATATTTGGGATGGTACAGTTTCTATTTCGTTAAAAGGCCAACATTTTGATCTTTAATGCAATCCTTGACAAAAATTAATGAATACATTCGAAGTGTTGATCTGAACATCTCAAATAATTATTTAACGGATGCTTTTAAACATACAATTTCACGTTACAGGGCTAGCACTCTGTTAATGATATTCGTGAACGATGGATCCGGTGGTTATAGAACTTTGGGCCACGCTACTTGGAACGGTTTGTTACTGGGAGATTTGTTGTTCCCTTGTTTCATATGGATCATGGGGGTGTGCATCCCCATAGCTTTGGGCAGTCAATTAAAACGAATGGTGCCGAAACACGTCATACTGTATGGTATTATTAAGGTAATTAATCGAATAATTTATCGATCATACTATAAAGTAACAAACTGGAAGTTTAAATTTCGAAGTTAAGCGATTGTATCTTCGATAACCGGTTGATACCACGTTAATTTTAATTATTAAGAATACAAACAACCAATTTGTCAAATTTTATACCTTTAATTTACCAATTTGTATTATTACTATAATAACAATGCTACTCGCAATTGTTTTATCCTTTTTTGGATTAATTCTTTCCTAGACAATCGATTTGAATTGAAACTTCAACACTTAACATTTTTATTTGGAAAATGTAGGCAAATCTGTTATGTTGCAAAATAATTGTCTTATGGGCCTTACAAAACTATATTCCAATACAAGTAAAACTTCAGTAAATTACGTACAAATCGAAAATTATTCCAACGACGAGACATTTAACATTCGATAATAATTTTCATCGATCCAACAGAGAAGCATCCTCTTATTTTTAATCGGAGTATCCTTGAACACGGTGAGCACCGGTCCTCAGTTAGAAAACATCCGCATATTCGGTGTTCTTCAACGTTTCGGGGTGACTTACTTCATGGTTGCTTTGACATACTTTATCTTGATGTCTAAAAGATCGAAGAAGGTACAAATAAGCACCGCGTATCTTTCTAATCTATGATAAATCGATATTAAACACATCGTTTCTTCCCAGTCTCCGATGTTACGAGACGTGCAAGATTGTCTTTTGTTGGTACCGCAATGGTGCGTGATGCTCGCCATCGTGACTACTCATTGTATACTCACGTTCTGCCTGAAAGTACCCGGATGTCCCACGTATGTACGTATAATTTAATGATTGATGCCTGTTTGACAACGAGGTCGTTAAAGGGTGTTTCTGTTAGTGGATACCTGGGTCCTGGAGGTTTGCACGATGATGCAAAATATTTCGACTGCGTGGGAGGCTCGGCTGGCTACATCGATAGAATGGTGCTCAGGGAACAACATTTGCATCATTCGACGACTGTTTATAAGTCTGGACCGTTCGATCCTGAAGGAATTTTGGGTATGTATAACGTTTCTGAAATTAGATTGGTAATCAAATCGGGCTTCTCGAGTATTCGAGTATCAGGGTATTTGGGTGTTATAGTGCTCTAGCTTTTCAGTTTTCAAATATTCCAATAATCCAGTATCCCAGCATTCCTGTACCCCAGCATTCCAGTGTGCCAGCATCCCTGTATCCCAGTGTATTCAAGTGTCTCAGCATTCCTGTACCCCAACATTCCAATATCTCAGCATTCCAGTATCCCAGCATTTCGGTACCCCAGCATTCCAGTGTCCCAGCATTCCAATGCCCCAGCATCCCTGTACCCCAGTATCCCAATATCCCAGCATTCCAGTATCCCAGCATTTCGGTACCCCAGCATTTCGGTACCCCAGCATTCCTGTGTCTCAGCATCCCATCGTCCCATCATTCCAATTCCCCAGCATCCCTGTACCCCAGTATCCCAATATCGCAGCATTCCAGTATCCCAGCATTTCGGTACCCCAGCATTCCTGTGTCTCAGCATCCCATCGTCCCAGCATTCCATCGTCCCAGCATTCCATCGTCCCAGCATTCCATCGTCCCAGCATTCCATCGTCCCAGCATTCCATCGTCCCAGCATTCCATCGTCCCAGCATTCCATCGTCCCAGCATTCCATCGTCCCAGCATTCCAATGCCCCAGCATTCCTGTACCCCAGTATCCCAATATCCCAGCATTCCAGTATCCCAGCATTTCGGTACCCCAGCATTCCAGTGTCCCAGCATTCCAATGCCCCAGTATCCCTGTACCCCAGTATCCCAATATCCCAGCATTCCAGTATCCCAGCATTTCGGTACCCCAGCATTTCGGTACCCCAGCATTCCTGTGTCTCAGCATCCCATCGTCCCATCATTCCAATTCCCCAGCATCCCTGTACCCCAGTATCCCAATATCGCAGCATTCCAGTATCCCAGCATTTCGGTACCCCAGCATTCCTGTGTCTCAGCATCCTATCGTCCCAGCATTCCATCGTCCCAGCATTCCATCGTCCCAGCATTCCATCGTCCCAGCATTCCATCGTCCCAGCATTCCATCGTCCCAGCATTCCATCGTCCCAGCATTCCAATGCCCCAGCATTCCTGTACCCCAGTATCCCAATATCCCAGCATTCCAGTATCCCAGCATTTCGGTACCCCAGCATTCCAATGCCCCAGCATTCCGGTACCCCAGTATCCCAATATCCCAGCGTCCCAGTATCCTAGCATTCCAATATCTCAGTATCCCAGTATCCCAATATCCCAGTACCCCAGTATTCCAGGATCCCAGTACTATACAATACTCCTATATCTCAAAGAAAACTAAAACCTTCTACCAAAATATTCAAGGCTGCCTGACATCGACGTTCCAAGTATTCCTGGGCCTGCACGCTGGTATAATCATGATGTCGTACAAAGACTGGAAAGAGCGCGTTATAAGATGGTTGGCGTGGGCCGCGCTATTCGGTTGTATCGGATGTGCTCTCCATTTCACCAACGTGATCCCCGTCAACAAAAAATTATGGTAAGTATCTTCCCCCCTTCCCTCCTCCCCCAAAAAAAATAAAATCTCGATTAATTGACAAGTTGATTATTCAACTCGTTCGATTATTTATCACGTAGGTCGCTGTCGTTCGTGTTCGTGACGACATCCTTCTCTTTGGCCTTCCTCTCCGCCTGTTACCTGCTGGTGGACGTGGTTAAGGTGTGGAACGGCGGTCCTTTCCGAATCCCTGGTATGTTCAACTTTCACTGGACATTGTGCAATTCAATCGTTGGACAGATTTCACGCTGGGGGAAATATTTATGAGGCATTTATGGAGTCGACAGGTTTTATGGCGTGAGATTTCAACGCGAAATGAGGATTGTAAATGGAAAATTTGCATAACGTCGTGTTTACTTTAGGAAAGGATATTTGAAGAAGGCAGATGTTAACTTTATTCGAACGTTTCTCTAGCTTACAATTATTGCAATTACAATAACTTTAAAATAGCGTTGATCTAATTAATCGTAATCCAAAATTAAGAAACTAATATAGGTATATATAATTTTGAACCATTAGGGTGTCGTATATACAGTATGTAGAAAAACAGAATTAAATAACTTTTGTAAAACGTTTGTAATTATCTTGAAAAATAATTATACTTTCTTTATTGTTATCGACAGGTATGAACGGTTTGTTACTGTACGTCGGCCACATGGTGTGCTATCGAACTTTCCCATTCCATTGGAGCATCGGAAACATGGACAGTCGAGGTCTACGTTTGTGCGAAGCAATTTGGGGCACTGCGTTGTGGACGATCATTGCATATATTATGCACAAGAAACGCACTTACGTTAGCCTTTAAATTTCCTTATAAATATTACGTTTCTTATCCCTTTCTTCGCTATCTCAGAAGAATCTGAAAAGTATCACGAATACGATGCGTGTTCTGTTCAATCTCGATAATAAATTTTCTAGAAAACAAAATATGAAAATTACGAATTTCCTTGAAAATTTTATTACAGTCGACAGGGGAGCTTGGACGAAGAATAAAGATCGGGATGAACTTAACAAATAATTTATTGTACACAACTTACATAAATAGCACAATGACAGATCGAGGTAACGTTGATAGTATCGTTAAAAGTACGCTTTGTTTCCGGTCCGCGTCGATTCCATTCCGTTCGAGACAAAGATTCCGTCGAAGAATTATCGGACCTTCGAACTTGTACAATTTTCATCCCTCAACAAATGTGCACACAACGTGGGATCATCAGAATTGATTGGAAAAGAAAAAGAAACGGGAGAGGATGCGTAGAGGCAAAAAGGGGATGAAATACGATCAGTTGTGGGCGAGAAAGGATTTTCTACGGATCGTAGAGAAAATAAAAAATAAACGAGAAGAAAGGGTGAATAGAAGAAAACACACTAGCAACACCATGTTTCTTAAGGGGGTACCCGTGTTCGCTCAGTAATCCGTCGCATCGGGACCTGAAAATCGAAAGAAACAATGTTATAATAATTATTAACAGGAAAGCATGAAATTACTGGTGAAGGATAAAAAAAAAAAATAGAAAGAAAGAAAAATTTGTGCTTCTACGAAATACGATATAAAATACTGGCCGAGCATGTCAACACGCTTCAACCCTTTGGGTACTTTGGGTAAATTCGAAGAAACAGATATAATATAAATTTTCATTTGTCGGATTTCTTTTTTTTTTGCAATAAAATTGCAATTTAATTTTAAACTCCTTACGATATTATTTTTTCAATTAGAGGTAAGCAAAAGTTTCGAAAGTTCTCTTTATTCTCTTTCAGCTCTTTCAACGCAATAATTTGGTATTTCGAATTACTAGTATAATTCCAGTAGTATTATAAATAAAGGAAACTTTTGTCCACCCTCGATATCAAATATTCCATTTGAAAATCTAAGACTTTAGTAGAAATACTCTTCTTTGGATCACGATTGACCCAAAACGTATAAAAGAATTTACCAGTTATAAATAGGCAATTAATAATTTATAGTATTTAAATTTTCTGTGCATCGACAAATGAGATCCATCATTAAGCGAGTCTACCTCTTCGAACGTACCCAAGGGGTTAAAGATTCCGCTACGCTACAAATTCTCCAACGAGCAATATCATTCTTCAACGAACAATAATTTATTATTGTACACTTTGATCAACAATTGAAACGGTGAACCGTGATTTGTTGTTGAACTGGCGATCGATTAAATAAACGAAACACATTGGCGGAGATGCTTTGTCCATGCAAGAAACGCGTCACGGTCGCTGCAAATAACAATGAGAATTTTTATCAACAAAATATCTCCAAGCAAAGCATGCGTACTCAAAAGTGGGTAATCTGTCCATCGACGATGAATTTCGATTAGAAAAACGAGTAGCAACGTAAAACCACACTGCAAAAACGCTGAAATTCGATCAACTTTCTTTCGTACTCCTGAAACGAGATATCAATTATGGATAACTTTCTTCCGGATCGTTTAAATCGTTGGTCCTGTTCGTGGAAGGTAAAGATCGATAAACGAACAAAACACAACAAGCGTTAATTGATTCAGGTGGAAACGCAAACTCGTGTCCCGTCGGTTCGACGTTGGTTAGTGGCAAACCTCAGCAAAGGTATAGAAAAAAAAAAAGAAACAAAATAGAAGAGGAAAAAAAAAAGAAATAGAATTTTGAGTCACGGCTGACAGGATCGATTCGCGGTGCGAATACTGAAACGAGGAAAAAAAAAATAATGAAAAGAAAGATGATCTCCCGTGATTGGTACCCTGTTCAGAGCGACGCAAACGAAAGACTCGAATAAAAGTAAGAAATCTTAAGGCACGTGTCCACCCGAGAGTGAAAATTATGTAAGAAACTATATCGGAAGTATCTGTAGCAATTGGATACTCATAAGAAATACTCACGATTGTTTCTCGTGCGAATTTCACTCTCAGAGGGATACGTACTTTTAGAGTTAGGTCGTAGGAGTCTTATTCTCAAGTGAATTTTGTATTTTTTTTAATATAGTTGTGCGAGTTTAGCTCTCAAGTGGACACGTACTTTCAGAATACGGTTTCGCGAGTTTTATTCTCAAGTGGACGTCGAGCCTTAGGGTTAGGACGCGTTAGTTTTATTGGTAAGTGGATATCTACTGGTAGGATCTAGGATCTAGGGTTAGACGCTGCGAGTAATTCTTAATATAGTGTCCACTTGTGAAAATTACTCTCGATAGCTTTACGGATACGTATTCTTAGGTCCTAAGACCGGGAGTTAGGTGGTGCGAGTGATCCTAAGCACGGTGTCCACTTGTGAGTAACATTCCCACCTTTAAGGTAGCGTTAGTTTTACTCTCAAGCGGACACGTATCCTTAGAACCTAAGGCCTAGGGTTAAATGTTGTGGGTAATTCTTAGTATACTGTCCACTTGTGAAAATTACAAGGGGATACGTATTCTTAGGTTCTAGGACCTGGAGCTAGGTGGTGCGAGTGATCTTTAACACGGTATCCACTTGTGAGTAACATTAGTTTTACTCTCAAGCGGACACGTATCCTTAGATCCCAGGATCCAGCATAACATCACCCGAGAAACTCTCAGTACAGTGCCCACTTGCTAGAAATACGCACCCTAATAGACAGAAAAAAAAAAAAAAATAAAGGTAGAAGAAGATTGATAAAAAAAAAAAGAAAAGAAAAGAAACAATAATGAACCATAAAAAAAGAAAATAAAGTGCGAACAGATGAATATATGGAAACGATATGTACCGATAGAAAAAAAAACCACGTAGCCTGTAGCCCCCCCGGGCATAGTCAGCCCAGTCTTGCGAATCTAGAGAAAAGTTGCGCGAGGCTCGTCCGTGGACCGGTTGCTCGCGGCCAAACGCGGCCTCATTCTGCCCCGGGCCATCAGCAATGGTCGGTTTTAAGGTTCACGTATGGGGATGGGTTCGAAGGTACGGGACTGTCGTTCGCGTTACTCGTTCGTAACGCCTGAGGTACGCTCTTGGTACTTTTGATCCTTGGACAAAGGACGTTCACCCTGTACGACCACAGAGGTCTTCTACTTTCCAGAACTTTAAAGGCCAAAGACGGTAGCACATCGTGATCAGACACCGTGGGCGATTTCGAGGTCTTCCAGGTTTGGCAGTAAGGGTCGTCCTTGCAAGAGGCGAGCTCCTGTCGTGTCCCGGAATGACCGTTCTGATCCGGTACTCTAGGATTTTCCGTGTCGTGAAGTCTTCTCCAGGATTGCTCGCAAACGGGCGAGTATTCCGGAGAAGTGACGCCGCTTGAGTAATTGGAGCAGTAGTTCTCGTCGTAGTTGAAGACGTTGTTGCTCAGAGGCAGACTCAGGTACTTTCTTCTGCAAGGTGTGTCGCTGTTCTTTTCGGCACCTTCGGGAAGGATCGAGTCATCGTTTAGAAGTCTGAACAGCCTTGAGTGCGTCTGGGTCCTCTGGTACTTCTTCATGTTCTTGGACGAGGTGCACTCCGAGTCGGTGTCCACCTCAGAGATCATACGACTCATGTCGGAAGTGACGCCACTGTCCTCGTCATCCGTCTCCTCCCTCGAGTTTTGCACGCTCAGCAGGTGCTTGGCCTCCTTCGCCTTCTCCTCGGCATCCTCTTCGTTCTTGTGAGCGATCGGAACGCTTGGATCGTTTTCTGAGGACACTTCGTTCAAGTTTGTAGTCTGAGGATCATTGGAAGCTTCCTTACCGTGGTCCTCGGTCCAGTTGCACTCGGAGACTATCACTTCGGGCTTCAGGATGTTCCTGTTGAAATCGCGAGACCCTTCGAGGTTCGCATCGTCTTTCTTATTCAAAGATTCCTCGTCGTTGTTTGCTCGTTCTTCCTGCTTCTTGTTCGATTTCTCTTCTTCCTTCTTCAAAGACTTCTTTGGCTTGATCGTGAACTCCGTCTCCACGGTCTCCTCGCAGTTGATTCTGTTGAACCTCGTCGGTATCTTCCTCAGGGTGAAGTTCACGTGAGGCACTACAGGATCTTCGTTCTTATTCCCAGTCGTCCTATCATTTATATTATTCTTCGACCTTCGTTTGTTCTCGGAACCATCCCTCTTCACAGTGAAGTCCACACAGGTGTCGTTGTTCACCAGAAAATTCGCAGAAACGTCATTCTGAGTCTTCGAGCATCGAGCTTCGTCCTTGCAAGGTCTCTCGGGCTTGATGGTGCTGTCGCCGACGATCACTGTCGTCACGTCTTCGTCGTTCTCTGATACCGAGAATCTGAACCTCAGCGGAAGGCTGACGCTTACCGTCGTGGTGTCAGCTTCGTCCGGAGGGTCATCCGTGGCTTCGAAGGGCGTCTTCCCCACGTTTAAACCTTCCTGAGGCCTAGGACTCACAGCATCACGCTCCACGTCTTCATAGATCACGCTCAGTTTATGAGGAAACGCATTCGTGCCCGTTTCAGGTTCACCTTCAAGGTTCTCGTCTTCGGACTCGCAATCGGTGTTGTTCCTGGACTCAGACTCTTGGATATTTTTGTTGCACTCTTTGTTGGAGCAATTTTTGTCGTCGTCCTCGAATCTACCGTGAGGATTCAACCCTGTCGAGTAGGCCAGATATGAATCGGAATCGTCGCTGTCGGATGACGTGTCTTCGACGTTATTGTCGCTGCTGCTCTTAGCAGACTCAACGATCGACTCGTTGTCCGATTCACTGGAATCGTTGGAGTCACTGGTGTCGATGTAGGTGTAGTTCGGTACAGCGACGTTCAGGCTGCCGTTGACGCAGGCTTTCTCTGGCTGACATTCTGAAACAGTCATCTCCTCAGGAATCTCTTCTTCGTCGGTTATGTTCATGGCGGTGGTGCAATCGCTGTCCTTGCTATTACCACTGGGGGTTCTGGACACTTGGCTTCCTCTGTCCCACCGTGGCGGGCTAGTTGGGTCCTCGTCGTCCTTCGAAACCGTGTCTTCGTGATTCTGACGATCAGGAATATTCGACTTTGGATCGATGTCGGGCACCATCGCACCGTTACCGAGTTGTCCGCAAGTATGGTTGCAGTTATTGGTCGGCGGAGGAACAGACACGACGTAGGACGCGTATACGCTAGGGTATCCGTTCTTATTGTTGCTCGTGGGGTCGTAATAGCCCGGGTAACTTTGATTGTAAATGGGGAAGTATACGTAGGCCGTGTTGTCCGAGTGATAGGGAAAGGATTCGTTGGCGACACCTGGATAGGGAAGGGGATAATAACCCCACCAACCGTTTTCGGGGGACCAAAACGGTGGGGGGCATTGGGGAAGGAACACACCCCCCTGCTGATTGCCCGGCACGTTATTCTCGGTTTGGCAGGTGTAATCTGCTTGACGATTTTCTTGCGTGGCTACAACAAACAGCACAATCCATTCAGACAAAGAAAGTCAACTGTTCCCAATTTGAGGGTGTGGTGTGGTCTTGCGTTTCTCCCTCTTTTCGTTCTAGCTGTTTTCTCCCCCAGGTTTTCTCCTTCGGCTCCTTTCCTCGCGCGACAGAACGCACGATAGACATTTGCTTCTTCCTTTCTTTGAGGTACAATGGCTTGAGCGCATTAGTGGTCGCGATAGGGTGCAACGCATCGTGTGAAAAAATTACTGCAACGCTTACCAATGGTACGGTTAGAATCGAAGCGATTTCTGACGAATACTGTACACAGTGTACACCGTCGGGCACAGCAGCGCTTTCTAGGGACAATAGCGTCTCAGATGTCGCCACTAGTAGCTACAATACTAGGACACACTTTCGTACTCGACGATTGAATTTATTTAGAAAAAGGTAAAACTTTACTTTGTGACCCCAAATTTTTGATAGTTTTTTTTTTTTAATTTATAGGTTTTTATGAGCAGAATCTGAAAATGAAAGTCTTAACTTTAGGAATCCAGTGATTTAAAAGTTATGAGCGTGTTAAGTTTTTCTTAGGGGACCAAAACTTGTGCCACTTCTTTGTTACATTCAAATAGATTTTCACGTCTACAATTCAGAAATGCAAACCTTAACTTTAGGAATTTAGCTTAACTCCGCAAGAAATCTAACGACAAACTAACTCAGAATTCATTTAAAAGCACAGATTACGAAGAATTACTGTAATAGCCGTGTAGTGGGGCCATATTTTTGCGGTTGCGATTGTGTCGGTAACATAGAGAACTACGCTCAATGGGTAAAAGTCAATATGGCGTCATATTTCACCTGTTAAATATCCTAAAAATACTTGATTTTTTTGAATTTCTAGATCTAAAAGATGTATACTTCGATTTTTCTGGATGAATACTATCACATTATTTATAAAAAGGTCAATAATTTTTTATCCCCCAAGGAAAACTAATAACGGCGATACTGTTCATTGGACAAATCATAGACAGAATCCAATATGGCGTCACAGTAACGTAGCAAATGTGCTGAAAATATCAAACTTAACACGCTCATAACTTTGTATCCACTTTGCATTTTTGGATTCTACTATCAAAAACTATAAATAAAAAAAAAACGAAAGGTTGAAAATTTGGTGTCCCCCTAAATTGGGGTCCTCTAGTATTACAGATAATGCTGGGAACATTTCCTACGGCGCCATTTTCCCTAGGGAAGCCTATTATGCCAGACAGTGTACACGTTACGAAGAATCCTTCAAATCAATTCGTCAAAAAACGCTGCAAATGCACCTATAATGTTTAAAACTGTACATCATTTATTCTTTCATTAGCTGCGAGTGCTCAAGTTTAAAAGGTAAAATTACCCCACAAAGTATGGCAACCCCCGGCTATCTAAGAAACTATTAAACATCAGAATACACTTTAAATTGCATAATCGTTCAATGATATACAGGGTGTCCCGTAACTAGTGCAAGAACCGGAAATGGAGGGTAGCTGAGACGATTCTGAACGACAATTTCCTTTGCAAAAATTTCAGATGGGTCTTCGTTTTTGAATTATTAACGAAAAACACTGACCAATCAGAGCGCGTGTATTGGGTCGAGTCGGGTCGTCGGACTAGAACGAATCACGGCTTAGCTCGCGCAGCACACGCGCGCTGATTGGTCAGTGTTTTTCGTTGATAATTCAAAAACAAAGCCTCATCCGATATTTTTGCAAAGGAAATTGTATTTCAGAATCATCTCAGCTATCTCCCATTTCCGGCTCCTAAGTTGTAGAAAATAACAGAGATAGTTGAAATTATATCGAAGCCTACGCCTTTGATGATAATAACTAAAAACAATGAGTATTAGATTTTGAATTTAACTATGTGCTTAAAGATGTACATATCACGAATGGAATTTGAGATACAGTAGATAATATTATTCGTAAAAATTCATCTGCAAGCCGATCCGTTCGCGGGATCTTTCGCGTTCCAACATGACCCGATCTGCACTGTCGACATGTATTACCACCCGTGCTGAAGGTTAAAATCGCAACAGTGCGGGAGTCCGGCTTCGACATATCTACCCTATCAGCTTCCGGTTACGTAACCAGAGGCTCGGAAGCTGATTGGGTAGATATATCGAAGCCCGACTCCTGCATTGTTGCCATTTTTACCTTCAGCACGGCTATATAGTGTCGGCTGTGGTATTACGTAAAAAGTTTGTCAGCGACTTTTACATTGCAATACGATGCGTCGCAGCCTGTTCTAACGCGCGCCAGCCTTCGACGAAAAATTGGAAAAAATAAATGAATTTGTTATGTTGCGAAGAAATTAACTGGATAATTTTCGATGTTATCAGACATGCTAGCTCCGGATAAGATAAGAAATGTAATTATCAGAGAAACATGTGTACCAAAATGTTTGTTCAAATACGAAACTCTTTAAACAACGACTTTCACAGAGTTTCAACAGGTTTGTTTGTCATTTCTCGTGTGCACGTTTTAATTTCGCCACATACACATGTGCTTGTGGTAGAATAAATTGAACTTTGCAAATGTCTAAACGTGATCCTCCTTCGATCGTCGAAAAAAAGATCGACGGACACGAATTAGGAGCGTCCGAGGCGGAATTAGACATTATTCGAACGATTGTTGGACAAAAATCGAAATACTTAATCGTCTTTTGTTCCAATAATCTTCCAATAATATAATGGAAAACGAATAATACTATATTCACAATAATTGTATAATAATTCAAAGATTACGCAAACGATGGGTCAATTATGACCGAAACCACAAAACCGTATACCATGATATTTCATTTGCAAAGAAATAGAATTCTGAAACCTTTAAACCTTCCTAAATTTCAAAATTGAAAGCGCGAAATGGCACAAAAATCAATTAAAAATGTAGGAGTTCGAAGGAGTGCGAATACCAGATTTATCGGAAGATTATTGAAATAAAAAGTTATTAGCTTTATTCGTAATTTTGATTAAAAAAATCATTGATAATCGACGAGTAACGTTGTTTACTCGTTGTTCGAATAACGGCCAAACTCAGATCTCGAGGCGAAGGATAAGCATCTGACGCGTTGATTCGGTCGGCTACGAGAAAGAAAAACGTGTGATCCTGTGTTCAAAGGAAATCATCGAAAATTTCGTGAACGCAAAACCAGCATGGTCGATCAGGTCGACACGAAAAACGGCGTTCCTTTCGTGTTTCAAAGCGACGATTACGTTCGAGAAGGAAAACATGCTCGTAATATTCTGGACGATGTTCTAGCGTCGAGGAATCCATTCTACTCATCCTTAATTTCGATCTTTTTCTCTTTAAATCTATCTTGAGAAAATATCTCTACGAAACAACTGGATAACGTGGGAATATTAAATAGAATATTTGCTCAAAGTATAGAGATGCAATAATTATAAACAAATTTTTATCAGCGTAGACACCGGGGAATTTATATTTGTTTAAGAACGATAAATGATTGGAATTTTTCAATTTATTTCTGGTTAGTACGATTATAATATTATTATATATTTGTCGAAAAGTCGTATATTTTAAAGAATTAATATAAGTTTCGTGATTGTAGACTTTTTAAATATTCTATACTTATTCTTGCTTCGAAAACGGGAGTGCTGAGAATTCTACGTTTGGGAGTTTCTATAAAATTATTAATTAGGTTAACGATTAGATTTTCTTGCAATTGAAAACTCCGATTTGTCGAATTTCAATATGAGTGCCTCTAATTCAATATTTTTAACATAAATTATCACCAGTACATGATACGGTAAACGGATTAAACAGAATTAATAGCATAAGAGTCGTTTATTTACAAAATTAACTCGTCGTTCGTAATTAAGACAAAGATACAAGGTTTGCAAATAATATTTCACCAAGATAGATAAGAATATTTCAACGAATCGTCCCGTCGACTTCCGGTGTCGCCCATTGTATCAGAGTCCAAAATATTCGTGTCCAGATACATGCAAGTGACCACTTGTAATTACACTAAATCCCAGCGAGAATTAACACGTGAAATCAATTAATAGAACATGCAACATTCCCGTTAAAGTATATCCAGTCCATAGCTCGCCATACTTTCGTATTATCAATCGTTTCTATCAACTAATATATATATATATATGTATATAATATATAAATCACGTTCGTTTCTAACAACAAAATAAAGAATAAAGAATCAAAGGGACAGGGATACGATTTACCATTATAATCGATGATTCACCTACCATGCACCGTTCAACGCTTCGAACAATTTTAAAAGGATAATAATTATTCGTATTTGCAACAATTATTCGTGTCGAATAAGTCGTGGATTGATATTCGATAAGACTAGAAAAACATAGGAAATCGATGAATTTTCGTTATTCCTGTGAACACAGGATTCGGGAATGTATCCAGCGACGGCACGCAATTGCGATTACTTCCGTTTATAACCCTTGGCTGGCGGATACCGGGTCGATTATCACCAAACTCACCAAATGTATGTAAAAATATTGAAACCAAACTCTGTCTTTAAAATTGGTCAGCAACAAATCTTCGTACAACGGAAAAAAAAGAAAAAAAAAAAAGAAAAAGAAATAATATAGAATATATTTTAAACAATTGAAATTGAATTGTAATTGTTTTTATGGTAACGGTTCGCCGTCCAAGGGTTAATAATCGTTCATTAGAAATGTAAGACGCTTGTCACTGAACATTAATTGTACAAAAGGTCAATAGAAGCTTGTTGCGATTAATCTTTATGAACGAGTATAGCGTGTTCCTGCATGAATGGATGACGTGTGTATAATACCCTGAAGAGATTACACGAGATCGAAGTTCGTTCGACGATCAATTGAATGAAAAATACTCACCGACGCTTTCTGGCGCCGTCATGGCTTGCAATATCCTGAAGGATCTCGAGGGAATAGCGCTGCCCATGTATTTCTTTGGCTCTGGTACCTGTTGCTCGCTTGGTGGTAAGTTTGCTTGGGTTTCTTCTGCACAAAAATTATTCATTCATTTGCCAATTCTGGGAATATTATTTATTTACACGAATCTTATTTATTTATTTACTAAGAAATTAACAGGTTGTCTGGCACAAGTAGAAAGGGACGTGTATAATCAGACACGTCAATATAAAAATAATTTTGTTAGAAGCTTTCTTGCTGTTTGATTTTTTTTATTGATTATTCGGTATATGGAAAGATAGGTGCTTACCAAAAGTCTTTGAATTCCTGTTCTGCTTTTTGTTTATGGCGGAGGGTGCTCGTGGTGCTATAAACAGAGACATCAAATGTAATTATCAATATCTTTAGTAACCCATTGAAAAGGAAATTAGTCGATCGTCCTTCGTCGTTCCTTCTTTTTCAATGACGGAAGGTAGCAATCGAAGGATGAAAATAATCTATTTTGAAGTGGCACAGTGAAAATGGACGTATGTAGTCAGACACGCTAAAACTCTAAATTATTTACGACGCGGACAATTAATTTTCTAATTTGGCCTTTCGATTTGATAGCCAGCATTATTAGCTTGATATCAATGCTATCCTTACCGGCGATCCCCGCGACATTCAACGTATTAAATACACTGAAGCGACGTAGGCTGAGGTAACTAAAAGTTATGCTAGGTTTACACCTACCGAGTACTTGGCCGAGACCTCGTCTGGTGTGAACAGCATTCGGCCGAGTCACTCGTTTGGTGTCAACCTGGCATTATTGACTACGCGTGCTAACTCACAAGAGCCGAATACACCTACCAAGTGACTGGGCCGAGTAAAAATCTCAGCGGATTACTCGGCCAAGTACTCGGTAGGTGTAAACGTAACATTGCCAAATAGAGCGTTCGGAAAACTCGAGCGTCGGAGGACGAATGTCCCTTTTCTTCTCACTGCGATAGGGGGTGCGTGCATAGGGAAATTTTCTCTAGTCAAGGTCAACCCTCGAGCCCTCGAACGCTCAGAAGTTGACCGTTCTGTTCGCCTTGACACTTTTCAGATGCACGCCACAACACGAACGGGGAATTAAAGAAGTCTTCAGCACTTTTTTATCTGTAGAATAAAATAGTGTTGTTTTTTTAAACCGAATGATAAAATTTACCAGTATTCATGACAGTAGCGTCGCCAGAGTCCGTCATAGTCTGCAAAAAGCGGAAAGCACGAGAGGGTATCGCTGCTCCGCGATATCTAGGATCCTCTTCGTGGTGGAGAGAAGATTCATTGTCGACTGAAGAAGGATAAACAAGAATTTAGAATATACATTTAAGATACCCTGTATCGTCGATTATTATTATTGTACCTTGTTCCTTGAATTTATTCATCAAAATCCTGTCGTCGTCGGATAGCTGGAGTTTGCGAATCTGTTCTGTGTCCACGTCGTTCGAGTCTGTGTCGGTGATCTTCTGGAGAACACGGAACGATCGAGACTGAACTGGGCCGGATTCTGGTTGTTGGATCTGTACCGGTCCACGTTGCGGTATCCTGTCGACGATCAACTTATGAAGTAACGAACGATCGTCCTGGTTCGGATGATAAATTAACAGATTTTTCCACAAAAGAGTGGTAAGCAAAGTTCGTTTCCCTTTTCCTCCATTATTTCGAAATTTAGTGTTTCCGTTTAATCAGCATGGACCACTGGTAAACCCACGTGGCATTTACTGTCTTAGGCTGCGTTTAGACTATGCCAGTAGTTGGGGCCAATGACCTTCGCAGCGGGGGGTCCGAATTTCTATGTTTCTGGCTGTGTCTGTACCAGGTATATCGTCCGAGAAAGAAAATAACCATTCTGTTGTTTACAGGCACGGCCAGAAACACAGAAATTCGGACCCCCCGTTGGGCGCCAGTTACTGGCATAGTCTGAACGCAGCCTTATGCTAGGTTTACACCTACCGAGTACTCGGCCGAGCACTCGTCTGCAGGCTTGCTGGGTGTAACGCATTTTGGCCGTTGTAACGGCCAAGCGACGTCATAAGTAATGTCCAGTAACGAACCAGTGGAGGGAGAAGCAAGTAATGACGTCACTGACACCAGCACTGATGCTAGGCTACTAGATTAGTTCCGCGGTCCACCGCGTAGTGCGCACAACATCGATCGATGTATATAGATCTATGTGACGTTACTTTGCCGTTACCGTAACGGATTTTCCTGACAAGCCTGACTCGTCTGGTGTGAACAGCACTCGGCCGAGTAATCCGCCAAGATTTTTACTCGGCCGAGTCACTCGGTAGGTATAGAACTAGCATTAAGATAAACTTACACTTTCACAGTCTGATTCTCGACACCCGGTACGTTGTTCCTGGCTATCGGTTGAGAGTACGAAGTGTTCGAGACAGGTGCTCCGGCAGGCTTTCTCTCGCTGCCTTCTACCATCACGGGTATGATGAAGGCACCCCCTGTAGACGGTTGATGCTGAGGTGATTGCTGTTGCACCCGATTTTGAACTTGGTTTTGTGCAGGCGGCTGACCCCATCGTTGTTGATGATGAGGGCTCGGTTGCTTGAACTGATGGTGGCCCGATTCCTGTTTCGCATCGAACACGGATGGCCTATCTTCGATCTAATGACAGTAACATCAGATGTGAATCAATTAGCAATCGTATTAATCAATATATTATGTTATATTAACAATACGATTATCTTCGTATAAATTGTATTTTGCGACAAGTATGGAAAAATAAGGACTGGGAGAGTGGATATAGAAGATGAGTCTCCATTGCTTGTGTATATCTATTATTATTTAATCCTGACCATCAGAAGTGCTAGCTGTTGAATAGGAATTTACTATGTACTCGTATTGTGTTTGATATAGAAGTAATTCTGTATGTATGAAAGAGAAAGTGGTGGACACTTTTCCTTGATCTCGAGCTAACTTTCTCTGGATTAGAAGGTTTTCAGATAGTTATTGAATACCAAGCACCTAGAGTCTAGGTGGCAAATACTAGGCCTTAAGGAATTACTAGGTACTGGATAGTCGGTATTAGGTTAGAATTAGTACCAAGTACTAAAGTCCAGATAGTAGGTATTAGGACCTAGGTATTGTGGTACTAGGTTAGAATAATGATACCAAGCCTAAATAACACTTCGTACAGCTAATGGGCGCTAGAGCCTAGGTATTATTAGGTAGGTATTACGTTAGAATTAGTACCAAGTACTAAAGTCTAGGTAGTAGGTATCGGGACCTAGGTATTATGGTACTAAGTACTAGGTTAGAATAAAGACACCAAGCCTGAATAACACTTCATACAGCTACTAAATGCTAGAGCCTAGGTGGCAGATACTAGAGCCTAGGTATTATTAGGTAGGTACTAGGTCAGAATTAGTACCAAGTACTAAAGTTCAGGTAGTAGGTATCAGGACCTAGGTATTATGGTACTAAGACTTAGGTTAGAATAAAGATACCAAGCCTAAATAACACTTCATACAGCTACTAGGCGCTAAAGCCTAGATGGTTGGTACTAGGTCCTAAGTATTATTAGATACAGGACACTAGGTATTAATTAGATACCATCTTGTCGTGTACTACAGTCTAGGAAATAGATACTAGATACCAGGTACTAAATGGTCATTAGAGCCTAGCAAAGATAATATCCTCACAGCACCAACTACTAGAATTCTAAATGATGACATTACCCTATCTCAGTTACTTAACAATCCACAACAAAACTCATTATAAAACTAACGTCAAAGTTCAACGACGAACTTACACGAATGGGTATCACTCGTTCTTGCGTATTAGCTTGCGGACTGGTCTGTTGCGTAACTGGAGGACTAGAATAAGGACGTCTCTGCTGTTGATTGAACTGTTGAGGTTGTTGCTGCGTCTGCGCCCTTTGCTGGGTCTGTTGCCATTGCACTGGCTGAGGCTGTGTTGGCTGAACCGACGCGTAAACCGGCGGTGACGTAGGACTCTCGGGCGACGCGCTGTTCTGCTTGTTCACGCTCGAGCGTTTCGCCCACTCGGGCACCTCCTCCTGCGGTTTGTTTTTGTTCTGGAGCCAGGGTGTCGGCGCTTTGGTCAGGGTTACCTGGGTCGGTGTGCTAGGACTCTCCGGTGAACTCGGCTGACCCTGGCTAGGTGTCGTTTTGGTGTCCACCTTGGTCACGACTTTAACTGGCTCTGGTTGCTTCTCTGGAGCTACCAAAGATATTTCTCGAATAAGATACTTTCTATAGTATCTACAGATATCTATAGTACAATGTAACGTAGGGTTAACTCCACTTACTAACGGGCGGTGTCCTATTGGCAGGAGGCGTGGGTGGTGTCCTGTTCCCAGGAGGCGTAGTAGGTGTCCTGTTCGCAGAAGGCGTCGGTGGCGTCCTGTTGACGGGTGGTTGGACCGGAATATTGGTAGGGAACACAGGGATCGCGACTTGGGGCTGAACGAACAAATTCGCCCCGGTATTTGGCGCTGGTGTCGGCTTCGGTTCGAGCGCCGACTTCGGCGGTCCCTCGATACCTTCGTCGTTCGCGTTCTTCGCCACTCGGCGTGCCATTCGTGGACTTCGGATCTGAGACAGGTCCAGCTTGCCACCCATCCCCGGTGTGTAAGTGAACGGCTTCTTATCCTTCGTCAGCATCGCGTTTTGGATGGCCGCTGGTGGCTCGTAGGCATCGTTGCTGGCTATCTGGGCGCGTTTTATCGTCGGCGCCTATAATTAAACGCAGCCGTTAAACTTGCCACGACGACGATCCTTTCGTCGGCTCGTAAACATTTCGCATTGGAAAAATATCAAATGACGGGGAAATTATGTTACTTCTTTTGACACCCTGAATTACCGAATTGCTATCAAAATTTCTTAACATATAATTAATTATTTGAAACCTTAGTTTTAAAAAACTTCACTTCAAAGCTATTTAGACAATTAGGTACGTTCGAGATCCTAAATTAATTCATTCATGATAATTAGGAACAGTATAACTACACAACTAACAACGTAATAACTGCCATCAGTAATTTTTAAATTTCCATAAAATTCACCCACACGTTTCATCAAGATACACAATAAACTCGTCCCAATTAACAATATTAATCCCGACTCGATTCTCAACCCCCACCGTAATATATTATTTACCACTCCGACTATTCTTTTCCAATAAAAATATCATCCACCATATTTCTCACCATGCTCGGTATTCACGGACACTTTGAACGGAGAGTAAGTCAGAATTCGCTCGAAACTGATCGACGAGTCATTTAGCCGAAGGCAACGACACTCGCTCGACGGGTTATGAAGGCAAACTGAGGAAGGCTTACCTCGACGGTGCTGATCCTCATGGCCGGCACCTGGCCAGGTACCGGGGGCGGTGGTGGTGGTGGCGGAGGCGCGGGACAAAGTCCTGGAACGATTAGCGATTTAGCGGAATGCTAACGAGGGGGGCCAAGGTATGCGGGATGCGAGCATACTTTTCGTTGCACTTTCGCACGTGGCTCGCAAGTAACCACGACACACGTTGTTTGCCGAACGCTTAACCATCGTCCTTGGACCTTTTTTTTTTTTATCTTTCGAACAAAGAATCCCTCGGCAAAGACAACGAAGTTTGTCGCGGTGTTAATAGGAGCCGTTAAACAAGATAAGTATCGGTGATGTTTTGGAGATTTTTTTTAATATTGATTCGTTGATTTTTAAAGATTGGATATATATTGTTTTTCATTTTCAGATTGGTAACTAACGTGAGCAGAAGGATGAAGAAGTTATTAGAGATATTTTCAAATTGGTTCGATTTTGATCGAAGATTGTTTGTTGAATTCTTGAGGTGAAAAGTTTAGTTGTCAAGATAATATTAATAAAATAAATGGGGGATTTGTGAGGATACAGTAGGATTTTATTTAAAAATTGGATTTGAAACTGGCCATCAACAATTTTTCTTCCAGAGTATATCACATTTTCGTTAATAAGACATTATTAATACAAAATTATGAAGGTCGAGTTCATGAAAGAATCGATAAGTTGCAAGAAAAATTTAATGAGAAATTTTGATTCCAATCCTGACACTTTGAAAAATTA
Organism: Stelis phaeoptera; assembly: GCA_943735885.1. NCBI lineage: Eukaryota > Metazoa > Arthropoda > Insecta > Hymenoptera > Megachilidae > Stelis > Stelis phaeoptera. The sequence goes on from OX030930.1 coordinate 21,635,422, forward strand.
TAAAAATTGTTAAAGGCGAACTATGTACAAATCATAAATTGTAAAATATCTGTGTTATTTTCGAAGATACGAGAACCTTGCGAAGGCTGCGTGATCCAAAAGTACACACTTCTCTTATCGTAATCGATACCAACGACGCACCGTGTGCGTCATATCTTATCTAATCGATGCACGCGATGACGCACCTTACGCGTTCTATACAGGGTGTCCCGTAACTAGTGTAACAGCCGGAAACAGGAGGTAGCTGAGACGATTCTGAACAACAATTTCCTTTGCAAAAATGTCGTGTGAGGCTTCGTTTTTGAATTATTAATAAAAAACACTGACCAATCAGAGCGTGCGTAGAGTGTGCGCTCAACCGTGATAGGGTAGCTTCGAGCGCTCTGATTGGTCAGTGTTTTTCGTTAATAATTCAAAAACGAAGCCCCACACGACATTTTTGCAAAGGAGATTGTTGTTCAGAATCGTCTCAGCTACCCCCCATTTCCCGATGTTACACCCTGTATAGAAATTCATTTTCTTGTATCCTGTAAATTAACCCTTTGCATTCGAAGTATTTTTGGACGTAATCCAAATTCGGTTAATATAATTAATCAATAATACCGTTTAGAAAGATAAGAATACATGAAAATAAAATAACAAAAGGTAAAAATGAATACTGTATAATTTGTGATTCTACGTGTTATGATAATTAGAAAAATTATATTTATTAGAGCAATTGAAGTTTACAATTTTTTAAAGACCTCCATAATTTCGTGACTACAATTTTTCTTTCATCTTTCTCATTTAAGTTCGAACTATTTCGTTTCGTTGCGTCTGTGAATAATTGTTTATTTTGGCAGTAATTTAGGTACATACCTGTCACCAGACCGTCCGAATTCCTGAAAATAGAAACACTTGATCATTTACGTGAAATACTGTTACAGGGGTCATTAATCCCTTGCAGTTCGACATTAATTGTAAATCTTCATCGACGCGTCGACAAAATATATAGCACATCATTTTCAACTGCGAGGGATTAACAAAATTATACCATTTATAAATCTACGGATAACTCACGAGGGGAACCTACCCCAAGTGTTACCCTTACTTACTTATGAAACTTTGCCACCTTATAGAGTTCGTCCAGCTGAGTATTCCGATACTCCTCCCTTTTGGTGTAAATTATTAACAGGTGCAAAAACTATAGCATAGGTTCGATAAGTGGACATAAAAAAGGGCGACCGTGTACCTTTGGATTTCCAGGCAAGCGTTTAACCACGGGACTAATCATTTCAATGGCGATTGTATAATAATATAGTATTTATAGTGTAACTAATTTTAATCGCTGGACATAGTTTCATAAATAAGTGAGCGTAACACTTGGGTAGCTCTCCTCGTTAGAAAAACCAAACTGATGAATTTCAACAAATATTTGCTTAATGTACAATTTATCTTTTTGATGGTAATTAATATTAACTCTCGAAACTTATTAAATAATAGTTCAAATTTTTCAATGAAAATCCTTCATATATGGGAAAAGTAATTAATTAATAAATAACCTATAGTGTAGTACTTATTTACTAAATATAATGCTTTTTGGCTGCATTGTTCATTATAAAAGCAGAACGAATCCATCTATTTTATCCAATAATCGGATATTTAAGATTCCTTCGATTTTGGAATCAAAACAATATTAAATCAAAATAAATAGAATTACTTTGCCTTTATGGTGAAGGGTTCGTGAACTATCAATTTAGAGGCTTGCAAACTTTGTATTCGAATCACCGGAAGCTTGTAATTCGTCCAAAGATCTGTCTGGATAACTACTATGCAATTTATAAGACACACATCGTCGTGAAAATATGTAGCAAAAATGTTTAATGAGATTCATAAGAGGTTCAGGCAAGACATTCCTATCTTATCTGTGTAGAACGCAATTGCTCGAAGCTTGAGTCACCTCGTAATACAAGTATCGATATTTTAAGTGCACCTACGCGTGCACCGGATTATATTTAAAACTGCACTGACCACTGTCACAAACGAGATATTTTGGTTAATTTCGTTGCAAACAAATGCAACTATTTGTGAAAACTAAAAGCCGTGAATTCATTTCGATTATTTATCAGAAAATTGCAGTAATTATTTATGAAAGGCACAAACAATTTTGTAACAATGCTAAGATCGACAATGTTAGAGAAATTCTTGTATTCGAGGGTCAAATATCAGCTTAGCAATGTTTGTCAACTTTAACTCTCTTATACACAGAATTATTTGTTAAAAATTAACATACGACAATTTTACAATTACAATTTTTTCACATGAATATTTTATATTTATTAGTATTTATACACTGTCACTGTATTACAAATGAATTCTTTCTCTAATTTAACGCCACAGTTTGGTATTTTGAAATACTGATATATAATTTCGATAATATTCATATTCGGTGGAATTTCAAATTCCTCTGTGATAATATTTCACATGAATATTTCTAAACCATCATTGTATTAAAAATAAATTCTTTCTCTAATCTAACGCCACAATTTGGTATTTCGAAATACTGATATATAATTTCGATAATATTCATATTCGGTGGAATTTCAAATTCCTCTGTGATAATATTTCACATGAATATTTCTAAACCATCATTGTATTAAAAATAAATTCTTTCTCTAATCTAACGCCACAGTTTGGTATTTCGAAATACTGATATATAATTTCGATAATATTCATATTCGGTGGAATTTCAAATTCCTCTGTGATAATATTTCACATGAATATTTCTAAACCATCAGTGTATTAAAAACCAATCCTTTTTCTAATCTAACACCACAATATATCTTACAGATAACATTCATAGAGGATGTAAACATCCTATTAATTTTATGTATCCCTCCAGTTGCACAGAAAACAAGCACAAAGGTGTCCGTCTTCGAAGAATGTTTAACTTTCGTTTTATACGACAGGAATAAAATAAAGGAGAAAGCATGATGCGTCTTTTATCGATGAATCCCCTATCGAGGAATCTCGCTTGCACCAGCTGACACAACAAAGAGCGAACAGTCCCGAAATACCTGAAATTCGAAGTGTATTTTCTGAATTCCACGTGGGCTATGCGTGTACCCGAAATGAAACAGGGTATCGTGCCGTTCCGTTTCTGTTCAACTGCTTTTGGAGTTATCAAGGAAAGAAACGATGAATGGTAACCTACATACATTGTCACGACCAACGAGTTATCTTACGATGACTCGACCCGCTTCATTACCTAATCCTTTTAAGGAATTCTTCGCTCCCGCTCGGAACACCGCCACGCTTTAATTACTTTACCAACGTTAACTTCGTTAAACTATGCCTCCGTAATGTCACCTATGATCGAAGGATTGATCATTTCTGATTACGGGAAAATTTCTTCGTAGCTAAAATTAACACGTTGACACAGTGAAAACGGACGTGTGTGGTCAGACACGTTGAAATCCTAATTATTAAGAATATAATCGACTAATTTTCAAATTTAACTTTTCAATTCGATAGCTAGCATTATTAGCTTAATGATAACGCTATCCGTGGTTTGTTTCGTCATTTCTTTTGTTAATTATTTGATTGTGAAAAATTTCGGGTGCCGGTCACCGGTGACCCCCGTGGTAGCCAACGTGTTAAGACTTCTCGCTTCTTCGTTTCGTTAGAACGCTATTTGGACTCGAACGTCGCCTGCAGGGAGACATTTAATCTACCAAAGTATTCTTTTAGCCTGAAATTTATTTATTAGAATATAGGAAATCAACGAAATCAAATTATATGGATTTGTAAGCATTTGTACTTAACTCTTTTCTTCCGAACCGGTGCATCCGGTTTTTGGAAACAAAAATGTTGCGATTGCAAAGGGTTATATTATATTACGTCTATATAATTGTCTTTTGATTTACTTGCTTTTTAATGCTTACTATGCTTTTTAAACCATCGTAGCTGAGAGTAATTCGTTTCGTCAAAATTCTTCTGTGATTTAGAAAATTAGTTATTGTTTTGGAAAATAAGTTTGTTCGGTTTTTGCTTCGACACAGTTTCATTCCGATCTTGCATTTGTTTTTCCTAGCGCTATTGCACGACCCAAGTTGGTAGAAAGATATTTATCCTGTGAATCAAAGAAATTGTGTTTCATCCACCCCTAAATAATATATCTGCAATAAATCGCGTACAGAACCACGAAAATATAATATTAATATTGTATCGTATAAACTGTAAATACTTTTTCATCGGTTTCGCTTTTATTATTCCAAACGTCTTTGAACGACAACGTCGACGAAACGTAACACGTTTGTTAAATGATTCGTTTCTGCGATGTGCCCGGTAGGCAAAAAAACTGGCCAACTATCATTCCACCGATGAAACCGCGAGTACCCGCGCTTATGATGATCCTCTATTTAAAGAGACGATATTTTCGCAACGGTTTCAAGGAGCGGTCAACTACATCGCTAACCGCCTAATATCGATACTCGTCTATTTTTACTATTACCTCTGTCAGTGATCTGTCTTCAAAAATTAAATAACCCGTTTCGTTTCTACAAGTTGACCGAACCTTTCGAAAACAATCTGCTAACGATTGATCGTCTTTGACGGGTTAAACGGTCTCATTTCCGGTCTAACTTACGCCTGTTTAAAAACATTCACGCTTGTCAAACGTTCGTCAAAAATATTCGCTTATGAATTATGGAGAGATTTTGGATTTTAGAAATTTTAGAACGTTTCTATCTAAGAATATGTAAATCACTGGTTCTGGAGAATTATGAAAATATATGGTTATTATAGATTTTAAAATATTGGGTTGGCTAATAAGTAATGTCGGATTTTTCCAACTGTGTGGAATCCAAACATCATATCTCGGTATCATACTAAGTTTATGCAAATGATTTTTAACGTTGGATTTCGAAATTCCCTAACATTTCAGCAGTGGATTGCTTTCAGTCAGACTGGAGATTTGATCTTTATCGATACTGATTGGTCTGCCGCTCTCTAGCACAAATCTACTAAATACGTATTTTTACGTGTCCCGCGCTCCAGTGACAGACTGCGAGAAACGTAATAGTACGTTGCTCGCATGCCAAGTGTTAAATATATTTAACACTAAACCTACCGACGTTTTATGTACATTTACTTTCAAGTTGAAAATAAATTAGAAAAATAAATAAATAAAGAAACGTATACTAACATATACGGCAAGTATTTATCGTGATAGAAGTTAACACGCATTATAATAAAAGTATCCTAATAAATTTTGTGATTTAAAATAAGAAACACTCGATCGGTCATTTTGACCGCTTCGGTAGGTTTAGTGTTAATAATATATTTAACCCTTAGATAGCTATGTGCGCATATGTATATGCGTCCGGCGAAAGCGATCGGTGTGGATTATGAGCGCATATGTGCGTTTGGTGTAAGTCACCAGCAGGGACGATGAACGGATATATGCGTTGGTGTATCAAAGTATCGGCAGAAAGTCGTCCGCACGCAAAGGGTTAATAATGTATTTAATAATATATTTGCTAAAATATATTTATTTCTACGCGGGATGTTTTTGTTTCTTTCTTGGATCATTAATTCTGGTGTTCCGCAAATTTTTCATATAATCAATAGTGTTCCCTGACTTCAAGAAGGTTAAGAACCACTGATCTAAATATCTTTCCATTCAATACACGAAACATTTCCGTATAAATATCGTAATAGTAGTCAGTGGCGCACTGAGGAATCTTGGGGGCTGCCGAATAAAGCGGATAAAATTTTTGATGGTGTAGTGCAAAAATTGCCAGTGTACATGCTTCACAAATATTGATACTGAAATTTCTTGTATCAGGTGATGGAAAGATTTTTCTGGAAAGTAGCTGTTCTATAATTTGACCAATTTTCTACCATTCTCTTTCCTTTTTTTTTGGAGGGGGCCAGGGCCCCTAGGCCCCCCCTCCCCCTGAGTTCGCCACTGATAGTAGTATTATTTCATATGACTTTCGGTCTTTGTAAGAAGGTGAAGCGTATCTGTTGCAATATTCAATATAATCGAAATACCGTGATCGAAGGTTAATCGTTCGATTCTATTACGCTGGAGAGATTGATCGTCCCCCAGGCCATGGCACGATTTTATTTTGGCGACACGTGCCATCAACACTCGCAAAACTTGCAGATTTGTATTATTCCCGGTGGTAGTTTTATTAAAGATCGCCAGAAGACCGTCAGACGCGTCCGTCACTAATTTTAACGTCGAATCGAGACGGATGACATCATTGTTATCGCGATCGTGATTCGCCATGAGCGCTCGACCTTCTTGGAAAACCCATCGAACATTTCCGCGGCGTGATTTTCTGGATGAGGAACGAGGATCGAGCGACGAGGAACCCCGCTGGAGAAAAATAAACGTCGACCGATCTGCCTCGCATTTTTACACGTGTCACGTATAAAACGGTGATCCGAGGCTCCTCGAGGACAGCTCCCGTTTCCGTTTTAAACGCGGTGGGGGTCACTCGTGAGCGATTTTGTAAATGTATTTGCCAAACCCGAAACACGGTTTCGCCCTTGACAAACCAAAGTTTGTATCAAACTTTTGGAATTATTTAACACTTTATCTACCGAAAAGCCTGGTTCGATAACTGAAAACCGATTAGTAAACCTTTGATTATTATTAGATTTTTAGATACAATCGGATCCAGTTTACTTTTCCAACGAGGCTTGCTAAAATCAATTTATAAATATTTGTGAACCTATTTGTTTTTATTTCTTTCATTAAGTTGCTACGTTTTAATACAAATGAAGCTTAAATTTCACGTTTGTCAATATTCTGGTAAATTGCAGAAGCAGAGTGCAAAGGGTTAATAATGAAAAACTAAAACAGTGTGGCTAATCTTTTCATTCTAGAGCGGTAGATAACGTGTTAAGATTCCAAAGTAAAATCGAAAGGCTGACGAAAGCTGTTAAATAAAATGATTGCTCGTGGACGAAGGTGAATGTACAATGAGAGTTAAGGGCTTACACGCAGTCATGAGGTCGAAAAAATTCATTTTCTCAAAGGAGGGTGTTTTGGATGCTGGTACTGCTGTTGAGGATCCTCATTGACTCTATGCAAGTTCTTACTTTTATTGATACCCAAAACTTTAACACTAGAACTACCGACGTTCAAGGCACCCATACTTTTAAATTGAACCTAGAATACAAAGTAAAATAGATAAGGGATGAAACGTAAACGAACATATAGTATAATTGTTTACCTTGATAACAGTCAAAGTATATTTTGATAATAGGGGTTTTAATAAATTTTGCAAATTAAAATAAGATATCTCAAGCGAGTCATTTTGACCCCTTTGGTAGTTCTAGTGTTAATCACGTTTTTCTCAAAATTACATTTTTTATATTTTTTGTGAAAACCATGACTGCTTTATCAAAACTGCAGTAGAAATTCCAAATTCAATATTTTACAAAATCGATTCATCTACTAACAGAATCTATTTGGTTTTTTTTATGTCAGATAACCCTGCAGCGCTCGTTCTAGGGGCGGGCAACCTGGACATTTGTCCGAGGCGCCAAAATTTAGGGGCGCCATTTTGACTGTAAGTATGATAAAAATATTGATGTGTTAAATATCCAATTGATAGAAAATTTCACATATCAATTTTTTATCGGTATTTATATTATTTTTGTTTAAAAGCTAAAAATATTTAAACTATTATTGAAAAATTAACGCAGAATTTCTAAAAGACTAGAACGGGCCCTGAACCCTGTGATGAGTTATATCTTTTTCTGAAACCTTCTCCAACAACCTGCTTCCAACCATTCAATTAATAATATTATTTTATGAAAAAATTACAAAATGTTCTTTCTATACAAAAAGTTTTAAACAAATGAATCGATTAGATGCTTTTAAAAAAATTCACAAAAATTCACTTCTTCTTTCGACCTCGCGAAGAGCCTATGTTCGTGGATCGAAGATCGATTCCGGTCAAATGGGAAAGTTTCTCGGAAAAGCACGGCGATGGCGAATCGAAGGCGCGATGTCGCGAAGCTCGGAACCCAGCCAACAACAGGCCGTGCCTTGTACAAGTGTATTTAGGTAGATACGCGAGGTATAGTTAAATTTAGAGCGGTCCGACCTGCGCGTTACCGTGCCGCACAAAATGCTTCCGATTATTTTATTTTTAGGGCTTCGACGCCGCGTCGCGGTTCCCGTTCGCGAACCTGAACGCACCTGACGGTGTCCGATCAAAAAGTTGTCCACAGATCTGCAATATAATCCAGCTCCGTTTCCGTTCCTCCACAACGATGTACGAAAGTTGACCAAATCCTTTATTTTTATTCATTTTATTAATTTTCTATGTTCTAATAAAATAAAACTTCGACATGGATTTTCCTTTCGTATTGGTATTGCTTCATTTTTATTCCTTTCGTTAATTTTCTATATTCCAACGAAATAAAAGTTAATTGCAAGATAAGTTTTGTGAGCTGGATTTTCCTTTCGTATTGGTATTGCTTTATTTTTATTCCTTTCGTTAATTTTCTATATTCTAATGAAATAAAATTTAATTGCAAGATAAGCTTCGTGAGCTGGATTTTCTTTTCGTATTGGTATTGCTTCATTTTTATTCACTTCATTAATTTTCTATATTCTAATGAAATAAAATTTAATTGCAAGATAAGTTTCGTGAGCTGGATTTTCCTTTCGTATTGGTATTGCTTTATTTTTATTCCTTTCGTTAATTTTCTATATTCTAATGAAATAAAATTTAATTGCAAGATAAGCTTCGTGAGCTGGATTTTCTTTTCGTATTGGTATTGCTTCATTTTTATTCACTTCATTAATTTTCTATATTCTAATGAAATAAAATTTAATTGCAAGATAAGTTTCGTGAGCTGGATTTTCCTTTCGTATTGGTATTGCTTCATTTTTATTCACTTCATTAATTTTCTATATTCCAACGAAATAAAAGTTAATTGTAAGACAAGCTTCGGATCTGGATTTTCCTTTCGTATTGGTATTGCTTTATTTTTATTCCTTTCGTTAATTTTCTATATTCCAACGAAATAAAATTTAATTGCAAGATAAATTTCGTGAGCTGGATTTTTCTTTCGTATTGGTATTGCTTCATTTTTATTCCTTTCGTTAATTTCTATATTCTAATGAAATAAAATTTAATTGCAAGCTAAGCTTCGGACCCGAATTTTCCTTTCATATTGGTATTATAATTCCTAGGTTATCAATTTCTTATTTTAACCGTTAATGCCACAGTAACATATTAGGTTAGATGTTGATTACAAATTCCCCCAAGAGGCACGACTCGATTGCAAAGGGTTAATTAAGGAGGACAGCATCGAAATTTTAGAACAGAAAAGGATCGAGATTCTAATGAAATTGTTGAACGCAACTTAAAGCATCGTCCTGCTGTAGCAGAGATTCGTTCGCGAGCTCCACAACCGGTCCATTCACCATTGGCGAACCACCAGCGTCCGGGGCCCTTTTTGCACACACGTTGCTTTCTCCTTCGACCAGACGACAATCGAGTTTCCTTTTTGCCGAACCGTCTGCTCTCGCCTCGACAACCCTGTGCACGATTTCCGCCCGATAAAATGCTTCTTCGATTTCTTCTAAGTTATACGTAACAATGGATCTAGAAATCTGAGAGTTCAAGGGATTTTTTTATCATATCGTAGACGGACAGAGAAATTATTACAAATATTGTAGAAGATTGTTGATTAGGATTCGTATTTATTTAGGAAGAATATCGTGGTTCGTTGAATTTGAATAAATTGTTAGGAAAGAAATTTTTCTTTCGAATATCATTGAAAATTAGCTTTGGAACGAATTATTTCGTTATTTAAGATTTCTTGGGGATGTAAATTTAGGATTGTTATAGGTTCTAAGTTTCATTTGTTTTTAATTTAATTATATTATTGTTTAGTATATTATTGCAGCGATATTTCATACTTTTAGTTCGTAGGATTATTATTTCATTGAAGCTAGCAGATGGAAAGCTTTTTCTAATGAAGCTTCTCATTATTAAATACGATGGTGGCATCATGGTACAGTGGAATTCTCTGCTTTGAGGTGTGTAATCTCGTTGAAAATTAATATAGAAGAAGCAATATTAACACTTTGCACTCCGCTGTCCCTTCTGAGGGGACATATTTAATTTACCGTAGTATTTTCAAATACGCCATTTAAGTTTTGTTTCTATTAGAACGCAGACAATTGCGGAAAGGAATTCCAAAACAGGGCGTTTGGTTTTCGGATGGTTTGCTGGAAAAGTAGACTAGATTCGATCCTATCCAAAAATGCTCGGAATACAAAGGGTTAACACTAAAAATTCGCCAGGTCTGTGCTTTAACTACCTTTCCATATTTTTACAAAATTTTTCTAACAGTGGCTAATAATTCCTTCCATCTGTTCCCTTTTTGCAACGCATATAATTACTGTCTTATATGCTAAACAAATCACTGCCATTGCCACAATTGCACTGCCTGTAATCTCCAATCCTCTGCCACCTCGAAGTCACCCAACTGGTAGAACTTTTGAGAAAAAGGAGCAGGGATTCAAAACCGGTATCATTTTGATACCGGTATGACGCTGACAGTGTCATATTCTACCGAAATAACCCAACTGTTATAATACCGAAACCGTTCAAATACCGAAATTATTAAAGTACCGAAACCGAAATGAATACCGGTATTTTTTCGATTTTTCCTTAGACGACATGGTGAATTAAACTTTAATCCAATCTAAATTACTTTTAAAGTAATATCTGTAAAGAAATTGCCCAAATTAAGATGGTATTTGAATTTTACAGTATAGTATAAAGTTTATATAAAACTACCAATAACTTTTTCGGTTTCGTATTCCGTTATTTAAAACTTTTAACATATTTTTACTTATATTTTTGCATTATTTATAAAATATTTTTATTTCTGCATATTACATACAACAATTTTGTACGTATTATCAAACTACGTACACATTATACCGCTGTATCGGATAATAGTTCGGAAAATAATGATCGAAAACTGTAATGCAACGAGATAAGGAAACCGAAAAGAATACCGGTAAATGTAGGAAAATAAACCGGTATTTTTATTTTTCTAATGACGTCATACCGGTATTACAGTATTTCCGTTTCTATAACGATTATGATGGTACAACCGAAAAATATCGGTATAATACTGGTATTTTACATTTCGGTGCAAGTCTCAACTTGAGACTAATAGGAAGCATAGCAGGCACCCAATAGAATGAACAAGGTCCGTGAACGTTTCGTACTAGTTGTACGTCGAAAACGCGATGCGCACGATAGACGCAGCGTTAAAAATACACCGCATGGCCAGCCTGACACGGCACGTGGCAATGAACAATTTTCTTGTACCTTCTCGATCGAAGGGTCGTTCACACCTGCGAATTTTCCTGATGACTAGACTCGGACTCGAGTGTTCGATCGACAGGAGACTGGAATAAAATTATCTCGGGTAAAATTATAAGACGATCTTCGGGGTCTGTGATTCCCTTCTGCACGGAAGTTGACCGTTCATTGTTTTACTTCGACTGTTAATCTTAACGCTGTATTAATTATTAGGTATTGATTATGGTGTTAATTGCAAGATGAGCTTCTGGAGGTGGAAAGTTCTTATTTTCTTGGTATCCTAATTCGTAGATTGATAATTGTTAATATTAAGTTCGGAAGTTGAGAATTCCCTTTTTCTTATCATTCCAAAGTGTGGACCATTAATTCTTTACTTCAATTTGCAAGTGATATCAATTTTAAGGTAATATTAAACATTTCAACTGAAAAATATAGGATTAAGGATTGATTGAAGTGTTATAGCGAGACAATCTTAAGGAGTTAAAATCTTCTTGTCAGGAAGTGGAGATTTTCTGTTATTTTAATTTTTTGATGATTCGTGTAATCTATTTTGAAATAACGCAGTGGATAAATAGCATTGGGTAGACATGGTGGTATGTCGATGCCGAGTTAATGGCGGAGCTAGAGCAAGCCACGGAGACGTTCAAAATTGGATAATTCGTAGGCGTAGACCTAGAAACACATCGGTGTATTTCCATCGCAACGACGCGACGCGACGTCTTCGTGTCGTTCGAAAAAGCACCGACCAACAGGATCGTCTGTGGTGGGTATTTTATTGGGATGGAAATGTTCGGTGACAGCATTGTTGATGGATACGTGGATATTGTTGAACTAATCTTCCAGTGATTTTCCAACGGTGCTAATTTTATTCCAGTGAAAGTTATAAAGGAAAATTTGAACAGTAATTTTCTTGTTTTGAACTTGAGTTACTTATAGCTTATTAAGTTTCAAACTTGGGTTATTAAAAAGTTTTGAAAGTTCCATAAGCTTGTTATTTAAAATTTGGTAAGTCCTAAAATTAAGTTATCTAAAATTTTATAAGTCCTAAAATTAAGTTATCTAAGGTATTGTAAGTCCTAAAATTAAGTTATCTAAAGTATTGTAAGTCCTAAGATTGAGTTATCTAATATTTTGTAAGTACCGAACTTAGTAATTTAAAATGTTGTAAGTCGTAAAATTAAGTTATCTAAAATTTTGCAACTAAATTAACTAATTAAAAATTTGATAAATTCTAAAATTAACTAATTTAAAATTTCGTAAGTCCTAAAATTAAGTTATATAAAATTTTGTAAGTCCTAAAATTAACTAATTAAAAATTTTGTAAGTCTTAAAATTAAGTTATCTAAAATTTTGCAAGAACTAAAATTAACTAATTAAAATTTTGGTAAGCCCTAAAATTAAGTTATATAAAATTTTGTAAGCCCTAAAATTAAGTTATATAAAAGTTTGTAAGTCCTAAAATTAACTAATTAAAAATTTTGTAAGTCGTAAAATTAAGTTATCTAAAATTTTGCAAGAACTAAAATTAAGTAATTCAAAATTTGGTAAGCCATAAAATTAAGTTTTATAAAATTTTGAGTTCTAAAATTAAGTAATTTAAAATTTCGTAAGTCCTAAAATTAAGTAATTTAAAATTTTGTAAGTCCTAAAATTAAGTAATTTAAGATTTTGTAAGTTCTAAAATTAAGGAATTAAAAATTTGTTAAAGTTCTGAACTTCAGTTACTAAAAGGTTTAAATTTCTCAAAATTGTAAACGTAAAATTTCTTCAAGGCATTTAGGTTTTGTTAAGTACTCAACACTAATATAGAAAGAATTATTCCAACCATAAAGTTTCACAAAAAGTACTCGTCTGATCTACGTCCAAGACAATGTTGTATCTCCTTTTTCTTTTTGCAACAAATGCGAAAATTCGTTCCAAGCAAGACGTCCAAGACTGGATCGTGCGTGGGCGCGTTTCGAGAGGAACGTGGCCAACATGAGATTGTATTTTCGTGCAAAAATCGACGTAATCTTCGAATACAAAGCGAACGATATATTTTTAACGCTAGAACCACTAAACAAGTCAAATTGACTCGCTCTAACTCTTACATTTTGTGTTACAACATTTATTATAATGCTTTTATTTAAATGTACATCGACGTCTGTGGAATTGTTTATCCGGATATAGAATTATTATATTTCATTCCATTTTCTTTCATTTTCTTTCCAGTTGAAGAATAAGTGTACATTAAATACGAATGTAATGATTCAAAATTCCTAAATTCCAACAAATATAATATTTCTTTTCCTAATTTGTATTAAAGTTTATAATATTCCAAAATTTCCGAATTCCTGAATGTACAATATTCCTTTCCCTAAATTTATATTAAAGATTATAATATTCCAAAATTACCAAATTCCTGAAAGTATAATATTTCAAAATTCCTAAATTCCTATAAATATAATACTATTTTTCATTTATATCAAAGATTATAATATTCCAAAATTACCAAATTCCTGAAAGTATATTACAAAATTCCTAAAATATAATATTTCTTTTTCAAAATTTATGTTAAAGATTATAATATTCCAAAATTTCCAAATTCCTGAAAGTACAATATTTCAAAATTCCTAAATTCCTACAAATATAATACTATATTTCAAAATTTATATCAAAGATTATAATATTCCAAAATTACCAAATTCCTAAAAGTACAACATCTAAAAATTCCTAAATTCCTACAAACATAATACTATATTTCAAAATTTATATCAAAGATTATAATATTCCAAAATTACCAAACTCCTGAAAGTACATCTCAAAATTCCTAAATTCCTACAAATACAACATTTCTTTTCTTAATTCATATTCTGACGGTGGAACATCGGTCGCCCGTCACAATATCAAAAAATATACTATATCAAATCTTCCAAATTCTTCAAAACATCAATCTCTTATATTATTCAATTTCCCAAATAAGGAGAGCCCGGGTTACAGTGGGTCAACGGTTACTTATTTTGTGGCTCGAAAGATGGTTAAAGTTGGAAACGAAGAATAAGAGTGATAATCGAAGATCGTAGCGTTTCGATGCATCGATTATTTCATCGAGCCCGCTAGCCGAGATTACTCATCCGCGTGGATATAGAAACCCGTCGTGGGTGGCGATTATAAACACGCTTCAGAACTTCCCCTGCTTCGATGCGTCGACTTTCTTCGTTCTTCCTCGAATAACTTTTTTTCCCTCTATCACATATTCTTCTAAACTTCATTTTCGAAAATTTCATACACCAATATCCAGTTTTATCGCTTTAATTCGAAATATTCTTATACCCTTCTCATTATATTGATAACAAACTTATTGTACTAGAAATTGTTCAATACAGAATACAGTTGGAAATTTATATTTTTGAAACTTCCTAAGAATTTACTCGTGGTTGAAGAAGGCTCTTATGGTGGCATTTTTGATTTCTTTTTATTTTTTATCTCTTTGAGATAGAAATCCTAGAAATTCAATCAAAACTCAAGAAAATCTTTATAACGAAATATTGGATTTTAATGGAAAGAATTCCTGCTAATTAAGGAATACTTTATATCACAGTTAAAAATTTGATAGAAATTACATTTATATTATCTCTTTGGGGCACAGAATTTCACAAGATAAAATAGACCCATGTTGCACAGAAATTTTTTTTATTTTTTAAATTTTATTTTATTTTTTCTAGCTATTGCAATATTTTGAGGTGGGTATAAAAGTGTCCCACCATGCATTACCGTGCATCAAAAAGGTGGGACATTTCTAATCCCACCGTGCCCCAAAGAGTTATTCCATATAGCTAATTGAACCAAAATCTTAAGAATCTAATAAAAGTACCTAGCGAAATTTTAACTTTCAAAACTACGATATTTTACATCGCAGAAACTTCAAAAAAATCCTTACAGTATTTAACAATTTATATAACTATACATAATTATAAAAATTTTATCAAAATATAATTATTAAAAAAATAAATGTCACAGTAATAATTAAAGCTACTTTGGAAAAATTTTACATTCTCAAAATAAAAATTTCATACCTTCCCTATTAAAGCAAACCTCCAGTATCCGAATGCAACATATCCCAAAACCGAAAGATAGAATAATAAAATCCAAGAAACCTTTCAAAATAAAATCTCGAACGAGTTAAACTATCAATCGCAACCCAGAACTGTGATCAATAATTATTCGCCCAAGCCAGATGAAACGATACGAAACAAAAAAAGCAGACTATCATTCCCGTCGGTCAGTTCGAATGAATGCTCGTCGGTGTTTTCCTTTTCGACGACAAAATATAGGTCGAGGAGTTGTTTCTCGGAATCGTCGCAAGGCTCGTCGTTTAAAACCTGCCATCTTCGAAGAACGAGTTCCACGGAGTTTGACCATTCACGATCGACCATTTTTAACGTCCAGATTTTCAAACAACTACCAAGACGAATCCAATATCATTCTCGAAGAACGTCGCTTCGAGTTGGATCGTGCAACGTCTTGCTCTTTATTGCTTCGTAATAATCATTCTTGGCACTCGATCGTGTTTACCGATTCACTATTTATGTAATTTTAAATGGCTTTAAATAAACGTATGGACATACCGCTCGGAACGATCCATTGTGAGAATATTCCGAGGGATTTTGAACGGGATGAATTTCGAGGAATGAAAAAGTTTGCGATTCGTTTAATTGGCTATTACGTTAGGAAATAATATTTCTAGATTTATTGGAATATGATATGTATTACGAAGTTTCGAAATTTTTAGGAATGTATTTCGAAGTTTCCTTCCTCTGGCTGAGTGGAAACGGACGTGTGTAGTCAGACACGTTGAAATCCTAATCATTAAGAATATAATCGACTAATTTTCAAAAACTGTTCAATTCGATAGCTAGCATTATTAGCTTAATTTTATATTACTTAATTACAAATAATTTCACCTACTCAAAAATTTGCAATGGCAGTCGAAATGACTTGTTTCAAATTCCTTATTTTAAATGACAAAAAGAATTATTGTATATTTATTCTGTTTTCTATTTTAGGTTAACGTGGCAGCCAACGTGTTAAGAATATAATCGACTAATTTCCAAATTAAACCTTTATATTAACACTATTCGCGGTTTATTTCGTCGCTTCTTTTGATAATCATATGATTGTAAAAATCGTATCGAGGATATAATAATTCAAAGTTTCTAAATCAAAGCTCCCAAATTCCTAACAGTATAATATCTCAATATTCCCACATTTCAAAAAATATTTCTTTCCTTAATTTATTAATTTTCAAAGTTTTTAAATATCCCTAAAAATATAATATTACCTTTTCTATAAATCCCTAAAAATATAATACTTATCGTTCTTTCTATAAATTTCAGCAAAAAGGAATCTCCACAGCATCGAACGTGTTGTATCTTATTATTTACTAGTCCCTATAATCACTGTCAAGTATGATCACGCTTCAAAATGCTTATGAAAGTTTATTTTGAACACCGTATAAGTTTCTTTGTACAGTTTGAACACCAAAGTTTCTCTAACACGTTAAGAATACGAAAAGAAAAAAGAAAGTTTCGTTACGTAGCCACCATACACGAAAGAGATCCCGACCTTTCTCAATCCCCAAACGTGGACCAAAAAACTGTCGCTATTTTCGTGCAACCTGGAAGCAGGGAATTCGAATGCCCGGATTCACTCGGTCACCAACACCATTTATACTCCTCATGGTCTTAAACTGAACACACGT
Source organism: Stelis phaeoptera (assembly GCA_943735885.1). NCBI lineage: Eukaryota > Metazoa > Arthropoda > Insecta > Hymenoptera > Megachilidae > Stelis > Stelis phaeoptera. The sequence continues at coordinate 21,652,522 of OX030930.1, forward strand.
TTGAACAAAAAGAAAAGAAAGAAAAATCGTACCACTTGCACTGAGATTTCAAAGGGAGGAGAATAAAATTTCGATTTCTCGAACCGAAATTGTTAAAGCAGACAAATAGAAACATGGTTCCATTTATTCCATAATTTCTGACACATCGAAGGAAATTTAATTTTTTAATTTTTAAGTCAAAATCCTCCAAACAGCTAACCAACAACTAGTTCCACCTGTTCCATCATTCTTAAGAATCTGAGATAATTGAAGTTACAAAAAGTGAAGCTGAGATCCAAGAAAACCTTCATAGTCCAGAATCCATACTAAACTGATCTCCTAAACGATTTTCAACCTTGATTCTCAGTTAAAGTTCTTATAAAAGTGAACTAACCTTCGACAATCCAAATCGAACCCCTTGAAGCAACGAGCTAAGAACTAGATCCAATTCTATTATTTCTGGCAGCTTGGAGTTCTAGAAACTTTAAACTAGACCAGAAATTTGTAACAAAAAAACATCATCCACACTAAGAAGATTTTCTCCACAAAACAACATAGAATCACCAATTAAACATGCAAAAAAAAAACCAACTCGAGTTCCCATTTTCTAAGTCAAAATCTTAAACACAATCATCTAAGACCTCTATCCTAATATTCTCAAGTTCCCAAGGCTATGGAAGATGGTCTTTTCTTCCGGGGTGCAATTGACTCCTTCGGCAAGTTCAAGGTACGAAGTATCGTTGGACGAACGCAGCATCCGGTTGCAAGGCACGATAGATAGAGGAAAATCGAATCTTACCCCACGAAGGTGCTCATGTCGGATAACGTTCGGTATCCGTTGGACGACACGAAATCCGGTGTGCCGGGTTAAGCTCGCCTCGTGCCGCTGTTCCACCAGCCAGCCAGCCAGCCGACAGGAACCGGTTCTTTCTCTCTCTGTGGGCCGTGAGTGTTCCTCGCGGAGGAGCCCGTGATCGTAGCCAGGAGGTGGAAGGTGACGGATATGGAAAGGGACGAGCAGCACCGATGCCGACACTAGCGCGCGCCCGTTGCTACTGCGGCCAGAAGATCGTACGGCTCGCGGGTCACGCTCCGATCCCGCCGCCATTGCTCTTTCACCGACGCATCATCGAGGATGGCGCGTAAGGATGAAACTCGTTCGCGTATTTCGTATGTTTTCTTAATTCGATCGAGTTTTACGGTAGGCGACATTGAGAATTGAAGATTTTGCTTTGTTATGAAAGAAATTTACCGTGTATGAGTTATCAATGATATCAGTTATCTGATATATTTCTGTTGTATGAGGTAGCTGCTCTATGAGTTAGTTACTTGTATCAGTTATCTACTATTTGAGTTATCTATGATACGAGATAGCTATTATGTGAGTTAGGTACTATGCGAGTTAGCTGACGTGTGAGCTGGCTACTATATCAGTTATCTATGATACGAGATAGCTACTGTATGAGCTAGCTGCTGTGTAAGTTGCCTACTATATGAGTTAGCTGTTGTGTCAGTTAGCTACTGTATGAGTTAGCTGATATGTGAGTAAGGTGCTATATCAGTTGTCTACTATTTGAGTTATCTCTGATACGGGCTAGCTACTATGTAAGTAAGTTACTATATGAGTTAGCTGTTATGTCAGTTAGCTACTGATGTGAGTTACCTACTGTGTGAGTTAACTGATATGTGAGTTAACTACTATATCAGTTATCTACTATTTGAATTATCTATGATACGAGATAGCTACTATGTGAGTTAGCTGTTATGTCAGTTACCTACTATGTGAGTTAGCTAATATGTGAGTTATCTGCTTTATGTGTTAGCTACTATGTGAGTTATCTACTATATCAGTTATCTACTATTTGAATTAGCTACTATATGAGTTAGCTGTTATGTCAGTTAGCTACTGTATGAGTTAGCGACTATGTGAGTTAGCTGATTTATGGGTAAGCTGCTATAAGAGTTAGCTGATATGTGAGTTAACTAAAATATGAGTTATCCACTATTCGAGTTATTTATGATACGAGATAGCTACTATGTGAGTTAGCTGTTGTGTCAGTTGGCTACTATATGAATTATCTACCACATAAGTTAGCTACTACATGAGTTTTAAGGCGTATCCATTCTTCAAAACACCAGTACCTACTCATGAATATAACTGCCGTCTATCTGTCAGTTAATAGTGTTTCATTCTTCAAGATAGAAATAGAATTACACTCGAACACGAAATGATTCGAACGTGATTGTAGAAAGTAAGATCGGTTCCAGTTGAAGGATGATCCAAAGAGAATAATGTAATCGGTGAGCCCTGCAGGTGGTTTCTTAGCCAACAAACAATGCCACGAGAAAAAATGATGTTTCCTGGTCTGGATCTTATATATATATATTTTCATCGGTGTCGTGTCGTTTCTTTGTTCGCTGTTAGCCGACCATGACGAAAAACTACGTGGAATAAACGACAAGTCGTGTCATTCTTACGTGATTACTTTCTTCTAACGAAATATCGATAAGAAATTAGTCGGTGCCTTTCTCCATCGAAGATAAATTAAGACGATGAACTGCGGAACGATAGGTTGACCCATCAATATTTTAAGAAACAGCAATACTTAATCTTTTTTTAATTCTTTATCAATCTTTTATTTTTATACGTATATCATTAGATACCTGAAATATTTTTCCACGCTTTTTGTGGTCACAAATGTTTATATTTCTACTACCCGTCTACTTCGAATAATAGTTATAACATTTAAAGTAACGTTTTAAAATTTCAGAAATGGCAGCAAAAGATAGCACGATATTTAATTTCAATTCTCAGCTCTCTCCAGGGTCCGTCGTCCGAGGGCTAATAGGTATACAATTCTAATTTTCTTCTAATGAATTCAAAATTCCTGGATTCAATTATATTCAATGACTAGCTTTTGCCCGCGTCTTCGCTCGCTATCAATGAGCATTAAGACCAAGTATGAAGTAAATCCGACCACAAATCAAATATTTCTCATACAAACGTTGCAACCCTTTTTCACCCCTTCAGGGGTTGAATTTTTTAAAATGCCGGAATAGGTGTTTGATTAATTATATCAAATAGCAGTAATACCAATTTTCAAGCAAATCCGACCACAAATAAAATATTTCTCATACAAACGTTGCAACCTCTTTCACCTCTTCAGAGGTTTCATTTTTCAAAAAGGCCGAAATAGGTGTTTGATTAAATTAAGACCAAGTTTCAAGCAAATCCGACCACAAATAAAGTATTTCTCATACAAACATTGCTACCTCTTTTCACCCCCTTAGGGGTTGAATTTTGAAATATCCTTTCTTATTCCTTGTATACATCGTAAAGGAAACCCCTTTGCAAAATTTCAGCTTTCTAGGTCCAAGGGTTTTGCCTGGGCGTTGATGAGTCAGTGAATCAGCACTCTATTTTTATATACATATATGTATAGATAACATAACGAGTAGAGAACAATAATAAAACTAAATTTTGTTCAAACAAGAAGGAATTTAATCACAAATCATTCAACAATTGAACATCCCTTAAACACTAAATAACGACGAAAGTTGTTACAATCGGAAACACGTTTAATTCATTCTAATGATATTTGGACACGAGTTTCATATAGGCACTCGATTATCAAGCTTTCTAGCTCTACAGGCGATTAATACGTCATTAATTCTTTGTAATCGGAAGCGGTTAGAGTGAAAGTCAACCAGTAATCGTTTGTTGAAACGGTGCAAAGTAGTAAATGATCCTACCATTGCATTTTTATTCATCAAAACAGAGATTTAGATATCAAATGCATAAAGAAAGTGATATGATATTCGCATCGATGTACTCGTGTCGGAAAGTTGTTTAAAGGGAGTTAGAAATAATAAATTGTATCTTGAAACACGCATCAAATTCGTGGCACCTGAACTTTATATTATATTTCATCGGAAACAAAAACTTAAGTGTACAGTCTATTTAAGGTAGTCAAAATAACGAACACGAAGACTTTATTTTAGAAAAATAAAGAACATTTGATATCGTAATAATAATTTAAAATAACAAATTTAACTATCATATTCGAGAATTAACCCTTAACACATATTTCTAAGAATCTGTGTACGCCATCGAGCAAAGTAGCCTTTTCTATGGAAAAAATGGCGACGCAGGGAAGAAAGCGCCATGATAGGTTGTTAATTATGAATGACAAATGTAAACGAATGGTGAAATTTTCTTTTTCTTCGTCAACCTTTTCCTCTAGATAAGATTATCGTTCCCGATAGCGTACAGTAGGAAAAATTACAATGTAGGGGAGAGAGGCTTCCAACAATTACTACAGATTATATCTGGTTTACAACGGACGAGAATTCACTTTAGAATTTATTAATAACATAAAATGGATGTTAGTAATTTTTTAATATAAAACAAATGGTGACTTTCCCTGAGAAAGTGACTTTTACTCGACACTGTACGTCACTGAGCACCCTAGCCTTCTATAAAGTAAAATAATAAGTTAGGGAAAGATGGTCCACCCATTTGTTCCAAACGATCTCCAAAGCAAGTTGACTAACATAATAACGGCGTAAAATGAACGACGGTCCTCTATTCGTCTCGAATATTCGATTAAAAATGAATATTGACGTTAAAAAAGTTTAGTTAACACTAGAACTACTAAACCCGTCAAAATAACAGATCGAGGGTTTCTTATTTTCAATCACGCAATTGATTAAGTAGCTTTCGTTAAAATGTATACTAACTACTTCCAAGATAAAGACTCTCTGTATATGCTAGTATATGTTTCGTTCCATATTTATTTATTTTTTTATTTTATTTCCAACTCGAAAGTAGGTACACATAAACCGTCAGTAGTTCTAGTGTTAATTTAGCAACGAAGTGAAATGGATGATAGGTTAGGTTAACTATTGTATCCAGTCATAATATCTAATAACTTTTAATTATAAGACATCAGATAGCATTTCTTTCCCCTACACTTCCATTTCTCCTACCAGAGTCTAATTGTTTTACGGTGACCGTATTAACACCCATCGCCTTAATCGATCAACAAAACGACTAAATCACACAAAAATACCTCATCTTCCAGCTACAAAGAATTAAAGACATCTGTACAGCGTCTCTAAACAACCTCAGACGCTACGACTCTATCGAATTCCTTCTCCTGCTCCGAAGTGGTCACCATATAAGCTGGAAGCTTGATTCCAAGGACCTTATCGTACACAGGTTTAGTCTCAGCAACGTACTCGTAAGCTTCAGCTTCCTTCAGCTTCTCGGGCTCTTCAGAATTCTTTGTATCCAGCTTCTTCTGCTTAGCTTCTACGTTTTCACTGGCCGAGACTTCTGGCTCGGCAGGAACATCCTCCTTCCGTTCAGAAGTAACAGATCTGGGTACCTTCCTGCCAGTATCAGCTTCGGCCTCGTCAATCTTGTCTTCAGCTGCCTCGTCGTCGGTGATGAAGGCGCACTCCTCCTTCCTGAACCCTTTGTCGTCGACGCACTGGTAGCAGGTCATCTTTCCGCGCATCAGTTTCTTGCAATTCGATCGATCTTCCTTCTGGAATTGTTGCAGGAACTTCTGGATCTCCGCCTTCTTCTTGAACGCGTCGTAGAATTCGGCGTCGACCTTCTTCGGTGCCGACCTCGGCGTCGATTCCTCGTCCTTCGACGACTCTCTGGTCTCCCTCTCGCTGCCGGAAGGTTTGTCGTCCCCGAAGAAGCCGAAACTTCGATCCTTGTTCTCCGAACCATCATAGGACTTGTCCTTGGTCTCTGTGGGGTTTCCGAACGACTTGGACTTGCTGTAACTGTAATTCTTGTCGCTGGGCTGTTGCTCGTAGGAACATTGTTCAGAGTTGCTGCCTGTCTTCGGGTCCTTGCAGACTTTGCAAGTCAGGGTACCCTTCTGGACCTTCTTGCAGTAGCTCGGCTCGATGTTTTCCGCGATTCTTTCGGACTCCGACTTCGATCTCGCGTATCCCGTCAGAGGATCGTCGTCCTCCGAGGTGGACTTGGTGTGCTCCGAGGCCTCGGGCCGGTAACCGAACTCTGCCTTGTCGTCCTTGTAGTAGGATGTCTCAGGAATCGAGTAGTCCCTTTTGTATTCGTCTTCAGCCTCCATCGTCAACCTCTCCGGTGTCTTCCCGCTGTCCTTCTGGACAATTTCTTCGTCCTTGTAATCAGATTTCTCGCGTTTGTCATTGGAATCGTCGGACGATGATGATTTGCTGGGATAACCGAAGCTCTTGGATGTGCTGTATTTGTAAACCTTGTCGTCAGGCTGATAAGCGTAGGAACATTTCTCGTAATTGCCACCAGTTACAGGATCCTTGCAGACGGTGCAGGTCTTCGAGTCCCTCTCCACTTCCCTGCAGTTGTCGGAAGATTCTTTGGATCCTTCGTCGCGTTTCTGTGACTCTTTACGGTTGAATCTGGAACGTTCTCGAACTGGTTCGCTCACCGACTCCTCGTCGTCTCTGTCTTTCTCCTCTTCAGGATTCTTGAAGGAGCTCGATTTGCTAAAGGCGTATTTCTTCTCGTCAGGCTGACGGACGTAGGAGCATTGCTCGTACTTGGCATTGCTTTTCATGTTCTTGCAGACCATGCAGACCATGGAGTCCTTGAAAACCTTCTCACACTTCTCGTCCTTGTTCTTGTACTCGGCTGGGACGTCCTCGGAAGCGTCGGAGAAGAATTTCTCATTGAATCTGTAAGGACTGTCGTGTCTCTTGTAATCGTGGGAGCCTCTGAAGCCGTAGGAAGCTTCGTCCGAGTTGGATCTCCTGTTTCTGAATCCTGATGGATCATCGACCCTCTCCTCCTGGTTGCTAGAGTCGGCCGATGGTTGAGAAACGTACGAACATTGCTCGTAAGTGGCTCCGTTTTTCGGATTCTTGCACTTGTAACAGACCATGCTGTCCTTCGTGTCTCCGTCTTTGCTCGGCTTTTTAGCCTTGATCTCCTGACAGTAGGGGATGCCTGACTTCATCACGATGTCCCTGTACTTCTGCGAGTCTTTCTCGGTGATGGTGTAGAACGGGGATATGATTTTCTTGAAGTGCTTGTCCTCCAGAGGTACTCGCTTGCTGGACGACGCCATGAACCATTCCTTGTTGGGTCTGTCGAACGATTCGGAGGATTCGAACCTCTCCTGTTTCTCCGATCCAGGGAAACGGGCGTAGGATGGCGAGTACTCGGACGAGGCGAATTCTTGGCCAGCGTCTGCCTCGTGATCGACACCTGACCAAGGCTCGTGCTGGGAGAGGGACTTGAAACGTTCCTCGTAGAAGCTGGCTTTGGCGGATACCCAGAGGAGCGTCAGCGATACGCAGATCTGAGGATAGAATCCGTTGGTGGTGAGTTTGTGACGAGGAACCGAGGAATGGGAGGTGGTTTAGAGAAGGAGTTATTAAAAATTATGAAGAGTTGAGGAAATGTCAAGGAATGATCGTTATAAGAAAATAAATCGTTATTTTGACGGATATCGGTGTGTATTGATTAATAAATGTTTATGATAATTATTAATGGAAGGTAGTGAAATTTAATGGATGTTGACAACGACTGATGAATGTTAACGGAAGTGAACAGAAATTAGTAGGAATTCATAAAAATTAATAAGAAAAGCAAGTGAAAGTTAAAGAAAAGTTAAACATTGATAAATGTTAGTACATTAACAGAACTTGTTAATGATTAGGATTGCTACGTTATTTTTTATAAATACTAGTAAACATTATGATAAACTAGTAGAAATCAATAGAAATAACGAATCGTAATACAATCTACCTTAAATTAACCAAAATTAATAAAAAGAATATCCGATTCACAGCTTAAACGTTAAAAAAAGTTAAAAAAGAATTACAAAATTTCTAGAAAAAGAAAGAAGAGACATTCTACCTTAAATTAACCAAAATTAATTAAAAAATAACTCACGGCTTAAATGTTTAAAAAAGCCAAAAAATAATTATAAAATTTCTAGAAAAAGAAAGAAGAAATATACCTTAAATTAACAAAAATTAATAAAAAAAAAAAAAAACAGTTTAAATGTTAAAAAAAAGTTAAAAAAGAATAACAAAATTTCTAGAAAAAGAAAGAAGAAACATTCTTAAAGAGGCGTACAGAAAAGCACGAAAGAAATTACCAGAAACAGGTTGGTACAGGGAGAACGACGAAGCTCTAAGGAAGCCATGCTGAATCACTTTATTCCGTTTCCGGTTCCGGTTCGACGAGCCACATCACTTTCCCACGAAATGATCCGTTCGTCGCTCGGATACCCTTTATATCGACTTGTCGATTCGAAATCACCCGTGTCCCCACCCTGCCGCCATTGTCTCGATCGGCGGCAAACCGATTCCGAAGTCGATCGAGAAAAGATTTGAATCACACAGCGTGAAACAGTGCCGGACGTTGTTTGTTCGGCCGTGGCCACTGAAAAAGCACCGTCAATTTTTACCTCGTTAACAGCGAAAAGGAAAGTATTGATACCAAACAGAATATACAAAAGCATCTTGTTCAAAGGCAAAAAGTGCGACTCAACATATCATCTACTGTTCTAAATAAAGAAAAAAAAATAAGCATTTATTACTTTATAATTCAATGGTACGATTAAAAATTAAGACGAGTAGAGGCTACTTTTGATTTCCTTTTGATCGCAGTATACAGAGCTTCCAATATTACGATAGAATAGTATTCCAAGGTTAACTAGTTTAGCTTGCAGTTGACAACCGATAACATTATAAATCCTGTTAATCAGCTTCCGATAGAACGTGTTAATAAACTTTGACTTTGGAACTCTAAACTGAATCCCATATTCAACCACTAACTGAGCTTACGATTTTAACACGTTGACTGCCACAGTGAAAACGAACGTGTGTAGTCAGACACGATAAAATCCTAATTATTAAGGGTGCAGTCGATTAATTTTTCAAATTTAACCTTTCAATTCGATAGCTAGCATTATTAGCTTAATGTTAACGCTATTCGTGGTTTATTTAATCATTTCTTTTGGTAATTATTTGATTTTAAAAGATTTCGGGTGCCGGTCACCGGTGACCCCTGTGGCAGCCAACGTGTTAACCCTATTTTAACTCTTTGCATTCGGAGCATTTTTAGATACGCTCGAAATGTACTCTATTTCGACAGAAAAGCTTTCAAAAACCAATGCACTATTTTGGAGAAAAAGAGTTACAAATATTTGCGAATCTATCAATTTTTAAAGTTTTCCAAAAATTTTCTGAAATTTCACATTTTATAAAATACTTTAGTAAATTAAATGTCTCCTCAGAGGGTACGCACCTATTTCTTACGTACCAATTTCTAATATACCAACGGGTCAATAACATCCCTTCGATCGTTTCCTCAATTTTTATTTCTGCTTCCTAGGTTCTTTCAGCGAACGGCAGAAAATTGATTCCTTCTTTAAGAACACATCTTCGTAATAGTTCCTTCGGGACACTTTGTCTGTTCGTCGAGACGTATAATCGATTTTTTCTTCGATCGAAAGAAAGTATTCTTTCGGCTTGCTCGACACGCATAATTGGACGGGAATTTGATAGAAGTGGGTATAAGGTGGGTTTCGTGGTTCGATGGAGAACAATATTGGAAAGGTGATCACCGGATCCGTCGCTGCGACGAAACCGAACGAACGAATCGGAACGATACAGCCGATCGATCGGTGTGACCGCGTTCACTTTCATTTATGCAACTCCGTTAACCGCGATCGGACAGAAAAAAGAAAACAGTCGAGCCAGGACAATAACCCGTAGTTACCACTGATATCTCATAGACCAGGCGTCGGCAACCTTTTCTGGCTACGGGTCAAAATCAACTAAAATGTGACTATTTAGAAGACGGTTCGGGTCGATGGGTATTTTCATTTTGAAACAGTCCGTTGGTGACTACTAAGATAAATTTTATCGAGAAAACTGTTACAATATTCGTTTGTGGAAAAACAAAGTTCTCATTATAATTATTATTATAAAAACAAGAATACAATAACTGTCAAGTTTCAGTTCATTAATATAGTTTATGAACTTTATTTACGAACGTTCTCTTCGTTATCGATGGCTTATGATACGTAATTAATGACAATATTAGGTTAACTAATTTGTGTTTTTGATAATGGGATGTATAGTGTCCGGTATGATAGGTTTCCCTAAGAAAAATGATGATATAGGGGAAAAAGGTTTTACCGTTTGAGTAATATTTGAAAATTACTAGGGATTATTAAAGATAGGGGTATTTGATATTAGGGATTATTGGAACTAGGGGTAATCACGCTAGTGGATTATTAACAATAGGGACTATTTTCACTAGAGATTGTTGACCCCGGAGAAAATTGTACTAGGAAAGATTGACACTGGGTATTATTTATACTAGGGAATATTGATACTAGGGATTGTTGATCCTAGGTATAATACGACTAGGGAATATAGACGCTGGGGATACTTATACTAGGGAAAATTACAATCTGCAAAATTATACTAGAAAGTATTAACACTACGGACAATTATACTAGGGAGTATTGGCGCTTCGGACAATTACACTATGGAATATTGACGCTAGGGATTATTTACACCACAGAAAACTACACCAGGCAGTACCGAAACTAGGGATTATTCATCCAAGGTAAATATAATAAGGCTAGGGAATATAGACGCCAGGGATAATTACGCTAGGGAAAATTACAATCTGCAAAATTATACTGGGGAGTATTAACACTACGGACAATTACACTAGGGAGTATTGGCGCTTCGGACAATTACACTATGGAATATTTACGCTAGGGATTATTTACACCAGGGTATATTGACGCTAGGGATTATTTACACCACAGAAAACTACACCAGGCAGTACCGAAACTAGGGATTATTCATCCAAGGTAAATATAATAAGGCTAGGGAATATAGACGCCAGGGAAAATTACAACCTGCAAAATTATACTGGGGAGTATTAACACTACGGACAATTATACTAGGTAGTATTGACGCTTCGGATAACCACACTAGGGATAATTACACCAGGGTATATAGACGCTAGACATTATTTACACCAGGGAAAACTGCACTAGGGATTATTCATTCAAGGTATAATAAGACTAGGGGATATAGACGCTGGGGATAACTGCGCTAGGAAATATAGACGTTAGGGATCATTGCTAACGCAGAACGCTAGGGAAAATTGAGCTGCGGAAAATTACACTATGGAGTCACCTCAAAACAAATACAAACGTTGAACACGCGACGGATACACGAGATTCGTTCGGCTAATGTCGCTTTTCTTTTAATAATAAAAATAAAAATTCTGAAAAAGAAGTGAAACTTTGTGCCATTTCTTTTTGTATCCTTATTATTTTTAATAATCTATATTATTGTCTATGTAACATTTTAAAATTAACGAATACCATTTTGTCTAAAGTTTCATTATTCAGATCCGTTTAAAATTTGTTAATTTTTCCGTGGCAGACGAATTCCTTTCTCGAATTCATCTCGTGACGAAATATCAAAATGTACATATATAATTCACAAGAATTTCGATGATTCATAAAACATATATAAAACAAAAGAAGTGTAATAGTTGGATATAAAATCGTAACGATCCGATTCAATTCGCGATTCCGTCGAGCGGCTGGCAACAGCCGTGAAAGATTAGTAAATCGTGCGACGAAAATTGTGAAAAAGTGAAACGACACTGGCAACTGTAAATAATCGCTATAAATTTTATTTCCACTTCTCGTTACAAATTGTTCGCCTCGAGTCGATTAACGGTAACCGATATTGTTTGCACGCGACAGAGATTTATACTATTGATCGAATATTTCTTTCGAACGGCAAACATTATTTCTTCACTCTTTGAAAGGGAAATTTCGTGGATAGACAGAAATGTGAGACACTCGCGGAGGATTGTTTTGTTTCTCGAATAGCATAGTGTTCGGGGCAGGTTTCAAATGTAATTTCGATGCTAATTTTTGGATCATTATCTTATCGTTGTCCGAATTGTTCGATTTCTTCTTGTCTTTTTCTTTGTTCTTCTGTACGTTGCGTTTGCGATAGTAGATCACTTCTCCAGCCAGGGTGATCATTGCCAAAGCGAGTCCAAACAGGGTTGCGATAAATACCCCACCTGAATGGAGTATTGAAAAAATTTATAGGACGTTGATATGTTTATATTGGGATGTAATAGGTTGTAGTGAAAAAGAAATTTGGTAGCTCGGTGTTCTTAACTCGATAATTTCTAATTTTAACTTCGATAATTACGTGGTACTGTAGATACTGTGAATATTGAATACTAAATGCCTGGTACTGAACGTTATTAATGTAAGATGCTAAAACTACTAAACGTTAGATACTAGATATTATAAATACAGAAATATTAAAACAGTAGATTAGTAAAATTCTAAAATTCTAAAATTCTAAGATTCCAAGTTTCTATGATTCTAAGATTCTAAGATTCCAAAATTTCAAAATTGTAAAATACTAGTTCTAAAATTTCAAAATTGCAAAATTCTAAAAGTCTAAAATTCTAGTTCTGAAAGTTTAAAATTTTTTAATTCCAGATTTTTAAAATTCTCAACTTCCAACATTTTAAAATTCTAAAATTCTAAACTTCTAAAATTCTAAACTTCTAAAATTCTCAACTTCTAAAATTCTAAAATTCAGAAGTTCTAAAACTTTAAAGTTCTAAAGTTCTAAGATTCTAAGATTCTAAATTTTTTAATTTCAAAATCCCAAATTTCTAAAATTTTCAAAATTCTAAAGTTCTAAAATTCTAAAATTCTAAAATGCTAAAATATTAAGATACCAAAATGCCACAATAATAAAATACTAAAGTACTAAAATACCAAGATACCACAATAATAAAATACTAAAGTACTAGAATACCAAAATATTAAAATATCAAAACTACCAAATACTATAAATACTAAAATATTAAATACTATATAATGTCCAAAATATCAAAATCACTAATACAACATTATACAACCAAAACACTGTAGTACAATATTTTATAATCCTAATAACGAAAACAAATGCTATAAAATTTTTCAAATTGGAATCCTAATTACAGGAGATTAATCACCGATAAATTAACCTACCCAAACTTTCCAACGTTATCCCCTCGTTATCATCAGAATTCATACACTGTGCTTTCAACGTTTGATTCCAATATTTCGAGGCCAAAGTTTCAAAATACCTGTCCTTCTGCAGATCAAGAATTCTACAACAACAAAAGAGAAAAAGAACATACTTAACAACATACAAACCGATTTCTACAGAAAATTCGAACAAATAAGCAACAGAAGAAATAAACAAAAATCGAACACTATAAATATATGCAATTTTGGGTATTAAACATTTTTCTGGAAATCGAAAGGAATAGGCAAATACTTACCTTCTACTGATTTCCTCCTGCAGATGGCTTCCTTGCTGGACAGCAATTGCGTAAGGTTGTTCGGCGAACACCTCGCCAACCTCTGTCAAATTGCAATTCCTCGTTACTTCGTACCGGATCTCCGACGAGTCGTGGATAAAAGCGAATTCCGCGTTTTCGCTTTCTATCACCTGCCACACGGTAAAAACGTAATCGTCAGTGATTTTCCCGACGCGATCGTTCGCTTCGATGACAGGCAGTCGTGAGGTCGAAGAAAAGCGATTTTTTGAGAATTTTCTTTAACACTAAACCTACCGACGTTTTATGCGCATTTACTTTCAAGTTGAAAATAAAATAGAAAAATAAATGATTCAATAATAAAACGTATACTAACATATGCAGTAAGTCTTTATGGTGATACAAATTAACACGTATTTTAATAAACGCATCGTAATAAATTTTGGGAGTTAAAATAAGAAACACTCGATCGGTCATTTTGACCGCTTCGTTAGGTTTAGTGTTAAAAGCATCTAATAGATTAATTTGTTTAAAACTTTTTGAATATAAAAGAGTAAAATTTCAAGAACATTTTGTAATTTTTCATAAAAAGATATTATAAATTGAATGGTTGGAAGCAAATTGTAGGAGGTTTCAAGAAAAGATTCAAAAAGAGTCACAGGGTTATCTGACATCGAGAAATCAAATAGATTCTGTAAGTAGATGAATTTCTCTCGGGTTTGAACGAATTGATTTTGTAAAATATTGAATTCTGAATTTTTACTGCGGTTTTGAAAAAACAGTCATGATTTTCATTCACAAGATCGGTCTATCGTTGCTTGTAAAATAAGGTAACAAACAGAAAAATGAAAAAATGATTCGTTCGATCACAGTCACAGTTGGAGAGACAAGGATCTATCTATTCTTGTTTGGGAGATTCCTAATTTTTCCACAATTGTCGCTGAAGTTTGTACCTTTTGAAAACCTTCCTCGGAACTTTTCACAGGACCAACTTGAGTGATAGCCTGCAATATGTGGCCGTATTGTTCCTTGATCGGGTAATCCCAGACCCGATATTCCACCTGGTCGCTAGTACTGTTCAGCGTGATCTCTTTCCACACCCTGTACGATTTATTCAAAGACAACGATTAAGTTTAGAGATTAATTTTCTGATTGAAGGTAATTTTTGAACTGGGACCAAGTCAAAGGGACCGTATTTTAATTTTGAGAATTTCGATTTGTAATCAAATGACAGAAAGGAATTGCAGAAGATTCTAATTAACATTAATATTAAATTAATTTGGCGAAATAACAAGTGGGAGAGTTTAAATTTGAAAAGTGAAATCTGGAAAATTTTGATTTCAATTTCAGAAGTTTAAAACTTACTAATAATTAGTAATGATACTAATAACTATTAATAATACTAATCATTACAGATAATTAGCAACAATAGATAAAATAAATGACTCTGTTGCTGAAATATCTGTAACAAGAATTTTAGGATAGTTTTGAAATGTAGACTCACGTGTACAATTTGTCTTCGGCATTCTTCATGTTCATGAAGTATTGATGCACACTGGAATTGGCTAGAACGGTGTAATTGATTCGTGATTGTCTGGCCAGTTGCTCCAAAGATTGAACTGGGGACTAAATCAACGAATTATTGTCTTATTAATTTTCAAAAGTCAAAATTGAACTATTTTAAACGAAATTACATAAGTATTACATAATAGACATTAACACGTTCCATGCCAATACATTTTATGACAAATTTAATTCTATAAAATATATTTTCACCAAAAGGACGAGGCATTGTAAAAAATGCGGTATAGAACAAAGCACATAAATTTGTTTAATTGTTATATTTACAATAATTAAATACTAAACATAAATTGTTGCGAATTGGGTCGAAATATCAAATGGCCTGAATGACAAGTCAGGCAAAAAGGGTTTGGCACGGAACATGTTAAACATGGATAATTTAGTGTCAGTCCTAAGTTTCGATAATTTTAAAACAAATGTGAAAGAAGATAGAGGAACCTGCATTCGTTCCACGGTAAGAAAAGCTGCCAAATTGGCAGTGAACGTGGCAAGCATCAGAACCACGAACAACCAGTAGGCTGCCACGAGGGTTCTGCTTGATAACGCTTTGGGTGCTTCACCCCCGCCCTGAGGGGTGAAGGAGGTCAGGGCGAACCAGAAACTCTCCTTCAGCGTGAATTCTCTGTACACAAATCACAGTTATTTATTAAACAGTATATCATGATTTAATTATTATTTGGACGATAGTTCTGAAACTACAGCGAAACAAACGGTGTATTAAAGCTGGGATAAGAATTGCCGGGTCAATCGTGATCCAAACTAAAAGTTTAGTCGTTAAATTAATGCTGGAGCAATGATGACACAAATTAAAATTTTAGTCGCTAAATTAACGTTGGGGCAATCGTGACACAAAATAAAAGCATAAGTGCTAAATTAATGCTGGGACCAGGGTTGGCGGGTGAGTCGGGATCCAAACTAAAAGTTTAGTTACTAAATGAACGCTGGGACCAGGTGGTCTGGGGCAACCGCGACCCAAACTAAAAGTATAGTTGCTAAATTAACGCTGGGACCAGGTAGTCTGGGGCAATCGTGGCCAAAACTAAAAGTATAGTTGCTAAATTAACGCTGGGACCAGTGTGTCTGGGGCAATCGTGACCCGAATTAAAATTTCAGTCGTTAAATTAATGCTGGGCCAACCATGACCCAAGCTAAAATTTTAGCCACTAAATTAACGCTGGAACGAGGGTGTGTGGGTCAATCGTGATCCAAATTAAAATTTCAATCCCTAAATTAACGCTGGGCCAACCGTGACCCAAGCTCAACTTTTAGCCACTAAGTTAACGCTGGAACGAGGGTGTGTGGGTCAATCGTGACCCAAACTAAAATCTTAGTCTCTAAATTAACGCTGGGCCAACCGTGACCCAAGCTAAAATTTTAGCCACTAAATTAACGCTGAAATCAGGCTGTGTAGGTCAATCGTGACCCAAACTAAAATCTTAGTCCCTAAATTAACACCTAGACGATGGTGGCCGGGTCAATCGTGACCCAAGGTAAAATTTTAGCTTCGAAAGTTTCCAAAATTAATATAAAATTTATAATATAGGAATGAGAAGGAATTTGAATTTATTACTTAAATAAAACTTCGGCTCTATCGTTGGACGTTTAATTATTAATTATTTCTTACCTACAGGGATACGGATACAGCCGCTTGTTATTTCTTGCACTGTAAGGAGAATACTTGTCCAGTATCCATATCATGATTCCAGTCAACGTTAAAGCACCCACGATGCTCAACCAGACTTCAACCTTGAGGACCGTCATGAATTTGAACAAGGACGGCTTGCGAACTGGTTTTCTCATCACTTAATAACAAATTATTATTCATTTTGTATCGGCTATACGAAACTAACTATCGCGAAAGGAAATTACTTACCGATTAATACACCAGACTGTTCGAAATATGGAGCAACGAAATCGATAACTTCCTCGCGTTCTGAGGTCATCGTCAGTGCTGCAATTACGATGTCGGTTTCCTGAAAAGTGTTGCACAATTACTCCTACGTTCCTCTTTGAAATTTGAAATTGTGTCGTGTGATTCAGGGAATTATTTTCATCGAGACATTAACAATTTAGTGACAACATTTAGTAATAATTGAGTAATACTTACTATTTAAAGTAGTAAATAATCTTAGAAAGATACCAGGGAATTTTAAATTTTTGTAATAAATTAGTAATTTTACGAACATGTTACACTTATTACGAATTCGGAAGTTTTCAACATTAAATTTTAAATTTTATATTAGGTTGTCCCAAAAGTTTCTTTCTCTATCTGCATATATCGCTTTGTCTGGTATTGTTAAAGAAATATAGTATTAATCAGCTTTCGGAGAAATGGAAGAAGATAATTAGCCAAAGTTAATCGTACGTAACTCAACAACATGACATGAAATATTAAATATTATACATCTGTTATATATTAACAATTCGAAAAAAACTTTTGAGACAACCTAATATTTTACGAAAGTAATGTATTTAAAATTGTACTCGTCCAAAACTTAATTTAAGTTACATTAAACTTAGTCATTTTTTATACGACTCGAGTTTATTGTCAACTATTTGTTCCCCTAACATTTCATTCTTTAAATATCATTCTTACCCCTTTTGCAAGATCGCCGATCAATCCATCCCATTGTCCATTAGGCAATTTCTTTCCAAACTGTCGATCCCTAGGTACGATTAGGTCGTAGTCGAATTGCATCACTTCAGATAGCTTCTTCACGAAGTCAACGCAGTACCCTTCCCAAATCACGTTTCCATTTCCATCCCTCATCTCTTGTCCAGTCGCAGGGTCCACTTTGGCCACCGTCCAAGGTACTAGCTAATACAGTTTCAATTTCACTAATCATTACAAGTCTACTAATACAGGTTAAATTTGAAATTAACCGATAACTAATAAAAGATGTAACTTAACAAATTTTTAAATACACCATTAACAGTATCTTCATTTATTTCTTAATATTTCTATAGAGTTCTGTGTTAAGTAATAAAATCTCCATTATATCAAATATAGGTTTTATTAATAAAATTAAGGTTAATTAAATGGAAAGAAAATTCCTTACAGGAGCAATTCCAACACGAAAGAATCTTCTGGCAGGTTCTATCTTCCTCCCTTCAACTTCTTTAATCTTACTGTGCCTGGTCCAGCTAGCCAAAGGCTCCAACACTCCATTGTCAAGGGTCTCCAGCTCTATTTCAGCTTTGTACGTGATTATTCCTCTGTCTGACCAGTACTCGAAAGTGTCGTTGCCTCCTAATCTCTATCGTCGTGAACGTTTTAATTTGTCAACGTATTGTTTCTTAATATACATTCTATTATAAATCACATCTCAACAAAGATTATATTACACTGGCAGTGCTAAGAAGAAAATATTTCAAAGTGTCAGTGTGACATCAAAAATAAAGTATTACACATCCGTTATTTATTAATAAAATGAAAGGAACTTTTAGGACAACCTAATAGTTTTGAACTTTGTTTATAATAGAAAGTAGTATGTTGAAATATTTTTATTCTCCTCAAAATATCGTAAAATCTACTCGGAATCGAAGGACTTTCCATGGATAGCTTCAACACGTTGACTGCCACAGTGAAAACGGACGTGGGTAGTCAGACACGCTGAAATCCTAATTATTAACACGTTGACTGCCACAGTGAAAACGGACGTGGGTAGTCAGACACGCTGAAATCCTAATTATTAGCAATACAATCAACTAATTTTCAAATTTAACTTTTCGATTCGATAGCTAGCATTATTAGCTTAATGTTAACGCTACCCGTGGTTTATTTTATCATTTCTGTTGGTAATTATTTGATTGTGAAAAATTTCGGGTGCCGGTCACCGGTGATCCCCGTGGCAGCCAACGTGTTAACAATACAATCAACTAATTTTCAAATTTAACTTTTCAATTCGATAGCTAGGATTATTAGTTTAATGTTAACGCGATCCGTGGTTTATTTAATCATTTCTGTTGGTAATTATTTGATTGTAAAAAATTTCGGGTGCCAACGTGTTAACAATACAAATTTTCAATTTTAAATGAAATCTTAAATTAAATATTATTTGTTGAACTTACAGCCAGTATATTTTTGTTAAAAGCATCGGAGGTAAGATTCGAAGAAGTCTGGGTGGTATTCGAAGAGGAGCATCGAGTAGATTTTGGCTCCACGCTGATTCCTGATTTTTGTAATTCGCTCATCAGACTCACTATGAGGCCGATCAGTCGTTTGAAGTAGTATGAAAATATCTGTATGGATTTAGAGACGTATCGAATTTAATATCATCGTTTTAACATTTTCGTGTGTGCAATTCTGCTCCAATTTATATAATTTTCTTGTTCCGATTCTTCTGAAATATTATCACAAAAGCCCTCGGAGTTTAATTGTAAATTTAATTGTGACTTGAATCGTTCAAATATTACAATTCAACATCGTTAAATATTTAAACATTAGAAATATTAAATGTTCAAATTTCGACGGATAGTCGGATACCTAATTTGAATTAATTTCGTCTATTAATTAAGAAATTAAAGTATTAATGGGGAAGTTTCTTTCTCTTTGTAAAAATGGAAGAGTGTAACTAACTAATTTGAAAGTTTGTATATGTTTATATCATACGTTTGTTAAGATTTCTAAATTTTTTCAGTTCTTATTTACTTATGTTATAATACATGAAAAACTAAGGGACACGTATTTTTTTTAGCGGCGGAAAAACATTTTTTGCAGCAAGATATTGGTCACTTTAGAGGTAGTTCACCCCCTAATTATCGCTCCCCTTCCAACATACCTAGGCCAGTTTTCGTTTTCTATCGGAAGATACTTTCATACCAGAAATCACTGAAATCGCTTCACTGGTCTCAAAGATATCGCAATTTTTCCATTTCACCCCCTAAATATGTTTTTCCGCCGCTAAAAAAAAAAAAAAAAAATACGTGTCCCTTAGTTTTTCATGTATTATAACATATCCAAACTTCAAAAAAATCGGAGAGTGACACTTCCGTAGGTTTACTTGTAAGTCGACGCGCGTAATTTCTTCAGTGGCGGATCTAAAATCAAAAATTTTAATAAGGTTTTATTTTATACACGCATAGTTATCGTTTGACGTACAATCAAAACGATAGGTTGCATAGATTTCTTTAAAATATCAAAAGTATGAACAACTTGTCCAGTAAAATTGAACATTTGACTTTGAATAGTTACCATTTCTCACAAAATACTTTTTTCTCCTTGATAGTAGATCAGACGATAACTATTTAAGTATAAAATAAAACCTTATTAGAATTTTTGAAGAAATTACGCGCGTCGTTTTAGTACATGGTAAATTAGAACTGAACAAATTTAAAAAACTTAACAAAAGTATGATACAAACTTTCAAATCAGTTAGTTACACTAATTTCATTTGTACAAAAATGTAAAATAATCGATATTTTTCACGAAAAAAAAAAGAAACTCCCCCCTTAAGGCAGTTTTAAATATCACTAATTACTACAAAAGAGAGATATGTATAAGAATTTAAAGGTACCTGAACATCAGAGGGACAATTGCAAGAGAATTCGCCAATCAGACGACAGCAAACATTCTTCTTCATCGACAAAATGGTGATCGACACATTTAACGGAACATCTCCGCTGATATATTTGAAATCTTTGTGATTATTGTCCGTGAATACTAAGTTCCAGATCCCATCTCGTTTCACCAATCCTCCTTGAACAGCCTATGGCAATAATTTCCTTTATTTATATTTTTAACAACCGCAAACGTCGTTGCAAAATAACTACTTCCGAATCTGTTACTTCACTTTAACAACAAAGCTTTGCAATTTTTTGATAGCCAGGAGTATACACAGGGTGTCCCGTAACTAGTGTAACATCAGGAAATACGGGTAGCTAAGATGATTCTGAACAACAATTTCCTTTGCAAAACTTTCCGATGGGGCTTCGTTTTTGAATTATTAACGAAAAACACTGACCAATCAGAGTCCGTTCTAGTCCGACGCCCCGGCTCAAAGTTACCCTATCACGGCTGAGCGTGCGCTCTACTCGCGCTCTGATTGGTCAGTGTTTTTCGTTAATAACTCAAAAACGAAGCCTCGCCCGACATTTTTGCAAAGGAAATTATTGTTCAGAATCGTCTCAGCTACCCCCCTATTTCCCGATGTTACGCTAGTTACGAGACACCCTGTATAATAATATTTGAATCCACTTGGAAGCGTTCAAACATACAAAATTCTAAATATTAAATATCGATTTTGATCGAACGTTAAATCGCAGAATCTATTGAATATTAGATCTGTTCAAATATAAAGAATATATTATCATCGCTTACCGTGCGAAAGAGGTCCTCCATCTTAGCCGTGCTCGAATAAATCGCGTAATAAGAAGGCGACGGTCTCATGCTGCGTATCTTCGACACAGTTTTCTCCGTGAAATCGTCGATCACCACCAATCTGATGATCGAGTTTCCAATCAAATAATACAGGCTCTGATTTAGCTCTGAAACAAATGAAACGTCGTGTTTCATCGGCAAACAGGAGGCCCATCGAAGACAACAACGTCAAGGTACCTCTTTCATCCTCGAATATCAAGCCCACGTCCGTGGCGTTCTTCAACATCAAAAGATCGTCGATCGCCTGCACGTACGGATTTATACTGCAATCGCCTCGTTTGTATATTATTCCGTTCTCGTCGGCCACGTTTCGCAGCCTCTCCCAACCGGTCCATGTCATGTCGAGTACGATACTGATTCCCTTAAATAAGGCAGCACATACTGCAAGTTGATTTCAACGAGACAAAAATAAGAACCAACCAGAAGAATTAACGACAGAAGATAATATTTTCATGTTGACGATTTTTCAATACTCTCGACCGTTAATTATTAGTTTATTCGAAATTAGGCGTGTTACGATTCAGGGAAAACTGAAAGTAAAGCTTACTCCTTTCAATTTTTAATTACTGTTAATTTATGAAGTATTGAGGTCGATTTTCTTATTTTAGAGCAGTGGTTAGAGTGTTGAAACTTACAGTGTCCACTGTTGTATGAAATAAGGAAGAAATTTATAGTCAAAGTTTTCCAAATCTCTATTGCCACTGGTGGATAATATTATATCAACTTTTGTAAAATAAGGAAGAAACTTATAGTCAAAGTTTTCCAAATCTTTATTGCCACCAGTGGATCCTCAATCATTATATCAATATGCGAATAACATTATAGAGGATTTCATAAATGACAGAATCAGCTTTTGTAAAATAAGGAAGAAATTTACAGTCGAAGTTTTCCAAATCTTTATTGCCACCAGTGGACCCCGAGTTATTATATCAATATGCGAATAATATTAAATGACACAATCAGCTTTTGTGAAATAAGGAAGAAATTATCATAATCTCTATTGCCATCGGTGGACCCTTAATCCCTACATAAATATGTAAATAATGTTTAACACGTTCCGTGCCACGTGTACCACCGATGGTACACTCAGACATATATTTATTTAATGCGCTGAAAATATATGTTTATGACAAATTTAATTCGGTGAAAAAATATTTCTACTAAAAGATTGAGGTGTTATACAAAATGCAGTATATGTAGAACAAAGTACATCAGTTTGTTTAATTGTTATATTTACAATAATTAAATACTAAACATAAATTGGTGCGAATTGGGTCGAAATATCAAATGGCCTTAACGACAAGTCAGGGAAAAGAGGGCTTGGCACGGAACGTGTTAAACGACTGAAGAAATACTTATTTCAATGATTTTTCTTCCTAATTCCCGAGGGACAATTATCATCAATGTATGTAATTGGCAAATTTTCTTAACCATTCCGGAAACTGTCGTCCAGGTTCACTCGATCGACTTGAACAGTGGAAATCTGTACGGTGATCACATCATCCCCGAAGTTCTTCTCTGCCTGAGGCACAGCCTCGTTCAGAAGCGATAAAATCGGCGTGTCCGCTTCCTCGATCACTATTACTGTGAGGAATAATATAGGTTCGTGTTATTCGACAAATTAGTATCTTGAATTTGATATAATTTATAGTATCAAGTAAATACTGAGGAATAGAAGAATCTTTTTTAACACTTTTAACTGCCATGTCACCCATATGTGGGTGAAGCTTAAATTTTCGTAGAAATTTGTCGCTTGCATTATCGACACGTTGAGCGCGGCGCCGATTTTGCTGCTCTTTCCGTTCAGCCGGCAGCGAGCGCTCAATTATGTTATATTATATTATATTACAACATTTATTTATTAACCTTGACACCGCCGGTTTGAACTTTGGAAATTTAAAATTTACGAATTTGATATTTGGAAATTTGGAAATTTAAGATTTGAATGTTGGAAATTTGGTACCTACTTTGGAAACTTAACATTTTGAAATCTGATGTTTGGGAATTTGGAAATTTAAGATTTGAAAGTTCGAATTTCGGAAATTAAAAATTTAGAAATATGAGATTTGGTAAGTTGGAAATTTGAAATTTAGAAATTTCAGATTTGTAAGTTCGAAATTTGGAAATTTGGGAATTTAAAATTTAAAAATCTGATATTTGGAAATTTTGAAATTTCAGTTCGAAATTTGGAAATTTGGTAATTTCAAATTTAACGATTTGGAATTTGAATGTTCGAAATTTGGAACTTTGGAAACTTAAAATTTTGAAATCCGATGTTTGGGAATTTGGAAATTTAAGATTTGAATGTTGGAAATTTGGAACTTTGGAAACTTAAAATTTTGAAATCTGATGTTTGAGAATTTGGAAATGTGAGATTTGAAAGTTCGAAATTCGGAAATTTAGAAATTTCAGATTTGTAAGTTCGAACTTTGGGAATTTAAAATTTAGCGATTTGAGATTTGAATGATCGAAATTTGGAACTTTGGAAACTTAAAATTTAGAAGTTTGATATTTGGAAATTTGGAAAAATGGAAATTTAAAATTTAGAAATTTCCAAACGAAAAATCCACTGTCAGTTCCCAGAGACTGACGCCGTCTGAACGGAAAGTTCACTATCAGTCCCCAGAGACCGACGCGTCGCGACGTCGCTCTCGACGTGCTAATATCCTTTCAATTACTTAATTAAATATCGTTCTATTAAGAACCCCAAAAATTGTAAGAATAATAGGAACAATTTGATCAAAATAAATACTTTGCCTGACCAAGTTTTTTAGAAGATAATAAAACGCACTATGCGAAAATAAAATACGACATTATATAAAAATATTCAAGGTCGATGTTTAGCGGATTACCTATCGTACAATGCGAAAGTGAATAATAAATAAAAGAAATCTGTGTATGGAAATAAGCGAAAAGTGATTCGTTTCTTTAAATATCATATTTGCAAATAATTTCCAATGTTGTGACAGTATTATCGATATTCGTTATGTATCGAACGACACCTGGAACACGTAGCTTCATCAAACACGCGACATCGTTACGCTAACGTTAGATCTAATCAGAAAAACAATTATCGAAACGTTGTACGTTATCAATGTCCAAAGAGAAAATGTACATAAATTATACATCCGGTTCGACTGTATACTAAAACAATCACTTTTCATTTTACATATACAAATTTTAAATAGCGTAAAATTAATATAAAGTGTTATAAAATATGATAAGAGTGTGGCTTTTGATAAAAAAAACGTCCACTTTCTATGTCAAGGACCAAAAATGATATACCGAAGATGCAGAAGGTTTTAGAGCGACGTTTATCGAGTAAATAATTCAACGATAACAAGGCAAGTTTTCGTACGATTGTATTGGGAACGGATAAATATTTCATGCAGGCCAATCAATGTTTAAGATGCACGATTGATTGATCGAATCAATTTTCATTTGATTTTTTAACTCTGTGCGTAATATAGCATTAAACGTCCTAAGTTATTCAATAACGCGAAGGATAACAATTATCGAGAAATGAACGTTCCAAAAATTATCCTATGAATTTAACGTCGATTATATCTTCATAACAAAACAATATTATTTTCAAAATTTCGCGAAACGAATAATTCTACCTCCCTTAATTAAAACGTTCCATTCATAATTCGAAATATTTATAAATTTCATACGATCCTTGCCTTTCGACCAAAGTTAACATACTCCGCTTACTTTGTAGCAATCAAGAGATATCCCAATAAATTGCGTTCGATTACTTTCCTTCCACCTTGTCGAAATATTCACAAGAATCGCAAGTAATAAATACAATAGAAAACCAAAACGATCAACTCTATAACAAAAATCTATTACAAAACAATAAATTAATGTATAAGTATAATAATAAAA
Source organism: Stelis phaeoptera (assembly GCA_943735885.1). Taxonomy (NCBI): domain Eukaryota; kingdom Metazoa; phylum Arthropoda; class Insecta; order Hymenoptera; family Megachilidae; genus Stelis; species Stelis phaeoptera. The sequence goes on from OX030930.1 coordinate 21,677,727, forward strand.
AAAACTTACGCATGGTCATCGATGTTTGGGACAAAGAAGGTCGAGAAAAGAAGACGAGCAGGAGGGCACTCGCGAGCAACAGGGACGTCGACATGGTGGAGAACCGTGCCCGGTGCCGGATGAACGAACAACAATTGTTTTCCCCGCAAACGGACGAAGAACACCGGTGAACAACGTCGACGACGTCGTCTGGCGACGCCTGCGCCGGCGAACACGACGCTCGTTTATGAATATTGCACGATCACCTATCAAATCGTGATCCTTTTTGCAGGAGAATTCGCTTTACATAAGTGGATGCGGGAGACCGGCCACGATGTGACATGTTACGTTGCCTTTCGTTTTCTATCCATCCATCCAACCAGCCATCGATTTATCGCTAAACTTATCGGCTGTCAAGAATTATACCCACCTTGAATATAACCTGCTCTACGAGGCACGAGTGTTGAGCGAAGAAAATGTACCGTGATCGAAGAAGCAGAAAAATTAAAGTCCGAGGTATTGAAAATCTTCTGTCGTTCGGTTTATTTTGGATTTTGAAGTCGTGGCAAGGTCACAGAAAGTCTGCTGAATTTTTTAATTCGTTATCAACAGATTTCCTGTGTACTTTTTAAAATATAGAATAGAAGGTTTGGAATGTTTCGTAGAAATTTGGATTGTTTAACACGTTGGCTGCCACGGGGGTCACCGGTGACCGGCACCCGAAATTTTCTACAATCAAATAATTACCAACAGAAATGATCAAATAAACCACGGATAGCGTTAACATTAAGCTAATAATACTAGCTATCGAATTGAAAAGTGAAATTTGAAAATTAGTTGATTGTATTGTTAATAATTAGGATTCCAGCGTGTCTGACTATCCACGTCCGTTTTCACTGTGGCAGTCAACGTGTTAACACGCTGTCACAGTGAAAACGGACGTGTGTAGTCAGACACGTTGAAATCCTAATTATTAAGAATATAATCAATTAATTTTCAAATTCAACCTTTCAAATCGATAGCTAGGGTTATTAGCTAAATGATAACGCTATCCGTGGTTTGTTTCGTCGTTTCTTTTGTTAATTATTTGATTGTAAAAAATTTCGGGTGCCGGTCACCGGTGACCCCCGTCGCAGCCAACGTGTTAATAATCGACCAGATATGGAAGGAATTTTATTTATTTTCAATCTAGGTATAATGTGTTCCTCTTTCGGTTCTAATGAAGAATCTGACCGTTTATGATAATTTAGTAACAAATATGTTAATTTACTTATTGAAGTATTTGCAGAATACTGAAATGAATAAGTGTTGAAGGTTTTCAATTTTTAATTTTATTGTTAAAGCATCAACTGTCGCAGTGAAGATGGACATACATAGTCAGACACATTATGAGACTACTTATTAAGGATATCACTTTTTATTATTGATATAATTTTACTCAAGATTTATATGTTTGTCTCAAATCGCTTGTGACGGTAAATCAAGGTATTAGTACGTGAGAAGGTAGATTGCAGAAGATTTCAATCGTAACAACAGAAGCTTCTTAAAAAACTTGAGTAGCACAGTGAAAACGGACGTACGTGGTCAGACACGACGATGCAGTCGATTAATTTTTAGAGGGTGTAGCCGGAACGTATTAATTAATAGACCGTTCAAAGAAAACCATTTTTGCCAAGTATCAAGTCGCTACCCCTACTTGAAGGTTAGTTACAGAGCGACACGCAAGTTGCAATTTAAGCTTCATATCTTTTGTTGTACCGTATGAAAAATTTTGAAAGAATTCATGGATATTCTGCTCTATGATGTACGTGTTTGTGAATTTTTTCAGAAATTTTCACTGTGAAATGGATTTTTAAAAAATTCGACAATTTTTAAAATACTTCTTTGTAAGAATATAATCAACTAATTTTCAAATTTAACCTTTCAATTCGATAGCCAACATTATTGGCTTAATATTAACGATATCCGCGGGTTATTTCATCATTTCTTCTATTAATTATTTAATTGTAAAAAAATGTCGGGTGTCAGTCACCCGAAATTTACAAAATAACAGACAACTTATTTAGTAATTAATTAACTAACTTTGCAAGACAAACACGCATTCATAACAAAATCAATTTTTACACACATACCACGGCTAATAGAGAAACCTAAAACTTCTGTTCCGTATCAGTGAAATAAGTCAATTTCCAGTCGCATCAATTCTGTTCTGCCGTGGCAATCGATTAACCGCGCGTGACGTAAAGTTTCGACGAGAAGCATTACGTGGAAGCGAAATCGGTAATTGTTGGAAACACCAATTTTCTAATCGATCATTGATTGCATATCGAGATACGAGGCGAACCGTGGACGCAAGAGCGCGTCGCATTTTCCGCCATTCGATTCATGAAATTCGATTGTTAAACGTGGTCGAGCCGCTATTTTCGCGATCGCTGAACGATAAAGTTCCCTTTGACCGCTTCCAGACAAATCGCTTCATCGAATAACGAATGAAATAAAAAAAAAAAAGAAAAAAAGAAAAAAAAAGTAACGAAGAAGCGAAGAGGTAAAGAAAAGACGGTGAAGATGATAGGAATCAGTTTCTCGATCGTTGAATCCGGCCAGGACTGGAACGACCGTGGCAGACATCACGTTTTCCCATTATCAATCCTGATCATGGTCTAAGGTTGATTAATTTCCATGGTTGAGGAAACCTGTGAATCGGCGATGCGCGGTCACAAAGGATCTCCAACGCGAGCAGATTCAAGATTGCTTCGCAGATGTTTCTACGCCGAGGCAGGTGAAGCGAAATGCTTCAATAATCTCGTACTATTTTTAAATATAATCGTGGAGTGTCCCTTTTATAACATGTCCGATCTTCGCGGGAACGTTGTGCCACCGCACAGTATTTCCTATTATTATTCCCTTCTGTTCCTTTTAGCGAAGCTTTCTTACAACTGGTTTTCGTTGGAGTGAAAAGTTTAATTTAAATTGTAGATTAAAACTGTGATGCGATTCGAATTTTTTTATCACAACAGGTCCTCTAATTTTGTTTAATAACTGGGAAAACATGGCTACAACCCGTGGATGAAAGGTATCCTTGGGATAGCTAAAAGGGATATGAAAATGAATAAAATAATTCTGAAATTTACTGTTTACCCTGTATATCTTTTCGAAGCTAACAAAATGAAACCGAAAGATTTATTATGGATGATTGCATGGATTGTGTGCCAGTCTACCATAAAACCTCCATGAATTATATTTTATTATTTATCAAAACTTGAATTTAAAATTCATTCCTGAATCAAAGAAGAATAATAACGGAGCGCCACGTTTTATTCGTAAGCTGAACTACCTTGCTGAAAATACTCGAACATCACCGCCAGATGTCGCGTCGAGTTCCGGAGACACGTTCCTCAAGAGCCTTCCGATTACCATATTCAGCATTTCATATTATAAATCAAAATATCGCGTTACGTTACACACGGTGCTGTACTATATAATTCTAGACATAAATCAGTAAACAAAAACAAAAAAAAACTAATAAAATCAAAGTAGAATAAATAGGGTCGGTAAAACAGAAAATGGCAATACCTTCGTGTATAAAGGTGTGTATTAATTTAATGATTAGTTCATCATTTTCCAATTTTTATTAGTATCAAAAAATGTGTTGCAATGTATAAAAATGTTACAAAGAAACGAATAAATAAACAGAGAAGACTGGAACCTTGGGATGTTTAATTTGAATCGTCATAAACAGTATCCACGAATTCGACCCCTTTCAACATTTCGAGCACGAATGGATCGTAAAGAGATGTTTGAATAATACGCGCAGAATGGCGGTTAAGGCGGCAACACTTTTACCGCGAACGTATCGCGAACAAGGAGGGGGAGATGAAGATTATCGGTATATTTTTCTTGCATAATTTAGTTCACCAGACGCTGCAGTTCTTTTTAATCGATGCCAATTTTCAGCCTTAAAATACCGTTCCAGTTTCAAGAAACGCGAAACGTGCAACGTGCGAGTCGTATGTATATTTCGAGGCGATGGAATTTCCGGTTGATAAGAATCTCGTGAAAATTTCATAACGAAACAAGGTAGAAATATTTATATCGTCGTGTGAAATGTAAAGCGTAATCGCGACAAACGATCGAAATAAGAAAAGAAATTGGGACGAGGCGGTGCAAGGTGAGCAGGAACGAAGTTGGCTCGATTACAATAAGAAATCGTATTTGCATAAATAGTGCAACGATGGGAATGCGTTTACGCGAACGCGGTTGATACACCGTTTAACTACCGTTACGGGACACACGGTGCGGAGAAGTCGGTTTGAATGGAGCGACGCGAAGAAGGAAAAAGAGGAAGGAGGATACGGACAGAAGCGCATGCACTAGAAACGAAATGCACGCGTCAAAACGTATTACAATTTCACGCACGAAAAGTTACACGAAAAGGTTCGTGGAACGCGATCCAGCGCAACGGATCGCGAACCGGGCGGAGGTTCGTTGGAATCGTGGACAATTTCTTCCTCCGTAAAACAAGCCTATATATGTATATATTCCCTCTTATTACGATTTTATCAACGTTCCACGGTATCGTCACGAATCCAAGAAAATGTATAAAAGAAGAAAATAAGTCATAAGATATATCGTACGGTCGAAGGAAGAAAGGAAGAGAGAATGGAATTTTATTCAAGAAGCGCTCTAATGCGGGAAGTACGGGCTCGGTGATTTCCGGATGCAATCGGCTGTTTCCGGCACGGCCGCCCTCCCGAACTAAAACCATTCATTCGACGGAGCGAGAGCCACCGGTCGGACGAGGATCGTGATAGGAAGGTGGTAGGTGCAAACGAGAGTTTCGTGGGACAAGGATGGAGAAGAGTGAGTGAGCCAGGGAACGAGTGAATGAGAGAAGCGACAGAGGGAAAGAGACGAAGAGAACGGTTCGTGGTGTGCAAGGGAGGGGCAGCAGAAGAGGAGAGAGGAACACACGGAGAGGTATAGGCTCGGCCGATTCGAGAAGGCTGGCTGGCTGTTAGACAAGAGTAAGAAAGCGAGGGAGCATATTGGATGGCAGTCAGACTGGCCGATCGTTCTGTACAGTTTAACAGAGAGAGCTCCGAAGTAAATCGGCGGCAGATGTGGCTAGTTAGCTCGGTGCTGTGTACTCGTTCGGATCACATGGATATCGATGCACCGAACGAATTCGCAGTCGATAACAGCGATCGGTTGTCGATAACGGAGTAAGAGCCACACGACAGGCTTCGAATTTGACGGTGACAAGTCGCCGCGAGGTAACCGTTGCTCGCTAGAATAACATCGAAGCAACCGTTGTACACAGTCGCGCACGTCGTGGACAATACAAACAGCAAGACCGGCTCGGTTGTTCCGAGGACGATAACAAGATAGAAGAGGAGAGGATAAATCGAATGGAACAGTCGGTCGCGCGCCACCACCAAGAACGCAGTGATCGTCGTACCTGTCCGTCGGTGGCCGAAGACTTGCCCGATCGAGACTCGGCTAGTGATGTGGCAACGTTGCTGGCGGCTCGCGAGCGGACGAGTCAGTCGTCGCTCGGCTGTTCTATCGTAGTTTGTGTTTGACAGTGCAGTGTCGTTTGCCCATAAGAGCCGCGAGGGCCCGTCAGGGCCCACGAGTTGCGCGAACAACACACCGCGATCATTCGCGGCGGTCACGATGACATATTTAAAAAGATCAGGAACGATCGGTACAAAGAGTATAAAACCATCCGCGATCCCAGAGACACGCAGTACGTTGATACGATCAGGGCGTTTCGCCGAGTTTCTCGTGTGTACACGGTACCATCGTTGATTAAAAACCAGCCCATGGGAGAGAAGAGGAGTTACGTCGCGGTGTGTCGTCTTCTTTCTGCCACGATTTCCAACGATCTTTGAAAGATAGCCCCTTTCTTCTTCGTCATCGGGACAAAGTTCCTATTATAAATAATGTGCGCCGCGTTCAACGCGTACCACTCGAACGTCGAGAAACGAATGAGTGCGTGAATCGTGACAACATCGTGTCGGAGTGTGTACGGAGAGGTGAATCTGTCTTTCTCCGATCCGTGCTAGAGGCCGTGGTCGGAACTTTACGCCGTCGTACACGCTTCTCTCCTCCTCCCTCTCTCTTTATCCCTCTCATACACACGTAAATATACACGTACACAACACACATTCACACCGATAGACCGGTATAGGAACTATTTCTTTCTCCCTCTCTCTCCCTGAAGGCCAATTTATCTATCCCGTCGGCCGTACGCCTGTCGCAGTCTACCCATTCCGTCTCTGCGAGCTCTGTGGCTAGAGAGTTTTCACTGGCGCGACACGGCACGCGCGCACGTACGACACGTAAACGAAACCGGGGTGTCGAGCCACGGGGGAATCGGGAGTGTCAAAGATCCGGAGAGGGAAGAAAAGAAAGAAAAAAAAAAAATCACAGGGCATGGGAACAGTGTGTGCCGTGGACTGAGAAAACAGTGCGCCGACCATCACGCGTTCACCGTACGGGAGGATCTTGCCAGTTTTCATCCGGTGTTTGTGCCTCCTTGTGTGTCCCTTGAAACACCGAACGAGGAAGAGAGGTTAGGTTAGGCTAGGACTCGCGTCACCCCCCCTAGCCGCTCTCTTGTCCTTGTCGATCTGTCTCTGTTCATCCAACCGATCTTCTGGGGCTCGGTTCGCACGCGAAGAGGAACGCAACACGAAAGCCAGAGACCGACTGCCGCGCGTTACAGGCGCACAACAGACACACGGACACGCAACGCGCGCGCCTTCAGGACAATTGGGGAAAGAGGAGGAAAACACAAATGCCGATCGCCGGTGGAATTCTGGTCGCTGGAACCGCGGCTCATTGCCTGTCTTCCGCCGCTGGTATGCTTCGATTCCTCGCTAGACTTTCAGGTTAGCACGCTAAATCTTATCCGTTGGACTATGTATGTATGTATGTACAGTCCGGACACGGGCCGCGTTGTTTCGTTGGAAAAAGAAAGCGCAAAGAACTCTCGTGACAAATACAATTGTCAAACTGGAATAATACGACCGGACGAATAAAATTATTCTACGTTCAATAAAGTTATCGTTTCTCGATTGTTTCCGTTTTATCTCGTATACTTTTTTTCCAACGACGACGACGCGTGGCCCGTTCATCGTTTTCTTTTTTTCGTAGCCGTAAAATCTCGCGTTTGGCTTATTACCTCGGTGGCGTCTAGTCGCGTCGCCGGGGAATCCGTGCGGTTTCGATTCCCAGACTTTCGAGTCAGTGCACCGCTAGCTGGTAGCTGTTAAATGGGAAGCGTACAGCGGACGACGGTAGACAGAATAAGAGGAACAAAAACCGGGAGACGGCCTCTAACGCGGGGGTATTATACGAGTTCTCGCGTGCGTATTCCGTGTGTGCAGAGGATTGACGTATCGACTCGGATTTCCATCGTGTCCGCGTAAAATTAACATTCCCTCCGACGCCCCCCTTTCTCTCTAATCCCTATCTTCGATCGTTGTCCATCGGTTAACTTTGCATCCCCGTATCTTTTTTACTTTTTTTCTTTTTTTCATCCTAGGGTCGGGCCCAAAATAGACGTACAATGAATTCAATACAAATTGTGAAATTCATGTTTACTGCTTGAAATATTGATTATAATCGGTTGCAGGTTAGAATCGACGTTGCAAATTATTTGATATTTTAATGATTGGCAGGTTTTCATGAAAATTGTATATTGTGCGTTCGCGATCGATGGATTTTCTTTGAACACGGCGTGGAAACGCGGTGAAAGCTATCGGGAAATGGGTTAGGTTATTTTCTCCGTCACAGATGCATTTCTCTCTGGTGTGTCCATTTTCCTATTGGCAATCGATAACCGCCAATCCCGTCGCTTCTTATTAATCTTATCTAAAGTCGATTCTTGGCAGACAGGAAGGAAGTGTTTAACCATTCTCGATTATCCGAACGATTAGTCATTCTTCGTCGATTACGCATGGGATTTGGTCGAATGACAAAAATTTATACAGGAAATATAATTCCTTTGAATTATATGGTTTGGTTAAATATTATATTACAGAATTATCCTTTATCCTCGAAAGCCTTCGTTTCATTCGGAATTTTTATCTTACGATCCGTTCGAATAAAAGATTCCCAATTCTGTCGAACAATATTAGGTGTTTCAACAGTCTATCGCAATAATTTCGAGTTCAAATGAATTTCAGTCGTTTCCTTATCAACGCCCGACGTTATCAGAATGCAATTAATTCAACCTTGATCCCCATCGCAGTTTTATCGGGTTTCGAACGGATGTACCTTGATATTTCGAATGGAACTTGATTTCTTGGTAAAAAAAGAAGAAAGAGAGCGAAATTTTCGTGGTTGAAGCAACGGTGACGGTAATTATTCGAAATGACGGCAACCCGTGACCAGGTAGCGGGAATCGGTGTGTACCTCTTGACACGTGGTGGCGACACAGCAACACCGATTTCTTCTCACACCACGCTGTTAATTAACGTCTGAACCGCTGCGAAACGGAGCTTCGTCCGAGAAGTAGTCAACTGATTTTGTTTCGATCAAAATTATACCTCAATTTGTCAATTTGCCCTTCTTTCATTTTATATCATTAAATCAAGAATTTTCAACAATTTTGATGTAAAATAATTGGAAATGATCGAGAAATATTTCTTCTAATTAGGGAATAGATGAAAATTTATTTGAAAGATTGATTTTGGGTATGGCACTAATTTATAGAGTTAGGATTCGTTTAAGGAATGAACGTTACACTTTTTATCGAGTTTTCGAGGCTGGTCGGATTTCTGCGATGCTAAATGCCCGGCAGGCGGTAGAAAGTAACACAGGTAATAACAGTGATAACAACGCTAATCGTTGAGATTACTTAGTACCTGAGCCTTAGTACGCTGGTAACGTTTTGCCTCGAATTATTCCGCTCGTTCGATTAAATCGTTCCCATTTAACACGGGTGTCGTTTCACGACCGTCTCCTCGTTTGTACGATCAATCCTTCTTCGTTTCAAACTCAAAGCTACGGCTTTTAAAAGCTGGGTTCAATCGGGCAGTCACCCAATGATTCCATGGTTTAATTCCAAAATGAAGCAAAGAAAATGACAGAATATCGCGCAAGTAAGAGAAAGTAGGAAAGTGGAAGACTTGTTCGGTTGTTAATGGTTCAAGAAATTCGGTATTTGTTTAAGACGGAACGACCCGTTCCCATTCTCCGTTGTATCGTACATTAATTGATCGAACAGTGAATGAGTAACCTCTGCGCAAAAATCGGCCGTGAATACATCAAAATATAAATAGAAGTGTCTGCTGCGAGACGCCACGTTTACGAACGTACACAGAAACACGGAGAATTTACCAACGGCGCTGGGTTGAATTGGAGAAAAGCGAGCGTGGAACACGGAGGAGGGTCTCGTGTCGTCCTAAAGCTATGTACATTGGCAAACGATGACAAAAATATTTCTAACAAATGCGCCTTTTCATACACGTGCTCCGTGGTCTTTGCTTCTCGGAACGATTTCGATTGTGTAGTTCTTCTTTTCCAAAAAATTCGTTGTTTTCACTACGTTTCTTTGCATTCGAAGACTTCTATAGGCGCCTTCAGGTGCACGAGTAATTTTATTAATTATCAAATAGAATCTTTATAGTATCTTAGAAATTTGTATATAAATTCCTAAATATCGTGCTGTAATCTTGACACAAAGAAAAATGATAAACATAGAAGTAGGGATTTCTAATTGTTTGTTTTCCTTTAAGTTATTAATATTTCCTGCATACATTCGGTCAAACTTGAAAGTGTCTCGTTCTCGAAGGGTTAAGGTGTAACGTTACTAGAATTTTGAAAAAAAAAATCGATTTTTTTGTTTGTTTAAACGATGAAAAATCGGAAAAACGAATTTTGTTTGAGTGGACTGCAACCACTCGCAACGCGTTGCGGGTGTGCTTATTGTAACTTTAAAGGCGTTTTTCTCGTAATCAGTTTATTTGAACTGGTCGGAAACATAAGTCAAAAAGATTTTAGGTAATCGACTTGAAATTTTGTGGTGAGGTTCAAAATAACATAACTCAGCGAATATCGTAGGGATTTGTTGACTAATTAACGACTTATTTTTTATTAACAGTTTCATGCTACATTTTTCGTCATTATTTTCAAACTCTTTTTCATATTTTCACTAAATCACCAGTAATTAATATTTTTTAATTTCTCTACGATGTTCCGTGGATTTTGGTGCGTAATATCAGAAAATTTGTTATGCTGTCCTCTGAAAAAAGTCCATTTTCGATCCAAATTGTTTCAAAAAATTCTCAAACCTTCTTAAAAACATTTATAATAAAACTTTTTTGTTCCTGACCTTATATCTTGTATGATTTGTACTTAAAAAAATTCCCAAAAATCACTCTTTTCTCCGATCTCTAGAGCGGCATTACCCTCAATTTTTCGACAGAAATACCTGTCATAGTTACTTTTCCATTAATTCCAAGGTAAATAGTAACCGGCATCTTAAATTAATAACGTTACACCGTGAAATACGAATAAATAAAGAATTTAAACGTTCGAAAGACTTGGATATGTTTGAATTGAAATCAAGCGGCGAATTATTGAAATAATTTCCATCAAACGGTTAACAAATTTAATTTACTTCGTGCCAGAAATTCAATTCGATCGTTAACAAAGAAAAGAAAAAGGAATTCTGTCTAGTTATGAATTTGTTAATTTACCAAGATTCGAAGAAGGAATTTAAAATACGATCATCGTCCGGCTCGATAAACCAGACGCATAACAAACGATCGCTAATTAACCGGTCGGTATGTATAATTCACGTGCTATTTGCTAACGGGGACAGAAATACACTCGGACGTTTTATCCCACGAAATTTCATTGGCGGCGTTCTACGCGTTGTTTTAATCAAAGCCCACCTGTCTGCGATCGTTCGACCGGAACCATGAATCATATCGACGCGACGGGACGCCTGTATTTCCGTGATTTCACGCCAATCGACGACGACGCGTTCGACCTATCGTCATACGCGAATTTTTTCATCTTATTGGAAAGCTGTATCCTCCTTTTTTATTTTTTTTATTACTTTTATTACCAGTCGTCGCGAATTTTAAAATTCGAAAATCTTTATGAAATAATTAACAAAAACAGTTTTACCTTTGATGGGGGGCGAGGGGGTCGCGTAGCCCAAAATCCATTTGGAAATCTTATTTATTAGATAAAAAGAAACTATATACAAAATTCCAGCAAAATCGGAGGGTTGTCGCTTTCGGTAGTTTATCCAAAGATTTTTCTGAAATATCAATGGGTGAGAAAATGTTTAAAATTGAAATTCGATCAATTTTCACATTAATCGCTCGTTGTTTTTCGCGAGATAGGAGGATCGAAATTTGTCGAATTTCCAGGTTGACCGTTGCTCTTTGATGATGCTACGCCCGATATTCCGTCCAGACGGCGGATACGTAAACCTCCACGAAAATAAATTTTGCGGAGTATTGCCGGTTCATTCTAAGGCGCATAGAATGATAGCTATTTCCGTTAAGGAGACAAAAAAAACCGGTGGGGCACTGTCTGTCTCCGTGGTTTCTAAAGATAAAGCGTCTTCTGCAAGCGATTTAACAAGAAAATCGGTCTGTCCCTATGCATCTTTCTCCGGGCTTCCTCAAACGATATTATAATATCGAGAGACGCTCCTGACACATCGTACAATTTTCCTTCTGGCAGAAATTGAATTCTGAATTTCATTCTAATTACCATTTGCCCGACGAGGAATCGAAGTTTTAGTCAAATACCGTGGCAGAGTCAAATTCGCGTTGTTTAAATTAAATTTATAGGAATAGTGCTATTTATAATATTTATAATATTTATTTGGATGGTGGATTGCTGGGATAATGTTATTTAATTTCTTAGCTTTGGTAATTAAGAATGAACCCTTTCGCTCGGAGAAATATAATATTTGAAAGTTTCCAAATTTCTAAAATTAATAATAGCCCCCACCTCAAGTTCCCGATTTGACGATGAGGAGTCGAACTTTTAGTGAAATACCGTGGCAGGGTCAAATTCGCACTGTTTAAATTAAATTTATAGGTTTTGAGTTCGAGAGTAGATATTGGGGATATTTTGGTTGGTGTATTATTATTTTACGAATCTGTAAAGGTGAAGAAATTATGAAATAGTGCTATTTATAATATTTATCTTTGGATGGTGGACTGCTGTGACAGTGGTAATTCAGTTTTATATTTTATTTCTATTTTTGATATCTTAACTTTGGTAATTAAGAATTAACCTTTTCGCTCGGAAGAATATAATAGTTGCAAGTTTCCGAATTCCTAAAAATACAGTAGCCCGTTCGAAGTTCTCAAAAATGTAACATTTAAAAGTTCCCAGATTTCCCTCCAAGTTCTCAAAAATATAATATTAATTCACAGTTAATTCACATTTTCACAGTTTCTGTTGAGAAACTATAATACTTTTGCCCAGAGTGAAACGTATTTGAGAATTGGTTTATCTTTCGGTGATTCGATTGGTATTTACCTCGAATAAAAATATTTAAAAAACGAGCGTATTTTCAATTAAAATCGAACATAGACACGAGACGAAAAAGAGGTGGAATAAAGATCTGACAAAAGGATGGAGTGAAAAAAAAAAAGAACAATTGTCTGGTTTCATTCGGAAACTATCGAAGGCTAGAAAATAGCAAACACGGATGTTGACTCATTGCCACTCTCACTTTTTGCCGCAATTTGCATCGAATCTCTTCCACATATTTGCTCGCACGTCGAACGTTGAACGAAATTGCGATACCGTGGATCCACCAACAAAATTCTTCTTCGTTCGTATGATTCTTTGTTTATTCGCGGCACGAATGATTTGGGCTTGGACTAAAGTTTGTACAAGGCGTTGAGAAAAATTGCGAAATCAAAACAAACAAAAAAATTTTGACACATTTCCTGGAACCTACAACTTTAATAATTTACGAGAACATTTAAGGAAATATATTAAAAAATCATAGCGTTTTTCAAGGTTTTAATTAATGTATTAAAAAATTAAATTACATAGGAATTCATTTTCGAGCCTTTAAGCTTAGCATAGTAAGCTGACTGAATATTCCTTATTCAAAATAAAATAAATAATTCCCTTCTTCAAATACGTTCACACTCACATTTATTCTTCGTGTCAAAAGCATAGGACGCATACATATGCGTCGATCGTCCGCAAAAGGTTAATCGCCGTGACTCAGAATTCGAAAATTTTCCGTATACCTTTTGGCCCCCGCAGCCTGAGCCAATCGTGCAATAAATGACAATTAAATGACAAATTTCAATAATCGAAATTTAAATCGAAATACTGAAATTATTTAAATTTTAAAATCATATTTTTACGGATCTTGGAGGATTCCAATTTTCGATATAGTTTATTTCGTCTCCTCTATGTCACGCCTATGAATATGCAGATTTCTTGCTACGATATTTTCTTGAATTAAAAGAAGAAAAAAAAAAAGATTTGATTTACAACGAGTGGAATAAGAAATGGAGCGTCAGAGTTGTAGGTTGCCACGTATACCGTGCAAAAATTCGCGAGAATCGTGCAGCTATGTGGTTGGAATTTCATCGTTTAATAAAAGTCATCCTGTGCGCTTGTATCCGGCAGTGGTGCGACGCGTTCAATCGTCGGCCATTGATGCTCATTCAATCATTTTTTCTTGATAAATTTTCAAACTGTTCGATCGAATTCAGAGTTAGGCTAATTCAGCACGATTCTCCTCTTAACCCTTTATCTGGCAAGCATTGAAATTTCGAACGAATAAATTTGGAAGTTATCCAAGTTAAGTATATATGCCCTTTCTAAGAGTGTGAAGTGCTGAAAAATTTTATTAGCATAATTTATGCAAATTGTGCCGACACAATGTTGCTTGAGAGCATCAGTGTCAGAAAAGAGGAAAAAATGGAATTTCTTTCACATGCAAGCTGCTAGAAAGACATGTTGCTTGAGGTCAACGTTACCAGATAAAGGGTTAATTTTAATATTAACAGGCGTCGAGTATTTTTTAGAATTTTTCATGAGTTTCTGGAACAACAATTTCTAAAATTATAATAGCCCCCTCAAAGTTCTCCAAAATATAATACTAGAAAATGTCTAAATTCCCGAAAGTGTAATATATTTAAGAATTAGTTTATCCTTCGGTGATTCGATTTTTAATTAAAATCGAATGCAGACAAACCTCGAAACAAATCTCGAGTATCTTGAAAAATAGAATCAAGACCTAACTTTCTCCCTTTTTATTTTATTAACTTTCTCCGACATGCTCAGAGAATTATTCTCGTCACATTATTTTCCCTTTTTTTTTCTGTCATAAAAACGATAAAAACACTTTCCAAGTAGCCCCAATAATACGTCTGGAAACAATTAATTCTTAACAGCCGGTACCACGTGTTCGTGATATTAATTTTTAATTTATTACACCGTTATCTTCGCTGTATATTTTTGTCCACTCTGTTGCACAAAAAGTGCGACTTATAAAAATTAGTAATCGTGAACTTCGTCGGAAGGGAGCGGTTATTTATAATTGTATGGGAAGTCTTTTGAATAAAAAGGACTACAAAGTCGCATTTTGGAGCGAATGGTTTAAGCCTTAATTGCCATGGCTTAGAAATTGCAAATTTTCGATATACCATTTGAATGTGCGGCAAATATCAAATTAATAAGGGAATTATTAATTAAAAATTAATTATTAACGCTAGAAATACCAAACCGGTCGAAACGACTGGGTTTCAGAAATTAAATCACAAAATGTCTCAAAATGTTTGTTGATTCTTATCAGGATAAAAACTTATTCTATACGCTAGTACACGTTTCAATAAAACTTATCACGAGTATTGTAACATAGGCTGTTCCCACTTTGAGAGCCACTGCTGTAAAGGGTTAAGGTAGTAGTAGAAAATTTAGCAAGTGAAACTGAAATGAAGTAGAAGTTAATATTTATTTGTTACTCGAAACGTACATAAAACGTGAACCATTGTAGCGTCGAATCGACGTTCGTTTTTGATTTGGAAAATTAGGAAAACAAAATAATGCTTCAAAACTGTTGATAGTTGAAGTTGAAAAGCTGTTCGTCCATTATCTTGAACAGCGATGTTTTCTGGCCGTGTCTCTTAGAAGTCGGCGGACAATGCCGGCGTAACGCCTATTTCTAAATAGACGAACCAGGCGTGGGACTGTCGATACAACAATGAGTACCGTTATTATTAGCTATCCTGGACAAACAACGACCACCAGTCGGTTCCTACCTCAGAACCTCCTTCCTGTTAAATCGCCCGATCCGTTTTGTGCGCCGGTGGACCGAGGGTACTTGTTTGTCGCAGTTTTCGCCCATAAATCCGAGATTTTTCGAAACAGGTGGTCGAAGGAATTCCGTTCGGTGTTGGCATAATTAACACAGTACCGTAGGTGGGTCGTCAATGACCTGCGTTACAAATGTTACATACAAAAATCAGGGGAACTCTATTCTTTTTTCTATTTTTTTTTTGTTAGCAATTTTCAAACGGCGAAAAGTGGATTTTTAAATAAAAAATATACACGCTAAAGTAGGACGCTCAAATGGCGATACCAGAAGTATGCGGATTAATACAATTGTCGTGGTATACAGAGTAATATTTAACCCTTTATAAGTGAACTTCTTAAAAAATGACAAAGTACCGGGTGTTTCGATAGCTTTCCGCAAGTGATAGAACACGTATTTCTTAGATTCTCCAAATTTTAATAATAAAACGAGAAAACAGTAGAAAAAGGAAGTTTGACGTTTATGTCGCATTGTTTTGGATTTTGCGAGCACCGAAATGGTTTGTAACAGAACTGTCACACGATGCTATAAAGCAGTGTTTCTCAAACTTTATTACGAGTATCTTTTAGCGTAGGCTGTTCATGATTAACGTCGCATCCTAAGCGATCCATAGTAAATTTATAAAATATAATACTTGGGAGGGGAAAAAAAAGTTCTGCGACCCCCACTTTGACAATCACTGCTGTAAAGGGTTAAGGTAGTAGTAAAAGTAGGAAATTTAATTCAAATTTGTAATCACATTAACAATTTAACTGCCACTTCACCCATATGTGGGTTATTAATATCCTTTCGATCGGTTAATTAGAAATCGTCGTATTAGGTGTTCCAAATTCTGAACAATAGGAATTACGAAGAATTGTAAGAATTCGAAGTTTTCAGCATGGCAGTCAATGTGTTAATATATAAAAGATCACATTAAACAGTACTAAACACGTAAAATACCATTTTAAAATGGCCACTTGAGAATTAGTCATTTTACAAAATAAAAAAGGTAATATTGATTGAACAATCGAATTACAATGGAATTGTTAAATTTAGCCACGAACTGTTGATACAAAATAAAAAAAGAAGGTAGAATTTCGCCTGGAATGGAAGGTGCCCCGGCGTTAATCGTTACGCGGCTTCCGATCGCCAGTTTTCTACTGTTTGCCCATTGTTCTGGTATTCACGAGGTGAAAGGGCGATTTTGGCGTCCGTTAACGAGGATACTACTCCTATGACTATGCTGTCCACGCGTCCGGGTATATCGTGTCCGATCTCGGATCGTGAAAAATCACTGATTCTCCTTCACCTGCTTCCCAAACATCGGCTCATAAAACCTGCAAAGAAAGCCGTCCAACTATAAGATTCTAATTTTTATAAAATCGAGATCTGTAAGAAACGGTCTAAAATTTACTCCGAAAGACTGAAACAGCTCTTCAAAGTTTAACAAATTTTTGTTGTACTAATAATAAAAATAATAATGAAATCCGTTATCCATATTATTATCAATTCTTTCGTTTATTTAATTAGAAATATTTGTAACAGGTACTCGTGATGAAATACTGAGAAAATAATAAACGAAATTTGTTAAAAATGAAACTACCAGTCGACGAAATTTTTAATACCTCAGGCGTGGCAGTCAAAGTGTTAAGGAAGGATTATCTTTCACAGTGAATTTAAAAAGAAAAATTGTTATTAATTTACAATAATATTGTCCCATGGTAAGTTCGCTTATTGTTAAATAAAGCAAAGAAAATTATCCGGAAAAAAATAGGAAAAGTTGTATTGTTTCAATTTTCACAATCAAAGACAATGTTCGAGTCTCTTTTTACATTTTGTCAGGTTGTTCAAATCGGAAGAGAACATTCTTCGTGGACAATCTTCCATGAATATTAATATATCCTCCTTCGACGATTTCGCCGCGGCTCTTCGATTTACGTCCGGTGTGGCACGTGAAGGGACAATCAATTATTCGGGCGTGCGACACAAATGTTATTCGGTGCATCGTGCGGCAATTTACCAGCTGTGTGTTTTAAACCGTGCTCTTTTTTTCTTTCCTAGATTATCTTGTCCCGGACACCTGTGAATCTTTTGATATCGCTCGTTAGGATCGTTTTTTGTTCGTCGAATACCATCGCTCCTTGCTTCTTGATTCGATCGATTGATTATTGGACGTATTTAGGTGCGATTGTAATTTACTTTTGCGACAGTAAGTTAAACAAAAGGATATAAAATAATTGTAATTTGGAGAGGTTTTTGCGTGGGAGGTTTAATTTGGAATTTTTGTTTTCTTTAGAACTTGCAAATTTTATTATTATTGCGATGGTATTGGATTGAGTTTGTATTTAGGAGACATATTTCGACTATCGGATGATTAATATTTGGGGATTTGTAAAAATTAGTAATCTATAAAATTTGGAAATTTAGAGAAATTAGTATTCGTTAAAATTTGGAGATTCATAAAAATTAGTAACCGCTAAAATTTGGAGATTTATAAAAATTAGTAATCTACAGAATTTGGAGATTCATGAAAATTAGTATTCACTAAAATTGGGAAATTTATAAAAATTAGTGATTTACAAAATTGAGAAATTCATGAAAATTAATAATCGCAAAAATTTGAAAATTTATAAAAATTAGTAATTTACAAAATTTGGAAGTTTATAAAAATTAGTAATTTACAAAATTTGGAAATTTATAAAAATTAGTAATTTACAAAATTTGGAAGTTTATAAAAATTAGTAATTTACAAAATTTGGAAATTTATAAAAATTAGTAATTTACAAAATTTGGAAATTTATAAAAATGAGTAATTTACAAAATTTACTAATTTTAAAAAATTAGTAATCGCTCAAATTTGAAAATTTATAAAAATTAGCGATCGTTCAAATTTGGAAAATAAAAATTGGTAATCGCCAAAATTTGGAAATTTATAAAAATTGGTGATCGTTAAAATTTAGTAATTCATAAAAATTCGAAAAAAAACCCGTCTAATGCCCTGTAACTTGAAATTTCGACTGTCATACCTTTCAAACTCAAAATAAATAAATATCCCTACAGACCGCTTTTAAACTCCAGAAAATTAATATTTAATTAACTCATAATTAACGTAATTTTAGAAACTAATTTCGCCCTTCTATTAACTTACAAAATTCTATTTATAAACACTTTAGAAAACTGTAGATATCTAATTACACTCACAATTTCGGTCCAAAGGCGAATTAAAATTGGCGCCAATTTAGAAAATTTATTCCCAGTGGGCAATAGCGGTTAACATTTACTTATTAAATGTTAACGTTTGAGATTACGACTATTATACAGACTAGTTACTTTTAAACGGTTGCTTTAATGCGGGAGCTAAAATATAGAGATACCTGTTCGATTCCTAACGGCAGTTGAAAGGACGATCGATCAATCGTCTGTAGTCACGAGCTGCTGCTAATGATTATCGATTAGACATCGATAACTTATCGCCATCTTATCACCATCGCTATCTAACATGCCGTTTTGCAGCCTTCTGTGCTAATTTTGTCGAACTCTCGGAATAAACTTACTCCTTCCTCAATTACGTTTCTCTTCGATCGTTAAATGTTATCGGAAACTTAAGAAAATTACTGATAAATGTTATATTCTATTATTCATCGATGGTTTCATTCATCATGGTGTTATTAATTAATATATTTAATCTCTGAAACTTCAACCCTTCTGGCATTTAACTGGTACGTTATACGGTCAAGACATGGAGGATCAAGAAAATGAAAACATTACGTGGAAAACCACACGTTTTCATATTATCTATGATAAGTATTAACAAATATGAATTATGATAGGTTGGTAATATAACTGAAAATCGTTTCGCATCATTTATCCTAAGTATTAGCGATAGGAATCAGAAGATTCTTTTATCGCTCCTTATTTCATCAAACACCTAAAGATAGTGACTTCAATTTTGGATTTGTCAGCTTTATATTAAATTTAATCATAATCAATAGCAAACCGAATGGGTTGCAGGTTATCAGAGTAATTGTAAAAATTTCTATCACTTTGAAATTTCGAGCAATTCGGGTACACTTGAATATCGAAACAAGAATCTGCTTTAAATATTAAAGGGTTCATCTGGAACAATTTACACCTTCCAGGATCGATGTTATCGAGTCCAGAATCGTGTAAGAAAGTGGAAGGGAAGGTGGCAGAATGAACAGAAGATTTCCTACCGAGAGGAAACGTGTTCTGGCGTTAGAAAACGGCAGTTTTCGTGCCGCGTTGAAATCAGGCCGAGGCGATATATCTTCGTTCTTAACCTCCGCGATGTTCTGCTGCACGAAACTTTATTTCCACGAAAGACGTCGCTTCCGCAACCACCCGTCGCTTTTATACAACCCCGTCGGGGCCACCGGTGCTGCAGTGGTCGCAATGCACCGGCCTTTGCTACTCTTGATCGTATCTGTGTTCGTAATACCGGCTGAATTTTAGAGCGATTCGAATACTGGGATACTTTAGTATTGGAAGAGATAGAAAACTGAAACACTCCGGTATAGGAATAATCTGGATGCTCTGATTGCTGAATTCTGGGAAGCTGGAATATTGGAATACTTAGAATACTGGGATACTTTTGCGTTGGGATAGTTAGAATGGTGGGATACTTTCGTAGTGGAATACTTGGAATACTGGGATACTGTAGCATTGGAATACGTAGAATGGTGGGATACTTTAGTATTGGAATACTTTGAATATTGGAATATTGGGATACTTTAGTACTTAGAATGGTGGGATACTTTAGCATTGGAATATTTAGAAAACTGGGATACTCTAGGTCTGGGGTACTTAGAATGGTGGGATACTATAGTATTGGAATACTTTGAATATTGGAATATTGGGATACTTAGAATACTGGGATACTTTAGCATTGGAATATTTAGGAAACTGGGATACTCTAGCTCTGGGGTACTTACAATTAGAATGGTGGGATACTATAGTATTGGAATACTTTGAATATTGGAATATTGGGATACTTGGAATACTGGGATACTTTAGTATAGAAGGACTTAGATTTTATCGTCTTCGTTAACCAATTAATGTTAAAAGTATACTATTCTAATTTTTAATCGTTTAGTTGAAAGTAGTACGAAACTGAAATATCACGAGTAAAACTTTACTCATCAGTTAAATTGCACGTCGCGTCGGTGAATTCCCGACGTCTGAAGGCCATTTCAGTGAATTTTTCACAGAGTGCGCATCTAGGACCCGACGATTCGACGGCGAAAGCGAATGCACAATCCATGCAAATCCATTTTGCGAACATTCCATCAGAGCCTATCGCGAACAACCATCGGTGATCTGTCGCTCGCGTTCCAATCTACCATGGTTGGAATTTTTCTATTTTTAGAAAAAGAAATTTCCATCGCAAATTCAATTATCTCAATAAATATTAGATTCTTTCGCATTGCATGTTAAGGATGCGGTATTACTTGACTTAAATTATTCATTTTTGTTCTTTGACATTTTTAACGGTATTGCTATATTAATATTAATAGTATTGCGATGTTAATATTAATAGTATTGCAATATTATTACTAACAGTATTGCGATATTAATATTAATAGTATTGCAATATTATTATTTACAGTATTCTAGTGCTAGTATTAGCAGTATCAGAATATTAATATTAACAGCATTGCAATATTAATATTAATGATATTGCAATTTTAATACTAACAGTATTGCAATATTAATATTAATAGTATTGCAATATTAAAATTAACAGTATTGCAGTATTAATATTTACAGTATTCCAGTGATAATATTAACAGTATTACAGTGTTAATATTAACAGTATTACAGTGTTAATATTAACAGTATTACAATATTAATATTAACAGTATTGCAATATTAATATTAATGGTATTCCAATATTAAAATTAACAGTATTGCAGTATTAATATTTACAGTATTAGTATATTAATATTAACAGTATTACAATATTAATATTAACAGTTTTGCAATATTATTATTAACAGTATTATAATATTAATAGTAGCAGTATTGCAATATTATTATTAACAGTATTACAGTGTTAATATTAACAGTATTGAAATATTAATATTAATAGTATGACAACATTATAATATTTGAATTTTATCCACGCGTTTCAGCTTCCTATCTCACGATATCCATTATCTGTGTAAAACTCGGAAAGTTTAATTTTTCATCTTATAAAATCGGTTGATTTCTTTTGGCAGAGAATCGAAAGTTTTAAAATGAACGTTAAATTAGCCGCGGTTCGGATGTTCGTGTACAGAAATCCGAAAGGTGCGAGAAGGGAGGAGCGGATTTGCGAGTTCCAAGCCAAGAGAACCATGCTAATTAAGCGGTTGCCTGCAAGTCTAATTGCATCATGACTGCTAATGAGACACCGCTTTACACGGCTGCCGATGTGGCCGAAATTTCGCTTTGAAATGTTCGCAGACGATGCGAGCCGATTTTTACCAAGCAATTAGGTAAAGTTGCACGATTACAGAATATGCGGATGTACAGGGTGATCCTACAATTTTGTACGATTCATAACGATTTGTATATCACTCTTATTTGTTGCAAATAATTGTCACATTTTTTCTTTCTTTGCGATTTATATTGTGTAGTATTTATTTTATAAGTAATATGAAAATTTGTGGTTTACTTGTATCTCTAAAATTCTTGACTCTGATGTTTATCAATTGATAATGTTATTAAAGTTGTACTTTTCGAATGGGTTTCGACAATCGGTCGTGGCATTAAAACAGTTAATAGAGTGGAAATTTAATTGCGAACAGTATTTGTTCAAAGATACTTTCTAATTATTTTCTGCTCTATTTTACCCGAAACTAGCCATTACAGTAAATCTTAAGATCGTTCGGAAATTTCTTATTCCCTTTGAAATTGAATCGATCAAAGGTTATCGCTTAAAATTTTATCGAAGGTTAAACTCCTTAAAATAGGTATTTTACAAAAATTTCCAAACTTGCAAATGTAGTTTCTTATCAATTATTTTTCGAAGTAACAAAAGAGCGTACGATTTTGGCGATATTTTACAATGGAATCGGGACATAAAGGATACGATTATCCTCGAAAGCAACTCAATCGCTCTAATAGACCTTGGTTCTCGAACAAATTTTCGAGGCTAACAATTTTCAAAGTCAACAAAAGAAACCGCCAACGTAATTATCCGAAAGCAGGGCTGAAAGTCGGTGGCCAGCCCTTTTTCTCCCCTCGATCCTTTAGCGAAATCCTCGACGACCTCGATCCTGAATCTCTCTCTCCCTCTTCCTCGATCCTGCGAACGCTCGGTTTGTAATCTCATTAAGGCGAATGTAATCTCGTGGAAACGTATCGATACCGGGCTTATTAATTTCCGCACGAAACGAACTCTTACGGGGTCGTTAATGACTCATTAAACGTTCTGCTACGAACTTGGCTGCGCCATTATTAACCGCTCGTCTTTATCATTTCGACCGATAATTGCCTCTTATCAGGATCTTACACGTTGCATTTATGGTTCGAGCACACGTTTCAACGGCCATTTCTGGACGTTGTACGTGGTCGTGCGAGCGATTTCAATGTCTGAATTTAATTATTTCTTGAAACAGTGTACCTAATGGAGGATTCTGTTGGCAGGGAACATGGTGAAATGTTGGTCTTGTTTTTAACGAGTGTGGTTTCAGACGTTTTAATTGAATCCTTTCTTACGGGTGGAGATTTCGTAGTGGTACTTTTTTCGAAAGTATACCTTTAGGTTCCTATAATATGGTTACTCGGAAAACTTAGGAATCGAATAACTAGATTTCGGATACCTTAGGATTCCACTATCTAAGGATTCGGATACCTTAGGATTTAGATACCTTAGGATTCGGATACTTTGGGATTTAGGTATCTTAGGATTCGGGTACCTTAGGATTTATGTATCTTTGGATTCGGATACCTTAGGATTTGAGGTATCTTAGGATTTAGGTACCTTAAGATTGTAGGTATCTTAGGATTCGGATACACTAGGGTTTAGGTATCTAAGGATTCGGGTACCTTTGGATTTAGGTATGTTAGGATTCGGCTACCTTGGGATTTAGGTATCTTAGGATTCGGATACCTTAGGATTCGGATATCTTAGGATTTAGATACCTTAGGATTCGGATACTTTGGGATTTAGGTATCTTAGGATTCGGGTACCTTAGGATTTATGTATCTTTGGATTCGGATACCTTAGGATTTGAGGTATCTTAGGATTTAGATACCTTAGGATTTAGGTATCTTAGGATTCGGATACCTTAGGGTTTAGGTATCTTAGGATTCGGATACCTTGGGATTTAGGTATCTTAGGATTCGGATACCTTGGGATTTAGGTGTCTTAGGATTTAGATACCTTAGGATTCGGATACCTTGGGATTTAGGTATCTTAGGATTCGGATACCTTAGGATTTAGGTATCTTAGGATTCGGATACCTTAGGATTTTAGGTATCTTAGGATTCGGATACCTTGGGGTTCGGATACCTTAGGATTCGGATACCTTTGGATTCGGATACCTTAAGATTTCGGTATCTAAGGATTCGGATACCTTAGGATTTTAGGTATCTTTGGATTCGGATACCTTAGGATTTAGGTATCTTTGGATTCGGATACCTTAGGATTCGGATATCTTAGTATTCGGGTACCTTAGGATTTATATTAATTTATATATCTTAGAATTCGTATAATTTGGAAATAACGGATACTTTCGGATTCCAGTATCATAGGATTTATATAATTAAACAATTCGGCTACTTAGAATTCATACAATTCAGACATTCTGATACTTCCAAATTCCTATAATCCCTATAATTCGAGTATTCTACAATACTATGCTACTATCCAAACAAAATCTACCTTTGGTATCCGACCGTCACTATACCCATCACTCTCTAACACACCTATCCTTCCATCCAAATTTCCACTATATCCTTATACCTAACACCCTTATCCTTTCATCAAACGATCAAGTTGTCGTAGCTTCCTGTTACAGATCGTTCCATTTCTCGAAGTCATCATCGACAAGTCCATGTGTAAGATGGTCGTTGATCGTAGCCAAGCCGATGAGAGTGTCAGTGCCCTTATTTTCCCCTGGTTTTAAGTAGCATTCTATTTAAACCGAAGCCGGGCAGTTTTTAGTTGCCACGTGTGTGTCGTATAGGTGAACCACGTTGAAACAGAAGGATATAAGACGAAAGAAGACGGACAGGCGGACAGACAAGTAACAACTCGAAGGAAGAACGGGAAGCAAGTAAAGGATGGAAGAAGAAAAAGGAGAGACGGGCAGAAACTCTTACGAGCGTCTCGCGTCTACGAGCGTATCCCGCCTTGCCGGCGCGTATCCAGGAAGTGACGTCAGCCGACGACGTTCTTATGAATTAATTTGCGGAAATCAAGCCTCCCACCTACCCCTTTCTCTCTCTCTTTCTCTCTGCCGGTGTGCAGATCCTAATCCTTACGGTTGCGCAATCCTAATATCGCCTACACGGCGAACCTAGCTAAAACGATTTTCTAACCGTACACGTAGTTTCCCGATAGATCTTGTTCGTTTGTCTTTTGCTAAAGATACAAGAATTATTTCATCGTTTCGGCTTTCTGTGTATGGAAGTTCAGAGTTTCATCTATTTTTCTGTAAGAAAACTTAACCTAAACCTTAACTGAATCTTCATCCTTTGTAAATTAGGCTTGATATTTAATTATTTTCGAGTATTGAGGCAAATCACGGAGCTACTTTCTTCCACATCGCCATTTTCTTTAAGAAATTTAATCCTGATCTACACTGAATCCTCATCACTTGTAAATTGCGCTTAAGGGGGTAGACACGGCACGTGACCTCGCCGATTTGGCAGGTCGGTATTACAGCAGTTTTTTCCTCTACAAAAATGGTAATACCGTATCCACTAGTATCCACTACTTGAACTAAATTTGTTAGGTGACTTGCTGTGTAATATCAGCAATATGGCAAAACTCGTCCGCGGGAATGCATTCGGGATTTTTCCTTTGTTGTCCTTATACGAGCTAATTTTGGGCCGGGTGAGCATTCATTCGAAAGAGGAAGGTGCAATGGTTGGCGCTGGATTCATTGTTTCAGTCACACAACTCTTTTAGCGAACTTACAATACTCGGATTCTGCGGGTGTTTTAGTCGATTTTTGCTCTACTTTGGACACTCATATTATTAGATGTTAACATTATCTCGTTGAACCATAAATCCAGCGCCAAGCATTGCACCTTCTTCTTTCGAATGAGTCCTCACCCAGCCAAAAATTTGCTCATATAAGGACAACAAAGGAAAAATGCCAAACCCTTAATATTGAATTATTTTGGGGTATTGGGATAAATGACACAGCTAGTTTCCTCTATATCGCCATTTTCTTTAAGAAACTTAACCCTGATCTACACTGAATCCTCATCATTTGTAAATTAGTCTTAACATTGAATTATTCTGGAGTATTGAGACGATTAATGTCGTCTGCTTCCCCTATTTCACCAATTTCCCTTAGCAAAATCTAACTTTCTCGATAACGTACAGTCAACAACTTAGGAATTGCAACGGTGGATATATTCCACGTATCAAAGCCAACTTATTATAATTCCAGATGGCAAGAATACCATTAATTCAAGCTGCAATTTCGCTTCGAAAATCGAACGAATCGGTCGAAACGAGACAGCTTCTAAGAAAAGATTGTTGCATCGCAAATGACCGACCGGTCGAATCGTCGGGGAGCCGCAAGATTTTCGACGTCGATGACTGTGTTCACCCACGTAGCTTACCGATGAACAATGCCTGAAACTCGACAGCGTCTACGCGATCATCCTGCCGGTCGCTATTTTCGGAACATTACCGAACAGTCGGCGACGCGCGGACCTCGAGATCCGAAAAATCCTCTTCGTTCAGATCGTCTGGTCGTTGGTACCGTTTGCGAATCGATAAGCCTCTTCGGCAACCAAAGGTTGACGTTCCTCGGTACCGCTCCCACGCTCGATGTTCCTCCTCGAGACACGAGCCAACGCGAAGCGTGTAATTAGCGCTTGATCGCGTTCGACGTCGATAATTGAAACGTTCCAATTGATTCTGTGGACTCGAAACGAAACAAACTGCCCGCGGACACCCACGTCACTCGAATCCGTGGACTGTGTACTTCGTTGGACAACCTACGTCCATCGGGATCTTTGCGTTCCAAAGTCCACGTCATGGTTCATTAGACACCTACGTCCGAAAACTGGCACGTTTGGCTCTGGTTTACGAGTTCACCCTTTCGTAAGCAACGGGACGTGCGTGTTCGGATTAATCGGCTTTGGACAATTGGTAATCGGTGAAATTTGAAAATTTATAAAAATTAGTAATCGGTAAAATTTGAAGATTTATTAAAGTTATTCGTTCAAGTTTGGATATTCATAAAAATTGATAATCGCTAAAATTTGGGAATTTATGAAAATTAGTAATCGCTAAAATTAGGAAATTTATGAAAATTCGTAATCGCTAAAATTTGGGAATATTATGAAAATTGGTAATTTCCAAAATTAAGAAATTTATGAAAATTAGTAATCGCTAAAATTAGGAAATTTATGAAAATTCGTAATCGTTAAAATTTGGGAATATTTTGAAAATTGGTAATCTCTAAATTAGGAAATTTATGAAAATTCGTAATCGCTAAAATTTGGGAATATTATGAAAATTGGTAATTTCCAAAATTAAGAAATTTATGAAAATTAGTAATCGCTAAAATTAGGAAATTTATGAAAATTGGTAATCTCCAAAATTAGGAAATTTATGAAAGTTAGTAATCGCTAAAATTTGGATATTCATAAGAATTGATTAGGAAAAAATCAGTCTATTTCGCTGCAACTTGAAATTTCGTCTGTCATACCTTTCAACCTCAATATAGATAAATATCCCTAAAGAACATTTTCAGACTCTACAAAATTAATATTTAATTAATTCATAATTAACGTAATTTTCAAGGCTAATTTACCCTTCTATTAACTTACAAAATTCTATAAACACTTTAGAAAATTGTAGGTATCTAATTACATTTACACGTCAAAAAATTCTCACGATCGTGAGAACTTGGATATCCGATAACTATCTCGCTTTGTGAATTATATTATTTTACAAAATTCTTACGCCAGTACGTTTCTAACTTTAATCCTCTGCTAAACAACCCTAACATATTTTTACGTTAGGTTTCTTCGAACGTCTGGTTGTTTCTGAAAAGTACATATATTCTGCGTCACCCTAAGCAACGACAGGGTTAATTGCTGTCAAGTTACAAAGTAATAGCTCTTATATCGTTGCCTGAATTCGACGGAGTGTTCCGAGTTTTCGGCACAGTTCTGCCTGGATCCAGAACCATTGGACCCAACGGGGAGAGCACCTGGGTCAAACGGGCACCGTCTCCTCTCCGTTCGGTTATACAGATATTTTGTCCGGCGCATAACAAGCCGCTTGACGTGCAAAGATGGCCAAGGGGATGCCAATGCAGTTTAGGATAACACGACGAAGATCGGTAGCGTGAGGCCGACGAGGAAAGACCGAAAGAGGAGGAGAGCCAGGTGTTTCGTGGGGTACCATAGAACGGAACCACCCCCTGCCAATGTTCCCTTCTCCTTCCCTTTTTACTTTACCTCTTGCTCTCTGCTTCCTCCGCGCACCCTTTATCCCTCCTTCTCTCTCCCTCTCGTTCTCTGCTTTCGACTGGTGCTCGTTATACCGGGTGTCGCGTGGCGAATCGTAGAAAAAGAAACTGTTTGCCCGTCGTTTCGTCTGGAAGGTCGTCGCGTTTTTCGTTTACAAAGTGGAGGATCTTCGTCCTCGGGTCCGTGAGGCGGTCCATGCGAAATTGAACGTCTTCTTGATGGGAGGTTTGGTTCTAGGAAGCTACAGAAATTGTTACATTCGTGTTGAACGTGACCCAGTGTCGTCAGGGAGAATGGAAGGTGTTGACTTTGGTAATTTTCAGCGATTTTAGGACTGAGATCTTTGGCGCATCCTCTGATGTTGCTTGAACTGCTTTTGGGGTAAAATGGGAATCGTTGCTTAGGAGGATTTGGTGGCTCTACAACTGCGATAGTTAATATCCTGGCATTATTTCTAGTTTTCGCAACGGTGGAAATTATAGTATTGCATATTATAATAGTAAAAATTCTGATTTACTGTCACTTGGAAACTTGCTTTTACTCATAGTACTAAAATATCCAATCTACAATTTTTCCACTTTGCAAGGTTTGAAATTTCAAATATTTTATACCCTATTTCAACCTCCTTAAGCAACTAATCTCCGTTCTTTGAATATTTGACAGCGTTAGAACGATACAACCAGAAAAGGGTAGATTAGCTAATCTCCGAACGAAATTGCTTTCTTATATCGACCCTCGTAAGATTCTTATTTCCTTTAAAAAAAAAATATAACCCACGGGTTCATAATTTGCGTGCGATGCCCGTTTTCGTAACCGGTGCACGAAACGAGCCGGTGTGTCGTAACATAGGCTCGAGCCAGGCCTGTTATTGATCAGCGGGATAGCTCGAACGACGATCGAAGCGTGGAACAAGAGCACGCTCGAGCGAAGCGACAAAAGGCGAAATCGATATTCGGCCGTGTGCGTGGTGCACGATCGATCGAAGCCACCCGGTATAGGAAACGAAACGACGAACACCCAGGAGTTGAGTCCTAGTGCCTCGAGCCCTGTAATATTATACCGGCGAACTCCCATGTGCACCACCGTCACCGGTTTGCGTTTCTGACTGCCTGCCTGCCCTGTGCTCGTTCTCGTTCTCGACCTCGACTTCGTTCGCCTCGTTTGTCGCCGATCAGCAGCTTCCTCTCTCGCCTCTTCGATCCTTCCGTCAACCTACTAATAATCATCGTTGCCGACCAGGTCGACAACTGTCTCGTTTCTTTACAACGATGCGACTCGTCCAGGGTTCTATCGACTGGATAAGTATTCGGGTAAAGATGGAATTTGAAACTCGACTCTTGGGATGCTGGTATGTTGGCTATTCCGATTATCCAGAATTTCAGTTTATCTACCCGAAAGAAAAGTATCGGAGATGTAATAAGTACGTGTACCGATACGGACGCATCACTGGCCGTGTTTGATCTCTCTCTCGTCCGCCTGATCCGCTCCGAAATTCGATCGGAGCAGTGGACACGAGCGTAGAGGAGAGACTGGTGGCATCAGGCGACACTGAACGACGCTGGTTAAATTGCCGGTGAAATTAGCATGCCTAGCGGCACACGTCCGATCAACGATGATATCATCCTGTTTTATTGCAACCGGCTGACCTATTGCACCTCGCCGCCGTTATTGTCCGGACCTCGTTTAACCGGCCAATTTGCACCTCCTTTACGCCTTCGTACATCACCGACATGAACATATGTACATACACAGCGTCTTCGATCGAATTTCGTTGAGATTCGAATTTGTAGACTATAGTGATACAAAGCGTAAAATTTTATTTAATTTATCTCTGTATAATTGCAAAGATAACAGATTAAAATTCTTTCGTCGAATCCGGTTGCTCAGCAATTTTGGGAACTAAATTTGGAAATGATGAGAAGTTTTAAAATAATTATCGAACAGGTTGTGGTCGTTTACACTCGTAAGCGGATTAAATTCGCGTCGCTCGCGCTCGAACGAGCTTCGTTACCGATCAAAACCGACCCGGACCTTAATTACCGCTTGTTATACCCTGTCTTATCAAGGATTTTTTCCTACGTTGCTTCTCCCCTTTTCCACTCCCCACGATTAAAGGGATTCAAGCTTGTTAATTTTCTGATTAAATTGATTCGAATCGAGATGGTCGCTTTTACGAGAGAAAGATAAGGTTTTATTGCGTCGGACAAGCGCCGAAGAAGCCATTCGTATGCGGTTCGAGTTTAACACCTTTCCCATCGGGGTAACAAGGTATTTCGGGCTTTCCTGCGGCTTACAGAGCCATAGATAAACGTTATCTCGTATCGCGTGTCTTTAAATACGCGCTCGAAGGCCAATTCTCAATCGACCAGCAGTTAGCCAAATCTTTCGATCACTTTCAATATAAATCGATTATGTTTTGCGTTGAATAATTCAATAATGTTTCCTGGTTGTTTCCTGGTTGTTTAAATCGTGTAATTTTCCATCGACTCGTTATCGCAGTATTCTAATCGCTGATGCGTTTATCGATCTTCGGATTAACATTTTTTTTAACGTCAGATCTTATAGCGGTTGATATACGTGTCTTTTTTTATTGTCCGTGGACGTTAGAGAAATTATTCCACGATATTTCATCCGAAACGAAGGAAATAACAATTATGAAGGATTCTAATAACATTCGAGGAATCGTAGATGTCTGTTGGATTCATGTCGGAATCCGTGGCGGCGAAAGGGTTGAAGCCTACCAACGATGCCGTTTCGTCGTTTCGTGTATAAATACCAGCCTCCGGGGTATTCCGGGTTAACGCAAACTGCAATTGTGGCAACGGTCATTTACGTCCGTCGAATTCTTCCGTCTGCGTTACAGGATATCCGTCGCGACGACGCGTCTCGAAACGAAGCAACGCTTTTTTCTTCTCTCCCCGAGTCTCTAAATAAAGACGTCGCACCGTTATCTTTCGATCTGCTCGAATCCATCTATTGAGTTTAAAACGGTTGGAAATTTCGATGAAGGGAATCGAAACAAAATTACTTTGGTTTTGGAAATAGTTCAAATTGGAGTTTCTCATATTGGGCAACTTTTCTTTGAAAGATTATCGATGAGCCGCTGGTTCCTCGCTAACTGGCAGGCTGAGGAAATTCCAACATTCTTCAGGCTTCCGTATCCATTTCGAGTTTAGCGAGAGAATCGATATTTGGCGTGTGGCATTCGTGGTGGCCCGGCTAAGGGTGTAGGTACGCGGTGCGGTTACCATTCCTCTTCCTCCTCCTCCTCTTCTTCTTCTTCTTCTTCTTCTTCGTCGTTTCTGTTGGATTTTGTTTCTACGTCGTAGGAAACGGCTGGCAAAACGCGAGGATTAATTCACTGTTACGCGGCGCGTCCCTCGTTACTTGGGAATTTTCCTAATCGACTCTTCTTGTTTCTTCATTTTCTTCTACGAGCATCGCATTTCGTGTCCCGATGTTTTGACTAGGCACGCGAAGAATGGCCAGGATTATTTCTGTGATATCTGGCTTCTTGGTTTGCGACGGTTGCAAATTTCCGACACGGGTTTGTTTATTTATTCTGTACGTAAAAAGAAATTGTATTGTAATTAACGTGATTACAGTCCTCGATTATTTCTGTGATATCTGGCCTGTGGTTTGCGTATTTATTTCGTACAGGCTGCCGCAGAAAGATATTGTATTATAATTTACCCTTTGCACTCGAAGCATTTTTGGACGTAATCGGGTCTGATCTAATTTTCCACGTATGCTTCTGGAAACCAAATGCATTATGTCGGAAAAAATGTGTTAGAAATATTTGAGAATCTGTTGATTTTTATTCCCTTCTTTAATTTTCTATATTTTCATACGGGTGAAAGTGAAATTTCGCATTTTACAATACTCCGATAAATTAAATATGGTGACTCAGAGACACCACTCGTGTGCGAAGGGTTAATATGATTACAGTCGATGATAATTTATAATTCTTTGGTTATCGCTTGGTATCATTATAAAAAAGTGTAGACAGGTGAAAGGTTACAAGGAAATACGAATACGAAAACTGTAATTTATATTATTACGATAAATGGTATGTATATTTTGCAGTTGTTCTGAATCTTTCCTTTTTTTTTTTTTGCCCGTCGTTCCCGTAACGGAAACAGGAGCGGTGTGCGTGTAACGACGGCCAGTTCGTAAATTTCCCTTATCTACGGGCACAAATCTGTCGTGTCTATGGCTAATGTAGACATTTTCTTTTTTTATTATGCACAACGAGCCACGCCGTCGGAACGTGGACACGAGGTAGCTTTACGGTGGTTGCGTGAACGTTCCAGCTTTCGAGGAAGATAGAGAGGTCATAGATTTTGGCGATCGATAATAATTTTCGAATTTCAAAGGGAAGCGATACACGCTGCGTCCGTTAAGGGCATGGAAATGTACCGAATTTATGAATCCTTAGATCAGATCCGACGATTGCACTTTTTACTCTTGGTTCGCGTATCTTTATCGAATTGAATTTCCTTTCTCGTCGAGATAATAAATTTCGCTCGCTGTTCGGTGGTTTATTATATTTTTATTGAAAAATTTGTATACACAGTGTTGCTGTTAAATTATTATATATTTTCTGTTCCGATAATTTAATGCGTTGATACTCGAACGAAGGATTTCTAAATTTTTCCATTCTATTCGCAATATATCGTCAGTTTATCTTCGGCTTTCGATTGGAATCAATTATTGCTTGTTACGTGTCCACAGTGTTTGTTTTCTCGTCTGGCGATAAAAATGGCCGAATTTCGGGACAGCATCGATCGTCGTGTGTACACACTCTGTGTAGCTGGCCGAGCAGGGCGAAAGACTGTTGCTGGTTGCTCCTTCATCTCGTTACAATTATAGACTTACAGAGAAGAAGTTTCGTACTTGCCGAGACACGCGAGTCGGGACACGTCTCGTGCACGTTTCGACGCGTCTTTTACATATTAGTCATCCATATTTCCGATTAACAGGTTTGAGTGACGCGCGAAATTGAGAAACGGCTAACAAAAGTTCCACCATGGACGCCCGTGCGTTTGTGCCATTTGCGATTTTTATTATACAATATATATATGCATCTAGCTGGATCGTGAAATTTAACATTGTTGAAAGTTATCATTATACATAGAATAGTTACCATTATTGAAAAGTACTAATATTGAAAGTTACCATTATTGAAAATTATTATTATAGAGAATCAACTTTATCGAGAATTACCATTCTTAAAAGTTACCATTATCGAAAGTTCAGTCACTATTGAAAACTACTATTCTTAAAAATGGGCATTATTAAAAATTATCATTATAGAAAAGTACCACTATTGAAAATTACCATTATTGAAAAGTACTATTATTGAGAGTTATCATTATAGAAAAGTTAGCATTATTGAAAATACATTCGCTATTGCAAATTACCATTCTTAAAAATTGCCATTATTGAAAGTTATCATTATAGAAAAGTTAGCATTATTGAAAATACATTCGCTATTGAAAATTACCATTCTTAAAAATTGCCATTATTGAAAGTTATCATTATAGAAAAGTTACCATTATTGAAAATACATTCGCTATTGAAAATTACCATTCTTAAAAATTGCCATTATTGAAAGTTATCATTATAGAAAAGTTACCATTATTGAAAATACATTCGCTATTGAAAATTACCATTCTTAAAAATTGCCATTATTGAAAATTATCATTATAGAAAAGTACCATTATTGAAAATTAAGTCACTATCGAAAATTATCCACCATTATTGAAAATTACGCCTTTTTTTCGTTCTTAACCCAATTTGATCTTCAAATCGATCAAACAATATCTGCTTTCTCGTTTAAATTGAAAACGTGTCTACGGAAACGGCGTGCGTCATCGGTGACCCGAACGGTATTCAACGTGTTAACGAAACACCGTCGGCGTCGACGGGGACGCGGTGGCTGAACGGTCCAGACACAGGAGGGGGCTAAAAATAACCCGGTGAAACACGAATTATGCTAAAACCACCGGCGTGTCCCGCGACAGGTATCCAGGCTGCACACCTATTAACGCAAACTGGGTCAATGTCGTTTCTGCCCGTTTGATTTATGACCAGCCCGGCTTTCTGATCGTTCTCTCTGCCTCCAGTGCTGACCACCCAACGACAGAATCGATGGGGTGCGAACCCTTTCGACCGAACGCGTTCATTTTGCTGAATCCATTCGGAATCATTGATGGTCAACCGTTGGTTGCGAAGTTCGATTTGAATCTCGAAACGATTGTAAAGAATATTGTTTGAATATGTGTTTGAGTTCAGATCCCCTTAACCCAGGGAGGATAAGGGTTTGGTCCTCTTGGCTCGCCTTCACTTCGTACCGAATCACCGTACGCCTGAGACAAACTTTGCCTTGCCTATATACCTATTTTATATTATAAAGCGTTATTATTCATAATAAATACATCGCCCTGAATAATCCTACAAAAAACATTTACATACCTTTGCATTGAATTGGTGCTTTTACCGGGACAAAAGCGATTATAAACTCACGACGCTAAATTCATCTCAGAGTCACCTCGATACCCAATAGAGAAGAGGAATCGTGTATACTAGAAGGTCGGTGGACGGTGTTAGAAGGTGTTTTTCCACGATTAAGACCTAAAATTATTTGTTACCAATTCTTTTGTACACGATCGAAAATGCCAGGCGTTAACGGGTTAACAGGCTCGTCCTCGGTGACTCATTGTCAGTGAGCGACGTACAAAGAGAGTATCCTTTGGTCCCGTGTCCAGACCGAGGGGGTCTGTCTGTTCGACAGGATCGATCGAGGGAAGATTAAGCTCGATAGCGCAGGGTGAAACGGGCCTCATGAATATTAACCCCAGAAAGTGCATACATAAGCGGTGGAAGAATCCTTATCGATGTGTATCTTATAATTCCTTCGCAATGACCGTCCCTGTAGGACGATAATGTTAATCACATAGCCGAGGAAATTATGGTTTCGCTTTTCGATCGCCGTGACAGGATCAGAATATGGTCGTCGAAAGCGAGTTTGCATCGATTTATCATAAATTAAATCTGTCTCTGTTTTCTTTCAACGCATGAATTCGTGATTTCAACGTTTCATTTTTGCGCGTCGTTGTTATTTATCGTAATTTTGTAAGATGAGCGCATCGACATTCTCGAATGTAATTCAATTAGCAATCTTCCATTTGGGTATATAATTAGTATATTACGTACCAAGGGCGTAAAATGGGTGATTGGATGAGAGTCACCTTGCGCTCGTGTTACGCACGCTATTTTTTGAACCAGAGGGCGCACAAATCGAGCTTTTAACACGTTGACTGCCACGGGGGTCACCGGTGACCGGCATCCGAAATTTTTTACAATCAAATGATTAATAAAAGAAATGACGCAATAAACCACGGATAGCGTTATCATTAAGCTAATAATGCTAGCTATCGATTTGAAAGGTTAAATTTGAAAATTAGTTGACTATATTCTTAATAATTAGGATTTCAACGTGTCTGACTACACACGTCCGTTTTCACTGTGGCAGTCAACGTGTCAATGCCTATTTGGCGATTCTTGCCCTAGGGCGCAAAGTAGGGTCCTAAGGTGAGAAGTAAAATACTTTGCGCCCTAGGGCAAGAATCGGGCACTTTGCGCTCGCCAAATAGGAATTAAAAGCCCGACTTTTGCGCCCTCTGGTTGCCCGAATCTTGCCCTAGGGCGCAAAGTATTTTACTTCTCGTCCTAAGGCCTTAGGGCACTTTGCACTCGTCAAGTAGGAATTAATACCCCAATTTTTGCACCCTCTGGTTCAAAATAGTATACTACGTACCAAGGGCGCAAAGATCGGGCTTTTAATACCTATTTGGCGAGCGCAAAGTGTTCAAATATGGTCAAAGTGGTTAAATAGGAATTAAAAGCCCGATTTTCTCACCCTCTGGTTCGAAAAGGAATCTAAATTACCCCGAAAAGACAATATTCGATATAATACAGAGATATACGCTTCATACAATTAATCAGATGGCATTCCAGTTCAATCAACGTATTCTTAACGATAATTAGAAATATCCTTAATGTCACCGTTTCTTTTCTCGGGTCACACTCGACCCGAACTCGCTTGCGAACGATTTAACCAAGCTTCCAAGAACCGACTGTCTTACGAAGCTCTCAATCCAGGTGGTTAACTCTCACCGATCTCGTTCGGAACAGGGAATTCGCGTTTGGTTACAAAGGAGCGAGAAAAAGAGGGACGAAACTTTGGTAAAGTATCGCGGTAGGTACGAAAAGTGTTTCGAAATAGCGAGAGAGATAGGGAAAGGGGAACAAGATGGATCCTCTTAAGGACCCTAATCTCTTAAAGACAAGGCAGATTATTCCGCCTCGTTCCGCTCGCTCGGAAGAGTCAAGAGTCGCGGTGGTTCCCTTTAATTTTCCCGCCGTCCAATTATCTCAGCATGGACCACCATCCCCCTTCTCTCCCATTCTACTCGTCCTGGTAATATCCATCGACCGATCGAAAGTTTCAACGACTTCTCTGACGTGTTTCGATGCTTCTTTTTCCACGCTTAAATCAAGATGAATCTATGTTCCTAAGTATACACCATGGGAGTCGTACGACTCTTGTCCTCCCCCCTCATAAGTCCATCCTTTGTGGGGGCCCTTGTCGGTCGTTTTCAATTAATTGGATTCCAACTACCAGGAGGGCCTGGGTACGAGCACCCTGCCTCTGATTACGTTATTATGATGCGATTATTTCAACGAGTGTCGTGGAAACCTGTCAGGTTATCCTGTAAGTTAGATTTCTCGTTTTTTGGTAGTTGTACCGAATGGAAGTAACTAGATAGGGATCTAATGGTAATTAACGAGTACCGTACGAAGTAATAACTTTATGATAGATGTTCAAAACGAACGGTAGATAAATACTGTATTACGTACCAAGAGCGTAAAATAGATAATTGGCGCCCGAGTCGAGTTTGTCGCGGGAGAAAAAGCGAGAGGATGAGAATCACCTTGCGCCCGTGTTACGCACGGTATTTTTTGAACCAGTGGACGTAAAAATCAGGCTTTTAATGCCTATTTGGCGAGGGCAAAATACTTTGCGCCCTAGGGCAAGAGACAGGCACTTTACGCTCGCCAAATAGACATTAAAAGCCCGATTTTTGCGCTCTTGGTACGTAATATAATATTTTGAACCAGAGGGCGCAAAAATCCGGCTTTTAATATCTATTTGGCGAGAGTAAAGTGGCCAAATCTTATCCTAGGGTGCAAAGTATTCTCGCCTTAACACGAGAGATAAAATACTTTTATTTTACTTTTATTTTAGCAAGAATACTTTGCGCCCTCAAAAAAAATACTTTATCATTCGAATAATCGTAAATCAAAACTTCCCAATTCTATACTCACGATGCAATATCACAATCCAAAATTATTAGTTTAAATACTAGTTTCTTTAACCGTCTTTCGAATATCGCCTTGTTTTTCAAAACCAGACTGCTGTTGGTTAAGTCTCACGATCGAATACTTCTGGTTCTTTGAATAAAAAAGAAAAAATATATGTATATATATAATAAGAGGAAGGAACTGATTCTTTGGCTTTCCCCATGCATGCATTAAAAGGACAAGAGGGAAGGGAACGGTGAAAGAAAGAAAAGATTGGAGAGTCGATCGGTACATCGGTGATCGTCGGGTCCCCACGATTAGCAATAGAAAAGCACGAAAAGTAGATTAAGGCTATTGAATTTGGGTTACTCGCACAATGAGGAATAATAAAGCAACGGCAGCAGCCAGTGGACAGGAGGTAGGAAACTGGCCGGACTCTCTCTCTCTCTCTTTCTCTCGCAATCGGCAAATGAAACGGAATAAGAGGATTGGCTGGCCGGTAGTCATTCCGAACAAGATTGGTCAGACTGTAGGGGGTGGCCCAGTGGGGACAAGGGTAGCCCCTAAACGAGATGAGATGGGAAGAAATAAGAAAGATTGCTTTCCTTTCTTTTTTTTATATACAGGGTGGGCCAGTAGAAGTTGCTAGTTTTGAGTATCTTCCAAATTGTGTCGTTCGGGATAATAATACTTGGGGGGGTTAATCAAATATAAGTTACTAATAAATTAAGGGGTCAGTATGGATTTATTGAACATAGTTTCAAGAATTTTTTTCGCATAGTAAAATTTATTTTTATACATAACAGTAGAGGTTTGAAAGTAAATGAAAAAAGTTTTTTTTTTTTGTTTCTGGTTGTCTGAAGTTAGCCCTGCTTTGAGCTTGTCGACACGAATTCTGTATTTTGGAGCATTTGAAAACAAAAAACCGGGTGTTTTATTATAAAGTGGAGCTGTAGTTATGGTTCCTGCCTAAAACTTTCACCTTCGATAAGAGAAAACAAAATGTCGTATTCATACATTTTTCGACCTTTTTTTTACAACTGGGTTAAATATTAACGAATATTTGCACTCGAGGTACAGAATAATCCCTCAAAATTTCAGCCCAATCAAAACTGTACATAAAACAGCTCAACATAGCTCAATCAGCGATGCCTGGTCCATACATTATTCCTTCAGCTTCTTCAAAAACTTCATTATCTTGATTTTTAAAAATCAAAACTTTTCTAAATTAAATCAATACTGATCCCTTAATAAAGAATAATTCAATAACCCTGTGCGTTAGAATTTTTAAAATTATAAGGTTACAAATTCTTAATTTATACATTACAAAATTATAAATTTTGTAAATATAAAAATTGATATATTATAAATCATAAATCATGATAAATTTGTAAGTGTAATTTCATTAACGTACCAAAGACATTGGGTTAGGTTAGGATCAGATCGTTCAAATTTCTATACAGAGTCACGATCCACGTTTCACAGATCTTCCCTCTTCCGACTCTCACGATTGAAGCTCTACTCAGGAATAATTTTTTACCGGTCCACCCTGTACACCTCTTCGTCCACCTTGATTTTCTCCGCTTCGCCCCCCTGTTCCCTTCGGTCCTCTTTCTTCCACGAGTTGTGTGTCCTGCTGGCAAGGCATTGTCGCGAGGCCCACCACCGTGGAACGGGACGACGAGAGCATAATACGGTCGTTTGTCAGTTTGCTAGGCCTGTTTCGTGTTTGGTCGCGCGATTAGCTTCGAGCCCGAATCGGGCAAACAACGCCGCCCCTGGACGAGATTTTTGCCCAGGACCAATTATTTATCGACGCTTTACAGGACTACGCGACCCTTGACCCACTTGCCTTCATTGGCGAACCTTTTGTGTACTTGATGTTTGACGATGCTCGTTCCTCGATTCTTCCTTCCTTTCTTTCGCTGTTCGAACGGTTTGTCTTTGTCGATTGTTCATTCGGATGATAATTGCAGTGCTTTAGAAGAAAAAATGTCAAATTCTTCAAATTTTGTCAGCTGGTGCGTATTATGTTAATAAAGCATTGTGCAACGTTTGAACGAGTTTGCGATGCCCGTTCAAGAGTTATTACAATTCGAATTGCAACATGGGCTCTTATGGGAGTTCATTTCAGTTGAGAAATAAATATATAAGAAAAAAAAAAATGCGATACTTTTAACATCTTAGAAAAAAATTAGTAGCAAAAAAAAAACTATGACCGAGGATATTTTTTTAAATATTGAATAAAAAGCTAACAAACAACAGTCTCGCTGAAGTCGTAAGTGCGAAAATTTTAAGTGCAATATTTTAAATTTTCGAAACTTTTAGTCTAGCACCGCCTCCGAAAAAATTGCATTGTATTGAAATGCATTATTTCATACCTTTTAGTGCATTTTGAAGTCGGTTGTATTTTTTTTTTCTAAAAATAATTTTATTGTAATAAAATATGAAAATAAACTTAAACTTAAACTTTTGACGGAGATCTTACGGGTCATACAACCTACAATTCAGAATAACGGAAACTGTCATTGTCGAATCTTCGAGAAATGAAAAGACAAGTTTTTTGTGAAGTATCAAATTAACTTGGATATTTATACGGTATGATTTTGTTTTCGATAAAATTGTATACGTATTTTGATGAGTTGTGTATTATAGGTTGCTATAGTCTGGCATCGATGATTGATCGTGCGTTCGGAGAGTTACAATAATAATTGAATCGCACACTGTGTAATCAATCGATCTTCAGTAGTCGTGATCTGATAATATTAACACAGTGAAAACGGACCTGTGTAGTCAGACACGATAAAATTCTAATTACTAAGGATACAGTCGATTAATTTTCAAATTCAAATTATTAGTTTAATATTAACGCTATCCGTGTAACGTGTTCAATATCTTATTGTTAGGAAAATAGCACTTTGAAGATTTATATACCACCATAGTTTTTGCCACTGTTATCGCAAAAAGTAATTAGAATGTTTGGTGACTAAATCCCTGGCCTCCGTGTTTATTTTCTTACGGAATTATTTTTCGGTATTCGTCAAATAATGATTCTCGATCGAAACAACTGTCGTTTTGCATCCCCTTGCGACAGAACGCGAGCGTGTAATTTAACCGCAAAACACGTGAAAAATTCGCGAATTTAATCGCTCAGATCGTTGTCCTCTCTGATTATTAACACTTTGTATACCGGAAGCCTACTAATATCTAGGCTTTCCAATACTACCCACTGGTAACTGAAAATCAATTAACAAACGTTTGACTATTATTTCTTTCGTCTATAACACTGTTGAAATAATGAAAGTTAAACGTGCTACGATCGAGAATAAATCGAAAATACGGGTTACTCCCCCTAATTCTCAATTACCATCAAATTATAAAATAGTAGGGCTTACTTTTCCATTCTAGACCGGTAGATAATGTGTTAAGGAACTGCGGCACGTACACTGTTTAAATACAAACAGCGGACAGCGTTTGGCGTAAGTTCGGAATCGAGCGGCCGATTCGGGGTCGCTGGTCAATTTTTTCGACGAAAATTGATCGAGAAATACAACGTGCCCTACCTCCTGCTCCCAGTTGTATGCTTGACAAAAAACCATAATCGTGTGCCGCACGAGGAACCATCTGCGGCTTCGAAAATCATGATGCGGACCATGTGCTGCCTGCTAACGATACCCTTTCCAACGTAAGGCCTCCTCCGTAACCTAGCTTCTCTCCTTGTATTCAACACACACACACACACACACACATTCGTACACATATATTACGTGTACGCGTATTTATACGAATTCTGTGTACGTGTACACGTATTATAATGGCACGTTTATACGAGTAGACAGAGGCCAAGATGGTTTTGGGTAAGAAGGGGTCAGAGCTACTTTCGATATACCTTTGAAACCGCGACGAAAAATTGGCGATAATCCGGTTTCAATTTTTTGTCGGCGAACCTTCGACTGCTTAAAACGTTTCTCGTCAATCTTAACCTCTGATAATTCTCAGGTCGAGTATTTTGGAAGATTCTTTGTAATTGGACGTATTTTGATGTATTTTTGAGAAGTTGCAGTTTTTGC
The DNA here is from genome assembly GCA_943735885.1 of Stelis phaeoptera. Classification (NCBI taxonomy): domain Eukaryota; kingdom Metazoa; phylum Arthropoda; class Insecta; order Hymenoptera; family Megachilidae; genus Stelis; species Stelis phaeoptera. The sequence goes on from OX030930.1 coordinate 21,719,130, forward strand.
TGGGAGATTTATTTTAGTTGACTTAATGGGGTAACTTGTATTTTGATCAGAGATCTCTGTATGGAGATCTTTTGTCGTATATTCATCGAATTAATTGTCTACCAAATGCTACATAACGTGGTTGTAAAGCGATTATATTTTTTGGCGAATTTTCTCACAATGAAAGGGTATTTCAAATGAAAGTTTTAATACCGAAGGGATGAAATTTATGGAGATCTACCGCGATTCAATCATGCTATTTTTCTCTTAGATTCTATACTAACTGATCCACTTGAGTTCCGCAAATAAAGTATAATATATATAAAAATAAATTATAACACATAAACACGAAACAAACACTTTGAGATAGTGTAATTCCCCCTAGTGTAAATAATCCCTAACGTCTATATCCCCTAGTCTTATTATACCTTGGATGAATAATCCCTAGTGCAGTTTTCCCTGGTGTAAATAATCCCTAGCGTCTATATACCCTGGTGTAATTATCACTAGTGTAATTATCCGAAGCGTCAATATTTCCTATATAGTGTAATTCTCCGTAGGGTTAATGCTCCCTAGTATAATTTTGTAGGTTGTAATTTTCCCTAGTATAATTATCCCTAGTGTCAATACTCCCTGGTGCAGTTTTCTCTGGTGTAAATAATCCCTAACGTCTATACTTCCTAGCGTAATTATCCCTAGCGTCTATATCCCCTAGTCTTATTATACCTTGGATGAATAATCCCTAGTGCAGTTTTCCCTGGTGTAAATAATCCCTAGCGTCTATATACCCTGGTCTTATTATACCTTGGATGAATAATCCCTAGTGCAGTTTTCCCTGGTGTAAATAATCCCTAGCGTCTATATACCCTGGTGTAATTATCACTAGTGTAATTATCCGAAGCGTCAATATTTCCTATATAGTGTAATTCTCCGTAGGGTTAATGCTCCCTGGTATAATTTTGTAGGTTGTAATTTTCCCTAGTATAATTATCCCTAGTGTCAATACTCCCTGGTGCAGTTTTCTCTGGTGTAAATAATCCCTAACGTCTATACTTCCTAGCGTAATTATCCCTAGCGTCTATATTCCCTAGTCTTATTATACCATGGATGAATAATCCCTAGTTACAATACTTCCTAGTGCAATTTTCCCTGGTGTAAATAATCCCTAGCGTCTATATACCCTGGTGTAATTATCCCTAGTGTAGTTATCCAAAGCGTCAATAATTCTTAGTGTAATTGTCCGTAGGGTTCAGTGTAAATTCCCTAGTATAATTATCCTTGGCGTCTATATTCCCTAGTCTTATTATACCTAGGGACAGCAATCCCTAGTTTCGATATTGCCTAGTGCAATTTTCCCTAGTATAAATAATCCCCAGTATCAATATTTCCTAGTACAATTTTCTCCCTAGTAAAAATAGTCCCTATTGTAAATATCTACTAGCGTAATTACCCCTAGTTCCAATAATCCCTGATATCAAATACCCCTATTTTTAATAATCCCTAGTAATTTCCAAATATTACTCAAACGGTAAAACCTTTTCAACATGTTGTCACAGTTTTCTCAATAAACTTTATCTTATTAGTCATTAACGGTCTGTTTCGAAATGGAAATACCCATTGACCCGAACCGTCTTCTTAATAGTCACATTTTAATTGATTTTGACCTGCAACCGAAAAAAAGATTGTCGACTCCTGTTCTATACAAACCAGCTCTATCACAGTCGAAAGATAATTAAATTTTTCTATTGAAAAGTTGCAAAGATCTTTCTGATTTGAATTGATGAAAATAAATTTCTCATGTTTTCTATAATAACGAATTGCAATTCTAATACTTAAAAACAATTAAACGATCTCATTGTTAATTCACGAGGATCTTTCTTCTTGTTTCAACAAAGGAGTAAAAAATGTCTTGACCTTTTCCTTACCTTTTCACGCATGGTGGGATATATTTTAACCCACCTCGAACAGTTAAAGTTACAACTAATTTAGCCTGATATTTTATGAACCTTTTTGTTTGCATCTTATTTTATTAACTCCATACAATTTCCTTAAAATCGTGTGCCTCAAAGAGTTAATCGTCGTTGATAAGAAAGTGCAAAACGTCCCTGCAAACAGGCTCGATGTTGAAAGAATAAGGAAATTATCCGATATGGCAGTTCACGCGGATCCTTCCTAGCGATAGAACAAAAGAGCAGTGTTCTCGTTGTGTCACCTGGTAAATTTTAACGAGGTCTCAGGTACAATAGGAAAGTGTACGGGACAGGTGGGTTACGTGGCGCTTTCCTATATCCTTGAGCCGCGAGATAAGCCGATAAAACTTATCGTCGGAGATTCAACGGAACGGATACAGCGTAGAGACGGCAAACAAAAGATAACCCTGTGGTAATAGGCTTCGTGGAGCGAACAAGCTCGCCGTTTGCTCGAAATTGCCTACGACGAGAACCGTTGCGCGTAATCTTAGCTAATTAACCGATTTGCATCCTGTTCCATTTAATTAAGGGATCCAGGGCGCGAACGATCGTCGGGGATCTCGTGTCGCAGGACAGTTTAGTCGCGACACTGTGTACACATTTTGATCCGGGAACACGGCCTCTTAATTATCAACCGATCGAAGACGAGACTGACCTTTTTTTGTTTGGGAGGATAAGATTGGATTTTTTTATGGGGATACCTTCGTGGGGAGCGTGTCTAGTTAAGGAGGGACAAGTTCTACGAATTCCGTTTGATGGAATCTGTTGAAATTTAAAAATTTCTAAGTTACAGGGTCGGAAAATTTGATAAATTCGAAATTACAGTATTTCGTAATTAGGAAATTCGAAATGGAGAAAATTTTATAATTTAGTAATTAAAAATTTACAGAATTTTATAATTTAGTAATTACTAAGTTACTAAATTACTAAGTTACTAAATTACTAAGTTACTAAATTACTAAGTTACTAAATTACTAAATTACTAAGTTACTAAATTACTAAGTTACTAAATTACTAAGTTACTAAGTTACTAAGTTACTAAATTACTAAGTTACTAAATTACTAAGTTACTAAATTACTAAGTTACTAAATTACTAAGTTATTAAATTACTAAGTTACTAAATTACTAAATTTAGTAATTACCTAGTAACTTGCGAGTATTAGACGAGTGGGTGTTCAGTAATTAAAAAATTACAGAATCTCATAATTTAGTAATTACTAAATTACTAAAGTAATTACTTAGTAATTACTAAATTACTAGATGACTAAATTTTGTACTTACCTAGAAACTTGCGAGTATTAGACGAGTGGTTGAACTCCTTTTCCCTATATTGTCATTTTCCTCAGGAAGCCCTATTTCACCTATCACCGTATATTTCTGCTTATAACAGAGAGTACTATCTTCAAAATAATAAATTTTCCACCGGGAAGAAACAGTAAATTAAGTTTAAAACTTGAGTTTCTAATTTTAGTCGATCCATTCTTTCAAAGATACTATTTTGAACCAGTACCGATATAATATTGAGTTAATTATGCCCAATCCTATTTTGAAAGCTTCAAAATTCTTATTATCTGTTTTAACATCCATCCAAAGAGACTGTTTATATAAAATTCGTGAGATTCTATCGAGACGATTCACTGGAATCGACACTCGTTAGAAAGTTTTCTCTAATCGTAGACCGTAAAACGGGAAGTCCTTTTCAGGTGGAAGATAAGAGATCCTTGATGGTATTTGGTTGCCGTAGACGTTTAATTATGTCGCAATTCGTAAGAGGCCAGAGAAAATTAATACTCGGTAAAAGAGGGTCGCCTACGGGCAACGATCTCCATTGTTTTCCATGGGTGCTGCAAGGAATTCTTTCGGTTTTTCAGAAACTCATTGTACTTCACGAAATGTAGGATCTTATTCGACGGACAATGAGCTAGATGCGTTTTTTTTTTTTTGTTCCGTTTTTCCTTCTTTCTTTCGTGTGCTATTGCCATGGAACACGTTTGAAACGGAATCGACCCATTGATGGAAATCACGAATTCCGCAAACAACTCTCTCTCCATACTAATCGAGCCTGTCTTACGGAAACCTGGAAACAATAAGACACGGATTTTGTCGCCCTACTTTTCTTACACGGAATGTGGTGATGGTTTAGTAACCGGGGAACAATGGAAATTTGGCGCTTGGATGCTTGTGGAATTTGGATAATTCGGGTATTTGAAAAATCGAGTATTGGAGTAATCTGTAATTTTTGGAAATAGGAATAATTCGAATGCTGGAAAATTCGGACCTTGTGATTTTGGAGTACTAGACAATTCGGACGCTCTGATTTTCGAATACTGTAAAATTTGGACACTGATTTTCAAAGATTGGAAAATTCGACCGCTCTGATTTTCAAATATTGGAAAATTCGGACGCTCTGATTTTCGAATACTCTAAAATTCGGACGCTCTGATTTTCTAATATTGGAAAATTCGAACGCTCTGATTTTCAAATTTTGGAAAATTCGGACGCTCTGATTTTCAAAGATTGGAAAACTCGATCGCTCTGATTTTCTAATACTGGAAAATTCGGACGCTCTGATTTTCAAAGACTGGAAAACTCGGACGCTCTGATTTTTAAATTTTGGAAAATTCGGGCGCTCTGATTTTCAAAGATTGGAAAACTCGGACGCTCTGATTTTCTAATACTGTAAAATTCGGACCCTATGATTTTTAAAGATTGGAAAACTCGGACGCTCTGATTTTCAAATTTTGGAAAATTCGGACGCTCTGATTTTCAAATTGTGGAAAATTCGGACGCTCTGATTTTCTAATACTGAAAAATTCGGACCCTATGATTTACAAAGATTGGAAAATTTGAACGCTCCGATTTTGGAATACTGCAAAATTCAGACCCTATGGTTTTGAAATACTGGAAAATTCAGACCCTATAATTTTCGAATACAGGAAAATTCGAATCCTCTAATTTTCTAATATTGGAATAATTCGACTAAATACTCCGTAATTTGTAATCTTGTCGAATATCCGAACGATGGGTTGGGTTCTCTATTTTTGTAGGCTGACGCCCCGTGTATCATCGCGGCTATGACAAGGAAGAACGATGTTAACGTGTCATCGATTCTGCTTACGTCATCGTCGCCTATCAACGATGACTCTTGTCCATCCCGATTTCTACTCAAACTTAACTACAATCATCATTCCCGTTTTTCATAATAACGACCGATGTCGAATTGAAAATACCATTCAACGATCATTATATTAATGTAACGATACCTAACAAGATTGATTCGTAATTGATTCGAGAGTCAGATGTTGAGGATCGAAGATTACTATAAAAATCTTCATGATTAGTGTAAAAAGTGTATAACAGTTTCTTTAACGCTTGGATCATTTGTTCATGCATGGCCTCGATTTGCTTCGGCACAATAAGCGAGTCCTTTTTCTTCTCATTCGACGTATGTACGATACTGTACGCTTGGAAGCCTTATTGTTTCCCTTGAACTCGAGAAGGGCCATACTCGCATTAGTCTCGTTTCTGTTTCACAGGATACTGTCACTCTCTATTATCGTGTATTTACCATCTGCAATTCTTTCTAACGACAAATTTCATATCCTCTTAAATCCAACTATCGTTCACTAATTTTCCATAGATTCATTTCAAATTTTTAAGTAATTGATAGCAATTTTTTTTACGGAACGCACAAGGTGCGTCATTCGGTGCATTGTATTAAATAGCATAAGACGCATACGGTGCGTCATTCGTTACATTATATTAGATAACATAAGACGCACACGGTGCGTCATTGGTTGCATAGTGCAAGTAGTATCGGACGCATACAGTGCGTCATTGGTTGCATAGTGCAATTAGTATCAGACGCATACAGTGCGTCATTTATTGCATAGTACAAATGGTACAAGACGCATACGGCATCCCATAGATAACCTAAGAAATCAGAGGTTAAGTTCTAAAAAAAGGTGGCCACAGCCACGGACACCCGGAAGCCTTATTATTCCGTTGAAGTGATCGGAGCTCCTCGGCACGCGTTAGTTCCCCGCCTCGAAATACACATACGTGTACTGTATTCTTCGCGATAATAATTTTTTTCTCTTCGATTCGTCTTTTTCGAAAAAATTACAAAATGTTCTTGAAATCTTACTCTTTTTTATATACAAAAGGTTTTAAATTTCTTATTTTATAAATTGCAAAATTTATTAAAACGCTTCTGTCGAAATATACTTCACGGTAAAGAATTATTCTGTACGTTAGTTTACGTTTCATCTTTTATTTATCTTACTTTATATTTTAATTTCAATTTAAAAGTAAGGGTGCATCGAACGTCGGTAGTTCCAGTATTAAATAAATTTATCAGTTAGATGCTTTTAAAAATAAATTCCCTAATTATCGCTTTTTCTCGACCTCGTGACTGCAATGTAAACCCTTCATATAGTTCGTATGAAATATTCAGCTTATTCCGTCGAAAACGAGATGGTGGCCCACGAAAGGTTTAAGAAGCCCTTCCGTATATCGCAGGCAGAACGGGATCCGTGCGGCGACTTCGGGCGCGTGCCCAGGCGCAAACGAGCGAGCGTTGCGAAAAAACAGGTAATGGCGTTGAAGTGCATTCGGCAGCTGCACGCCAATGAATACCGTGCATGAATACCCTGTGCACGAGGTGAAGAACATGTGCGAGCCCGTCTTCTTTGGACCCATGGCCCGCACACACGAACCGGGCCCAGGCCCTTTCGCCCATACACAGCCCTCTATCCTCCAGCTCTATCAAGTGGAAAAGATACGTCCTGCTCGTCTATCCGGCCCAGTATTATACTATCGAGAGCTACACGTTTTTTTTTTTATCTCTTCATCGATCGACCTATACCCCCAACACATACACACACACACACACGCGTTTCTATCTGTCCTTCTCTGATTGAAGCGTTATTGCTGGCGAGCCACCTAGCTTGCTGGATCCTCCACAGACGTATAATGTTTCCTGCTCTTTTGTGACCGGATCACGGAAACTTTCCTATACGCGAGTGCAGTCGGGTTTCTCGTTTAATTTCGTTTGTGCCACTTCAGACTATTCAATTGGACGGATAGGTGCTCGAGGGGTGAGTGCAGGGGAATTTGGGGGAAACGAGGAGTGTTGGTACGGAGACTCGAATCTGGATCTTCGGGGTTACTTTTATTTGATTGAGGTTTGTGGTTGTTTGCCAGAGCTCTGTGCATAGTGAAAAATTTAAGGGATTGGTAAGATTATTTGTTTAACACTTTGACACTTGAATTTTCATAGTTTGTCGCTTGCGTTGTTAATATCCTTTCAATTACTTAACTAGAAATCGTCGTATTAGGTAGTCCAAATTCTGAATAATGGAAATTATGAAGAAATTGTTATATTAATAGGTAAAATTTGCTTTTAGCACGACGATCAAGGTGTTAAACGGAGGAGCCTGAGTCAACTGCGACTCGGATTTTGGACAAATAGAGGGATAGTTAAAATTAGGGGATTTTATATTAATTAAATAATATTAATTCTCTATAGGCAAATTTTTAAATAATTATCACAGTTTCTACTACTTTGCATAGTCATTCGTTGCATCGATGGTTAACAACGTTTTGCAGTAAAAATAGAAAAATGTTGAGAAAAGTTAAATGCTTAACAACCCAGATTACCTACAGACATCGATCAACTAATTTGATAAAAATATTCCTTCTTAAAAAAAAAAAGAGGATACTTAATTTGTCAGTTTTGAACCCATATACCTTTCTTCATTGGCTCATTATTTTTCGATGATTTGATTCACTCAATACTTAGAACCCTTTGGGTCTATTTTTTTTATGAAACCCCGGGTTACGTTTGATGTTTCATTAGAATTTGATTAGAGGGTGTTAGGAAAACAGAGAAGGTTCTTAATGGGACGATAAATGTCCTCTTGCGGTTCGTTGGCCACAAACGATGTGTGTGTTTTTTTTTTATCTTCCTCTTCTTCTGTTCATATCGACGTGCCACAGACCCTTCTTCAACCCTCTCTCGACGCGTCCCTTTTTCTTCTTTATATCTTTCTAGTGGGCCACCTCGTTGATCTTCCTACGGTGAAGAGGCGTGTAAAGCATCCCCCTCGTACGGATAATCTGCCTGATGTATCGGGCTTATCCCATCATCGTCCACGGGACACGTATCGAGCTTGTCTTTTCGATATTAATTCGATCTTGAATGGATCAATCCGATTCCACGCTAAATAAAGTTCTGTTAACACTTCATTCACCGGTCTATAAATAAGACTGTTAACCCTTTGCGATCCAAGATATGGAAATGAAACAGATACAAGTACAGTTTCTGTGTAAAATAACCATTGGGCCGCAAAGGGTTAATAGGCTTTTCAGAACTATCGACTGTTGATTAAAATTCCATCAACAAACCATTGATCACTGGTTTTTCGTCTAAAATACTGTTCAGGTGTGCTGCAATTTGGGGAAAAACTGAAAGTAAGAATTACTGTTCTGTTTGTATTTTTAATACTGTATGTGTTGTAATTCCTTAATAATCCGAGAAATTAAATTCGCGAATTTTTCACGCGTTTTGCGGTTAAATTACACGTTTGCGTTCCGTCGCAAGGGGATGCAAAACGACAGTTGGGGATAAGTAATTCCGTAAGAAAATATACACGGAGACCAGGGATTTAGTCACCAATTTAATATAAAACGAAGCATTCTAATTACTGTTTACGATACCAGTGACAAAAACTACAGTAGTATATAAATTTTCAAAGTGCTATTTTCCTACGATATTTAACACGTTCCAATCAAACGATTAACAAAAGAACTATGAAATAAACCTAATAATTTGAATTTGAAAATTAACCGACTGCATCCTTAATAATTAGGATTTTATCGTGTCTGACTACGCACGTCCCTTTTCACTGTGCCGCCCAACGTGTTAAGGATCCGGTCGATTAATTTTCAAATTCAACCCCTTACCCTACAATTTTCCTAAATATTTATTGCTCTAGCGTTAAAACAAAGCTTGACAAGCGTTAACCGTGTAAATTGTAATCAGAATTCAACTTAAAATTGAATTGTAATCAAAGTTTGAATGATGGAAGTCGCATCTGAACTGTAAGGTTGGTCACGAGTGTGATACTCGCCATTTCTTTTGGTAATTATTCAGTCATAATAAATTTCTAGCGCCGGTCACCGTGGCACAATACGAAGAATTATTTATATGAAAGATTGCACGACGAAATAAAATACCAGGGATATGTAAACTGTGTGATAGAATATGTCAGATATTAAAAATCATGGTGAGATAGGAAATTTAAACCTGTTACCGTAGCTCTACTCACAATTAATATGAAATGAATTATTAGGTAAAGCTAAATGAAATGTCTTTTTTTTAACATTTGGATGCTTTTTTCAAGTCAAAACAGCCAGAATTTTATAAAAGAGGCATCGAAAAGTTCCCTGAGTCGTGGAAAGATATTGTAAATAACCATGAAATTGTCGGAATAAATATTGCAAATCAATTTTTTCGCACTGAAAATAAAAACAATATATATTTTGTAAGAAATTATGCTATTAACAACGAATAGATTTTTAATCTTGTATTAAAATTGATCTCCGATTGATTGTACGAGGTTTAAGAAAATGGTTTGAGGAATTTTTTTCTTTACCTTTTTTTGTTTTAAAGAATCGTGTACTTCTTTCTTGTCAGCGAAGAGAGGATCCTTCTCTTCTTTCTACTTGATACATGGATCTCCTTGTGCTTTTCAATAGCAGGGCCACCTCGTTGATGTCCTTAAGGACGAGGATCCTCAAGACGCGTTGGATCGTTGGTGGTCGTTGCCCGAAGTATCATTTTCAATATCCGTTCAGTTTCGATATCGTCTCGATACTGCCACATCAAGTTTCATACACTCATTCGAAATGATGCAAATGATGCACTGTAATCATTTTAACACGTTGGCTGCCACGGGGTTGCCACCGGTGACGGGCACCGAAATTTTTTACAATCAAATAATTAACAAAAGAAATGACGAAACAAACCACGGATAACGTTATCATTAAGCTAATAATGCTGGCTATCGATTTGAAAGGTTAAATTTGAAAATTAGTCGATTATATTCTTAATAATTAGGATTTCAACGTGTCTGACTACACGCGTTCGGTTTTACTGTCGCAGTCAACGTGTTAATAATCGTCTGATCCTTTTGTGTTTAAAATTTTCATTTCGAAGACATGAATCAACAGAGAAATATTTAGAAAAATAGAGATTCAGAACTGTCTTACGATATTTCCACGAAAATATAAAGAATTCTTAAAAATAGATATAGAAAATGGTATTCAGGTTAGTGGTATTAATTTTTATTTCGAAAACGTACATCAATGTTAGAGCGTTGGAACGATTTTGGGATATTTTCATAAAAATTAAGGAAGTTACCTGAAAAAATATAGAAATGGGTAGCCAGGTACCCAAGCTCTAGTATTACAAATCATTTTGCATACATTTTACAGACATAAATATTTTATATTTTCACACAAAAAAAAAAATACAGAAATGCTTATCTAAGAATTCAAATTCGAGTATTAAGAATCTTTTCGAGAAATTTTGTATTTTAAGAAGGTAAAAAATTGGTACGAACCCATTCAAAGGTTAATTGGCGATAAAACGAATCAACGTTCGTTGAAAATCGGTTATAAAATTGCGGAAGGTATAGGTTTCTGGAACGATCGTAATCGAGATACAAGAATTCTGATCGACGGGTCGTGAGCTCGTGCCGTGGCGTGAAAATTAGTATACTAAACGACGATACCGATGAAAGCAACCATCGATTTCTGTCGATGGTATCGTCGCGTCTCGGATCCATCCACCATCTGTTTGAACCGGCTGTTCCCTTCTTGTTTTCGTACACGAGCAATCGCTATGTCCAGTTGGCTTTCGACTGTTTTAATCATTTCTGCCCTTATTTCATAAAGGAAGACAGGAATTGAGGAAAATTATATTACATTGGCAAATTGGAAATGGTAAATCGGGGCTCTCAGAATAAAACATTCTTTTTTTCTTAATTTAGGAAATTTAATAGCGATAGATGGTTTAAAAATTTGATTGATACAAATTTTGTTGAATTTGTCAATCTTGTAATTTTGTGTTCCTTTTTATTCTCGCAGAGATCAACAACTTTATTCTAGTTGCTTTTTTTTTTAATTTTCTTCTTCTAACTAGTTTATTTTTGAACCCTTTGCACTCGGAGCATTTTTGGATACCATCGAATTTAATCTACTTTACCAGCAAAACTTCCGAAAACCAAATGCGCTATTTTGGAAGAAAAGAGATAAAAATGATTATCAATCCATTTATTTTCATTGCTTTCCTTAATTTTCTATATTCTGATACAAATAAACTCTTAACTCAAAGGGTTAATGCGTTAAGTAGCGATCAATTAAAATTATAAGAAAAGGAAATAGAATAAAATTGATCTCTGAGAGATTTGAAATTCTAGTCGCTAGATTTGAAATCTGATACCATAGTCCAGAGATGGGGAACCTTTTTACCATTAGAGGCCACATTTAAATTAAGAAGTACCAAACGAGTTTATGTTGGTATTTTTATTTATTTAAGCATATACATATATATAACTATCCATCCAGATCTTTAAATTTTAATAAGCATGCGTCCTCGAGGCCGCACGTTTCTACAGAAAACACATTCCTAAAGAAAATAAATAAACGTAAAAACGGATTACTTTTCATCGCTAATTTCTCCGAAACGCCAAGAAAGCGGCCCATAATCAAAAAGTCAGATCAAACAGTACAACACGTATAAAAATAGGAAAGATTAAAGAGTATCTTACAGTAAAGTCCCCTCGTAAGAAGCAGGGGATAGAAAACGTGAAAATCGAAATAAGAAGGATGGTGTGTGGGGGGGATGCTGTAGGAGATTTCGGGTCAAAGCAACAACGGAGCAGCTGCTCGTCCGCTTCAACCCCAAAAGACGGGCCGCATGCAAATCGTTGTGGACCCGCGATCCTGTTCCAACGTTCCTTCATATACGATGGCTACTCGTCCTTGCCACGTCTATAAAGATAAATGCAGTCGGCTAACAGCGAACGAGCGGACGTGGAGCGTGCCCGCACAGAGGACCCCTCGGTGTGGATAATTAAAAAGCACCCACTCGAGGGTATTTAAGCATCGACGACGGCGATGCCGGCCCGCTCGACAGCTGAGGCCATCCCGGGACAAGAGGTGCTTGTGCTTACGCCCTCTCGAGAAATCCTCTTCTAGTGCCATGTCATCGAGCCCTGTTCCAGACAATTGTATTATAATTCACGGATTACCAGGAAATTCGTAGAATTTCGAAATAATTTTGACAAACCGCCACGTGGCAGAATTAATTAACGAAGATCGTTTTAATTTTGGGACGGAATTATTTCGGTTTTGATAATTCAATTTGTCAATGACAATCTGAATTATTGAAAATTTTATTAGGTAGAAGTTTTATCTACTATTTTCTCTAATAATATCTAGTTTCCTAATAATATGGATGATGGATTTTTGTGGAAAATCGAGTGTCATCCAGATATGGGTGTCGTGACAATCGAAGCGTTAAACTATGTTACTTAATCGTGTATAAAACATCAAATATTTTGCCATTTGCAAACACAGAAGCGATTCAAAAATTTATCAAAGGAAGCATGATTTGTACACGATGAAATAGAAAGTTTGCAATTTATTACACCTATCCCCCGATTTACACGGTTTCTCAAATATGGGATTTAACCCTTATCGGACGCTAGTTTCGTATACACGAGTCTCAGTAGGTTGTAGTTGTTTTTATTAAATATGCGAAAGATTTTCAGTATTGTCACCTCACACGTGTCATACGACATCAACGACAAAGTACTGTTGTCACGTCAGAGGTGAGTTACGACTGAAGGGTAAAAAAAAAAAATTTCGATTTCGATTTACGATCGGGGGATAGGTGTAAAGACACTGGGTGTGGAAATTGAGGAAAGACGAAAGAGAAAAAGGAAAGAAGAGGCAATAAAGGGAGAAATGGGGTCTCCTTAAGCGCTGGTTTCGAAAGGGGAGGGAAATTTTGAAAACAGGTTATGGAGGCAAGAGGCGCGTGCCTGCCGACGTGTCCCACGAGTTGGGCAGCTGCGACCATCTGAATGGGACGTGCCCCGAGCATGTGCGATCCACGCTTTTCTACGGGGGCATATGCGTGCACGGGGGGGGAGCTGTATGAACCGCTGCCTCGAGCAGCCACCACGATCGAATCCTGCGAAAGATTATGAAAATATACACGATTTCTTTATACCCCTCTGTCTGCTCCTTTCGATTCTGCGGGCACGGCTATTGTGTAACCCTGCACGGGGCGTATCCGAAGATCGCGGTACGGACATCGTTTCTTATGTATAATTATGAAAATTTGGATTTGGGGAAAATTGGCTTCGAAGATTTGGTAAAAAATATTGCCGAGCTTTTGAAAATATAATATTTAATAAGTTTTCAAATTCTTAAAAATTTAATATTTCGAAATTTCCATATTCTAAAATTTCTAAATTTCTAAATTCTCAGATTCCTGAAATTATATTTCCAAATTTCCGAATTCCTAAAAATACAATATTCTAAAATTTCCAAATCCCTAAAAATAAAATATTCTGTAATTTCCATACTTCTATGTTTCTAAATTCTCAGATTCCTAAAAATATAATATTCTAAAATTTCCAAATTCCTAAAAATACAATATTCCTAAATTTCCATATTTATAAAAATATAATGCATCAAATAACAACGTGTCTCATAAGGGTGCAAAATCTCATATATCTGGCATATTATAACAAAAATCTTATATGAAATACTATAATCTTTTTATGCCACATTTTAATACACTCCATATATTGTGCTGTCAATCTAGGATATTATGAAATGTGCACCTCCCACTGCATTGGCCTTTTTCAATTTTATTCCACCCCTTTTCTCTGGTCACGAACGGTTTCTTCTGTTAGTATACCACCCTTAGAGTGTTCAGGGCAGCTGGTTAGCCACGCGAGGGTGGCAACACGAGCCATCACGATCTTTGGGTGGCATCTTCGAGTGTTGCACGCTTTCAATCGATTCTCCTATCGAGGTATAAAAGCAATCGAAATTGAGATCTTCGGGGATAACTGCACCCCTGGGTGCCCCATGGTGAACGAACGTTCGTTCGGTAGCTGAGAATCATCCTGCCACGTCACTTTTCTATCGTATCCATTATGCTCTTGGAAATATTATGATTCTTATAATAATTCTTATAATAATAAATTATAGTTTTAGCAACTTGGAAATATTATATTTTTAGAAGCTTGGAATTTTATAAATTTAGAACTATATATTTTTGGGAGGTTGGAAATTTCTTTTCAAGAATTTTGAAATTTTGAAATTTTGAAATTTAGAAATATATTTTTCGAAGCTTGGAAATTTGGAAATTTAGAATTTTTGAGAGGTTGGAAATTTCTTTTTAGGAATTTAGAAATATTATATTTTCAGAAGCTTGGAAATTTCTTGTTAGTAATTTGAAAATTTACAAATTTAGAAATCTAGAACTATTATATTTTCAGAAGTTTAGAAATTTCTGTTTAGGAATTTGGAAACAGGATATTATATATTAAGGAGTTTAGAAAGTTGGATATTCCAAATTATTATATTCTTAGAAATTCATATTTTTAGAATATTATATTTTTAGAAATCAACAAATTTATAAACATCATCTTCAGAAACTCAGAAACTCCCAAATATTATATTCCTATGAACTTCAAAAATTCAAATTTACACGAAATACAGCATACCCACAGTAGAATAATAGAATTATTAATATCATCACATAAGGAAAGCTAACAAGATAAAACAAGAAAAAAAAACGAATATAATCGAAGGTTCTACATAGTTCTCGTATCGACCAAGCTGTTTCCAGTGAAATAGTCGGGGGTGGAGATCGCCAGGAACCCGGAGGGATTCGAAACTAGCCCAGACACGATCTCACCCTCTTTATCCCCCTTGTTCCATCTCAGACAGAAGGTTCTTTTTTTTTTTTCACTGGCGCAACATACTTGGACTTATGAATTTCCGTGTTTAAACGAGGCGCAGCTGATACCAGACCGGTCCCGGAAGGAGCCAAACAGCAGCAGGCATCTCTCGTCGGAAAATTCTCCCCCTCCTCTCCTTTTCTTCGTCCTGCAGGGAGAGCTGCAGCTTTTAACAGGACACGTGACCAGTGACACGCCCAAAATTTCTTGTTATTATTATTCAAGAATCGTCGCCGAGGTGGCTGTGTCTCGATACATTTTGTCCGGTCTGCAAGAGGGTTGGACCACTTCTTCTTTTTTTTTTTGAATCGAGGCAGATCGGATTCTCCTTTCAGTAGGCCGCGCCTCTGAATCTATGAATCGCTTAACAAATTAGGGGCTCGTCGTGCAGACGTGTTCTCGGTCATAAACTAGGAGGGATATTTTTTCTTTTATTCTTTTTCGTAACGTGTTTTGGGGTAGGAGTTGATCAAACATCAGATATTTTTAAAAGTAATACAAATCATCTGTGGTTGATATTTTTTTTTTTTTTTTTTTTTTTTAATAAGGACACTTTTCCTTTGGTTTATTTTATTAATCGATGAAATATACATGAAAAGTGGTAAATTTTTAATGCATACTTTCAATGTTTCGAATTGCAATGGGGTCCCTTATTAGGGTTCTACGAAAATTTTGAATAGAGGCAGTTGTAAATAATTATAACTCTTATTTTTAATTAATTACTGTGTGTTAACGAACGTTTCCATAAATCTATAGAATCAAAATTGAAATCTATTCAAATAGTATATCAATTTCAGTATTTATACAATTCAGATATCGAATCTTAAAGATACGTTAAAAAACTTCTCTTCTGATACAGAAACAGAGAATTAACACTCCCGCCACTTGAGTCCTTATTTTTTTCTTTTCACAAATATTGCTCCGTAAGCTACTTAATTTATTTGATCAAAAATTCTGACATAGTCATTTCTGAACAATATTTGAACATGCCATCTTTCTATATAAAATCTACCAATTGTTTGCAAAACTCAGCTGAAATTTTATTGCTTTATCAAATTAATAATAATTGCATACGGTGATTAGCAAATATATACGCGTTCTTTCCATTCGTCGAACGAAAGCGGATACGCGTTTACGCAACGAGTATATCCTTGCAAACAATGCTACACGCTGATTTTCCATTTTTATATTTTTTTCTCTTTTTGTTTGCACTTACGAATACGTCTGTCTGTCTGATTTACGGATTGGTCGTCGTCGCGACGCGAGGCTCGTTTATAAAAAGAACCATAATTACGCGGTTTACATAACGACCGCGAGAGACACGAATCGATATTCCCTCGATATTTGAATCCATTAAACGGGATATGTTTCTTCAACACGTTCGCCATTATTTCAGTCACCGTTTATCGACGTTTATTCGTTGGTTAAATTAAATACGGTAACAATTAATCAAAATAAAGGTCACTTTCGGCGGACGCGAGTGTTTTTTCTCGGCGATGCAAAACTTTCAGTATATTTAGTAATTCTTTCCTATTGGACCTATTTAATTTACTAGAGTATTTCGAAATGTGAAATTTAAGCTTTATTTTTATTAAAATATAGGAAATTAACGAAAGGAATAAAAATAATTAAATCCATTGTCATTTGCAACTCTTTTCTTTTAAAATAATGTGTTTGATTTTCGCAAGTTTCGTTGGAAAGGCGAACTAGATCTGTACGTATCGAAAAATGCCCCGACCGCAAAGGGTTAAGCCTCAGTAGGATCTTAACACGTTGGCTGCCACGGGGGTCATCGGTGACCGGTACCCGAAATTTTTTACTATCAAATAATTACCTACAGAAATAATAAAATAAACCACGGATAGCGTTAACATTAAGCTAATAATGCTAACTATCGAATTGAATAGATAAATTTGAATATTAGTTGATTGTATTCTTAATAATTAGGATTTCAGCGTGTCTGACTACCTACGTCCGTTTTCACTGTGGCAGTTAACGTGTTAAAATTGGAAAATTGAAGGAAATAATCAAAACAAGGGAGTGCGGCTTAAACTCGAAGTAATACGGTGAATAGTAATCTACAGGACGTGTTACATTCGTGACACAGTCTACGGTTCGAACGTGACGAATTTGACCCGTGCTTTTGGTGCAATTGATTGTTAAGCTTAATTTGAATTATAGTTGATTCGATCGAGAAAAAAATCGTAAGGTATGGTGTTGAAAGAATTTATTGTAGGTTTGAAATGTTGGAAAATGTTTAGATAGAATTTCGTTTAATCTCGTGGGAAAAGGTTTGAAGAATTTTTCTAGCTAAAACTCCGCGTGAGTGCACGCGTACTCGGCGCTGTCCTCGAGTCTCGGGAGAGTTTGTAGCATTAACGCATTGCAGACCGCTGACGGCATGATTTGTCGCGTTTTATTGACACTTTGCTGCTCATTATCGCTACAAGTAAATCAATTTTTCGGTGAAATATAATTCGAAGTACTGTTGATCGTTCAAGTTAATAGCGACAGCAGAGAAGTTGATATTTTAATCAAAAATAAAACAGAGTTTTCTTGCTGAAAAATTGATTCGTTGCCTCTGTATTAGTAACCTTTGGACTGCGATCGTTGAATTATTGACGATTTAAATTTGATTTCGGGCTTTCTTGCATTTTTGGCATTTCTTTATCAAATTTAAAATATTGGGATTAGAAATAGAAATTATAAATACATTGGATACAAAATAATTATAAATCCAAACGTCTAAATTTGATTGAAAAGTAGATTGGGTCAGGATTGACCCAGTATCTGCCAGTCGAGTGTCAAAAATATTAAATTCGTAATTTTACAAAATAATAAATTGTAAATCAAAACGCCTAATTTTG
Organism: Stelis phaeoptera; assembly: GCA_943735885.1. NCBI lineage: Eukaryota > Metazoa > Arthropoda > Insecta > Hymenoptera > Megachilidae > Stelis > Stelis phaeoptera. Next base: position 21,736,999 of record OX030930.1, read on the forward strand.
TTTAAGAAGTAGATTGGGTCACGTTTGACCCAGCATCCTCCAGTCGAGAGTCAAAAATACTATATTCGAAATTTTCCACCTATTTTCCGTTTTACAATAAATTCTCAAATTCACATTCCAGAACAACGATTTTCAGCCTAATCACACCAATTGCCTAAGTCTAAAACATTATATAGATAAACTCGATTTTTCGTCGACCCAATTCTTTAACCAGAAGAGAACTGATAATAGTTCAAATTCCACCTCACAGATATCATTATTTGTCACGATAAGATTACGAATCTATGACATAAATCCACTTAAAAAGACAAATTCAAGTTTCACACTGTTCGTGATTGTGGTCCGTGGAAAGTCGTTTGAAAAAAAATCAAGCAAATCAGTTTAATTGTTTACGGTGCCGATCTTCTGATACATTGTAAATGTTGAACATCGTTATATTTGGTGAGTACCGTCGCGTTCGTCTACAAATGGTTCATGAATGTCGCTGATGAAGGCATTCCTGTCAGTCTGTGTCCTTTGCGGGCGTTGAAGTCACTAACCCATTGGGACTGCACTACGAGTCTGACCAGTGACGTGTTCTACTTACACTACTCAAGTCTTACGAACGTTCGTTTATATTTAAAGAATCTCTCTAATTTCGTACAAACGACGAAGGTTTATTGTTTAACTTGTGTGTTAATTTTTATTGTTCAATAGACGTTGAATATATATATGTTAATTAATTTATTGATCCAGTGAATTTAAGCTCTAATTATTCGAGATAGGAATAACTAATTTTCAAGTTCAAGCTTTCAACGTACTAATTTATATAATTGTTATAATAATAATTTTATGTGGAATTTTTTTTATTAATACTTACACTGTTATACAGACTAATTATTAGAGATAGGAATAATTAATTTTCAAGTTCAAACCTTCAACATACCAATTTATATATATTTTTTTTTTGTGTTAATACTTACAATGTTATAGCAACTAATTATTAGGGATAGGAATAACTAATTTTTAGGTTTAAACTATTAACATAGAAATTTATATTAGTGCTATAATATAAGTAACAGGACATATTCAAATCCTAATTATTAAGTATGTGAAGAACTAATTTTCAAATTCAAATCTTCCCTTTCTTTTTCCCATTCTTCACGATTTTTTTTTTTTTTTTTTTTTTTTTTAATAATTTTGTTATAATTGTATTCCAAGTGTTGTTTTATTTTTTTACAAATATTTTAAGTATACCTAGAAAGCTAAATTTTCAGCTCACCACTTGTTCAAGTAAAAACTTACTTCTTCCAACTTTTCTCTTTTCAGTTGCATTGAATATTTCTTCCCCCCAATTGCATCAAATTTCGTAACACATACTCACTCCTTAGTCACAAGTATATTTTTAACTCTGAATATGCCAATCAAGTATTTCCACCACTATCAATACACCACCTTATATCATTATCATAATTCTGATTTTTTTTTTTATCTAAAGTCTGCCTTGTTCTTTCTGATAATAATTAACACATTACTTACCAACCTAGCTTACTTAATAATCCCAACCGAATTATAGATAAATTAATGATAATTGAAGGTTCGTTAATCGGTTTTGACAAAAGTGTAATTGGCCTGAATATTTGATTATACAAAATTTCAGATACTGGTCAAAGATAATCTACACGACAATTAATTATATTAATAATTTCGAATTATAAGAAGTTACAAAGTGTGTTTAAGGGTCTCGTTTGTGACTAGGTGACAAAGACAGCTGCATCGTAGCGACCGGTGACTTAAAGTGCGTCCCACGTGGTCTGCTCTTTATAATTGATCATTTCCCTCGTCGACGCGTCGTTAAACGCTTCAGCTCGCTTCTCCTCTTCGTCCTCTCAACACCAGCCGCGAACCGTCTTGAATTTAGGTTATTTTCTAATTGCACGCACTTTACCGTAACTTCCGCTCAGCATCATCCATCCTCGGTACAATTTTTTTCTTATTCTTTTTTTTATTTTTTTATTTTTTATTACTACAAACCGCAATATGGTTTTTCATAATTATTAGATATAATTCTGTGATTTGCGTTACCAGGTGTTTGTCGTTATATAAGAATAAGAAAATGTATGGATTGTTAATTATTAATATCAAAGCGAGGACGTGGGAATGTGCGTAGAAAATCATTTCCACGGGAACGAGTGCAGAGCTGATTGATTCAATAACGGAAATGACAATAATTAACGAGGAGAAGTTATGCTAAAGGATAAATTGATTGGCGTGTACGTCATGGGTTAATGAGGATGAAAAAGATGGTGTCCTTCGGGAATTAATAATATTAATATCTACGCGATTCTAACGTTAATCAAGTATTACGGAGCAATATGTGTAACGGATACCATGAATATCCTGTGTATTGTAATTAGTTGGATTGCTGAGGTTTTAAAAATATAATATTTTGAAATTTGGAAATTAGTAAAAGTATAATATTCTAAAGCTTGTTAGTTCTTAGTAATATATATTGTTTCGAAATTTTTTGAATTCCTGCGTATTATGATATTTGGACACTTTTTAATTTCTAGATAATATGATACTTCGGAATGTTAAAATTACCAAGTAATATAATGTTTTGACATTTCTAGGTTTCTAGAAATATAATATTTCGAAATTTCCAATTTCTTAAAAATTCAGTGCTTGGAAATTTCTAAGTTACTATCAAATGTAATATTCCAAAGTTTCCAAATTCCTAGTAATATAATATTTTGTGAAAATTTAATATTTGGAAATTCCTCAGTTATTATAAAATATAATATTTCAGTTTCCAAATTCCTAGTAATATAATATTTTCTGAAAATTTAATACTTGGAAATTCCTAAGTTACTATCAAATATAATATTTCAAAGTTTCCAAATTCCTAGTAATATGATATTTCGAAATTTCCAGTTTCCTAAAAATTCAGTATTTGGAAATTCCTAAGTTACTATAAAATATGATATTTCAAAGTTTCCAAATTCCTAGTAATATAATATTTTCTGAAAATTTAATACTTGGAAATTCCTAAGTTACTATAACATATAATATTTCTAAATTCCTAGTAATATGATATTTCGAAATTTCCAGTTTCCAAAAAATTCAGTATTTGGAAATTCCTAAGTTACTATAAAATAATATATTCCAAAGTTTCTAAATTCCTAGTAATATAATATTTCGAAATTTTTTAACTTTTAAAAATTTATTATAGTATTTTAGAATTCTTAAGTTACTAAAAATATAACATTCCAAACTTCCTAAGCTCCTAGTAATATAAAATTTCGCAATTTGTCACCACCTAGAGGTATAACATTCCTAGATTTCTAAATTCCTTGAAATATAATATTTCTCATTCCAAGTTCCCAGTTCATTTTTGAACGCAAACCGGTCACATAGAAACACGATAATATTCAATAACCAAAAATAACAAACATATCCAAAATTCAACATACCCTATTCCTCTCTTAACAGTCCTCCATTCGATCATTAATTACTTCATTCTTTAACAATCTTTTCATCAGAACACTCATCCTCCATAGAGAATCGAAGGAAAAAAAAAGGAAAAAAAAAAGGCATTTTCTTTATCTTCCGTGATACTTTCGATTCCTTTGACTTTTATTCCCCACGGAACAATCAGAATTCCAGATTCACGTTCAAAGACACGATGTTCTATGAATAGAAGCACAGAAAAGAACGCATTCTATATCCCACGTAGAATAATCAAAGTCTAGCGGTGGTTATTATGCAAATCGTAGGTACACTTTTCTTTGGGACACGATCGTCAAAGGAACCCGGTCGTTAATTCCCCTTTCGTGTTCTCCGGACAGGTGTGAATGTTCCATACACGATTGACGTCATATTTGACGTATAAACGTGGAGGTTTTTTTGTACGTCTAATATGCTAATCGAACGAGATCACCGACACTCCAGTTCCGTGAAAATCTCTGTGCTTAACGTTGATCATTTCTCGCTAGAACGTGTCTACACGTCGATTCGATGAATCATGATTCATTTCATTCGTTACCGGAACCCTTTCAATTTTCAATATTATTCGTCGCGAAGGAGATTCTGTATCCGCGGAGCGGAATTCTTTGATTAATTCTCACTTGCTATTCTAAATATTAGAACAATATTGTTATAACTCGATTTACATACAGAAGACGATAATAAATAATTAAACTTGTTTCTTATTACATGTATTACAAAATTAATAATTCTGTATAAAAATGTAAACTTAGATTTCATTTTTTTTACACTGTACCAGGCAAAATTCCCTTGTGAGGCGTCCCTATTAGCGAAGGCTAATTTACCGCTAAATTAATAATGTGGTATTATCGACCTAGGAAATATAAACTTACAATTAGATTTAAAGAGGGTGTATATTGTGCCAAGCTTCGAACAACAGCCCATTGAATTCCGTTTTTCAAAATTACAAAGCCTTTTTTCGAAATCTCTATGATCGGCGTGCACAAGATAGAAATCATTTTTTTTTTATTTCCCATCATCCAGTCCCTTCCTAGCTATCCAATTTAAAGTATGATTTTTCAAATAAAATTAGAATAAAACTAGACGAAGGCAATGCCTGTGAACCACCGGTGGTCCACGATTGCGTTTACAAATTTAACGGCTTAACAATCGGTGGAGTAATTTTTCAAGATTCTATAAATTGTTGACGAACTATAGAGAACTTTTTCTCAGTAGCTGATCGCGTTAGTTTGATACACCGTGAGAGTAAAATCGACACCAATTAATTCGATCCTCGTCGTCAACGATACCATGCGTTGCTTACGACACGGCTATTACTAGGACAAGGTCGTCGTGAAATCTAGAATGTCTTCTGGAGGAAAAAAAAGTTCCGGTTGTGATCCTACCTCACGACGTGATCCGACATTGATTCGGTCGATCCCTTGCGTTACTTACCATCCATTCATATTCAATTCTTACACTGTCCCTTAATTTGTAAATCGTTTCCGAAAACAAGTGTATCCGTTCAAATTATTGAATTTCATCTCGACTTTGGACAGAGTTTAATTTAGACTTAATTCTTAATTCTGCTTGCACCCACAAAAATGATATCTTTTTATTGTAACCTACCGTGTCTCGTTATCTTTACGCGACCGGTGTTTTATGGGCAATCTACGTTGTTATGGTTGTCTGGCGCGGTTAGTCGCACTTTCGAACCGTTTAATTCTCTTTGCTTTCAACCTTTTCGCCGTGCCACCTGTTACCCGATAACAATCGTACGGATTAATTGCGTCGGGAGCAGAAATAATATTCGATTCTTCCAGTTGGTTTTTACTCTGTACTACTTTCCGCAAAATGAATAATTTTAGTTTTTGTATTTTTGAAATATTTTTATCTCGAGATACAGGATATTTCAAATTCGGCAGGGCAAACCTGCGATTATATGAAAGCGTGCAGTATCGGATTAAGCTAACTAACCCACCCTTTAATTCGGCCCTGGAACCGTTATCGAAAGGGCTGACCGTAAGAGCGTGATAACATTCAACACGAGGCAAGGTTAATATTTCAAATTTGGAGAAATAGCGCGAAAAAGCGGAAACGAGGTCGGGATAAAAGGAAACCAGGGGGAATCTGATCCAATCAGCGGGAATAATCGACGGTAGGCAGATGGTTTTTAAAGGACCCCGTGTGGCTGGAAAACAATTTCTTTTTTCGTAGCAAATATTTTACCACCAAACAGAAAGCGGGCTACACAATGCGACCATGGTCCTGTAACGGGCACGCGGACAATGGTTTTTAGCGGGTGTAACAAGGAGAAAGGTCGAATTTTGTGGAAAGTCTGTGGGCCCTTTGCACACAAAAGTATCGCGTTCGCGTGGCTGTATTCTGGTTTACATACCACCCCCGTGGTGTACAGCAAAAGGCGACAAACCTCCCGAGAAGCTGTGCTATCCGTCGGACAATATTTACCCCTCGACATTTAGAAACACCCGTTGTTGGAATAGTTTGCCCCCCGGTTTATCCGTCAGTTAATCATTTTATTTCCGTGCACCTTTTTCCTTCTTCAACGTTTCTGGACATCTTGATGGTATAGAGTGTGGTAATTGTAATTTGTTATTTGGAAATTGTGTGAAGTTTGAACATATTTGGTGCCATAAATTTAATATTTTAATGTAGATAACACGTTGAGCGCGGCGCCGATTTTACTGTCCTTTCCGTTCTGCCGGTAGGGAGCGAGCACTTGACGGCGAGCGCTCAATTATTTTATATTATATTATATCATATTTATTTTTTTAACCTTGACACTGCCGGTCCCACGCACCGACGCCGCCCATACGAAAAGTTTGAACTTTGGAAATTTAAAATTTAGAAATTTGAGATTTGAAAGTTCGAAATTTGGAAATTTGGAAGTTCAGAAATTTGAGATTTGAATGTTTGAAATTTGGAAATTTGGAAATTCAGAAATTTGAGATTTGAAAGTTTGAAATTTGGAAATTTGGAAGTTCAGAAATTTGAGATTTGAAAGTTCGAAATTTGGAAATTTGGAAATTCAGAAATTTGAGATTTGAAAGTTTGAAATTTAGAAAACTGTGATTTGGAAAGTTGGGAATTTGAGATTTAAAAGTTCGAAATTTGGAAATTTGGAAGTTCAGAAATTTGAGATTTGAAAGTTTGAAATTTGGAAATTTGGAAGTTCAGAAATTTGAGATTTGAAAGTTTGAAATTTGGAAATTTGGAAATTCAGAAATTTGAGATTTGAAAGTTTGAAATTTGAACTTTGGAAACTTAAAATTTAGTAATTCGATATTTGGAAATTTCCAAATGAAAAGTCCACTGTCATTCCCCAGACACCGACGTCGCGCTCAACCTGTTAAGCGCCACATCAGTCATACTGACACCCAAAAGTTTGTACAATCAAATAATTAACAAAAAGGTTAATATTAAAATAATAATGCTATCTAATTAAAAGATTAAATTTGAAAATTAATCCACTGCATCCTTAATAATTAGGATTTTGTCGTGTCTGACTACGTATATCCGTTTTCACTGTTCCACTCAACGTGTTAACATTATCGAGTCTATTATTGAAACTAATAGACTATAAAAACAAGATTCGATATGGCATTGAAAACAAGGCAGGAGACGTTGTAACTGAACCTAACCCTATCCCTAATGTCTAACTCTAAGTCGAACGTAATTTTGTCTCTGAACTTAAACCCATCTCAGATTCCTTGCTAACCTGACGGTCAAAGTGTTACCTGCCACAGTGAAAATGGACATGTGTGGTGAGACGCTGTAATTACGATTATTCGAAATACCGTAGTTTCATTTTATAGAGTTAAAACTTTCCATCGCCAATGTAATGTTAATGTTATTTAGAATTTGCTTATTGACGGCTCTGGATGCGTTAAATAACGGGTAACGTTGGTCGGTTGGAAATAGAACGTATATCGAGGTCGGGTAAATTAGTGAAAATTATTCGCGTGCATAAGAAACGTTTATAATATAGCTATATTGAGAAGGACATGCATATTCAGCGTAAAATATTCGTGTTGAATTAATATCGTCGAGTGTCACGAAGGGTTAATCGAGGGTATTTTCTGGTTATATAATATAGGGCAAGGGAGCTTTATGAATGGGGTGTGTAACATATTACCTTTGATAGGTACATTTAAAAGAATTTTACGAGGATCAAATTTCTTCGTTTAATTACTGAAATTTTATATAAATTACTAATTTCGAACTAATTTCACTAATTACCTATTTACCTTAATTATCAAAGATGGCGATCAATTTTTGTAATTATGCTTCAGACAGCTATATTTCAAAATTGTTAACTTACCGTAAGATATACTTAATTTATTCATAGGTAATAGAATTTTGATTGAATTATGGAGGTGGTTTTTAGTCTTTTATGTGCACAACCCATGAAATTAATTCTTTGCACCAGATTAATCCCGAAAGTTTCACTCGTCCCACACTGGTTAATGATCTTAGCTGTAATTTGAAAAATTCTAAAAGTTCGATACGTTACAATTTCTAATAGAATTAAAGTTAATCCTTCAATGATCCATGATTGACCCTTAAACTCAATTATTCTAACCGCAATGTTGAATCGCAGTCTTAAAAATTACACTGAAAAATTTACAAAATTCCATAAATTACGCCAATTTCTGTCAGCTAAATAACGAGGTTATTCCCCCAAATTTCACGCGTCCCGTATGCAATGATCCATGATTAACCCTTAAACTCAATTATTCTAACCGCAATGTTGAATCGCACTCTTAAAGATTACACTGAAAAATTAAAAAGATTCGATAAATTACGCCAATTTCTGGCTAATAGAATTCCTTTCAGCTAAACAACGAGGTTAATCCCGAAAATTTCACGCGTCCCGTATGCAACGAGCCACGGTTCAGTGGCGCAACTCTCGACGAAGGATGTATTATTCGGTTGGGTAGGGTCGCGCGTGGCCGGTTTGCCACGGTATGTTTAACTACCCCTGGCTGTCTACTATACGTACGTGCGTGTGTATATATATGTGTGTGTGTGTGTGTGTGTGTGTGTGTGTTAGAGCGTGGATCAGCCGGCTAGATCAAGTAGAGACCGGCCAAGATAAAACACACTGTAAACGGGCGGCCGGTCGGATATTTGGTTACAGGGAGGCGGCGGCACGTGCGCCGGAGTTCTGGGCCAGGTGGTGGAGCTCGTGCCGTTGAAGAAACAGTAGAAGCAGCGGGGGTGGGAGGCAACGTGGCTGTCGAGGGACGCGCGACGTTGAGGGGAGTAGAAGGATGCGAGGCTGTAGTAGCAGCGGGCACGATCGAGGAGGTTAGTTCACCGGTGGCGGATGGCGAGGTCTGCTGCGGCGACAGCAGTACCACCAACTACCACCACCACCATCACCGTCGTCATCATCACCACCACCTCCATCATATACACCGTCGCCATAGTCATCATCGTCACCAGTGTCAGCAGCGTCACCGATGTCACCAACGGAGGGACAGCGCCGCTAGCAACGAGCTCGTCGTCGACGAGGAAGCCGACGATGAGGTTACCTGTCAGGAACAAACTGCCACCGATGCTGCTGCTGCTGCCGCCGCTGCCGCTGCTGCTGCTACCGTTACCGCTACCACTACTACCGCTACCGCTCATTCGTCTCGTCGTGACATCCACGAGTTTCATCATCTGCAACATCATCCTCATCTGCGTGATCTCCATCAACGGTTACAGGACGACAGGACGCATCGTGATCGCGAGCACGAGAACGATCAAAGCGTCGATCGTATCGTCCGGACCACCGAGCACCATTCGGATGGTAGGACCAACAACGCCGAGAACAACCCTGCCACCGTCACTGCCATGACGAGAGGATGCAGGATCCCACCCTACCTCGCCACTCTACTCATCCTCTCGTACACTCTCTTCGGTATAGCAGGTTAGTCAACGTTTTATCCTTTATTTTTTTTTATTTTTTTTTTGTACTTTCTGTGCATGCTAAGTGTGTTGACCCTATCGTGGACGATAAACTGATATTTAAAATACGCTCTTGTGCGTCTAGTGAATTATATAAACAAAAAGTGAACCAAAGATTGCAGTCGAACATACAAATTACTTCGTCCGCAAGGGGTCGACACCTGTAACGGAGTTTTCGAATTTACAGTAATCATTACTATAACACCTAGAGTAATATTGTAATTACTCCACACTCGATAAAGAACAGTATCGTAATTTTCTCACAAAATCATCAGTCTTCAAAAGGAAAGATTTGAGTAACGTCACAAAGTAGCTACCTTACTATTTCATTTCTCTGTCGCGTGCAAGGTATTAGGTTGGTAATATACCAGAGGTGTGGAACCTTTCTACCATTAGAGGCCAGATTTAAATTAAGCCGTTATAATATTAAGCAGAAGTTTATTTAATTCTATTCATTTTCAAATTGCCGTAATCTATATAATTAAATATTAATTAATACAAGAGCTAGCTTGGTATATACCTTTAAATCTATCTATTACAAATCGGAATAAATTTCTTTAATCAAAGTAAGATCCATTGCAGTTTACACATTTTTACCAACAAACTATCAGTTCGTCAATTCCAGTAACGTAGAATTGGCAAATAGCGTCCATGACCATCTTTTTTTTGGAACCAACGCTGCACCGTGTGTTCTTTCACGGTATTTTCTTCAAAAGGCACCGTTGATATTACGAGTTGCAGCTTTATGAGCCAGTTTATATTCATATAAGAATCCATTTAGTATCCATTCGATAACTTGTAGCGAGCACAAATGAACAGTAAAAGCAACAGCATACCTAAAAAAATGATATTAGACCAAGCATCAAAATTCGAGAACTCGAAAACCGACATTAATTTCTTACCAACCTGATACAATGAAAAAACCAACAAAATCGCAACGCATGGCTCTGGAAAATCGTAAATTGCCACGAATTCGTTCGCTTCCCGAGTCAAAGCAAATCCCTGTTTGTGCGTACTCAGACACGTATCTCATTGAACGGGTACGACAAATTGCAACACGTGTCACGCTTTGCAACATTCTGACGTCCCTAAGCAATTATACATGCATCGTTCGAAATTGCTCGAATTCTAACACATTCCACTTTGTTCGATCGTTCTGTAGTCACGCGAAAAGAGAAATAGCTATTTCCTCGGCTGTACAAGTTGCAACGGTGCTTACGAGAGAACTTCAACGACAATCGTTACATAAGAAAAAGAAACGATTTCCTTTCGAGTCGCAGGTTGCATTATTGACGTGTACTTCTTTCGTTTGCTGTTGAACGCTGTTTAATGTTCGCTTGTATTGTTCGTACGGACACGAAACGTTGATAGAAGGTTTGCAGGGTGGTAACGCGTTAACATTGTAGCCTTCCCGTTCGGATATCGTGAGAAGTAATGAATTGCCTTAAATAATCAGCACTTTCATTGTCGGGTTGTAACCAGGTTGGGCAACGTATGAATTTGCTTTGGCACTTGTTAACCGTTCTAGAAAAATAATTCCATCGACTGTTGCAATATAGTGAATAAAACAAGGAATGGTTTGCTAACCATTCTACAAAATATTAATTTGAAATTCATATATAAGTTGACGATTTTTTTTTTATTTTTCTCTTAAAAATGGTAAACGCAATGGAAATTTCATTTTTTATATTTTTATTGCAACACCTTTCTGGAATATTGTTTGACCTAGAACAATAAACCATAGACTGTCATTATCTGCACGCTAAAAACTACAGAAGTACATTTTCGTAAAAATGATAAGCATTCGAAGAAGTTTCGTCTTGAACGAAAATGGCTATAAAAATAATACGTTTCAACTTATCGAAAAATCCGTATGTACGTCTGTAGACTAATACATAAAGAAGATTTTCCCAAAATTTGAAGTAAATCGGATCGATAGTTATCGAGATCCGCGCAACGTCAATTAGAAGTCCGACATGTTGCAATAAAAATAAAAAAAAATAAAAATATGAAACAAACCCCTGTAAACAGAATTTCCATTGCGTTTACCAATTTTAAGAAGAAAAAAAATCGTAAATTTATCAAAGAATATCTAACAATATAAGAGTTTCTAATATAAAAGGAATTCAGTTTGTTAACAATGAGATGGCAGCTTGATGGAATTCTTCAAGGTGATTAAACACGGCGGTGAAAATGTTAATCAGAAGGCAGAAGGGGGATGGGGTAGGATCGTCTGGCCAGGGTCTGGATCCCCGAGCCATACAGCAGATTGCAAAATTTTAACAGGTGACAGACAGAACGTGGCACGGGCGGATGCAACTTGCAAGCGGTCTTCTTGTATGCGCAAGAACACTCGAGACGTTGTGGTACACCCTCTCCACCACTCTCCTCTATCCCTCCCTTTCTTTCTTGGCTATGCAGCACACGGTCGCGTGGCGTGTGCAAATATTTCAAAGTTTTTCGAATTGATCGATGGAATGTCGGATCAAGCGACGGATTTCGAGTGCCGAGCATTCTTTTCGACCCTTTTTGCCCCCGCAACACACGGCGAGCTCCTGTTGCACGCGAAGGTAAAGAACGGCCGATCGAATATGCAAAATCTCCGGGAATAATTTGCTGATTCCAGCCGAGTTAACGTCGGCTCGCTCGCGTATGGAAGAATTGAGAGAAGAGAAATTTGGAAAATTTTGTTACGATTCGAGGGTGTCTTATCAGACATTTATACTTTACTTGTGTAAGGATTGTGTAAGGAAAAGAATCGAAGTAAGTCGAATTTCTAAATACGATTAACTATCCAAATTAAAAGTATCATAATACTATATTAATAAATTTTCTACGTTACCTAATTTATACATTTTGTATTTTGCAAACTCTTCGCGTAATAGTCTGATAAAAAAGAAAAGTGAATCGAAATCAAAGTTGTTTTGCAAACACTCGAGCAGGAATGAATCACTCCGAAACGTTAAAGGACACCTCGGGTGATTAATCACGGTGAAAATATCGTGACGAAAGTTTTCAAGATTTTCCCGCGACCGTTCGAAAGTATCCGAAGCGATTAATCATATCTGATAAATAAACGAAAATACTTAAGACGATGACGAAGGAACAAGGGGCGCAAAGAGACGAATGATCGGTGGAGTTAAGTTTTTTTTTTTTTTTTATTTAGGGCTGAGAGGGGAGGCTCGAAGCACGAGCACTTTAAGGCCAGCCCTGAAATACGGGCCGATCCTTTGTGTTTGGTAAACCTGGAAGCCGTCGGAATTTCTAAAGCACCCATTCTCCCTTGTGGCCCTTTAATGGGATAAATGATGCTTGGCCTTTAGTCGTTACACAGCTTAATCGAGCAAATTTGCCGTTCGACCGCTTTCTCGTTCAGCTATTTCTTCGCTTTTTATCGATCCACTCTTGAATTGGACAATCGTGATTTCACGTGGACAAAGGAGTCGATTTTCGTCGATAAATTTGAACCGACTCGTGAAATCAGGTCTAAATATTTGTCGTTGTGGGATGATCGAGTAAATGGATTGTAGGAAGTTGATTTTGATATGGATATACAACAGGGGAACGCATTTTTCTGCGCTTCGTTTAGCAATCTGGGTTAATTTATGTTGATTTTGAAAAAATGTATAGAAATTCTGACAATGAGATACTTGTTATAAGTTTCTGTTATGTTGTACGAGTGTTTGTTAGATCAAATATTTAGAGATTAAAGTTTGATAGTTTAACAGGGAAATTTAGATGTTTGGATATTGGAATTTTAAGATACTAGATAAAACCACTTTATTTAATCAGAAATCCGTGAAATTTATGAATTCCATATTCTTCGACTGTTAAGTTATGTAAAAATCGCATGTTATGGACGATTTGGATAATAGAACATTCTGATCTGAGAAAGTTCTATTTTATAGAAATTGAATGATTAAATTCATCACCTTTTCACCTATTTCGCTTTCAAATCGTTAAAAAATGATCAAAATTGTCACAAATATAGTAAACTATCGTCGACTTCAATAATAACTATTTACACTGAAAAATGGTTGTTTATTGGATCCTAACAGATAATAGATTGAAAAGTCGTGAATTTAATTGCCAATGTAACATTCTTATTAATCCTCTTCCAAGGAAGGTAATTATCCTTTTTTTTTTGCACGAAAATTGAATTGCCAATGACTTTCCTTGTACGAAAACGTAATTATTATTAATATTTTGTTACAGACGCCTGTTCATCGCGGTCGACGCCGAAACCACGACCGCCGACGCCGACGCCTCGACCAAATATCACATTCCACATGTACACGTGTCCACCGGATTATGCGGAATGGTACTGTTTGAACGGTGCCACATGTTTCACCGTCAAAATCGTCGATTCCCTCCTTTACAATTGTTTGTGAGTACCATTCATAATTTTCTTATTAAACTTATTAAATATCGTACCGGAACGAACGTCAGATTTCGTGGATTTCAAATTGAAATAAATTTAATCGCATCGACGCATACTATATTTAACGCTCCCTAGGTTAGTCGACATTTTGATGGCTAATTGCACGAATTCGCGATTTCATTTCCTCATTTTCTTGTCCGACATTTTCGTAAAGGAAATTGTTGTTCAGAATCGTCTTAGCTACCTCCCACACTAGTTACGGGACACCTTGTCTAAACCGAATGCGCCGTTATTGCCAAACGAAACAACAAGGAGCAATATAATTTTCTTACTCCGAGGGTCTATTAGAGCCCCAAGTGTACACTCAACGATTAAAGCAAAGTACATTTCAATGTCGTACCTACCGATAATCATCGAACGTCAATCCCTTTCGTTCAGGTATCTCCTTATACCTGTTTTCCCCAGTCTAATTTCGTATTTTCGAAAGGGGCCACGCGATCACGACTCCCATGAAGATTTACGACCGCGTTAAATCCTCCGTTTAGCGTCGATTTCCCACGGTTCGGCTCGAAACTTTACTTTATTCGAACTTTCACCGTTTCTCGCAAAAATCCTACCGTTATCGTTGTACCGTTTAAAATTTTCACGCGATAAAGATCGAACGCAACGACGATCGCTGGTCTCCCGGGAAGAAAATTTATACCGGTGCGGACGGATTGCGACACGTTCGTGTAATGCGGGGAATTTCAGCGCTGTTCGAGAAGACGCTTGGAATGTTACGTAATGAGACACACCCTTTGCAAATACGAGGCAGGTCACTTCTGTTATCGGATAAAAATATCGCTCGTTGGATACGAATCCTTCGGTTTACCCTTCTCTGCTGAACAAGATGATAAAATCTTCAAACAACTATACAAATAACTTTGTATATTGTATAGAATAAATTGATCGTTATTATATCCTGTCGTGCAGAATAAAAGCGATGTATCTTCGATTTTATTAAAAACGAAATCATATCACGTGATTAGAACAATGTTGATGGTCGATGGTGGGATAGTTCTTTGATGATGGCGTCGAAGTTTCAGATTCTTACGAAAGGCGACATATTTCATTTATCGGAGTATTCTGAAATGTGACGTTCAAGTTTCATTCGTATCAGAATATAGAAAATTAAGGGAAGGCATAAAAATAACATTTTTCTTCCGATATAGTGTATTTGGTTTTTTAAAATGCTTCGAGTGCTAAGGGTTTTTATTTACAACCGTGGGAGTTTTCAGCCTTGAGAGATTGCGCACAAGTCGCTTGTTTTTTTTATTATTTTTGCACCAAAAGATTATTGTAGATATTTGATGTCTAACCAAATACATTCCTAAAGTTTAAAAACATTGGATGTAATATTTCTGAAAAAAAGAAAAAAATTCCCGAAAATCACCTAGACCAGTCACACTGGTACAGCCCCTTAAATAAGAACGATAAAGTGTCGAGAAGAATGATAAAATTAGGACAGGCTCGCTAATTGGGTCATTTACCTTAAATACAATATTTCAATTTTCTTGATACGTTTCAACATCGAAGCAATAGACATTTAGCTCCGACCGACTCACCTGTCGGTTAAATCGTAGGTTGAAGGGTTAAACGCAGCCGACTGGAATCTTTCCGAAGGTGAAATCTCTGATAAATTCGTTCAGGCGAGGCCGATCTTGACCAGACACGATTCGCCGCGTTCCTTCGCACCTGTGCGGTCGAAACGACCGTGACGAATTCTTCGAATCTCGAAATGTTGCCGACGAATGCCCGGCCGCGCGTTACCGTTCAAAAGGATTCTAACGCGGGGTGGGGACCGAGTTCTTCTATTTTTTTTTCTTTTTCTCCCGCTCACGCGCACCCTTCGTCACCCTGTTCGCCCCTACGGGGTTGAATCGCCGTACACCGTGGCCTGGAACAATCGTCGCGCGATTCGGTGCCGAAAACGCGGCTAAAAAGGAAGAAAAGGTAGAAAAGGGGACCGGTCTAGGTGTCCTCGTTTCGAATCCCACCGAAGTTTAATCCTTGGTTGGGCGCCGACCACACGTAACCAGACATTCCTACGGGAATCCCATGGTGGACCACCTTCGGCTCACGATTGTACCGATCTCTTTTCTTCCCGTACCATCATGGAACGACACGTATCTGGCGTTTTCACCGTTTTACGAGAGCCTTTTGGTCGATCGTGACCTTTGTGGAACAGACAACTTGGGCTGTCTTCTCGAACCCCTGTAACATACCGGTCGAATGTGGATGTAACGTTTAACCCTTTGCAGTCGGCCGTCTCGTCTGAGGAGGTATATGTAGAGTTAGAAAATAGTTTATTTGTAAGAACAGAGTAAATATAATTAAGATTACAAAAGGAAAATCGACCGTTCTTGCAAAACGCATCCGTCGTCCGCGTCGTCCAACAAAAGCCAACGTCTTTTTACCGTTCCAAGCGCCCTTTCACACACGCACGCGATCGTCTTTTAAATTTACCAGAGTATTTTGAAACGCGACACTGAGATTTTATTTGTATTAGAACACAGCAAATCGAGGCTATAAAATAGCACGTTTCGTTTTCGGAAGTTTTGCTGGAGAAGTAGACTAGATTCTGCTCCGAGTGCAAAGGGTTAATAAACGCTATTTGAAAGTATTTATCTAACTTTTCTACGGCGACGGATGTTGCCGAATGCATCTGTGCGTTGCTGGAAAGAAGACCGGCGTTTCTCAAATCTTTTGGTCCGCGACCCTCTTGATTACGGGTATTTTAGCATTGGCTAATTATTAACCCTTTGCGGACGATCCAAACCGAACCGTCACAGTATCTTACAGATTCGTACATACATTTCAGAAACATCGTCTTATATTTTTGGAGATTTTTAGCATACGCTTCGAGGAAGGGAATTACTGCTTATTTTATTTTAATTAAACAACATTCCGTGCTTTTACTGGATTCTCAAAGGGTTAACACTCGCATTACCTAGCTATCCGCCGCATCCCAAGCGATTCGTAGTAAATTTATAAAATATATGTATCAATTATTTTGCGACAACGCATAATACCTGAGATTTTATAAAAATTCAGTTGTTAATCCTCTATTATAACAAATTTCCAATTATGTAGTATTCTACTTAAATTTCTATAATTTCTATAATTATATACATGTATATAACAAATGTCAAATTTATTATAAATTCAAAACTGTGGGCTATACAAAATTTCTCATCGAATCATCATCATTTCATTATTTTCTATTATAATTTTTGGCAAACGAAGAATTGGACGTCCGTGCTAGGTCTTAACGTTGTCGAGAAAGTAGGACGATTCCGAAGTCGCGTGTTTTGAATCGTTCGAATAGGAAAAAGATTGTGATTGGCCGCACGAAACGGGAAATGGATATATTTTCGTGAGATTGGTAGAAATTTATGGTCGTACGATTAGTATCAAGGTAGCGTTTACTCGTTTACCTTCGACGATCTCGTGGCTGACTTGAAACTGGACGATTCACGGTTGTTAGGTCGAGTTCAAAGTGAGTCGTTGTTCAAGGTACTTACCTAGATTTTGTAGATTGAAATACTGACAGTGATCCCAAGCTTCCATGCTTAATTTATTTTACCATTATCTTCGTTCTCTGTTTCTCTAAAAAACGTATAAGAATCAAACGAAATTAATCAATGCTTCGATTATTTAACCCCTTGACTTACAATATCGTGTCACATACGTGACGCACCTTACAGTTCATACGTGACTACTATCATTCACGCTTTGATCACAATTGAATTTTAAGTTTAATTCTGATTATAATTTAAGTGTGAAGTATTCGTAATATTTCAATTTTCTTGATTTGTTTCAACGCTGGAGCAATAAATATTTAGCTCTGATTGACTCACCTGTCGGGAAAATCGTAAGGCAAGGGGTTAATGAGAGACTTAGGATACCAATTTAGGATTAATACGACTCTGATTGGAATCATTTTTGTATCATATTTCGAGCGGGCAGATTGAAACAACGCCAAACCTTTAATAACATTTATTTTTACACGATATCTGGGATCGTACAGGAAACGTTTATCTAATCGATCGATTATCCTGAAAAACAGAGACCGCATCGTGATCCGATCAGATCTGAAAATCCAGTATACATTTCGCAATTCGTCGTCAATATCCAACAGTTATTAACGCGTTTACTGCCACGGGATTCATTCAAGATACGTTCGTTTAGCTTTTCAATTTAAATTACCGCGTCATACGATTGGTGTAATGATTAATGATTTTTTGATTGGTGAATTAATGATTGGTGTAAAATTATCAAGTGGCTCCATAAATGTGTATAACTTTGAAATATGTATAGTTTAGGGCAGAGGTGGGGAACCTTTTTACCATTAGAGGCCACATTTAAATTAGACAGTAAGAAAGGTGTTTATGTAATTCTATTAATTTTCAAATTGTCGTAATCTGTATAATTAAATATTAACACGTTGGCTGCCACGGGGGTCACCGATGACCGGCACCCGAAATCTTTTAAAATCAAATAATTACCAAAAAGAAATGATTAAATAAACCACGGATAGCGTTAACATTAAACTAGATTAAATTTGAAAAATTAATCGACTGCACCCTTAATAATTAGGAGTTTATCGTGTCTGACTACACACGTCCGTTTTCACTGTGGCAGTCAACGTGTTAATTAATACAATAGCTAGCTTTTATGATGGCCGCACTTCCTCATCTATGATTTAGAGTTTTAGAGAATACTTCGAATTTCAATCCTCGAAAGATGGAACCAGGATTTGGACGAAATTCACATATCTAATTTCGAATTAATAATTTATTAATAATATCTAAGAAAATAGTGGTCCCTATCAAAATGAAATCTATCGTACGCAAGGAATAAGAATAAAATCACGAAGCTGGGAAGGCACAGAGTGAACATCGACCCTACCGTTTCTTGTATGTGTTATATTTCTAATTAGCCACGATAGTTAAGGATTAAATAACTTTCTAGGACGCGTGCAATTCGATGCGATAATACGTATCGCAATGATTTACATCGTTGGCTTCTATTCAGGGCACCGTTTTATCCAGACCCGATCGACGTCCTTCCAGTACATTTCCCTGCGCTTAATTGTAACCAGCGTGTCGACGATCAAACGAGATTTGCGTGCATCCGGATCGTGTAAATCTACTTTTTCCTTCGATGTTTCCCACATTTGACGTCATTCGGCTCGAGTCGAGGCGATTGCTTTCGTATTCTCGCCGTTGCCGATCGCGTTATCGATCGATATTCATATTTAACCTTTTCGTTGATCGTTGTTCTTTTAATAATCATTCGATCATATCAAGGTGTTAATCGTCTCAGGCTGCCTCAGCTCGGTGATCTCGTTAGCAAACAGCCGTCCTCGCAAGAAAGTGGAAACGTTTTATTATCCAGCACTTTCCAACAACAGGAATTTTCTCCGTCCGCTTCAGGGAATCCTCCTTATTCGTATCGCGGAAGTTATGGGAGCGCGAACGAGGAAAAAGTGGCACGCGCGAGACTGTTCGTCGGACGAATCGATCCTCCTTTTCAATCTGTTCCTTCCAAGCTCCTTTCACGAATCTGAAAAGGACGAATTTTAACGCTGAACGTACGAATTTTACCATAAGGGGTCATTTGACCTGTTACGAAATTTTTAGAAAGAAATTCTTCATTTATTAACACATTATCTACTGCTCTAGAATGGAAAAGTAAGCCCTACTATTTTATAATTTGATGGTAATTGAGAATTAGGGGGAGTAACCCGTATTTTCCGTTTCTTCTCGATCGTAGCGCGCTTAAATTTCATTATTTCAACAGTGTTATAGACCAGGGATCTCCAAACTACGGCCCGCGCTAACAGGTCGAACATACCCAACATCCGGCCTGCCATAGTTTATTTTGATTACATTGTAAAATTTACAATGTAAGTAAATCATACAAAATAATAACCAGATGTTTTTATTTAACGACCAATTAAGTAGGTAATACAATAGCTGACACATAATTATCCTAAAAACTTACAATAAGTGACATACATAGGTAATTCACATAATGAAATTAAACATTATAATTATGATGAAATGAGATTTATGTAGCTGTAACGAAAATTTTTGTTTCATTTTTGTTTTAGAAAAGTTATTATAGATAGTATGTTGGTACGGTGTGCTAGGTCTTGGCCCGCCCGACTTTGTGAAATAGTCAGTGTGGCCCTAGGCCTAAAAAGTTTGGAGACCCCTGTTATAGACGAAAAAAAAAATAATACTCAAACGTTTGTTAATTGATTTTCAGTTACCAGTGGATAGTATTGACAAGCCTATTAGTAGGCTTCCGGTAGATAAAGTGTTAAAGGAAATAATTCGGAGTATAATTTCTGATTTCTAATCAAATAATCAAACAGATTGAATAAGAATGAATTAATTTCACTTTTTATATATGAATGGTTTCTTCCTCATATATTTGAAATTTTGAATGGGGTCATAAGTCATTGTTATCAATGATTTGCGTAGTTTGGTGTATTAGAATAAATGAAGTTACACTGGTGGAATGAATTCTGGACACTTTTCATTGGATCAAGTCTAGTTTATTTTGCTGGCAAAATTCTTGAAACCCAAAAGCTCTATTTTGAAACGAGAACCGAGCATTTTTATTTCTATTACTAATTTTATTTTATAAATTCTCCAGTAAGTTCCACGTGTCCCCTCAGTGTCGCCAATTGACTGCAAAGGGTTATATTACCTCACAGAGACTGAGACATTTTTTCGTAGTAATAAAATTTGTCGAGTAAAATTATTTTATTTCCTTTTATAAAATTAATTCAATCGAAAGTCATTAATATAATTATTGTGAGTCGATAAAAACCACATCGGCAGTATAAATACACGATGTTTGAAATGTTTGCAACAATAATCCGACTGGCGTATTCGCACCGGAACACTGTACAAATCCATCGAAGCTAATAGAAAACGCGTGAGCGTATTTGTAAGGATAGTAAAAACGAGGCCTTGATCGCGTTCCCTTCAAGTTTCCGGGGACGAATTATCGATCGACAGCGAACGATATCGATGATGAATGTTTTCCGGACACTTTTGCCGACGCGACGCGACGGTTACGCGAGTCATGCTCGTTGCGAAAAACGGAGTAACGTACTTGCGTGGTCTCTTCTAGGATCAACGATATATTGGCGTGGGCGTGTAACGGAAGCGTTGCTCAAGTGTTCGGTTCCGCGATGGAAAAGAAACGAACGAGCTGGAAACGAAAAACGAGCTGGCGCATCAGCGATCGACAAATTGACCGTGACCGATCGTGATTTTCATCGGAACCGTCGCACGGTGGTGCGAAATCCCGAAAATGTAGCAATAATTCCAAAACTATTTCTAAATCATATATTATCTACAGGGTGTCCCAGCTAACTCTGGCACCTCAAATATCTCGCTTGTTTTTCATGGTAGAAAAAAATGTTAGAAGAAAAAGTTATTGTATCCGATGGGACACGTATTCTGATTGGTGAAAAATTTTGCTCAAGGTCATTTTTCTTCGAAATTACAAGGTCATCGGTGTATGAAATTTCCACACTCAAGGTCATTTGGGGGTCGTAGTGTTATAGGTCAATGAACTCGCCTTGCCCTCAGCTATCATCGTATGATAACAAAAATATATGGTTCCATTTAAAAAAACACCGATGCCTCGTCCGCAAAGGGTTAAAGAATAAAACGTTAAGTTCCCGAATACGTGAGACTTCTCGTCGAATTGTTAATTAAATTTCCATTGAAAGTTAATCGAACTCGGAACAGTACACAGAAATGAACCGTGTATCGTGTATTCAACTAATTATTCCGCTCGAAAGACGAATCGTTAAAAGTACCGTTCGATCGGAATCGGTTATGAGAATTTGTTTGTTTGTTTTTTATAATTATCATAAATATATAATTATAATCCCCGTAAATCGATATTCTTGTTAGCAATCATACCGTGTCCTTTTCTTTACTATTTCGTATTTTTATTCTCCTTCGTCGTCTTCGTCTGCTCTTCCTTCCTCTTCTTCGTTAATCATTAAGCATACTAATTGGGCGGTTCGAACGATAGCGTACCCATCTGATTAATGTCCGATACTAAAAGCGGTGCATGGTTAAAGAATACGTTTTATGGCTTCCTGGATTTCTTGCCGCGTTTTACGGAAGTGCCACGAACGAACTATAAAACCGACGTGCTTCATGTTAGTTTTTTTTTTTGTCTCTTTGCAGATGCGCCAACGGTTATATCGGGCAGAGATGCGAGTTTAAGGATTTAGATGGTTCCTATTTACGTAAGTATCCTTTATTCCCTTATTATTAACTTCGAGGCGACATGCGTATTAGTAGTAAACTTCTGTTATGAATTCAAAACTTCCTTTCCCGCCTTTCTTATTTTTTTTTTTCCATTGGATGCCATTTCGGCGCAACGGAACAAATATTGTATTAGGGGGACCGAAATGTAATCAAAACTTTGTTTGCTGGCGAAAAACATTTATTTATTAAAGAAATCTTAAATGTTAAACAGAAATTTATTGACCGAAAAATAGAATTTACAACCAAGCTTGAACGTAATAACAAAACTTTCGTGTTTGCGGGACTTTCTACGTTTTATTATTTATAAATATTTGTACGAAAACGTATAAAATCGAGGGTGCTGCACGGTATATCGTTACGTGTCCAGTTTTCTAAACTGTTCATTCTGAATAAAAAAATGATCGGCGAATCCTTTCGTAATTAAAAGTCGCCGTTACTGTTATAAAGGATTAATCGGGTGTATTTCGGTTATGTTACAGCTTCCCGGCAACGTGTAATGTTGGAGACAGCCAGCATCGCCGGCGGTGCCACGATAGCAGTATTCCTTGTCGTTATCATTTGCATAGCGGCTTACATCCACTGTAAGCGAAAGCAAAAGGAATTGCGGTCGAGGTATGTGTTTTCTTCCCTTTTCCTTATCCGTACGCATTGCCTGTATTACATAAAACTAATTTATCGATTCGTGTGTTTATAATATATCTATTAACCCTAGATAACTAAGTATTCGTCTAATAGATTATCATTCACACCACCCACAGTACCTTCATAAATAATAAAATGAGTTATTCAAAAGTGATAAGCACAGCTGTACACTCGTAAGATTCACTAATTTGTTTAAAATAAATAAAGGAAATATAAATATATACTTGTTTTTAATTCGTAGTCTATGAGGCGAATGATTAGTTACAGAGTAACGCTGATTTAAGTTTAGTTATCTAAAGTTAAGAGCGTAATAAAGAAGTTCTCGTAATTGATGCAAAGTTACATCTCGTTACGTTTGATATGTGTATATAATTTCATATTCGACTTTATTTCTATGCCAACAGTAACTGCGTCGACACGGTGGATGGTCCTGGCCGAGATCCGGAGCTGAGGCCGTTTAGCAACCGCAACCGCTCCCTCATGATCTTCATGACCAAGAATCCTAATAGCTCGGTAAGCAAAGAATACTCGAGTATTATTAATGGTATACAAAAATCTCCATCGTATACAGCAGACGTCGGCGACCTATGACCCGCGGATCATCAAGTGACCCATTTGATAATTTCAAGTGATCTACTTGATTTTCGCAAATGAAGCATAATATATATATAAAAATAAATGATAAAACATAAACACGAAACAAACACTTTGAGATAGTGCAATTTCCCCTCGTGTAAATAATCCCTAACGTCTATACTTCCTAGTGTAGTTATCTCTAGCGTCTATATCCCCTAGTCTTATTATACCTTGGATGAATAATTTGTAGTGTCAATACTGCCTGGTGTAAATAATCCCTAAATACCCTGGTGTAATTGTGCCTAGTGTCAATATTCCATAGTATAGTTATCCGAAGCGTCAATACTCCCTAGTATAATTGTCCGGAGTGTTAATACTCTCTAGTATAATTTTGAAGGTTGTAATTTTCTGTAGTATAATTATCCCTAGTCTTATTATACCTTGGATGAATAATCCCTAGTGCAGTTTTCTCTGGTGTAAATAATCCCTAGCGTCTATATACCCTGGTGTAATTATCCCTAGTGTAGTTATCCGAAGCGTCAATATTTCCTAGTGTAATTGTCCGTAGGGTTAATACTCCCTAGTATCATTTTGCAGGTTGTAATTTTCCCTAGTATAATTACCTCTAGCGTCTATATTCCCTAGTCTTATTATACCTAGGGACAACAATCCCTAGTTTCAATATTGCCTAGTGCATTTTTCCCTAGTATAAATAATCCCCGGTGTCAATATTCCCTAGTACAATTTTCTCCGGGGTCAATAGTCCCTATTGTAAATATTTACAAGCGTAATTACCACTAGTTCCAATAATCCCTGATACCAAATATCCCTAGTAATTTTCAAATTATTATCATTTGACAGTTTTCTTCGAATAAACGCTATTTCGAAATACAAATGTTTCGGGTTGAAAGATTATAATCACCCTCGGTAACAATAGGATTGAAACGAAATGATAGAATAAAAATTGTACAATGTTCACAGGCGGCGATAGAGCAAACGAGAATGCCCGGATGGAACAGCCCGGAAGTGGAGTCTATGAGAATGGCGTCCATCAGCGAAGGCAAGCGTTCGAATCAATAATAGCCAATCTCTCTGTCGTGCCTAATTCCAACGACACGAAACCCGAGGCGTCCATCGTAGATCAACCGGGACACACGGCTCGTCGACGGAAGGAAGGGGAATCACTTTCACCGTGTTGCTGTGCTTTTTTTTTCTCTCTCTCTTTCTCTCTGTCTCCGTCCATGGGACCCATAATTGCTCTCCTGTTTGGCGCACGAATTAATTCACGTGAACGCGTTCGACGATCGTGACACAAGATCATCCACCTCCTATCTCGTGCCTGTGACGAATACACGACACCGTTTCCAACGTTCCTCGACGAAAAGAAAAGAACTATCAGCCAGCCGAAGCTACCAGTTTCGCAAAAGAAGATGAGGAAGAGATCCGATACGCGGCTTGGGATCCCCGGACCGATGAATCCATGGGAAATCAGACGTACAGGATTAAAAAGGGAGTAGGTAGCGGAACTTTAAATAGCTGGACTGGTTTTTTGCGGCGGAACAAAGGACGAGAATTGGGAATGTTTTAAAAATAAGACCCGCTTGAATTAGGTGGCTCGATAGAGAGAGCATTAGCGCGAAAGAGGAAGAAGAAGAAAAGAAATGAAATAACAGATAATACCATTTTAGTAATTGTTCCTATCGGTGACTAGTTTAGAACGGACAATAATAACCAGAGAGAGGAAAAAAACAATTCGCAGATGTTAGCGTGAGAGTTAAGAAACAAGAAATCTACGAGTTAAGTTGTTCGAGACGATATCTTCGAGATGAACTTTCCAGACAGTCTCTGTTTCCTTTCTTTTCTTGTACACCTATTTTCCCCTTACGTTTCTTCTTGTTTCGCCTTCCTTGTAGCCCGTGGAAGTTTCGAGTTCCTCGTCAATCAACGCGAAAAACTTCAGAAGCGGTCTGAAACGTTCGAATCGTCGGATGCGTTCGTTCCAACTATTTTTTTTCTTCGTGAACCGGGCTCTGTGCTGTTCAATATTTAGATTCTGTATTGCGTTCGACGCAGACCGTTCTATTTGCTAAGAAATTTATATTACCTTACAGAAAATTTCGAACGTACACAAAAGACCAGCGTAGATCCAACGTTTGCAGTATGCGTTCCAGAAGCTGTCGAGAGCACTTCCAGGGAATGGATGCTATATCCTCGGTGCATTGTCCACTCGTTGGAAGTGCTCTCAGAAGTATTCCAAACGAACGCGAACGTATACATCCATCGAAAAATAAGAATATCGCTCCGCTCGAGAGTAACACTGGCGCAAGAAGCTGTCGATAGAGTTTCTTGCAAACGGATGTTTCGCAGGAAGCGTTATCGACGGTTTCTTACGCGAGTTTCACACCGAAGCGACGTTCGACGAGAAATCATTTACGTTTCAATCGCCTCTGCACATCCTTGTTGATCACTTTCCTTTCGCTGTGCCAGTCACGAATGTATCTCTTCTCTACCGTGTTTCGTTTAACGTTGATACGCAGGACACAACTTGCCCTTCCAAGTGTTTCGTTGTAAATGTATGTAAAAGCGGGTACACAGTTTATTTAATTATACAGACGTAATTATTTATTTCGAACGATCCTTACGTTTAAGCATATGTGTTTCGTTCGCACAACGTACCGTCGTGTTTAATTTATTTAACAGTATCGAGCGTGTCGTTAGGCCTCGGTGAGAGTCGAAACTAAAAACAGAAGAGAATCGATTAAATTCTAAACGAGGGGGAAACAAAAAGAACATGCATCGACGATGTGTAAGATTGGTTTTGATTTTCGAATATCGAGGGTCGCGTTCACCGCCTGGCGAAAAGCATCTCTCCCTACACTCTGTCCCGTTTGTAAATAGTAAATTAATCCGTGCGCAGGGCCGGCCGATTCGTGTTCTTCCGTTAAATTTATCTGACGAGCTATTACGACGTTGTAGCGGACAAACTACAATCGATGACCGACTGACACCGCGTTTGCCACTCGCAGTGACCATTGACAAATAAATTTATCGGGACCCGAGTCGGCCGGGGACGACAGAGCCGATTGCTCGCGTGGTGGATACGACCCGAACGCACTGAAATTTCCGATGTTCCATTATTTAGTAGGTGGTCCTACTTGAACCCCTATCGCCACGTCACGAATGCTGCAGAAAGATACAATATAAAATTTAGGTCATCCCATAAGTAATGTCGTCACTTGTCTTGAATAAAATGTTATTAATTGTTTTCTGAGAATTGGACAGTAATCGCTTAAAAAGCTTGAAGGTATTTTCTTTGCAGGAAAATAACAATTTAGTTGGTTTCATTTTTATAATCACTAAAAGAAGACTAAACTTAATTTTTGGGGGTCAATGAAGTATTGACGCTTCTTTATTTTCTAACAATCACATTATTCTATTAAATTACATTTATTACGTATTACAAGTATCGGAGGAGGATCAAATTTAGAACAACTTTTCAATTCATAAATTGTAACGCTAAATGTTCATTCTTCCACCCTTCCCCTTCGAAGAAACGACATTCTATGGGATGACTTAACAATATACATATATAAATATATACAGGGTGCTATGTGATTAGTGGTAAAGGCGTAGAAGAGGTAATTTGTGACGCAAGGTAACTTGAAAGTGTAGAACGGAGTTTTCTCATACAAAAAGAAAATCAATATTGGCGTAATGGTATAATTATCAAAAAATTATACCTATTCACTTGCTATCCATTCCTGCTGTATGTAACTTATCTGTCCAAAATTCTCAAAATGGCTTTCAGAAACATATTCAACAGTCTATAATTTAACCAAACACAAACGCACATGCGGTTACAATTTCCAAAAACCAACTCCTAATGGAAAAAATTATCTTCTACATTTTTGATTTATCGTTGCACGAAGAATCAGCTGTTTCGTTCCTGTACCATCGGTTACAGGGCACCCTGTCACAGTTCTTGTCGGTCGTACCTAAACGCCCTTCAAGAAAACTCATCCTGTATCCCGACGGTGATTTGTATATTTTGTAGATACCGTGGAGTAGTGAGAAAGCTTCCAAACGCTTGAAAAAGAAACAAAAGAAAAGAATCGTCTATAATATAATATTACTTTCTCTCGAACGTGTCGTGACCCGACGACAAACGACTACGACGACGACGACGACGACGACGCTTCGTGGTTTCTTCTTTGCTCGGTTGGGAAGCTTGCGTTTTTCTCCTTTCGTTTCTGTCTGGTCTGCCTACCTAAGGAGATCGAAATCGAAGCGAGTAAGATAAAAACAAAAGGGGCGGGGGGGGGATCGAAAGAGTAGAAATAGAAAACGAGAGACACGCAAGACAGGTTCCGACGTGAAAGGGAGCTCTAGGTGGCCTAAAAGTGTATCACGGGGACGTGTTCGTATCGTGACCGTGTATATATAATTTATAAATAGTCCTAATTAACGCGGAGAACGTAACTCTTAATTTAATTCTTTCCCCCTCCCACACCCCCCTCATCCCAACCCCTATCCATCAACATGCTTTGTACTTGGTTCCTAATTTATTCTTATTTCCATTGATTAATGAATTATCACGCGGTTATTAATTATTAATTACTAATTTACGATCATTAGTTACGATCGGTTTAATTATTCTATTATCTTTATTTTTTTTTTATTTTTTTTTTGTTTTTTAATTATTATTAATCGATCACTGATTAATGCGTTTATTCCTAATGCTATTCCGCGGTTATTTTTGGTTAACGATATCGATTTAAGGACACACACATACACAACACAAACACTTTATTATTTATGAGAAAAAATGAAAAACGAGTAAAAAAAAAATAGAGCACGCAATGTCTTACGCGCAGAGCCATCGTAATCTGGCACCTCCGTTGTTCTCCGATCGATTTGTGAAGCCATTTTTCATTTTCTTTTCGAGTTCGTTCGGTCAAACAGACTCGTGTATTCGATTCGATCGATTCGAGTAATTGCTCCCGACAAACCGATCAATTGTTTTCTGTTTCTTTCATTTTTCAATCAATCACGTCGGATTATCAAACGTATCGCCAAAGGAGTGATTATTCGAGCAACGAATGGCTGATTGTGGAACAAAAAGGGCCTTATAGAAAGAAATTGTAACGAACAATCGTAGGTAGGACTGCGTGGCGTGTCAGAGTTTGTGAGGTTAACGTCGTCGCGCGATCGAATGATTGCTCGAGACACGATCCTTCGAGATAATTCGATCAGTTGTTTTGTGATCTTAATTTTTTGTTTTCTCTCAAAGATTGTATTAAAAAAAGAAGAAGATAAAAAAAAGGGGGAAGATCGTTTTCCAGGATCGTCGGTCGAGAGCAATGACTCGAGATCGCGATTTAAGCGACCGTGTTTGAACGTAGACAGTGGTGGCATTTTAGTACATCAGACAGCGCCGTGGTGATCGTGTGTCGCGTGAAGACCAAGACGAAGAAGAGAACCGAAGAGAGGGAAAGAACAAGGAAAAGGCAGACACGAGAAGAAGGGATGTGTTTTTTATCTCTCGATCGATAGAAGGGGAGTAAAGGCGAAAGAAATTGGGACAAATTTTTTTCTTATACTTTTTTTTTTTTTTAATGGGATGGTCGATTCGTCGTGATCTATCCTTGAAGAAAGATCTCACGTCGAGGTTGGCCATCGTCGATCGGAACGATTCGAAGACACCGATTCACGGGGAATTCACGGGTGAGAATTCGGGATCGTTTCGATCGGCGTTCGTGACAGCTTTCCCTTTCTCTTCTTTCCTTTGTTTTCTCTTGTTTGCTTCTTGTTTTTCCGTGTCCTGTTTCGTCTTATTACGTTTTGTTTCGTTTTTAAGTTACGGACGGAAATCATCGCGCTCGGAGACACGCGAATGGTCTCCAAAAAGAAAAAAAAAAAAGAAAAACGAAATTTTCTCGTGGATTGTATGCGTGTTTATGACGGCGGATGGTAGGTACCCCCGTTCGACATACCAAATCCGTACTCTCTTTCTCTCTGTCGCGGTATGCTGTTCGTTGTAAATGTACCAAAGACAATGTCGATTAACTGACAAAATAAGTAGTTTATTTAACAAAGAAGAATGGAAGCTGGACGTGAAATCGAGAATTTGAACGAGGCGCGCTTTCGCGCCCCATGGTCAGCGTGCGCATGCGCATGCGCACGCGCCGTACGTTCCCTCCCTAGAAAAAGGGAACGCGAACGATAAACGCGGGATTGTACGAAAATTTATCTATCCAAAGGAAGCTGCTAAAGTGTCATTTAGCTAGACGAGATTGATCACTGGATCCGCAATGTTGCATCGAAACATTGTTATTATTTTTGTAAAGAAACCATGTACATGTATTAACTTAGCGTGCTCTGCGTATGGAAGCTTACGGTATGTTGATTATTATTATTGCTATTATTATCTATTTTTATTATTATTATTATTATTATATTATTATTATTATTATCTATTATTATTATTATATTATTATTGAAAGGAATAAAAACTTGTAATCTTGTTTCCCGAAATGGTTAAGTAGCGTATGTACAATATAGGTTACAGTTTTCGAAAAACTGTGCCATCTTCTTTCCGTATCCCTTTTCCTTCGGTAACGATACGTAAAAAAAACAAAATGTTTATTTGAACAAGTTAAACTCGCATATGATGGTAAAAAACGTAATTATTAACTTTTCCTGTTCGTTTTGAGCGCGTTAGTACTTCCGGTAGGTTGCGTTCGATGAGTGCGTGACTGTTAAAAGCGATACGCAAAAAATATTCTGTTTAAAATGTTTCTCGGTTAAATTGATATTCACGGTCGTTTAATTCATAAAGTAAACAATATTTAGAACGTAACAAATCGTGAGTGAAGCAGTGTTACTTACAAATGTGAAAATTTAACTCGAAATTCAAATCGATGCGGTTCGATCTGTTGAAAAATGGCGGCAATTATAAACCGGTTCACGGTCGATCAGGAATCCCGTTTTATCACAGCGATCTGAGGGAATTTCTCGTCAAATCTGACTGGGAATAGCTGCTCTATGTAAGTCCAAATATCTTTACTAATTATTTAATTTTCATTATTGCGATAATGAACGTTATCTTCGGTCCAGATCAACAAATCTGTTCAGCAAGTACTCTTATGAATATTCAATTGATCGAAACAGTGTACATTCCACCGTAATTTTTCCTAAGCATATTCTGCGTTCAGCAAATTATCGAAATAGAATTTAACACAGAACAATATTTAATTATAATTTGAAAAATTTTGGGCGAATGAGGAGTAGAGTTTTTAGTAAACGAATGGGATAGAAAATCAATTTCTTATTTTATTGTATAACAAAACGATTTCTTTTTCAATTTTATGATTCTTTTCTTGTAAAAATTAAAAGTAAAAACGTTTACACGACGATTTAAACATAATTAATGCTTCGCGTATGAAATACATTCTTTGGTTTACCGAATCTATACCCGTTAACTTCATTCGACTTGATTCGTTCGAAGATGCTTTGACAATTCGTATATTTACACACGTAATACAACGACCATTTAATCTCCAGAAAAGATTATCTTTTATAGTGCCTGTTATTACACTACAACAAACGTAGAAGAATATTTAAATCGTACTGGTAAAACTAAAGAACAAGACGCTTTTTCTTTTCAAATATTGAAAATCATAAGGAACACTATGTCTAACTAATGGCAAAAGTTAAATACACTTGATTCAACAGAGAAAGTTAACAAGAAAAAAAAAAATACTTGATAAATAAATATCACAAAATTCCTGCAATTACGTTTTGCTTTCTTGATGCGTTTTCAACAGGTGTCTGTTGCTTCTTAAGTAATACTTCCAGAAGTCAATGTTACGCTGATTGAATAAACCATTGAACTGTTCTTCAGTTCGATCACGAAGAGGCATAGCTGGCTCCCACTTCAGCGTATTCTGCACTACCTCGTCGAATTTGTGCCTAGATAAGCTCAGCAACGCTGAGATAACTCCCTCGTTTTGTTCGAGCGATCCTGATCGAAAAGAACGTGATTCTCAACGGTAAGATGTAAAATATATAAATTGACAAAAATAGTAAATAAACATACCTTCGCCAGAATTGATTAGGTCACACAATTGTTCAACAATCTCACCGACCGAATTGTCTTTATCTTCTATTGGAAATACACGCATGAGATTACCTGTAATCATAAATATTATCAATTAAAATAATTGATGATAGAATGAAATAGCGATATACTGAATCTAAAGTTTACCAAGCAACCAGAATGCTCTGTACGAGCTGGGAAGTTTGTCGTTAATTATCATTGGCAATAATGCGCTTCGTATAATATTCTTGTACGACCATGCTGTACCCTCCTTCTTGGCAAGAATTATAATAGCAGTCTCAACTTCCGTATGAGATCTTTCTGTAATACAAATACATTCAAAAATTAACCGTTTCTGTTTCACGTCGGAAAAGTGCCACGGTATCGGGGCTGTAACGTAAACTCATGATCAGTTGAATGCCTGTCGTAGCACACTGCTAATAACATATGATCGAACATCAGTATTTTTTGCAAACTGATTAATTTAGAATACAAATGGTATTATAAAATAAGGAAACAGAGTATCGTCGCATGATAATAGAAGACACAAAATAGAAGACACTTTTCGAACGTATTTTCACACTTCAGATTGAAATTTAAGAATATAATTACGTTTACCTTGAAGCGCTGTTAAAAATTCGCTCAATAAATCTTTGGACAACGTTCCCGTTGGATATTTATAAAATATCGATACCATATTCTTCAAAGCATTAAGCTTAGGATAATCTACCGCTTGTTGCGTCATGACAATATGCGCCATGCATTTTGGTAATAATCCTGTACAGAAAGATAATAAAATATGATTTTTATTTTGCTTAATTAACTCCGAATCAACTTAAGATCAGAAGAGATGTTGTACACACTGTTACACGTTTCGTTAATTGGAAACACTTCTGGCCAACACGTGAATACTGTGTATAAAACAATGATAGCATTAAGTCCCAAACAATACAAGGCATCGCAACAAAATATCCTTACTTTTTCACGGTCTTTTTTGATTCGCGCTAGAATCGTATACATCCTAGCGAGTGACTCTACGGTCGTTCTCTAAACATACAGAATAATAATTAATATTAACTATGTTACTGTATTCGATACGATATGCATTGAAGTAGAAAACAAACGGTTCGTACCGTTATGACCTGATTCAGTCTGAATAATTTGTACTCGATACCAGCCTGTACGAATTGGAAAATCATCGGTTTCCATGCTTCCAAGTCAACTAACAACGCTGCTATTTTTTGTTGCGTTTTTGTCATTAACGGTGCCGGTGGCGTGTAAGTTTTGTCCAATACTTGGCATCCGGTATCGTCTGTTAAAAATTCTACGATTCCTCTGAAATGATATCGTGCATTAACCATACGTTCGTTTTAATCGTATTAAATATTGTAAATGATAATTTTGGTACCAACTTTGCTACGATACGAGAACTGCAAACAAGTTTCAATTTTTCTGTCACTTTCAGATGCACCGAGTTCTCCCAATTACTATCCATAAGACTTTGCAATTGTTTCCTTACAAATTTATCTGAAACAGAATCAATAAATTTGCACTGAATTCTTACCTTTTTCATTTGTTACCTAAATAAATTAATCGGAACTCTTACCAGTTACCAAACGAACGTGCTGAAGTTTCTTGTATTGACTTTTATAAGTCCTTGGAGATTTATTTTCACTAATATACTGTTTCAATTTCTCAACTGGATAAGTTGATTTGAACTTAAATTTTGCATTAAAATTTTTCTTCTTATGGCAGGTATTTTTCTCCACCTGTTTCGCGTTCCTCTCTTCCACGTGACTTTTTTCATCATCGATAACATGTTCCTCTTTTACATTCGATAATAAATCAGAAGTATCTACAACGGACTCGTCACTTTCAATGTGACTGAAAGATGTATCTAATTCACGCTTTGATAATTCTTCCTTAAAGCTTCCATGATCATTTTCATCATCACTTTGCTGTTTTACACATTCATCTTGTTCGATTAAAGTTTCAGTTTCCTCCATAGACAAGGATTTATTCTCGCATTCCTCTTCCATTTGTTCGCACCGATCGTTTACTCGAATCTCTGTTTCCACAATTTCTTTTACGGAATCATTAACATCAGATTTAACAGTACCAGAATCATTGTCATCATTTGTGTTTATGTTAGACAAATTTTTACTTTCTGGTTCACCAGGTACATCGTTAACGTCAACGGTGGTTGTTTCACTACTATTATCTTCTACAAGTGTTTCTGTATTAGGACTAATCTCGTTTACAAAAGCTGCTTTCAATTGTTTCGTTCTGTTGTTGATTGTCTCAAGAATGTCATTCTTAGTTTCCTTAGATTTCTGCGTTGTTGCATGGTCTGCTATTTTATTTGAAATATTTTCATTCTTAACAGGAACAGTTTGCGATTCTATCTTTGTGTTTTCTACATTTCTTCCCAGACATTTACTGCTCGGCGAGATAGTGTGATCGGTCACGGTAATTTTAGGTACGTGTGCAATACGGGGTCTTTTTTTAGGTACATAATCATCTATCTGATCAACATCCATATCACGATCAAAACTCTTCTGTTCTTGAAAACCACGAAAACCCTCAGTTTCGAAATTCTGTGTATTCTGATGGTTAGTATTGTTTTGACACGTATTACTCACACCTTTGTTACTTCTTCTCAAATTCCATAGCCTCTTTAATAATTTTGCTCGATTATTACGGTTTCTCTGTTCTTGAAGTTCGTTTATCTTTCTTTTTCTGCCAGAATTAATTGAAACAAGAGAACAGGGCTTGTCTTGCGTCACGTCGTCCCCATATAATACTTCTGTTACCTTTTTATCCTCCGTAATTCCATCAGATTCATTTGACTGTGGCGATGTTTTTGAACCATGCGGTGTTTCTGTTAGTTTGTTAGATTTTATTAAATGTAACGTTGTTTTTAGCAGAGGTCTTTCCGCAGCCTTAGAATTCACAACGGGCTTAATACTTTTAACGAAACACGATCTATTCTTCGTGGAAGACCTATGTTTTGTCGTATTTTCGCATTCCGTTGATTCCAAACACGGATCTGTATCAGCTTCAAGTTGCATCAATTTACCGGACTCAACCGAGTCTGACAATATTCCTGAGTCAGTTTCACCACCTGCCGATTTGTTAGATTCGACCGAGTTTCGTATCGTTTCTACAGTTTCAGCTTCATCTATATCCGTAGACGGTTTCTTCGAGGAATTATCAAATTTTGAAACCGACTTAGACATTTTAATGCGTGGCGGGCTTTTTGGTTCTACGCTAACATCCGTTTTGCCATCAGCCATATCGATGTCTGAATTTGTATCAGAATCGATGTTCAAATTTTCTAAATCTTCGCTGTTGTTCGACGAAACGTCGGCTTTACTGAAAAGAGACGAATACCGTGACTTGCGCTTTTTCAGCCTTCTCCTAGAAAGACTTTGTTCAACTTTCTTGGGGACCGATTCGACTTTCCAGGAATCAGTGTGCGCGTGTTGTAACCTTTTCTTCGGTTTCAGCCGGGACGTTTTGGAGCTGTTTAATTTTTTACTCGTACGCTTGGGTGTATCAGAGCGTTCCTTTTCTTTGTTATCGCAGAGCTCTGTCATTTTCTTCCACAGTTCCATGAAACCGAACTGCATAGGGTTGTTCATGCCATACATGTAAGCGTTCGGAGGATGATGCTGACAGCAGTTATCGAACCGTTTCAATTTCTTCTTGTTCAATTTTTTTATTTTTGTCTCTAGAGTGTCGATCCTTTTTTGTAAAGAGGAAATGATCGACAACGAAGATGTCACTGTGGCTATACTTTCAGAATGGTTGTTCGAGCTAATCGTATTTAAATTTGCCAGCGGTATGGGATTCACTGTCGTTGGTCCCACGTAATAAGGGGCCGGGTTCATTAAATTGGGCGTTGGAACGAAGCTGGTGCAGTAATCGACACGATTCGGTGTAGTTGCCGCTTGTGGAGGCAAGAAATTTGTGGGAACGAAATTTGCATGATTATTTTGGTCCTGCAAAGGCGAAGAAGAGGCGGCTGGCACCGTCGTTAAGTTCTCAGTTTGATCATTGGTGTTGTTTCCTAAAACAAATAGCATTGAATTATATTTTCGAACCAGAGGGCGCAAAAATCGGACTTTTAGTGCCTGTTTGGCGAACGCAAGGTGTCCGATTATTGCCATAAGGCGCAAAGTACTTTGCACTCGCCAAATAGGCGTTAAAAGCCCGATTTTTGTGCCCTCTGATTAAAAAAATAGCGTACGTAACACGGGCGCAAGGTGACTCACCCATTTTATGCCCTTGGTACATAATATACTATTTCATGCATAAAATATGTGCATAAACAAATAATTTAATATCTTACCAGCCGACACTTGTAAAGGAGGCGACACCTTTTTAGGCGA
Source organism: Stelis phaeoptera (assembly GCA_943735885.1). NCBI lineage: Eukaryota > Metazoa > Arthropoda > Insecta > Hymenoptera > Megachilidae > Stelis > Stelis phaeoptera. Next base: position 21,772,882 of record OX030930.1, read on the forward strand.
TGTAATCCTTTCAATAAGTTTTGGACACGATTTGGACATAATGTTGCATATTTTCTCAAGTGGAGGAGGTTTTAAGAGAACTTCGCATTTACCACAGAATACAGGATACACGTCATCCTTAACATTGTACACTTCATCGGTTGTGGTGCATTTATCGGAAACTTTCGGTTTTTGTTGTATCACATCATTAGTTAGCACTGTATTGATTCCAACTTCTTTTAACTTCGGTTCTAGAAAAAAAATAAAATTAGTTCCAAAACTGTACCCATTCATATAATTATTGAATTCTCTTTCTTTTTTTTTCAATTTGAAATAACTTACTGTTGTCATTTTCTGTAGGGACTTTCTTTTCAATCTTCTTGATTTTCGTATCATACGATTTTTTTACTGTTTTAAGTTCTTGTTCCAGTTCCTTGACTTTTACTGCAATAAAACATTAAATTTAATAATTAAATTACTTGTAACATTTAAATGTATCGTGTGATTTACCTTGAAGCGATGACTTTTCCAAATCATATTGCATAATTTTATTATTTTCATTTTTCTCTAGGTCTTTTATTTTGCATATCAGTTGCTGTATATGTTGTTGATCTGCAGCTGCCTTTACGTTATGTTCATTTAATTTTGTAGTCAGAGATTCAACATTCTTTTTGTATTCTGTATTTTGCTAAAGAAGAAACATTCAGTCAAAGTAAAATATGTATAACAGTATATATATATATATGAGCTAGGTATTTTTTTGTTTTTATACTTACAAGTTCTAATTTGATAACTTTTGCCAATGTAGTGTTATAATTATATGTTACTTTCCTTGTTTCTTTAGTTGTTGCGTCTAGATCTGTTTTTAAACGTTCACATTCTTTCAGCTTATCATTATACTGCTTAATTAATTCACTGAAACAAATTAATTGATATTATCAAAAATTAATTGATACATGTACCACAGAAACACATGCTTTCCATCTTGAAATACTTACTTAGTTCCACAGATTTTCTTTTTTAACAACAAATAAGACTGTGTTAATTTATCAAAACTGGAAAGATCCTCCTGTAATGAAACACAGAAATATTTAAATTTAAAAAGAAAAAAAAAGATAAAGCGGGTAAGACCTTCGTTCGTAATAATCAAAAAATGATCGATAGTTGATCGCTAATACATCGAATGATAATAATTGTTTAAGCTCATAGAATGATATACAAATAATATGATGCTCAAGTCATCGACATTTAATGTTCTTTAAATATTACTAACAAATTTATAGGTAGCATAACCTCAAACTAACCTAAATGTTTGATGTTACAAAATTCGATTCAGAGAAAAAGCTTTAAAAATAAAATACTCACCTGAACGGTTTCGTTCGCTTTTAAATCCGGAAGATTATTATCCATGTTGATTCAAGTGACAAGTAGTATTATTTATTTTATATTTGTTTGTATTTTCGAGCGCCGGACATAAAACACGTTTATGCGGCATTCATTTTGATGTTTACAGTTCCGGTTAGGTACCTAAGGTTTGGTTAGGTAATTCTATACTATAGTTTTCTATAGAAGAATATAATATATTTTTCTAAAGATGAAACTGTAGTAGCATGTAGTTGAAGCAAGTAGCGGTAGGGGAGAGTCGTGTCGTTGTTTTGACGTTTCATCGCTTTTGAAAGAATAGCAAAATTCAAACTTAAAATGGTTATCAAACGTTACTGAAATGTTTTCTACCAAGGAGTTGCTACAAATAAATGCAACTTGCACTAATAAATCTTTTGCAATATATATATTTCATTTTATTTCATTTCTGGATAACCTATAATTTTGTACTTTTATAATAAATGACAGTAACAATGTGTAATATCTTTAAAGTATGTCATTTTGATGATTGAATTCGTTGATGAAGATACATTTATATTTTTGAATTGTAACAATTAATCATGGCAAACGAAGGAATAGAAATGGATCAAGCGTTAGCACAAAGACTTTTAGTCGAAGGTGCTGTTTTGGTTGTACTGAATGCACCGAGTGGTACAGAATTTGGTATTGATTTAAAATCGTGGAATACAGCAGATGATTTTAAAGGCATTAAAATGATTCCACCAGGATTTCACTATGTGCATTACAGGTGAATTAATTGTATTTCATATTTTCATTATCTGTACTGTAATATTTATATTTTGTTTCGGTTGTAGCGCTGTGAACGAGTTTGGAGAAGCAGCACCTAAAGTTGGTTTCCTTCATATATTTAAAAAATCGGAATTTTTGGTCAAACAGTGGGACGAGAAGGAAGAGGATCTTAGTTCAGAAGGTGTAGTATTTAATCCTTTCGTTACTGTAGGCAACTATAGTTGCTCTCCATAAAATGCTGCTGACATACTACGGGCGACTTTAGTCGCTCTGCATTGGAGTTTATTAAACATCGAGTATCTTACTCTGGACATGCAGCATCAGTACTTTGTTTTTTTGTATCATTTTTTTTTTCCGCGCCGTAGAAACCACCCGTAGCGAAAGGGTTAATTGATAACATAAATGAATTTACCTGTTTAACATTTTGACTACCACGCTAAAAGTGCTGGAAGCTTCGTTAGGCGAAGCATTTATTTCTTCCAAATTTTACCTATTATTCTTACAATTTGTCGAAATTTCTATTGTTCAGAATTTGGAGTACCTAATACGATGATTTCTAATTAAGTAATTGAAAGGATATTGATAATACAAGCGACAAATTTCTACGGAAATTTAAGCATCATCCACATATGGATGACGTGGCAGTTAAAGTGTTAATAAAGTTACATCTTCCATGTACAGCTGTACCAGAAGAAACGGTTGAAAGATTAAAAGACAATTTAAAAGACTTGGACAGATTTTTGGGATGCTACCCTTACGATGTGTGGAAACAATGGAAAGAATTAATTAATCATATCACCCCTGCTGTTGTGGAACGTTGTTCGCCTGTATGTGGGTATGTTAAAATGAATTTTAAGTTTTATTTATTTATACTTGTATTGTTGTTTACAAAGTTATGTATGTTATTTCAGTTTTGTGAGATCCGCTTTAGAGCTAGAGCATTGTAGCGACGCCTTAAGACCAAGAGGTGGAACATCGAGTCCAAAGAGAAGAAGAACAGGTGGACTTACAGTAGAAGAAAGGGAGAAAGAGCTACTTCCTGATCTGAAACCTAAACCAGGTACAGAACTTAGGTTATCAGAAATACCTGATAAACATTATCCAGATGGAGCATCACCAACTGAAATCACCAAATACTCTCTCGATGCCAGCTATGCATTGGACAGTGTTCTTAACAAATTGGCACTGTAGGTGGTCATTTAAGAGAAATACTTATTTCATAGTCTTGTACTAGTGTATAATTATTTGTTTTTAGTCCTATGGAGATTATTGGCGAAATGCAGCTGGCATTTGTTTGCTTTTTGGTTGGCCAAAGCTTCGATGCTTTTGAACATTGGAAGAAACTCGTGTCTCTGATTTGTAGCGCGGATTGTGCGATATCGCAACGACGTTCTATTTATATCGAATTCATGAAATCGCTGGAGGTTCAATTAACGCATGTACCTGAAGATATACTGTGCGACATTGTGGTTAATAATAATTTCATTTATCAAAATCTGCGAAAACTGTTTGCAAACATTGAGATTAATTCCGAGCTGGACGGACGTTTGAAATCTTACACGTCTCGATTTCGCGAGCGACTACAGACCAAGTTCTCGTGGGATTTTTCTAACTTGCAAGATGAAGCTGAAGATGACGCACCAGTTATTGTGTCCTTGGAATGAAATGCTGTATATATTTTTAATTTAACTCGTATAACACAAAATATGTAGTTGGTTCATGTAAATAAATGTAACTTTTAATGTCGGATGAACAAGGAGTGGCGATTCAGGAGTCGTTCAATAATAAGTTACAAAAAATTGTATGATAATAGTACTAATTTTATTCGAAAATTACATCAATTTAAGCATTCTATCGGGTATGGTATTTATACAATCAAAGAGTATTTGATAACATCGATTTATATTTTTATATGTGATACAAGTTTAAATATGTTTAATACAGGGGTAAATCGTCTTTAACGAAGGCGCTGAAACAAATAACATACATATTAGACAAGATCTGTTATATTTCATACTAAAAATATAGTGTATTGATATTTACCGGATGAGGAGGGCGTGGAGGAGGAACATACACTGGCCGGGTTGGCTGCATCGGTTGGTATGGTTTACCTGGTTCCGGTTCTGGATCTGCTTCACGCCTCAGACGCTACGGAAGGTTAATATCAGATTTAGTTATTGTTGATTTTAATAAATATTATCGGCATCAAATAAATAATTACCGGATGAGGAGGGCGTGGGGGCGGAACATACACTGGCCTGGTTGCAGGTTCAGGTTCTGGGTCTGCTTCACGCCTCAGACGCTATAGAAAATTAATGTAAGATTTAGTTACAGTCAGTTTTAGTAAATATCGGCATTAAATAAATAATTACCGGATGAGGAGGGCGCGGGGGTGGAACATACACTGGCCTGGTTGCAGGTTCAGGTTCTGGGTCTGCTTCACGCCTCAGACGCTATAGAAAATTAATGTAAGATTTAGTTACAGTCAGTTTTAGTAAATATCGGCATTAAATAAATAATTACCGGATGAGGAGGTCGTGGGGGTGGAACATACACTGGCCTGGTTGCAGGTTCAGGTTCTGGGTCTGCTTCACGCCTCAGACGCTATAGAAAATTAATGTAAGATTTAGTTACAGTCAGTTTTAGTAAATATCGGCATTAAATAAATAATTACCGGATGAGGAGGGCGCGGGGGTGGAACATACACTGGCCTGGTTGCAGGTTCAGGTTCTGGGTCTGCTTCACGCCTCAGACGCTATAGAAAATTAATGTAAGATTTAGTTACTGTCAATTTTAGTAAATATCGGCATTAAATAAATAATTACCGGATGAGGAGGGCGTGGGGGCGGAACATACACTGGCCTGGTTCCAGGTTCAGGTTCTGGGTCTGCTTCACGCCTCAGACGCTATAGAAAATTAATGTAAGATTTAGTTACAGTCAGTTTTAGTAAATATCGGCATTAAATAAATAATTACCGGATGAGGAGGTCGTGGGGGTGGAACATACACTGGCCTAGTTGCAGGTTCAGGTTCTGGGTCTGCTTCACGCCTCAGACGCTATAAAAAATTAATGTAAGATTTAGTTACAGTCAGTTTTAGTAAATATCGGCATTAAATAAATAATTACCGGATGAGGAGGGCGTGGGGGCGGAACATACACTGGCCTGGTTGCAGGTTCAGGTTCTGGGTCTGCTTCACGCCTCAGACGCTACGGAAGGTTAATATCAGATTTAGTTACTGTTAATTTTAGTAAATATCAGCATTAAATAAATATTTACCGGATGAGGAGGGCGTGGGGGTGGAACGTACACTGGCCTGGTTGCAGGTTCAGGTTCCGGGTCTGCTTCACGCCTCAGACGCTACGGAAGGTTAATATCAGATTTAGTTACTGTTAATTTTAGTAAATATCGGCATTAAATAAATAATTACCGGATGAGGAGGGCGTGGGGGCGGAACATACACTGGCCTGGTTCCAGGTTCAGGTTCTGGGTCTGCTTCACGCCTCAGACGCTATAGAAAATTAATGTAAGATTTAGTTACTGTCAATTTTAGTAAATATCGGCATTAAATAAATAATTACCGGATGAGGAGGGCGTGGGGGCGGAACATACACTGGCCTGGTTCCAGGTTCAGGTTCTGGGTCTGCTTCACGCCTCAGACGCTATAGAAAATTAATGTAAGATTTAGTTACTGTCAATTTTAGTAAATATCGGCATTAAAAAAGATATTTACCGGATGCGGAGGGCGTGGCGGTGGAACATACACTGGCCTGGTTGGCTGTATCGGTTGGTATGGTTTACCTGGTTCGGGTTCTGGATCTGCTTCGCGCCTCAAACGCTACGGAAGGTTAATATCAGATTTAGTTACTGTTAATTTTAGTAAATATTATCGGCATCAAATAAATAATTACCGGATGAGGAGGGCGTGGGGGTGGAACATACACTGGCCTGGTTGCAGGTTCAGGTTCTGGGTCTGCTTCACGCCTCAGACGCTACGGAAAGTTAATATACGATTTAGTTACTGTTAATTTCAATAAACATTATCGGCATCAAATAAATAATTACCGGATGCGGAGGGCGTGGGGGTGGAACATACACTGGCCGGGTTGGCTGTATTGGTTGGTATGGTTTACCTGGTTGGGGATCCGGGTTGGCCTCACGTGGAACACGCTGGGATAAGAATAACGATCAATTGTTACTTGTTAGATAACTATCTTAACTACTTATAAATTTTCTATTATAAATTTATATTAGACAGATTGAATTTTAATTTTACCAGATGCGATATCTCTTCGCCAAGTGTTGCCGTTGCAAGGGCAACACCCACGATTGCAAAGATGAAAACGGTCTTCATCTTTAATATATCCTCCACACGTTGATAATTAATATTTGTACCTATACATGATAATTATACGATTATTTAAAATGGATTAACAATTAAAAGAATCTGGTAAGTCGTACAGTTGTTATTAAACCCTCAGTTTAACAGCTTTTAGTCTACTGTTATAATACTTTTAATACTCGTTAAAATATTTCTAACATAACAAAATGTAATTCATTTATTTTTAGCTAAGGACACTGTAGATGTATAACTTTAAAAGGGTGAAATCTCACCCTATCAAGTTAAGATTAATTGCAAGACTTAAATGATTCAGCATCCACCGCTCAAGGGTTCAATAAATTGGACACTTTGAAGCAAACAGTTACTTTAATGTATAATTGTATCTTACCGGTAATTGTCAAGTTGTGGGCAGTTTGATGGATAAGAGAAGACTGTTGTTCGATACACTCTTCTGTAACGTATTTATACAATGTGCGAAAAGGAAAAAGATACGCGTGAAAGTTCAAGGATATACGTTGCACTCGTTCGGGAATCACCGGCTACGCGACGTTCATATGTGATAACAAACATCTCTTTTCTCTCGATTGTCCTCTTTATCAAGTAAAATGTAATTCAATAACATTATCTAATGTTTTCATTACGTTATATTAATGGGGTATCCCCCGTTCGAATCCGATTTTCGCGAATTCATTTAACAACAAATGCAACCTCGATATACACCACGTATCTTATTTATATTCGGCTATGTATGAAGTAATAATCTCTTCAAGACTCTTTGGGGGAAAAAAATGTAGTTATTTATGATTTTTTAATTTTAGATATAAAACAAAACAAAACAATAACAGACCCAATAATTGAGCTTTTTAATATATTTTTATATAAATCTAATTTTGATAGAAAATAATTTCAGATATTAACCAAAGCTGGAAAACCTTAAATTTTATAATAATACAAGTATTTTTTTTTCAGCTCCCATTCTAGAAAAGTATTTATTTAAAATACAAATCTGTTTAAAGACCCAATAATTGGACAGTTTACTTCAGCTTTAACACTTCTTATTATGGGCGGTACTTTTAATTGTTAATTAGCAGAAGCACGTGTTTGATGACCTCGATTGGGAACAGTGCGTACATATTCAGTTGTCAGTTTAACATTCTCGGTCGACCGGGAATCACCGTGACGATATCTCGCTGCTTAATAGATTAGTACCAGGTTTTCCTCATTTGCTTCGTCTTATGGTATAATTTTTATAAACAATCTTCTCCGCTCCTGAATTCATTTATTCAGTTGCACCTCGTTCTTTCTGAAAACTACTTACGATCCTTTCAATTTGCGGGATAAATATTTTAGCTGCTTTTATTTTAATTATATTAAAGCATCATTGAATAACATTTTAATTACTAGTTAAATTAATGGTATTCTGTTTACTTTTTTAAGTGAAAAAAAAAAAAAAAAAATGTTTCCGCCCGGGATCGAACCGGGGACCTTCCGCGTGTTAGGCGGATGTGATAACCACTACACCACGGAAACCGATGGTAAGTTCTTCTTACAATTTCTAAATATTCTTGTTCTAAAGAGTATAATAATTTATTATCTTTTACATGAAATTTTTGTATTAACACTAAACCTACCAACGTTTTATGTACATTTACTCTTAAATTGAAAAGAAAATAGGAAAATAAATAATTAAGTAATGAAACGTGTACTACTAACATATACAGCAAGTCTTTATCGTGATAAAAATTAACACGCATTTTAATAAAAGTATCCTAATAAATTTTGTGATTTAAAATAAGAAATACTCGATCGGTCATTTTGACCGCTTCGGTAGGTTTAGTGTTAAAAGTTCACAGTTGGGCATGCAAAAAAGTCATATTTTCTAATACGCTTTTATATTCAAACATTGATTATATTCATACGGTACACAGGGTGTCCCGTAACTAGTGTAACATCGGGAAATAGGGGATAGTTGAGACGATTACAGTTTCCTTTACAAAAATGTTGGATGGGGTTTCGTTTTTGAATTATCAACACGTTGACTGCCACAGTGAAAACAGACGTACGTAGTCAGTCACGCTGCAATTCTAATTATTAAGAATCCAATTCATTAATTTTCAAATTTAACCTTTCAATTCGATAGCTAGCATTATCAGCTTAATATTAACGCTATCTACAGTTTATTTCATCGCATCTTGCCAAGGCTTACGAAGTAGTTACACCAGCTACGAGTATATTCGTAGCTGGCAGAAATTACCCTATCACGGCTTAGCGCGCGCTCTACGCACGCTCTGATTGGTCAGTGTTTTTCGTTAATAATTCAAAAACGAAGCCTCGCCCGGCATTGTTGCAAAGGAAATTGTTGTTCAGAATCGTCTCAGCTAGTTTCGGGACACCTTGTATACCGTACACAGGTAACGGTAGCACGGCTGGAGAATTGGGAAAATTTTCTTATAGCACAGTCGAGAATGATCAAAATCTACTCGTACCATGGTATTCTAAAAAACACAAAATAATGGATATCGTAAATAAAGTATATAATTCTGGAATCCGATAAGACAGCAATCAAGTCGTGTTGTTTCTAACCATCGTTTATTTCGTAAAAATTATAATAATAATAATTACAAAACGATTGAACTTAAAGCGTAATATTATTTAGGAACTGATTGTGCATCTTCGAGGGCCTGTTTCTCCTTCGATAACAACGTGACCTTTTCCTCATATTTCTCTCGCAAATCACGGAAAAGGCACAGCTGGGTCTCGTATTCTTTCTTCAAATCCGCGTTCAATTTCACTGCCGCATCCATTTTATTTATCATCGTGTTGTACCGTTCACGTTCCTCGTTGATTCGAACCTCCATATCGTCCACCTCTGCCTATAGAATATTTTTAACAATTATATTTATACTCCTAGTTGAGCATAGCTGTTTTTATAACCGAGGAGCAAAAATGTCCAACTCCAAATACACATAATATTTAGATTTCAATTCAAATGTAAGGAAATTAATATCAAGCAGTTATTAAGTTAAAAGAAATGACGAAACAAACCACGGATAGCGTTATCGTTAAGCTAATAATGCTAGCTACCGATTTGAAAGGTTAAATTTGAAAATTAGTTGATTATATTCTTAATAATTAGGATTTCAACGTGTCTGACTACACACGTCCGTTTTCACTGTGGTAGTCAACGTGTTAAATTCACGACGTTTTGTGTATTTTGCGTGAAAACGTTGTAAATTAAATTCATAACATTTTGTGTGTTTCGCGTGAAAATAATTTCAAATTTTCTCACAAACACATTTTATTGGAAAAAACTGAAGATGCCCAGATATTTAAGATTGTTTGGTTCACCTGAAGATGTTTAACTTCCATGTTGCGTATTTGCAACAGGCTCCTAGTTAACGACTCCACTTCCTTCAACGAAGCCACTTGACTGTTCAACGCGCTGATTTGCTTCTCCAGGTTCGCAGCCACCCGAATACGATCTTCCAATTGCAACGAAGTTTGGATCAATTTACTCTTCAACTGGTCCACCATTCGTCGAAGTATCACTTCGTCGCCCTCGCCTTTCATCAAGGCGTCGTACGATCCTTGCAGAAAGGCTAGTTTCTTCTCGGTGCTTTCCAGTTTCTTCTTATATGAATCTCGCTCCTCGTAGGCTTTCTACGAAACAAATTGTCAGTTCGAAGTAGAAATATAAATAATCAATAGTTTAATAATTAAACGTTCCTGTATCAAAATCTCTACAACTATCTTAAAAACATCCTTCTAAACTTCTAGTTTCCTGAAAGTATAATATTCCAATATCTTTAATTTTCTAAACATATGATATTTCAAAGTTTTCAAGTTCCTAAAAATGTAATATTTATTTTCTATACTTCCAGTAAGAAATACGATATTTCTAGTCGAAACGAAAGGGGTTAATACCTTAAAACAGCAATGGCGAACCTACAACCCTTTAAATATTTCAAAATACCCAAGATTTAAACTTTATGAACCATCTTCGCAAAATAGAAAGAAATATGACGAAGTATTGGTTAAAATATTTGATCCATGATTTTTAATTCGATTCTGATTCTTCTGCCACCGCCATCCTAACACCTGTTTCTTTCTTTCTTCGATGAATAATTAATCATAATTTCATCAACTGTAGGTACGTTCGTTTCTTACTTGAACCTCTTCTTTCAATTTCGATATCGCAACTTCTTCTTCATTAACCTTTTTATCCTCCACGAGCGATTTCTCTTGTAATATCGGAGTCTGATCGTTTTCAGGTACAACTTCCGTTTCCTCCTGTGTTCTCTGATCATTGGCATTTTCGTCGCGTCTCGGAACGAAGCAAGTGTCCCCGGCGCCTATGGTTTGTTGCTGAATTTCAGGAACGACTGGCTATAAAAATATTAAATTTTAAGAAAATTTGGGTAGGGTTGATTCGTCGTTGTATCGGTACACTTGAATCGTTCCAGTGTCACAATAAGCTAGTTTTCTTCGTGCCAGAAGGGTCGAAGCCTGTTCCAAGGCACTTTTAATGTTACAGTGTTAAAATTAAGTAATTTAAAATATTCAATATTTAATTATCGCGCGTAAATTGAAGTAGACGAAACATATTTCTGAATCTGTTCGTGACATTCAAACAATTAATTCCATAACTGTACACATTACCGATTGCTGGGTTTCAGAAGTTTCCGAAGTCACATTTTTCGTTGCTTCTTCGGGACTTTCGGGAATAATTTTTGAATTTTCACTGACAATCTCTGTATCTTTCTTCGCCTCTTCTGTTATTTGATCGCTCGTGTTGTTCGGAGTCGTCGATTCGGTACATTGTCCGTTCGTAGTTTGATTCTTCGGGGATGCGTTCTTCGTATCGTCGTTTTGATCAGATTTCGATAGATCAGCGGCTAATTGAAGCGTCTCGTCGTTTGACATTTTTATCTGCAAGAAGTGTCACCCTTTACACGATGCGTACGCAAGAACAGAGGAAGAACGAATTTACGAATCATTTTCACCGTCCACGATCGCGTAACCGTCCCGCAATTATTATATAATATATAATTAAATATGTTGTTATTTATTTATTATTATTGTATACAATATCATATTATATTCAAAACACAATTAGATATTATTATTGCATTTTTCGAACGAACGATTCTGCAAACGAAATTGTTAACGCGTAATATACGCCCTCGAGAAATAAAGGCTGAAATTTCTAAAAGTATTATTATTTCAAAGTTTCCAAGTTCTCAAAAACATAATATTTCTAAGTATGTATACTTAAATAACATAATATTTCTTTCTTTAAATTCTGTAACAAAAACATGATATTTTCAGCCGAAGTGCGAAGGTTAACGTTACACCGGATATTCAGCTTGTTACTGGAGAACGATATAACTTTAATTTGACACTTTTAATCGATCGTCACGAGAACAATTATTATAAGATTACTGATAGCTGGTAGAAGCAACGACACGCTTCTTGAGAGAAAAAAAATATTTCTTATCGAACACGAATGATACTTTCACTCAAAACGACTGGATATCCACGACTAACCAAAAGTATGATGTATTTTTGGACATTCTCCGCTGATTCTATTTTAAACTATCGTAAACGTGCGCTAGTCTATAGTACAACCGGTTGCAGTTCGTATCGCAATATACTTAACATAAAAATGTTCGATCGATCGTTCGTTTAGGGTGTAAAAATTCGATCGGTTACGCAATTGTACATCGATCGAATTGTATTGTTTGTAATGCATGTAATTGCTTCAGAATTGTTATTTCGAAACATCGTGCATTGTGGGACGGAATCGAGGCATCGTATATTATACGGATGAATTCAAACTTGATCATAAGTAATTTTAATGGAACATAAACTGATAACTGATCGAATAAAATATATCTAAATTTTCCTGGAAAAAAAATTGTTTATTATGTTTCGTTCACGCACACTAAATTGCGTTTACGCGATTGATAAAAATCACGTTTGTATGAAGGTTCATTAGCGTAGTTACAGTCACTACAGTGTCGTGCACGGGGCATCTTTTTTCCTCGGCGGTGGAACTATTTAAAACGAATTTTATGGTAAATAGGAAGGAAATCTTCATTTTCGTAATGAGAATAATTATGATAACCGGTACTTTACAGTTTATCGAATTGTTACGCACGTGTTAACGAAGCACGCACGAACATTTCGCACATAACCTCGTCTGCATGATATATTATTTTTCATATCTCTTCTTTATACGGTCTATGAAGACAAATGTTAATGTTATTTTCACGTAACACGTTTGGGCGAATAAGTTGTATACAAACACAAAGTTAAACAAATAGTACTGTCTGTATATAATGTACAAGTGGTGATGTTAAAGGTTATTTTTTCGTAATCTTTTGCAGTATATATTGTATCGAAAGAAATGCGGAATCTAATAGGTTTGCGAATTTAAAGTCTGCGCGTAATTCCTATAAAATACGAAATACTTGATACCTCGTTCTTTCTTAAAATTAATAAAGAATCGTGTTAGCATATAAACGTAAGTACTAATGATAAAATGTATAAGTCTGTTATATTGTTTAAATATAGCGTTTCTTTTATAGAATATCGATTGAGGAATGGAAGAATACGCAAGAGAACCATGCCCCTGGCGTATAGTAGATGACTGTGGTGGTGCGTTCACGATGGGTGCAATTGGCGGTGCTGTATTTCAGAGTATTAAAGGTTTTCGCAATGCACCTAGCGGAATAAACAAAAGGCTTCTGGGAAGTCTGATGGCTATTAAACAAAGATCCCCCATTATTGCTGGAAATTTTGCATTATGGGGAGGTATGTTTTCTACGATAGACTGCACATTGGTTCATCTAAGGAAAAAAGAAGATCCTTGGAACTCTATTATTAGTGGAGCAGCTACCGGTGGAATACTCGCGGCAAGAAATGGTTTACCAGCTATGGCTGGTAGTGCAATTATTGGAGGAGTGTTGCTGGCATTGATAGAGGGTGTTGGAATATTTATCACGCGTTTGTCTGCCGATCAATTTAAACCCCCGTCGTTCACGGAAGACCCGACGCATCTGGGGCAGGCATCTCAGGGTCATCCATCGTAAAAGCATTATAAATACTTAGACACATTTTGAATTACGCTCGACTAATTAAGTACAAACGTTTCATATTGTTTGAAACGATAGTAGTTGGAAGCTATCATATTGCCAGCGCATCAAATTTGTATAGACAATTCAATTCCTTGATTTAAGAAATAATAATAGTTTGGTTTTTATTTAATGTTGTTTCTGTATTTTATTGAACTGTTAAACGATAAGACAGTTAACATAAAAATAGCGGTATATTAAATAAGAAAATATATTTATAAAAATAAACAGACAATTTACAAAGTTTACTTTCACTTTTTATAAAAGAAGTAAGTTTAACAAGGTGATTAAACTATCATGACTAATATGTACAATATGTATAATTTGTATTCCTTTTAGGTTGTAAGATTCGCTTAACTATTCTAAATGTCATCTTCATCTTCCATTTCCTCTTCAAAATGTTTGAAAGCTGTGGCTACAGATAAGTCCAAAGATTTGCTTGTAGAGTCTTCATCGTCCTCGTTTATAGATCTATGCGACAGTGGCTGTTCTGTACCTTTTAAAGATTTATTCATTAGCCCCAGTAAATGAAGTTGTTCCACCTTGAAAGTTTCGTTACATAATATTGTTGTATAGGAAACAAAAGGTAAACAAATATACACATTATATTTACCTGTAGTCTATGTATTTGATCATCAATCTTTGTTAACATGTTCTGAAGAACCTCTTTCTCTTCTTTCAAACCACGTTGATAAGCAAGTAATTCGTTGGTATTTACTCTTGCACTATATTTTTCTGTGTTTTCCATTTTAAAATCATTTCGGTTTTTCGAACACGATCTGTGAATTATGGTTAACCTCTTTATTTTAATAGTTTTAAGTACTTCTTCCTTTATAAATAACACGCATAGGGTTTGTAGCATTTATAATTATGAATAATTTACGATATCAATATATTAAAGTCACAAAAATTTATGAAAATTTATGAATACTTCCTTACAACGTTTCACAGTATAAATATGAACGTGAACATCGTCGCTCATATTATGACACTACAGTGCTACCAATCTTCTAACTGCAGAAATTGTATTTAGAAGGTTGATCAACCTGTATTTCGAATGCGTTTCAAATACACGAGAAAGAAAAGGCTAAACGCGTCGAGGAGTGTGTATTTATTATAACTTTATTTTTTTAATTTCAATTTTGGAATTTCAATGGGAGTTCTCCTTGAAGAGTACTATAATAATACTTTATTCTTTCTACAGGATTCTATGTAGTACTACAGAATTAATCATAATTTATTATATTTTAATTCGTTTAGGTACAGAATTTTCGCAATATAATCCATAGAACCATAAGATTACATTACTTTTTTAACTTTCAAGTGGTCAAATTAAATTAAGTAGAATCAATACAAGTCCTGCTACCATTTTGTAATGATTTCATTATACAATATATCTTTTTTTTTTTATTTCTGTACTTTGATTACAAGTTTGACAATTTTACAAATATTTCTTTCTTTTTACTATGTTTTGTTTCTCTAGGTGGTGATCGATTATTGTATAATGATGCACATTATTAATAGTTCAAGATTTATATTTGATTTTATGTACATATACATACAGAAGATATTCAGATTGGGAGCACAACTACTGTCATCATGCTATCATTATACAATGGTTAAAATTGAATAGTATCAAGATTCATTTGGTAATAATCATTCTTGTTACAATATACTTTTAATAGTATTTCATTAATATCTAATAATTACCTGAAAAATATAAAATCTATGAAGTAGTTTCATATAGATTCATATGTATACGTCAAAGGACTAATTAGCTTTTATTCAACTATTTAGCTTATCAGAGATATTGGATATAATTTTCAACTTGATTGATGTAACCAAGAATAACAACAATAACAAGGGTGATAACATTAAACAATAATTGTCCTCGCCAAAAAGAAGATTAATCTCTAGATGCAAACAACAGGCATCCCAAAGTATAGTATTTTCACAATCTTTGTACATAATGTGTGTTGGTTAATCATTGGTATTTATACTTATGTATAAATAATATATATAAATATTGTTATACCATTTACACAAACTGAGGTATACGGTAACCCTCTAGGATTAATTTTCAAGAACCAATCTCGCAGAACGATTCTACGAATATTGACTTTGCGATATACATAAAATTAAAAAAAGAAAAAAAAACAAAAACAAAATAAATAGTTTACACAAGGTCGATACCATACGTTGTCGAATTTCTCTATTCTATGATCTATTAATTTTGATAATTGATTCGCAACATCGCCTGAAGATTATGTTATAATATATATTATTACAACAATTCTCTTTCGACAAAATTGATTCATTTGTTTTTACATTTATTCTTGGAATAGGAATTAGTTTACGCCGCTGCAGCAATTACCGTTCGAGTCGTGCGAATCAAAACAAGCTTCTTTTCTTTCAGATGTTTACATCGTCGGTGTGTTTACCAATCATCGTTAAGTCGCAGACCGTAAGTTCGTTCGTTGCTGCAGCAAGGAACGCGTCAATCTTTCGACGAAGAGGGCGGCGATTCCCTGCTGTTGTCGCTGGTGAAATTCGATAAACCAAGACTGTTGTTGGTTTCGTGGGTCGAGGAATTGGTCGGTGAATTGCTACTACTCCTGGCACCGCCTAGCGACGCCACCGTCGTGTTCTCACTAGGTATGAGACCCTCCTTCATCCTTTTCTTCTGTTTCATCCGCCGGTTTTGGAACCAAATCTTTACTTGAGTTTCGTTCAGCTGCAACGCTGACGCGATCTCGATCCGCCTTGCTCTGGTCAGGTACTTATTGAAATGAAATTCCTTCTCTAGTTCGGTCAGCTGTTTGTTCGTGAAGTTGGTTCGACCGGTGTTGTTGAAGCCGCCTGCGATACCGACCAGAGGACCACCGGTAAGGCAGCTCACAGGACCGTTTGCAGTGCTTGTATACGCAGACGGATTCCCGCCACCGATATTGCTGCCTCCGTACTCCCCCACGCTTGGATTCGACTTTGCTGCTGCAACAGATTTTCAATTGCCACTTTATTCGAAGATTCCTCGCAAAGGTGTCGTAATATTATACATGTACTTTTATCAGGCAAAGATTCATTACACGACTATAATGTTATAAAGTTAGTAAAAACAAGGACAGTAGAACCAGTAAGTTGCAAAGATTGTTGGCCTGGGGTAAAAATTACTTTCGAAAGTAGCCAGGAGCAAACAGTATTTACATCGTAGAATGGACTTTCTTTGTTTTCTCGAATAGACACTTGCGAAATAGAAATTGTATCAATATCAAAGAATAATAATAAATGTAACATTCGCAGTAATACGTCACGCAAAGGGATATCTGTTTGACTTATATTCTTTTCGATCTTAATTACAGACGTCAGTGTCCCATGATACGTGTCCAACGCGTCCACGGAAGAGTTAAAGCCAATATACGAGAGTTAAGCTCAAGTTTAATCCATCGACGGACAATCGTTTGTTGTCCAACACAGCTGGTCAGTGTCCTAAGAAGTCAACCTGTCCCAGGCTACACGGAGAACACCGATAGGGTTAACTCCCCAAAATCTGGATCAAATTGCATCAGCTGTTGCCGGATGTCAAAGGTAAGCCATTACGTCATGTTACTTTGCCCGTATTTATCGAACGACCGTCGTGGTAATTCTGCAAACGACGATTGTTTTCTTATGTATGATTAGGGGGATTTTATAGTTGTATTATTAACCCTTTGACTACGAAAGACGTATATATGTATATACTCCTAGCAAGTTTTAACATTTCTAAAGGACTACACAATCGAAGAGTTAAATGAACGACTCTGCGTTTTATTTGCATTAAGCGTAAATAGTTAATCAGATATTAAAATGCTTTACACTCGGATTTCTTTCTTACTTTGGCGAAATGTGTACTGTAATTTTGCCAAATTACGAACCTGACCATTCGATTATTAACAGAAAGGATTATTTCACGAGATTAACATTGAAACGTGATACGTTAACGGATCTCTATTATCATACAACACATTCGAAAGTACAAGGACGATGCGATGGACGTAAGATAAGGATAAAGAACAAAGAAGAAGCGTGGCGTTACAATGAAAAAAGATGACGTCGTTTACGCATTATGGAAATTAGATTGTTATTTAGTCTACCGGTATGTGGAAATCAATTTACTTAATGGCGGAGGGTGGACGAAACTGTCAGGCCACCGCCTTAAAGCCACATCTTCTTTTTTTTTCTTTACCCTTGTTTGCCTGTATCGTTTTTCCTCTTCGTCACCTAATTTTCATTTTCCCTTTTTCATTATATTCTGACGCTTATTAACACAAAAGCTCTCCGTCCGTTCTGACTGATTTATTTCGAACACGAAAACGAACCTTAGGCGAGCGGATTTCCCGAATAATCCGTAAACATCAGTCACTTAAGCAACGTGTCTCGAATTTGGCCAACGGCCATTAAGCTTACGCATCTTCAGGCCGAATAATCGAGTTGGACAAGTTCTATTAGTCGTTGGCCCAACGTGATACGATAAAATGTTTTCCGTTTTCGTGACTCATTCATCAATTTAATACCTTAACGGGAGGACAGTCCGCCGTTGGATCTGGTCGGCCATAGAAATCTCTGGGTCTTAAATCTTTGTGTGCAACAGGCTTGTAAATTCCGTACGATTATTATAAATATCATACTGTGTTCTAAGGGAGTTATTACTTATTCTATTTTAACACATTGCTTGCGGGTATATTTCGCCGTCGTAACGCGTCAGTGCTGTATCCGTTCAGTTTCGTGATTTTTCGTCAGTGTCGGTGATGTTAAATATTTTTCTATTGTTTTTGAATGGACATGTTCACACACGTCCGGCATAGCGTCGTGACCGGCACGCTCAGTCTAACAAGTAAACCTACGGAAGTGTCACTCTCCGATTTTTCTGAAATTTGGATATGTTATAATACATGAAAAACTAAGGGACACGTATTTTTTTTTTTAGTGGCGGAAAAACATATTTAGGGAGCAAGAAATTGGTCACTTTAGAGGTAGTTCACCCCCTAATTTTCACTTCCCTTCCAACATACCTAGGCCAATTTTTGTCTTCTATCGGAAGATACTTTCATACCAAAAATCATCAAAATCGCTTTACTGGTCTCAAAGATATCGCAATTTTTCCATTTTACCCCCCATTTTGGGGGGCCGTTTCACTCCCAAAATATGTTTTTCCGCAGCTAAAAAAAAATACGTGTCCCTTAGTTTTTCATGTATTATAACATATTCAAGTTTCAGAAAAATCGGAGAGTGATACTTCCGTAGGTTTACTTGTTAGTTCAGTATCCGTTCAGTGACATTTGTATTTAGTCCCAACGATATTTTTTTTTTCATGGATAGCTTATTTGTAGTTTATTCAGTATTAAATAAATCATATATTTTTTAGATCAAATCATAGATTTCGATGCAAATAGAATATTATGTCTATCGTGTAATTTTTTGTATCAACTCTTGTAAATTTATGCCTACCTTTAAGTTTAAAAGTTTTTTGTTTATATTCAAATTTAATTTGTATTTATATTTTCTTCGTAACAAATTCTAGTTCGCTTTCTCTTTTTTCTCCAGGAATCATGTACTCACTTCCGTTTCTTCATTTTATTTTCTTCATTTTTATCGTTTAAATTCATAGCAATCATTGCTAGTTCATCGTCCGTAAAGTTTACCATCTCGGGAATCGGTGAGATCAAACTGATGAAACTGTACGGATATGTAGAAAGAACCGTCACGGATGTTACTGACACGGTACTGACACGGCACTGATACATTACGGATATGTGTGAATAAACCTCTGTGCGTGTAGCAGGCGTTTTTTCGTGAATTTCGTGGGAATTTAGTAATTCAGTAAAATCGCAATAAATCCAAAACTACTTCGTTTTTTATTTTCTTTATTTTACACTCAAATATATGCTTTATTATTATTGTTTAGAAAACGGAAACGTAGCAGCACAAGTCTGCTAAATACGTACGCTTACTTTTACTAAACGTGTTAAATATATAATACCGAGTAGGTATACTGTCTAAAGATGAACTCTCCTTCGATTTCTCACAGTATCCCTGTGCTTTCGACAAAAAATGGAATATTTCAATTATGAAAAATGGAAACGAAGGTGTAAAAACCTTCAGTCTAGTTCGCTTTTATTTCATCAATGAAACGGGTTCTGGAAAGAACGTTTCACGCACGAACACTTTTCCCCTCTCTCTCTCTTTCCAATTTCCCAGATAAGCCGGCGTTCGTTAGTTTCAGTCTTTTTCACTCGCAGGCGCCACGTAAAATAATAATATTAAGCCAGGTGAGATTTAATCGAGGGCCTTTGAACGAAGCCGGACTGGCATGCATGCATCGAAACCACCGGTGGCTAGGTGTTACGTGTGTGTTCACGTGCTCATGAAAACTTTGCACTTCTCTGTGTGTGTGTATCTTTGAACCGGTGTGAGAGAATTACATTCATGTTTAGCGGCTCGAGTCGCGCCTGGTCGATTGACTTTGTGCCTAGTCTTTGGAAAATAATATGGAATAAATCGTGTTCAAAGATGAAATTTAACAGTGCTGTCTGTCAGCTGCCACACAACTATGTTTATCATTCTAAATTAACATTCTACGGGAATATAACGAGTATTTGTTAAGTTTTGTTTCGAATGTGAAATAGGGAATTAGTTTTCTTAACACCTTGTTTTTCAAATTTTACCTATTTATTATTACAATTTTTCGTAATTACGATTATTCAGAATTTCGAGTTACCTGATACGACGATTTCTAATTAAGCAATTAAAAAGATATTAATAATGCAAGCGACAAATTTCTATGGAAATTCAAGTATCACCCGAATATGGGTGACACGGCAGTCAACGTGTCAATACAACATTTAATTTCGAACAGTAGGGTATTTATATTTTAAACAAATACTAGTCTAGATACTTGTGTTTCTTATAAATTGAAAGTATCTCGCAATGCTTAGTTTGCGATTTTTCAAATAATAGAGTATGGTAATTTTTGAAATTTATTATTCTGTAATTTACGAACGTTACAGGATAAGGTTAGATCGATAACGATCGCGGTTCGTTGGTAAGAAAGTAATCCGTCGATTTGGTAGGATGATCTGGCCGGCAAATCGTGTTAAGGGCTCTCTATTTTAGACGAGCATTACGCAATTCAAATATTATTCAAAGGCTAAAAGCCTGGGTGCAGGGTGTAGGGTGCAGATGACGTAAGGAAACCGGAGGGGGTTGGAATTGTGTGCGTGCGAATCAGCTACCAGCTACCGTAGGTATTACGTTACCGGAAAGATGGACCACGATAGGGGTTGCTAGTTTCCTTCCTTTCTCGATTTTCCTAATCGTCAACAACTTTGTTATACGAACAACTTCTATCGTATTATTACATTTTCTGATATAATTAAAAATTACGAATTCATATAATTTACTCCGGCATAAAATTGAGAAAAAGAATATTCGATTCGTAGGAATTTAGAAATCTTGAAATATTATATTTTTAGAAAACTTGGAAACTTTTCATTAGTTTTGGGGTGTTTTCCAATGATGGTATAAAATTCATTTTAAGGCACCTTAATGGTCCTTAATTTTTGTTAGACGAAACTTTCACAAAGGCACCCGAACCTGAAGAGTATACCTTCTATCGAGGAAAAAAAAAAGTTAGTCAGGATCCAGCTGTATTTGAAACTATCTGATTTCCACATCCGATTACACGGTACAACGCCAACCTTATTGAACTTCTTTTGGATAAATATTTGATTTACAAATGGCATTTATTAAATCCATTTCTTTTCCTTCCAATAATGATTTCCACTGATTTCCATTAAATTTCAAACTATAAACTTGAACAAAGTTGCGTTATCAGTTTTGTGTTATAAATTTTACCCGTTTCTTTTCTTATCTATTTATTTTAATTAAGTATAAAATCGGTATTTAACTTTCCGAGTTGCAGACATTTTGCAACAGAGCATTTTTAAAAAAAAAATTGATACCAAGTACCTGAAGCTTCGATACAGTTCAGTATTTCTTATTCAGTATCTTCATATGAAATCGTTTGAATATCATCAATGTTCACCGATTATTATTGGTCGAAAATTGAAAAGCTTCGATGTTGAACGGTCGCAAGAAATATCGAGACTTTTAACGAGCCTCGTAAAACCGTTATTGTTGCTCGAACGGCGTCAACAACGTTATCGTGTTTTACTGTTACGTTACGTTCTTCGTAATAAAGTTCACGTGCCCGTTGACGTTACCTGCCAACTAAATTCTGCTACGCCTGAAACGAATCGAACGCGAATCGAACCTGTTCCACCACCAACTAAACACCTGCCACCTATATCGACGAGTACAAATATTTTCTGACGCTGGTTCGATCGTGTGATAAGAAAATTCCTACTTCATATATTTTTCTTTCTTTCTTTTTTTTTTTTTTTACCAGCAGATTATCGATAGATAAGGGCCCTTTTCTGTATCATTCGAATTTTTGTATTCGTCTGAAATTGATTTTAGTCAACGATGGAGCAAAATTTCACACGCACGCAAGATAATAATTGTACGAAAAATGACCTGAGTTTGCACGCGCGGGTTGTTAAGCTTTTTTTGTAATTATCTTGTTTCGAGGGAGGTTGAAATTAGAATTGCAATTATTTGAATTAGGCGAAAAGTGTTTTTTTTTTTGGAAATTTTCGAATGACGATTAAACGTAAAAATACTACGTTGGGGGGGATGGGATTATTTTAATCTCTAGGCAACAATGTTTTAAGTTATTTCGATACTAAATTGCTATACACGAACGAGTATAAGTTTAGTAATAGAGGTGGTAGGAAAAGGGGTGAGCCCTCAACCCTGTATCCTAAATATTAGGTTCTTTGGACCTCTATCTTTTTTTGAATTTGAAAATTTAAAACATTGCAATATTATAGCGAGAGAAAGTAATTATACCCAGCTATCCAGTAATACATTATAATATTTGCAGTAAATATTAGGTTGGCAATTAAATTCACGACCTTCTCATTTCTTTCCTCTGAGTTACTAATTAAAACTCAATAAATAACAAATTTCCCAATTAAAACTAGTATCGTTCGGCTTAATCTCATCCAATATTTGTGATAACTATTCAGTTTTTTTCGTTTTAAAATTCGAATAATTTTGACACCGAACACACCGATGGATCACGAATTTAGTTGCCAACCGAATAGAATCGTATAGCAAACTATTTTACTATAAAATAAAAAGAAAATCCTGCGAACTGATATGCATGTTATCACACAATAATATAATATCAATTTTCTTTTCTTTTATAATATTAATTAATTACTCGATAGTCTACTGTTTAATATTAATGTTATTTAGGATTTTCTCGAATGTTTTTTCTCAATTATTATGGCGTGAGTGACATTCTACGGTAAATTGAATTCAAGATTTTAAGCAGTTCTTTTTTCTACCACGAATCTTATCGATTAAAAATATTATTTTACGAATCCTCATTGTGTGGACGAATGACTAAACGATTTCATCGACACAATTTTCTTTCCGTTCGATCCCTTGTCATCAGGTGGCACGTTAGCCAAGTTGATTCTAATATCGCGATAAGTAATATTCTGAGTCACAGTTTCCTGTAAACAGCAGACCAGGAAGACGAGATTCCAATCGAGTTCATTTTAACCGATTATACACAATTGATCGTTACCAGCAAACGTCGTTAAAAAGTACCTCCATTTTTGTTGTCGTCGTCGTGTTCATTCAATCGTCGATTGGAATAAAAGTGAAACCAACACTTTATCAATGTCTTTCAAACTTGAACTGAACGATTATCAAAGTTTTTTCGCAGCAATCGTTTGATAAAATAATAGGCATTAATTTAGGAAGATTCAATGATATTTCGATTATTTTATGGGGAAAGTAAATAATATTTACTGTTGACCCCTAGTCGTATCATTATTTCGGTAGGTGCGTCAGACACATAAATAATTATTATCATAGTATTAAAACAAACCACGAAAATTGAAATGTTGTATACAATTATTTACGTTTAACAATAGTAAAGAATTATACTTAAAAGTCAATTGTACTGAAAGTACGAGTCAGATTTGTAATGTTTGAGTTGCAAAGTGCGTCACGAGTCAGACTCGTCAAAGTACGAACTCAGTGCACTCGAAGCATTTTTAATCTTCCAGAAATCAAATCCAGTATGATGAAAGAAAAGTGTTGCAAATAAGAATCTGTTTATTTTTATGCCTTTCCTTAATTCTCTATATTCTGATACGAATTGGATTCGAGTTTCACATTTTAGAATACTCGGATAAATTAAATATCTCGACTGCCACTCGAGCGCAAAAAGTTATTAATAACTTGGCATTATGTTGATAATATTTAAATATAGTAAAAAATTAAATTTAAATTGTCAGTGTCTCGATGGACCACCTTCAATTAATACATTCCACCCTTAATTAACGTTATCGTAGGCCAATCGAACTTATCCTCGTTTTTCAGTAAGAATAGTTTGGTTATTGGTAAAGTTAAAATTGGAATTTTTTAACGGGATCTACGTTGACGAACGATTGCGTGCAGTCAGCTTTATTTATGGCCCCGAGGTCAGTCGATTTGGAGTATTAAGAGTAACATTTTTATTGGCCTTGCTTCATAGTCCTTTTCATTTTGTACGAATCGATTTTGAGTTGTCTATAGTCTATAATATCATACGTTGAGCAACCAATTAAATTCACCTTTGTATCGATACCCTCGGGGCTAAGGTGATATTAATGGTAATCATATGTGCTGGATAAAAGTGAAGGAAATAAAATAACTTAACAATTGACTATGGATTTTATTATCTTAGGTCGTTAAATATGAAACTTGTCAAATGGCTACACGTAAGCTTTGATATTTATTATTTTTACAATAGCATCAATAAACTGCCATTGTATCTAACTTTCATTTTCCAAAAAATTAATAAAGTTTAC
The DNA here is from genome assembly GCA_943735885.1 of Stelis phaeoptera. Classification (NCBI taxonomy): domain Eukaryota; kingdom Metazoa; phylum Arthropoda; class Insecta; order Hymenoptera; family Megachilidae; genus Stelis; species Stelis phaeoptera. The sequence continues at coordinate 21,797,438 of OX030930.1, forward strand.
GTTCTATTTGTCACATTTCATACTTAATGACCCAATAGTAATGCAGGTTAGGTTATTAACCTTAAGTAATAAAAGGTAATGAAAGGTTAGGTTATTATATTTGATCACGTCAGCCTGTAATTTTACGCAGCACTTGAAAATGAAGATAACTCGATTACCATCTTCCTGGAAATCTTCAAAATCATTCCAGCAACTAAAACCGGTACGAATGGATCTTTAAGCTCCAAACATTCGAAAACCATCATGTACAGGTACCTTATGACCTACATTACACTAAATAGCAAAGATACGATTCTACGAAAGCACTTTCGGTCGCTAAAGAAGCATCAGAGCGGAAATGATTATTTATCAAACTATTAAGGTATCAAACGATGGTACAGGTACATTATGACCTACATTACACTAAATAGCAAAGATACGATTCTACGAAAGCACTTTCGGTCGCTAAAGAAGCATCAGAGTAGAAACGATTATTTTATTTATCAAACTGTTAAGGTATGTAACGAAACAAGGTGGTAGCAGCATACCGCCCTCGAAGCGGTTGAGAACGAGTTCCGTTTCTTCGAAGTTGTCGAGTGTTAAACTGTAACGGTACAGCTAGGTAGCGTCGTCGTGGTCGTCGAAAGTGAAGTGGCGCGGAAATGAAAATCACCGTGAGTGAGACACGTGGACAGGGTTGGTGATTGTCAGAGGCAGAAAAGGGGGGCACACGGTGGTCGAGAGGGTAGTACAGGGCGAGGCCCGTCGGGACGAAGAGGGGTAGATGTCGGTTACTTAGGCAGGGTTTGTTGCGGGAGTTGCGGGATCCGGGGTTGCCAGGTTCGGCGGGTGGCAGCCTGGGTGGAAACACGCGAACGATCCTCTGATCCCCTCGCGAGATATCGGCCACTCACTCACGCGTCCGCCGACGGCCCTAGCCGCGTCGTAACACGCTGCTGCTGCTGCCCTGCCTGACTGCTTTGCTTGCTTTTGCTTTTGCTTTTGCTTTTGCTTTGCTTTGCTTTGCTTGCTTGGCCGGTTGCTTTTTCGCTCTACCTACGCTCGCGAAACGATCGACCAAACGATCCACCTCTTCTCTTTTGGCCCTTCGATCTTTTGCTTCTTGTTGCCTTCGTTTGTGCCCTGCTCATTTTCACCTTGCTGGCTATTGTTCTTTTCGGAATCGAAATTGAAACGAGGTTCTTCGATGGAACATTGTTACTTTCGTTGGGGAGTTGTATCGTTGATAATGGTGGCTTAATGTGTACTTTGGTGATTGGTGTCAAGTATTGTTGATTTCAGACTATTTATTGGGTTGGCGATTAAGTGATTGCGGATTTTAAATAAGAAGGAAAATTCAAAGTTTTTATAATTTAATCGTCGATGACCTTTCGCTATCTTTCAGACAGATTTTTGTCGGCAAAATACTGAATTAAATGAGATTTTTATATTATTAGTGTTATTAAAAATTTTGCCGTTTAAGGAGTTCTGCATGGAACGAAATGAATGGAAATCTGAAGGCTATATGGTGGATGTGACAACACATCCCAACCTAGCAGCAATAATTTTTGCCGAGTGACCAATAAAATGTTGCACTCGAGTGGCGCCTCTGAGGCGACCTATTTAATTTACTAGAGTATTTTGAAATGTGAGATTTAAGCTTTATTTCTATTAAAATATAGGAAATTAACGAAAGGAATAAAGATAAATAAATCAATTGGCATTTGCAACTTTTTTCTTTTAATCTAATGTGTTTGATTTTCGGAAGTTTCGCTGGAAAAGCTAACTAGATCTGTACGTATCGAAAAATGCCTCAATCGTAAAGGGTTCAATTTGGATAAAAACGAAACTGAATACCTGATCGATACAATTTTCTTATTAATCAAAGGTGGAAGTCCAAACAACAAGAAAACAATATAGGTTAGGTGCTTTGAACTAGTTGACAAAGTTGCCAACCCAATATATTATATTTGTCGCATCATGTACAAATTACAGAATGTAAAACGATAATTTCACGACTTGGCGTTCGATTGTAGGTCGCGTGTCCGCTTGGGAGCGAAAATACAAGAGAAATTGGAGCGAGCGACTGACGGCAGTCACTCTCGGTGTCCACTACCAAAAAACGCTCTCGATAGCTTCTAGCGCGAGTTTTACTCTCAATTTCATTCCTATAAAATTCCAAAAGTCATCGATTTTGTGAAACGTGCAGCCATCATAGTTGCAATCCTCTCGTCTTACGTCGTTTCAATCCAATAATCATATTAACAATAATTGACGTTTCGTATAATTCAAACCGACTATTCTTCCTCTTTCGTTCATTTGTTTATTCTCCTTTTAATCAATTCCACTTCTGTTTCAACAATCTTTCCTCGCAGCAGAGATAATACGAGTTTCTCTTCTTGTTTTCATTTTAATTTCTCGTGTTTCCTTTTCAATATTCCAGCCTGTCCTTTCCGTTTTATCTTTATCAGTTCTACTCGTGGTGTTCGCGTTTCCCGTTTCTCGCACTCTTCCCGTACATTCTAATCTCGGGTTTATTTAATGTCGCTTACGCTTTTGACGTTGTCCGGACTTGTTGCACGCGAGAAACATGTCAGCCGAAGCCGTATCTGTACTACTTTTTTTTTGTTTCTCGGTACAGAGCAGTCTGTCTGTCTCTTTGCTTCCGTTCTTCTTGGCCTCGGTACGGCTTGTGTTGTTTCTGTTGGTAGTGCTTTGTTCAGTTTGCGTTGCTGGTAGGTCTATGTTTTGTTTGCAGAGAATGTTTTCTTCCTTACTATTTTTTGGAATATGACGGTAATTATGGAGCCATTGTTGGGTCTACAAAGAAAATACAGCGGGGGATTTTTATCTTTGCGAGCTTCAAGGATCTATAGTTGCCTATTGTAATTCTTATGTTATGTAAGCTATGATTCTATAATAAAGATATTCTGTAATTTACACTGTAATCAGGAAATAGAGGAGGGGATTTTTATAAAATTTCTGAGTTTCAAAGATCTATAGTTGCCTATTGCAATTTTTATATTATTCTGTAATTTACACTATAATCAGAAAATAGAGGAGGGGATCTTTATAAAATTTGCGAGCTTCAAGGATCTATAGTTGCTCGTTGTAATTCTTAAATTCTGTAATACATAAATTTTGTAATTTATAAATTCTATAATTTGCACTATAATCAGAAAATAGAGAAGGGGATCTTTATAAAAGTGCGCTTAAAGGATCTATAATTGCCTGTTGTAATTCTTAAATTTTGTAATTTATGATTCTGTAACACATAAATTTTGTAATTTATAAATTCTATAATTTGCACTATAATCAGAAAATAGAGGAGGGGATCTTTATAAAAGTGCGCTTCAAGAATCTATAGTTGCCTGTTGTAATTTTTAAATTCTGTAATTTATGATTCTATAATAAAGAAATTCTGTAATTTACACTATAATCAGAAATTGGAGAAGGTGATTTTTATAAAATTTCTATATGTAGTTGACTATTGTGATTCTTAAATTCTGTAATTTATTAATTCTATAATTTACACCTAAGACTCTTTCCACACGGTTGATTCCCTTTTACACGTATTTCTTTCGACACGTGTTATCAACTTCCACACGTTTGTGTTTTGACACGTTTCGGTTCCAGTATGTGATTCTCTTAACACATTTTATTCCCGTTTCCACAGTTTCACTTCTTATCTTTCGTTCGATCTATTCATTAAATAAAATGCTTGTAATCAAATGCAGTTCTCCACTTCAAATCTCTTTCTCTATCGTCTGCTTTACTACAAGTTCCATACTTTAATAGAGATCTTCAAAAATTGTCCAAATTTTAAGGGTCCATTTCACCCCTCCACAAGGAACTTCAATCCAAAAAAAAAAAAAAGAAACCATTTCTCGCACAATTCTTCCTAGAAATTCTTCTGATATCGTTCGATGAATTTTTGAATAGGTTCAACTTGAAACGTCTCGTACGAAGGGTCGTTCATTTGTCCCGCCTCTTTTTTTTTCCTCTCGCAGTGTCGCCAATCCCGCTATTGATTGCAAGAGAGAAGAAATCGAGTCCGGTATGATAAATCGGTAGGGTTGACAGTGTCGTGAAGGTTCTCTTTTTTCCTTTCCACCCTGACCGTGCGAAGGGTGGTCCGCATCCCCCATAGAGGACCGGTGGAACACATTATGGAGGCAGCGATGGAAAAAGCGAAGCTATTGTGCGCTTCTGACCAACCAAAAAAGTTAACCAACCAAAATCTACCGAAATCTCCCCACCCTTGTGCTCCGCCCATCTTGTTATTTCGATTGAATCAGCTTCCATTGGTTTCAGAGGGGGGTTGGTTGCGCAGTTTCTCTGACAATCGAGGGATACGTTTATTGAATTCGATACTTGATCATAGTTTTCAGATGATTCGATCGATAAGGTTGAAGCAGGTTTCGACGAAGCTAATTAAATAAAAATCAATCCTTAGATTAGATGTGAATATTGAATAAATAATTTTGAATTTATATTATTCTTGAAGATGATAAAGCTTTGGTTATTGTAATCGAACAGAAAATCAACCCCTTGCAGCAATGTTTTCCAACGTCTTTGGGTTGATGAAATATTTTTAAGCTAGTTAGATGTTTACAATATTTCTTGTATTATTAGGTCATTAAGTATGAAACGTCCGATTTTGCTTCATCAATTTTTTAAATCTGCCTACTTGATAAAGATTCGTGTCTTTGAAGTGTTTTATACATCGATTCAAAGCTTAGAATCTCCTCTTTCACAGATAATTTTCATTTTTCAATATTTACTTATTTTTGCGCATCATTTTCAAGCTTTTGTGAAATATGTTTCAACATGATTTTTGCGAAAATCATAAAACGTTTTGATTCGGCGAAGAAAATGTGCAGATTCCAACGATTTTTATTTTAAAATAAGACTATGATTTATTGTGATAAATTATCATCGAAATTTGTTAAGATTTACGTGCTTAAACGTGTTTTTCTCAGATTACTGTGAAGCACGAATAATTGTGATTTTTCGTAATACTTGTAATTTCTTGAAAAAATCTACAAATTTTAGTAGTTCCTACTTTGATTATTATCATTTAATATAATAAATGTATGTTTATTTAACGTTGCAATTATAAATCGGACATTTCGTACTTAATGACCTAATATATACATAATTTCTTGTCATGGTGAAAATCTAAGTTCTGAACGATCGAAATTTAACCCTTTGCACTCGATTGATGCCCCTGTATGGATGCAACTTCTTTAGAAACCTCGGGTTTTTTTACACCGTAAAACGAATAAAATGTACATTATTTACTTCTAAATAAGAGAAAACTATACTTTTATACTGTCAAATTAACTATTATCTTCGTTCTATATTAAAAAATATAAGTTGTTTTAAATCCTGGTCGTTCGACGTTTCGGTAGGTTTAATGTTATTTGCTTTCCATTTCACATTCTTATTATACTTGAAAATTACATTTACCCTCAAACGGGTTGATTTCTATCGAATCAGATAAGAACACCGTAAAGTCACTAATTTTCACATTTTTGTTATATCAATTACAATGTTTAAAATTTACTCTACTCAGTATAAGTAAAATTGAAAGATAACATCCATTTCCAGTATTAATAATTACCAAAAATAATTCTATCGATAATATAGTCGAGTGTGAAGAGAACGTGGGAGTCGAAGGTAGAATATCCGAAGAGTATGAGAGGCGAGAGGGAAGTCGGACGGTTCCCCCTAACCCGGTGCTAATTTGCCTAACAGCTCGAGGCAATCGGCGTGTTCCGAGAGCGAGCGTTAAAGCCTAGTCGTTGAATGAAGCTTGTCAGGATTACCAGCGTTTCGCTTAATAGCTCATTATAATCGAATTAATAACGACGGCCGAGAAGTCGGTGGGGTGACGCTTATTACTTCGAGACATGCAAACGAAACTGTATCACCCTCGTTTCAACCCTTTCGTTTCATTCTCTTTGTTTCTGCGATTTTTCCGTTCGTTAATGAAACACAGATTTCTTCTTATAAAAACCTCGCTTCAATACACGGTCATTTTTAACGTTGCGAAATAATTTTTAAACACCGGCTAGACAAAATTAATATTTTCTATTATTTGATCGTCGTTTTTTAAACGAACGTTTACGAACACGTTTTCATAATATTTCTACCAAAAATTTCGTACTTTTGTGCAATTACCAGATTTCTTTAAAAAAGAAATTTAATCTATACGTTCGATGTATAAATACGATATCAATTTCCTGTTACTTTTGTCTCTTTTTGGTTCTCAGATAACGATATCTTCAACTTTCGATCAAACTTACCAAAAATCATATAAGCTCGATTAATCATTAACGTAAGTTTTATTGTTTCAAGCATTCATTTAACATGTTTCTTCAGCATAAATGTCGAAAGTACCGTACAATTTGTTAATTAAAGCTTCAAAGTCGAGTTGTAAATTATCGCGTGTCTCTTGAAATAATCAGATAACTCGAGTGCAAGAATTTCATTCTTATCGAGGCTTTCCAATACCGTCACAGCTTACCATCGAATCAAATGTATTTACACCGATCGATCGTGTGTTCGTGAACTGGCAATATTTTTCCACGTATTTGTAAACAGTCGCGAAAATTAATGCAACAACGATTAAGTATTTATCAACGATCGGTGTCGCGAATAATTTCGACGCGATAAAGAATCGAAATCCTTCGTGTTTTCCGTAATAAATAACAATTTTGGGATTTATTACACTGCTCTCGATTTGCTGTAATAAAATCTGTGATTTCGTAAAACAGATTGTTAACGTGATAAAAGAAAATTTATTGCATCTCTGTTTACAAGTAGATGCTTATAAATAAGTAAGAAAGTAATATTATTAATTTATTTAGTAAAACAAGATAATTAATGATAATTTCTTCGTTTCATGATAGATATGTTATTATTATTTTTTTAACCTTCTTCAAAGGATGAATTAACTATTTTAATTAATGAATTAAATTAGTGGAAATAGTACTTACAGTGGGTGATCAAATTAATATGAACAAAAAGAAAAGTTAGGCTTTAACTGTAGCGAAGTATACTGTTTCTTTCGATCTTGAATATAAAGGAACACAGTTTAAGTATATTTTGATACCTTTGCAGTATTGTTATATTTAATCGGTGTAGGTACAATAGAAGGCATATTTATAACAAATTATTAGGTCGTTAAGTATGAAATGTCCGATTTATAATTGCAACTTTAAATAAGCATACATTTATTATTATATTAAACGATAATAATAAATGTAGGGACTATTAAAATCTGTAGATTTTTTCAAGAAATTACAAGTATTCTTCATTCGTTTCATCAATTTTCGGAAAAATCACAATTATTCGTGCTTCACAGTAATCTGAGAAAAACACGTTTAAACACGTAAATCTTAACGAATTTCCAAAGAAAAATCGTTGGAATCTGCACATTTTCTTCAACGAATCAAAACGATTTATGATTTTCGCAAAAATCATGTAGAAACATATTTCATAAAAACTTGAAAAGGATGCGCAAAAATAGGTAAATATTGAAAAATGAAAATTATCTGTGAAAGAGGAGATTCTAAGCTTTGAATCGATGTACAAAAAACTTCAAAGACACGAATGTTTATCGAGTTAGGCAGACTTGAAAAATTGATGAAGCAAAATCGGACTTTTCATACTTAATGACCACATTAATTTGTGTTACCACCGATCATTTGTAAGTGTAGTTTCATATTTGTTTTTATTAATTTTTGCTTTTCTCGATTATCATTTATTTTAGTACTGCTGAGTATCAGCATATTTTAAATATAAATATGTAGATGCGAAGAACGTTGTGTCGAAAGGATTTAAATTCGTTGTCATATTTCATTAAAAAGCAGAATATTGTGCTTTGTAATATAAAAAGGTACGATTATAAATGTATTTTTAATTACATTCTTCATCAAAATTGGAATATTTATCATTTCAAAGTGTTCATAATTATTTCATCACCCACTGTACTTATTTAGAATAATTAGGAAATTAGTCTTAAAGTGTTTAGTCATTAAAAGTTTAACCAATGGCACACCGTATGCATCCTGTACTATCTAATCGAACCACTGACACACCGTGTGCGTCCCACGATATACAGAGTTTCGTTTATCTTGGATTCCTTAACTTCTTAAGATCAGCGAAAATTTTTCTACTAATTCTTGATTGTAATTTGAAACATTTTCCTTAATTACTCAGCCCCTAATTTCTCTCATATTTAATACTTGAACGATACAAAAGGAAATTACATATTTTCGTCAAACTTAATAACAGAGATATTAAGGGGTTAATATCTCTGTTATTTTTTTTTTCGACACGAGTTGAAAGTAAATTCATGTATCAAAATACTCGACGTTCTGAACCGTACAACTTTCGATAAAAATAATAGAGATATTAACCCTTTTAGTGTCAGAGCTGATATATCGGCCCGCACCTTGTAGCGCTTTACTATTCGCATTGCGGGAGAACTCTATCACAAAATAAATTTATAATACGTTATAAATGGTCTAATTTCGTTTGATTTTTATGAGCCTTTTTCCAAATCCTAGTAAAACTGTGAAATTCGGCCGGTTATTCTCGCATAGGCACCTATTTATCACCGGGCACTAAAAGGGTTAAGAAATCCAAACGAAGCAGTTACTAAACAACAGACAAATTGCAGCATTAATTTAAAACCAAATCCCAACTTTTAAAGGGTACCCTTGTATAGCGACTTCAGCCTCCGACGAATCAATCCTTTCTAAAGCCAATTTTATTTAATATAAATCACCCTATCAACCCTTTGCACTCGAGTGGCGTCTCCGGGGCGATGTATGCGATTTACTAGAATATTTAAAAATTTTTAAATTTAAGTTGAATTTACATTAGAATATAGAAAATTAGCGGAAAAAATAAATAAAAATAAATGGATTCTCCAGCATTCCTGGCAGTTTTCTTCTAAAATAGTGTTTTTGGATTTTGAAAATTTTACTGGACCTAATTATGTCGAGAAATGCTTCGAATGCAAAGGATCAATATAAATTTCAAGATTCTTCTAACGCTAAATCGTAATTCTCTTAATTACAATCTCAATAATTATTCGTTATATTTCGTATGATAATTTGGTTTAACTACGATGTTAATCACTTCCGTGTTCCAGCAAATAGATAGCTTCGATCGATGAAATTCGGGTTGAAATTCGGTCTGAACAGATTCAAAGGAAGATTCGACAGATCTGTACCGGGTGATAAAGTAAATCGAGAACGTTTTGTTGGCGAAAGATAGTCGTCGAGCGGTTTTGCGAGAGGTTGATTTATGGTCGCGGGGCAACGATATCCTCGTAAAACCTCCCGGGTATCTTCTTGTTACGCTGGTTTCGTGTGCATAATCTTATCAGGCTCGTTTACGATTGTCGCATAAGCGTAAATAACCGTCCAAATAACTCGCCGCTGGTATAGTGTATAAATACCGATAATATTTTTCGTTGTATCGTCGGGAATGAAGTTTCTTATCGCTCGGTCTATCGAATCTTGATTTGTACATCGTGTAGGCGTTTCTTCTTTTCGTGCGAACATTGTTTGAACTGTGTCTTTCTATTTGAACTGTACCGATCAGGCTACCGTTTTCCCGGACAAATTTTTCAACGATAGTCCCGTAATAATTTTCAGCGGAATAACAGAAGACATCCGAAGTTGAATAATTCGGACGATCATTTTCGACGAGCTTAAATCGCATTCTTATCAAATTCCATCGATCACGACGAGCTGGAGAGTTTATTTCATCTTATACTACTTATTTTACTACCCTTCTTTGTCACGTGAGACGAGCACTTGTTACGTGTTAAGAAATAATTTATGGCAATTGTATTTTAGGCTCTTAGGTTTCTTTCGAACGTAATTTTGAAATAAATGTTGAAATAAACTTTTGAAATTCTTCAATTAACATTGAAATGTTTGTTGTATCGAATAAAGGGTTGCTAAGACAATTATATTAGAAAATTTACAAAAGATTATTGATTCGAATGATCGCGAATCTTGGTTTGCTCCCATAAATCGTCCCGGTATAAAACGATCGACAAATTGTTGGAAATTGCGAAAAACATCGTGAGGGGCGGTGGTTATGGAAGCACGTGGAAGATTAACGACGACTGTCGAACCGGAATTACGTGTCACGTTTTATTAATCTCGTTACGCGTAGTTTGCGTTTCAAAGCCACTGGGTCGTCGGCCAACAAGTACGTCACATTTTGCTTGTCCGTCAATCTTAATTGAATTCACCACCCAAGTGAAAACCCAACGGAGAGCTTCGATTGACCGGTCGCCGTGGCGCATTCAATGTATCCAACTTATGTAAAGCGTGGCTCAACGAGCCACAATTGGGTCGTGTCGCGACGCTTTAACGCGTCGTTGAATTGTTTCTTCTAAGAACATCGCCACTGACTAACATCAATCTGACACCTCACGATTTTATTAAAAAGACACTAGACGAATTTCCCGTGGAATTTTTCTAACAACCGAGGCACCAAATTCTTTGCAAGATTTGGTCAACGCTTCGATCGTTATGTTGTTCCGATACGGCTGATGCTTAGATGTTTATTAAGTCATTTCTTACCGAATAAATAGTAAGTTTGAGGTTCAAGAAACTCGAAATGACACTCGACGTGTTAAAAATCTAAACTATCCGAATATTTGTACGATCGCACAATGGGCTGGAATCTATTTTTTAAGTTCAATATTTGAAACCACTTTTCTTTTCTGTTAGCTGAAAATCCTTTAAAATTCGGAAATCTACAATATTAGTCATTGTAATAAATTCTGTTGATCGACGGCAACGCCTTGAAGTCAACGTCTTGAATTTCAAGTACTCGTTATAAAACAGTAAATAATGACTTCGAATTAGAGTTTTGTACGTGTTAATACATGTATTTTGATTATTTAATTGTGATATAGATATTTGTTCACTTATATATTAACAGTATAAGGTTAACAACCATTTAAACTTTAAGATGTGAATCATATTATGCGATTAATATATTATTATATATTGACGAACAATTTTTGGCAAACAAATATTTCGAATAAAAGTTGATCAGTATTCATTTCCCTACAAAAAATTTCTTTTTACAAAAACAGAATGTCACCTCGATTTTTCAAATGTTAATATACATTTTTGACTTCATAATATTTTGGCCTGCGTCGAAACGAATTCAACGACCTACCATACTATCGCCTTAAACTGTGAAATAATGTTAAAATACTTTTGGCCACGAAAAACGAGATTCCAGCCCACTGTGGATCGTTAAGAAATCTACCGAGGATGAAGCGAAGATTGTAGACGAAGAAACCATCGTAGAAGATTGAGTCCTCGAAGCGGAGGCATGAATCGGGTAAAGGGTCTGCCGTGGCCCGGATCCCGATCGACCATTAATTCACCGGAAGATAGCGATCGAAGGAAAGAGCGGACAGCCACGGCTCCATCGATTCCGTCTAAAATACTCGACCGATAAACAGAAGCTAACGAGCTGCCACCGGATCGCCCCCACGGTGTACTAATTTCACGCTACTCGGACCCGATCCTGAAACAAACGATTTACGTACCGACGGGTTTCGGCACGTTCCTCTTCACCTGCATCCATTTGTAAGTCGGTACGTGCGGCTGTTGTTGTTGTTGTTGTTGTTGCGGCAAGGGCGGATGGTGTCCATGAGGATGTTGCTGATGATGATGTCCGTGCTGGTGCGGATGCTGAGGATGTCCGGATTGTTGAAGAACGTGGTAGCTCGTAGGATCTGGGTTCTCCTCCTTGTAGTGAGCGGAAGTGTGCGCCGTGTACTCGTTTTGTCGGATCTGAGGGTGATAGTGCAGAGTGCCGTCGGTGGTTGGCAGCTGATGGAGATAGTTGGTGGTGCCGGCGACCGGGATCTGGTAGTCCGGCTCGTGATGATGATGGTGATGGTGATGGTGATGACTAGAAGACTGATGATGCAACTGCTGCTCGTGTTCCGTTCGTTGGCCAGCGGGGACCATCGAGGTCTGATGAAGACCACCGCCGGAGCCAGGGTGATGGTGATGGTGGTGCTCCTCTCTGTAGGCCGCTTGCTGGACGTGGTAACTCTGGTGAGGATCCACGGATCCATGGGACCCGTTCGGGTGCTGATGCTGCTGGCCACTTGGGTACGAGGACGACGAAGCGGACGCGTAGTCCAGGTTCGTGTAGCTCAGTCCGTTCTCCGACGAGATGATCGCCGTGGTGCCTGCATCCTCGTGCAGAACGCCGGCCGACGGCGAGTAGAATCCTTGGGGAGGAGTGCCCGAAGAGGTGGCCGACTCCGCGGCCAAGAAGCTCTCCGAGGACGAGGACGAGTAAGGGGAGACGGCCGTCTGAGGGAAATAATGTGCCGGGGCTAGTTCTGGCGAGGGTGGTACCGGCACGTGTCCTCCGACGGACACCGGCTGATGATGATGATGATGATGATGATTCCCTTGACCCGTGCACACGTAGTTGGGGTATGAGTCAGGCTTGCTGTAAGTTCCGTACATGCCCATGTCCATCATCATCATCCTCGTGGCGGTGAGGCGAACACATCAATTGACCACCTGATAGCTGACCGTCAGCCTGTACGCGCTCTTTCCTCTTTACACCGGAAACGGGACGAAGAGGGAGGGCAGTGTCTTCGACCAGGATACGGTTTACATCGTGATCACTCGCTTGCACTTTTCGACGACCTTCGGCACGTTCGTCGGTGGCTTCGAAGTAGCACAGATATCACAGACTGTCACACTTATCGAACCGCGTTTAGACAAAGAGTCTAAGCTGCACGGTGTTGATACTTCACTGATAGGAGGATTATCGTTCCAACGCGAAGCGATCGATAGTTTCGGGTAATCGATGCTGATTTCTAGGTTTAGACAGACGCAAACGTCAGGTATCCCGAGGCAGAGCGGCGGACGCGCGGGAACGCACCGTTATTCGCGAAAATAATTAAAAGAGCGGCGGCGTAGTCGTCGATGTGGTCGACGAGGGTCGCTGAAGTGGACTGGCTAGGTAGAGTGGACTGGTGGAAGGCGGTCGAAGGCTGCACGCAGGTGAGAGCCGAGCCGCAGGGGTCTGGTGTGTCCAGTTCACCCTTCTCTCTCTCTCTATCTTTCTCTCTCTCTCTCTCCTTCACCAAGAAGCGTTGCTCTACGTACTACGCCTAGCCGCGGAGAAGGTGCTGCCTTCTCGATAGTGGGCGTGTCCTCGGTATTGGCCACGTGAACGTCGGTGGGCGGAGCCAACCAATCCTGGCCGAGTCTGCGCGTCCGCCGCCCGAAGCCTCATGATGGATCACCGAGCTAAATTTTATTTTTCGTTCGTTCCTTTTTATCTGGCACGCTGCAGTTGACACTTATCGTGGCGGGTAGAGGTAGTCGAGTATTATATCTCGGTGCCCACCTTCCAGGATACCCGGCCCGGCCCCTCGCCTCGTCCTCCCGTCTTTTTCTCGGCTCCTTCTTTCATCTGCCTCCTACGGGCACACCGCTTCTCCTCCGACTGGTCGCTCTTCTTCTGTGTACACACGTGTCCCACCTGTCTCTGGACACCGACGTCCCCGTATCCTGCGCTTTTATTAACGCCTGACGGCTGATGGGTTAATTACGGGACCGCGAGGTCCGCGTTGCTTGTCACTCGAGATCTTGTTTGACTTGCCCCAATTCTGGCGAAATCACAGCCCGAATTACATCCACGACGCTTTGACCATTTGCGGTCGAGTGACGCATCTATGGCGACATAATATATCATTTAAGTTTATTTAAAACATAACAGATTGACATCAATATTTCGAATGTTTTCTTTTTAAAATAGACCCTTTTGGTTGATTTACGCTTCCGATGCATTTCACCTTCGAGGATGGAATTTGTTCGTATTACGTAATGGCGGATTAGAGGGGGTAGCGACGATTATCTTACGGAGGGCCGTAGTCTGTAAGGAACCGACTGGAGTGGGGCGGGGGGATGCAGAAGAGACGCGTGACGGGCCCATGGGACGTCTGGTACCCCATGTGGGTTCAGTGACAGGATGACACATTCCGCCGTGAAAGTTTTAGGAGAGCGGTCCCGTATCAGCGGTTCAGTCAGAAGAGCTTATATCGAGGGCGCCACCTGCGGCCACCCGCGACATCCGTTCTGTCCCGGCCATCAGATCAGGAAATCTTCATCTTGATCGGACTTCCCTGACGTCTCATAGTTCTGATTCTCACTGTCAGCCGATCTTTTTCACCTGAACGCCCCCGTACACCCGTCCTTTCGCTCGTTTCGTTGCTCCGTGCCCTTTGTATCCTGTTTGTAATGTTTTTGGTTAATTAGCATCGGAGTAATTCTCGTCATTGCTATCGTTTGTTCATTTCTGTGCGACGAGGTGTCTCGTAAGTGTTTTTATTGATAATGAGATGGAGGGTTATTAATAAAATAGAAGGTTTCATAATTTCTTTTTTATTCTTCTGTACCCGGCCACGCGTTGCTGTGGCTCATAGTCAGTCCGGTTAAAATGAAAAGAAAGAAAAGAGAAAGCGCACGTTTCTAATATGTTTAATTTCACAAATTCTTGTGGGTATGCAATATTTTTTTTTTTTACGTATCGCAAGTGTGACATCTGTATAATAGTAGGTATATAAAAACACGCTCGCATTCGAATGCAATATTGTATCAAAATTTCAAAGCAAGTATTAGTAACAGATACTCATTTTCTTCAATCTCTTAACCGTTTCCTCTTCTTCCTCTCGCAATAGATAAATTTTATTAACATTGGCATGCCTTGTTCTTCTTCCTTTATTTGACCTTTTCTTTGCTGGCATTTTGTACGCGTGTTGAAATTTGTTTAGAATTAACTGAACAAATGATTATTCCTTTTTGAAAAATGATAAGATGTTTTTATTTTCTTTTTAATTAAATTCAATTATGCAAATTAAAATTTGCAAGAATATACTAAAACGTGCAAATATTGGAGTGAAGTTTATACTAATTCAATTGACACTTTGATGCTCAATCATCTCATCGACCGCGGCCGATTTCGTGCTCTGTCGACGACGCTTCCACTAACTGTGATGATTAATTATCTCATCACACAGATATTCGATCATTAAAGTGAATTGATAAAAACCAGCCCGTCCCCCAACCCTGGCTATGTATTAAAAATCAGCATGATCGGTTCAGCCAATTTGCAGTGATGCGATCACATACATCGTCACTTTCATTTTTATATATGTACACAGATTGTAGATAAATGAATAGAAGATAGATTAGGTTTGAAATTTTTCAAATACAAATTTAGTTTAATTTAATTCCAAACAAAATACAAACAGAAATATTAGGTTGGTAGGAAATTAATGTCGGTTTTCAAACTCTATCATAAATCGGAATAAGTTTCTTTGATCAAAGTAAGATCCATTGCAGTTAACACATTTTTGCCAACAATCTGTCAGTTCGTTAATTTCAGTAGCGTAGAATTAGGAAATAGCGTCTACGATCATTCGAGGCTCTCATCTTCGCTTCGAAATTTTTTGCACCAACGTAATGTTCCAACGTGCGTTCGTTCACGGTATCTTCTCCAAATGCACCGTCGATATTACGAGTCGCAGCTGCGGCTTTATGACCCAGTTTATATTCATATAAGAATATTACACGATCTTGCTTAGTATCCATTGCGCAGTCAATAACTAGTAGCGAGCACAAATTAACATCTTGAGAGGTAAATAGAATAAAGTTATCCCAATACCAAGCGTCAAAGTTCGAAAACTCGAAAACTAATATTAGTGTTTCGAAGGTTACTCGCTTCGATTGAAAATTGTTAGGTATTTATTCAATTTCACTAAATAATCTAGCTCCTACTTTAAGCTTATCAATCACACGATAAATTATATTACTAATGATTCCTAACGAAAGCTAAGAAATTTTCCAATTTTTCCGTTTTATAATAATCAATGCCTTAACCTTGGCGTATTTCTTTGTTCTTAAAAAATCAAATAACTTATCAAATAACATTCCATAAAATCCACCGTCTACGAGAAAACAAATTTACATAACGTGTCAAAATAAGTTTGGACTTACCGTTCAGGCCCAACCGCGAGGAGAATCGTTTAGGGAAGATACTTTAAGGCTGGTGGCACGATTGTTGTTCGATGAGCCGTGTGATTTCCTGGCCGAGACGGTTCGAGCGAGTTTTAATGGAATTTTCCAGGATCAGACGGCAAATTCGAGTTTAGCCGAGGTCTAAACGCCCGGATAAATATCAATCGGTCGGCTCTTTTCCTTTCCGTTCTGTCCACCGTGGACACGCGTAAACTTCGCGACGGCTAATCCTCTTAAACAATTACAAAACCAATCGATCGGTCTGGTACCTATCTTGTCGTGGCGCCACGCTGAGTTTTGACGTGGGATGAGGCACCTGCATTGTCATGCTAAGCCTGCAGTCGCCTTTTATCTGCGACCAAACAACACAACCCTTCTCCTTCTTCTTCGAGTCTACCATCCTTGTCCGTGAACTTCTTCACCGGCCTGGACACGAGTCAGAATTTTTCTTCGTGAGAATTCTACCAAGAAGACCTTAGCTCTGAAGCGAACACCGGATAAGGGGTTGAAGTTGTTGAAAAATTCGTTAATTAGTATTTTTATTTCCAACGAATATTATTTGTTATCTTCACAAGATTTTGTTATTCCAAGGATTTGACGAGCAAATGAATTTCTTAATTTTATAGAAATCCAAGTGACATCTTTATGTATGGGTGACGTGGCTGTTCGGATGTCAAATAGTGTTAATTATTATAGTGATTGTTAGGCAAATATTTTAGTAACATAATTGTATTAAATACGGTCCAAGTAAGATTTGCGAATTTTTATAATCCTTTTGGGGGAATGGGGGTTGAAATTCAAATGTGCGAAACCATTGATCTTCCATCTTTATTTTATTTTACATACGATTACAGCGTTTAAATATTATTTCCTATTTCAAATTAATAGGTTCAGTCTTAATTAAGATATCATTAACCACATTTTACAAATTTATTATTCCGATCGTTAGGCAAGCATTTTAGTAGCATAAGTGTATTAAATATGGTCCAATTAGCATTTGGAAAGTGTGATTCTTTTGGGGGAATGGTGGCTGAAATTCAAATGTGCGAAACCATTAATCTTCCGTCTTTATTTTATTTCACATACGATTACAGTGTTTAAATATTATTCTCAAGTGTATACAACCCAGTCTTAATTGAAATTGTCCAAGAATTCAATTATTTTGAAATTACAACCCAACATTTTTATTTCGATTCCTGTAACGAAGACAATTATCATGTATCATTGCGGTTATAAGAAGATGCTTTATTTCATTTCAAAAACGGATAATAATAATTGCGAGGCTCAATGGAGCGACGGATTTGAAAGCGTCGCCTTCAGCGTTGATCCTCTTGTCAGTCAAAAACATCCAGTCACAACAATCCGGCGGGTGGTTGCTCGATGGACAGACAGCTGTCCATTGAGAGAAGAGCTAGCTTTTTCGTGAGAGGTTTGTCTTCGTAAAGGTCGAGATAGCGTGGTATTATTCGGAATCTGGTCTCTCTATTCTGTCGGTGAAAACGTCGGGAGTCTGGGAGCCGCGTGAAATACAAGTAGGCACGATGGGCGGAATTTTTCACCAGAAGCTCGATGTTCCCTCGAGAAACGAACGTTTTCGATGCTCCGCCCGGTGAATTTTCAAGAAGAACCCGTTATTTGGTTCATATTTTCGACGACGTGCTTGATGAAAGTGTGCCAGGGATTGTGAAGGTGTCTCGAAGCTTGGAGATCATCGTTTGTCACAGCTGATGTTATATTTTCTACCGTTATATCTAATAATTTTTTGCTAAATATTGCTACACTTAACACTCTATCTACCCGGAAGCTTTACGCTTTCCAACAGTGCCCATTGTTAACTGACAGTCGATTGGTAAATCGTTGATCGTTAGTGTTGAAACCAGGGATCACCCTTTCTAATTTTTAATTACTGTAAAGTTATAAAGTACTGGAGCTTATTTTATCATTCCAGAGCGGTAGATGATGTGTTCATTTAGTCTCAAATTACTCTACAAGCCAAGAAGAGATTTCAATATTCCCGATCGATCAAAAATAACCGAAACATCTCTTCTTTTGCTCCACGTTTCAACGCTTCGATCCAGATGTTTCTTCGACTCTGTCGCGGAGAACTGGAAAGGCATTTTCCACGGTTGCTGCAATGGAGAGATCGAAAATTCGGTCGCTATCAGATTGCAAACAGGGAAATCTCAGCCAGAGCGAATGGCATCGGTTTGATCGATCTTCCGTCCCGAATTTTCCATAATTCCGCCCATTTTCGAAATGGCGCCGTCCTTTTTGTATGCCGCTCGCACGAAATCGTAGCGGGGACATGGGAAAGCCGGCACAATGGAGTCATCGATCATTCGGTATGAGAGTTGCTCGATTGCTGTTCTAAATGCCCGGCCTTCTTGTTGCCGGCCCTAGGCCAGAGAACGCGAGCGTAATCGAGCGTATTTACCGATACACTTCGTGAATCTCGTTCCCAATTTCAACGTTATTTATTCTCCTTTTACTTTTTTTTTTTTTCAAGGGTAAATCGAAAAAGTCGATCATATTGAATGCGTGCAATTAGGTTTGATTCGCGATTCTTTTGTATAATAAAAGGTTTTTTCTTTTCGGGACAGAATCATTTTTCATAAAGTTGATTGATGTGCTTGCTGAAAATTTGAAGTTCTATTCTCTGAATATTTCGTTACTTTTATTGGCATTTAAAATAAAGTATAGGATTAATAAGAGATTTTAAATAAAATCGTATTTTAAAAAAAAATACAAAATTCCAGCGATAAAATAACACAGGTAATCCTTTACAGGCTAAAAAGTACAAATATGAAAAATCCCCCTCTTTCGAATTCCAAAAATTTCAAGCTAAATAAAATTAAATGGAATTAAAACTGTAAATTGAATTTATTTAAAATTCAAGTTCACAGGTTTTCTTCTAACCTTAACATAATTCCTATTATTTTTCAAATACACTATTTGCACTTTGCGAGCACTCGGCTCGCAATTACCGGCCTAAATAAAATACTTTACTTATCGGTGGCTCGAAGGTTTCTTTTTCCAAGGGTGAAACGGTGTCGCGAAATCCACGAAGGATACACGAAATCAAACAACGGAGCAACGTTCGATCGTTGAATGACTAGGCAATGCTAGATATGCCGTTTCATTCAACCTGACTCACGGTGTTGGCTCGGTTAGTATACGCGTACGATCGTATCGTGGTAAATATTGAATAAATGTAATTAGCCATCGGTGGCCGGGGCAAACGGGGTGCGTGCAAACGGTAGCCAATGTTCGGCTAACCACACGATTCCAGTCCGATTACAATTACTTTCGTTCCGTGCCGTGGCTTTTCGATAGCAAATTGCCTTTTTCGAAGATCGAAGATAAACGCCGTTACGAGTAAGTTTTTTTTTTTTTTCTTTCCTTTTTCGAGCAAAGCCTGAAAAGAACTCGGGAATTACTTTCGCGTGCTCGTCGAAGAAACGCGTGCACTCACGCGTTATCAGGTTTTAACACCTTGAGCCGCGGTTTTCTTTTTTTTTCCCCTTCTTACCTTTAAAGAAACATGAAAATGACGGGGTGATTTGATTTGAAATCTGTACTTCTACGCTTTAGTGTTCGGGGTAATTTTTTAATTCAATTGTTTCGTTATCACGAGCGATATTATATTTTGAGATAACGACCCTGCAAAGGGATGTTTCTATTTATCCATTGTAGAAATGTTGTGTTAAAAATTCAATTTGTCTCATCTGCGTTTGAAGATTAATTTGACGTATTGGTATTAGACACTAGAACTACCGAACCAGTCAGAATGACTGGTCGAGGGTGAATTAAATCAGAAAATTTATCAAGACTATGATAATTTATTCTTTATTTATTTATTCTTCTATTTTATTTTGAAATAAAGACAGTATATTAGGTTGTTGCATAGGAAATGGCCGATTTATAATGGCAACATTAAATAAACACATATTTTAATTTTTTCAAGAAATTACAAATTTTCTACTTTCGTTTCCATTAATTTTCGGAAAAATTCAAAAATCCAAAATACAAATACGTAAATCTTAACAAATTTCGATGATAATTTATCACAATAAATCATAGTCTTATTTTAAAATAAAAATCGTTAAAATCTGCAAATTTCTTCAACGAATACATATTTCATAAAAACTTGAAAAGGACGCGTAAAAATCGGTAAATATTGAAAAATGAAAATTCTAACCTTCGAATCGATGTACAAAACATCTCGAAGACACGAATGTTTATCGAGTAAGCAGACTTAAAAAATTGATGAAACAAAATCGGACATTTCACATGCAACAAACCAAATACATAAAACGTCGGTATACAGTTATATCGTTAAATACAATTACGGAAATTTACGAATTCTCAAATCAAAATTAATTTAACTTCGTATAAAATAATATTACGTACAATATTTGTCAAAAGTATTCATCACCGAAAGGATCCAAAGATTTCGTTTCGTTCCTAAAATGATTGATTTGAATACTGTGCTTTCGATCGCTTTTATCCGAAGAACATAAGATCGAAACGGAGTGTATTTCGTTGCGATGTTTTAAAATTGAAGGCCGAAAGGGGGCCAGTGTTTCCCATAGAATCGAGGGGGTGGCCCGCACGATTTGCCCTATGACGCATGGGTATCATAGCCCGGCCAAGGAGACCGTGTATCCGCAGTAATAAAGTTAGCGCGGTAATTATGACAGGCTCGTTACCAGCACGTCGCAACGTGATATGAAGTGTTAATGAATGGACGCGTCGAACCAAGGGGTGGCTGGTACCGCCGTGTAATTTTCATTCGCTCGTAAACAAACCCTCTTGCGACTACACCCTCTTTCCGTTAATCCCATTCTATTCCTTAATTCGATATCAAATACGTGAGTGACGATTTTCTATTTTTCGAATACCTTTGTTTCAACTTTGATTTACTCCTAGTAAATTCCAAGATTTCAAATAAAAGTTGATTCAACTTTGAGTAGGTAGAGGTACTTTTGTTTCTCTGATTTTGGGAAACTGATTTTTGTGGCGTGGGTGGTCAGACACGCTGAAATCCTAATTATTAACAATACAATCAACTAATTTAAAAATTTCACTTTTCAATTCGATAGCTAGCATTATTAGCTTAATGTTAACGCTATCCGTGGTTTATTTTATCATTTCCGTTGGTAATTATTTGATTGTAGAAAATTTCGGGTGCCGGTCACCGGTGACCCCCGTGGCAGCCTACGTGTTAATGAATTATATTATTATTATCATTTGGAATAGTAGAGATTAGAATTCGTGATCCTAGTGTCTGTAATTTTACGTACGTTTGAAACGTACGCTTCAATTTTTATGTTTATGCGAATTTGCAGACATTCGATGTTTATAGAGTTTTTACGTACAAAACGTGATAGTTGTTGAAATTCTGAAAATAAGATTTATATAACATATAGCTTTCTCGTCATAAATGTGTTATTGTTTCAGCAGTTTTAATTTTGGTTTTCTTCAAATTGAGAGTGATTTAAAGATGTTTTCACACAGATGAAACCATTCACTATTTTAACAGAAAAGAGAAAATTGTTTTTATTTGATTTATTAATTTTCTGTATCCAAATACAAACGAAACTCAGATTTTCCAATAAGCGTCACTCGATAAAGCACTAAAAATTCTAGAAATTTTAGACAATAATTTAACCCATCATAGTTTTCCATTTATTTAATAAAATTATAATCTCCATCAAATTCTCGAAACGAATTACTACGTATTTTTCTTTTTTTATAAAATTCTTCGAGCAGAAAGTTAAAAAATTGATTAATCTCTGTCGAATAATCTCCTCGTTCAAAGTATCGTATATTTTTCGTCGACGATCTTTCCGAAGGTTCGCGGTTTCCTCTGGATAAGGTATTCTTTATTATCGGTCAGCTTCGAGATAACGGCAAGTGCGCAGTCGTCGATAAAGACCGATTTTAATTTAATCTAACCGAGTTTAAGCCTTCTTAATTCCCTCGATCGATAATAGATGCTGAGATCCCGTCGCGTTTTCAGATAACCGATAACGTTATCTTTATCTTGCTGTAATCTTGCTGATTTCGTGTTCCTTCTGGCTTGTCGCATCAACTCAAAGTTTTTCTATGCATTTGGAATTCTTCATTTTCATCGTTAAATCGATAATTTAATTAATACCAGGTACTTAGTTGGGTTTCGGAAACGAATGATAAATTTCGAAGCATTGAAATTTTCAAATTTTCGTTGCGTTTTAAGGGTCATACGAGTTACGGAATTTGGAATTTGGAATATTGGTTAAATTTTTCGTTAATTGGATTAAATCTTAGGTTATTAGATTTTATATATTAATTTTGCAGTAATCGAGTTACAAATTTTTGTAACATTTTAAGGTCAGAAGGTCGATTATTTGGAACATCGATGGAATTTCGTGGTTTTGAGGTTTTTGCAAGGTTAATTGGCTAAGTTTTAAGTTATATTAGTAGCAGTTGAAGAATATAAAAATCTAAAGTCACACAGGATATCCGTATTATAAAATATTAATCTAGAAAGATTCTTTCCAGAATAATTAGTCTTTGTTACTTGCACTGTAATATACAGGGTGTTTCCGGATTAAATGGCCAGACTGAAAAGATGTATAATTTAGAACCCTGAAACAAACAAAAATTTGTCTCTAGAAATATCAGATATTTCGTTCAAGAGCTATTGACTTCTGAAGTTACAGAATTATAGCAATGAATAATGTTGAAATGTCCCTTTTGTTGTTTTGAAGATCATTGGATACCTACCCTTTTTTTTTTGCAAACATTTATCAATTAAAAAGCATTAAAAAAGTGATTGAAAACCAATTATTATTATTATTATTAAAAAGCAATCAAGATAAATTTATTATTTCGAAATTATTTATTCTCGTTGTGTGTTTTCTTTCATCATTGTTATTGTCCACGGTAGGTATTAATTATTACTATTATTTATTCTTAATTCGTAATGGAATAACTTCAGAAGTGAATATCTTTTGAACGAAACGTTTGTGAGCATATTTCTACGAAAGAAATTTTTTTATTTTGAGGTCCCAAATACATCTTTCAAGTTTGGCCATTTAATCCGGAAACACTATGTATAAATCTTCTGGAATCCTGTATCAAAACTTTATTTTCATCACCAACCCACCAGATCCGACGATTCCTATGATTAATAAAAATTTCGTTACGTATCATCATAATTTCCAAGATACTCGTTCTAGTGTTGTCTGTCAGAATTTCAAATTTAAACCCTCTGCAATTTTGCGTCTTCGAATTTCCATTATAAATTCAAAACTCTTCCCTTCACATTTTTCATTACGTATCCATATACGGAATGAAGTAAAAAAATTCAATATTTTTATCATCTCAAACATAAAAGAATCATTAAAATTCCTTTATCACCACTTTTTGAAAGCATAAGAAATTTGGGTTACGAAAGATCAATAAATTCGACCAATCCGAGGATCCAAGCTTCTTCTTAGAATGATATTTCGTTGGTTCACGGGTGTGGATCGAGTTCAGGTATCCAAGCGTTATCTTCTAGTTGGTTATATCGGGTCGACCGGATGCGCGTCCCGTCCCGTATCGGCTGCTTGGCTAGTTAGAAGAAAGGGATCCGTGAAAGGAGGAACGAAGGAACGAACAGGGCTGAATGACACGGTCACCGAGAATGACAGGTACAACGGCTACGAGGAGGCAGAGACGTGGGGCCGATATCGCGACCGCATCTGACACAAACCTTGGTCTCAGCCGGCTCCGTCGCCTCGTCTTCGAGTCACTCGTCTTCCTTGTGCGTCTCTTTCTTCTTTCCCCGTGTCTGGCCTGCCAATATGCCTACCTGTCAACACACGCTGCATTCAATTAACTCGGGGAACCAACGCCACGCCGGTGTAATGACGCGGAAATCTAACTTCGCCCACCCCCGTCCGTCTGTCCTCCCGGTCCCTCGAGGATCATCCGAAGACGACTCGTTCTATCTTGGGAAAGAAACCGACTTTGTTATCTCGCGGCCAGTCGACGAGACATTGCGAGTGTCTCACGAATCGAGCTGCCCCTAATCATCTCCCTCCGCGACACGAATATCCCGCGTTGATCGAAAAGAAAATTGTATAACTTGTAATTTCTTTGCCCGAAATAACTTCACTATAGTTACTTACTCTCGTTGAAAATTTTCTAAAAATTTCTGAATTTTTTATTAAGATTTCGGTACACAATATTTCGATTAAACACGTCAGAAATCTATTTTAAAATTATCGGTTCTTCGTGCGTCGTATTATCGGATTCGTGCAAGTTGCAATGTTTTCGACGTCGATCGAAATTGATACCATTATCGCGTTATCGTGCGTACAAAACTTGTTTTCTCGTCGCGTTTGGAAGACGCTGTAGAAAGACGGGACGATAAAATAATGAAAGAGTAGTAAAAGAAAAAAAAAAAGATGTCGAAGGGGACATTTCAAGAAGTCGACGACAACGTCTCGATCGGCGAACTGACCTCGGTTCCGTTTCCAGATGATTATCTAGGATGTTAATTAATCCTACTTGAAGATACACGCAGAAGGTGCACATGCCACCGAGCAAGATAATGATCCGGTTTTAGGACTCAAAACCTCGTCATTCTTTTCGAGAGTCATCCTCGTGATCGGCGTACACGGTCGCTTTCTAGCTGCCTGGCGTTTCTCGAACGCTATCAACGTCCAACCTCGATGAATTATTATTGATACGGTAATGGTAATCGTTACCTTGTTTCTCGATGATTTACAAATGTACAGGGTGTCTTGTACTACCTTGCACCCCGAGATACCGGGTGAATCATCCTACCTGCTTCACACTTTCGGGATATAATTTCCAAAAGTTTGCAGCTTACATATTCTGTTATTTGCAGTGGCGCCAATTTCGAAACGACTCATAGTCGGGCAAAACGTTATCTCGGCGATCGAAAATGTGTAACTTTGGTTCTGTTGGAGGTATTTTAATGAAATTTTGAGTTTGGATGAATATAAAACATATTAACACTTTACCGACCGATAGCCTATTTATAGGCTTATATGCAACCGCGACCGGTCGGTAAAGTGTTAATCTACAGGGTGATGAAATATTCACGTATAAAGTTTAGCGTGTATAACATTTTTTTTTCAATTTTGAACTTTACGAAAATTGATTTATGATCCCCTGGTCCTACGAAGAACCAGGTTGTCCGTATTCGGCTGAAGACTTCGAAACAACACAAGTTAATCAAAGTATTAGTTTTGCTAGAAATCGACGTAGAAAGTTTATCGAGTCCGTTTAATAAATATTGCCTAGAGTATAACAAATAAGATCTAACGGTAGAATGTTTTCGCTCGGACTCGCTCCGTGGTAGACGAAAGTTGTTCCGTCGCTTGAAATATGGATGCTTAATGCCGTGGTCTTGTCCGGAAATTCTTCAGTTCCTTGGGCACGTCGGGCCAGGTAGAGGGGAACTCCCCGGGGACTTCCACCGTCCGGAGGTTACCTACACGATCCTACACTTTGTGCGACCTCTTGTCGCGTCCCTGAGGATTCGTATTCCTAGTCACGCGTTTAATCCCTCGAAACATGCAACCGACTGGCAGTCCTTTGAGGTCGGGGACCAGAGGGAACGTCTGTAACTCTCACGGTTCCCGGGGGCGAAAGAAGAAATGGAACATCGCAGTACACGTAGTTTATTCGAAGAACTACAAAAAACATCCAGTGAAAGATTTCCGAAAGACTCTAATATCTCGGTCTTCGTCGTTTGGTTTCAAATAACAAATTAACGTTTCTACGATAAAAATCATAGGACAAGGGTAGAGTCAGGGGTACAAAATAACGTCGACGGAGTCTCGAATCAACCATAACCTTTTTTAAAAGCCGTGTGAAAGCATCGCCGAAGAAGGAGCAACCGATGCATGAAAAGTGTCGAGAGTTGGGTATCGATTCGAGGGCAGAAAAAGAGCAACGAGCCTGAATCGCGATACGTGGATACGCGAGGAAACGGATAGATGCTAATTGGGCGAAAGGGGAGAGGAAGAAGGGGAAAAGGGACACCGTGGCAGACGCGACGGCGACACGGGCATCCGGTCGCGTTGTTCGCGGTGACGCATCTGTCCCCAAGGATACACCCGTGGATCCCGAGGCCTACAGAACCAGACGTCCGCGCAACACCGTCCAGAAATTCTCATTGACAACCTGTTCACCTCCACTGGTTCGACGACGTGTGTTCGACGCCACTGACGACTCTTCCAGATACGACCTAACCGAACAAGGATACCCTGACCCGAGGATTTTCTTCTCTCAACCCCTCACTGCACGCTTTTTTTTCCTTTTCACCGGTAAAGTACGTTGAATGCAACGGGATGCCTCTTTTTACGTCAACGAGTAAAGGTAACTTGCATCTCCAGCAGTTAAAGAACAGTTAAACCTTTGCACTCGAAGCATTTTTGTACGTAATCGGGTGTAATCTAATTTTCCAGCTATGCTTCGGAAGAAAAGTGTTCGAAATATTTGAGAATCTGTTGATTTTTATTCCCTTCTTTAATTTTCTATATTTTCATACGGGTGAAAGTGAAATTTCGCATTTTAGAATACTCCGATAAGTTAAATATGGTGACTCAGAGGCACCACTCGAGTGCAAAGGGTTAAACCTTAATTATTAGTAATAAGTATTTGTAACTTCTCGTCAAAATAGAGTTTCTGGTTCTCAAGAATTTCGCTATAAAAATAGACAAAGAAAAGTAAATTATCGTGTCAGGGCCTTCAAGTACAAGACGATACAATCCCTATACCACAATTTTCCCTAGAGAAGTCTGTCGTAGCCGGCAATTTTTGGAAAAAATAAATAAAAAGAAAAGTGCCGATAATCGACGCAATGTCGATGAATCTTTTTCGTAGGTACGCGTGATCTGCGTTTATTAAAATTCACATCAGCATCGAGTAATAGATATTCCAGGTTGGTTGGCCTAGTTATTGATCAATCGTGTCGTCGGGTACCGGCGTTCTCCCGCGAACCGTAATAACGTTTCCTGCCCGTCTTCCTGTTTGCCCGTGCATTTCCTCTCTGCGCGAGCGCTCGTCGTATCGCTAGACTCGCATATTTCGTCCGCCACACGCGGCTGCGGGATAGGAGGAGAAGAGTGGTAGCCGATCCATCAAAACTGTGTGTCAGTAGCCATTAGCACGCTCCCAACGGCGCACCATCAGAGCCTGTACACACCCCTGGATCCGCTGAATGCTCCCGGGCTTAACCGTACTTTGCACCTACTTGCTCGCGGAAAAATTTCATCCTCCACGGGCGACCTGGATCCTCTTCTTTCGGCCTGGCCGCCATCTTTTGATCGCATGTGCAGCAGACGTTAAGGCAGCTCGCACATCGAGACGTAACTGACATTGGATCGACGATACTTTGTAAATTACAAGGTTCGCTTTCTTGGAGATTATTTTTTTGTACCAATCGAAGTCATTCCGCTAGCGGGGTAATTCTACTTGAACTACCTTTACTGATTTGAAGCTTTTGATATTATTATGACACAAAAAGGATTAATAGAAACTAGACAGTTTGAGCTACTGGTTGATGCTGGTTCTACGTCATTTTAAAGTCTTTTATAGTCCTGCGTTGCCACAGTAATGCTAAATAATCAAAGAAACTTTGTCACTTTTACGCGGTTATTATAAACGGGAGTTAGTTCATCAGCCATCGAAATCAGTTTGCATGGAAAATCGAAGTTTCTATTTAAAAAATGTAGAAACGCGGGAATAGGATTTTCTCAAATGTGTTAAGTTTGGTACAATATTTTAAACATTTTTTCATTCCAATTTGCTCGATTCCAGTTTCCAAATATTTACGCGCAGCGTCCATGCAACACTACTAAAAATTTTCGATGATATTTACTATTATTTCGACTGTAATGTGATACGACACAAGAAAATTTTCCATCTTTGAAAGCGTCTAGCACATAAAAGCAACAGCGAAAAAACTGACCGAAGAATTAATTACGATTGTTGCGCATCGTTACGGCAACAGTATAAACAAGAGTAGCAAGTTTACGCAGCTGAATAAGATCGCATTATTTACATACAATTCTGATAAGCGTTGAAAATTGTTCTGTGGCGTAATTTCAAAATTGTCGCCCTACAAATAGCAGAACCTTGCCGTACACGGCTACAGACTTTTGGAAATTATAGGCGGTATTCGGCTAAACCAGGCGTCGGCAACCTATGACCCGCGGGTCACCAAATGACCTACTACTTGTAGACGCTAGGGATTATTTTCACCAGGGAAAACTGCACCAGGGAATATTGAAACTAGGGATTATTCATCAAAGGTATAATAAGACTAGGGAATATAGACGCTAAGGATAATTATACTAGGGAAAATTACAACCTGCAAAATTATACTAGGGAGTATTAACCTTACGGACAATTACACTAGGAAATATTAACGCTTCGGATAACTACACTAGGGATAATTACACCAGGGTATATGGACGCTAGGGATTATTTACACCAGGGAGTATTGACACTAGGGATTATTCATCCAAGGTATAATAAGACTAGGCAATATAAACGCTAGGGATAATTACACTAGGGAAAATTACAAATTATACTAGGGAGTATTAACCCTACGGACAATTACACTAGGAAGCATTGACGCTTCGGATAACTATACTAGGGAATATTGACTCTAGGCACAATTACACCAGAGTATTTAGGGATTATTTACTCCAGGGGGTATTGAAACTAGGGATCATTCATCCAAGGTATAATAAGACTAGGGGATACAGACGCTAGGTGATAACTACACTAGGAAGTATAGACGTTAGGGATTATTTACACTAGGGGAAATTACACTATCTCAAAGTGTTTGTTTCATGTTTATGTTTTATAATTTATTTTTATATATTGTAACAGTTTTCTCAATAAAATTTATCTTATTAGTCCTTAACGGTCTGTTTCAAAATGAAAATACCACATTTTAGTCGATTTTATAAGCCAGAAAGGGCCCGGTTATCGCCCGTCGCGAAACTATTAATAACAAAAAAACTGTATGACTCGGTCAAATTCTTTTACCCCCTTTCCCCCTATATAAACACCTTCAGTATTTCGATTTCTATATGTAATCTATGTATAACCACCGGCATATAAAAGTGGTAATACAAAAAAGAAAGTAAAGAATAAAAGACTGCCATGGAGGATGTCTCCGATCGGTCCGCAACGTGTCAATAAATAATTCTAAAAGGAATTTACTTGCCAGCCGAATAGAATTATGCCCTCGTATTTGGAATTGGACGAAATCGAATCGAAACGAAGTAATATCGGAGGATACAGGGTTGCTGTGCTTCTGGCAACAGAAGCAATAGCAGCAACAGCCATTCGGTCGGCAGGGACGGCAGCAGCAACGGCAGCTTTTGCGGACGGTCGGCGATCATCCATCACCAAGGTGTCAGCCTCCCTCTTCGGCCAGAAACAACTAGCTATGACATTCTTCGCGCTGCCACTGCTTCCTTTTTGCCTTTACCATTCTGTACGCCCGTCCATCCTTTTCTTTTTCTCTCTCCTCTTCTTGTTTTTCCACCTTCTACATACATATATCCTTGCTCGAAGGTTTTCCTCTTTCCGCTGGCACTCGGACTAGGAACCGACGCGAAAGAACTTGAAACTTCGAATGGCTCTTTGCGGAGATTAATTAAAGAGAAAAATTCCCTCTTATCGATGGGCTGTTAACCATCAAGTTTTTAAGTCATTGTGTATTTTTTTTTTAGAGATTATTTGGCAACTTTATTCGTCAAATCGGAGCACCAAAGAAACTATCAAACGGGTCAAAATCATTTGCTTCAGATTTCTTATTTTAATTTAGGAAATTTATTAAAACGCTTCTTTCGAGTTATACGTCGGCTTTTATCAGGATAAAGAATTATTGTATACGTAAGTTTACATTTTATATCGTAATTATTTTGTTTTCTAATTTATTTTCAATTCAGAAGTTAGGATTCACTGACAAGGGGAGCTACCCAAGTGTTACGCTCACTTATTTATGAAACTTTGCCACCTTATAGAGTTCGTTCAGTTGAGTATTCCGATACCCCCTTTTGGGCGTAGACGGCCAATAGTTTAGGAGCTATTAACGATTAAAGTTAGTTAGAATATAAATTCTGTATTATAATACACCCACACATAGAAATGGTTAGTCCCGTGGTTAAACGCTTTCCTGTAAATCCAAACGTACACGGTTTAAATCCCTCCGTTCCTTACCTTTTTCTTTTATGTGCTATTACCATTTTTTATGTCCACTTATTGAAACTATGCTATAGGTTTTGCACCTGTTAATAATTTTCTAAGTATTTTTGATTTTATTATTATTAAAGTCTAACTAACTTTAATCGTTAATATCTCCTAAACTATTGACCGTCTACGTCCAGAAGGGGGTATCGGAATACTCAGCTGGACGAACTCTATAAGATGGCAAAGTTTTATAAATAAGTGAGCGTAACACTTGGGTAGCTCCCCTGTTGAGAGTCGGTAGTTCTAGTGTTAATGTAACTGTGGCATTTTCTAGTAGATTATGGCAATTGTCATACAAATGCAAGGACTTTGAGTGTTTGGTCGCCTACGATGGTTCAATTTATTTGCAGAATTGTAAATGACATTTTCAACGTTAAATATTTATTGCCATTCATAGTACAGCTGACCGGGAAAGGTAACCGATGTTTCTTTTATATTTTTACGACGACTGGTTTCAAATGTTATCCAATTAAAAAAATTCTGCCGTCGTTAAAGAAAATAAAGGCGTGTATAAATGGGAAGGGAAAAATGCGAAAGATTTCGAGGCAAACGGCACGCTAAGTCGTGTTTCCTTGTCAGACGAGGGTTAAGGGACGGTAATGTTTTAATTAAGACAAACGTGGCCGTTAGTAAATATGTTAACGACCGGTGTCCGACAATGAGAATCAATCATGCCACTTACTCGTGTCGGTTGATCACCAGACGATAAAACGTGAGCCTCGTTACGAACGCGTTGCGCCTGCAACGAAAACTGTTCTTTTTTTATTTTTTATTTTTTATTCGTTGCGTGTTGCCAGAATTTTTTTATTCGATCATCATGGCTGCAATGTGTTAAACCAGCTTCCAGTTAAAGAAATTATTAACTTTATTAGATTTGAAAACAAACCATCCAGTTTGTAGTTCCAAAAAAATTTAAATTCAAAGAAT
Source organism: Stelis phaeoptera (assembly GCA_943735885.1). NCBI lineage: Eukaryota > Metazoa > Arthropoda > Insecta > Hymenoptera > Megachilidae > Stelis > Stelis phaeoptera. The sequence continues at coordinate 21,828,733 of OX030930.1, forward strand.
ATTAAATACTATGGAAAATAATTTCCACCGTCTATGAGAGGAGTATGTTAGGTTAACCTAACACAAATTAGATCAGGGTTATGTCAAAAGGAAATGCTAAAGATTTAGGGGGATGAACTGGTAATATTCACAGGGTTCCTAAACGCCCCAACTGCGAAAATATAAAAAAAAAGAGTATCTGCTGTAATTTTTCTACCATTCCCATAGTAAATCTTCAGGTTACCAATATACACGAATTTCACGTTACAAAAGAACATGCAAACGAAAAGAAGTTCCCGATAGTTGGACCATTGATTCCGTTTTCAGGAAGTCGAAGGATTTAGGCGTAAATTGAGAAAAAAGGGGGTGAGGGCCTGTTGACAACGAACCGGCAGTTGTGAAGTTTTTCAGGGGAACGTGGCCTCGGCTCTAGGGTAACGTACAATTCTATTTGTTGGATGATTGTACCGCTGCGAAATCAAGTCTGACGAAGATCGATCGGACAGCATTTCGGGCGTCAACACACTACGGGATCGTTGGTTTCCCTGTTCAACCCCACTAAGGTCGGCCCTGTGCCCGTCACTCTCTTGCAGATGCTGCCAATCCTGGCTAAAGTTTCTATTAAGAAATTCCATTTAATGAAAACGTCCCTCGGACAACGACTGTTGCGAAGAAAGTGGCACAATAGCCACGTTGATATCTCGTAAATTTTGTATAAATGTCATGGAGGCTGAAGTTTCAGTTTGACCATTCAATTAATTTTTCTTCTTAATCTGTTGTGGATAATTAATCCATAGATTAAGTATAGAGACTTACGATAGAGTAATATTTGTTTGATGTGGTATAATGGTATTATATAAATTATTGGGGTTAAAGTTGAAATCACAAAAGAAATTAATAATTGATGTTTATGGCACGTTGGAACGTAGGAATATTAATATATATTAATAAACTTAAGATAATACTTTAGAGCCTATAGAAACTTTTGAGTACTGGTAATATTATAGATTATGTATGATACGTAGTGATATTTTATAAATTATTCAACAATTGTGCCATAATAGCAGTCAAAAGCATATAGACTGTATAAATACATGCATTTCTATTTAAATAAACACTTTATTATCCAGAAACTCCATAGATAATGATTTCTATCAGAAATCAATTATAATTTCACAAAATTGGAATAATCCACCTGCTCACAAATTATATCTCAGATTCTCTAAATAATTTCAGAGATACTTACTATTTGTAGGTAACAATTCTTTTACTGTATGTAGATAAAAACCCAGTTCCATCTTTGTATCTACGCAAGATACGCAATAATTACCACCAGTCGTTATGAAAGTAATCTTTTTTATCTTCAGTTGTTATTATCTATCGTGGATAAAGTAGGAATTGTTTTATCTTCAGCGGATACGAAAAAATACTAATTTTTTTTTCGAGTTCTACCTTACCGACGACGAAACATAAAACACAACTAGATCGTTAAAAATGACTGGAAGATAGTTTGAAACGTAGACAGTAGATGGAGCTCGATCAAGGTTAGTTGTGCACTTCGCCAGAGAAGGAAACAGTTGTTGTCCCGAGTTTTGGGGGTGGTATCTACTGTCAGATGCTCCGCCTATAAATCAACCGAGCTCATGGGGGCAGACAAGCGGACGCCATGTTAACATACATAAACAAACCTGGGCTCACCCTCACTGATAAACGGCGCCAAGCTACGGGTGCAACAAGCGATCCTGGTTCAACACTCTTGTGTTCATTATACCTACACGAAATCATCAAACGTGTTAGTATAATAATAAGTCGACAAGAATTTCATTATAAACAGGAAGAAAAAGTTTTTTTTGTAAATTATCGTTCGATTCTTTTGCGATAGGATTTAAAATATACACGATTGGTTTATAATATCTAGATGCATTTAGCAATCTACAGTTAGGACATTTTGGGGAAATTAATGTAGTAATTTTAAATTAGGAAATTTTGGAGTCGTTAATTATGTAATTTGTAATTAAGGAAATTATTAATCTTAAATTGAGGGAATTTTGACGTAATTGATTTAGTAATCTGGAATTAAGGAAATTTTGAGGTAATTAATTTAGTAATCTGGAATTAGGAAATTTTGAGATAATTAATTTAGTATTCTGAAATTAAGAAATTTTTCAGTAGTTACTTTAGCAATCTAAATTTGAAGAATTCTAAGATAATTAATTAAGTAATCTTGAATTAGGAAATTTTGGAGTAGTTTAGTAATCTGAAGTTAAGATATTGTGGGGTAATTAAAATTTCAAGGTTACTAATATCAATAATATTCACACTTGTTATTGGCATTTGGTAACAAAACGTTTTCCTACTCGGAAGAATACATAGCATAAAATTTAAAAAATTAAAGCAATACAAAACATTAAATTAAATTTGAATAATCGCCATTTTAACAATTAGAAATTTTATATCATACATACATCTATTCTGAATGTGGCAATCAACATATCAACACCATTATTAAAAATCTATAAAATTCCACTAACCTTCCATATTAAATCAGCTTAAAAATTATTTTCAGGGATAACATAACTCGCAAGAACACTCCAGAAAACGATTTTCTACCCCCCCCCCCCCCCCCCCACATTATTATTTCCCATCAGATTGTTAATTTATGAAGTGTGCAAATAAAAACCGACTGCACGCTGTTTCAGGAAGAAAAATCGAGGAAAAAGAATGAGAATGGGGGGAGTCCAGTGAAGAATAATTAATAAATGTCAATCAGAGTTCCATGGAATCGAAGGTGTTTGGTGGGTAGGGGCACCAGCTAAAATGATTTCATGCCTGTCTTACGAACAATCTAATGTTAGCCGACCCGATGGACAAAGATCATAGAACGGCTAATGGTCGAAAGACCCGGTTTCGTCTCGAACACCCCGAGACTAATCAGCGCGAGCATTAATCATCCCCGTGGATCCTCGACCCAATTTTCGTAAGGTCAAGTCGCAATGGAGACGTTGATTGGATTCCACGTCAGGATACGAGTAAACACCTTTTCCATTCTTTTCCTTCGTCCATTACACTACTTTCCTTTACTTCAAATCTCTTATCTATCTAATCTAATATCATCCAAGCGAATATTCTGATTGATATTTCACAAGGAGTTCTATGGTCGTTTAATTCAATAATAATACAATATTTTGATCTCTGCGCGAAGCAGTTGATTAACTGACTCAATGCCGATAAGATTAATAGCAGTCTCATAAACATTGAAAATTTTAGTACCTTGTAATTCATTTGTGATTCAAAAATTGATTATTAGATCGATTCCTTTAGCAGTCTTTTTTGTGAACACGTTGGCTGCCACGGGAATCACCGGTGACCGGCACCCGAAATTTTTTACAATCAAATAATTACCAACAGAAATGATAAAATAAACCACGGATAGCGTTAACATTAAGCTAATAATACTAGCTATCGAATTGAAAAGTTAAATTTGAAAATTAGTTGATTGTATTCTTAATAATTAGGATTTCAGCGTGTCTGACTACCCACGTCCGTTGTCACTGTGGCAGTCAACGTGTTAAATATAATAAGAGATTGGGTGATAACGTAACATGAAAGTTCATATTAATTCATGGTCATCGAAGTGATCATTTAATTCTATAAATAGTTCCATGTGTTTCGTCGAAGACGAAACGAAGGAATCAGCGGAGTATTTTTAATGCGGTTCGTTTGAAAAATATTGCCAAGTAATTGTAAAGCACAGCCTCCCGGTGGCACGGACCGTTTATCATCGTCTCTATAGGTCGTCGAGCGTGGTTCGGGGGTTCACCGTGCTAAGAGTTAAAACCTCAGCATGACTGGTGGCCTCGGTAGCCGATAGACGTGTCATTTACGCGTCTACGAATCAATAGCCGCTTCACTTTACACCCACCTTGGATCATTAGTCATTTTATAGGGCCCGGTTATACAGTGTGCGCCTCTTTACATAACCCACCAACACTTCTCCTCTATCTATTCGATTGTTAAAAAGTCCCGTAGTTGTCTACCGATAATCCCTCCTACGATACGTTCATTTCATCGTAAAAACATATGCCGAACAATTAATAAATCGTGAATCGAGGGAGCGTTCTATCGTGACACGAACCAACTAATCATTATAACGATCCACCTTCCCCCACAATGTCTTCTCTTGTATATTTACGTACACATGGTTGTGAATCGTGGATCAGACCCAGGTCTTTGCCGGACGAAGAAACGTCGAACGGTTTTGCACGGTTACCGCCCGATTTTCGGATCTATCACCCTTCGGTTAACCCCCGGGCTGGCCGCCTCGACTCGAGTACTCTCGTCCCACCCCTATAAAGATTTATGGAACGTGTCAAATCGTACGGCTAACCCTTGAGTTCTTAGTTAAGTCCTCGACACTCGTGTTTCAGTCTTTTCTGCGTAAAGACGCTGGTCTCGATTCTTCTTTTCTCGTTTCGGGGGGATTGCTTATTCATTGGTAGGGGTAGGATAGCAGTGGTATAGTAGGAGTGTAGTAGTGGTACATTGGGGGCACAGTAATAACATGGTAGGGGTACGGTAGTAGTATAGTAGGGGCACAGTAGTACTGTAGTCGGGGGTGTAGTGGGAGTACTATAGTCGGCGTACAGTGGTAGTGTAGCAGCACTATACTAGGAGTTTGGTGGTAGAATAGTAGTGCTATAGTCGACGAATAGTAACAATGTATTGTAGTGGAACTATAGTCCAAGTATAGTGCAGCCATAATAGTATTATAGTAGCATGGTAACGAGGGAAACTAATAACATACCTACTAAACCAATGACATGATTACTTCCACTATTACATACTATACCAGGGGTCGGTAACCTTTCTTGGCTGCGGGTCAAAATCAATTAAGATGTGACTATTAAGAAGACGGTTCGGATCAATGGGTATTCTGATTTTGAAACAGTCCGTTAGTGAATCATAAGATAAATTTTATAGAGAAAATTGTTGCAGTATGTTTTTAAAGTGTTGTTATACTAAACATGAAAAACAAAATTCTAATTCTAATTATTGTACAAACAAATATAACTGTCAAGTTTTAAATTAATTTGTGTTTTTGATATTGGGACGTATAGTGTCGGGTATGATTGGTTTCCCTAGGGAAAATGGTGATATAGGGGAAACAGGTTTTGCTGTTTGAGTAATATTTGAACATTACTAGGGGTTATTAACAATAAGGGTATTTGATATCAGGGATTATTTGAACCAGGTGTGATTACGTTAGAAAATATTTACAACAGGGATTATTAACAATAGGGGCTCTTTTCACTAGGGATTATCGATTCCGGAGAAAATTGTACTAGGAAATATTGCACTAGGGAATATTGAAACTAGGGATTGTTGACCCGAGGTATAATAAGATTAGGGATAATTATACTAGGGAAAATTACAACCTGCAGAATTATACTAGGGAGTATTAACACTACGGACAATTATACTAGGGGATATTGACGCTTCGGATAACCACGCTAGGGAATATTGACACTAGGGACAATTATACCAGAGTATTTAGGGATTGTTTACACCAGGGGGTAATGAAACTAGGGATTATTCATCCAAGGGATAATAAAACTAGGGAATAAGGATGCTAGGGATAACTACACTAGGAAATATATGTAGATGTTAGGGATTATTTACACTAGGGGAAATCGCATTGTGGAAAATTACACTAAGGATTCACTTTAAGACAAATACAAGCGTTGAACACGTAACGAATACACAAGATTCGTTCGGCTAATGTCGCTGTGTTCCGTCCATATTCGTTTCTGCAACTTTCTAATCAAACCAAAATGTTTATCTATTATTTACATTATCTCAAAGTGTTTGTGTCATATTTATGTTTTATCATTTATTTTTATATATTATACTTTATTTGCCGAACTCAAAGTGGGTCACTTGAAATCATCAAATGGGTCATAGGTTGCCGACGCCTGTACTATACCATCCTATATACCACTTCTATCCACTATGATCCAACTTCTTCCCTTTTGATTCCCTCGATCTGGTGACTCGTGTTATCCATTTTCCACGGATTCTTACACGTCCCTCCTTTCTTTGAAACCTCCTGTATAGGATGTCGGGAACGCGTGTAGAGCAGAGCGCGTCGGAGGCTGCTGCCGCTTCCTTCATCTATCATGCGAACCATGACAAACCGAGGCTCAAAAGCAGCCGCCAGCGTGGCAGCGACTTCTTGCCTCCTCTCTACGCTCAGTCTCAGTCAGGTGAGCCTCTACCTGTCCGCTACGTGGGATCCGCGCCGCGCCACGCCGTTCTACTCGGCTCCCTCCACATTTATTAACATTTAAGCGTTAACGACATTTCTCTGGCCGGTTCACGGGGCATCGAAGAAACCGGAACCATCCTCTCGCTACTCTTCTCTCTCCCCTTCACCCCCCTTCCCTCCCCATTCGTTTAACCTACCCCTTATGATTCGGGATTCCTTTCGTCCCGGTGGACAGGCTTTGTCATCGTTTTTTCGGTATCTTTTGTTCTAACGGAACTCTTTGTTCTTGTTCGGTCAGTCTTCGACGTCCAAATATCATTCTTTCGAAAATTTAATCGTAACATAAGATTTTATACCATTGTGATTCGGGTATGGAATTGCTTGGCAATTTTCGAATCGAAATAATATCGAAATTACACGGGGGACGATGGGATTCGTCACGAGGTACTTTTTCGCGGTGTGCCCGCATTATCTCTTCTACAGTTGAACTTTCTACGTTACATGAAATCCTCGCCGTTTCATCACCGCGCGACTGCGCCGCGAGATTTCACCTTTTGAAATGAGTTTCTCGTTATTTACGTTTTTGCACCGAGAGCCACAATTACGCGACGCTAAAACGTCGAACGAGCGCGTTTTCACCGTGCCTGATATTTGCTTTTCCTCGAATTCCCTCGGGTTTCGTTGTTTTTTTATCTTGCTCCTCGAGAAATCTTCTTCGGAAACCGTTGAAAACACTATTTTGAAGAAAATAAATAACAGAAATTCATTTTTCTTTTGTATTTACAACCATCTTAAGTATCGAGATAGTTTGACGAAAAAGTTGTTGCAAAGATCGATCTGGAAGAATGGGATGTGTTAGCGGGCGCTTTGATCGAGCGGAAAGTCGGTAGAATTCAGGAGTTTTCCGATGTTCGGGAAGCAAAGTGGCGTGAATGAGTCGTCCCTTGACGATCGTAAGATTTATGGTCGCGAAGGTTGGACAAGGAAGGGCGAACATTGCGCGACTCGGGGATAGTAACCCTTGACTTCCTCTACGGTCCACCCTCGACGACCCATTCTGATAATGGTCGCACACGGTTCGTGATAAAAATATGACTGTCTCCTAAAACAACGAGAATATTTCTTCTTCTCGTAGAATTTTAACCCCTTGCACTAAAATAACGTGTCACACTCGTGACGCACCTTACAGTTTAGACGTGACTTCTGTCGTTTGAACTTTGATTGCAATTAAATTTTAAGTTTAATTCTGATTATAATTTAAGTGTGATGTATATGTAATATTTCAATTTCCTTGATTTGTTTCGAACGTTGAAGCAATAAATATTTAGCTCTGACTGACGCACCTGTCGGGAAAATGGTAGTGCAAGGGGTTAAAAGATTCATTAGATTTTAATCATACTTGCCGGTGAAAATATTGAATTTGTCATTTATTTTGTATTATATCTATTTTGACTTACAACACTTGTATATTGGGTTGTTCGGAAAATTCGAAATCTAGCGAGAACATCAAGATAAAATCTTTTAATCAATTGTTGTACTTTTGTATAAATCCTCCAATTTTCCAAATATATTTGTTTCTTCTGAAAATAAGAAGTTGTTATAGAGGTAATGATAATTTTCAAATGTTGATTTTATTTAAATAAAGAATTTAAATCTTCAAAATACTTGTAATGATTTTAGATAATCTCTCTCTGTACTGGATTTTATTAGAGAGGGCAATATTTGTGGTTATGTGGCAAAAACATGTGGCAGGTGGCTGAGGGTTAAATAATACTAATTAAAACCTTCAAAATAACTTCCCAAACAACTCAAGAATTACCGACATACATACAGGGTACGAGGAAATAACGTGGACATACATTTTCAGTCATAATTAAATAAATAGCGCTTCGTTTGTTTCAAATTCCGAAAACATACATTAGTTAAACAATACTTAACCGAGCAAATAATCACTGGCACAAAACAAGTGTGGAGAATACAATAAAACAAAAATAATTTGTTTTCCAAGCTACTTTCACCGTTTCATTTATTCGATAACAAACAATATTTGCAAGGTGTGTGTTAAAAACACACTTAGAAATAAAACCACAAAGAATCAATCGCAAAAATCCGAAGAACCCTGCCACCCGTTCCATCCTTTGAAACAATCACCAACACGAAAGAAGGGAACGAAGCGTAGGTGTCTTCAAGCAAAAAGGAGCAAGATCCAAGGATTGGTGGAAAGCGCGACTGGCCAGTTTTCGAGTTTTTCCCTGGCCGGAAGGGCGGCGTTTCCATCGTAGAAAAAGTTAATAGCGTCGTGAAATTAGCCGTGGGCCCTAGAGTGGGGTGGCTCGTAGAAAGGGAACACGCATCGAGGGGTGGGTGGATCGTTGATCGTGTGGGGTGGATCGCGTTTCGTATCGTATCGTATCGTTTCGTTCGGGGTGTTCTGCACAGATGCAACGATAGCAACAGTTCGGACAGGAGGCCGTATACCATATACGAGGTCTCCGGGTTCGGTGCCAGGGCATGGGCATCGTATGGGCTTGACTCACACGCATCACACGCAGTCATCCATCATTGTCAGTCTCTTCACTGACACAGCCGTTCGTCCGGTCTACGGCCACGCATACGGGACTCTCTCGAATTCCCCCCTCTTTTTCGTTCCGTCCTTTTCGTTCCAGGGGGTTCTGATTTCCCGCGAAACTGCAGACTTCGATTTTTTTTTTTTTTTTTCGTTTTAAAAGTTGCCCCCGAGGTAAGCGTGCTCCGAGTGGATCGTTTAGAGGATCGTCGATTCGATGGTACTTCGGGGGTATATTACCTGTATATTTTTATTAAAACAGTTTTTGATTTATCATACTCGCATCAGAAACGAGAATTCTCGTTTTACCAGAAGGGTGTGCTTTCCTGATAAATTCTTAGATAACGGGACTATCATGCGAACTAATAATTCTAATACTACTTGTGTACAACTCCTGGAAATTTCAATAAAATATATTAGTTACAAAAATAATTATCGTAGATTTAATACATATGTGTTGAAATATCTTTATATAATTTTAAGATGAGGGTGTGATTTTGAATCAAGACATTAATTTTCATTACCTACCATTATACCTTACTAATACCGTATCAAGTTAATTCAATCGTAGAATCATAAATGCCATAAAAAATACTTGTATCATTTCTTCTCACGAACCAAGAAAGCTCATGCTTAAAAATGAATCCTTTACCTTCTTGACACATAAACAGTGCTATTTTATCATTTTCAAAGCATTATTAATCTAAGAAACATAATAGCCGACTGAATAACACATACCATTATCGACTATTAAGCAGGGAAACTATAGATTTAACATCGACAAGATCAAAGCTGTCCCAGCCATGATATTTAAAGGGTCGAACGAAAGAAAATCGACGATTCAAACTCTCCCATTATCGTTTTTAAAATTCATTGCTTCGAGAAACGCACAACGTTTCAACGTTAGACCACGATGGTTTGTCCATCGATGGGATAGGATTTTCGGCGACAGGGTGCAATTTGCGTGCGAGAATCAATTTTAATAGGGTGATAAATGCGGCGCATCGCGACGGTAAAATATGGATCCAGCGCGTAGCGAGAGGGCCGCGCTAAAAATAATATTTCAGTTCGATTGCTCTGATATTTCGAGTCATCCATCATCGTCGCTTCCTTTTGCCGACAAGGGCCTCGTAGAAAACGCCGATCCAAATACATACATTTCAGTCTCTCCTCTCTTCTCTTCTTTCCGAGCGACGCCGTGATCCTCCCTTACCAGATTCAGAAGTATTTCTCGATATTGTGCAACAACGTTTCCATTTTCATGCCGTCGATATCCAAACCTGTCAAATTTAGTTACATTGTATATTTTATTATTGGGAATAATCTTAATCCTCGATTGAGAATTTTGATTGGATAATAAATTAAACTTTGGGTACAATTTGCACCCTGTAATAGTTATGTTCTTCAATTGTAACAGGGAGGTTTTATTCAATCATAGAAAATACAGGAGACCTCTTTCGAAGCTGAAGAATTATATTTTCAGATAAAATTATTAGGTTTGCAAACAGAGAAGTAACATGTATACTGTGAGTAATTTGAGCTGCATTGAATAAAGAAAGAAAAAGAAATATTTTAGAAAATACAGGAGACGTCTTTCAAAACTGAAGATTTATATTTTCATAGAAAATTATTAATCATAAATAGGCGAAATCAATGAATATACTGTAATTTGAGCTGCACGAGATAAAATTACAGGGTCCAGTAGACCCAGAATTCCAACTGAAAATTATTGATACACTATTAAAATATTTTAAGTAACACTGTGTCAAATAAAAGAATAATTAACACATGACAGAATTAGTGAAAGAAAAGTAAAATAAACCGTTAATATTAATAACTCAATAACACAAGATATTAAATTGGAATGTTAAATCTGTAAATTAAGCGATTGCAATCTTTGATAATAATTATGATTACAAAAAAAATCATAATTTTTCCATAAAAAAAAAAAATTAATAAAGGAACGAAGGGGTGTTGGTAAACGAGTCTCAAAATTAATTTCATAATGATATCTTTTATTATCTTCCATTTCCATTTCCACTTATCATCTGAATTACCGTTTAATCCATGACGGGAGGGGGGTGAGAACGAAACTGCGAGCGGGTCAAAAAGGGGATGAAACAATCCACTGATAACTTTGATACGGCCTGTATTTTACGCTTTCGATTCGAATGTATACACACGCGATTAATCGCCATTCGTACTTCTTTATTTTATTGTTCCTTTTCTATTTTTCTTCGTCGCTTTTTTTTCCCCCATTTTTATATTTCATTCGTTACCGGTTTGGTAATTATACAAGATGCGCTTGCGTTTGTACATGTATGTGTGGTGTACGCGTGTTGTGTTCTGGGTGTAATTGTGTCGATAAGCGCCGCGTTATTTGTATGTACAAAGATGCGTGTCCCTCGTGTAAACGAATCGCTAAAACGTTTTCGTATAATACAAATCGGACGAACGGGTTTATTAAATAATTCCCGTCCGCGGTGAAAATTAAGTCGCTACTTCGGCAGAAAACCAAATTATTTCGGGCGTAGACGAATGTTTGTTTTATTAGAAAATTTGTGATCTTTTTTTTTTACTATTTGCATGATCGTGAGACAAGTATGGTATATTCGGGTTGATCTGATATTACGAATTTAACATTGTGATGATTAAAAGGAAACGAATTGAAGAAAATTTGACGTGGCAACGAAAGATAGCAAACGATAAATTTGATAATTTATGAAACGAAACGATTGCAACTTTCTGTTACACTTAACGGTTGGTATCAGAGTTAAAAAGAAGCGAAAACACAAGGTTAATTTTAAGCAATTTTAGGTACGTGTTTACTTTGAATTGTATACAAAAAACTTATTAATGTAATTTAACCTTATCAATAAGGTTTTTAGATTTTTAAGTTCGAATAGTGTTGGTTTTCTTTCAAAATAGCGAAATGTCCCTAGCTATCGAGGTTTATACTCGTACTTCACCTATCGTTCCCTCAAAGACGACGATCTCCGTTCGATGAGATGAGATTTGTAAGCAAAAGGAAAAAATAAAGATGATCTCGTTCGTTCGGTGTACGGTAAAAAATAAACGTTAAAAATTATTATTGCAGAGTATTAAGTAAAAAAGCGCGTCGATGATTGATCGACGTTCGTGAGACGGTTGGCATGTAAATTAACCCTTTAACGCACAGACACTTTTTCTACGAAAAAGAAAAAAATGATTTCTTTCAATTAATTAAAACGTATTCGTCGTAATGGTTTTCCTGTCGATTATAAGTATTATTTAAGGTATTTAACGCATCAGTGACTCAATTTATTATGGAGTCGTTTGGAAAATTAAAGAAATTTAGAATTTTACGTACGTTAGACTGGGCATTAAAGGGTTAAAGCCGAAGAAACGTATTATTGGTCCGCTCATGGTTTACTCTTAGCTCGATTAATTATTGTATATTAATTAGATTAATTAGATTAATTAGATTACAGGCGTTTATGTTAGATTGGCAAATAGTAGCTCAATTAATCCAATACTTGAGTACTCGAATACTCCGGGTAGTCGAGTAATCGAATCCTCGTATTCCAGAATGCTGCGGTACTCGAATTATAGAATTTTTAAATTGCAGAATGCTATGATATTCGTATCCTTGAATCCTCGAATTCCCGAATACTACAGTAGAATACCAGATTCCAGAATACCAGAATACAAGAATTCCAGAATTCCAGAATTCCAGAATACCATAATTCCAGAATACCTAAATACCTGAGTACCAGAATACCAGATTCCAGAATACCAGAATTCCATAATTCCACAATTCCAAAATTCCGGAATGCCAGAATTCCAGAATACCTGAATACCTGAATACCTGAGTACCAGAATACCAGAATTCAAGAATTCCAGAATACCAGAATACCAGAATTCCATAATTTCACAATACTAAAATTCCAGAATACCAGAATACCAGAATACTAGAATATCAAAATATTAGAACATCAGAATACTATAATACCAGAATACCAGAATTCCAGAAATCCAAAATACCAGAATACCAAAATATTAGAATACTAGAACAACTTCACTTTGAGATCCAGTATCAAAACGGTCCCAATACCCAAAGATTCAAATTTTCACAGCTCTGGTAGGTACAAGCACCTGTAATCTAAATAATGAAAAAATATCTAGCAATTAATTAATCGGATCATGAACGAACGAATAATATGTATCGGACCTAAAGAATGCTCGAGCAACGTCGTAACATTGAACTAAAACAGCCGAAAAGTTCCGTCGCGTCGTTTGCTTTTTATCTTTTCACGAAACATTCTCGCCGCGAGAGGTGCCGTTACGAGTGCATTTTTCAACCTGTCCCCTATTCGAAGAGGGTCCAAGCGGGTCCGGGCTGATTGTACAGTACACGGTTACACGATTATCTTCTGTCTTTTAGTTAACTACTTGACGCATTGCACTTGTGCTTCACTCGCGTTCGCGTGAAAATTCTTCGGTTAAATTAATTCATCTCCTCGCACCGGTTTTTTTTAAATTTTTTATGTACACGGGTTCTCTCACTAGGAATTATTGCTCGTGAATCTATAAACATCCTCGTGATAATTCTTCTTTCACAGATTCTTTCCATTCAACGTTACACGACACGAATCTTTCACGAAATTTTCTATCTTGAGCACTGGGGTAACTAGGCCGGGATCAGATTAGCCCTTTCAGTTTCAATCCGCAATTTAATCATTCGAGGAAGCAAAGAAATATTATCTTTCCGTTTGTAAAATATTATTTGGATCGAAATGCAATCTGTAATGTGGCTGAATATAACAGGGTCTTATCAACCCTTTCGCTGTTACGATCGATTATATTCAAAACGTTAAAACAGTCTTTAAATGAAAAAGGTGTTTCAAGAAATTACTATATCGCAGATAGAATTTGATACACAAAATTAGTTTAATTAGTAGAAAATTTGAAAAATAGAGGATTAAATTAAATAAATATCACTACGATAACTTCCACGAGCATACTAATTTTGATCAGAAATTTACAAAACCTAATTTTCACGCACGAATCTAACAAAATTGAATAACTCTGAATCTGTAAAAAGTAAGAAAATGAAAGTATCAAATAATTAAATAAATGTCGATCGTTTGATAAACTAATTGACGCCATTGTGGCGTCAGTGTCTTCTAGGCACTGCTAATAAGACGTTACAGTGTCAATAAACAAATGTAGCAATCACGAAAGGGTTGACCGACGATAGACACTTGACATTTTCAGCAAAGACTGATATTTATCCTTCTTTCCCAAAAATTATTTTATTTCACACGTTTCCAAATAAAAATCCTAGTTTCACTTGCCTTTCCCCCAAAATCCTAGTTACCCCAACGCCGTCAAAGTAGACGGACCAGGTATTTCGAAAGACAACACTCGCAGCCCGCGAGTTCGGTCACGCATAATCGATTCGTCCCAAGATTATTTACACCCCTTCAGCTACGTCCATTCGCGAGTCTTGCACTGTTCTATCAAGTTCACTTCCCGGCCGGTTTACAACGAGCTACCTCGAGTGATCATTGTTTACGGACGGAGATGATTACTACGGCCGGGGCGAGGATCTAACTCTTCTCCGTTCGATCCGTACGAAACGGCAAGAAGAATTCGTGGATCGAACATCACGCACGCGTTGTCGTAGCTTCAGTCTTTTCGAATCACTTGTCAGGTCTGCAGACATCACTCAGCAACCTTCTGATCACACACACACATCGAGTTCCAAGAACGTATCATCACTGAACGTAGATCACTGTTACCTACGCGACGACAGCCATCTTCAAGGATTATCCCAGAATTCGAGTGTTCCTAGCGATTCGGTCACGGTACCAACCACCCTTCAACTATATACACATCACAATGAACGCTCCCAGGCCCGAAATCCTCTTCAGTTCAACGAAGGATCAGTACAACGCGTTCAGCAGACACTGTTCGTCGCTCCAGTCCAGCTGACAAGGATTCTCCGTCTCGTGAACTCAGCTGAGCTGATAGTATTCCGGTGCGAAGTCGTTCGCCAGGTTGGTGAGGAAGTTGAAGTCCGAGGAGCTGTTGCTGTTGTCGGCAGAAGGTGGTGGCGCGGCTGTGTGGACCGGCTCGCCATAGAAATTGCCATAGTTCCCGTAGGAATCGTTGTTGTCAGCCTGGGCCGCGCTACCGGGCGGCGTGATGACGGCCGCGGTGGCAGCCGCGATGGCGGTCGCCGTGGTGGTCATGCCGGGCGCCGGGAACGGATCCGGCGAGGACACGTAGCTGTTTGGAATGTTGGACGCCTCTCCTCCCTGATGGACATGCAGTTGGCTGGTCTGCTCGTAGTAGGCGTTCGGGTGGCACTTGTTCCCTGGCCTGTAATCGCCCGAGCTAGGATGCATGGGCGGCTGGTGGGTCACGTAGCCTTCGGCGGTGTGTTGCTGCGGGTGTTGTTGTTGCTGCTGAATGTCGTTGTAGTAATGTTGGCCAGTTTGCACAGTGACTGCCGCGTGGCTGGCCAGGTTCTCGTTGGCTGCGTGATAGTTGCCCGTGCTAGGGTAGCCGTAGGTCCCGGGAGCCATGTAGCTTTCCGCGGTCTGCTCGTGCTGGGCAGAATAACCTTGGCCAGTGCCGTAGGCGTTGTTACCCTGCATGCCCCTGTGATACGAGGCGTGGTAGGGGGGACCAGCCTGCGGATACCCGTTGTACTCGCCGCTGGTATTGGCGTACTGGTTCTGCTGCTGGTGGAACTGCATGCCCGCGTTGTACATGGTCCTGGACGAGGTGCCCGTCGCGGCACGCACGTGGTGGCCTACCCTGGAGCCCAGCACTTGGTTCTGTCTGGTGTAGATCGGATGTACTTCGCCGGGGTACGAGATCCTGGGCTGCTGATAACTATCCCGGGAACAGTAGCTGTTCTGCGACGGCGTCTGCTGCGTGGCTGTTGGAATTGTCTGCCTGTTGGCCACCCCGTTCCTGTAATCGACGGCGGACGTCGACTGGTAGACACTTTGCTGCTGGAAGTGAGTCTGTTGATTGCCGGCTATGTTCCTGACGGTATGAGGAGACATGGTCCCCGCGTTGGTGGACCCGTGCATCATGGGCGCGGGCACGGAGCTACTGGACGACGGAGAGCTTCTGGGTCGTTGCATGTAGGCCGCATGAGTGGCTTGGATTCCCAGCGGACTGCCTTGTTGTAACTGAACGGACACTGGCGTTCCAGGGGTGGACGAGGGCGTCAGGCTTCTCGTGGAGTTCTGCCCAGGCAATACTGGCGTGCTAACGGTGGAGTCGGGCATGGCCAGGAGGACACCGTTGCTGGTCACCGAACACAGCTCCTTGGTACTGGCCGACGGCGACTTCTTGCTAACGGAGATTTGCTGTTTGCCCGCATTCGGGCTCTTGTGTCCGCTTTCGACCTTTACTCTTACGTCGCTCGGCAGCTTCTTGGCGGTCATACTCGGGGATGTCACCTCGCTGCCATCCTGGGACCTCGAGTCGTCGTCCGCTATCATCTTCTCGAACGAGCTGGACACGCTGTTCGTGCTACCAACGCTGCTGGCCCCGTTGCTGTTCGCGTTGAAGCCCGGATTGCTGTTGTTGTTGGTCGCGGTGGGCGTGTTGTTGTTGTTGCTGTTGCTACTTCGACGACCGGACGGATTCAACTCGGTCACGTCGCCGGACAACGTACTGCCCACGTCGCTCACCGTCGAGATATCACAGTTGTGGCAGCTCTTCTTCTCCTCGCTGTCCATCGACAGCAACTTCTCGCTCTTCGACTTCTCCATCCCGTCGGACGTCGAACCGTCTTTCTCGTCGCCATCCTCCTTGCTCAGGGTCTGCCGTTTGTGCTTCATCCGACGGTTCTGGAACCAGACTTTCACCTGGAAACATAAAACGGATACGTTTTTGATTTTGACGTAGAAACGATGAAAGCGGGTGTCGTGATTCCTACGCAAGGATCCTGTAATCTTCTTCTCACCTGCCTTTCCGTGAGGTCCAGGGACGCGGCGATCTCTATTCTTCGGGGTCTGCACAGGTACTTGTTGAAGTGGAACTCTTTCTCTAGCTCGAGCAGCTGCGTGTTCGTATACGCCGTTCGCAACCTCCTCGGCAGCCCATTCTCTGCGAAACAGATAAAGGTTCTTCTTCAATTCTTCAACGTATATTTCGATTTAGTTTCGTTCACGCAATCTCTGCGGGCAAAATTGTACGCACGAAACCTTGTTATTATCATAGGCTTGTAATATTTGCAGCGAAGGTGATTTCAGGGCCGTTTCAAGGTATGGACAGTTGACGGGGGCTCCTAAATCTAGAAAATTCGTTTCATTACTGACTCCGGATGGGCCTAACTATTTTTTCCTCGCAAATATGGAAAATTATGACTATCTCTTTCCTTAAATATACGCATAACTAAAGTATCGAAGTATCCAATTTAATGTAGAAAAAAAAAGGGAACGACGACGTTCAAACGACACAACTACTATCCGTCGAAAAGGGCGCCGGCACGATCCAGCCTTTTTGCGCTATTAAACCCGCTCAAATAGTCGCTTAATTAATGATCATTTAGGCGAACAGAGGGTTGGTAAAGGAAACTGTGCTCCGAACAATGCACCGGTTTCGACCCCTCCCCATCGGTGGCCTGTTTCATCGTCGCTAGCTACCGTCAAGTTGGCGAGTCTCCTTCGAAACTTCTGGCCGTGTTCCCATGGCCAGGGTATTCCGTGTCGATGCGAAACATCTCCTAATTATTATCTGGTAAGAAACTTGCCGCTAGATAACAAGGAAGACAGGGTGTAAAGAGGATGAAGGAAGACACGGGTGCGATGGTGGTGATGGTGCGCGGACGGATCTCGAAGCTGGTTGCCCTCGAGACATTATAGATCTCGTCAAGGCGTACCGGTAATTTTCCCCTGGAACGATGTAAACAATCATTAATAGCCGCGTATCGTAATTACAGGATTTTACCAGGCCGGCTGACGCGGGTAATATTTCAATCAAAGTCCGCCGGTTGTTATACACGCGCCTCGATAACGTTCTTGGGAATAATTTCAATGGTTAAATTCCAAATTCAAACGAGGGAGAAAAAGAAAAAAGAAAAAAAAAAAGCGTCGAGCGACGGTGATCGATTCTTAGCTTCTTCTTTTTTCTTTATTCGCGTTTAATCCTAGCTTTAAATCGTGAGTTTTTCTCGACGCATTACGAAACGTGTATCGCGAGTAATATCAATCGTTGCGGTTTCAATGCTGTAGATGGAAATGGAATCGCGGACCGGATCGCCTTGGACGCGACATGTATGCACCGTGCGATTGTTCCCTCAAGTGATTTCCAGGAATGCGAAGTGATCGTGTTTTTTTTCTTTCTTTCAAGGTGAATCGAAGCGTGGGTTGGTTGGTCGGTTCAGAGATTGGAGAAAGAAAAGAAGTAACGAAGGGTTATGTCCGTTTGCACTAAGCACCAGCTTATGGTGGTTTTAGATTAGGGTAGGGGTTGTTCGATTCCTCTAAAAGATCGAAACCAAAGAATCGGTTTGAAAAGAATCGATTTTTTTTGTTTCCTTTTTTATTTTTATTTTCTTGCGTGCGGTATCGATTATTGGAGAGAATCGATCTTTTATTTTTTTACATTTCGTCCTCTTACACGAAAGGCAGACGCTGTACATTGTTTATATTTTCATCACTATCCCTATACTTTTTTCAAGTAGTAATGGATTTTTCTAAAAAGTCGATATAAAAACTTGATTTAGTGAGAATTAATTCCCTAGATTTTCTTAACCGAAAGAATCGAATTGGTATCAAATATCCCTAGATTAGGGTTTTGCTGAAAATTCAAAGTATTCAAATTAACATCATTTGAGTCGTCGAACTTCTGATATTCGAAATTTTGGAATAATTCCAAATGTTGGAATGTTCATCGTTCAATTCATGACTCGTAATTTAGAAACGTAAACTCCAGTTGGAAATATTACCGCACCAAACAGGAACCTCCGAGCAATTTACCTCGCCAAGCGATCCCCATTAATAAAAGGCAATTAGTCTTTCCTCGCCGAGTGTCTTCTTCGAGAAACAACAATTCGGTCGCTCGACATCGAGTTTTGCGGACAACCAATTGTCATCGATCTCTTAATAATATATTACGTACCAAGGGCGCAATGTGGGTGATTGGCGCCCGAGTCAATGCGCTCTTGCGCCCTTGGTACGTAATATACTATTTTGAAGTATAGGGCGCAAAAATCGTGCTTTCAATGCCAGTTCGGCGAGTACAAAGTGCCCGATTCATGTTGTAGGGCGGGAAGTAAATATTTTGCGCCTTAGGGCAAGAATCGGGCACTTTGCAACTTTGAGCTCGCGAAATAGGCATTGAAAGTCCGATTATTGCGCCCTCTGATACAAAATAGTATATTACGTACCAAGGGCGCAATCTGGGTGATTGGCACCCGAGTCGAATTCACAATAGAGACGAGGGTGAGAGTCACCTTGCGCCCGTGTTTCGTACGCTATTTTTTGAACCAGAGGCCATAAAAATCGGGCTTTTAATGCCTACTTGGCGAGCGCAAAGTGCCCGATTCTTGCCCTTGCCAAATAATCATCAAACCCGATTTTTACGTCCTCCGGTTCAAAATAAACATTTAGAACCCTGTTCTTTTCAAAACGGAGCTTTCAGTGTCCAAAAGACTCACAGTAAAAGATATTCCAGTTGGCCACCCTGTACATCGCTTAATTCAAACTCAGGAAACAACAATGACATCCTAATACGTTGCTCCCGAAGAAGCACGGCCGTTGCTCAGCCTTTTCTTCGTATCAGGTGATGGTGGTGCGTGGGTTGAGTAAGAAAAAAAGCTGCCGGTGTTGGGGGGTGAAGAGGGTTGCCGGTTCGTTTCTGGAGGGCTGAGATGCTAAACTACCCCATGGCGTGCGAGTGGATCCGAGGGTGGACCGGTGGTGGTTCTGCGCTGGGATGAGTCGTCCGTGGGGGTTGAAGAGGTGGAACGAGGACGATGCGAGTCCACGAAAGACGGATAAAAAAAAGATGAAGGGTCAGGGGTGCAGGAAGGTAAAAGGGCGAAGATAGCGACGAGA
The DNA here is from genome assembly GCA_943735885.1 of Stelis phaeoptera. Lineage (NCBI taxonomy): Eukaryota > Metazoa > Arthropoda > Insecta > Hymenoptera > Megachilidae > Stelis > Stelis phaeoptera. The sequence goes on from OX030930.1 coordinate 21,848,612, forward strand.
GGAAGACGACAGACAAGGGGTGCAGCTCGGGATAAGTCTTCGCGTGGGGTTTTCATAGTGTGGGGGTTGCGGGGTTTGCGGGGGACGAGGCATCGCGTGAGTGACACAGCCCTTATCGATATTTTTATCTTGGGATTTGCCACGGGGATCCGTCGATACTTTTGCATCGTATCTGATGGTTTTACGAGCTGTCCCTGTTGTTTAAATTTTGTGTATTCTACGACGGGTGTCTGTGATTTTAATTATTTAAATTGCGATCGCTTTTTTTATTATGTTCAGATGGTACTTTGGGGAACTAAGGCTTTGGCGCCTTTAAGTTAAATGTAGCTGCGAAAAATGCTTATAAGTTTGACTTCTTAACTGTTAAGTTAACTTAGAAATCTCGAAATATTATATTATTAGAAACGTAGAAAGGCGTTGATAGATTAACCCAGGTAAACTTTGGAATTGGTTAATAGATTGCAGTGACGTATAGCAAAAGGTACACCGTGGGATCTTAAGAATTTCGCGTTGTTCCCGAGGGGTTAATATACATAGTACTCATACTACTTTTAGAATTTTCTGCGATTGATTTCCTCTACTTTCTTTTAATTTTTTTCGATTGATAGGCTCTTTACCAATCGTGAATTCTTTCGTTTACCTAATTATTAGGTTGTAGCATATGAAATGTCCGATTTATAATAGCGACTTTAAATAAACAAAATAATCAAAATAAGGATTATTAAAATCTGTACATTTTTACAAGAAATTACAAGTTTTCTTTCTTTCGTTTCAGAAATTTTTGGAAAAATCACGATTATTCGTGCTTCACAGAAATCTGAGAAAGACACGTTTAAACACGAAAATCTTAACAAATTTCGACGATAATTGAAACGCTTTATGATTTTCGCAACAATCATGTTGATACATATTTCATAAAAATTTGAAAAAGATCCGTAAAAATAAGTAAATCCTGCAAAATGAAAATTATCCGTGAAACGATAAAACATCTCAAAGACACGAATGTTTATCGAATAAGCATATTTAAAAAATTAACGAAACATAACCTAATACAAATGCTCATATGAATTTCTCGAGATCGTATCTACCAGAAATAACAAAATACCAGGCAGGGTGTGTGAAAAATATAAAAACAATATTTAATGAAACTTTAAAACAGTTTCAAAGTGCTGTTTCAGCGCGATCGAACTAGGACTCGAAACTCGAAATTCGAAAGATTCCTTCGATGCCGGATGCAAGTAACGCAGACATAATTAAAACTGCAACAATACCAGCCGTCCGGCCGACGAGGAATCGAGCCGAACCGCTCGATTCGTTAATTATAACGCTTAAAAGTCAAGGTCGGATTGCCTATTAAACGCGTCAGCTCTTGACGGTTTACCTTCTGCGGCCAAGACGTATCCTTGTTTGATCGTTGCCGTTGCAATAACGGAACGCTGCAGTCGACCATAAATCATCGGCTCCCATGAAATTAGCGGCACTGTTTTCCTGCGAATTCGAACCCCTTCCCCGCCGCCCCTCTCCCACCCTACTGAATATATAGAACTTCGATGAAACAAGTTCAGTTCGAGTCTGACTTAACGTGGCACGCTTCACTGATTTCTGTTCACATTTTTCTTTTCTTTTTCATTTCTTCATCGAGATATTTGGCTCCATTAACCCTGTCGTTAGCAACGGGAAGTATGTGTCCCAGTTAATTTTTATCACTTTCGTGTTTAAGAATTAGGAGACTTATAATTATTAGTAATAAGTAGATCTCACGAAAATAAAATACTTCAAAGCTTTAATTAAATCCTGTCGCTTACGAAAGGGTTAGGCAAAATTTGGAGAATAACAAACGTCGATGCTGTGTCACAACATAGTCACATTTTAATATCAAATGCGACAGTTAATTTCGTGATGAATTCTCTAAACATTCAATGCGAACCGGCCGTCACATCAGACGCAAACATAATTCCAAATCTCAACATTTTTACCACAAATAATTCGTTGTATTGCCATTACCTCGATGTCCAGTATTTCCAAAAATAATTTCGATTTCTATCAATTCATTTCCGATATAAACCACGTGTCACTTTATCAACACCAAGCACGATACCAAAAATTCACTCTTAATCCACGATTAAGAACTTTCAAAAGCGATTTTTTCAAAATGACCATAGCCACTACCCTGGCCACAATTGGCCACACCAATACCTTCTGAACAAGGAGCAACCCCCATTCTGCGAGCTCTGCAAACTCAAAGCTACGGTGGACCATGTCAACATCCACCGACCAACTTTTCACCATAAGTCCCACCTGGGGCGATAACCTGAAAAACTACAAATCGACTCAGAACCCTACTGAACCTTCTAAAGCACACCAGCCTATACAGTAAATTATAAACTAGACCTTTGAGTCGCTGATAACCCAATGAAGTGGTTGATGCGACTTTAAACTCTAATCTAAAAAAAAAAAAGAACAGATTCACAAAAATAATTCCTTACTAAATCTTCCAAATTCGCAACACGCGTCATTTCCCTCAAGCATTCACAGAAACAATATTCCCATGTATCGCGATACCGAACGAAATCTGTCCGCGATCGAAGACAATAATTTCGCGATTACCGTTTCCCATCGATATTTTCATGAAAACCAAAACGTTGAAAATCCTCGCCTGTCCTCGGAAGCTTGCAACGGGCCGCACCATAATTATTGAAACCGAATGGCTGTCGAGAGGGTTGGTGGATGAGGGGGTGGGCAAAAGAGGGAGGGGGAATGAACAAGCGTGCAGAAAGGAGAGAGAGAGAGAGAGAGATGGTGGCGTGCTCGAAACTCGGCAAATCCAACGCGTGGGCTTTTCAGAGGATAAGGGTTGCTAGAGGGGCGAAGGGGATGGAAGTTTCGCGTGATTGACGTGGGCCTCATCAGCATTTCGGTCTCGCGATTGGCTGGACGGACCTGTCAATCAACCGATATTCCACGCCTATTGGTTGTTGTCCCTTTGCCAAAGGGATGATTCTCGTCCACCACCCTTCCGTCGCTGGCGTTTTACGATCTGTCCTATGGCAATGTGCAAAATCGCAGGATGAACCTGAAGAAATGGCGAAGAAAGTTCTTGTAAAAATATTATCAATTTATATTGAATCAAGTTAGGGTGATCTGTCAAAATCGTTAAACTCTGAATACTGTTAGTAGAATCGAACTATTTTGTTATTATGGTCAAACATCTCAGGAACACTATACTATCAATATTTTATGGTTATAACCTTCGTTAAAAATCTGGCATAGGATTTAGTGAAAAATGTGCAAAATAATCTGAAGGATCTCTAAGTTATATGATAATACAAATAAATTTATGATAGCAAAATAGAAATTGTTGATCTCAAGGTAACAATACTTAGCTTGGATACGTGGGACGTCGTTTGTGCAACTGTTAAATAAAATGAATTTAGTGCTGAATATTATTATAGATATAAAGAACTCTATAAATTTCAAAATGAAAAAGACATTATAAACATTATTTCTTTCGTTTAACAGGAATTATGTTCATTCACTGGACAGGTCACCCTATATGATCCCTCAGCGTTTCATATCATGCAAATATTATTTTAAATAAGCGAAGAATCGCTTGTCATAATGAATACGGTGGTTCAGGAAATTGATCATTTAGTTTTATAAATCATGTCCTCAAAGTATAGAATTTTTAACGCGTTAGTCTCGCAATATTCCGATAGGCTTCTGGCAGATAAACTGAATAAAGGCACCTAAACTATAAAATTAGACACTCCATAGTTGGAAATTGCACAAAAGGTGTTTGTCGAATACAATGAATCATATTTCAGTATAGTACAATTCACAAAATTGAAAATAATCGAGAAAAATTGACAGTATTTCGTATTCGAACGTACTTCATAATCCCACAAGCATTTAAAGATCATAATTCAACAGGAATTAATTAAATCTCTCACGTCGGTTAACCGACGTCCGAAAACCTACAAAATTTGAGTTCGAAGGCCTAAGATATAATCTTCCATCGACCGAAAGATTTCGCAAAAGGCAGGAGCATAATTGAAATTAACCTTTCTCGAATGCCGTACTATAATTTAGGACTCGATACTTGCAGATCCTCGTAGTTGCGTCAACATGGCCGAGCAAAAGTTCACGCGACGGCGAATGTCGAAAGTATTCAGCGTAGAAAAGACGACGAAAGAAAGAGAGAAAGAGAGAGGGAAAGAGGAAAAAAAAAAGAAGGATGATAATGACGAAACGATGGACAAGAAATTACTGATATAAACTACCGAGGCGAAAGCTATTAACCTTTTGCACCGCGAATGCTTTTTCAGACACCAGAAATAAATGATGCCCGTACACAATTGTACGTGTTACGTGCGTGTGTTTGTGTTTGTGCGTGAAAATGTGCGCGTCCGCCAAGACGTATCGAGTTTTAGACAAATGTTACAGGTGAGTTTTGTTACACGCCACGGCTTAAACGTCGTCCTAAATCGTGAAAACGGATAACAACGGCCGCTCGAAGTGATTCCTTGTCTTGTCCTTTCTACCACCCAACGAATCTATTAGTCATCGATTATTTAATCCCCGTTGTTCGTTTTTGAAAATTAAAATAAGACAATGTTACCCACAAAGCGACCCGTAACACGACAAAAGGAAATGATTTATCGCTTGTCACCATTTTTATATCTTATTTCTGGAACATTTTGTAATTATCTCTTTAATGCTGGTTCCCGTGTCTTCCGTTGCCATTTACCTGTTTCTCTTCTTCATGCTTTTTCTTTTTTTCATATATATATATATTTTTTGTTGAAAAAAAAAAAAAAGCGTGGAACAATGGGAGACATCGTTTACCGATTCAACGATGCCGTAAGCAGTAAGCGGTAGTTAGTGTCGTTTAACTGTTATTAAAAGAAACGGATTCAGGAATCGTCTTTCAAATTGATATAAAGGATTGCTTGTAAATTGTAAATGATTTCGCGTTCAATTATTCGGTGAGTTATCCAGTTAATTAGAGGCGATCTTTGATTCTTAGATGATTGTGAGGTGTATAATTTTTTCAAAGTTTTGGGTATACGATATTTATAGGGGATGCGTATATATTATACGCATTGTTATACTGGGTATTATGATTCGGATGATATTTTTTTATATAAAGGAGCGGGGGGTTAAATAATTCCTAGTTTCTAATTCTCAAGCTTTCAGCATCTAGCTTTTCGTTTTGCATGGTAGCATAGGACTTTAGTGTTGAATAGTAATATTAATAGCGATAGAAATAGCAATAGTGACAGTAATAGCAATATGAATAATAATAGTAATAGTATAGTAATAGTAACAGTAATAGTAGCAGTAATAGGTATATTATTAGTGATATAATACCGGTAATAATAGCAGTACTAACAATATTAATAGTAATATAATACCGACAATAATAGCGATACTAGCAATATTAATAGTAATATAATTCCAATAATAATAGCAACATTAGCAATATTAATAGTATTATAATACCGATAATAATAGTAACACTAGCAATATTAATAGTAATATAATACCAATATTAATAGCAACACCAGCAATATTAATAGTATTATAATACTGATAATAATAGTAACTGTGATAATAGTAATACTGGCAATATTAATAGTAATATGATACCAATAATAATAGCAACATTAGCAATATTAATAGTATTATAATACCGATAATAATAGTAACACTAGCAATATTAATAGTAATATAATACCAATATTAATAGCAACACCAGCAATATTAATAGTATTATAATACTGATAATAATAGTAACTGTGATAATAGTAATACTGGCAATATTAATAGTAATATGATACCAATAATAATAGCAACACTAGCAATATTAATAGTATTATAATACCGATAATAATAGTAACCGTGATAATAGTAATACTGGCAATATTAATAGTAATATAATACCAATAATAATAACAATACTAGCAATATTAATAGTAATAATAATAACGCTAAACAGAATGAATAATACGATTAGTATGAAAGTCCTCGAGGTATACTATATGTAACCATTCTTCGACGTACCAAAATAGTATCAGGTATTGCTGTTTTGTACTAGACGTTCTTTTCTATACCCGAAGCAAAAATATCGTGGTCGATAGTCTCGTTCTTCCCTTCGAGAGTGGCCAAAGGATGACAAACTGTCAGCTTTTGAAGTCTTTCGGAATGAACAGCGCCGACTGACAGGTCGATGCTCGGCGTCGAGGTACACGCGCCACCGAAATAGATCTCTCGTATTATATTTTCGAATATCACGATCTCTTCAAGGGTCTATGGTTAGCTTCAGCTATGTTCCCTTGTTCTTTATTGTCTCTTCTCGAAGAAATTTCAATTTTTTTTTTGTGTGTATTAAAAGACACGTTATAATTGGAATTATTCAGAGTCGATTTATTTCTCAAATTAAACTCTCCGCTTGCTATTTTGTGTAATAATGGCATAATCAGTGACATAAAATTTCGTTTAACTTCTTCTTCCTTTAGTTACTCGATAATACATTTGTAGCGTCAATCATCGATGACTGACGCGATGGCAAACGTATTAATTCGTTCTGTTCCGTTTCATTTATTATCCTCTGATAATTTTGTATAAATAATGTTATATAACCTTTCATACGCTTCAGCATCATTTTCATGGTTAATTAATAATCCTCCAAATCTTGAAACTGACTGTACTCTGATAAGTGTTGATAGAATTATTCGAAAAAACTCCAATTTCCTCTTTTCAAGCAGAATCATCACATTTTCAATAATAAATGGCAGATATAGTGTTCCAAGCAAGTTCTAATTGTAAGAGATAAAAGTAGAATATTTTCAAAACCAAAGTACCGAACAAAATTTCTATAAAAACGGATCAAAAACCCACGGTGCACCTTCCAAAGCTAGTTTCGCAAAATTACTATATAAAATATCAAAGTTGCTCCTAAAACCACTTCCTCATTCAACCATATTTTGTGAAAACGATATAATCAAATTCAGTGTTGGTTGTTTAAAGTTCATAAGATTCAAGATCTTATAGGGCAGCAAATTGTGTAAAGTAAATTTTAATTTCAGTAGATTTGACTAAAATCAAATTTATCTTTCTGTCCCGTTTGTCGGTCGAGATGGATGGTTCTTTCAGAATCCAATAATAGCAACGGTAGAACGAAATCGTGAATACAGAGTTCGAGGGCAGGCAACATTATTAAAATAACAGTGGACTTGTTAGCTGCTTGTGTCCACTCGTCATTCGTCGAACGGGTATGAGCCGTCGGCCGTCGCTTCGCGATATTTCTTCGGGAACGATGCACCGCGTTGTCAAATCACTATTTAAGTAATAATATAGATTCGTACAAAATCATATTCCGACCCATCCCTCCGTTTACGGGGAGTATCCGTTCAAAATAAATAGAGTTATTATAATTTACCGCGTAAATCGAGGGACAAGTGTAATTACTATCTTCGATTTATAATGTCAGCGAATAAACAGTGTTTGTGGTACTTGGGAAATTTTTAATTCGGTGGTTGTTAAGGAAAGGTTATATGTAATATTTGAGTGTTCTATTTAAATATTTCAAAGGTAGGGGGATATGTATTTATTTATTTAATTTATTTTACAGGTAAGAATTGTAAGATTGAATCGCGTCGAAAGTTTTAACGAAGGGAAACATGGTTTTCTGAACAAATCATTTAATTTTCAATATTTTTGTAGAAATCGAGTTCGATGGAAATTTTGGAAGTTGTGATCAAATAGGAAAGCCTGTTTTTATAAAAATTGTAATATTTCAACCGAAAGGTAGCTAAAATAATATTGAAAACAAGGAATAATATCTAAAACTTCAATCGAACATATTTAATGAAAATATAATGGTACTTCCATGCTTCTATTTCTGTAAAAATTACAACGCTACAACCAAAAAGTACCAAAAATATAAAAAGATATCTCACAATAAAATTGTAATTAAAAATTTCCTCCTACAGCTTCATGAAACAAATTTAAACCTTGCAAATTGCAATAGAATCGAAAATTCGAAAATACTACAATAAATGGCCACCAGTTCCAGAAAATTAAAAAATTAAAACCAATAAAGATACCAAAGAGTATCCAAAGCTTCAATCAAACATATCCCCTCCTACAGTTTCACAAAAAAAAAAAGGAAAAGAAAATGAAATCTTGTAAATTTCAATATAACCGAAAAATCGAAAATAATCTACTGATTTACCACCAGTTCCAAAGAATTAAGAAAGCACAAAAAAATATCCCAAGCTTCGATCGAACACACATTTCCTCCAAAACTTTCACGACAGAAAAAGAAGAGGTAAAAATAAAAGGGAAGAAATTACGAAAATGGTCCACGTCCGTCCCGTTGCTCCAGCCGATATTCCTTTGGTTTTGGTCGAGGCGTCGGGCCAGTTCCCTTATAGACAGGTGGGAAGGGTCACATGATGGCCGTCTTTGTAATTTGTCTTTTGTTTCCCCTCCTGGCCCGTAGGAAGAAAACTTACAGGGTAGAACAAAGGACGGAAAGAGGCTGACACGAACAACAGAATCGTTTCCTTCTACTTCTAGTCGGTTCTCGCCCCGCTTTCGACGTAAACGTATGAAAAATGAGTGACGAGACTTTGAAACAAAACGAGAAGACAGCCGGTTCCGTGTTCGTCCTCCCTTTGAAAACAGGTTAGGGAACCGATTCGACCTAACCTGTCCGAGATAATCGATAACTTTGCCGATCATCCGGAGGCGATTTTGAGATTCTAAACTGGTCCAGATTCAAATGGTACCTCGCAAATTTTTTGATGCAGATTCAAAATGGCATTCAAAAATATTTTAAAATCGCATTGTAGCTTTTGCTTGGTACCAAACAACTTTTGTTTGAAAATTCAGAATTTCTTCTTTTTTATAATACATTTATTCTGAGTAAAGGTTGGCAGTCGAGTGGCGAGTGATTAATAACTTACTGTGTATGGACATTAACCCTTTGCATTCGAAGCATTTTTTTTTTGGACGTAATCGGGTCTAATCTAATTTTCCAGATATACTTCTAGAAACCGAATGGACTACGTTGGAAGAAAAGTGTTAGAAATATTTGAGAATCTGTTTATTTTTATTCCCTTCCGTAATTTTCTATATTTTGATACGGACGAAACTTAAATTGCACATTTTAGAACACTCCGATAAATTAAATATGGCGCCGCAGAGGCGCCACTCGAGTGCAAAGGGGTAAAATTTTACACAGGACGTGTACAGTTAAGTGGCTCACCATGTATATTACACTGGTACCTTACAAATCTTGACAATTTTTTAGTCTACTTGTGTCTACGAATGCTGACAAGATTGAAGATTTAAGCTGTTATTTACTCAAAAAATATGAATTTAGATCTGCGTAATTTTTTGAGTTTTTTATTTTTCATAACTCGGATTTTCAATCTAAAAATCTGAAAAAATTCTATAATATGTGACCTGTTAAGAGAAACACCTCTGAATTTCTTCAAAATTTTTCATACACTAGGGTGAAAGAAATTCAGCAAAAATATGATTTTCGATTTTTCCACTTTACAGCCCTCTCAGTCGAGACACAAAGCTGAAACTTGGCAAAAAGTGTTTTTTTTTTTTTCATCACACGTTGAATTTGGTTTGGGGGCACTTTTGAGCTCCTTATCCAGCTATTCCCTTTTTCTATCTCCGTTCCATAGCACTCGATAAATAATAAGTCTACCTTTTCTGATTTTTCATCCAAGTTCTAGAATTTCAGTTAAATATTCATAGTATTCAATAACTAATCAACTATGGTTCTCGGTTCGAGTCGTTAATCGATTATACCTCGTAGAAGACGTAAGTTTGCATTAAGGTCCGAAATGAATAATAAACATATGTACAGACGTCGAGTACGATAAAATTTGATCAAGGATAGTTTCTAAACAATCATGTTGGTTTCGTAAATTCATGGAACAATATTTACACCCTTCTCTGTTTCACGTCGTCTAAATCTGTAATGAGGAATGGTTCGCGACGAGTCCACCACCCCCTTGGGCCTCGTGCGTTTCTTCGGACAATTTATCCGCCACAAATTACTCGATCGACGCGCACCCCATCATCAGACGATGAATAATTCTTCGATCGTTAGGCGGATTTCCAGGAACCGTCCTCGTCATCAACGATCGTCCGTCCTTGCCGCCGAAATATGTAATTTTAATTTTCTGGATAGATTAAGAAACTTCTGAATTCCTTCTTCATCGATCCCCATTTGCGTCAGTGCCATGAATGTGTAATTCTAGAAATTGTTAACCTTGTTTCATTTATTATTTGATTAACATTACACTTAGGTTGTTATTATTATACTTATATATTTTATTTGGTATTATACTTGATTTTGTATATTATTACACTTAGATATTTGTACTAATTTTAATCCGTAGGTTTGGAATAGGGGGGGGGGCCTGGTACTGTTTCACGATAGGTTGGAAAAATTCTTAGTTAACAGTAGTTTATATTTTGAAATCTTCTGAAACCGAGGTGTATATTAATATTGATGTTAATTTGTGTTATATTTAAATAGTATTATATTCGTTAAATTAATGCTTTTACATCAGTATAAGCATTAGTACTTATTAACCATACTATTCGTATTAATATTACCATCGATACTAATTTAATATCGTTCGACTAACTTACTACTATTCAATATTAATTTATTACTTTGATGATCGACGCTCCGCCGTTCGAGGGTTAGCGAAGAAAATATCTCTCTCCCATTTTCATAATGAACGACTCTAACGGTTTTTAACTAATAATATCATTTCCTATGTTTATGATCAAATTTCGACACTTTTACACGGTAGAATTCAAGTATTAGGTTGTTGCATATGAAATGTTCGGTTTTGTTTCATCAATTTTTGAAATCTGCTTATTCGATAAACACTCGTGTCTTTGAGATGTTTCATACATCGATTCGAAGCTTAGAATTTTCATTTTGCTATATGCGCCTATTTTGCATCAACATGATTTTTACGAAAATCATGAATCGTTTCGGTTCTTTGAAGAAAATGTGCAGATTCCAAGACTATGATTTATTACGATAAATTATTATCATCGAAATTTGTTAAGATTCACGTGTCTTTCTTACAATTACATTTCTGTGAAGCACGAATAATCATAATTTTTCCGAAAATTTCTGAAGCGAAAGAAAGATAACTTGTAATCTCTCGAAAAAATCTACAGATTTTAATAACCCTTATTTTGATTATTTTATTTATTCAAAGTTGCCATTATAAATCGGACATTTCATATGCAACAATCGAATAGTTTCGACTGAAAACACCTGAAATGTTGGTGAATTCAGTTACCAAGTTAACACGACGACGACGACGATGTACACAACGGTGGTTAAGAATTCTTCCTATACCAAGTACTATCTTCATCAGACCGGCAAGAGTCGGTAACGCCCCGAGCCACTCGGAATTATCAAGAAATCGTAACCTGTATCAGGATCGGACGTCTTTCCCTTCGCGTGTATACACGAAAGTCGGTTTCATTAAACAGACCCTTCACCCCCCTTCTCTTCCGTTCGTTATACCACGAGGAAGAGTTCAGCACACCGCACGCGTGATGTCTCCGAGCCATAATCCTCTCCGTATAAACCGCATGCAAGAAGCACGTAACGACAGGGTCGTAGCTAGTCATTACCAACTTCCTGCGCTCGGTGTATCCCAACCCCCTCTTCTTCGAAAATCGTGCGCCCTGCTCGTATTTTTCGCGAACCGGTACAGTTTCCAGGAATTCTAGCTCTCGTTCGCGTTAGCATAAGACGAAGAAAACAAGAGGCACGTGGGTTTGAAAATAGGGCTTTTGGTATCTTTCGGTGGAAAACCGCGACGAAAAATTAATGAAACGGTAGAGAGGAGCAGGAGGGAAAAAGAAAAAAAACATCGGTCGGAGGGGATCGGGGCGAACCGAGCCGCGAGGAACCGTGGCGCTGCAGCTGCTTATGGCGGCCATGTTGGCCACATGCAACGTGTAATTATGGTGGCCGTGGACGAGGCCGTTCCTTGCAAGAAAATTGGATGCACCGAAGAGGAGGAAGAAGAAGAAGAAAGCAATGGAAGGACGTGTGTGCGTCAGCGCGGGCGCTCGCGCACCATCGAGCCACGAACTCCCTGAAGGCGTTGCCGATGCAACCTGCAATCATCGGGGTGGAGCGACCACCTTCGACCCGTGCGTGCATCCTCGGGCTACCTCCGAGCTTTCTACCTTCCAGCTACCTTCTCGCCTCCCAACCATCTCCTTCTTCTGCTTCTTCTTCTTCGTCTTCTTCTTTTCGTTTGCACTCTTTCTGCGACGTTCTCCAGGCGTGCGCGTCCCTTGTTCTGGGCCAACATCGTACACGATTGTTGCGTGTAAGATAGATGTTCGTTTAGCCAGAAAATTAACCCTTTGCGGTTGTGTTGGAGTATTATGGTATAGAGTTAATTATTTATTAAAAAGCCTCGCAGGGAGTTGACTTACAGTATTGAATATTCGTGGTGGACGTGAATAAACATAGGATCTTAAAGGGTTTAGAGGTATTGTACAGGGTGGGCCTAATTTAAAAGTCTTTTGATGATTTCTTTGTTCTTTATTTGGACGGAATATACGAGTCACTGTGTTTTGGACACATAGCGTCGAATGTGTAATGCTAGGTTTACACCTGCCGAGTACTCGGCACCCATCTGGTGTGAACAACATTCGGCCGAGATTTTTACTTGACATGAATGACTCGGTAGGTGTATTCGGCTCTTAGGAAGGAATCAGGATTGGCTCTGATGTGTGGTAAATAAAACCGTCGTGGGCGTTTTAACAAGAATGGCACCTTTTAGCCAAAAATCCTCGGTCGTGAGAACGCCTTCGACAGTATGCCTTTTTGTTTATGACACCCCTAAGTTAGAAAACTCTGCCTCAACGAGGGGAACGCGCTGACGAAAACACATGGCCTGCTTCGATCACTTACCGACTTTGATTTTCTAACAAATGTGATATATTTCCAAAATTGTATGTTTGAATCCCCATAAGTCGTGTCGTTTTTTGTTGCAAATGCCTATGTACAGTACTATTGCTATTCTGTTCATTCTTTCTGCTGTTTTTTCAACTGCCAAACGAGGCTCTGCTTCAATTAAAGCAGCGAAACCTGGAATGTCGAACATTACTGGTCGACCGGATCGTGGTTTATTGGAAAGGTTAAAAATCCTATTTCGAAATTTGGAAAACCACCTTTGATATTTTCTTGCACTTAAAAGCATCTTTGTCATACACATCACAAATGTTTTTAACTGTATTTTTTACTGTACTGCCTTTTGTACATTTATACAATTGCAATGCTGGAAATGTATTTCGTTAATACTCATTGTTTGAATTTCTTTTTAATGGGAAATATTGTACTGAATACTTCGGATGCACGTTTTAGATTGACCCACAGAGAAGTTTTCATAAATATTTCGTCGAAAGAAGTGATAAGAGGTGCCACGATTTATATGGGATGACCTGATACAATATGTTATTATGTAATTTACCATTTACTTAATTTATCACAGAGTATTTTCACCCTTTCACTTACAATATCGTGTCACACACGTGACGCACTTTACAGTTCAGATATGACTTCTGTCGTTTGAACTTTGATTACAATTAAATTTTAAGTTTGATTCTGATTATAATTTAAGTGCGAAGTATATGTAATATTTCAATTTTCTTGATTCGTTTTAACGCTGGAGCAATAAATATTTAGCTTTGACTGGCGCACCTGTCGGGAAAATCGTAAGGCAAGGGGTTAAATTGTGAAATTGAAGCTTCGTCTGTATTATAATATAGAAAAATTACGAAAGGAATGTTTTGTTCCAAAATAGTGTATTTGGTTTTTGGAAGCCAAGATTCGATTGTTAAATATTACATAGTTAAATTGAATTGTCATGTTTTTGGTTATTTCCTTGATATTTTAACAATAAGTTACATAATTACTCAGAAATGGGAAGAAAGAATCTTGCAAACAATCGTGTAAGGAACATCCTGTGTGACTATAAATGGTTGAGGTTTCTTATAAAAATGCATGAGCGTCGCAAGAGGGCCTTGTACCTAGGCAGCGTTAATTACATCTAAAGGATTTATCGCGAGTTTCAGGCTGGGATCGGAAAAATGTACGCGTCAAGAAGGATCTGGACGCCGTTGTTTTGATTCATTGCCAGCCGGGAGGTGAATTGCTGGTTACACCGTGAGTTCATTTTTCGATTCTATCGCCCTCGTCACGATAACAAATCTGTGTTCGTCGACTTTATGCACGGAGATTCAACAATCACGCAACAACAGCGTAACAAAATCACGTAAATTCGACCACCAATGGCTATCGGTGGCTTTGTTGTTGTTGGTAATTTCTTAACAGGTTACTTAATCGCTTTAATGGTAACGTTTGCTTTTAATTCGTTCTCAATACCTAGTTTTCGTAATTTTAGATTTGTGATTTCTAAATTTTAAGATTGAAGTTTCGATAATTGTCTGGTAGTTAAATTGGAAATTTAATATTTCAAATTTCCAAGTTTTAATATTAAAAATTTTAGGATTCAAATTTTGATATTTGCTTAGCATTTATATTAGAAATTTAATATTTCAAATTTCCAAGCTGCGATATTTAAAATTGGAAAATTGCAATTTTAATATTTGCTTACCAGTTATATTAGAAATTTAATATTTCAAATTTCCAAGTTTTAATATTAAAAATTTTAGGATTTAAATTTCGATACTTGCCTAGCAGTTAAATTAGAAATGTAATATTTCAATCTTCTAAGTTTTAATATTTACAATTGGTAAATTGAAATTTTGATAATTGCCTGGCAGTTAAATTAGAAATGTAATATTTCAAATTTCTGAGCTTTAACATTTAAAATTGGAAAATTGAAATTTTGATAATTTCTCAGGAGCTAAAGTAGAAATGTGGTATTTAAAATTTTCAAGCTGCAATATTTAAAATTGAAAAATTGAAATTTTCATAATTTCTAAGCAGTTAAATTAGAAATATATCTCAAATTTCTGAGCTTCAATATTTAAAATTGGAAAATTGAAATTTTGATAATTTCTCAGGAGCTAAATTAGAAATGTAATATTTAAAATTTTCAAGCTGCAATATTTAAAATTGGAAAATTAAAATTTTCATAATTTCTAAGCAGTTAAATTAGAAATTTAATATCTCAAATTTGCAAGGTTCAATATTAAAAATTTCTGGTATAACGTTTTCTTACGAAAACACAAATCGACGCAAAGAACGATTTTGCCACGAACACAGTACTATGTATTAGCGTTGTCATCAACTTAACTTTCACTGCCCTGTCACCCGTATCTGGGTGACCCACGAACGTCCACGCAAACGACGCGATCGATTATAAATAATCTAACCGAGTCGGTTGAAAGTACGTGCGTAACATATGTAGCTGAAATATTTCTAAAATAACCGTGTACGTTCGTTAAAAATGAAAATGATTGCTTCGGCAAGAGTTTCAGCGAATTTTAACGACGCAATCAATGTGTCAAACGTTCTGTAACATAAAAGTAAGAGAAGGAAGAAAGAAAATAGTGAAAAGGAAAATTGTAAGAACGCGTTTCTGCGACAGTGTTAAAGTGACCAAAGAGAACGGTGCTACCGATTCGAACGTTCACCTGGCCAACGGATGCGGACGTATGATCGATCGTGTACATTCGTCAGAATTTTTATTATCGTTCGCGAAAGCAGGCGCACACGGGGCGACGGTAATACCTGACAGCCGTGGATACACTGCTAGAAACATCACTTGCCCGTAATCCAGGCGATTTGTACGAGTCGTCCTCGAGCCGGTATCTAATTACAGGTACAAGGTTTATTCTAATCGTGGCTGCCAGAAGGGACGCCGGAACGTTCTACGATCAATTTTACCTTTCCACCATTCTTACGCCTTCCTTTTTGTTTTTTCTTTATCAAAAGCGTGTGTGTTCTTTGAGATATAATTTAACCCTTTTAACCCTTAGGACTTGGATAATCTTTGGATATATGGTCGATAACAGAATGCGAGAAAATATAACTTTCGTATTAACCCTTTCGTTATTATACCATATAGGTTACTAATTTGTATGGCTTAGTAAATTTATAACACAGAAATTTCAAAGCGAGTTGGTTAATTTAGTAATAGTAATTTCTAAAATACTAATTACTAAATAACTGAAATAGTATACTAGTGAAATGCTAAGTTGGTAATTTTTATAGCTTAGTAAATTATTAATACAGAAATTTAGTAATCACTAATTATTTCAAAGCAATAGTAATATTTCTAAATTACTAAGTGCTAAATAACTTAATTAGTAGAGTATTAAAATACTAAGTTACTAATTTTTATATCATAGTAAATTGGTAACACAGCAATTACGTAATTAGTAATTATTCCTAAGCAATAGTAATTTTTCTAAATAACTTAATTAGTAGAGTATTAAAATACTAAGTAACTAATTTTTATATCATAGTAAATTGGTAACACAGGAATTAAGTAATTAGTAATTATTTCATATCAATAGTAATTTATAAATCACTAATTACTAAATAACTATTTCAGTAAATTACCAAAATACCAAGTTGCCAACTTTTGTAATTTAGCAAATTATTAACATACCGATTACTTATTATTCCAAAGTGAATTATTTAATTCGGTAATAGTAAGAAAGAAAGCACGTTTCAAGATGAACCAACGGTAACAAAAAGAAGGAACGGTTGGTTTAATTGGCAACGTTTAGTCCCATTTCGAAAGTATCGTTGTATCGGTAACGCGCGAGGGTGGAAAAGGATCGTCGTGACGAGGGGCGGCCGGTACGCAAAACGGGAGTGGTCCCGGGGGGATGAAAAGCGCCATCTTTCCATTAGACGCGAGATTGATTTTGCGAGAGCTCTCCTTTTCCGTAACAGCCCGACACTGTAGCTTGATGCTCGAGCGCTAATGTGATTAAAATAATCCGACGATAATCAAAATACAAAGGGCCGCCCAATTTCTACCACCCCTCTGTAATACCATTAAGACTTGCCACGATGTCTAAAGAAGAAAAAAAAATATATATATCATAAGCCTTCCCTTCGAACGATTATTAATTAGGTTTTTGTTGTACTTTTCCGGTTTGAAAATATTTCGAAAATATCACAAATGTATTTGGATTTTTTCTGATATAAAATATACACTTTCAACTCCCCCCCCCCCCCCCCGCTCGAAAGTTGTTCGCCGTTCTTGTCGGTTCACCCCTCGCGGTTTCTTTCGTTCCACCTTCGGGGATCGGAAACTCGTAGGCGGATAAAAAGTTTATTTTAATCTATACAAATTTTAAATCCTCCACGGCTGTCCACCCCCTCGCCGCCGGTGTAAAGTGTCGCGACGGAAAATACGATCCGCCACCCCCTCGACTCAGCTTTTCCTTCGTTCTTGCGGATTTCGCGTCTTTCGCCCCCGATATTTTCTTCAAACTTTTATTCGACGTTGTGGAAATCATAAATAATGCCTTCCACGTTGCAGTGGATGTTCTTTTCAACTTATGAATTAGTAATTTTTATAAATTAACCCTTTGCACTCGAAGACATTTTTGTATATAACCAGGTGTAATCTGATATTCCAGTTAAAGCTTCGAGAAATCAAATGCGCTATGTCGGAAGAAAAATATTACTAAGATATGAATGAAAATAAAATTTCACATTTTAAATTACTCGGATAAATTAAATATTTCGCCTGAAAGGCGCCAATCGAGTACAAAGGGTTAATAAACTAGTAACCTAGAAATCTGTTAATTAGTAATTAGTTCAAAGCGAGTTGGTTAATTTTTCAATAGTAATTTCTGAATTACTAGTTTAACGAAATTCGTAAACCGTTAAGATACGAGGCCGCAGACGGGTATTCGCAAAACAAGGTCCAAAGCATGGTTCATTAATCGCGTTACGTTGAATTATCGCGTTCCTCGCAATAAATCAACAATCCTATCCTTACGATTATCTGGCTGGCAAAGAAACTCTAGCGAGAAGAAATAATCGAACGAGAAGTGACGTTTACGTGCCGCCACGATAAATTAACCAATATCACGAGCTACCTTTAATTAGGCCCGATGCACGCGTGCCCCTGCCATTATTGATTGCTTGGAACTCCTTCGATGATATTTTCAACGCGATACGTGTCTCGAATAACTAAGAAACTTCTTTCTATAACTAATATATTTTATATTCTTTGTTCTATCATTTTTCGGTTTTATTATCAATTCAAAATTAGATATGTATCATATAATATTATCAACACGAGATATGTTCTTTGTAGGGCTAATATATTTTGTTTTGTTTGAAATCTAAAAAAAGAAACATTAGAAAAGTAAATATTACTCCACAGCATAATTTTTATTAATGATGCTTCCTCTTTCAATCAACTTCTTGAAACATTCTACTTAAAAAATTATTAGAGTACATAATCGAAGAAATCAATAATTCGTGAGATATTTATGATTTAATGGAAGGATGTTTCGCATAGAAAATTATGATTATTCTTCTAATTGCAGGGGTAATTAACAATCGTCCTGCTGTATAATAATTATTTTACAACGAGACTGTAGTTTCTTTCAAATTTTTATCATCGTAAGTACAAACTCGATCGTCTTTCGAATGAAAAATTATACATTATGTATAAAGTAGACAAAGGTTGCTCGAATCAATATTTAACGATCGAACGGTTTGATTATTACAAATGATGAATGCAAAACGGGTATTCGAATGCTTTGAAGATGATTCCGATCTTGGCTACCTGCGGTGCGACCTGGTTAGTCAGCTGACGAACGCCTAATTACGAAGGGTATCGATCGATCGTGACGTTTCTGTGAGCGAGATGCTTCACTTTCTCCGATGACACGCGTGAGAATCTGCCAGTTAACAAGTTTGATACATCCATTGGCGTAACTCTGTACTCTTCCCCCGTAAATTATCAAAATAACTACGAATGTATTAATATTTCCACCTTGGTTCGTAGAACATTAACTTAACCTTTCGCAAGTACTTCGAGTCGTTGATGGGGCAAAGGAAATTTCCCTTTCCTCCGAACATTGATTTTTATCGTCAAAAGTTTTACATATTTGATGTGACAGACAATCGAATAACAAAGTAGTCAGTTTGTCAAGAATGTGAGAATTTTTGTAGATTTTTCGGAAAATCGAAGGGTAAGTAGTGCTAAGAATAAACACCTAAAGTATGAAAAATGTAATTACAATCGTGACATAATTACGATTATTATTAAACGAGAGCAGATGGTTTAATATCGTCGAATGCTGCGTGGACCACCATATTATTTACTAAAGACACAATATTAATTAACCCTTCTTTGAATTCTGAGGGCTGCTACTACCGCCTTCCTAATTTTTTATTTAACACGTTGGCTGCCACGGGGGTCACCGGTGACCGGCACCCGAAATTTTTTACAATCAAATAATTAACAAAAGAAACGACGAAACAAACCACGGATAGCGTTATCGTTAAGCTAATAATGCTAGCTATCGATTTGAAAGGTTAAATTTGAAAATTAATTGATTATATTCTTAATAATTAGGATTTCAACGTGTTAAAAATACTTTAATACGCGTGGACGATAACTTTCGTTGTCTCGTCAAGTTAGAAATAAAGATATATTGGAAAGCAAATTTTGTTATGTACAATTAAGCATCAGAACGTAACTCAACGCTCAAGGTGTTAATTTTAGGAAATTACCCTTCGAAAAAGTTCATCCTTCTTTCCATAGACAACAGTTCTGGTTACGCCAATGGATGCACCTGTAAAATGTCTTCCTTGTCATCGAAGAGGAGAGGGGATAAAAGGAAGCTTGTTTCGATGATGATTACGCAGCTTCGACGATCGCTCATCGGCGCGATGGGAAACGTTCGTCCAATTAGCGCCGATTAAGCGGCACATCTTTCGATCGTTCGCGAATTAACTCGTGATATCGAGTTAGTCGATCGCGAACGATAACAGCTTATCGAATTGACAGATTTTTATATATATTTTGAATTTTAAGAAACTTCCCTTATCTGAATTAACAAGATATGAAGTTCAGATATTGGATTTATGGATGACAGAATATCATTTTCTTATTAGTCGATTGATATTGCATCGTATTTATTTTAATAGTAATTCAGGTAATTCACAGTTAACGAGAAATTGAAAGTTGTTGGATTTATGGATAACAGAATATCATTTTCTTGTAATTCAGGTAATTCAGGTAATTCACAGTTAACGAGAAATTGAAAGTTGTTCGATCTAGGAAAGAAAATCCATTTTTGAACTCGTACGAATGATAATAATAGGAGAGAAATAATAAAAAGAGTCGTGTATTCTAGAAATTTATTTAAACAAGAAATTGTAGTTACAACAGATAGAAAATGGTTTTGATAATTTTATTAGTGTAATACGTTCGATAAAATACAGTAGTGTGCAAAAGTCTTAGACAACTTTCATTACGTTACAATTTTACGTCTGTGATAGTTGAAATACGAACACACAGTTAGGTTAAGCATATATATATATTTTATTATACTAACATTATCAATTCTTTTTATACAGCTTTCGTATAATTCGAATTCTTTGCCATTCTATCCGTAACACCTCAAACAGATCATCTAGATTTTTTGCTTGACTTTTTCTTCGTGCTCTGTGCAAATGATCCTAATTATGTTCAATAATATTTTAATCTAGACTTTGAGGTGGTCTTCTAATATATTTGGGATCATTATTAAAATACACAGCATGATAACAAATAAGTATCATTGACATAGATTTGTTCAAGTATCAAACAAATTCCATGCAGTGCCCTAAGACTTTTGCACAGTACTGTATAAGAATTTCCTGCAAAGACTGAGAATAAAAAGTCAGATGAAACAAACAGGAAAATCGAATTATCAATCTCTTTTATATAATTATCTTGAAACTTGGAAATGTAACCATCGTAATAAATGAATTACATCACACCATCTATTAATTATAATGAGAAGAACTGAAAATAGACGCGTTGTAATTGTCGATGCAACCGAGCAAAGGAAGCTTAATGAATTTTGCAAGCTGATTAAAAAAAAAAACCAACTATACTATCAAAATGATGAACGAACGGATATCCGGCGAAAGAGCATCGCGGTAGGCGCGGTTTAGCGAATAAAATTAAACGCTACCTCGCCTATTCGTAATTACATTTCCCGTGAGCTAATTAGCCCCTCTCTGTCCGGCTAACAACGCAAATTACGCGAATCGTCGTTTCGTTAAATGAAATGAAAGAAAAAAAAAACTCGAACCCGAAGAGCCCTGCATTACCGTAATAGACGTAATTCGTCGTGTTCCAAAGAAGGGATGAAAAGAGGGTGGTGGTGGTTGTGCCTCTTGACCAACGTAGCATTTCCTAAGCAACTCCCCACCCTTCTGGTCTCGCAATAACTTATCACCCTTGTCAACTCGTGCAAGCTGCAACCCTTGTGATAATTGTTTAAACCGACCACTGGCTCACCCTTTTGGTCTCTCCAGTCTGACCGTCGCACCCGAGACTGGCGGCTCGTTCGTGTAAACTTTATGTACTTTGAGGCGAGCGTGTAGGTACTTAATTACGATTAAATTACTCCCCTTAAAACACCCTTGGCCGGTGAACTTCGAACGCCAGGAGGACACTGTCCCGATAATAAATCGCCGAAAGGCGGACCTTGGTTTACCTTCGAGACAGGCTCGTTGAAAAAGAATTCTTCCAGCTTTCTGAGAATTATTTCCTTTTCTGTTAGATAGGAAAATAAATTCAGTGTCTATAGGACTGTTTATTAACCCCTTGCAACTCGGCTGCTCCCTCTGAGGAGACATATTTAATTTACCGGAGTATTTTGAAACGCGATATTTAAGTTTTATTTATATTGGAACGCTGAAAATTGAGGAAAGGAATAAAAATAAATAGACTTATAAGCATTTGTAAACGTAGACTAGATTCGATCGTATACAAAAATGCTCCGAGCGCAACGGGTTAAAAGCCTGGTAGTCCAGTTAATAATTTTATAATATTAAAAATTTAAAGAATATTGTAAAATTCGAGGAATATTGGAGGAAAATTCTTGACAAGTCGTGAATTCAGTTTGCCAAACTCATATAAGAATTACTTTATTTTTTGTTTGCTTTAATTAATTATTCTTCTTCGAATGTACTTAACATTATAGTACTATCAAACGGGTCGAAATGACTTGCTCCAGATTTCTTATTTTAAATTATAAAATTTATTAAAACGCTTTCGTCAGATTGTAAGCTGGCTTTCATCAAGGTAAATAATTATTCTATATGCTAGTTTACATTTCATCTTTTATTTATTTTGTTTAAAAGTAAGAGTACACTGTACGTCGGTAAATCTAGTGTTAATCGTTCTTATAGAATTGTGTAAGAATTATTTTGTAAAGCAAAAGACAGGGTAGTTGGAATGTTTCTTTTATGAATTCTTTTTATCTATTTCTGTTTTTAAGTGGAAATATTGTTAGTTGAAAGTCGATGGAATCATTCAATAAAATGGGGTTGTTTCTTGCAAACTAGACATATTGTTTCTGATCTGAAACCTCTAATGTTATGATTTAGAATAAAATAACATTCTCTAACATAACATAAAATTAAACAAAAAGAAATCCAACGCTGTTCTCAAGGATATAAATAAAACGAAAGAATGAAATTATATAAAAAAAAAAAGGGTCAAATTCACGAAACCTCGAATCAGTGGGTTCTGGTGCGAAAAATTTGTCAAATCGACGGAAGGAGATGAACAAGGGTTAAAATAATATTTTCATTCATACTCGATCTTTTATCCCCGGCCTGTTTACCCCGGCGACGTCGTCGAGGAGAGTATTACATAAGAATCGCGCGGAAAGGAACGCTCGTAAATCTGTACCGCGGGGGTGTTTCGAGGGTGGGTTACAGGGGGGGACGAGACAAGGGCCGAGTGTCCTTTATAGCATTGTTAACAACTAATGTATGCGGCCTGGGACCTCGAAAACCCTTCGTACATTTAACATTCTTTAACATTATTATACACATGGCGCCCGTCCGAACGTTTTCGCCCCGGTGCGTCTTCGCGCCAGAAACGACCCCTCGGGACTCACGGGGATGATTTTTCTCGGTTTTATTTAACTGCAACCCGCGAACCCGTTCTCCCCCTTTTTCCTTACACGCCTCTGAATCTCTCTTTTCTTTTTTCCTACGGTTGGAAATCCAGTCACGTTTTAAAGACTTACGATTGGTCTCGTAATTTCGAGGAACAAGCGGCGTTTAATGCTTTTTGGTCAAAGAGAAAATGGTATCAACGAGTTTTTTCACCTCGAATTTATTTATCCGACGCGTCGAAGATCGAGGAATCGAATAATCAGGGCGGTTGGCAATGTTTTTACCAGGAAGACTCTTTCCTCGGAATAATTTTATTCCAAAGCTAGGATCTGTTCGGATTCGTTATAATATTTAATATCAACAACGAAAAAAAAAATAATTGTAAGGGTTAATTAATTTTACAAAAGATAAATCATTCGCTTCGACTTTGTCATTATAATTTAAGGTGACTATAATTAACATTTGATCCACCGGAAGCCGATCAATGTTAATTGAAGGTTAATTGAATATTAAATGAGTTAACCGCGGATTACTATATTATCTTCCAAAACACTATTGAAATACTGAAAGGAAATTCTCTTAATTATCAATTAGTATATCATAGTATAAACTATGAAGTTATAAAGTAATAATACTTATCTGTCTATTTTGGCACGGTAGATAATGACACGTCCCAATTGCAGTATTCTTCTGACACCTTAAATAATCGAAACAGATAGCAATATCAATTTCAACCCCCAGCCCCAAAGAAGTTATAAAAATTCTCAAGGTACCTACGTGTTTTATTCCAAAAAGCTGTATTAATTATCGATACCTACCTATCATTTGTGAGTCCTCGAAAAGAAAAATCTGACTTCAATAAAATTCCTGAAAAAGGGCCAACGCACTTACTCAATTTCTTCTATTCAAATTTTAACCCAACTCTCAGAGCTTATCGTTTGCTCGCGTGAACACAGACGATTCACTTATCACTTATCACGGATAAGAATAAACGAGCAATTATTCTGCTCCGTACGAAAATAAACGAAACGAAGAGTAAGAATAAACCAGAAGGCAGCAAAGTTTTCGTAGCCTGGATCCGAAAACGAAAAGGATGGAGACTTTGGACGGTCTCCAAAGAATACGAGACCAGAAACAGGGCGATAAAGGAGAAGATCCATGGCAAGAGGAGGAGAAGAAGGAGAAACGTGACATGTTCGAGAAGGAACAAAATGAGTAAGAAAAAAAAAAAGAAAGAAGAAGAAGAAGAAGAAAGGGAAGCGTTGGAGGAGCGAGAGCGGTGCGATAGCGAGCAAATAATAGGGAAATGATTTGCTCCTTGTTAGATAAAGGACACTGCGAGAGGGGACTCGCGAAAAGAAATATTGCCCCGAATGAAAGGAAGCCGGCGAACCAGGGGTGGATCGTCCTGGGGGAGGAAGTGGATCTCCCTTTTCCTTGTAACTGCTCCTTCGGTTAGGTCGTGCCAGGTCATCCGTACGAGTATTCTGCTCGATTAGGAGTTAAATAGCGTTCTGTTTCTCTCGAACTTGCTTCCCATACTTTTCATCCTCTATTCGAAGCATTTTATAAAGGATAATAATAAAAAACAACAGACAAGGTTCAGAATTGCTTTTGGAGTACATATAGTTAGATATTTGCTAAATGAATGACGAAAATTTTAACAAACGTTTACGAGGTTAGACAATTTTTATTTTATTAGGAATTTTCCTTCGTTTGGTAATTTCTATTGCTGTGTTGAATTAATTTTGTAGAGTGTTTAGGCAATTTTGTTAATAATTCTTAGTTTATGACAAATTATAAATTTTGCGGACGATGGGCGGATAGAATCTTCAGTATATAAATTCCTAAATATCGTGCTGTAATCTTGACGCAAAGAAAAATGAGAAATATAGAAGTAGGGATTTCTAATTTATCCTTTAAGAAGGATCATTTAAGTTACTAAATTATCAAATTACCAAATTACTAAGTTACCTAATTATCAAATTACTACGGTACTAAATTACCAAATTACTAAATTACCAAAGTACCAAATTAGTAAGTTACTAAATTACCAGTTTCTCAAATTCCGAAGTTGCCAAATTAAAAATCTACCAAATCCCCAAGTTACCAAGTTACCACATTATCAAATTACTAAGTTACTAAGTTATCAAATTCTCAGCGTCACCCACATATGGGTTACGTGCAGTTAAACTGTTAAGAAGGCAAGTATCGTTTGTTTTGCCTCGTGTTATCAATATTTCCTGCATACATCGTGTCAAACTTGGAAGTGCCTAATTCACCTAATCATAAAATTCAGTTTCAAAGACTGAAATTAAAAAGTCACGAATTTTATAGCCAAAAGTTTATCACAAATATGGTAAAAAATCATGAAACAATTGTCCTTTTATTACAATTTTTCCAACCCCCCTTTTTACTTTTATCCTAGTCAATAAATTGTTAGTCGAAGAAGAATTTACTTATTAATCTAATAATTTCGGGCACAGAGCGTCGTTTAAGGGATGACGAAAGCAAGAAAGTGGAAATCGTTATCCCGCGGCTCGCACACCACGAGGGGCTGTTATCCAGGAAAACAGGATTTTTCGTCCAGTCACGTTTCATCGCCTCGATACCTTGTCCCGTCTTCTGCTGCTTATTCCAATTCATTATTTTAACATCAACCCGATGATATCGCAGCATTCGCGGCGATAATCGATAATGGACTACGTATGCGTCTTCCACGTTTACGCAATTTACGTAACGACGATGGTAAACTTGTTTATGTCACCGTTTCTGATTCGAACCTCGCTCGATCGTGCGGTGAGAGTTTGCTGATACTTCTCAACAAAAAGAATTATAATAAAATTTCAAATAACGACAGTATCGAACTCCTATCGTATCACCTTTTCATCAGACTTTATCAATCGTAACAAAAATAATCGCAGAAGGCTATTCTTGCCCGAATGGCGGTCGCTTCGGTTGAAAATTATGATCAGAAAGGCAGCCCGATATTCCAAGAAAAATGTACAAAATCCCCAGAATAAGAATGAAGAATCGCAATGGATCGTCGGCGGAAAAGAACGTTTCCGGTGAACAGGAACGGGACGCGTTAGGTGTTTTTCGAAAGAGTGGGAGCCGAGGGAGCGCGGAGAGGCGCGATTCCAGGAACGAATTCGGCTCGTTCGAGCGAAGGGTTGCTCGAGTTTTACAGCAGCCGGGATGGAAACACGTTGGTGGGAGGATGAAGGGTATGCATGGCGGCGGAGAGGTCCAGTAGCGATCATCAATCAGAAAGGCAGTCAGCCGTCCGTCGGTCGGTCGGCCGGCTGGTCAGCCACATCCAACGTGTACGGAGTTTCGCGCTCGGTAAGGCATCCACCTACGAATTCACCAGTCATGCTTCGACTACCGGACCCTGACAATCGATACGACTCTCGGTTGTTACACGACTTCTCGTAGAATTGTTCTTTCCCGATAGAAATACACAATGTACAAAACCGATCGAACTAATAGCGGTAGCTTGTTGTGTCTTATTTATCATGACGATGATGGGTTTATGTAGACACTTTTGATGAGTTTTGAGCTTTAGATTGATATGACGTAAGTGTTGTTTTCAGACACTTTTATGTGATGAAATTATGTTAGACTTTTTCGGTTTCGAAATTGAGCGTTGGTTGATGTAGTTGGCCATCAACCTTTCTCTAGTAAATATATTGGTGAATTGTTTACACAGTTATTTTCTTGGAAGTTTAAGCTTTAGATTGATATGACGTAAGTGTTGTTTTGAGACACTTTTATGTGATGAAATTATGTTAGACTTTTTATGTTTCGAATTCGATCCTCTGATATGCAATAGGATCTTTGTTGTTTGGTTTGATGAATAACTAGCCATTTTATATTAAGGGTACTAATGGAATATTCATGTAGACACTTTTTTCAAATATTAAGCTTTAAGTTAATCCACCATGAGTGCTATTTTATGATACTTTTAAGTCATGAATCTTTATATGTTTTCAAATTTTGATTATTGAAAATCGATATTTATTTTGTATGACAAATATTGACTAAACGTTTACATAGTCGTTTTCTTTAAAGTTCAAGCTTCAAATTGATGTGACGTAAGTGTCACTTTATGATACTTTTATGTCATATACAATTCATATGCAATAACGCGATAGAATCTTCCCGTTTGTTTCAATTAACAACCAGTCAATTTACATTAAAAATATCAACGAAAACTCTATACAATCATTTTCTTTAATCCTTGAGCGTCAATTTGGTATGTCACAAGTGCCATCTTGTAATACTTTTCTGTCATGAAATCACGTCACAATTTCCATGATATACACCGAACCATTTGACACGAAACAATTTGATCCACGTATTATGTTTCTCCAAAACATCCGTAAGCACCTGGCACTCATACAAAAGGACAGATTACGAAGCATAAATTCCCTAAGGAAAGTCAGTGACCTTTCTTCGTTTCCCGGTGCAAAAGCTGTGACGGCGCCAGAACCCTCGAAGAATTCAACGAAAGCCAGCAGCACCGAAAGAAGGGCTGGAAGGGTAATTGGCGGTCGGTGATAATGAAATTACGAAACTTCACGGCCCCCTTTTTATCCCGTCACTCTGTACGATGCTCGATGTTGCATGACTCTTCACCGCTGGCCTGACATTTTCTAAACAGACGGGTTCTCGTCCTCCGAATTCGCCCGTCGCGAACGACACACCCGGAGCCGGAGAGATCTTTCAACGTGCCACCACTGGCGACCGTCTGTTAATTACCCCAGACAGAAACCCTCTTCCGCTCACCTCTCACCACCCTCTTCTATGTCTTCCTCTACCTTTTGAAGCTACCAACGCCGAGTGCTTTCCGCGAAAAGAAAGGAGAGTCTTCTGGCGTAAGAAGGTCGTGGCTCGTCGGGCTAATGTCCTTTAACCTGTCACTATAACGTTGCTTACGTTAGAGATGCGATATACGTGGCAGGGTC
The DNA here is from genome assembly GCA_943735885.1 of Stelis phaeoptera. Classification (NCBI taxonomy): domain Eukaryota; kingdom Metazoa; phylum Arthropoda; class Insecta; order Hymenoptera; family Megachilidae; genus Stelis; species Stelis phaeoptera. Next base: position 21,876,743 of record OX030930.1, read on the forward strand.
AAAATTGGATGTGGAAGTTTTTACTATGCGGCTAGGTTCGGTTTATAGTTATTACTGTTTTGTTTTGGATTTGAATAATAATTGTGTAATGGTAGTTGTTATTATTGTAATTATAGTAGTGTGGAATATAATATTTGGAAATTTTCATTATTCTAAGGATATGATATTTCAAGGTTTCTAAATTTCGTAGAATATATTTTGAGGTTTCTAAATTCCTAAAATATAATATTTCGAACTTTTCAAGCCCCTGACAAATGTATTTCGAAATTTCCATATTTTGAAAAATGCAATATTTCGAAATTTCCAGATTTCTAAAAATATAACATTCGAAAATTTCCAAATCTCTGAAAATAATATCTTGAAATTTTCAGCTTTCTAAAAATATAGCATTCGAAACCTTTAAACCCTTAAAATGTAATATTTCGAAATTTTCAGCTTTCCAAAAATAAGCATTCGAAAATTTCCAAATCCCTGAAGCATAATATTTCGAAATTTCCAGCTCTCTAAAAATATAGCATTCGAAACCTTCAAACCCCTAAAATGTAATATTTCGAAATTTCCAGCTATCCAAAAATAAGCATTCGAAAATTTCCAAATCCCTGAAGCATAATATTTCGAAATTTCCAGCTTTCTAAAAATATAGCATTCGAAACCTTCAAATCCCTAAAATGTAATATTTCAAAATTTCCAAGTCCCTGAAAACACAATATTTCGAAATTTCCAATACCCTAAGATATAATATTTCGAAACTTCCGAATCCCTAAAATATATTTCAAAATTTCCAAGTCCTTGAAAACATAATATTTCGAAATTTCCAAATCCCTAAAATGTATTTTAAAATTTCCAAGCTCCTATGAATATAATATTTTAAATAACTAAAAATTACTAAAATCACTAGTACAACTAATTACACCTCAAAAACCGTGTATCGCACGAAGCTCATAGATTGTTTCAAAACTTGACAGGTATTAATTCCACCGAAAGGATTAAAGCTTCGTTGAAGGATTTCTAGTTTCTTTTTCCTTCCACTAGTTTTTCCCCTTCGGTTGGCATTGTACACGCGGCAGTGCGCGTGCTTCGTATTCATGTTGCGGCTCGCCAAGGGTTTTGCTTCCGTGTTTTTTCGTCACGCGTCGTTAAGGGAGAGACAACTTTTAGGCTGGCTACCTCTTTGTTTGTTCAAAAGTTTCGCGCCCAGTATTTGCTCACTTTTTTCTTCTCATCGTATCTTTGTACAGTTACGGGTTACCATGATTCTTTTTTTATTGTTCAGAAGGTTTTTAAAGTGTCTGAAGGAAGAATACACTTATAGAATAGCTCGAATGAAAGCAGACAATGTTGTTTCTTTGTGTTTTTAATCATCGTTTTGGCTGCTGTTTTGTGTTCTTTGTAGCCGAACGGTGTTTCGAGGTTGCCTCGTAGCTTAACCCTTTCCCGGGTCGTGAGAATATTTTTATAACTATACCGCAATTCATTTATTTATACTTTCTTAGTTTCTTAATCCACTTTTATGTGTTCTCTAATATATCTTCCAGCTTCAGTAATAAATAAGGGGAATAATTGTTCTACGTTCTTTTTTATTTGAAAACGCAAGAAAAGTTTCAGTTCGCGCACGGAATGCTTAAGCACGTTAGAAATATATTTTTAATTTTCCAAGTTCCTAGAAGTAAATTCCCAGAAGTTTCAAAGTTTCAATATACAATATTCTGAAATTTCTAAGTTCTTAACCCTCTGTGGTACACCATCGGTAGTACAACCGAGGAAGTACAATAGAGGGTTAAATATAGTGTTTCTCTTAATTTCAGGACCTGCGGCCGCGGTTTCAGGAAACTGATTTACAGGTTGAGCTCACGTTGTTAAATGTTGTTTAAACACTAAGATAAAATCACGTATTATTATAAATTATGAAGCGTGTGGCTCATGAGAAGTTGAGTGATACAAAATTTGCGAAATAAATTTGTTCACCCGACGTGACCTGAAATTCAATACCAATGATCCCCTGGAGATCCTTAACAATAATCAGAAATCAGATTTGGATTATCTTAATCCGTTCGAAAGTTATCGTGTAAACGACGGCGACGGCGTAACAAACATATAAAATAATATTTGTCAGATGTTAAGTTAGATATTGTAATATTTGTAAGATTAACGTTTCTTAATTTCAATTTTACTTTATCCCTTCAACGAACGATAAACTTATTCCGCACCAATTTCTCGCCCCTCCTCCACAATAAATCATCATTCAAAAAGATTCCCTCTGGCCACGAACCAAATCGTCCAATCGCGACGATCACAGAATTGCAACCAAGAAGAAAAGAAGCAGTGGCGTGTTAATACCCTGGTCGAGGGGGTGGCAGACGGAGGGGTAATCGTGAAAATGGCACGGTGGCCACGGCAGGATCAACGAAAACCTGTTGCCCGTGACGGGCCTCACAACGCGATAAAAAGTTCCAAGACTACACGGTAACAGGAGCTGCGCGAGCCACGTACAACGTTCAACGGCATCAAACAGTTTATCCTCACGATGCAAAGTCGCCAGTCATTCGACGATCAAAGTGTTCAAACTCTCCGCTGACCCCTCTCGCAATCTCCGCGGTGTGCTCTTTCAAAAGGCCGTGTGTGCTGGCTTCTGTGATGACCGTTTGATTCGTCACCGGAGGCGGATGCAGGACGTTGACCAGCTACCTGGATGATTAGCTGAACTTCCTTTGTCCCTTTGATCCTGGACGCGGGGTCAAGGGTCGCTCCGGGTGGCCAGGAAGTCGTGTGTTCGCGTCGGGCCACAAACATTGCGTTGATTTAAACATTCCTAAGATTTATTTGGAAATTTATTTGGAAATCTCCTCGACGCCTGTATGTTCTTTTATACGCTATAGTGATTGCGAATGATAATATTTTGTGAATCGAGAGCAAATATTTGACGACGGCATCGAATTAATTATTAACAGGTTGAGTGGCACAGTGAAAACGGACGTGTGTAGTCAGACACGTTGAAATCCTAATTATTAAGAATATAATCAACTAATTTTCAAAGTCAACCTTTCAAATCGATAGTTAGAATTATTAGCTTAATGATAACGCTATTCGTGGTTTATTTCGTTATTTCTCTTATTAATTATTTGATTGTAAAAAATTTCGGGTGCCGGTCACCGGTGACCCCCGTGGCAGTCAACGTGTTAAGGCTGCAGTCGGTTAACACGTTGATTGCCACAGTGAAAACGGACGTGGGTAGTCAGACACGCTGAAATCCTAATTATTAACAATACAATCAACTAATTTTCAAATTTAACTTTTCAATTCGATAGCTAGCATTATTAGCTTAATGTTAAAGCTATCCGTGGTTTATTTTATCATTTCTGTTGGTATTTATTTGATTGTAAAAAATTTCGGGTGCCGGTCACCGGTGACCCCCGTGGCAGCCAACGTGTTAATTTTGAAATGTAACATTTCAATTCGATAATCAGGATTATTAGCTTAATATTAACTTTTTGGTTAATTATTTGATTGTAAAAGATTTCGGGTGTCAGTCACCGATGACTGACGCGAAGCTTAACACGTTGATTGCAAACTACGAATATACTCGTAGCTGGTGTAACTAATTAGTAAGCCTTGGCGGTAAATGTGTCAACAAAAGAAGCGACGAAATAGCGTTCATATTAAGCTGATAATGCTAGCTATCGAATTGAAAGGTTAAATTTTGAAGATTGATGGATTGTACTCTTAATAATTCGAATTTCAGCGTGTCTGACTACGTACGTCCGTTTCCACTGTGGCAGTCAACGTGTTAACGTGTTAAATGTTGTATACAGGGTGGTACAATAAAATTTGACGCTCGAATATCTCTGTTGTTTTTAAAAGTATGAGAATATTATACCGAACAAAAGTTGTTTAGTGTAAAGAGGACTATAATATGACAGTAATAATTTTTCTGTAAGTGAAGGATTTTTGAAAGATTTGAAAGAAACCACATGGACATTGAAATATCTCGTAAATTAACCACTTTTCGACACACATAGGTTAATACTTTTTGATAGAGAATACTAAGCTACATCAATAGATGCATAAAAAGATATACGATTCCATTTGAAAAACCACAACTGACTTTGAAATCTCTAAAACTCCTAAATTCACAAAAGAATCTTTACCGTTAGATTATAGCCCTTCCTAAACCGAATAACTTTCGTTAATCAACTTTTTTCTTATCTTCAAAAATAACAGAGATATTAAAATGCGAATTGTTACTGGACTATTGTTATACATTTTTTATTTCAAATTAAAAACACAAATTTCTGTCTCTACAAAATTATCGTCTAACCAATACACCTCGAATCCTGCACTTCGAATGTTTCCGAAAGGACGAAATCCTTCGATCCAGGATTCACCCTGTCGTTGCTTGTTTCACCCTCGCGATCCTACGTCGTCGACCGTGGAGGGCTGACGAGTAAAGGGGAAGGGGAATAATGCATTAGAAATTCAGATGACCGAAAGAGAAGGTCGTCCTGCGATTTATCAAATAAAAGCGGCAGTACAGTCAAATACCCGTCCGTGTCGTCAGTGGAAGCGACAGTTCATTTTTAATATAAAACGAGAGTCTCAGGAGCGACGCTTTGCGAGAAGGATGAGGGTCGAAGAGGAGGAGCAGGGTGGAGGAGGAATCTTGGCGTAACGACAAAAAGAACGGAGCTGATATCGCCGTCGATGTTTGCTACGCTGACTCGTCTGCGGAAACGCGAGCGGAAAAAAGCTCGCACAGATTGCGATTCCTTCGCCTCCGACGCCATTTGTACGATACAAAACGATGCACGAAATTGTACCTTCTTTTTTACCTTTGTTCCGGGCGTTTGGGGATTTTAACCCCTTCGGCTCGAACAGAATTATTTGCAACGGAAGAGTAGGAATAATCTTCAAAGAGAAAGTGAAAATGGAAGTTAAGTTCACATAATTCAGATGTGTCACGATTTCGACAAGAAGGTTTTAAAACAGTATTTATTCTATTATGTTGTCATTTATTTATCGCGGTACGTGCATGGCACAATTGTAAGTGCAATAGGTCAGATGAGAATTTGGGAAAAAGAGACACCAATGAAGAAAATTCAAAGAAATTCAAAATGGGAAAGATAGAAATTTTTGTTGCAATCTGACAGAAATTTGAAATACTTGAATTTATAAATAACAGAAATTGAATATGTTACGCAAAATCACACGAGTGCCCAGAGGGTTAATTTTTTATCGGAGTAATCTTTGGATAAAAATCGTAAATAAAATAAAATTCATCACAAATAACGAATAACTTCTTACTCGAACAATTTTAACACTGAAACTACCGAACCGAACAAAATGACCGATCGATTGTTTCATTATTCGAATCAAAAGTCCGTAAGCTTTTATTCAATCATGATTTTTATCTTGCTGTGTACGTTAGTGTACGTTTCGTTATTTATTTATTTCTCTATTTTATTCCCAACCCGAAGCGTGCATAAAACATCGATAGTTTCAGTATTAAAATAAAATGAAGTTGTTCGTCGCTCGCAACTAACGTGTTCATCGAATAAATTTTGTATTTAAATCATTGCCGGAGAAGGTTACGAAAAAAAGAAAAAAAGGGGGCAAGTTCAAAGTAGTTAACCAGCTATAGTGTTGCTAAGCAAACAATTAATAATTTGTTTCCATTGTCGCGTCGTCGGGGCGAATACTCGGTGTCGTCCATGCTCATCCATCATAGTTCTCGTTCCCTTTGCCCTTTTCCCGTCTCACGATCGTCCAGTTTCTCCCGCTTTTTTCCACTCGTATTTTCCGTGCTACTTCGCGAAAACCTGCCAACGGTTAAACGGTTTATAAACAGTCCCAGTTCGGCAATTTATTAGCCACCGAGCTCGCGGAGGGTTGCAACCCCCAAAATTTGTACCCCTCTGTTGTTGGCCGCGTATACGGATTTATCGTGTCCGTCTTCGAATCTATTTTGATGTTTAACCTACGTAATACTCGGGTATGATTTTTAATTTTTTTTTTGTCAATTTATTGTATGATATACTTTGGGGTGATTTTGAAGTAATAATTGAATATACTGGGTTAAGGTAAGTAATTTAAAGAAGCGTGTATGAATTTGGTTATAAAGTTTAGTTGAACCTCTTCGCTTTGGCGGGATATATTCTATTTTTGAATCGAAATTAATATTCTTATTGTTAGTAATTTAGGAATATTATGTTGTTAGGAATTTCGGAATATTTTGTGTATAGAAACTTAGAAACTTTAACAGTAGAACTACCAAACCAGTCGAAATGACTGGTTGATGGTTTCTTAAATAAAATTACAAAATTTATCAGAACGCTTTTATTAAAATATGTGTTAATTTTTATTAGGATAAAGACCTACTGTATATACTAATATATATTTCGTTCTTTATTTATTTGTCTATTTTATTTTCCACTTGAAAGTCGGTATGCATAAAACGTCGGTAGTTCTCGTATTTTTAACGTACTTATAATATTTTTTATAAAGTGAAAGGGTAAATAATCGAAAATCGGTCGCTGAGACTTGCTAAATGATTTATTTATTTCTTATTATCGTATCATCTGTTGCCAACAAACTCTAATATCCAAATACATACGTTTACTTATTCATTCAAACAAGTAAGATTGTTGTATTGCTGACATATTGACAGCAGAAAATTTTAAGGAATCCAAAATCCCTGTCGTATTATTAATTCAACATAATTGAGTTAAAACAGCGCGTAGAATAAAAGTTCCCGGATGAACAACAGCGTCGTATGAATTTTGTATTATCCTCAGAGAATAGAAAAGAGGGTTGTTCGGATAACGCAGAATTTTTCCACGAGTCGTATGCAAATCGAGCGCAAAGTGAGACAAACCGCGATTGCCAGGCTCGATAATAATTTCATGGAAACGTTCCAAGGTGGAGAACACGATGTCTAGTATAATGTATACTAGTATCATATAATATCATATAGCTAGTATACTCTATAGCAGAGGTGGGGAGGGCCTTATTAAAATTTAAAGATCTGGATGAATATTTATACATATATATATATATATATATATGTTTAAATAAATAAAAATACCAACAGTGAAATATAAAAAATTATAGCGGCCTCCTTTGTTACTGCCTGATTTAAATGTGGCTTCTAATGGTAAAAAGGTTCCCCACCTCTGCTCTATAGTATAATATACAAGCGATAGTGTACTATACTAGTACTGTAGTATACGAACCTATGATTCATGGAGATTGTAGAAATTCCCGATGTGACTGGTGAAATTTAGCGAAAGCGTGGCCGTAGTTGCTCGCATTAAACGCGATCAAAAGCGAGAGACCGAACCGAAAGCATCCAGTGAAAGATTCTGTTTCGAGAGAGTGAAACACTGTTTGAAACAAAAGTTTCGTTTATTCAATGAAAAAAAGAAAAAAGAAAACGACGTACGTCCTCATTTTTATTACCAGTAAAATCTTCTTTTGTTTCCTTTTTACGAGCGACTAGCAACTAGAACAGCGATGGAGAACACCTGATCTTTGTGATAATTTTAAAGGGGTCCAGTGAGATTTCAAATCTTAGAAATTTCACTCAGTTGAAATATGTCCCCGACAACCTTCAACCCTTTCGATTTGAAGAGCCGTATATAATGCGTCTTAGAAAAATGAACACTCCAATAATACAGAATATTTTAAGTATCCAAAATATAAATCAAATACTATCAAGTTTCCAAAATTCCTAAAAATATATCGCTTATAAATTTTAATATTTCTTTTCTCAATTAAAAATTACGGTATTTCTAATCGAAGCGAAAGGATTAAGTCACAAACACCAAAAATTGCGTACATATAATATTTATTTAAACAAATCCCCGACAAAAGAAATAATTCAAAATTTTCACCAAAATCTACCCGGATTTCTCAAATTAAAAACCAACTCCGCACCGGCGTGGCGGACAACTTTCAACGGTATAAAAATTCAAAAACGAAGGTTCGATGTTCGTGGATCGAGGACGAAGCAGAAAGAAGGGTGTGCGCGAAATCGGAAAAGAAGAAGAGGGGCGGCAAGCACCCCCGAAACTTTTATAGCGGCCCATTTGGCGCAACAACGAGCGTGGAAAGTTCTTTTAGTGTCGGGCCACAGATTCCCAGGCCGAAATATGCGTACGATCATGGGGTTCCGGATTATCAATTTGTTATACCGTGTTTATTATTTGAGCGCGGCGAACGCCACCCGCTTCGCGTCCGTTTCGTAACACGCTCGTGCAGATGCAAAACGCATTGCTTCACCCTCTGCAGGGGGAGGTAGGGGTGAAGATAATGTGGAATTCGTAATGTTGCATTCTGTTTCTTCCAGATGCTTGCCAAGAAACACGAGGATGGGGAAATGTTATCTTTTCTCGATACTTCGACCTCGTTATACTTGTATCGCACGGTTCTTTGTTTTTATTTGATTCTTTTTATTGGACGTTTGAAAAAAAAAAAAGTTGTCATTTTTCTGGCGCGTTTGATTTGTGTTATATTTTGGGTGGGAATTTTGTTATTCGAACGATTTGAAACTGATACGTTTGGAATATTTTGCGGGGTGAATTAAATTTTTTACTGAGTTTTTTTGGGTTGGCAAACAAGTTCGTTCGGATTTTATTCAATTATATATTGGCCATTTTTATCGATAATCTGTTGCCATCTTTAATCTTTATAATGTGTATTTAGGTTGTGCAATAACGCTATGAAAAATAAATGCAAATCGGAATAAAACTGTGCCGAAGCAAAAAGCGAACGCAATTCTTTGCCAACCCAATATTATTATTTTAAGTATTATTTAGCACTGTGTGAAATCTTGTTGGAAAATCTTTGTATTTAATTTTGCCAAGGGCTAAGTAAGTTAATACTGTCTAAATATTCAAAATTTCTGCGGTAAAAATATCATATAAATATTTAAAATTTCCTCAATAAAAGTTTCATACAAATATCTACATATTATAAAATTTCCACAATAAAAGTTTCGTACGAATAACCAGAATAAAATTTCTACAATAAAAATACTATATAAATATTCCAAATTTCCAGAATAAAAGTATTCCACAAATGTCCGAAAATACTATAATGAAAATAACATTTAATATAAAAAATCTTCAGAGTAAAAATATCACATAAATATCTAAAACATCTGTATCATCAACATACCTATTAAAAATAAATAAATAAATAAATAAACCTAACAAGATACTTGACAAAATCGATAAATTAAACCTAGACACTCGTACGTTTCCAACGAAACGCGTTCTTTTCCCGAAGATGTACTTTATCCCGGGTTAAATACGTTCCCCGGCGATATCATAGTCTTAAGGACACCCCTCCGCTTCTTCTTCTTTTTCCTCTTCCGTTTCTCGTGTAGACGCGACCGGCTTCTAAGGATCTCGGTAGCTGGGATCTTCTAGGAGAGTTATCTCTAATTCGCCGCGGATTTACTTGCCAATGAATCTTTAAATTAGATGCTCCTTTCGCTGCCAACCGTGCTCTCTTTTCTCAAGGGTGGACTCGTAATCGTTCAATCACCTTTATCACGAAATCGACGTGAATTTCGTTTAACTTCGGTCGAAAATCTTTCCCTGGGCTTCAATTGCGAGCTTTTACCAAAAGAAATACTTCGGTTCGAAGGCGTTATCGACGTTGCAAATATATTTTTAACGTTCTTAGTTTCTAAAACCATAACATTTCCAAGTTTCCAAGTTCCTGCTAAGAGAGAAGATAGAAAATGGAATGTTTTTAGTCAGAACGAAGAGGGTTGATTACAAACTGATCCCAACACTGTTGTCGGATTCTACGATTGTTGACGATTGCATAAACGGGATCGGTATCGTCGCGATATTAATTAAGACGAGGACGTAAACGCGCTCTCCCCCTTTTCGAATGATAGCACGTTTCCGCGAGGAGGGTGGAAACGGGCCAGCGAGGAGATACCAAGGAGGATAATGATAATCCAGCCTCTAGCCTAGTCCTATCCCAAGGGATGCAGGGATTAATTGACACATCGGCGTTTCGCCGGAGTCTTCCGGGCTGACGCCTTCGCTTTGCTAACCGGCGACGTGACTGATGAGACGCCTCGAACAAGCCATCGTGAAAAACACTCGTGCTTCTTCTTCTTCTTCCTCTTCTTCCTTTCTTTTTTTTTTCTTCTGATCTCTTCGATCCAGCAAGAATTACCAAGCAAACCATCGGTTACCGTTCCACCGGTCCCTTCCAACTCGTCTAATCAAACGTCCTTCCCTTATCCTAACCCTAACCACGGCACTGGCGACACGAGTGGAAACACACAACGGGCGCCGGGAGGACACGTCGATGGTACAGATTGGAATTTAATGCTGGAGATATCGCGAACGGGGAAGGGTGTCACGTCTTCCAGGGAAATTTTCCTCCGGAGTTACGAACATCCTGCTAATTGAAATTTTCGGAAGGATCCTTGAAAGATTGATGGGTCGAGAACGCTCCGTGATGTAGGTTTCAGAATGATGTAATAAGAATGGTTTTGTTGTATCATTCGGGATAAAAAGAATCTCGTAACTGTGCGAATGTGGATGACCTCGATATCTGTCATCAAGTTCATTGCTCTGGACAATTATGGGGCAATTTTCGAATATCTTCTCTAATTCTTCGATTGTATTGAAATATACTGGGGTGTTTGGTAACTGGTGGTACGAGCGAAAAGGGGGTGATTCTATATGAAGAAATAAAAATAGGCTCTGTTTTCGGGTGTTAGGATTAATTTGCGCAGGGTATTTTAACACGTTGACTGCCACGGTGAAAACGGACGTGGGTAGTCAGACAGAACTCCTTAGACAGAAATTATTAAGAATACAATCAACTAATTTTCAAATTTAACTTTTCAATTCGATATTTTCAATTATTAGCTTAATGTTAACGCTATCCGTGGTTTATTTTATCATTTCTGTTGGTAATTATTTTATATTGGAACTATTTTATATATTACGAAACTGTACAGAGTATTCACTAAACGTGTCTATAGAACTTCGAGGTTTACGGAGAAGTGAAACGCGTTGTATCCAAAGAATAGTATTCTCTTATATAACTATATATATACATGTAGGTAATTATACTATTTACATTTGTTTCTGTTTTGGACCAGAGATGTCAGCTTTAAAATTACATCAGTTATCTTCTTTCTAACATCGAGAAAATCGACTTCGAATTTTTACCGAGTACGAATGCACTTGACTGCCATGGTTGAACGAATCTCGATACAAACTATATTGGCCGGTATTTTCAACAAAGCAACCGAAATTTTGTACGATCAAATAATTGACAAAGAACTTATATTAAGCTAATAATGGTGGCTATCGAATTGAAATCGAAGGATCGACTGGATCCTTAATAATTAGGATTTTGTCGTGTCTGACTATGTACGTCCGTTTTCACTGCGTCACTTCAATATTACATGCTATATTATTACTCATAAACCTGTGACAATATGGATTGTACGGAGCTCCGTTCAACCACGATGTAGTCAAATGCATGCGTACTCGGGGTAAAAGTCGATTTTCTCGAAAACAAAGCCACGAGTGAACAAATTTTCTTCTATTACTTCAACTTATCTTTCCATGCAGAATCACTCACTGTTTCCTTGTACCACCAGTTACCGAACGCCCTGTATACAACGATTAAAACAACTGTTAATCGTAAGCATGGCACTGCAAATTATTCTCATAACTTTCGTGAAACTCTCATTTTGAAGTGAAAATAAAGTAACGATCGATTACTTCTTAGGCAACTAATAGATTCGTGTTGTAAAGGGTGAAAATTCGAAGGTTGAAGATATCCAATGGTCCAGGGGAGGATCGTGGTGGAGGGTCGAAGAGCAAAACGTTGGACACAGGAGAGGGCATCGTTTGCGAGCGGACCGGGTGAATTATGGGCCATCCCGACGCTCTCTCTCTCCGCCGCCGGTTGGTCCGTGGGCTCAATTTACAGATGATTCCGCGTGTTACCGCCTGGCCAACGGCTGGTTAACCTTCGTGCCAAACACTTAATCTTCCGGACGTGTCCCGCGACCCGGCCAACGCGAATCCGTCCGCGACTTTCCACAGATAACCGGCCGCCCATCCCGTTGGCAGACGCGACGACACCCGTGCGCAAGTAAAACGGTTCGGCCAGATAAATGGAAACAGACGTGTCATGGGTGTGGTGGGCAATCGTCGGTCCTAGTGGCCCATAAACTTGCCCACCCTTCCCGATCCCGTTGCCAGGACCACTACACGCGACCTTGCCGAGTCGATGCCGAGCGTGCCACGGACCTTTTCCTCGCGCAGATTTATTGGTCCTCGATGGGCCGACAATAGCCAACAAGTTGCTGGAAAACGATCCGTGCCATCCTCTTTATCTATGCTACTTGTCGCCTCTGTGTCCTTTTTACAAGATATCGGTTGTTCGATGACATTTATGATGATTCGATTGCTTACCGATTTAACCCTTTCTGGACTGACCTCGTTCTGGATAAATACTGTTATTTTATAACATAATAGTAATGAAATATTTGGAGGAATAATCCTGACTGTCAGCTTTCTCTTAATCAATCAGGAATGTTAAGAAATTAACGATCAAAGGTTGTTGATCGTTGACCGGCACACGAAGTTTTTCACAATTAAATAATTACGAAAAGAAACGATCAAATAATACGCGGGTGGCTATCGAATTGATAGGATAAATTTGAAAATTAATTAACTGCATCGTTAATAATTACGTCCAATTTCGGTGTGGCATTTAACGTGTTAATCGGTTTTAAGTCGACGATCTATAGTAGTGGATAGTTTAGGCTTACTACCTTGTTGTAGGTACCTACAGTTTTAACTATTTGTTTCCTTAAGAAAATATCAAAATTACGGCAAGTTTGAAATTTTATTAATTCCTCTGATTTGTGTCCGATTGAAAATGTTCGATTTATCAAAAATCTAATTTACCTAGAATATATCTGAAACACTCGCTATACAACGATTCAATTGTAGAGAAATCTTTGTAGAGAAATCTATTAATTTCCCATATAAAAATTCTGTTAATTAAATCCGACATTAGATACAAATACTTGCGTCTATAATATTTTATCTATTATTTGGATTTTTTTCTTTTATTCTCGTTTGGACAGTGATTTTGAAGGAACAATTGAAAGATAAAAATTAAACGAAAGATGTAAGAACGCGGCATTAAATTACTTCTCGAGTATAATAATTCAATTAGTACTCAACGTTACAGTCGTTTTACCGTATGAAACGCTTAAGAAACGACCATATTTTGTAATTCCGTTAATTACCAGATATTGTGACACTAAGTCAATTAAAATCCACGCTGTCAAAGCTACAACCACTGCTTGTTTCGTTTCCGGTTGCACGGAACTAGTCGCGTGTCTCAACAGGAAATTGCATCGGTCATCAGACGACGCTCCTTGAAGTGTCATCTTTTAACCAACATCAACAAAGTTCTATCTTCTTTCTTTAATGCAAATCCGTACACAGACTATTTTGAAAAATAGTAACAGAAAAGATTGAAAACTTAAACAAAATTGTACGATGTTAACGTGGAAAGGGGTATCAAGGTTAATAAATACCATGTCAAAACTTGGACGAGCACTGAATACGAGGTTAACAATTAAAAGATAAAAATAAAATATCCTGCTGGTCGCGAAAAACCAGAAATCCAGACTTTTGGAATACCCCAACAGAAGCGTAACAAATTCTACCCGCCTACCTGAGATAATCGCCATGGGCGTTAAAAGACAGTCACATCCGTGCTCGGACAGACCCAGAATGCAAATTGGACAGATTTCGCGGCCAACCAAAGCGGAAGAGCCGCGTAAGAGGAAACTCGGAGGCAGAACGAATCGTGGAAAGCCGTTTCGGTCACGGGAGGACGTGGGATTCTTCGTACTGGAGGAGGGATCTCGATTCGTCCCCGGAAGACAATAATTCATCGTGGGCGAAAGGGTTCGGGTCGTGCCCGCATGTGTTGGCCATCGATTGTCCGGCATTTCGGGCCAACGATACATCATAATTTGGCGGCGAATGTTTGCCAGCGCGGTTTTCGCACGTGACGAGCTCCAGATGCCTCGGTTCCTCGAGGAAAAGGAGTGGCTGCGAAGTGTCATTAGCCCGTCGGCCACCCTGTGGCGAGCCGCAACGTGTCGCTGGACAACCGATACGCTACCGGACTACCTAACCCCGAATCCTGAACAGCTCGGCGTTAATTGACTCGAATGCTCGTGTCTCACTCCCGCGGCGCTACACGGACCTAAACAGACCCCGAAGAATTATCGTGCGGGGTTTGCGGTAAACGGCGATGCGACCTGCAAGCTGAAGAACGATGGGGTATTCCGTGGACCTCGATTGGTTTCCGGTTCGAGCTTCGTCGAAGGGGTTGCGAATGGAGATGGAACGATGTGTAATGGTCCGTGAGGATAATTAATGATTAAGGCATGGGTCCTCGAAGTCGTGCTTTCACGAGAGTCTTTGATCGTTGTTGCTTTCCAGACCCGAGCTTTGAATGATATTTGATGTCTGTGTCGAAAGATGAGGGTAGTCTTCGAGTGGCTTGGCTCTTTGGATAATATTAAGGTTGCTGCAGCTCTGAATTATTGATACTTGGCGGGTTTATCTTTGGAGACTTGAAATTTCGAAGTTTCGGCATAGATAATCCTTTGCACTCGAGTGGTGCCTCTGGAGGGACATATTTAATTTACAAGGGTATTTTGAAATGCGAAATTTAAGTAGAAGATTAATGAAAGGAATAAAAATAAATAGATTCATAAGCATTTGTACCACTTTACTTCCAAAATAATGAATTTAGTTTTCGGAAGTTTTGGTGAAATAGTAAATTAGATTCGAAGGTATCCGAAAGGGTTAATAAACCTTCACGTCCAGCTAATCTCCAGTTTCTTATATCTTTTTAAATCTGTTAATCATCTTTGCGTCGATATTCATAGAAAATATTTTGAAATGACATTGTAAGGAACTGGATTCTTTTTGTTGGCAGCATTCCATTCGAGAAGAATTCATTTCGAATCTTTAACCTCAGGATTACACTGTTTTTGATCCGAGTTACAGTATACTAGTATCTACAATTTTTCTTGGATCAACAGAATCCTCAAATTATCCTAAGGAGTCTATTATAATTCCTAGTTTACAAGTGGTGGAGCGAAGAAATTCATAAGAACACACGTCCTGTGCATCATAATAACTACGATATCGTTCCGTGGGACGTGTGACGAAGGAATTAATTTCTTGCCAGTTAACAAGGTTTACCAAATTTTGATCACAGAACCTTACCTTGCTGGTTGCTCTTCCTCGTGGTCTTCTTCTCCTTCATCCAGGGGTACTCGGGCACGTTGACGGACGGATCGGCGACCCCGTGAGGATCCATCATCGTATGGTAGCCAGGATGATGGGAGCCAGGACTGATGGAACCACCGGTGCCCGGCGAGTGCTGAAGACTACCGTCGCCGCCAATTTGAGGCAACGCGGTCATGAATTCGGCCATGGATGGTTGGCTGTTGATGAAGCCAGTCTCCGCGGATCCGCATGTTGGATCCATGGCTGGATGATGGGTCCCGTGCGGGGGCAGCCCGGCCGGGGCACCTGCCCCCGCGGCCACCGTGGCCAGCCAGAAGCCGCCCCCTCCGTCGTTCGCCAGGACGGGTGTCGTCGGCCTCGTCTTCACGCTCGCGACCTCGTTGCCGACGTGGACCAGCGTCTCCAGGTGTCCACCTGGTTGTTGCACGTTGCCCGAGCTGCCCAGCTGCGCCGATTCTTCAGGATTCCGTGGCTGTTGCGACAAGGCTTGTTGCTTGCCGCGCATGGAACGAGCTGGACAATTCGATTCTGACTGATCGACTCGATTTATCCAATCTTAAGGACGATTTTAGCCTCGATAATCGTCCAGGGCGCTTGGCGTTTTCAGTCTCGAAGCAAATTACTTCGGTGGACTTTCAGTGTCTTCACGGGGAACACACGATAACCGTAGTTATACACCTAGCTACCTTGCACTGTAGTCGCACCACGAGTCATATTCTTGCTCCGTCACATTCCCAAGTAGCCCAAGTCACCGAAGGGCTGGTTCACTCGATTCACCTCGTCATCTCAGGCCTACTGTTCACTGCAAGCTGAGCACAGCACACTCGTAGGAACGCGACGCAGCCCGTGTACAGGGTATCCGGAGCACTAAACGCTGAAACACTTTCACAGGATCCGTGCGTGGATCGATGGGACGCGCGCGAGATCGGTTGAGAGTGGCGGGCAGCAGCGCCTGGATCGCGTACGCCGCGGCTACCAGGAACGGTTCCGATCGGCCGGAACCCAGGCAGGCTAGGCAGGCGAGCCAACGATCGCGGTGTACACTTGCCGAGTGACTAGAAGGAGGAGGAGGAGGAGGAGGAGGAGGAGAAAGAGGATGAAGTAGAGGTGGTGGAGCATGATGGAGGAGCAGAAATAGAGGGGGCAGAAGAAGAAAGAAGGAAGCGAAGATCAAGGCTGGTGGTGGAAGTAGTAGATGGGTGTAGCAGGGGGCAAGAGGCGAATGAGTCTTGCGATCGAACGAGAAAGAGAGGGTACTAGGTGACTTCCACTCTGCGCCGGCACCCTGACGAATTCCGAACGCGGTCTTTTTCGCTTCTCCAGTGTTCTCCGTGGCGTGTCTCTGTTGTTACTGCTGTCTCTTTTCCCCGGCCGAGTAGGGGGTTCCCCGGTTAGGGTCCGAGCTTCGACGTTGGAACCAGCTTGCGGGAGAGTCACGTGACGACGCGGCGGTAGAACGGGTGGACCAATGGGAGGACGGTATCGGGAGAACGGAGGCACGGCCCTCCGGCGTCGTAGGCGGTCTGGGCTTCGAGAGGCTTTGGATATCTGGTGTGCACCGAGGGCAACGGAGGGCACGCAACCAGCGGGGTACGATGGAACGAGAGAGCGGGCTTGCTCGCCGCGACAGTGCGGCCAGACGACTCTCCCTGTTTGCTGGCCGAGCACGAGGCCGACTTGGGCGGTCATGGATTCCGGCGCAACTGTGGGCGGGACGCGCGAGCGCGCCGCTTGCCAGGAACAGGGCCACGTGGAGGGGAATTTCTCACGTGCTCCGCCACGAGGTAAATGCCACTCTCCTCGGGGGAAACGAACGAGAACCGCCGGGTAAAAGGTAAATCGCGATCCACCGTCAGGATATAGACTTTTCCTTCGTGGAATAATCTGGTGCACGATGGTTGTGCTGATTGGGCGTGTTGATCAGTTCGGTTCCTTTGTATTTATTTCCTGTTAAGGGGTTATGCCACTCTAGAGCAAGAAAAAGTAGGGACATTTTGGGAATTCTTTTTAGCAAAATGATGGAATAAATCAGAATTCTGTAAGTAGGTCTTTATTGTACAACTAATGAACTTTAAAAAGTAATTTTTGTGTAATGATTGAAGTCAAAATGGGTGCTGCACAGCATTTCTTCGATGACTTAGGATTTTAACTTAGGTTTTTAACTCAGGATAAAAAACCAAGATTTTTTCGATCATATATGAAAATAGCTTCCAAAGTACGTAGGATTTTTTTTATATATTGATTTTTGCAGAAATTAGCTTTCCTTCTAAATAGTCCATATAACGTATGTAACACCCAGCTTTGTCAGAATTTTCAAGTACTGCAAGCTTTTCGAAAAAAATATATTTCAAAACATTATCCTGTAAAACTCATTATTTTTTTTTGTTTGTAGAAACTCTTTCACACTTCAGGTGTGCTACCTTCTCTGACCTTGACATTGCATTGTCAAGGTTCTAAATAAACAATTACGAAGAGTTGAATTATATTTTGAATCATACCTGTTCATGAGTTGCCCAGGACGTTCAGAGCGTATCTATTTTACACTGGAAAGAAGTCTCAGGGCAAGGATGACAGGAGCAGTACAGAAGTACTCGAAACAATCTTTCCTATTTACATTTTCTTTCTGTTTCTTTCAAAATTCTTTGTTAAATATCAATTTGTTTATCTTGTACCACTTCCAGACGTGTCTGTCTTAAATTGAAAGAGTTTTCCATTATATCGTGATTTTATTTTATAAAAATTTTTCTATAACGTTCCTTTTATAACACGAATTATAGTGATCGTTTGCAAAAAGTTTGATTAAATTTTATAAACACTTGCAATCACCGTCATGATTTGGAATGCTTTCAAAGTATCGATAAAAATGTGTCCTTCCACGTCCCATGTGTCAAGAGAACGTCCGCGTATTCGCGATTACCATATCGCGCGATCGCAACAGTTTCATAGATACCGATAGTTCAAACAGATAACCAAACATAGGCAAACCACTATCATTCTTTCTCCATATTGCTACGAGTCACGATATTGCTTACAAACGTAAACAGAATAATTGTTCAGTCCGATGAAAAACCAACCTCTTTTCATGCACAGTTAATATTCAAAGTGAATTTTCTCTCGAACGAAGTTTCGTACGATAAAGTTTATTATTTACTCACCTTTGCATAAAGAATTACCTGTTTCTAATACAATGGTGTATAATAAGTTAACCGCAGTGGAAATGGACATGTGTAGCAAGACACGTCGAATTTGCTTCGTAACGTTTAAGAACTCGATACGTTGCGTCAATTTTCAAATAAGTTGTTATAAAAATTTGAACGACCTGTCGTCGAACGGTTCGATATATTCGAAATCTGGCGTGGCGTAATCAGTGGACAGACACCGTTCAGATCGCTTGCACGATGTGCAGTCGATTCGAGGTTGGAAGGGTATGAAACGTGACGTTTTCGCAACGGTTTTCGGATACGCAGAGGGTGCCGGCTGGTGTCGGGACGACTTGCCACGGGGCAGTTTTGATGACAGATTACCCTGATCCGCATTGTGGAGAAGCTCTCATTTAGACAGCCGGTTTGATCGAGAAGTTCGGCACCGCTTTGACGGACGACGAAAGGGAGGGAAAAAAAATTCGTGCCACTACCCTCGTTGCGGACCGGAATGCAGATGAACCCCCGTTGAAACTTCCCTCCTTACTCCGCCTTTCGTTCGTGAAAAATCCTATAACGTACGCCGAACAAATTTTTTTAAATTGTCGGGTGTTTTGGATTTTTATTTTTTTATTTATTTTTTTGTTAAGTATCACGGTCGTGAACGAACAATTTCGTAGACGAACGTGGTGGTCGAATCGCGACACCGGGTCATAGTTGAAAATTCTCGCCAGAGAAAGAAAGGAAAGAGGGTGAAAGAGGGTGGCGGAAGGGCGGCAACGCGAACGAGGGCGCGGATGGTTCCGTCGAGCGGAGAGAAGCTCGTGAGAGAGGGAGGAGAACGGAATCGCCACATCTGCCGCCAGATTTAACTATACATTACAGACACACGATATGTCAAAGTCCTATACTTCATATCGACTCCGCCATTTATTAAAAGTTTCATCGCGCGCACGCCACCGTGCCATGCCGGGACCCCTTCGACCCCTTCTTCCTACGGAAAGAATATACGAAGGATGCTCGAAATATACGAACGAAAACTTCTTCCTAGAAGGAATATGTCGAACGACCAGCCACGAGGGGGGTAGAAGGGGTGCCAAGGGTGCTTTCCACGCCTTCGATTCTGATTTTGCCGGTTCGGTTAAACTATTTTTTCCAACCCACTTGTACCATTTCATTTACCACTACGGTCTCTGGCCATGTACGAAAATTTCACTTTTATGGCTATAATAAAAATTATCTGAGGTCAATTGAAATTATTACTAATTGTAAATGCGTTGATAACGATAGTAATCAGATCAACACTAAAACTACCAAACGGGTTGAAACGACTTGTTTCAGATTTCATATTTTAAATTACAATGTGTATTAAAACGTTTTTGTAGAAATGTCAACTGGCTTTTGTCGAGATAAAGAATTATTGTATGTGTAAGTTTACATATTATATCTTAATTATTTTGAATTATAATTTGTTTTTAACTTGGAAATTATTTTTAACTCGGTAGTTCTCGGTAGTTAGGCTCGTTGAATGCCGTAGAAATAAATGTCTGGAGTCTACTCAAAAGACTAGTTTACAATTCTCCTAGCACCAGATTATCTGAGTTGAAAAGAAGAATTACAGATATTTGGGAAAATAATGAAGATATGAAACAAATTATCAAGCAATATATACGGAGCATGCCGGAAAAGATATAAACTGTCATCGAAGCAAAGGGTGGAAATACAAGACAGTAGTAGTGTATTATGTTAGTAGCTAATAAATTATATCATTACAATTATGAACTTGAAAAATACTGAAAATTTCTAATGGTCCTAATTCGACGTTTTATGTACACTTACTGAAATATGCAACGAAACATACACTGTTTTGACGGAAGCATCTATTGCCAGTTAAATAACCCCAAAAACCCCTAATCCCCTATTTATATCGTTCTCCATTTTATTCTCAATTTAATCCCAAGGTTACGTAATTCTAACGTTAAAGGGTTACTTTCAATCAATCGAAAGGAAAAATAACGACTAAAAATATTTACACAAAGATTCGTTAATTTATTCATAAAAGAAGGTAACCTAAAATTTCGAGAACACGAAACGGATCTTGAACGTATTGAAAAAGAAATAGAATGCTCTCTTCGTGCCACTCTATAGCCTATATATTAGGCATCTTCAGAGGGGGAAGGGGTGGCGATGTCAATATATATGCAAACGCCGACATAACGATCTATCGGTACGTAAATATATAAGGGGTTGCACGGGGTGGATGGCGTCGACGTAGAAGAAAGAAAGAACGAGGGGGTTGAAAGAGGGTTAGAAGACGGAAGAACCGGACGCGGAAAAGGATGGCGGCGTGTCGAAGCTTAATATAAAACTTCATTTCGCAATCGGTGGCTGTCGGAGAAAACGTCGAGAGCTGGCAGACAGAAATTCCAGTATCGGCATGGTAAAAAAGGGACCTCGCTGGAATCCCATTTTTCTAGTATTAAGCTTGGCCCAGACAAGATAAGCGACGACGAGAACTCGCCTGGATTCGAGCACTTAGTGGTGTAAAGAAGAAGAAAAAAAAGGAAATTTCTTTGAATAGAAGTGACATGATTTGGGGATGAAAGAAATTGTAGAATATAGATGAAATGTTTCATTCTTGTGTTGTAGTTCTTATTATATTTATCAGGCAAATAGTATTTTATCGTATAAGGGTATTCTTTAATTTTTCTTTTATTAAGAAACTGTGCACAAGGCTTGGAAAACAACAACTGTCAACAACAGTCTAGAATTACATATTTACTTACAATAGTATTTGATATTGTAATTAAGAATAGGGTTAGTGCTTGTTGCAAAGTTTGATTGTCGGGGAGAAATTGAATTAGAATTGTAATTACGAATGTATCAATTTTCTAATTACGAGATTATTTATTTGACGAATAAGTAAATACCATGTGTTTATAATCATTATTCTTTCGATTTTTCTTGAATTGCATCCATTTGAACGAGCGAATGTATATTCTTTTTATTAATGAAATATTTAAGGATTTTCAATTTTGAGGGCAAAAAATTAGGTAAGGCGAATAGAAATATCGTTTTTCTCAATCAGAAGAATTTTATTTAAAAGAAAAAAAATACATAATGTTTATTCCGACAGATAATTTCCATGGTTATTTCCACAATATCTTGCCACAACTTAGACAACTTGTCGATGCCTCCTGTATAAAATTCTGGCTGCTTCGACTTGAAAAAGGCATCCAAGTGTTAAAAAAAGCGATATTTCGCTTTACCTAATATATGAAATAAAATTGAAAAAGAAATAGCACTCTCCCACTTTCATAATAAACGACTTGTATCATTTAAGTACCATCGATAACGGTCTATACAGCCCACAAAATTATAATATTCTACTAATGATAAGAAACGAATAACACATTGAACGCCACAGTGAAAACGGTCGTACGTAGTCAGACACGATAAACTCCCAATTATCAAGGATACAGTCGATTAATCTTCAACCTTTCGATCCGATAGCCAGCATTATTAGCTTAATATTAACTTCTTCGTCAATTATTCGATTGTACAAAATTTCGGGTGTCCACCGATGACTGACATGGCGCTTAAAGTGTTAAACCTTAAAATCACAATTTCTGGTCAAAGCATTACACGATGGTTGAAAAGAATCTACAATACTCGATTATCTAAAACAACAAAAGTAAAAAGAAAATAGAAACAATCCTCTAAATCGAACGATTAAACTACGTGAATAAGGGTTTAGACGAAGAGGGGATGACGAAGCTCAAAGTTTGGACACGGAAAGCGATTTGAATGGTTTCGTCGTGGACCAACAGGAGGGGAAAAGGGACGATTTTATTTGGAGTCTTTAACGAGTTCGCCTTCAGCTTGGACGTCGAAGGAGAAAAAGTTCACGAAGAAGGGTCTGAAGGAGGAGTGGGGAGGGAGTCGTGTTTCGTGAACGAAGGGCGAAAGCCTCCCTTGTGGGAAGCGAACTATGGAGACTCGTTTCGGTGATCCGGTGATTGACAGATCGAACCCCGCTCGCAGACCTTGTCATGCTAAAATGGCGACGAAAGATGGTTTATTTTTAATGGCGGATACGTACGTCTGTCAGGGTACGTTTCTTCTTTTCTCTTCCTGCGAGGGAAGAAGTCTTAGTCGATGATATTTCCGGTTTTCACGATCGCGATAAACGCGCATCGTTTGGTAAGGATTTTACTAAAATAAGTTTTTTTTTTTTTTTTTTTTAAAGGTTGATATAAGCATAAACGATAAACTAATGGGAGGATTTATAGATAGTATTGAAAGGCATGGAAACATAGTTTTGTTTATTCGCATTTTATGAAATTTTATATTTCTTAGTTTACTGTCGGTACAGTTACAGTATTTTTTGTATGAATATTGTAGTGATCGATTTTAATGTAGAAACGAGTTATTCATTTTACAATGCAAACCAACGAAACCTTTGAAACACACACAATCCTATCACCAAACTTCGTTTAGACTCCTACAAATAAAATCAAATACTAACTAATATTATACTAACAAGTAAACCTACCCAAGTGTTACACTCCGATTTTGATGAGCTTTGGATATGTTGTAGTCTACTTGAAAATAAGACACACGTATTTTTTTATACGTGCTCATACCGCCGATAAAGGGGTGAAACACCCTCTTGAGAAAAATCAGTTATTATATTTCTGAGCATATACCACCAAAATGGTAAAAGACATAAATAAAAGTTTTATTATATTAAATATACTTTATTACAATGTACTTCGATTTTTTCAAAATATCATTCTTTTTTATCAAAATTCCTACCCCCTCCCTCAATTGTAAGGAATTTAAAATTTTGTCTTATTACAAATCTTATAGTACATATAATGACAATCGGGTAGGTTTACTTGTAAGACAAACTTAGATTACTTTGAACATTTTGTATTACTTCCAAAATCGTGTAAACAGAATGGTTGTCGCAATTTTTGCGTCGTATTATAATACAGGGAGAAAAGAGAAGAAAATTGGTGATGGAAAGGGGGGGAAGGGGGATGAGGATCGAAAACGGAAAGGGATAGGATAGGTCGGTTGAACGGGAGTGGCAGTTCTTGCGATTAGCGAGCGACTAGGGGGATGCTCTCTGTGGAGGTCTGAGGTTTTAATTAAGCATTCACTGCGGATGATATCGCATGCCTCTTTATACTTCATAGCAGCCAGATGTTGCTACGAGGACCTTCCTTGCCTTAGGTCCTACAAGCTCAGCCGCAGAGCTCAACGGAAGGAACGTCGCTATTTCGTTTTAATTATGCATGTTTAATTTGCTTATATCCTGCCGTCTAGCCTCGGTGATACGCGCCTCCCGACTAGACGTTTCCGGCCGGGTCACTCGTTCACTCGTTACACTGTAACTTTCTGTTTTCAAGTTTCTGTCGAACGATTCTTTCGAGAATGATTCATCAAATTATACATAAATTTTATTTAGGACAGAAATCGTTTGCACGATTAAATTTTGATTTTTAAATTAATAGTACAATTTGCTGTGATATAACTAATATTTAATCTGTTAGTCTTGGATAAAGTAGGAATGTTCAGAAATACTTTAAAATATAATATTCTAGGTTTCTTAGTTCCTTAAAGTATAATATTTCTAATATTTTTAGTATTATAAATATAGAAAAATATAATTTTCCAAGTTTCTACATTTCTAAAAATATAATATTTCCAGCATAAATATCTCTAATATTTTTAATATCACAAATACTGAAAAATATAGCATTCGAAGCTTGTTACTTCCTAAAAGTACAATATTTCCAGCATAAATATTTATAACCCTACAAATATTTAAAAATATAGTATTCCAAAGTTCGTAAATTCCTAAAAGTATAATATTTGAAATATATATTATACTAATATATTTCGACCCACAATATAATTTATCTGTTCCAAATGAAAAGTTAAAAATCCCACAAACAATATAACATCTCCTTTAAATATATTAAATTTCCCTTCAATCCATCAGTGTTTCAACTCGATCCTAATTCCTCGCGAAACACGATAAACAACGTTTCCTGTTTCCAACTTCCCCGACTGATGACTTATCCACCTCTTTAATCGACCTTTTTTCCACCTATCGTTTCATCGTTTTTAGGATTTCGAGGCTGGAAGAGGATCGTTCTCGTTCGCACGAGTGTCGCGGCGAAGGAAAAGAGAGAAGGATCATCCCCGTTGGCGAGAACGTTGCCCTGGAACAAATCTACCCTCAGTCACAGAGGTATACAGGGCCAGGTCTAGGGCCGACACTTGGCGCAAATTGCCCCAGTAAGTGTAGTGCATTAATCTTTGGTTTAGGTTTGCTCTCTCGGCCACCGCGTGTGTTGCGGTGGCCGCGTTTCTCGTAAACCCTCGACACACCGCACATCCACGAAAACCTTTTCGGTATTCCGTTTCCCTGCCCTTTTGCGTCCTGTTCCAATCGTTTTCTATCTGCCACCACGGATCACCTTCGCGTTCGAGCAGAATTAGACGCGTTGATCATCTTGCGAGAAGAGTGCAATACCTTCTGAATTCCAATTTTTATTTGTCTAATAAATATGTTCTATTATGGATGGACATTCATGTATTTATTTCAAATTTTTAATTATTTGTTTTAAACGAATTTTACTTTCTACGTTGTTACTTTCAGGAGGTTTCTCTTGATTTAGGTGTATTTTGAAATGATCGATGCTCCTACGGTCGCCTGTCGAAAATTCTAATATTGTAATATTTATGAAACTATCCTTTAGAGGGCATATTAGGTTGTTGCGTATGAAATGTCCGATTTATAATGGCAAGTTTAAATAAACATACATTTTTTATATTAAACGTTAATAATGAAAATTATTAAAATCTGTAAAATCTGTTTTCGGAACAGTTACATTACAATTTTAAAAAAATCTAAAATTTCGATGATAATTTATTATAGTAAATCATAGTCTTACTTCAAAATAAGAATCGATGGAATCTACACATTTTCTCCAAAGAATCAAAACGTTTTATAATTTTTGCAAAAATCATATTGATACATAATTCATAAACACTTGAAGAGGATGCATGAAAATAGGTGAATATTGTAAAATGAAAATTTTAAGCTTTTAATCGATGTACAAAACATCTCAGTCACGAATGTTTATCGAATAAACCGATTTCAAAAATTGCTGAAACAAAACCGGACATTTCATATGCAACAACGAAAAAGTTGAGAACTATTGTGCTGTGTTCTTAGCGCAAGAAGCAATTACAAACGTGGACAGTAGAGATTCCTAATATAATACTTTCAAGAAAAGAGCTATTACTTAATTACTCAAAGTAGCGTGGGCTAATACGAATCGCTGAAACATCACTAATTATCTCTAAAGATTCTACTTACCGTCCTAACCGATATGTCGTCTGCTTATTAATTTTAAGAACGTATACTATTTGAAATTTATATAAAATAGAAACACAAACGAGTAATCTTAGCGAATCGCGCGAAGAAAATGGCGGTAACGTCGTGGACGAGGTAACAGAAAAAAAAGAGGGTTACGCGGGAATAATCGTTAAGAATAAATAGAAAACAGTGGTGGAATCGACGCCGTTAATTACCCCCTTCCTCGAGGCTCATCGCCCTGGCTATCGAGTTCCATTAGCCAGTGGCTGGTCGACGTAATCGCTACCAATTTATTTAATCGAATAAAGAAGGGTTTCCACGGGTTCCCGAGTTCCCGGAATGCAACACGGTATTCGCATTACGCAACGCCACTTCCGGCCTTTGCTCCTTCGACCAGCAAGCTTACGGTCGAGGTGGCTGGCCCGGGACAAAAGGGTGTCCCTACCGTGGCGACCATTCGAGAACGTCCCTGGAGGACCAAAACAAACAATTTGTTTTCTTCTGTTCTAACTAATCCTTTTGCTGCTATGGACCGTTCTATTGGCTTGGTGCAAATACAAATTTCAAATCGGCCGTGGCACTATTCTCACTGGCAACAGAAGGGTTTCGGGCCCAAATTTTCTACGTAAGCTAATAGAAATCCTGGCGTGTCGTTCCGTGAAAAGAGCCTTGGGACCAGTCTGTTCAAATACTATATTACGTAGCAAGGGCGAAAAATGAGTGATTGGCGCCCGAGTCAATGCGCCCTTGCGCCCTTGGTACGTAATATACTATTTTGAAGTATAGGGTGCAAAAATCGTGCTTTCAATGCCAGTTTGGCGAGAAAGTGCCCGAATCATGCCGTAGGGTGAGAAGTAAATACTTTGCGCCTTAGAGCAAGAATCGGGCACTTTGCAACTTTGAGCTCGCGAAATAATCATTGAAAGCCCGATTATTGCGCCCTCTGATACAAAATAGTATATTACGTACCAAGGGCGCAATCTAGGTGATTGGCGCCCGAGTCGAGTTCATAATAGAGACGAGGGTGAGAGTCATCTTGCGCCCGTGTTACGTACGCTATCTTTTGAACCATAGGCCGCAAAAATCGGGCTTTCAATGCCTATTTGGCGAGCGCAAAGTACTTTGCGTCCTACGCCAAGAATCAAGCACTTTGCGCTCAAATAGACATCAAAAGCCCGATTTTTGCGGCCTCTGATTCAAAAAATCTATTTGACACCGTTCGCAAACAATGAATGCATCTGGGTGTATTCTTCTTTCGACAAATCGAATTGAAACGATCGTTCCTGGTTCCTTAAAGGTTTCTAGCATTAGCAGGAGCGAAGCGATGCAAATTCTTCAAGTATTCATGATAACCGGTTGAACGGTAAGGCGGTGGTCACGATCTCCATCAATCGCTCGGTCGCTAGCGTGCTCGCGAAAGGTGGTTGCGGAGCGTTAGCCGGTATCGCAAAGTGCGGTCAGGCCTTGATATTAGGCGAAATCAGTCGGGCCGGCACAGTCTATCCGACGTTGGTGTTCCCAGATTGCAATATAATGACGTCGTAAGTCGACGAATAATTGCGGAAATTTGTATATCCAGCCCCGCGGGACACGGCGTGGCCTCGATAACGCGTTCCTCGAATCCGATGAATCTTTTATACACGACCCGTGAAGCCTTGGCCCCTCACCTGGCGTGTCGTTCGCCCATAGAAACTCGTACCACGCTTTTTCGAACACGACCGCGGTGTGTACTTCTATGTACTTCTCGTCATCCGACTGTTCGGAATTACAAATTTCCTGTGGAATATTTATTTGTCACGCTTGATGAATGCTGTCCTCTTTCTTTTTACCGATTCGGGGAAATTACTTGAGAAATATTCGAGGAAAAGCTCGGGGCGCACTGTTGTTCGAGAGTTATCGGTATGACGCGTTGTCATGGTAATTGTATAATCGAATAATTAGTTAAACGTACACTTAGCATAGAATCGGTATTTTATTGAGTCCTTCGTTATTACAGGTGACTATAATTGGTTGCTCCATCGTAAGCGTGTATTGTTCAAGATGAAATTTTATAACGTTGCAAATCAAATTAAGAAAGATTCTGCCCGCGTTTGTATAATAATTTAAATAATTATATAATGTACAGCAACGTTCAGTGACACATTGTTAGTCGTTAACACGTTGATAGACGACGAAAGTAACTTTTTCCTTTTTTAATTATTTGATTCCTGGGAAGTTCGATAAAATTATAAGAATATAATCATTTGCATCTACAATCCTAAGCATTGAACGTCTATAGACGGCATTCACGTCTCCGTGTTAAAAATAACCACTTTTCGTTATCATGTATTTTGCCGGTTTTCGTATCGAATAAGTAACAGAACAGTTTAATTTCTTTTTGTCATCATGGTTAACCACCCCAGAGTATAGGCGATGAAGCAACGCTTTCTAAATCGATAGACAGATACAGGGAATTCTGGGTGATGTTCGTCCGTTTAGGTGTATCAGGTTATCCAGGAACAGCCCCAACGTTACAGCTCGAACTTTTAGTCGTCTCATCATCCCTTTGTGATGCTTGGTGACTTGCAGTCTGGTGATTCGGCATCTAGGGAAACATCGATATATTCCACGCTTACCTATCCCTTTATCCCCTGTGTGTATCATCCTTGAATTTCTTGTCTGTTTCCATCACGGATCTATTTATTCTTCGGGTAATAAAATTGTCTGATACGAATGTCATTATTTTGTTTTGTTGAGTTACTTTTGTTATTTCGGTTATTGTAAATAGCTATTGGCCAATTTGGTTATCTCGGTTTATTATAAATAGTTCTTTTTTATTTTAATTATTCTGGGTACTGTGAATAAACTGTTAGTTAATATAGTATTTTAGTTACTATAAATAGGTATCAGTTATTTTTAATTACTGTGATTATTTTAAATACTTATTAGTTAATTTAGTTATTTCGGTTTAATAGAAATAGCTATCAGTTATTTTAGCTATTTTGGCTATTTTAAATACCTATTAGTTAATTTAGTTATTTCGGTTTAGTATAAATAGGTATCAGTTATTTTAGCTATTTTGGTTACTGTAAATATCTACTAACAAATTTAGTTATCTCGGTTACTAAAACGTAACTACTAGTCAACTTTTTCTAGCTATCTTTGTTCCAATAAATAATTATTATTTAATCTAGTTATATTAATCATTATAAATAGCAATTAATTACTCAGATTATGAACTTACTAAAGTTACCATATAGTAATTTTTGTTATCACAAATAGCTTAATTTACACCTTACAAAATTTTATTAAAATCTTCATTATCTATCGTAACTTTTAATCAAAACATTCTTCCAAAATAATCGAATTCTATAATTTTGACAGGAAAGGAAGAACTTTCGAAATTTCCGTCGCGTCAGTTCGTTGACGATTCTATGAATGGCTATACTGGATGTCATTAGAGGAAACTTTTGTGTCGAGTTTCACGATCGTTCTCGTCGCGTCGGTTCGCACGACTTCACCTTTTTTCTACAACGAGTTCTAAGAACATCAAATTGGTTTAAGCTGTTCGTCAATTGTCTGTATCGAATCCGATAGACCCAAAAAGTATACATGGCCGTGCGGAACATGGAGAATTCGTGTCGAATCGTCCGAAACGAGCTAATGCCTTTCAGCTAACATCCAATATAAAAAAAAACAAGACACAATAGATGATGAAAATATTTGTTCAACAAATATCAATTATAAATAAACAAGTTGTGGAATTAATCCTTATTTTGATAGTCAATATTTAACCTCTTAATTTCAACTAGAATATAGATCCAGTTAAAAGTGCCCAAAAAAAAAAAAAAAAAAATGGGGTTAAATACAGAATTAACTTCAGGTTAGGGTTAGGCTTTCTACAGGGTAGGGTGTATTTCATAACATATACTCTCCTTGATTCATAAATACTGTAAATATCTTTAATTTCAAGAAGACCTTAAGAAGACACTTTTGCAAGTATCTCGAAGACCAAAAGAGTTTAGATCAGGTTACTTATTTGTCAGGATTAAGTTAATAATTTCAGGTTAGGATTCGACTTCTTATACGGTGGGGTGTATTTAATATCTTAAAAACACTCTTTCCCTAATATCTCGAAACCTAAAAGAGTTTGGATCAGGTTACTTATTTGTCAGGATTAAGTTAATCATTTCAGGTTAGGGTTAGACTTCTTATACGGTGGGGTGTATTTCATAATAGATTTTAAACTAATATAGTTAAGACATTCCTCAACCTTCGGGCGCGGGCGTCGCTCCGATATTTATATAAACATCGAAGCCGGCTCGAATATTCCTATTCCATGTGATCACCCGTTCGCATAAATACAAAACCGTAAAAAGCAACTTTGTCTCTGTATCGTGCGAAGCTCTCGCAAGATAGCGTGTAACTCGGCCGTGTGCAATAAAATTGATAAAGCGATCTCTCAATCGCTCTAAACTAATCCGTCGACGTTAAATTACACTCGTATCCTTTCCTCGTTTAACCGGTATAATTGCCTTGAGATAAAATAATTCTCACCGTACAACACCTTCTATATTTCAAATACCTTTAATTTCAGAGAAGATCTTCAAAAGACACTTTCGCAAACATCTCGAAAACCAAAAAAGTCTGCCTGTTATATATTCAGGAGAGAATTCTTCCAAATAATAAATCACCTTAATAACCTATTTCATCAACGTACATAATTTCCTTACTAGTTTTACGAATTTCTTCAATTCCTTTCATTAAACTTACTCGAAGTGACAGAAAAGTTTCACAGGCGCGATCATTCCCGTCCGGAATTACCTCTTTAACGAAAGGTTACCTCCGTGGAAAAGATGGAGTGGCCCCAAGGGCAGGAGAGAGGGGGGAGGATCTGGAGGATAGCCTTCGAAGATCTGGTCACGAAGACCTTGCGTCGTCTTCCAGGAGACGACGTCCACGAGGCTAGGCGGTCCAAGTGACAAATAGATGTACGCGGCGACCGCACGATTTACTCCTTGCCAAGGGATAAAAGCTTCCTGACAAAATCCTGCTGTGACAGCGGATCCTGGCGTTTCCGACCGTGTTGCTTCGCCCGCGACTAATCGTCCCGCAAAAACCGCTGCGACTCGAACTTTCACGGTTGTATAAAAACGCGTCCGAATTTTTCGTCCCGTGAAGTTGGATTTCTGACCAGACACGATTCCCGCCGCGAGTGATTCTTTCCTTTTCCCATTTATTCGTTTGTCTTATCAAAGTCGGCAGAAATTATTCAGTATATCTTATTAATTATATTTTCGTTTCTTAACTAGGGTTGGTGTATTTAATTACCAGAGTATTGAAATTTCAGTTTTGTTTGTATTAGTTATTGTATTATAACGCGTTGTATGGAAACCGTGCTATGAGGAAGCCATAATTAAGAATCTCAGTGTTAGTAAATAAAAATGATACATGTGATATTAGATATTTGTTTTTAATTTATCGTACACGTAAGTTTGCGTTCTATAGTTAGTACGATACAGTGGAAAAATTTATAAATGATTTATTGAGAGGCGAAGGATATCTTGCTTTGCGAATTCATGATCAAACGCATTATCTTAATGAAACAGAAATTAGCCAAACCGATTCCGAGACACGATCGAAGTTCGATCAGCCTTGAGAATCGGGTGACATGTTTAATTTCCTTGGAATAACGAAAGTGGTTTCAGGGATGGGTGGGTAGGCTGGGAATAACCAAGAGGAGTGCCAGAATGAGATGCCTGATCCTTCGAGTTACCTTTGAACAGTTGCATTCGCGAAGTAACAAATTCGAAGGTAAATATATACGAGATTTCAAAGAGTGTTTATTTATTTATAAATATTTGGCTATAATACACTTGTGCCAGTGTTGTTTACAATCTTCAAAACATTTGTGAAACGCACTTTTTGGAATAGCTTTCAGCTGGTTCTGCAGTTGCTATAGTTGCAAATCGGTGTCTTTTCGTCTTTGCATCTTTGGAATCCGGTGAATACGGTGGCTGTGGTATTAGTGTAGCTCTGTTTTATTATTGCCCAAAATTCACGTACGAGTAGCTAAGCGTGAGCTGGTGCGTTGCCATTTCTGCAACTTCGAAATCACCGAACTAACCAACACAACTCTTACTTAAGTGTCCGTTAAAGACAAACGAGAAATCGGAACTGGCTAACAATCGGTATATACATCGTTGACATGTGTATCAGCATCAGAACAAAAGATGGATTCATTCGGATGTAAATATACAGTACTGTGCAAAAGTCTTAGGCGGCTTACATTACGTTACAATTTTACGTTAACTTTTTATAAATTTGGTGTGGCCTCCTTTCGCCTTAATTAGCACATCAATTATTATTTATTATTTCCATTGGAATTCTTTGCCATTCTATCTATAACACCTCAAACAGATTATCTAGATATTTTGGTTGACTTTCTCTTCGTGCTCTGTGCAAATGATCCCAAACATGTTCAATAATATTTTGATCTGGATTTTTAATGTTTCTTTATCTTCTAAATCTGTGAAATAACTTTTCACAATCAAAATACACAGCGTGATAAGAAATAAGTATCGTTGCAATAGATTTGTTGAAATATGAAACAAATTTCATGCAGTGGTCTAACAATAAGACTTTTCCACAGTACCTACTGTATAGTAAACATACTTCGTATATCTCTTTGGGGTACGGTGGGATTAGAAATGTCCCACCTTTTTGATGCACGGTAATGCATGGTGGGACATTTTTAGACCCACCTCGAAATACTGCAATAGCTGCAAAAAAAAAAATTCTGTTCAACATAGGTCTATTTTATCTTCTGAAATTCTGTGCCCCAAAGAGATATACACTACCGGCCAAAAGTTTGGGTACATCTACTATATTTTCATTCTACAATTGTACAAAATCCTTTTAGTTAGTGATTTTATTTTCAATATTTATTTGGAATAAATTTGGTATACCGTTTTACTTTCTTGGTTGATTAAACTTTCAAGTATTTGAAAATATTGCTTGTAATTGACTAATTAAAATCCCTATCAACATAGATGACAAATTCTTATAAAAGTTTATACGTTACCTAGATATGGGTGACATGATACTTGAAGTGTTAAATACAAATTGCAACATGCAACATTTCATCGTTTCTTAACTTTGAAACGAGTTCCATGTGATTTAACTTTTCTTTAGCTGCAGAGGTATATTTTTGTACATTAGAAATGAGTTTATGAAACGTTACGAACCAAGCTGTTTTCCCCGTGCATATTTCTAGTAAGAGTAAAATATTTAAGAATACTTTTTTTATTAGTATACATGTACCCAAACTTTTGGCCGGTAGTGTACGTATATTGTCGTCAAATTTTCTTCGAGATAATTCGATTAATTCGTTAATCTTTCGGGAACGAAATAAACCGCGGGAGTGGATCCTGATTCACGTCCGGATCATTGGCGGTGATTTACCGAACGCTGATTTATCGTATCCAAGGCCGGATACCGAGCCAGCAATAAACTCGAGCAGCCTTTAAATCCCTATTTTACTTAGCGACCGACCGAGCTTCTGGCGAGGGGTGAGTCGAAGGGGTGCGCACCCGTGCCACGGGGTTTGGTGGGGAGGGGATTCGACCGTGTACTAAATTTAAAAGTAAAACCTCCGCCTTTGTTGCGAAATCCCCGCGTCGAAAGAGAACGTTGCTCTGCTCCTTCGAGCCATTCAACAGATTTAAATGGGCCTCTAGCTTCGCGACCCGTTTCTTCTTCTCCTTCTTCTTCTTTGGTAAATGTGTAGTTGTTTTAAAATACAGACGGCTTGCGGCTACGACGATGCCAGCTTCGAATTTATTTCGATCCATGTCGTTGTTTCTCGAATTCCCAATCTTATCTTCGAAACCTTCGGTCCTCCGATAGTATTGCACGAATGTTTAGTATCGCTAGGAAAGATAATAATTCCTTTCGTTTATTACTTCGATATTCGCGAAGAAATCGGCGATCGACAACCGAAGTTTCTTACGATCGAATAGTTAACGAAAGATATGAAGTTAGAATAATTAGGGTTTTAGAGTGTCTGACTACATACGTCCGTTTTCACTGTGGCATTCAACTAC
Source organism: Stelis phaeoptera (assembly GCA_943735885.1). Taxonomy (NCBI): domain Eukaryota; kingdom Metazoa; phylum Arthropoda; class Insecta; order Hymenoptera; family Megachilidae; genus Stelis; species Stelis phaeoptera. Next base: position 21,910,704 of record OX030930.1, read on the forward strand.
TGTATGTCAATATAGTGGCTTCCCTCTGGGTTATCTTTTTGAAGCAAAGTATCACTATAGTGATTCATATTTCCATATTACCATGGCTGTTTCTAATATTTTATATAATAATATTTGGAATATCTGCTGAGAAAAATTATCAAATGTATTGTGTAGATTCTTTAGAATTTTCTTGGTAAAAGAATATTAGAGTACGGGTTTGTTTAATTTTTCTTCTTCTTTTATAAAGTACGCACTTCAACACTCGCCGAGAAACTTTCAAAAAGTAACCCTCAGTGTACACTTATTAAAAATTCTCTTGAGAGTTTCATACACGGTTTCTACTATATATTTTTTTTTCATGCGGTAAGGAATTAAATTGGAGAATGAAATAATTTATAGAACAGTTTGAACGATCTGTTATTGTCTGTTATTGTTATTTTACTTTGGACAGTGCTTAATCTCGCGTCTTTCCGTTTCTTTCTTGGCGTGTAATTTTTGTTTGCTCGTCTAGCCGGGTTGCGCGGTTTCCCGCTTTTATTGCGGGTCGCGAGGGTGCGAGCGGTCAACCTGTAATTAATTTCAATTATAAAAATATCATTGCCCTTTATGGGTCTGGCAGGTGGTTCGCGGTCAGGGGTTAGCTTTTTGCCAGCGCTAACGCTCGTGTAACTTTTCCAAAATCAGCCTCTCGACTTCTGTTCTCGTTACCGACGTTAATTCGATGTGGTTTGCTTCGTCTTACGCATTGAATCACGAAGCTTTATTCTTTTTTTTTTATAACTATTCGGTGATATCTATAGGAAAATATTAAAATTAGAAAAATGATATTTCCATGTTTATAAAAATATTATGTTCCAAAATTTCTAAGATTCTAGAAATATACTATTCCCAAATTCCGAGTTGTATAAGTTTCTAAATGCCTAAAAATATATTTCGAAATTTTCTGATTCTTAAAAATATAATATTCCAATTCTTAATATAATTTTCTAAAATCCACTAATTCTCTAATATAATAATCCGAAACCTCAAAATTCTCTAACAGAATATTCTAAAATTCCCCAATACAATACTTAAAAATCCCCAAATCCTTAAAATAATATTCTAAAATCCCCAAATTCCATAATATAATGATTCGAAACCTCAAAATTCCCTAACATAATATTCCAAAATCCCCATATTCTCCAATAGAATATTTAAAAATCCACAAATCTTTAAAATAATCTTCTAAAATCCCTAAAAGTCCCTAATATAATAATTTAAAACCTCAAAATTCCCAAACACAATATTCCAAAATCCCCAAATTCCCCAATACAATATTTAAAAATCCCCAAATCTTTAAAATAATATTCTAAAATCTCCAAAAGTCCCTAATATGATAATTGAAAACCTTGAAATTTCTTAACACAGTATTTCAAAATCCCCAAATTCTCCAATACAATATTTCAAAATCCTCAAATCCTTGAAATAATAATCCCAAATCCCCAAATTCCCTAGTATAATAATCCAAAACCCGTAAACTCCCTACCACAATATTCCAAAATTTCTCATTCCTAACACACACAAAAAAAAAAAAAACTACAATATTTTTACCCAGAGGGAAAGGGTTAATTTCACCTGAAACGATTCAAATCGTTCAAACGCGAGAATGTAAATCGAAATCGGGATCCGTCATCCGCGTTTCTTTCACTGCCGGCTTCGAAGTCGCTTATGATTATAAATCTACATCCGGCGTGAAGGGGGGGGGGGGGGGGACAAAGGTGAGAGGGAGCAGGGTGACCGTCGAGGTATTATTCAAAATTAGCGCGAGACCAGCGAAAGTCGGAAATGCCAATTTGGCCGGTGAAGTGAGTTAAAGGCCACACGGCCGCTTTCTCGCCTCCATCTCGTAACCGGCACAAAAGAGCGGTTAATTATGATTCTTTTATGATTCGATTTAACCGATCCCCGAAGCCAGAGGAGCCACGAATATCGCGCACAATGTACGCGCCCGGGGAATTAACGGACTATTAGCGCCGGAACAATGGAGCCTTTTTCTTGCCATCGGGAACCCGTCTTTCGAAACGGCGACGGGATCGATGTTATTATGCCCTTTTCGCACGGAACTTCGAACGAAATTGTAACCAACGCACAATTTTTAGCAATCAAATCCCCAGACAAGTTCGTTTGTTTGCTGACAAATTAAAGAGATTCGAAGAATATTTAACTTTATGATTTTTTTTTTTTCTTAAATGGTAAACGCGATGGAAATTCTGTTTAAAGGGGTCTGTTTTATATGTGTTTAAGAGTAAGGAGAAATTTCTTTTTTTTTTAATATTTTTATTGCAACATTGCAACACAGGACTATTCTATCAAAACACCTTTCTTGTCGGATCTGGAATATTGTTTGACCTAGAACAATAAACAATAGACTGTCATTATCTGCACGTTAAAAACTACAGAAGTACATATGAAGATCTCAAAATACTTGAAGAAGGAGTTTCATTTTCAACTGAGAAGTTTTAAACGAAAATGGCTATAAAAAAGAAACTTTTCAATTTATCGGAAAATCCGTATGTACTTTTGTAGACTAATACGCAAAGAAGATTGTCTCAAAATTTGAAGCAAATCGGATCGGTAGTTATTGAGATCCACGCAACGCCAATTAGAGGTCCGACTCTTGTCAACTTTCTTAAGTTGTTCTGACAGAACAGTCATGAGTCCGACATGTAGCAATGAAAATATAAAACGAGAAATTTCTGTCTACTGTTGAACGCATGTACAACAAACCCCTTTAAACAGAATTTCCATTGCGTTTACCATTTCTAAGAAAAAAAATCGTCAACTTATATATGAATTTCGCTCGTACAAGGTGGCCTACCCCTTTAAACCGTTTTATTTGAAACAACGAATAAACGTTTAGAAACTAAAACTACTTCACCTTTTTGTAGATAATAAAACAAGACAAAATACGAATTAAGTACGAAATCCTCAGCAAAAGGATCGAGGGGTGAAAGCAAACCGAAGCTGCTACAAATGACATCGATCCCTTCTGAAGTGATAGTACAGTAGAATATTGTTGGATATTACGAATCCTTTGGTCTGGGTCAAGCGGTGCCCAGATTTTCTTTTCACCGTTCGGTTTTCCCTATTTCCTTACAGTGATTCGGTATAGAAAGACGTGTCTTCTCCACTCTCTCTCTTTGAAATAAAGAGATAGTTTATTTTAAAATAAAAGGACTTATTTAATTACTCCTTGCCCAAAAACTAACAAATATATTTTTGAATACGTGGACCAAGTAAAATTGAAGTCCTGCGGTAAAATAATTAAATAACATGGATACTTGTATAATATCACAAGACGTATCTTACATAACGAGACTCCATTTCTAACCTCCATTTACAAAAGAAAAAGTCAAAACGACGCGGTTGAAACGTTTCCGTGGAATCCGTCTCGCGTTCAAACGAACCCATCGGGAGATCCATCATCCAGGGATCCAAGGATGGGACGGTGAACGACAGCGATCACTCGTTGAATCGACGATCTACGATGGTGCCCCATGAAAGTTGAAAACACGCGAAGCAGGAGGCAAGCAACCCAATCATCAAAGTCGCATTTTCAGTGTGTAATGGGTGTGTTTAGTCGGTTGGAGAAGGGGATCCACGGTTGGTACGGTGGAAACGATCGACTGGCCCAAGATCCAAGGAGTCTCGATCGTGATCGAGCTGGTTCGCCACCAATAATCATCGTACGGCTGCAATTACAGGCCCCGGGCGTCCAATCGGCTTCCCTCTTCCTTCGCACGACATCGTTCCCGTTCCTTTTTCTCTCTCCATCTTGCGGGCACACTCTATTATTAGGCTGTATTACCGTAATGCGACGTCCAGCATGTCCGGGGCCCAACGAAATGGCTTCCCATAATAGGGACGGACGCCAGATATCCGCCGCTTAACTCCGAACATTCCCCCCTTTTCTGCGCTAATCGACTATGCATAAAGAAATTCGAATTCGGAGAAAATTTTTGAGGAAATTCTGGATTTCGTTTGATTGTTAATCTGTTTATTCCTTGGTGCGAATATATGCGGCCTTGGAAAATAAGATATTATTATGCTATTCTGATGGTTCAAAGATTTCTGAATTTTTAAGTATGCGCGTATTGCTTTTATTAATTTTTAACGCAAGGTAATGTTATGAAGTATTCTGAGGCTTTCAAAATTTTAAAAATATGATATTGAAATTTCTGGAATTTCTAAGTACGTAGTGTTACTTTTATTAATTTTTAATGCAAAATATGATATGAAGTATCCTGATGCTTCCAAATTCTTAAAAATATGACTTTGAAATTTCTGAATTTCTAAGTATGCAGTGTTTATTTTATTAATTTTTAGTGAAAAATATAAGAATCTAAGGATACAGAAAGAGTTAAATATTTCAGAATACCGTGAAATTAATTTTCACAGACAAACGTCGTCATTGATATAATTCAAAATTTAGAAAAAATGCTTCATTTATAAGAATTCAAATTCAGTGCCTACCCGTTTGATTTGTGTCAAAAGTTCGAAATAAAACCAAAATTACATGGAAATCGTTATTTCCTGAAATTAGTTGCCAACCTAATATGATAAACTAGAATAGTTGCGAAATGTATTTTCGATACCCAACACTGCATGCGTATTACGCGTGCGTTTTTATTATCAAATGGTTATAAAATATTACAGAATTACTTAAAACCATTGCAAACATTGTACAATATTAATGTCGATTTGAATTCTTGGGAATCATAGTAAAAATTCACGATCAAATCCAATATGTACGAAAGGAATCGACGGAAAGTTGAAAAGTCGTGCATCAGATTCCATAAAATCTCGGCTACGATCGGAGTTGCAGAACTTTTCGTATCTGAATATCCCAATAAACGGTTAGGAAGAGGTTCAAAGAGACTCGGGTGCCTTCGGTATCCACGCTTTTCAATATGGAATCGCGCGATAAACGCTCCCCAAAGCGAAAGACCAGAGACGTATCTTCTCCGTGAGATAGGGGGTGAAGTTTATAACTTGGCTACGAGCAACAGCGAAACAAATCGCGTGGCTGAATCTCGCGAGACATCCGGTTTCCTTGGTCGACACCCTTCGTCGTTTACTTCTCCACTCTTCGTCAAACAACGGAGCAACAAATGCCTTATGTGTCTTTGATACATTATCCATTTCATCTTCTATACAATTATTTTTCTTCTGTATATTTAACGATTTGATTTTCAGCGTCAGTATTGACCCGAGTCTAAGAAAAATACGATAATATTTCGGGTTAAAAGGTTTTGTATATAATAATATTCAAATTATTGCTCAATGTTCACCATTCAATGGTTAATTTATTCCTATGTTATTCTCTACTTTATATTTTGCTAGCTGACTCGGCAAACGTTGTTCTGCCTAAAATAATTATTTTATTCCGAGACTTGTTTTGAAGTTGAGCCAAATCGGTCTACAAATAAGAATTTTCGAAAAGAAAAAGCGACCCCAACGCCACCTAGGGGGGTCTGACACAAACAAAAACAATCCGGAGCATCACACGAACATATGGTGTGAATGTAAGGTGGATAGCTTTAGTGGTTCAGCCGTAATGGTCAGACATATGTACGCAGCAACGTTTTTATATATTAATATTTGGCAATAAAATAAATTAATTAATCTTCTACACCAGGCGTCAGCAACCTATGACCCGCGGGTCACCATTTAATAATTTCAAATGACTTACTTGAGTTTCGCAAATAAAGTATAATATATGTATATAAAAATAAATGATAAAACATAAACACGAAACAAACACTTTGAGATAATATAAATAATAGATTAACATTTTGGTTTGATTAGAAAGTTACAGAAACGAACATAGGCGGAATACAGCGACATTGTCTGAACGAATCTCATGTATTAGTCACGTGTTCAACGCTTGTATTCCACAGTGCAATTTCCCCTAGTTTAAATAATCCCTAGTTTCAATACTTCCTGGTGCAGTTTTCCCAGGTGTAAATAATCCTTAGCGTCTGTATACCCTGGTGTAATTATCCCTAGTATAACTGTCCGTAGTGTTAATACTCCCTAGTATAATTATTCCCAGCGTCTATATTCCCTAGTCTTATTATACCTAGGGTTATCAATCCCTAGTTTCAATATTTCCTAGTGTAAATAATCTCCAGTGTCAATATTTTCTAGTACAATTTTCTCCGGGATTAATAATCCCTAGTGAAAATAGTCTCTATTGTTAATAATCCACTAGCGTGATTATCCCTAGCGCGAATATTTTCTAGCGTAATTACCCCTAGTTCCAATAATCCCTGATATTAAATACTCCCATTTTTATTAATCCCTAGTAATTTTCAAATATTACTCAAACGGTAAAACCTTTTTCCCCTATATCACCATTTTCCCTAGGGAAACATATCATACTCGACACTATACATCCCAATATCAAAAACACAAATTAATTAACCTAATATTTTCGTTACTTACGTATCACAAGCCATCGATAACGAAGATAACGTTCGTAAATAATGTTCATAAATTATTAATGAACTAAAACTCGACAGTTATATTTGTTTTTATAATAATTACAATTAGAGTTTTGTGTTTTCATATTTAGTTTAAAGTGAGTTTAACGGACTGTTTCAAAATGAAATTAACCATTGACCCGAACCGTCTTCTTAATAATCACGTTTTAGTTGATTTCGACCCGCAACCAAAAAGGGTTGTCGACGCTTGTTCCACACAGTAAAGAATTAAGGACGATTGATATAACACAATTTCCGAATGGTTTACTAGAATTGGACGAAGTTATACGTTACCGTGAATGTTTACACAGGAACAATTGACATTGTTCGTTGAAAATTTCTCTCCTTCTTGTCGCACGATGGGAGAAACGAAAAATGTAGGCCATCGAGCGCATTACACGTTTCACCACAATCCTCGAAAGACCTTCCCTTTCTAACTTACCGCTACCTACACAGCATCGGGTAAAAAAAAAAAAGAAAAAAAAAGGAACTCGGGTCCTCCCTATATCGATTCCACGGTAACGACGCCCGATTTCACTGCAACCGAGATAAGGGTAGATATTCCGCCTCGGTCGAGCACATTTGACAAATACTTTCCAGCGAAACACGATTAACCGTTCGAGCGAACGAAGAAACGGACAGGGGTGGAGGAAAGAGTAAATGATAGCCGAAAATTATGGCGCAAATTGCTTGGCAATTAATTTAAATACTTTTTAGCATTTCATTCGGTCTTCCTGTTCTCTCAGACTCCTTGAATTCCTTGGTACAAATCTTCGTCCTTTTTTAAATACATTTACAAGGGTGAGTCAGTTCGTAGCTTGAATTATCTTAGACAATGGAAAAATATAGCAGTGTATCGATTAAATTTTTCAAAGTCGTTTTCGTATTTGGAACATTTTGAAGGTGGAAATTATATTCAATTTAAATGATAGCGAAGCGGTCCATCGATCGAGGGTTGGATTAATATTAATTAAAGTTTGAGCAGAATCTGTGTACGTTCGCGTTGATGGTTGAAGAAAAACAAAAGGGGGGTGGGCAGAATCGAAGCGGTTTGCCCGATTCTAGTCGGCGTCTGTCACACGGAGAGGTGAACGTTTGGGCAGAGGAACATGGCCCCTTTCCCAGTGGGGGGTGGTTAGGCGTTCCAGAAGACGGGGCGAGTATCGAGGGCGCTAATGTTCCTTGGGCAGGAAACGCCGTCTCCATCCTGCACCCTCTATCTCTCCGCTCGCTCGCCTATTTTTATTCGTCTTTATCTGAGACTCAAGTCGGTTCCTCTCCATTTCCTCTTGAGGAGTTCTTCCTTCGTCCCATACCCCTTCTCCTCCTCTTCTTCTTCTTCTTCTTCTTCCTCTCCACCTTGCTCCGTCTTGTGCGCTGGTTCACGGTGTCCCCTCCGGGTACCGATGCGACGACAACAACATGCAAACATTCTGGTATTTGCAATTCGAATGCCGCAAAACAGGGACGGAGGGAAACCAAGCTCGAAGAAGCTCTCTCCAGCTTTCTCCCCGAAGGCACGAACGCTCGCCTCCTCGTACTCGCTATTCTATTAGCCCGCTAGGAGAGATAAGTTCCGCTTTGCGAGGAGCTACGTTCAACCAAACCGACGATTGCGTTGGGTTTCCTTTTCACCGTTCTTTCTTCGAGTACCAGCGTTTGCGATTTAGGGAATGATGATTTTTTTTTTTTATTTGACACTATCCACCGGAAGTCTATCGATAGGTTTTTTTTTAAATAATGTCGAACTGCATTACCCTCGATTGTTAATCTATTCGTCTACGACATTGTTCAATAAGTTAACACGTTGACTGTTTCAGTGAAAACGGACGTGGGTAGTCAGACACGCTGAAATCTTAATTATTAACGATACAATCAATTAATTTTCAAATTTAACTTTTCAATTCGATAGCTAGCATTATTAGCTTAATGTTAACGCTATCCGTGGTTTATTTTATCATTTCTGTTGGTAATTATTTGATTGTAAAACATTTCGGGGACCTTTTTCAAAAATACCCGCGGCAGTCAACGTGTTAAGTGTGCCGTAAACAAGGGCTGGTCTTCATCATTTTTAATTGCTATCAAATTATAAAGTATCAGGATTTATTTGTTCATTACGGAGCATTTGTTTTTTGCAAGCTTCGCTGGATAAGTAGATTAGATTCGATCGTATTGAAAAATGCTCCGAGTGCAAAAGGGGTTAACAAGAATTTCGAACGATTTTTCACCAAGCGCGATATAATCGTTGACGCAGAGACGTTCAGCATGTCCCGTTGCTGATTCGATCCCAGGAACGGCTTAAATCGCTTTATAACCGCGTGATTATACATACGAGGAAGGGCAGATGGGTGCGTTCAAAATTCGCGCTCGTTTAACATCGAAGTCGATACGAGGTAGCCCTTGGCCAGAAAAATAAAGACATCTGCCCTGATGAGAATCGTTCGGTGCTGAGCACGTCGAAAGGGGCGATGCCAACAAAAATTGACTGCTTAAACATTGGGTTCCCGAAGAAAAAGATGGCGAGCAGATGCACACCTTCTCATACAAACGTTTTCGACGGTATCCGAACCATTTAAAATTAAATTGAAAGTTGCGCACAAAATAATTACTTCGAATTAAAGAAATTTTGACAGTCGTCAAAGTAACGAAACATGTTTATTTTCTGAAAATCAGTCGCAATATATCGCAAAGTGCCGATGCAATAGTTCATTTTTTTTTTTTCCGTCGGTGCAAAACCAATCCGAGTCCGCGAAGCAAGAAAACAAAGGGGGACGACGTAGGCGTGCGGAGGCGCGAAACTCGGGGCCCCCTTTTCAAACTGGGAACAAAGTCGGATCGCGTGACCAGAAGGCGTGCCACGTGGTACCGAACACGGCCAATCGGCTTCGAGAGGCGATACACACGGTACTCTCGTGCACCTTTGATGTTTCCAGTCACGTGACCCGGCCAAACCAGCCTCGATATCAATTCGTGACACGCTAAGTACGCGATCGCGTGTTTACCGTACGCCGCGAAACCGACGCTGGAGCTTTAAGGACAACGCTTCCAGCTTACACCCCTTTCACCAACCCCTGCCCGCTCCTTTTCCTTCCTTCCTTCCTTCCTTCCTTCCTTTTTCGGTAGATCGTTGAAAACCGTTGTACAGGGCCGAGGTCGTTAACGATTTTTTCCATAATCGCTCGGGACGAAAATTTTTTCGACAGATTCCGGCTGGATATGGAATCGGGTGTCAGCCTTTTTAGACTGTTATCGTGGTTATAATTTCACATCAGGAATCATGATTTCGTGCTTTATTCCGCGAGGCTATTTGGGTTATGAGAGTTTAGGGAGATAGAATTCGTCGATAGTAGAATACGGTGGCGGTTCACTGAGCCGATTGGTTCGTTACTTTGTACCTTGGGTAATTTTATCGTATCGATTGGTCGGGCCGAGGTGAATTTCTCGTGTCTGTTTCGCCGGTCGAAGTTAAATGACAGGCTGGGTTTAAGGAGGGTGAACAATTTTGGTAACGATGATAAGCTGGGCGTAGTGGTTAATGTCGTTTCACAGTTGTTTGGTAGAAAATATTCATCAGAAGTTCCTTTATTTGATCTTCAAACTTTCTAACTTTCTAAGTTCCATACATTCACAAATAACATTTTTAAACAACGAATAATATAAAGTAAAAAATTCAAGTTTCAAATTTCGCTGTAATTGGAAATATAACTTTCAATAGAAATTTAGGAAAGAAGTACTATATTATTGGAAACTAAAATACGATTTTCTAAATATCTCAAAACTTTCCCAAACGAACGACGCAATATAACCCAAAACGAAACGTCTTCACCTTAATTATTAAAATCGACCGTTCGTTCCAGTTTTCAAATTTCTCGTTCGGATAGTCCCGGCGTGAACGGGGTTGTGTGGAAACGCATCAATCCAATCGGTATTCGAACGCGAACGTGTACAAATCGGTTTTAAATGAATGGACGAGCGATAGCAGGCGAGACAGAGAAATTCGCCCGGATCGATTGGCTGCGAAACTGTCTGTTTTATTAAGACGCGCAGCGGGATAACTTATTACAATTCACCTAACAGATTCCGTCAATGTTTATAGCCGACGAGATTTCATCCATCACCATTTTTCACCATATCTCCGATCATCCATCACGAACGCTCCGGAATCCTGGGGTGGGCCTGACGCGCGAGGCTGCCCCTCCAGCCTAACAACTTGTTCCTGTTGACACTATCGAAAGCGTAACCACTTATGGATGATCATGCACGATTTATCTGACGATTGATCGCGATTGTCCGTTGGACATCGAAAGAAAACCCATTTGAATCGATCCTGTACACTATTCCAGTGTTTCTCAAACTTTTTCATCCGCGAGTTCTCCTTTGGTACGGGGATTTTAGCGTTGGCTGTTCGTCGTTAACACTCGCATTATCAAGCTATGGTATTTGAAAAAAGAATTGATTCGTTATTAATTTTTCTGTGACCCCCGAAATATTTTTATCCCCACTTTGAGAATTACTGCAATATTGAGTTGTAACTGAGTTTGTACCATTTCACTCGTGTTACATAACTGTTTCAGTTTGTTATAATATTAGAATACTTAAAATATCGTGTGGCTACTCGATTCTTGGCACTTGCTGTTCTTACTAGCTCAATGATTATTTATTCTTCTGTCGATTCTTGCCGTTCGGCAGCTCCGAGATAGCGTTGAAAATGGAGGGATTATTGTATTACCAATTTCATTGAAATCTGTCAAAACGAAAACAGACCTGTATAACAAGACACGCAAAAATTCCAATTATTAAGCGTACGATTGGTTAATTTTCAGATTTCATTTTGCAATGTGATTTCTCTGCAGAGGAATAATTTTATTCTCAGATAAATATTAATACTATCGTGTGTGTTAATACTAGGTGGCGTTCTTGTCCCTATTCCAACGCTCAAATTATTACTACAATACTAACGTTATTAAATCTTTGCCTTCTCTGTTATTTGCCTAATTATTCAATTGCACGAAACTTATGATTCCGAGCACAGATGACCATAATAAAAATCAACATGTTAATAACGAGGGATACTCGAGGGACTTAACGATGTTGAGCGAGCAAGATCGAGGCAAAGTCGCGATCCGCGATGGAAGACGGTGAGGTGGGGCAAAAAATCGGCAAGGGCGGACGAGATTTGATTCCCGGTGACGTATTAAATGTGTGGTAGCAGCCAGTGGTGTCAGGGGGATTGCTTTAATCAGTAGATTAATTCGTCATGGCCTCCGCCGCGTAGCAACGTCCTTTGTCGGCCGGCCGTAAAATATGAGCCAACGTACATAATCAACTATTTGTGGTAATGAATATTATGCGGCCGGCGCGCGTGTCATTAATAACGTCCGTGGCCGTACCGCGTAATCTGTTTCTTCTTTTTTAGTTTTTTTGTTCTTTCTTTTTTTCTTTCTTTATTTCCATTTCTGAGCGTGCATTATGCGCGCGCGTGAGCGCTCTATGAGACGAATTCGCGAAAGGAAAAACAGTAAGTACCTACCTTGCATGCTGACGTGTTTCCACGCCTTTGATAAGGAACGAGGCGAGATTCGTGTCGTTGAGAACCGAGCTTGTGTTCTTGAAGATTTAAATATGTTAATCCCTTTCGATAGGAATATTGTAGTTTCTGTAGCGGAGGTTAGGGAAATGAATGGCACATTTTTTTGGAGTTTGGAATATTTTTAGGAAGTTCGAATTTTTAGGTCTTGGGGAGTTTGGAAATTTTGTGATGTATTTTAGTTTTAGAAAATTAGGATATTTGGAATATTATAGTTTTGGGAATTTGGCAATTTATGAGGTTCGATATTTTTAGAAGCTTAGGAATTTGGGGATGTTATTATTTTAGGAGCTTAGGAATTTGGGAATATTATATTTTTAGAAACTTAGGAATTTTTAAATATTATAGTTTTGGGAATTTGGAGATATTTCTAGAAGCTTAAGAATTTGGGAATGTTATTATTTTAGGAGCTTAGGAATTTGGGAATATTATATTTTTAGAACCTTAGGAATTTTGGAATACTATAGTTTCGGTAATTTGGAATCTTACGAGCTTAGATATTTTTAGAAGTCCAAGAATTTGGGAATGTTATTATTATAGGAGCTTAGGAATTTGGGAATATTATATTTTTAGAAATTTAGGAATTTCGGGGAATTTTGAAACTTAGAAATATTGCGATACTTTATTTTTAGAAATTTAGGAGCTTCAGAAAATCATATTCTCAAAAACTTTAGAAAGAAACTTAAGAAGATCATAATAATACAAAAGCAACACATTTAGAAAATCAACAAATCCTTATCAGCACCCAAATACATATTAAAAGCCTCATAAATCCTACAAAACCATCGACCATCAAATCTTCACACATCGACCCTCATTTCTGTACAATTCCAAAAAGTCTCACCATTTTCTCCCATTTCCATCATCCGAACGAGTCGAACGATGCAGAAGAAGGGGGTAGAATTTTAGCCGGAATAGCAGCCGTGCTCGAAACTCTTAACCAAGTGAATAGCCATCCAGAGGGATCAGGTTGGCGAGCTTTCGGCGAGCATGGCTCTCTTTCCTCGCCACGAAACCCTCTCACCTCTCGGTTTAACCCCACCCGGACAACTCCCCGTGGCGAAAAGACAAATGAGCCCGAGGTGAGAACTTGCCCGATAAATACCAAAGGCGACACACTGTTTGACCAGGGAGCATACAGCGTCGGACCTGCAAGAAATACTGTTCCGGACGGCTCCTCCAGCCCTTTTCCTCCCCTGTATGCTCGTTCGTGTGCCTGTGGCCCGTGGCTGTTTCCGTCCTTCGTCCATGCACCCTGTGCAAACAACCCCTCTACCCTGCACCGTGGACCATCGTTCGCTGATGAATCGTTTGTTCATGGGATTTGCTCGTGTTACAGCTTTGTCTTTCAGCGAACAACACGCTCCTCGATGTTATCGATAGGTTTTTAAGTGGATTAGCCCTGGGAAGGTTTCTTTCATATTTGGAAACCAAGATTTGGTACTGATTTATTGCAATGGGGGTATTGAGATTTGGTTACTTTACACTTTACACTATTATGCCTTGCCTTATTTTGTTATATTAAATTATTGATCAGCTTGTAATTTTTTAAGTAAGGTAATGGTATTTTAGATGCCACGAAGTGAAGGTTTTTAACCACGAAATAGGTTTTTAAGTGGATTAGCCCTGGGAAGGTTTCTTGCATATTTGGATTTATTGCGATGGGAGTATCTTTTATTTATTGACGTGTTGGGAATATTTTGAGATTTGGTTACTTTACACTTTACACTATTATGCCTTGCCTTATTTTGTTATATTAAATTATTGATCAGCTTCTAATTTTTTTAAGTAAGGTAATGGTACCAGTAGTTGACCAGTTAAGAGAAATCTTCCACGAGACATTCTTTAAGCATTCACGATTATGTAACAAAAGCACTTTTAAAAAATGTTAAGTTCTACAAAATTGAAAAATATATTTAAAAATTCGGTAAATGTTACAGAAGTTGACCACTTTTGAAAATTAAAGAACTAGTAATTGACTCGTGAGAATTTAAACAGTAAATAATTCATTCGCGAAATGTTCACAATGTATGAATTTGTTTACCTGAACCGTACAGCTATTCATGAATTTATAGGTGTTCGTCATTAGTACGCATACTTCACTTCGTGGCATCTGAAGTTCACTTTCATCAAAAGTGCACAACTTATAAAAACCTTATCTGGTACCTTTACCTTACGTGTCTTAAAACCTTTTTTTATCGATTCCTGGTAGTAGGTTTCAATTTCAACTCCCAAATCCCGACAAAAGTTACAAGGATTTTCGAACTGCGGTTTAATACCAAGACTATATTTTTCCAAAGCTTTCGATAACAATTTGATTTTCTGTTAATTTACCATTCCCAAACAATACTACTAATAACAAAGCAAATTTAATCCCTTATCCTTGCTTCTATAAAAATTTAAATCCAATCTCTTTCATTTCGATTTCCAGTATAATTTCAGAGATTACTTACGAAAGTCGACGAAGGCTACGAGATTCATTCAGCAGCGCGTGCCGCGGGAATCTCTTTTCTTCCGGGAGCGAACCGTGTCCGGGTGCCGCATTAATTTCGTGTATTTAACGGGAATGAGCTAAATGTCTGCCCGGAAGGGTTCCTTGTTCCCGGGTGCCATTCGCGGGACCTCGAGGCTCCTTTGTTTCCCTTTGGTCGTCGTCGAAAGTCAATTTGAACGGCGCTTTTGAAATGAATAAACCACCAAACGAAGAAACTAAACGATTTCTATCTAATATTTTCATTTGAAAATATTAGAACACGTAAGAAAAATGACGAGAACTGTCCCGTCAACGGATTCAGGGTCGTCGATGCCGACAAAAAGTCTTGTTTTTCCACGAGTGAAAAACTATTTTGTGCTTTTAGCCGAGCCACTCTGACGGCACATCATTTTTCAACGGCGCCCTGTCGGACCATCGGGGAAGGAGAGGGATACCGTTGGTGGCCGACGTCCACGTCAAACGTCAACGCAGTCCGTGCTTTTCTTTTTTTACCCCTTCCACTTATTCTGTATTCAATTTGTTACGATGGTATCGATATATTCTGTAGAATTGCTGGACACGTCTAAATATCTCATTCTTACAAAAAGCCTGTATAATGTAAGATAAATAGGAAATTTTTCTTCCAAAAAGTCGTCGACACACGAGAAGTAAGATTTTATTTTAGACAATTTTGTATTACACTTCTCTGTAGATATTTAGGATCTGTCTTTAGGTTTTGGGCTCTGAAATTTCATACACGTAATTCTTATTTCGCTATGGTAGTAAGGACGCAAGAAATTGTTTTTTTTAAATTTAATTGATTAACGTCGCATCAACTGCTAGATTATTAGCGACGATTTTAAGTGTGGCTTTCTTTTAAAAATTGTAGGAGTTCTAAGTTATCTTTGATAAATGGTTTCGGTGTGTATTTTTGTCGGAGTGTACCATATTTTGGGCAGTGCAGAATGGAGTGGTCCCTTCTGGATCCCTTCTGGATTGTTCAGTGTCCGCTGTGTGAGTTTGCAGAAATTAATTCTGGACAATATTCAAATTATTTAATCATCGTTTTCTAATTTTAAAAAGACAATTCACAGCCATAATTTTAATATACAATAAAAATTACAGTTTCAATACATCGAAGAAGGTACGAAAAAATTAATTAATCAATTGGTTAATTCACGTCATGCGACGTTTCGTGTTGTCAAGCAGAGAAACAAAAATAACAGCACAGTTGAGATTTTTTTTGTTTAATTAAAATTTTCAAACATTTACAAAGCAAATCAGGTGAAAATATGAAGTATAAATATTATAGATTGTAATAAAAATATTACAGTATCAATTTAGCATAGCAGAATAATTCTGCACAAATATGAAATAAAGAATATTTTTATTATTCAAAATGTCCAGAATTCATTCCACCAGTGTACGTACCAACGTCGTCCTAGAACCAGGGTTCGTTCAGAAAATCGTCGATTTATTTAGGCTTTGGGCTCTGAAATTCCACACACCCCACTCTAATTTCTTCGAATTAATAAAACAAGGACGTAGAAATTTAAATAACAATCATCTTTGTGCCAACACTATTACTTCCTCCAGATTCCTAAGGATTCGTCCAGAAAATCCAGCGCCCATATTTTCACAAAATAAAAAATTCGACGTCTTGGCTGAACGATTAATTATCCAATTTTACAAATCGCATTGCCAAATATAAGTGGTCCAAGTCACTCCAATCCCAGATTCCTCCGAAGAGGAGCCGGAAGTTGGGCCACGGGCTACGCGTATCAGTGTTCGTAGCAGCCTTCGAGAGGCCGGCGTAGGTGATGGATGGATGGGCTTCTGCTCGAACAGTTTCGTCTATACGAGCCACGTACCGTTTCCCCAATTAAACAATTGCATTCGCATCCATCCATCCGTCTGTCCTGTTCGTGAGATCGTAGCCAACGGGACCCTATCTCTTCTCTCTCTATCCGTGTTCCCCTTTGTTTCGAACCGTTCCGCTTCCGTTTTTCTTGCCCTCTTTTTTTCCTGTCCACTGAGAATTCAGCCCAGAAAAAAAAAATAAACGAAACAAGAAACGGTTTACAATTAAATTGCACCCAGACTACAATACGGCGACTACGTGACTCTCGATCGGGAACGATCCTGTAATTTGTACTTGAACGCATCAATTTCGTGCGAATACTTGTTTCGAGGTTATCCTCGGCGAGTTTCTTCATGGGACGGGAATTCGGTCAATCGTTGCGGGGAATGTCAAGGGATTCGAGGAAACGCGTTGGCAGCAGGTTGGTTTTAAGATTTTGTAATTTATAATTTTCCTACTCGATAATGAATAATATTCGGTGTGTACCTTGTGTCAGAAATATTTTAAAACAAATGTGTACAAGTTAGGGGTTGACGTTTCAGTTTCTGAGCTATATAATTGAACACGAGGAAATAACGCGAAATTGATGGTTCGGGCGTAAAATCACGAAGCAACAAGAGGAATAATATGAAAGGAAGACAAGAGGAGGAGAATGCAACGGCGTGTAATCCGTAATCATAATTCAAGCCGGGCTACCGGTTCCGTTGTAACCGATGACTACCGGCTGGGCCCGTCACGTCTCCCCGTCCATCTCTTGAAATCGCGGCTCGCCACGGAATTTTATGTAAAATCCAATGCGGCTGTTAGTTTATGCAGGTAGCATACATTGGCGGCGGTCCCACGAACGTGCCCTACGTACCAAAGCCCGTTTCTCGCCACCCTTTTTCTCTCGTTTCTTTCCCTACCTCGCCCTCGCCACCTTCTGCAACCACCTTCGCCAACCCTCGATCCCGATTCGAAATGCTCCTCGATATTTCGACCGGATTTAACCATTCGAACATCGCCCTTTGCTTTCTGATAAGTCTGCAAACGGTATTTGAATTTTTGGTATTATTATCAGTTTATTTACTTCTCGTTGTTTTACTTTTTAATGAAAGGAAAAGCGTGCTCAGATATATTATTCGGTACGATGGGCTTTTCTAGGGAAGATTACTATTGGAATGTTACTATGTTTTAAGCCTAGGTTAGGTTTGAATCAGGGTTAAATGTGACAAATATTTGGTTTAGTAATTGTTTCAAAGTGTGATGGTTGAATTAGTAGTTAGGAAATTATTAAATTATCAAGTTACTAAAGTGCTAAACTACTAACTTACTAAGTTATTAAGTTACTAGGTTACTAACTTATTAAATTACTAAGTTATTAAATTACCAAATTACTAACTTACTAAGTTACTAGATTACTAAGTTACCAAATTACCAAATTAACAAATTACTAACTTACTAATTTACCACATTACCAAATTACGAACTTACTAATTTACCAAATTACCAAATTACCAAATTACTAACTTACTAAATTACTAAGTTACTAAGTCGATAAGTTACTAGATTATTAAGTTACCAAATTACCAACTTGCCAAATTACCAAATTACTAATTTAGTAATTTACTAAATTACCAAATCACTAAATTAACAGAGTATCGAAATTGTCCAACACTAACCTAGCTCTATTCCCAAAGTACAAAATTAATAATTTAATAATGAACGAGGGGTTAGGTTAATTACCATACGCAGACATAACTAATAACCTCCAAATATTGATAACCACCTAACAACTTCCAACGATGTCATTTTCCCTATAAAATTCCAGCTTTCCAATTTCGTTAAGAACGTCAATTTATTAAAAAAAAAGAAAAAAAAAACGCCCCCAATACAACCATACCCTCACACTTTAAAGTCTTCACACGAAGACTCCCGTCCGTACCCAACGGATCCACAAAACATCCCACCTCGTCCCTCTCCTTCTTCGTCCGGTGAAGAAATTTCGCCACGCTACCATGGAAGCAGCTCGTGCGATCTCTCGCCGAGATCTTCCGGGGCTGTTCGTTTCAGGGTAGCCCGACAAGAAGAGCAAGGTGTACGAGGAGCAAGAACGAAGCCGCGGCGCGACGAGGAAAGAAAAGAAAAATCGGTGTTCGCTCGTGCGACGAAGGTATACACAAGGTTGTAGGCACGGTACCGGTTACATCGCAGCCGGCTGTAACAGAAGGAGGATGGGTGCCGCGAGGGATGAAGAAGAAGCAGCTCTCGGACTTGACTAATGAGGCGGCGCGTCCTCGACGTTATTAGATCGCCGAAAGAGTTTTTGAGGATGGCCCGGCCTACGTCCAGGGACGAATCCACCGCGAAGGATGGGTAATGATACGGCTGGACCCCGTTTCTTATTTGTCAAACGTCAGCGGCAAAGACGTTGCCCGGTTGTTTTCGGCCCAGAAGGAAGTCTTGCCCTCTCTTCTCGGAATGATAATCTACTTGCAAATGCGACCGACCGTCCTTCTTTCGTCCCGATTTCTCCCGATTCCTCTCTCGGTTCCTCCCGTTCCGTGCCGCGTCGAAGAAGACTGTTTGTTCTTTGGAGGCTGTGGAAGCCGGGCCCACGTCGGTTACCGCAGCCTCTGTTACGTAATTATCAATAATCACCGGGTTAAGGGACACGACGGCCAACGGAGGGTGGGAAGGGGGAAACGGTGCTGGTAGCTTGAAATTAAGCGTTTCCACGCGAGGCGGTTTTCTTTATCATGGAAATCGTTGCCAGGGAATCAGTTTACTGCCGAAGTTACCCCATCTCGCACGAAATTTCTCGATTTACCTGCAATTTTCTCACCCTAACCACTTTTCCTGCGCGATATTGTACACCAACGAGATAACTCGGTTTCCACCAGGGCAGAACACTAGTCGGCCTTGGTAGAATTCCAGAAATCATGTCAGCTTTACACGTGTATCGATGCATAAGCAAGTCATCAAAGCAAAAATCATATGTAAAATGAGTAGTAGACAGAGATAGGATATTACATTTCACACCACATGTTCGCTATTGCTCTAACGAACTGGCAGATTCAAATTACTTTCATTGCCCGAAGCTGTTAATAAATTTACCAATTTCCTATCCCTACTTTCCTGATAGTGGAAGTTACAAGAATCATACGCATAATATGTGAGATAGTCGGAAACGTGTTTAGCATTCGTAAAGTATTTAACACGAGCTAATAATTACTATTAGTTACCAATACTCATTGATTATTTTTCAATAAGAAAAACGTAAATAATATTCGATGAGAAATACGAGGTGACGTCACCCTCCTCCTGCCTAGTGTTTTTCCCTAGCGGAAGCCAAGTTTGCTCTTCCAACACTACATCTGCAAAAATTACATCTTGGATCACGAACGCGTTGAAATCCATCCAATTCAAAGAATTCTTAAAAGAAACTCCTGTATCAAAACTAAGATATCGATGAAATTCATCCGAGGAGCCGAGTATCTGGAGGAACGAAACAGGAAACGAGATATATTAAACGGGGCAGAGTCAAAGTTACAGAGAAGCGGAGCAGAAGTAGGGACAGCAGGATAAAGAGTGGACGGCGAAGGTGTAGTGGGAAAAGAGGATGAATAAAGAAAATAAAAGAAAGAAGAAGAAGAAGAAGAGGAAGCGAGTCGAAAAGGGCAGCCGTGGCAGAGAACCGCTTTCGCCTCTCGGCGAATGAAATTGCCCCGGCAATCGGTGGTTGCTTATTAGCGTTTGACGTTCGATTAGTCAAGTGCACCGGCCAAGATACGCCGTTTGAAGGCTCCGTGGCTCCTCCCATTTACCGGTTCCCGTGGGTCCTGTTCATCGTGCGGATCCGAACAACCACGCGTCCACGATACCCGGGCCACGACCGCCAAGCAGAAACCGGGCACGTAGCATCATCATTCTTCCGCCGTCCGAGAAGGAAAGAGAGTCTTTCGCGTTCTCGATGCCTCGCGCTCGGGCATACCTTGTAATTACGTTAACCGTACTACTGCCAGCTAAGGTAATAGCACGAATTAGTTGCACTTCAATGTTTCCTTCGATGCCTTCGAAATCTTCTTCTTCTTCTTCTTCTTCCACGGGAATCTTCTTTTTCTCTACTTTGCCGCATTCCTTGGATTTCGTTCGCCGTCTTTTTCAGGCATCTTTTTATCTTGGTTATACCGATGTTGAGTGGTTGGGTAGGAGATTAGGTTAGGCGTGGATAACAAAGTTAGATTTGGAGTAGAAATCAGGAGATTTGATTGAAGTTTGATAACAAAGGGGAGTTAACACTAGAATTATAGAAAATAAAGTAGAAAAATAAATAAATAGAGATTGTCTTGGTAATAATTGACATATGTTTTGACAAAAGCATGTTAATGAATTTCGTAATTTAAAATAAGAAACTCTCAATCAGTCATTTCGACGGGTTTGGCAGTTCTAGTATTAAACTAGCGTCTCTATTGGAGCAAAAGTAAAACATGGGAAATTATGTTTCATTTCACGAAAGAACGAACTGATTAAATGACGAGTTTTTCTTCTTTCCGCGCAAGCGCTCCTACGACGATCGTCACGCCGAAAGTATATACCCAGCAAATAGAAAATTTTATGATACTTATCGATCGCAGTATGGTTCGTAGTACGTTCGGTTATCTTTCTTCACCGCGTACATTTCCCTAGGCTATCAAGTTGCGCAAATCCGAATCTAATGCTTTCAGGACAGGAGGCTTTTTCCGAAAAATTCTACCGAAAGAAATTTCTTCTATAAAGACAAGCACTTTTATTTTTCACAAATTTTTCAAATCCAAATTGCAAAATCGGGCTCGGTAGCGCGCTGCGGAATGTTATAAAGAATACGAGGAAAGAAAAATTGTGAAGAAATATTGCTTCTTCGCTTTAAAATCTTGTAAAAACTAAGTCTTTGTTTCTGCTATTGTTTTTCTCTCTATCCCTAGCTGGAGATTTTTAGTTTCACCGTATGGGGCCCCCAAGATCAATTCAGACTTGGCTCGTCGCTCCCGTAGGATTATAAATTAAAATTGATGATAAGATGGAGTAACGGTTGGGTAAAATTAGATTGGGAACAGAATTGGAGAAATTAAGAATAGAAATTGGGAATAAAAAGAGGCTAAGTTAGGTAACAAAGTTATATTAGGAATACGACTCTCGAGGCGTTCGGTTAGGGTTAGGTGACAAGGTTTGACAGAGTTAAACCTTGTTGATAGAAATTGCGAATAAAAGAGAGTCGAATCGAAAATACAGCAATAATTTAGAAATAGAAGTGCTTCTAAAAATATTTTATAAAGAAAGAAACATCACAGCTATATTCACGAATGTTGTTTATCTGAAAATAAACCAGATTAAAGCACTTGAAAGATATTAAAATATAACATAACCTTAGTTACCAATTGCAATTTTCTTTGCAATTATTTAACGACCGAGAACAGAACAAGCGAGCCATGTATCAAAAATCGAAGCTTTCGCAATATTTAAATATTCATCAGCAATCTATGCCGAAGCATTTCTCCGCGTCTTCTTACGACGTTGTTCGAGGAAAACAGACAAGATTCCGTCCTGAAAGACGGTAATTTATAGCTGGGAACCGACGGTCGACCGAGGAAAAAAGCTCAGCTTCCCGGAGTACAACGCGTTATTAATACGTTTTAAAGAAATGTCCAAGATTAATTTGCGAAACGAGTCGCTATTGAAGTTCTTGCCCGCGGTCTCATTAATCTTATCCAGAGAGTGAGAGAGAGCGAGTGAGCAGAGGGGATAGGAGGAGACGGAGAAGGAGGGGAAAAAAAATTATTTTGTAGAATGTTCGGTGTAATAACAGGGAATCCTGTCGCCGGCACGCCTAGCCAGGGAACCTATCCTGTTCCACTATTAATTCGTGTCTCAAGTTTTCAACTTAAGATATTAATGTCTCCATACGCGATCCCCTTTGGACGATTCTTGTTCTTCCTCGAGGATGGCTCGGTGGCGAAAACTTTTCGCTCGAATGGAAATTAATAAACTTTCCTCGAGAAATGAAACGGAACGATTTGCTGCGAGTTTGAATTCGAAAGTCTCAAAAGTTCGCTGATATTTTGATAGGGGTGGATTGGTAAATTTTTATTCCTACTTGTAACGTTTTTCTTTTTCTTGGTATTTTTTTAACGTTTATTTCCTATTTCTATATATTCTGTAATAATTTCTTCAAATTTTTCTGAAGATATCGTAAGACTTTCTGGATTTCCGATATCACAGTTTTGAAAGAAAAAGTAATCATAACAGATTTATTAATTCCTTCGACTTATTGTTACATTCCAATGTACCAACAATTCTCGCTATTAAGCTTAGGCTACAACATTGGTTTTCAAACCTATGTTTATATAACATTTTTTTCTTATCTTTACTCATCGAACATACTGGTGCAGTTTGATCGGTTAAAACTGGGACACCCTGTATAATACAGTGCGCCAAATACATTCATTTCCGCTGTACCAGTTAACAATCATTCCACAACTCGGAAAGAAAGAAATCGAAAATATCCATCAGTATTTATCTCGATCGCAAGACCACGATATCGACGTAAATCCTTTGTCCATTGAAACGGCTAACAGCCGTATCATTAATCACGTTTCGTTGTCTCTTAAAGGAACGCTCCTCTTTGTCAACCGGACGTATTTATCCGACGTCGTGGTAGGTAGATGATGGCCGCGTAGGAGGATCGCAGGTGGATATACGAAACGAGCTCGAGATTCAACGAGAACCAAAGTAACCGGCGAGAGGAGTTTTAATTCCATGGTCAGAGAGCGGCGGTTTCGCCGCTGGTAGCGTTTCTTTTTGAAAAAGCGAACGCCGAGATAATGGAACGTAATGTAGCGTGAACCAGCGCCGCTACCTTGCTTCAGCTTTTAAACGCGTCGCGGATATTCATGCAACGGGTGTCCTCGGAATCGTTCGCAGTCTCAGATTTGATTATATTCAGGCAAGGAGCCGACGATGGCTCGCTTAGGGATCCCTATTTTCAATTTTTCTATTAAAATTATGTCCTATCGTACTATGAATGGATTGTCAAATTTTTCCATGATAGATTAAACAAATTCGCAAACTATTCTGGGGGTTTGCTTCGAAATTAGTTAAATTTCATTTCAGCGAATCGTTCAGCCAAATCTTAATAAACAATTCTGCGAAGAAACAAATCTAATTCCTACCTCGGTATTTAAAAACGAGTTAACACCTTGACTGTCACGCTAAAGGGGTTGAAAACTTCGTTAGGCGAAGCATTTCTTTCTATCATACAATTTTTCGTAATTTCTATTATTCAAAATTTGGACTACCTGATACGACGATCTCTAATTAAGTAATTGAAAGGATATTAATAATCCAAGCGACAAATTTCTACGGAACTATCCACGTATGGGTGACGTGGCAGTTAAAGTATACCAAGATATTGATAAAATCCATTTCCGATAGATCCAAAGTACCAATTACAGGTGAAAAATATATTTCTGAATCCACAGGATCAAAGGTCTAGCACGAACTCGACTGTTTCTCGTTTGGCGAAGGCCGATTTCGAAATCATAATTTTAACGAAAGCGCCACGCGAACCCCGAAAATAATGGTCAACATTTCCTGGCCGTATTATTTTCCCGCGGCGGGGGTACAGGGATTTACGGGAAGCGAATGGAAGCAGAAAATTAACGATTCCAGGCGGAACGAGAAGGATGAGAAGGAGGAAGGGGCGGGTGGGGTTGGGAGAGGGTTTCGAAGGCAGGGCTTGGTGGAAGTTT
This sequence comes from Stelis phaeoptera, assembly GCA_943735885.1. NCBI lineage: Eukaryota > Metazoa > Arthropoda > Insecta > Hymenoptera > Megachilidae > Stelis > Stelis phaeoptera. The sequence goes on from OX030930.1 coordinate 21,934,897, forward strand.
TTCTTAGTATTTTAATATAAATGCGGCTACGACGGCCGACTTGGGCTAGCGCGGGGAGGGCCGGTTGTTTGCGGCAGTTTGTGCCAAGCTAAATGAAGAATGAAGCTGAAATTATTTGGTGGAAAACAGTGAAACAGGATGTGGAAACGACACCGCGTAGATTTACAGGGGCTTGCTGGTGGTGGTGCACGCGTCGCGGACAGGGGCTTGGAACTGGACGACGACAAGAACATTTTTAAACGAATACCCAATCCCCTCCTCCTGCCGTTCCTGGCAATTATAATTTTTCGCCAACCGGCGGATCGGTTAGATTCATGGGACTCCCGTTCCTTTCGATTTTCCCTTCTGGATGGATTATTCGTACTCTTGATACTTTAGCTCGATTTTTACCTCGTGAATTTCTCTTTGGAGCTTTGGAAAAGTGCAATTTTTTCACTAAATTCAAATATAATACAAATTCTTAAGAAGGAAGGTTTCGTACACTATTAAAGAATATTTGAAATGGCATTGAAAAATTTGAAAAATGGAAATAAAATACGTTCAAGGTTTCGATGCGAGTTTTAATCAGCTTCATGCCTTACATAAACATTTAACAACACGTAGAAAATTTCAATTTTAATTCTGGGCCATAGAAATGATTAAATTAACCTTAACCTTTCGTTTTCGTTATCCGTCGAGTCGAATAGCAGCCCAGTTATTTGTAATTTTTACAATCTTATGTTTTAACATTGAAATTAATTAAACGACCAACTTAATTATTCCAAAGATCTCCCGTGCCTTCGATGGTAGTTTAAATAAATGTTGATGTGGTTGAGAGTTCAAGTTTAAGAATTAAGAACAAGGGTGTAGTAATATCTTTCGTTTTATAAGGATGGTATCGACGACCGTTCTTCTTTCTGGCTACGTCTTCCACTTTGAATCGAGTAAAAACGTTCGGTCATTGCCTTGGTCACCATGCACGATGAGAGTAGACTTTTCGTGAGATCCGACCGGGTGCATCATTAAGGTACCCCACACGTGAAACTCTCCTGCCGAGTGGACGTCGAAGAAACGCGGGAATTTTTTGCAATTACCGAGTAAAAGAACCGGTTCCTTGATACTCGATGGAATTAAACTTGACAAGAACCGATTTGACTACGAGATACTTACCGAGGAAGATGCTTTCGCGTCGAACGGTATACCTTTCGAAGGATTTTTATACGCTTAACGGACGACGAATGATGGAGAAACTTACACCTCGTCGTTTGACGATTGATGAATTCTATAAATAGACAAATTTAACGATAGAAGATAGGATTCGAAGATACAATGGCAAACTCGACCGATAAAAATACACGATTCGAGTGGAAAGAGGTGTAAAAGAATTTGTCGTAGGGGACGAGCATTCGACAGAGCAGATAATCAAGGGAACGCGAGCTCCACTTTCCTATCAAGGGCGCAGTAAATTTAATGCTCGTACATCCACCTCCCCCTGATAACGTGGTGAAAAAGAAGAGAAGGCAACGATTGCTTGGGTGCTAACATTGTCGATTGATCTATCGATCGTGGTTGAATGTTGAACGAGAGAGGTGGAGAAGTTCGATTCAACCTTAACGAAATCTGGTAATGGCTTAGATAGAAGGTGATACACGATTCGAGGGGGATGCGATTCTGCGAAGGGACGGAAATCAACGAATTGTACCTTCGTTGTGGAAGAAAGTACGATCGAACTACCTGGTATCATTATATTTTGCATAATTTTCCTTTTTCTTTCTTTTAACACGCAGTGAGTAGTAATAAAAAAGTGGTTCGCTCCGCTCGCTTCTCGTCTGCGGCCGCGGTTTCAGGAAACTGATTTACGGGTCGAGCTCGCGTTGTTAAATGTTGTTTAATCACTAAGATAAAATCGTGTATTATTATAAATTATGAAGCGTGTGGCTCATGAGAAGTTGAGTGATACAAAAATTGCGAAATAAATTTGTTCACCCGACGTGACCTGAAATTCAATACCAATGATCCCCTGGAGATCCTTAACAATAATCAGAAATCAAATTTGGATTATCTTAATTCGTTTGAAAGTTATACTCGACCCTAAAATAACGTATGCGTTTTGAATGCAAATATTAAATATTAGGTTGTCCCAAATGTTCCTTCCGCTTTATCAATAAATAACGGATGTATAACACTTTATGTTTCGCGTCGCGTTATTGAGTTATGTACGATTTATTTCACTGTATATAGATACTATATTTTTTTGACACTGTCAGACAAAGCGTTGTGTGTAGATAGGGGAAGAAACTTTTGGGACAACCTAATATAAAAATAGTGATAGGAATTGTGAGTTTCGCTAGTGCAAATATATTGTAATAAACTGATAATGAAATGTTTTATCGAGACACTCTGCAGTTGGTATAATAGTACTTTAAAAATTAATTTCGATGCTTGTGTAATGAAAATTTCGATTTGAATCAAAATCGAATGTAGGATGCTTGGTGGAAATTCTATTCAAATATCCAAGAAGATTCCAATGGGACTAAAATCGTGTCTAAATAATCAACCTTAGCCCTTTCGGTCACGAATTATTAATTCCTGGAAAAAACAAATCATGGCTTTGCTAAGCAGTTATTTAAATTAAATCATGATTTGTTAATTGTATAAAATATTTCCGAGGAGGTCCCCAACGTGGGATCTCTATGCTTGTGACAATACGAGGACAACGTTTACAAATATACCAATGCCATGACCAAAAGAGATTAGCATCCAGAACTTATATCATTTCTTAAGAGTGCGTGGGTTGAAATTCAAAAGACAAAAACATTCCTCCATGAAATTGAAATTCAAAAGACAAAAATTCAAGCTTCAAAAAACAACGCCAATCAAACTCAGTCAAAATAAGATTCTCCGTGAATAAAACGTACAAAACTGAAAGGACCGACGACGGAAGTGTGGAGAAGGTGTGGTAAACGAAGCAAGGGGTGTCTCTCTATGGGGGGTAAGGATGATAAGACGGCGTGAGTAATGAGCAATGCCGCGAGTGATATCAGCGACCGAGAAATGAGACGCTTCTCGCCGTCTTTAAGGGGGTTGCTCGCTAGGCCAACAACGAGAGGGGTGAGACAGAAGGATGGGAATGAAGACAGAGAGAGAGAGGTCGTTACAAATCAAGTTTTATACCGTGGAAAAAAAAAGTTCATTATTGGTTCCCGGTAAAAAGCCAAGGATCCGGCGTGGGGTAAGGGATGCTTCTTCCTTGGTCGAATCTGGTGGCAGGGAGGGTGGGTGGATACTTCCGGCGCGAATATGAAGCAAGAAGGAAGGAAAGGGGGATGCTCTTGAACGTTCTCGTCAGTTCTACTCGTCATCGCTGATAACGGATACGAAGACTGTGTGCAACCACGTTAGGGGTGGGAAATCGTTTTATTTTTAATTTCGAATTTCTCAGGGGAAGCGTTATGGAAAAATTGGAATTTTGGCAAGGTTTATCTTTCATCTTGGTCGAATTTTATTTATTTTAATGGGCTTATATGCAGTCACGAGGTCGAAAAAATTCATTTTTTCAACGAAGGGTGTTTTGAATCGATGACTTCGTGTAAGTTAAAAAAAGAGTTTGTTGTTTCTGTTAGTGACACACTTTAATCACGTTTTTCTCAAAATTATATTTTTTAGATCCGTGCGTAAAATAAGTCGGAAACTACTGCAACGATCTTAATAAAATTTTACATACATCTTTAATATGAAAATAATCTTCGTTTTTTTGTTTATAACCTATTTTACAAGCATCAATATTACAAAATTGGTTCACTCAATTCCGAGAGAATTTCATCTACTTACGGAATTTATTTGGTTTTTTGACGTCGAGATAACCCTATGACTCTTTTCGAATCTTTTTCTGAAACCTTCTCCGACAATCTGCTTATAATATATTATTATAATATTTTTTTATAAAAAAATTACAAAACGTTCTTGAAATTTTACTCTTTCACATACAAACAGTTTTAAATAAATAAATCAATTAGATGCTTTTAAAAAAAATTCGCAAAAAATCGCTTTCTTTCGACCTCATGACTGCACGTAAGCCCTTAAAGGGTTTCCTTTCAAAAAACAAAAGCAAAGACGACACTAAAGGTCTCGGATAGCTTCTGAAGGCAGATTATCGTCGTTCGGTTTACAACCACCCAGAAGATGGGTAATTCCTTCTCTTCTCAGGCCATCGGACCTCACCGGCCGCGATACGAACCAATATAAGTATCAAGGCAGGGCGAGAAGAAGCCGCTCGCTGAATATTTCTTATCAGTAAATTAGCAGCTGCCTGGCCGGTGTCGAGCTTCTTCGATGCTGATGAGCAAGGACAGCCAGGAAGCGACAAGTATCAATCACCTTTTGCATCTACCCTGGATGAGTTTCTGATAGGAAACACTGTCCCCGTTGCAACCTTCCTTTTGATAAGCGCGATGAAGCAATAAATCCAAAAAGGTTCGATATCGAAGTTGCGGCGACTCGCTGTGAGCTTCTTTTACTCCACCTAATCTAACATTCGCCATTGTAGAGAGAAAAAGCTATCAACCCCTTACTTTTGAATCTTTGCATTCAATTTTCTCGTAACAGTATAATATTTATTTTATTTTATTGATGGTTTCGTTAATTTTTATTCTATCTTTCCATTCTTTCGGTCGATGACGATGATTTTTGCATTGTTTATCAAAAAGTGTGCTTTCATTCTAGAAACGAAGGTCCACAGTCCAAGCGGTCAAAGGAGAATTTATTTCACAAATCATTCTAACCTGAAATTCCCAACGACGTAAGACGTTAAATCGTCTCCGTGAGAAAAATCAGGTCATATCGTGGCCGTTCACGGCTGCCCCTTTCCCTCCTACGACGCGTCTCGCCGCTGTGTCAGCCTCCATAGAATTCGGCGTGGCAGATAATCTGAAAAGAAGACGAAAAGGGATGGCTTTTCCGCGCATCAGCTACGGAACGCTCCGGCTTGGCCGAAACGGCGCGGCTCGGCGTTGCACACTCCCGTGAACAGTTCATTTATTATGCGGTTAGTTATCGCGTCTTTTCGTCTGATTTCCCTGCCAACAATGCGCCGTCACCGACGCAGACAGGTCCCTTAGCGTTCTTCGAGCTGACTTCTCTTTCTCGTAGCCAGCCACGTTTTCTCATCCGCCACTCTAAGTGACGCTCACCGACGACACGCCATACGTCACCGACGCGTTTCTCCCTGGCGTCGTTTTCATCCCCCTTTCCATACACGCGCACACACACCTACACACACCCCTTTCGACGTTATTCCTTCCGTATAAGCTTCACCCCTTTCGCGTCGTTCGCCCCCTTTTTTTTTTTCCCCGGCACCTTGTGGATTTTCTTTCTTCGCCTAGAGGTAGGTAGTCGTCGAACGACGAAGTCAGTTTGAATGTTGAGTTACCGGGATGGAGTCTGTTAGGTTTGTATATTAAGTTGGTATTCTTAACACGTTGAGTGGTACGGTGAAAACGGACGTACATAGTCAGACACGATAAAATCGTAATTATTAAGGATGCGGTCGATTAATTATCAAACCTAACCTTTCTATTCGATAGCCAGCATTATTAGCTTAATATTCATGCTATCCGGGGTTTGTCTCATAGTTCTTTTTGTCGATTGTTTGATTGTACAAAATTTCGGGGGTCAGCCGTCGTTTGCTGTACGCTTTCGTGCAGCGGGCAATGTAAAATAATGGCAGTTAATTACTCAAATTTGATTTCTTCTTCCTCTTTCTGTCGTTTCTTCGGTTGTACGAAATTTAAGGGGCCAGCCACGAATGACCATCGTGCCGGTCGTCCGTACCGGAAGCGATCAGAAGGACGAAGCACCGGTAACGGTACGCGTCGCGGCGCGGCGGTCCGAAATTCTCCGTTACGCGTTCGCCTCTCACGAGTCCACCTTTAAAACAATCTTTTTTTTACGAACCTCGAGAAAAATAGCCGCGAATCGAGGGTCGAAGAAAAGAGACGAAGAGGAGGGCTAGGTTAGACGAACGAAGTCGACGGAACAGAGTGATGGATGAACCCGGGCCCGTTTTCTCCGGACGAGCCCCGGACTGACATGTTTATACGAAGGTGGTCGTAGCTTTGCTTTCCTGCTCCTCTTTTGTTAACGCGCGCCTACGTACACCACTGCTCAAAAATATGTAGACACTTGCCAGTTTGATATCTGTCTTATACCGGGCGTTTCATAACACGTGAGATCGATTGCAGCAGTGAGCATACTAAAACAATTCAAAAGTCTTCTGGATATTGTTTTAAAATTATAGGCACTTTTGACATAATTCTTTGATTTTCCGCGCATAATTAGAATTTATAATTATTCGTATTAACCTTTTGTTAAATAATTTATTCTACGAAACAAAGGCAAATACCCTACAAAAAGGGGAACCCCCTCCCGGTTCGATACTCTTTGAGCCACGTCACGCACGTACACAAATATGTAAAATTTCGGCATGACCAAATAAGGTCATAAAACACGAAGACCGAAACCGAAGGCTATATAAAAGGACACGCGACCCACTTGCTGGCCTTCTTGCGAAATCTATTGTCAAGTGCAAAGCGATCAGTCAATCTAACATCAAAGTTTCAAGCAGTGCAGTTCCTTTTGTTAAATCCACACAGACATCGCAGCATAATATCGCTGTCGAGTCAGCGGTAGAAACTTCACGCTTGCAAATTGGAAAGATTCAGCCAATACCAGGTGTTTTGATAGCTTTCCTTAGATTTACAAAATTTTAATATCAAAATGAAAAAGCAATCGAAAACAGATTGTGTTTCTTTTAGATTTACTGGTTTGCAAACAGAACTGTCAAACGATACTATGTATATAAAGGAATGGAAATGGAAAAGTAAGCCCTACTATTTTATAATTTCATGGTAATTGAGAATTAGGATGAGTAACCCGTATTTTCCATTTCTTCTCGATCGTAGCGCGCTTAAATTTCATTATTTCAACAGTGTTATAGACGAAAACTAATAATAGTCAAACGTTTGTTAATTGATTTTCAGTCACCAGTGGGTAGTATCGAAAAGCCTATTAGTAGGCTTCCGGTACATAAACTGTTAAGAAATGGCGGACAGTGCACAATGACCACACGTTCCATTGAAAGAAGATCAAACCATTTTCATCATTTTTACATTCGCTCCTGAAATGAATCCTTCGGATAGCTTTCACCGTAATGGTGAAAAAGGTGTCGAAACACTTTTGAACGACGATGTACGGTGCACAGGTTTCGAGCGTGTTTCACCGGGCCACCGAAAATGGTGGGGGCTTAAACGGCAAATAATACAGTCGCGTGATTAATTAAAAGCGACGATGGTCGCCCACCTACGAAGACGCGGTACGCCGTCTTCGGATCATCCTCTCCTCGCCATTGTCCGACGCCTCGCTTCGTAACCTACATATCCGACTGTTCAGCATTGTGCGGGTCCGCTTGAATGATAGCCGAGCCTTTGATTCCTCGAGTTTGGCGCGAAGACGGGACAAACACGGGCGCGATTAATAACGCTGCTTTCCATCGGGGATACGCGTCACTTTTATGGAGGAAGGAGGGGGTGGTTTGTGTACGAAGAACGTGCGTCGCGATGCTGAAGTTTCAAGAGACGTTTAGACAAGTTGGATCGGGACGAGAGGATCTTCTTGGCGGGTGTTTGTGTGCGGTGGAGTTCTATGAGGTTTTCGAGGGTCGTTGGGGTTAGGTTAGGGATATGTGTTTGTGTTGCGTGGGCTGGATTAGGGTGGTGAGTATAGAATTGCTTGTACGGAGGTGATCCTTGGGTTCTTTTAGACGTGTGTTTTTATAATTCTTGCATTCGAGGATATATTAAGAACTAGCTGACCCGACAGACGTTGTTCTGTCCAAATTTTAATAAATTTGTTTGTAATCGTTTTGTGAATTTGTGAAAAGGTTTCTCTAATAAAAGTTCGATTCTGGAAACTTTTCCGGGACCATAACGAACAAAAGAAGAAAAGAATTACGCGTATCCATCGTTCGACTCGTGAGTTATGGTATTGAATTCGTACAAAAATCTCATAAAAAAAGCACTTTCATTTTTTCCCGAATTTTCCATTTTCCCTAGAAACCTTATTCTGATTCTTACGAACATTTTGAAAAAAAAAGTTAGCCATTATTGCATTAAATCTCGGTTTTCTGGATAATTCACGCCGAATTGATAAATATTGAAGCTTCGATTGAAATCGAACGGTTGCCCATGACGGGATGAACCCATGAATTTTTCAGCGTGATAACTATTTATTCGATTATAGGAAGATTGAGGCGTCAATCCACCGTTGACCTCCATCGTTACAAAATTATTAATATATTTATATCCAAGAAACACAGTGATATCTATACGAAAAGTTGTAAACTTGAATGTCTGGCCATTGGGACATCAATAATTTCTCTACTTCATCTGCATTTCACTATTATTTAACGGTGTACGAATCCTGTTTACCTAAAAATTTCTATACCTATTTTTAATCGAAATATCATTGTATTTTTCTTAGACCTTATACAAAAGGGTTAAAGCTTAACTGCGAAGATTATATGAATTTATAAAATCATATCGCTTTATCGTATTACCAAACAGTAACGCGATCGTATTATGCACTTAACCCCCCTCAGAACAAATATACAGCTATTTGACAGCATTAGTGTCTATTTGCATGAGCCGTGTTTGCAAAGGCGACAGATCGTCTCTTCAAACTTCGTTCACCAAGCTTGAATCTATGTATATATTTAAACGTGCTTTGATAGCTGAGGAATATTGTCTCGACGAGCAAAATAATAATCTTTTTCGGCGAAACGTTGAAATAACTTTAGCCGTGGGCGTGCCACTCTTCGAGCATGAATAGAAAGCACCTTTAATTAAAAAGGAAAACTTACGATCTTGAGGAAGATTACGGACGTGCACCTAACCACGGGATTTCAATTTAAACTCTCGGGCACATGCGCATCCATCGCATACTCTTTAACTGGATTTGCATTTTTCCTCGGTAAATAGAAAATTTAAATAAAATCGTAGTTGCAATTTGATAAATCTATCCTCCGGATACATTTATCAGTTCCTGAAGTACAGTGTATAATACACTTGCGAGTACTGAAGGTTTACCTAGGGAAACTGGCGCCGTACGGGAAGATGATCCCATCATTTATTTCGTAGTATTTTATAATAGTTAGTATTAGTAGTATTACTGATATTATTAATACTTGGATTTCTAAATTACTAAATTACCAAGTTACTAAGTTACTAAATTACTAAAGTATCAAATTACCAAATTACCATAGTATTAAGTTGCTAAATTACCAAACCACTAAGTTACCAAATTACTAAAATACTAAATTACTAAATTATCAAATTACCAAATTACCAAACTACTAAGTTACCAAATTGCCATGTTGCCAAATTACTAAAATACTAAATTACTAAATTGTCAAATTACCAAATTACCAAATTACCAAATTACCAAACTACCAAATCACTAAGTCACTAAGTTACTAAATTACTAAATCATTTAATGCTTAGATTTCTAAATTACTAAATTACGAAGTTACCAAGTTACTAGGTTACCAAATTACCAAACTACTAAGTTACCAAATTGCCATATTGCCAAATTACTAAATTATCAAATTACCAAATTCTTAAATTACTAAATTACTAAATTACCAAATTACCAAACTATTGATTTAGTAACTTAGTAACTTAGTAACTTAGTAATGGACGATGTCCATTGTAACTGTACCACATTGCGACGCTGGTTCCCCTAGGGAAACCTTACGGTGCCCGATATTATACAACTAAGGATCCGATTTTTCAAGTTAAATCGGGGCTAAACGCGAAATGAAGTCGAGCTGACCGAGTTCCCGTGGGTAACGACGAAATTCACCACGGAATATGAATAAATTTCTCGAAATCCCGAAGACAGTCGAGCGTGCCGTGGGGCGGCCCCCGATGGAGGGGCAAAACGTTGGCAGAAAAGAAGAGGTAGGGGATGGTGGGGCCAAAAAGAGTTTGAAACTGCTCCCGGGCACCCCTATATTATAAATATCAGCCATGAAAGATGGCGCAGACAGCAGCAGGAGGGAGGCAATGGGTCTGGGTGGGGGGAGGGGGGGGGGGGACTGGGTAAAGGAGTGGAACAGAACCGGAATTAGCATAATCAGAATAATTTCCACCAGCTGACAGCGCCCTCATTCTTTTTCCAGCGACGCGATTCTTCCGTTGCTTTATTTTCCGTTGTTTTCCGCTTTCCGCCGTTTCTATCCTCCCTCTTGCTCATTCCCCCTCACCACTCTGTTCTTTTCTCTTTCTTTCTTTCCTTCGTTCGTTCTTCTTCTTCTTCTTCTTCTTGGTTTCACGAGGAATTTTGTTCGCGCCGCGGGTCACTGTTCGATGCATTCCACTTCGACCGGAAGAGCTAACGGCCACATTTTCCCCCCGTTTTCCCAACAGCCAAGAAGAACTTCCTCCCGTTGATTCTTCTGCGCCATCCCCTTACGCCAGTTTGGCGGGTAACCGTGTCCGGGGGATCGTCGAACCGATTCTTCTGGCTGTTGCTAACTTTTCCGGTTCACGGTGGGATGTCTTCGTGCCGCGGTTGATCGATCGACTCGAGATACTTTTTCCTTTGGTTCAACCCTTGCGCGTCATTCGAATTTTTATTACGTTCGTATCGTTCGATTTCGATACGTATCGTGAAAACGCAAAGGTTAATAAATATTTGAGTTAGAATATAGAATGATTAATACTAATAGCTATAGCAATATCAATAGCAAGTATAGGACTGAAAGCCAGTATAACTGGTAGGTTACTAAAATTTAGTGCAATAATCCTGAAACACTGATTATAGTATAGTAATTCTAGAGTAGTGGTGGTATAGTCATTAATGAGATACTAGAATCTGGAATAGCGAATAACGTAAAGGGTTACGTAAGTTTTGCACGCAGGAGTAGTCAAAATTAGCAGTAATAAGAGTATAATTAGTATGATAAGTGATACCTAGCATAAATTCCAAACGAGGCAACTCTTAACCCTCCAGTGATTCAATGATCGACGGGGCAAGTCGATCTTTCACACGAGGAAACGGCAGTCGAAAGAATTGCAGGTCACGTATAAATTCGGATACTTACCGCGGAATGGTGTCGTTCATCCCCCTATCCCTCCCCGTGGACGGTCTCTACCCCCTAAAAATATATCAAAGTTCATGCATTTCTACCTAATATCATTCGCGTGCACGGCCTCGCCCTTTCTGGCTACCTCCACGGGCAACCGAGTTGCCGGTTTACGTGTCTCACCCTCTGTCCCCCCCTTTTACCTCCTGCACGACCACCCCTTTTCTCATCTGATCTTTATTCATTCTTTCGCCTCGCCCATTTCAATTTTTCTACAGTTTAGCTCGAAGAAAAAAGCCGGCAACTCGGGCCCGAAGGACGGTGGTACGCGTGCTCGATAAATTTCGCGGCTCCTAATGTTTAGCCTTTATGACTTGCCAGCCGACGGTTTAAGAATCCGTTATACCCGACCGGCAGGGTGGTAAGGGTTATTGCGGACTGTTCTTTTGTTTTTACGTGCGATTTCCTTCCGGTGTCGGGGAATCGTTACTTATGTTAGTCCGCGGGTGTACGCGTTGCGTGGGTTAACCAGTGGACAATAGGGTGTTTAGTTAAGTATTTCAAAATTTGTTGATGCTTTTTGTATGAATTTTTGTCTTGGGTAGCTGGGATAATCGGTACGTTGTTGGTATTTGGTGTAGTAACTGGTATAATGCTGATGTATCATAGCGCTCTAATTTAGTATAATAATCGGTGGGTTATTGAGACTTATAGTGTAGTAATCGCTATAACAGTAAAACCTAGCATGGTAATCGCGATAATACTGAAACCTAGAGTATAATAATCGCAATAATACTGAAACCTAGAGTATAGTAATCGCTATAATAGTAAAGCCTAGCATACTAATCGCTATAGTACCGAAACCTAAAGGATAGTAATCGCTCTAATACTAAAACCTAGCATAGCACTCGGGATAATACTGAAACCTAGAGTATAGTAATCGCTATAATAGCAAAACCTAGCATAGTAATCGCTATAGTACCGAAACCTAAAGTATAGTAATTCCTATAATACTAAAACCTAGCATAGTAATCGCTATAATACTGAAACCTAGAGTATAGTAATCGCTATAATAGTAAACCCTAGCATACTAATTGCTATAGTACCGGAACCTAAAGGATAGTAATCGCTCTAATACTAAAACCTAGCATAGCAGTCGGGATAATACTGAAACCTAGAGTATAGTAATCGCTATAATAGCAAAACCTAGCATAGTAATCGCTATAGTACCGAAATCTAAAGTATAGTAATTGCTATAATACTAAAACCTAGCATAGTAATCGCTAGAATATTGAAACCTAGAATATATTAATCGCTATAATAGTAAAACTTAGCATAGTAACCGCTACAATACCGAAACTTAAAGTATAGTAATAATTAAACTAACCTATTATGTGGTAGATACTAAAGCCTAGAATATATCAATCGTAGAATATAACATCGAAACCCAGACAACTGATAAATTATTATACCTTAGTATAATACTAAAACCTAGAATTTTACAAGACTATAACATTGAAATCTATTACAGTAAAAGATTGAATTTTCTAAAAATTCCATCAATTTCAGTGAAAATCTTTCGATCCACCCTATCGAAAAGTCTCCTGGAAAAAGAGTAAAATCCTGCCACGGAGAGTGGTTGTATTATATACCATTTATACAAGTAACAGCCGGCCCTCTCTTAATATTATCCATCCATTATTCATCCAGGATCAACGTCGGAATCTTTCGGAATCGTATTCGCGGCCGAAGGCGCAAGTAACATCTGATTCAGATTCAAATGCTCATAGATCCAGCTGTAGATCCGTGGCCATAACGCGGTCCATTGTATTTATTGGCTGTGCTTGTTGAAAACCAACCCTGTGAACTTGTGCTTCGAAAATATCGAGCACAGAACGCCGTTTGTACCGATCGTTTCTTCAGGATCGAGTTCGACGATCTTTCCAGGACAACATCCATATATGGGAAGTTTGTAGACGGAAATGTGCGTCCAATCATCGAATAACATCGCGAAATGGCATTTTATTTAATTACAAAAAACGATCTGTAGTAATTATTCTGGAATAAACATTTATATCTTTGGAGTTACATTTTTCATAATTTTGTTTATTATTTTATTGTTATGTATTCTGTCGTATATTAATTGCAGTTCAAAGGTTAGTAATTTTGTGGATTGGGTATACTATAGTTTCACAATTAATCCATTAGCCCTTGGACTTTTTAAATAAAAATTTCTAAATTAAATTTTCAACTACTTTCAAATTCTATTCTAGAAATTTTCAAGTATCCTTTTGTCCCAGTGGCTTCGTTATCTCACGATCAAAGAATCGAATTCCTCGATCTTTACCGAAGCTGTATCCAACTTAAGACATCAGAATAAAAAATATTTCTCGTTTCCATAAAACAGTATAAATTTTCGGATAAACATCCAAAAAGAGCAGAAAGGTGTCAAATATTATTCGAAAATTTCCTCGCACCAGAATCTATCTCCTCTTGAAACATCTCCAAAAAAAATTCCTGCCAGAGTAACTCGCGATCTGGCAGATATTAAATTGAAGAAAAATAATGAAAAAAAAAAAATAATAAAAAAGAAGAAACGAAAGGGGTGGGTGGGTGGAAGCAGGCGCGATCCTCCTTTCCCGGCGTATTTGTATTTTAAAGCACAAAAGATGCGAAAGGGGATGATACGGAAATCGAAGCGCGGAATAACGCGGGGGTGGTTGGTGGTGGTGGTGGTTGTGTCGGTATAAGGGTGGTCGCAAACAGAATAGAGGGGCGTCGCTCTTCTCTCTCCGTTGCACACACGATGGAAGGATTCAAGGGTGTGGGGTTGGGTTTCAACCATGATTTCCATTCGCCAGCCATCCATCTTGTTTGAGACTGGAAACTGACAGATAGACGCGGATCCGAGTGCCGGTGACGTGGCAAGTCTTGCGCGACTATGCATCGACCGTGTGTTGGTGCACGCGTGATTCTACAGGGTGTTAAGAAAACTTTCATATGCGAAAGGAACGAAAAAATCATAATTCTAACTATGTTTTCTAGTAGTCAAAAAAGAAACACTCGATTTTTGCTTTCATGATCAACACCGGGATAATCGGTACGTTGCTGAAACTTAGTATAGTAAATTGTATGATGCTGATACAGTATAGTACTGAAATCTAGAATAATAATCGATGGGTTTATACAAACCTAGAATAGTATTTGATATGGTACTGAAACGTGGAGTTTAGCAATCGGTATAGTATCGAAACTTTGAATAGTAATTGGTATGGTATTGGTATTGGTACCTAATATAGTATTCAGTGGATTATTTAAATCTGAAATATAGTAATCGGTATGGAACTGAAACCTAGCATAGTAATTCGTATAGTATGCGGTTGATTATTAAAATCTAAAGTATAGTAATCGGTAACGTAATAACACCTAGAGTAGTAACCTGCAGATTGCTAAAACCTAAAGCTAAAGAATAGTAATTGCTATGATACTAAAACGTAGCATAGTACTCGCTATAGTACCGAAACCTAAAGTATAGTAATTGCTATGATACTGAAACGTAGCATAGTAATCGGTATAATACTGGAATTTAGAGTGTAGTAGTTGAAATAATACTAAAACCTAGAGTAGTAATCGGAAAATTATTAAAATCTAATTGATAATATTACTCCGAATAATATTACTCCGAAAGATATTTTATTATAATTTCTTTTTAAAAACGCAGAAAATCTATTCTAAAGATGGCAGGTGATCAAATGATAAACGCAAGAAATTAATGCTTACAAACTGTATATTCAATTGGTTAATGATTTATTTATATATACGTATTTCAATACTCGTGTCAGAATATTATAAGATCCATTTATCATACGATATATGATAAGAAAATACCAGATACAATCATGAAATATATAACGATATACATTGATTATTAAGTACAATATATGTCTTATATATCTTATACTCGTATAAGTGCACGTGTCTATATACATTAGTTATCGGTAACCGGCCCTTCCGGTTCTAATTAGTCCCCAGAAAATTCCGTCGGTTTACCGTGAAAGGAATTTCTGCATGTAAAACAATTAGCGTTTACCTTGCATTTACTTAGAGTGCACTCTTCATACCGGTCGAGGATAAAATCGAAAATTCGTGCCCGGTTAACTGTAAAACCTCCTCGTTCCGTTACCTCCTCGTATTATGACGTAAACGTTAATCGTTTTAACTTACGACGTATTATTGGCTAACGACCCAAAGTCCTATATTTTTACTGTTTTTGGCGATCTAATCGCTCACGTTGTGTTTTCTATTAGTTTCATATTATACCTTATGAAATATAGTATAGTATACTTTAGCGCGGTACAGTGTATACTATAAAATAATATAAATATTTGATAGTATATAGTATAAACAAATATATAACACACTCATACACGTAAGAAATTACCGTAAATTATGTATCTTATCCATTAATCGTATTCGAATTAAAACAACCTACGCAAGAAGAATTACAAATATCGAGACCTACATGTACGATTAACACTATCGTACTTTTTATTAATTTTTATTAGCGTTTAAAATATCTCGAGGAACCATCTACATTTTACTCGTAACTTTGAATTTTTGACAGCTTAGAGATTAGTTGGCCTAATTGGTAAATAATTAGTAGTGGGCCAAAAAGGAATGATTTTATATATATTTTTCATAATTTTTGTTTCGAAATTGGTCAACGTTCAAATGTAAAACAAGAGCAATACA
This sequence comes from Stelis phaeoptera, assembly GCA_943735885.1. Taxonomy (NCBI): domain Eukaryota; kingdom Metazoa; phylum Arthropoda; class Insecta; order Hymenoptera; family Megachilidae; genus Stelis; species Stelis phaeoptera. The sequence goes on from OX030930.1 coordinate 21,950,768, forward strand.
AAATTAATATTCTAAAATTAAAAATTAACCACGATAAATTTGTCAAAAATATTCACCATTGTGAGGATTAAGAATATTGATATATTTTGAATTTTTAAATTTCTGTTTATTGCTTCGAATTAGTAGAATAGTTCCCAAGCTAACGACGATTACAATATTAATTATATTAATCCTTTACTGATAATTCGTTTATACATAGTAAAATATTTAAGAAATATTATAACCGCATGATTTTTCTTCTTTTTTTTTAACATTTTCCAATTTGATTAAAATATTTTATTGAAAAAATACAATTACCTGCACTACTATTGTTTAACACAGCCAACACACCGGGGGATCGATACGCTAATCTTAACAATAACATTATCCGTCTACGTCATTAATATTTAATTTATCCTATCTTAAAAGTTAGTTTTTTTTAAAACTAATAAGCCAATTTGTCTTTTTCAATTTTAGCAGCTTTTGTTTATATTATTTTGGACGAAACTAAGAAGAAGAAAACTTAAGCATACGGTGTTTCGAAAAATTATACAATTTCGAATGACTAGGTTTTAAGTAAACCGTTACGTGTTTACTGTTTTAACACGAAAAGGATAGTTTAGAGAAAAACTTGCAGTTTTAAAATAAGTTATTAAAAGAAGAATGAATAGAATCTTAGATTTATCGATTATCAATAAATAACCGTATTCTAATTTTTACAAAATCAAGTTGCAATCTCTGATCTTCAAATTGTTAAAAGAAAAACTTCACATTTTTATGTCAACGAAATTAAGTTATGTTATTGAAGTAAAACTTCGTTACGTGTCAGTCGGACTGATCAACTATTAATCAATTATTTACAAAATCAAATCACAATTTCCAATTTACAAAACATCAGAAGGAAACTTTGAAACTTTTAAGCTGTTAAAGGAAAAATCTGATATTTACAAGTAATCAAATAAAAATTTGAAATCTACAAGTAGTTAAACAAAAATTGGACACTTTCGTGATATTTCCAAACATTTAAAATTAATAGAAATTTTCCAACTATTAACCCAAAAATTCGAAATTTCTTAATTACTAAAATTAACCCTGTAATAATCACCACCTTATTGAAATAATAATTCGTACCATATCGTCTATACTTCCGAATCGAAATTTCTATCCCTACCTTACAAAAAAAAAAAAATGAAACTTACACCTAACCTAATAACCCTAACCACATCGATTCATTATCAAAAGTATATAAAACCCGCGTCATTCGTTTACAGATTCACCAAATCGCTGGTGACGTCCGGATAATCCGAGGAGACATTCTTAACAATATCCTCGAAATTCTTGTTCAAATCAATAGGCTGCAATTCGCCAGCGTTATCGTTCATCCAAAAGTTCAGATGATCGGATATTAACGACATCTCGTGATAATTATTTTGAGGCTCGGTCTGTGCGTTCGACTTACTTGCTGCTGTCGCGTTGCCGGCGTAAGTACAAGAATTGATACCCCGTCCGTACGAACCGTAGCCATAGTTGTCCATCTGGTAGGGGCATTGATTCTGCTCGTTCCATTGTTGAAAATAACCGTAAGCTTGTTGCGTTATCGGCTGTTGACTTTGTACCAACAGTCCTTGATAAGAATTCACACCTTGATCCCCAAAATAGCTTCTGTCTTGAGGATAAGGTTGCTGCATCTTGTTCATAGAGTCCACGATGCTCGAGAATGCTTGGCCGCCATATTGGCCGCAACCGAACATCTCCCGAGAAACGTCGGACAGAGTGCTGGTAGCACTTTGAGGATTGGTTGGATCGAGGTACGACGCGTTGAAGTTGTTCGATGTTGACGGAGGATTTTGTTGATAAATATCATCCTGAAGGGTCCAGGTTATGGGCGAGCTGGCCAAGGATCCGTTTTCGGACTTCGGCTCGCTGGATTGGGCCGAAGACGGGCGTTTCGCGTGTCCGGGTTTCGACAGACCGGCGGCTTTCATCATTTCCTCCTTTTTGTGCTTCATACGACGGTTCTGGAACCAAATCTTGATCTGTCTCTCGGTAAGCTCCAGCTTGGCGGCCAGTTCTATGCGACGCGGACGGCACAAGTATCGTGCTTTCTGGAACTCCTTCTCCAGCTCCACCAACTGCATGCTGGAGTAGGCTGTCCTGCAACGTTTGCCGTTCGACTGCTTCTTGCCTCCTGAAAATTGAAAATCAACAATTTGAATTGAAACGTTGCTTTAGAAACGGTATCGTCGTGTAATTTCGTGAACGGCTACTCGGTGCATCGAGGATATTATAATTTCCAGCTGGAAATAGCCAATGCTGGGAACGTGTCACGGAAAAGGTATCGAGGGTCGGACGATACCGGACGGTAGGAGACTTGGTTGGCCGATGCACCCCCGCTGGGCGAACACCAAAGCCGTGTTATTGGATTAAACGACCACGCGGCTAATTTACCGACGAAATTTACCCTGGCCCGTTTTCGAACAAAGAAGATCATAAGGAGCGACGCGTGGCGCTGGAAATTCTTGGTTAAACTTCGTAGAAAGGGAATTTGAATTCCCTTTGATTTGTATTGGAAATATTTTCAAATCAACGATTATAAAAATTCGAGTTTCCATATCGTAACGTTCGAGTAATTGAAATGAAAGGAAAACAATGCTACGTTTATTTTGTATTAAACGATAAAATGAAAGTGTTTTTGTTGGAGAATCGTTCGAATTGGAATTTATTGTTTCATTCCGTGTCTTTGTTCTCTCGTTCGACGAATTCCTCGAAATTAGCTTATCGATCGGGACCAGGACAAGATAACGTTCCTACACGATTCGTCACGTGTTTCTCTTAGAAGGTTGATCAGAATGTGAAAATCGGGGGGCCTGACGATGCGCAGCACCTATTTGCCACGATAACGCGGGTTTCTTTTGCCCCCGGGGCAACGATACATCCTGAAATACCTGAACGGTAGCACGGTTCGGGCCTGTTTCACAATCGATGGCCGCGGCTTATCATCGATATAAATGGAGAAAAAATGGGAAAAGCGTACATGCGTTCAATCACGTAGGCGAATTCCGCGGTGACTCGGGAAAATTAGCATATCGTATAGTTTCGAAAAGTATTTCAACAATTTCTCATTCTTCAATGAAATTGTGAAATCACGAGCAACGATAAAATGGTAATTTTATAATACTTCCAGGATGACTTGGGAAAATTAACAAAACGCGTGTGTGTTATGTCTTTTGAAGAATATTTTATCAATTTTTCAGCCCTAAAAATGACGGTACAATGTGCGTATGAAATTGCGAAACATCGAATACAATGGTATGATGGTAAATTTTATGATGATGATTTGAGAAAATTAATATATTACGTTTCTTGTTCTTATTCTTGAAGATTGACTATACATTTCGTGTTAGTGAATGATTCTTATTTATAAGTGAACCGAAATTGTGAAATATTACCGACTAAAATGTTAAAATGGTAATTGGAAAAATTAATACATCATATTACATATTTTGAGGAATTTTCAAAATTTCTTATTCTTGAAGATTGACTATACAGTTCGTGTTACTGAACGATTCTTATTTATAATTGAATCGAAATTGTGAAATATTATCAGTTTGAAATATTCAAATATGTTTGGAAAGAATCACCGTTCCTCTGATACGAATTTCAAACCAATTCATAAGGTGTTTCGCGAGCAATAAACGCGTCACCGTTGACCAAGAGGATGGCAGTCCATCATTCGGTGACTCTGTTTTATGTAAACCCGTGTTGAGCATCGACAAGCAAGCGGGACGAGCGCCGTTTTATAATCCCTCGAGACTAAAGTCTCCTAAATGGGCAGCTCGTTAATCAAACTTGATTCAATGATGTCTACGGGACCGCGTCTATTTGCCTAGAATCTGTGACGCTCGCTAGACGACCTTGTTTAACATCGTCGTGTAACTTTAACCACCGAGAGAGGGAAAAAACTGGATTTAAATTTACCTAGTTTCCTTTTTCCCTTTTGGGTCACTTTGCATTTAGTTTGCTATGAAACATTGCAACTGAGAATTAAAATTATGAAAAATTTGAATTTTGGAATTATCAAAATTCTGACATAAAAAGTTATGAAAATTTTGGAATTTGAAATTATGAAAATTAAAATTACGGAAATTTTGACATATAAAGTTACGAAAATCCTAGGATCTGAAATTACGAAAATTTTGAGATCACAAATTATGCAAATTTTGAAATCATGTAAGGAACACTGAAACCTAGAAATTTAAAAAAATCCGGGAATTTGGAATCCTCGAAATATTAAAATTACGGAAATTTTGGAATTTGAAATTATGAAAATTGAAATTACGAAAATTTTGACATATAAAATTACGAAAATCCTAGAATCTGAAATTACGAAAATTTTGAGATCACAAATTATGCAAATTTTGAAATCATGTAAGGAACACTGAAACCTAGAAATTTAAAAAAATCCGGGAATTTGGAATCCTCGAAATATTAAAATTACGGAAATTTTGGAATTTGAAATTATGAAAATTGAAATTACGAAAATTTTGACATATAAAATTACGAAAATCCTAGAATCTGAAATTACGAAAATTTTGAGATCACAAATTATGCAAATTTTGAAATCATGTAAGGAACACTGAAACCTAGAAATTTAAAAAAATCCAGGAATTTGGAATCCTCGAAATATTAAAATTACGGAAATTTTGGAATTTGAAAATATGAAAATTGAAATTACGAAAATTTTGACATATAAAATTACGAAAATCCTAGAATCTGAAATTACGAAAATTTTGAGATCACAAATTATGCAAATTTTGAAATCACGTAAGGAACACTGAAACCTAGAAATTTAAAAAAATCCAGGAATTTGGAATCCCCGAAATATTAAAATTACTCAAGAAATTTTTGAATATCGACCGAATGACAACTTTATCCTCCTGGACGAAGAAAAAAATGACGACTATATACTCCTAACCCCTAAACTGTGAAAATAACGATCACTGGTACTTCTCAAGAATAACCGTTGACAAACAAACACTAATGCAACTCATCAAAATTAACCCAACTCCTGTATCTCCCTAAACATCGCCCCAAAGAAGATAAACGAAAGAAAATAATACAAACAAGTACCTTGACAGCCCCCGCGACTGTTCCCGACGCTTTTATCTTTCTGCACCTGTCCGTTCATCTTCGTCTGACCAAACTTCTCGTCTACCCAGTTGGACTGTCCATCGTTCACCCATTGATAATTTTGTCGCACGTTAAACATCCCGTGGTTCGGGTAGCCAAGGCTGTTCCAACTGGACGTAGAAGTGTGCGAGTCGGCACTGGTCGGTGTCAACGGATAACTCATGTCCTCGGTACTTTTCCTAGACGTCGCGAACTGAGACTGAAGATTTTCCGGGATATCTTCCAGCGTCATGGTCGATCGTCACTCGATAGATCCACGGTCGTCACTTCTGGTTCGCGCGTGCCAAGGTTCACGAAAAACTGCTGAAGAATCTTCTTCGAACTGCTTTGTACAACTGAGCTGGCGCGCGTCGCCGTCTAGCCAATTTGTAGAACTTCTGGGCCCACTGGCCGACCAATCGGTGCACGATCGGTTTCGGGGCTGATAAAACCCTTTTGTTTAGCCGCATTACGCTAGACAAGGACAGACCCACCTGCGACGATGCGACCAATGCCATGGGCCGGTCGTTGGAGACCCCGAGGGCCCAGGCCCATCACGACGTTCGGAAATCGAATCGATCGGCGCGTCAATTGGGCACCGATCGTTGGAAATTCGGAGGGAATGTTTATAAGGGCTTGATTTTTAGGGAAATTGCGGTCAGACTACTCGATGCTTAGGCAAAGATGCTAAATCGAGCCTCGTGTAACACGATCGATGTATGGTAGGATTTGGATGAGTTTGGTACTCGTGTGGAACCTTTATTAGAATTCATATAATGAAATATTATATCACAGGATCAGAGGAACCGTGCGAATTCCTCCTCGATTTGTATATTTTCCATTCATCACGATATCAACGAATTTCCAACAATTATAAATAATAATAGTTGAACAGTGTTGGTGTAACGTTGGACACGTGTTAGTAATACTCCTATCCCCCGATTTACACGGTGCTGTATTTACAAGATTTCACTTTTACACGGGTTTTAAAAGATTGGCGCTTATATTTCTAGTCATTTTTTAATTCCATTTATTCTGAAGCGACCGTCTTCCAAGCGTGTATAAAATTCAGGGTTGCGGAGTATGTATCTAATGTAAGCTTTCAAAAAGCTAATCAAGATGTCAGTGACTGAATTGACTGTTATTTTGATATTTTTTAAGATATATTTAGTTGTATTTTACATTTTTTTTTAGTGTGTTTTCGATTTACACGGTTTTCTAAGGTAAATCGGGAGATAGGTGTATTAATCGACGGCAACTCGTCTCCAAAAGCTAACAACAAGACCTACAGTCATATGCAGAGTCAAACTCCACCCATGCACCCTCGTCTTCGACCTCCGCCTGAGGCACAAGTCCATATTTCAAAGGATGAAAAAAAAGGACACAATATTGCATTGGCCCAACAGTTACAAATAACAGTAATAAGATAGTATTGATACAACGTTGTACACTCTCAGTAATATTAATAATCGACGGCAACTCCTCCCCAGATGCTAACAACAAGACCTACAGTCGTATGCAGACTCAAACCCCACCCATGGATCCTCGTCTTCGACCTCCGCCTGAGGCACAAGTCCATATTTCAAAGGATAAAAAAAAAAAGGACACAATATTGTAGTGTTGTAAAAATGTACCGTTAAACAGATCGTCCTTAGGAAGGTCCACCGCAAAACCTTACGACTCTCGTAAACAAGGTAATCGCTGATGTTCCTGAATGAACGCTGCTCAGGCGTCATAAAGTGGCGGCGTTTCACTGACTACGTGACGAACAGTAAAGTCATCGATAGGGCAACGATGCCGAACAAAGTAGGGTCCCGGACGGGAAGGGGTTTAAGGCTACCGCGAACGTCGATGGAAATCGCCGGTTTTCCACTTATTATGTAGATCGGGGCCACATCCGAACGATGATCCCCGTCACTGTTGCGAGCAAATCCCTAGACGGAACAATTATTTCGCTGGCTTTCGGGATAATTACGATCGTATTATTTTGCACGGCTACCTTGTTGCTACTGGATTTATGGGATTTGGGAGGGATTAGCCGTGGCCATGAAAGCACGGCTCGATTTCGAAATTCCCCCTCCTCACGACGCAGGTAAATTTGATCATTATTAACGTTTCGAGGGGTATAGTGCAATTTTTCTATTTACGATTAGTTGCCTCGATAGGAAACAAGTGGCCAATATGACATTTAGCCGGAAGCGGGAATTATCGACTGTCATTTGGTGTATTAACCCTTCGCGGACGATTGACGCGCATACGCGTCCAAACCGTACCATCGTAGCTATTTGCAAACTCTTACGTGTATTTAAGATACATTGTCCTATATTTTTGACGCAAATAGCAGCCATGAACGTAGACAACGTAGATTTTTAGCGTATGCTTCGGAGAAGGGATTATTGCTTGTCTGTATCAAAAATGATACACACTAGTTGGGCGTGTGTATGCTACCAGGGCACGTTTAGCATAAGTTTCTTATGGCGGAATGGTTGGTGTGAAATTTTCTTATTAAGTGGAAAAGTTTATTCTTGGAAAAATACAAATAGTGAGTAAAATAACAAAATAATGTAATTTTGCTGTATAATAGTCCTAATACATCATTTGAAAGAAAATTGATTTTTAAACAGTAGTGTGGCCTGGGGGACCTTTTTCAAAAATACCCGCGGTAGTCAAATAAATAATATCCTTGCGTTTGTTTTATACCAAGCTTAAAAATATTCCGTTCGCAAAGACTTGAAATTTGTAAAGTTAACCTTAAAAAAAGTTATTTTTGAATTTGGACGTCCAGTGTTGAGAAAAGTTAAGAATGATGACATTGATAATACATTCAAGGCCATCATAATCGGCGTTGAGGATCGACTATTCCAAATATGTTAAATATGCGTATAGAAACATAGTGTTCTATATTTGTACACTTTATGTGAGGGATTCAGTATTGTTGTCGGATTTACGGAATCGAGCGGGAATTTCCATCCATTATTAACACATCGAATGTGTATTTTATTAGCTACACCGTGTAACATTTCCTGCGCACTGGAAAAGGTTCCACAGCAACAATCCTGTACGGGAATAAATAATATCCCTTTTCACAGATAATTTTTATAATCGTCGCTCCGGATATTATCGTTTCGTGGCAAGAAACGATCGAACCAAAAGAATAAATGTCCAACGTTAAAACAGAACAGATTAAATCAAAATTCCTGCGAGCGAAACGATCGGTAAACGGCAAGAATGTAAAATTTGCCTGAGTCGAAACTCGTTCTCGCAAATCATCCTCAACCCCTTTGGCGGAATCTTTCGCGAGCCACCAGCCCCCGGATTCGAGATGGTAAGAACTTTTCCCACCCCGTTCGGCTAGCGAGGGAAACGGGGTGGAAAGCGTGTACTCGCGATCTCGCGGCAGAAAAACTCCCCGGCAAGAAGAGAATTAACGAAAGAAGCAACCGTTGGATACTTTTTTTCCCCTTTCCTCTTCTTTCATCCCCGTTCCAAACCACCGCCATCCACCGACGGCCACGGCACACGATATTCTTTTTCCTTCGAAAACGATCTTCGTCTACGGGATCGTTCGAAGATAGAAGAAGAGAGGAGACCGTGGCGAAGGTGGGGGATTGAAGGAAGCTTGGAACCTGCAGACAGCTCACGGCGCGGATGGAGAATAGTTGATTCCGTGAGAAGGGAAAACCCTGGGAAGAAAGGAGAAAATAGAACGGACGGGGACGAGGGTGGAGTTTGAGAAAAAGGGAATGTAGGATGTTATCGAAGCGAGGGAGACAGAGAGAGAACGGAGATATGGTCGGACAGAATGACGCTGATCAATTTCTCGCTTTCGTAGACTTGGTTACTGAACCGATTTCGGTTTTCTTTTGTTTTGGGATTTATTCCGCGGAGCTTGATTTTAATTATCTTTTCGATGAAATTTTGGAGCAATTTGATTGGCGAATCGATTGTCTGTTGTTTATGGTCAAATTATGAGTGGATTAACATTTTGTTTATCGGTGAAAATTGAAACGGATAAGCGGTATTGCTTTAAATCCAGTGTTGGGGATAATTCAATTATTCTGGCAATCAAGAATTAACAATTAAAATTTTAAATGTTAATTGCGATTGGTCGTTAAATTTGTTAGTTGTGAATATGTATTCGTTTTTCAGGGTTACAATTAAAACTAATTATTTAATTATTTATTAATTTTAACTGTTAGAACAATTAACAATTGATTTTTAGAAATTGTGATGATGAATATCTGTTTTAGAAATGAATAGAATGGACATGTACGTATAGTAACTGAAAAAAGTTTAATTACAACTAATTTTAGTAGCAAGTTGCAATTACATTTAATAGCGATTGAAATGTCACCATTGATTGATGCCCAACATCGTTTGAAACTTAATAGTTGCTAAAGATACAAAATTTAATACTAATTTTAACTTTCGTTCGCTTGATTTTTATTATTTCAATTGAATTATCGACTCGACGATAATTGGAGGTTTATTAATTGTCAAGTCGCACTTTTTAAATTGAAAATAGGACAACTCAAAGTATAGAATCTTTAAGAAAATATATATAAACGAGATATTTTTATTTTATTATATTCGAAATTAAAAATAAATTTTTATCGTTAGAAATAATGAACATTAAAAAAAAAAAAATTATCAAATATATGAAAGGACTGATGGTTACGAAAAGTGGTGCAATTTTAAATTCTATAAAATACTGAAATTTCGAGTATTTTGTATCGATCGATTTACAGAATAAGTGGTCAAAAAATAACTCAAGTTACTTATCATTTGAATTAATAATCATATTTATGGTAACTTCTTTGTTACCTTAGTGATAGAAATCGGGGGATGTTCAAATAAAACTTGCGATTGGTTCATGAATTTAATTGCTGAATTAAAACTGTCATAGAAAGTGGAAATTATTTTCCTTGTCAATTGATATTAGTAAGGGCAATATAAAAATATATTTTTGTTTATGCAAAATATGCTATTCATTTCTTTACAATAAAGATACATCCCACGATATCATACAGCTAAATTGTGTTTAACAACTAGAACTACCGACGTTTTGTGTACACTGACTTTCAAGTGGAAAATAGAATAGAAAATTAAATACATAAAATAAAGAACGTCGTTTACACCGGTTCGGTAGTTCCTGTGTTAACATATCAAGAAATCTTTTTACAGTTTGAGCTGGCTTTAATATCATTCGTATCGAAATTTTTGCTCCACGATACATTTAATCCTTTCTTCGAAATATTTTGAAGTACATGAAAAATATTCACGAGCCCGAATGATTCATTTGACCGTAAAAGTGAACTCGTTCGTTCCGATCGTAAAGCAAAGTAGCAACGAACGTTCTAATCGGATTAGGTTTGCGCAACGTCGTAATGCTAATCCCGAAGGGAGAGAGTTCGTCCCGTTCGGTTGCATCCAAGTCTAGTAGTCGGGATCAACGTCTGCGGAAAAGTCGAGAGGCTTTCACGCAAGACGTAAAGCTCGTTTTCCACGTAAGACGAAGGACGTAAACGCCTTATCAACCGCCAGTCTAATCCTTCGTAGGATCGCGGTTGTCTGCTCGCAGTCCTCGCAGACCCCGTTTCCTGGTAATTTATGGCGTTTTAACTTTTACCCCCATCCGGTGGCTGCCAGATTAGTATGGAAAATCCTTCGTGCCGATCGAACCACGATTACGACATCCTAATATTGACCCACTTCCGTCTGCCACTCGAAGTCTTTCCACTCTTGTACTCCAATCCGTAATTACACACAATAATATATGTAGTGTCCCGTAACTAGTGTAGTAGCCGGAAATGGGAGATAGCCGAGACGATTCTGAACAACAATTTCCTTTGCAAAAATGTTGGACAGGTCTTCGTTTTTGAATTATTAACGAAAAATGCTGACCAATCAGCGCGTGCGTAGAGTGCGCGCTCAACCGTGATAGGGTAACCTCGAGCCGGGACGAATCACGACTGAGCGCTCTGATTGGTCAGTGTTTTTCGTTAATAATTAAGAAACGAAGCCCCATTCGAGATTTTCGCAAAGGAGATTATTGTTCAGAATCATATTACACTAGTTACGGGACACCCTGTGTATATCGTGGAATTTTTATAAAAGATTTATTGGAAATCGGTAACTGTTTTCGATCCTGCTTAATAAACCATCACCGTGTATTTTGGAAGCGTCGACAGGGAGGGTGTAAAAAATGTATACGAAACAAGGTGAACGCGAAGGTAATTCGACCGTAATTACTTTTCTATACTCGAGATAATCCCTTCATCCGGGGAGGGAGTTCTCATCCCCCTTTTCCTCGACCATTCTTTGCATCCATGGTTTTCCCCGGTTGTCCCTCTCTCCTGTTCGCGGGGTTGACTGAAGGCAATCCACCGTCAGACCCTGTCAAACTTCTAGATTACATTATACGAAAGCGAAGGAACCGCTCGTCGTATACGAAATCCGTCCGTCGAGAATATTCGTCGCCATTGGGGACGAATTTGTTGCGAAATTGTTATTGGTTTAATATTTATCGTTGACGAGTTTTTAATTTTCTTACGATTTTAAGAAAGCAATCTGCGAACATTTTAAAAATATTTATCAAAGTCTTCGTTACATTATACAATCGTCAGAAATGGTAAATAGTTCGAATTTTTGATGATAGATATGATAATTTCAAAGATACTTAAATTTTACTTGTATCATTAACGGCTCAAAAGATTAAATGATATAAAATGGGTCAATAATGGCAAAAATTTTGAAAATTTAGTAATGGAACGTTTTAACGAAAGATCCTTGTATGTTAGATAAAAGAATATTTAATGGAATTTAAAGGAAACTACAGAAAGGGAAGCGGCGCTCTTCATGGTCCGTCATTCGAGGCGCGGAATTCTAACATTGCCATCTATTATTAATAAACACAATTGATTACATTTGTCATGAGATTATACAAAAAACACTTGTTTGTAAAATAATATTAAAGAAAAATCCATACTTTTCAATTATCGTCGAATTCATTTCTGTCTTGCTAATACGATGCTTCTGAATATTTAAACAATTATTTTCTTAACATTGAAATTGACGCTGAATATTTCATACAAGAAACCGTGCGACCCTAATTCTATTATAAATTATGATCAATTATTAGCAAAACGCGTTTCCTTTAGCTCTCGACTTAAATGGTAACAAGAAATTTGCATAAAATGTAACAGATTCAGAATATCGTAAATAACGAAGATGGAAATGATTTTGAAACGTTTAATAGAAATGCAACGTGTTTGTGCTTTCAACGTCATAAAAGATTATTGCTTCGAGTATCGGCACATCTACCGTCTCGTATTCCATAAACGTTCGTGTACAATTATCTAATGGAAACAAAGTACGATAATCATCAGACTAATAATTTTAAGCTCGAAGGTACTCTTCATTTTCACTTATCATTAAAGATCGGTTAACGACGAGGCACGAGTCACATGGATTGTCAAACATGACTCGTCTTACCCGACTCCTTTCTACGTATCCTCGATAATTTGCCTCGATAAGCGGTGTAATGTTTCCTTTAACAATCGGCAACATTGTTCGTACCACCGGAGTTTCAACCGAAGCAACGAAACCTGCACTATGTGTACCTACATAAGTTTGACCGATAAATTGGTAAATATTATTTAATCATATATTTATAGATTTACTGTCATAATTACTAATTTACATATCTTAGTTACTAAATATCGATGAAATTAAAAATACCAATAATTGCTAATTACATCAGCTATTAAATACACAAATCACTAGTCACCAGTTTACATAAAATCACGTATTAAGGCTGTAATTAGAAATTTAACACCCAGAAGTGAGTAAATTAGTAAACTGGTAATATGGTAGCTAGTAAATTAGCAAACTAATACTTTAACACTAGCAAATTAGTAAACTATCAACACGGTAATTATCAAATCACTACCCTAACAATACAATAAATCCTCAAATATACAAATCAGTACCTACTAATTTAAAAATTTATGGTTCTATAATATTTCAACCAACAAATCAATTTCCACTGGCATAGCTTCCTCTCGTCCAAGAATTTAAAAAATGTCAAGTACGAATTAACAAAGCAGTTAACACAAAATCACACTCGACAAAAGTTAGTTGAATCTTATAAAAAAATAAAAACACCTTCGACCATCGCCATATTATAATTCCAATCGCAAGCATCGCGTACACCAAAACAGCCAGCAGCATATTTCGAAGAAGGCAAGAGCGAGAGGGGTGGAACAGGAAGGGGGTGATAGGGGGTGCGAGGGGTAGATCCGTTGGAACGCGGTGAGATAGCAAGGTACAGAGAGAGGCCGAAACGTGTAAGGAGATGAGAGAGGCTGTTACTGGATGAAGGAGGACAGGAAGGAGAACGAGGGGGAGGGTCGGGGATGGTCGCAGAGAGGGTGAAACCTTTCCCGACCCTTAGCAACGCTCTCGCGACTCGCTATCCTGCGGATAACATCAGCGGCTTCAAGCCAGGAAATGAAAATCGCGCCGACACTGTTTAATTTAGATAAAAGCATATGTTACACGACGACTAGCCCGACAAGGGGGGATGATAAGGGGGTTGGTTTCGACCTACAACCCGCGAACACCAGGCCACGAAACGTATTTCTGGATGGAATCCTTTCGGTGCGACTATTAGGACTTCGATTAACATTTTTCTTATACTGGTCTGGTAGCAAATACTATTACGAGGTATTCGGATCGTAACAGGATTAGGTTTAGAGTCGTTTACGAGCCGGGGATTGGAGTCATCGTTGATGGACAATGGTGGTGATTATGGGGTCGATTTAACGCCGTCGGTTTAGCGTTTGATACGCTTCTGTTGATTGATTTGCTTCGAGGGCATGGTGTCTGGAATTAAGACTTTCCAGACTTTCAGGATTATGGAAACGTTCAAGGTTTTTTGAGGACTTTCCAAGTTGTTAAGATCTTTGAGATAGTTTTATAGTTTTCAAGACTTTCAAAATCTTCTAAATTTTCAAGGTTTTTAAGAATTTTAAGGCTTTTAAACACCTGCAATGTTCCCGAAGCTTTCATATAGATTTCTTTAGACTTTCTGAAATGTTCAAGGATTTCAGGACTTTCAATGTTTATAAGATCTTTGAGATTTTTAAGACTCAAGATTTCCCAAAACTTCAAGATTTCAAAGAACTTTGAGATTCTAAAGACTGTCAAAACTTTGCAAGTTTTCCAAGGTATCAAGACCCTCGAACCTCTCACGCCTTCCAAGAGTCCGAGAACCTTGAACATTTGAATTCAGAACAAATTTAAAACGATTAAAGACTTTCTCGATTTCCAAAACGGACCGAAACGATTATTAACCCATCACGAATGACAGAAGAAACGGTTCTGTCCGGTGGGAGCGGATCCGTTCGTTTTGCTGAGGGCGGTCTTCGGTCGAAACGCAAGAAGCAGCCGCGGATATGACGTGTTTTTATCGTCGAAGCGAGAAGGAGATCGGCTTGGAAGCCGGGAACGTCAACTTCCAGAGCCGGATACGAAGATCCTCGCGAGCAGATAGAAAAGGCATTCCACTTTTATACTCTGGAGGTTAAAGTTTCGGAAGTTATTTTGACTTTCGAAGCTTGAATGCTTTTCGTCCCTTTCGCGCGGGAAAAGCTACCCCGTCAGCTCGGTTGACGTCTCGCGTCATAGTCACCCTCGTCCCCGTCGATCTTCTTTCCAACCCCTCCTCGTCCTCTCGTTCTTCCAACTTTCGGATATCTTCTACCCTCTCCTTGTTATTCGAGATTCTTACTCTTCTGTCATCCTTCGATCGAATTTTCTCTTCGGCAGTTTCGTCGGACCTTGGGTCGAAAGAGTTCTTCCACGTATTCCGAGAGTTTGAATGAAATTGTTGCATTTTTTTCATCGGATACCGTGAACCCTTACTTGTCTATTGATGTACAGGGTGAATCGTGAATCGTGATCAACAGAGATTATTCCGTTATTAGAAGTCCGATCGAAAATCTTTTGAAATTCTTTTAAAATCGATTAAAATTCTGTTTGCAACTGTAAGAAGAATCTTGCCTCGTATAAACGTAATCTTCAGCAACGAACGTGCAAAATTCAATCTAAAGTAAGAAAATGGATTTTTCTCGAATAACACAACATCGCCGCCACGTTTAAGGACTATTTTATTCGCGGATTCGAGTTTCTGACGTGTCTCATTTTGCATTCGTAACAATTTTTGCCGTTTTCCGCGTTCGTTCGCCACCATTTTTCTGCTTCTCTCGCGCCCCTTCTTGTCCCGTGTCTCCCGGATCCGGGTAGAAAGAAAAAAGAAACTTGGCAATTTTATAACGGAAGTTTGCTGAATACAAAATCAGTGGGCTGTCGGTTTTCGCGGCCAACTTGGATCGTATTTTAATGGAACCGACTCGTCGCGAATTCTTCGACAAATCGGTTTGCGTCCGCTAATGGTGGCAAGTCGTCTTAATACTATTCGGTTCCTTTATTTCCTTTCGGTGGAAATGGGCGCTCAAAGTTTTTTTTATTTATTTTTTATTTGATTAACGATTAAATTTATAATTTCTTCGTTTCGTCAGTTTCGAAGCTGTCCAAATTGTATCACAGAGGGGTTGAAAAATTATTGAATCGAATGGTGTATGCTTCGATTAAAAATTGGAGGATCGATGAGAAACACGCTCCTCGTTAATTAATTTTTGATTTTTAGTCAGAAATTGAAAATTATTTGAACACAGATAATTGTTTCAATACGTTTTTCAATATTTTCGCGTTTGAGTCCTGCTTCGAACCCCATGGAATTCCAATAAACGTAAATTTAATTATTAAGCTAGTAATTCAGGAAATTTTTGTTGTTATAGTAATTTCTATCATTGCACAGTGGATGTGCAATTAACAATTGCATCACTTCTTTACATGGAAATGTATATTTTTTGTTGAACAGATCAGTACTTCTGTTTATTGTACGTAAAAATTGATTAGGGTATCACGACAAAAATAGTATTATTTCTCAAAATATTTTCAAAAAACGTCTTTATTGTAGAAAATGCTGTTGTCATAAGAGAAACTGATTTGTGTGAGTAAGCATTTCGTCATTCAATAACAGTTTACATATCGTAACACTAGTACGAAAACTAAGAATTCTTAGTTTACGTTTACAACATAGTCTTGAAGTGTTCGAGCATCTTCTTGAAATGAAATAATAACCATTTTTATCATAGGACTCTGACAATTCTTTACGTAGAATGAACAGGAGAATAAATTTCCATTTAAAGAAATGACACTGTTGCATTTAAAAAAAATCGAAGGGCCTGCAGATGTAGTTCCCTTCGATCCATTTATCTTTCTCCTTTGGCACTTTTTCGTAAGTATATTAATAACGGTTTTATAACCTGAAACAATTTCGTGGACCACCCTGTATACCGAAAGGGTGAAGCTTAAATGTTTATTTTCGAAGCCACGTTAATCGTGAGTCAGAAATCGTAAATAAAAAATAGCAAGAAGGGGATTTTCTAACCCGGGTTAGAAATCTTCGATAAAAAAGAAGAAGAAGAGGGAGTGGGGAGGGGAAAAGGGAAAAAGAAGCGGCACAATCAGTCGGTTTAACAGCGGAGCGTTTTATTAAGAGTCGGAGCAGAGGAGGCGAGTGAAATTTTCATAATTTACTGCTGATACCCCGGGCCAAAATGGCAGACAGGCTCTTCCAGGGTCATTCAGGGAATTTACCACTCCGTCGACCAGACGACGCCTCCTTAAAACTGGCGAAATCTAAGCAGGCCAGCACCGTGACGCGTTTCACGTCTAGACTGTTAGCTGCCAGCCGAGAAGCCCGAAAATCCAGCGTCGTTCGGACCTTCGCTTCGTAATCGATTTTTATTACGATTCTGAGCTCGGTTCGGTGGATTACGATTGTAACGCGGCAGAAAAAGTCGCTCGGTTGTGTTTTATTGTAAAACGCCGACCGGGGGGATACTTGTTGATATCGTGATTAAAAAGAGTTAGAGGGGTTTTGAAGTTGAGGATAGTCTGACGAGCTGGTGATTGATTAAATATGCAGATGTGCTGTTGCGAGCTGTGATTTTCTGAATTTTTTTCTTTTTTTCGAGCTGTTGAGATTGATGCTTGTTTAACCCTTTCACAGTGGGATAGAATGGAACTGTGGCTATTTGTATTCGTAATTACTTTGGTGTTGTTTCGTTGCTTTCTGAAATTAGTTTATGGACGTTGAAAACTGCATGACACTTCGTGTATTTCACATTTCTCTAGACAGGAAGGAATCTTTTTAGTGCGACGAGATTGTAAGTAAAATTTGTTACGATAAGTATGAAAAACTGGAATAAATCATTGATATTATGTATTATATTTTCAGTCACCTAGACAGAGGAAATAATTTTTAGAAGTGTATATTTATATAAAGATCCGCGGTGTAATTACAACAAATAGATGCAAAATAAAATCTTCAACATGAAATTTTGAATGCTGACAAAATTCCACAACAAAAGAAGCAATCAAACAGTAAATTTAAATAACGATCCACGGTGTAATTACAACAATTAAACAAATAATAAAGAACACACACATTTGTAATTACCAAAGACAGGATAAGATTTTCAGGCATTAAAAATATTCCACAAAATTTAAATATTAGCTAAAGCAAAAAGCGAACAAAACAAACAACTTTTCGACACCTCTTTTCTAAAATTCGAACTACTTTGACTTGGAAAAGGCATCCAAGTGTTAAAGAAAAAGCGACATTTCTTTTCGCTTTACCCAACATTATCAAGATTCCATTAAAAAAAAAAGAGTCGAAGCGATAAAACGGTAAATTAAAATATTATTATTCCCATATAACAAATTCTGAAACAAAGAGAAAAGAACAGCCACGAAGGCGTATCATTGCATCGTATTTCATCCCCCCCGTGGGCATCGCGTATCACCCTCACCTGGCTGCGCTTCGTCCCCGTTCACCTACTGAAAAATCCCTTATCAGACTTGATTGTAGGTTGTACAAACATCGTGGTGTCGCGGTCGGAACACAGAGAGGGTGACAGTGTCCGGCGCGTGTTGAAGAGGCCGTGTCTCGGGGGGTCGAAATGTGGGGGAACGGGAGGGAGGGATGGAGGGTAGTCTGCTTGCTCAACGGATGATATATTATCGAGCGCTGTTTGCACTTTGACAACATCGCGGGGCATAAAAACGCTGACTCATTTAAAGCGGCCCCCGGGATTGCGGGGTGTTCAGGGAGGAACCGCGTGCCTGCGCCCCTCACGATTCCTCTTCCACCCTCCCTGGACGTGCTCCTTGCACCCTTCCAGCCCCGCTTTGTCCGCCGGCCTGGACGAACAACCCCTGGCACGAAATATCTCCTCTTCGGCCGTCTCGTGATTCTCTTTTTCTTCCGTGTCATGGACGAATCGGACTCGACGTGTAAAACCGTTCGTGTATTTTCGATCATTGGGTAAGAAGAAGGAAAAGGAGAAACCAAGGGAGGGAGTATGATGGAAAGACGCGTTTTAGGGTAGAATGGAGACTATGGTTGAAATCGTATTTTAAGTTTTATTCGAATTACCATTTACAGTCAAGGGCGAGGTATGTATAATATTTCAATTTTCTTGATTTGTTTTAACCGGTCAACTGCGGAGTTGAAATCAAGCAGAAACGTGGATACAGGTCGACCGCAGAGCAAATAGTCTTATTATAAATTGTGAGAAAAAGGTAAAGTATTAGGTTGTCCGAAAAGTTTCTTTCCCTATTTGCACACAACGATTTGTCTAGCAGTGTTAAAAAAAAAAAACATAGTATCATTCAGCTTTCAGAGAAATGGAAGAAGATAATTGGTCAAAGTGAATTTTACGTAACTCAATAACGTGACATTAAACATAAAATTTCATACATCCCTTATTTATTAATAAAGCGAAAGGAACTTTTTGGACAACCTAATAAATCAAGGAAGGATTACATTTTTATACGATAAAAAAAACAATTCATTGTTGAAAAGGTTATTATTTTATTATTATTAAAAATTTAAAAATTGTCAAGAAAATAATCAACTCTGTTTGTAAATAGTAATACATTGTACGTGGAGTATCCAATATACCAGGAAGAATAATCAAACTGTAAAATAAATTACAGTTCTATTGGTGACATAAAGGATACATACCGTCAAATGACATTTTTGAATTTTTTATAATCAATGGTAACTCTTTATTATACAAGACGTGTCAGTAAACTGGTTAACACTGAAGCAATAAATATTTATCTGACCCGAATTTTCGAAAAATCTTTGGAGGTAACTTTTATCTCTAAATTGCAACTGCAAGATTCTAAGACACAGTATTTTTTCCGTTACTCTCCTGTTTAATCATTATGCTGTGTATAAATTGCAACGACAAGTAGCGAAAAAAGTAGAGAGGAAAGTTCCGAATTTACGATACTTTCGTGTGTTGTTTCAATGTTACGTCAACGATTAATCCTTCGCAAGCGATTATTAAATATTTCATATCTTGGAAAAAGTATCTCAGAATGTTTGCAGATTTTTTGAAAGCTTCAGATAACAAAATAACATAAATAATCCAGGCTGTTTACGATGTTTGTCTACCAAGGGTTGAATTACTTATTTTTGTAAGAATATTCGTTTATATTTGAATTATTTTATTTCATATTAAATAACAAAGTGATCATTACAATCATCTGCGCCGTTTTCTTCCGTTTCGTTTGTTCACCCTCTTGGCTACCCGCAAACTGCCTGCGAACGTTTCGCCCCTGACCCCCACCCACGATTCACCGACTGTCTTCGTCTGTTTTCCATTTTTTTTTTCTCTTCCTTCTCATCCCCTCTGGTCGCGACGCTTAAGCTAACGGTCTCTTATAATTGCGATTCTTCGTATAATTTTTATTAAGACTAATTAATTGCAACGGCTTGGATAATTCAGTTTGGCGTGCTTTTTGTGGCACGGGGCTCCTCGAAGGAAACAACGTAGGGGATGGTGTTCTAAGGGTAGATTCTTTGGATATGATAGTTATTCACTTTTGAAGTTTTGATACGGTAAACATAATTGCAATGGTTTCGATAATTAATAAACCTTGACAGTCTGGAAATACAGGAAATGTAGGAAACTTCCTGATTATAAACAAGAATACACAGAATGTCCCAATAAAATGTATGCCTACTTTATCATCATATACAGTGGGCCGCAAAATTATTCGTACACCTTTTAAAACACAATTCCCTCTTTTGAAATTGGACTAAATGACTTGAATTGTTTTGAGAAGCTAGAAGAACTAGTTTACTAGATGACAAAAAAAAAATGTTGAGAAAGTCCCAGTCGGTTGAAATAATTATAAAGGATACAGTGACTTTCTCAATATATTTTCTTTGTCATCTAGTAAACTAGTTCTTCTAGCTTCTCAAAAGAATTCAAGTCATTTGGTCCAATTCCAAAAGAGTACTTCAATAATAGCAAAATAGATAGGTTTTAACCAATTAATTGTGTTGTTTGTCTTATAAACGTCCGCGATGACCATAATTAGCACCAATGCTATCTAACTCTCTTCATTCAGTTTTATATTTGATATTGGCATTCGAGGCGTGTATAATTTTTTTGAGACACCCTGTATATTTCATAATCTGTGAAATATGCTGAACCTAAAATTCCAATCGGTATCCGAACATGTATCATGAATTAACCCTTTGCAGATCTAGTTCGCTTTACCAGCGAAACTTCCAAAAATCAAACACATTATTTTAAAAGAAAAGAGTTGCGAATGTCAATGGATTTATTTATCTTTATCCCGTTCGTTAATTTCCTATATTTTAATAGAAATAAAGCTTAAATTTCACATTTCAAAATATTCTAGCAGATTAAATAGGTCGCCTCAGAGGCGCCACTCGAGTGCAAAGAGTTTTCATATAAAACATGTCCACATTACACACATATGTAACTTAAAAGTAACATCGAGTTTCTGTCTTAAATTGAAAACTTCCATCCCCCAATATATTTTACTTATGTTATAATAAATTATAAAACAAATATCTCAACTTAGCATTTCTTCAAAACCTTGTAATTAGAATTATTATTCTTTCATACAATCGTCAAGTCTGCAACGGAACCGAAGAGATACACACGCGTCGCATGATCCTACAAGTTGTTTTATGACTAATTCCTCCACGGATTAGGAATCTTAGGAGCAAGTTGCTCGTAGAACGAGCAGAGAGGGTTGGAGGAAGGGGGTAGGTCGGAGAAATGTGGGTCGCAAAGCTCCCCCGAGCGGATTCGCCGGGATATTCAATGGGGTAAATGGGGTATTGCATATTAAATACGCCGATAGGGGGATGAAACGAAAGAAGGAAGAGGGTGTGGGAGGAGGGGGGGGGGGGGGGGATACAGAATGGCTCCGGGATTCGACGGTAACGCGTGGAGCAATGTGTGTAAAGCTTGATGCGGTTATTGATTACAGGCCACTGTCATTGACGGGCCGTCATATGGAAACGGTGACCGTTTTTCGTTACGCACACACGAATATTCGCTCACCGATACCCATCAATTTCCACTACCAGCCGTGTTCGATTCGTTATTTTCCTTCGTTTCTATCCTCCTCCCTCGCAATCATTCGATTCTTAAATTTAAAAGGGAACCACTAGAAATCTATAATCGCCATTTTTAACATCGTTCGATCGTTGGAAAGTTACGTACCTATTTGCAAAAGGTTAACCCTTCGTGGGCAAATATTTCTTCGTTAATAATTTTAATTCTTTCACGAAGAAAAATTTTCAGTAATAAAAACACGAATTTAGATTTCCTTATGATATTTATACAATTTCGTTTGTACTCGTAGTTTTTGATAATCATCTTGTTCGTCTTTTGTACCCATTCGATATAAATAAGTTGGACTAAACTTGTTGACGACAGACGGAGACTTGTTTCGTCGATTTCGGTATTTCCAAAATGCTACGCAGAAAAAGGTCGAAGCGGCAACAGAGGGAATTAGGGATAAGTCATGGTTGAACGAGTCGCAATCGCTGATTTGAATGCAACGGATCGGGTCAGGTAGCATGAGTCTTGATAGACAAAAGGTCCTAGCCGGGCCGATCGTATAATTATGACCTTTGCTTTCAAAGAAAAGTGATAATCTATGTTGCGGAACGTAACGGACGCTACGGCCGACTGGGGTAATGTCAATTTCCGTACAAACAAACCCACCTTATTTATGACGTGTTGCAGCCACGGGCTAAGTGCGCCTCTATTTACGAATATATCTATCATATATTTACCGTCATTTGTCCAATGCATATTGAACAGACTAATTAAGACCAAACAACTCCTGACGTCACTTTTTATAGATTATTGTGACAGTTTTCGATTGTATTCGACGGAGCAGGTGAATTTCTAAGAATCTTGTGTATAGAAATTGCGATTTGAAGAATTATTTAGAATTTAACAACATTAGTCTCTCATCAAAATTACAGTTTGCGTTTTACACCAAAGCGGAGTAAGTCGAAGTTAAAAAACAATAATAGAATTTTTCATTTATCCTGTATCGTTCTCCATTTCCATAATAAGCTACAGAAACCTCATACCTAAAGTACCAATGATCGAATACACTGTATACTCTATTTTATCTAAGGGTCGAATACTTGTATCGTTGAAAATACCTTCGAACGATCGACGAAAGGAAGCGAACAATCGAAACAGGAAACGAGGGAAGAGTTCGGTGACGGTTCGCGGCGGAACATCGACAGACAGAAAGGCAGAGAGAAGCGGACAGAACGAGAGTCCCGAGGACGTATGTCCCCAAAAGCCGTGTAGCTCAGCGTTGAGTGATGGCCGCTCAGTCGACCTCGTAACCGGCGCCATACATCATTCAAGATGGCTGGCTTCTCACGCTCGGCTCCGGCCGAGAGAGACAAGGGTGACAACCCTCCCGTCCTCTGCTTTCCTACTTTTCACTGGCTACGTCTACGCCTTCGCTGATAATCGTGTTACGCCGATATCAATCTTACGCCGACGCTTCGCCCTTGTAAACTGCATTAACGAGAAAAATTTACACCGACGGCTAACGTAACACGTATACCCCCCTCGTTATTTTCTTGTTTGCATTCAACCCCTTCGGCGCCTGTTGAAACAACAGTGCAATGGTCGTAATCGTAAACCAAACGGACTATGTCGAACGAAAAGTGTTAGAAATATTTGGGAATCTGTTGATTTTTATCCTCTTCGTTAATTTTCTATATTTTGATACGGGTAAAAGTGAGATTTCGTATTTTAGAATACTCCGATATAAATGAAATATGGGGCCTTGAATTCACCACTCGAGTGCAAAGGGATAACTTGTTTGCAATTCGTATTGCAAGGATTTATTAGAAATATTGAGGGTATGTTAAAGCAATTTCCTTTATTAATATTTCTACAAGTGTTGAGTCTTCTTTCTAAGTTGATACTACGGAATGGTATTTTAAATTATTGATTGCACCCTTCTACTCCGGCTGGAAACGTTATTCTTTCTGAAATAGAAATTAGAGAAGGAAATACTGTATTTACGATAGTCTGTCCAATTTCCCATAAATCCAGTTTCAAACATTCCAGTTTGTCAATGGACGTAAGTTGGCAATTTTATACATCTGGAAAATGCATAAATTCGAGGGTTGGCAAAGGAAGGAAACAGAGAAACAGGAAAGGGGAATACCCAAGAAATGCGTCAAGTGCGCCACCTACCGGAAGCTATCTTACACCTTACAAAGGATTCTTTTCGGTCGGAAAGCAATTCGAGGAACCTGTTTTACCAGCGTTAGATTCATAGAAAATTTCGATACCAAAGGAATAATTTTTATCTGGAAGAAAATGAAAACATCAGCGTAAGATTTATGTTAAGAACGAACGGGAAAATATTTTATCTAACCGAAGGAGAAATGACACACGGCAAAAGGCTGATATGAAACGCACGAAAATTTAATTAAATCTCGCGGAAGGTGTTGTCGCGTCGGTTCGAGGGAAGAAAGCGCGTTATTAATATAATTCTGGTAGCAGCATTCATATTTTCCCTCTGTCCCGCGAACGTTTTCCACCTTTCATTCCGGTTTCCCCTTTTCCTTCAAATTTTCCGGCCATTTGTCCCGGGGATGAAAATTTCTCGTTGCCATTCAGAATTCCCGCGCTTTTCAGCAGCTCGCAATGATGCTTTTTAATATTTTCCCGACGAGCGAGGATCCTCTAACCTTCGTCGTAGATGAAGAATAAACGAACAGTTCTGTCGTAAATCACCGAATTGAAAATTAATTAATTACAAAATGTAATATCATTGACGCGTTAAATTTAAGTTTAAAGGTTTGATAAAAGTTCACAGAAATATAACGAAAATACAACGAAACTTCGATTAAAGTTAGGTACAAAAATTAACAAACGTAAAAGTTTCGTACACTTTTGAACAGCAAAGAGTTCGAAGAATGGAAATAAAATAGTCAGAAATTAAATTAAAACTGTTAGGCAATCGAATCTTGAAACGCAATTGGAAGATTAATTATTTAAAGAAATGCTTTGAAACTTCAAATCAAAAATTCGATTCCATGGTCCGTTATTAAAAAGATCATCAGCAATCTAATTGGACGAAGAAGTGGAAGTAAGAAGATCAAAATAAACACTTTATTTTTAAGAAATATCAGAATATCATTTCGATAAAGAAGGAAATTAGACTCAATATTTCGGTCGTGTCATCTTGAACAAGCTAATAAAATAAATGGTTATGTTTTTCTAAAGACAATAAAGCCACCGTCTATCTATCACGCGTCCGAGCAATATCGGCGCATCCATCGTATGGACGTAATATTGAAATTGTATTCGTTCGTAACACGAGAGTTATTTATGAAACGTAGCAAGCAATATGGCAGAACGCGGTAGCCAGGGATGGCGGGTGAAATCTGACTGTAGTGATGTCAGAAGGATCGGGCTCCTTGAAAAGTTAACCCGTGTCTGTCGGTGTCTTTCATTTATAAAATATTCCCTCGGGCTTAAAGTGTCGAAAGATTGTCCTTCTGGTTGATAAATCGATGAAAATCGATTGACACAGGTCATCGGCGGTAGAATAATCAGGGCCAGATGCGTGTATAATTTGAAATCGAAGGAATATTGGGAAAATGAGTATACGAAGGATTTTCTGTGGTTTCAAATGTTGAAAAGTCGATGGAAATATGATGGCAGAGGTTAGTAACACTAGAACGGGTAACATTAAGTGGTTAAATTCTTTGCTTCACCAGAAACCTTCATGAAATAAGGAACATGATGATGGTCGAATAGTTAACCCTCTGCCCAGTGGTGTTCAATGAACGCATCGTTAAAACTTCCTAACGTTATATTAAAAGAAAATACATAACTATAAATTAGACAAGTCCCTTTAATTATCTTCATTATTTCTTAACATATAAAACAAGTTTATTTACAAAAGAAGGGGATCTCAAGAATAATTTTTTCGTAGATAAAGAATTTTCAGAGATATCAAGTGTTCGTTCGTTAAGGGTTGAAGATTGAAAGAATGCATTCATATAAAACGGTACAAGCCCTCTTTGTATAGAAAGGGTTAATTGTATTTGGGGATAGAGAAGGAAGAAAACAGCAGGATATTTTCCTGTTCGATCAGGCTTTTCTAGAAACACGTTGGCAACGTGTAACGTGTACGGTTAGAGCTCACCGAAGCGACAGCTGTTCGCCGGTTGGCTGCGCTATTCGATTGTCTCGCTCTTGATGATTGATGATCGTTCGGGGTAGCTGCTGTTGCTGCTGCTGCTGCTGCTGCTGCCACTGCCGCCACCTTGACACCGCGTCTGTCTTTTCCCTCATTTCCCGCCGACTTTTTTTCGTTTCCTCACCGATTCCAGTGCGATGCGACCTGGGTCGATAGCCGAGCTACGAATTTCCTTTCTCCAGAAAGAAAAGGCTCGCCCGTAATATTATAACCAAACACGAAACAGTCTAACCGAAGACATTTTTTTTTAATTATAAGGTTGATCCTTGAACAATGGAGCCTGGGTCAGTTGTGATTCAATTGTGAAGAAAAATGTTATTCTTGAAGCGGAGGATTTAATTTGCTAAAAATATTTGGTAAATGGGAATGAAATAGAGTAGAAAATTGTTGATATCTTGTCGGTCCTTCGACTACTCCTAAGTTACGGAATTGTCTACTAAATAGGTTAGTGAATATTCTGGAATTTATGATAGTTTGTTTGTGGCGAAATATCTGTTATAATGTAGAAAATTGTGGAACGTCGAGTGGTAAGGTCGAAAGTACAAGATTTCCCAATTATCCCTTTAATACGTTGAGCGCGAAGTCGGTTTCTGGTGACTGACAGTGGACTTTTCGTTTGGAAATTTCGAAATATCAAATTTTTAAATTTTAAGTTTCCAATGTTCAAATTTCGAACTTAGAAAATCTCAGTTTTCCGAATTTATAAATTTCGAACTTTCAAATCGCAACTATCCAAATCTCAAATTTCTAAATTTCAAGTTTCCGACTGTCCAAATCTCAAATTTCTGAATTTCAAGTTTCCGACTGTCCAAATCTCAAATTTCTGAATTTAAAATTTCCAAATTTCAAACTTTAAAATCTCAAAATTTCTAAATTTCAACTTTCCAAATTTCAAATTTTCAAATCTCAAATTTCTCAATTTCAACTTTCCAAATTTCAAACTTTCAAATCTCAAATTTCTCAATTTCAACTTTCCAAATTTCAAACTTTCAAATTTCAAATTTCCAACTTCCCAAATCTCAAATTTCGAAGTTTTAATTCTCAAATTTCCAACTTTCCAAATCTCAAATTTCTAAATTTTAAATTTCCAAATTTCAAACTTTCAAATCTCAAATTACTAAATTTCCAAAAATATCAGATTTCTAAATTTTAAATTTCCAAATTTCGAACTTTCAAATCTCAAATTTCTGAATTTCCAAATTTCCAAATTTCGAACTTTCAATCTCAGAATTTCTGAAGTTTAAATTTCCAAAGTTCAAACTTTTCGCATGAGCAACGTCGGTGCGTGGGACCGGCAGTGTTAAAGTTAAACAAATAAATGTGATATAATATAAAATAACATAATATAATTAAGCGCTTGCTATCAAGTGCTCGCTCGCTGCCGGCTGACCGGAAAAGACAATAAAATCGGCGCCGCGCTCAACGCGTTAACTAAACACAGTGTACAAAACGATCAGTGCTAATATCCTATCAAATCCTTTAATCTCATATAATACACCTTAAACTTCATCAACAGAATAAACAGTATATCGCACAAAAATCACAGATTTAAACAATATCCCGAATTCGAAACAATTATCTTCCCTTCCCAATTAAAAACATCCCCAAGAAGAATCATCCGTCACTCATAAATATGTTACCAACGTTCAGATCCGATTGATGGTATCTCGGCTCGAAGACGATTCTCAGGCGAGTAACAAAAACTACGATTCCTGCTGAAAACTCGCGAGCTAGCTCGAATCCTCCTTGGCAAAAGGAAGAAGACGAGCCATGGTTCTACCTGGCGAGAGGGAATTAGCCTTCGGGGATACCGCGACAGTGCTGGCAAATGCATAATGCAGGGGTAGGCGCGTGAATTTATGTAACTTAATTTGTAACGCGCGACGTCCGTGGCTGTCCCAGCTACGCCGATGGGGATCGTCCTGTGGGATCGTCGAAGGGCACCGCGTGAAATAATGGTCAACCCGACGAACGAGTTTTTCACTTTGCATGCAATATGCCCCCGGAGCCATGGACGGCTTACGCGCGTCGAGTGGTTTAATAAAATCTCGTTGCTCTAATAACGTGTTCAAACCGAGCTCCGGGGGCGTCGTGAGGCGATCCGCCAGACGAATGGAGCAGGGACATTGAAGGAGGGCTGAGGACGGTCGAGGATTCTTAACCGGTGGCGTTGGAGGAGAACGATACGAATGGGCTGGGTTTTTAATTATAGTTTCTGGATACACTGGGAGCGTAACGTGTTCGTTAACTTGCGGGATGTTGAAGATATTACGGTGAAACGTTGGCAGCGTGTGATATTTATGGAAATCAGAAGATTTTGGGTAAATAGGGATGCAGGAATCGTATGATTACTTCTGTTTATAGCATTATACGTTTGATGTGCTTCGTGACATATTCATTTCAATATACATGCAAGTGTGGATCAGCCCTTTGACGTAATTGGGTCTAATTTAATTTTCCAGCTATGCTTCCGGAAACTGAATGCATTATGTCGGAAGGAAAGTGTTAGAAATATTTGAGAATCTGTTTATTTTTATTGTATTCTTTAATTTTCTATATTTTGAATACTTTGATAAATTAAATATGGTGCCTCAGAGGCGTCACTCGAGTGTCAAAGGTTGAGATGAATAAGTATTTAGTTACATTTGTGGCAACTATAGTTCACGTCCTTAATAATAACCTACTTCTATCAATTATACTTAATATTAATCACTTCAAGTATTGTATTATATTAAACGTGTAGAATTTGATCTTCTGTATTTTACCAACTTTCAACTCCTTTGACCTTTATCTGATAAAAATTAACACTATTCACTAATTGTATTTTAGACATAACATAAGTTCGTAAGGAAATGAAACTTCTGAAACATTGCAACAGCTATTCGATGAAATAAAATCGTATGGCAAATAATTTTGCTCTTTGAACTTATATTACAGAGGTGGGGAACCTGCGACCTCCGTGAGTTTCTTGTGCGGCCTTCATAAAAGCTAGCTTTTGTATTCATTTTAAAATTATTTTACGTATTGTTGCTATGTTAGTTGTTTATAACTTGATATTCTTATTGTTCTGTTTTATTTCTTTCAAATGAAATCAATTTATTTAAAACTAACATTTAAAGATCTGGATGAATATTTATATATGCATGCTAAAAGAAATAAAAATACCAACAGTGAAATATAAAAAATTATAGCGGCCTCCTTTGTTACTGCCTAATTTAAATTAGGCCTTTAATGGTAAAAAGGTTCTCCACCTCTGTTATATCATGACCTGACAATAATACAGATGTATTTACAATTAACGTAAAACATACCAATAAACCGCCACTGTCCAACGAGGAAGTCGGCTGTCCACGAAGCATCCTTTTCAGAGGTCACGTGTACACATTACTGTTAAACGTGTACCTAAATATGCGTGTATTCGTGAAGTAGTAAAAATATCAGAAATGACTTTGGCAATTTCCAGAAATCAAGAAACATTGCCTTTGGCCTAACACGGAGTATACCATAATATCTCGTTAATTAATCTTCAAAAAATAGTAATCATATATCTATATTTAATCTTCAACCGAAAATCTGTTGAATACAAAACTCTCTAATAAAAGTAAATCGACAATTATTATTTTATCCTTCAATCGAAGAGCAATCTCTGTTTCTTTCCGTCTCCGAGACCACGACGTTTAATCGTCCTGCCCAAGCACGAACCGGAAGTCGTGAGAGTACGCTGTACGTCATCTCGTTCGCAGCTACCGGCAAAGACGGATCTTACACGTATCGCGCAAATAGGCCAACTGAAAACGCATTGATACGAGACAAGTCCAGCCGGTCCATCGAAGGGCGAGAGAGAGAGAAAGTAGACGATGGAAGAAGAAGAGAACGAGCCCGGTGGTGAATGGCGCCCTACCTGGTCCCCGAAGTCATAAATCATTTCCCCGTGATACTACCCCTCGGCGTGTTCCCTTGCAGCATAACCTCAACGATCGACGACCGGCCAGCATCACCTGGAACCCCGAGCACTCCGGAACCGCGGTTCCGTCGGTGATTTCGTGCTGCCCGCGTGTGTTGTTCTGGTCCACGCGCGATTTCCAACGATATATTCAAGGTTTGCGATCGATTCGTCAGTGATTTACCCTTGGAACCTTGTTTGGACGCGGAACAATTGAGGTTAGGATGATTTTATCATGTAAGTTTCGAAAGAAGTGGGATTATTGTGGAAATATTTGAAGATGGTGTAATTGACTTTAACGAGGGGTTGATAATTCTAAAAATGTATTTTATGAGTTCCCTGTTTTGGAGTTCCTGATTGTTTTTAATTCGTGTTGGATGTGAAATTAATAATAATTGATTCTAGAGTGAAGGGAAGACGGAGGTTAGGTTTTGAGAAAATGGCGCCAAAGTGGAAATATTTAAACATCTGATACAACTGACCTTGGTTCCGAGTTGATATTTCAAAGTATTTATTTTGTTAATTTGGAATAACATACGGAGGATTGTTCGAGGTTATAAAAAGTGGGGTGATATTTAAACTCGTGGATTTTTCAAGTTTGGCTGGTAATCTTTCTTAATCGCGAATTGTCTGCCAGGACAGACGTAAAATTAATAGGCGTCCTTTAGAGAACGACCCTAGAGGCGACGGCACCGTTGGTGGGGGATCATAAATTTCAGCACACAGATTCAAAATGATCCCCTTTATTGCACGAAACCCGGGTTAGTTGTGCTTCGACCTGGACCACGTACAGTTGGCCATCGATTCGAACCTCGCTTTTTTTTCTATAAATACAAGTTTCATTCATTTTTCTGTCATTAGTGAATCTTTAATTCCGATCGTGTTAATTACACGACCACCATTGTTCCGTCGAGTGAAGTAAACCGTCTGGAAATTGTTTGTTGTTAGTGTCTTCGATGATTATTTATCAGTGTACAATGTGCATGAGTTTGTGTCCGTGAGTTGATATAATTTGAAAAAAAGAATTCAATCTGTTTGGTCTAATTATAACCCTTTTACTGCTGTTGGTACTTTCAGGCGTATAAATGAATTTATTAATCATAAAGTATCGTTACGATCGACAGAAATTGTTTAATATTTATTTGAATGCAACTTCCACTTTTTCTGTTTGCAACAAATAATTATTGCATTGTTTATCAAATAATCTGTGCCTTTGTTACAAACGAACAAGTGTCTGAAAACTTTTAGAAATGACTATACAAACATACAAACTTTGCAGTGTTAATTTGTCAAATTAAATTTCTTCCAGTATTTAAATTTCTCCGTTCAAGGTTTTTATATCCTAAATTTGTATCTTTTAAATCACCCCCATTTTCTCTCATACGAGACAATTGATTCAATTACGTACAAGGTTCGATATTGTCCCAAAGAAAGTTAACAATAAATAAACAATTATACATTTGGTCGTACGAGGATCTTTTTTTAATATCTTTCAAAAGAGTACAAACAGTAGAATGAATTAATTTTATCAGAAACCTGTGTACTTTCGATTTTTGTTTATTTAAAATCGCGAAGTGGAAGAAACAAACAACATGGCTTACGCTATCTACCGGCGGTCTCTCCAATGATATTAAATTACCAGAATCACTCAAGATGGAGCCACGATGAGGACCCACCGCGTGTATTTCCTTTTTCCCACATCTTTTCGTAACAGTACCGTTCGTACGCAAACGTTAGTTAATTTGTCTTCATTATTTTACACTTTTATGGAGAGGTGTTTTATCTCAAGCGGTTAATCGTGCTTCAATTATCCTTACATCATCCCTTCTCTTCTACAAATCAAAACTGATACATTAATTTTCAAACTTACGTATCTCATCCCCTTCAAAGTTACAACCCTGTTTGAGCTTTTGCCAAAATTCGTACACAGAAATTCTATTACTTATAATTCATTAAATTTACCTGCAATATTTGTCCAGATATTTCGTTTTTATCGTTATAATTGTGACGATTATAGTTCTTTATAATTTCGTACAAATTTGAACGAAGCAGTAACTGAAAAAATCTCTGTTTCCAGAACAAATATTAGTCGCACAATTAAAATTCTTTTTCCTCTTACAAAATCACCCCCAAAATACGAAACGAAAAGAATAATAATTTTTGTCGTGTCACACCAGGCTGTTTCGATACTGGGAAAAAAATTGTAGACCTTTTTTTTTTCGTTTGAAACGACGAAGTCGCGAGAGACACAGAGGGGAGGGGGTTTATTCACGACGTTCCAGATACTGCAGCCATTTTATATAGATTGCAATGTATTGATCGTCTCCGCCAACAGCCGACATTCTACGTAGTATCAGAATGACAGGCTGGCAGATGGAATCGCAACTTCCCCTACCCTCTTTTTCCACCAACTGCCACTACGTTCCAACCCCCTTCGATGCTTTGGACTGCCTGCCAACCCCTCGTCTCCGCCTATACCTATGTACATTTTCGTGCTCGGCTACTTACAGACCAAACCTTATCCACCCCTCCTTGTGTGTTTGGACGTGTGTACACACGTAGACACACACACACACATACGTACACATGCATATCGTGGCACGTGTTCCGCTACGTGGCTCGAATATACGTGTGTCGCCGGATATGTAAAGAATATGTAAATAACAGGGAGTGGTTAGGTATGTACGCGAGATATATCGGCGGCATTTTATTTATCCTTTTCTTCGATGGACATCAGGATAAATGAATTTGTCGCTGGTAGGGAGTGTATCGTTCGGTGGTTGTCGAAAATCATGACATGACAAATTTTCGAAGGTTTTTCTTTTCGTCGAAGTGGAGATGTTTGGTGGAAATTTGTCGGCGGACGGAGGAGTCTAGATTTAATTATTATTTTGGTGTTTTTAAATATTTGAAGTTCAAACTCGAGTTTTCGAGGTGATCGAATTTCGAATCAAGGTTTCAATGGTATTAATTTCAATGGTAGCTCGAATTATTCGAATTACAGGTATACTGGTATTTGAATATTGGAATTATTTTTTTTATTCTATTGGTATTTGAATATTCGAATCTGAATTCAATTGATATTTGAATTTTGAATTTAAATTCTATACTAATATTCGAATTACCCGAATTTCAGATTCGACTTCTACCGGTATTTAAATGTTCAAGTTATTCGAATTGCACGAATTTTTATTATAATTCTAATTGTTACACGAAATTTCGATTGTCATACGAATTTTCTTTTCCGTAGACAGAAATCTGTTTCTGTTAAAGAACACAGGATAGATTACTCGGGAAAAGTCGTGATAACGTGTTCGCGATCGCGTCCACTTCAGCCTGACAAATGATCCTCCTTTTCCATCACACCCCTGTGTTTCTCACCCTCCTATTATTATCCAACCTCAATATTGTCACCCTGTTTCTTTGTTAAATAGTACCGTGTTCATTAACATAATCGTTACTAAATAGCTTAACATTAATTTAAACTTAACAATCCCAACCCTTATATTATTCATCTTATTTCGTCCATCGGTAATTTATAAGTAATATTATATAATTTTCAATGTTTTAACTTTTAAACGTAAATCACGTATAATATTTAAATCTTTTTAATTTAATATTTCTATAATAAATATTTACCCTTCACCAACGCATATACCAGGAAAAATATCATAAAGCTGGAGGGTTAATCTGAAATTTCGACAATAATTTAATACACTTGAAGCAGTCAAAGATTATTGAACAGAAAATACATATAATATTTCAGTTTCCTTTATTTTATCGTTGCAAAAAAAGAAATCATACAGCAGAAAAGGGTTTAGGTGGAAATTCTGACAAGTTTATATTATTAAACGCAAGATACGTGTATATAAAATTCCAATTTTCCTAATTTCTTTTAACGTTGCAACAATAATTATTTGCTCCTCGACCAACGTCATCCGTCGAACAAATCATAAGGCAAAGGGGTTAATTCGAATTTCCGCGGTTACGGTCCGACGAATTCTTGCGGCGGCGTTGCATTAACGGGACCATAAATCATGGCCGAACAGAAGAATGGAGGGAAGTTGGAATCTGAGTGACGTCTAGTCAAGAGAGAGCTCCTTGTCGTCGTTCCACAGCCTGTCCAAACGTTCAGGGGCTGGAAAAGGAGGGCTGGAAAAAGGGGGACGGAGTGGCTGGCTGCTAGTTTTCTCTCGCAGAACGTTGACGCGGCTCCCGCGGGGCATTTTTGCGGATGAAAGGTCCTCCCTATCTTAAACCCGACCTAACGCCAGATTCCCCTCTTCTTCCTCTTTCATTCTCCTTCACCCTTCTTCCTTCTTGTCGCTCGCTGTATCTGGAATTTTCACCCGACTATCGCGACCCCTTGTTTCGAATCGAGAAACTAATATCGAGCGACAGGCATTCTCCAGGTTTTCCCAGATAATCGTGGAAGGGGAATTTCAACGTTTCTTGGGGAGAAACAGGGACGAATTCGGGGAAACTGTATTCGCAATGGCGTGGAGAGATCTCGAGCAGTGTTTGAACGTTAGATAGAATTTAAATTCTATTCATAATCCTTTCGAAAGGTTGTTCAATCAAAGCTAAATATTTATTGTTAACACAAACGAAGATAATTGAAATATTATACTAAGCACATAATTTATTCAAATTCAATGCTTTGCAAAAGTTTAAAAACTCTCAAAACGTTATCTGTTCACCTTGGAAGTTAACAGGAACCGTCTGAAGTTGGTATCACGATCGCCATACTCACGTAACAGGTGTCAGTTCCTAGATTTTTATCGATCATCATGAATATCGCCTGAAAAGAACCGTGAAGACATGAACATTCGAATACCTAGGAAACTTGAATATTTCAAACATACCACGCACTACATTTTGACTACTAGCTTCAGTCGATCAGTCAAACATAGACTAAAATTGTATCCAAACTCCCGTATCGATTAATTTATTTTCAAAATACACCCAAATCATTTTCCACGTAATTAACAAATTTTATTAAAATTTTATTAAAAATTTCGTAGATAGGTTTTTGTCGATATTTGAAGTCTGTCTAAGATTTGACTGACCCAAGTATCGTTTTCAGAGACGCGTAACCGGGGTGCGGTTAGAATAACGGGATAGGTGCGCGTGGGCGCGATCGAATTCGCGGGCAGAGGGCATTTTTCAGTCGAGGGAAGAAGCAGGGCAAAGGGTAAATTCCGTGAAAGTGGGCGGCATTGCGATTCCTCGTCGGGGATCCAAGACCGCCCACCTGGCTTTCGGCTTCATCTCAATAACATTAGTTCAGTCGTTTAAAGCTTCCATGTTGCCGTCGACTTGCGGCATTTTATTCCGGTCGCAATTTGTTCGCCGCTTTGAATTATGACCGATTTATATTACACGTTTTCAGAACGTTCTTGCACTTGTTCATCTGTGAATTAACGTGGAAATATAATTCCGATTTTATTTTTGGTATAATTCAAGTTCGGGTAAAACTACAGAATTACGCCTTCTGTGAAAACCAATATTTATAAGAAGATAAGTGTAAGAGGCGTATGCAAAAATAAGAAACAAGGGTAATTATATTTACTTTAGCGATTGCTCATTAATTCATATTGTGGGTCACAGTTAAATGTTCATAACCTTCCTCACTGTGAGGCGATTATAAGGTTTCCATCGATCTGACATAATTGTTGAATTATGTCGGTTCAAAGCCACAATTTCAGACATGAGCCCTGCGGAGCAAAAAATGAAACATCCCCCACGAGTTGAACAGTAACATATTAAATTCATTTTGCTGACTGGGCAATAAACACGATTTACAAAATAACATATTTATTTAAATGAAACGTTCTTATTTTATAAGAACAACTGTCTTGTTCCATAACTTTAAATGTTAATAACTTTTTTGTTTATAAATTTTTTGCGATGCGCCGTCATATAATAGCTATGTTAATTCTCAAATTTACTCGATGGATGACGATATCAACGTTATTTCTTGATTCTGAAAAAAATATCGATAGGTGCAGTGCGTTGTAAAATGAAAGTCATATTAAACAAAATTGAAAAAATGAGAAATTCGATAGGAATTTTTCTTTCTTCGATTTTAACTAATTTTTGTTTCATTTTATTCAAAGGGTAATAGATATTAAAAGCTAACGATTTCTCAAATAATTTTCTCCGACGATTTTAATTTGAAAATTATACAGAAAGGTCATAAGATAACAATCGTTGAGCTCCGGTTATGAGTGAATTCGAACGATGACATAAGACAGATGGAAATTCGTCGATCTTCTGCGACGGGAAACGACGATCGACACTTTTATGGCGTTCCCGTGGTAAGATTCGAAAAGGCATCGAGTTACGAATGCGAATCGATGTATGGAAAAAGGAAATCGACCGACGATCGGAATTATTATTCAAGACTCGATGCCCGGACGTTCCTTCCTCCAAGAAGCATTCCACGATACGATGCGCAGGTGATGCCAGTCGAAGACAGCGCCTCCTCCAAGCCGCGCGTGTTCCACGAACGTCTGAAAAACGGATACGAGAATCAAAGGAAATCCTGCGTTTCGTACACGACCCGTTCATCTGGCCAAAGTGATTAATTCAATTTTTTGAAATTTTATAAATTGTCTGTGTGAAAATTCTTGATTCTTAGTTATATAAATATAAATTGTCTTAGTTTTATCAATTAGGTTTAACGCTGATAAATTAATGATAGAAATTTTGTTCGTTGTGGAATAATAATTAGTTTCAAAAGATAGTTTCGATTATTTGAAAAATATCACAGGCCAAAGTGAGTAACTCCATTTTTTGAGATTTTATACATTTTCTGTGTCAAACTTCTGCATTTTTAATTTTATGAATATTCCTTTATAATTAGGCTTAACACTGATAAATGGAAGAAATGTTTTTGATCGTGGAATAATTATTTTCAAAAGTAACTCCATTTTTTGAGATTTTCCAAATTTTCTGTGTCAAAACTTTATCTACCGGAAGTCTATTAATAGGCTTTTCAATACTATCCACCGCTAACTGAAAACCAATTAGCACACCTTTGATTATTATTAGTCTTTTGTCTGAAATACTGTTGAAATAATGAAAGTTAAGCTTGCTGCGATTGAGAATAAATTAAAAATAGGGGTCACTTCCCCTAATTTTTAATTATTATCATATTAAAAAGTAGCAGGGCTTAGTTTTCCATTCTAGAGCAGTAGATGATGCGTTAATAACAAAGTTTGACACGGACAAATTAATGACAGAAATTTTTTCGAATCGTGGAATAATAATTTTCAAAAGATAATTTACGATTATTTCAAAGATGTAACATTTCACCTACGTCTATAATAATATATTTTACACTGTTCCCTTATATTTAAATTTTAAAAGGAATTTTATGCAATAATGCATATTATTTTATGAATTTCTGTAATTTTTTATTCGTGAAGTTAATCCATTTGGCAAATGGACGGTTCATATTTTCCTAAACGATCGTCTATTAAATTCAAGGTGTTCTTTAACGTAAAAAATATAAATTATTGTCGGAAAGGGTATAATAAAAAATGAGGATGATTTTTCTTGAAGAAGATAACGAAGAGTTGGATCTAAGTGTACTGGGACGATGAAACCGGAAGATACTTCAGGTAAGGTATATTTTGTCTGCTTTTATTGGGATTGGTTAGGGTGATTCAACCGGGAGTTGAAAGAAGAGTTGCTTTTCTCTTATATATTTAGTAGAAATTTATAGAATTGGTTTATTTTTGTTTAGATATTTTAAGGATCAATTGAGTTCTAAATACCATTTGAGCAATAAATAATTCTGGTATTCAATCGAGTTCTCAGTTTTAGTAGAGTTTCAAGTCTCCCTCGACTACTAAATTTTAATACTTAAATTTAACTCGAGTGCTGAGTGTTAATTTTATATAAAATTCAAAGTTTTATTCGAATGCTAAGATTCTATATTTAATAGTTTTCTAATAAATCACATTTGAGGGCCAAACGAGTTGTAAATTTCTATACTTTAATACATAATAGAATTCTAAGTTTCAATAAAATCATATTTTCAATCTCGGTGCCGAATTTTAACTTACCCGAGTTCTAAGTTTTAGTCAACTTCCAAATATGTATAATTCGAGTGCTAAATTTTAATATTTAATCCCAATATAAATTTCTATATTTCACAATAAAGTCCTGTCTTCTATTCTAGTTCCAAAAAGCCTACTTAATTTACTTCTAAACAGTCAAATTTCAAATATAATTCGAGTGCTAAATTTTAATATTTAATCCAACTATAAATTTCTATATTTCACAATAAAATACTGTCTTCTATTCTAGTTCCAAAAAGCCTACTTAATTTACTTCTAAGTTTCAGTCAAATTTCAAATATAATTCGAGTGCTAAATTTTAATATTTAATCCAACTATAAATTTCTATATTTCACAATAAAATACTGTCTTCTATTCTAGTTCCAAAAAGCCTACTTAATTTACTTCTAAGTTTCAGTCAAATTTCAAATATAATTCGAGTGCTAAATTTTAATATTTAATCCAGTTGTAAATTATTTATCTCCAACTGAAAAACTCTGTTTCTGGTCATCCTTTTTCCACACCCATCCCTGAACATAGACACTCAAGCTACGTCCCTGGTTGTTCATTTAACGAAACATGATCGCTTATTCATCAACGCCGTCGAAATTGCGTTCTATGCTGATGACTTTCCGTGAAATTAATCAATAAATATGCAGTCGGTGTGTTAACATCACGGACAACGGGTTGCTCGTAAAGGATGTCTGAAAACACAGACACTCACACGCTATATCTTCTCCATTCTTCGTATACGTGTGTGTGTGTTCCCTCTACGAATTTTTTATAGGTCATAAACTGATCATAATTTCAGCAGAGCCGCGTTAATGTATAATGCATCCACCGTGCCGTAGCTTTCTTCTCTCGTTCGTCGAAACATGGCGGTGGGAAATTGCTTGGTAACTCCTATCTAGGGTATTTTATGCCAGAGTTTTCCCAACCTACTGAAAATTAAATTTACTCGATAAAGAAATTTATTAACTCCATAATTCTGAAAACGTGAATTTCTAATTCCAGGGGTAATGAGACTGTAAATAACCTAACTCCTATCTAGGGTATTTTATGCCAGAGTTTTCCCAACCTACTGAAAATTAAATTTACTCGATAAAGAAATTTATTAACTCCATAATTCTGAAAACGTGAATTTCTAATTCCAGGGGTAATAAGACTGTAAATAACCTAACCCTAACCTAACTCCTATCTAGGGTATTTTATGTTAGAGCCTTCGTAACTAACTGAAAATTAAATTTACTCGATAAAGAAATTTCTCCAAAAACTCCATAATTCTGAAAACGTGAATTCCTAATTCCAGGGGTAATGAGACTGTAAATAACCTAACCCTAACCTAACTCCTATCTAGGGTATTTTATGCTAGAGCCTTCGTAACTAACTGAGAATCAAATTTACTCCGTAATTTTAAAAATATAAATCTCTGTTTCCAGGAATTACAAGACTGTTGTAAAACAAACCTTTAAATTTTTAACTTCCTAGAAATATAAACATTTTATTTTTATTATACATATCATATATATATTTTGTTAATTTTATACGATAAATTTATCAAAATTTCAGATTCTTTAGAAGAAGATTTTGAACCGGTGCGAAAAGAAACGGCGTTCGAAAGAATTTTCGAATTCGTCTTATAGGAAGACAAAGACAAAAGGGTTCGATCGCCGTCACGGTGTCCCGGAAGTGACGACACGCGGGCAAACTCGGTGAAGACGTATCGCACGTGAGTAGAGGACGACAGGCAGAATGTCGGTTGAGTGGCGTATGATACGAGGATGATGTTACCACGGTGTGAACGACGCCCCGGCGATTTATCGTGTTAAGTTGTCCCGCGTCTTATCGTCCTTCCTGTTTCCGGTTACTTACCCCTTTGTTGATTTCCACAACCGCTGACAAATTTTCTTACGATTAATGCCGTTAATTTCTATCCGTACGTATCTAAAATGATGCTTCAATTTTTATCTTACTTTGATCGAAAATATCACCAAGCAATTTTGTATCTTATTGCAAAATATATTTCGTTCTTCAGCAAACATTAATCTTGAAACATTTCAATTTGATATACAGGGTGAGGCACTTAAAACCGGCCACCTGAATAACTTGGTTGCTATCGGTGGTAGGAAAAAATGAATCAGGTCAAAATTATTTGGTATCGAGGGGCTGATCACCCGATGTTACTAGTTTTGTGATAGGTGGAGGCGTCATGGAGATACGAAGGTCATCACTGCTTTTTTAAATGGAATGGTATGTTTTTTTACTTACATTCTAATAGAGTATTTCAAGGCGAATACAATAACCTATCGGGAAGGTCCAAGCCAATTGTGATGGAAAATAATTTACTTTGAGGGGTCCTTGACGCCTACACCTATCAAAAAACTAGTACCATCGGATAATCAGCTCCTAGATACTAAATAATTTTGGTCTGATACATTTTTTCCTATCAGCAATAGCAACCAAGTTATTCAGGTGGCCGGTTTTAAGTGCCTCACCCTGTATATTTAAGCATAAAATTATTAAAATAATAAAAATAGAAATAACGGCTTTGTATATAAACTAAAGTATATTTTCCTCTTCTAAAAAATTTCGCTCATAAAAGAATTAAATAAAACATACTAATATTCCTCAATGTGGAAAATTAAAAATTCACGACCGAGAGGTTAATCGAATCTCAAATTCTCGCATCCCTCCGCCGCCATCCCTCTTTTTGCGTACCACAACTACCCGACTGTTTCCATTTCCCTCGTGTTCTTCTATTTCTTTTTTCCCTTCCTGGCGAGGCAAGCGGTTTCAACAAAGATACAGAGAGCCACCCTCTCATCACTCGCTCTCCCCAATCCTCCCCTATAACCACGTTTTCTCTCCGTTCTTCGTTTCCCTGAGACTCTCCTCCGTGGCTTCAGGAGCGGAGAGACGATCAATACGTCGCTCGAGAAGGAACGTGTAGAGGGCATCGTCATTGGGAGGACGAAAACCGGGATAGAAGGGAGGGAAGATGGTGGCGACACGAATCCAACGGGAAGGGGTGGTTGGAGGGAAAACGAAGCTTTTCCAGGCGATTCCTCCTCGAGGAGAGTCTGGTCCCGAGCAGATATGACCTCGGCTATAAGCGCGAAAAGATGATCAGACGAAGGGTGGCCACCCCCCTACTACGACGGTTCGGTTGACAGGGTCTCCGGTTTCCGAAGCTGCACGATTCTTGCCGAGCTGACACGGTGTCAGGGCTGTACCCACGGACCGATTACCTTCACGGTCGAGTCTGTTTTTTGATTCCCAATTTTGGGGAAATTCTGTGTCGTCGTTTGTTATTGATCGTTCGGCTTCCTCTTCCTGTCGTATTTAACACGTTAACGAGCTGAATAAGGTAATGAAGACGGACGTATTCGTATTTCAGTTTGATACTTATTATTATTAGTTTGATATCGCGGTTATTCGTGGATTATTCTCTCGGTTCTTTTACCGATTAGAACCTTTTTACCATCAGAGGCCATGTTT
The DNA here is from genome assembly GCA_943735885.1 of Stelis phaeoptera. Classification (NCBI taxonomy): domain Eukaryota; kingdom Metazoa; phylum Arthropoda; class Insecta; order Hymenoptera; family Megachilidae; genus Stelis; species Stelis phaeoptera. The sequence goes on from OX030930.1 coordinate 21,992,159, forward strand.
AAATTAGGCAGTAATAAAGGAGGTCGCTATAATTTTTTATTAAGTTTTAATAAACTACATATTTAAATGCCACTTCGAATAAAAATAATATTAGTAGAAGTAGAAATATACAATTGATTATTACCACCATTAATACTGTTCTTCATTTAATTCTATTAATTTTCAAATTGTGGTAATTTATATAATGAAATATTAATTAATACAAGAGCTAGCTGTTATGAAGGCCGCACAAGAAACCCAGGTAGGCCGTACGTTTCCCACAAAATTTGTAATTATTAATTTTAGTTACAATGGCTGTGCGTAATAAGACACGGTAGAGTTGCTTGGTTTCTGAAATTAATTGTAAGCTTAACATTTCCTATCTTGTATAAGTAATATATTTTGAATGCCGTAGAAAATTTCGAAATTATTCCATAATATTAATGACTAATATGGCGACGAAAATATTAATTTACTAATTTATGTTGCTACCGCAACAGTAATATTATTAACAATATCTCTTCTTTTCTTGTAACTAACATACCACTTGATACATCGCGTACTCGACAGTATCCATTTTACTTCATTATCTAATTAACCAACTCGCTTGGAATAATTACCGAACCAAATACTCATATATTTCTGCCATATTTAACTTACATATAACACATAATAATTATCAAACTCAGAAAAGTATGCGATTCCATTTAAAAAAATAAAAATCTTTAATTAAAAGATTTCATCCAAATCATCTTATATGTATATTCACTCTCTTTCAATCCATTATATTGATACTATATGATTTCATTGGGTCAATTTTGTCCATCACCGTACAATAAAAAGGTCAAGGTTGATATGTTTGGATTACAACGTGGATATTGGAAACGAAACACTGGATTTTCGATAAAATTCAGTTGACAGACAAGTATCAGAGGATGTTTGCTCCCTGTGACACGCAAACGTCATCGAAATGATGAATTCGTTCCGGACTCGGACAAATTTCATTCCTTCACAAAATAATAGATAATTTAACCTTCGGATGATGAACCTAGGGTCATTTTCAATCATAATTAACTCTTTGCACTCGATCATCCCGTCTGAAGGGAACATATTTAATTTACCAGAGTATTGTGAAATTTAAGGGTTATTTATATTAAAATATAAAAAATTAAGGGAAGCGATAAAAATAAATAGATTGATAATCATTTGTATCTCTTTTCTTTCAAAATAACGCATTTCGTTTTTGGAAATTTTGCTAATAAAGTAGACTAAATTCAATCGTACCCGAAAATCCTCCGAGTGCAAAGGGTTAAAACATTGTTATTGCGAACGGAGCATTTTTCGCTTGGCACAATGAACAGAAAAAACAGTATTTATTTAAAATAAAATAAATAACGATCCCATTCTTCCAATCATACGTTAAAACTCTTCGTTGCCCACACTTGTAGCTGTTATTCGTGTCAAAACCATAGAACAGTATTTTTAATTTCAAACATAACACTCGTACCATAATCCGCCTTTTCAACTTACAAACAGCACTGATTCATCATTTCTATCCAGACAATATCGCAGAACGACGGCCGCAAGGTCCTTAATTAGAAAATTTCCAAATTGTACCACATAAATATCCATTATATTCTTTCGTGCAATTCGTCGAACGTTTCGTCGGGAAGACGAGAAGCACGTTTGCATCCAAGTACGCGTGCGTTAAAACGCGGTCCGAATAATGCGATATCAATACTCATTTGGTAGGTTTTATCCTAGTGGCTCCAGGCCGACCGGATACGGCCCTGTGCGGTGGCATCTGCCGCGAGCGTTGGTGGGGGCAGGGTGCGCGCGGTCCAATCATCGCAGAATCCGGGGGATGCCCGGGTAGCCGTGGGAGAGACGCCCCACGACTCGAGGATTCGCTCGCGCTTCCTCGCCGAATGCCTTCTCTGCTCGGGGCCAAAAAGGACCGTCCGTTCGCGGTGCTGTTTCGTTCGCAAGGGCGTTGGCCCGTACACGCTCGCTACTTGCTCGCGAGTGCGCGCGCGAATCGCGTGTGGTGAACGCAGTGAGGCGCCCTGACTCGTCCGGCGAAACGTCAAACGTACTTACGCGAACACACATGTACAGTATTGTCAGAAAGCTTTAAGAGCAAAGAAATTTGTGCTGAAAGATTCCTTGCTTCGATAACCGCAAAGTGTTTTGGTGATTTTTGTTTAATTGCTGCAGAAACGTAGATTATCAGTTTCTTGTAAGTTCGGTCGGTAAAGAAAGGCAGAAATCGGTTTTACGTCGTATGTCGATGATCATTTTTCTTCGTTGGTCTTGAATTTGTTTTTTCTTTTCTTTTTTATTGTAACGTATACAGGGAAGCATGTGCACGAGTGTTACGGAGCACCGTACGTTGAAATCGCCGAAAGGAGTCCTCCGTACACGTGCATGGTATTCGCGTACACGCCTAGAATCGCGTAGCCTTAGTTTTCACTTTTCAAATCGTATTCTCCGCATGTCGATACTTTGACCTCGATTTCTTGGAGCGCGCGCGCAACGTCCCAGCGCCATCTTTGCCCGTGGAATTTCGTGAAATCGAGCCGTTTCCGCTTAGAGCCGTGGCACTTTCTTCGAGGCCTGTCCGGTTTGCATGCAGCCTATTTGCTGTGCCTGTTGCTTCGACTATATAGCTGTAGACGGGTGCCCTATTGACTCTGGAAAGCTGATTTTTTAAATCTAAATTTCGTAGAAATACCTTTGGAATTATATCTGAACGGTGCATGGGGTCGTAAATGACCCACCGCCTTCCAGGGTTGAAGAATGGACGCGCTATTGTGTGCATGCTTTCATATTTTAATCTTTTGACTGATCAAACCGTATTATACGCCCAATAGCAGCCTTAATTTAATTTTGACAGAACTATTCGTTTTGATTTCTTGGTCAAAGGGTTAATTCTATGACTGATATTTTGTTAAACAGAAGATATACTAAGGTCCACAGAATCTCACGTTGAAAAGATAAATAAAGGTAGTATTTTTGATTGACCTCAGTACAACAGTTATAGGTTAACCTAATTTTAGTAATTGTTTCAATTTTCCTCGATTAATGCCTTTTATGTTTCTAGCTCGCAAGAAAAATTGCTCAGCACGTGGTACTTGCTACACAACAGTACTTCATTTGAACGTTCAATTCAATTCTTTTGTTTCTTCTGTACCCGTTTAGCTCCCGTGCATGATCCGCTTGATCTCGTAAGTTCGAAGAGGATACACGACCATTGGCCCTCTATGATATTTGGTTGGCAACCAAATTCACAGCCTTCACACCTTTTTCTGCGAAATTATTGATTCAAATTGAATAAGGCTTTACATCTTGTACGCACCATTCGGATTACTAATCTTTTGCTGTATTTATAATTTTTCAGTTGCCTTTGAAACAGGATACTCGGAAAGACGAACCCGCAATAAATGTTTTCCATCGTGACAAAACCGATCTGTACAAATCACACGAAACCCAATCCTATCGTGCACGGGACACCGTATTAATTCACGACTTCCTTCGAACGTATTCCGGATGTGCATGCGAGGTCACGTCCGGTTTTAGCGATGGTTTTTCCGGCGTCACGTACGGTTCACCGGCTTGAACGAAATCTCTAATCCTCCCTGGCTTTATATAGTCACACGCTCGTTATTCATACGTCACCGGTCCGACCGATCGTTTTGCGATCACCATCCAGCAATTAATTAACGATTAATCCCGTTTCTATTTTCGCAACACCAGCTTCATTTACATACAAATTTAACCAGCGAATGAGTTGTACGATTGAAACGGCACGATTTCATTACACGTAGCTTGGATTATCGATTGTAATCGTGAAAACATAACCTCTTTCGTGGCTCGCTGTCCTCCTTATTTCGAAATGCTTAAGAAAAATTAAATCTGATTATTTGAAATAATTGATATTGTTTTTATAAATCACGTAGAATTTTATCTATTTTTATATATTTCGTAACGGTTAGGATGTTGAAACTAAGGAGGACAGGGTGGATATCGAAGAAGATTAAAAATTGCTGCTTTTGTGTTTCAGATGTCGCTGTCGAGGGATTGAAAACATCAAACGGTGGTTGCATAAGATAGGCACATTCGTGATCTACCCTGTAGATCCGGGCTTTTGTAGAATTGTAAATATCAGAAGCTCGTCTCTACAGGTATCTTACGGATGACATGCCACGCGACTCTAGATTGCAATGCACGGCGGCGAGCTCGTTTATCCGATCCCCAGGACGCCATTATTCACTTCTAAATCCCAGCCGCCGGCTATAATCCATCTGCAAGCAACGAACAACACGGTTGAACAAGAAATCCAGCAATATTTTGACTTATAAATGTAATAGACAATATTGTTATTTATTTAAGAAACATCCCTGTATTGTAAAGTTTGGATTATGTAAATGGAATAAAAATGTACATGTTTCTTGTATTTTATGATATAAACATATTTGAAAAGGAATGTTAGATACGTTTTATTTGTCCCACTCTTGAAATTTCTAATAAGTTATCCAGTGTCGAAGAGATAGAAATTTATAGAAAATCGGATATTTTTAAATAGTTTTAATTGTGGAGTATCGTGTTAATTTTTGTAGTTTTCGTTCGATATGGTGTCCGATATAAGGCAGTGTAAACAGGTGATCTGTATCGTGCCCCTATCGGAGATTCTGCGAACTGTTTTGTCGAAATTCTCCGTCGATATAGAAAGAATCTGCAAATCGACACGAATGGAATGCAGATTCCTACATCGCCAACATTCTTTCATAAAAAATTTCTTTATACAAGCTGCAAGATCAAATTTTCTCAAACTTCATCAAAAAACTGTCACATACAGAACTACTCGCTAATAAAAATTAAATATTACAAAACATTTTCTCAATTCAGTCCTCAAAACACACCAACAGATGGCAGCACAGTTTACAAATGGAGCCGCCCTTAGAAAGACAGTATACAAACCTTTCTACCTCTAAACACAACTATTCTACTTTATCGAATAAATCAACCCTATATTATCCCCATTAAAATCAATTAAATCATTAAAAAAACATCATTATCGGAACCGAAGCACACTCGGGTCCATCGGTAGCTACGAATCTCACCTTTCGAACCGTATTAAAAAACACCGGCGATCGTATACCGTTCCGAAATTAGCCGACCTACTTTTCCGTCGTTCCACCATTATCCTTGTAACAGCTTATCGCGATATCCGTGTCTCGTTTCCGAAGTACGTCGCTTCCTTCTGGAAGGGCGACACGACGAACGCGTTCACGGTCGTCCTGGAATAATAAAAAAAGAAAAAAAGAAAATGAAACGAGGAGAATACGAAACACGTTCGAGAAAAGCGACGCGATAAGAAACGGATCCAAGCGTGTATGAAAGCCAGAGGCCGCGTTTGATGGCGCGATAGCACGGTGGTACCCGGGGCGACGAGGTATTATATTATTGATCGTCCCTCCTCGAGCTCTGTTCCCATCAGCTGTCGTGATCCCCGGCGTTCTCCTGGTACTACCGAGTTGTACGTTAACCTTTGTACCGACTACGAGAGAAGAAAAAAAAAAGAAACAAAACGTTTTTACAAGCCTTGGTGTATATTTACCGGGAACGAATCGGCGTTGTTGGTTCGCGTTCTCTTTTTCTTCTTCTTGGATTTCATGCGTTGACCGATGTTGGACTTTGTCGCGAGTTATTTGATACGGTATAGCATTCTTGGGCGCAATGTAGCTTTTTTACGGTTAAGAAGAAGCGTGGAGGCGTTTATTCGTTTACGAGCGGAGATAGGAGATTTTAGGTTAGGTTCTTTCGAGGTTTCATGGAATATTGAAATACTGGGATCGTGCTAGGGAGAAAGAAGGTTAGCTTTGTAGTTTTATGGAATGTTAACAGTCGCTTTGCTTAAGAGGGTAAAAAAGGAAATGTCATGTTAAGCAATCGTGAACACTATAGTGGATGCACTATGAAACAAAGGAATGGAAATAGTCACAAAGTGACAATAACGTAGAGTAATAGGAAAAATAGGTTTCCAATCTTCATAGATGTTTTATTAACACGTTTGAATGGTTAAATAGATGAAGACTCGCGAGAAAGTAGGTGGAGTGACGATCCCTCTGATGGCGAATGCACGAAACACAGTCAGACAAGAGAATTGCCAGTATCAAAGATTAAAGGCCACAAATTCTTACAGACGAAGTGTAAATAAAGTTAATACCGCATAATTAAGGATCCCAAACTGGTTTGATGGTTAAGTGAAAGTTAGAAGGAAACATTCGTGCTACACGAGGGTGGTTCGCATTTGATGAAGACACAGAGGGACCGTTTTAGAACCACGAAACGGTGGTTTGACTGCGGTTGGACAGAGCGACGTGTCGGCTGCTCGCATATCGCTTTTCAGTGTTCTCTGGAAGTCTATGTCGACGATAATTTAGATTTTATTTCATACGATACGAAATTTTACAGTTTACAACATTACTTTAAATATTTTCTTTCCATTTTCAGCTTCGTCGTTCGAAGATCAAATCTTTGCCGATCCAAAGTATAATTTACAATTTCAATTCAGTTTCCAAATTTCACATTATTCCTTCAGATATCATTACTTTAAACATACGACAGTTTTCCATTTGGAAATTGTTAGCACTTAATTATAATTCAAGCACAACTTACACATATTTTCGTAGGTCTGACGAGTCAATGAAAGTTGTTTTTAGAAAATCAACTCGCTCGCAATCAAAGATCGAATGAAAATTCTTCGCAGAAGGTGGATATAACATCCTCCAGGCATTAATCGGCTGATAATGACCGACAGACGAAGAATTATCGTTCTCCAATGACGCCGTCGCTGGTTGGACGCGAACCCCCCGCCCCATTATGACGTGTCAGCATCCGTTGGTAATCCACGATAACCATTTATTTCAGATCCAAGCAGCTCCGTAGCGAAAGGGGTGGGTCGGTTGGGTGCCAACGAAGAAGACAGAGGGAAAGAGAAGAGCCGCACAAATCTTCCTTTCGTGGACAAGTTGAAGAGTCTGTTCAAGTGCCACCTCCGAGACCCTTCGTTCCGCTCCTTTGCTCGTCTTCTTCCGCCCGGTCTGCTGCCAGCCTCCGCGAGCGTAATATCCTGTCTCGAAACCTTCCTCCTCGTGTCTCCTTCTCTCTAAGAGAACGTCGCTTCCGTCCTATCCTCCCCCTCCGGTTCCTGGCTGCCTCTTCACGGTGTCACTAATACCCGCGAGGATTAATGTTACGCGGCGGGGCTTGTGGCCACTATTAATTTCATCGGGAGAACAATATCTTGCGCGCTCGGCTATCGGCTCCGTGTAACCAGGCACACTTCTTGACGATCTAACGCGCGGTTAGCCGGAAACGCGATCAGGTCCTCGCGTCGAGTCCGGCCAACTTTAAATCTTTCTTTCGCTCCGTGAACGCGTGTCTTCGAGGTCGATTGTGTCCAGGGTTCGACTTTGGTGATCGTCGAGCGGAAGAACGACGCGACGGCCGTTGTCTTTGCATCACAAAAGAAGCCAGGTGCATTGTTTGGAAAGTTTCGAAAGAGCTGTCTCGGGATTGGAAAGTTTTCTCGAGGATAAAATAACCCGAACGTCCCCGGTGATTGATCAAATACTTGGTGGAAATAATATTAACGGGTCGGGTGACGTTTGCGTCACAGGAAAAGGATGGATTATTATCAGAATATAGGGGTGGTCATGATTCTTTTATATTTGATGTTTCGAGAGCATCATAGTTCCTGGTAAGTGTAACACAAAGGTTATTACGGTGAACGATAACATCCGAGAATAGTTGACGGGTTTGACTGACGAGCTCTCAGACGTCGCTGCAGGAGCACGCCATTTGCGGAGGCTCGGCTGATATTTATCTGCAAGTAATTAGAAGTTGGCTCGGAATCACGCATACCGTTTTCGCTACTCTTCCACGCCAACCTTCCTACCGTTACACTGTCGATAAATAATTGCATGTTTCCTGTCCATTGTCCTTCGCGCACTAATCTCCTCGATAACCTTTGATCCTTCGTCGTTGGAAAATATTCATCCAACTCGTAATCAACAAAGTGTGTTGATACCTTTTGCTCTTTCAATCAGAACGGAAAGGATGATAGGGTTGATAGATGTACTAAGTTTCAAGTTCTAAGCTATAAGTTGTTATTTATAAGTTCCAAATTTTAAGCCTTAGATTCAGAATTCTAAGTTTTAAGTTCTGAGTTGTATATTTTAAATTCTAAGTCCTAAGTCCTAAGCTCCAAATTCGAAACATTCAGTTCTACGCCCTAAGTCTTAAGCTCCAAAAGTTCTATGCTCCAAGTCCTAAATTCTAAGTTCCAAGTACTAAACTTTAAGTTCTAAGTCTTAACTCCTAAATTCTAAATTTCAAGTTCGAAACTTTAAGTATTAAGTTCTAAGTTCTAAATTCTAAGTACTAAGTTCTAAATTCTAAATTCTATGTCTTAAGTCCTTAATTCTAAGTTCCAAGTTCTAAACTTTAAGTCGTAAGTTATAAGTCTTAAGTCCCAAGTCCTAAATTCTAAGATCCAAGTTCTAAACTTTAAGTTCTAAGCCTCAATTCCTTACTTCTAAGTTCCAAGTTCGAAACTTTAAGTCGTAAGTTATAAGTCTTAAGTCCCAAGTCCTAAATTCCAAGATCCAAGTTCTAAACTTTAAGTTCTAAGTCTCAAGTCCTTAATTCTAAGTTCCAAGTTCGAAACTTTATGTCCTAAGTCCTAAATTCAAAGTTCCAAGTTCGAAACTTCAATTCCTAAGTTCTACATTTTAAGTTTCAAGTTCTAAGTCTAAAGTCCCAAGTTCGAGATCCTAATTAAATAATACAAAAATTAGTTTCCAACCAGGTAGTGATAAATGATCGACCCAAATTGATATTAAGTATTCAGACGAAGAATCCTAATAAGAAAATGAAAATCTCGAATGTTCTCATGGTTATTTCCAAAGCGGTGCAACATAGACGAAGGTTTTTGCCGGTGGAAAACTCAACCGGACACGAATCTCGTTAATAGAGTGCGACACGACTTCTTCCATTAACTTTCTAGTCCCGTCACGCCAATTTGCATAGTACCTGCACGTGCGAATAAATCCTCTCGTGCCTGGAACACGACGTCGTTTCCCTGTGACTTATTTATGATCATCCTTGCAACCAAGGGGGATAGCCTGGCTAAAGGGTTAACAGCGAAACAATACCACGGTCGGCGTTGTTTTGATGCGGTCAGAACCGGGAAAGGATCGTTGAAAGGATCCAGAAACACCCTTTTGACGTGTGCCAATTTTCATAGAAGAAAATGTCCATGGGAAACCCTTCTTTCTAAACCAGTGGCACTTTCTCTTTGGCAGGTAATGGCCAAGAATTGACTTCCTTTCTTCATTTCATGCATTCGTATTAATTTCAATAAAGTGGTCTTGACTATATTTTTGTGATTGTTATATCTTTCTTTCATTCAAGGATAGTTATTAAAACCTAAGGAGTGATAATTTCCAAGCGATTTAAATTCAATTTAGAAATACTCAAAATTTGCAACAAATCGATCATTTGTTACAGGATTTGATTGAAACTTACATCAAACTTAACACGTTGATGACCAGGTATCTGATCTCCATCCTTCCACGTATGACCGAGCGTATAACAGTCTTTTAACTCAAATGACATTACTACACTAAAATTGGTCTATCATCGTTATATTCAAACAGTTTATAATAAAATAAAAAATGTTTCCCCCGGAATGTCACGGAAATCTCCGGTGACCGGTCGTCAACGTTCGGGCGGTTAAACACGGCGATTTCCGTGAAATGATGAAAAAATGGATTGTCTTCAATTCCATCCCCTTCGAACAACACTTCCGCACCCGTCTCGGAATAGATTCGCATCTTCGAAGTTAGCCAGCATCGAAACAACGCTTTCCACAAAGAAACAACCACCGTTCGATTAGCGCTATCGCGAGAGCGAAGGCCGATGGTGGTTGAAGTTTTTAGTCGGAACGATAACGGTAACGGTGGGCAGTTGGCTCGAACAAGCTGTGTTAGGTAGCGTGGCTTCGGGTGTTCATGATCCCGAAGAGCGGCAGCATCCAGGTCCTCCCTTTTGGTAGTCTCATACCAGCAGCGTTATACCCTTACCATGGTACCCCTTGGCAGTACGGTGCTAGCCGTGACACGAGAATGTGATTAATGATCGCAACGAAGAGCTATGCACCGTGCGTTGCCCTCTCTTTTCCTCCCCCTTTCCCTAGGGCGGCCAGTTTCGCCTTCCCGATGGATCCTCTCCTCCGCGTCCACGTCCACCGCGTTTTCTCATCCCTTCTCGCGTGTCCGATCTCTCTTTCGGCAACCCCCGCTGCTGTTGCTGACGTAGACGCTGCTGCTGCTGCTGCTGCACGCTCTGCCCTCGAATCTGCCCGCCCGACGGCTTCCCGTCGGAGATCTACGCCGGTGCGCTGGAAGTTTTGACAATCGGAACCGAAACGATAGGGGCCAGGGTTGATCGACCCGGGGTGAAAGTTTTGAGAAACGTAGCTGAAGTAATAAGATTGAAAGTTTATCGGGGGATATTTTGTACGGGTACGCTGAATGTTTTGAGAATCGTTGCGATAATAAGGTTTAGGGTTAATAATAAAATTATTCGGAATTTCTTAGGAAAATACTTGTCTTTACTCGTCTTTGGTGTAATGATATTTCACGTAGGTACGATGTAAGTTTTGAAAATCATAGTTACAATAATAAGATACACTGTTGGATTGTAAAGAACAGTGCTGAAGTCGAAAATATGCTTTGCAGTCGCGCGCTAATTGTACTTTGAGACGCTATCAACAGATGGCGCTGCGCGAACAATTCGTACGTAACATTTCTCTTATATTTGGAGGATTCTCGAAACTTTCAGCGTTGCTTGTATTTGTACATCGCTTACATTAATTTTCAATTTTTTCTTAAAATTCCTTAAGGCTTCTTCAGAAAATTTTGCGTCCAAGTGATTCCTCGTTTACTAAACGATACAACTCCATATTCATATGAAAAAATAATTAACTAAATTACTATTGCTCCACAAGATCGTCCACGATTCTTCCAATTGGAAAAACTAAAGAAGAAGCAATGAAGTTTTAACGAAACTTGTATAGATTAAAAAACTGTTCCCTGCACAAAAGAAGGTTCAATTTCCTTTTGTAAGTCAATAAAGCTGCCTCTCGCAGGTGACTAAACCGGTAAGAAGATTTTTGAAGAGGATCCTGTTCAGAAGTTAATTTCCTCTCTGTCAGCTTGCGTGACGGTGGTTGAAGCTTCTCCAAGAAACTTTATAGAACACTTTTTTTTTTTATCGTTTCTTCTTTGATTTCGTCCGTTCTCCCGACGATTCAACGAGCCAGAATCGACGATAGAGTTTTGTCTGTCGCGTTAAATGAACCTGTCCGTGGCAGGACTAGCTGGAAATTAAGAAGTCGCGGGAGCAGAGGAAGAAATCAGTCAATGCCTGTTCCAAGCGCGATGACTTTGACTCCATCGACTCGACCCTTATCTAAATCACTTATCGATATCTTCGTGATCCCGCTTTCCCTTCAATATCCGATCCGCGTCGATCTTAATAACCGTAGCTTTTCCATTCCAATCGAAACGTTCGATCACGATCCCTCTTTTCGCATCGTTCGTTTTGCATCAAAATTGATCCAATTCTATCGCGCAGAAAATAAACACGATTACCTAATAATTTGGTAAAGTTAGTTTAAGGTTAAGTCAGGGTAAATTTTCTCCGGGAAAACTGTTACGTCTTACGATAGACTTATACTTTTTAGTATTGGCGATAGCTGACGTAGTATTACTACGTCCTTTCACATGGAATATTGAACGACGGACAGTACGACCACGGTCCAAGCGACGAAGACGAGCCGAAACCAGCAGAGTACTCCCGACGGAAATCAAAGGAGGGGCGAAGGGAGGCAGGGGTTGGTGGAGTTTCGCTGAAATTTCCGGCGTATTGTTGGCGTTCGGCGTCCGTGAATGATCCGTAGCCACCATCAACCCCTTTTGCGAAGGAGGAGAGCTGCCAGGATGGGATGTAGGGACGGTGACGCGTCCCTGGCGACGCCGCGACGCTGACAGAGTTACGCCACCCTCTTCGGCACCCTTCGTCCACTCTATTTCCGCGTTTTCCCCGACACGCCCAGGGATTAAAAGCTTCGGCTGCTGTTTCGGCGAACTTCCGATTTAACCCGGGATCACTCGGGCCTCTGGTGGCCTCGAGTGCGACCATGATGACGACGGACGTCGTTCAAGATGAAGCGGTTGCCATCGTCAGAAATTGCACCGAGCTTTTAAACGATAATGACAATGTTTCTCGAACTTTAAGTATTTGTGTACTTCTTCTCGAGTTTTAACTTGCGACATTATAAATATTCTAAAAACAATCGAAGGCCCCCGTACAGGAGGCATGACGTGATATTTTAGGAAATTTGTTAGGTTCGGCCTTAAAGGCGAACGGAAATTGTTTTAAAATTAATAAATTATTAATGAAAATTAGATAAACGGAAGGAAAATTAAAGACACACCTTTCTAATAAAATTGAAGACACACAGATACTATTCTGAACGACACGCTCAGCAATTCCAGAATCAATGATCGCGGATAATTATTCTTTAATGTGCAATCCGAAGAGGGACTGGTGATAGCTTCGAGGAAGAAAAGGGCCGTCTATAAAAGTGTTTCGTGAAAAGCGAACGTTATTTTTTCGATTATTCATGCACACCCAGTTTCTGGACGACGCTTGTCGTCCATGTTGGCAACGCCAGCAACACGGGCAACGATGGCTGGCTGCCGTTGGCTGTTTCTTAGATCAAGGGGATGAAATACTTGATGATATTAAACATGAATAATGTAACGGGTCGGGGGCGAGGAATAGCGGCGGCGATAAGGCTTTCTGAAATACAACATACGCAAAATCACAACGTAACAGCTGTCGGACGTGCACCACGCGAGTCTGAACAAAAAAAAAAAGAGAGAGAGAATTTTAAACTGATTAAATCCGTAGGACTTTTCATGAAATTGCTTCGGTGTTTTTTTAATGTTTCTTTTACAATTTTATTCTTTTATAAATGCGTAAATGCGTCATTCGTTTATAAATGTATAGTTATTGTATTTATTGTATTGTTGGTGAAAAGTACTGGAAATTGTTTATTTAGGCATTGTGAAAATGTGCTAAAATTATTCTAGTTTTCTAGTTACTACGATTATAAAATTGAAATTTTTTAGGGTTTCTGTAGATACTTAGGTGATTGATTAGATATAAAAGGGTTGAATTTAATTTGAAGGAATATTTTTCATATTTTTCTAAAAATTGTTCGAATCGCCTCGAATTCCCGTTCGTTGGATATTTCTACGACACCCTGAGATTCTAAAATAAAAATTTATGGTAAAATTTCTAATATTAGGGGTTCTGTGGATACCTAGATTTCCGGATAGACACAAAATAGTTCAATTTAATTTGAGCGGAGAATATTTTCCATATTTTTATCAAAATATCACCGAATGGCTTCGAATTTCCATTCTTTGAATTTTTCTATGTCGCTTTAAGTTTATAAAATTTAAATTTTAAATATCAGGAGTTCTGTGGTATCTAGGCATTCGATTAGCTATAAAATACTTAACTTCAATTTAAATAACTACATTTTCCATTATATTTATAAAAGTATCGTCAAATTGTTCCGAATTCCCCTGCTTTGAACACCCCTACGTCATCTCACGTTCTTATAACAAAAATTTATGCTAAAATTTCAACTATTAATATAATTAATATAATATAAAAAATACTGAAATTTCACAATTTCAAAATAACATCAATCTTAGATACGAAGGTGACATCGATTCCGTATAATTAATCAATATTGAAATTCGGATTTCTAATTTTCGTTGTTTTTCCAAAAAAGATTGCCTCCTTTGGTTAATCGAAACGAGGTATATCGACAGAAATAACGTTTGGCCGAGTAAATTAGTCGAAACAAGAGGGCACAGCTGAAGCAGGGGGTAGGGTTGGAAGAGGGGGGGTTAGGAAAAAAAAATCAGTGCCGGGTGACTCGTCAGTTTCCGAGCGAGCCGGAATGACTAAGTGTGAATTCAATTAAGGGTTTGTTTTAAGCATCTATCAGGGCTTGTTTACAGGTTGGCTCATTATTTTACGTAACAAGATGAAATTGACAATTTCGCGTCGACTAATTAATGCTCGATGCCTAAGGCGAACCGATCGATTCTAATCGAATTCGACAGACCTCGTTGTTAATCGATTATGATCATAAGGATTTTAAATGGCCGTGATTTATTTCAAACACGATACAGAATTCGTGCGAACGATAAAGAAGTATTTTAAGTATTTTAAATTATTGTAACCAACAGAACGATTCCACAATACCGAATTTTCAGTTTTAATAATTCTAGTCTATTGAAAAATACAAACCCGTTTTTAAAAAATGGCCCAAATGATTTTAACTAACAGAACAGTTCCAAAATATAAAATTTTCAGTTTAAATAATTCTAGTCTATTAAAAAATACAAACCCGTCTAAAATGCCATTATTTCTGTTGAAAAAAATGGCCCGAATGATTTTAATCGCTAGGGCAGTTTCGAAATATAGAATTTCCAGATTTAATGATTTTAGCCCATTAAAAAATACAAATCTGTTAAAAATACCATAATCAGATATTCTATTTCTTATGTTTCAAAAAGATGGCTTAAATGATTTTAACCAACAGAAGGATTCCAAAATATCGAACTTTCAGTTTTCATAAAAAACCGGCCAAAACGATTTTAATCAACAGAACAGTTCCAAAATATAAAATTACCAGTTTTAATGATTCTAGCCCATTAAAAACTACAAACTCGTTTAAAATGCCAATAATTAAGTATTTCATTCCATTATTTCTATTTCTTACGTCGTCGAAGAATGGTCCAAGTAATTTTAACCAACAGAGCGATTCCAAAATATAAAATTTCTAATTTTAACGAATCTTTTTTGTTTCTGGATATCGAGTGTCTCAAAGAATCACCGACAGAACGATTTCACCATTTCTGTTCGAGTGTGTGCCAGGGATGGAATTAATGGTACCGTTTCGACAGAAAGGCTGGACGAACGAATTGGATTTCCCATGCACGGGTCCCGTTTCTCACGAGCCCCCTTTTTTTCGACCGACCCTTCGATACAATTAAAAGAAGGGTCCGCCCTGAACTATTCGGTCCTGCCTACGGCAACATCCTGCCGGCACTCGATGCCCCGGGATTGGATGGTGAGAGGTCCTTTGACATTGGTCCACGGCCAGATACCGGATTCCAGGACCATATTCCACAGCCATTATTAACACCCTGCTGTTTTCCGCCAGGCCCGTTCTCTTTTCGTCGCAAAAGAAACAACGTTTTCTCCGAACCAAATGAAATTAACACGGTTCTGCGCTGTCAGGTGTTGAAGATTTATGGCGAATATTTTGAAATTGGATTCGAAATTATATGTAATAATGTTCAATCTTTGGTATTGTTTTGTAATATAGTATTCAACACTTATTCTAGTCACATTTGTAATTGAGGTTTTGAACTGTTGTTTACAGAACACTTTACAAGCCATTATTTACTGCAGAAATACAATTTAAACGATTATTAACACGTTGGCTGCCACAGTGAAAACGGACGTGTGTAGTCAGACACGTTGAAATCCTAATTATTAAGAATATAATCAACTAATTTTCAAATTTAACTTTTCAATTCGATAGCTAGCATTATTAGCTTAATGATAACGCTATCTGTGGTTTATTTTATCATTTCTGTTGGTAATTATTTGGTTGTAAAAAATGTCGGGTGCCGGTCACCGGTGACTCCCCTGGCAGCCAACGTGTTAAAATAGAGTGTAATGCTTTTGTTACCATAGGGTAATGAAAGATAAGCCTTAAAATTATGGTTGCAAATTGTAACCTGTCGATTACCTCACAAACCACTATCAACCACAGAGGAAAAATTGAAATAGCAATTAAAATCAATCGTAGAACAAGTGGTTAACTTGTATCGAGGCTCTACCCTCGATAGAATAATAAAAAATATTTTACCAAGAGGGTTAATTTTGACGAAATATCCCAGGCAAATTTCGTAGCTCGATTGAGATATTTTTGAACGCTCGCAACGAAACTGTGAATAATCGTAGCTCGCGTACGCTTTGTAACCGGGGAAGGGCTATCACAATGGGACCGGAAGGAAAAAAGAGGGCAGCTGCGAGGAGAGGCTTGAAATGGCGATTCTATGCGCGTCACAAGTTGCCCGGCTATGATCCATCCTGCATGCCTGTTCGATTTTTCTGTTATTGTCCGACGGATTATCTTTTTGCCGAGTACGATCAAACAGCGCTTTTAATTCGGTCGCTTATAAATCGTCATGGCTCGTTGAACCGGCCGAATGTCGTGGATGATGTCCAATTAAGGCGGTGTGTCGCTTAATTAACTCGCAACCGGATCAATTTTGATATTAGACTGTAATTCGATATAACCATATTCTTTTCGTGTTATGGTTTTTTTTTAATAAATTAGTTATCCTGAATGTTAGTTTACTACGAGAGGGAGGATATCAGTAAGATAATAGAAACATAGAAAAATCTCAAATTTAAATATTAAAAAATTATTTAATATTTCGCTGTTTGAAAAAAGGACAGTTAGGAAGTTAAATATTGTGAGAAATTTTGAAACAATTCTTATTTTTACATCTTACGAATAGAATATCAAACGACGACACCTCGTTCAAGGATTAATTACGATTAAGGCATAATCCATTATTTTATGATACGATATATTACACAAAAAATAGGAAGGAGGTAATTAATGTTTTCAGTATTCATGCAAGAACGAAACAGTTCTTGACCGATGAGATTAGCATCGATTCCAGGAGTTCATTCAGGGAACACGTCCGACAGAATCGCACAGGATTAATTACACGAAGGGCGTTGATACCCGATTCGGTCAGCGTTGATTTGGGGTTGCTCGTCGTGGATCAACGGTGTTTACAACGTTTGGTCACCGTTCCCGGGTGTCCTAAAACCGCTGATAAGACGTTGTCATCGTGACAAAAACCGTTTATCCTTCAATTTGAACACCACCTGTACGATAGTTATCGAAAACCTCCTCCTTCATCTTCTTTCTATTTGTTTGCCGCTTTCGATACGATAAATTCAATCGCGTTTCGCTCGGGTTGCTTTTATTTTCACACCATGATCCCCGAAAAATCAACATTTCCTCACCGATGCAAGATAAAAGCGTTACACCAGTGGGTTCCTCGTGGCGTGAAACATGAAAGTCACGTTTTGCGTCGCTCGCGAACACTGGTCTCGGTGTAAAATGAAAATAATAAACGAGATCGGACATGGTGTCGATTAATTGGCTTCCTGACTTCGGCTTAACGTATCAACGGGGACGGTGGACGGCTTGGACATTTGTAATTTCAATTTTAAATTCAAATTTCCATCTGTTAACGAACGCGATCCTCCTGGGGTTTATCGTTCAAGAACGAGGTAATTTATTGATATGTAAATATATTAAAGAATGATCCTTTTATGTTTTCAATCCTTAGGGTGTATGCTAGAGAGGAAAAATCAGACGAGAGGGATAGCGAGAGTAATCGTCGCGAAGAGACCGGCGCAAGTATTGTCTATATCAATTAATATATTATTGTATCGTTATGTTACGTCTTTAGGATATTTATAATTTATTGGTTATTATTTTTATTTTTAACCTATTATATTATTATTATATATATATAAATAACTTTATCGTTATACTGGGGGTGTGGAAAATTTGTATAATTTGGATAATTACTGTAATATGGTACTAAATATTAGCATACTATGCTAAATAGCATACCACTGCCAGTGGTATTTTCCATAGCAGAAAATTTCATCAATTTAGATACCAAAAATATTAACCTACTATAATAAATTTAGTATACCACTACTAGTGGTATTTTCTGTACCAGTGCCGTAGAAAATTTCTATAATTTAATTACTATACTATGGTAGGAAAAATTACAATAATATTAACCTATCATGCTAAATTTAGAATACTTCTGCCGGTGGTACATATATTTCGTTCCACTGCCGTAGAAAATTTCATTAATTTAGATACTAAAAATGTTAATCTACAATATTAAATTTAGTATGCCACTGCTAGTGGTATTTTTCATATTAGTGCCATAGAAAATTTTCATAATTTAATTACTATTAACCTACTATATCAAATTTAGTATACTACTGCTAGTGGTATGTTCCAGATTAGTGCCATAGAAAATTTCTATAATTTAATTACTATTAACCTACTATATCAAATTTAGTATACTACTGCTAGTGGTATGTTCCATATTAGTGCCATAGAAAATTTCTATAATTTAATTAATTCCTCATACCCAATTATTAACCAAAGAATAATATTTAAACATACAACGCTGTGCTTAGAAATACTGCGAATATCCTCCTAAGTCAACACCTAACCTCTGCATCCATCCCTTATAATTCCATTCTATCACGTCCTATATATTATTCACAGACAGCTTGGAAATTATAAAGAATATAATAAAAATTGAAGGATATTTTTTAAATAAAAATTCTACCTTCCCAATGTGGAAAATTAACCCTCCGAGCCGAGAACGAGTATCTTACACAAGGAATCCTGGATCCCGACACACTGCCACGAAGAAGACTCATTGCTATTCCGCGAGTAACTCATGCGGGGCATTATGGGTAGTCGCAGTCGGGGCTCTACTAAATTGAAAACAAGATCCGTCACGTTTTCAGGCAAGCAAAAAGAATTTTAATGAATTATAAGGAGCAGGTATGAAGGAGGATTGACAGGCGATCCTGGTGAAATTAAAGGAGCCTGCCCACTGACCAAACTGCTCCGCCATTGTCCGGTTGCTTCTACTTTTTTCTTCTTCTTTTTTTCGTTTCTTTTCTTTTCATTTGCCCTGACCGGGGGCACCGTTGCGACGAAAAGGGGTGCTTTTCGATTTTTCACGATAAATTGGTTTCCCTTTGTTGCTCGATAGGGAACAATCTTTCTTTTAACACGGGAACCTCGTGTTTTCGTACGATCGATATTCGTTCGTTATGATACGTCCGTCCATTTTGCTTTGTTCCTCGATTATTTCTCATTAATCTTGTTCATCTTAACGCGCCGCGTTTGCGTTTGACTAAAGTGGTTTAATATTAGTTGTATATTCAATTAAAAATTAAATGTTTATACTCTGTTGTAGAAGGGGTCACAACAAATTTAGCGATTAGAGTTTGGAGGGGTAATTGTAAAGCATCTTTCGAAGTCTAAACAATAACCTGATCCTAACGCTATGTTCAATTTTCTACGTCTTCAAAATGAAACGGCAAACTATCTTCGAAGTCTGATCCTAACCCTTTCCTACAATCTCAAAATAAAATGGTAAAGTTTCAGTCTAACCACTATCATAACCTAACTAAGTAAATTTTCTACCTAATCCTAGCTTTCCTGCAATTTAACCCCTTAACCTACGATTTACGTTCGAGAATTTTGGGCGATGCCCCTAATATTTATGATTGGCCCGATCATCGTACTCCGGGCTATGCCCGTAATACTTACGTTTGGCCCGATCATCGTACTACGGGCTATGCCCGTAGTTGTAGGTTAAGGGGTTAAAAATAACCCTCCATAATTCGAATTTTGCTACGTTTTCAAAATGAAACGATGAAGTATCTTTGGCTCGATAACTCGAATTTTCGAAGTTTACCGAACCGAAGTAGCTTCAAAATAATTTGAATAATCATGCTTTACTCCATACGAAATAAATCGACAAGTCAGCCGAGCGCACGAAGGATTAAGTCTCAGTCGGGAACGAAGTCCTCGGATGATCATCCGGTACACAACGGTCCGAAAGTCGGTGGAATCGCGTCGAAAGGGTCGTCCAGCGGGAGAAAAAGGAATTTAATGAATTATAAAGGCTCTAGCCGGAGACCAGAGAGGAAAGGGGATTTGGAACGAGGTCGAGGAAGGGGATTGGCAGTCGATCCAGCCGGAATTAAAACGGCTGGCCGTCGTCGGCACCGTGGTGCCGATCCGTCCTGGGGGTTTTCTTGCGCCCCAGCTTCGTATATATATAGAGGAGGGTCCAGGAAAGAGTTCAGAAAGGCAGAAAGAAAAAGAAGGAGGAAGATGGGAAGGGGGGAGGGGGTAGGAGGAGGTGGAGGCGATGGTACTAGGGGACTTGATGAGAACGGCTGGTGGGGGAGGGTTTCCGAAACAGCTCGCCGCTATCTCGACTGATCCGATCAAGATTAATGAACGTGCGGCTTGCGAGTGGAAGCCTTTGCGCCGCCCAGGCTGCTCATCCTTCTCTGTTCCTCGGCCGGCGACCACGTGACGCTGTTACTCTCGCACCGATTCTTTTTCTTAGCCCGCTCCTTGGCCCGCTGGTTCGGCCAGGGGC
Organism: Stelis phaeoptera; assembly: GCA_943735885.1. Lineage (NCBI taxonomy): Eukaryota > Metazoa > Arthropoda > Insecta > Hymenoptera > Megachilidae > Stelis > Stelis phaeoptera. Next base: position 22,012,618 of record OX030930.1, read on the forward strand.
ACCTTCGTAGCGACAGGTACCGTCGACGGGTCCACGTAATAGCGCGGTTCGCGGTGGCTGATTACGATCCTGCGACTTCTTCGTCAACCGAACCTGCTCTTTACCTATCTGACTGCTTCTACCCTCTGCAACTTGAATTTTCTACGTTTTATTTCAAAATTCCACACCACCGTTTCCCTTATATCCGGTTACTCTTCTAGAGCAGGGATTCCCAACGTTTCTTCTACACCGACTTCTTTTAAAAGTACGATTTTCTTCGTCGACTCCCTTACATTTTTCTCTAAAGATAACAATTTGTCTAACAATATGAACAGAAAGTTAGAAAAAAAGTGATTTATTAGGTTTATGTTTTATTATTTTTGTACTGTTTTCATTTTTCATTTTTCGGATATAAACAAGATTTCAGAACCACAGGTTGAAATTGCATAATAGTTCGATTTCAATTAATGTGGTGGTTGTGATTGATGTATTGATAAAATGTTTTTAATATTTGGTCTGAAATTGCTTATCATAACAAATATAAATATATATTTTGTTAAGCAATTTTTCAATTTTAACGACTTAAATGTAATCACAATATAATTATATTTATATTATATTTATACATATAAAACCTGATATTATTATGTGATAATTTCATTCCTTAAAAATTAAGTAAAATTTAAGACCCCCAATAGACCTCTCGAATGCTATAGACCCTTTTTAAACTTCCATCGACCCCCAAGGGGTCCACCTGGACCCCGTTGAAAACCCCTGCTCTAGAGTGATACGAGTAAGACCACCTTCGTAGAATATACAGGAAGTAGAGATGACGTACCCTACCATCTACAGAGGCGACGCTAAAATTATCGCAAACATTGACCTTGCCATTGGTCCCAGGACCTATATTTATTCCCTTAATTCTTGAGATGTCTCAAGTATAGCGACAGGCGTTGCCTCTATGGAACTGAAGCGACGTGGTAACATCGCCACTTTCACTAGTATAATTGTCTCTTAGGTTCCTGAGGAATTAGAATAAGAAGGTAACGGTTATCACTTTTATAGAATGTCATCAAAGTGTCACGGATGACGATTTGTCACCCAGAAAGGTAGAAATCTTATCGACGAACGTCACGGTTGAAACAAAGGCTTTCACGCATGGCACGTTTCTCGAGCAGGCAGTTTTTTTTTCAACGGGTTCGGTTGCGGTTGCACAGTAGCGATCGGGGACACGCGCGGCTGATGCAGCGAGCGAGCGAGCCGGAAAGTTAACACGGGCGGTCGCGTCGATCCTCGGAATTAATTAAAACCATCGAACCGAGGGGGACGTGTATTTTTATCTAGCCCCCCGGTTTTGGTGACACATCTATCTCGAGAAGCAACCGGACGCGTCAGAAAAAGACGATTCCTGCTACTGGCTCCCGTGGCTACCGTGCCGTGCTTACCCTTTTATCTACCCTGCCAATCCCAATACGTCCGCTTTCGAACTTTCCTCCTATTGCCTGCTTTGCGTGTCCGTTCGTTGCCTGATCCGTCGAGCCGGACCTGCCTCTTCGACACTTCGAACAAATAGTCCCTCGGATATCATTACGATGCTTGTTATGTTATTTATTTGAGTTGCGAGTCTGACACGAGTGATCGGGAATACGGTGATTTTTCTGATTCTTTGGACCTGCCTCCCTCTTGATCATTAACTTTCCGGTACATCCGTTGAAGAAGATAGATTTTGATGTACCTTCCAAGGTGGATAACAAAATGATTCGTTTCGCAGTGCAGTGTCACTGTTTCTTCACTATTTGTGGGGTGTTGATTGTTATGGGGGTCATTGGAAACGTGGACCTCAAGCTTAATGGGTACACTGTTAAGTATGTTGGGCTTTTCTAGGGAAAACGGTGATGTAGGTGAAGGAGGACTCGTTATTTGTATTGCAATTAAAATTAATATGGTAAATAGGAATATGGAAACTAGGAGCATAGGAAGTAGTAATATGGGAACTGGGAATATGGGAACTAGGGATTCGAGAACTAGGGATATGGGAACTGGGAATATGAAAACTGGGAGTATGGGAAGTAGGGATATGGGAACTAGTAATATGGGATCTGGGATTTGAGAACTAGGGATATGGGAACTAGTAATATGGAATCTGGGATTTGAGAACTAGGGATATGGGAACTGGGAATATGGGAACTGGGGATATGAGAACTGGGAATATGGTAACTAGGGATTTGGGATACGAGAACTAAGGGTAACTCGAGATATAAGAACCAGAGATATGGGAACTAGGGGTATAGGATATTGGAACTAAGGGTACTGAAACTAGGGATATGGGAATTAGAGATATGGGAACTAGGGATTTGGTAACTAGGGATATGATACCTAGAGATATAGTAACTAGGATATAGCGGCTGGAGATACAGTGACTAGGGATATACCAACTTAGGACATGGTAACTAAAGATATAATACCTAGCGATATATTAACCAGGGATATAGTATCTAGAGATATAGTACCTAGGAATACATTAACCACGTACCTCAACATGTCATTGACTAAATTAACTATCTTTGAAACTAACTAGTGGAAAATTTTTCCCCTTCGACGACATTCTCTCTAGAAAAACCTACAATGCTCCCCTGTGCCAAGTACACTAATTTTCCTTAAGAAATATGAAAATTCCCGTTTGTCTTATACCCTTGAAGTCATACTTCTATACCAACTTCCGTAAGTATCTTGAAGTTAATCACAAAATACGCAAAATGTACCTTCCTGAACACGTATTATCATATCTACCTAAGGATTCCTGACCCTATTTTCAGTCGACGTTGTTACCACCTACACACACTCGCGCACCAAGTTCCATATTCGCTGCAGTCGGGAGACAAATGATCGGTACGCAAGGCCCGGTCATTCCGCTCGCATCCGCTCGGGCAATCGCGCCCAATCTACAAGCTGTACGATGCACGGTGTGTACGGTGGGTGGCCAGTGAATCGCTCGTTTGGCGAACTTTGGCGACAAACAACGTTGAAATTCGCGCCTCTTCCCTCACCACCCCCGCGCCCATTTCCCCAAGATTTAACGGGTTTCTGGCCACACACAAGCCTCGTGTTGCGCAACGAGCCGCGATCCGTCTGATAAATGATACCACCGGGAAACAGTCGGCGTTGCACTACTTAAGCCGATTGCAATTTCAGGTACAGCGTCGGCCGTCGCGGGCTTCTCTAGGGAAAATGACGACGCAGGACAAGTAAAACCCGTCGCTAGTCTCGATATTTGAAAATTATTAATATTATTTTCGTTTATTAGTTATTTTAAAGTAAAAATACTAATTTAGTAATTAATCGTTGTTGAATCAGTTTGGTAACAATGAAATTGGTTAATTGACGGCTTAGAAGTCATTATTGCTAAATTAACCGACTCGCTTTTAGCAATTATTAACACGTTGGCTGCCACGGGAGTCACCGGTGACCGGCACCCGAAATCTTTTAAAATCAAATAATTACCAAAAGAAATGATTAAATAAATTACGGATAGCGTTAACATTAAGCTAATAATGCTAGCTATCGAATTGAAAGGTTAAATTTGAAAAATTAATCGACTGCACCCTTAATAATTAGGATTTTATCGTGTCTGACTACACACGTCCGTTTTCACTGTAGCAGTCAACGCGTTAATTAAAGTAGTACTAAATCAGTACTAAAAATCTAACAATGGATGATGGACTAATTACAATACCAAAGAATAATCTCCGCAGTACACGAAAGGTACGCATAAGGGTTAACCAAACTCAGACAAACTTTTAGTATTAATAGCCACTTTACACTAGGAAAGCCTAAGATGCTCGGCACTGTACTTATGTGCGAATCATGAAGGTAAATAATTTTATGAATCATTAACGTCATATCTTGAAATTCTATTCAATTGAATTCTTTGCAATTTCACAAACGTTAAACTCTTTCTGTGTGGGGTCTAACGTTAGATACTTCTGGGCTTTGTAGACCAAGTCGAAATATTGAATTTTCATTCATAAAATATCCTAAGGCCTCGCTACTCTTCGTGAAATCATAATATTTTTGCTACAAGAAAAGTACTGTGATCTAATAATTCTTTTACCATCGAGATGTCGTTGTTAAAGCCAGCGACGGATCTTTAACAATCCAACCACGAGGGTCAAGAAATATTTCCAGTATGGATTTATTGCACATATTTTCAAGAATTGCTTTCTCGTAGTAAAATTTATTTTTACATTTTAACATTTTTATACATAAAAGTAGAGGTCTGAAAGTAAGTGAAAAAAATTTGTTTCTTTTACATATTAAGTTTCTTTTCTAGTTGAAGTTAGCACTGGTTTCACTTTGTCGACACAAAATCTGGACTTTGAAGCTACTTTATTATAAAATGGAGCTGTAGTTATGGTCCCTACCTAAAACTTTCACCCCCGATAAGAAAAAACAAAATGGCGTACTTATGAATTTTTCAATCCTTTTATTTTGCAACTGCAATTGTTTTAAAACGGGGTTAAATACTCGAGGTACAGAATAATCTCTCAAAGAGCCCAATCGGTGCAATAGTTTCTTCAAAATCATGTCGATAAGATCGTAAAACGTTGATTTGAGAAAAACACGTTTAAAGTTCTTTTTTCCATAAAACTATACATAAAACTTAAAAAGAAACCGCTTACCCTCAATCAGAGATGCCTGGTCCACATACATTACTCCTTCAACTTCTTCAAAAACTTCATTTTCTTGATTTATAAAAATCAAAAATTTTCGAAAATGAATCCATACCGACCGCTTAAATCAGGATTACAACGGAACAAACAATCGACGGCGCGGCGTTGCGTTACGACGTTTCACGAAATTCACCGTGAAAAGGCAGCTGCCAACCGGGAAAACACCTGTCCATCGTCCGCGAGCCGATCGGACGTTGTTGAATTCGGTAAGGGTAAAAATGACGCGAAGTAGCGGTGGATGTACGCCCGATCTCCCCCCATTACGTGTAATTGGAGGGGATTAACGAGTCACGACTCCATTTATCAGGCCCCGTAATTACAAAGCATCCCGTTCCCTCGTTCGCGCCATCCCTCCACGCTCCGTGTTGCTCGCTCATCGCGTCACTTTACGCTCGGCTCCGCTCCGACTGACTGACATCCCCCCAGAGGCAGTTTCGCGTCTCAAATACACATTAGGCTGTAACTAAAGATAACAGGAGGGCCGTGTCGTCGAACGAAAGAGGAAGGGTAGGAGGGAGAGCCGGTGAAATTAGATTCAAGCCCGCAGACACCGCGGACGCCTCGTCAACTCGTGTTCGATCCGCTCGCGAATGCTAATAGCTCGACGACTCCTCTTCCGAGGAAGAAAGAAAAATGGTGATTCCTTAGTTGGATAACCTTGTAGGTTTCGAACAAGCAGCAATCGGGTGATAAATATTAACCAGTGAATTAATAAAAATATAATTATCCCCAAAATTTGTTTTAATCTGTAACCCCTTCGTCGTCTTTCATCGTCAAAATAGAGACTTTTACTCCATAACTTGACGGTAATTGAAGATCGCCAGGAGCAACACTTAGCTTCAGTTTTCCTCGAATGGTAGCTCACCAAATTTTCATTATTTCAATCATCAGAGGTTTACTACTCGGATTCTGCTTAACGGTGAAAAGTACTTGCGGTAAATAAAGTGTTAACCTTGTTATACCGAAATCGGTACTGTACTGGTCAGAGTCTGGGCTGCCGCAGACAGTTTATTATATGTAAAAGGCATAAAAGTACGCACTGCGTATCAAATTCTTACAATTAGTAGTGGGAGTAACGATTAGCGAGTGGGGTCAGTTAAATTCTTGATTAACTGATATTAAATTAATAAGGATTCAGGAACGGGTCTGATACCGGGACTGAGGAATTCCTGAGAATACCTCACTAATCAAAGGTGCTAATTTGGCGAACGCGTTGGGCAACCGTTGGTCTCGTGACGGTAGGGCGTGTTAAGATTGTTTTGCTCCGGGCCAACCAGCCTATTTACCTTAATTCGTGTCTGACACAATCTATATCCGAGAGTGGCTTGTAAGGGTATTCAGCACCGGAAGACAACGTAGGTCGGTCGGTGCCGTCCATGGATAGCGGAACAGTGTATAGATCTTGCAATTAGCTGCTCTTGTGCTGTTCCTTCCTCCTTGTCCGTCGAGGGTCCCAACGTTAATCGTGTCATTTGCTTTATTTATTTATCTTTTTACCTTGGACCACGAAAGTCGTTTCGTAATCAAATCGTAGTATTAGATAAAGTGAAAATACGGTGAATGAAATTCTTGAACGCTTGGATGTCTTTTTCAAGCGAAAGTAGCCAGAATTTTATAAAAGAGGCGTCGAAAAGTTGCCTAAGTTGTGGCAAGATGTTGTAAATAACCATGGAAATTATCTGTCGGAATAAACGACTTTTCTTTTCGCTTTACCTGATATATCATATTTAAAATACTTCGCTTGTTAATGAAATCAAACCATCGTACTCGTAGAAGCTTTCGACAGGTTAACTATAAGACACTGAAACTGGATGTATGTAGTAAAATATGCTGAAATGTCAATTGATAAGCACACGATAAATTAAGTTTCAAATTTGAACCATTACGACTTTTTGTTGTCATACATTTTCCTCTGTTACTTGTTTAAAGTAAATACCTGGAATATCTATTACAATTATATATACTAGTATTTCTTGCAATTATTTAATTACCTACTTGCACCCATTATTGTTTATAATAAGAAATACCAACGTTGAGAGTAATATATTTGCGATTCCAAATTTTATACCTTGCATTATCAGTGTAATACTAATATTATTAACAGTTTGTATTTCCCTTCCTCTTCTTAATAAATGAATTTACATAAAATTAGAAACGTCGGCGATTAATGAGCCCATGATCGTCAGTGTGTTAATTTTTAACTACGTAACCTGCTATTTTGGAATTAATTTTATACACCAACGCTAGAAAGCACACAGAAACTCCTATACTGTTCTAAGAACCCTTAGAACAACGAAAGTAGGAGGAGCTTTTCAAAGAAACATTGAAATTATAAAATGTAATAAAGGTGAGATTTATCATTTCTGCAGAAACGTGTCTGGCCGTCATTGTCTGATCAGACGTAAGTAGAATAGGATGAACTTTATCGATCGGTTGCGGCGTTGCTGTTGACGTTTACCGATTGATTCTTACATAGCCACATCCAAATTTAACCCTTTGCACTCGAAACATTTCTAGACACAATTGGGTCTGATCTGCTATTCTGGCTAAACTTCTAAAAAGCGAATACACTATATCGGGAGGAAAGTGTTACAAATACTTAAGAGTCCATTTATTTGTACGCACCTCCTTAATTTTCTATATTCTGATACGAATGAAACTTAAATTCCACATTTTCGAATACTCCGATAAATTAAATACACCGGTCCAGTGCAAAGGGGTAACACGTTGGCTGTCACAGTGAATATGGATGTACGTGGTCAGACACGCTGAAACCCTGATTATTTGGAATGGAGTTAATTAATTTTCAAATTTAGCTTTTCAATTTGATAGCTAGTACTGTCAGTTATTTGATAGTTAGTGTTAATAAAATCTTGATGATTCAGATCTAACCTGACTTAAATTTTGAATAATCTTATTAACACGTTGACTGCCACAGTGAAAACGGACGTGGGTAGTCAGACACGTTGAAATCCTAATTATTAAGAATATAATCAACTAATTTTCAAATTTAACCTTTCAAATCGATAGCTAGCATTATTAGCTTAATGAGAACGCTATCCGTGGTTTGTTTCGTCATTTCTTTTATTAATTATTTGATTGTAAAAAATTTCGGGTGCCGGTCACCGGTGACCCCCGTGGCAGCCAACGTGATAATCGTTTTCTTCCGTTTAGTATATTTATATTACTTATGGTCTACTGACACGTGTTAGCTCATGGAACATACGAATGTTGCTTTATTTTTTATTGTTTGGATTTGGACGAAAAATATACCCATCGAAGTTCAGTTAACATAATTAGACATGGACAACAAATGTCATTTCTAAGTTAAGGGTAAATCGTGTTATAGGAGGGTCGAGTACACGATATTCAGTATAATTGGAATCGTATAGCGAATTGATGTTAGGACTCGAGGTACAGTGTTGCCTCGAAAATTGACCGTAGATGGTCAACTTTGGAAACAAGTAGTTATTTCAGAAAATCCTGGGTTTATGTTTTTTCTTTGTCGTGTGTGAATTAAAAGAACCCTTTCGATACAAAGGATGATTATAGCCAGTCGTCAAGAAGCGACCAGTACATACTGCTCTCTGAATGGGAGTTTTCGAATGAAAATTAAGTATAAAAATACAACGTTGCAAATATATTTTGGCGAATAAAATTGCCTTAACCCCTTGACGTGCCATTATTTTGGTAGGTACGTCAGACATGGATAAATATATATTTCTTGCCACGGTATTAAAACAAAGCAAGAAAATTAAAATGTTACATGCAATTTACGTTTAACAATAGTTTGTTATCTCAATAATAGTTGGATTTATATTAAAAAGTCAACTGTACTGATAGTACCAGTCAGATTTGCAACATTTGAGCTACAAAATGCGTCGCGAGTCAAATTCGTCAAAGCACGGGAAGGGGTTAATTACTCTATGTATCGAGTTAACACATTAACGTCCAATGCTTGGGATTGAAGATTCAAAATCCTATATTTTTAGAAAAATTTCTTAGAAAAGATAATAATTTTATTCTGTAAGTTTGAAATCTTCATCGAACTCCCCAAGAATCAAATAATTAACAAAAACAAAAAGAAAGTTACTTTTCTCGTCCATCACCGATTTCAGAGTTAACTGATTTCGTATAAAAACGTATGAAAGAGTTTAGTGAAAATAACACCACATACATGCTTCGCATAATTTATTTTTGCACTCGGAAAATTTCGTGAAATCCTTGAAAACCGAAGTTTCTATCTCGAAAAGAAAAAGTTATAAATCTTCCTACACCTCCGTATCTCTACTCCTTCGTCAATTTTTCACAAATAAAATTTGAATTCCACGTTTAATAAATCCCCGATAAGTCTGGCCGAAAATCCCGGCCAGCGCCGTAACGCAAAAGTCCACGTTACACGGAGGGGGAGAGGGGCCCAGAGTCGACCGTCTGCCTTTGAATCCGTCACTGGCCAGGCATGCCTGACTTTCGATCCCGGCCGTGGTAGCAGATTATCTCGGGCTGTTGGCCGGACTGTTGGTTGCATGGGCGGAGGCAGTGTCGTGCAGGCGGACCCTCATTCGCTTTCCGGGTACCACCCTTCTTTTCGAGGCTCGCTGCGGTATATCCCCAGGCGAGGCTGCGGCAATCACGCACGTGCTCGCGCATGCGCCGACGCGGCAACACTGCACGCATGGGCGCCTTCACACTGTACTTACACGAACATGCACGATTGTGTTCGAAGCCGCGTAGGCGGCGAATCGAACGCCAGCTGCCGGAGAACCCCTTCTCGTGTAAACGCTGCGATAGTGCATCCGCTTGTAAACTATACGCCAACTATAATATCCTGGAGGAGAGGGGGGAGGGAGTCGATGACGAATCGATATCCACGGGGTCGTTCTGGGATCAAGTTCAGTCGATACCAAGACGGCGGGGTGGGTTCAATGGCTTGCGTGCGGTTAGGTATCCAGTTTTTTGGGGCAATCGGGATTAACATGTTGATTATTATGACGGTATTTTTGTATTTTGTAGCATTCGGTAATTGATCGTGGAAGGGGGATGTGCTTAAATGAATGGCGTTGTTAAACGGATATATAGATGGGTTCAACTGACCCCAAACTGTTGTATAATTATTAGTAAAAGGGTAATATATTTAATCGAGTGGCAACAATTTAAAACATTTTATAATAACATTATTTTCTTCATTATTTTTCAATGCATTGTGTATTATATATTTTTTTCCCGATAGAAAAATAAATCATGCGTTGAAGGGTTAAAATATCGAATTGGTAACTTTATAACAAGACACTCTGTAGAAACACGGTGCAAGGTTACAACAGTCCTTTTTCCGCTTTTGGTTCATTAACTTACTAATAACAGTTATTTTGTATCATATCGTATTATATTATAGTAAGGCAAATAAGTATTTTCTTATAATATTATACGTACTGATGTTATACAAATTTTATGCTCACGAAAGGAATCGAGAAATCAAAATTGCAAAAGATAAGCCGTACGGGAGTTGTCCAAGAGTATAGTGCTATAAGGCAACCGTGTTATTACTTTGAGTGCCTCGCTGAAACTATTAAAAATTGTAAACGAATACAATTACCCACGCCAAGTACCTAATATGAGGTATAATTTTTCATCAAGCAAGTGGAAGAATTTCTACAAAAATTCAAGTGTCATCCATATACGACTGACGTGGCAGTCAATGTATTATAAAAATATCATGTTAATTAGAGGCTGTCGCAATTTCTCCCCCACGTTTCCAAAGTACCATGTTGTACGAGATTTAAGCGTATTAAGCCCTGCGAAGACAGCGTATTTGAAAGAACTATAATATTTAATCTAATTTATTTTGCAAAGTTTGCACGAATTACGTGCATGGTATTTTTTAGTCAATTTTTTTACGAAAAATCAGACATATTAAGTTATTAGGAACTAATGCCACGTGTCGGTCGAAGCTTTATCGGCGGCATTATCTCGTTTCATTCCTTCGATACGTTTTCCAGCAAATAGATATTCCGTTTTCGAAGGGGAATGATTTATTATACGAACCGCATAACCGGTAAATATATGCGCACACAGCTTTGCACAGGTAATATGGATGAGATACTGTCAACGCCGTCAACTAACAAGTTTACCTCGACTCCGTTGGTTATCGTTTGTTTCCTGCGCGAATGATGTATCGCGCGCGCGGAAAAAAAAGAGAAAGAAAAATAGAAGAACCGATAAAAATGCAGCTAGATAATGAATTCGTAATAACTGAAATATTCATTTTTCATTTTTACCTGCGACACAAGGAGGGACAGGGGGAACAGAGGATATACGATATTAACGGTGGAAATTATACTTGACAATAAAATGATACAGTCTGTTTCCTAATGAGCGGTTTCAATTACACGATAGAAAATTATGGCTGTGTTTAACGTCCAATGCTGCTTACTGAAGTTTGTTATAAAGAAATCTTTTTTTGCGTGATAAAGTAATATTCCATGCATATTTCATTTGCGTGTATGTATGCATAGAAAAAGGATTATTGCAAATATAATTTTTAAAATGTCAAGTTTTCATTTTGAAGTATTTCTTAAACAGTCGTTAAACGGAAGAGTTAGAAATTAATCTAACGAATGTTATGAAGTTCCAAATTCTTGCATCGTGGTCATTGATGACCATCGCTGTAAGTTAGCTGAAATAATTATACATTAAACAAAGAAGTTTTGAAAAGGGTCCTGAATTACAGCAAATTATAGAAATTAACTTTGAATACCCTAAGCGTTGTCACATATTGCAAGGTAAACAATTAACAGTGAAAAATGAAATACAAAATTCGAAATACTAATAATTAAAATTCTATAATAATAACGAACTGAAATATTAATATCCCAAGTAACAACATTCTATGACTCATGACTAATTCTATTTCACTAATTACAAAGTTAACAAAATATTATGGCACGCCATTAACCCTTCAACGTCCACCACAGCAGAAATATTATTTCTTGAAATTAATTAAACTCCCTTCGCCACAACAGCTATCCTAAGAATTGCAAACTTATTTGCAATTGGGAAAATTCAATAAACCTCCGACCCCCGGTTATTTATTATCAGTTTTTCTTTCTACGCTCGACGTTTATGTCACAGCCAAAGAAATTGTGAAATTGAATAAAACGAAAGAGAAAAAGGGGTGGATACTGTTTGTGCAGGAAACACGACGTTATTGTAAATTACGAAACATTTATTTATTGATTTATTTACTTCACGATTGTATTTGACCGATGTCTACGATCAATATAAACATAAGCATCGTAGTGTGCCCAAACACGTTCTTATCGTACATTGCTATATACAATTAGATCGATAGGGAATATCAAGGAATAATAATTGTCACACTTAATCGAATGTTCACCGTAAGTCGTTGCACATTCTTACTTAAAGACACGCTAAAATTACGTTAGAACGAACTTCTTCTCTTTTCCGCAATTTTGTCACCGACTATCTCTCTCTCGCTTAATGCATACTTAAACGTACTTCTACAGATCCTATATTTAATCAGATAAAACATCGTTTTGGTATATCGTCACAGCGACTCTATGCATTTTTATCGTTTGATTGGCTACTCGTCCTCGCGGTACGAACTTCCGGTCTTCACGTGTACCCAACCTCTCTCCCCCCTCCCCCCCTCCCTTTTATTCTAACCCGTTTATTGGTCGTTCGTATATACTTTCTCGAGAAAAATAGACAACATCTCCCAACGTTATTTACAACGTGACGCTGGCGAACGTTATGCATTTGCAGAGTTTTATTTTCATGTTCAAGCAAATTTTCTGAAAAATCTTGTAGAAATTAGAAGATTAATTTAGTGAGAAATTTTGCATTTTGGAAAATCGATGTTGACTGTAAAAAATTCTATGATTTTTTGTTTCTACGTCGAAGTAAATTATTTCAAAATTTTTCTTGAAATCGTGTAATTAGCTTAGTGGGATGGATAATGAAAAACTTGGTATTTTAGAAAACGAACTTTGACTGTAAGAGATTCTATGATTTTTATTTCTATGTCGAGGCAATTTTTTGCCAATTTTTCTAGAAATCGCAAAATTAGCTTTATGGGATAAGTAAAATGAAAAATTTTGTACTTTGGAATGAACATTTTGATTGTAAGAGATTTTACGTCTTTTTTTTTATTTCCATGTCGAAGCAAATTTTTCTAGAAGTCGCAAAATTAATTTAATAGGATAGAACATTTTGATTCTAAGAGATTTTACGTTGCTTATTTTCATCTCGAAGCAAATATTTTTTTTTTTAATTTTCTAGAAATCGCAAAGTACTGAGAAATGTTAAATTTTGGAAGATAAATTTTGATTGCAAGAGATTTTACCGTGTGTATTTCTCTCAAGAAGTAAATCTTTTTATGAAAGAGAACGAAATTTCTAATTCGGATCTTTGGGTGTTTATATCTGACCAATGCAGGAAGATTCTACTTCATTTGACACTATAAGTTTACTAGTCCACGGAGGAAGAACTTTAAACAAGAAATTTCAAATGTAATCAATTATATACTTCTTTATTTTTCATAGTAAAGAAATTTGTTAAGATTTCTCACTGTGCCAAGTCTCATCAATATAAGAAGATTCTATTTTGCTTGAAACGACGAATCTATTACATATTTAGCGACTGAATTTCAACGTCAAAAAGGAAATTCCGTGTGTACAGAATTCTACGGTAATTGTTCTTCTCGAAAAGTGAATTCTTCGCAAAAATTTCTAGAAATTATGGAGTACGTATGAGCTTATTGCGTCCCGTCTGACCAACGCAGGAAGATTCTACTTTGTTTAAGAAAGAATTTTCTATTTTTTGATGATATTTAAAGCGAAGCGTTCACAGAATATTTAAAAGTTTGCGAAGTTGCTTTCCGTTGCCCTGCGTCTGACCAGCGCAGGAAGATTCTAAATACTTCGCTTGAAATCAAGAACACGCTATTCAGCAACTACAGAATATCAATTCCACGATATTTATTTACCTTGCAAATCAATTGTTCTACAAAATTTCTTGAAAACTGCAAAACTGATTCGAGTCTGATCAGCACAGGATGTTTCTACTACTTTTGGTGTAAAATTTTCAGAAAATCACGAAACTGAATCAACTTCTCTAAAAACTACTCCATAATTCAACGAAAACAAAATTTTTAAATGAAAATTTCTATTACTTCAAAAATCAAATTTAACATTTCTCGAACTTGCTGCAAAACGTTCGCCGTTAGAATTTCCCTTGTCGCCCTTTTCCCGCCCCTTTAATCCTTTCGTGCACAACCAATTTAAGCCAAACCTTTAATATTCAAAAATCTTGCATAAATTCTGATTATAATAAAATGTCCAAAAACTGGAGACTCAGAATGCTTCGATTAGAAAATAAATCATTAAACGCGATATCTTAATGTTCGAATTGTGTTTTAACCCTTTCACTGCGAACAGCGCTTATAGGCACTGTGCATTTGTTTTGCATTTTGTTAATAATAGCAAAATAATGGCCATTAATTCGTTTGTCTTCGACGCGTTAGCTGCATACGCTTCTTATGCAGAGATTTTTTCATATAATCAAATAATATAATATCCGCGCGGACAACCTTCTACTATCGCGCCTGCTGCGGAGAGAGCAATTCTTTTCTGAGCACTCCGCAATGAAAGGGTTGATAAAAGAAATTAATCGAAATGTGTATGGTTTGTTTACGAAAGGATCAACGCAAAATTGCTGCCACTGTACACCCCCTTTACAACGACTATATTTACTTGAACGAAGGGACAACTGAGTCGAACGACTCGCCGCCATTTACGAGAACTTCCCGTTTGGAGAAATGCCTCGCGATAGTTTTTATCGAACACTTAACGACGCTAAGACCGCACACTTAGACTCGATAACATACGAAATACGACGCACTTCGAATCACATAGCGAATATGACTTTCTTTACACGACTATATACATACGCTATATATATATACAATACAGTTCAACGCGTCGATAAGAAACGTTGATTCTATTTGATTGAAAACTCGGTACTCGAACGTCTCCGGATCACAGCTTTCGAAAAGTCACGATTAAACACTTGCAACAGCTCGAGTTCAAACAACTGCTCTGCCTTCGATGTCAAAAGAAAAAGAAAATCAATTTTCACAACGTTAAGCTAAAAGAAACTATGTTTAGACAGATTTTTCAAGAATTTCCAAACAAGAAAGTCTGATTTACAACGTACCAGCCAGCAGAGTTCTTCGAGTCACCAAAATGGTTCACAAAGTTTCGAACAATTCACACCGTTCCCGTGTTTCACTTCGTCCTCGGCTATTTACTAATCGGATCGTTCTCACTCGACGATACTCTGGAAGCATCGACGAACACTTTCCGCTTCGGCCAGCTGCTCGTTGCCTCGACAAGAATCGTCCCCAGGGCAGAAAGTATCGGAGGAGACAGGTAAGAAGTCAGTCATCGTTTGTTTCACCAGGTCATGACGATGACTCAGCTTTGCTCGAAACAAGTGCTCATCGCGGTTGGGACTTCGCGGATCAGGACACCGTGGGGCTCCCGTACGTCACCGTCGATGATACAACCATCCAGTAACTCATCGTGCAGAAGATAGAATTGCTACTTCCGGCTGTTGGACCGTTTTCGTTCGTCAAGTGGATCAAAGGACGGCGCGATGTTCATTGACGGTTTCGAGCGTCACGGAGCACCGCATCGATCGAGTCTTTATCGGAGTAGGGTGTCGGTTCAGTAGGCAACGACGTCCAGGTCGACGGAAGTGATCCTGGGGTCCCTGCAGCCCATGACCACGTATCCTTGGTAGGTGTATGACGAGTCCCAGGACGGATGTTACAGGGCCGTCAGCCCGTAATCAGACTTTATCGGTGGCGGCGGTATGGGTGGCTGGGACAGGCCTGAGGGGCTGGTCGCGGGGGCGAGAGGGCTGATGCTTCCGGAGCCTATATGTCCCAGCGGTCCTCCCGTCGGACCGTCCATTATCCCGCTCACATGGTGATGACTCAGCTGCGCTTGAAGATGGGCCAAGGGATGCGGGTGACCTTGGAAACCGGGATGCACCACGTTCGTATGCGGAAGGGCCGCGTTTACCGCGTGCACCTCGGCCATGTCGAGGCCCACGTTCGAGTCCAAGCTGCTCTCGATGCCGCTGGACGGTGAATTGTTGTTGTTCTTCCTTTGGCTGTTGTTGTTTCCGGTGGACAGCTTGCTCCTGGTGGCTTGTGACTTCGATGGTTTCGCAGCGGGCGTTGTCTGTCCGTTGGCGTTCTTCCGACGCACGTTCTTTGTGTTGGGCAGCTTGTTGTCCTTCTTCCATTTCATTCGACGGTTCTGGAACCAGATCTTTATCTGCCGCTCGGATAGCACCAGGGTATGGGCGATCTCGATCCGTCGCCGTCGCGTCAGGTACCTATTGTAATGGAACTCCTTCTCCAGCTCGAGGATCTGGTGCCTCGTGTACGCGGTCCGCTGACGCTTCGGCTCCATTCCGGGCTGGTAAGAGCCGTTCGCTGGAAAAAAACAAATAAATGTCGGTCTGCGTTAGTTAAACGAATTGAAAATGGATAGAGTTGGTTCTGCTGCGGGGCAGAAACGATAAATTTACTTTAGAATTGCGAACACTCGCGGCTATACGGTAAGTAGAGTAAAATACCATACAAATTTCTAGGTTTCCTTGACTTACGATTTTCCCGACAGGTGCGTCAGTCAGAAGTAAATATTTATTGGTCCAGCGTTAAAACAAATCAAGGAAATTGAAATATTACGTATACTTCGCACTTTACTAGTATTAACTGTGTTAAATTTAAAATTCAATTGTAATCAAAGTTTAAACGCTAGAAGTCGTATCTGAATTGTAAGCTACGTCACGCGTGTGACACGATATTGTAAGTCAAGGGGTTAAATTCACAAAAGTTCTAGAAGGAATTATCATATTTTACTACTTATTTGTACGTTTGCAACCCATTATTCAAGATATTGATAATTAGAATAGCGTCAGAATTAAATAGTTCTAATATTCAGTTGGTGACACCGATCCATTTAGTTTCATATTATTAACCGACTTCGTATTACTGAAATAATTCAGACTTAGTAACTGCTGATGTGATAAAGACTCGTTTGTTTTACATGGCTCATGATTTTGGCAAATTATTGTGGCACCCTTGCTGGCATCGTATCGTGGCATTTCGAGACCCAATGACGTTTTCATTACTGACTGGAATGCGAATAACCTCGGCCACCATGATACAATGATCCTAAGAATTTCCGTTACTGAAACTGTAGCAACTCGAAATACTGAACTTGGGCAACTATCTTAGCAAAATTTGGCACGATAGAGTATAATTTGAATAAGAAAACTAAAAATACAAGTCTCGAAAATTTTAATTTCAGTTTTAATAAAACTAAAAATACAGGTCTCGAAAATTTGAATATTTAATAATAAACGTCGGCCATTTCTAATAATTCTGCAATCTTCAGCACCCAAATGTAAAATACCTTGACACAATCTAAACCGATCGCAAGATACAATATATATCAAGCAATTAATATTCACGTTATCTGTATATCAAACTGAAGATCAACGACAAACCGTGCTCGACGAAACTCGTCGTTTTAGCGTCTTGACAAGCGTCATTATTTTAAGGCTTACACAATTGTCGATGGTTTCAGAGTAAAACCCGAACGATTTCTACGTGTCCCCGTTGACGAGCGGCAATACTGTCGGTTCACCTCCAACTGCAGAGCCGGTGATCAATGATCGTAAAAGATAAACCGGTATAACGCGTACAACCAACAGCGTTACTTCGAAGAAACGCAATAAACAACCGACTCTATATTTCGCAATCGTCAGGCCAATGTTCCAAGGCTGATCTGTTATTCAAGTAGCCGACGGTTGTCGAACTTGAACCGGGATTACGGCCAGGCATCTATCACTGACCGAACGATTGTGAAAATAGGGACGTCGAAGATGAAACAACAGGACATTTTTAATTCTTGTGGAAGGGGGATGAAACTGTGGACCCACAGCTTTTAGTTTAAAACTTCATTTTTTAACGAATCGGTATTGAAGACTTTCCGAGTAAGAATTTTCAAATGAATAGATTCTTAATAGTCTCAAACTCTGATACGATGATTGCCATGAGTGTCATAAGTAACTAATGCTACAAATTTTAATGAAATAATGAGAAATTGAAGGAAGAAACATAAAGAAATCAGAGCGATAGGTTGAAATAACAAACTAAGGGGCATCAGATTCGCAAATTGACTCTCGATATTCTTGGATATCCATATTATTATGCGAGGCTTCAAGTAAAGCTCTATCTACTTAAAAACATCAAGGTAATGTAGGATAAATAAAAGACGCATATTGGCGGACGTTTCCAGAATATTCTGGATTCCGTGGCCAAGGGCGGGGGGTCGCAAGGGGCCCGCGACGCGTCCGAACACTCGACGATCGGTTGACGACGACGATGGAGAATAGACGTACCCTTGCGTATTAATAACCTAAGCATCCGTAGTTTAAGCGTCCTGAGATTAATCAAACCTACAGTACGAAAAATGTTACACAAAAAACACCACAATCTGCACATCGAAAGCAACAAATCTCCGTTGTCCCGTTCGCCATTTGAATTTCGCGTCCGTCCATTCATCCACAAGCTTCCAATCGTGGTTTGGCTATTCAGAAAGTCTCGGGAGATTCCTATCCGAGGCTGACCAACGTATCCAGCCAGTCACCACTACCAGTTCACGTTGGGAGGAAGGTGACGCACCAAGAAGAGGTTCGTGGATCGATCGCGGTATCGTATCGGGCGATGTCAATCCTCGCGTGGCACACTGGAAGCGTTCCTTGGTGGTCCGGGCGACTCGACGGAGGGAAACGTTGGGAGCGAGGCAGCTCAGTTTAGAATCTGTGCGGACACATTCCATTCCAAAGCTGACCGACGCGACGGTCCCGGGGATGCCCCACCTAGTCGCGACGTACCGGTGACCGAAGGGAGAGATTGCAGTCCACGACAGGCCGACGGACACGAATACCAGAGTTCGCAGCCACTGAACGACTGACACGAAGCTATGAGCTGGATCAATGATTTTTCGGGCAAAATTGAGGTTACGGCAGGGAATACCTTGGAACAAGAGATATAATTCAAACTGGTCCACAGATATGCGTTTCAAGGTTAGAAACACTGTATACTGAGCTGATATGAAAAGTAGAAGGATTAGAAAATTTTGCTTCAAAAAGAGGAATAACTTGACACGAGAGAAATGGTCGCGGATGAGTTGATAGACGTGCATATCAGGCTATGGAGGAACTGGATAGTCAACTAATTCGAAGTTAGGAGCTGAATCGATGATTTTTGAGGTAAAATTGAATTTGAAGCACAAGGCAACTCGTAATAGATGTTACAATACTAGGAGCAAGTTAATATGAAAGAAATAAACACTGAATAAGTGATAGACAGACGTATTAATGATTGGAGACACTGAAGTTAGACCAATAATTTTTTCGGTATAATTTATAAAATAGTTCAAAAGAGACGACACAATATAAAGAGTAAATTGATATGAAAGAAATGATTGCTGAATCGTTGATCAATGTTTAGAGGCACTAACTTTTGAACTGACACGAAATGTAAGAATTAGGAGCATGCCTCATACAGAATGCCTCAAATAGCAAGTACAACGCAAGAAATGATCATTGGCTAGCCGATAGACGCGCATATCAATCGTTAGAGGCACTGAACATTGAACTGACACGAAACTAAGGAGTGAATCAATGATATTTGCAGCAGAATTGAATTCCAAATACAGAATGGGTAAAAAAAGACGGTATAATAGAGTGAGCAGTATGACGTGTAAAAACGGTTGTTTACAAATCGACAGAAAATTCATATCAAACTCCACAGACACTGAACATCCAACTGACATGTGGATAGAAGATATACCAATGATTTTTATAGTAAAATTAAAATCAAGATACAGAGTATCTCAAAATAAAAGCAATAACTATATAAATATGAGAACAAAATCGTCATCGACAAGCCGTCGGACGCGCATATCACTGCTTACAGGTGTTAATCGATATACCGACAAGAATTAAGAAACTGTATCATAGATTTTTGGGTTTAAGGCACGGAATATCATCAAATGGGCAATATAACGCATCTTTAATTCTTAATTAACTATTTCAGCGTTAAATATTAGGTTGCCCCAAAAGTTCCTTTTGCTTCATTAATAAATAACGTTATTGAGTTATGTACGATTCATTTTAACCTATTATCTAAAGCTGCATAATACTATATTCTTGTAAACACTGCCAGACAAAGAGTTGTGTGCAGATAGGGAAAGAAATTTTTGGGTCAACCTAATACATCTGACAAACACGTCGTGACTGCGTATAACATTGTATCAAAGACAGTCAATGTCTGTTCCGTTTGAAAATTGAAATATTTTGATCTCCAGACTCGTATACAAGTGTATATTGTTCGAAGGATGAAGAAATCAATTACAACTGTCCGACGGACACGCTACTTCGGGAATATTGAATGTTACACTGAAAATGAACTGTTGGCAGTTAGATCAGCAATAATTGGACAAAATTGAGTTCAAGGAACTTGATATAAACGGGTGGTAGAGAGGATATTTCTGGACGAAGAAGTAAGGTTCTGGTTATTGATAACCAATTTTGCAGGCTTATTGGACAGACGTGGAACAATTATACTAATTACAATAATTTGACATTTTAACAATCTCTAAGTCAATAAAATAAGATTATTATTAGAGGCACCTTCGACTTAATCCAAAAATAAGAAATAAAACTGACAAGAAGACCTTTGAAAGTAAAAATTAATTAAAGATTCGTTTGTTACTTAACTTGGTTACGTTAACTAGCGTTTTCTAAACTTTTGTAACATCCTAAATATTTCAGAAATTGTTCGCTGTCGATTAATATAAAAATTGTGTTATTAATGATATTAATTTGTAACTAATAACGGATATTAATTGATCTCACGGGAGGAGCTAAAAGCTTATTGAGCCTACAATTACTGAAATTACTTACACGCCCATAAACGCCCGTGGCGATGAAAGTGTTAAGGAAATAATGATGATTTTAGTACGATGAACATTATGTTAATTATAGAGTATAGTTGATGAAATGAATACCTTTTTTCGGAAAAAGAAAGAACGAAAAGCAAGAAACTGGAGAACCTGTTTTTTTTAATCATTTTCAAATGATTCTTCTTATTCTAATGAATTAAATGAATTTAATTATCAGAAATTTCCTATTGTTAGTGTCCTATGATTAACGTGATCTTAACAATTCATGTATAAATTACAGCAATTAAAAATTAAACTGAATCATAAACTCAAAATGGATTATTTGGCACGTCGTTAAGAATTGAAAATTAAACAATTATTTATCAAATTAATCACCGCCACACTTTTATAAATTTATTACAAAATAAACGTTAGTTAAGGCACTAAAACAGACACCTAATATTACATGATAGTTTCATTTTCTTTCACGACTGAATTTCGACATTTTTTTTACGCGAACTACTCTTTTCAATGTTTAAGTACATACTTTAAGAAGAAAAGAAATTTTGATCCTTGGATGACGGACCATGGAGAGAGTTAAGAATTTAAATTGAATTTTCGACTATTTTCTGTTTTTGTTTTGGAAATTTCGGAACGTTTCTTTGAATATTCACCTGAAAATTAATCCGAGTCAATTGTGATCCAAATCCTCAACAATTACACAAAATGTTCCTCTTAACTCAACCAAATTAATTTCTTGTTTTGTAATTACTGGAAAAGTAGAATATTTTGTACATTACAAACGATACCGCGATATACCTTTAAAATGGTGACAATAAAAACCAAAAGGTTTTCAAACATCAGCAAAATAATACTCAAAGGAGAGACGACAGAGGATGCAAAATTGACTCGAAATAGCCTTATGGATCCGCCATTGTAAGTTCGAAGGTTTCTTTTTCGCAAACAAAACGTGCCACGTTTCCGCCGATCACCGATACCTTTTTCTCGTCTTTGTTACCTGGAAATATGAATTATGATATTCGGCTTCGCGACGATATACATAGTATCCCGGTAGACCGGTCTGAAAAGAGAAATAGTTGCAAGCTGGAATGAGCAGCAGTTTCCCCGGTCAGAACCGAATAGAATATTCGAAGCTGCAAAGGCAGCCCAATTCTGAAGGATATTACGTTGCAAAAATTCCCTTTGACGATTCGTAATCCTTCTGCGAAACGTTCGCCGACGCCGACGCCGAGGGTTACGCACCGCGGAGCTTAAGCCCGGGGCCCATTCTTGTTGCCGCGTTTTCAACGAGCTTGTTATTCCTTGGCTCGTGTGCACACGCTTAATTACTTAGTCGTCGATCGACGCGTGAAATTCTCGGTTATCCATGTCGGCACGGTATCGATCCTGTCGACGAGTTTACGCACGGTTGAACCGACGTGAATGCAAATTTATCTTCCGAGTTGTTTCAAATATTTCGTGGACTGATATTTTTGAAAGAGATATGGTATTGGACATGCGGTATTAGAAATTGAATTGTCGTGTCGAATGATGGGTTAATTTTGACAATTGTTACAAGTATCTTAGGAAGGGTTTAGTTCCGCCATTTTAGGGATAGAGGCACCAACGTTTGATGTTCAGTTATTTCTTGAATTGAAAAGAAGGTAGATAAATTAATAAATACTGGAAGCGCGTATTGTTGGTGGAGACAATATATTTGGGTGATTGTTATGAAGATTATAGTAGAATTAAGAAATTCTGGATGTTTGACATTTTTGGCGAAATTAGGGATTTGGTTTGATGTTTTCAGTTAATCCAGGGATGTAATTTAATATTTCGAATAAATCTAGGGATTTAGTTTAATATTTATTAGGAAAATTAGGGATTTAGTTCGATATTTTTGATCTAGGAATATAAATTAATATTTCTAGTAAATCTAGGGATTTAGGTTAATATCTGTACCGAAACTAGAGATTTAGTTTAAATTTCTGGAAAATCTAGGAATTTTATTTTAATATAGCTAATGAACTATTAATTTAGTTTAATATTTCTACTGAAACTAGAGATTTATTTTACTGTCTCTAACAAATCCAGGGATATAGTCTAATGTTTCTAGTGAAACCAAGGACTTAATTTAACGTTTCCAGTAAAACTAAGAATTTAGTATAATATTTCTAATAAAAACAGGGATTTAGTTTAATATTTCTCGTAAATCTAAAGATATAAATTGTGATTTCTATTAAACCTAGGAATTTATCTCAATATTTTGAGTCCAACTACACAGCAAACCTATGAATTTTCGTTTAACTTTCTACTAAAACGAGGAATCCTATTTAACATTAACTTGTTCCTGTTACATAACACTTCAGCATCGAAAGATCCCTGAAGCAGTTGTTAAAGTGACGCTAACCGATTTAAGCGAAACTGCCACAACGCATCAAGAATCATCGAGTGTGTTTGAAAGATCATTCGTACTCTTAATGAAAAAAAAGATAAATCCCCGACAATTTGTCTCCGTTCGGCACGCCTTCGATGTCGTCTTTGAAGTTGCCCGTTTCCACGCTAGGCGTTCGTTACACAAGATGAATAATAGGCGACACTAGGCGTAACAGAATCGACGCGGTAAATGGCAGAGCTCCTAAAATCACGCACAGGTGATTGGAAGGTGCAACGATAAATCGCCGCTCATCAGTCTTCCCATAGCACGGCAATGCGTCGCCTTGCATAAGGTATCCGTTTCGTGGCGTTACACCTTGCGACGATGCTTTTGAACCATTGTTGCGCACCTTGCGGTGTCCTATAACGCCATTTTGTTGATCTGTTTCCTATGGGGAGTTTGGAACCAGTGTGGTGCTCAGAATTATATTAATGCAACGATGAAGGATGAATTTTGCGGACAAATATTAATGGGTATAGTAGATTTGTAGATGAAAGACAATGCTTAAACAGAGTGCCAAGTAAATAGAAGATTCTTCAAGACCTAACATTTCTGAACGATACTGTTCCGACGGATAAAATGTCTTCAAAGTCTTCAACATTTTGATCCTCGGAGAATTTGTGTGTTTCAAACTCCTTATTATGATTGTCTTAGAAGATTCCAGCAATCTTGATCGCAAACTGATGATCATCTTACTTCGATAACATCCAATCATCAGGTT
Organism: Stelis phaeoptera; assembly: GCA_943735885.1. NCBI lineage: Eukaryota > Metazoa > Arthropoda > Insecta > Hymenoptera > Megachilidae > Stelis > Stelis phaeoptera. The sequence continues at coordinate 22,036,534 of OX030930.1, forward strand.
CTTCTGACTGATTGAACCGTCCTACCAAGACAAAGACAGAGCGAAAGCTTCGACTCACCTACACCGGCAACGTGGATCTTCTTCATCCACGGATAAATCACACGGTCCCCATTTTCCTCGTCTTCGTCCTCGTCCTCCATCATACCAGGCGATCCGTCCATCATCTGATCGTCCTCCATGTCATCCTGATCGGACCCGTCGTCCACGTGATGCTGCTGCTGCTGCTGCTGCGACTGCTGTTGACTTTGTTGCTGTTGTTGTTGCTGTTGTGCAGTCTGTATATGCTGGGATTGTTGAGCGGCGGTCGGTTGCTGTTGAAGGTCCGGCGAGTTGTCCCGATGCATCTGGCCAGCGTTCGTCGGGCTGCACGCGTTGTCGTGCTGCGGTTGACTCGGCTGCTGATGATGCTGAAGATTGTCCGGCGGCTGTACGTGATTCTGCATAATGCCAGGTGACAGGGGAGTGGAGCCGAGGACAGTGGACGCTGTCACAGGTGGTTGCTGCTGTTGTTGCGGTTGTTGCTGATTCTGCATCGAGGATGGACACGTGAGAGGCGGTTGCTGGGCCTCCGGTGGCATCGCCAGGGCACCCACCGCGTGGTGATGAGGGTGCAGGCTCGCATGATGCACGGCGTGCACTTGGTGATGAGGATGATGGGGCCCGTAGTAGCCGCCGTAACTGGCGTAACCTCCGTTCAATTGGACGGCCGAGGACGCGCCGTAAGGAGTGGACGCGGCCTGGTGATGATGCTGATGGTAGCCGTACTGCAACTGGTGCGATTGAGGATGATTCAGGTGATGACCGCCCCCGCTGCCGGGAAAGAAGTCCGCCCCGGTGGACGGTATGTAATTACTCTGGCTGTACTCCTCGCTGGGAGGAAACTTGGGATCCACCATCACGGAGGTAGCTGCCAAATGGTGTCCGCCCGGCGTCTGTTGGTGCTGGTGATGATGATATCCACCACCGGCGGATGGATTCATCAGGAACGAACTCATCTTCGCGACACTGTTCCCTAGTTACGATTTAAGATTTCGGACAACACGTTCCACGGGATCACTGTTCCTTCACAGAACGATTCCAACCTTTTGTCGTCCTTCCAAGATTAGTTCATAGAATCGCATAGTTCTTCCGTGTCGATATTCATTGTCGGACCCGTACACACCGCACTGCACTGTGGCCCGTGGCCGACATCGTTCTCTGTTCGCCGGAACCGGGGTGACTTTTTCGTTCGGTGGTGGATAGGGTAGGCCGAAGGCGGAAAAGGGAGAAGGACAAGGGGGATAGAAAACGAGCGAAAAGAGCAAGACCACGGAGAGTAGCAGACTCCCGGTGGACAGCTGCTTATCCTCTCCTCTCCTTCCGCCACTTTTGCGATCCTCCACGAAGCTTCGCGACCTCGTTCGCTCCTTCCCGCCCACCGGAGCCCAATTACCATACCACGTGACCGCGCCGCCGACCAATCAGAGCCGCCCCGAGCCCGCGACCATGATGGATAGCACGACACGCATGCAACACGTGAGTGGCGCCACGAGAACCACTGCGGCAGGTGCACCAACTTCTTTCTTTCGTGTTTCCCGGAGCTACGCTCGCCGAGCTACGTTTTCCAACTCTGGTACCTTCTAATTCCTTTCGAATGGCTCACTGTACACTTCAATCTTGATTACGGTTCTCTTCATCGCCGAACAAAGTTCCAAATTCATTCACAGTTTCAAGAAAATAAAGGTCCAATCGAACGACCCTGTCAAAAAACGACGATACCGATGAACGATAGTCTTCGTCACCTAAACGCGCGTCGGATAAAATTGTCGACCGTTCGCACTGCACACTGGTTCGTCGATGCGACTCGTCCCGACGAGCGGACTCGCGTCGACCGGGGCAAACTGTCAGAGAGCCATGAAAGTGAGCTCGTCCTGCCTCGGCAGAAACTCGTCTGGCAACTCGGTCCTGTTTCCAACTCCCTCCAGGTTCGACGAGGCCGGCTAGCTTCGAGCCGTTCGCGGCACAGCCGGGGAAGCCCCCTCTCCTGTGTCGACGTTTCTGTTGCTCTCCCGCCAGCCGACCCCACTCCGTGCCGACACGAGACCAACCCCTGCCACGGAAACCGTGTGGATCCTGTGCCCTTATGGGGCCATACTCGAGGGTACTACCTAGAACCGTATAGTCACTCCTACGGATCTCCTTAACCCGCCTCCATCCTTCTGAAATCCATCTTACGTATCGTGCCGGTGGTCAATGCTCACCGCGAACGACAACAACGTTATTGAGATCGAACGACCTCCACGGGGTAATTGATACCGGGATGCTAATTGGGGGATGACTTGGCGTCTAGGGTCTCCAAATTGGTATATACAGATCCAGTTAGGGAAGATTAAAGCCGTCCCTCTTGAAGTATCTTCATAAACAGATCAAGGTATAGAGGTCTGATAAATAATTCTAGCGACACTTTTCCATGGGAACTAAATAATCAGGCTCTGGAAAATTTGAAAGTAAGGCACGCCCATTTCCTACCGTCTGGTACCACGATTGTACGTCTCTGAGCTCAGGATCTTTGCAAACAAGCGAAATGGAGGGTACAGTGGCCTACTGCCTAATCGGAGCAACAACTTTCCATTGAAACTAGCTCATCCTGCCGGCCATGTTCAGTCATGCTCGCGTTTAAATCCACGCGTTACGCAACACACTTCGATGCGGTACGAATTGAAAGTAATGGCTGGCCTGGCTCTTCCATCGCGTCTTTATATTAGTGCTCCACAAGTGTCTCGCTGCAGTCGGTCAAGTACGTCTACTCGCGATCAGCTGCGCCGGACCCGAGGCATATAAAGCGCCGAGTCATTATACAAAGAGCACACTCACGGTGTTTTGCCCAGACCACGACAATGGAGAGCCGAGTCGGCAAACGACGGATCAGCATTTCACCTTCGTCGCTCGCGGTGGTTGTCGGTGGTTCGCGAACTGTGTCTCCTGTTTCTTGGAAGCGTCGCGAAATTAAGGACGAAGAATAATTGTACGCCGTCAAGATACCTCGCCGCGTCATTGTGCCGATGTCTGAATAATATTGTCAGTTGGACGACAGCGGAAGGTGACAATACATCCGACGGCCGATCCAGAAGTGCGCCAACCGAACAGGAAGAACTGGCAATCCAAGAGGCGTCACTCGAGCTCTTTCCGAGCGGGTTTTTCGTTAAGCAAGATACGACTTATTTCTATTTTTCTCGAGACCACTCGGTGACGTCGAAGCAAAGGGAAGGCTCGCGTCGAGTGGAATCTGCGAGGGGGGCTGAAGGGGCTTGCGAGCGACAGCGAAGAGGGTAGCACGGACGTTGTCTCCTCGTTTTGCGACTCGACCTCTCCGTCTCTATCGTCCTGCGAAATTTCTCCGTCCCTCTTGTCGCGCCAATGTCTTCTGCCGTCGTTTCTTTCCTCGTCTTTCGCCCCGAACTTTTCCCTCCTGTTTCTGGCCCCCGAGTCTTCGCCGACGCTCTTCTCTTCCGGGCGAAACACGATCAATCACTTTTCCCGGTGAGCCAGCATGACACCCTCCTTTTACACCCACAGCCACCCCTCTGCAACTCGGGCGACCCGTAGTTCGTCACCGTGACGATTCCCTCTCGTTTCTTCCCCCTCGCCGCCCCCCTTCTTTTCTCTTCCCTTTTTCTGTCCCTCTTGTCGCTACCGAACCGATCCGATCTCCCGGATCACGATTATCGCGAGATCGCCCATGAGAGCTAGCAAGGATCCGCCACGTGTTTCATCCAGCTTCTGGGGAGCTCGAGTGGACCAAAGACGATGCCAATCGAGGGTAAAACTTTTGGCGATTGTTGTGCAGAATCCGTACGGGATGTGGATTTGCTGGAGTGAAGCATGGCCACAGTTACGGCACCGTGCCTTTGGAGGATCTTTCGTCGTTGGGTAGGGTGCTTCGTTCAGAGTTGGGACACAGTGACGTTAATTGTTTAACCGTTAATTACCCTGGCCTGGGGTTAGAGATATAGAACACGGTAAGGACATCGACCCTCCATCTTTTTAATTATAATTCTATTTGCCGTTTCTCACATAAGGACATGGTAAACACTGGATAATTTTTGAACAGAGAAATTATGAATTTAAATTTGAAAATATCAAATCTGATTCTATTACAGTACTCGAAGGTTAATATTAGTGTTTCGGCTCGTTTTATCAAATATTAGAAAACGTATTTTTCGTCTGATATTAATAATCGTTTGTATAGACGATGATACTAACGATAAGATCGTTGAAAGCTTCAGCAGGTAACGATTTACATAATAATATGATTTTTACGTTTCTTTAGTAAATATATTATAGTAAATTTCTTCGTATCAACAACACTGCTATTTAATTTCGACATGAACCCTATTCTTTGCCGTCATAAATATAATTACACAAGTTCACCTAAAACTGCCATTACTGTTAGATCTTCGACCGTTAAAGTGGAACACGTATCCGTTTTCTTTTATCAGCCGCACGGCGAAGGAATCCTTTTTCGCCTGGACAATTTCCGGTGAAAACCCGTTCGGTTGGAATTCTACGACAAAGTTCGCAAGAGAACCGAGAAGTCGCACGCCTTTGAAACACCGAGTTCCGTCGTGATAATGATAAATGGGAACACGGTGGTTTACGATTTAATATCAATCCCGTCCGAGCGGCTGCTTATTATCGGCCATTAGTAAAGTTTTAATAACGCAATACGCCGTTTGGCCCGGGGGTGGGTTCGTCGCGATTTATCATTTTCATCGCTCTATTATCGTGCCACGCTTTACTTGTAGATTGTATATCTGGGTGACGCGATTCCTAACCTTTCGAAAATTTACATTTTTCATTATCGTTTCCGGCCAGGTTGCGTTCCTATCAATTATAATAAAATGGAATTGAATCGGTTATTGTATTCGTTGCTTTGTTGAAGTGTTTCTGGTTATTTTGAAAATTTTTCTTCCCACAAACACTTTTAGTTAGGTGATGGCTAGGTTGTTAAGTGTAACTTCGGTGGAGCTAGGGTTAGGTTAATGAATATAACTCGTTAGGTTATGCTTGGCTAATAGGTACAATAGATTATCGAGTATAACTTCAGATAGATCAATAACCTCGGTTTGACTGTATTTAGGTTAACGAAAATAATTGAATAACAGAAGCTAACTAATCCTTCTACCAAAATGATCACTTTTCCCTTCTGAATAACTCTGAACCGTTCAAATGTCCATTTTAGCTTCAAATGACGATCAAATAACATTCAAAGCACATTTTAAGATGTTCCTCACCTCCCGGGACCGATCGATCTGCAGAATACAAGAATATTCCAAATATTTACGCGATCAGTCGACGAGATTCGACGCGGTTTCAGCTCGTCCTCGTCGAGTTTTCGAGCTTACGAGCGATCCCTGTCTATTTTCGCACGAGTTTCGAGCGTTGAAGCGTTGCCAGAGGATCCGTCCGGGTCTCGGGAGATTCTATTTCGCTGCTGAGTCACGATCCCGCGTTTGTCGACGTGAAAAAAAAGGGGGGAAACACCGTGTCCTCCTGGGGACATCCCTCCTGAACCCTTAGGTATCCGGGTCGACCTTCCAAAGGATCGTTGGTGCTCTTTTGATCCGTTCAAAGGGGGTAACAGAACGCTCGATTCAGACGATCGGACACGTTATTTACAATGTTGTGTCTATTTATTTTTCGATCCTGGATTTTTCATAAATGTTTCAGACTTACGATTGAAAAATATATTTTGCGTATAATCATCCAGCACAGTTTATGAAAATGTCAATATAATTCCTTTGGTAAATCTGTTTATGTTAAGAACAAAAAATCATCTTCAACTTCATCCTCGCGTGGTCCTGGTTGTATGTTATTAAAAGCCACGAGAGACACTTTACACTAAGAATGTTGTTGAAAAGAAAAATAATTCAAAAAACAACATTTACGACTCTATTTGAACCATCTAGATTTTCATCTAACAAGTATACCTACGGAAGTGTCACTCTCCGATTTTTCTGAAATTTGGATATGTTATAATACATGAAAAACTAAGGGACACGTATTTTTTTAATGGCGGGAAAACATATTTAGGGAGCAAGAAATTGGTCACTTTAGAGGTAGTTCACCCCTAATTTTCACTCCCCTTCCAACATACCTAGGCCAATTTTCGTCTTCTATCGGAAGATACTTTCATACCAAAAATCATCAAAATCGCTTCACTGGTCTCAAAGATATCGCAATTTTTCCGTTTTACCCCCCATTTTGGGGGGCCGTTTCACCCCCTAAATATGTTTTTCCGCCGCTAAAAAAAAAAAAAATACGTGTCCCTTAGTTTTTTATGTATTATAACATATCCAAATTTCAGAAAAATTTGCCGTAGATTTACTCGTAAGATACCAATAGTACCTTTTAATATTCAAACATAACTAAAACCATCTGAATGTGGATATAAAATAAAGCCCCCATTTTTACGTGTACGCATGTACACGGGTAGCAAATACCCGGGTCTATATTACACGGATACACGTGTACTCTACGGTTATAATTATTCTGAATTACTTTTCACGTGTAAATAAGCGTGAATTTATTAATTACACGTGTACGCGTGTAATTAACACACGTGTTTTCTGATATCCGTGTCTCGTAAACGTTTCAACCGGATACACGTGACACGTGTACCCGTGTATCTGATTGTACGTGTTTTAGGCGAGAGCTCTAATATAAAACATTTAAATTGGCAATAGTGAAATGACTGCAAGGTTTATTACCCAGTGTTAGATTCCGAAGTTAAACTATTTATCAAGTCTTAACTTTTCTACAGAGATCTTACAAAAGACACTTTGTTTCTAGAGCCGTTGCGATTCTTACTACTGTACGATTTTAATGAATAATGCTGCTGAAAAATATATCGTTAGTCCTTTTAAAGGTTTTCTAGTTCGGTTTAGGAAATGGTAGGGATGGGGCGAAGTACAGATGGAATTCTAGGATTAAGGGATCAGCCGTATGATTTAGGATCTGTGAGTAACGGATTCAAGGGTCGTATGCGTAATTATGTACAGAAGATGATGCAAGGTTTAGAGTTAACTTATCTTAACTAAATGCGGAAGGCAAGAATGTTTACTAGCCTAGAGCGATATCCAACACCAGTTATAAAGTCTACTAAATACTGGCATAAAGGAAGGATAATATCTTGCAGATGATTGGGTTCTGGATCTATATTTATTAAGGAATTTTAATCAGAACTGTTCTACTGGGTGTCCCAATTTTCTCCCACCAAACTTTACCAACATATTCTACAAGCCAAAATAACACAAAAATGTCATTTGAAAAAATGCTTCGTTAAAAAGTTATAAATAAATATTCATGAGCGAATGTATAATGATATTTATATTTGCCATCACCGTGCAGGGTTCGTCAGATTGTGAATCTTGACATTCGTAGCTGATATGTGGCACATGTTTACATAAACTCTAATGATTACTTGCTGATCCGTTGATTTCATTGTTATGGAATTATTTCATATTTCATATCATTTCATATTTTTGTTTATAACTTTTTAACGAAGTATTTAAGAGCCTATATTTATATGACATTTTTGTCTTATATTTTTCTTGTAGAATATGTTGATAAAGTTTAGCGGGAAAAAACTGGGACATCCTGTATATACCGTATAAATTTTGAACACCATTTTCTATATGACACCTCCTGTACAGGTGACACTTGATTTTCCATAAATCTAATTAGAGATAGTCGTATTCGGTACCTAAAATGACAGCTAACAGAAACGACGAAATATAAGTACCTAACCAACCCTTCAGTGCTTTCAACACAGCAATCAGCGTATTATGTTTCACAACCTAAACGACGGAAATCCTAAACAACCTGCGGCATCCAAAGCGCAAGCTCTGTCCAAAAATAAAAGTCAAGCGTCGATGTAGCATCTTCGAGCGTTGAAAAGTAACAAGCACGAAACCGAAGCCGAGAAATCGACAGGATACGTTGAAAGACGAGATCCAACGTTCTGACAAGAAGAAACAAGTGTTTTTATGATGGCGTAGAAAACCGGCTCGCGCCGACCGAGCGTACGCGTCCTGAGAACTCTGGCCGATCCTTCGAGTGAAAGTAACCAGCTGTTCGATCGAACGGTAGTGGTCCTTAGCCGGGAATAAAAGAAGTTTCGCGCCGGTAATTATCGAGATAGGAAGATGTTGAGGACGTTAACGCGACCTCTGACCGTCGACCGGCGTTGCGGCCAATTACCACCTGACACAGCGGTTTGGAGGCAATTTGCGTGCTCGCCGAGCCGACTGTCCAAGCGACTCGCTCAAAGCAGCACGAGCAGCCAGGGAAAAAAAGCGCGTTTATAGCGGCTTGCATCGTCACTCGGACCTGGAAGAATGAACGAGTGAGTCGTAAAAGTGATTCATCACCTTTCGCGGAGTCGTTAGCGACGATCCTCCTCCTGCTAAAGGCTCGTGACATCCTTCCGCGGATAACACCAGAAGCTGATCGCGTTAACCGAGATGGTACAGTTGTACATAGTTTGATTATTTGAATATTGCCATTGGGGAAATACGGAATCAGAATTTTAACGTACTTACTCCTAATTTAACTAGAGTTATACTTGTTAATCTGACCTTAAGCTTACTAAGGTTATACACATTTCTAATCCTAACCTAGCCTAACTATTTCATCAACATCAGATATAGTTAGATTTGAGTATATTAACTTCCATGGATTAGATATGTTCAGATGGTTAGGTTAAGTCGACTAATGAATTAAATAACAATATAAAATAGTTAAAACTGGAAATATTCTCTAAATTATATCATTATTTTTCTTCTTAACATTACTGGATTATTACTGGTTTCATTTGAAATTCAGTGATCGATACTTTGATATTATTTCTTTTCCATCGTTTGTACGTTACTACGAAGGTATTAAAGAACGTGCCGTTGGAAATCATTAGAATTTGAACACGTCGAAACGGGTGTAATGGAAACCTTTTGCTAAGGGAGAACCGTGTAAACGTCCCTTGGTCGTTGATTACCGCTCGAAGCCGAAGAAAGAAGGAGGTAACTGGGTTAAGGTCGGCCAGCATCCGTGACCTCGGCAATTACCATTCGACGCTGTTTCGCCCTCGTCTTCTGGAGGACGCTTTGCATACGGTGCAAACGTTTGGCGCATTGTTCAGAAAAGGGCCTGTCAAATATGTTGACCCAGAAACGTTTTCGTGGGTTAATTGCTTTCGAACGACCTTACAGAAGTTTCCTTCTTCGCTTGTAAGTTCTTCGAGAACTACTCGGTAAAATCTTCACGCTGGGTTGCAAGATTCGGGTACGAGTGGATAGGCACAACTGTATAGACGCGAAGAAGGAAGCTGAAGGGTGTAGGACCGAAGGACAAGGGTGTAAGAATGATTGCTGAATTGTTTAGAAATGGGACGAGGAGGTTTGGTGGGTTTGGTGCGATTGTACTTAATTGGATTTCATGTGGTTGGTGGTAGTATTGATGTGCTAATGTAGCGATATAGAAGTATAGAAATTTAGGAATGTAGCGATATGGTAATTTAGGAATATAGAAATTTAGCACTAGAGCAATATGGTAATTTAGCAATTTGAAAATTTATCAATTTAGTAATACGGAAATTTAGGGATTTACTAATTTGGCAGTTTGGAAGTTTAGCAATATAGCAATTTAGTAATTCGCGAATTTAGCAATTTAGCAATTCAGTAATATAGAAATTTAGCAATTTAGTAATTTAACAATATGGCACTTTAGAAATTTAACGGCTGGAAAGCAAAATAGCAGTATGGCATTTTAATAATTTGGGAGTTTTGCAATTTAGCAACATAGTAATATAGAAATTTAGCAATTTAGTAATCTAGTAATATAGAAATTTAACAATTTAGTAATATAGTAATATAGAAATTTCACAATTTAGTAATATAGAAATTTATCAATCTAGTAATATGGCAATTTAGCAATTTAGAAATTTAGAAATTTAGAAATTAAAGCAATATGGCATTTTAGAAATGAATCGGCTGGATATTTAGCAATATAGCAATATGACAATCAAGCAGTTCGGAAATTTAGCAGTTCAGCAATATAACAATATAGAAATTGAGCAATTCAACAATATAGAAATTTAGCAATTCAGAAATGTAGTAATTTAGTAACATAACAATTTAGAAATTTAGCAATATATCAATTTAAAAAAAAAGGTCAATATGGCAATCTGGCAATTTGCACACGAAAACAAGGAAAAGTCGCGTGCACAGTAGTATAAAAGTGAATCGTGCTCCAAAGCAGAGTGCTGGTTGGAAAACTGGTTGTTGTTCCAGGTGGTAAGTGCAAAGGGATGTCCTGCAGGCACGCAGGTTCAGAGCCCGGGACAGAGTTGGAATAGGAAGAAAAGAGCTGGCAAGATTAATGGATTTACATTGTCGGCATTTTTTCAAGCGTTTTAGGACCACTTTTGAGTCCAGGAGAGGCGTCTCATTTTTCAAAAAGTCCGTACCCGGGACCCGGCGGATACAGAAAAATCGCAATCGATTCGGCTCGCGCTAATGGTTCCGAATTAAACCGTGATCCACCATCGTCCACGACATACACGCGTATCGTCTGACAAGATTCTGTTACGTAAGAATGGGTATCGATACGTCGTAAATACATTCACGTTTTACACACACGAAAAGGTTCGATGATTCGATTCAATGCTGTGACATTTTAACGTTTCATTCCATTATGAACGGAGAATTTCAAATAGCGCTCTTTATGTTTACCTTCAGCTTAGGATAAGCTTCAAGTTTGCTCTTCCATCGATGAGAAACTGTTTGCAAGAAGATTTACACCTTGAATACAAATTGAAAGTTGTTTACTCGTTTATAGGATAAGTTTCTGAAAAGTCTCAGAATTTTGAAAGAATTTATTTCTTAAATCATATTCAAGGTTAACGCGTTGACTGCCACAGTGAAAACGGACGTATGTAGTCAGACACGCTGAAACTCTAATTATTTTAGAACACGATCAATTAATTTTTAAATTTAACCTTCCAGTTCGATAGCTAGCATTATCAGCTTAAGACTAACGCTAATAGCAGGTTATTTCATCGCTTCTTTTGGTAATTATTTGATTGTAAACAATTTCGGATGCCGGTCACCGGAATTTTACGAATCCGATATTGAACATATATCTAGGTAGAAAGTTTTACTTATTAAATTATGGAAATTTTGTGCGTAGAAGATTTTACACAATTTTCCTTTAATTCCACTCATAATTAAAAATTCAACATATCACAAACCATGTAATTAATAATACATAACAATACCAGAGATTGCAAAAAGAATTTCTTATACTTGTAAATAAATTCTCCATCGATTCTGATAATTATAGTCTTATTATATGTACTCGCGAACAAAATTCCCAACAAACAGTACCTGAAAAACGGAACGAGTCCCCGAGGAATTGAACAAGAACGAGACGACGTAACCGGAAAGAAAAGGACCGACAGTTTTACAAGCCACGAGGGAACGACCAGGGCTCGATTTGCCTGTCGGCGAGCACGAGTCGGCCAATTTGCGGTATTTATTGGTAATTTGAAGATTTACAGCAATCAGTGAATCGCGTGGAAAGGACAAGCGTGTCGAGGAAGGTGGGGAAACAGGGTTTCGAAGGCGGAACGGTAAGAAGTTGGCGCCTTGGGACCTACGGGATCCTCCTTCTTGCGGAAGATACAAGTTGCAACAACCGATGAGCCGTAACCGATCGACGCACAATAACCCTCCGCAACCGGTACCGCTATCTTTCATTCCATCCTCCGTAGCCGTGGTAGCAGCGCCGATCTTTATCTCTTGCCGAGACCTCGATCGTGCAACGGAAGTTCGTGGCCGGGCCGGATGCGGGGGACATGGTATCGTTGATCGATGAAAGTATTTCTGTTCCAATCCTTTCGTCACCGTAGACGGTAAAGAAATTTATTTGTCTTGCATTGTAAACTTAGACAATTTGGCTTTTGACCCTTTCAATGGAAATTAAGAGAACGAATGTTGGATTTGTGGGAATTTGAAAACTTCGAGATGTTTAATGGAATTTGGAAAGATTGGGATATTATGGTTTTAGGAACTTGGGAGCTTAGAAGTTTGTTCTTAAGGTACTTGGGCAAGTTTTGATATTTGTTTTGTAAATGTAGTTGTGAATAAGAAACTTTGCGTCGTCCCTGAAGGGTTAACTGATGGCTCCCGAATAACTATTGTACAGTGGGTGATCAAATTATTAGAGCCACGGTGTGAAAAATAGGTTTTTCGGGTTTCTGTAGAAATAGGGTCACAATATTAAGGTTTTTAAAATACATTAAAAAAATTATATTTACATATCTATTCGGCGTATTTTCGATGCATTTTAAGCAACGTGTGACATCACCGATAAAAACTCTAAACTTCTTAAAAAACGGAACGGTAATTCGCGGTTGTTAGGTACCAACTGTCGACACTCACACAAAATAACATTCACATGAGAGACAATATCGCTCATAGCATTGCCAACTGTGTATCAGAACTTTGCAAGCATCAATACATAATAAAAAACGAATAAACACTCTGTTCAACTGGGTTTTCATTTGAGAACTAATCGTTGTTATGCGAGTGGCTCTAATAATTTGATCGCCCACTGTATCATCAATAATACTAACCTCCATTCGCAGCAATTGAAAATAAGCGTAAGGGCTCAAAGGATGCCTACGAAAGGTATAATATTTTTAGGTAAAATCAGCCTTATATAACGCTAAATAATACTAACAATAATCCCAAATCCAACACCACCCGGCTTCATATTAAACATAATAATTAGAGCTCTCGCTTAAAACACGCACAATGCGATACACGCGTACACGTGTAATTAATAAATTACACGTAAAAAGTAATTCAGAATGATTATAACGTACCGTATTTGCTACACGGATTTCTACACGACTTTACGTGTTACACGTGAAACCCGTGTACACGCGTAAACGTATCAATGGGGGCTCTAAATAATAATACTATAAAAAAAATCGCCACCGAGAATCATAATACCTCCATACGTTCTATGGAACACGATTATTCTACGGAACGGAAGAGGATCCTCCTCCATTGACACATCTTCCAAGAAGTCTGACAAACGAACGAAGAAAACGCAGAAAATTTCTTTGACCCATTTTACCCTTTCGTTCTCCTTCGAACGTACCACCCGCCGTATTGCCTCTTGCGGAGAAAGAAACAAAAATTCGATTCGCAGGGCAATAAATCAAAGGTTGCAACCCTTTCGGCCAGCACGAGCCGCAGCCCATCGAGGATCCAGGTTCGTGCTTCCACGATCCGGCTACCGTGGCCTCTGTTTGCGAGTGTACTGCAAGCCCACAACGAGGCCTCGTTCCGGTTCATTACGATTCGCGTTATTTACGAGCTGTAAATTATTCAAAATTTCGAAGGAGGTAAGTCCATTTGCCTATCTCCTCGCCCTCAACCCTTTCCGTTCGCTACTTTCCTTTATTCTTCCGATAGGGTGGCTCCTTTATCTGGCTCTCGGATCTGACTTCTGTGAAAGTACCTTGATTGCTTTCCCTCGTCCGATGTAAACGTGGTTGTGAAGGTGAAACGTTCGATCGAAAGAATGGGAGGTTTGATTTAATTGGTTTGCAAAATGATTTAAGTGTGGACGTTGGGATATCGGAGACATAGGAGCGTTTTCGATATTGTTGATCATGGACTGGAAAATTCAATTTGATTTGTCTTCGATCATTTAAAATTGGATGTTAGGATACTGGTGTTGGGGAATGTCGAGGGAAGTTCGTTAGCAAGTATTTAAAATTAATTATGAATTAGGGGGGTGTTATTATTTTGAAGCATATGGCATTAAGTGTTATGCCTAGAATAACGAAATTCTAATTAAAATTTCTAATATCATTTGCAAAGTCAGAAGATTCCAAGTTACAATTTTTCCCATTTATCTTATTCTTAGTATTCCAGTAAAAAGCAGATAATTCCAAAACGTATACTCATAAATTTGTAAAGATCGTAAAAATATCACTAATCTATTGATACAAAATTGTGTAGAAAAAAAAGCATATTCTTTATACAGAATTTCTGCATTTCTCGACGTAACCATCGGATCGATACCGAGGGCAAATTCACGACGATCCGTCCACTTCCTACGGAAAAAGCCGGACAGGACTCTTTAAAGTTTCCACGGCAAAGTTTGATGAGTCTATCGAACGCTATTATTCCGTACCCCTTCCTGTCGCCCTTCCTCGGCGTTCTTTAATCATTCAAAGTAAATCAATCACCTATCCAAAGGCTTCGAGTCACCCTCCGTCGTTCGTGGAAAACTTCGTTTACCGAACGACGTTATCAAACAAGAACCGTTCCGAGAAGATTTTTCTTCGTTTTGCCTTTCTGGCGACAGTTATGAAAATACCCGATCAAAGGTACCATGAAAAGGAAAGAGGGGGAGGATAGAAACAAGCAGCATGTTTTTTTTTCCTTGGATACTGCCAGCTCGAGTGGTCGTACGAATAATTTTCTGCAAATATAAGACGAATTTCGCGGAGGGATGGAAGGCTGTCCCGACGCTCTTGACGAATGATTTTCTAACAGTTCCAAAAGGCTGACCCCGATTCGTGCTACAAAGAGTACTCTGAAAAGGGCTCGAGTAAGAAATTCTGGGCCATCTTTCTTTGGAAGACAGCAGAAAGGAACCGCTCACGACTATCCATTGTACAATAATCCCTAATTATTATCCAGGATAGCTCGAAGTTAGGGAAATACGATTGGCTCTGATAGATATAAACACTTCGTGTGTCGTGATAATAATAGTACAAAATGCCCCCAAGTTAGTCGTTTTATTTCCAATTTCAGCGTAGATCGTTTCCACGATATTTGGCTATTTTAATCGGCTAACATCGTTCCCGCCCACACCGCGTCAAATGTCAGTTACAGCAAGAAGAATTTAAAATAAATGGTATGTTTTATACCACAATGAAACTAAAGGATGGTTTCGCAAACGCTACGAATTTTTCAGAGGACACAATGTTTAATAAGAAAGTACTTATATTCGTTAATAAATTATATTGCGTGGAATACTAATTCTAACAAAAGGACTTTAAAACAAGAAATCGAATTAAAGGATGAGCCGATATATTATTACAAATGCCAGGAATCTTCCGAAGGATCTAAATTCAATAAGAAACTAATATCATCGTTTAAAGCAATGGGGTAAGTTCAATCCCAGGGAATATCAGCCAGAGGATCCATCTTGTATTTAATCAAAGTCCGACTGTTTCGCCGGAAGCCCGTAAGCCTGGTTGCAAATTCTATCCGGGGCAATATCGGCTCGTATAAATGCGCATTTTATTAAAAGGGGGGGCCCACGTGAATAAGGGTCTCGTTCAGGGACGTATACGCATTCCCTTCTATTTTTTCTTTTCCCTTCCACGATCCCTTCGACATCGTGCACCCCACACGTTCACGGTTCGCCTTTGTCTCTCCCACTCGGTGTTTCAGTCGATCCCGTTCGAAAAAGGGAACCAATCAGCGATCCCTCGAAAACCCACTTGCACCCTGCAACCCGCAGCCACGCCTGCCAATATAGGGTAGGTACCCTCGTCAGATCGACCCTTATCCTTTTTACCCGCCTTCGTTCGTTCGCTTGGCTTCGTTCCTTCTCTCCCTGGACCCGATTCATTTCGCAAAATGGATTCTTTTCTCCGGTTGTTTCGATCGGTCCCGGGGGCTCCTTCGTCTTCCAACGATCTTTGATAAGTTTTACCACCTATTCTGGTGCCTTCCATCCGGTGCCCTTTCCTCCGGATAACATTTCTTCTCGTCGAATTGTATTTCGGGACGCGGGTAATCTTGGAGGCACAGTTTCGCGTCGTTTTGTAAAACTTTTAACGATTCAATTCCCAAGTACCGTTTACAGAAGGAATGTTACTTCTTGGAATTGATTACAGCGTCTTTGGCGCAATAGTTTTTCCTGGTTATTGCAAATATTATTTAAAGTGCCTTTGTATTGGCGCCAGGCGAGAAATTTTTTCTAATTTTCATGAATCTGTGCTTCACACGGTTGCCATTTTGGTACCTAATTTTGCGTCCCATTATTCTGTAGTTCGTAAGATAATTTTAGTTAAATTAACAGCATCCAAGTTTTTCAGATGAAAATCATGACAGCCACGACAAGTCATAACGCAGAGATTATACAATAATTTAAATAATGATACAGATAATTGTACAAAAACGAAACTGTATTATACTCAAACTTTTAAAACACTCGATCTGTAATAATCTAAACATGTTCTCATTTGATAAATCGTTTTAAGTTCATAGTTCTAAATAGAATTGGAGGACGAGGTAAAAGTACTTTTTTTTTTATAAATTTCTGATAACGATTGCCCTCGTTTCCTACGACCTGGATATAAATCTCTAAGCAACCGCAAAAAATGGCGGGAATCTATTTGAATGTGAAATAATTATATCGAACCGTTGAAAAAAAGATTAGTACTTTTGCATACGCGTAATATGATTTATCATCGGTGCAGTTATAGGTTGTTAAACACTCGAACAGGCTTGCAGAACGTACCGTTACGATTAATATCGAACCACGTTCCATGGCCACGTTTCTCGAGATCGAGTGTTCATTGATGTTTTACTATTAACCTCGTGTTCTTTGAACCGCACAATCCTGTGTCGAGGTATTTGTACTTGAAACTAGGTTAAAATCAGTCTCTGCAATTGTTCTTCGGGTGATTTTTAAATTTTAACAGAGTTTTGCAATCCTTTTCTCGTTCTATGAAATTACGAAATGTCAAAATTTCGCAACTTCGACTTATAAGCAATTTTCGGATTAATAAAAATTTTTCCGATAGATAATATTTCAACTTTGAGAAGTAGGTTTCACCCTTCGCAAGAATTCGAGGATCATTTTCGAAAGGGGACATTTGTTATTCTGAAATTTATAATTCGAACAAAATCTAGTTTTGTATTTTTTGCTTACACAGATGTTAACCGATGGACGACGTGTCGCCGATATAATGTAATTTAAATTTAATCTCCTACCCCATTTTATTCCTATTTTCTACATTTTATGGCATTGCTTTAACCCTTTGAGGACGGAATACTTTTACGCTTGACACAGTAAACGCACGGAATATTATTTAATTAAAATAAAATAAGCAGTAATTCCCTTCCTCGAAGCATATGCTAAAAATCTATGTTCTTCGCACTTATGGTTACGATTTGTGTCAAAAATATAGGACGATATTTCTTAAATATACGTACGAATATCTGTAAATTGCTGTGACGGTTCGGTTTGGACGCATATATGCGTCGATCGTCCGCAAAAGGTTAACTGTTATTTAGCGACGTTCAGAATATAACACATAGTAACTATTTATTCAATCGTTCTATTTATTCCTCGCTCACATCCTTTCATTCTTAAAGGATTAAATCATCCAACCACAATTTCTCCACAATATTCAAGATTTCCAGCCTACATAATTTCAAGTTGAATACAAACGAGCATCATCAAGTTACCGTTGAAACCTGAAGAATTTCTTCAAAAAGACGAAGATCTGATGTCGATGGATCGTAGAATCGATTGATTTTATCCATAACCCGTGGACAAACGTGACGATAGCCAGTGATACCGTGAATGTCTGCCGAGAGGTCGATGGATGTACCAGATGAAACGTACGAGTTATAATAATCCGTGATAGGAACGGTGGCGATGTTGAGGAGCGGAGGAGCGGTGGTGGCTGTCACAAAGGCATGCGCCACCCACCTCGACCTGGACGCTTACATCGTTAATCAACTGCACCGGGACCCTTAACTTTTCGAGGCACCGATCCACAGGTATGGCTTCGACTCGCCCGACGAACCCGACACCGTTGCGCGAACAACGTCCCTTCAAATAGACCAACCGGACTCGCGTTGTCTTGAAATCTCGTCGACCGACGTTCGGACTGCTCCTAATGTCCAGCTTTGTACGTGAAACCATCTTGGTTCTCATGATTCTTCGGGATTCTTTTAATATTTTTGGTCGGCAACAGTTTTGATGCAGAAGAATTGGGGGCAGTTAAACATGGTTTTATGTTAGAAGGAAAATGGTAAAATTATTGGAAAATTTTAATTATGTTAATGGAATTATGGATTTTATTATTTTTGGAGTTTGAGGTGGATAAGGATACAATTCGTTACTGGTTTAAGTCTGATATTATTATTTTGGAAGTTTTGGAGAAAGTTGGTGTCATTTTTTAACATTTGAAGATGGTATTTGAGAATTTTTGTTATTTCTGGTAAGGGTAGATTTTGGTGATAAAGGAATAGTGATTGAGGACAGTTAAAGATATTTTTATGTTAGAAGAAAAATTTTTAATTATATTAATAGAATTTGGGGTTTGAGGTGGATAAGAATATAATTCGTTACTGGTTTAAGTCTGATATTCTTATTTTGAAAGTTTTGGAAAAAGTTCGTGCCATTTTTTAACATTTGAAGATTTGAAGATTTAACATTTGGAAATTTTTGTTATTTCTGGTAAGGGCAGATTTTGATGATAAAGGATTGAGTATAAAATGATTGAGGAAAAATTAAAAGAAAAATTGGGAAATTGGAGTTATTATTACTTTGTTATTTTGGTCTCGAATGGCTTGCAGTTCAACTTCCTCCTTTCTGAAGTCCTATAAAAAGGTTGTACCCAATATTTTAAAATGGTAGAATGATAAAATCAACTTTTCAATATTTTAATTACCTCAGAATCCAATTTCCTTAATTCCGAAATCTTGAAAGAAAGGGTACCATTTTATTCATTCTTTCAAACTAATTTACTCTAATTCCAAAGTTTCAAAGACAGACGATATCATTTTCAATATTTTAAAATTTGTATAGTAATAAAATTCGAATGTTTACTAACTCCTCGTTACCTTTGAATCTAATTTCCTTAAATCCACAGTTTTTAATACCTTAAGAATACCTATTAATAGAACATTTTCAGTATTATTTTACATGCTGTTCTATTAACACGTTCCCCCCTATATCATTTCTATCTGGGTGACGCATGAATTTTCTCTGGAGTTTGTGACCCATTTTACAAAGTTCTCTCTTACTTATCCAATGATAAATGACCTTGTTAAATAATAGATAAGTACATGTAATAAAAAAAAAAGAATATCAAATTCTTTCAACAAATTTTTAAACTGCCAATCAAACTAGTGCTATAAACTATACTAAATACATGAATCTTTCATAACCAATGACAATTATTCATATAGTTAACATAATAAATGTTTTCATCGAAACTTTTGCTTTCTTATCAAAATATTGCGTCCATGTTCAGATATTAGATCGACAACTAAATTTGCAATTTCTATACTCATTTCTTAACAAATTATTTATTTAAATGAAACCAATATTTTTCTGATAAATTTTTGTTTTCCCAAGGTGGAATTTCGATACTTTCGAAACAAAATTTAAAAGAAAATCGAGAATTTAAATATAATATAACATAATATTATAAAGTTGCATTTCCTGTTGAAGGTCATCAGAAATTTTCCATATAAAAAAAAAAATACATCACAACAGGGATATTAATCGTCATAATAAAGGTCACGATCACGACCCAAATAATGCATTATTCATTCAGCCAGTTATCGTGTATTTCATCTCCTATCATTTCCTACAACATTAATACCTCATACAGCACTATTCTCTCTAACGTTACGTGACTCTCGCAACAGCCGCCATCACAAAGGAACACGCCAACCAAGAGGCTTCCAGAAATAACTCCAACAGCAACAATTGCAACGATAAATTCCTCGTCGTTCGAATCATTCTCCAAAACAAGCATCTTTAGTCTCAAACCCGATTTATATCTCTTAAATGACTACCTTTCTCTCTTCGAATTATAAACTTTCTTGGAATCCGAATATTGTTTTATAATAGAATTCTCTATTTTTGCTACGAAAATATCTTGAAATATCGAAGAATCTCTTGTCACAGTTAAAAATTTACAAACTTGCTCAAATTCTACAAAATTCTAACACTGTCCGATACCCTACATCAATTTCTCTTGATCTTAACATCTCTCCCTCGTTATCTTTATCTAATAATAATAATACTATCCAGATCGAATCTTCTACGAAAAAATCCTCCAAAGAAAAATAAAATCACAGAACAATAAAAGAAATATCTCTATCCACCGCGTTCGAAATACTTTAAACCAAAATCAAAATATCCAAATCAGTACAAAACCATCGTAAACATAAAAAATAAAAAGCATTCCATATCAGAACTCACCCCGTCGCCGGTTGGAAAGATGGTCGCCGTTTCCATGGCGGTGCTTTGGTCGCTACCAGGGACGACCCTGAAGGGGGGACAACGCGACATCTCGTGCGAGGAGAAAGTTCTCGAATCTATTATTAGCATCTGGAAAAAGGCTTTCACGATAGGAGGGGTTCGGGGTGAAAGGAAATCGGCGATGTCGAGGGGTCGAACGAAAGGAAGAAAAAAAGAAAAAGGGGGATGAAAAGGACAAGGGTTTCCTTTTCTATCGTTGCCACCCCTCTATGATATTTCCGAATAGCCTGCGTCTTCGTACGTGGCGAGACACGACGGGAGCACGTTGGCAGAGGGTTTGTAGAGAAGGGGGGGGGGGGGATCGCAACGAGTGGGGTGGAAAACGAAAGCCACCCCTTCGCGACTCTACCTATCCTCCTTTCTTTCCCGTTGGAAAGCTTCGAGGTTGGCGTTGCCGAACGAACCCAACGAACCATCGTTGGGTGAGGACGATGGTGGAGAAGGGGGAGGAATAAGAAGGGAGGAGGGGGGGGAGAGAGCTGTGCCGGCGATGCTGCTAGTCAAACCAAAACTCGGCATGATTAATGATCGCGAGAGAGGCAGAGCGCTGCTTCAAACAACAAACTTTTCCCAAGGAACGCCGAAGAATATAAGAAAAAATATATAAGAAAGAGGGAACTCTCTTTCTTCGCATCCACCCTTCAGGCCAACTAATACCCTCCTAGAGCTCTCTTTTCCTTTCCCTCCTGTCTGCTCCTCCACCTTCGCCTCTTGTTCCGCCTTTAGTTCTACGTATACGATGCTCGCCTTCGCTCCTGACAGCCTTTCATTTCTTTTTCCCTTCGTTCTTTAGTTCCTTCGGCCCGACTATACGCCATGCTCCCCTTTTCTCTACTACCCGTTTCCCTTGTCCGAACGTTCGCCGACGAAACCGCTCGCGATCCACGCGTACGCGACCGAATAAAGACGGTGTGGGTTCTATCGTTCTGTGCGAACAGCTTCGAATTTTTAGTTTTGTTTTCTTTTTCTTTTTTTTTTTTATTCGTTTTGAGGGGATAAGGGAGGCGGACGGGGGGTGGTGATGTTTGGTTTTGGGAGAAATTATTGGGAAGAAGATGGAAGGGGTGGATGGGGTTTTTTTTATTGTTGGAGGATGAAGATTTGAATTTGATTGGGAAATTTAATAAGATCGTAGGGGATTTAATTTGTATGCTCGAAATTTATGGAATTTTTAATTGAGACCTGATTTTATAGGTATTCGAATTTTATCGAACCTTAAGCCTCGTAGAGTTGCCAATTTTATAGAAATGTGAACTTGCCCCTTCTAATTCTAAATTTATTCCTCAAATTCCCTTAAATTCTTAATTTACCCTTCCAAAGTTTTTAAAATCTTGAAACTAGCACCTACAAACTTTCTAAAATTGTAAATTCACCTCTACAAATCCTATAAAATTCTAAAACCACCTTAGAAATTTATCAAACCCCGAATTAAAATTTGTTAATAAAACATTTAGAAATTTAATAAAAATACCTGCAAAACTTTTAAGCGCGCATTGTGTAAATCTATCAAATGGATGAGGATTTCGTTGAAAATTCCTGTAATATTTTGTTCGATTTTGAGAACAGTTAATTGAAAATATTATATCGTTCAACTGATGCCACCGTAGCTGACAAGAAGTTTGAAGTGTTATGAAAAGCAAACGGAATCTGATTTTCGGCGTACAGATGAAATACGAAAGAAAGGGTGGCTGGAACTCACAGAGTTTCACGTTCGTCGATCATAAATCGTGGAAACGTTTATGTAATCTTAGCGTGTAAGATACCATACGAGACGGGTTGAAAGTTTTGAAATGTAATATGTCACTTTCAATATCAGAAGATTAGTTCACCATAAAATATACCAAAAGCATCTTCTTGTTTGAAGATTGTGATTAATTCAAAGCACCGAAAGAAAAATAATCTTTCTTTTTTAAATAAAATTGACCGACATTCGGTTTTATTGTACGGATCATTCCTTCCCCTGTAATTTTTATTAAAATTATAAATTTAGCTTTTGTGTTGTGAATTTTATGGGAGATAGGGTGTTCTACCCCTGTCATTATTATTTAGATAATTTCCAATAAAACAAGTGCCTGTTAAGAATTTTTCAATTGTCAAAATTCATGGAAATATTTATTCAAAAAAAATTTCTACTCTGGAACATTATTGAAATATAAAATTTCATTTACTTTTTATCACGAGGGTTAAACCAAAATTCTCAAAATTAACCAATTTTCATTGAAAAATACAAAAATCGTAAAACACAAAATTTCGTTTACCTAGTATTGCAAAATTCAAACTAAAAATCTAAAAATCAGTAGTGATTCCTGGCTCGATATTGCGAGGGTGCTACAACTTTCGAAATATTCAAGACAAGATAAGATTTGTATTACTTTCTATACAAAACAAGAGAGTTGTACAGGATCGTTGATAATAAAATTCAATCCAACAATCCAATATAAATAAATTCATAAATATACCAAGAAAAGCTGCCCCCCCCCCCCCTCAACTAAAAATTAACCGTTTTCCATCAAAATATTCAAGAATCTCAATACACAAAATGTAATATCTGTAAAATCAACAATTTACAAAATTTTTAAAAATCCTTCCAGATATGATTATATATCACTAAAACCTACAACATATCTAAATTTAAGCAAAATCTGACATGGCGATCCGAAAAGTGTCCGATTTCGCATGGAATGGTCCCATTCCGAGTAAGGTAATAGTACCAGTAGTTGACCAGTTAAGAGAAATCTTCCACGTGAACAATGGTAACCGCTTGCTCTATCATTAAATAGCGAGAGTCGATGCCTGGAGACATTCTTTAAGCATTCTAGATTATGTAACAAGACCACTTTAAAAAAAAAGTTAAGTTATACAAATTTGAAAAATATATTTAAAAATTCGGTAAATGCTTCGGAAGTTGACCACTCATAAAGATTAAAGAGCTAGTCATTGACTAGTGAGAATTAAATTAAATTATTGTGCGAATTTAAACAGTAAATAAGTCATTAGCGAAATATTCGCAATGTATGAAATTTTTAGCTGAACTATACAGCTATGTATTTTTAACAGAAACGTTAAGGCAAGAAATATAATGGCATATTACTTACCTTAATGAATTTAGACGTTCCTTATTAGTAAGCATACTTCACTTAACATGTCATTGTTTTAAAATTTAACTGACAGAAGTCGTAGCATTTAAAGTTCACTTTCATCAAAAGTGCAAAACTTACAAAAACCTTATTTTTTTCATGCTTTCTAAAAAATGGGCAATTACTGGTACATGGTCAATTACTGGTACCTTTACCTTACTGCAAGATTAAAAACTAAAAATCTCCAAATTTCTCAATTCTTATCAAACTATAGAAGAACCTCAAACATATTCTCAATGTGTCTCCATAATTATCGACCTCCGGCGATAAAATCGTTTCGGCCAAGTTGGCAGCACCGCGTACCAACGTTTCGACGGTGCACTGTTCGGTGGCCGATCACCGGATCCATTCTAGAACCTCGTAGGATGAATCTGCCGGGTCATCGTCGATCGGCTGGACGTTGCAACGTGTATAACAGTAACTTTCTCTCTCTTTCTTTCCCTTTTGTGATCGCCCCGTCGATGCCTCAGGTCTCTTCCGTATTTACGTACTCGGCCGACCACGTGCACGAGCATCGCTCGAATATAATGAACGCTTATTAGCTGGCTACCATTTGCGCCCGATTCACCTGATGAGCAGCATTCTCGAACGATATCCGGCATTGTGACGCGAATCAATTGCCGCCTTCTCAACCCTTTCGTCGTCCTCGGAGCTCCATCGGCCGCGGGATCAAACGAAACTTGACGAAAGAAGGCGGGTCGAATAAGTGTAAATTAACGGCGTTGCGTGTTCGTCCGTTTGAATTTATGTATCCTTGCTGCGTCATGGGAGGCTCCTTTCAATTGGGAAGATTTATTCATTCCGAATTTTATCGTTTGTAATTTTGTCGGACTTGAAGCTTGTTCCTTCGAGTTTTATAGAAATTCGATAGAATATGTAATGTACCATTTACGAATTTTTGTCACGTTAAATCGTATATTACGTATCAAGCAAAATGGGCGATTGGAGTCCGAGGATGGTGAGTTGCCGTAGGCCGCAAAGTATTTTACTTCACCCCTTAGGGCGAGATATAGGCGTTAAATGCCCGTTTTTTACACCGTCTAGTTGAAAAAATATTTATAAGTCGTCGGTCTTTGGTGGATTGCAGCCCCCTTTTATGCGACATCTCCCTCAATATCAGGTAAAGTAAATTTGAAGCTAAGTAAAAATAGATGAAAGTTATTGATTTACGAGACATTATAACATCGATCGTTATAGAACTCCGTAGATCTTTGAAATCTAAATTAGAATCTTTGAAAAGGGGCGGATACATTCAACCTAATAAAATCATTATAGTAATTTATAAATTCGTGTATGCGTTTGGTAAATATTGTATTGTACTATTTAGACAGAGAAACAATATACCTATGTGGATTCCTCATATTACTTTAGAATTAATAATAATTTCGACATACTTTGAGTCAAGTTTCGAAATGCTTATGCGAAATGCCATGTTTCGAAACAACTTGAATTCTACAAGAAAGGATTCAAAAATTTGCCATAAAATTTTGATGGATAAATTTGTAGGAAAGAGTCGTGAAACTTTACAACCGAATAAATAATTTCTTAGGAAAATTTTCTATTGAATTTGCAAATCAATAGACACTATAATAAAAATTGACCATAAATAACAACATTAGATATTTTATTTACGATCTTCCAAAGGCTGCCTGACGGAAAGATGACGTTTCTTCAGGAACATCAGAATCTAGCACGCCATACTTTCCCCGAACCATCTTTCTTACAAATGCAACGTGCAACCACGATCTCTGACTTAGCATTCGCCCCGATCAAATGGCAAGGGTATTAATCGCGTTGCTTCGGTACCCATTTCCACTCGATTCACCTGATGAGCCTCATTCTTGCCTGATACGTGCGAATCTCTCTCGAGGGAGCCCGTTCGCCGTCGGACACTCTGCCCGGGGAATACCTGAAGAAGTTGCGCGCACGCGAGCATCACAATGACTAATGACGAGCATCGTAAGTCGCTTACAAATTGAATTAAACGCGATGGTAAAACCGTGACACGGGGCAAACAATCAGCCGAGTATTCAGTGTCAACCAACGGCCGAGTTGAGGCATTGTTTCCAATCCCCGATTGGTGAACGTTCCGGTCGATTGTGAGCCAAGAGTAAAATTCGATGCTTAGATTTTTGTGTATCGGAAAAGTAGTGTTCGTTAAATAATTTTAGTAGTCAAGGCGCCACAGTGATGGCACACTTTTACAAAAATAAGTGATTTGATTGAAAAACGCGGTTCTACATTTCCTATTATAATCGATAAATTATAAATTTTGTAAAGAAGATATGCTGAGATAAGGGAATTTTTAAGTTTTCCACCTTAAGATAGACGTTGTAAGTACCGTGCGTCGTCGATTTAATCCCAAATAACTTCGCCTAACCCTTTCGTTCCCAACGAATCGACAATTATTTTATAAATCATTCTGTCTACAAAATGGCCACCCGTGACTGTATCTTTTTCCCATAAGAAGGGTGAAAATATTAATCAACGACGACCAAACGCATCTAACTCGAACCGAAACTGTACACTTTAATATTTGACTTGCAGCAAGGATTATTGACCGTTTCTATCGAAAGAATCTAATTTCTTTTCTTTTTTTTCTCCGCAGACGAACACGACTTGTTCCCGGTACAGGCCGTGATGTTACGCCGCGTCTTTCTTGATCGATCATATATTAGAAGGTACGAAGTGTTTCAGTACACCTACAATGCCGCGAAGACGTGGACGATCCATCGTCAATGAACGTCGGAATTACACGGCTAAATGAGATTCTAGCGGCGGTATCAAAGTGGCAGCAGGTGGTCAGGGCCACGGCCATTTTTCCCCGCAGGATACGGTTTGCTTGGCGGGGCCGTTCCACCGGATCCGCTGTCTTTCTTCTCCGCCCGTTGCTAAATCGTGAAACGATCGACGGAACCAGCTCTGTCTTTCTATTTCCACCTATCGTACCCTTCCGAAATTTCATTTTGATCGCGCCCCGACGTCTGATTAATTTTTTCTTTTTTTTCTTACCCGACCACCGAACTGTCGTCTGCTCCCGAGACTCGGTTAGAAAACGAGACCCGCTTGCAGGATTGTTCTTGTCGCTTCTCCAATAATTTCACGTCATTTTGTTTAAATTATCTCAGATTAATGGTTCGTCGGATCACCGAAGCGTCAGTTTCTTATATCTTCTCGAAGAACACGATTTGATGGCATTTTATACAAAAATGGAGTTTCATTTATTCTTCGGCTAATCCCTAAAGCACCATCTGCTCCCTAGATTACAAAATGGCATCTAGTTCAACTTCTCAGACGATTTCACGTCATTTTGGGACTCCTGACGCCATTTCCCTGGAAATTCTACTCCCTCCGAACGATCACTAATTATCTTCCCACGTGATCCACCGGCGGTACGCATCCAAGCCAGTGGGCCGGGCGTTTCTCTGTTCCAGCTGCCTAGAAATGGTCACGTAAGACGCTGGAACCATCTTGACCAATTCCATCTTCTCTATCCTCTTCTTCTTCTTCTTCTTCTTCTTTTTTCTCCTCTCATTTTTCCATTGGCTCGCCTAGAACCGGCAATTAATTATATTTCCGAGGATTTTTCTGACCTCCGCCTGATGGATTTCACGGGAGGAAAAGGAACGAAACGCTTCAGAGCCTCGGGCACATACGTTAACATACATTTGTTTGCACGTTTCCGTTTCGTTTCCACGGTTCCAGCTTTATCTGCGAGAAGCCGTGGCCGATTAATTTCTCAGATAACTGATAATTGTGTTGAAATTAATACCGAGGGTTCGGAGGGGGAGGGAGGATTTTGACAGAGACAAGGATCTGGGACGAGAAATCACGTGCCGCGGGCGAATAATTGTTCATAAATCAGAAGAATTTCATTAGCCGTTGCACGCAGAAACCCATTAAATATTTATGCACTCGTTAAAAAGGGGTATCCAGTGGGTATCCTGAGTGGCTCGCGAGTACTTCATTAATCGTGCACGCCGCGGAGATCGTCGCTGGTACAACCGATGACATTATTCCTGCCGAGTTTCAGCAAATGTTTCGGCGTAACGGAAAAGAAAGGAACGAACAAAAGTTGAGCCGAACCGGCTAAGTGACTAATGCGCAAAACGAACCGAGCGAAGAGATTTATTGGGAAATTCACCACTCGTGACTAAACAACATTCCAGCGGGCTACGGGCTCCATTACCAACTCGCCAAAGAGACATATTTCTATTCCACGGCTACGGATATCTATTTACCACGACATACCTTGTCACGGTGTTTAAATCGTCCAACGTGTATCAATCAAAATCTGATTAAACTGAATTTTAGAAATTGAGTATTTCCTCGCTTGAGCTTCCGGCATTATTCAATTCTTCGGCCTAATTGTAAGATCAAGCTCTTGTCGTTTTTAACGAGCGTAATCGATTTATCTAAAATATCTTTTCTCTTCAGAATCCTTTAATTTCGTGAAACATCTGTAAACCTTGAACTGTTCAACGCCTAGCACAATGTACATAATATATTGCGTTCAATCATATTAAAAAAGTCGGTAGTAAACAATTTAGAATGGCAAATTTCAGGAACAGAATCGCTGGCAAATTCAGTACCATAAATAACGTTTGCGACCACTAAGGAAGATGATCGTCGGTGTACGTATTTTAATTAATCACAAGATATAACTTTTCCATGGGTTTAAATCGAATCGAATCTGAAAAAAATAAGCTGAAAGAACATCGGGGAAAATTGCAAATTAGCATCTCAGGTGGAAGCACCGGGAGCATCGACTACCGTTGCCCTGCGAAAGAAAATGAAAGAAAAATCGCGAACCGCCATTAACCCGTCGGGTATCCACGCCACCGATACCCATCGCTATTAACAGACTTATCAATATTAATATTAAACAGCTTATTAATATTAACGACCGCGGGACGGCGAATCGTCGAGCGGTTGGAGAACACGAGAGAATTTATCGAGAAATTGCATCCCCCCGGGTTGGAACAAGACGGTGTTGGACAGAAACGAAATAGATAGGCTTCTCTATGGGTGCAAGCCAGTCATCATTAATATTATAGCACAGCGGCGCTCATCGCGTCAGATCTATGCCGACCTCTTTCTGTCCGCGTACGATCCATGCGGTGTCCGAAGGCCAGACACATCAAAAGCCACCTTCATCCGTGTTTCTCCTTGCTGAACACCACCACCATTCTCGTGGCTACGCGTCAGGGACGGGTATCAGGAAAATCCCTTAGGAATAAGTTCGATGTTTGCTTGAATTTTTTTGGGAAAATTCACTTTTCTTGCGCATTTCTTTCATCGTTGGAAGTTTTTGGGAGAGATTAAGAACCCACGTGGGATTGATTCTAATATGTGGGAGCTTGCAAATTTCGAGATATTTTTGTTGGGATCTGGAAAATTATGAACTTGGAAATTCGAAAATGGTTTGTCTTTAGAAACTTAGGAATTTTGGGATATTATATTCTTGGGGAGGTATTGGTAGGAATTTGAAAACTTAGCAGTTGGGAAATTTAGAAATAGTTTGTTTTGTGAAACTTGGGAATTTTGGGATATTATATTCTTGGGGATTTGGAAATTTGGGGAGGTATTGTTAGGAATTTGAAAACTTAGCAACTGGGGAATTTCGAAATGCTTTGTTTTTAGAAACATGGAAATTTTGGGATATTATATTCTTGGGGATTTGGAAATTTGGGGATATGTTGTTAGGAATTTGAAAACTTAGCAACTGGGGAATTTCGTAATATTTCGTTTCTAGAAATTTGGGAATTTTGGGATATTATAGTCTTGGGATTTGGAAATTTGGGGATATATTGTTAGGAATTTGAAAACTTAGCAGTTGGGAAATTTAGAAATATTTTGTTTTTAGAAACTGGGAAATTTGGAATATTATATTTTTGGAAACTTGAAAGTTTCCAAATAATTTCTAAGAAATTTTCAAGCTTACAAACTTATACTTAAAAGCTGCAAGGGTAGTCCTCGAAATTTGTGAAAATTTTGGGTAAAAAATATTCCAACTTTATAATTGTTTTATAGAAAATAGCAAGAAAATTCGATATATCCAGAGATTTTAAATTATCCTGATACCCGTCCCTGATGTATGCCCTACCAACACTGATACATTCATTACATCTTCTTGATCCGAGTCATGAATTGATGACTATCTGTCCGGGGTGAAAACGCAAGATATCCTCGCATCCGGTCCGAACCGCTGGATCAGTCGTCGTCCCGCTTGTCCTCTGCACGGACTGGTGCATAATAATTATGAATTACGGGATATAATTAAAGAGAAGCCAACCAGAGACCGGTTCAGTGACGCGTCTCAAGGGAACTGGACCTTCTTCTGGGATGACCATTCGACAACCGCTGTTTTATTTATTAAACGAACTTTCCCAGCATTAATATACTACTAATACTTTATTTGGTTAGATTCATCCGGTGAACCACTCCATTTTACACAGATTCATTTAAATTTCCAATCAAAATTATCCGAATCCTTATAAATTAGGTAGGCAAGATTTTTGTTACTCAAGGATTCCGCATGAAAAAGTGAATCAACCCGGTGTGCTTTTGGTACGAACAACTTTATGGTAATTATTTTTTAATATTACAGCCGAGGATTCGATTACAATAAACAATTATGAATATTTATATACTTTCGAACGGTGGAGTGGTGGGATAGTAACAATTTACGTTTAATCCTTTGCGCTCGGCATATTTAATTTACAAGAATATTTAAAAATGTGAAATTTAATCTTTCTTTATATCAGAATGTAGAAAATTAACGAAAGCAATTAAACTAAATAGATTCCCCAGCATTCGTAGCAATTTTCTTCTGAACTTACATCCAAATACATCTTTACATCTTATTGTTAATTACATCCAAATATCGTTCGATTGCAAAGGGTTAATATCTTATTCTATAATATTATAATTTTTCAAACTTCCTTCATTATTTATATTTTTTCTATGCCTGGCTCACGATTCACCTTAAACTCCACCGTTTGTTAAACTCCAAGGTTGATAGGTTAAACTGTATCAGAATAAGATTATAATCATGGCTGATTAGAGCGAAACGCGAGAAGACATAGAAAAAGGAAATATAGCAGATGTAGTTTGGTGACCAGATAATCGAACAGTATTCGAGAATCGGTCTGACCAGAGACCAGTAGAGTAACCTTAAGATAGAAGGATTTCAAAAATGTACGGAAACTCTGTTTATAAAGCCCAAAGGTTCTTAAAGCCTTAGAGGTAATAATGTTATAGCGTTCAATAATGTTACTGTTTACGTATAATAAAGTTGAGTTATTAAAAGAATAATTAAATTTAATATCATTTCTTTTACGACTAAAAAAGCGATGACATAACATTTCTTTATATTTAATTCAATCTAATAAGATTATTGCATCAATTTTGAAAACTAGGTAACTCGGATTGTAAAAGCAACGCGTCATTAAGATTCTACGGAAAATTGTTAAATCATCAGCATATAAAAGAAACTTAGAACGCGAGATATAGGACAATAACTGAGATCCACGCTCGAATAGAAAAGAAATGAAAGAAGATTTTAGACAAACGATTCTGATTCGAAGTACAGTTGACACGGAATTAGCATGACCGTTATCGGACGTGCCTTTGCATAGTTCACCATCTCACCCTCTCGGTTCCCTTTCTCCGGGAGGATGTTGGCGTGTGGCGACGTTTCGAGGATCGTCGAGGGATCGTCGGTGATCGAGGAGGTGCCATCAGTCACCCGACGACGAATCCGACGAGGGTTGGCGCTGTTTGCGCGAACCATCCGTTTAGTTAACCCCGTTAACCGCGCAACGTGACGACGCCTAAGTGTTCTTCTAACCCGATGCATCTCCGAACGATTTCTAGGATGTCTGTTTCGACACCGTATCATCCCTTTCGTGAGGATTTTATTAGGGGTGCACGGTGAGTTCGCGCGATTTCGAGCGTTCCGTCGTCTTGCGTCAATAAAGGCTCCTTAGCTTCTTCATTAATTACTTTTAGATACGACGGATGTTCACCCTTCAGTGGTATCAAAGTTTTTTACTATTTATTATTTTGTTTCGAGATACCCCTGATATCGGTATTCGAATTCTCTAACGTTTCTGTTATTTAAACGTAACGTTTGGTAGGAAGAATCTGTCTAAAAAGTGATTGAATTTGGCCCACCACCCTCCAAGGGGTAAAAGAAATTCAGAAGCTGATTCCAAATAATTTGTAATGATTATTGAACTAGAACTACCAAACCTATGTTAATTCTTATCGGAATAAAGGCTTGGTTTGAAGTAAAATAAATGAAATATCAAACCTAGTCAAGGAGAGCGAAATTTCTTCGAGAATCCGTATCATTTCTTCAAAATCAAGGGGTTGAAATGGAAATTAGCAGATGAAAATCAATGAAGAAAATTTCACGTCGCCTACCGTTTGTTGAAATATGCAACAAGCGAACGAAACCATTTTATATACGCGTGCTATTTCAATAATTACGGCTCGGAAATTATACCGTGAGCGATTATAATTGACCCCCGTAAGCCACGGGTCGTGAATGACGGCTATATACGAAGCCAGCGACGAAAAAGTAAATAACAAGTGAATACATGAATGGATTAAACTGGAACGATTTCAGCGTCTAATAAAATGTTCGAACCGTGCTATTTTTAATTCAACGGCTACGATCAACCTAATGAGTGGGCTGGTGTAAAGCTGGAATGTTAATCAGCCAGGAATTCATCAATCATTCCAGGAAAGAAAATGTGGAACGATGTGTGATTTACGAAAACTAATCAGATATACGTGTGCGAGTTGTAACAAGAAAACGAATAGATATAAATCATAATCAGACTGTTGCAAAAAACTCCTCGCTAGAAGTCGTATTTCTATCCGTATTTTCTTCGTTTTCTGTTCGACAGAGGATATAGTTTTTTGTGCACTGTTAACGAAGATTTCAACATTTTTAAATCGTTCCTTTCTACGCTTTGAAGACTTGTGGCACTCGTGACTCTGCTTGGAAGAGTACATGAACAACGTAATTTGTTG
This sequence comes from Stelis phaeoptera, assembly GCA_943735885.1. Classification (NCBI taxonomy): domain Eukaryota; kingdom Metazoa; phylum Arthropoda; class Insecta; order Hymenoptera; family Megachilidae; genus Stelis; species Stelis phaeoptera. The sequence continues at coordinate 22,069,080 of OX030930.1, forward strand.
ATTCATTGTATATTTATTTGTAAATTGTCTAGTCCAAGTTTAATTTATTCTTAAATTGTAATTACAATTTCCTTTTTATTTTCAAACCGTATGTTTCGATTTCCATATATTTTCAAATTATAATTGTAATTTCCATTTATTTCCAAATAATAATCTCAATTTTCATATATTTCAAATTAAAATCCCAGTTTTCATTTATTTCCAAATTAAATTACCAATTGCCATATTGTATTTCCAAATTGCGGATCCAATACTCATTTATTCTCAAATTATGGATCCAATTTCCGTTTATTTCCAAATTATAGTCCCAATTTTCATATATTTCCAAATTAAAATTCCAGTTTCCATTTATTTACAAACGAAATTTCCAATTTCCATATATTTCCAAATTATAGTCTCAATTCCTATTTATTCACAAATTTAACTACCAAATTTGCATTTATTTCCGACCCATAATCCCAATACCGAATTATTTCCACCAATTTCTTATACTTCACCCCCCAAGATAATACGATTAACAAATACTCAGGATACGTGTCAGAAGAACAATGTACAAGGTGTCGCAAGATTCTTGGGCATCGCGGAGGACGGATGAGTGACAAGTATGCAACCGGAGCAAGGCGCAGAACGATGCAGTATGGAAAGTAGCAAAGCTATTCCAATGTTGGGCTGTTTCCTGTTGGCAGTTGGCGACGCCAGTGTGCTTCGCCAAACCAGCACTATTCCCTTCTCCCTTCGGCGTCAGGCATATCATTAATCTTACTATGTTTTCTCGCGTACTTGGATGTGGATTTAGACTCGAGACTCGAGACTCCGCGAGGATCTCTGGAAACGTGAAGGTAAACGCGTCCACCGTGCGACCCAACGACCGTTTGTCTTCATTCGACGACGCCGATCGAACCTGGCTGCTGGCCCTCTCTTCCGACTACTTCCGCCGGATGTTGGATCTGCGGCAACGCGACCTGCAACTTCTTCGCCTCGAACTCGAGAGTTTCTTTGGAGTGTCCAATCTTCTTGCGATACTTTGAAATGCGCGGAGAAGGTGGTCGATCGATCGAGGTTAGGACTTGCGGTGCTTTTGATTTTTTGGAACGTTGGAATCGAGAAATTTCTAGAGTAAGAATCTTTAGAATTGGAATTCTTCAAATTTGAATTTCTAGAATTGGAGTTCCAAGATTTCGAATTTTCAGAATTAAGATTGCTTAATTTCGAATTTCTAGAATTGGAGTTCCAAGAATTCAAATTTCTAGAATAAGAATTCCTAAAATTCGAATTTCTAAAATTGGAACTTCCAGATTACGAATTTTTAAAATTAAGATTGCCCAACTTCGGATTTCTATAATTGGAGTGGCTAAATTTTTAATTTTTGGAATTCGAGTTTCCAGAATTCCGATTTCTAAAATTCCAAATTTTATATTTTTTACACCTTATGGGGATTATACTCTAACACAGATTTTAGATAATAAAAGTAAATTTTATCACGCTAGAAATGATTTTGCTAGCATGGACATGACGGGCAAACAACTTCTGCCTTTGATTCAAGAAACTTTTAATTAGAAATTGTAGAACATTCAAGGTTGTGTTAATCGATTACAATAAAATTAGACTTTGAAGCCGAATTACAATGCAAATCGTATTTGATTATTTTAATCAAACCTGCCTCTTACGTCAGTGTTCTAACAACATCGTGCTACTTTAATGCACAGAGGAATGAAGCAAAAATTATACAATAATTATACTATTATTCGAAGAATAAACACCTTGAATAACACTGTTCGAAATGTCAGTCATTTCACAATTCTACTTTCTTCTAAAGAACGTATCTTACCTAAGACCAAATTATTGATTATTCTGTAATTGGAGCAATTATAAAAGTTGTTGCACAACGAGCAAGCGTACATTCATTTTATATCCTATAATACTTTTTAATTCCAATTACTTTTATTGTCATTAATTATTGTCGCTGATTTTCTTACACTTTTATTTTAAGAAATAGTAAGTTAAAATATATTAGAAGTGCTAGTAGAACTTTGGTCAATTTTGGGAATTATTCTAAATTTTCAAATTACCAGATTCTCAAATTCTCAAATTCTCAAATTCTCAAATTCTCAAATTCCCAAATTCCCAAATTCTTAAATTCTCAAATTCCCAAATTCTCAAATTCTCAAATTCTCAAATTCTCAAATTCCCAAATTCCCAAATTCCCAAATTTATCAAATTCCCAAATTTTCAAACTTCTGAATTCCTAAATTCTCAAATTCCTAAATTCCCAAATTCTTAAATTACTAAATTACAAAATCCCTAATTTCCTAAATTGCCAAATCCCTGAGTTCCCAAATTCCGAAATTCATAAATTCCTAATTCCCAAATTTCTAAATTTCCAAATTCCCAAATTACAAAATTCCTAAATTCAATCATCTCGAACCCAACTCACTCAAATTGCATCAAAGTTTTCTGGAAAGCCGAACGTGGGTTACATGTCCGTTATAAATCGAGCTTAATGGAGAAACTCGGGCCACGAACAGACGCAGATACATACACTTGCATTACACATCCGGTTAGCAGTAACGCGTTTTTACCGTTTACCTGGCACCGTTGGCTCGCGACTATTTTTTTTTGTTTGTGATTTCGTGTAAATGATGATGTTTGGATGGCAACGATGTTTACAGGTGAGTTAATGACCCGCCGCATGGTTGATTTTAATGAAGGAATTCATGTCGGACGTCAAGAGAAGCGCATAACTCGTATGTACCTAACTAAACGAGCATACTGTGCTTAAAGGACACTTTGATGATGTTTATATATTACCTAGTGGTCCTATATTTAACCTGTGAATTCCTCGATCAAGGAAATCCTATCTGAAAGTGACCCTGTTGATATACCGTTTTCCATAAACGTCCAAATAATTGATACATGGCGAAATAATTGTACTTGAATGGTATACGAATACTTATAAATACAAATGACATCAAGTCCTTTTGACTATCGGGTGGATTAAATTTATTTAGTTATTAAAAAAAAAAAAAAAGAAAAATGATTAGAGATTTCTGATTTGTGATTAACGTTAATTATAATTTTAGACGAATTATAGCAAAATTAACGGATAACAAGGTGCTTGGGCGTTAATTTTAATATTAAAAACCAGGTAATGAGAAGTCGAATTTAAATCTGTGAAAATACCTTCCAGATTAATAATTATAATACTACAAAAATTTGAATCTTCTATTCCCATTCGTGTTAATTATAATAAAATTTCCAATTGAAATTTCAGAAAATTCCCGCCAAATGAATAATCACAACAAAAATTTGAATCACAAAGAAATTTCGAAGCTTCCCGATTTTCTTCTTTTCCCATCGATGTCGATAATAACATCAAAATTCAATTACTAAAATTACACAAATCTTAATCATACGTGCAACCCAAATTTTTTTCATTTCCATATTTTTCCCTTAACTTCACTTTCAAAATAAAAACTCGGATAATTGTTACAAAAATGTGTATCACATTTTCGGGACAAATTATGAAACCGGTCCGAAACGATCGAATCGATATACATATTTCCTCGTTAATCACGAGGATACGTGCGTCATGACACGCTTCAGCAGTTTTCAATTAATTCACCGTTTTATCCTCATTCCGTTCTGAATTGTAGATTTTCCAATAAGAGCGTTCGTTTTTTGTTTTTCTCTCTTTGTTTCATTGATCGACTAATCCGTGTTGTGATTAAAATGCCACGATTAGATACTCACCAGTCGCTAATGGAGTTAATGAGCTGCGTTGATCATTGCCAGTAATAAAATATGTAGTTCCGTGATAAGAGAATAAACGGAGTATTCTTTAATTAATTCTGCATAAATGATCGGTCATAAAAATGACGAAAGAAATATTTCTTTTAAATTATTTCTTTAACACTATAGAATCACCTATTAGAACGAAACGACTAGCTTCTAGAAAATTTATTAGAACACTTCTTTTCGAAATGTCAGCGGATCTTTATGACGAGATTTGATTCGTTTTTTATTCCGTTTTCGATTTAAAATTATACGGTGTTAGTTTTATTTATTCTGTTTCTTACTTCTCAAACTCTGTTACTATTAAATGAGAAGAATTTAAGTATAATCGTATTTACGCGCATTTTGTAATCCTACGAATGGAATTTAAATACGATAATATTCAACTCTGATAAAAATGTCAAAAATTGAAAATTCCACGAAATAGAAATGGGGTTTCAATGTAATAATATCCAACTCTGATAAAAATGTCAAAAATTGAAAATTCCACGAAATATAAATGGAATATATCCAACTCTGATAAAAATGTCAAAAATTGAAAATTCCACGAAATATAAATGGAATATATCCAACTCTGATAAAAATATCAAAAATTGAAAATTCCACGAAATATAAATGGAATATATCCAACTCTGATAAAAATGTCAAAAATTGAAAATTCCACGAAATATAAATAGGATTTAAACGTAATAATACCCAACTCTGATAAAAATGTCAAAAATTGAAAATTCCACGAAATATAAATGGAATTTAAATGTAATAATATCCAATTTCAGTTAAAGATTCAAGAATTAAAAATCCCATAAAATACAAATAAGATTTAAATAGAATAATTCTAGTCAAAATTTCACAAAACATGTTAATAACAATTTATCGAAGTATTAATAATATTCGTACGAACTACCTTATAGATTATGGTACAAGATAATTTCTTCGTGAAAAAGGTAAAGAGGCTTCAGTCTTCATATTCTTCGGAACGGGGTCAACCATCGGGTATAAAAGAATTGTCGAGGATTGAGGTACGTTTCTATTCGCGAATCAACCTCTTTCAATACCTATTCGTGTTTAATAACGCACGCTACGATTTACTATTGTTCAGAGTATAATTCTTTTATTTTTCAAATTAAGTTTTTCACTTGTTGTTAATAACATTCATGATATTCAATTCTATCCTTTATTCGTTATTATAAACAAGTCGCGTGATGATTACATTGTGAAACCAGTTATTATTTATTTACACTTTTATGAGTCTTGATTGCATTATCGTTAGTAATTCACACCCAATTAATCAGTTTCTTATCGGTTGATATACCAGTTACATATGACTATTCATTTTTGTATGTAAATAAAATTTACCGTGATTTAACAAAATTCTATGAATACCAAACCATCCGCAGCACTTTTATTTATCAAATCAGTACAGGGTTAATTTTCGAATGGGAGATGCCGAATCCATTATAATCCAATTTACTAAATGTTATATTTGAAAAAAAAAAAAATCTCGACTCAATTTGACAAAAATAATATTTTAATGTTTGGAAAGCAAAAATTGAAAGGTGTAGTAAATTGAAATCTTTATCTTAACCGTACAGCGTCCGAAGGTTAATTATTAATAGCACAAATTCAAATATTTTAAATAACCAAATCTAAACAAATTTTAATAATCATTATCCAAGAAAACTAAAATTAAACCAGCATTATTTAAAATATCCAAATCTAAACAAATTCTAATAATTATTATCCAGGAAAACTAAAATTAAACCAGCCCCATTTTAAATATCCAAATCTAAACAAATTTTAATACATATAATTTCCAAGAAAACTACAATCAAGCCAGCACCATTTTAAATTAAATCCAGGGCAGCTAAAATTAAGCCAGCACCATTTCACACAATAAACAATACTGTAACGAGAAATTTAGAAATTCGATAATTTAAGAATTAATTTATCTGTCGAGAATGTACGAAATTTTCCATGTCGTGAAATGCGCAAGTATTTCAAAACAATATTTACAAAGGAAGTTTCACGTCGACATTACAAAAGCGTGCAATGATGTAAAACGCCCTTTTTTTTCCGACTGGAATTATTACGAAATTCACTGTTCCTTATTTTTTCTTTTTGCTTTTCCTTCTCCGTTTATGTTCGATCGGAGCACGAGCGAGAAATGGACAGGCTACTTGAACGGTAATTACGGCCGTGTATGCACTTCATTAGCACTTACCAGAGGTTGCGTAACGAGCGGCGTGTCATTTTAATGTGAACACGATCAAAGATTAATGGACGGGTATAGCGGCCTGTTACAGAGGGACTCGAAGAGAACTCTCGTCGAGACTTGGTCGCGATCGACCGTGAATGAAAGGATAAGGTGTCGAATTAAAAAAGATGAGACGTCTGTCCGACGATTCGCATAGATTCTTCCATCTTAAATCAACCGTTCTCGTCCTTTAATCGCCGTCATAAAAAATACAATCTGCTTACAATTATTAGAATTTTCATCTGGAATTCTTGAAAAGTTTGCAGATCCTATGTATTGGATCGTACCTAATATATAAGTTTCTGGTGGGAAAGAAGGTTTAACGATTCGATCTCTTTTCACTTGGAAGTTAGTCATTTTAAATTAATAAGTTGGTGATTTTAATTTGATAATATATGATGTATGTAATACCATTCAGCTGGTAATTTTTTATGTGAACTTGGTAAGTTAGTAATTTTCGTAATATAGTTAGTTTAATTTTGAATTTTGTAATTTTTAATTTCAACTTATTAGTAAATTAGTAATTTTTATTTTAGCTTAGCAAGTTAACAATTTTAATTTGGTAATTTTTAATTTTAGCTAAGCAAATTAGTCATTTTGATTTTAGCTTAACAAGTTAATAATTTTAATTTGGTAATTTTTAATTTTAGCTAAGCAATTTAGTCATTTTAATTTGGTAATATAGCTAGTTTAATCTTTAATCTAGTAATTTTTAATTTTAGATTAACGGATTAGTAATTTTAATTTGGAAATGTAGCTAGTTTAATTTTTAATTCAGTAAATTTTAATTTAAATTTAGCAAATTAGTCATCCTGATTCACTAATATAGCTAGTTAAAAAGTTTAATTTGGTTATATAGCTAATATTAACTTATAATTTAGTTGGTAATTTTCAACTCTAACTTCCCATATCAACCAACACGCTAAATATAGAAAAAATTTGTTTTTGAAAAAAAAAAAAAAAGACCATAAACATATGTTACAACCCAATATATATAAAATTTAAACAATTTCACTTGTTCGATGCCTACAATTTTTTAACAAAAGTTCGCAACGCTTTCTGACAATAAATTCACAATTTTGAATTGGATCTTAAATCAACATCAATGGATAATTTAAAGAAAAAAGCGGAATATGCTTAACAGTATATAGCAGTTTTATAATTCAAATTCTAATTTCCATTTGTAACTTTATCTTATGTCATTCAAATCACGACAATTCATTGCATAACTTTAACAAATAACACAAAAATCATTTACTATCATGCGAAAAGGCAACAACTGTGCATAAAAAAAAACCGAATGAAACACTGATAACGTGTGTATCAATTGACTTCAATCAAGGACTCAAAATTAAATAGTATTTTCAATTTCTGACATACCATCTTGATTTTTTGTTCAACGTGTTTTCAAACCAATGGAAACCCAACCCTTAAATGTATACGATTGACATTCACATTTTTTTTTTACAATAGTTAGGTTACAATTTGTTTATAGTTTATACACGACCACATACCCCTCTCTTCGAGTAAAATAAATACCAAATAACGAGATAAATATTTCAAACTATTCTTTTATCATTGGAGATACGTAAATTGACAATTTCAAAATATCTTGTTAACTATAGAAAAATCCATAAATGTTAACTTAACAATAATCTATAATTATATAATACAGGTGGTTTCCTAAAATTCAAACCTACCAAAGGGGTCAAAATGACCGATCGAGTTTCTTATTTTAAACCACAAAATTTTATTCAAATGCGTGTTAATTTTTATCACGATAATTTATTTATTTATTTTTCTATTTTATTTTCAACGTGAAAGTGTACTTGAAACATCGCTAGGTTTAATGTTAACACTTTGTCAGCCTATTAACAGGCTTCTCAATACAACCCATTGTTAACTGAAGATCGACTAGCAAACCTTTCGTTACTACCTTCACTGTTGCAATAACGAAAGTTAAATGCGCAATTGAGGATAAATTTAAAATAAAAATTACTTCCCCTAATTTTATATAAAATAATCCAGAGCTGTAGACAATGTGTCAACAGAAACCATCCAGAAAACTAAATTTGCTATCATCTACAGAACTAAATTCAAACGCATCATTGCAAATCTCGTGTCATTTACTTCACACTTTTGCCAGTGGCGCACTCAGAATTTATTCTTGAGAGGCGTTGAAATGTAAAAAAAAAAAAAAGAAAGAACTGTAATGTTTCAAATATTCTATCAAAATCGTCGACCTAACAGTGACAAAGAAAGCAAGCGTACCTAAGGAAGTGAGAAATTGCTGAGAAAGAATAGCGAATTTCAATAATAAAGTAATCATATGACTGCCATAGACAATTGACTGTATACAATATTTAATTAGGCAAAAATTTGTGGAAAATTTTCTACCGATTCTTTCCTTTTTCCTTGATGGGTGCTAGCGTCCCATAGTTCCAGCCCTGGGTGCGCCACTGACTTTAGCTATGATCAATGCATTCCTTTTAATAACCCTGAGGTATCCTTAACTCCATCTTTTTCTCTTGACCTCGTTCATCCACCATCGTGTTCAATCTCTTTCGAAGCAAACGTAAGATACGAATCCTATCTACATATTTCTTCCTTTCATTTTTCACCAACACAAAATATAATAAAATACCACAATAACACTCACTATTAAAAACACGAAAGTTATACCGTCAAAAAAGTTCAAGAGTTTATCTATGACACTTGTTGACCCTGTAACGTCTGGCTTAATAAATATAAAACCTTGTTTTGGACTGTGCTTAGAAAAAGAAATTAGTAACAAACAAATTATGGTGTCAGATTTCTGTAATTTTTTAAACGACTCTGAGATAACACCATATTTGCAATCCTTTTGTAGTTACTTTTATTCAACGGTCTCGCGATATTTTATAACGAATAAATGAACTCACACGCTTGGATTGAAATTAAAGGGATGATTATTGGAGTTTTGGTAATTACGGGGAAAAAAGGATTACACGTCGATTAGAGACCACACCGTAGCTCTGTATGCACCACACAAACCTCTCTAGAACCGAATTTGTCGCCTCTTATCAAACAAATTCGGATCTACAGGGTAGATGTAGAGCATTAACTGGGCCTTCTCCTATCGGCACGTTGATTGTACAACGCGTAAATACACTTTAACAAAATGTTCTCTTACTTTGCCGTTTAGGATTTTTTAATTAACACGCACGTGCCGCGTTTAACTTCTTCGTTGGCCCAGTATGCTATTATCGATGCTGTCTCGTTCCCTCTTCTCTCCTCCTTTTGTTGAACCTAAAAGAAAAGATTCTGCAATTAGTCATTGATGAATTTAATATGAAATTTTGTCATTTTATTGTTACTCGTGTATATGGTGTGTCGTGATTATTTTTGATTGCAATTATATTTTGTGAGCTATAGCAAGGGAATTGTTAATATCTGATGAAATTAGATAACATTAGTAATACAATTTTTGTAGTATTCTAATACAGCTGTGGAATTATTTTAGCGATGATACTTTTAATACTTTAATACTTTAATATTATAATATAGCTGTATAGGTTGGAAACCTTCGAAATAAAATATTTGTAATATTCTAATATAGTTGCAGTTTAGTTTAGTATTCAGTGGAATACGAAAACTAGTTGAATAATATAACTATATTAATATATCACAATATAGCTATTTTGAACTTTTCTAATAGTATAATATAACTATGAAATATTTTGATAGCGATATTCTTAGTATTCAGTGGAGTACTAAAACTAATAGAATATTATAATAATTTTTGCAAAAGTTTAATGCTGATATTCGACAGAATATTATAATACATAGGTATACATGTACATACGTTGCGAAATATGATTTCTTTGACGTTATAATTCTGAGCAATCCTTTAGAAATTCATAAAACCATTCTGTACAATTTTCTTATCTCCGTACGTTATATAATGAAAAGAAATCGATCGATGCAACGATTCTAATGGAGGTCGAGTTTCAATTGAAACGGTTTCATTCCTGTTCCAAGAACCGAAGTGTGTCTCAAAGGATTCGATAAACAGTTAAAATTGCCGCTCTTACTAGCCCAGATCGAGACTACCAGAAGTAGCAGAGTCATTCGAAAATAAAACGATTCTGCCGAGTCATTGCTTCCAACGAACAGGGTTGCATCTATTTTCTGCGAACCGTGCCACGAAACGAATCCCACCGATCAAACGAAAAATTCTACCCTAACCGTGATTCTCGTGAAGAAATAAAATTAAGAGATTAGCTAATCAAAATCTCTATTTGCTAAAAATTACAATTTTTTAGATTTGTGTCAATAGTTTCTATTAAGAATTGAATTACGAAGATTTCCAGCCGTATATTGGTAATGATATTTTTCTTATTCGATAGAATATTGTAACACAGTTGTATTATTTTTGAAAACGGGAAAGCTTCTGAAATCTTGAAACTAATAAAATTTCTCACTTCCGACAGTTAACAGCATATTTTCTATAGGAAATACGGATCAGCTAATGTACCTAAAATCTACCCCTTTCAAAATGAAATCAATTCCCCTAAGTAACCCAAATAAATCTAAAAAACTAAAAAACAATTCTTATTGCTTATTTCAAATATCATACCCTATTTATTACCCCATTAACCCTTTCTTAACCATCGAACCCCTTCCCTCTTGTAATTACCAAAATTAGTAACACACGAAAGAAACAAATAACCTATAAATAAACCCAAAATACTCGAAAAACATTCATACCCTATTTATAACTCCCTCAACCCTTCCTTAAATATCAAACCCCTACCCTCTCGTAATTACTAAAATTGTTCCAAGAATTAACCCCTCAACGTTTCTTCGATCCTCGAAATATAAAATAATAAACCCGAAAATGCATAATTCCGTGACATACGAAAGGTTTCAGGCTACCTATACTAAAATACCAATAAATTTGACGAACGTTCCTTGAACAGGGTGGTTTCGATACACGATCAAAGATAAATCCTGTTGTGTCACTTGGCACGCTTCAGGGGCGTATATCGGTGTCGGTTTATCTTAACGACAATAATCGTATTACACCTGCACTATCGATATTGATTGATGCTCGTCCCTGGCGATCAAGAAAGCAGCCGAGCGTTAACGGGCCGCGGATGACACAGCTGAAATGTACGCAAGGTCGTGTGCTTATACTTCATCCTCGTTCACCTTCCTCGTGTTCCGTAGCGGTAACGGCTTCTTTTCTCCGGGACACGCGTGTCGATGTACCTTGCATTTCCAGGTTACCTGGTCATCGATCGTTTCATGTTTACCTGAAATCATCGGTGGTCAACGATCGATTCGTTATCCGACTCTAACCCTTCGCGGACGACGGAAGCGAACCCACGGAATATTATTTATTTAACGCGTCGAAACCACAGTTAACTCTTTGACTAGAAAAGGCGTATATAAAAATTAACTTAGCTTTGAGTGTAATTTTTCTTTCTTTGATTCTAAGAAAGTAATTTTTCATGACTACTTGTCGGAGCACGCCGCAATCAAAGGGTTTAAATATTTAAAAAAAGAAACGACGAAATATACCGCGGATAGCGTCAACGTTAAAAGCTACTGTACGCTCGCGGAAAGATGGAACTGGTCCTTTCGGGTAAAACGATCGCCGGGGCAAGGAGAATCGTCGAAACAAAATGAAACACAGCGATATTCTCTAGTGTTCGTTTGTCAATAACAAGGACCGCTAACAAAGCCGTGCGTAGCATGAAACAAAACGTGACAAAGTTGGACTGAAAAACTACCCTTGCCCCGGTGACCGTTTTAGCCGATAGGACCGGACTCATCTTTCTGCTTGGGTACAGAGTAGCAATGTCAGCTATCGAACTGAAATGTAAAACGTGGAAATTAATTGACTGCGTCGTTAACACTTGAACTGTCATGTCAGCCATACGTGGGTGACGCGTGAATTTCCGTTTTGTCGCTTGTATTATTAATATCCTTTCAATTGGTTAATTAGACATCGTCGTATTAGGTTTTCAAATTCTGAATAATAGAAATGACGAAAAATTATAAGAATAATAGTCAAATAGTCAGTCAAAGTGTTAATAATTATTAGGGTTTTAGCGTGTCTGACTACATACTGTTTTCACTGTGGCACTCAACGATCCACGCATGTATAATAGTTATTGTTTGCGTTAAAAGTATGGGACGATATTTCTTAAATACGAGTAGGAATTTGTACGTTCGTTTTGGACGCAAATACGCGTCAATCGTCCGCGAAGGGTTATTATCTTCGTTATTTAAATTTAACCATCGCACTCTGGGCATTTTTTGGTACCATTGGATCTAGGATAACTTTTGCCAAAGTTAAAATTTTGGTTTGGAAAGGGAAAATTCATATCCATAATTTTGTCGTTACAACTGGTGGATTTGATATGGATATGATATCTGGTGGCGCCAATAGAAAGCAAAGGGTTAGTTGATTGAAGGTGTTAGGATAAAGGAATTTTTGAATTTCAGGATTTTATGTTACATTAATACTATGAGTAGAGTACGGAGATAATTAAATATTTTAGGAATTTTATGCTTCGTATTGTTTCACGAAATAAAACGAAATTCCACAAAAGTAATAATTTTGCAAAAATATTAAATATCAAATTTAAATATTAAATATTTAAATTTAATATAATTTGAATAATTATTTCAAGAATTAAGAAACTTTGGACACAAATTTTTCGTTTATATCGAGAAAATATTGCTGGATTACGATTTTATAAAATTCTTAGGAACCTTTAAGATGACTTATAATTGTACCAATCGTTAATTTCGACTAAATCGATGTTTTCAGGATTGAGGAAATCCTTTGATACTTCCTTTTCTCTTATAAATCTGTTTACGTCCAAAGTTTGAAGAGGTAGAAACACTTTCGGCTGTCAAAATATTTTACCTTGGATTATTTTGTTTAGGGAATTGAAACAGATAGGCCACCTTTCCGATGTCCAAAATTCCTCCAGCAGAGGGTTAATCCTCTTAGTAATCCTCTTCTTCCAATAGCCAATCGGGGATTACGTTGAATTAAGGCGGGTACAGGTTCTTAAAGTCAAAACACGTCAACGTTAATATCTTATTTTAGTAACAACATCGTTAACTCTGTACGTGTCCAATAAAATAAAATTCATTTGGTCGTAAATTATATATTTTAAAGCACAAGAAATAATTCGAAATACCAAACATAGGCATAAAAATATTAATTAACATGTAATATTTATTAAACGGCGGTATCTCTACTAATATTTTGGGCACTGTCATTTCTGTTAAAATGGCATTCGAGAAAGAATTAAGAATTCAGTACTGTTCTAATTTAATATTTCAACAGAATTTGATATTTAATATTTAAGCGTAAAACTCGGGCGGTCCACTTGCAAGAAATTCGATTGACAATTTTAATAACAACCCCGCCAGGAGTTTAACGTACATAAGAGGTACATTTTCTTAAAAGAAAAATGATTTTCAGTAGTCTTCAAAACCGAGTTTTGCCGCTTCGCGAACTGGTAATTTCTGTTCCCAAGGGGAAAATAAATCGAAGAATCTGAGACTGAAAATTGAAACCTTTAACAAGCTGTCCAAAATTTGTCAGAAATCTTAATCCCTTGGAACGCGATTTCGTCGATGGCATTTGAAACGAATTCCCAAGGGCGTTTATTTACAACCAGGCAGACGTTGATTTGTAACCCTGAAGAACCTGTGACCTCCCTCTGGGGATCATTAAACCGTCACGAATTGTCGGTATGATTTCTGAAACTCTCCTTAGGTACACAAAATTGAATTATGGCGAAATTTGTCTACCTTCGTTTGTTAGTTAATTAAATAACGAAAAATGTGGTTCATATTGAAATTAAAATGAACTGTGAAGTGTTACAAATTTCAAGAAGAACATTATAGGTCTTCGTGGTTCAAAATTTGATTAAATTATTTTTCCCATCAACTGAATCAATTCATATAAATAATTAAAAATATATTTTCATGTTTGGAATGTGCTGCGTCATATCAACCCCTTGCCCCATGATTTTCTCGAAAATCAAAGTAAAATATCTATTGCTTTAAAGTTAAAACAACTGACAATCATTGAAACATCATTTACATTGACTGCGTAAATTATAATTCGAGTAAAACCTAAGGCATCGACGGGTTAACACCCCTAATAAATTAAGAACAAGATGTATTATTTTACTCCGCCGCGCCGTATTGTTGCATACACTTCAACACATTATCTACCGCCATAGAATAATAAAATAATCCCTGCTCCTTTATAACTTGATAGAAATTAAAAATTAAAATGGTTAAGCAACACACTTACAAGCTTCTGATAAATAAAGTTTCAACATATAAGATATTTAATATTAACCCTTTGCACTCGAAGCATTTTTGGTCCAGTAAAGCTTCCAAAATCCAAAAGCATTATTTTAAAACAAAACTGCTAGGAATTCTCGAGAATCGATTCATTTTTAATTCTGTCGCTAATTTTCTATATTCTAATGTAAATTAAATTTAAATTTCGAGTGCAAAGGACTACTTTTAATAAAGCTACATCTGACCCACCCGGAGAAAAATCCTGGCTACGCCAATGTGCATCGTTGTCCTCCAAAGAAAAAAAAAAAATCTCTCCCACCACGAATCATCCCCCTCGCGCAGAGGGCGTGCTCGTCCCGGAACCCTCCGATAGGTGGAGCAAGGTCGAGTTCCTCGGCGTCTCCTATCGACCCGGTTCACCCTCCAACTCTCGCCGTTAACTGCCTACGCGTCTGCACCCTCGACGCTATTATCCTGGTCCCCTCGTTCCCATAATTTCCCGTATTAGAACTGTTGCTCCCGAAACCGTCGAAACTTTTCACGGCTCGAAACAGAGACCGAGCTCCTGGAAAATCTTGCCCACTGCAACGAAACGAACAGTACGATAAGAAAATAAATATATCTGTGGCAATTTGTACTTCGATACTTTTACTCGTTGGAAGACGAACTTTGAAAGTAAAGATTCGTTTGAATTTTAAACAAATACACCGAAGAGTTGAAAACTGTTGTTTGATAGATGAATGGTGCAAAGTTTTTAAATTAGAAATGTCAACGTTAAAATTGTTGTAGCTTGAAATATTACTTACCATTGGTACATGATGCTCCGATCGAGGTTATAATTCTTCGATTTTCGGACAATTCGAGTATTTAATGTTGATGCGATAAAGAATATGATAATATACTCGGAATTTTCACCTGAAATAAAATTCAATTTTATACTTTTCTGTATTCCGTTGATTACGTACCGTCGTGATTGTAATTGATTAAACGTTTCCAAATGTTTGACGCTGTCTGTTTGATTACCTGAAAACGAGTGCTCCCGTTAAGTCGCGAGGCTACTGATGAGCAAGTGGATCGGATGTAAGCTAGCAAGCGAAAATTGGCTTCATTTAAAGCGCTATAATGCGAGCAAATGAAATATAGAGCCGCGTGTAAGTGACGATAAAAGCAGCCGAGTCAGCATCAATCAACCCCTTCGTAGCGACGGTTCCTCTTCGAACGACCGACATCCGCAATCTACCCCTGTTGAAAGACAATTGTTATTTTAACCCTTTCGTTGACAACTGGTTTCGATCAAACCTCTGACATTTCAAATTTTCTTTCCTTTGTAGGTAAACGATAGTATTCTTTTATTGTAGTATTAATATTGAAAATTTTAATATATTTGTCGGCAGTTATAACACTTAAGATTCTTTACGAAAATTTTGGGGAAAATTTTAGGAAACAGGGTGTAGAATTTAAAAAATGGAATAGAATTCAAAATTTCGTTTAAATTGTGATGTTAGTGTTCCAGTTTTCGGACGGAGAAATATTCACCAGAAGACTCACTCGAAGTTAAAATCGCAAACACTTGCCAGACAATGAAAATATATTATTTTCAAGATAATAGTTTCTAGTATACACTAAAGTGCGTCCCTATTTTGTCATTCCGATGGCAGTTTGTCCACGCCACTGATTTTCTTTACCCGTTTATCAAAGACTAGGCATAGGATCAAATACCTCGCAAACAGGTTCGAACTTTGATTGATTGAATTCAAACTCTCCACAAGTACTTCGTAAAACAGAAATAGTACTCCTGAGTATACTTGAACCTATGCCAGACAGTTTCGATCCTTTTACAAGTACTTTGGTAAACGGAAATAACACTTGCAAGTATGTTCGAATCTTGGTCGAACAAATTCCAAACTTTTATAAATATCGTACCGGAAATTCTCTGACTTCCAAGATTCGAGTACTACTTGTGATAGATTCGGTTCCTTTCAACATCGAAGCACTTATAAGTATCTTCTCGAAACTTGTAAGTACTCATTCCGAGGTTCGATATCAGTTTGTATAAAACGAATACTTTTCAAATTATAATCATTGAAACATTATTGCTTTTAAGTAGTAATCGAAACCCATTGAAATGAAACTTGGTTATTGAGATTGACTCGGATTCGTGAGTACATATCGCGCTTCATCCCATCCCTACACAATAACAAGTTAAACAAGTGTTTACTCGTATCATTACCAGCATCAATGCCACAGTTAATTAAGTAAATCAAATTAAAATTAACAACACAAAACCAACATTAAAAAATGTTACTTATAAACTTCGAATGTTAAGCCTTCCTTCGGAAATGAAATCTAAACATTTGACACAACAAGCGACCGAATAATGTATACACTAGACACTTTGGTGAGTAGATCAAACTTTGCCCAGCCTCTTGGAAAGTTTCGTTTAATAAAAGAATCAAGAATTATGCCAGAAAACGCTTATCCACGAAGAGAAACGTTCCTACACACCTCGAAAACTGCATCAAGCATCACCCTCTCACATTCCAAGCGCGCGAACCACGAAGAAGCTCCGAAAATGCAAGGCCGTGTAGAAGACACTTTCGCGGCGGTACGATCGTCGCGTTTGTCAGAAAATCGGGGCCAGATAAGACCCGGGTTCGGTAAGAAGTAAGAACACAAAGAGGGAACGCAACACCGGCTGGTCCCGATGGCTGGACGGTGGTATACGTCATGGCTGAACCGACGAATAAACCAATAAACGGCGCAACCATCTGCTCGCCAGCCGGCACATCTCTGTCCTCTTCCCCGTCTCTTTCGTTTCACGGCCTTCTGTCCTCTCCGTTCTTCTTCTTCTCACCCGTGTCCGCCTCTCTCTTCCACTACAACCGTCCCGTTTATTCCCCCCTCGAGCACCACCACCATCTTCGCCAACAGCACCGACGGCACACCATTTTATGCGATCCTGAAATGAAATCCACGCGCGAGGGCTCGACACAGCATCCGTGGGGAACTCCCGTCGCTTTTATTCCACGACAACGAGCCCCGAAACGGCCGGCGTTCATTGGCTTTCCTTCTCGTTCCACGAAACCCGAGCATTCCCGCTTTTTCAAGGGTAGAAACCTTTCGTTTCGGTGTCAGATCGTGGGGAGGTGGTTACAGTAGAGTCGCAAGGGTGAATCGAGTTGTGTTCAGAGTAAACTGAATCAGGATCGTTGATTCCTTTCGTTTCCGAGGTAGATCGGGCCAAGGGTCGTCGGAGATTTTTTCGAGTCGAGGATGAAAGTCGAAATTTTGAAACTCGTGGGTGGAAACTTTTCATTCCTGAAGGCTGAAGCTGTTGGAACGTGAATCCAGGAAATTTTTGATTTACTGCGTGGATCAAACAGGGGGTTATTTAAGAGTATTAGAAATTAATTTTCTATAGCTAGAATTTTCTATGGTTGCCGGAAGAAATTTATATTTATATTCTGTCGGGATCCTGTGGGGTGGCCAAAGTGAAATCATCGAGTTGATCTGATCGTGAGAAAGAATTTTTGATTTAATAGCTCGTCGAGGGTTGAAGAATGTTTCGAATTGGAGCGTCGAATGCTAAGATCATTCGTTTCTCTGAAAGCTGAGAAGGTTAATAACGATGAAGGTATTAAGATAATGAGTGGCAGCATATGTACATATGACAGTTAAGTGTACTTTTTACTGCAATGAAAGTTTAAAGAATGAAATTAAAATAACTTTACCAAATAATTTTTAAAGAATTTCTTTAAGATGCTGTTATCGGAGTATACCTTAATTTTTATTATCAAAATAAATAATTATTGTTATCTGCGATTTTTAAGCGCATTAGAATTCAAAATCAAAAGAAACGAGGCTGGCCATAAAAGAAGAAAGTCTTGCAACCACGAAGAGGAAGAAGGTACAATTTGGAGAATTTGGAAGGTTGGTATGAAACTGGCGAGTGGATCGAAGGTCGATCGACCGCCATTATTCTTTGCCTATTAGCTGCTAAGGTCCACGATACCTGCTTCGAAGGCAACCGAGGAAAAAGTTTCGACAATGGTATGCACACAGAGCATCCCTGTTATATTGCCGCAATAAAACTGAACTCCTAGCGTTGTGTCCGTAAAACCGGACGCGCGATTCCGAGAAGATTTTTAACGGGTCCGTTAACTTTGCATTTCAACGCGAAGCCTTCCCCGTAGCACCCCCCATAAGAATATCAAGTTTATACTTAATTTAAAAAATACATAAGGATAGTGTTATGTTTAAGAACCGATTAAGATTTTGTGTGGGTTAATTTTTCGAAAAGGGTTTGTTATATTTATAAATTCCAACAAAATTTCAGAATATACTTAAATATATCAAATTGTACGAATTGAGACGGAAGGTATCAAATTTCGGATCAATAAGGGTTCTATTTGAAAAAAATTAAATTTTAACAATTCATATTCATGATAGACAGAATGAAAATATTGAAACACGTTCTTGGAAGAAATTCAGTAATTACTGTATATTATAAATTAAATACGTACAGTCCAGCAAATAAAAAACAGACAAAATTAAATTCACGGTTCTTAAATTCAAAAATGGGGAATTGGAAAACTCAATTAGTATTATATTTTAGAAGCGAATTGCAATCAACAACTGACCCACTCTCAAATAAAATAAGTATACACCAGTGAAATGATTCTGAAAATTAACTTTTAAGTCGTTAACCGCATAAAGAAAAAAATAAATAAATAAAATGAACTTTTAAAATTAACTACTTCATTTAACACAATTTTAACCACCCAGTTTCAAATACCTATTTTCACCAAAAGGGGTGAGATCCCTTCACAGTTCGAAATAATAAAAAATAATTTAAAGAACAACCCATTTGACCCCGTTGGTAAAAATACTGTTTAAGGAACAAAGTCTGCAGTATAGTTGTAAGGCCTCGTTGGATTAATTCCAGAGAGAGGCAATTAATTTTTTCCTCGGAACGGTTCAGAAAAGAAAAGAAAAAAAGTAAAAATAAAAATGGTTCCAACACCAATGTGGTCGAATTAACGTGCAGTTTATAGCAAGCACGTTGCATCGGTGTCAGTGGTGGGAATCGACTTGTGCCCATATGGCGAGCTATGTACGTAAAAGAGCAACGAGAACGCTCGTCGTGTCTCCCATGGTCGGAATTGCGCCAAGTGACGTCACTTCTCGCGGAAACGTGTTAATTTACGAGCGCGACACTTTAATTCCTTGATATGAAACGCCGTGAAATTGCGTGGAAAACAACGGGAATCCACCGGCGGGAATAGTTGGCAATAAAATCTACTTCAATCCCCGTCGACGTACGTCGAAACGAAAATTTCATTTCGATTTCAATCAAACGGTTTAATTAAAATTCCATCCTGATACGATCCTGGCTGTGATCTTTTTTTTTTTTTTTTGTATCACTTATAACGTGAAATTCAATTTTTAGCGCACGATACTGATTCAATTTCGTGAAATCTTATTGTCGATTTATTGCAGGGATGTTGAGTAGTGTTTGGGAAAATTTTGTACGAGGCTCAATTGAAAAAATTACTTAGGTTATAAAATTCCAGCCGTGTATATTTTTGTTATACTATTTGCAAAAAATTAGGGTACAAATAGTAATTTAGAATCGAAGAACTCTTTAACTTTGCGTAAATTAATTTTTAGGATAGCGTAGATTGCAAAATCCTGTGTTCCCGAATTTCTCTTACGACTGACTCGATTTACCACGAAAATTCTAAAAATGGCACCATCGAGCGTCGCAATTGACTTTGTATATATTCGACTTTGAATATATTAAATTACAATACAATTATTATTTAGCAGAAACAAAAACTAACAATATATAATTCAATAGAAGTTCTATTGCTTGAATTAAATCGAAATTATTATTCTTCTCGCAAAAATAAATAAATAACAATAGTTCTGTTGCTCAAAATATGGTATAAACAAATAACGAGTGTAAAATAAATTAGTATACAGAATATTCCACTATCCCAAGAAAAATTAACTTCCATTTCCTGAAAAGTCCCTTAATAGATTCTGTCCTTTGGGATAAGAAGCCTGGAATCCATCATTTTCACGAGTGTTAAATATTTATGTCCATCGAATAGAGTTGTGCGTTTATACGGCAAATATTCAACAAGTAAAACGTGTTGAAAGACGGTGAATGATGCTTTTAATATCTAAAAATCGCGGCCCGTGTATTGTGTGGACAACATCGATCATCGGTAGCTTTGTCGCGTCATGCCGACCTCTTGTTCGTTCGAGTGTCGATTCAACAGACCTGTCGATGTGCTTTAACTAATAACAACCTCGAGAGACACTTTACACGATGTAGTGTATCGATGTTGAAAATAAAACGGAAACATACTGCCTAGAAACGATGCTACCGTTTTTATACACTTTCCATTTCCATTTAAATAACTTCGTGAAACTCGAATCGTTTAAATTTCATAATTATGAAATTCGAGTAAGAAATAATCATTTACAAAGATAGAGAAAATTTGGTTATAAAGAATGATATTACATTCGCATAAGATCATTGTGCGAGTTTATTATTAAAAGTAATTTAGATTGCAAAATTCTGGTTTTACACATTTTTATCTATTACTGTCAACGAATCGGAGTGTAGATAATAATTAACGACGCACAGGAAATTGATTATTTTACTACTTGATTTGAAGAAAACGAATTTTTATACGTGATGTGAATTACAAAATCCTAAAGTTTCAAATTCCTTTCGTTACAGAATATTTCACAACGTGGATCTAAAACTTTATTTATATCAGAATACAGAAAATCACCTTCGCTTTCATCCAAAATGAATAGCTTCGAATTTTCAAAGCTTCGGTGGAAGGAATCTGAGCTAATCGTGGAATATATTGAAATTGTTAGACGGGATAGAAACGAACCACCCTGTATAAGCGAAAAGTCAAAGATTAATCGAGGCAAGGATGATGGTGAACCATCGAGTGGGACGTAGCCAGCGAGTTTAGGGATCGAAAGACTAGACGTGGAATGTGGGCCGAGTGAATCCTTGATTGGAGTCATAGCCGGTTTGCCCTGGTGCACACACACGTCCACTGGATATTGTCGTCTTCCTGAACCGATTCGAAGCCAACTTTGTTAAATGGATCCACGTAGTTTGCGACCGGCTCGTAATGGAAGCGTGTACTTCGAAGGAGCATAACGATAAACTTCGTTGAACTACCATCCAAGATAAACGGGGTTCAGCTCTTGACATTTTAACGACAATTTCCAACGTACTGACTGCGATTAAGATAACTTTCGATCTGCAGTATATCGAACAACATTATTCGGTCGGAATGAATGAAAATGTTGTTTCTTTTCAGAGAATCTTGAGCGATTAATTATCGATAGATTACTAATTAGGCGATGATTAATAGTAACTTTTCTGAATTAGTTTGAATAGTTACGGTTGAGGTCGACTTGTTTGAAATATTATAGCTCCAGTAGGTATTTGACTTACTTAGGATAAACCGTTATTTAAGATAAACTTTTGTGAAATATTACACTATAATAAAATCAAATTTCACCTACTGGAATATTGTAAATATTACTGAAAATATTAAAATTCAGGCAAATAATTTTAAATATCAAAGCTCCAGTGGCTACTCGCATTTATAATTGTTCGCGGAATAATTATAAAAAAGTACTGTTATTTTAATCATGCAAAATGTTGCAAATATTAATTTTTGGTTGCTTGCAGAAGAATGTTACAATTTGCTTACGAAAATTTCAAATATTAGAATTCTAATGAAAAATACCGTTTACCTACAAAAATATTAAATAAAATATCATCATTTGTCTATGAAAATTTTTGAAATAGACGCAACAAGATTTTAATGGATCGGTCACAGAATGGTTAATTATTAGAATATTATCGTTTACCTATGAAAATCGTTCACAAATCGATTGGAATGTGACGTTCGAAGAAACGGTCGATCGATCTGGACAAGAATTCCCCGTGGTCATCTTTCGTCACTTGTGCAAAGTGTGCCGACGAGGAGCACCGTGCAAATCGATCGACGTCCCGCCAGATTCCGAGACATTGTTGGCCGAAACGAACGAAAAGTCCGCCACCGTCGGCGCCACTGGGCTCCTTTTTGCAACTAGTGATGGCTATTCAAAAATCAGTTTCGAAACGATTCGATATTTTCCAAAATTGCCCCAATTCGAATCGCTTCAAACCAAACCCGTGCATTCGAAAATTGTTAAAAGTCTCTTGGCGAATTTTTCGAGCCTTGAAAACCTTAGAAATCATCAAAATTTTAAATAGAAAGCTTCGAAACTCTATGGACAGATATTGAAAGTTTAATGACTGTTAAATTTCTTACAAGCTTTTTCGTTCAGAGTTTATGAACGATGAAAACTTTCAAGAGCTATTAAGACTCAAGATTTTTAAGCTTTGTATCAGTTGAAAGTCTTTAATTGTACGAAACGATTCGGAGCGCTTTGATTCCCATCGCTACTTGCAAACCCGCTCCAAAACAGACACCCAACAACGATCAACCTGGCCACGATCTAACGACGTTGATTTCCTTTCGCAAAAACGTGCAATTTCGAGGCTAATGCTGCTCGAATTTGTCACGGACGTTGAATCGTGGATAATTTTGAGGTTAGGTATACGTTTTTGCTTCTCGAGGCTCGTAGAAATCATCACGCGTGTACAATGAGTGATCCAATTATTATGAACACTTTGAACTTATAACTATTTAAATTTTGATGAAGAATAAAAATACATTTATAATGGTACCTTTTTTTTTTATTACAAAGCACAGTGACAACGAATTTACATTCTTTTGTAGCACCATCCTTCGAGTCGGCGTATTTATATTTATAATACGGTAATATTCTAATCCAGTAAAGCAACAGTGAACAAAAACAAATACATGAATTAGCAATACGAAATTACACTTACGAATGATCGGTTGTAACAGAATTTAGTGTACCACTGTACACTGATTAAATAAAACAATACTGCAAACGTATCAAAATATACTTACATTGCGTACCTTCATGTTAAGATCGAAAGAAAAACAGTATAGTTCGCTACAGTTACAGTCCTAATCACATCAAAAACACGATTTCTCTTTTTGTTCATATTAATTTGATCATCCACTGCATAATTTCATCAAATATTGTCTTACAACGAGAAAAATCTTCAGGAACGATGAATAAACTATAAACTTGAACTTGGAATTAAATGTTTACTCAAAATGTGTGTCAAATGGTTCAGTTTTCCTTGGAATTTATAACTCCAGGAAGGGACCTATTTTAATCGCTCCAAGTTCCATAAAATACTCACGAAATAACGCGTATGAACAGAAATACAAAGAAACAAACGTATTTCGTTGAAAAACATTACAACTCGTATGAAAATAACGAGGTATCGATCAGCACGGATAATTCCACGCCACTGCAAATACTCACTGTAGCAAAATGTATCAGTTGTTCCCAAACGAAATGTTGCCAGACACCCCCAACGAAGTTTCCACCACCCCTCGGACAAGATGGTGGCAACGGATCCCCAAACGATTCTGCGCTCTGGGGGTTGAAAACGCATGTAGACGACCTTCGAACTCTTCTGCGACGAGTTAATTCTTCGATTTCATCACGAATACAAAATCCATCCCTCCCAAATAACACTTTTCACTCTGGATCAATTTTATGCAACTCCGTCATCCGTTCAACGTTCATCCGTTAACACACGAGGCTGCGGTAGACCGTAATCGTCACTTATCAAGCAGTTCGTGTACAGATCACTTAGTTTGATACTCGAAATAAGTCACAAGGGTGAAAATTCAGGGAAGATGTTGCAAAAGGCGCGATGGGAATGATTTTCGGGGGATCCAAGTGACGCACGAACGGCAGGAAACGATGGACGCTCGAGTCTGCGCGGTGGAAGACGGGGATCGACGCTGGGCGTCGCCATCGAGGGGTTGAAACCAGGGTGTTGCTGGTAGAGGGGTGTTTGGACAAAGGTGCAGAGACACAGTGGCGTGTGTCCGATCGGCTCCACGGAGACGTGCAGACTGTTCAGTGGTGCGGCTTGGTCCCTTCTCGGGCGAAGAACAGTCATTAACATAAATTGTCTTCGGTGACAGTTAGTTCCACCACTCTTCGCCCGGCTACGCCGAAATAATGTTGGGTCGACGCGAAACTTCTGTCACACTGTAGGATGGGAACTTTATTTATCAAAGTAACGTTACGAAATTGTATTATATTTTCGATCGATTGGTCGACATTTTATTTCCGATAGTGATTCGATGGTAGGTTGGGCAGAGGTTGATTTAGAACGATTTAGAAAATGTTAAATATACTTGTAAATTAGGATTGGTGTAGTTGATTTTTTGTTAGGAATATATTGTATGAAAATTGTAAGAAAATTTATTTAGGTGGGAATGAAATTTTTATAAAAATTGTCTATTTGTTGTAGAATTGGTTTGTATCGAAGTGACACAATGAATTGATTGATAATGACGTTTTGCTCAAACTCAGAACTTACGAAGAGTCAAAATTTGTATAAAAATAGCTGAACAACAATGAAACCTATTTTCACCAAAATAATGCAAAGATGTTGAATTTTGTTGAACTGTAGAAAAACAAAATTTCTATAAAAATTTATTCAAAAAGAAAAGATATCAAAATTTACCTAAATTTAATATCGAAGATGGAATAAAATAATTCCGAATTCTGTAATAAAATTTATTAATCAATGAAAGATTTTCTTTCTTTTTTTAATTATCACCTATGGGAACAATTTTCAGCACTCCCTTTTATATTAATCGGGCAACAGGTGCCAAGAGATTTTTAAAAGGCACAATAAAGTATTTCGTTATTTGAATAAGCAGAAGCGAAGGGACAAAATTTATACAACCATCTAACGCATCGATCGATCGTACGAGACCCGAATAACCAGTCTTGATCGAGGCTTTTTCTTATCGATGATGCATCGAAAGTTGCTATCGCCTTATGCGATTGTCATGCAATTGCCTCTCAAAGACAGATTCTCAAGCTAAACGACAACACTCTCTAAAAGAATTATTTCACATCAGAACTACTCGCGTTAAGTGTACACCTACTTTCAAATTGCAAATAATTAATAAATTAGAATATACAATATTCCTTACCTTGACAAAAATCAATCTTTATTCCGACAAAATTCTATCCTTTGAAAAAAAAGAAGAAACCCGTCATTTTGATGGATTCGGTAGTTCTGATATCAAGTATAATTTATAAATAAATATATGCGTTTCTTATTAATAAATAAACAAGAAAATTGATACCAAATTATAGACACAGGTGATCCCCGTATAACACGGTTATAATGTTCTTAAAACAAAAATGGGGGTTTTGCGAAACAAGAAACTAGTACAAAAGGCAGGTTAGGCGAAAAATTATTGAAATTATATTATTTATTTTTCCTAAACAAATCGTCGCTAAACAAGCGTCGTGTTATATAGGAAATTCCCTAATTCTCGGACCGTGTTGGAGTGAAGCGATGCTGGGGAAGCGTCGTGTTATACGAAGATTATCTGATACACAGTATTTATATTCCGCATTCCTTACAGCAACGGTTTGTTCGTAATATTGACCGTGACCTTGAGAGCCCGCGGACGTATTCGGATAGGCAGCCTTCGAAGGATTGCATAGTCACGAATAATATACCAGTCATTGATCATGGAACCGAGATATTCCGTCGCGATAAACGATACGCCTTTAGTTTCTCGAGCACGCAGCCATAAATGTGTCTCTATTATGACCAGTATTCCTTCCTATAGTATCCTTTCCTAAAGTTAATAACAAAAATATCATAAATTACCTTAAAAAGAAAAAAAAACCTTTATCTTAAGATCTAATAAAAGATAGTCCGTCATAATTTAAAGTTTAGATAATTGTCATAATTTAAAGTTGTCTTCGTTTGGAAAATAATCATTATTAATATTTCTGAGGTATAACGTTTTAGGAGAATTAAGAATTAATTTTAGAATTTTGATAGTAATATGCTAGTTTTAAATAGTCATAGACGACACGTGACCTCGCCAATTTGGCAGGTCGGTATTGCAGCAGCTGTTTCCTCTACAGAAATGGTAATACCGATAGATACGCGGCTGCCTGATGAAAGCGAGAGGGAGCTGCTTGCTATTGTCATATTCTTAAAAAAATTTGAAGTGAATGTCTGCTGATATTTCAAGCGTATATAAAAATAAATCAATTACTTGAAATGTGTGAATGCTGCAATATATTACGTTGCAGTAAGGAATTATAAGTGAAAAGTAAAAATATGTGGTAGAATATTTCAAGATAATCAGTTTGTTAGCAAAACATGAAAGTTATACATTAATTTTAAGATAAAAACATCTTATACAGAAAGTACTTATTGAACAAATATTATATATAAAATTGTATTGGGTGTTGAATGGAATGTGTAGGAGACGATACTGCATATACGATAAAAATAATCATATTTATGTAACTTGAAGACCAATACAAGCAATATGATTACTTGTTCTTTGAATGTATCGTTAAAATTATATTCGTTTCAAATCGAAATACTTGAATTTAAATCCAAGCAGCGATTTTTTAAAAACCAAATTCAAATCTAAATTGGATTACCACCGTACTTTATTGCTGATATATTATAACAATTAGAATTTTTCAATTCAATGTATAGACCATTTATTTAACGTACTATTTAAGATTTCATTTAATAACTTCTTAAGTATGCAAATGATGTTCAATTGCGAATATGGATGCAATATAGTAGCTCTTAGCTCGATATCGCATTCTAGAGATCCGTAAAGCCTATGATTTTTAGATTTCTTGAATACGATATCGATTACCAGATCACACCACGTGGAGGTGGCTACTACAGTGACCCGCCCTACCGCCAAGTCCCAACCACCCTCCATAAAATACCTCGTTTATCAAGTTGTTGCCAACCAGATAAATGAGTTTTGACTCTACTTTTTCGCGTACAGAAGATAGACATACGACGCGTCTATCTTCTAACCCCCCCATACACACACACAGGCACACATTACATTAAATTACTTAAAACTAATTCTAAGTAACGCTTCCCTCGTTGGGCATGTCATGACGACGCAGATTAAGTACAAGGGTCTTACTTGCTACTTTCTATTCTAAAATGTAGCCTTTCCAGCGATGTATATTGATTTAATCAAAGACTAAGGAAATCTAACTTTATAATCGATAGCCAAAGATGGGGAAATCTAATTAAAATTCAAATTCTAATTAAATTGATAAACGGTGGAGGATCGTATCTCTATTTGAGGGTGCTGCAAATTTCGGTAATTAGATTATTAGATTGGAATATACGAGACTAGAATTTTATACAAAATGGTGGAAGTATATAAGATGAAATGAAAAATTTCAATCGAATATAAATCAGTCTATGAAGATATTTGTGTGTCTGTAAATGGAATAATTTATCTGAGATAATGCTGTAAAAAGATGGTAAACCTTGACCCTACAATGTAGGAAGGAATAAATGGGTTAATTAATTTGAAATAAAGTTGTAAAAAAATGTGAAACATTAACATCGTAATACAGGAAGGATTAAATGGAATAATTTATTTGGAATAAAGCTGTAAAAAAAATGTGAAACATTAGCATCACGATGCAGGAAGGATTAAATGGAATAATTTATTCCGAATAAAACCATGAAATGGAAAAGCAAATTGATAATGATAATCGAATAGAAAATGAACGAAATGATAACTTAAATAACAAAATCCTGAAACAGAAAATTATAATTAACATCATAATTTCAGAAAAGAAATGAACAAAATAACAATATATATATATATATATATACACAGTGTAATATTTTAAAACACCTGTGAAAATCTTTAAATTGATTCAAATTAAATAAGAAAGAAAAAAACCTGAAAGAAAATCGCGGTTCGATGGCCGACGAGTTCGAAAAATGTCGAGCTCGAAATTTCGCGGTATCGTTTCAAAATGAAACGAGATAAAACATGTAAAACAAAGACAAAAATAATACAAATTAGCGAGCATAGTGACATTAATAGTTCCCCTCTTCTATGGCAGATTTGCCGGGGCTCTTCAGCATATAGCTTCTTCTCTCTTCGGCTAAATAAGCCTCACAAATATCACTCGCGAAATTTTACGTTTCGCTCAAACATTCTTTACTTTCGTGAAATGAAAGAATAAGAAAACATTCGTGAATCTGAAGTATTAAATTAGCAACTAAATTTGCCAATAAATTTGACCAAAAAATTCAATTTATAGACAAATCTAATTGTCAATCTAACATTTCAGTTTTCACGAATATTTGCTCTCTTCATATTTTACAAAAGTGAAAGAATATTCAAGCATAAAAATGTATTTGTTTAATTTTACACTTCACTTCACTTCACTGTAATACTTCATTTTTGTAATCGGGTCTAGTACCACGACTACGACTTACAAACTAAGGCTTGGCCTTACGAAAAATCGAGACTAAGAACATTTAAACACAATCAATTTGCATTTGAATATTTTCATTCGATTTTTCGTTTTCTTCAAACCCCAGATACAACTTTCTTATGTATTTTACCAAAATACAGAAAGTTTGTTCTGGCCCTGCCTACTTAAAAACTAAGATCAATCACACCAGAAGTAAACTACCTGCCTGCCTGATGCTATATTTAAAAAATTGGCAAAACTCATGTACACCAACACAAACGCTCCACGATTCTCACACACACCACCCGGGTGCAAAAAAGCCTAAACCTAGGGAGAACGTCCCGGGACGTCTCCGACACCCGAGTTCAAATTTTCACGCACACACAAGCTAAATATATTCCTGAAATCGACCAACGATCGATAGTGAACATTGTGCAAAAATCTGAATTTAATAAATTTTCGATCTAAGTTTCTCAAATATAAAATAAGATAAAATGATTCTAAATAATTTTGTTACTTTGAAATAAAGAGTTGTTTTAAACCCACACAAGCTTCACAACCTAACCACACACACACATGTGAAACTTATGAGATTTTTGGTTCACTATCAGATTGTCAGTCGCAAAAATATTTGAAACCGTGTCCACCTGCCCCCGCTCATGCGAGTACATCTAATTACCCGCATGAGTTTCGGGCATAAAAATGTACACGGCCAACAGAATCTGTACTTACTGTGTTTCTTCATGTTTGCTGAAAATCCTAAGCTAAAATATACGATTAACAACACAGAAATAAAAGATAGTTTCGACATCAAGAGCGATTTCGATATCAAAGTGAATGATCTAAATATAATCAAAGACATTCATACTTGGTACTTTGATATCAAAAATCTACTCATCGCGAAATTCTTGTACACATGGTTTGTTCAATCTTTCGACTCGAAATTTGGAAGTTAGAAAATGTATTCTGAAATCGGAGGGTCGTCCGACTTCTCTACATTTTTGTATTTAAAATGAATTAAGTGTACAAGAAAACCCTAGCCTGAGCTAACAAAAGAGAAACAATCTGCACGAATATCGTTGTATAAAATTATACAACGATATTCGTGGTCACTATGCTCGCTTCAAATGATAAAATTACAACCAGTCCCAGTGTCGTTTCGGACCATTCGTCCTACGACATGATGGGAACTGGAGGAACCGTAAAGCATGCGACTCACCGATCGCAGAATCTCGTTACAGCTCTCGATTCACCCATGATTTGACCCAGGATTTCACCCATGGCTGACCAGTCTGGCTTTTGGAAGGTTGCGGGCACCTCTTTCCTTGGATATCGCCGGAAGGACACCCCTCATTCGACTGAACCACAATCTGAAATTTGAAATCGCACAGTCTGAGGTTATTACCTTATCAATTATTGACAAATATAGTTAAATTCATGTAATACATTTACGAACACGTGCAAATAAATTGTGAACTCATAATTGTGTGAGAAAACGTGTGAATAAATATGTTAACACATGCATAATTATATCAAAATCTACATCAGTACACGTATGAGTACATGCACGATCACATAAGGAATCGTTTGAAAAAACTTGTAATTAAATATACTAGCACATGCACTACCACATAGGGAACCACATAAAAAAAACACATGGACAAACATGTGGACACATGCACGATCACGTAAAAAACCACACGAGGGAACACATGATCATATATGCTATGTACATGTCCAACCACCTCAGGTGTCACACCAGTAAATGTGCAAACACATAAAAAAAACACGATAAAACACACACGGTAAAACACACTAACCATACGTGAGATCGGATGTATGAATTCTTCAGCTGTCAGCTCGGTTATCGGTACGTGTTCGATATTACATGTTCACCCCGACGCGGTTGTAATAGAACTGACAGGTAAGAGACCTTTCCAAGTTCAACGATAGAAACAAAAAATAGTCACGGTGGCTGGCGTTGCCTATTGACTCGGTAATGCTCATTCCTCCGTGACGCTATTGTATCGAAATTTATTGAAATTGGGTTCACGCTTACTTTATTATGTTTTTGTTGACCTTTTGTTGTACAGTTGTAAATATTCAAATGTTTATGACTTCTATATATAGACATGTTGCAATTATTACTTTCGAATCGATATGGTTAAAGTTTTATTTAGCTTTTATGCAATATTTCGTATTTTGTTATATAATTTTTAAATATACGCATACAATCGATTGTTAATATTTGATATTTGTATAAGCTACTTTTAAAATACAGTTATTATACATTTACACATTTTTTATTTTTAACTTGTTAAACGTTATCTTTTTTTTTTTTGATTTGCAATTTAATTTGGAGTGAAAAATTAATTTATATAAAAATATCAGCATAAATAATTACGTTTATGTTACGTTATATTGTAAAACCAATTTATGTTTCTAATTTCAGTTCATTTTTATTATCTTATTTGATTAAGTATCATCTTTCTCTAATTAGTTTTCTAAGAAAGATATCCTGTCAGCCTAAATTGGAACTCCAAAAACCACCGACCCTTTATCATATTCAGTGTCACTTATGATGCATCATATGCGTCTTTCAATACAATCTATGTGACACCGTGTGTGTCTGATAAAAACAGTCGTAAAAACTTATCCAATACATGGAATATCTTTTTCGAGTAAGATAAAAATATGGGAAGGGTTCAACGTGGTTACGATAAAAGATATAGAGAATTACACCAGAAAACTCAGCAATACACATATGTGTACTCATGCTAAAGCACATAGCGAGTCACACCAAAAAACTCAGTAATAGATGTTAAATCATATAAGAAACCACACTATCAAACACTATCTATACATGCACACATGTCAACCACAGTAGAATGCAGGCGTACATATATCCAGTCACATGGTGACCCACAACAATAGCATGAAGATACATATTAGAATTAGACACACACGGCAACACATACATGAACACATGTACGAACACACGATTTGAAAATTCGTACCGATATAAGATTCTCAAGAAGATATGAACCCTTCGGCAGACGTGACAAAAAAGGAACAAGGTGCTCGGCGATTTGTTTACCTCATCGACTTATCGGCCACGCATAACTGCTCTACCTGAACACGACCGTGAGATCAACCTATTCAAGTTTATTTCGATACAACTTCTGACATCATCCTTATTTATCGACCAAATCTTCATTATATTTATTAAATTTTGTGCAGTGAATTCTGAGATAATTTTATAAGCTAAAGTTTACATAGTGTGTTAAAAATTTCTCATTAGGGATTTATAGTCCTATAAACAATAATGAAAGTTTCACGGTTCGAAAAGTTACCGTATCTGTCTGCAGATGTTTCGTGTTATCTACCGAAGATAATATAGGGGTTGATTCTTTCCGTTCGTCATTCTCACTTTAGAAAGATAAATTATGTAATAAACATTTTGAATTGTAATTCTTATCACCTAGAGTGCTACGATATAATTCCTATCGCAGTCGATTCAGTAGAATGTGACACAAAAATGGTAAAATGTTCCTAGAGTTCCAGAAACATGAAATAAATAGAAACAGTAATTAATTAATCTATCTCGTTTCTCCTCTTTGTAATTATTTACAAAAAATAATATTACTAACAAACGATATATTTTTCAAGAAACAGAGTTACTGAAACTGTTATCGACCTACATACGTATTATGAAACAGTTTTCACGTTCGTCACTAGATGGATAATTTGAAAAAATTACCAGTCTGTTTTGTGTAGGATGGCGCGACAGTTTCAAATTCTTCGTTTTACACCGATTTGTATTTTTATAATGAAAATTTATGTGAAATTTTGAAATATTGATGTTCGGATTCAAACAAGTCGTCTACGAAAGGGTTAAGTCTTGATTGTAATATTACAGGAGCGCGATAAAATTGATTTCGCTCGTATTCAGTATATTTCATTCGAAATTCATTTATATTTATTACAAACGTTAAAATATATCATACTCCCAATCTTCCATAAAATTGAGATTCATTGTAAATCAACGATAATATTACCTACGACAAAAATATAGCGTTTTTTTTAATATCACTTGGTTATTACGTATTTTGTATCATCATAAAAGATATTAGTCGGTTCAATTTACAAAAATATTTGAAATTACAGTCAAAATAAATAAAAACTGTTTGTCATTGGTCCGATCCCAAAATCATAAAAATTCTAAGAGTGTTAATATACGATATTCTAATGAAACTTTATCGATAAAGAAAAACCAAATATTCTAGTCTGGGTAAATGTAAATTAACAATATTTTATTTCATTCGGCATACAAAATATGATGATTGACGTAACATTCCTACGCCAATGTGGCGCGTCCAGATGGTCGTAGGTCATCCATAGCCGACTCCACCCTTCGAGTGGTAGGCTTAACCAGAAAGGCCCACCTCTCGTCACCATCAACCCCCTCTACTTCCTCTTGACATAATTTGATTCATGATGGCTGTACAACGATCAGCACGCCATCTTATAGCCCGCTCTAGAAATCGTTGAAAACCTCGGATCCCTTGATATTGCAGATCGTAGAACTTGAAGAAACATGAGGATCTACCATCGGCTATGATGCAACTGTCAAACTGGTTACCATTGTTACATCGTAGATGGCAGAATTTTTCGTTAAACTCTTTCAAATTGATTACTGTACTGATTTTTTATTATTATCTTTCTCTTTTACTATAAATCATGGTTTATTCTTTATTATTAAATGTAATTTATTTACGTTTTTATTGACGTTTTTTTTTTTAATATAGAAGATACAAAAGTTATTTTTATAAACGTTTGTTAATTGAAACTTTAGACAAAATAGCGACGAAGAAGTTGAAACGTTAAATCAGAAAAATTCCAAATGTTTCTATATTTTTGTGCCGTTTTGAGAATCTTGGGATCAGTCAAAAGGCCTTTATTTTATACTTTTATGATCAATAATTTTAGGACCAAGAGTGAAGTTTTCGTTTTCAATTTCACGTCGTTTTGGATTCGATTAATTTTAAACTAAAAAAAAAAATCTTCAAAAATTCACATAATTCTATCACAATCATTTTTAACATATCCGTGTGCCGCAAAGTGGCTCGTCGACCTAAACACGCGCACGTGTCACATCACGTTTACAGTTTTCTTGACACCCACTGGCTTCGGGTCTTGCCTCGGTGCTCCCATGGGGCCAGTATTCTAGAACATGTAACTGACACTGGTCAGAGTAGAAGCCACGCTTTCTTCCTCATTGAAGCTGACGCTGACTGAATCCGTAAACTACACGAAACGTTCGTGTTGCTGCTGGTTCCCTCTTTGAATACCATCCGGGTAAATTTAGAATCGTTTCTCATTACAAAGGTGTCACTTAAAAAACGTGTCAAATATATTCACGCAAAATAAAATCATTTTGTAAATTGCATTATCTTAAAATTATTAGTAAACAATAACAATACACGGTACAGAGGATTGGTGGACTCATTTTTATTACGAAAAATGAAATTTCTAAATGATATACAATTTAAATAAACTTCAGCCTTCCGATTTTATATATCAATTATAATTTCTGTTAATTAGGTTGCTTTTCTCGGTACACTTTTATTAACCACTATCTTGGACAATAATATTTAGTAAAACTCAACCTATAAAATTAGACTGGATAAGATTTAAAAAATCAAGTATTTAGTTCGTAAGAAATAAAGGCACTTGCTAATGCTTTTTGATATTTTTAAAATATAATTAACTATCAAACGACGGAGTTGGGTCTATCAGGACGTTGATATTTCGACGTACAAATTTTAAATGAGAGGATAGGTCATTAAGTATGAAATGTGACAAATAGAACATAAACTTTATTCACTTTTTGGAAAATAAAAATTATTTACTACCATTGCCGTTTCAATGGTAGTTTATGCTATTGCTATACAAATAATAAATATCAAAGCTTACCTGTAGCCATTCCTCAAGTTTCATATTTAACGACCTAATAATATCTAAGACAAACAGTGTCCAATAAAACTCGAAAAATGAAATTAAACAGTTACCACTGTTAAGGTCCACTGTTCAACGCTTAATCTCTTCAGGGACACCAACACAAGGTGTCTGAATGCGATATTTTATCAAACATTCTATTCACATCACTGTAAGTATATCAAATTAAAATATTCTTCATACCTTCAACAAATTCATCCCTGAAAAGATTAAGCATCTTCCATCCTACACCGACAGAAATTAAAATCGACGAAATACAAGGAATAAAAAAATCAATTATTCCAGTGACACGGTTTCTCTTAGGTTTCCTTCCCGAAAATCAGTCATTCGGTTCCGTTGCCAAGATTCCCGGAGCGAGATGACAAGAAGTACCACGAAGAGTGTGACAAGTTTCGCGATGGACGCGGACCACCGACAATAGCAGTCGGCGTTGACGCTTCGATAACTCGCGAATCAATATAGCCCGGGGGTTTCTTAGAAAAATGACGATAGAATGGACGCGGTTGTTTGCGACCCCCGGCGTCTCCTGTTCTTTCTTTCTCTTTTTTTTTCTTCTTCTTTCTTCTTCGCGTTTCGAAGCTGCTGCCAAATCTCGGCCCGTCACCGACCCGCGTGATTGATATCTACTTCGTCTCCAACCACGGCCCCTCTTCTTCCCTTTATTCGACCGATTCCCACCCGCAGCCACCGGAAAACTATTCCGTTCACGCTTTTGTTTTAAAACGAATGCTTGTCTTCGCTCGGTCGATAGATGTTCACGACTCTTAAACGGTTTCTTAAAATTTCTTCGCACGATGTTTCCTTTCTACGAGGACCATGTAGTCTTCAACGCGTTGCTGACGATTGCTATCATCAAAGTTGTTTGAATTTTGGAATTTTTGAAGCCTGTTTGTTGAAACGATCAGCAAGATAACGGTCCAGCACGAAGAAAATAAACGGAACCCTGTTATTAGATTGACTGTCTCAATTGTTAGATAATTCCCTGATAGAAGAATGGCGAATCCCGAAGATCGAACTCCGTAAGTATAAATGTTCGTCGTGGAGATTCATTCTCGAAAGCTAAGAAGGGGATGTAGAAAATATCGATTACTTTGTAAATTGATTAGTTATATAAAATATCCTTTCATCCATATATTCGCGCACAAATCGAATTTCGATAAAATTGAAAGCATCCAACAGTTCCGATAAAGATCGTACAGTGGGTACGATCTGTACATTTAGCACACTAGAACTAGACCAAAGGGGTCAAAATAATCTGCTTCCTGATTTCTTATTTTAAATTGCATTTATTAAAACGCTTCTGTCGAATTATACGTTGACTCTCACCAAGGTAAAGAATTATTCTATATGTTAGTTTACGTTTCATCCTTTATTCATTTAGCTTTCTACTTTAGGTTCAATTTGAAAGTAAGGGTGCACTGAACGTCGATAGTTCTAGTGTTGAAAGCAATATATCCAAAATGTTGCAATATTCTACCGTTTACATCGAATCTACAAGCTCCAAGAAAACAGGCTTCTGGTACTAGGGAATTTTACTTTGCACCAGCAGCAGTAGGACCACGTAGCGGTTGCAACGGCGTGCAAGTGTTAGTCGATCGAGTAAGAGAAGGCGAGTTCTGCGGCCGTCACGTCGGAGTGACGAGTGCCCCGTGCACCCCCGACACCTTGGCAGCCCATCAACCGGGCCAACAACCCAACGTCACCCGACGCCACCTACAACCACCCAACAGAGGGCCCTCCAGGTTCTCCGGAACCGCGGCGTGCTACCTACCACCCTTTCCTCCCCCGATCCCTACCCTTCGCCCTCGCTTCACTCTTTGCTTCTCGTCTCGTCTCGTCTCCTCGTTCCTTCAGCCACGGCCGACTAGTAGTCGAGGAATTCGAGTTGCTATAAATCTCCCTTGACGGGCGCGATGCCAGAACGCTGAAGGGTGGGGGCAGACGTGGGTTGCGAAAGGCTACGAGAGACGAGGGACGAAGGGGGTTGGGCGAGAGGGGAAGGGGAACACGCTTCAGCCACACCAGGAATTGTAATAGTTTTGCTCGCAGGGTTAACGCAGTCTGCGGGAAAAGAACCACCCCGCGAGAGTAAAAAGAATCCGGAGGACAGTGGCGGATATTGGGGGAGAAGAGCGCGATCGACCCTTTCGGAAGTTCTTGAATTAACAATGATTCGTATCGTGAAGTAGGATTTATTCTGATGGCAATTTTTGTGCTTAGAAATTTGACTTTTGTAGGAATTTTTATATTTAGAAATTTAGATTTCATAGGAGATTCTGTATTTAGTAATTTAGCTTCCGTGACAATTTCTATAATTAGCAATTTAACTTTCATAGAAATTGCTATATTTAGAAATTTAGATTTCATAGGAGATTCTATATTTAGTAATTTAGCTATCCATAAAAATGTCTATGATTAGCAATTTTACTTTCATAGGAATTTCTATATTTAGAAATTTAGTTTCATAGGAGATTCTGTATTTAGTAATTTAGCTTGCTTGACAATTTCTATAATTAGCAATTTAACTTTCATAGAAATTGCTATATTCAGAAATACAGATTTTATAGGAGATTCTGTATTTAGTAATCTAGCTTCCATGGAAATTTCTACATATATAGCAATGTAACTTTCATAGGAATTTCTAATATTTAGCAATTTAATTTTTAAACTAATTTCTTATATTTAGCAATTTAACTTTCATAGGAATTGCCATATTTAGAAATTTAGATTTCACAGGAATTTCTATATTTAGAAATTTAGATTTCGTAGGAGATTCTATATTTAGTAGTTTAGCTTCCATAAAAATTTCTATGAATAGCAATTTTATTTTCATAGGAATTTCTGTACAGGGTGGCCCGTAACTGGCGTAGGAGCCGACAATGGGGGGTAGGGGAGATGATTCTAAGTAACAATTTCCTTTGCAAAAATGTCGTGCGGGGCTTCGTTTTTTAATTATTAAGGAAAAACACTGACCAATCAGAGGGCTAATGAGAGGGAACCGGGGTAATGCGTCGGTAAAGCCGGAAAAATTTAATTGAAGTTCTACCGAGCAACGAATACGAATAATTAACATACATGTCGAATTGAATAACCTCCTTTTCGAAGTCGGTTAAAAACAGTATGTACGCAACTGTTATCCCTAAATCGAATTTATTAATTATTTGTACTCGTTATTTGAAAAAAAGAATGAATAAAATGTGAGAAGGTGCTCTCGGAATTTTTTGGAAATAAACAACGATTGCGCAATAAAAAGGCGACTGTAATGTTATGAAAATTGGGAAATAGTTGAAATTCGACTTACCCATTCACCAACAAGTTGTCATCGTACGTATCCTGACCAAGGATGCACGAACACCCCATGGCAGAGCAGTTGACGGAATTGTCCGCTCACTGAACCCTTTTATTTACCACAAAAGTATTTCACTTTACAATCCCTGGCACTTTTCACTTTCACATTAAAATAAACACATTATTCATTCCTCCATTGTAGACACTTAACAGGTTATTGTTCGAGTTTAAGAAATACGTAACCGATCTCGAAAACTATCGATCGTTGACACGTTCGATCGAACTATCGAGACAGAAAAATAACACTACGAAGTACGCAGAACGAATCGGCAGTAGCCGGTCGGTCGACAAGAGGACGGAACGCTCGCTTGACGTGCACGTTATTTACGCAGGTTTTTTTTGTATCGCGTAATACAAAATGTATCGTGTAAGTTCACATTTCTTTCCGAAAAAACAGTTTCTATTTCGTAATCGCACATTTGACCGCGTAATAAAGGTCCAAGAAATTCCATCTAGCCGCGATACAAAACAAAGCTGAGTAAACAACGTCGCACGACGAGTGTTCCGTCCTCTTCTTGACCGGCTACTGCCCTTCTGCCGTTTCGTTTTGCGTACTTCGTCGTTATTTTTCTGTCTCGATGGTTCGATCATACGTGTAAACGATCGGTAGTTTTCGGGATCGGTTACGTATTTCTTAAACTCGAACAATAACCTGTTAAGTGTCTACAATCGAGGAAAGAATAATGTGTTTATTTTAATGTGAAAGTGAAAAGTGCCCAGGGATTGTGAAGTGAAATACTTTTGTGGTAAATAAAAGGATTCAGTGACCGGGCCGTTCCTTCAACTGTTCTGCCATGGGGTGTTCGTCCATCCTTGGTCAGGATACGTACGATGACCATTGTCAACGAATAGAGCCAACTTGTAGGTGAATGGGTAAGTCGAATTCAAATTATTTCCCGATTTTCATAACATTACAGTTGGCTTTTCATTGCGAAATCGTTATTCATTACCGAAAAATTCAGAGAGTGGCTTCTCACATTTTATTCCTTCTTTTCTTCAAACAACGAGTACAAATAATTAATAAATTCAATTTAGATGTCTGATTTAGCCCATTTTTCCTCCTTTAAAAACGCGCTTGCCCAGCCTAGTCCGAACGTCCCAGGCTCCGAAGTTATGCTCACGCACCTGAGCGCACGACAAGCGCGCGCTGTGATTGGTCTGCGTTTTTCCTTAATAATTCAAAAACGAAGCCCCATACGACATTTTTGCAAAGGAAATTGTTACTTAGAATCATCTTCCCTACCCCCTATTTCCGGCTCCTGCACCAGTTACGGGCCACCCCGTATTGAGTTTAGATTTCATAGGAATTTCTATATTTAGAAATTTAGATTACATAGGGGATTCTATATTTAGTAATTTAGCTTCTATGGAAATTTCTATGATTAGCAAATTTAACTTTCATAAGAATTTCTACATTTAGCAATTTAATTTTAAAAGTAATTTCTAATATTTAGCAACTTAACTTTCATAGGAATTTCTACATATAACATAAATAATATCCATATATGAGTTCTGAACCCTCATGATAGAATTAAAAAAATATACCTTTAAAAAAATCATCCCCAAGCAAGGTGTACGGATCCGCCCCTGCCGACGACCCTATCGCAACCCCTGCGTCCGTCACTGGACCACCCTTTGTCCATCGCCCTCGAATCCTCCCACTTGGACACGTCCGAATGATTTCTGTAAGGCCGGCCTTGAACGAATTCCATCTTTCGAGAAGATCGAGGTGATCTTGGTTCTTCTTGGACCTTTCTTCAGGATTCGACAAAGATACTTGTATTGGGTTAAAATGTAACCTTGAATTTTGTCCAGAGTTCCGAAGGGTGGATTTTGAGGAAGGTTACCAGTGAATCGAATCGATTTATGTTGACCCTGGAATTAGGGGTCACTCGAAGAAAGGACTGAAACGAGTCTTCTAAGTTGTGCATGGTTATTGGTGCACGACCTTGTCGCGAATATCGAGCAAAAGGGTTCTGGTTATAAATCAGAACCGATTGGCAGGCGGTCCTTGAAAAGCGCTTCGCATAATTTGTTGGGTTAATGAGGAAACTAAGGACGTTTAACCCTTTCGTTACGCCTATTTCTGACACTCGATGTTCCTGTACCTTCGTATATTCATTTGTTTAACACGTTGACTGGCACAGTGAAAGCGGACGTGTGTAGTCAGACACGTTGAAATTTTAATTTATTAACACTTACAATTAGCCAACCACCCGCGCCTTACCTGACTTTACGTTGTTCACCACAGACTAATTTCCACTACTCGAAAGACACAAAGAACATACAAAAGTAATAACTAGACAACGCGTGTAGAAAGTAGGAGATTTCCCCGATCGGTCATGTAGCGACTTGCTTCATAGCAGGGAAATCTCCCCATTTGGTTGGCTAAA
The DNA here is from genome assembly GCA_943735885.1 of Stelis phaeoptera. Classification (NCBI taxonomy): domain Eukaryota; kingdom Metazoa; phylum Arthropoda; class Insecta; order Hymenoptera; family Megachilidae; genus Stelis; species Stelis phaeoptera. The sequence goes on from OX030930.1 coordinate 22,109,670, forward strand.
TCAACTAATTTTCAAATTTAACCTTTCAATTCGCTGGCTAGGATTATTAGCTTAACGTTAACGCTATCCATGGTTTATTTTATCATTTCTTTTGTTAATTATTTGATTGTCAAAAATTTCGGATGCCGGTCACCGGTAATCCCCGTGGCAGCCAACGTTTTAACTTAACGTATAGACACAAATAAAGATTATTATTTGCAATGTAATGTTTCTTATAACAATTTGTTTCGACCGGCTGCTATTTCGAAATGCGCTCAACCTTCTAACAACCGGTACTTTGAAAACGGTGCGTAGACATTGTAACATTCCTATTATAATACGATATGAAGAATTGAAGAATTGAATTTCTTAACTAACAAAAATTTGATTATCCCCAGAATCGATTCTTTCGTGTAAGAATCGAAGATCGATTTTTTATCCTTTAGGAAATTAATTCTCACTAAATCAAGTTTTCATATCGACTTTTTAGAAGAATCGATTTTTCTTATCCACAGAAACTCATACACTCCAGTGATAAAAATATAAACAACGCGAAGCGTCTGCTTTTGATGCAAAACGCAAGACAATGAAATATAAAAAAATAAAAGATGGATTCGTTGCAATAATCGATTCCGCACCGAAGAATTGTATTTGTGAATCGAACATCCCTATCGTGAGCAACGGCTTAAGAATAGGTGGAAAGAAGGTGAGGTTAGGTTCAGCGGGAAGTTAAATTTCCATCGGCAAATGGCTACTTTTATCGACGTAACATCGGTAAATTAAAGGTGGCCGCGATTCACGACGGGGTCATTAGGAGATAGACGGCGGAACGCCGGTCGAATCACGACCCGTCTTATCGTTACCTTAAATCGCGGCCAAAGAAAACAAGTCCTTCTTCAATTCAACTTACTTGATGAACCGACGACCCCCAGGTTTCACGTGCAACGACGATTCTCGCCCGACACCTGCAAACTTTTTCTTCCCCTTTCCAACACGGACTGCTACTTTCGGTTCCATCGCATCGGTTCGCAATTCAACCATAACGTTGCTGCGATAATGCAACGGTGATTAAACCGTCGAGTCAACTTTTTTATAAGACTGATTGCATGAGGCACAAGAAAATTCTTACAGTTGGATTATCAGGTTTCTATGTAAATATCGAGCGATCGTGTTGTGAATGAAGGTAATGAGTTCGTTGTTGCTTTCTAAATCCTCATCGTGTATGAATCTAACCTAACTGCAATGCTTATTTTACATAATTCTAACAATACCTGAATTGCTATACTGTATAATCTTAACCTAACCCAAATCATTCTTATATTATGTATTTCTAAGCTAACTGTAATCTTCATAGTGTATAATTCTGACCTAACCCTGAGGGTGCTTGTTGCGTATAATCCCAACCTGACCTTAATTCTTATTATGTATGGTCCTAACCTAACTCCAATCTTTTCTTATTTTTAATTTTTAATTTTTAAGAATCTAATAACTCCGATTGTCATAACAATCGATATTAGTGATAAAAGGAAAACAGTAAATTTTGTAAAAACAAAAACAATTTTGTTTCAAATTTGAAACAATGTATTCGAAAAGAAATTCTATTACTTTATCCTTCGTCTTTGACCAGTGAACAAGTTCGTAAACAACCAAGCTGACCAAATGAATGGGGAAAATAAACGAGAACTGAACTGTTTGAAAATCGAAGATTCGCAAACGGGTACCGTTACGTACGAACCGATGTTACGGAACGGTACTCTTCTCGAGAACAGAGTGGCCGGTTCTGTATAAACGGTGCCGAACAGCATAAATCAATTAAATTATAAATTACTATACAGAAGTTGAGCAAAACGACCACCTGTTGAAGAGAGGACGAGGAAGGTAGGACGAAAAGGGAAGAAAGGGTGGGGGATGCTATCTCGTAAATTCTCTTCTACCTACCTCCTACCTTGTATCCATGTGTAGAAGTGTTTACTACTTACTTCCTCTCTTCTTTCATCGTGATCTCCTCCTAGAAAGTTATTTACGAGCCACCTATTGTTGCCTTCGCTGTATTATCAGCGAACCCCTAATTGCCCTGTTTCCTTCGACATAATTCATTTAATTTAAATCAACAAGTATCTCGTATTTCTTTTTTTATTTTTTTATTTTATTTAGAAGAATTTTGTGTGCAGGGTGAATTTGAAGATTAAGGTCTGCGTTTTCGTCTTTTAAATTGTTTATAAGGTATGTATTGTAAGGAATCGTTTCGAATAAGAATAAATGAAAACCGTGAGAGGCTTGGAAAGTGTTGAAAAGTCAGAAAGTCTTCAATATTTTAAGCCTTGAACTGTTTGAAAGGATTGAGAGCCTTGAAAGGCCTTGAAACCATTGAGAGCCCAGAAGGTCTTAAAATCTTGAAAAGTGTTGAAAGCGCAGAAAGTTGAAAGGTTTCCTCAAAAGGAAAAATTTCAGCTTTTGTTAATAACTAAACATCACAAATACATTTATAATGTTTCTTACAAAATCCATATCAGTCATAAAAATTGCAAGCATTTGTGTTTTAAGGTCAAATAAAAATTGACAGAATAATTGAGGCAAAAAGCACTTTTAATTTTTCCAACAATTCTCAACAAATCCTGCAAATCTGATCTCGTTTTTAAGCGAGCATCGGGACAATTCGCAGTTTTCGAAAAAGGGGCTCGGTTCGTTTATGTTTAAGCTTTGACGCGGATTCGGTAGATAAGCGTATAATTGGGAATGCGAAGAAAGTAGTAGGCAGGGACATTGAGAGCTGCCAGGGATGATTAATTCTCGCTTGGAAAGCGCCAAGAGACCCTTTTGGAACTCGCTTGTAGCGCCCCATTCCCTGTTCTCCCGTTCCACCATCGACCCGAACCACCACCTCCCCTCTACTTTCGAAGGGTTGCTCGCGAAGCCAGGCCAAGACAACCCTCCACCTTCTTCTCCTCCTCTTGCTTGCCAACCCTCTTGCAGCTCTTAGCCTCACAGACCCCCCCAGACTTTCTCGTTTCGTTTGTTCTCCGGCCGTGTCATTCGTTATTACATCGTAGAAACTCGCGGATATTTGGAATTCCGGGTGACGTCTAAAGGCCACCCCCGTTTGCCTTTAACCGCTAACCCAGCTTCTTCAGCGTCGCGGCTTCTTTGTCTGTCCCGACTTTCGACCCTCTTTTACCCCCTTATTGTCAATCGTTCTGTCATGTTCGCGGTTACTTTTGTTACGATTTTTTGTTTCTGTCTTTAGAAAGAATCGATTGGAATTCTGATCTTTAGTCGTTTTCGAATTATTTATTTTCACGTGTTAATAATATTGTAATCTTGGACGTTTTAACGTTTAATTACTATGGATTGATGATTGAAAATTAACCTTGATTGTGGACTAAAAACTGTGAACACTCTTCTGATAAAGATAAGTGAAAATAATATTAATTCTGCTTGATGTGGTTAGAAATTTGTTAAGTTCTTCTCATGGTATTCGGTGTGTTTATATTTCATCGTGGATTAATAATTGTTCAGCATGGATTATAACTGTAATTAGTACCTGATAAAGTAAACGATAGTGTGAAAAGTAATGGTACACAGAGTCTAATGAGAGACACCAATTTCAAGGTGCTAAGAATTTACTTCATTGTTGCTGTGGAGTGTCCTGCTACACATTTCCATTTCCACCGTGACGACGTGTTAGCAAGAAATCTATAAAAGAAGTTTTTAAGATGTTGTTGACTGTGAGCTTAGCACGTTGCTGTTCGGAGAAAGTCCTTCATTTCATAATACCTCGTTGAATAACTAAACGCTGGGACCTGGTTTTCCACCGAGATTACGCAATATGGATTTTTAGGAACCTTCAAAATCGATAATATGGAACATTGGTATATTATTATTTTCGAGATACTACATTTTTAGGAATTTCGGAATTCGGTAATTTGGTATCTTACAAGCGAGTATAAATTAGTATATTATAAGTGTCTGTATTAATATTACAAATTGAATAACTTGGAAATTTTGCAATACGATATTATTAGAAATTTGGGAATTTGGTAACTTAAGAGCTAGTATAAATTAGTATCCTACAAGTATTTGTATTAACATTGTAAATTCAATAGCTTTGAAATTTCAAGGTATTATATTTTTCGGAATTTAGGAATTTGAGAATTTAGTGATTTAGTAATTTGACAATTTGGTGACTTACGAGCTAATACAAATTAGTATCCTATAAGTATCCATATTGATATTGCAAATTCAATAATTCGGAAATTTCAAGATACTATATTTTTCGGAATTTAGGAATTTAGGAATTTGGGAATTTGGTAATTTGAGCACTTGGTAATTTGGGAATTTGGGAATTTGGTAACTTGATAATTTGGTAACTTACTAATCTAGTGTAAACTAGTATACTATATTTTTAGGAATTTGGTAGCTTAGTAACTTGGTAATTTGTGAATTTGTCAATGTAGCAATTTAATAATCTAGTAACCCACTAACCCAATATAAATTACTATGCTAAAAATACCCCTTCCACCATTACAAAATCAATAAATTAAAAATTCCAAATTGCTATATTTTTATCGCAAACCTATCCATACGATACTCTCTACAAATAACCTTTTATATTACCCGGCCGCATATACACTCTCCTCCCATTAAAATTGTTAAACATCTACATCCCTCGAAGAGGTACGAAACAGGTCGTCGAAGCACACGTCTCCTTCGAGGTGGAATCCACCGGACTGTCAGGCACGATGGTTTTCCCTGATGTTCGCAGAATTTTTCCACCGTTCCTAGAGGAAGAGGAGACAGGCAGGGAAGAGCCGTCAGCGAAGCGAGGAGTGCTCGCGATATCGCAGCTATTTGCATAGGGCTATCGTCTTTCCTTTGTTGCGGGCTCGCCTCCCACGTACGTGGCGAGGCTGTCACTCAGCTCTCGAGAACCTCTCTCCTCCCCGGACTTGGCTCGCATCAGCCGCGGATCAGAGCCATCTCCTCTTCGTCTTGCCCTCGACGTTTCTTTTTCCTTCCTGTTTTCGTCTTCCCCGTCCATGCTCGTTCGATTTCAAACCTCCCTACAGAACAGGCCCCGTCGTACACCCTGTCTTCGCTACCTTGCCTGCATTCCTGCATACAATTACACGGGGCTGCGCTTATGCATTTCGTGCGTAACGTTCCCTCGATTTGCACAAACGGAATCGAGCCCAGCTTTTGATGTTCCTCGGAAACCGGGCTTGAAGAGTCGATTAGTGGAAAGCTTTTGGAGGATTTTGGGGGGAGAATTTTGGAAAATAATGAAACGATGGAAATAGGTAAGAATGTTTTATCTGGAAGAGTTTGGTTGAGCCTTTATGAAGTTGGGTAACTTGGAAATGACATATCAAATTTTTATCATAATACGCTTGTTTATAGGCCATTGGAAGAAATACTGTGTTTTAGAATTTTTCTGTAATTTAGGTATGGATTTATCACTAAATACCTTGCACCGTTTTCTTTCGCAAACATAGGATATTCGAGCTATAGAGGGTTAAGGAATTTTGAAACGTTAGGAGGGGAACCATGAATTTTACAAACATTATATTGTGCTACTATATCAAAGTATAGTAATTAAGTATAAAGGTACTGCATTTATACTCGAAGGTTCCAATAGGTGAATCTACGAAATAAAGCATTAACATTCTCGAAACCCACGTGTTTCAATGAATTTTAATGAATACATTTAAGATTATTACAGAAATTTCAAGGCTGTCGTTTTGATTAGCCTTCTTTTATATCACTGGTTAAAAAAAAAAAAAGAAAAAAAGAAGAAGAAAGAAACGAGCGTCAGATATCCGTATCTGAAAAAAACAAACGTATGTGCTGTCCGACGGAAGTGAAGCGTCCCGATTACGACAGTTGGTCTCGTATCGGTTCGGAATGATATTAAAATTTTCAAATAAATGCAACCGGTGGGCCACCGACGACGCTTGTTGCCGATCGGTATCGCGATACGTTGGCGAATTGGGTAACTCGGTCAAACGCCTCGCCTCCAGCTCAGGATTTACATACAAATTGAAGTCCCGTGGACAGTATCGATCGCGAATATGCTAATCCAACGCAATGCCATCGATAAGTTCAGGAAATGCGGCTGACAAATTGAATCGCACCCTATGATGTTTGTTGTGTAGATTTGATCGTTTTTGGAGTGGATCTTGTAAGGTGTAGTGTTAAGTATATTAAGGTTTCGTGATCATGATTGAATTTAGGATTACTAAATTACTGAGTTACTAAATTGGCGGATTGCCGAATTATTAAACATCTAAATTACTGAATTAGTAAGTTACGGGATTACCAAACCCCGAAATTCCTAAATTATTAAATTACCAAGTTACCAAATTACCAAATGGAAAAATTGCAAAAATTATCAATATGTAAAATTACCAAATTTCGAAATTCCTAAATTGTCAAATTATCATCGAAATTCCTAAATTATTAATTGACAAATTGCCAAATTATCAAATTGTCAAATTTCCAAATTACGAAATTTGCAAACTGCCAAATTACCGAATTACCAAATTTCGAAATTCCTAAATTACTAATTTCATAAGTTGCCAAATTACCAAATTTCGGAATTCGTAAATTAGTAATTTAATAAGTTACCAAATTACCAAATTTCCAAATTCCTAAATTACTAAATTACCAAGTTACCAAATTACCAAATTTCGAAAATACTATGTTACTACATTACCCAGTTACCAAATTACCAAATTACCAAATTTCTAAGTTATTAAACTATCAGCTAGTAATCTAGTAATTGAAGCACCTACCTCTGCAGTACCGTTTGTCCCAAAAAAAACCACAGTGCCTGAGACTGTTCAACTCAATAAAATAAAATTGAAACGATATATAATTTTATCAGTCGTGTATCATATAAACATTGGACATTTCTCGTGACACGGTGTCTCTGCTTCATTCCAGAGGTATCGATACCCGTTCCTTCGTCTTCGAGAGCTCTCCCGTCGTGTCCCCTCCCTCCGAACTCGGCACCGTGATCCTGAACCTTGACTCTTCATTAATCACCGCTCGGTATCAATGACTAACTTGAGTGACTGACGCCAACCGAGAGGTATTATATACCTACGGGATAAGCGCGAAACGCGGCTCAAGCTTTCCACCATCAGTTTCCCAAGGATTCTGGTAAACGAGGAAAATCCATACCGGCTGCATCAAGAAGAATTTTCCTTCGATATTGAATGTACGAATACATCTTGTTTTTTTGCGTTTCCAACTCCTGGAGACCCTTGATGCGTGGAGTTTTTGCTCGAACACGGACGAAGACGATACAGAAAGGACCCATCAAATGACGGAACCGGATGGACCTCAGATATGCCCTCAAAGAACGTGATTCACTGATGATTCTATTAAGCGTTTGATGTTTCTGTTATTTCTTGAGGTCTCCCGAATAACCACGGTGATACTTTAATTTTTCCTGTAGTATATCTCAAGCTCGATCATCAATGAATTATAAATTCCAAATTAATTTCCTCACTAGACACTTGCTAACCAGTGCACAGAGAACCACTGACTTCGCTGTTCAATTCACACAACTCGCCAGCATTCAAAATCAATTTTCCCACTACGCAAACATAGCCTCCACAGAAACCGTAATTTACCCGTTCCAAATCCTCGACCAGTTCTCCAAACCCGGATTCACCATAACCCTCTAAACATCCTGCCTAACCGTATTAGAAGGTGACATCAAAATACTAGAGACGACAATTCAAACAACTTGGTCGAGAAAGTTCACACTCGAACATCCACCCATCTTCATAGGAAAACAGTCTAGGTCGTTCTTTGAATACAGAAGAGGTGGTACTGGTGTTACTCTGTAGAATTAACCCCTCTTTTCTTACAAAAATTATAAAGCAATTCATTCCTGTGAGAATTAATCATAACGCAAGTTTATGGCTCGTTTATACGAGGTTATTTCCTTTCACCAAATAATTTATCGTGAAAAATGTATGATTGCTTTCAGCTGAGAAAATAATACATTAACATTTGTCAGTGTTGGATGCGGTTAGGGGCTAAAGTTTGACTTATCAAAACTGTTGTCGGTACAATATCGAAATAACGAAGTAAAGTTCTTTTAATGAAAAATTGATTAGACACGAGTTGGTTAATTTTTAACCGAGTGCAAAGGGTGAACGGGTACCCGGTAAGGGGTCAGTATCGTCCGCGTTTGGAAAAGCGATGTAACCCGATCGGCGGTGTCAGTTTTTCCGCGGCGATTCCGAAAGGGCAGCGGCGCGATGGAAGCTACCGTGTCCTGCGGTCCTTTCTCCTTCCATCAGCGGTCGATCGGTTGAGTGACAGGCGACGCAGGAACCCTGAAGAGAGGACTTGGAAGCTGTCCGTTTCGTCGAACGTCGCGTTTGTTCGTTGTTCCCGTACGTCCGTCCCCGTGCGGATCCACGCTCGTCGCCGGATCCTCTTCGAAGCCGTCCTGTCCACAAACGGACCGGAGCAAGACTTCACCACTTTTATGTACGGAGTCTGAATAACAAATCTGTCCAATTCACATGTCGACATCAAAGAAGATAATATAAACACTACATCGATACATCGTCTACAAAACCTTAATGTTTTATTAATGCGGGACTCGGTTCCTCTCTGTTCCCCCGGGCTCCGTTCCATTCCATTCCATGCCTGGCGAACGGTCGGCGACGAACGGACGGGATCGAACACCCGGGCATTCGTGGCCACGAAACAACAACAACTGATCACGTGGTGTATCGCGCTTATGGGAACACCTGATATCGTTTTGCGCGTTTTGCCAATCGGCCAACAGATCCGACGGTTCCACCTTTTGATCGGCTGTCTGGCCATAACGTCGAGATCCTTGTCTTGACACCCCGATATCGCTGTCTCTCGATCGTACGTACCTTTTGCGAAAAAATCGCTAAGGCGAAAACGAGCTTTCATGCGTCGAGCCTTGAAACGGAACGTCAAACATCTCGATATCGGAACGAATAACGACGTACCTTTATTTTTCTTTTCCCCCAAGGATAGATCGATCCTTGGATCGCTGAGACAAAGGTAATTTACATTTAACTTTCTCTGCCCTATTTTATTCCTATTTTCCAAGTATTTTAATATTATTCAACCGCGTATGGTTTGCAACGAGCGCTAATCCAAATACATTATATACCGGGACGTCCTTTACCTACGACGCCATTTCCCGCAAGGATACAAATGGCAATCGCCGATTTACCAGCCGTGAATTCAACGAATCGGAAAGAATCGATAATTCGACGTGGTTGCCTCATCCTTGACTCCTTGAGCTCTATCTCTATCTACAAGGAAAGTCACGGTCTTCGTGGAGGAATCAAAACGTGATCGAATCAGCGCCGTCATCGTCGGTAGCATGTGTCCCTTGTATCCAAACGCGGCAGGAATGAGTACGTACTTACACACGAGTCGGCTTGGCCCAGGAATCGTGACTCGTTCGATCCTCGTGTCTTCTCTCGTGTTCTCCTTGTTACACGACTCCTGTCCGTTTCGGTAGTTTCCGAGGGTGTGAGGCCTCTTTATCACGCGCGACCTCCCGCTGTTGTCACGCGATCTTATCGTCGCTCTCGAGGCGGATCCTCGATTCTTCTTACTCGTGGACACGTGATCGTGGCCTTACAATTTCGATCAACGTCGATTCCTTGCTTAATTACCGGCGGATAATCGCTTTCGAAAGGGGAATTTCTTTTGGCCACCTGAATCGACAGTGAAGGCAACGAATTTCGACTTTAATTCTTTAGGAGTTTATTCGTGCTTCTTGAAAATTAATATTCATTGCCAATCGTCACTACGGGTGTGAATATAAAAAAAAAAATTATATAGTAGACGTACGTTAGCGACGCAACGGCTATCAATTTTAAAATGGCGTCGAATTACGTCGTAGATAACTGGTTGAAAGATTTGGAAATGACGCAGAGATATTCGTTTAGGCAAGAAGTTATTAATTTCTGGTAATCACGGATAATTTGCGAGTTTCGTATTAATTAAAAGAACGATCGAATCGAAACGACGGTGGCGCGCGACCAGATAACCTCCGGCCGGGCATCGTTCGATCCTTCGACTCGAATGTTATCGTCGTGCTTGGAATTTCAGCATCTACACAGCGATTGTGAACGTATAACAATTATCGTTTTACGAGCCGGCCATAATTAACACGATTTTTATGCGTTCGCTCGGTGGCGATCGTTGTGTATCGTTGTTCGAACGATTAAACAAGCAATTCATAAGCCGGTTATCATTCGACGAGCTGCTGTTCCTTCGTAATCTTTTAAATGCGCAATATTTATTGCAATTGGGGCGAAAGCGTTTCTTGTTCGATTCAATTAACTCGTTCGTTGTCGTACGATTCGTTTGAGAATTCGATCGTGACTCGTACATAAGAACTGTTCTCAATTTTTATAATTTTATGTTATGTATTTGCGTAAACGTAAACGTTTTTTAAAACCTTACCTCCACATTATACGAAGAGTACACCTGCGAAATGGTGATCAAAGAATTAGACAAAATATTTCATTACGAAATCTATGAGTTTTTCTGTTTTGTAATGCTTCCAGCAAAAATTTTCAAGAATCGTTCGAGTGTTAAATAATTTAAGGGATGAAATAGTAGGTATATATATGCTTAAGAAAATGAGAGAGGCCCGAGAGGTACGTAAACCTATAACGCGGACAAATTGATTGATTCTGGAATGTTAAACGACGACGCGAAAGATAAAATTGTTGGGTGAATAAGATGACAGCTACATGTTTTTCTGTACGTCATACCATTTAATAATTACAATTTAAATTATATATATATTTATTTATATATAATTATACGACCTTACACGTACGGTGCTCTAGGTTACGTAGATGTAATAAGTAGGTATTTTAGTTAGACTATTACGTATATTACATGGAATGAAGTTAACATTTCAGTTGACGCTACACGAACGTAATACTTGAGCTTAATTTAAAAAGTGGAGAACGCATCCTTCGCACCTGACGAGTAAATAGGCTTCGTTTACGTTTTTCGACCCCCCCCCACCCCCCTTTCCCCCTTTCGTTAAAAAAAAAATCACCCTCGATTCTTTTTCGATCCTGCGGCGTACGGACGAACGATGCGAATCGATACGAAAGAAAACAAAAATCATTAACAAGACGCATAGTCTGTCCGTGGACGATTGAAAAAGAACGGACGCGTTTTCGCGATTTTCTTCTTTCCATAAGAAAAAAAAAAAGATATCGATCTCCTGCATCCATAGGTACGGAACGTGTTTGTGTACGACACGTGGCGTGAACAACAAAAAAAAAAATAATAATAATAATAACGAAACAAATAAAATACAAATATTAACACTGGACCAAGTCATTAGCAACAGGCTCACTCTCAATAGAATAATAGCGATAATATCAATGATTTCAATAATCGTTGTAATAATATTAATAATAATAATAAACCTCACTATTCATTTAATTAAATATCCCTATAAAGTACCAGGCGATAACGAAAGATACAATAACGTTCAGAGATTTGTTTCGACGCATCGAACAACATCGTTTTTTTTTTTGTGTGTGTCTTCTTCGTCTTCTTTTTATTTTTTATTTCTTATTATTTATCGACCGCAGAAATAATCCGAGGAATCGACTCGTTCGTTAACGCCTCGTACGATAATAACGTCGTTCAATATCGTGTTTTGCAATATATTCAATAGTTTATGTACAATTCAACATTAGCCTATTCTTACATCTCTCCTCCCTATCCTTTTTGTTCGCTTTAACAACCATTTCACTCTGTTTGCGCGACCTATTTTATTTATCTCTCTCGCTCTCTCACTCTGAAATATCGTTAATAATAATAATAACTTTTAGATCCCTGTATTATTCCGAATTTGCCTCGCGTATCCGCGTTATAATTCACAACAACTTACTAAGCATAGAGCGACTGCTAGCTTTCGTTCTTTTTCTTTTTTCTTTATTTTTTATTATTATTATTATTATATCTTCTTACGTATCACAATATAGACCAATTAACGCGACTCGTCCGCGAACACACTATCTAAAAAGTTCATTTACACACCTGCCGTTTCGAGAGGTCTCACGTTCTTCTTTCTCCTTCCTCCTCGAGACACCTGCTCGTTTTTCTTTCCTCTTTTTTTTTTTTACAATATACAAACGCGCGTGGATCGTTCAGTTCGTTCGTATTTCGCGGGATCTCGCGCGGGATGCGCAGACGCCATTGCGCAGCCAGGTGGTAGGCGCATGCGCGACCGCGAACGCGATCTACTCAAACTTTGGCCGAAGTTTCATGTTTTCGATGTAAAATAAAATTGTTTATTGTCCAATTTCCGTCAAATTTAAATCATAATTGTATCTGATCATCCTATAAGTTTGTGTCGTGTATCATTTATATTCTTTACAATGTATTTTGCTGAATGTAAAGTGATAAAAATGTGAAATCACGGCAAAGAATAAATAACAGAGGCAATACGAGGGTAGAATTGATGCTGATATTGTGTAAACGGAAAGATATTGATACAAAACAAGTTTACAACGAATAAAGTCAACATTTTTGCACGAACTTATGGAATGACCTAATATTTTAACCCTTTCATTTCGGTTGGAAATAACATATTGTCAGAAATTTGTAAAATTCGAAACATTGGATTCTTCAGGAACTTAAGTAACCTTTTTAATATAAATACGATTTTGTTCGGACACTAGCCAAAATCAACCACGATTCAAAATTTGTTCATAGATCGTCACTTTTAATCAAATTATAGTCGATTTGATTAAACACGTCCACGACGAATGCGAACGAGCTACAAAATTGCACGACGATTAAAATGTACAGTCGCCATCGCTACCTGTCGGCTGGTTTCTCGTCTTATTCGCTAGAGAGTATTATGCGCCATAGTCGTTCGACAGTTTCAGCAGCGTCCATCGAAAAACAGCAGAGAACAGAGACTCGAGTATTAATAGGCACCTTACGTACTATGAAGTAGAGACTTTAACGTGCACATAGAAACCGTGTTTCGTCGGGGATGGAACAGGGTCGCTTCCGTCCCTCCCTGGCGAACGGACAAGATAGATCGAACCAGGCTTGGGCATTATCTAAATAAATTATTTATTCGAACAAACAAATTATATTTTCACGATAAATCTATAAAAATTCCCGTATTTTTCCGTCTAACAATTATTGTAATTTCCTTTCACGTTTTATTTAAGTGAAACATTTGATATAAAGAATTACTCGAACAAAACAGAAAATAAAATTACTATCATTTCGTGTTATCTGTAAAAATGAATCCAACCCTGGATCGAGCGAGCGGAATAAGTGAAAGAGGAAGAGGAAGTGGAAGAAGAAACGAGAAGTAAGTACATATCATCGCATCTCGTCCGTGTTCTCACGATCGGGATCCGGAAATGGATAACAGGGGAGGAGACCTGGCTAAAGGGGGTAGTTTCAGAGATGCGGAACGGTGAGCAGCCAGACAAGATAATTAATTAATTAGTCGCTCGAAATTAATTAATTACTTAGACCGCTAATTTCTACGCCTTAAACTACTGATTCGGTTTCATCTCACCCGCTGAGGTGGCCTCTCGACCGCGTTCCAAGAATTCCAGAAAATCTGGCAAATCTAAGTCGCGTCGAGAGCCCCTCGGAGCGCGTCCAGTCCATTTTAGATCGGGCGCACGGCGTACTTTGCAGAATAGTTTATTTATTTTTTGGCTTCCCTTCAACTTCGAATAGTACTATTGTGACGGGGCGTGTTTGTGTACACAGGTCGATGCTGACTGATAGTCACCTCTTTTTATTTTTTATTTTTCAGTTAAAATATTCAGAAAGTTTTGTACGAGAATTTATCATTATCTTGCAATGGGATGCTTAAATTATTCTACTAACTAAAAGCTTCAAAATATTTCAGAAAAATTAAGATTCTTTACTCGAAGAGTTAAGATAGATAAATTAAATTATTTCTGGGTCGTTGCAAAGCAGCAAAGCATATTAGATATTTGATAATATTCTGAAAGGATACTTCTTGCTTAGTTCTTATTAATTTACTATATCCTTCCAAATTTTAATATTTTGATTCAATCTTCGTTTTTCTTTCAAGACTTTTTAACATATTTTGGGTACCATCCATGGAAACCACTAATCTAACCTCACTTTGATTCCCCAAGATCGTAACAAAAATATCAAACAAGTCAATCTGACCTCCTTCAATCAAAATTCAAAGAAACTAATTAATTGGTAAGAAACAGACATAAATTTACAAGGGTAACAACAACGACAACCATATTTAAAGTTCCATGATGAAAAAAAAAACCCCCCCGAACATCATGTTCGTCCGTCGAAAAAGAAGAAAAGAAATTCATCTTGACGGGTGACGATCCGTGTAGACATCGGTGGCCTGTGTCAGACCTCGTTTCGGGGTCTTCACCACGTGTCCTACTGGAAGTGAAGTGTTGTCCCAGCCAGTCGGGTCACGGGTTCGCGTGACCCGGGCCGACTGAAATCGGGGAAAAAAGCCTTTTAGAAGTTCTGCTCGCCGTACATCCCGGGGAACCGGACAGCGTGTGCTCCGAGCTCGGCGGGCGAGAACTCGTCCTATGTGGCCAAGTGAGCGAACTGGCCTGGGTGGGGCGCGAACTGGTAAGGGTGGCCGTACGGCGACATGTGGTACGGTACAATGTTCATGCTCGCCATCTTGTGCTCCTTTTTCCACTTCATCCGCCGATTCTGGAACCAGATCTTGATCTGACGTTCCGTCAGACAGAGAGCGTGCGCGATCTCGATGCGACGCCGCCTGGTCAGGTAGCGATTGAAGTGAAACTCCTTCTCTAATTCCAGGGTCTGGTACCTGGTGTACGATGTCCTTTGTCGTTTCGTCTCGCCGTTCGCGTTCACCGTGCCTGCAATCAAAATCACTCGATTAATACTCGAAACATTGAACGGACGTTCGTTTAGGCGCTGAAGGGTCGAGAATTTGGATAACGTTTCGTATTCTATCTTTCCAGTTCTGTATTTTATGTGACGCAAGTTAGGAATATTGTAGTAATATTTAAGTAATTCAAAATCAAATGGTTCCTACTGGGATAATGGTATCCAAAGTATTGAACGGTGCTAAGGGGTTTTGGATTCCGATCTTAAAAAATTCTGTGATAGATCAACACGTTGACTGCCACAGGGAAAACGGACGTACGTAGTCAGACACGCTGAAATTCTAATTATTAAGAATACAATCCATAATTTTCAAATTTAACCTTTCAATTCGATAACTAGCATTATCAGCTTAATATTAACGCTTTCTGCAGTTTATTTCATGCAGTTATTTTGGTAGTCAACTTGTTAAAGGATCTAAGTAAACTGTTGACGTCTTCTTTGGCTACGAGTAGCAACTTCCGTAACTATAACTCATTAATTAAGCTCTCCGCGATAAAAGTTCTAACACCCGTAACAAAATATCGAAAGATCAAAATAATTGTTATAATCAAGCAACTAAGGATAATTTTCCACTTATAACACGATATAGTACTTAAAAGCGAACATTAACAAATTGATCGGTCGTGGGTCATTATAGAGGCACCGAGCAAAAAATCGATAAGACCGTGAACCATTAAACATACTATTCAAGGGGTGTAAGAGGGGGACCAAAAGCATACGGTCCATAATAGCAGGGGTCTCGAGAGTCTTGTAACGCTTCGCGAGTTCGTTAATTATTTCAACGAGTCCAACGGTGGTTAAACGCATCGGCCGTCGCTACTGGATCGCGAAACGGTGTTCACTTGCCAGCTGTTTTACCTATTCGCCGGAGCCATAAATAATTTTGCAACTCGGTTATTACGATACCTCGTCTGTTGTACACCTATCTCTAGTTCGCCGTTGCAAAAGCCGTGACTATCTGCTAAATGAATAGCCCCGGCCAACCCGAGCATCAAGAGAAATCTCGAGGCCGCCTTTAAATACCCAATAACCTGTTACATCTTGCGTTTCCAGCTATTAACTCCTAGAATCGCACTGATTTACCCGTAACGCCTTGATACTGCGATTAAATGGATTTTAATGAACGATTATCGTTTAATCAGCTCGTGATTTGAATCAGAAATTCCCACCCGATACTTCGATGCTTATAGTAATTCGAAGCATCGGTTATTCGAAGATTGACACAGCGAAGCTTTCAAAAACTAAAATTTCTATTCTATAAAACTTGAATTATTATTTTGACGTTCCACGGTAAATTACAGGTATCGTCACAGCGGCGTCAACAGGCAATAAAATATCTACTACTTAAATATTGCGTTGTGAAATAACATTTAATCGATAAAATTAAGTTACCTGTGTTACTGTACGAAATTAGATAATTTAATACAAAAAGAAACGTATAGTCGTGACGAAAGGGTTAATTGTAGATTATATTCGATTGCTTGGCAAGTTCTCAAATTTTTTTTTTAATATTGATTAGCCGGGCAGGTGCGAGGCGATTCAGGGGTCGAGAACTCCGGTCGGTGATCATAGATCCATGCCAATGCGGATATTAAAGAGCGTGGATCATTTGCGGCAATAATGAGGCCGCTATTAATAGCACTTCGAGAGGGAGATCGTTCAGGGACGGCGCCGCGGGTGCAACAGTCACGTGTGCGAAAAAAGTAGCTCTTTCACGGGAAGGAAAATGTGTAAAGTGTATTATGAAGGTGGTAAAAACTGTTCTCGCTCGAAACGCAGCGAACACGAAGCAATTCGAATGATTTAGACGGCTAATGTTAATGGAGTAATTATGTTTTCTTACGAAATAAGAAGTGTTGCGGTAATAAGAGCGTTTCCGTAGAAGGGAAGTTTGCGAATGTTTCAAGGAACGAGAGATTCGTTTAATTCGTTCTCGAATATTTTATAGGTATTGAAGTTTATGGAATAAAATAAGGAATATATTGGGTTGGCAAATAAGTTCGTTCGGTTTTTGCTTCGACACAGTTTCATAGCGCTATTGCACGATCCAAGTTGGTAGAAAGATGGCAAGATGGTTATCGATAAAAATGGGTAATATTATAATTTAATAAAATCTATTCTGTCTGTCAAAGAAATTGTGTTTCATCTTCTCCTGAAAAGCCGAACGAACTTATTTGCAGTTGGTGTGAAAAGAATAGGTATTATTTGATTTTGTAATTTTTCTTGATTTTATATGTAACTTCCTAGTAATAGATACTCTGATTAAAGTTTCTATAAAATTGGATACAGATTGTAATAATTATATTGTGTTATAAAGTTCTACAAAAGTGTACCCTAAATTTGACTAACGCTCAAAATCCTACAGAAAATTCTACACAATTCTATCAACATTATTCCCAACATTCTTTGTACCAAATATAACTTCGTACCAAAAACTGTTTCAACACCGAAAATTCTATCAATTTTTATACCGAAAATTTAACAAAAATCCTTAAAAACCCTTCCCATAATAATAAAAAAATAACATCCATCAAAATGAATACAGCCAACCCCGTGGAACAAATGTGAAGCGTGAAAATCCAAGAAGAGGGGGGTAGGGGTTAAAGTTCAGAGAGCAAGAGTTCGAGCGATTTCCGAGTGGAGGTGTCCAAGGGAAGCTTAATGACCAGACAGTTGGAGCCACGTCGTTATCACTTTCCTCCCGATGTAGCACGTCGTTCGTCTGACTTTTTAATAAATAGCAGGCCGGGCTGTCTGTTCGGGGAGAAGGGAGCCGGGCGTATCGTTTATCCGGCACACCGGCTAGCCGTTTTGTAACGACCGAACGGAATTCCTTTTTCTGGCTGGCTCATTATTATACGACAGTCGAACGCGCGAACTAAACCGGCACGCGTGCCCGTACGTTGCCCAGGGGATCCGAGCACAGCTCGATCGTCCTCCCGTATCCTCTTTGTGGATCCTTTCCGGTGATTAATTGCCATCCGTGTCCCGCTGACGTCGATACAACCTATGCCGTGCCGTACGAACGATCCCTGAATCGAGTCGGTTCGTTTACTTTTATTTTTCTCCCGTCAAATTTTTATACCGATTTCGACGTACACGGGGTTGTATCTCTCTTCGTGGAACTTGGTTAAAAATATATTATTCCGATTACGTTCAGGCGTTAATTTAAAGAAATTTCATACAGAAATGGCGGTAGCCGAAAGAATCAACGCTAACTGCCGCGTCACCTGTATATGGGTATCTAAGTTTTCATAGTTAATGAAAATTTATTGGTATTGAAATTTTTAGCACCTTCGGCGAGCCGGTTAAAGCGTTAAGGGGTGGAAAATATTAATTCCAGTTTCCGGTCGGAATCAACGTTCTCCAAAGTATAAAAGAGGCGAGAAGGAAAAAGAAACATCCGTTTTCCGGGTTCCAAAAGGAAGAACCGTCGATCGCGAGGACGAAACAACGAAACTCGGCTCGACTTTCACCGAGGCAGCCGCATTCTTGGCGTGCAGAGAGACCGGTGCGGCGGTGGTGCATCGACGTTGACAAGACACGGGACGTCGATTAATCATCGCGTCAGCCACGAAAGAAAGAAAGTTTTCGGCCTGTGGATCCCGTGTATTTCAGTCACGAGTGGACGCCAGTTCCGACCGAACGTATCTTTATCACCGGTCTGATAATGGATCATTATCCGGCCGCCGTCCCCTTTTGTTCGTCGCTTGGAACAAACCCGGGGGACCGAAACGGCGAATCCGTGAACGCATTCACGGATTATTCAAAAGGTGAAGCCCCCCACCCTCCTCTTTTCTCCGTTGGTTTTGTTGCTCGCGAAAATCCTTGGTCGTGAGGCATTCTTTCCATACCGTTGCTCGATGCGACGCCGACGAGATACTCATTAATCATCGGTCGGAAGATTTAGAAAAAGCATTTGCGTCCTTCTCGATGACAGACCCGTATACAGCGGACATACGGTCGCCTACTAATAGTTTCATCTTCATCCTTGTTTCGCGCTGCTGGATCGCGATGAAGTGTTGCGATTCTTTCGTTCGATCGACACTGTTTGAGTGTGATCTTTTCGCATGATACCCGACGCGAACTGGGATTAACCCTTTCCTTTCGGATGGAAGTGGCATATATATTAAATAAAAATCGGGGAAAGGGATATACTATGTTTTTGGGAATTTTGAAAGTTTCGAATAATGGGTTTAGGAATTTTGAATGGTGCTCGATGCGAATCATGCTTAACCCTTCCCTTTCGGATGGAAGTGGCATATTTTTTTAATAGAAATTGGGGAAAGGGATATTATACTTCTGGGAACTATGAAATTTTTAAATGCTACTGTTGGGAGCTCTCTAATTTCCAAGTAACACTTGTGGGAACTTCGATGCTTCCAAATGATACTTTTAAGAATTTTGAAGCTTCCAAATAATATTTTAGGAATTTGAAGCTTCCAAGTAATACCTTTAGGAACTCGGAAGCTTCCAGATAGTATTTTTAGGGATTTGGTGCTTTCCAATAATAATTTTAGGAATTTGAAGCTTCCAAATAATACTATTAGGTATTTGAAGCTTCCAAATAATTTTTTTAGAAACTCTAAAGCTTCCAAATAATACTTTTGGAAATTTGGAGCTTCCAAATAGTACTTTTAGGGATTTGAAGTTTCCAAATAATACTTTTAAAAATTTGAAGGTTCCAAATAATTTCTTTAGGAACTCTGAACCTTCCAAATATTGCTTTTAGGAACTCTGAAACTTTAAGGAATTTGAAACTTTCAAATAATACTTTTGTGAACTTCGAGCTTCGAAAATAATACTTTTGGAAATTTGAAGCTACCAAATAATATCTTTAGGAACTCTGAAACTTCTAAATAATACTTTTAGAAATTTGGACCTTGCAAATAATTCTCGGAGTAACTTTGAAACTTCCAAATGGTACTCTTAGAAACACCCAAACTTAATTTAACAATTTGTCCGCATAATCCACGTAAATATTGCCTATTTTTCAAATTGAATTGTTCATGGCAACGGTACGTGTCTCTTGAGCCACTAATCGTCCACGTTTGAAATAATATGTAGTACAAGAGGCTTGGGTCCAAGTGTTACGTGAGACGCTCTTAAAAATTTCTATCCGTTAAACAGCG
The DNA here is from genome assembly GCA_943735885.1 of Stelis phaeoptera. NCBI lineage: Eukaryota > Metazoa > Arthropoda > Insecta > Hymenoptera > Megachilidae > Stelis > Stelis phaeoptera. The sequence goes on from OX030930.1 coordinate 22,129,739, forward strand.
GCTGACAAAATGAATAAATCAAACGTCTGGGAGGTCCAATTGTAACAGAACATTTGTAACGTTGCCAATTTCATTTTTAACGCGTTCCAAGCGGTGTGAAATTTAAGATTAATGATGAAAGCTTGAAAACATATCCAGAAATTATATCGCACGAAGGCTACGGGTGTGTTGGATTTATTATACTTCCGTTTAGCTGTTCCTCGTACCTTCGAAATCCTCTATGTATCCTCGAGTGTCATCCCTTCCTAATTGTTGATGAGAAATTAATTTTTTATTGGACTTTTGAGAGATTCAATACTTAAATTTCAAAATTTCCAATCTCAAATCAATCCTTCCTTGGAAAATAATTCTTTCTTCAAAGAAATTATTTTCGACAAATATAACTATACTGTAATAATTAATATAATATGATAAAATAATATTTCTGATCAATTTTCTTAGAGTTCGAGTGATTTTGAAACAAATTTTAGCGAAAGGTCGACAATTTACAACCAACCCTCCTATAATACGGTCAATTTGTCCAAGCTTATTAAATCGTGCTATATGGAAACCGTGTTATAAAAATATTCTATTACAGGATGCTTGTATTTATTATTAGTTTTGTTTCTTTAAGTGTCGTGTATTGATTCCAATTTTTGACAAAAAATTATTTGTCATTAATGTTCATTAAAAGTAATCACTCGAAATAATATTTTCCCGTATTTACGATGAACTTTAGGATCCCCTGTTTCGATTCGAGTCTCAAAATTTATCTCGTACAAATTTCGAGTCCTCGTCAACGTCCCGTTGAAAATAGATACCACTTTGCTCTTCCTATCGTGTCGCCATCGCGTCGAGCCGAACACGTACAACATTTTATTCCATCGTCGACGACAGTCGAGCAACCAAAAAACCTACATCGAGAATAGGTTTTCCAACGTCCCATTACATATTTTCTTCTTCCTCGGTGATTCGAGGATTCGAGGATAAAAAAATATCACGGAAGTCTAAGCGATCCATTGGAATTGCGACGATGATCGAACAGGTGGGAGGAAAACGCGCGACAGCTAATCGACTGGACAATTGTTAACGATCCAACGTTTTCCAGGTTTAGTAATTGGGGACACGACACGCGCTCTTATTCTTTTTTTTTTCTTCTTCATTACGCGCTCGAAAAGGGTAATTAGAGAAAAGCTGGCCGACGAAACAACGTTTTATTAAGCGTTCGTACGCGGCGTTATACTGAGATCTTGCGATATAGAATTGCAAAAAAATCGACCGCAACAAGGAGCAATCAGTTGTTTTTTTCCTGCAATTACTTCCGCTCTGAATGTTGCGCCGAGTGTTTCGGTTTTTGCGCCGACATTTCACGGAACATCGTTCAAAGGATCTTTTTTTACGTTGTTATATATTCTTGATAAAAATAAACAATTATGTGAAAAATATGGAAATGATATTAATTTCCATTATATTATTCTTATCTGGTATATTAATCTTGATTAACAGAAAAGGAGGATTTTGAGATTTTTCAAAGGTCAGGTAAACCATTCTATGGAAATTAATATTAACATTTGGAGCTCTAATATTGGTAATATTCAATTAATATGTTTGGAAGAATCGAAACTTCGAATCTCAGAAATATATTTTTAACATTATTATTTATACCGATTCAAAAGACACTATTTCTACTAATTTCTAACCCTAACCAGAATGGCCTACCTAAGCTCGAAGAAATTTGATAATTTCCATTTATTCTTTGGAAGAATCAGGGGTTGAATTTAAAATTTGCAAATATAAATCGATGCCAGAAATTGTATGACAAACACTAAAATAAAATTTTACAAATTTGGAAGAAATTTAAAACAGACACAACAATTCAGGCTTCTAAAAAAAAAAAGAATTTTGCCATATTTGTTACAGTCAGAGTTGTTCATAAACTGATACAATAATATCGTTAGAAAGATCGCAAACGCAACATTCGCGACTGCAACATTCAAGAAATACCTTAATGGAAAATAGAAGGCGACAATAATAGGAAACTCATTCCCCAAACCTTCTCACGACAAAATATACGAACCGTCAACAGCGTGTGTCTTACGAGTAACAACAGCTGCGAACGTTCGCCTTTATGTTTCGTTACGTGTCCGGATAGTTTACCATAAAGAAAAGAAAAGGGCTGAAAATGATGATGAAACCATCAGCATGTTCGCGGAACAATCATTTTCTGATCCTATTGCAAAATTTATGTCAACTAATTCCGTCTACCGTTACCGAAAAAACACCGTTAAAATGACTTAATATTGGATTACATAAGTTCGTACAGTTTTCTTCTTTCGTTGCAATAAACTTTTATTACGCAATTGTATTCGTATTAAATCTTGTAAATCAGTGGACAGTTCCTTCTGGTATAATATTGTAATATTTTAAATTAAAATTATGAACAATTGCAATAAATTTATGGTACAATTTAATGTTTATACCTATTCCATTTGTAAAAAGAGGATTGGGCTCGCTTAACCCTTTATAGACGGTTCTTGATGGTTATTCTGTTTAATTTCAATTTTGATTATTGAAAATTTGAAACATTTGGTGTTACGAACGGTTGAATCAGATAGTAGAATCTTTGATGAGGATATTAGAATTTTTTGGAAGTTTGAAATAGTTAAAAAATGTAGAAACGACCTGGGTTGATTATGAAGGGAAAACATAGCTGGAATATATAAATTACTGATGTATTGTAGCTTATAATACTTGAATTTCCATGGAAATCCATCAACCCTATTATTAAAACCTTACCGACCGGTAGCGGTTGGATATAATAATAATAAATTTGATTAACGGGTAAAACGATATCCTTTAGTATGTACATGAAAAGAAAAAGCGAGAAGGATATATACTTAAGACAAAAAATAATACAGATACACGAAGAACAATTACATAGAATTATGAAGAAAACGAAGGGGCGAATTGTAGAATAAGTTGACCAAGTTGCAGAATTCATTGGCTATATAAATACCGTTTGATTGGTTATATAAAGTACGAGGAGTGTTAAGACGAAATAGCTTATACGTGTTTGTATAGCGAGCACTTACAATAACTCAATAACATAAGCCTGTAAATAGACTAACGATCGGTCAAAATGATGGATAATAGAAATAAGAAAATATTAGAAAAATAACAGACGAAATCGGTGCAAAATAAAATACTAGCTTCGGCTAGAATAAATGAACAAATCAGAAATTGCCTTGATCCCGAAACTCCTGTGGAGCGTAGGATGACGACTGTTCCTCTCGAAAGAAATCCAGTGCCTAATAATAATTTCCCAAGCGAGCATATCGGCGGCTTTATTTCCCGTCGGCAGCCGGGGGGATCGTGGCCGAGTAAAAATGTTTGACATCCGTGGCACGGAGGCAGAAGGCTCGGCTTTGGGAAGAGAAACGACAGGGTCAGCAAAGTCGCATAGCTGTCGGTGGTGTTAAGACACCGGGGGCCGAGCGTAGTAGGATGAAGGACTGCGCTAAGCGCAGGCCCGTGTCGTGTCAGGCATCTCGGTGTCACCTCGTGTCGTCTAGCGTTTTCGTGTCGTGGACTCTGGCTCTTAATAGAACGGCCCGTTTCTCGAATCAACTCTAACTATGTATGTATGTGTGTGTGTATATATATTCGCACCAAGAACACTCTGTGTACCGAACGTGTCACCAGCTGCCAGTCCGCGATTCTTTTTCAACCGGATGACTGACACACCGGCTGGATATGGCTGACTAACGCGTGATTCGAATAACTTTTAGCTATCCATGCGTTTCTTTCTTATTTATCTTGATTAAGAAATTGATTGTGTAATGGGACCACTAGATTTGTTGTACAGGTGATTGCCTATGTAAATTGAAATTTAATATAGTTTGTGGCACTGTCCGCTGAAGGAATTACTCAGCCCAACCTGGGTGTAATACGTAGTAATTCGAGAAGCTAAGTATAATGAGTAGTAATTCGAGAACCCAGGTCTACCTAAGATAGGTACAATTAGTAGTAATTCGAGAACCTAAGTCTACCTAAGCTAGGTATAAAGCTTAGTAATTCTCAAACATAGGTCTACCTAACTTAGATACAATGCGTAGTAATTCCCAAGCCTATATAGGTATAATATTTAGTAATTCTCAAACCTAGGTCTACCTAACTTAGATACAGTGCGTAGTAATTCCCAAACCTAGGTATAATATTTAGTAATTCTCAAACCTAGGTTTACCTAACTTAGATACAATGCGTAGTAATTCCCAAACCTAGGTATAATATTTAATAATTCTAAAACCGAGGTATAATATTTAGCAATTCCTAGCAAACCTAGATCTATCTAACTTAGATACAATGCGTAGTAATTCCCAAGCCTATATAGGTATAATATTTAGTAATTCTCAAACCTAGGTCTACCTAACTTAGATACGATGGGCAGTAATTCTCAAACCTAGGCCTACCTAGACCAACACAATACTTCAGTAAATCCCAAACCTAGGTCTGCTTAACCCAACTACATACTACCTTAGGAGTTTATAAATAACGAAACAACGTGAATCCTGATTCATCCCGATTCAGATATTCGCACAAATCAGCGCAGAAATTATCTGTACAGCCGTGGAACGAATCGCCTTTATCGGGAGGACATCGGCGATCAACTGATGAATCACTCGATTAAGCTAGCCAGACAAAATCGGAATCTGTCGTACTGAAATGACTGTACGCCGCGTTCCAACGGTTCCAAAGAACACTATGGCCGTGTACTCTACTTCCAGCCGACAGTGGATTCTACCAACGTATATTTAGAATCTCACCACCGCTTACCCTCGACGTGCATCCGACTGTTTATCTGATAGCAACGCGAGGGCTGCTGATATCCAGCGTTTCCATCTGGCCGATCGATCCTGGAATTCCAAAGGAAATAATAGAACTTCCGACCATTCGTGACTTAATTCCCGGGAAAAATGATACCGTGTGTCCTTAAGGGTGCTAGGAGATTTCTTTGTACCGATAATATTTGATTTAATTTTACTATATTAAAATTACCTCTCAAAATTAATTTTTCATTTTTCAGAAGAAAATGAATTTTTCTCCAACAACATTCGGTCCCAAAACTTTCGTATAATATTTGATTAATATTTGATAGTACGGTGAGATTCACGGCTGATAAAGAAAAATTAAAAGCCATTAGCAACACTGAAGCCGAAGCAGGTTCCGACTGAAGATCATAAAGCAAGAAGTTGAAAGCCATTTTTTTTTGCGCGCATTGAGGCTAAGACAAACCTCCTTCTTCTTCTTCTTCTTTTTCTTTTTTGTATTTTCTTGAATCATGAACGGTTGAAAGCGGGACCATACTGAGAAATACTGCGCATACCAAAAGTGTACATAAAAGAAGAAAAAAAAAAACTACTGAACTCGCGAGATTGCGCGATGCAAGAGATGCTTTGCATTTCATTAAACGAAGTCCTCCGCGTGGAATGTATGGAAAGAATGCCGTGGAACTCGGCCTTCGGTTGGAGAATCAACTTTCATCATAAAAAATATATACATATAACCGAAAATAAGGTAAAAATGATAAGGTGCAAACGTTAAGAATGTTTCTTTCATTATTTTCTTCATTTTTTATGGAATTCACGGAAGTGAATGTTTAAGATGATACGTTCACTGATAAGAAAAAAGGAATATTTCATCTTGAATAAATTAAAAATTTATTATTCTTGTTATATTGCTGGATATCGAATGGTGAAATTTCGAAACGTGGGAAATTTGATACAATTTTGTGACTTAAAAGTATTGCAAAATTATTTGTATTAATTTGAAGGTTACAATTTGGTCAAAATTACTGTATCAACTTTTCATTAACTTTATCGATGATTTTCTTTAACAATGAATTTCGTAGTTGAGGTAATTGATGTTTTAATATTAAGGCTACCGATCATTGCCGATATTTTAATCAAATATTCAGAAAAATATAACTAATAAGCGCGAAATAAAATATTGGCTTGATGAACTTTGATCAAAATATTTGAATTTTCAAAATAAACTAGATCGACTCAAATAAGTAATCGCTATCACTATATAATATATATAATTTTTAGTAATATTACTTTTGAAATATATTCTGATTAACAAATATTATTCTGTGACAAATTTTCAGCCGTTGAAACCTAACCCAAGAGCTCAAGTACTGTTCTAACCAATACCATTTAATTCGAGAATTAATGTTACAATTTAAATTTTAAATACTTGTAATTTTATTTCTAGATTTGTATGCACACTTTTTATATCGTAACTATAATTTTATTTATATCTATGTTAGTCATTAATACGCTGTTATTCAAGCATGCAGCTCGATACACCTAGCTAACAGAGACAAACTGTACAAATTAATTCAACTGGTTTCCTGGCTTCAGAATCATTTGTTTTTTCTTTCACAAAAAGCGTAAAAATATAAAATTCATAGGTAAATTTAAGTTAAGATATCTGTACTGGTAAACCTGACACCAGATTAACAAGATAAATGCTAATACTTCCCGTCGTAGAATTAAATTAGTGATTAAACAGCCTTAATTCTTCTTATCGAAGAAAATTTAACATCCATGTAAGAAACCAAAGACGACAAGTATTTAAAAATACAAACAAGAATCATAATCTAAGAAAATGTAATTATTGATTACTCTCAGAGGTTCTGAATCAAGTATGCTGGTTTTCTAACCTCAGAATCGCCCATTTTAAATAAAAAAAAAAACGTAGTAAAACTTGTAGAATAAAATTATACACATGGTATTTATTATTTCAGCGATGGTGGACCCTTTTTGAAATTTTGTAAATAAAATATTTGAACCGATCCGGTTTCTTTATATAATTAAAGCAGGAAGCAAAATCCAAAGAAATTTACATTTTCGTGAGTATCGAAGCTTCCAATCTGAGTAAACCTGTTTTCTAACCTCAAAATCGTCCGCGTCGATCAAAAAGAGCGCCATAATCCAAAATGGATGACTTAAGTTAGGCTAATGCTTCCTTTTATAATATAAGTACCTCTGATACCTAAATATCCATTATTACAACAACCACGAACCTTTTCTTTAGATAATTCAGAATTCAATTAAAAACTTGAAACAAAACAGAAACCAGAATTCAAAGAAAATTAATCTTCCGCGAATATCGAAGCTTCCAATCTGAGCAAACTCGTTTTCTAACCTCAAAATCGTCCGCGTCGATCAAAAAGAGCGCCATAATCCAAAATGGACGACTAAAGTTAGGCTAATGCTTCCTTTTACAATATAATTAATCGTCGATCGAACAGTCCACCGCTTGTTTATCAACGAAAATCAAGCCTCAACACGGCTACGCGCGGGCAACACGTATTTATAACTCTTGAACAGGAATCTCAGTCCGTAGAAATTATAAATCATCAATCCTCGCTGGGGAGAGATTAACCAAAGAAGAAGAAGGAGAAGAAGAAGAAGAGGAAGAGGAGTCTGAAGAAGTACCGCGTGGCACGACGACAAAGACGATGTAAATCTAAAATCTACTCGGTCCGGACATCGTGGACCGATCCACTGAAACACATCCAGCACCGTTCAAATCCCAGCCTTCCCCATTGACACGGCCGACAAAAGAAGAAGACGGTGCTTCATAAATAACCACGGCCAGTTTATCGTGCCTATTATGCAATTACGATTGCATCTTTCAAGCCTAGGTGGTCCACAACCTCAAGATCTCAGTCCAGGCCAAACAGATAATGCGCCTGTTAAAAACTTGTCGTTTGTTTCTTCGACTGCCACGACACGCTTCAACTTTCACCGTTTCTTTATTTTCTATTATCTTGTTTCGTACTGGGAAAACGCGACATCGATTTTATTTAAATAGAAATTTTTGTAATATCCGATAATTCTTAGTTGTAGGTATTTATTATTTTTGCCGTAGTTTTATCGAAACAGAAATTTTTGTAATATTGGATAATTCTCAATTTTAGCTATTTATTATTTTTGCTGTATACATATCGCGACGGAATTCGACCGACAGTAATAACTTTAATTGCTAAGCTAATATTTTAACTGTGAATTTTTCGCTTACTAAATTTAATCAGAAATCAGTTAAGTTATTAGGGATTAAGTCGACATTAACTTTCTTCTTTATTTTAGAAGAATGGGTGCTATAAATTATCACAATTATCATTTTTTATACCTTCCATAATACAGCAAAGCTTCCGTAAAATTAGTCTTCCAAAGCATCTAAAAAAGGTGACTTGAAACGGAGAAAAATGTTTTGTTTATCACAGATAGACTTTGTTTTGGATTTTCCAATGTTTGGTCTCCTGTTTTTTCTCGTGCACTTTCTCTCTTTCCGCGGTCGCTCGTTTAGGATGAAAGAACGCGATCGCGACGTAATCGTTCGTCGAAAGAACAGTCACGAGCGTCTACGTTACGAAATCGGGGCTTGCTCCGGCCCAGATAAGGAAACGTTGTGTAATTGATAATTGGAGACTCAACCAGAGCAAATGGTTCGTTGCAAAAAAAAAAGGAAAAAAAAAGAAGAAAGAAGGAATACAACGTTGTGTTGGTCGATCGTCGTTGAGAATCTTCAGATACAAGAAACGTTACCTAGATTCGAATCTTTTATGACGCTTTAAGCGTTTCTAACGGTGTCTTTTTTCTAGATAGACTGATAGGAATTTTGACCCTAATGAAGCTACCGATTCTCTGACACTAATCGCGTGTTAATACGAAAACATTAGGCGTTACGATTAAATGGAATTATAGATGGTCTGTCATGGAAATAATGAGACTGATTTACTTTTGATTCCTCGTACTAGGCGAGCTGGTCCTCTTTGAATTAATTTCTTTTTGAAGCCGGATGCCATTAGTGATGATGTCGTTTAAAGAGTTGTTAACCTTTCACGGGGAAGGCGGGTCAATCTTGACCGAATCTACTAGTTGTGTCTATGGTGGAAGTGTGAAATAGTGTAAAGCAGGATTTTTCATTTTTAAAAGAAACAGTTGTAATGTTTAACACTTTAATTGCCACGTTACCCATATATGGGTGACGCTTGAAATTCCGTAGATAATCCTTTGAATTAGTTAATTAGAAATCGTCGTATTGGGTACTCCAAACTCTGAATAATAGAAATTACGAAAAATTGTAAGAATAATAGGTAAAATTTGATACAAATAAATGTTTCGTCTAACGAAGTTTTCAGCGTCTTTATCGTGGCAGTCAAAGTGTCAAAGCTGGAATGTTCAGGAAATTATTAGAAGCACAGTATTTGGTAATGTTTAAAACGATTAGAATCACAATTGCTATTATAATTACCCAAAACATTTAAAACTGTAATATCCAGAAAACCATAGAAATCCATTGGAACCACTTGTAAAGTTTAAAAAATTGTTAGAATCGTAAGCAAAAGAAAACTTATACTTAAAATTTAACTTATACATATATTTACGAAGATACAGAGAAGTTTAATCAGCATTGCAAGCCTACAGTGCTTGAATTCGAGTAAAACTCTAGAAACTACGGGCACAGGAAACAAAGCACCTATTTTTAAAACCAGAAAACGTATATTCGCGAGGATAGCAACGAATCATCATCGGAGCGTTCGCGTTTCCTTGAAACGTGTGTTTTCGTCAGCGTGAAACGGACGACGGGTCGTTTTCAACCGGTCCGTCACGGCTCATAAATAGCAAGGTCCCCGTGAAAATGATTACCTCATCGGAATTTCTAACGAACGAGTTAGCGCGCGCCGGTTCGAACGCGTCAGCTGTTTATCAGTCGAAATAGAAACCGTGAGTCCTGGCCGCGGGCTTAACGCGTCGGACAGGTCCGAGAGGACGTGCGGTAACAGGTGGATCGAGAGAGGCCTATGCGACAGAGCGGATCGGCCAGGCCGATCGTAGCTGGCGGGACGCACGGCGTCCACTTGGTCGTGGAATGTCGACAGGTCGTTGATTTTGCCGGCCGACTGGCGATCTTTGGCCCACGATCGGTCGCCGCCAGCTGCGAAAGCACCGAAAGGTCACAAATCAGCCGGGATGCTGAGGCTGAGTGACGCAAAACACGCCTAGATAAATTTAAATTGCGCACGGACCGAGACTCCTGGTGACCACTAACCTGCGAAACACCGTGGGCGCCACTGGCCACCAGCCAATCGACGACGTGCACCGATCCGATGCCTATCATCGTCGCTCTGGCTCGTCTTTTCACATCCAAGAAAGAACTCTTTCAACTGGTCGTATGGGACGAGCAGGAAGTGAGTAAGGTGTGGGCACTTGGTCGGGAAACAAGATTCTTTTGATTCAGGAGAAGAATAAAGTTCTGTGAGAGCCTGGAAATAATTTGAGAGCTTTCAGAGAGTGTGGGAGCCTAGGGAGAGACCAGGAATAACTTAGAGATAGCCTAGGAAGTATCGAGAAAGACTAAGGAGATTCTTGGGAGAGCCTAGATATAGCCTAGGAAGAGTTTAGAAAGAGCCTAAGTAGATTCCCGGAATAGTATAGTTTAGGATGAACGCAGAAAGAGTCTAAGTAGAGTCTAGAGACAGCCTAGGTATAGTCTAGGAAAAGTTTAGGAACAGCCTAGAAAGAGCCTAAGTAGAGTCTAGGGACAGCCTGAATATAATCTGGGTATAATCTAGGAAGAGTTTAGAATGAGCGTAGAAAGAGTCTAAGTAGAGTCTAGGAACAGCCTACGTATAGCCTAGGAAGAGTCTAGAAAGCTTAGAAGGAGCCTAAGGACAGTCCAGCTTCCTGCCCCAGTTTTCTAAGAAAATTGCATGTAACTGCACTCTGATTGAGCCTTCCCTAAGGGAATATAATAATGTACGCAAAAAAAAAGCTTACAAGTTGTCCCAATACTCCATAATTACGGTGAAGAATTCATAAACTTCGTAACGTAACATGTTGAAGAAACAGATGGGAACTAGAATGATAATGATAATGATGATGATTGTAATTTGAATACCTGAAGTCACCACTTTTCTCCATGCTCATTCATGGAAGTACTTGTGAGTCTCGTCACGAGGGATGCTGAAAGAATGAACAGGCTGTACAATGGAGTACGGTCGATCGTGACTTTGATGTCGATTTGAATTTCTATCATCAACGAAGTCCTTTGCTCATGTGGGACGTTGAAGAAATAGATGGGTTCTGCGATGGGATACGGTCAATTGTGATTTTAATGTTGTGCGGAGTTCTTATTATCATTGATAGAAGAACTTACACAGTGTTGAATGATGATTTGTGATATCAGTGAACTTTGATATTATTGAATCCATTGAACATTGTTATCCGTTGGATTTTAATAAACAAATTCGTAGAAAAAAAAAGGTACGAAGATTGTTAATTTAGTTGTCAATTTAATATTTTCAAACTGTAAACGAGATTCAGTCATTTTTTGATTCTTTAAGATCTTGCCAATCCAACATATTTTATTTATATCAAATTCTTCATACGGCTATTGAAATGAATTTTTATTCAAATTAACTTTTATTCAAATGCAAAAATTTGTTTGAATCGAACTTTTATCAAGTTTCTGGCCAAAAAGCTTCTGATTGCAAGGAGTTGATACGAAGCAAATGTGAGTTGAATGTGTATGGAGTTTTCAGGGTAGCGCGAAGGGAGCGTGGAGAGTTCAATACGTGGCACAGGAATCAAGCTATGGAGACTACGTTCTGTAATCTTATTCGCTAACCTTCACCGATTTATAATCTTTATTAATCCGTAATAAATAGGTAGCATTAAGTTTCGCCTTAGCAATTATTGAAATAACTTCAAGCTCGTTAATCCTTCGTAGGCAACCTAAAACGTATGATGGCACGCGCAAGATTCGACTTGCTCTTCGATTTTTGATTGAGAATAAAATTTGATAAACATCTCGAAACGTTTGGAAGCCTAAATATAATAAATTACTCAGTTAGCCTACAGCGGGTTAATGGATTAGATTAACCATCGTACCTAGGAATTGACATCTAGTAACTTTCGGTATAAACCAAATACCAAATTACTCATTCCCTACCCAAGTCTAGCATACTCGACACTGTACAGATACCCTATTCCTTGGATTCGGTTCAACCGTTCCCTGAATTAACACGCCGGTGTTCCTTATCCTTTCTCCCCTGGCAACTATAAATTTCTTTACGGTGGCAGAAGGTGGTTCGCGTTACCTGTCATAGAACCAGAACCGAGGAATTTCTTTGATAGAAAAGGCCGCTGTAGTGAAATCAGATCGTGGATGTGTTGCGGCGGTTGGCCGCGTGGAACGGACAGTTATAAATAGATTCAAAAACTATTGCTTTTCAATCCGCGTGGCGTGGCGAGAGGCGGGTTAAAATGAAACGAAAAGAACCGGGACCGAGGGGTTGAAGAAGGAAACGAAGCGATCTCTTCGCGCGAACAGAGGACTCGAGGGAGGGGGGGAGAAAGAGGGAAACGAGTACGGGTTTCTCTCCGGTGAAGCTTTTATGCCGAAGTTTGCGAGCCGACCGCCTCGTGGATCATTTGTTATCTTCCACGAGAAAGCTCCCCGACGCAAATAGGTTTGTTTCTGGCCGCTTTAAACGCTTCACAATAATCCACACGAACCCAAATTCAATTAACGCCTCTCGTCGTTCCACCTCCCTCCCTCACTCGCCCCTTCCAAACATCAATGTCCTTCGCCGCTTCGCCAATACCCTGCCCAACGTTTTCTGCACTTTGTACCGGTTGACAGACAACGAAAGTCGCTGTACTTTTTTTCGTCTTCGTTTTATGCGCGGCTATGGACCACGCTGGAATATTGACGTACGTGAGCGGAACGCTCGATGACCTTGAACATTTGCATTTCCTTGGCGACAAAACGCTTTCAACCCCTTTCGTTCGAGCAACTTTACAGGTAATTTGTAGGGTTCAGAAGGTATCCAACAGTTTTCTGTTTATTAAGCTTCTTATGGAATTTGAGGGGTGGTAGTGGATCTTTATCATATCTTTGAATTAACGAGGGTTAGAGTTAGGCTCGGATTAGGATTAGGGAAATAGTTGAATTCTGAATTATTTTGAGTTTTGAAATATTAATCACCGTGTCATCCATGTCCATATCTGTGTGATATTCGAATTTCTATGTAAATCCATTACCCATATCATTAGGAATTCCTTAATTTATTTAACTTGAAATTACAGATAATGGAAATAAAGTGTTAAAGCAATTGTTAAAATATCCTGGCCAAAGGGGTTTAAAAGAAAAGATTGTTGACCTCCGTTTCAATGTATCTATTACAATTTCATCTAACAATTTCCTTTCGTCGTTTGCAATTTACCGAATATAACAAAAGGCAGGTTGAATGGAATAAAACAGAGAGGACGGGAGTTGAGATGGTCCTGGAAGAGCAGAAGGGCATTTGTACCGTGGCCAGAGACGGAACAGGATTGAGGAAGAATGGGGGAATAGTGGGTACGCGTCTCCATCCATCAGGCAACGGTCCGATCGTTCGACACACGCGACTCGAAACCTACGGACAACCACCCGAATGCATTATCCGACCGGAGTCGATGCCTTTTCGATAATCAGAGCGTTTAGGGCTGTTTATGCATTCGTCGGATAACTTATGGCTTGCCACGGGACCGATACTGATGTCACTCTCTCTGTTCTTGCCTTTCAATGAGTCCGTTCCATGGGCGCCTCGCATTATACACCGTTGGACGTTTTTCGATGTCCTTCGATGCTCTGAATGGATCATGGGTGAAAGTAAACGTTTCAAATACATGCTAACCTATTTAATAATTCTCTGTTGTATTAATCTTTCAAATTTGTTAATCTTTGGTATCTGAAATCTTTCGAATTTGTAATTCTAATTTCCAAGAAATATAATTTATGGAACCAGTACTGCGTTTAACTAACTTTTAATCATTCCGACGATCGAGAATTGATAGCTTAGGTTCTGGAGCGAACCTCGTGCTCGAAGCGTCGAAATAGTTCGGTCAAAATCATGCTAGCAATTTTCGTGAAAAGATGTTTGCTTTGACTACCGCGTGGCGACGTGACCGAAAATACTGTGGACATTTCGGTAAATCAGAAGGCCGGAAGTGGCGGCCCAACAATGTAACACAGAGGCGAGGAGGATAGGACGGCACGAGGCACGATAATCTAGCGAAACTGTGGCAAATTGCGCGCGACTTGGCCCGAGAGCGGATTAAAGCGTTTCTAACGGCGCGTAGCCGGGGCGAAAAACCGTATGAAAATTATACGTTCGCATTCTTGAGGCCAACATCGAGGCACGCAGGGGCATAAATCGATCCACGACGCACACGCGTTCGCGCCCGTTACGTTTGTGTGTTTTTGTTCGACCTTAGACGGCCTAAGCATCGGCCGCGTATACTCGCCAGAGACATGTAAAGAGTCGCAGCTGACTGTATTGTTCCCGTTGAAGCGGAGTCATTAATTTTCCCGCGGCAGGAACGCTGTCTGAAATTGTGCGCGCGACCACCATCCTCCTTGTACGGGTAACACGCACACAAGTTGCAGCAGGCGGCGTTTTATAGAACGTCGGTAGACGACCAATCTGACCGTTCGAGAGATTATTGTCGCTTAATTGTTGAAAATTTGTTGTCGACCTCTCGCGTAACGTTGCCCTCTTGACGCTTCTACCGGGATTCAAATGGTTCCGTTTCGATGGCAATGTTGGATGCAGAGGATTATTGAGATTTATAGTGTATCGCTGTAAAAGTTAAGTGGCGAAATATAAGAATCGGTGCGACAGCTACGTTAGGGTTAGGTTAGGTTAGGTTACGAGATGCAGAGATTGCTATAAAAGCTGTGTTACTGTAGAAGCTAAGTTGTTAAAATTGCCATGAAAGATAATTTACAGAAATTGCCATATAAAAGCTATATTACTATAGAAGCTAAGTTACTAAAATTGCCATGGAAGCTAAGTTACGAAATATAGAAATTGCTATAAAAGCTATATCACTATAGAAGCTAAGCTCTTACAATAACCATAGAAGATAAGTTACAGAAATTGCCATAAATACAAGAACAGCTATAAAAGCAATATTATTATAGAAGCTAAATTACTAAAATTGTTACGCAAGCTAAGTTATGAAATACAGAAATTGTCATAAAAGCTGAATTACCAAATATAGAAATTTCCATAAAAGTTAAGTTACGAAACACAGAAACTGCTACAAAAACTATTATTAATTATAGAAGCTAAGTTCTCAAAATTGCCATAAAGGCTAAATTACAATTATAAATTGCTTAACCCAGAGTTTCCCCTAAAACCTAAGCGAATAAAATTATTTCAACAATCCCACCCCAGTGACGAACCCATTAGAACACTCGAAATGATTATCCCCTTCGCTTCAAATATCATTGCAGTACTATCCTACTGGAAACAAACCCGGCGAAGCATTAATAACGAGAAAACTTTTATCTGAAATAACGTAGAGCAATCTCGGCAGCAATATTTCCGGGGCTGGTTGCCAGAATCCGTTACGAAGGATCGCGAAACGCCATCTGCTTCTTATTCCCGATGCCAGCCGTACGCGTTCGCAGATAAATATCATCGGAAACGCATCCCTCTTTCCAGCAAGTCCCGTCCTCTATGAATCATGTAGTACCTATGTTTTAGGTCAGCTTGTTCCTCTTACGAGGCCTGTCGGTTTTGATCTGCCCTGGCGTTCCTCCTGGTTATCCTGTTCTCAAGGTGGCGGCCAGAGACTTTCCGGAGATCTCGCGTTGTAAGCCTAGTCTACGTAAGCCTAGCACCAGCATTTATTTATGGTCCGGGATCGCCGGGGTGTACGTGGAACCGCCTCTCCGCACAACCATTACGTCCTCCATCGAAATGAACCTGTTCTCTTAGGTTAATTCCGACGTGACGCGTTTAATAGACCGATTACTCGATTTCTGGGTAATCCGTGGAGTAATTAATCGATTTGAAGGGTCACTGGGACGTTTTCGATACCGAGTAGAATCCTTTAACTTATCAACGCGTGATTCTTTTCCTGACGCAATAAGATATGTTAGAATTGCCTACTTATGCTCACTGCCGTGGATTATTCTTGATTCGGGAAATTTGTTTGTTAGATATTGGAGAAAAATTATAGGACTTATCAAGTATCTAGTACTAAGTTCTACAGTTAGTATAGCTTAAGCAATCTTAAGGATATTTAAGAAATATGCTAACTGAAGCGTTCTAGGTACCACGAATCTGAAAATTCTCTGGGATAAGTATACCATATGTTTGAAGTACTCGAATTTGTCTAATTCGTTTAATTTTCAAGAAAAATTCTATCAGTGAGTACCATCCACCCACAATACTCTGCGTAATTATTAGCTTTCAGAACAATCTAACGAACAGTTTTTCTAGATATTTGTAAAATATGACAGTTGGAACGTAAATTGAATATGAAATATCTTAAAAGTTATCCAATTATCGTAACGCAGTATCTAAAACTCTGAGCGAATAATTCTCGAAATTAACAAATCAGCTATGTCAGCTTCAGGGATTTCGAATACTTGATAATAATCGAAAAGTAACATGTCTTTGATGGATTTTTCGATCGATTCACGAACGATTTCCCCAGGGAAACGCATTGGAAATCTTATCCGAAATAGTAGGAAGGATCCCTCGGAAGAATTTCACAGTAGTATGTAAACCTCACGCAAGCATTTATTTATGGTCTCGGGTCACCGGCTGAGCGTGAGGTCCGCCTCTCTACAACACACTTTGCAGAACATATTTTACACAGGCCAGGGAATAAAGCTGTTTCCTACTTAATTCTGCCTTTCTACCCTGTCACTGTGTGTACGCGGCCCGTTAATTGACGATGCACGCGATAATTGGCGAACATCAGCTATCTGACATCATTCATCCCCATTTCGTGCGATCGACCATCTTCGGTATCTCCTTCGTCTTATTTCGAAGATTTGGATCGCTGATACAAAATGGTATCACCTACTGTAACCAGAAATCGAATGAAACGGTCAAAATTTTTGATCGATTTTAAAATAATTGTAACTTTCATACTTCACCCCAAAATATGTATTAGGTAAAGCGAAAAGAAATGTTGCTCTTTTTAACACTTGGATGCCTTTTTTAAGTCAAAGCAGCTAGAATTTTAGAAAAAAGGCGTCGAAAAGTTGCCTAAGTTGCGGCAAAATATTTTAAATAATCATAGAAATTATCTGTTGGAATAAATATTATGTATTGTATTTTTCTTTTCGCTTGACCTAATATCTGTTAACGAATATACGATCCCTTAGAATTTTTATTAATCGAACACGAAGAAATACGGTAAATGATCTTTATTTATCAAAGTAGACAATTTTCTATTTTTTTTTTTTCGTCAGACTTATAAATATTTGACATGATGCACGATTTTACGATATAATAGAAGCTTCGATGCGTCCATTAGAATTTCTGCAGATCTTTTTACTTACGAAACGTAGAAAAATATGTTTTAAACAGGATTAAGTAAAAATTTAATCGAAGATTATGTTCTCGAGAAAGGTTCAAAAGATGCGTTTGCTTAGCGTTTCCCTTAGTGCGGTAGTGTCGATCATATACGGCAGCAGACAGGACGGAAATAGTCGGTAAGGGTGTAAAAAGGGGACGATGCAAGCTGAGCGTGATTCCGCGCGCAAGCATGGCGCGGAACCCGCTTCTACCCTCGCGGATTGAAATATCCAAACGGTGTTAATTAACTCATTCAAACGGAACAACCAACCAGACCCTTAATTTTCCACTTGAAAACGATAAGTGGTCAATTAGAAAATTAATAATCATTGCATAATTTAAAATAATCTTGCAAATCAAATTTTACAATACAAATAAAACGTTCCAAAACCTACAATGATAAAATACCTATCTGCTTCAAATATCAATAATTGAATAAGTTATCTTATATTCTTCTCCAAATTACAAATATCCATGTCTAAGGGATAAAAATAACTCTCCTCCAAAAGGTAGAAAAATCTATTTCATCCAGAAAATTCTAATCAAATAATTTATGCAAATAATTTTCGTTAATGCCGATACAACATTCGGTTATTCTGATTAATTGATGGATTCACGAAGGACCTCAGCCTCCATGATCAAGAGTCGAAAGCTGAAGATCATTGATTTTTGTGATCGATGGATCGCGACAGACGGCTGACGGTTTATGTTACAAACACTTTGACCCTCGATCCATCAAAATCCATTTGGTAAAAATGATTCTTATTCGTGTTTTAAGAAACGAAAACAACGAAATAGAAATTTGTGTAATAATAATAATAATAATAATCGCAGCTAACAGTTTTGCATTCGCATGATTCATTCGGCACCGAAAGAGTTAAACACTTTGGCAATGAAATATATAATGTAATTTTTATTCCAAACAGAAATTACTCGTATTACATTCATTACTTTTCAACGCGTTAGCAACGCCGCAAATGTAACGTATTGGAATAATTTCAAGAAATTAAGAAAAATTCTGAAAACGGACACGCTAAAAATTTTCTTTGCGTTATTAGCTCGATATTACCGGAATCCTTGATCTATTTTGTTTTTCCTTTTAGTCATTATTTGCTTATGATATAATTTGGCTACAAAAACCAAATTTCACGCTTTCAACAACTCTGATAAACTAAACGTGTTCCCTCAGAGGTGCCATCGAGTGAAAAGGGTTAATTTTGTAAGATACCAAATGGAAAAACAAAATAATCTCAATTACATTAGAATCTTCAGATTCGTAACATTTAATGATTTCAGGGATTAAAATTCAGGTTCAAAACTGAATCCAAAATTAATAAGAAACGTAAGTTGAACGTCTCTTTCGTTACTAGCAATCTCCCTAGCGAATCGCGTGTTTAATTAACCACCCTTCTCTCTCTCGCTCTCGCTCTGTGTTTCTGTTTCGCTTCGACAAATTGTCCCAGGGTATTAATAGCCGTTTAAAGGAGGCAGGGTAAAAAGATCGAGAGGAATCCGTGGCTCGTATGAAACAGGCCGTACGCTTGGCCCCAGCCCGAACGAATCATTGTAAAAAAAAAAAAACAGTGTTCCGCTGGCCCGGGAAATTTATGACCCGCTCTTGAATGGCGTCTGTTCGCCGCGTCTTGGGGCTTTTTGATACGACACGAGCACCGGAACAACCCGGGGCCACAATGATTGTTGCGAACGTGACCGGCAAACTCTTCTTGCCGCCGGAATAATATCGTAAACGATTTTCAACGCGTAAAACGTACCTGGTGAACCGCGTCCATCTTTGACGTTATTTATGAGAATGAAAATCCTCTTGGCGGTTTTTCTTTTTTTAAATATAACCATTGTTATTTATGAAATCATCGTTCTTTTTTTTTTAAATACACAAGATAAATCTTGTTCAGGCTTCTATTATTAGTAGCTGATATATAATTTATATTATTTTTGTATAGTTTAGTCTTCTACTGTTGGATACATTTTTGGAAATATTAAGATAGAATATTTATCGATCAAGTATTAATACAATTTGTTATATCCAGAATGTTAATATTTACAGTAATAGTAAAATTAAGTAACTCACTGCGATTCTTTTAAAATAAGAATTTTAGGTTTCAAGAGTTCCTAGATTTCATGCCACTCTATATTTTCCATGGAATTCTATTCAGACCGAAGGGGTTTATATATCAAATTTAACCCTTTGCACTCGATTGGTGTCTGGGGGGACATATGTAACTTACTCAAGAATTTTTTAAATTAAAATTATAAACTTTATTTATATTAGAATACAGTACATTAATAATAAAAATAAAAATACACAGATTCATAAACATTGGTAATTTTTTAATTTCAAAATGGAGCTTTTGGTTTTCAATAATTTCGCTATAAAAATAGGCTAGATTTGATTTTGTCGAAAAACACTTCGAGCGCAAAGGGTTAAATTATAACAATGTGTCAAGAATACAAAGGGGTATAGTTTACCAAAATCCTGGGCTTTATGTATTTAAATCGCCAGAAAGCATCGAGGGGATATTCTCAAATTCTATGAATATCTTCCATTAAATATTTAATATTAACCGAAAATAATTCCTCGCTAACGTGCATCGCTCGCCAATGAAAGTAACAACCAGAATTCCTACAGCAACCCCAAAATAGTCGAAATTGTGTTGTTCTTCGTTCAATTCCGCCCTTAAACGAGTGCACCTCTCAGAACTCAGAGGTATTGTCAACCGTCAAGAATGGAAGAAAAGCAGTCGACCGTATGAAGACATCCCCGCAATAAGCAACGGGGGGAGGGAAAAAAAAGAAGAGGAACAGACATCGGTGGGACACGGTGGGCTACGGTTTTCCGGTACTTTTGTCGCGGGAAAACCACGG
Organism: Stelis phaeoptera; assembly: GCA_943735885.1. Taxonomy (NCBI): domain Eukaryota; kingdom Metazoa; phylum Arthropoda; class Insecta; order Hymenoptera; family Megachilidae; genus Stelis; species Stelis phaeoptera. Next base: position 22,150,041 of record OX030930.1, read on the forward strand.
AAACGTGTTGTACCGGTGGCGGGTCTGGCCGAGCCATTCACCGGCAGAGCTCGTAAATTTTCAGGAGCGAGAATCCTCCTTCGGGAGGGGTTTGTCGAGCCGAAAGACCGACTGCAGGAGCATAAGGATCAAGGATCCCCGTGGCGAGCGCGGGCCACGCAGCAACAGGCGGCCCACTTCGCTCCCGGCTCACATCCATTTCACCCCCATTTCGGCTCATCCCGTTTGCACTGGCTGCTCGCAATGAAAATTTATGTCCTAATAAGTGATTTGTACCCTGCCCTCGACTCGATTTAACCCGTTCATCCTCGACGACCGGTTGGATTCATGATTTTAATCCCTGCGCTTACCGAGACGGCTGCGATTTCTATTCAATTCGTATTATTCTATTTTATTTCGATTTTTCAAATTTTCTAATCTTATCTCTTTTATATCATACGACAAAAGGTATGAAATTTGAAAAATGAATAAACCGTGAAGTTTGATGGTGGACGATCTGCTGTTAAAAAGCTGAGACAGTTACACGATTTCAATTTAATTTTTTAATCTATTTTATTTCGATTTTTCAAATTTTCTAATGTTATGTCATTTGTATCATATGATTAAATTTTTATTTTTTATCATTAGATCGTTAGATGTGAAGGTTAATGAATGGCTACACCGCAAACTTTCATATTTAACCTGTTGTGGACGATCGACGCATATATGGGTCCAAACCGAACCATCGTAGAAACTTACAAATTTGTTCATATAATCGATAAGTATTGTCCTATGCTTTTGACACGATAAATAAATGTGAGTGTGGACAATATAGATTTATAATATGTAATTTGAAGAAGGAAATTATTACTTATTTTATTTTAAATAAAAGTCCGCAAAGGATTAATATTATTATAGTGGCCGCATAGACAAATTATTTACTGTTAAAAATGACGAATGAATGAATTTGATTTGTCTTAAAATAATATTTGCTTTTTTTCATATTTCAGTGATTTGCGACGTCGTTCAAAGATCGACCTTCCCCTAAAAAAGTAGGAAGTATTATTAATAATTATATCTCGATAATCCAGATACTTTAGTGCCGAATACAATTAAGCATTGTATTATTGTATATAAACAACTAAATTCGCGATCTGCAAAAATTGTTCCTTGTATAATTATCTATAAAAATTCGACAAATAATAATTTTCAGTCAAAGTAATCAGGATTTTATCTTATTTACAACGATCTTTGTCTCTACAGTGGTAAAATTCGAGCAACTGTGAAATAAATATTTAGTTACCGATCAAATATATTCAATAAAAAGTTTTAATGAATCTTTCTACTAGAAACAATCAAACTCTCGAAAATCAAAATGCCAAAAATCATGCAAAACCTCTGCCTTTGATATCAATTCGCTATTGTTGAAAGATCGCCAGACTTCCACCGATAAAATAGATCCAACCCTGATGAAGTAGCGATCCAAAGAGTAAATTAACTATTGTTAACCGTTCGCGTGTAAAAGTTCGATCCCTCTTGCGAAAAATCACGTCGTGTACGAGACGTAGGTCGCAGGATACGGTTCAATTTATGTGTACGCGTGTGTAACGTTAAATAAGGAACTAGCAATATATTTGACGGGGTATTGGTCATGCGTGTTGATTGATTAATGCATACTAATGAAAAGAATTTTTGTTGTTAGTCAAATGAAATATGCGACGCGACTGGGAAAACCAGTTTCACAGCGTTGCGTTCCCGTGTTGGTTGCGCCTGTTACCCATGGGTAATCGCTTACACGCGTTTTGCATACGCTCTCATCATCTTGCGAACGGTATTACAGCCCTCAAGGATCGCTCGTTGTGGACACCTTTACGGTTATGAATTATTGGGGCTCTAATGGAAATTCAAATATCGGGATATTTGAGCACTTGTGGAGTTTGGATTTGGAATTCGAGTAATTTGAATAGTGGTATACTTACAGTGGAATGTTGGGATACGGGATATTCGGATACTCGAAAATTAGAATATTTCAGTACATCTAATATTAGGGTATTGGAATACTGGTACACTCAATTATTGGAATAGCTATAGAAATACTCGAATACTGGAATGCCTACGCGAATACTCTAGAATTGGAATATTAAAATACTCAAATACTCGAATTCTCCAGTTCTCGAATACTCAAATATTTGAATACCTACGCCGATAATACGATACCTCGAATACTAAGATGCTGGAATACTGGTATACTCGATTAATGGAATAGCTATGGGAAAACTCGAATACTCGAATACTAGAATACTGGAATACTCGAATAATGGAATGCCTACGCGAATACTCGAAAATTGGAATATTACTAGGATACCCGAAACCTCGAATATTCAAATACTAAAATACTCGAATTCTCCAGTTCTCGAATACTCAAATATTTGAATACCTACACCGATAACACGATACCTCGAATACCCCAATATTCCAATACTCGAATACCCCAATAGCTACAAGAATATTAGAAAATTAGAACACTCAGATACTCGAGTACTCAAATACCCAAATACTCTAATACTCAAACGCTCGATACAGGTAATCGAAAATCGAACGTCAATCTTTCAGCCTCGACACGTGTTGTATAATAATTACAAATCGATTGTCATTAGTTGATCAATGATTTATTTAATATCATATTTACTATGTGCTGAAGAAATTATATAATAACTTGATGCTACTTCTGTATCTTGATTGATAATTATACTCATACAACTTTCATCATTAATTTTCCATCCTTGATGACGTACATACATATACGCCGAATGATTAATATCAAATAATGATAGAAGAATTTTCTTTTTGAAAGTATAAAAATTAGTACGAACAAAGTTGTGTGCCAAATTGAACCTTAGAAATGTTACTTCCAAACTTTATAATTTATCCAATAAATTTGTTGTATTGAATATTTTTCACTCGGGTTTATAATAAATTGTTTCAAGGTACTTATGTGGTTTGATCCGGGTAACTTGACCTAACCCTTACCACTGTCGACCGATCAATCCTAAATGCACCTATTTATTGCAATCGATCAAACAGATATACCCCAGAGGCCTGCATTAAGGTCCTCCATAACCGCATTACACTATCAGCATAGCTTCTGTGAATCGTTCGATAAGCATTTAATCTATTTCATCATTTTTTCAAGTACCAAATAGAATTATTTTGCAGTCATTATGTAAATTAATTGCCTTATAAAATTGATGGCCAATTTTCTTGATAAATTCATTCAACATTCAAATATTGACGACTAGAAAGTGTTTATCAAATCTAATTTATAATTTTTATAATATTCAATACTTTGTCTTAATTACGTCTTCAAGTGCCGAGCAGAATCTTTAAGATGGGTAAAAGGTTTCTTATTAATATCCATTCACAATTTAAATATTAGTAACCCGAGAATACCAATAAAATCAAATTTGGCAAAGGAATCATCCTACATGCAATATAACATTTCTTATTTCTGTCTATGATCATGTATCTTTTTCGAGCCCTATAAAATGGATGATAATTTTCTATTGGAATCCATGAATCACACAAATATGGATGATACGGGGGCGTTGATATAATTGAATTTCGCAAAGGGACTAATCTGTGGTTCTGAGAACCAGCTACCACTATTACCTTCCGGTCCGAAAAATGGAACCTCGTATCCTTCTTATTCCCGACGAAATGATCGATCTATGATTATAGGTTTCAAGAAATCCTCAATAAAAAGAAAAAATAATTTCAAATCAAATCAAAGGTTCTAATATTCGAATCTAACAGCAGACGCTGGAGTCAATCGTTAAAAAATAGTATCAAAAGGAATAATTTCAAATTCAAATGGATCCCAAAATTGAAATTGAAAATTTCTACGTTCGTTCGCAGATTCAATGCAAGAGTTGCCAAATTTTGTTATAATTATATTGTTATGTTGGCAAGTAGATTTTCGACCTTCAAGTTTTATTAACGCGTTGACGGCTGCGGAGGCACAGGTAACTGGCAGCTTAAATGTTCCGTGATTCAATAATTAGTAGCAAAGTAACAGTTTGAAAACTAAAATTAAAAAATTGGTCAATAGTATTCTGGACGTGCTGTTTTCACCTCAGGTTTTCTATAATTGATTAATCAGTGATAGAAAACACTATACAAACTGTTAATATCGGTCACATTAAGATAATGACGCGTGATACCATATTGAAAGTTCAAATTTGAAAATTAATTCACCCTATCCTTAATAATTAGAATTTCAGTGTGTTTTACGCTGTCAGACAATAATTTCAAAGGAAAATCGAAATTAACAGAAAACCGCGTTCCCTCGATTAATCCTGGATAAGAAAACAGAGAAAGTCGCGATGGAATTAAGAAAAACTAACGGCAACCAGATTCGTAAGGAGTTTCGTGAAAACTGGTCGAACACGGATGCGCCTCGTTCCACGTTGTTTCCAATCGGTAACTGTTTTTATTAAATAACTGGCACCTTCCATAAGGATTCGATTGGAACTTTCTAAAGACAAGCTGCGGAAAATGTATGCAAATCCATCGCCATTTATTCGACACCTGCACGTCGAATCGAGCATGCACCTTCGTCTACCATTTGCGCTTTATGAAGAATGCAAATTGATAAAATATTACTATAGCCGCTATATTGTCCCGTTATTCAAATCCTCGTGGTGTTTAACACCTTGCATACCGATGGCTGGGTCATACAAGACCCCGTACCGACCAGAACCAAGAAAAACATTTGTTCTTTCATATTTTTGTCACGGAAGAATTATTAGATTGTATGTTTTTTTTTTGTGAAACGCTTAAACGAATGGCAATAATTTTCTTCAACATTTCGAAGCAGAAGTGATTTCGTTATAATATATTCTAAAGCTAGGAAAATCTATTACACCGTCTTTTAATATTTTATAGAATATTACAATTATCGAGGTAACTATATGTGAAGGTCTTTCGAATATTTAAGTATTAGTATTAAAAATAAACGTGTAGCTTTCCGAATTCATAGAGAACGAAGTTAAAAATTATCCGACGTTTGTTTGTACAACTTAAACCGTGAAATAGATAACGGTCGAACTGTGACAGGGGACATGTTAGACTTCTGATCTCGTAATCCACTTTGGACCTGGATACAAATCCGCAAACAATTCATTTTCATACAGTGACAAGGTACGTACAGAAAAATCGTTGGTTATTAACCTGTTCGATAGTCTGCAGAAAATTTTTTGAAATATTAGCAGCATGAATCATACAGAAGTTGGCAACGTTGATAAAAGATCTTGAAAATTATGAAATTTTGCTACCTATTTTATTCAACACCGAAAGGATGAATGAAAGTAACAAAACTTTCGAACATATCGAATAAGATATTTTTAGCCCACGATGATAATCGAACACGGAAACCATGGATTACTTCACGTATCAGCGTCGCGACGCTCGGGCAAGCTAGCGAGTCGAACGGGATCCATGACGAATCAATTATTTACCCCCTTTTCGGACTCTCGACCGCGAGCGTTGTCTATTTTCTTACAGCACACGTTTAGCCGCTTCTTGTCTGCTTTTCAGAGGTCTTTTGAACGCCATCGCGACGCTGAGGACCCCGATTGGGTAACGGAAATTCGACCCTGTTCCGGGTTTCGACGCCTTTGAAGCTTTGGTCATCTTTCACCGTGACCCATGGTGGTCTTAAAATCAGTGTATTTTTACTAAAATTCAATTTTGATATCAAATCTTAACCCGTCCAAGGTCAGTGTTGCCTTAAAATTTTCTTCAAACACCGAGTTTCTTCCCTATTAAAATTTAAGTTGGTCGAATATTGGCTAATATAATAATACACTATCTACCGCTCTGAAATGAGAAAATAGACACCGTTTCAGTTATCCCTGAATCGTGGCACATCTAACTTTCATCATTCCAGCAGCGTTGCACACGAAACAATAACCATCAAAAGTTTACTAATCGGATTTTAGTTAAGAGTCAATAGCACTGGAAAACCTATTAATACGCTTCCGGCAAATAAAGCGTTAATTCATCTAATCTGATAAACGCAAGAACATTCATTAGCAAAGACGGCCATAACGAAAGGGTCCATTTAATTGCATCTTCCGATGAACATTAATTCACGAAACAAACCGCGTTTATTCAAAGATCCGTCTACACAGAGACGGTTTCGCGAAACTGTCCCATTATTAAATGTCACCGAACGATCTTGGCTGTAAACGAAAACGGAAACACGTCGACCTTGATGCCCGAAGATCTCAGTGAAAATGCGTAACGAATCGTAGGAGCAACAGACAGAGTGGTTGCACAAAGGGGTCGGTCCTTCGCTTTCGGGATCGTTTAGAGAAGACACGGCCAGGTCAGAAATTACCTAGCATAATTATCTCGGGCACAATCACCCCTTTGACGGTCCCGACGCGACGTTCGTGCAACTGTTGGTGATTTACGGTCAACTACTTGCTGCACGATTCCGCGAAGAAGAAAGCAATTATCACAGCGCCCTCTTCGACGATGGTAGCGTACAATTAACCCTGTGCCGTCGCCGGATTGCCCGAAACGTAAAAGCTCCCGGACCCCGTTGTCCCGTTGTGCTACGAGGTGTTTTAAAGGCTCCTCGTTGCCGACGGTGAACGCTCCATAGACGAACTTAAACTCCTTTATAAATAATCAGATACTGTGAGTTGCTGGAAAGAAGACTAGCAGGACGGCACAGGGGCAAGGGGGTATACTGCGAACGTTTCACTCACATGCTTGTGTGTTATATGAGTTTTTGAACCAGAGGGTGCAAAGATCGGGCTTTCAATGCCTATTTGGCGAGCGCAAAGTAGGAGGTAAAGTACTTTGTACTCGCCAAATAGGCATTAAAAGCCTGATTTTTGCGCCCTCTGGTTCAAGAAACAGCGTACGCAACATGGGCGCAAAGTGACTCTCGCACTTTTTGCGCTCTTGGTACGCAATATACTTTTCGTTAGTATTTTTAGACAAATGGCGGCGCGCATCGATACAATTGTGTTGAATACGGCCAAAAGGACCCGCATTCCTTTCACTCGTCTTCTTTCCAGCAACGAAAAACATCTGGGTATCTATTTCTTTTGCTGTTCTGTGAAAATGTCCAGTTTTCAAATACCTGTGCGCCGATTTACGTTTCCAAAATAAATATTTATACACGAAAGGTTAAATATTAAAGCCTTGACGAGTACCTGGTCCACAGTAAATTTATACTTCAGGTTAATTTGAAAATTCTCTGGAACCAGGCTCTTTCGTTGCTGCTGTTTGGAAAATTCGGAATAGTAACTTTATATGTTGAGACTTTTTCATTTTATATGTAAATGAAATTAGGTTTTGCGATATTTCTTGAAAAATTTGAATTCTGTGTTTTTGCACGAAGAAAGTTAATATATTTTTTTATGATTTTCTCATTGCAACTGTTCGAACAAGTAGGCTTTGTATATTGGGACTTCCTGGTGTAAAATGTGACTGAGGTTATGTTTCAAGATATTTTTCACAGGAATCATTCTTACATCTAGAATTAATAAAGATTCTTTTGTAGCAAATGTCTGAAAATATTACCAACATTAGGTTTCTCTGTTTCTTCAAACACGTGATCTTCTTAGATTTCCTTGTTGCGATTTTTTCAAGTAACCAGAAGATATAGCTTCATGTATCAGAACTTCCTGATTTAAATTGTGATCGAAGTTATGTTCATGTAAAATTGTTAAACGAAGAATTACTAAAAATTGTATTGCAAATGTTTGAAAATCATGCAGCAGTAATCTGTAGCAGTTAAATCATTCAATTTAGTGTTTATTTCTATTCCTTCAGCTTCAATATTTTTATAAAATTTAGAATCCTTAAATTTCCCTTCTTCTGCATTTTAATATTATCCCTATTCAACCCTGTTCTTTCAAATTAAAATAGAAAATTTAGGATAATATGATAATCATGACGCTCGTTTCTTCAGACTTATCTGCCGCTTGTGATCCATGCCTGATTGAATCTGTTAACACTATAACTACTGATACCTTAAGTTGAAATTAAAGTAGAAAAGGTACTAACACGTACACTAGCCCTTTATCATATAAATTTAATGTTAATTACAGATAAATTTTGTAACTTAAAATAATGAACTTGCTGCCTGTCGTTTTGACTGATTTGGTAATTCGAGTGTAAAGAACAATGTTCATACGTAAAACACTAATTATGCACTTCAGGACTAAGAACCTTGCATACGAAGGGGTTCAACTCCATTTCTACCATCATCAAATTAATCCCAAAACCGAATGATTATACGAGTCTAAAATTACCAATAAATCGCCCGTTTGTTATGAAAGAGAAAAACCAAGAGTATGCCAAAAACAGAGCTGCACCCTTCATGTAAAGCGTTCAATTAAGATCATCCTGTTCTTCATTCAAAATTGAGGTTATGTTCTCCGAAACTCCTAACCTTAGCAGCCGACCTCAAGTTCCCGAATGAAATGGAGCCTCGCGAAAGGTTCTCCCGGCGTTCTCATAGTTGTAATCTTAGCCCCCTGCGGCGTGTAGCACGCGAAGAAACCGGAGAAACACAGGGAACGTAAGGAAAAAACGACACGAGGCGACGCGGCGCGGAGGAGGCGTGAGCACCAAGAGCGAGAGGAAGTCGGTGAACGTATGGAAAGGAGCTTTGGCTTTTCGTTATCCCGTTTGGGAGGCCCGTCGAATGGGCTACGGCCTTCGGTTCCAGAGAGGCCGGACACGCCGGGAGAACGGCTCGAAACAGAAAGAGACGGAGCGACGAAGGAAAGGGCCCCCCGCGCCTTACAATGCAGCCTGATTTATGGCCCGGGCGCACATACATAGAGTTACACACGATATCATAATACCATTAATTCTTCGTCAAATTCCCCGCTGACTGAATCATACTGGCCGCGCAGTAAATCACGCGGGGCGACTAATGTGAACGCGACCAACCGCTCCGGCCGTCTTATCTCTCCTTTTGAACCACGGGGGCAGGTGGATCCCTTGGACTCCGCCGTGGGCCCTTTCCCGTTCCCCTCACTCTTCTGGCTCACCTAATGCTGCTCCGTCTCTCGGCGCACTCTATTTGTCTCGTGTGCCCGCTCGTTTCCGTATTTTTATGGCCGACTCGGTTATCCGTGGCGATTTCACGAGGGCTACCACTTGTCCCGGTCACCGTTTACGTAATCCTGCTTCACCCTGAAGCCTCGACCCACGTTACCTTCTCGCTTTGAAAGGGGATGTGGGCGTTCGTGGCTACGGCCACTCGATGCGTGGACTTGCCGCTGCTTCTTTTTTTGTTTTTAGGGGGGCCAGCTTTTTTCCTTTGTTTTTTCATCGAGTGGCTATGAGAAAGTTTTAACGAATCGTTGGGGAGTCCTCTATGAACTGGTCGTGGGACCCATTTTCGTGAACCTTGGAAGCTTCGGCAGGATTCGTTGGAATTTTTGTTGTTGATAGAATTTTGTGTACTTTTCTTTGATCTTTGGATTATCACGACTAGTCCGTCAATAGCCCGTTTAAGGGTTAATAACGCTTGAATTGTTAATAAATTAATAACATCCTCCGCTAGAAATTAAATCCACAACAAATTGGAACCTTTTTGAAAATAATGAAAAATAATTATACAAAAAGTGAATCTTGAATAGTAGCTGCTCCTATGATATTTCAGTCAGTTTTCAATTTAACAATTAAACCCTATCAGCATCGAATACAATCTTACTCGCGTCACTCCCACGATACGTTTCGCCGTTCACCAAATCCGGACGCGATCCGTCAGCTCGCATCGAATTCATCTTATTCCAACAACAACTGGCGTAATTTCCAGCCACTTTCGAACAACCGCAGACCCAGTCTATCGATTATTCTCTGCTATTCTTGTGCGGCCGGCTGTCCCGGCACCTCGGCCACTCCAGATAACGTGAAACATTTACAAAGCGGACTCGACGAGCCGCAAATCGTTCCAAATCGTTCGTCGATAAATTCGTCCAGGAAATTCTTCCTCGAAGTCAGTTCCGCCTAGTCGAAACAATACTCGGGGGCCAAGCCGGTCGGTTAATTTGACCATGGGTTAACCGTGGAAGATCGCGGGCCTCCGTTGATGTACGAGCGAGAATCGTTATCGCGGCGAGTATCGAAATTTATAATCGGCTGGTTAATATTTCAACGGTGATTTAACGGCTCGAAGGAGCCGCGAAGTAATCGCGATTATTAAACAACCGTAAATCCCAACATTCCTGTTAAGACACCACTGGCACAAATTTTCACCGCGACGATCTACACAAATCACCGTCGCATATTTTTTCCGTCTCTTCGGGAGATTCTACGCGCGGTTTATGACTTATCACCGATAGACTCTCGACCCGTCGCGCGATTTACGGCCTAACTTAACCGCTCGACGTGTGTGCAAGCCACGTTTCCCTTTTTTTTCTTTTTGCCTCGCGTCGATTTCCTTCCCTTCTGTGCCGGGGTAACGCGAGAACGGACTACCTTTCGGGAATTCGAACTTCCTTTCGACACGCAACACGTGCACACGACCGGTTGAAAATGGAATAAAGGACCTGGAGCCGAACATCTTGAAACGTTTCGACGCGATTGTTTATCTACGAGGAATTCTGTCGTATGGATACATTTCTACTTCGATTGGGATCAATATCGATTTGTTTTGGCAATAGCAATTTTCCATGAGGATATCTTCCCATTTAGTTATATTTTCTTTACTCGTTGCCGTCGGGCCAAGGATTGCGCTAAAACGTTAAAGCATTCCTACCGTCTATTCTATGTATAGACCACTCGGTAAAGTATGTAAAACATTTAAGTGTTTAAACTGTCTATTCTGTAATTGACATTCGTCGATCCCTAGGTATTGTCAAGTTTACTGTACCGAGATTTGTTTAAATTAACCAAGAAATGGAATTGAACAAGGTATATTCACCATAATGATTTCAAGGTCCACGAAACGTGTGCTGGGACTCTAACCAGCTGGGAATCGGCCGCGGTCGTCGCCAATTGGGCCAGGGTAGCCCGCAATTAAACGTAATCATAGAAGGTTTGGAAAAAAGAAGACTCACTCTGTCCGATGTGCACCCTCTTCATCCACGGGTAGATCTGCGGTGGATTGCTGCCAGTGGCGTTGGACTTGTTGGACGAGTTATTCCCAGTGCTGGAGGTGCTGGAGGTGGAAGATGCGGGCGAGGACGCGGACGATGCGGTGGTCAACGTGGAGCTACCCTCGCCCACGGGTCTGGAGCTACCGCTGGCCGGCGAGGAAGCCGACGCGGCCACGGACGACCTCGAGGAGCTTCCTGGGGGCGAGGTGAGTCCCGACGCGGCTTTGCTGGTACCAGGTGCGACCAGAGGCGTCGGACTGTTCCTAGACGTGGACGTGGACAGATCTTGAGGCGAGGCCACGCTGGTGGAGGACGTGGAGTCGGCGTATTTGCAGCTGGACGTGGAGGCTGCCGATGGCGCGGACGCCGCCTGTAGCAGCGGCGTCGTCGGGTCCGGATGAAGCTGTTGTTGCGGATGATGTTGCGGATGATGCTGCGACTGTTGCGCGTGCAGGCTGTGCTGCTGCGAAGTGGTGGTTGCGCTGAGTCTCGGCTGAGGCTGCAATTGCGTGTAGTCTATCATCCCTGTGGGCGCTGTGTGCTGCATACCCGAGGCCGGAGTCGCGTACGGATGTTGAGGATAGTGTTGCTGAGGCGAGTAACAAGGAGCCGGGTAACTGGTGGCCGCTGCGTTCGGATTGTAATAATCTCCACCAGCCGGGGACGCCGCCTGCAACGGTTCTCCGGGCGAGTTCGCCGTTGCTCGCGGTTGTTGTTGCGCCTGTTGGCCCGCGTAGCATGACGCGAGCGAATTGACGAACTGATAGGAACTCATCGTTCAACGCGGCTGCACCAGTCGTCGACGTCACTCTGCTAATCGTTCCACACGTGTACGGTTCGACATTCACGAGAACAACACACCACCGATTCGAGCTGTTGCTTCTCCAAAATTGAACGACCAGGTGGGAACTCGTACGCGCACTGTCGGCTAAGTACAGGACCGTGTCATCGTTGGTCTCGCGACGACCACGGCACCCCGCTGGTTATCTGTCACACTGGCGGCAAACAACGAGCTGCCTACGGTTTTATTATCACTGACCGAAAAATGGGAGGGGAGTAAAAAAAAAAACCAGTGTCACCGTTTTGCTGTTCCTTCGGCCCCGGGAGCCAGTTCACACCTATCGCGCGTTGTTACACGCGGATAAACACGTCCCTAAACGACTCGATAATGAACGAGGGGGATCGCGACGAATAGACGGAGAGGCAGACCGTGTGTCGGCAGGCGGGCAAAGTCTGAACCGACCTGAGAGTCGAGTTTACGAGGGCCACGTGGGCCTGGGCTATAAAACTGTCTTCTGCTTCTTTACGATCTCACGAGTCGCAATTACCTACAGAGAACTCGTGGAGGCAGCGTGCAGTAGCGCGTAACAGCCGGCTTATCGGGTCGCCCCATTGAAGACGAGACCCTTTGCACACTTTTTTTTTCTTCTATTTTTTTTTCTTTTTATTAATTCTTTCTCTCTCCTCTCTCGACGATTTTATTCGCACGAATCACCGCGCGTACAAACGATAGGCGTATATCGCGACGTTGATACCCGCGAAACAAACGGACCACGGGCAATGTTCCTTCCCACGGAAACGCGACACGACGCGGAATAATGTTCGACTGAACGGAGCAACCGTAGCTCGTAGCCGGTATCCCGGTGTACCGATATCACCGCATTAAGGGGGTGAAGCCGTATTGCCGCGTTCACCGTTCCTGTTGCGTGCGCGGAGGGTGGTTGGTATCGTACTGAAGGCCTCGCCACGATCCAACGGAGGCCCCGGTGTGTGCGGTAGCTTGTCACGTGCCCGCGCTCTCTGCGTGTCAGAGGAGCGCCTCGACCAATCCCCGTCGTTCGTCAAACCTTGATTGGTCTCTCCGCCGGCGTAGGATTCTTCAACCCCGTTCCTTGCGTCTCCGTCGGGTTCTGTGTGTGATGGTGCTGGCTGCTGCTGCGGCTGCTGCTGCTGTTGGCGCTGCTGCCGCTGGTGTTGCCTGGCTGCTACCCGACGTGACAAGAGCCGTCGAGAGGGGTGTGCGAGCAAGACAGGAAATCCGAGGGGTCACAGGGAGGGGATAGCAGCGTCAGGGGGGCTAATGGAGAGATATTCGGGAGCCCCGAGAGGAACGATGGTGGGGCGAGGATCGTTCTGCTTATTTCTCTCTCTCTCTCTCTTCCTCTCTCTCTTATACACTCGTTCTATCCCCTGCAACCTTCTGGCCGCAACGTCACCAAGAAGTAGTCTTCCGCTTGCCGTCTCTGCGAGGGGGCAACGCGCGCACGCGCCCCCTTCCGCGTACACCCTCGTGGCGTGGAAACAACCGAGAAGAGGTGGTTCCCCGTGATCGTCGATCGTTCGATCCTCTTTTCGAATTTCCCCGAACGATCCTACGCTACACCTTGATCAGTGCCGCGGATTTTAATTACCACGCGAAACGGTATCACTACCGTCCAATCCACTGTTGAACGCGTTTCGGCCGCCACGAAACCCGAGGCGCGGAGCTGACTCGTCGGAAGAAGGGACGGCGCATAAGTCAAGCCGGTCGACCGCGGTTGACAGTTTTATGAGAGTTTGATAGTCCCCGGCACGCCGTTCTCCGTTGACGACGCGAGAAAATCCGGAACGTGGTCTTTCGTACGGGAAAGAGAGGAGAGGTAACACGCGCGCACTACGCACCGCACTCTTTATTGTCCCATAAATTCAAACCTGTTGCCCATAGCCGAATGAGTGGGACGGCCGGAAGAAGGAGCGACGGGGATGAAGAAAGGGAGGGACAAAGACAGAAAAAGGGAAGAGAAAGAGAGAGAGAAGAGAGAGAGAGAGAGAGAGAGAGAGAGAAGAAAAGCGTGCACGAGGTTAGGAATCCTCTCCCAATCGCGCAATCCGATTGACGCCCCTGTTATCGTACGTACGGCGAACCCGGACGCAACTCGTAACTCACTGAACCGACTGAGCTGGTCGAGAGGAGAGCCTTCGGAGTTGGCGGCTCCGAGCAAGCAGAAGCATGTGTGACGTAGTAGCCAGTTGGTCAAACGGGGGGCACCGCGGGGTAGCGACGTGCCGGTGGGGTTCCGAAGCGTAGGGGACGGCCGAGGAGGCGGAGCTCTCTTTGCTTCTCGCGGATAACGCTCGCTATGCTCGACTTCATCGTATTTCCATTTCCATGCATATTTTCCATATCCCTCTGATTTACTACTTTACTCTTTTCCTATCGTCTTCTCGTTTTCCCTCCGTTTCCTTACCATCCCGCAATCACCGCTTCCTCGACGCCCTCTTTTCGAAAGACCCCTCGTTTCGTCTTATCTCGAGCAGATTTTTAATAATAATAGAAAAAACAGGTTCGCGGTTCGAAGATCGAGCGAAAAGCGAGCACGGTATGCAACTCGCTCGCCAGATGTGGCAAGCGCGGCTCGTTCCTGTTGAATTGTCGCGCGCGCCCGCCCCCGGTCGCCCCACCCCTTCCGCCGCTGACCCCCACCGCCACGCCGACGCGCCCCACCATCGCCCACCGAACCGGCTATCTCTTCCACTTTAAGTTCTACTCGCGATCGTGTGTTCGTGTACGTCGGAATCCCCACCACCTCTTCGGTATTCGCCACTTCGGAGCACGGTATTTGTCCTACACCTACCATCCTTCCTAGGTCTTCGCGCCGCGCCGCGCCGCGGCGGCGTGCTTTGGATGGAAGCGAGCGCGCGCGCACGCAGAGGGAGATAGGTTGACAAGTGATCGCGGATCAGACACGGGTTCATCCTTTGCCGCAAAACACCGTCGAGTCGTTGGAAACGCGATGATCGCCGGACCGTTTGCGAATTCGTCATCGCGACGGAGACGTCGCTTTGTTCTTGTATAACGCGAAGTTGAGGGGGCGCGTTTCCGGCCTGCCGACGACCGATACGAAGGGTGGACGGGATTGAACGGGGAGCTTTTTCCTTTCGGGATCGGAATGGTTGGATAGGTATTAATTGTTGAGATTCGAGGGAAGTGGTTTGAATTCGTATCGAATTAAGGAGCCTTTTTTATTTTTTTAATTGCTGTCTTATTACATTATAAAATATGTTTAGCACTTCTTCATGACAATTTGGATTATTCTGAGTTGGGTTCATTCGTTATGTGATTCCTCTTCATACGTTGATTGTCGAATCACCAATATTCGGGTGACGCTTGAATTTCCATAGAAATTTGTCGCTTGCATTATTAATATCATTTCAATTACTTAATTAGAAAATTTAATTAGAAATTCTGCATTGAAGAGTTGTAATGATAATAGGTAAAATTTGATCAAAATAAATGCTTTGCCTGATCAAATTTTCAGCGCCTTTAAACTATGTATTTTTCTTTGATCCGATACAGAATGAACTAATAACAAATAAATAAATAATATTTCGGTGCTAAAATATATCATACGATACACATTATTAATACTACTACCATCAACATTTAAACAATCATAAGATTTCCGAAGATCTGAAATCTTTTGTATGAATTCGTTTCAAATCATAGTTCCCGCGCTCTGGATTCGATCGGTTTCGAAGCGCGCGCAATTCGAACGCGTCAAGGTACAAAATACAAATTCCATCGAAAGCAGAAGCGTCGTTTAACATTCTCAGCGGTACATAAAGAGTCCGCAGGAGGACGGGTTTCGTCCGGGATAACGAAGTCATCACGTCAGGATGTCGATGTATTTCAGACTGACGTAATGAAAGCCAAAGGCTGACGAAGGGATCCGCTGGAAGAACTCGGCCACGGTCGGAGTATTTCGGTCCGATTCGAGGCGCATTGCCTCGCGGCCGCGTGTGTCACTCTTCGCTCTTCTACGCTCCCTGTGTCCGCCTCTCTGTTCTCCTCAGGCTCGTCCCATTAGAATTTCTAATAAAGCCGTCGCAGGTGTAAAAAACGTATCGGGACTACCATGAATCACGTGTCGCAAAGGCTGAGCCGCCAGGACACGTGTATCTGTTATGCTCTTCTCTCGTTTCGATGGACAAAAATCGAAATAAGCATTGTTCGATTCTGATTCAATCGTTTCGCGATATTAAAATCATTTTTTATCAAGTTTCTTCTTTATCGAACGCGAGCATAATATTTCATGAAATGGCGCTTAAGGAAAAATTGAAGTTGGACAAGGAAATAGATATTTTTATTTTATTGAAAATGGCAGCCCTGGTGGGTGGGGATATATTTAATTTACCAGGGTATTTTAAAATGTGAAATTGAAGCTTTATTTATGGTAGAATATAGAAAATTAAGATTAGGAATAAAAATAAATAGATTTGTAGTATTTGGGTTTTGGAAACTTTGTTGGAAAAATAAGTTCCGAATGCAAATAAGGGTTAATAATGAAAATCAAACTTCGGAGGACGGTAAGATTTCATTTGTTCCATCAACGACTCAGATCTCCTACGAAACTTAATATTAACCCTTCGTCTGCGGCATGCTCCGGCAAAAAGTCATGAGAAATGATTTTCTTGAAATTGAAGAAAGAAAAATTATAGTCGAAGCCGAGTTAAGTTTTATTTGAAATCTTACAATTTACTGAGCGTATATTTACCGCCTTTCGTAGTCAAAGGGTTAATAAAACAATGTATTATCTTTTTTATCGTATACCGGTACATCTTATGATATAATACATAGTTAGTTATTATTAAAACTAACGTAATATTGTATGATTTAGTTTTCTGTTTTACAGTACAAAACCACGAATACTTCATGTCTTTGTATATTAAATCCTTCCACCAAATATTCAACCACGAATAAAACAATTTTGCAATGAGAAATCTTTAAATATACATATTTCTTTTCTAATTACCATACGAAAATTTCTATTTTACGACGTAGGTTTTACTAATATATAATCGTTGATGACACTCAACGATTGATTATAGTCGACCTTAATAGCGGAAGGATTAAAACTATTACTGCCATTTAGTTTTGTACTACATATATACACGTAAAGCTACCACAATTTCTCTCCCAAATTCTTATAAAATCAACCCTCCTATAACACGGTTAATCCCTCCCCAAACAGTACGGAAATCTTGTTAACACTTTGACTGCCACGCTAAAGGCACTGAAAATCAAATTTTACCGATTATTATTATTACAATTCTTCGTAATTTTTATTATTCAGAATTTGCATTTTTTCTAATTAAATAATTGAAAGGATATTAATAATGCAAGCGACAAATTTCTATGGAAATTCAAGCGTCACTGGAATACGAATGACGCGGCAGTCAACGGGTTAAGCGATATTTGAAAGTAACCAAAATATAAAAACATTCGTGTTACAGTTGTCCAAGTTTATCGAGTCATGTTATGCAGAATTATAAACGGGTTAAGTTGTATAAGTACACTTCTGTCTGGCTGGTAATCTAACGACTCGTCGGAGCGAAACGAGTCCAGGGGAAGTAATTATTGTCGTTGATAACCGGCCTTAAGTGGCCGCGAATTATCGTAAGGTGCATTTGCGCTCGTACCAGCGTAGCGGCGAGGATCCAATGCGTTCGAGTAATAATTGCACCCGTACAGAAATATTAACCGATCAATAGAATTGATGAAGGTAATACGTACGATAATACTTGATTCGTACGAAATTGAGAAACTTCCTTCGCTGATAATGTTTTTTTTTTCATCGACGGAGAATCTTATTGCCGGATGTATTAAAGCGTTCCTAAGTTTCAGTACTTCGAGCGATAGAAAAACTGAGAAAATTAATCCTCAACATTTTACGCTATCGTGTGTCGTTAATTGAGGCTGTTGAATTTTTTCAACAATTCCAGGCTCGCGCTTCAGTTTCTGTGAAATTCGAGCAATAAATGGAGAGACTTGTTAATGATTCGTTCACGGTGGTTCATTTGAAAGGGTAATTTTGACGAAAGTATTATTTTAATAATCAATGATGCAGTGATTCGAGGAAGGAAGTTTAACAGACAGAGGTTTAATGTAGATCCTGTAATAGCACGCCCGTCAGGATGCTCATATATTAACTTCTGCGTGGACGGTTTCGGGCGTTTGCATAAATAAGGGTTGCCGTGCACCGATGCTCTTCTTTTTGCCGTTGATGAGATCGTAGGTTGATGCTTCTTGTACGGTTCGCTCAACGGATGACTGGAATGCGCGTCTTAAAACCTCCTATGGTATTCATCAAATCTTACTGGCTTAACAACAAGAAATATATATCATAGTTTGATATTATAAAATAATCGTGATTGTCTAAATTTCAATTTATTGTTGCGGTTTCATTGAAATATTTATTGACCGATGATCCTTATTCAAACGACAAATGACTATAAAAATCATTATAGTTGCTTTTCTACGTTAATTTAACACTGTCGTTTATCGACAGACACGGCCGTAGAAAAATGTTCTAAACATTATTAACCCTTTAACTGCGGCTACAATCAATAGACGACGGTACGAAACTTTCGTGAGATACGACCGTCGCGTCGTCAATAAGCGATTTGATGAATTATGCCGGGAACGGGGGTCGCTTATTGACTTTTATTTATTTTATCGAGATTGCGTCGATGAAACAAGTACTCGTAGAATGTTTATGCTTCGTTCGTTGCGTATCAGACGCATAATAAATACCGCTTTGTATGCCGGATGTATTTTTTATATAATATATTTATAAGTGTAATTGTATTAACTCTTTGGGGCACGGTGGGATTAGAAATGTCCCACCTTTTTGATGCACGATAATGCATGATGGGACATTTTTAGACGCACCTCGGAATATTGCAATAGCTGCAAAAAGAAATAAAATTGCTAACTGTGTCTGGATGATCTGTTTAGAATTCCAATGGAAATAATTAATGAATTATACGAAAGCTGGCCATACAAAAGGAGGCCATACAAAATATTGAGGGTTTTACCAAATTTATAACAGAATTACATTCTTAATTTGTACACTGTATAATAATGCTAGTATAATAAAATATATGTGCTTAACCTAACTGTGTGTTCGTATTTCAACTATCAAAGACGTAAAATTGTAACGTTATGTAAGCAGTCTAAAACTGTTGCACAGTACTGTAGATAAGAAATGAATGTTCCAGCATTTGTACAACCTTCCTTTTTTTTTTCTTTTACGTTTAGACAGACACATTTGTGAATATATACCAGTTGCTAAAGGGTTAATTGAAACTGACTAAAATTGAAAACAATACCTTCGTATTATTGAATTCGAATGAACCAGCGGCGACATAAACGAGTAATCCAAAGCTATAGATTCCTTAAACGATTTTTACATATTCAAATATTCTAAAAATGTGTCATTTAAGTCACCGATCAAATCCTCGAAATTTTAATCAAATATTACCCTGAACAAGTCAAAAGCTTGTCAATGCTTGAAACGATTAAAGATTGTATAAAAAAAGTGCGAAAGTTATAAATCTAATTGCCACCCCAATAACACAATGAATTCAGATCGGGATAATGAAAAAGTTTCGATAAAAGATTAACGTACCGCGGGTACTTTCCAGAGAAAGGGGAAAAAGAACAAGTTTATAAACTCTTTCAACAGAAGGAGGCGCGTTCTCGGGAGCTGATAAATTCCGCGCGGGTTACCCGGACAGGCCAAGAGAAAAGAATAAATAAAAAGAAAAAAACATATATATATATATATATATATATATATATATATATATATATATATATATATATATATTCAATTCGAGGTTCACAGCTAAGACGCGTTGCAGAAAATCCAATACGTATCCGTGTGCCGGCCATGATGGATTACCGGAGCTATGGGAAACTATCTGTCAAGCACAATATCGACCCTCGCCCTCTTCGTCCAACCCCCTTAGGTACCGAAGGTTCACTCTCGCCGTTGCTGTTCGTCTCAGGGTTCTGCTCTGCAACGTAGCTTCACCCAACACTACCATACAAACCTTTCTCGGGGATGCCTACCCCCTCCCCGCTTCACCCTTCCCACATTTGCCCAGTCCTTTTTCCTTTCCCCACTTCTCCTGGCCGAGCGGTTCGTGACCATTTCGCAAATGGCACATCTCCACCATAGATCCTGATGTTTGCATAAAAAGGAGCCGCCTGGAATCTGTGTTCGAACCGGTCTTACGCCAGATCGATTAACCCTTGTAAAATAATAGCAAGGAAACTGATAAAATAATGTAAAGCGACGTAAAATCGTTTTGAAAAGCACAGAGATTCTTTTAATAGGAATTTCAGGAAGTTCATTCGAATTGTTTCACGGTCGTACGTTTCAGGTGATTTATATTTGACGAATCTCGTAGTGCACAGCTCGAAATGATCATTGTTCGAAATATTAACCCTTTGCACTCGTGTGGTTTCTTTGGGGCGCCATATTTAATTTATCGGAGTATTCTAAAATGCGAAATTTCAATTTCACCCGTATCAAAATATAGAAAATTAAAGAAGGGAATAGAAATCAACAGATTCTCAAATATTTCTAACACTTTTCTTGCGACATGGTGCGTTTGGTTTCTGGAAACGTAGCTGGAAAATTAGATTAGACCCGATTACGTCCAAAAATGCTTCGAGTGCAAAGGGTTAGATCGTCGATAAACGATTACCGACCTTTTCAAGTATTTTCACTGAAACTTAGTCGAATTTAACACTGAAGGGATTGGGAAATTACAAGGTTGTGATACTTGCTTCGGTTAAAAATTCTTATGTCGTGATTTTAGTTTCCATATAAATATAGAGAAATGCCTTCTCGTGAAAATTTGCAAAAATTCAAGAAATTAAATTAATCATTTTGGCCTTCGAACGCTTCATTAAGGGTGTTGCAAGTTGTTTTCGTAGTTGGCCACCAAGGTGATTGGATTGATAAGGATGAACCGTGGTACTCGTTAAGATTCTTTATCGATCGTCATTGATGGCTTCCGATGGACAGATAACGCGTACACGATCCACGATTTAAGGGACTGTTTTCGCGGGTCCAATTTGGCGGGAACGACGCTTCGCTGGCGGTCCGAATCAATTTAACCGTCTGCGATCGCATGTCTGCTCTCACACACCAACAATATTATTTAAACATTTATTATTCTGTTAAGGATTTGCGAAAGTTTCCGTCGTCTACGAGATTAGGGCCATTTTAAAGAAAAATTAATCCATCATAGCTTAATTACCACGCAGCGTAGATATATTGATAAATATGAATTATTGATTAAGAAATTTGATTTACAAGCGATAGAAACGTTTATTAAACATTTATTATTATATTAAGAATTCGAAAATGTTTCCATCGTCTACGAATATTATTAAAATTAAATTGAAAGTTCGAAAGTTAAACATTCATCTATAATATCATTAATATCACGCGGCGTAGATATATTAATAAATATGAATCATAATTAAGAAATTTGATTTACAAGCGATTTATTTACTATTATAAATTTTCAAAATCTTTGAAGTTTTGAATGTGAAATGGGTAATTAGTTTCTTTATCATAAAAACTTGGGCAAACGCGACCGCAACCCTTCAGCGGTGTGAATATGAATAACCTATGTATTGTAAATGTCTGTAAATAAATTATTGTATTTATTCTGAAATGGTAGATTGTTTATCCTGGAATATCTCCAAATGAAATCCCACACCATAAAAATATGATGAAGAAACAGTAATCTTTTTGCAATAATTTATTATCAGTCTAAAATATACCTTATAACTTATTTCAAATCGACTAGTATCTCTCTTAAAATACAATATAAAAAATATTCGCAAGATTTCTTTTTAACCTTACCATAACTTGAGTCTTGTAATAAATAAATTCATATTAAATTAACAATAAGCTTCACAATTCTACGATCATTGTACTTAAAAACTATCAGAGTTCGTTTAATTCTTATTTAAACAATTCTTTTTCTATCACTTTTAACACGCTAGATATACGATAATATTTACACGATTGTTTATTAACTAATAGGAACATTCAACGTTGCTTGGGTTATTTGCAAAGAAAGTTATTGCAACAAAAGATAAAACATACGGTATAATCGAAAATAATCAAATTACCTTAAAAATTATGCAATTTTCCAGCATCGATTAATGAAAGTAAATTTTAAATAAACCACAAATTCGCACAAAGTTCGTAGACCTCGAGGATCTCTTTCGAAGGATCGATAAAACTGTATAATTACACTCATTGTTTCTCGACCGATTCGGGTTTGAATTTCGCGGCCGACACAAACACGACGGTCCAAGGGAATAATTACGGTCGCGAATGAAACTAGAAGGATTAGTTAAAAATAAAAAATAAAAACGAGAAGACCGCTGTTGCACGCACGAGGAACGTTTTCAGCCATCTTGTTGCGTGTGAACGGCGCAGCTGCTGGCCGCCCCCCACCCTTATTTTTCATCCCTTAACTTTTCGACTCACCGCGTTGTCGTCTTGCTTCGTGGCACGCAACCAAGTATCGGTAATTATTTCGATTATAAACATTCACTTTTCCATTAATCCCTTACTTTGAATTATAAACTCCTTTTGTGCTTATTCAGGGTCACCCACTTATTTCAGGACCTTCGAAGTTTTTTTCAGATTATTCAATCATTATTTTCCCAATTTTATTCAATTTATTTTGTGTTTTTACGGATCGCTGTTAATTAATTTTCTTTTGAAATAGAAGATACACATTTTTCGGAAGGTCCTTGAAACTTAAATGCACTCAATTTTGGTATTGTTCTTCGATTTTAATTTTGTCGTTTAATCTTCTTCGAATCCTGAGGTTTTAAGTAACTTTTCTTCTTCTTCGTGTATCATCGATGCTTCTTCAGCTTTTCTTCTTGTATCCGAGGTATTAGTGTTGTGATTGCGTTTATATTTTTATTAGCTATTATTATGAGGTCTAATCTTCCATTTACTTCGTTTTGAAGTATAAATTATGAATTCTATGAAAGATCCTCTACTTCATCAGCTTATTTAAAAATTTCCCTTTTAATATCTTCAATGTTCATTCACAAATATAATAAATCTAACCCTTTATGGCAAGCTTGTGTTATAACCTAACGAAGTTAACCCTCGTACAACACGGATGGAGGATTAACAACACCACATAACCTAACCATAAATAATCGTGTCACAAAATCCCTTATTTCTGTTTGGTAGAGAGAAAGCACACTACAAAAGGAAATTTTCCCAATTCTCCAATCATGTTACGAACGCCGTGTTATAGGGGGTTACCCAGCTTCATCCTTCCCGTGGAAATCGTTTCTCGTACAGGATGCTTCTTCCGCCACGAAATCGTCGAGTCATCGTCATTAATCAGTGAAATATGAATTTTCATCGTTCCGGTCAAAATATTTTCGAAACTCGGTACTCGAAGCGGAGGTGTTGCGAACGCGAGCGGAGCGGAACCGTGGCAAGCGAAATACGGCGTGAACGACCGCGCTTTCGGGATACCTGAGCCGCAGGATGCTCGGACTGTTTAGCTGGTTCGGCCATAAATCATAGTGGTTGCAGGGTCAGCTGGCCCCGATCTTGTCCCGAACGGCATTCCCTGTTCACGATCCGCCGGTAAACCTCGAACTTTGTCCTACGATCCTTGTAATTTCCATTCTTGCAGTTGCTTCTTATCGATTTTCACGCTCGCGAGCTAAGGCGCCGCACTATCTTTGACTAGTTTTCGCGTCTTTGTGATCGGGAACCGGTTAACGCGTCGATTGCCACAGGGGGCCGTTGATGACCGTCACGAATTTCACTTTGTTGAACAGTTAACACCTTATTTACAGGTGTAGCGAGGAATTTGATGGATGGGGTTCTTTTTTTTTAGTATTGTTTTGTAAACAACGTCCACTGATATGTCAATAAATTGTTGATATTAATTTACAGTGCTTTAATATTATCACGAACACCCATTGCCAAAGTTTCAATAGTAATAGTTTGGCAACTAGATTTGTAACCCTCGTGCTTTTCTCTGGGTAGGGATATTGATTAAAATTTAATAAATAATAATTTCTAACTGAAATAAATACCATTCGAGTATTATGTTATTTTTGCTAAACATTGGAGTTTGAATAATTTTAACGCGAAATTTGTTTGTCAGCCTAATAAGATCATAATTTAACCAAACTTAAATTATTTTAATTATCCCCCATCCAAAAGTTTATAGACTGAAAACTAAATAATTATTCTATCACGGCAATCGACGTGTTAAATATAAAGGGAGTTAATCAATTTATGGCCTCGATTAATCGTTTCTATTTGAATTATACTAACCAGTCTTTCAGTCTAACGGTCTATCAGTCGATCAAAGAAGATATTATTTACAACAAGGATCGGTAATCAAGTTCAAGATTCGGCATGATGATCAAGCTTAGGCATCTGACTTCCATAAGTCTGTTTCTGAAAGTAACTATGACTGTCGTATATATTATGCTGCTGATGACGATACTGGAGATAAGCTTCGTGAAGATGATGCTCGGACATCACTGAAGTATGCTGACTGGACGTGGTCGCTTGTACTGTGTGCATCATGGTCGTGGTTGGCGTCGTTGTCGTCCCCGTAGCCAGTAATCCCTCAACGGGCGATCCATTTTGACTGGTGGATACAATGTCGTCCATGTTCGTTTCTAAACCGCTGTAGCTTAGTTTGCCATCTTTCTTCGCCTTCATGCGACGATTTTGGAACCAAATTTTTATCTGACGCTCGGTCAAACAGAGAGCCTGAGCTATTTCTATCCGACGTCTTCTGGTTAAGTATCGATTGAAATGGAACTCCTTTTCCAATTCGAGGGTCTGGAAACGCGTGTACGTTTGTCTTGTTCGCTTCTGTCCAGCGCCATTTGCGTCCCCTAGAATGTTCAATTGATATTTACTGGGGATTTCGTGGATGGGAAATGAATTAATTCTTAAAATTGGATTAAATTCAGAATTTTTTTCTGAGGGTATTCGATTTGTATAGCTTAGATTAGGTTAGGTTATATAAGAAAATACAAGTTAAAATGGGCTATATTAGTATTTATCAGAGACAGTTTTTGTTAGAGTTACGTTACACAAAAGATTAGGTTAGCTCCAGTTAGACTAAATATGAAATTAGGTTTTTTATACAAGAAAATAGTTAGATTAGCTTACACAAGAAATACATTTTTATTGCACCACTTCTATCACTATTACTAAAGCAAAAATAGTAATTTCTATATTGAATATTTCTTCCTCTCAAAATATTAAGATACTTCACCATTATTCTGAAAAATACAGGACTCTGCGTGCCGGAACCAAATCCAAGCCTCGTTTCAAACACACACCGCAAGCCGAAATTTTCTACTATGCTTAGTTATCTCTGTGAGTTCACCAATTTAACCCACGCTTAAATAAAAAAATTCCCCCTTCTACATACCACCGGAATAAGAAGACTTCATCCAAGGATAGTCCACCTGCCTGTGACCCTGATCCTCCGTATACTCCGTCTCATTAGGACTCTGTTTTCCATCATTATTATTGTTCACATAACCACCGTACCCTTGTTGCACATAATCAGTCGGCGAACCGGGTGTCATCATCGAGGGTGTCACACAACTCGGATGCGGTTGCGCGGGATATGCTTGATATCCCTGCAAATATCCATTTCGCGTTTCCGGTTGTTGGACACGGTCCTGGGCATCCGCCATGTAGGCAGCAACGGGTGACGTTCTGTCAGTCGAAGAGGTAGGCGTGTATGGTGGAGTTTGGCAAGAAACATAGGGGATGCTTTGTGCGGGCGGTGACGTCACGGGTTTCCCCGAGGAACTAGCATAACCCTCCGCGATGGCCTCCTTCCCGTGACGTAGAAGCGTCTCCAGAAGACTCGAAGGGGGTGAAAGATTCTGGCTGGGTCTTCGATTGTAATCCGAGCTGGTGTGCAGCTGCTGATGCGCCGTCTGATAGCCGCTATCAGGATATACGACTTGTTCGCTGGATCGGCTATCGATGGTAGATTGATAGGGCCAGTAGTCCGACTCGTTGGTGGCGAAATACGCGGAGCTGGCCATCTTGATGCACCGGAGACGAAGATTGTCGGGTTAGGAGGAATCTCGAACTACACTGGTCCAGCCACTAACGATACTGCACATTTCACGATTAAAACTCACTTGGTTAACGCACTCAGTTATCCACGCTTTGGTGTTTAATGTAAAGTACACTGAAAACGATGAAGAAGCTTCGTCCGAACAGCGTTGAAACTCGAAGGCACTGTATTTCTAGAGAAGGGACGCAGAACAGGACAGGCAGCTAGGCCGACTTACAATGAAATGAAACGAATCCTGTCCCCGTGACGATTTTCGACCGTCCACGGGTACACGCAGGGGGTTCCACGCGTGCCAAAAAGGGCACCCCGGCACAAACTTTCACCGGGGTTTATTACCGTACCACGCGGACACAAGGCAGCCCCGGTGGTGGAGGTGGAAGGGGACCTGACGGTACTACCCTCCGGGGTTCCCCGCGTTCTAGCGCCTCCCGTTCTCGGCTACGGAGCTGTACCGCAGGGGAGCTCTATC
The DNA here is from genome assembly GCA_943735885.1 of Stelis phaeoptera. Classification (NCBI taxonomy): domain Eukaryota; kingdom Metazoa; phylum Arthropoda; class Insecta; order Hymenoptera; family Megachilidae; genus Stelis; species Stelis phaeoptera. The sequence continues at coordinate 22,176,591 of OX030930.1, forward strand.
AGCTGCCCTTTGATTCAGAGTTAAGGCCACCCCCGATACACGCGCGGACGATTTCTCGATCTGTGCCGCAATCCCCTCCCACTATTCACGCTATTCACACAAAACCCATATTGGCTCCCCTTCGCCACCCGACCTCGCACAATACCCTGCCATGTGTGCAACCCCCCTTTTCCTCCGTCCGGAGCCTATCGGCTACGACCAACCCCCCTTGGTTTCTGCATGGAAGTCGACTTTCCTTGATAAAATCGAGGAAAATTGATAAGTGGGTTTTAATGATGCTTTTTTTAGTTAAGGGGATACTGGTATCCAACGGATTAGGAAGCTGGTTGCTTAGTTATTTATGAGGGTTGGAGATTCGGTCGTTGTTTCCGCTGGCAAATGAATTAAATAGCTTACTGTTGATTATTGACCCAATTGAAACACAATTTTTGTTGTTTCTTAAAGTCGCTTGCATCGTTTAACTTTTGTTTAATAATTCTATATAGCTAGGTTATTTGTAAAATATGTTTAATAAAGTTAACGCGTAATATAGTGGCAAAGGTAATCTAAGTGCTGTTTGTGATTTGACTAGATCGGTTGTGACCGTGCTTTGAGTAAAATTATGAATTTTTTAATAATAAAGCTTTGGTATATTGAATATCTAGTAAATGGTTGTAACATAGATAAGGGCGTATTGAAAAAGAAATTTAAGATTTCCTTTTAATATTAAATAAATATTGCAATAAAATAAAGTAGCGTATGATACAAATCAAATTAAATAATAAGAAGACGCTTGGAATTAAGTTTAATTTGTTGTCCCAGCAATTCATCGTCCGAGTGTTAATGTAAACGAAAATTTGGAAGGTCGTTTTATTTTATCATTCCTATCAAATTATACATAAATCATTAACAACTTTCTTGAACCAGCGTCTCATCGATTCAATGCAAAATAAAAAATCCTTAGGTTTAATTAAAAATCTTTAAATTGAGATTGAAACAGGACGAACGAAACTGAACAATGCAGCGACATGATTGATGATCCAAGTGGACAGAATATATATATTTGATGTTTTTTTCGAGAATTTTCCGAAGTTTTCTCGAGTATTTTTTCCGAGTTTTTATCGAACAACCGGAAAGCTTGAAAATAGATATTTCGAAGCGGGTAAACAAAGAGAGAGCCAGGGCGTAGGCTAGACGCAGGCAGTCTTGCGAGTGACGTCTCTTTCTAGAAGCCTGACCGGCGACGATTAATCAACCCTGTTGAACCCTCTCTTCTCTCCTCTTTCCCCGTTATATACACGTGCATTTAGCACGTCTCTTCTGCCCCCGTTCACCTTCTGTATTTTCATTAATCCCACTTTCGTCCCGGCGCATTTGCGAGAAGGGGAAACCGACCGGCCGGCAGAAAAAGGCCGAAGAAAGCTGAAGAATTATGAAAGTAGGCTCGACCACTTCGAGAGAGGGTGAACCATTACATTTTTACCTCATCACCGACAATCGAAATCTTTCTTTCCCCCTTATAAGAATCTTCTCTCGTATTATTTATCTAACGTTCTTTTTACAAATATTTAATATTTCCATTCTAATTCTTCACTAACGTCCAAACACGTTAAGAAATCATCACCAAAACCATACAAACAAACAGAGAACGTATAAATTACTACCTTAACATCCCCGCACGATTTCCATTAACATTCTCATTTGTTACGAAGCTAATTAAGAAAACGGGGGCGGAAAAAAAATAGGCGTCAACGTTGTCAACCGGTTAATTGAAGCGTAAAAGACCGAAATGGGATTTAAGTAAGACACAATCGTCGAAGCTAATGATCGGTCCCGCTTGGAAACAATTATCGGTCCGCAGGAAGATAATAGACGGCTTTGCGGACAAACTATAAATAGTAAAGCAACCCCGAAAAAAAAAAAAAAAAAAAAACGTGATTGATGATGCCGTGGGCCGCGGTGACCAAACCCACGGGGACGACTGATCAGGATGGACACGCGTACGCATCATTACATGGGAAGATCGTTGTGCACATAGACGAAGAGCGTTCACCAACACCAGGATGTAAATGATGCTGCGAGAACAACGTCGGTGGCTGTGCCCGCGCGCGCAACTGAGGTCAGCACGATAATAAATAATAATCCGCAAAAGGGCGATACTTGTGGGAAGCGAGCGAAGGGTCCTTCGACAGGGACAACGTTTCGCGGACGGTAAATGATTTTACCAACTGACTTCATTTCCCCTACAATCTTTGCTCTGATATCTTTTCGTTTGGGATTCAGGAATGTAAGGTATTTGGATACGACGCTAGAGATTAAATTTATTATGGTAATACTGGAGATATTTTACAGCCAGTTGGACGAAGGACTGCTGGAACAGCGATGATTTAAGTTCAATTTTGTACTTTATGTTAGCCCTGGAGCTTTCATAGACTCCGAGGATTGTTTGAACAATTCAGTTTACTAAATTCTGTGCTTTTTTAAGTTGGTCAAGCAAAGCATTTATTTTGATCAAATTTTATCTATTATTATTACAATTATTCGTGATTTTTATATTTCTAATTAAGTGATCGAAAGAGTGTTACTAATGCAACAAGATTCCCAAAATTCCATGTTTAATCCTTAACGCATCCGCTATTCTTAAGAATCTTTAAAAAATTCGCTTTAACGATTCTATTTAAAAATACTATTACCCTATATTTCTAAGGAACATCCACAAGAGCCCCAGTAGCCCCTAATAAAAATCACCGTTTCCAAACATTAAAATCATCTCTCATCTGCCAAATACTCCCAAAGACGCTAAAGCACTTAAAACTTTACAGTCGCAATACATCAGAGCACTGCATTACAATATTTACCAAACTGCCCGAATATTCTACCCTCGAGGCCACCACTAACCTGAGCAGACCCTCCGTGAAGAATCAACGTGTCCAAACTTCGGCCAACCATCAAGGTGGAACCATCGAAAATCGTGGAACACGAGTGCGTAACAGATTTCCGACAGAAGAGAAAGAAAAGAAGAAGAAGAAGAAGAAAAAAAAGCGAAGGTAAGGGTGGTCGGCAGTGAAAGTTTTATTGCTGCTGGCCGGGGGGAATTTTTCGTCGTGGCTCCTTCTTCTACCTGGGTCAGAAAAACGTGTAACAGCTGGCAATAATTCTGTTTATGGTGAACGCAAAGATGAAGACACGACGGTTGAAGAGGGTGGGGATGAAACGCGTGGGGAGGCGCGTGTCTTCGTGTCTCTCGGTTGTTAAGGGACGAAGCAAGACTCGTAAAATATAAAGACGGCGCACTTTGGCTGCGATACGTCATCCCAGGTGTCGTTCAGGTAGTTGCTTAATACTACGTGTCTGGTCTGGTCCCGCTGTAAATAAGAACCTGCCCTTCCTTTCTTTCTCTCTCTTCTTTTCTTCTTCCGGGACACGCTTGATCGCGAACAGGAAGAAACAACGCTCGATGCCTCGCGAATTTCACCGTGCAATTAAGATTTCCGATGCTTGCCTGCCGTCTTCTGCTTCCTCGAAGATCCCGCGTACCGATAATTGCGCGCACGGGTATTAATTATCTCCGGGGGAAAACAAAAGCCTTACCGAACAGGGATCGAATGGTCGATTGTTTGTTTCGTTGAAAGGATTTTCTGGACACCAGACAAATGTCTACTTTACAAATTTTCTGCCGCTATTTTGAATATTAAATATACGGAGTTCGACCGACTGCGAAGATCGAACCAGCCGGATTTCGAATACGGATCCTTGCTCACAGGAACAAATTAAATTGGGTCCTTGCGTGAAATGGCGCGGCATCTCGAGGGGGGGTAACATATGTGCCCCCGTCCCTCCCGTGTACCACGAAGGGAGAGAGAATGTTCGTCGGTCTGTATAGGGTGGCGTTTGCGACCATTTGGGAAAATTGGAAATATCGGGATCAAGCCGGGCTGCCTCTATTATTGTTCGATTGATTTATATTTTGTTTGCGTTGCATTCGCGACCAACTTTCTGCGTCCACACGAAACCGGATACAGTTTGTCTGTGTATTTGCTCGACCGCTGTATCATTTTTTAAGCTTTCTGTATTTTACTAAACGCACAAAAGGATTGGGAATATTGTTTGTCGAAGAACCAACGACGGAATTAGAATACAGACGAAGGGAAATTCAAAATGGACGACCGATAGTTAGAAGCCACGGGTTTAATGGCAGCGTTATAGCGAACACGGGGCGGACAGGCGTTTCGGGGCGGAGCGGAAAAACCGCTGAGCAATCGTTCGAAGGGTGGCCAATCTTTTGGATAAAGGTAACGAGAACCGGAGCAAAAAGCGGTATAACCTTTTCTTACGGTTAATGGCACCGTTTTTTTTTGCAAACAGGGTAAGCAAAGTAGATGTAACCGTTGGATGATCAGATTTTATTTCCTTCGTAGATATTATACAACTTCTTCTGTTCAAGGCTATAAGAATGATCACGATTCTATTAGCTCAATACTTGTATACCATTTCATATTTTGTAAATAATTTTCTTCAAGGAAGTCGCAACGTCACTGGTGTCCTGGTCGACTTCCAAGCTTTCTTCGGAATCAAAAGGCTTCGAAAGCCGACGCGTTTAACAAGCTTTCGACAGATCCTTCAACAAACCCTCGAACAGGTACGAGTTTACAACGTAGTCTTTTCTTCGGAACGTCGAAGTCCCAAGCGGCTCCTCGACAGATTAGGACCGAAAGGGTAAATATTGACACTTATTAGTCGACGACTAATTCCTCCAGGCATCGGACACGCGCGTTGTTTAGACGCCCGAGGGATTTACATTGTACCGGGACGGTGAATAGCTTTCTCGTCGAGGGCCAAGTGAATCGGTATGCGACGAACCGACAACCCTCCCCGAGGTATTTCGAAATTTAAACGCGGCCAACCTTCGCCCCTTTTGGCCTCACGAATCGACAATATTGGCAGGGGGAGAAAGCGCCGTTTTTTTAACCCTCGTATAGCGAACCACTGAGATAATAATTTTATTCTTAACGATTGATAATACTTGACGCGGTTGAGTGACTCGAATGACGGAGCCTGGGTCAATAATAGCCCAGAAGTTAGACGTAGATGCTTTTGAATAAATTTCGTACGTTGGTAAATAATATTTGATATTTTTCTTTTAAAATTCCATGTAATTTATATAATTAAGAAGGAAATTAATTTGAATAAGTTTCGGTTTGATTGAGGAATTTACAATAAATAATTCTGTACAGGAAGAAATATGAAAGTCGCAAATTGAATTGCTCACCCAATATGGAAGAAAGTTAAATAAATATTATTATTTGAGATATAAATCAAATCTATTTCTATCGAATTTAGCATGCAAGAGTTATGTATCAAACACTCAGAATTTCCTGTTATTTTGTAGCAGAGTTGTTTGTAGAAACAGCGGGATAGAAAACAAGTCGAATTTCATATTTATCCGCGGAAACGGAATTTTCTGGCTGACGATGGCGTAATGGATACTCGTTAAATATTAATCAGCTAGTCAGCACTCGATTTCCTGAAAAGAACGAGGTTTCTCCGCGAACAAAACTCGTTTTCATGTTCCTGTCGGTCGAAAGTTGAAGCTTCCTCGAAATTAATTTCATCCGTTGAATCAAGAGAATACTTCCAACTCTTAATTAACTGAAATTTGTTTATTTCGATCAAAGTGTCTTAATTAAGTATTAAGTGTATTAATTTAATAATCATTACAAATACAAATTTTACGTTTTATTAATATGAATTTATATTTATTGGTGCAAGATTTGAATAAAGAAAACAATACTTGTCAATCGATAAGAAGAAATGATAAATCTGGTATTTTTAATAACTCGTTATGGATATTTTTTTAGTGTACCAATCAGTGTATTAATTTGTTTGTTTATTTAGCTACTTCGATTTATTCGTCTGTGACAGCTCGAGCCTCGATCAATTTCCAACGATGTACGATGTGCACATTGACTTTATGACGATATATCCATGCGTTCGTGTAAGATTTATCTGACTGGAAAGTGTTACAACTGCGTACATTGAAAGTTGTAACTAGATTTCTGAGTTTCACTTTCGCAACGCTATTTCAAAGATCATCGAGAATGAGAAATAAATTTACAATTTTTCTTTACATTCTTATTAAATTTAATTCATCAATATACAATCTAAACTAATTGCCCAAATACATTAATTCATCAAGTACATAACATGATTAATCGATCCCATCATCAATCTTTCCGACCTCCATTAATGATTTTCAATTTTGCAATGTGTTGTCATTTTAGTTTATGCTAGAATAAGGATTTAATTTCTACTACGAATTTCCTTTTATATACTGAATACTGTTTCGGTCAACCCTTAAGCATCATGACAGGGCCAAAGTTAAGTCTACAGTTATTTATGTTTAAAATTGTATGCATAATGGTCTGTGTTATTCGGTGTATATTATTTCTACAAAGTAGCACGGTAGCGGGGTAGCAAGGTGACAAAATAGTAACGTAGCGTGGTGACAAAGTAGCATAGTGGCAAAGTGGCAAAGTACAAGTAGCAACGTAGCAAAGTAACAGAGTAGCAAGGTATCAAGGCAGCAAAGTAGTAACGTAGCATATTGGCGAAGTAGAAAGGCAGCAAACTAACTAATTAGCAGAGTAACAGCGTGGCAGAATGGCAAGATAGCAAAGCAGCAACGTAGCAGAGTGGCAAAGTAACTAAGTAGCAGAATGACAAAGTAGCACAGCAGCGGAGCATCGAGGTGGCAAAGTGGCAAGGTAACCGAGTAGCGAGGTATCAAGGTAGCAAAGTAGTAACGTAGCATAGTGGCAGAGTAGTAAGGTAGCAAAGTGATACGGTAGCAGAGTAGCGAGGTAGCAGGATAGCAAAGCAGAAATGTAGCAAAGTGGCAAAGTATTACTAAGGTATCAAAGTAACTAATTGTAAGTAGCAGAGTAACAACGTGGCAGAATGGCAAAGTAGCAAAGCGGCAGCAGAGTGGCAAGGTAGTAACGTAGAAAAGTAAGAAAGTAGCAGGGTAGCAGAGTACCAAACTAGCAGAAAGCATTAAGAAAGAAAAACTTCAACATACAACACCAGTCATCGCTGAATTAAGAATTCGTTTCAACAACATCATCGTCCAACTCGAACAAAAATCATTATTCAATCACCAACCGGCACAAAACACAATCCAAATCGATTATCAACCCTTCCAGCCCTTAACAACCCTACCAATCTCCAATTAAATCCACTCTGGACCAAACAATTTTCCTCCACCAAATCCGAGAATTACTTTCCCGGGGTTATCGATCATCAAGGACATCGAGGACCCTCCAGACCTCTGTAAAGCAATGGAAAAAGCTTGACGAGAGGGAGGGTGGGGGAGGGGGAGGCAGTGAGAAAGTCTTCACGGGATCCTGAGCAACGCTATCGATCCCGCATTCGTTTGTATAACGTGTTTACTTCTCACCGCGAGAAGAGATATCTCCTCTCTCCGCTCATAGTCTCTCTTGAAATGTCTGTTGAGACTGCGAGCGGTCCGAGAACGGGGCACCCCTCTTTCAGGATCGTGCTCAGCAGGGGTGGATCCACGGTGAACGCGAAACGCCGTTGTGGAAGAGGGGTGCACGGGGCCGTGCCGACTATCATTTATCAAGTCCGGGACTGTCAATCCGAGGCGCATCGATACGATGATGGTCCAGCGACTCCACGACCCGATGCTGACGTTCCTTTGCTAGTATTTCGTGCTGGTGATGGTACTTTTTTTTTATTGAAATATATCGATGTTCAACATTGATGTTACCAGATCGATGGGTATGTTTTTCAGATTTTTTCATTGAAATTGGAAAATTTAGCAAACTTACGTTTTGTCGAAATGCAAGCTGGCTTTTGTTAAGGTACAGGTTTATTCTACGAGCTGGTTTGCGTTTTATCTTCTATTCGTTTTGTTTCTTATTCTGAAATAAGTTAGCAATTTTATTTTATTTTCATTTTCCCAATATATGAAACCTTCAACTTTCAACGAAATACTTGTCCGCTAAACAATGATTGAGAATTAGTAAGTAACTGGGGTGGTGGTGAATCATTTTTATTATTGATCCTATATTTTCTTATTTATTTTACACCCATCTACATCTTTTAGTTTCTTGGCTCTCCGATACAATCCTTCGGTGGATCGTCCAAAGAAAGTTGCTAAATAAAATATTTTGATATCGATTTAATGTTTCTTTTCCACGGAACGTATTGTTGAACGAAGGTGTACATATTCGTGTATAGTGTCGTTGGCAAAAAAAAAAAAAGAGGCCAGGGGTGGTTTTTGCCTCGTCCCCGTGGCACAATTCGCTAATTGCTCCAAGTGTTTAAAGGTGCGTGCAAAATTTGGGAGTGGTCCGACCGAGATAGGATGTAAGCGTTGGCCGCGTCTAGCAACGGCAACAGAGGAACCTGGTCGTTTCCGGGACACGCGAAACCCTCGTTAACTCCGACCAAGCGATATTGTATCGCGCTTTGAAGTCGTTCTTCGACGAACACGACGGCTGCCACCAAAACGACTTGAATCGAGAGAAAAACTTCCATCGAGATACGAGTTTAAGCCTTTCAGTCCATATGTGAACATACATCTTCGAAAGAATATTATAAATACGTTATTAGACATGTATTTTTAAATTTCTGAGCCTTTAAGAATATAATATTCGGAAATTTATAAGTTTTGAAAAGTCTAATATTTGTTTTTCTTTTTTTTTTATGTTTTATTAAGAAAAGTGGTACTTTTGAAATTTTCTACGTACTAGAAATATAGTATTTCGAAATTTTTTGGTTCCTAAAATATTGTGATTTCTTTTTGCAATTTCTAGTAAAAAATGTATTTTGAAATTTCCATATTCCTAGAAATGCAACTTTTCCAAGTTCCTAAAATTATACAATAATATTCCAAATTACTGGAAATCCAGCATTCTGAAATTCCGAAGTTCCTAAAATTGGAATATTTCTCTAGTATCTATAAAAAAATATAATACTTCGAAATTTTCAAATTCCTAGAAATGCGACTTTTCCAAGTTCCTAAAATTATACAATAATATTCCTAATTCCTGGAAATCCAGTATTCCGAAATTCCAAAGTTCCTAAAATTGGAATATTTATTTCCCTAGTACCTATAAAAAAATATAATACTTCGAAATTTTCAAATTCCTAGAAATGCGACTGTTCCAAGTTCCTAAAATTATACAATAATATTCCAAAGTTTCCATATTCCTGGAAATCCAGCATTCCGAAATTCCGAAGTTCCTAAAATTGGAATATTTATTTCCCTAGTATTTATAAAAAAAAAAATATATATAATACTTCGAAATTTCCAAATTCCTAGAAATCCAATTTTAACCCTTTCATTGCTACCAACACTTATACTTCGAAATATTAATTCGTAATCAATTTCAATGAAAAATATAAAAATTGTTACAGGATTTCCTTTATTATGAGCAGCAGCTTCACCGACATGAATTTACGTTCATACATATTACACGCATTAATTTTATTCGCACCCAGCCCGTTTTTAGCGTTGGTAAATTCGCTCGCGAACGTGATTAATGTACATTAATTAAAGATGAGATGGGAGTAACGCTTTGATACAGTCTGCGGACAGAAATCGAATCGAAAAACAAACTATTTTTTCTGTTGTCTCGATTCAACTTTGTGACAACCGAAGTGCTATCCACGTACCGTTCAATATTAAATTTGCATTTCGATGCAAACGAATCAAAAGAATCGCAGATCCTATAAAATACACAGCCAGCAAATTGTTAGCTAACTATACCTGTCCTTAGAAGCTATCAAAAGCGTTTCTCTCAAAGTGAACTCTGCACAATCAACGGCAGTGTCTACTCGCTGCAAAACGCTCTCGACAGTTTCTCGCCTAATTTTTACTCCCGCACGTAATTAGTAGCAACGAAAGGGTTAAAATTTGATTTCGGTACAAGCCATGTTAAATGTTTGTATTTTTAGGAATTTGAAAATTTTTGAATATTATATTTTCGAATAGAGAAATTAGTGAATTTGGAAGTTACGAAACGATGAAGGTATAATTATTAATAAATCCTTCGTTTATTCCTTTCGTTTGAAAATCGACGATAGTCCTCGATATTCGGGATAACGACGGTAGAAGAAAGAAAAATTTGATTCGACGTACGTACGTAGGGAAGAGGAGCAAATTCCAGGGGAAGTTGAACAGGAGGATGGCACGAAGCACGGACCAACAAGCCCGGCAATGCATCGTTAGCCGGGATGGTTGTGCAGATAAATGACGTGGTTGGCTCGCATCTGACGTGAATGAAGCCAGGATGGCTTACCTACGTGTCCGTCGGCGGTGCGTGTACCTACGGGACCCACGGTGATCGCAATGACTACCTAATGATACATTGAGCCCGCGAACCATCACCGACTTTACCTGGCTTTCGTTCGAATCCGAGTTTTATCATCCGTACTCGCACGCTCGTCAATCCAAAACGATGATACGATCATGAATTTCCGAATAATTGTTTCACAATTCGAGCACAGAAGACAAATTTCGAGATATACTTAATTCTATAGTAAATTAATTAATTAATCAGTCAATCTTACTTGATTGAGGTTTATTATTTCAAATTACACAATTTTTTGATGTACTTGAATCATTACACGCGTCAGTCTATTAGGCGCGGAAAAGCGTGGTCATTTTCAACCGAAACGTATTATTGGAAGGCCGTTAACGAAATCGTACAAATTGTGCTGTATATTAAATATTGAAAACAATTACGATCATCGTTTAAAACGGATTCCAATAATACATTGTTGTTCTTCAGACTCGACCCCCGTGTTTATCTGTCGCTCGCAACTTTCACAATCATCGGTTTCGAGGAATAAAACCAGCGGCGATTCGAGCGTATCGCTCGCACGCCGATACTCCAATCGGTTATTGACCGCGAAAATATTCAACGCTGTTAACAATTGATATTCTCAGTTCAACGACGATACATACATCTACGGGACGATGGAAAGAAACGAAGCGACGCGCCACGAAAAATCGCCGAGTGACGTAAAACTGGGTAACCATGTTAAACGTGTTATCAAGGCCGTTGTTTTGTTGGCTTAACCTTAGTTAATATTGAAAGAAATCTCGTTCCAGATGATTCCTCGTCGATTAACCCTGGTTATTATTATTGCCATTATTTTTATACCCGCGTAAACGAAAAATATTCCGTATTGATACTCGAACAGTGACCTTTTTGCATTTCAATGTCGACGATGCAATCGATCGATGACTCATATTTTGTTAATAAAAAGAAACTTGTTTTTGTGGAATTTCGAATATCAGTTGTATAAGTTAGGTAGGATTCGTTAAGGTAGTTAAAAATCAAATTAAGTTTAGTTAGGTTGGTTAATTTAAGTTACAGAAATTACTTCGAATTACTTAAGTTACTGAAAGTTAGCTTCATTAATTCAAATTAAGTTACTTAAGCTTAAATTATTGAAAATTACTTGAGTTAGTAAATGAAGTTAAGTAATTTTCAATAATTTAAGCTTAAGTAACTTAATTTGAACCAATGCAGCTAATTTTCAGTAACTTAAGTAATTCGAAGTAATTTGTGTAACTTCATTTAACTACTTTAACGAATCCTACGTAACTTATATAACTGATATTCGAAATTCCACAGAAACAAGTTAGTAAATAAAGTTACGTTACTTAACCTAGTAATTTAACTTAATCTAAGTCACCAAAAAATCGGTAAAGTTAATAAACTCGAGTTACGTAAATAACCTAAGAAATCAGTTAAATGAATTAAGTTAATTTTCTCAAACTATTTAAGATAACTTAAACTGCCCGAAATTATTCGTGTACAACACTTAACGTGTTAATCGCCAAGAAATGACCACGATCGACAATACCACGTCAATCATCCAATAATAATCGATAAATCAGAGGAAACGACAGATGAACGGTAGATCACCGGCTACAATTATCGTGACATCGACGACTGCTGAAGAAGAATTAAGAGTTTCGAGCGGAAATAAGGCGGGGAGGAGTTGTGGAGGAGGATGAGGTGAAGGGAGAGAGGTTAGCGGCAAACGGGTCTCGGTTACGTCCAAATAGAAATTCAATTGATCTTGTCCGGTAGTGTCAGGCCATCCATCTTGTTCCTTCCGCAGCGTCCGAAAGACGCGTCTCTTGCCTCGAATCCAGAAGAAGGTTTCCGCGTTTTCTCGTTCTCCAAACGTTTCGCTCGGCGGCCAAACGGATTCCGTGAGCCCGCAGAAAAAAAAAAACACCGGACAGCTGTCCGGCCGACCGCCAAACTGTTCATTAATTACCTTCCCGGAGCCCACCGGTTGTTTATCTTTTCCGCCCAGTTTTGTCCAGCCCTACGTTCCTCTGAATAAAAATCACCCTGCCAAACTGCGAATCCTGACAACGACTCGTCCTACGTTCGCGTTCTCCAAACCACTTCCGTTGTTTCGGATGCATTTTGTCCCTCCGTTCGTGATCAGCGTCCTTGCAACGCTATTCGATCGAGTAATTAACATAAATAAGCAATCCTGTTAACGAGAATATCCGAGAATGTACAATTTTAATGCACTAGGTTTACAAACAATGTCGTTGATAAATTTCAGCCTCGGTTAACGCATTATCTACCGCTCTCAAATGAAAAAACGAGTCCTACTACTTTATAACATGACAATAAATAAAAATTAGGAAGGGTAACCGCTCTTTTCAATATAGTCTCAATTGTAACACACTTATAGACGAAGAAATTAATAATCAAGGGTTTACCAATCAGTTTTTCAATTAACAATGATTGCTACTGAAAAACCTATTAATAGGCTTCCGGTATATAAAGTGTTAAGGTTACAAACAATCGATTTCATTTATTTGTTGTTCTATTTAAAGAAGATCTTTAATCCTTCGTAGTCAATACGCATCGTCGACACGATCCGAGCGCATAATTAACGAGAAATCGTTACGGCAACCAGGAAATCGGTCGTTTCCCGTTGAGGCAACAATCGAACCTGATCGTAGACAGGGCAAAATTACTTGCCAGCCATCTGCCGATCCGCACCAAGTCGTAAGATAATAACGATTATTCTCGGATTACCGATTTTATCCCGAACGAGCGAAACGAGATATCGCCGCGATAAAACGTGTCCGTGATACGCAACGCCGGCTACCTGGTTCTCGTTGATGCGCGTGCTTCCACGGCGTCGACTAATTGGTGGTACAACTTTATTACTCGCCGTTAAGTAATGACGGGCCATGCTAAGTGCGCCGGTTTAAAGACCATGAAAGGGAACGCCGATACAGCCGGCGATAAAAAGAAGCTCGCTATACCGTGTCCCGGGATCGAAGAAACGAAAGGGTGCCACCCTTTCCTACCTCTCGTCTTTAATAAGGCGATAAGGGCCATGTTTCGAGCGATTTCCGATTGCCCTTAGCGATCCTTCCGTCCTTCGACACGCTCGATGCTCACATCCGGCCGATCTGCGTGCGAGTCGAAGAGAAAGTCGCCAAGGGGTTAGTCGAGATATGGATTTTTTTATGGTTTGCGATTAATTAGTATCTTTACCCTTTTAATCGAAATTAAGAGAACGAGTATGATATTTTTGGGATGTGAAAATTTGGAAATTTGAAATGGTTGGAGAAATTATTTTCAAGCTATCTACACTTTTGATATTCGAGAATTTAGTTTTCAAGAACGTCGGTTTCTTATCACAAATATTTTGTAACAGAAATGAAGAATCATTGAAGTAGCGGAATACAATTTCAAAGAAGGTTATTTAAATAACAAATTGAGTGAAAGGGTTAAAGAGTGTAGGCCACTCTGAAAGTTTTGATACAGGCGTCAGCGGTTACAGAATAATAACGATCGATGAATTATTATTCTAATGGCTGATTGGAAGTATTTTGTTTTGAGTTTGTTAGTTTTCTTCAGGGTAGTCAGTTTTTTCTTATCAATACTTTTCATTTTCTCTTATCAATACATTTTCTTTTTGTTTCCCTTTTAGTCGCCTCTTACGACAAGCAGGGGTTGCTATGGGTGTATTCTGCTCCCCTCCCCACACGGAGCTATTATGTTTTGAGAAGTAGTAAGTGATAACGGAAGATTATTTGACCCTTTAATAGAGGATAAATAGGTTAGGTCAAATTGTTAACCTTAATTTAAAATCCTTTTTCGCTCCTATTTTTAACGATTTCACAGAATTTCTTTAGAGCAGGCGTCGGCAGCCTACATATGACCCGCGGGTCACCAAGTGACCCACTTAGGTTCGGCAAATAAAATATAATATATAAAAATAAATGATGAAACATAAACACGAAACAAAGACTTTGAGATAATAGATTAACATTTTGGTTTGATCAGAAAGTTACAGAAACGAACGTAGACGGAATACGCCTGTATTTCCTAGTAACTACAGTCTATATTTCCTAGTGTAGTTATCCCTAGCGTCTATATTCTAGTCTTATTATACCTTGGATGAATAATCCCTAGTTTCAATACCCCATGGTGTAAATAATCCCTAACGTCTATATACCCTGGTGTAATTAGCCCAAGTATCAATATACCCTAGTATAATTATCCGTAGTGTCAATACTCCCTGGTATAATTTTACAGGTTGTAATTTTCCCTAGTATAATTACCCCTACCGTCTATATCCCCTAATCTTATTATACTTATAGTCAACAATCCCTAGTATAAATAATCCCCAGTAACCCGAACCGTTCTTCTTAATAATCACGTTTTAGTTGATTTTAACCGGCAGCCCAAAAAAGATTGCCGACGCCTGCTTCAGAGTATAGAAAATATCGAAAATTAGAAATATTCTGCAGTAAAATAAAAATATAGAAAATAGTCGTATACTATCTACTTAAGTTTGTAGATTATGATTGCCCAAGCTATCCTTCGCCTCTTAACTAATATCACACAAACTAGGCAATAATTATTTAAATTATTTATATTACACAAACACGAAAGCACAACATTTCTACCGAATCATAAATAGAAATTATTTTATAGAATTCCTTTGATTATCGAACGAACTGGAAGTTCGAGTCACGGGGTCAAAGTCACAGGGGGGGGTTCTCTTCCAGGTTCGTAAAGTCAATCTTGGACTAGAAAAAGAAATCAAGGCGTTAGCAGCTACTTGCGGATAATTAATAATACCGGGATCAAAAGTGTGCCCATTGAATGTTCGCTCATTCACAAAACGATCTCTCTCCGCCCAGATGAATGCCGGGCCAGATCGTTACAAGGGTATTCTACGGGCGTGCCTCTCGTACACGGGTGTCTTCGGGTCAATACCGCCGGTTCGTTGAATACAATTATTAATGCCGTCATTAAGAGCATTTACCATTTTTTAATGCGAACGATCGGAAAGATATATAAATCATAACCCTCGATCTTTCTCCCTTGCTCTCGTTCCTCTTCGTTGCGTCTTCGCGCGATCCCAGCTTGCACTGAGTGACCCCTTTCAATTTTTTTTTCTTTCCTCCTTCCTTTTTTTTTTGGTCATTTGGCGGGAGAGGCAGAAAAATTGGGCCAGGTATGATTCGGTAAATGAATCTTTAGTATAGTTGGAAGGAATGCGTCCAACCCCCGATGAAATCGAAATAAGGGATTAAAAAATGTTGATTTTGTTAACCACGAATTCGTTGGTGTAAAATAAAAGTAACGTGAACGTCGTGTAACACGGAACTTACTCGCGTGTTACGAAAGAGACCAATGTGCTGTTTAATTGATTAATTTTAGGACTGGTGTGCCAGACCTACAAAAAATTAAAATTACGCACACAAATTTTGAAGCGAAAGAATTTTATGCTTCGCATAATATTATTTAAAGTAATCGTCTAAAATTTGGAAAGTAATAATAATACGGAGATTAATGGGAAATTAAATCGAAGGTTAATAGACGGTGAATATCTATGCAAATATCTGTTTTCATAAAATATTTTCTCTTTCAAGCGATTCAACTTAACTAGTATCGTAATTTACACGTTCTAAACAATTTATTTCAATTTCTTATTCATACCACATAGTTTTATGTCCGCGTTTCACGCTCTGGTGTGTTATAAATGTGTACACGTAATTAATGATCGAAATATATTATTATAATATACATCCTCTGGTACCTTAATTAGCAGCAGAGTATAATGCGATATACAGCGGAAATACTAAAAGAATTTTTTTCATTTCTTCACAAAATTACTCATTTTTGAATAATGCCTAATTATAATGAAACTTTGAAGACCTATTTCAAGTCACGTAACAACTTACGAATTTGGAAATATTGTATTTGTATAAACTTTGAAACTTCCAAAGAATAATTTCAGAATCTCAGAAACATAAAAATACATTTGTAACGTACTTGCGATATTCTTTACGATTTACCGAGGATTTAAAAACCGTAAGACAAGAAATAAAAGTTTGTCAATCGTAACGATAATATAGTTAACGGTTCGATTTGGGATTCCTGTCCGCGCTGTGCAGGCGGTTTGGTTTGAAAATAGTTCTCCGTGAACGGAAGCAACAAATAATCGGCGAAGGTGCAGGCGGAAACCGGGCGTAACGCGAAAGCGGAAAAGAAAGAAGAGCAAGTAGGATGACAGAAGTGGATCGAAAGGAGGATGAAAGGCTGAGAAAGCGAGCGGAAAAGAGACACGTCGGGAAGAAAAATAGAGTAACGCGTTTAAAATGGACACGGCCCATATAATCTCTGCGATGCTTTTCGGGCCTTCTTCTGTCCGCCTTGGAAATCATCCCTGAACCGCGTCGAGGATTCGTCGCCTGCTCGCGACTTCTTCTATTCGTGAGACTCCATTGTCGTGAAACTCGAATCCCTCGAGGGGAGAACTTTGAGAAAGTGAGACAAAAATTGGTATCGATCACTTTTGAAGTGATTACTTGTAAATAACTTTTCGGATGTTGGACTGAAATTGATCGAAATTGAAAAGAAGGTCTTCGTGGATGATTAAAAGTTGGTCGTTTATAGGATTTCATTTAGGAAACGAGGAATGCGAATAATTTTGTATTTTGTGTACATTTGTATTCCTTTTTATATACGTATAAATAGGATAGATTGAAATTAATATTGTAATAATATTTTTAAATATAAATAGGATAAATTGGAATAAATATTGTAATAATGTTTTAAATTCATCAGATACTCGTATACGTAACAGCGTATAACTATTTTATTCTGTTTCGTTTTGGTTGCAATTACAATTAATCTTGTAATACTTAGCAAATTAATATTACAATATTTTACAAATTGCTTCAAAAGTTTCATAATCAATAGGATATCAACTCTCAGATTTACTAAAAATGTTAAACACTTAATAAATATTATTCAATTTTAACAGATCCTTCATTGAAAATTCCACTTTAGAATTACTACATATATTCCACTACAAAATATTCCATTTCATATAAAATCAAATTTTGCGATAATTTGCGCCAGTTTATCTCCACTCTAACCAAACTCGAGTGGCGTCTCCACGACGATGCAGCTATCATCCAAAAGATTTATATCAGAATACAGCAAATTGATAAACAGGGTAAACATAATTCAATTCATAAACATTTCTAATATTTTCTTTCGAAAATCGAGTCTCCGATTTCCGAAAATTCCGCCGCAAGTTCTAGCGCGTCAAATGATAAAGGATTAAAACAAGTCCATCCACGAACCGGTGATTTCGAATTTTCGACGAACACGCCGGTCTAATGAGTCAATTCGTCCAATTAATTCGCGTCGAGATCGAAAAGAAATATAAAAAAACAGCGGCCTCGTTGAACGGCTACGCCTGTGCGCAAAGTTTATAATACCGGTACAAGCGGCACAAGCGTTTATATACGACCGCTACCGAATTTGCCGTTCCAAAGCAAACCGTATGTCGGACATCGGCACGATTTATCGCGTTGACACGTGTCTCATACGAAGAGACGCGTTTCGCCCCCGTGGATCACTTTTAAACCGCGATTAAAATACACCTAGCCAGAACAGAACGACCGAATTTCCACGGAGGCCCTAACGTGTTCGTACGGTGTTTCTTGCGGGCCCCGGTTAACTCTTTCGTGGTAATTTATAACGACGCGAGCCGAGACGATGCGGCTTCATTAAAGCCACGGACAAACGACGAGAACGTTAAGTCCACATCTTCGTGGATTCGAATGGGAATTTGGAACAGTTGTCTACACACACGTGCTTTCAGAGGCTCGTGTCTCTAATTTTTTTGTGTACGGTGGGAGAACAAAGTATCTGTATGCCCTTTACGATATAGGCTGTTTCTAAGAACGTATACTATCGACAAAAAGTTTGGAAACTTATAAATTTGTATTGTTCCATTGATAATATACTAGATATTAGTTTGCGGTTCGTGTTATCGAACGTTTGGAAATATGAAATAACAATTTGCAAGAAAAAACAAGCGTAACGTTAATAACATTTTATACGATTTTTTTTTTACTAAATCATTATTTTGAAAAGCTACTTGCGCATGAAGCATACCGTTTTTTGTTGAAACAATTCTTTTCTAGAACAAATAATATCCGAAGTATTCAAGTAATTTTTAGCCCATAGGAGTAATCATAGATATAGATAATCGCAGTTAAATATTTTTCAAAAGATAACCAACTAGATAAGTTTCGTTTAAATCGACGCGTCATATTTCAGTGATGTCCCTCGTTAGTTTACGTACCGTTTCCAAATTTTTTGTCGGTAGTGTATGTACGTTTTAAATAATTATTAGGAGTGTTCATGAGCAACCAACTGTCAGGAAGTGCAAAATCCCTCATTTCATTGTAGAGTAACAGAAAAATTCTACATTTCTGGAAATATTTAACCCTCCGTTAGTCGCGCATAGGACTGGCAGTCCCATGGTTTACAATTTTCGTGATTAAATAAAAACGATTATATAATAAAAACTGATCTTTTAAAATTCAGGTTACATAAAATTAGGCTGTATTGTTGTTATGGGACTGGCCGTTACATATAGATGAGCGCCTAACGGAAGGTTAACGTATAGTTGTAACAAATCTTTAAATTCCCCGCTAATTGATTCCTAAATAATTAAGATGATCCTTCAAGAACTATTTCTCAAACGACAAACGATCGTGATATTACGCGATTAATAAAGAAACCAACAAACTTTCAAACTTCCCGCCAATTGAAACCCCTAACGACCAAAATAATTCCCCTAGAGAAATTCCCCACACGTCAAATGATCGTCGTATATAACTAGAAAAGAATCGAACCAATTTTGAATATACCCGCCAATTTTCTTTCAAGAATTACTTTCCAAGAAAAATTTCCCAAATAACAAAAAAATGTTCTCCAAACAAATCAACGATTCACGTATTTAAAACGATCATTTCGTCTCGTTAAAAAGTCCCAACATTTAGAGGACGCGGTCTCAATCGAGGCTAGTAATTAATTATCAGGGTAAGCAGAGAATCGTTCGGGTTCGCGGAATCGATAAGAGTGTATTCCCTTGTCCGTCGAAATGTCCCTATGTTTCACGGGTTCTGTGCACGACGAATAAAGGTGTTCACCGTTGAAAAATCGCGATCGGCGATCCAGGTAGGCGGTCGCCAGGTTTCTTCAGAAAACGGCCGGGCCGCGGCTAGGGAGTTATGGCGCCGACTGGTGGCACGCCTGCGAACCGTTCGGCCCGAAGAGGGCGTTATCGGGCGGCTTAATCGAACGATTAATGGCACGGTGGTGCGCGTAAAAGTGGCCGGGAACGAAGGCGACTCGAAAGGGAAGAGAATTAAACGGCATGAATGAACCGACTCGGACGGACGCTCGTTAAGAGTTGGTCCTCGTTTCAATAAAACAAACACTCGTCGCTGATCGATCGACTAATTATCGACTGACCGGCTTCGACCAACCTGTCCAGATCAATGCGACTGCTAACAATCGCCACCAAGTTGCCTTCTTTTCCCTCTTCTTCTTTGAATCTTAAGAAATTATTTCGAATCTGCAACTGGATCCAAGAAAGCGCGTTGAGTTCAAACGACTTGAGTTCTTTTGAAAAAACTAGAAGGGTTGCTTCGTCAAATGATGAAATGTTTTAATTTCATCATTTCGCAAGCTTTGAAATCTAAGAACTTTATTTAATTTTGTAAAATCTTAAAATTCATTACTTCAGCTTAAAATATTGCAACATTGCAGCGCAAGAGAAAAGATATTTAGTGACATGTGATGTTTAACATAAATAGAATTGCATAGTGGGAGATTTGATACAAAAAGAGAATGTTGCGAATTTATGTTACAATGGATTAATTATTTTAGGGAATAGAATCGAACATTTAACATGACAATAATTTGTGATTACTGACAATCTACAAATAACGTAGCCGGTAAGAAACTATCTGGTCGGCGATGTGTTAAAACGAGCTTAAGGGCTTACATGCAGTCATGAGGTCGAAAAAATTCAGTTTTTCAAAGAAAGGTGTTTTGGATGCTGGAGCCGCTGTTGAGGATCCCCGTTGACTCCATGCAAATTCTCACTTTTATTGACACCCAAAACTTTAATCACGGTTTTCTCAAAACTACATTTTTTAGGTCCGTGCGTAAAATAAGTCAGAAAATACTGCAACGATCTTAATAAAATTTGACATTCATCTATAAATATGAAAACAATCAGGGATTGAACGAATCATTTTTTCATTTTTTTGTTTATAACCTATTTTGCAAGCAACAATCATGACTGCTTTTTCAAAACCACGGTAAAAATTCAAAATTCAATATTTTACCGAGAGAAATTCATCTACTAACAAAATCTATTTGGTTTTTTTATGTCAGGTAACCATGCGATGAATTACCATTCCAACCATTCAATTTTTAATATCTTTTTATGAAAAAGTTACAAAATATTTTTGATACGTTACTCTTTTATATAAAAAAAAAATTTCAAATAAATGAATCAATTAGATGCTCTTGAAAAAAAAATTCACAAAAAATCGCTTTCTTTCAACCTCAATATCTGCATATGTAATCCCTTAAACCCGTCCGGTCCTTTGGCATTAATGAAAACGCTTCTTCGGCATCGCCCCGAAGAAGCAGCGTGCGACAATCAGGGGATAAGTGAATCGATAGTCAGGAGTAATCGATTGAAGTACGCAGACACGGTCCAACGTATGTAACAGGGTCCCCTAATCCCTTGGCCAGGTGTCGAGATATCGAAAGGTGATGGAACGCCTGGAGACGCGTTAAATATTGAACCGGTCACGAAGCACACGCTCGCCGGCTCGTAATGAGCCCTGTCCTTCGTATCTCGCGAACGATACACCCTCTTACCCCCCCTTTTATCTTCCCACCGAGCCCGTGGCGATCGGGTGGTGCTCATTAGCGACAGATTAATACGATCCGTTTCCGAGGAGTACGAGGTGGACAAATGCACGGTAGCCGTGTCCAAAGCGACGCGAGCCATTCGTTTGGAATATTTTGCCGGCCGTTCGATCGGGACTTGGCCGAATCTATCTCGTTCGAAGATCGACCGTAAGGTCTTTATCGGGGCATCTGGATATTAAGCTGACACTCGCGTTGCTTAATCAGTGTCCGAGGAAATTCGAGGCGGCTACGATCGAGGGCCGAGTTGTTGGATCCTCGATTAATGGGGAACGCGAGTCCGCCGCCCGGTTTGGGATACCGGGCGCCACGAAATTTCGGGAATGGCGGGGAATGGAGTTGGGTTGGATCGGGATTGTTTTAACCCTTTCTTACACTGTTCCAGCGTAATTCAATTTGGTTAAGGATTTAACCCATCCGAGTACGAATGGGTCTAAAAATATTCTAGATTATATAGAAGGTTACATTTTTCATTTATCATGGAAATTATACGACTTGGAATATATTCAGCGATCAATTTTTCAATTTTCCACTCGACGGGTGACGGGAGCACCGTTCGAAAATCAAAACTGTGCCCGATTTTTCCGCCTCGGTTCGATCGCGTTCGAACGCGAGCGTCTTGCGTAGGAAAGCAGATACGATTGACCAGGGTCGCTGTCAGCTCGAAGTCAGCTTTGACGCCAGCCGGGACGATTTATCAGAATAATGCACACGCCATTACCCCGGCTGTCCCCCCGCCTTAAAACCAAGATCTTGATTTCGCGCTAGGTCCCGCGCCTTCGACTTTTCTTCGTCTTCGTTCCCTTATAACATCCGATCTACCCTGGTTACATCGTTGCGGTTGCATCCGTCGAGACACCGTTCGGGGAGGGGGAAAAAAAAATGTTGTCGCCTCCCCTGGGAACGGGGAACGGTCTTTTCTTCTCATTTCGGTTGATCTGCAACAAAAACAGGCAAATTTTTTCCTTTCGGACGTGGTTTTTATCGGATGAAACTTGATTCGAATAAATTTGTGTCGCTGGAGTAATTGATTCGTATTTGAAGCTTTTCATTTCGTTAATTAGGACGCCGCAGTATTTACGTCTTTTTTAAAATAAAAGAATTTGCAATTTTGGGAAGAGGCTGGATATCGGGAATTTAATAATATAGAAAATTCTAAGTAACCAGGTATCTGGGTACTCGTCCCTGGATCGATATTGTAAATTAGTTACGTTCTATATGGAATATTTTAAAATTACTTTAGGTCTGGACTGGATTCGGTAGAACCAGCACCAATTGTACCAACTTTTGATATAACTTTGATATAATTTTTTACGATCATCATTTATGGTATTCTTTAAAATCCCACAAAATTTGAATAAAATTTCTGACGAATTTGATCGTGGATCCACAATTTTTAAATTTCGTCTACTATCAAACGAACGCAAATTGGTGACAAAACGGAAACAATAATAGCAATTTGTTGCAAGAACTAGGGGAGGCGAATTGCATCGAAAGCACGTCATTCGTGGTAATTTCACCGGCGACAACGTAAAACACGGTAATCCGAGATCAATTCGTGCTAGGAGCTCGCGTTTTAGTTCCAATTAAAAGCGGTCGAAGCGTCCGGCAAATTTACGACGAGTTGATTAATGGTCCGGCCAGGTATTTGTCACGTTGTTTACGAACGGCCGAAAGAATAAGTTGACCGGTATAACTAACCGTGGATATCCGGGGACCAGATTTATCGTGTTATTATCGACCCGTCGGTAAAACTGTAATTGAAAGACGCGAAAACTATCCGAGAAAAATCAACGGACTAATTGCGATCGATCAAGAATTAAAATCGAAAAATAATTCCATAGTAATTATATGTACATCAGGAATAATCCTTGCCTTCAGCTTTCTATTAATAAAATAATGATCAAAGGTTCGTTAATTGGCTTTCACTTTGTTCCTCCATTTTCTGTCCCAAACAAATTGCGTTCTAAGATAATTTTAAAATACTCCGTTAGAAATATAAGGAATTTACGATATTAGGTATCTGATCGTCAACGAAAGGGTTGATCATCTTCTGATTGTACTAAGATAAGCACCATAGAACGGAGAATTGGAAACTGATGGCAGATTCTAGGAATTCTTTAAGTTTTCGGGGTATTTACACTTTTTTAGGAGGCAAAGTATCGATAAGCAGAGGAAGCAGGTCTGACCCGTGTGTGTCGCGAATTGAAAAGGTTCTACTACCGTGACTGGCGAGATTTATCGTTTAAACGCGCACTTACGATCTCGGCAGAGCGCTATTGCATCGTGCACAAGCGACGATAAATCATCAAAATACGAGCCGATGACGGGGCGCTAAGGAACACCGTTTAACACAACGCGACGATCTATTTAAAGATCCTTACAACCAATGATAGCATCGAGTGTGCCCTTTTTTACGTAATTATCCGATCGTTGAATACATTAACTCTTTGCAGGGTAAATTATTAGGCTGGCAGTAAAGTTTTGATGTTTTCTTGAGGAAAATTCAATTTAACAGTAAATTTCATTTATGACGGACTTTAAGAAAGTTCTATCCTTTGAAAAATGGAATAATTGAAACTACGACAAGAAATGATAGAATTTTGTGGACACTCCAATAGTTTAAGTGCATTTATACGATTTTTCTTTTATGATCATAAATACTATATTGAAGATGAAGTATTTATTGCTATGAACTAGAAAATATGGACCAATCATTATAATAAAAAAATGATAACTCCGTTGGCATAGTAATAGATGACAGAAATTATTACACTCACACTTTTAAATAATCTTCTACGAATAAAACACACATAAAATAAAATAAAAAACTGATATTAACCGTGAGATCCTGGAGTACCTTGTATAGTTAATTAACCAACAATTTTATGTGCCTCGGTAGTCATTGAATGTCAAGCTTAGAAGTGCTTCGTTCACAAAGGGTTACAAGAAAAATATGAGTATTCAATAAAAAATGTATACCTTGAATAATTAACCATTCGAATCCGGAAGCTTTTCGGTCAAAACTTAACTAACATACATTCAATTAATCATCATTAATACTAAACCTACCGACGCTTTACGTACACTTACTTTCAAATTGAAAATTTGAAAACAAATAAATAATGTAACGTGTACCAACACATACAACAAGTCTTTATCCTGATAAAAGTTAACACTCATTTTAATAAAAGCATCCTAATAAATATTATAAGTCAAAATAAGAAACACTGTTAAGAAAAATCCACAAAATCTGTTCTCACTTTAGTGAAAAATAACTCGATCGGTCGGATAATGAATTTACTGATTCAAACGAAAAAAACCGACCAGATCATATTTCATTGGATTAAATCTTGTGTAAATAATAACCGGTTTCAGTTTCATAGAATCACAAGATGAACTGTTTCCAGATTTCCTACTTAAACCGCAACCAACAATTCCCCATATATCGCAATGATCGAGGCACGAAAACTCGTTGTCGTTAAAATCGCATGGAAACGAGTCGCGCGATACAATCGTAACGTGTAATTTAGCCATTAAGTCTGACCGTGGAAACCTAGTTCACGGCAGTCATCATCATTTCTATCATCCGCGCTAGACGACGCCGCGGCATTAGCTCCGTTTTAATGCGAGCCTCTTTAGCCTCGGCTAATTGATGGCTGGATATTAGCGTAATTGTAATGAGACGAAATTACGGCAATCACGCGGTCTACCCGTCTTTGCTGTAAGGGTCGAGAACGAGTTTCTCCCGTGTTGCTTTCGGGAGATCTTCAAAGGAAACCCACCGACTCCCCCCCCCCCCTGCATCCCCTCCCCTTGTTCTTTATCGTTGATCTAGCTTCTGATATCCGTGGTACGCGAACCGTTCGCTTTTTGATAGATAACGGGACGGATTTAAAGCGATTCTCTGTTACGGCCAAAGGTTGCTCTACCAGTTTGTCATTTTTCTACCGGGACCAGATTCAGGATCTTAGGAAGGATCGAGAATTCGCGTTTTCGATAGGAGAAACTGAATCATGATTCGTACTAGGAAAGGATGGAAGATGTTTAAACAATTTTGCATCTTAAAGAGTATGGGGTCTATGAAGAATTTTATTAGATTATTCCGATGTCGATTTTGATATGAAATTCTGTCGCAAGGTGGTTGAAAAGTTAAATATTTGTTTCGTAAGAATTTTAAAGAAGGCAAAATATAAATATCGTAATGTACCAGACTGGGAATTTCAATTTAACCCCTTGACTTACAATACCACCTTACAGTTCAGATGTGACTTCTGTCGTTCAAACTTCGATTACAATTGAATTTTATGTTTAATTCTGATCAATGCATGTCAAGTGTGAAATATACGTATAATATTTTAATTTCCTTGATTTGTTTTAACGTTGGACCAATAAATATTTACCTCTGATTGACGCACCTGTCGGGTGAATCAGAGCTTCGAATAAAACACAGATCGATACTTTCGATAACATTTGAAACAATCACGAGGAAAAGTAGCCGTCGGAAATTTCAACAATCCCATACGAATAAACACATCGGTCCCGTGGAACACGAGATTGCCATCATTTTTCTACGAGCAGCTGACAATCATCGAGATCGATCCGTGTTGCAACGTGTTATTTAAAGAGAAGAAAGATCGAAGCGGTGTCAGGACAAATATAAACACCGTAGGTCGGTAGCACGAGGAGGGGTGGCCACGAAAGTCGTAGCCACTTATTTAGACGAGCGGCCATAAAGCTGATCCTCTCGTTTTGACGTCGGGTCGGTAATTCATCCAGCGTCTAGCACCACCCGCGGGATAGACGAGACCAACAGACACAACCGGGGCTTTAACGGGACCCTCGACTTAGGGGGTTGAAAACGATGGCCTCCGAACGACAGCCATCTGTCGGTCGGACCGTGAAACTTCTGTCAACGCCGGTTGAGAACCGTGTGTCCCGTGGCCGGTAAAGGACACGTTCCGTTGATGTATCGGTGGGTGGTTAACGATAACCCCGCGAGGAATACGCGGATTATGATAACCATCAGCAACACGTGAAACGAACGTAGCAAGCGTAACGGATACGGATCGGGGATGGGCAAATCGGGGCAAGGCCATGATATCTAGGCATTAACGTTGTTCACTATATGGACTGAAGTTTCTGGACATTCGTTAGCATACCGTTTGCATATATACAGGTGTAATACGTAAGTTATAATGCAATGACGATTCAAAGATACTTCGCTATTTCTTCTAGAGGACGCAGAAAATTTGGGTTATAGTGAAGCAAATATTAATAATAGTATTAGTGATACTTCTAGTGTTTAACACGCGTGTTAAAGGGTTATATTCAGGGGATTTTCATGATTTTTTTTGTTGACGTGTTAACAAAATTTCGTTGAAATAGATTACTGAGTATCGATTTGTTCATGTTTCAAGGTGCTTGTAAATAAATTTTTTAATGAAAAATTTTAAGAACCAATGGAAATATGGCCGTTGCCCCGAAACACCTTTTTTTTGCAGTGAGCATAAAAAAAATCTGAAATCAAAAATCCAAAAAGATTTCTCGTTTGAACCAAAATATCTATTTTTTTTGGCCAAAAGACCGAATTTTTGGAACCTCGAAAAAATGTCGCCAAACCGTCCGTTCACAAGCTCCGCGTAGGAATATACTAATCAAATCTTTTTGTTTGTTTGTTTTTTTTTTTATTCAGATGAGTTCTAGTTCCATAAAAAAAGGTGTTTCGGAGCAACGACCATATTTCCACCAGTTCTTAAAATTTGTTCGTTAAAAAATGTACACAAATCGATACCCTGTAGTCTATTTCAACAAAATTTTGTTAACACATCTAAAGTAGATACAAGTAGATATAACCCCTTGAGGCGCTATAAGATCATAACTATAAAAATTCGAATATTCGAGTCTTTGCATTTTTCACACTTTTGCCATCACTACTAGTGAAATATTAATAGCATTACTATTATCTATTATTAACATTAATATTAGTAACCGAGTGTGACGCTGATCCTTGTGAAAGGGCTGCAGACTAAAGCTACGAAAACTGAAATATCCGTACTATTGGAATTTCAAGCCTAGTATTGTTACTGTTATTAATTAAGCATCCTCGTATCGTCAAAACGGCTCGTTACGTAAATAATTTTCTAATTCCCGCCAATTTCATTTGCACAATGAAAGTTTCATGGTTTATAGGGAAAAAATCGTCGTCGATTTTCGACATTTGCGATCACAGATCACCTCGTCGAATGAACTCGTCAGAGAGCCGGGTAAACGACGGATTTATTATTAAAACGTCGGACAACAGACGGCGCTACCGAGCCGGCACCGATTTTTCATCCCGGGAACACGGTCTGATTATTTATGAATGTGCAAACGCACGCGGCACAATCGATTTCACGGAGGCAAATTAGCCTGAACCAGGGCCGACCAGATACGGGGGCATTAAAATAATAACGCTCATCGCCATTAATGGGTTATAATAATTAGGGAAATTCCTGTTCGCGCCGTTGGATCGTCGGTCCTCTTGCTCGCGCCAAAACGTTCCTTCGTTGCCCTCTCTCGATTTGTTCGCGGTCCGACGCTGATATCTCTTCGCTTTCCCGCCAAGGGAACGACTTCCTATCGTCAGCGAACCGCGAAACTTTGCCAGAGAACGAATTACGATCGAATCGAGCGATACTTTCTGTCCCGCTAATGAAAACCGTGCTGCCGGAATTAATTAGAAAGATCCGGACGACCAGGCGGTCTGATGATCGGTCAACCGTTTCGTCAAATCACTGTTTCAACTTTGAATATTTTCAGAAATACAGCGGGGTGCTGTTTAATTATCAATATTTTCGATTTTAATACCTAAAATATAGATTGTGAAGTGTTACGTGACACTAGGCTTCGTGACGAACGAATACAGCGACGAAAACATGACACTGACGCTTCGTGGACAGATGTTCATTGCTTTTACATTACCGTGGCAATGAAGCGTACAATTAGCGTAAAATATTTAATACCTGCCGATGCAGCGGCGCCTCCGTGGACAGAGCTTACGCCGGGCTTCGTGACGAAAGCATGCAGTGACGAAAACACGACATTGACGCTTCGTGGACAGATGACCAAGGTTTTACATTGTTGTGGCAATGAAGCGTACAGTAAGAGTAAAATATCTAATACGCGCCGATGTAGCGGCGCTTCCGTGGACAGTGGGCCTTAATAAGAGAACAGATTGGTAAATAAACTTTTACCACTTTCAAGATTCAACAACTCGTTACCTGTTGGTTATATCAAAAAAAGGTTTAAATGAATTATTTCTTAATTTAACCCTGGAATATTAACATCGCGTCCTCGTCGCACGATCAATGATAATATATTGCGTAGTTTGTTATATTCATTTCATACGCAACCCTCTTCAGCGGACTTTTCCGTCATCGATAAAAATTCAATCCCTTCAGAAAAGAAAAATAATTATTAACTTACTCAGCGTTCATATATCTTATATTATATCAATTTTCAATGTAATATCTAGCGACTGTTTACATAAAAGAATAAATTGATGAAAAATTCAGGAAAACGAGTCTTCCCGATACAGAATCGAGTTTAACAACTTCCATTGAAAGCTTCGGCGTGTAATTACCGAAGCATCGAAGGAAGCCGAAGAATCCGGCAGAGCGTCGATGGAACAACCGATTCCGCTCGTCTGACGCTCGATGTCGGCCGGGCGAGTTCCGGAGAAGTCTAACTTCCTTGGGCCGCCGGTGTTCGTGGTTTAGAAAGTTCGAGCATTACCAGGAAGATTAGGGTAAGAAAATTCGCGGGAGCGATCGTGGAACGCGGCTGGAAGGGTGTTTTAATGGCGGCGATTAGAGGAGCCGGGCGCCAGGGAGTCGTAAGATTTGCTCTTTTCGCGCGTCGCACTCTCGCCTTTCCTGTTTCTTCGTCGAACCGAAGATGCCGATACTCCGGAGACCGGAAAAGCCACTTTCCAGGAGCAGTTAAGGAGTTCTAATCTTTTTACACGTACCTTCTGCCGGAAGAACGCCAGGAATGTCTCGAGAACGGGAAACGGCACGAATATTTCTTCCTTCGTGAGAAAGATGTTCTAACGTTATTAAAATAATTCGCAGACAAAATGATTCTTTACAGAGTTGCCACCAGATTTGTAATTATACAATAATTGGTAATCTATATGAATAGAAATTAAATGCTGTTCGTTGGTAACCGATTTACTAATTTAAAAAAAGAAGAAGTTATAACGTGTTAATGTTTGTCCAATGCTGGACAGGAACAACCATCTTTATCTAAGCGACGTTTTGAAATAACTTTGACAGGCTGCCGTGGTTGTACTCAGCCTCCATCAAGAATTTTATCCGAACAGAACAGAAGTACTTGGCAACGTGAGCAAAAACTCTGACCACCAACCGAGAGCATTGGCTAGAATATTCCTGGCCGGTTCTATAAGCGTCTTTCTGTTATGAAAAAGAACAATGACAGAGTAATATCTGGCCGCGCTTTTGCAACTGAAAAATCAGACCCGTTCGCTTCGCTCAATCCTCACGGAACTCAGGTAACTTTGAACTTAATGCCTTGCTGGCCATCCACTGAGTCATCCCACGGCTATTTGTTTTTTCTACCCAGTCCATGAACTAAATATTACGCGATCGGTACTCGAGTGTCCGTCAGGTGTCAACTTTCACCTGAGAATCCATGATTCATCGCTACATCTTTCCTTTCTTTTCTTCCGAACCGCGTGCTCGACAATTATCCCGTAAATGCCAACGAGGCGAACGCAGGATACTCAAGCCGTAATATAAATCTTTGTAAATCGAGTAAATTTTACTGCAAACAGGGGAAATTTAATTCTTTAACAAAGAAAATTTTCATACGTTCGCGTAGTCTTTGTTTAATTAAAGAATTTTAATTCGGAAAGCTTTGACAACCGTTACAGGTACCAAAATGATTTCAAAACTTGGAAGCAAGAAACGTATGTAATGAAAATTGCTGGTTCACGATTCACGGGGCTCGTTACGGAAACGAATCGCAGCTCGTCGTAGCCGATGAAAGCAACGTTTCCCGAGCGATTATTCGAGCCGGTGCGGTGGCGGAAAGGAGGCCGGGGTCGCAATCCGATCAGACCCCAAGCGTGTCGTAGCCGGTTAGCTCTGGGCTCGGTCGAAATCGCGATTGCGAAATTCACAGGCGGCCCGTGGAAACGTGGCGGCTGGAAATCCGCGCGCTGCGCTCGCGGGATCCTCGCGCGTATTATTTCGCGGGACCCGGGGAAATGTGTAATTCAAATGAGTTACGAGCGGTATCGCACTCCTGGGAAGTAGGTGCTAAGCGGTCGGATATGCTGATAGAGCCGGCAGTGATACGTACGACTGGCGGTGGAATCGCGTTTGGGGTCGAAAGAGGGCTGGCCAGACAGAGAAGTGTATAAAGGGTGTCTGAGAAATGAATGATACTACACGATACAATCGATCGAAAATATAAAATATAATTTCATAACAGGAAATTAGGTTTCTAAAGAAAATTGTGTAAAATTATTGATGATGTGGCAATTCAGTGATTTTGTCATTAATCCTGTAATAATGACCACCATAAGTCTAGTACAGTAACTATTTAATACTTAACGGAGCATTTTTGGATACGATTGAATTTAGCCTACTTATCCATCAAAACTTCCAAGAACCAAATGCACTATTTTGGGAAGAAAGAGATACAAATAATGATTATCAATCTATTTATTTTCATTGCTTTCCTTAATTTTCTATATTCTAATATAAATAAACCTTAAATTTCACATTTTAAAATACTCTGGTAAATTAAATATGTCCCCTCTGACGGGACAAAGGGTTAATAGGTTTCTGTATACCACCGTGTTCATTGAAAACTGATTAATAAGCCTCCCAAGATTATTATTATTGATCTGTGTATAACGTAGTTGGAATAATAAAAATTTGATGCAATAATTAAGAAAACAGTGAAAATAACCCTTCTTAATTTCTATTGAAACAGTTTCTCAAATATATTAAAGAATTCTTCTTAATCTTAATATAATGTTATCAAGAATGAATTCATAGACAAAGGAAATTGTATTGTATATTTTCGATAGAAATCAACCCCTTTCTGGGACACCCAGTATAGAGGGTTAGAGGGAACGGTAGAGGACACGAGGAGAGGCACTGTTTGTAATAGTCTGCGATGGTACGCGGCGATGAGATGCGATCGCTTGGCGATGAGCTGTGGGCGACCTGATGGTCCCGCAGCGCAACGAGATGCCCGCCTGAACTACGACCGCGTTTATACAGGATCCAGTTACCGCCTACGTTTGTCCGGTGTAATCTCTCTCTTTTTTTTTTATAATTTTTTTACCACCGAATCTCTATGCGGACAGAGATCCGGCAACGATTTCAGCCGGGCTCCGCCGGGGAAAAAATTTGAAAATTGGAAGAAGTAACAGCTTCTGATCGAATACGCTTCGGGGAGACGTGTATGGGTTTGATGGATGCCCCGTGGCTTTTAATCTTGCGTGGGAGCTTAGGGAACTCGTTAACGATTCCTCTATAATTGCTTTTACATTTTTATTAGAATTTTCGCGAAGTATAGAAGCGGCCAATAAAGGTGGACTGTTTCTTTAAAAAAATTGGTTGAATATGTTGTAAATGTGCAGGATGTAGAAATTATAGAAAAGAAGTATGATGGTAAGAAAGAAATTGAAGGGTGACGAAGGATGCGTATGGAGTCGAGTATGCCAGCATTCTCTGGGGAAAATGGTGATATAGGGGAAGAAATCTTGGCATACGTCTCAATATTTGAAAATAATTATGTTCGTTACTAATTTAGTTATTTGGTAATTTGGCAACTGATAACATGGTGATTTAGTAATTAGTAATCTAGTAATTTGACAATTTGAAAATTTGGTAATTTGGTAATTTGATAATTTGGAAATTTGAAAATTAAGTAATTTGCGAGTTTGGTAATTTGGTAACTTGGGAATTTGGAAATTTAGTAATTTGGTAATTTTGGAGTTTGGTAATTACTAATCTGATAATTTGGTAATTTGGTGATTTAGGAATTTGGTAATATGGTAATTTGGTAATTACTAGTCTGGCAATTTGGCAAATAGACATTTTGGGAGTTTGGTAATATGATAATTTCGTAATTAGTAATCTAATAATTTTGTAATTTGGAAACTAATAATATGGTAATTAGTAATTTGGTAATTGGGAAATTTGAAAATTTGATAATTTACTGATTTAGTAATTTGGAAAATTATGATTTAGTAATTTACTAATATACTAATTTAGTACTTTAATAACGAACGACGTGTCAGATTAATTATCCTCCCCACGCAACGGTAAAACTTCCTTTTCCTATATCGCCACTTGTCCTTTGACAAACTCTAGCATAAATCAACACCGTGTCCCATATGATCCACACGTCCAATGAACATATTAACTAATTACTATCAAATATAGACTCCTTAATAACATATTTGCATGGACAAGCAAGATCGTTCGAAACGAAACGAATGCTGACCCGTTCGAATTATTAGACCATCTCGGTTGGCAAAGCGTTCCAGCTCGGAGACCGTTCACCGTCTTGAAGCGAAGCGGTGGATCTTCAGGGCTCGTGATAAACGGTAGTTCCAGGCAGCGCGGCAAAGGAACGGGCGATGCAAAGTGATAACATAATCAGGTGATAATGTGGCAGTCATATCTCATCGCGAGAACCCGAGCGAGAAGGTAAAGACGAGGGAGAGAGGTAAGGAATGGCAGCGTTGGTTACGTGGGAGAGAAAGATCGAAGAAGGAAACGTGAGAAAGGAGG
The DNA here is from genome assembly GCA_943735885.1 of Stelis phaeoptera. Classification (NCBI taxonomy): domain Eukaryota; kingdom Metazoa; phylum Arthropoda; class Insecta; order Hymenoptera; family Megachilidae; genus Stelis; species Stelis phaeoptera. Next base: position 22,209,745 of record OX030930.1, read on the forward strand.
ACGGAAGAACGGGTCGAGAGGGTCTCTCTTATTGGCTAGACCCTTCAGGATACCTTGGCATGGTAGGAGGAACACGACGAATGACAACACTATTCAAGCTGAATTTTAGCGAACAGCCGTCGTTATCTTCTAAATAAGGGGGACGCCGGGGTACGATCCGACGACGATAACGTTTGTCGAAATGCACTCTCATTATTCTGTTAAGATATTCATCGAGGCTGAATTAATTGAATTACGAGACGAAAGCCTATAACGGATACCTGCTTGCCGGTTTCCTGTCGGTGTCTGTAATTAATCCTTTGATTCCTCCTTAAGAATTCAATTCGTTAGGTAGATACTTCCATGATATTAGACTGGCAAATTAAATTCATCACATCGCGGGTGTTTTGCAAAAATTAATTCGAACGTCGTCGCAAGTACTTTAATTGGAAATTGTTATTTGTTGAATTTTAATTAATATTCCTAGAGGCAAGAATATTATAAAATTGGTAGTGGTCGATATTGGGTCGCTTTTTCTCACAAATTCTAATTTATTGTTTTTATGGAATTATAGGACTTAATTCCTTAAGACTTAAGAAATTATAGAATTAATCGATTTCTTAAATTAAATATATTACTAATTTCCAGAGGTCAGAAGTATAGTCATTTCTGTTATGAATAGAACTGCGTCCGAATAAGTATTTCGTTACATTATTATGTAGCATAAGTGCCAATACCATCAGTGTCTATTTAAAGTAAATAAGTAGTAAAGAAGAAATTAAAATTCACGGCACAACCCGTAGCTTTTAACACGTTGGCTGCCGCGTCACCCATATTCGGGTGAAACTTGAGTTATTAATATCCTTTCAATTACTTAATTAAAAATCGTCGCATTAGGTACTCTGAATTCTGAATAATAAAAATTCCGAAGAATTGTAATAATAATAGGTAAAATTTGATTAAAATAAATGCCTTGCCTGACCAACTTTTCAGCGCCTTTAGCGTGGCGGCCAAGGTGTTAAAATAAATAAGTAGCAAAGAAGAGATTAAAATTCACGGTACAACCCATAACTTTCAATAAGTAAATAGAATTAAATAACGACCCAAGCCTTCCCACCCTAAGGAATTTTGCACCATCCCTAAGAAATTAATCCCTTGTTTAACAAATCCAGCCCATTATTTTATTAAAAAAAAAGAACCCCAACTTCCAAAAAGGTGTCAGATATCAAATTGAAAAGGATGCCACCAGAACCCGTTCAAAGTCTCTTTCCAGACATTTTCTCCAGAGGAAACTCGATCGTGGTGACCCGGTTCCCGAGCGTAATCGCGTTACGAGGTAGCAGGGTAGACCAGGAGGAGGGCAACGGCAGCAATACTCCTCAAGATGGGAATGTATCAAATCCGAGTTAGGGCCTCGGCTAGCAGCCTGTGCCTCGCAATCCTGTCTCTCCCTTACCTTCTCTCCTCTTCTTCTTCTTCTTCTTCTTCTTCTCTCGACTTATTATTTGTAGCCACAGCGTGGTGGTTTGCCGGCGCGCACCAGCATCCATTTAATCTCTCTCAGTGAGGAGCGTTTCTTTGATCAGCGCGCGACCGCATCTGCCTGGTAATATCTCAAGCTGGTCCTGCAACCGGCGTCCCGGGCGCGAGCTCCCCGTCTTGCCTGCACCGAGGCATTTGTTGCTGTCAACCGGCACCTCGGATAGTCTCTGTACCCGTTCCCTCTGTGCACTCTTCCCTTCTTCTTCTTCTTCTTCTTTCGTGCTCTTTCATCCTCATCCTCTGAGTCTTCTTCTTCCTCTACCGGTCCGTTCGTTCGAGAGAACCGTCAGGTCGTGCGATGGCTACTTGGTCCTCTTCGAAGGTAGAAATATTTCTGAGGCGTTGCAATTTACTTCGATTGGTGATGGTTTTGGTCTTGACTTGTTTATTTAACACTTTGTACTTGGAGCATTTGTGTGATCTATTTTTACAGGGTAGATACTTCTGAAGTTGGTCTTAGGGTGTAAGTGAAATTAATATTTCACGTTTATACATTTTTTGGTAAATTATGGTCGTCGCTGTGAGGCGTCTGTCGGGTATAAAGGGTTGATCGATCTAACCCTTCGGGAGCGAGCTATGTCATGTATGTTATTTTGTTTCTTTAAGCTTTTAGCAAGTTTGTAAAAATTTTAAAATACTTATCGAAGCCTTTATTATATTACACAGAAATTTCTGGTGATAAAAATAAAAATTTGACATGGGAAGTTTCGTTTGTGCTATCACCGCCCTGCATTGACTATTTCTTTCAATTTTTGAAAGACACAAATTAATATAAATTAGTCCTTAACTCTAACGTATGGCAGCATAGCAATATTAATAATTATTAATAAAAAACTTTTGCATTCCTCGATACACGAAACTTCCTGGCAAATAAAATACATCAAAATAGCAATTATTCGATCGTACCCATAATATTTCAAATAAAATTTCTTGCATTTTCCATCATCTGTTCGAATAAAGAAAAATGAAATTTAACCCTTTGCACTCGAGTGGCACCTTTGAGGCGACGTATTTAATTTATCTTAAGAAAATTAAGGAAGGGAATAAAAATAAACAGATTCTTAAATATTAGTAACACTTTCCTGCCGACATGGTGCATTTGTGTTCTGGAAACAGCTGGAAAATTAGATTAGACCCGATTATGTCCAAAAATACTTCGAGTGCAAATGGTTAAAAGCATGAAACTATTATAAAAAAAATCCTATTTATTAAATAGCCAAGGGTATTTTTGAATGATTTGAATAAAAAATTGTACTTCGCACGATTGTATAATGTTCTTCTCGAGTGAACGTTCGGATTGCCATGTTTTTTGCAGTCCTCGGTAATTGTCCGTGTTGCGTATGATTAAACAGAAATAAATGTTAGCCTCGCGTGAACAAATGTACTTGGCATCGTTGGCGTGAAATTTCTTCGGCTTCCAGTGTTTCGAAAGAGTTTCGTTAATTAATATTCCTTGAGAAGAAGGATCGGATCTGCCTTGGGCAATTTTTGCTTCATTTCTCACGTTTCGGAATCGTAACGGTACGACTCGCGGTTTACGATCCTCTTCGTACGAATTTGCCTTTCGAACTAACGTTCCGTTTCTGTTCCAATTTATAAATGAAAAATAGTAAATTTATTGTCATACGTTTCGTTCATCCTTTGGCGATCATTGATTTCATTGAAATTTTTTTAACAAACAACATCAAACATTTTGTATTTTATATTTTACCTATTTATATTTTAATACATAGAATTATGTGTACTATATGATTGCAGATTTAATTAATTGCAGTTGGTGTAAATTCATTCACAAACTACGTCAAACTTTTGCAGACAAACGTTTCCAGTCTATTTTACAGATTCATACCTTAAAAATTGTCCTACAGTCGTCAGTTTAATTAACATCTGTAATTGGTTGCTAGTTTCCCTATACGTCACATCAAACAACGTCAAACCTGCCATCTTTCAGTTATCCTTTGTTTATAGTTTCTTGTAATTTGCAATCTTAAACGATATTCCAAATTGACTCAAGATTTCTCGACAAACAACGTCAAACTTGCCTAAACCGCCAACTATTCAATTCTTAAAGCTATGTTCTATTATTTCAAATTGACAACAAACTCACCCCATTTCCTCGACAAAAAGATCTCAAACTTGCTAAAAAATATATATATATATATATATTTCTCACCCACTCCAACAGTTCTTATCTTCAAGCCAACAATTTTTCACAGCGTACCGCTGCGAGATTAATTAAAATCCCCAACTGCGCTCGAACTTTCGTGCGTCCTCTTCCAAACGTTGTCAAACATACACCAAAGGGCGAGCTTGTTAAACACTTTGGATCGGTACAAGATAAAAACGCAACAATCGGCCCGTTAATAATACAACTACCTTGCGCGTTAATCGCGAATTATTATCCCTGGCTCGAATGCAATTTGTTCGCGAACGTCCACGATCGTAATCCGGCGTTTCACCCCTTAAATAATACCCCGCCCGAGAGTATTTGTCATTTAATTAACAAGCAGTGTATTTTACGATCCGCGATCGTTAAAGGCGAGCCACGGTCCGCGAAGAAAACAGGAAATGGAATGGAATGGAATGGAATGTTGGGACAACTCGTTGGAAGAATATATTACGCGCGTGTGCACACGTACAGAGGAGGGATTCGGGCGTGTGTTTCACGCGTATATATATGGTAGTAATATGTAACGCACTTTGGAGTAATGCTACGTCAAAGCCAGCGCCACCGAAAATATGAGCCGGCTGCCGAGCGCCTCGCTAATGCTCGACCATTTATTATGCTTACATTATTTCGAGATTATTAGTCTTCTCCGCCTCTTCTAAAAACCTTACGTAATGTTTTGACTCGCGACCCGTTGCCGCCGTTAATGTTGCCGCGAATAAAGCCCGCACCGGTTAGACTGACCGAAATTTGCCGTTGGCCAAAACACACTTGGTCCCGGCTATTATTTCGCGATCGTTTCCCCTTGTCCTGGATCTCGTTCGTCCATCGCCGTTTTTGACCCATTGCATTTTGTTACTTGGAAAGTAAGTGGTCGTGGATAAGGAGTATTAGAACAGAACGTTTTTTAAATTCTTCATTACTATTTTAAATACATAGTATTCGAAATTTCCAAGTTCCTAAAAACACAGGTGATATCTCGAAATTTTCAAGCTTCTAAAATTAAAACATTTCTGTCCTTAATTACCCATTAAAAACTATGATGTTCCGAATTTCCAACTTTCCAAATTAATGTGAAAACATTGCTTCCACAGCCGTATCAATGTATTACTCAAATTATCAGATATAATATTGTCGACTTTAAAACATAATAAACGTCCTGTACACTCGAACGTATACACGATCCGAAAGGGTTAAACAAAAGAGACACGTTGGCCGAACGTTTGTCTATCGAACAAAAGCAGGAGAAAATCCACGTACACAGGTGAACGAGGGCGCAACGTGAATTAGACAGCTGTCAAAGTCCCGCGGAGGAGAAGATCGAGTGGGCATATATGTGGTGCGCGAAAGGGCATCGCTAGAGGAAGAGAGAGGTAGAATCAGCTGAGAGGGTTGACGCGGAGGGTGGAAGAGGGTTTGGCAGGCAGGCGAATGGATTTGGATGTAGAATGGAAGCAAGGTAATAGCAGGAGCGTTGGACAAAGACGAAATGATATACCAGTGGGGATAGGAGAGGAACGGGTGATGCTGGAAAGGGGACAAAAGAGGTAGACGAAGGGGCGTGAGGGGCAAGGGGGGATTGAGCACTGATAAATACCACGCCATTTCTCTTTGTGCTCCCCGGCGAGAGCACAAACACAGGGCGGCTCCCTTCGTTTCAACCTGAGCGAGACTAGCTACCTAAAACCTTCACTCTCTCTCCTCTCTTCTGCTCTCTGTTCCTTATCCTTTCTCATCTCTTTTGTGCCTCGACTTCGATCCTCGCTCGTTCCTTCACCCCCTCACCTCGCCCTTCTTCAAACGCTTTCTTCTCCATCGGCTCTGTTTGTCTTTCGATATTTCCCCGCTTACGACCTTATCGCCGAACCATGGGGTTGGTCGGCTTAGCGGGCATGGGTTAACGGGGCTCGATGGATCTTGAACGGACCGATTGAACGACTTTCGATTGATTTCGTGGTGCCAGAGAAATTTCAACGTTTTTCTGATGGTTGTTATCGCCCTCGTTAACCGTTAAACGTATTGTTATCCGGTGCGCAGCTTTGATAGCTGCTAATTTGCAATTTGTTAAGTGGAAAGGATCTGTTCGACGTGTATATTGGTTATTTTATGGGTTTATTTTTTCTTTCAATTGTGGAACATACGACAGCGTGAATTATTAGACTTATTCATTATTTTTGTTAGGTTGGCAATATTTGATTTTCTCAAAACAGCCGACAAAGTCGCGAGGAAACAGTATATTTCGTACCAAGGGTGCAAAATGGGTGATTGGCGCCCGAGTCGAGTTTATCGCGCGAGCGTGTCGCGTACGGTATTTCTTGAACCAGAGGACGCAAAAAGCGGGCTTTTAATGCTTACTTGGCGAGCGCAAAGTGCCCGATTCATGCCCTAGGGCGCAAAGTACTTTGCGCTCGCCAAATAGGCATCGAATCCCGATTTTTGCACCCGTTGGTTCAAAATAATATTTGTAGAATTTAGAAATTTTTAAATTCCCAAGTAATATTTTTAGAAACTTAGAAACTTAAAAACTCTCAGACCCCCAAATAATATGTTTAGAAACTGTGCAACCAGCAGGTAACATTTTGAACACACTTATAATATTTTCTTTGTACGTGAATGTTTATTTTTCAACAACGTGTATTATGAATTAAGGGAATTAAGGGAAATCACGGTGGATCCTCCACGCGAGCGGATGATCGATGATCGACAAGATCCCCGCGAAGGACAGCAACGAACACGCAGGATCCTCGAGGCGAGATCCTCAGCTCGCGTGTTACCGATGTTCGCGGAGGGCTGGGGAGGAGGGTGATCGTGCAATTAAGCCAGCTTTTTTTCGGAAGATTTTCTCCGCGGCATGGAACAACAACTCGCACGAATGGCGGCCAATGCCCGATTTCTCCTTCGGGATTGGTTTTAAAATTAATGTTGTGTTTCTCCGTTTCGGTTCTTAATGGATTCTGGGAGGAGCTCAGCGAGAACCAATCGCCTGCTGCACCGAACCTGAACCGAAGTGAAAGCATGACACCCACGAAACGATGTCGGTCCCGTGAGATTAGGTCGTATTCCCTCCTTTTTCTTTTTTTTTTTCTTTTCTTTCTCTCTTACCATCTCTCCCCCCATCGTCCACCGGGCCTGTTTGGTTACCTGGTCATCGGCTACCTGGGCCTGATCCTCGCGACCATCTTCTTAATGGAAATGTAGCCGAGAAGCTTAATTAGAGTTTTATTTATTCAATGCTCACAGTGTGACAAGGAAGGTATTGGCTTCTGAATTGTATATGTTTCGCATGGTTTTCTTTTATCTTTAGAAACGTATTTAAAATTATTTTGTTGGTCTTATTGATATAAATATAGTATATGGTGTTTGGTGATAATTATACAGGTGTGATGTTGTTTTAATACTGGACATATAGGTTATTTGGTAACCATCAAATGTCGGTAACGGGGTCAATTATGACCCAGTCCTTCAAAATTTATGCAATCGTGTTTTAATTAAAGTTATTCATTCGAATTTCTAAGCGAAAAACTTTAATACATTGAAACAACAATATCTGCAGAATTGGTGTAAAATTGATACAATGGGAACGAAAGCAAATTTAAAGCTAAATTTAAATTCTAAATTATAAATTGAGTCAGTAGAAAATTTGGTTCCGTCATCCGAGTTTCAAGACTATAAACAAACCCGTTCATTAGATTGTTATCTTTGGAGCCACTTAAAAACAATTGTACATTTGATGTCATTTATGAATGTTGCGGTAGTTCGTACACTGCCAACCAATTCAACACACATCTGGATTTTTTGAAAAATTGCGAAATTCTTTAACCTCTTCAGGGACGATTTTTTTATGGTGAGACAAAAATGATTTAATTTATTTTCTTTTTTTACGATCTATTCATTTTATATTAATAATAATTCAAAAAGCAAAAAACAAATGGTGAATATAATAAAAATTCACAAAAAATAATAACGTCCACATTTGTGGCCGTTATAATAATAATTATAAAAAACTAAACGTCCACATACGTGGCCAAGGGTGTGAAGAGGTTAATACGACCACAAACTAATAGCCATATGAAACCATTCTTATGAAAATAAATTCAAATTCCCTCTACGTATATCCCACAAATTTTTTCCCCTTTCTCATCGTTCTTTACTCTCTACCAGAACCTAACTCCAGGTCCAACTCGACTCCAACCATCTTCCGTTTGCAATCTGGAAAAAGAAACCTGTTCACGCGCTTCCAACCGCCAGATAACTGTTCCAGCTGGATGAATAACGTTTCCCGTATGTACCACACGAATAATCGATCTGATCAAAGCAGTTCTGACTGCGGTACCGTTAGACCGATCTCGCGAAGAGCCGAGACCAACGATCCTGGACGCGACAATGGCGTCAGGGTCCGCGCACAAAGGCCGGGCCGTTTAGTGGGTACACCGATACGTGGGCGTAGAACGTAGGATGCGTAGGCCAGCGAGGATTAAGACGTCAAGCGCCCGCGGCGCTTGATTAATGCATCGCATTCACGGGAACGAAAAGATCCTGCGCCCTTTGCGGGAACTCGCGCAAACCTCCTTCTACCTCTTCGACCCGCTCCAACTACGCCCGTCGTTTTTCTAGCGGACACGTGACGAATAGAAACCGCCGACCCCGTGCTTGTAACCCCACACCTGGATCGTTGCTCGCGATGGACGACGGGCTTTCGCGGCTAGTCGACAAATTTCTATCTACGGAGAATAAACATTCGAGGGAACACGACCGTATTGTACGGAGTTGTAATGTAAATGATACTTCAGTCTTTTCAAGTTGAAAATGAAAGATTTTCATTCGAAATTGAGAGTATGGGGAAAGAAGCCGTCCATCCAGGGATAGTAATTTCGAAAGAAGGAACGAAAGGAATTCTTATTTAGCGAAAGAGTAATAAAATCACAGTGGTCCAGGTGGCAGGAACTTGTTGAAGAATCCAAGTGAAAATATTAAATGTTAAATAGACTTGAAAATAATAGTTTGTAGATTATAAAATGTAACGTCCGCACGTTATTGCTTTTGATAAGGTCGGGTAGTTTATGTATTTGAATTCTAGGATGTTACTTACCCTTTGTAGGAGATATGTTGGATTCCTTGATTGTTGTTGGGATGATTGTAGGCTATGAATTACAGATGTCACGTGCTCAGTCCACACAAATTCACTTTTATTTCGTAAATAGATGTGTATAAACTTTATAGATTTTGGAAGCTTGATTGTGAACTGCTCTGTCGAGGCCCGGAGCCGTAGTAGCAGATAGTCATACAATTAAAAAACTGTCGAAACGACAAGAACGAACGAACTAACGCGCGAACGCTGGCGTCTTGAAATTGACTACTTTATATATCATTCGTTTCTCAATTCTAGTGAACTACATTTTATTGTTTATCGGCCTAAATAACTTGCTTAGTCAGAATTGGGAAATGATTGATTTGGGTCGAGACATTTTTATGTCACAAGACGTGACAAGATGGCGTGAGGTGAAGTCGTTGACCGAAGCAGGGAGAAAATCAGGTTGTTCGTACATACTTGGGATAACGAGCTCATTAACGAAGGATCAGCGTGGCTTGATCGAGAGCGGATCACTTGTCAGTATGGCGTCGATAGCCGTCCGCACCTGCGAGGAGGCCCTGATCGAGGGCTAATATGGAGCCACTCTTTCGTCTCGATTAATGGCTCACGAGAAAATGACTTCCTTCACGATACGAAACCGATTCAGGGACGACGTTCATTAACCACGGTGAAATATCGCAATTTATTCATTACGGCGTCTTGCTTGGAGGACGGAGAACGCAACTCAATTAAACGGATGAAAATGAACGTCCGATAATTTCGCCAGATAGAAAATTGCTGAGAAATTTCATCCGTGTATTGACGTGTTACGTGATATTGCGGATACAGACGACCGATAAAAAGGCAATTGTCTCGTTGTTGTAAATTGGTTTTTCCAGTTTGATATTTTTTTTTTTTTAACTGACTATGTAGTATGACATGTTGTAATTACAATATTTAGATTACGATCTTTGCATTTTGTAATTTAAACTTTCCAATTAGTACTTTACGAAATTAATGTACAGTAATGTAAATTATTAGATTATCCCCCATACCTGCAAAAGAAATTGTAAAAATTTCCGAAGATTAAGGGTTAGGCTTAAGTTTAGTAAATTACAAGAATTTGTGTCATGAAAGCACCACCATCAATTCTCTTCTTGCAATTTATAATTTCACCCCGAACCCTTTAACACGTTAAGAATAGAATCGATGAAATAAACCACGGATAGCGTTGATACCAAGCTAATAATGCTGGCTATCAAACCGAAAGGTCAAATTTGAAAATGAATCGTCTGCATCGTAAATAATTACGGTTTTAGCGTGTCTGACTACATACGTCCATTATCACTGTGGCACTCAACGTGTTAAAGAAATTATAAAAATTTCCAAAGTTTAAGCGAATTATACCAGATACAGTCGTCTCGTTAATGTTATTTCGAATTTTCTGTCGTTCAGGTTTCGGACGCCTGCGACGTCCTTCGACGCGTTAATAAACAGGTTCGGCGATAAATGGTCCGGGCAAGGTTCGGCCGTTGGTCATCGAGATCGTGACGATCTCTGGGGCAGGGGAAAAATTTCGAAGGGTACGGTCAATCAACTTCCGCCTTCGGTCGAAAGAACAGGTTGAAGATCGGCTCACAATTGAAACGTCACGAGAACGAATGGCCCCGCGTCAATTTCGACGGAAAAGCTATTAACGAGCTAAGCCTTCGAAACTGGACGTCGAAGTCGAAGGGTGTTGGAATTCTTATTACAGTTCAAGTTCATTCTTCTTGTTACACCTGGCACATAATTATCCTTCGATTACTATTTACGAAAAAGAAAAAAGGGAAAAAAAATGTTGGTATCGGAATTCGTAATTCATTTTTGCTGAATATTATCCCGATATCCTTTCCAATATCGAACCATTTATCTTCGTTCAAGAGGAGCGGTTCTCGGACGCGATTTTAATGAGATTTATATCGATTGTCATCGATTTGTCTGTGTGTGCTTTTCGTTTCAGAAAACCGATAATTGAAAAAGTATTTTAATAGGTTTGGATTAATTTGAATTTCAAATTATCGAATATAATTAGATCTTGGATAATGGGACCACGGGTTTGATTATTCGAGGAAAATTAAATCTAAAAGTATGTACGGAAGTATAAAAATCTGATCTGTAGACTTTCGCGCAAAATAGACTCATGTATTACCCGGCATCCACTGTGCGTGCGACTGTACGTAGCGTTCAAAAGAAACTTTAATCTCAAAAATTCACTAACCCATTTCTTAACCCCTTGCATTATTATCATTTTCCCGACAGGTGCGTCAGTCAGAGCTAAATATTTATTACTTCAGTGTTAAAACAAATCAACGAAATTGAAATATTACATATACTTCATATTCGACAAACATTAACCATGTAAATTGTAATCAGAATTAAACTTAAAATACAGAATTTTAAGACAGAAGTCACATCTGAACTGTAAACTGTGTCACGAGTGTGACATTTGATTGTAGGATGCTGAAGAAGAAAATAGCTTTATATAAAAATGAAAAACTAAAATTGTTTAGAATATAATCGTTTCATTTTTCAATTTCAGCTTTCCACTTGGTACCACGCGGAAGCGTTGTGATAAATATATCAAAATAACTGCCGTAAACTTATTATACTAAGTTAAATAATTAAGTACACGAACGAACAGAAACGTTTTGACAACATAAGCGGCGGTGACGAAAGAGTTAAAAATAAGGTCCTATAATCCCTAAAAAGATTCTACCCTTCTCTAATTCCATGTCTTCTCGATTATTCGACTACATTACCTCTTATATTCTATAAATTATTTGGATATCAGACCCCAAACGTCCCAGTATCATCAATCCGTTACAAAAGGACCCCAGGAAAAATTGTTCCGTGTGCGAAGCTACAGGGCTCCGCCACTTCAGGTTCCACAAACGCCACAGGACGCACGGCGAAGGACACGGGATTGAAACGTCCCGAGCCGAGAGGATGGATGGCTGTCACTAGCACGAGGGAGGTCTGCCGTCGCGTCCACCCTGGTTGCCATTTTGAATTCCCCTCGATGCTTTGGGCCGAGTTTGAGGGATCGTAGGCGGAGATGAAGCTTTTACACCGCGGAACGAAGACGAGAGATGGAAGGCTGGTACATCTTTGGCCGAGGATGGATGCCGTACAGCCGCGTTAGAAGACCAGGTAGAGGTACCCGGGGCCTTCTCTTCCTTTGGCCCGTAACCTCGTACAAGGATACACCTTATTCCGTGCGGAGGATAAACGCGGTAAGAGAGAGGCGCGGCCCACTCCCGTCATTTATCATTGCTGAAGCTCATTAAGACCGAATCTGCCGCACGCTGATCGTCTGGGATTACACTTTCCTCCTGCCGGATGGATCCCTCCGGCGCTTAACCCTCCATCGCCATCCCTTCGACTATCCTCTCCTTCTTCTTTGTTTTTTTTTTCTTGCTTCGTTTCTTTTTTTGCGGGGATCTTCTTCTGGGTTCCGGGGTGCTCTCATTTTACGCATCCTTGATGCCGTATGGGGAATGACCCGGTTGTTTTTGACGCAGCTTTCTCGACGATGTTGGATGGTTTTTCTTAATTCCTTCGTGTAAAATTTAATTAAGAAGCAATTTCGTTTCGTATTTTGGGATACCAAGGACGGACTTGTAGGCCCAGGAAGATCTATTCTTGTGAACTTTAACTGCCACCTTAACCATATATGGGTGACGCTTGAATTTCCGTAGAAATTTGTCGCTTGCATTATTAATATCCTTTCAATTATTTAATTAGAAATCGTCGTATTAGGTACTCCAAATTCCGGATAATAGAAATTACGAAGAATCGTAATAATAATAAGTAAGGTCAAATTAACGCTTTGCCTGACCAAGTTTTCAGCGTCTTTGGTGTAGCAGTCAAGGTGTTAATTAGATTTATGTGACACTATAAGTACTAACACCCCAGTTTAGCGTGCCCTAGTTTTCTATAATATCCCTATCAATTCCAATGAAATTAAATTGTTATGCTAAGATGATTCCAAAGGGGCTACTATCCACCAATGTACGCGGCAAATTTAAACACGCAATCACCGATTCTAACCGCTTGCAAAATAAATAAACATTTTACACCGTCCTAACTCGTAATAGCCGATTCGAAAGTGGAGAACAGAGATCTCCGGCGATTTTATTACAGAGTTCTCTGATCGACCAAGATAATCTCAAAAGAAAGAACCCTTATTCAATCCCCAAACATGCGATCTCTGCATCAGAGATCGTCTCGTTACGCGCAAGCTCTTTCGAGCTGTTTCCTCCGCCTCGAAGTCGGTATCCGTTTCTTTTTCGAGAAGCCCGTGGAATTTTAACAGAGGGGGGATGGGATAAGGGAGACGAGGAAGAGAAGGAGGGAAAGGCGAGTTTGCGAGAAACCACAAACCGTGGCAACTTTCGCAGACGCCATTTACGCGAGGCTCGTTCTTCGTGGTTGGCTCGCATGCTGACCTCGCTCGGTTTTTCCAACCGGCCTCCGGGTGAAATCCAACGAACGAACGAACGGTGCATTAGCTCTCTCGGGCCGAGAGCAGCCTAATGATGCCACCGCGCGTCCCCATAGGGATCCTCGGACTCGTGATTTCTTTTCTCGTTGCTTTCTGTTACCGGTTCGGTCCTGGCCCATCTATCACAACCGTGTAAAAAAGCCCGCAACTCTTATATCAACCGACCGTTTCTCCTTCCCATCGTCGCCCTTCTTCTTCTTCTTCTTCTTTGCTTAGGAAGTTTCAGGGTTTCTAAGAATATAATATTCCTATATTCCTGTAACCAGAATTCTATTTAAACAAATGTGGTATTTCTAGACGTGACGAGCGACTGTGGTCACCGTGATTATCAAAGAAATTCAAGAAATCAGTATTTTATTATTTGCTGTGGCTAAAAATATTATATTCTCTTGACAGAAACTAGGAAAAGAAATATTATACTATTAAGTAACTGGGGATACCGGAATGTTATTTCTTTATTTTTTTATGTAAGCGTCGGAATGAAAGGGTTAATCTTGTCTTTCATTGTTGGCAGCCCAGGAACGACATTCCCGGCATCGATTTAATGGAAACAAGGGGCAACGAAGGAACGAAGTAGAAAGAAAAAAAAACACGGGGCGAAAGGATCCACAGGGCAAAGACGACGGAACGAGACATTTGTCGCGAGTAGAGCAAACACTTGGGACTCCATCAACGTCGCCGAAGTTTCTTTCGGGTGTTGCCTTTTCCTCTGAGCTTGTATTCGGCCTCGGTGTTCTATCGCTTTTCGGTTTTTGTACCAGTCCCTCCCTAACCACCCTTTTCTGGTCTCTTCTGCTACCTCACTCGCAACCAACCAACTACTCGTAGCTGCCCCCTCCGGCTGAGAAATGTTGCTACTTTTATTTTGCCAGTTCCTTACGTTAGCGATTTTTCCATCACCACGGCGAGATATTTCACCGGCAATCTAAGAGTCGCAAATGGAGTTCACAATGAGGCAGAAATGGCTTGGCGCACTGATGGTGCCAGCATTTGTCTTCCCTCGGTTCCTTTCTTTCTTTCATTCTTTCTTCCCTTCTGTCGTTCGTCGAACACGCGCCTTTTACACACCCTCGTGTCGAGAGTGACGTGGCGCACTCGTTGGGACTCAAGGTGCCACTGAACTTGGAGATTGCCTATGTCCAATGGCCCATACATGGGACCCGTAGATAATCCAAGCCAATCCGTCATAGATAAAATAATCCCAATTAACCGTTTTAGCGCCACGCAGAGTTTGGTCACGATCGTCAATTCCCAACGCGCTCGGTTCCGAATGTAGCTCGTTGCGAGTCATATCAGTTTCCTCTCGTAATTACTGTATTTTTTTTCCAAATAATCGTAAACCACCTGCATAAAGAGCAGCGCGATCGGGTCAATCGGCATTACTCGCAGATAAATGGCACAATCCGACACGGATTTATAAAAACCCCTGGCACTAAAACGGTTAAAGATTTCCTACTTGGATAAATAATAGAAAAGGCATCGAAAAGGACTGAAAACCACCGGTTAATCTTACAGTGGCACGCGATAGAAAACCAGCCTCTTTCGTCCTCAAACCTGGCGAATAATCATATCAGAACGTTAACCGCTTGGCATAAATCAGCCCCGTGTAATTGTATGCCCGCATCGCCTGTACGCGAACGTGAAATTAGACACGGATCGATCGTTAAACTAACAACGTCGAATTAAATCATCTCCCGCGGTAGAAAAATCCTCCTTCAAACTATATCGTTCCAAACGGTGTCGTCCGGGGCTATCTTGATGCAAAACGCTCGTACGCGCACGCAACGGTGGAAACAAGATCGAAGAAGAGGATCGTGCGTTGGGACGCCATCACGAGTACGCTTCGTCCCTCTCCGATCCCTCGGGGGGTCGAGTAATATAGGCGCAATTATAAGTCCATCAACGGTGGCTTGCGTTTTTCTGACGGCAGAAGACGAGACGAATAAGCCGCGTTTGTTGCCGATGTCTACTCTGTTTTCTTCTGTAACGCGCAACGTCGTTAATTTTCTTTATTCTTTTCGGCACGACTTCTTCTAATGACTCCATCCTTTCGGAACGCGTATTTTGCGGTTAAAATTGCTAGGAATCGATTATGAGGGATGTACAGGGTGCGGAGTAAATGGAAAAGTTGGAATATAATTTTTAGGAACTACTGTCGTTTATAATATTAGTAATTAAATTTTCAGACCCGACGGTCCAATATTGTTTCATCTCTTTAGGATAACATTGAAACTGTTACGATTGTTTCGTTGGTTCCAAATGTTTTGGTAACAGCCAGGCTTGGCAATTATGATGGTCACTGTAAGACATTGATGTATGGATTTATTTTCGAAAGTTTTTGATTTTCAAAAATCAAGAAAATTAAGTTTTTGAAGAAGCTGAGCTTTTTTTGTAAGTTTTATGAACAGTTTTACGACTTTATCGACATGATTTTGAAAAAACTATAGCACCGATTGGATTCAAATTTTGAGGGATTATTCTGTACCTCGAGTGCAAATATTTAACCCTATTTTTAAACTATATCAGTTGTTTAAAAAAGGTCGAAAAATTCATGAGTGCGCTATTTTGTTTTTTCTTATCAGGGGTGAAAGTTTTAGATAGAGACCATAATTACAGCTTCGCTTTATAATAAAATACTCGGTTTTTCGTTTTCAAATGCTCCAAAGTCCAGATTTAGTGTCGACAAACTGAAAGTAGAGCTAACTTCAGGCAGCCAGATCACCAAGCTAAATATATGTACACAAAAAAAAAATTTTTGTTTCATTTCCTTTCAAACTTCTACTTTTATGTATAAAAATGTTAAAATATAAACATAAATTTTACTATGAGAAAAAAAATTCTAGAAAATATGTGCAATAAACCCATACTGACCCCTTAAGTTTAATGTATTTTCTCTTCAAGGTTGGTCCTTCTTTTCCCCAACCCTCTCTCAAAAAGATGGCGTTCGAGGAGCTTTCGCTCTAATTTGCCCAAACAACTTTACAGTCCTTTGTCCGCCCGCAGTTCAAAAATCTTTCGTATACATTAATGTACAGATTGTACAGATACTTTTATGACTAATGCTTTCGCTCTCTACTGTTATTACCGGATTCAATTCTATACTTTTATGTTCGCGTTTCACTCGCTCGTATTCGTACATTTCTTCCTGTTCCCCTTTTAGTCGCCTCTTACGACAAGCAGGAGCTACTGTGGGTGTATTCTGCTCCCCTCCCCACAAGGAGTGTAAGATATTAATTTCTTCATTCCAGGGCCAAGATTTAGTACCGCATAATGGTACCATACGCTTTCACGAATGACTGTATTTCGAGCGTAAGAAACAAAATACTATTTGACGAAACGTCTAATGGCACCGGCAAGGTATCGAACGTGTTTAAAGAAGCCCTTAAACGAAGTCGAGCGTTTGCGTGAAACGAAGGTGGTAGCAGATCGGAAAGGCAGAGACCGGTAACGCGGGCATTTCGTGCATCAAAGTCGGTCTGATGCGATTTTAATCGCGGCCACCCCTCGCGCTTTTTCTCCGCCCGCCGCCAAAGGTCTCGACTCACCGACATGCCTGGCCGGACCAACCCCTAGCCAGTCCAAGCCGGTGTAAAACCGATTAATTTCGTTGCTCAGCCCCTCGCGTCCCTCCATCTGGCCTGATATCGAAGGAATCTAACGAGTGGCCGGCGACAACAGGCCGACCGCCTTCGTAATTCATGCCCTTCCTGTCATTGTCGTCCGCTCGAATCTCGTCCCGGTCCGTCCCGAGCAGACCGCGCACGGCTAATTAACCGTCCGCTGACGATCCACCTTCGGGCCGTGTGCGGACCGTTGAAAGAAACGCGTTTGCTCCGTTATTTTCACTTTTATCGTGTTGAAATTTGAACGATTTTGTTGCTAGTTTGAAGATGTGGTTATCAGAATTGTTTAAATGGTACATTGGTGTTACAACATATTGGGTGCCATAGTGAATACAGGCATTTGTATAAATACTAAAAGTTATTCATTTTTGGAGGAACCATAGACGTGTTATATTTAATATATTACCTTGTTGTTTGCATAAATTTCTAACTACTTTAATACTGAAGCTTCGATATTTAATACATTATTAATTAAATGCGATACTATTTTAATATTTTACTGGTTTAATACACTTACTTTCAAGTTGACAATGAAATCGAAGAATAAAGAAATATATTAGAATGAAACGTATACTAACATATACAGCAAGTGTTTATCGTGATAAAATTAACACGCGTTTTAATAAAAGCATCCTAATAAGTTTTCTGATTTAAAATAAGAAATACATTAATACTTGAACACCTGAAAACGTCCACAGAATGAATATAACAACATTTCCCCAAGAACCTAGGAAATTATTCAAAATTATCGAAATATCCCACCTGGATCCTAAATATACCCAGTATTGACACTCCACCCCTTACACAAGATTATTATTCAACCGTGCCCACCCCTCCAATGTTATCCCGCGTCCACCGTACACGCAAACAAAGAAATTCCATCCTCTGCCCAGGAAATCCAGGATCATGTAAACATTCCAACATCGAAACCATCGCTAGCGTAGTTATCTTACGGACGAACATCAGGGCAACAAAGAAAAAAAAACAAGGGAAACAGTGCGGGGGTATAAGTTTTCTGGAAAGGACAGGCACAGTGTCAGCGGCAGACTGAGACTATGGGCAGCCGACATAAATATGCATTTCTCCGCGGGCCCATGGTTCATGTGCCAGTGATCGTTATATCTCCATCTGACCGGAGACTGGAAGAGCCAGGGGGTTGATGGTTGGTGGAGGTCGTGGTGGTGATGGTGGTGGTCCGGTAATACATTCAAAGTTGAACGTAGGGAGTACAGGGACACAAAAGGGGGATGGATAGAGCGGGTTAAACCATCGGTGGGAATAAGAGGGTTGGCGAAGTAGGTGGACGCGGTGGGGAGGGATCCGAGGTAGCGTTGGGTAGAGGAAGGGCGATGGGGAGGGGGAGGTTTCTCGTGTTTCATTTCCTGAGCTCCTATATAACTTTGTGCTCAACTCGACACCAGATTAATAACGGCCCCACCTATCCTATTCTATCCCGAGCCGAACAAGTTCGTGCTGTGTGTTAGGTCTCGCGATGCCTTCCACTCCCTTTAACCCCCTTCCCCCCTTGGTGTCCATCTCGACTTCGCCTCCTCGTTCCATCGTCGTCGTAGCGACGGATGCGCGACACGCTTGAAAATTCTGACCGTGTTACCGATCCATCCGTGCACACCGCTCGACAACGTCTGACAAACCGACGCGCTGAAAACTACGGCCACGGCTGACCGATGCGACTCGTACGCCGAACCGGAGTAATCGTATTTCATATCACGATCGCCAACCTGTTATTCCTTCGACCGATCTCCTCCGACCTGGCCACGAAGAATAGGACGCTCGATTTTAACCGATAATCTTGCGTTAGCCCGAGGCAGAATCCTTGGAACGATCGTGGCGATCTGACGCTTAAAAGTGATAATGGAAATGTTAGGTCTACCAAATGTTAAATCTAATATTTAACACTGGCGAGTGTTGCGAGTTCCACATTATCGCGTTTGATTCGATTTGGAGGATTAAATTTCCCGAAGAACGCAAATTTCCAATGTACAGTTGGGGTCAGCTGAACGATCAGGGGCTGAACGCACGGCTTGAACTGGAACCGAGGTTAGCCGTAATCAAATACGCATTACGCGGAATATCGTGGATGCCTGTTGTCTGTGTCGCGTGTCCGCTTGCGAGCGGTACCCCGCGTACGTGGCCCAGGTAGATGAGTATTCCTCGAGCACCGCTTCCATACATCTGCCTACGATACGACGCGTTTCAGTGGGCCGGCGCCACGTACCGATCGGTAATAACGTGTCTGCGGAACATTTATCTTGGCACGCGAGGCGACCATCATGCTCATGAAGCCGAATCAGTGGCGGAGATCTGCCACCGCACCAACACCACAGACGGAGAAAAGGATACGTGACTCGGATTTGTTGCCACCGAGAACCTTCGGTAACCTTCATGTTACCCAAAATGCTTCAACTTTGAAATTGCAAAAGATTGTCTTGCAACAACTGACTGTCGGGTGCGAGATGCTAAGCTTCTTGGCTTCTGAAAATACGACAGATACAGCCAGGAGATTTAATTTTAAAGATTGAAAATTAAAATAGAAAAGTTTCCAAAGTCCAACTGAGAATTTTATTTAAAAAGGACCTAATCATCCCTAGGTCCTTCACGCATTCAACGGTACGATTATAATCGATGGGCACGCGTTAGGGGAGGACTGGAAGGTAAACGAGCCGAAGGGTAGATGGAATGGTGCACGTGATCGCGTGAAAAATTATTCCGTAATTGCACGGCGGGAAAAATTTCGGACGGTTGCGTGATTCGACCAGATTCCCATTGCTTCGACGGGATAAGGAATTTTTCTTTCGCAGCCGGAGATTTGGTGTCACGATTTCTTGGATCTTGGGAGGAAAAGTATTGAAATAGAGAATAAGACAAATGTTAACCCTCGAATGGCGGATCATTGAAACAGCTGTCATTCAAATTTAATCTGAGACTTCTCAATATTTCTATTTTAGAAATTTTAATCCATTTCCACGGGTATTGATTAACACTTTGACCGCCATGGTGGTCACCGGTGACCGACACTCGAAATTTTTTATAATCAAATAATTAGCAAAAGAAGTGATGAAATAAACTGCAGATAGCGTTAATATTAAGCCGATAATAAGGTTACATTCGAAAATTAACGGATTGTATTCTTAATAATTAGAATTTCAGCGTGTCTGACTTACGTCCGTTTTCACTGTGCCCGTCAAAGTAATTTTACACGAAGCATCCTTGCAAATATTTGCAAAATTAAGACTTCGAAAAGAACCCTCTGACCATATATTTATTCAAATACAAAGCCGACAATCTCCGTTTTGCTGAATAATCCAATCGAAATGAACCTCCCATCCTGGTCGTTCATCGAATATCCAGCATCTTCAGCAACCGCGAATCCATCATAGACGGCGCGCGAACTTCGAAGACGATCGACCGAAACAGGACGCAACGGCGATAATGATGATGACGTCGACGGTCATTACCACGAAAGCGAACCGCCCATTTCATTTCTTTCCTCAACACCTCGAACCAAGAAAAACGAGAAGAAGAAAAAGAAACAGAAAAAAAAAATGATAGGAGGAGCAAGCAAGCTCGCTCGCACAAACAGGAACTCGATCAGCCACGTATTAAAGATTGATCGAGCGAAATGAATTATTCGATTCGTGGCTGTATCCTCGCTACCAGGAATGACAAACGCGTTACAAAATATTTTTAGATCACCAGGGCTGAATTTATGGGCGCATTAACCGAGGGTATATCCCGGCTCATCGTCGGCCGGCCGATATTAACACGTACCAAAGTGAATTACCGCGCATCAACATGCGTCTCCCCCCGAAAACATATTCCCCTCGAAGCGTTAAAGTATGGCCGGCCGTTAACAGGTAAATGTGTTACCGACCGATCGGGTTTGTTCTCTTTTTCTTCGGCCGGCCGGCTATATGTCCGGAAGAACGTAACTTGGTCCCTTCTTCGAGGCGCAAGAAACGAAACAGGTAGGGGATGTTATTTCACGGAATCGGTCACACACAGGATAGGGGCCGAGGGTCCAACACGGTAGCCGGGCGCAAGACGGATGATCGTCGTTATTCTGAATATACTAACGGATGCCTCCTGTTTATTAATTTAATCGACCGCCATTACAAGCAATGCATAGGTAATTAAAGTCGTACAGGTAGGAATACGCTTTCAGACGCTTGGCTCTCGAAAGAGATCGATGCATCAACTCTCTGTCCTATCGTGATAGTATTATTGCATTTTTTCGTGACGTAAAAGTTGAGTGAAATGGAACTTGTGGTATATCGATTTAAAGGATGAAGTTTGGAAACAATTATTACATTAACGCTTCGTCAATATTTTTGATACGAAATGGCTGGTTGTCAGGTATGGTAAACGGTGATCAATTTTGAAACGTATAAAGTCTGGTGTGATTTCATGACATAAAAGTATAGCGAAATGGCGCATATGGTATATCAATTTTTAGCTCAACGTTTGAAGAAAATGCGTATATGATTATCTTGTCGATATTCTTCGTACAAAATCACCTATCATAATATAAAGACTGACATTTTCCACTATTGAATATTAAATTTCTAATTACTTATGTCTAAAAATGATAAAGGAATTTTGAGTTTTCGAATTTTGTAAGATTGTTTTTGTAACGCTTTGTATACGATGAAGAAAATACAACATACAATACCTTACACTATCAATTAATGTGAATAAATTCATATTTTCTGTTATTGCAATATTATAATTCAAACAAATAATGAATAATATTAAACAAAATCAGCCATTTTCTATTTAGAACAATGACGAAACGTTCACGCAGCCATTTTCTTCAAACTCTAAACTAAAGATTGATACGTAGTACTTATCATTTTGTGTCACCTTTGTGCCATTCAATTTCAAAATCATCCATTTGGTGTTCGTCACCCCCATCCCACCTGCTTTACCAATCAAATTGAAGAACATAAATAATTAACCCCTGTAGAATTTATTGCTCCAGCGTTAAAACAAACCAAGGAAATTGAAATATTACGTATACTTCACACTTGACAAGCATGAACTATGTAAATTTTGTAATCAGAATTAAACTTAAAATGCAATTATAATCAAAGTTTGAACGACAAAAGTTACAACTGAACTCTAAGGTTCGTCACGAGTGTGACACGATATTCTGATTACTTCTGATTACTTACGTCCGTTTTCGCTGTGCCACTCAACGTGTTAATTGGTTATTTGAGTATTCTAATTACTCGAATTTTCGTTACCGCTCTAGTATTAGGTAAAACGAAAAGAAATGTCACAGTTAAATATTTATTGCTCCAGCGTTAAAACGAATCGAGGAAATTGAAACCTTACGTATATTTCGCACTTGGCAAGAATTTACTGCGTAAACTGTAATCAGAATTAAACTTAAAATTCAATTGTAATCAAAGTTTGAACGACAGAAGTTACAACTGAACAACTGATATTGCAAGTCAAGAGGTTAACGAAACATTGATCAGTTACATAAACCTCATTTCTAATAATCAAAATATATTTACGCCCAAAGGGAGCCCGTTTCAAACAAACCAGCTAAGAAGAATCCCTCCTCCCAATAATTATTAATTGCCCGATTATCGACGATCTCCAAATATCCCTGCCATAATTCCTACTACAACGCGTATAAAACTTCCCAAAAGCTCGGGGTCGGGCATATCCAGTATTAATCGTTCGATCATCGACAGCCACCTCCCCTTCACGGACGAATCGTCCAAAAACTCGGCGCAGCCAGCCTCGACCCGCAAAACAGCTCATCAAACATCCATAACGACAGCTACACGAAAACAGGCCAACCCTTCGTCATCGTGCAACCCCCTTCTCCAACCCCCTCCTTCTTCTAGGTACACGTAGTACTCGAACTCGGCCAAACCTCCGACAAGGGCCCCCTGGTAATGAATTTGGAAAGTGCAATCAGTAGCGTGGGCTCCGTTCGAGGGATGAGAGAGAGGAACCAGAACCTAGGGGGTGATTCGAGGGTCGTGAGGGAAGGGGGGGGATGGAACAAGGAGAAAGCAGAAGCACGGTACCGTATCAGAAGCGAGGGAGGAAAGAGGGATGAAAGAGGGCGGATGTGACGCGGAATGATGGAGCGCGGACCGTGGAGAAAAATGAGAGTGGCGGAAAGGCGAGGGTGGAGGGACGCTGATGGATCGGTGCTCCTCCCTCCTCCCCTTTCTGCCACCCTCCACGTTCAGGTTCGCGCTCCCAGGGGTGGAAAAGCCCCGCAATATTACTCATAGTCGGTGGGCCTCGTTCTATACCTACACCCTTCTTTTTCCTCTTCTTCTCTTTTCCCTTTCCACGCTTTTATCGCCGTTCCCTTTTCTTTCTTCTTTCTTCCCTTCTATCCACCGCACTTTTTTTTCTTTCTTTTATTTTGCAAACGTTGTTACCACGTTGGTGTTTGACGCCGGTTACTCGAGATGGATGCTTTACCGCGTGTCTGGCGAATTTCGGGCTGGTTGGGGCAGAGATTTTATAATCATCTGCTTGAATTCCTGGATACGGAAGTGTTCTTGATGACGGGGCACGGAGACCGGGGTGCGGAGGCGTTGAAGTCTCCGATGGTTAAATGAATTCGATTCGTTTTTCAATGAGTGAGCATTTTTTTTACTTAACGCTAAACCTACCGAAGCGGTTAAAACGACCGATCGAGTGTTTCTTATTTTAACTTATAAAATTTATTAGGATGCTTTTATTAAAATGGGTGTTCATTTTTATCAGGATGAAGACTTGCTGTATGTGTTAGTACACGTTTCATTATTTATTTATTTATTTTTCTATTTTATTTTCAACTTGAAAGTAAGTGTACGTAAAACGTCGGTAGGTTTAGTGTTAAAGTATGGCATTAAATTAGTAAAGTATTAAAATAGTATCGTATTAAATTAATAAAGTATTAAATATTGAAGCTTCAGTATTAAAGTAGTTAGAAATTTATGCAAACAACAAGGTAATATATTAAATATAAAACTTCAATGGTTCCTCCAAAAATGAATAACTTTTAGTGTTTGTACAAATGCCTGTATTCACTATGGCACCCAATCTTTTAACGCCCAGTGTGACGTATACAATATATGATATATCGTTTTAGATACTTGTTTCTTTTCAAAGTGAAATATTATAATTATTTAATTTGACATGCATTCATCACTATTTGTACTTCGTTCACAGACAGGGGGATTATTTATTCATACTCTATCTTGCGAAAGTAACCGCCCTCCTCGCACCCCCCCATGATTCTCCGTGGATAAGAGGCGGAATTCTTCTGGAGTAGAATTCGATCGATTTTGATGTAAAATGTACGAACACGTAATATAATAAATGAATATTTTGAAAATCGAAAAGATCACAGACCATCGAGACAGCGAATCGAATTTAACACGTTGACAGCCATAGTGAAAACGGACGTACGTGGTCAGACACGTTTAAAATCCTAATTATTAAGGACGAAGTCAATTTTTTTCAAATTTAACCTTTCAATTCGACAGCCAGCAATATTAACTTAACACGTTGACTGCCACAGTGAAAACGGACGTGGGTAGTCAGACACGCTGAAATCGTAATTATTAACAATACAATCCACTAATTTTCAAATTTGACTTTTCAATTCGATAGCTAGCATTATTAGCTTAACGTTAACGCTATCCATGGTTTATTTTATCATTTCTGTTGGTAATTATTTGATTGTAAAAAATGTCGGGTGCCGGTCACCGGTGACCCCCGTGGCAGCCAACGTGTTAATAATAACGCTATCTGCAGTTTATTTCATTACTACTTGTAAAAAATGTCGGGTGCCGGTCGAAAAGATTATTCAAATCTTTTACTATTACTTTAAATAATTTTCTCTGAAAATTCATGTATTTAACTTTATTCGAAATACCATATTTTTCTAGCCAGGTCCAGGTTACAATTGTCCCAGTCCCAGCTGTTCTATTAACCATAAAGTAAAGACTGAATTAAAACGGGAAAAATTGAATCATCGATCCCAAATATTTGCCCAATTTATTTCGACATCGAGTTCGATCGCGTTATCAATCCACCTTTGTTTTATCAACACGTGCAAAATCGATCGTGTACACAAAAGCCCGGATTCGTCGGTTACAAACACGCGATATATGTAAATCAGTTGAGCACCGATCGTACAGTTTC
Source organism: Stelis phaeoptera (assembly GCA_943735885.1). Classification (NCBI taxonomy): domain Eukaryota; kingdom Metazoa; phylum Arthropoda; class Insecta; order Hymenoptera; family Megachilidae; genus Stelis; species Stelis phaeoptera. The sequence continues at coordinate 22,234,860 of OX030930.1, forward strand.
ATGATGTTATGTTAAACAATTTGCCCGGCTAAAGCCCCACTGCATTTGGTCTAAGATATATTGACAGCCGGACGTGTGTATATATCCAGTAAATATTGCATTTTCAGTGAAATCAAACAATGCCCGGACTACGCAAACGTATGGGACACGCAATTTCGTCGGTTGTTCCACGAACTAAATCTGTTAGCCAAGGACTCGCCAACAAATCCGTATATTTATTTGTTATGTCTGATGCAAAACCCATACGTTTCGCTCCCACCTTCTATTCTCTCGTTTTTTTTATATTTTTCATCCGATAAATTATAAGCTTGCGTTGCAGCGGATCCCTGTCAAGTCCCTTGACACGTTTGCCGAACCGGGCGATCGGTCAAACGGGTATTGGTTGGAAATTACGCGTCACTCTCGACGTCTGATTTCCCTTCTTTTTTTTTACAATTTTCGAGCGATTCGACGAAAGGAAAGATTGAAACGATGGTAATCTATTTTTCTTATTCGTTCAGAAAGGATACCAATTGTTATAATAATCTTCTGTGTGGTTGCAGCCTGGAGCCTTAAGTTTTAAAGAACGCTGTCCAATAAATCTTCTTAACACGTTGGCTGCCACGGTGATCACCGGTGACCGGCACCCGAAATTTGTTACAATCAAATAATTATCAACAGAAATGATCAAATAAACCACGGATAGCGTTAACATTAAGCTAATAATGCTAGCTATCGAATTGAAAAGTTAAATTTGAAAATTAGTTGATTGTATTGTTAATAATTAGGATTTCAGGGTGTCTGACTACTCACGTCCGTTTTCACTGTGGCAGTCAACGTGTTAATAGACTGTTACGAATAACTTACGCCTCCCCCAGTGTAGCCCTGCGCCTCTAAATCTTAATCCGGCCTCGGTGATCTTCGATGGTAATCAGAACTGAAAGTAAATCGTAGAAGTTACAAACAAAGCTGTTAAAATGTTGGCCTTCTAAAGTAACAAACAACAACATATTTAAAATACCACCAAGTAGTAATATTGGCTGACCAAACGATACTTCAACAATCATAAGACAATAAAACTACAAAGAACAAAACAAAAACTAGTAAACATCTTCTAATACTGCTTAAAAATTCCAAAAGATCGAACAAGTTGCTATATTTCATATCATTTCGCCACCCTATCTCTGAAAGGGTAGATTTTCCAACGTAGCAAGCAAACACGGAGGCCAACGACGGAGACATCAAAAGCGATTCATCCAGGTCGCGCTTCAATACGAAAACTGTCGGCATCAGAAGTGGGTGGTGAGAAAGGAAAATCGGTGGCATGGGAGGGGGAGATGGGGGGTTTGGAAAGGGTAGTCAGTCGTCTGGCAGCCATAGACTGAGCTTTTGCACGGTTAGCGCGATTCGGATGGCGGCGCCACGAACCGCCATTACTCAACTATTCACTCGGTAACGCAATCATACGTCACAAAGGCCTTTCATTTGCAAGCGCATTGTGGAAACCCGGCGATATTAATTGCCGCGGCTCGTTACCCCTCTCTCCAGACCCTTCCCTCGTGGCCACCCTTCCACCCACACACCCCCTTTTCGTGTGTTTCACGGCGAATCCGGCCATCCTCCTCTTTCACCCTGTTAGAGCCCTCCACGTGAACCGGCACTGTTCCCCGTATTACGTATTCCGCTGCCATGCGGAGGCTCTGTCCTGCGTTGCCGTCGACGACCCTGCGTTCCAACCCTCTCCAACACTCTCCAACCACCCCGTCCCGTAACGGGTTGGGTCGGCTCGGGTGAGGGCTGCTCTTTCTAAAGCATTCTTGCGCCTGACAAATACGTCGTCCGAGGGACTTGGCGAACGAGGAACGTGACTGCTTCCTTTCCGCTGTCGTGCCGCGTTCGCGAATATTAATTTTTTGCGGCGAAACGACGGGGACAGGGGCGGGGACGATGGTGCCCGGTCGATGGGCTGAGTTTTGGGAACACTTTGGGAGGTTGGGTCCTGGATCCGTCGTCGATAGTCGGGATCGTTGATGAATTAAGTTTATTATTGATGAAATATTTGAGAAAACCGTGGGTTCGAATGATGCGGTAGGGAGTTTGATAGGGATTTTAGAATTGTTGCAGATTTTTTTAGAAGCTTGAAACGGTAAGATGATCAAAATTGAGGTATATTAAGGACCTCAATACATATTTCTTTAATATCATTCAATTAATGTCGGAAATACACTATCAACGATTCTTTATTCATTTTGATGAACACAAAAAAGGAAGTTAGTTGAGATAATTTTTGAAAAAAATTGAAAACCGTTCACGTGTGTCTTCTGTTTTTGGCTCGTCTCGATTGCATCAAAATAAATTAACACTAGAACCACTAACTTTCCAGTGGTAAATAAAACAGAAAAATAAATAAATAAAGAACGAAACATATATATTGGCATATAGGGTAGGTCTTTAGCCCGATAAACATTAACACACATTTTAATAAAATCATCCTGATAAATGTTCTGTAGTTCTAGGGTTAATTTCTGACGCCTTTGATTCCCTATATAATAATTATATACATGATCTGAAGCTATATTATTCTACTTTATGCTTATGATCGATGAATGTCTACCCGAACGATAGTAAAGAAACCTTCTAACTTTCTCCACCCCTCTAACAAAATATTCTTCTACACCGATTTTATAATAAAACCATCGATTAAACATATAACGCCAGAGTTGTCCGAACTTTTACTATAATATTAATCGTCAAATAATTTTATTCAACAAGTTCATCAACGTCGTCTCCCGCGAGAAACAAAGCAATCACGCACAGAGGCTGACATTTGCATGCGGTGTCGAGAGGGCAGCATCGAAATTTGCAACGAATTTATCAATTGTATTGTTGCAAAAAATTCCATCTTCGATCTTTATAATTTTCGACGTATAGAACGTTACGCAGGGTGTCTTGAGTAAAAGCTTTATTAAAAAATTATGACAGAAATATGAAGTACGAAGCAAACAGTTAAAATTAGTAGGAATATTTACAATATTGCAATATTATTTATTTCAACTGTAAACTTTCAAAGTAAATATACTAGTTTTACGTCTCAGGAGATAGCAAAAGAGTAAAACGAAAAGGTTAGCCATTGTTCGCGATTAAAAATAAAATTTATACACTACCAGGTTCGAATGAAAATTTTTGTTTGTAAAATATACTGACAAAGTTTCACCGTTAAAAGCTGGAATACCCCGTAGGTATTCTTTATGTTGCATATTCTATTTTCAAGTTGGCCGTTCGCTGTGCTGACACGGGCAGTCTAGTTTATGCAAACTTGCGCCGGTCGAGGGTTTCTGAAGCGCACTTGCGTGTGCCAAATGCAAGCCCGCAAGATAGGACAATAGGGATGCATCGCGTGCAACGTGCACGAGATACGCGCCCAGTTGGCAAAAAGAATGTTCGAAGCGGTTCAACGCGACCGCAGCCTTTTTCCTCGTGTTAAAAACCTTGTACCCTGTCACTCCGGCGAATTATCACCTATTTATCTTGCTCTAATCGCCGACTATCAACGAGACTTGTCTCCTTTTATTTCCTCCGTTTGTGATTTCATTTCTATAATTATCTTCTTTGAAAATTGGAACTGTTGAAAATTTCAGTAATTGGTACTATTAATTTAGGACGAATATTATTTATTATTTCTGCAATATTTCGTTATTTCTAGAACGTGTACTTTCAAACATTTAACGTGAATATTTCTAATTAAACAAATACAACAAATTCTTAATAATACAGAAATTTAAGCGTTAACAAAGTGTCACGTCCCTGAGAAACTTAATAAAAATATTTTTCCGGAGGATGGGTAATGAAAATATGTATTTATAAATCAGAATGATCAGTTTCGCAAACAAGCCCTCGTAATATTAAAAAAAGCTATTAAAATTATAATATTTCCAAATAGAATCTAAAATCTAATCAAACTATTAAAATCATAAACAAACATTTGACTTACAACCCTTCCATCCGTCTATCAAAGATTTTATACCTTTCCTTTAAAATATATAAATATATATAGGGTTTGATTCGCGAGAAATATATTAACCGTTCAAGTTCTTGGCAATAAATTGATGGAAAGTTAAAAAGCGATAGGTTGAACAACGAAAGGGTCGAAGCGGTAGGTCGTTGGAAGATCGATTCCTCCATCCTCCTACTCGTTTTTCCATTTACCCTGTCCCTTCTCTATGGAGAACGGTCTCAAAGGATTCGTGCGAGTGACAAATACAAAGCCGAAGACATTCTTCCAATGCCCGTCCATTGATTAATCCCGGCGTATGGATTGCAAGACGGCGAAGTAGGTAGTCAGTCACAGGCACATATACAATATGGTCGCGATTTTTCATGTCCGCGCTCGGATACGTTGCTTTATCACGGTTGTCATGAAAAAAAAACAAACACCGAAATTGGATTACACCCCTCGGAGAATTTACATTATTATTATACATTAGAAAATCGCCGCGAAACGATCGAACGTTTCTTTATAGATATGGATTATTGTGTCGTTGGTATTTACATCAGATTGAACGAACTTCCATCTTTGTTTTAAAATTGATAGAATTGATGGAATATAAAAGGAACTGGTAGGCTGCGATTGAAAATTATTATTTGTGAAATTTTGATAGTTTTACAGGAAAAAGGTGAAGGATAAATTATCTTATAAGCTTTGGAACGAAAGAAAATTCTTGAGGAAATTTTGTACAGAAATTCCTAAGGGGTAACGTTTTGTTTATTTATGATACTGTGTATTCTTTCTCTAATTGTAAATTAATGAACTGCAATATAGGCTTATTTTTATCACACGCAATCCTTTTCTTATTGCAATCACTGCCACATATGCATATAATAAAATTTTATACGTCAAAATTAATTCTGCAACCTGCAGTTTCATATTTCATCGTCATTTTCAAATTTTCTGCGAACGACCGCCGTATTGGTTCATAAAATATACGAAGTACATCCTTCATAATACAGCACGTTTCAAAATTGCAAGTTTTCTGGAAATTATGGCTATCGACACGTAACAAAATTCCTGGAGAGATAAAGTATCACGAGTTAGGGATCGCTTCTCCACCCTCGTGTTAGGATGTAATACACGACTATCTTATATTATAAAGTCGAGAGAAATGCAGTTATTAATTGTAAATGTTTATTTTACAGTTCATGACCAGTGATGCGTATGAAAATTGCAAGGGTGTTAGAAAATTTTCACCTTATCGCGCATCTACGATGCAATCATGAGGTAGAGAAAAAGCAATTTTTTGCGAATTTTTGTAAAAGCATCCAATTGATTAATTTATTTAAAACTTTTTGTATATAAAAGAGTAACGTTGCAAGAACATTTTGTAATTTTTTCATCCAAAAATATTATAAATTGAATGGTTGGAAGCAGATTGTCGGCGGTTTCAAAAAAAGATTCAAAAAGAGTCACAGGATTATCTGACGTCAAAAACCAAATAGATTCTGTTAGTAGATGAATTTCTCTCGGGATTGAACGAATCGATTTTGTAAAATATTGAATTTTGAATTTTTACTGCGGTTTTGAAAATAGGTTATAAACAAAACAAAAAAAACAAAAATGAAAAAATAATTCGTTCAACCCCTGGTCATTTTCATATTCAAGATATATGTCAAATTTTATTAACATCGTTGCAGTAGTTTCCGACTTCCTTTACGCACGCACCTAAAAAATGTAGTTTTAAGAAAAACGTGATTAAAGTTTTAGGTGTCAATAAAACTAAGAACTTGCATGGAGTCAATGGGAATTCTCGACAGCAGTTCTAGCATCCAAAACACCCTTCTTTAAAAGAATTAATTTTTTCACCCTCAAGATTGCCCTTAATACAAGCCCTTAAGTTAACGCGCATAAATCGACCTTCGATATAAAACAACTGATTAAATTATATCCGTAATCGACATCAAACTCAGCCTTGTAAACATTCCGAGGCTCACGATAATTCATACGCGACAGCATTACTGTCAGCCGTGCCATGCCAAAGGGGTGAATTAACCCCTAAAAAGCCCTGTATCCTTTCTGAGCAAGGTGCATCGTCGGGCGTACATGTTCTGTTCGTCCGGTTATCTCGAGTACAGGCTCGGAGACTTGTCCCGGCTGTATTCGCGTCCCGTGTTTACCTTGTCTCGACCGTGTCGAAAAAGCATCCCCTCGAGGAACACGGCCGTGCGAGCGTGCGACTGCATCGCGTTTGAAAAATCGTCTCGGTCAACGAGGAAAAACCTGGAGCGAGTTCGAACCGCGTACCGAATCCGAGAAACGTAGCCCTGGGAAACGGCGACAGACGACCACGAAGAAGGCTCGACGACGACAGCTGGCCTCCCTCTTCGAGGCTCTTGCGCGTGAACCAACGGGGCTACGATGGATTTTCGGGGGGAAAAAAAGAGCCGATCGGTGACGTTTGATCGATCGTGACTCAGGCCGAGAGAAGGATACCGAGTAACACTCTGTTTTTCCACGGTTGTTCCCGCCATGCTGTTCTCTTCCCTCGCCCGCAACGGCCAACCGGATGCTTCTTGGGGAGAAGAACAAAGACATCAACGCTGATGAATGCGCCAGAGGACCAAGTAAGTCCGTTGGTATTGTCTCTCCGCCTCTCTTCGCGCTGCTCTTTGATCACCTTGAACATCAAAAGGGTTCCTCCGGGCACGCGAGATCCGTACAATGGAGTTTGTTCCAGTTTCAAGATAAATGTTATTTCTTCTATTTCTTTATTTTTTATTTTATTTTTCGGGATACTTGCGGAGATACGGATACTGAGGTTTTGATTTTTACACTTGCGTCGCAATGTAAATTAATGCGTCGTAGGTAAATTAAATTCTAATACTTAATTATGGCGTCCAGTGTCAAAATATGGGATGTCGATGACTCAAGTGGAATTTTAAGGTATTAACACTGTCCAGCGTTAAAATCCAAAGCTTGTAATTTAATATCGTGGCTTACCATTGCGTTACCAGTGTGAAACGTCAAAATTAAAAATTTCTGAGCTAATACAATGTGGTATCGATGGTCTAAGCGGAATTTAAGGTATTATCACTGTCGGGCGCTCAAATTCAAAATTTCTGATAGTATCCCAAAACTCTACCAACCAAATATTGCAGGGTTACTATCAGACCGCGAGAAGTTCAACGTGTTAACATAAAGTGCCAAAATTAAAAATTCCCAAGTTAATACATCATCAATAGCCTACGTGTCATTTGGTAAAATTTACCCTTAGTCCAAGTAAAATTCGACGCCCAAAATCAAAATCGAAACGAACAAAATCCTCGAGCATCTTCTATCGTTACACCTCACGACTGCCGTCAACGATAGAATTAAAAGCGTAACCGAGCAAGTGCCGGGAGCTTGTTCGAAGCATGACAAATGAAATCGCGAAATAACTCAATCCCCCGTCACGCCCATGCCGTGCAATAATTTCGCGCGTTTCACGGATGCCTGGCGACCTCTTTCTCCCTCTGTCTTTCGCTCTCGACAACGTACGAGCGTATAACCTGGCTAGTAACTTCATTCGGCCGGTTCTGGCCCAGGTTTAGCCGGGCCTCGAGCACGCTCTGATAACACAAATTTGCCTTGCGCTCGTTTTGCTCTGTTGCGACGTGCCTTCTTGTCGGGGCAACCAAGAAAATGGCCTCTTTTCACATTACGCATATTACGAGAAGCGAACGCACCGGTTACCTGGCTATCCACTCGGACGGCAAGCCGGTCATCATCATTACCTTGCCGGGAATCGCGATATTATGCTTTATCTTTTGGCAGAGAAACAGAGGGCCCCGGTACCGTGGTTACATACACGGCCATGATTAAGTATGCAAAGCTCGAATTTGAATAATGAGATCTTAATGATACCGCGCTATGGGCCGCCCAAATTTTCTACCCCCTTGGCCCACTTTAATCGACGCCGGTGACAATCTTCGAGGTCCCTTTTACGTGATCGAGTTAACGCGACTCGTAGAGCAAATTGAGAAAGTTTCAAATAATTGAAACATTGATTATTGTTTCTGTTCCTTGTATCAATTTGACATATTTTTGCATCGAACTCGTGCAGTGATTTTTAATTTCTAAATATAAATTATTAGTATGTTTTAAGAAATACTGTAACGTGATAACGTAGATCAGGTATCCTGGAATGGAGAATCTTGTCAATCATTTGGGAAACAAAGCGTTTCCCGCGGTTCTGTTCCCACAGAAAGGAAGAAAGCAATTAGCTCCGTGATCCGGCTGACCAAATTCCCGGGGGGGATCTATTCTAATTGCACAATTTGTTAACGCGGTCGTTGCACGTTGGAACGGTAGGATCGGCTGGAAATTAAAAAGCATTAATAACAGGGCCGTGTGCCGGTCCTGCTTTCCGTTCCAGACCAAGTCGAGCAAGAAAAGAAACTCGCCAACGGATTAGCAAACCTATACATGCACACTGTATCGTAAGCAATTTCTGAGAATTTTTTCCAAATTATAAAAGTATTTAATTTAATAAACTGAACCAAGCCTTCACGGTTGCTCAGTTTAAACCCCTAATCCAATAGAAATTTCGATTAATAAAAATTGCCACAACTTCCAGAATGATTCTAAATAAATCATAATTTTTCCAATTATAATCAGAATAGTCATTTATTATATCTCAATACTCAAGTTTCGATAATTTTCTATCCTATTTCGAATATAATAATTTGATAAACGTGTGCCTGGCGCCCCCATGAAATTCAATCTGTTGACCCAAGATTTATAAGAAAATCGCAGAAGTTGCTTATAAATAATCGACTAAGTAACTCAGTTTATCAAAAGAATTATTAGAAGGCAAAAATGGCAATAACTCAACAAAACAAGGTCAGAAAGAACAAACACATATATTATTTATGTTTGCCGAAACCAGCATCGTGGTCACGCCCACGTGTTATGGTACATCCTGTAGATACGATACATAAGATCCACGGGTGGGTGGATGACATCCAGGGGGGTCTGGATGAACGAAACCGTGCAACCATGACGAAGGAGCAAGAAGGGATTAGATGGAGGACGAAGTGGGATGGGTAGACGAAGTTCTTCGAGGCCTTCGAAGGGTGAAACGAGGTAGACGTAGCCGTTGGACGTAACCTTATAATTTATTTCCCTTCGCTTCCGCATCGCGACTCGTACGAAACGTCGAATCGACGGGGGGTGGTCGGTGCTGCATGCCCCGATGAACCTATCCTCGATCGACCACCACCTCCCCCAGCCTGGCATTCGCTTGCCATCGTGAAAATTTCGAGAAAATCGCGGAAACCCGTATAAATCACGTTTATCGGCCGCGGTGAAGCTCGCAAGGCCGACCTGTGAATGGCTCAACAGATCGACTCGAAATTATTTTCACGCTTTGCTGATTCTTTCTTCTTTGTTATTGATATATTCTTAACCCTTCGGCTATAACTGTTTATGTAACTTGACAGATTCTTAACGTTGAAACTTTTGATGTAATTATACACGTACCAGTATTTTGAAATTCGAACAGCCATCGGACTAACAAGTAATCGCAAATTTTAAAATAACAATCGTTGTATTTCATATAACGTATACAAAATAATATATAGGCAAGTAATGACGTAAGAAAAGGAGGACGAATGGTTAAGCGGAATTTCTTATCGTATAATTTGAGAGAGAACAGAGAACAGTTCCACTGTTTGCATAATTTCGAAAGGATTAACTATAAAGATAATCAGAAATATTTGTCAATCGTCAGGTCTCGTAGTGTGGTGATAAAGTATTCCGCCAAGAATTACGTCAAACTTTTTCTACAACTTTGTAATTAATGATTGTACCAATTCATCGACGAAATACGTAGTTTTCGTTGAAAAAGATTGGACGTTAATCTTATAATTAATTTCTATACACGACTCGAGTGTCGTTATTGATCACCGTGCACAAGGGGCCAAGAATTTTCGGCGATAATACAAAAAAGAGAAACTATTCGGTAACACAGGCAAATAAAGAAAATATCAAAAACTCACGTTCGAACAAAATTTCATCATCCTTCTTATTTTAATAAACACCCGAAGGATTAATATTCGCTTATAATTTTGTAATAAAAGTTTCATAACCGACTATTTTTCTTTGTCTACAAAATAAACCCTCTCCTTCCATATTGATTCGCGCCATTTTATCGATCAGAAAGCGGAAATACGTGACACGAACCGCGTCGAACCCAACAATCACCCATTCCCAGGATGAAAGATAGCAAAGTGGAAGGACTGAAAGGAACAAAAGCTCGTATCCTTGAGGTAAACACCAATGATCGCGGTTGTTGCATCGCAAGAACGAACCGTGGAACAGAATACGGAACACGGAACACGCCACACAATAGGGTATACGAGCCATTCCGGGCGAACCTTTTAACCCGATTCCACGGTGACGCCACAATGGTGCTCGCTAACGATTCTATGGGATCAAGGACGGCTCGAAAGTTTCGAAAAAGGATTTCAACTTCACGCTGCGAACGATTCTTCGTTTCCTGCATCAAGAAACCCGCCAAAAAGGGCGGCCATAAATCCCACCCCAAGGTCACTGATATTCGGATTCCTTTCGGTCTTGTTTTCGTCCTCCGCGTAATTTATCATACGGGAACAAGTTGCAAATCGGCTGGTTAAATTTAATAATTAGCCGTGTGCAAGATTCATTAATCGTTTATTTAAATAGCTAACATCGAGGTTTTGGTGGACGTTGCAATTGTTGTTGAAATTCGACGAAACGGAGAATGATACTTTGATGAAGGGGTCGCTGGGGCGGTCGGATGTCAGGTGGTGCTGGGTAGCCGGGCTCTAATTAAAAAGCCGTGTTGGCATATCAGCCGAGCACCCGGGACGTAACCTCTTTTTCCGACACTTTTTTTTTGGCATGTTTTATTTTGCTTTTTTTCCGTTGTTTTTTTGGTCCATTTTTGAAATGGCCTCGCGTCGAGCAACGCTTACGTAATACCAACGAGCAGGACGCGTACCCTACACCCGCCCACCCACCCCGCCGTTTCATCCCCTTTGGTCCGTGTGGCAAACGAGCTCTCGCGGTGTTAACGTCCACATGTTCGGTGCTTTCACAATAATTCTCCCCCGTAGCTCTCGCAATTCGGACACAATAAAAACTCCAGCGAGACAGTTTGGCGGGCAAGTGTGATGAAAGGGCTTTCGCGAAAATTTTTTTTCAACCCCCGACGCGCTGCGACCGTTTTCTGCTCGTCCTTTTTCAGCTCACCCTGCCCTCCGCTTTTTCCTTTCTTGCTTCGTTTTTAATCACTTCGAAATACTCGATCCTGCCCACGGACCGTCGTATCGTCGGTTGTATAAATTTAATTAAACGGAATATAAGTTTGTAGCAAAAAGGAAACTTAGGACACTACTCCCAGTATTTCGAAGATTCAAAATTTTTACTTAAAATTAAACAAATATTGCTATGGAAGAAAGCAGTTATCCATCGACACGGATAATATTTAGTATGAACCAAGTTGCCTAGTAGAAAATTTGATTATTACAAATTATAGGCAGGCAATGTCACAAATTACCAATTTGTTCAAAATAACCTTCGAGCTTATAGACATCTATATAAGTGATAAAAACAATCAAGGTTCAAGTATAATACAGGACGCTGGACGTTGAATCGACCCGGACCATCGTGAGCTAAGGATAGAGGATATTAAAAAAGAAACTTGAACGTCCTTCAAGATGGTCGACAAGATCGCACGCCATGTCCCAGAGCGGCGACGAATGACGCATCCCCTGGCATCCTCTTCCAATCCGTGGCAGGGAGCCCTTAAACCGAACTGAATTGAACGGAACACACCACCCCAACCCGGGGCAAGCAGCTACAACAACCCGAGCGCGGAGACCTACTCGTATTATCCACAGTGACAGGATGGCGGAGTTATTAATGGCCGCGACAGTGACAAATGACGAACTGTCGGCGCAAGCAAGACTGATATGGCGGGCTACGTTCCTCTCGTCTCTTCCTTTGGCCCAGGCCTGCCTCTCCTTTCCCGCCATCTGTCTCCTTCTCGCCGGTTTATTCCCTCGTGGCCCTCGCACCCCCTCCCATCCCCCTTATCCTTGCCGTTTTCTCGCAAACTTCGTCCCGAGCCTCGTGTCCAAACACTGTCACCAACACCCACCACGTTTCTTCGAGCCATATCAATGATCGAAGGAATCTTTCGTCCCTCTGTCTCGATCATTGATATTAGGAGTTAGGGGTTCGAAGGGATTATGGGAATCCAAGCGACCGTTTCGCGTCTCGAACGTCAAAGTTGTTTATTCCATGGTCTATCAGATTTTCCCTCGTCCTACGCAAGCAGACAGAATCCTCTAACGCTTGTAGAAGTAACAAAAGATACTAGCCTTGTTTACATCGTCGAAACGTTAGTATTTTTGGACGTAATCGGGTCAATCTAAGTTTCCAGCTATGCTTCCGGAAATCAAATATATTATGTCGGAAGAAAAGTGTTAGAAATATTTGAGAATCTGTTGATTTTTATTCCCTTTTTTAATTTTCTATATTTTCATACGGGTGAAAGTGAAATTTCGCATATTAGAATATTCCGATAAATTAAATATGGTGACTCGGAGGCACCACTCGAGTGCAAAGGGTTAAATTTGGTGCGCACCAAAGCTTTAGTACGGGCGCGTTTACATCGAATGTAGTAAGCATGCATCAGGGGATCAAAATAATACGAATTTAATTCATGTTGATTGCCTCCTATTGGTGTAAATTAAGTTTATTTCGTAAGGTGTGCAGCATTTAGTTGAATAAAAACGAGAAAATATGAAAAAATATAATATTAATATTTTTTTACTTCAATTTCATCTGTTTGGCCGTTTTGAAAAAACCTTTTTTTCATATCATCTACTAATATATTAAAAATACTTATATGTCTATGTTGTTTTCCATTCATTAACATAATTGTCTCTTCCCCCCAATTTAATCCTTTTTCCAAAGACATTTGTACATAATTGGCGAGCCACAAGTAACCGCTTTCCTCTAAAATACGTTTCATGCGTTTACATCGTCATTTGTACCAGTTGGTACACTTATCAGTTTAGTACGATACTCCTATTTGATACGCTCGATCATGCGTACTAAATATTCAGTAAGAATTTGGTACAAATACAGTACCTGTTACGCGTACCAAATGCACGATGGTAAACTAGGCCACGGTATACCAGAAAATTAACATTGTCCCTGAGTACATGATTTTCCCCTAATAAAATTTGTAAACATAAGCCTTACTAGTGGCCTATCTCCACGGTTGTCCGAGGATTAACCCTTTTTCCAGCTGAAAAATAATTCCTATCGTGTCCGTGGACGTCTTGTCCGGGGGACAACTCGGTCCCCGGTGTTAAAAATGTCCCGGCATTCTTCCACGAGCGTACGGTACGTAGGTGCGTATGTGTCCGCTCCGGTAAGCGGAATCCGGCTCGCGATAAAGCGGCAGAAGCGTGCGGTGGATGGTCATTTTTCTGGTTTACCACTGGAAACATGTGTGCCGGGCTCGTTTATAATCCTGAAACTAGACGCGATCGGGTCGTGCGCGGCCGGTTGATTCGAAAAAGTCGACGGAAGAAGAGGGTGACTCGTCCGCGAGCCACGAAATAAAACCGCGCCGCTTACAAAAATCAAAATAAATACATTTACAGATTATCCACGGCAATAAATCATGCGTGGTTTGAATAGACGGCAGGGGGTCTCTTCGTTTTTTTTTCCCCCCGAAGCCTTCTTTGCCTCCCCTGCACACCCTCTCGACCTCCGTCTTCTATCGCTGCTTTGTATTCCGCGTTGCTCGCTCGTTGCCTCCTCTCCACCCTCCTTCCTGCTCGTCTCAAGCTCCACGATTCTCCCTCCAGCCCCCCCTTCTCGTGGATTCCTCTCGCCGAAAACCCTCTCTTCTTTCTCCTCGTTCTTTTTCCTCCTCGTCGTCGTCTTGGCTTCGTTCTAAGGCAACTTGATCCACCCCTTTCCATCCCTCACGGTCTGTCCCAACTTCTTTGATCCCCGTCGACCGCTCAACTTCGAAGGATCACCGGCAAGATTTTCGAAAGAATTCATAACTTTGCCCCCGGACTTAGGGACGAGAAGATATCCAGCCTGGAGACCAAAGACATCAGCGAGCAAGGGGATGGAGAGGGTTATCTCGCCGCGGGAGGGATTCGACGAGCCGCACGGGACCGAGCGTAACGTTTCGCGATTTCCGGAATGCGGTATTCGTCCTCGACTCGTTGGAATGTATAAAAAAAACCAGGAGATCTCCTTGGTAAGACCGTGGTCGAGGAAAAATTGTTGTTTCCTGCGGGTTACCGCGTCGAAAGCTCGGCTTACGAGATTCCCTCTCAGCAACGGAATCGCGTTAATTAATTCCAAGATGAAAATGACAGTGGTTGTTCGAAAATATGTGGATGTAAGCTCGGTGAATTTAGTAATTTCAAGTAAAAAAGAAGTTAGCCCACTGAGAATTGCCTTTCAGCTCGATGGTGTTGCAGCTCGTTAACGAATCGACGGATAAACTCGGCTCGAAATGAGTCCGGCGTAAAAAAGAATTTCGTCCGCGTGATATCGTTGATTGACAGGTGGCGGGTGTCGGGGAGAAAGGGGAAACGAGAAATTGGAGAAACGAGAAGGAACGAAGAGACGGAGGAGCGAAAATGCTGATCTGCTCATGAGCGTGGAAATCCCTCGTGGCAGCCTTGGGGTTCCGAAACATCAGCGTGATTGCGTTCCTCCGTCGAAGGTATTCCATTACCGGGGTGGCAACGGGCGTGGGGGAGGGTTGGTTGGTATCTACCCTCTCCAAACATTCGACATTGGTTCGAGCGCTGGCATCCCCCGGTTCACGCTCGCCGAAGCCGAGAAAGCATCGACGTGCAAACCGATATCCCCTTTACCCTTCTGTCCGCCGGATGTCGTTACGAATACGACTACAGCCGTTGATGAACTTCCTCCGGTCGCGTGCAAATTGGAAACGCGAGTCTCGGTTCGATTATATCAACGATTCGACCATCTTGTCGATCGTGCGTGTAACGCGTGATCTCTTTAAAGGTACGACGATCCTTTCATTGCTGGTGGGAATTATTTTAACACCGATCGAAGTTATTTAAATATTTTTGGTTTTTGGACATAATATATGGACACGTTTTCGAGAAGAAATTATTACTGGTTTTGCATTTTGTATTTCTAAATTATAACGATATTTATTCCATTATGCCACGATTTTGTTTATTATCATATTTAATCTCACGTGTAATTGTTGTATACATACAGATAAATGTCCTACATACAGGGTGTCCTACCTAACTTGACCATCTTGAATATCATGCTTATTTTTTATGATAGAAAGAAAATGTGAGAAGAAAACGTTAAGAAATTTTTCTGTAGGTCTTTGAATTTTTTTTATATGGTGCAGTATATTTTTATCATTATGATATGATAACTGAGGTCAAGACGAACTCAACGACCTATAATAGTACGACCTTCTCGTGACCTTGAAGTACATTTCAGTTTCATCACATTTTCAGTTTAGAGATTTCTAATGAAGCTGCTGTACGTACATCATTTTGGTCACTTGTTACAATCAAATTTCCCCTGTTAATCTTTCTATCAGTTATTTTTGTCCATCTTCGTTCATCACTTTGTCCATCAGTTATCTAGCTTTATGGATTTTTTTGTATTTCAAGGTCACGCGAGAGTCATAATATTATAGGTCGCTTGATTCGTCTTGACCTCATTTATCATTTCATGATGATGAAAATACGTTGTTCCATTTAAAAAAATTTCAATGACCTTTGGAAAAATTTCTCAACCATCATAATATCTGCTCGTCCGAACAAAATAATCTTTTCCTCTGATACTTTTTTCTATCATAAAAAGTAAGCAAGATATTCAAGATGGTCAAGTTAGGTGGGACACCTTGTATAAATAATTTGCAACGTTATATTTTAACAGCATGTATTTTCATATGAAAAATTTTCTTCGAACGATTACTGTTTCAAAATATATCGAAAAATTGACCGATTAAATTTCACAAGAATTCATTAGACTTCTCAAGTTTATTCATCTGTATCTGAAAAATTATCTTCAAATTCGAGCCGCGATCGATCCAATCCCTCCAAGCTAACTCTAACGTGACGATAATCTTCGCGATAGGAATTCAAAGGTTCAATTGGTTCGATGGATTTAATTTATCTTCGCGAATCGATGTCTTAAAAGTTTTGTAAGAGCGGAGGACAGACGAGATCGCACGCAAGATCTCCATTTCGTAGTCAAAGATGGCCGTTGTTGAACACCGACTCGCACGAACGAATAAACTCAACTTTTCGAGAGCCATCGATTATCAGCTCGCTCCCTTCTCTGTGTCGTTCAGGATCCTCTTCCGGTGCCACCCTCCACCGACATTCATTAGCCCCGACTATGGGCCAAGTAATTTAATTTGTTGCAGGATTTGTGGAATGTTAATGAAAACAGGACAGGCATTCCTGTATCAATTTCTGATTAAAGTTGGAACGACTGGCTCGTCGGATGTACGATGCTGGACCGTTCTGTTCGATTAATACTCCACCCCCCTGGCTGTCTATCTGTGTAAATGATCCATTTGAACCTGTATCTAGCAGTGTAATTAGAAAGATAATGAAAACTACTATCTCAAATTTTCGAATTTTCTTCCATTATATCATTTTTACAACCACTTGTATTATTAGTTGGCAAGTACGGCTTTACGTTGTTACAGTGTTTCGACGTTTCGAGCCTTCCCTAAGAAAAATGGCGATCTAGGGGAAGGTACCCCTCTCCCACTCGTTATAATACTAAAAGGTTACTAGGCATTATGCCTGTAACAGTAACAATAACAGCAATATTAATACCAATTACATATTTAGTAATACTTACAATTTATATTGTATTTAGCATGGAAATTATTATAACACTATAAGTGCCATGTCACCCATATTTGTCGCTTGCATTATTAATATCCTTTCAATTACTGAATTAGAAACCGTCGTATTAGGTGCTCCAAATTCTGAATAATAGAAATTACGAACAATTGTAATAATAATAAAATAAATGCTTTGCCTGAGCAACTTTTCAGCGCCTTTTCAGCGTGGCAGTCAAGGTGTTAAAGCAAGTCAGTTTAATTAAAACCCTATTAAAAAATGTATCCCTAGTGAGACTTCCTTCCCCATTTTTCCTACGAATCTCACCCCCTCACCAACATCCCAAAACTCACCCAGATAACATTCTCACACCTACAACAATCGAAAAGCAGAGAAGGAAATAAACAATCGTTCGTGATCGATGACGATCGTTACACAATCGAGTACAACGGTGGCAACATTTCCTTTCGAGCGTTCCGCTTTGTCGGTAGCGAATTCAGCTCCGCTGTTACGCGCGTGCGCGTGTATTCGTGGCTCCTATATGGTAGGCGTAGGTAAGCGTCCAGATTCCACGACAGCGAGCGGAATGGAAGAGCAACGGCGACGAGGAGCGTCGACGGGGGTTGTAGGAGGGTAATGGGGTTCGCTGGGAGTGACGCGGGGCTAACCGAGCGGAATCACGAGCTCCCAGGAATCGAATCCATGCGTCACCCAGGCCTGCCAACACCATTTGCAGCTACCAACTTCCATGGACCTTAAGTTCCGGAGGGGAGGGTCGCGGACATCGAGCGTAAACGCTGTTCGCTGCTGTTTCGATTAAAGATCATACTAACTTTTCGAACAGGGACGAAGAATTGTTTGTTTCGAATGTTAACCCTTTGCGGACGATTCACCGCGTATATGCGTCCAAACCGAACCGTCGCTGCAACTTACAGATACGTACATATACAGGGTGTCCCATAACTAGTGTAACATCGGGAAAATGGGGGATAGCTGAGACGATTCTGAACAACAATTTCCTTTGCAAAAATGTCGGATGGGGCTTCGTTTTTGAATTACCAACGAAAAGCACTGATCAAACAGAGCGTGCGTAGAGCGCATGCTCAGCCGTGATTCGTTCCGGTCCGACGTCCCGGGCTCGAGGTTACCCTATCACGGCTGAGCACGCGCTGTACCTGCGCTCTGATTGGTCAGTGTTTTTCGTTAATAATTCAAAAACGAAACCCCATCCGACATTTCTGCAAAGGAAATTTTTGTTCAGAATCGTCTCAGCTACCTTCCATTCTGAAGCGAAAGAAAGAAAACTTGTAATTTCTTGAAAAAATCTACAGATTTTAATCATTCTTATTTCGATTATTAACATTTAATATAAAAAAAAGTGTGTTTATTTATAAATTGGACATTTCTTATACAGCAACCTAATAGATGGATAAATAACCCCTCTATTTAATTTTATCCGACGGCATGCTTTCCCTCGTGAGTAAATTCACCGTAACAACCCCAATAACACCATCCAGAGATAGTCGAATCTTCATCGGAGCAAACCGAAAGTAAAATCAAGGAAAGATCAATGAAACAGAGGTAGCGGACTCTGCGGCAGGTTTCAGATAAATGGCGTCGGCTCGTTCTGAAACGGCGATCAAGACAATTTGGTCGGGTACTAGGGGTGAGCGAGGGAGCCACGAGTGCGGATTCTCAGCAAGGATGATGGCGAACAATTTCAACCAAACTCCCCAACCAACCTAAGCAACGTGTCTCTCCCTCTTTCTTCTATCCTCGCGGCGATGTCGAGTAAATGATGGCGCCCGACATTATCTATTGTGCGCCCATTCCATTTAAAATTGTATTCCATAACGCAAACAAAGGTAAAATGCGAATTAATGTACTCGATTTATCACGCTTTTGTTGGGCGTCGGGACGCGAGCCGAGAGAGCAGCCCGCTTCGTCTTGCTCGAAAAACCACCCCGCGCACCCCTTTCGTATCCGTCGCCCTTTTCATCGCTGCCACTTCGCGAGCTTCGACACGGCCGAGATACCTTTTTGCTCGTGAGTATCTTCTCCTCTCGCGTGCTCTCAACGTATTTTTCTATGGAAATCCTTCCCCCCCATTCCCTTTCTTCCTCTTGATTTTTCCGCCCGTTTCGACGCTGGCGGGGAACGACGCCTGCTGTTTTCGAGGACGTTAACGTAACGGGTGTTCAACGGGTATTAAGAATGTTTTCTGACGGCACGATATCTTCTTTTCATCGAACGGTCTTCGAGGCGATGAAACAGGAAGAGTTTCGTGGTTCTATTTTGCTGAAAATTGTTGTTACTTATCGGTGCAGTGCCACGCTTAGCCAAAGTTTGCAGCAAAAATGTTTTTAGAGATCTTTGTTCAAATTCAAACCTTCCTCGGCTATATCTTATTTCTGGATATTTCTAGAGGCAACATTTTATGTTTTATTGTAATTTCAAAAGGTTCTGTTAAGTATTTTTTTTTTAATTATGATAGTTTTCTTTGTCGATTTTAAACGTTTGACTCCTATAGCAAATGTAGTACGAAAAATATAGATTTCTATAAATAAATTTTGCATTCATTGGTTAGAAATTTTTTTCATTGGCCGAAAATATAGAATAAAATTATTTTACACGAGGCTTTGTTTTCGAGAAAATCGACTTTGAATATTAAGCCGTATTGGCCGGCATTTTTAATAATTTTTCCATTAATAAAATAAATTCTTAAATATTACATGCTATATTATTAGTCATGAACCTATGACATATGATTTGTAGCGAGATCCGATCGACCATGTCATAGTCAAGTTTACGCGTACTTGGAACAAATTCAAAATCGATTTTCTCGAAAACAAAGCCTCGTATGAATAAACTTTATTTTACAATTTCGACTCATTTTTTTCGAACACCCCGTATATTTATATATAAAATGAAGAAATAGAATTATCTATTTTCAAAACTTTGTTTTCTTTGCCAAATAACAGGCAATTATTATCCACATGAATTTTAAACCAAAAATTACTGTAAAGAAACAAAAGTATTCGAAATTTGCCAATCACGGAGCAACTGTATCAAGGAAGGGGTTAATGAAGATCGTACAAGGAGCCTAATTCAAGGGTTTGAACGTAATAATCCCCACGGAATACCTGGACAACGTACAAATGACCGACAAAACGGACAAGTCGGATCGCTGCGCGAAAGAAAGATATCGGGACTCGTCGCGGTTGCCAAGACGCGTGGAATTAATCGGTCAGCGAATTAACGCAGATCGCGAGGAATTTCTTTGGTGGAACGGGTCGCGAGCCAACCTCTCCGCTCTCCAGAGTGCCGCAATTTTTATAAAACGCGGCGCACCGTGAAGGGGGTGAAGGGTGCCGGTTGAAAATCCAGAAGGATCATTCTTCTACGCCGCCCGAAGGGACAGACTCTTATCAGGAATATTATCGCCCAAAAATGTACAATTTAATAATCCAGCTGGAATTTGTCGATGAAACAGCAGTCTGTAAAAACTGCTGTCAGCTTGCAGCGTTTAAAAAATTCGGGAGTACATCCTTTTACATACTTATGTCATTTAATAATCTTTAATTTTGATAATTTGTTGAAACAAATTAAAACGCCAGGGTGGATTAGACTGATTCTTCGTGGAACACGGACAAGAAGGGAACCTTTCGTTGGGAAAGTTTCCATCGAATCCGGAAGTTGGTCGCATTCGTCATTGTTCTTGCCAGCCGAGTTTCTTCCCCGTCGTGGCGTCCGTTCGATTTTCTTTCGATACGCGACGTGTCGTCGGGCCATCGTCGTAAATTCGAAAACGCGTGAAACGTCGGGGATCGTGGCGCGCGCCGAACCGACGAGTAAAAACGGAGAAGACGGGGGAGTCCTGTAAATCCTGTCTCAACTTCGACGACGAATAACAGCCTCTTACGTTTCCGCGCGCCGGCAAAGTTTCGTGATTCTTTCATTGGTTTCGAAGCACAAAAGATGTTATTACTCTCTCGTATTATCTGGTGAAAATAATTTCGACGAACGAACGCTGAGAAATGTCAAAAATAGAAACAACGATTGGCCTAAATATTTATTTCAATTACATTAGCTCTCTCCACGGTCCGCGGCCCGAAGGATATTTCAAATATCATCTAAATAGGATAATTAATTCCCAACGTAGTGCAATTTTATATCATTTGTCTCGAAATTTAAGTCACGATCCCGATGGCTAAATATTTGACGGACAGTTAGGATTTAATGCAGCAACAAAAACGGTGAGGGGGAATTTCGTAAAAGCGACGGGTTTGGCCTCGATGGCTCTCGAAAACGCGGAAATGACGAGGGTTGCAGCGGGTCAAAGCGGGCGACCGGAAACGCGCGAAGAGTGGCCGGTGACAAACGGCATCGCGTATCGCGAACACCGAATAAAACAAATGAGAGCGGAGCAAAGCTGACACAAGCCGGCGGGGCGAGGCGAGGCGAGCGGAACGAGCAACGCGGAATTCGAGGGTGAAAGTGGGCGAGGCCCCGGGGCTAAGGGGTAGTTCGGCTAATGCGCGATGATTAAACTAACGGCTACCACCAATCACTCTGCCACGAAAACCCTCTAACCTGCCAGTTCGGAAACGACGACGTTCCGACGATTCTTCGAACCTTTACCGTTTTTTTTTCCTACTCATCCTTGACACGCTTTTTGCTCGGAAGAACTACCCTCTTGGGGGATCGCGATCGAATCGAGTCAATTTTGAAGAAAGAAACGAGGTAAAAGAAATATATAATAGTAGCATCGATGAAACTTAAGGTATTTATGATGAAAATTTCAATCTACAGGTTATAATAGAAGGTAGTTTCTTATTAACGCGTTAAGCGCCCGAAATTGTGTACAATCAAATAATTGACAGAAAGAATATTAAGCTAATAATGCTGGCTATCGAATTGAAAGGTTAAATTTGAAACTTAATCGACTGCATCGTTAATAATTCAGATTTTATCGTGTCTGACTACGTTCGTCCGTTTCCACTGTAGCACTCGACGTGTTAATATTGTTTAGTCCTATTTTTGGGAACTGCTAGATCTGCAGTTTGTGATTTTAAAGAAAAAATAAATTAATAGAATGAGTTAAATCAAAAATATTGGGAATAAAATAACAATTTTCAGATTTTTCTTTAGGGTAATTTATACTGTTGAACTGATAACGAAATTGACGGCTTTTATTTGAAATTGAGCAAATAAAAATTGTCAGTATAAGTAATCAATATCAGAGTTAATTATTGTATGGTATATTTATGATTTTGTGATTCTGGTAGTATTCGAACAAAACGAGTAAAATATGCGATAGAGTTTGGCAGTTGAAATGATGGTTAATTTTCAAGTAAACATTGCGACAGATTCGAGTGGTTTCGAAGCAAACGAGCGCAGTTTCGGAATTAACGCGACTGCAGTCGGTTAGCTTTGTCGAAGTATTTAACATCGAGAAATATTTTTCGTCCATGTTTCCCTTTGCTGTTTGCACGACGGATCCACTCTCGTTTGTCCAAGTACTCCGCGAAACCGTGCGTTGGATCCGTTCGACGGAATAATATATCGTTTTTATTAAATAAACAATTGCGTTATCCTAACAAAAGGCGAAGTATACACTATGGATCAAAATCGTGAGACCAGTTTATTCGAAATTACACTTTGCCACATAACTCAATCGCAGAAGATAATTTCAATGGATATAATGATCCATTTTAATCGACGAATATAAACAGAAACAGAGATGTAACTTTATCTTTTGTTTGTAACACCAGGTGATTATTCTTTTATATAGTCTTCTTTAGCTGATCAAATTGGTTTCAATATAATATATTTGTTGTTAACAATAAAACAATCAGAGTTGGATGTATTTTTATACTGAAAATAAATAAATAAATGAAATGATAAAAATTGGTAATGGTATTTTAGTTGTGGATTAAAATGGTACATCATTCCTGTATGCTAGTCAAAAATTATCCGTCTTTTAAGTGTTAAGAGTTGGCAAGGCCCAAAATTTAATGACGGTGGTGGGTCAAATACAACCCAACCCTCTAAAATATTATTAATATTATATTTGGCTGTCAAGTATTACAATTTTAATATCTAAAAGAATCAGTAAAATAAAAACTATACTAAAGTATTATTACCAACCCTAAGCCAACCCTCTAAAATATTATTAATATCATATCTGACTGCCAAATATTAATAATATTTGAAAAATAAAAACTAAACTAAAATATTCTAACTACCTTAATCCAATTCTCTAACGCGAAATTCAAGCTGCAAATAATTAAATTTTCGAAATAATAGGTTCACGCGTTCACGGGACAGAGAATTTCACAGTTCCTGTTCGGTTTAACATAAATTATGATTAATGTTGCGAAGGTTCGGGCGTCAACGTCGATAATGGACACGAAGAACGTTGCGTTTCACAACAAGGGGGGCGTACCGCGGTTCGTGTGGTTTCCATCGAGCTACGAAACACAAAGACTATGGAATCATCAATCAAATCGAATCAATGAGAGTCTTTGTAACGACCGATTTGGCTACTTATTCATTTATCATTATTAGAGGCGAGGCGTTCGCGTTCGCTCCGAAACCTCCCACCTTACCACACGAACGGTTTACCTTCATTCATCACCTCGCTAACTCATACAAATTGTTTTATCCACCTTCGTTCTTATCAACCATTACGATTCGCGCCCGTCTAATTTCTGTCACGATCCTGACGTAGATGGTACCAACAATCGAATCAGCGAACCAGATTAATTATCGGAAAAAAAAAATGAACGAGAGGAAATTTAAAAAACTGAGAAGTACATCAATTTGCCTTCGAAGTTTACAATTATATTCGGATAAATAATATTTATGAAGTACAAGAGTCAAATCAAGAAATTAATTTACGTTCAAAGTCAAAATTCCAATACCATTCCCGTAAATAAAATTTTGAATTAATAAAGAAATACGAAGGCAGTTTATATTAAGGGTAATCCTTTTATACAAACCTTTGCACAGAGATTTTTATTTCCTACGTATAAAAATACTCCAATTGATATCGATTCAAAACAATCTAAAGAACAGACCAAAATCCCTGCGTACAACTAATAAATTAGTACGTTTTCAATGATTTTCTTTTTCGAATTCGTACAATATGAGATACTAAAACTTGTCACGAACTTTTGTAGGTATTAAAGTCATTTTTAGATCTTTTTAGAATATAACGAACTTTCGAACAGACACGATGTAGTTTCGGTGTTTTGATGAACAGAATTTAATTCGTTCGAATGTTGCGACGGGTTAGGTCGGACGTAGGAAAAGAATTACGTGTAGACCAATGACTTTCGCGCCGTTACCAGCGACGCCATCGACTTAATTCGCGAAGACACGCGAAAGCGCGCCAGACGGTGCATAATTCCCGCGAATCTCGCTGAATACATACATTTTTATCGAGGATACCACGGCGCCGATTCGAGTGGAAAACTTTTGCGGCGCCTGACGCCGTTAAAAAAAAAAAAGAAAGAAAAACACCGGTAAGGGGAAGGAATTAACGACGCCTCGTTAATTTGGCCGAAATTAACGACGAATCATCGTTCAAACAGCGAAGTGCGTTCGTTTCGTTCGTTATACTTTGTTTCGTTATTTGTTTTATTTAATAACGTCTGGGTATTTTGTTAATAATAATTATAGAGATATTTAATATTAAGAATAAATATTCAAGATTTTAAGATGTTTTGTATTTAACTCAACCATCGAATAATTGCAGAATATTTAAATTATTTATTTAAATCTCTGTAAAATATTTAAACCTTACGTTTGTACGTTTAATCTTTTGAGCTTATATTCTAAAACTTTCGTGTCAAAAATTTACGTTTCATATTCAACAAGTTTCCTGGCAATTTCTAACATTCCAATTCGCAAATTTAGATTTCAATGAAACTGTAGCATTGCGAGGAGTATTCGGTTATACAAGCGACGATTTTTATTTTTTCATAAGTCTTCTATCGATATTGTAAAATTTCGAATTATGTATATAGTTCATCAGTAATTTTAAATACTCTACCAATTTATTATCAAAACGCTCTAATTTTCTTCATTTAAATCACAAAATTTTCAACTTAAAATTAATAATTCGAATATTAATTCGGTCTTATAGATCAAGATATTACTGTTTTGTTATGTTTTGTTTCAGAATGTAACAAGTTTATGATAGACGATCAAAGCACGATTCATGCCCCTCGTAATAGAGTCTCCTGGAAATCGGGATTAAAATACAGGATGCTCCGTTTTCAAGCGCGTTCGTATGAAACTAAAAGCGAACGATTCGACGAGATAACGAGGGACGATGTATAGCCGCGATTATGGCATTATAATAAGCTCAGTGATTACGGCGTCGAGACGCATAATTAATGACTTCCTTGTGATTTTTCACGATACCCTCGTGTATCTCACACGTCGGACAACAAGTTCTCAACGCGTCTATAATTCGATCCATCCTGCGTGCATAAATAGTTCCTCCCTCCCCCTGGTATTTTGTTACACTTTCGTTGCTGTCAATTAAACAGATTTACATCAAACGCTTGCACCAATCCTTCCTTTTCATTTGGAATCAGTTTGTGTAAAAAAGAAAATTGACCGTTCAAAGTATTGAAAAATTTTATAGAAGGGATGATTAATCCTTGCCTCGAGGGTTGCAAATAGGCATTCGATTCTCATGATTATTATTATATTACCGGAACTCTGAATTTAACCCTTTGCGGACGAGGCATTTCCAAGATTGACACGATGTAAGCAGGAAATGTCAATAACTTAAAGTAAAACAAACGATACTTGCCTTCTTAAAGGATATATTAGAAATCCCTACTTCTACATTTAACATTTAACATTTTTCTTTGTGCCAAGATTGCAGCACGATATTTAGGAATTTATATACAAATTAAGATACCATGAACACCCATCATCCGCAAAGGGTTAAAGTGCTTAAAGATTCTATTAATTGCGCCACTAATTATAGAAAGTGATGCAAATGAAAATTTGAAAAATACTCATTCCTCACCCATTTTGTAAATCATTTGATACGATACGAAATAAGTGAATTTTGACTTACACAATTGTCCTCCAATTCTATAATTAATCTCTTTAAATGCACCCTCTAGAACCATGCGAAACAGTGCTCCTCAGTTTACAACCGTCATACCTGTTTCAATCATTTAATTAATCCTCCTCGAGACAGATGTTACGCTTCTTCTTTCGTCCAATATTTCTTATCTCTTCGATTCGTCCAAGTATAATCTGACCTCCGGTCCAACGTTGAAAGTTAAACCCAAAAATGAGAGCGATCCGTGGCCACTTCCGAGTCCTCGCAATAAACCAGAAGATTCACGTCGCACGGATCTCCGAAAGGCGTTTTCACGTGAAATTCCTTCGCCGTCCACATCCGCAAACCTTCTTCCACCGTTCGAAATCCGCAAAAGGCTTCCAAGGGTGTCCGCCATTCATCGTAACTGAAGCGAAGCGAATCGCGCGATCGAGTTTTACGGCTAAGAGCGCCCAGGGTGGCGAAGAAAATACTTTTGCCCCTGTCGGTGCCGGAATTTTGAGAAGGGTTCCGTCGTACAAGGGGTTACTTTTGGCCGAGTTATGCAAACGAACGCGTACCTGGGCCCAGCTTTTAAAGCGCAACGAGGTCACCTATTTGTTGTTACCGACCCGACGTCCGTCAAAGTGTTTGACCGATCCGCCGTTTGATTTACTGCGGTGTTGCTCGTTAAAGGCTTGGCTCGGGACGAATTTTCAATGGAAACAAGAGCGTACGACGCGACGCAAGGTCGTGCCTCTGGGAATTCGTTTTGGAGGCTGATCCGAACGACGAAGCGATACCCTCGATAGGTGACCAGAAACGGGAGCGAACGTCCCTGGAATATGCGAGGAAAAGGTTGAGCCTCAATGGGAAGTGTTTGAGGAAATGGTTCGAGAGCGGTCAGGGTTGACAATGGTCGTGCATGGCGATCTTCCGATTCCTGGAAGTCTTCCAGGGTTTCGTGGACCGTGATGCTCGGGCTGTTTAACCCCTTAACTGATTTACTATCACCATTTCCGTCGCCAAAGCGTTCCCGTATTTCTATGTCAAATTATTATGCTCAATATTAAATGCAGTTAAAATAATTATCCTCGCACATTTTATTTACAACGTAGTATTTTTGTATTCAAGTGTTATTTTGTAATTACATGTGTTTGTGAATTTCGACTTGTACAATTTTACACTGTAAAATATTTCGAGAATGTACAAAGGAGATAATTACGGCATTGCCTACGACTGAAAATAATACTTATTTTTCTAACTAGAATTAAAAATATTACATCATCCCTTATATCCTTAATTGGTGCCGCATGATACTATTTGACAAAAACTCAAGATTTTGCGAAAAAATTGAATAATACTGGTGAAAATTATGTGCCGCTTTATCTGAACTTAGGAAGGAAATTTTTGTTCGTTTTTAAAAGATTTTTATCGATTTGGTATAAAAAAGTTAGTGACGTGAAACTAACTTCCCGAACGAGAAAAGATACGAAGGAAAGATTTCAAGTTTCGATGACAAACTGACCTAAAAAACGTCCCCGGTTCATTATACAACACGATACCAGAAAAGCGACGAAAGAGGAAGGTGGATTTATCTATTCGGGCCCAACGAGTCTAAAAGGCGGTTGTTCAATCTTATCGGTGTGTTACGAAAGCGTTGCTTCTTCTTCGATAAAACGTTCCAGTTCCCATATGAAAAAGCGACCCAGACGCACAAAAAAAAAAAAGAAGAAGCATCCAACTATGGAACATCATTCCACGGAATAATTAACTGGAAAGTTGAAGATTAATACGATATAAATGACGAAAACAGAAGAATTTGCCAGCTGACAAGAGTTTACACTTTACAGAGAAAAACAGTCCACGCTGTCTTATGTTTAAAAGTCATTTGTGAGGATCAAGGAATGGAGACAGATAGCAGTTGCGAATACGCTCCAGCCACGGTGTTGAACTATCGCGTATCAAGGAACAATGCAATTTTTCGATTATTAAACACGAAGGGAAGAAAGATCTTAGGATATTTTGTGAAGACACCACCGAGTAAGATTCTTCGGAAAATAAATGTGATTATCAAAATATTATTAAATTACGAGTAAAATTATATGTAAATAGATAGTGAGGTAAACGAGCGTTTATTATAACACTATAAATGTTCATCTGAAATATACAGGTGGTACTTAAAATTACAAATTGTTGACTTTATAATTTGAAAACATACTGGATATAAAAAGAAATAAATTGAATATTTTGACGGTCCCAAGTTTTGCATAATTAAGGAACGATATTTTTACCTACGATTAAATTTTGGAAGGAACCGAACTGAACTAATACGTATTCAATAAAATTCATCGAGTGATCAAAGAAATTTATTGAAAGAATAAAATCCTACTTTCTTCCACCCTTCTTATTATGGGGGTATCCCAACCCCAATTCTTTAAACTAACAATATTTAATAATCTTTTGTATTGACTTATTCCAAGGAAGGATTAATTAGGAAAATATTTTTAAAATTCTATATTTCTTTTCTTTTGGATAATTTCAGAGCCTCTTGATCCCTTTTCCACATGCAGCATTAAAAAGACAGACTACCAGGGGGCGTTTTGATAGCATACGCCCTAAAATTACGTTCCTCGAAAGTCATTCCTTCTCGAAATACACGTGCAATAGTTTGTAGTATCGAAAGGGTTAAATTAGACTGGCGTTTCCACCTGTCGAAGTGATCGGTTCCTCGTCCTATCCCGCAGACACAGGCTGGCCGAGAAGGCAAGAACACAGCGCAGCGGTTTGATTTACTGCCGGACGGCCGAAAAGGCTTGGCTGGGCCGCAATATTCGTTTTGAATAAGCAAATTGCGAGATTCAAGGCCGTCGCGCGGCTTGAAGGGTTTCGTTTCGACGAGAGAAAATCGGTTACCTGGGCTCAGTTCTACGCAAAATTCCTCACCGACCGGACGTCCGGTCCAGCTGGAATCCTGCGCTTATCTCGCGAATTTTTCCCGGCTTTCGATCATTGAAAATCACGAAACAGTGCGTGACCGAGTGATTTACGCTTCTGTGTACTGCTGGCTGCTTTCATTTCTTCCCCTCGAGGTAAATGAATTAGATAACACGATTCGATGGTGTTCGATCAACTATGAGCGCTCGGAATTATTTTTCTGATTGTCTATCGGTTACTTGAAATAGAAAATAACGTGACATTTCATTTCTTGTTTGGAAATGTGATGTTAAACCCCTTGCTGCGGCTAGAAATATCGTATTTTTTTAAACAAGAATTTTTTAGGAACTTAAAAATTATATTTTTAGAAACTTCGATACTTGGAAATATATTTTTACCGTGTTTGTGATATTCTGCGTATCTGTGTGGTTATTTATCGATATAATGTATAATTAAATCGTCAAACAACTGGAAATTTCAAACGCGTTGATTTAACTAGGAAGAATAAAGATTGGGCGTAAAAAGTGACACGGGTGACGAAAACATCGAGAACCGAGCGACGCGTTATCATTTGCGAATTTAAAAATATTTTTCGATAACCGATATCAGCGGTCGTATCGGTGGGTCTGCTGTCCGCTGCAGGCAGATATATCGCGACCTCGAAAATATTACTTGCCGTACATCATGCACCGTGCCCGGCACCAGATATCGCGGCCCATTATCGATATCCCATCGATGTCTATTCTCGAATTCTAATTGTGCCCTGCCTTTATAGCTTGACCTATTATTTGCTCAAGATCAATACACTTGGTGACGAATAAATCAAGTTGACAATTAAATTAATTAGTAAAGAAATAATCATTTCTGATCGAAGTCATTGGGATTCATCTGCTGCCACGTCTGTAACAATATTTTACTTCCTTTGTGGTAGAATTCGAAACAACTCTGGAGAGATGGCGAATTCAATTGACAATTGAATAGAATTTTAATTGTATTGGAATTCTATTAGGGTGGCAAAGTCTATTGAAATTTGACTATTTGTTAATTCTATTCAAATATTTAACTATCTAGAGCTTCTGGGAGCTATATTTATTGTAGTAATACAGCAATATTGACTTCTACAAACTGGTAACTTATTAATAATAAATTTCATTCGCCTCTGATTCGTTTCACCTACTAATCCCAACGATCTCGACTGACAGTTAGCATTACAATCTCTGGAAATAATAATAACTTCTAATAACACCGTGTACCTACAGTCGAAAGTTAGGAAAATCTCCTAACAACGCGACGTTCCTACAATACATTTGGTATCTATCAGAAACCAAACGACAGTGTTGTAAGAAGATATCCGCCGCGTTACCTTCCCGGTTACTTTCGGTCCCTTATCCGTCTCGCAAAAATTCACTGGAAAAAAGGGAAAAAGGAAAGAATTAATCGACGAACGAAAACGCGTTCGAAGGGTCGTCGTAGGACGTATTTACGAAAGCGGCCGTGTACCACGTGTGGCTCGTAAATCATTTGGCTGACTCCTCTAATTATAAGTATGACTATCGTGGCTATCGCATCGTGGTCGCGCGAGTAGAACGCCCAAGGACCGACTAGCAACCGGTGAACTTGCTCGTGATAAAACCGTCCTCTTTGTGGTGAACGATGCAAAAAGAGAAAAGGGGGAAAAAAGACAACAAGATGGCGTAAAAAGAGCCGACAGATGAATACCATGTTGCAAGGAATCGGTTCTTCGTTTACCGAGAACAGACCGACCTTTTAATTAACCTCCTTTCTTCTTTTTTTCTTATCATCCTCGCGGCGTTTCTTTGTCATTTCTTTTGGTAAATTTAGTTTTGATGTTATATATATTTTTTTTTTATATAAGAAAGTATTAGCTTGTTGTAAGAGTTTGTTTCGCCTTCGTATTCACATTTATTCTTTGTGATTCGATTATTAATATTTTAATAGCTGCAAAAAGGGCGGGAAGTCATTTGAATTTTAAATGATTGTATCAAAGTGTTGAAAGAAGTAGAGAAATAGAAAATAATAATGTGAATATATTTAATTACATAGATAATGTCAAACCCCTTTATGGAAGAATTTCGATGGTCCTTTTTACAATATTTCATATTTATTAACACTGGAACTGGCAGGTTTACTTTAAATGAAAAAACGAAGTAGAAAACAATAAAAATGGGGGTTAAAGCATAAACTAAAACATATAATAACTTTGTATCTTTCTCTACATTTTTTAACTGATAATAGGAAAACTGAAGCAAGTCGTTTTGACTAGTATAGTAGTTCTAGTATTATGATTTATTAATATTTCCACGTTTCAACATGTCTACTGTTTCAGTTCGATATTTTCAAGCTAATAATATAATTCTAAAAGTATTATATTTATAATAACCCAGAATCACCGGAATATTATATCCTCGTAACCTCAAATCTTCAATACATCACATTTTTCGCGCAAACATTCATCGTCAGAACAGATGAGACGAAAAAGCGGCTACCAACTAATCGCACAATTCTCCCATTTTCTTCCTTCGCCGTAAAATTCCTTTTTCTTGAATACCAAAGTTTCGAGGATCTTTCGAAATGTTCGTTTGCAAGTTTCACTACGAGCCATGACACTTCTGACAAGACTTCCTCTCGATTTCCGGCCCAGTACTCGAAGAACAAACTTTCCTCCGCGATATTTTCTTATCCTCGGCTACGAGCTTCGAAACGTTGACAGTTGCTCAACGGCTCTCGAGTGTCTTTCACCTTTTTTTTTCTTTTTTTTATGAAAGTCGAAGAAGATGGATCATAAAGTGGCAAAGAAACGTGGACGTCTTCGGTTGAAATTTCTTCGAAAAATATTTATTTGATTTTGGAAAGGATATTATGCCGTTCTTGTCGGTCGATTATTTATCATAGTTCCGCTTTTTTTGGATCGCTTTCGATCATCGTCGGGAGTTACGACATGGCGCGAAGCGTCGGCCGTCGGAACATGGCGCAACAAGATCCAGAAGAACGTTTCTTTATCCGAAAATAATTATATTCGACTTGGTTGTTTCTATATCGCGTCGATATTTCATTTCGCTCGATGATATTTCATTTCATCCGGGCAGGTATAAAGAAATTTGCCGAGTGTACGACTTTGTTTTTATTAAAATCTGACAATGATTCTATCCTTTATCGAAGGAACAGAAATTATCAGAATTCTTTGTCGTTGCACAATTTTGATGTATCGTTCGAGAACTTTTTGGATTTTATTGAAATATTATGATTTGATTTAGAAAGGATGTCGAAGTATGGTATATTCTTAGTTATTGATGTAAATAATTGCTGATTAGTTATTTACAAACTTACTAATATTAATTATTTTACTAACAAGCTTATTACTATTTAATTTTTAAGAACTAAGTTTATAGTAGGTCCATAAATAATTATAGAAGACAAAACTTTAACTTTATTTTCTATTAACGAAAATTGTCATACACAAAACTAGTTAATTAATTATCTGTATTAAAAAAAGGAATATTATCGCTGTAGGTTTACAAAGTAAAAAAGGAAAGATGATCATGAGTAGAATTGAGAGTTCGAATTAAAATCTCTCGCGAAAAGTCCCGAAGGGGTTGCAACATAATGAACGAATTTTGCAGCAAAAATTAAGTCGACTAATAAACCAATTCGACGGGCATAAAACACGCACGGAATTATTTACGATCGCATATTGAATTTCCATCGAATATATGGCCAGGACAGTAACAAATGGTAGCCGAGCTTAAAAGCAGCTCTTTATTCATACAATCGAATCATAATTTTTAGATCGAAAAACACTCAGCCTCTTTGTTTGTACAACAAAAAGAAAGAATGACAAAAATCCACTTATATACAGACTGAAAAATCAAACCTTTCAATTTTTCATCAAAATTATTAAAAAGATTTACAGATTTGTCTATGGGAGGTTGTTAAAAAATTATTAATCGTTCTTCTATCAAATTCAATTCGATTCAACTGCCTTCGAAGCAAATATGTTATTTTAACCCTTGAATTCTGTAATGAGATCAATAATGACTTAAATCTAGAAAATATATGCAACGACGATTCGGTTCAAATTAGTGTAAAATTCAGATTATACTTCTTCAAATTATTGAAACATTCGCGCTGTCTGTTTATTGAGAATGTCACAAGATGTGCGACCATACAATAAACTACTAAATCAAAAAACTAAAAGAGATAATTCTGAATATAATCCAATTACCTAGCGTATAAAGTTTGAAATCAGCTATAAAGAATCATTTCTTGCCTGGAAACTATAAAAGTTGTTAAAATATAATAAGTTACATCAAAATTTCTCGACTGCGTAGAGGGTTAATCACATTACCACCAATTGTCTTTCGTGTACCACCTTGCAAACAACTTGAAGGATTCAAATCCAAAGTAATAAACAATCCTTATATCAAACGTCCTAACTAAAATTTCGAAAACTCCAATCAAAAATGCTAAAACTATTCGAAAGGAAACTAAGACTTTACATCTTCAAAAAGTACATTGAGGTAACGGTCGTATCGAGTTTCAAATATTTCAAGATTTCTTAGAAAACGACAGGAACAATACCAAACGCTTATAAAAACGTAAATCGTGGATTCACATTCAGCTGTTAAGGCACCGCAATAGCGTCTTTAACTTTGATACGAAAGAGCAAACTGAAATTTCAACAACAGAATCAACAGACAGCCACATAATTATAGTTTCTTTTTTCCTCGAGATCCCAAAGTTCAGCGCCATTTCAGAGCAAAGTAGCGTCGGAGTAGCGGGAAGCTGAACAACATGGCGCTGCGACGGCCGTCGGAACATGGCGACCGGTCGCTCCGGTTCGGCTCGTTACAGGATTTCGCTGGCGGATCCTGTTCGGTGGTTCTCGTCGTTGAAAAATCGTCGCGTTTCAACGGTCACGGCTCGTTAGAATATCGCTTGACAGTCGGCAACAACGATGCACACCGTCCAAGCGTGCTTCTATTAATACGTCGCTCGGCGAGCTGTCGAGCGTGTTCCATGCACGCGTATACCATCAGGATGATTGTACAGTGTGGGTGAATAACAACGAACGAACCTGGTGCGTGGCCCACGATCCGAGCGTATTTTTGATACACTTTCGACCGGCTCGGACGCGATTTAACCGGGCGAAAATTAATCGTACCACGGACCAACGCATTTTCGTTATTTTTCAAACGAACCGCGGAAACCGTGCCAGAAATCTTCAACGAACTTCGAACGCGAGCCTCGTTACCATTTCCGCTTGGCCGTCGCGATCGATCATTTTTTCGTTAACTTTGATCGTGTAGATCCACGGATTAACCCGTTCACGCTCAGACACTTTCCCCGAGAAATGCATTCAGTTATAAAATGTGGTACGTACGTTGTAATGGTTTTCTGGGCGATTGTAAATTAGAAAATTAACTTGGTACAACTAAATTAAGGAACAGTGGAAATGGATTGGGATTTTATTATTCAAGGCGAAGAGAAATAGATGCTCGGTATAATTTCAAAATCAAAGTATAGATTTATTAAAAAAACAGTAATTTTTCAATAGTCATAGCCGTGTAAACACGGTCGCAGTTTCTGGGTATAATTTATGCGAAACCAAGTTGTAGAATTTTTACTAAAATACTATTTTCATTATTAATAACCAGATTCGGGAAACCTTGACCGATTTTCACTAAATAATTTCATCCTTAAGGGGTCTTTTTTTTGTTTTATTTTAACCCTTTGCACTCCTAGCATTTTTGGATAGGATCGAATCTAAATAGTCTACTTTTCCAGCAAACCTTCCGAAATTTGGAACGAAAGAGTTGCTAATAATATAAATGCGTTCCAATATAAATAAAACTTAAATGCCGTATTTCAAAATACTCCGGTAAATTAAATATGTCCCCACAGAAGGAACAGCGGAGTGCAAAGGATTAAAATCGAGGCGTATTACCTAATTTTTACTCAATCGTGTGTCATGTTAAATATTTCACTCCTTTAATAATAAAAATACAGATTTGATGGAAGATGAAACTTCGCATATTCCACCAATGATCCAAATTACCTATTGAGGGTTCAAATTCTCATTATTTATTTCATCATCGACCATTTTGTGCCAGGCTTGAAATATTTCTGAGAATAATATATTATTCCAGAGTAGATTGTATGGAAGAGTAAAGCTTAGACGTCGAACGAGTTTTTGGCCAAATGGACGAGGTGAAACATGTCGGATCGAATAGTATTGATTAAGGGAAAGAGAGAGAGTGAGAGAGGGCAGTCGGGGTGGATATAAATCGTTCGGTGCGGCTCGCCCCGTTAAAAGCTCGTGATCGTTGTAAACTTCGGTTTCGCGACGGTTCAACGACGATTGTTTTACCCGCTACGCTTCCGTCCTTCTTATTCTGGTGCATGATCGATGGCGGTGAAATTGGGCTGGAATTCGACGGACAATACCGTTCCGATGACTTACGTTTAACGAATAACAACCGGTAAACGAGATCAAAATGTAACCTTCTGATTAAGCGTCTATTTATTACATGTAGATTTTGTCTGGAGTTGAGCTACAATTTATCATAGCCTGAAAAGTAGACTTTTATGACAGATCTCATAATCTTACTTGGATGGTGGATAATTCAAAGTTTAAGATATTTGTTTCACGACATTTGTACAAAGAAATTTTAGCAGTTTTGATGAAACAGGGTGTTTGTATTGTTATAAAGGGTAACATAGACCATACGGATTAGGAATAATTAACTGAGGAATAATTATAATAAAATTTGACGCACTCACAAATGTTGCGTAATTGTCTGAGTTACACGAGTAGAGTATATTTGAAATAAAATTAATGGATTAATTAATAGGAGAGTAATCAGCTTTAAACGTATACCTGAAAATATGAATCTAAATTGGTTTTTACCTCAACAAATGTACTTTCGTAAATTTTCCAATTTATAATAAGAAATCATGATTATTTTGACACGTATAGCTGTTTCAGTTTAAGGAAGGTTTGTCCTAACTGTAAGTAGGTAATTTAAAAAAATGAATCCAGTTAAGTTTGTTTCTGTAAATAAATAAGTATAATATTTTCTTGCTTTTGATTTGATATTCCATAATGTTCATTATTTCCGTATATCTTTTTGTACTCCAGACATTGTATTTATATTCATAACATTCGTTACAATAGAATAAATTACCGTCGGAATTTAGCCAACTTCTGTTTGCATATTAACCGAAATGAATGATAAAAGATCTTAAATAATAAACCTTCCTACACTGTTGAATAACACATAAAACAATATTAAATAAGAAATATAGAAAATAGAACTAAAATAGGGCAGAAAATTACTTCGTATCATGGACCCACCCCTAAATCTTTAAACTAACAATACTTCAACGCTTGTTGGTATAATTATCCGAAAATGTATCATTCACTAAGCTTTTAAATATTACAAAGGATATCTATTTGCCCTTATCAATTCTAAAAATTATCCAAATTTGGAAATCCAAAGAAGGTTTAAATTGCCACTGTATCATTAATCCGCCGTCCAACGATTAAACAAGCAAATAAAACTGTTTCAGAAAATTTCCTCGCATTGAAACTTTCATCGAACATAATAAAAGGATTAGCTCGTCTTTCAGCTGGCTTTCGAGCGTTTCACTTAATCCGGACGTGGAGATAAACGCGACATCGTTCTCCTCTTACTCGACCATAGAAAAACTACCGGGAACCGGCAAACAAACTCGCTGGATCAGCAAAGTCGTCGATCGAAGCTGGTTTAAGAATCTCAGTACGAATAATCGTGTAAGGGTCGACCTTTTACGCGCGTAGGAACGCGATTTCATCATTTCACGATCCGCTTAATGGAAAGTTAAACGGTTCGGATAAGATCGGTTAAACTTTCTGCTGAAACTTGTACAACTAGATCGACGGCTATTAATAGGTCGGCTGTCCAACGGTTGGAAAAACGAACGACCAATATTTTGAACAACTCGGAAAATTCACATTCGGTAATAACAATAAATATTTGCGAAGTTTGTTTGATCGACGCGAAAGCTGATATTTCGTATCGGGTTAATAAAGTCGTGCTTAAACTGGCAGTTAACTTTAATTTGCAAGTAATATGTCGCACTACTTTATCGTGTTGAATAAATACAAATTGTGAATGTTTATATTGATTTATAAAGATTATCTTACTTTTATGTTAAGTGGTGTAACTTCCGTGATAGAGTATCGTCCGTCGATTAAAATAACCAATTACAGATATTATTTATTACATAAAATGGACTTACAGAGTTATTCTAAGATCCTGACAAAAAAACGCTTTTAGAACTTACAGGTACCAAAAAGTTAATAGGAAAAGTTAACAAGAACGCTAATTTGCAAATGTAGAGTTATCGAAGATTTCACAAAAATCGTTAAAGAAATAAATATCGGATTAAATAGTTGGTTATTTTCATTCGGCGAAGGAAATCGTATTCCCCCAATTATATTTGAATTTTCGAGCACCGCGGTAAGAATATTGAATTGAAGCATGGTTTCTTAACGAGCAGGCACGAACACGGAGAAATTTCGCTGCCACGGCTAGGACGAATTCGGATCGACTTGAATAAATGTGGAAGCATTTCTAACCGGTGGTGCACGCCGACTCCGACGGACGTGTTTTTGATCGAACCTCCTGGCAAACTTGAGCCTTCGGGAAGAGGAAGGTCCTATGAAAAATGACCGCCTCCATCCCGTCGCGAGTTCAATCTACGCCCTTATACTCTCTTCGCTAACTGCCTCTTATTAATTGAATATTTTTATATCCTTCGAATTCTTACTTATATCGTTTCTCGCCAACGTTACCGTCTTTCGTTCTCATTTTCAAAATTATGAATTTTGATTTGCTTACGCTGAAAGGTACTTTGTATTTATAGTCTCAAGTGAATATTAACCCTTTGCACTCGAGTGGTTTAATTTATTCGAGTATTCTAAAATGCGTTTAAGTTTCACCCGTATCAAAATATATTTGTACCACTTTTCTTCCGACATAGTGCGTTTGGTTTTTGAAAGCATACCTGGAAAATTAGATTACATTCGACTACGTCTAGAAATGCTTCGAGTGCAAAGGGTTAATAGACAGCGATCATCGACGTCAAATCGGTAGTTTGTATCACACACATATGTAGAAAAGTTAAGAAGAGATCACATTTTCTGATTAGCTAAATATTTCTTAATATTTAACCTTTTGCGCTCGAAGCATGTTTGGATACGATCGAAGTTAGTCTACTTTTCGAGCAGAATTTCCAAAAACCGAATAGACTGTTTTAGAACGAAAGAGTTACAAATGCTTATGATTCCATTTATTATTATTCCTTTCGTTAATTTTCCATATTCTAATGTAAATAAAGCCTAAATTTCACATTTTGAAATACCCCGGTAAATTGAATATGTCCCTTCCGGGGCGGCACCCGAGTGCAAAGGGTTAATTCGTTTAACTAGAAATTGTAGGTAATGGAAATAACAAAGTGTTGAAAAAAATACTAGCTTAGATTTATTAAAAAATAAAATTGCTATCTAATGAAATTTTCAATAGCTTCGAAATATTAAATATGACAAAATATACACATAAGATTTTATTCTCTCTACGCTTACAGATAGTCTTAAAAAAACACACACACAAAAATAAAAAAACATTCTACTATGAAAAAGACCAGTTTCAGTATAAAATCTAAAAAATTTGATACTTTCAAATCTATACTCTCTCCAAAAGTAATGTCGGTCAATCATCAAAGAAGCAGAAACCGTACCGTTACTTTTGAGAAAACGTATCCAGGAAATTCTCCCGTTATCGGCGTTTTCCCGCCATGTTTCCCGACACTTATTTCCATCGATCATCCGCATCGACGCAGAACGCGACTCGGGTAAAACGAAAGCCGTAACATTCGCATCTTGCCGCCTCTAATAAATGCTTGCACATTTATTAAGGCTACTCCCAGGGAGCCTGGACGTAACGGTGGTGGTGGTGGTGGTACGTATTTCGAAATGAATGCCTCGTGACGTGGCACCGCGACGCTGTCGTCGGGGCGCTACGAAAAGTGAAATATTCCCGTCGTATTTTCACATGCGCCGCGCCGCCTGCTTCCCAGACGGATGGCGTCCCTGCGTCTGACGGTTCCGTGCTTTGGCAGCCGTGAAAACGAAAGGAAAAAAAAAATCTAAATACGCGAGCCGCGACGTCGAACGATGCTTTTGACGAGAAATCAACCCCCTTTATGGCCGACGGAGAAACCGCGCCACCTACGAACGCTGGTCGTTTGCATAAAAATGAAGAGAAGAATTTATTTCGTCGCCGGTAGGAAAGTCGAGTTCCCGGGGCTGATTTATGCGCGAAAAGGGCTGCGGGAAAATGCGACGCGACGCGGAATTTCTCCGCTTTCGCGCGTCAAAAAATCAAGCTCGACTTGGTTCTGTTGAAATTGTTAGTTGTTGCGAAGGAAAAGTAATGTTGCCTTGGGATTTTTCGAAGGGAGCATTTGTAGGAGCTGGATATTCATTTAAATAGTATATGTCTCTGTCAATTATTCAAATTTTTTGTAAAATTACCTCGAAGATCAGTATACGAAATTTAAATATTGAAATACAATAAATAACTATTCTATTTTATAATCAGGCAATCCACGATTAGATATTGTAGGAATTGGAAAGCGTCGTGTCGATCTGAGGGGTTACTACAAATACTATATTTTCTTTATAATACTTTGAAACGCAACGTTATAAAATGTGCAAAATGAAAATAATATAAACTACAACCTACAAACGGTAATACTCGAACGAAGTACCAACGTACGCCCACCTTAAAAATAATTTGCAAAGAAGGCGTTGTTTGTCAACTCGTCGGGACGTTATTCTTTCTCGAGCGTTCAAAAATTGTCATCGAGAAGTTTGCATCGTCGATTTAACATTGTCCCACGTGGCCAATATTTCACGGTTCACTTTTCGAGCAACTTCTGCAGGGTACACGATGCGCCTCCGTAATTTTATATAACCGGTTAAATGACTCTTGGCAAGGAAGTGATTTGTCGCACGATATTTTATTTCAGATAATCATCCTCCGTGTCAGACGTGGGCTGTCCACGGCGACAATGTACACTGTACATTGATTAATGGCCGTTCCTTCGTCGTGGAACGAAATAAGAAAAAAAAAAAAAAAGAAAGAAAAAGAATAGAAGAGCTGGAGCGTCTCTCTTTCTGTCTTGAATCTGACACTCAACAGTTCCGAGCAGTTGGCGATGCTTAATGAATCGTCGCCTTTTCGAAATCTTGTTAACGCTCGGTATGTTTCTCGATCCAAGTTCCGTGGATCATTCTTGGCCATCGATCTTGCGCCGTTCTGTTTGTTACCCGTGAAGAACGGCGAACAATGAAAAAACTATGGCCAATGTTGTTGTCTCTGATTTACGTACTGACGCCTGGTTTCCTCGATTCTTGCACGACGACAGAAATGTCTCGTTCGAACGATGATTTCATTTATCCTGTCTATATTAAAATTTATTGGAACGGTTGGATCTTGGCGTTCAGTGGTCGATGAAATTAATCAGTGTTTTCGAGAGATCGATGCCTTTGCTGTGACGAAATTTAGTTGAAAAGCGATAGGAGATACGATTAGGTTGGCGTATAGTGTATACTACGTTATGCTGTGTTATGTCATAGTACACTACACCCATACCTCGCTTCACGGCCTAGGTACGGTCCGGAAAAGTTGGCCGTAAAGAGAAAAGTCGTATAACGAATCAATTATTTTGATACAAAGGGAGAAGTTGGAACAATCGCGGAGCGAGTTAACAGAAGGTGGCTAACAGTATAACTAAACATTGTGGGCCGTATAGCGAAATGCCGTATATAGCGAGCTATGGGTGTATACTGTTATATAACAGTACTAATATTAGTATGTTATACTATACGTATATTACACCACATATCATATCTAAGCTTCAGGTAATTTTCTAACCCATCTTTTCCCATAAAAGTTACCATCAAAATTTGGAAATAAAAATCGACGTAGGAACCTTTACAAAAAATTTACCACTGATCCAATGATTTAAGATTCTTAATATCACAATCAGAGTATACCAGTCATATTACTCCACATATTACAGCGATAATGTTAAATATAACAGACATAAAACACTTCTCTTGTAGTATTA
Organism: Stelis phaeoptera; assembly: GCA_943735885.1. Lineage (NCBI taxonomy): Eukaryota > Metazoa > Arthropoda > Insecta > Hymenoptera > Megachilidae > Stelis > Stelis phaeoptera. The sequence goes on from OX030930.1 coordinate 22,275,961, forward strand.
CAATGGTTAATTCTGGTTTAAGTGGTGCAAAGGTACAAATACCGAATTATCACCAGCAATGATTAATGAATTTTATATTTAATTAGCCTTCCAACGATCCCGGTGCACAATTCACCGACAACAAGTACCACCAAGCTATATTCACCCTTCGTAAATTCATTCAACCCCCGTGCACACGCGAACGCTCGAACAGCCAATGCGAACAATGAGCCAACGCTGTGGTCGCTTTTATTTATTTTCTTTTCTCTCTTTTTTTTTTTTTTTTGAAAAATGGAGAAACGAGGGGCGACACCACCGGCAACCGGACTTCCGGAGGCCTGCCCGACAGCCAACGTTTCCCTGCCTCTCTCCATTATGCTCCCGTTCTATCCTCCAATTCCCGTTTCGTTCTCTCCCTCTGTGTGTATTTGTTCATCCTGTTTTTCCCTTCTCGTCCTTCTTCATCGTTTCTCTCGTCGTCCACCTTGTTTCACTCGGTTCTTCTTCTTCTTCTTCTCGTTTTTTTTTTCCTTGGATAAGAATTTCTGACGGCACCCTCTAGTTACACTCGATCTTCCCCGACTCGACGTTTATCCCTTTCTATCCCGATCTTTCGCTTTTTCTCGTTGCACGCTCGGTTCCTCGCCGAGCATCTCATGATTTATCGCCACCACGATGGATTATCCATCTCCGTCGTTGGTGTACCCTCGCGGAACCACGGGTTCCGTCTTTGACGAAATTTGCCGAATTTCTTCGCTTTTGATCATTGGACGGTGGATAGTCAAGTTAGCAACGATTCGAATTTAATTCTACACCCTTCTAATATTTCTTTGGCTATGTTTTCAGTATATAACGTTAACTATGTAACAAACCGTAACAGACGTGTCGGTTTAAATAAAAAAGATCTTCAAACTTTAAATAATATCTGAAATGAATTCAAACGATTGCTAGTTGAGCATTGACCGTAATAATGTTATTTACTCCTCAGAATTAGAGACCAATCTCTACCCCCGTATTTAAATTTGATATTATTAAACCGAGATTATTATAAGCAGCTCCTGCGCCCGTTAAATCGGTCCGATCGCGAGCCATTAACCGCGGAGCTCGCCGGTACCTAGAATATTTTATATCGAACGTAATTTCCGGTTTTACTTACCCTCCAGTTTTCCCCTGCACACGTGAACGTTATCAGAAACCCGCCACGTAGGCCGTTCGATCGTATTTTTCTGACGATTAAGAGGTCGTACGCGCTTTGAACACGCCTTCCACTTTATTAGTACAATCATAATTTAAGAGTATTTACAATACTTTGTATTCACGATACTTGGAATTTAACCCTTAACCATCTACCACACGTCTCACAGACACTAAACAATTTTTCAATTATGTTTGTTTCTTCCGAAAATAAGAAGTCCATGAAACGTAAATGGTTGTTAAATAAAGAATTTAAATCCTCAAAATACTTGTAATGATTTTAGATAATCTCTCACTGTACTGGATTTTATTAGGGAGGGCAATATTACGGGTGGTAGGTGGTTATGTGGCAAAAACATGTGATAGGTAGCTAAGGGTTAAATGATCATCACTTCGGAGGAAATTGATTGAATCAACCACTTTAAGGCTCAAACACATTTGCATCCTTGATATAATTAGGATTTTATTATAATTTGTTACATACATTATCGATCCTCTCTGTATCAAAGTGTTAAAGTGTCGAGCAACATCGTCTCACGGAAAGAAAATTCCATCGTTCGTCTCGCACTCGAAAGTTACTAGAACTTGGCACGATAACTAACCTAACAAACATCATTACTACTAATACTATTAAATAATTTATTAATCATTACCGAACGATTACTTTCCACGTCTGATCGAGACCTAACCTCGCAGCGAATGACAAAGCCATCTTTCCCAGGGCAACCCACAATACTCGGCACTGTACAAAAATCATGGACACTTTGGTTATTGACACAAGGGCGAGGAAATATATAAGAAAGACAAAGAAGCAGAGAATGGGCATCGTTGGGTGCAAACTGGTCACGCTGGATATGGCCGATATTCCGGTCTGCGGTCTGTTGCTCTGTTTTTCGACGACCGCCCGAAGCTTCCACGGGCCCCGGCCTCTCGGCTCGGCCCAGCTCAGTTTGGCCCGGCCCGTTTACGCGCTGCAAAATGTAATTTCGTTCCGTTGGCCGCCAGGCCAATTTCCAAACCGCCCTGGATCCAAACTTTCTACCAGGCTCTCGTTAATCGACCTGCTTGCTTTATGATTTCCATTTATCTACTTTCGTTCAAGGAATCGGGAAGGACGGACCGTTATCGAGCCACGCTGTTTAACCCTTCGATCACGGGGTGAAACACGCGTTGCAAAATATGGTGGATTATTTAGAGGAGGATGTGTTCTTTGAAGAACACACGGTGCGTTAAAGAACTGTTGACGCGAATATATATTGTTTTATCGATAATATTATTGAACGATGAATTAAATTCAGCTACAACAGAGCATTACTTCGAGTAAAAACAACTATTTATTGGACGGAAAAATAAAAATTCTGAATATAGAGGCTGGAGTCGGAATAAAAAGGAATTCAAGATTAAATTTAACACTGGAACTACCAAACCAGTCAAAATGACTGGTTGATGGTTTCTTAAATAAAATCACAAAATTTATCAGAACGCTTTTATTAAAATATGTATTCATTTTTATCAGGATAAAGCTCTACCGTATATAGTAACACTAGAACTACCGGCGTTTCATGTATACTGACTTTCAAGTGGAAAATAAAATAGAAAAATAAATAAGTGAAGAATGAAATATATATTAGCATATACAGTAGATTTTTATCATGATAAAAATTAACACACTCTTTATCCCTTTATCTGGTAATGTTGACCTCAAGCAACGTGTGTTTTTAGCAGCTTGCATGTGAAAGAAATTCCATTTTTTGCTCTTTTCTGGCACTGATGCTCTCAAGCAACATTGTATCGGCATAATTTGCATAAATTATGCTAATAAAGTTTTTCAGGCATATATACTTAACTTGGATAACTCCCAAATTTATTCATTTGAAATTTCAATGCTTGCCAGATAAAGGGTTAATAAAAGCAGCCTGATAAATTGTATAATTTACTTTAAAAAACCCTCAACCAGTCATTTTGACTGGTTCGGTAGTTCTAGTGTTAATATATATTTCGTTCCTTATTTATTTATTTTTCTATTTTATTTTCCACTTGAAAGTCAGTATGCATAAAACGTCGGTAGTTCTATTAGTGTTCAACTCAAAACCGTATATTGAATAGATAAATTATTAAGAACTATGAATAAATAAGTATCTGAAATGAAGTGTTCATCTATATTATATTTGTATATGATATCAAGTTTATAATAAAAATTGATAATTTATCACAAAAATTGACTTCTAAAATTGAATTCCTCTACGGCTCTCTGCGATTCGTACGAAAGCTGAAAATATTATAGGAATTGTAGTCAATCTTTCTAAGAAACGTAATATTTGAGCGTATTATTGTCGTGGCAGTTACGAATGACTATGTCAAGTTCGAATCTGTTATTCGTAGCTGTATATTTTGATTACTGTGCCTAAAACACTGGTGAGGCGTATTACCCAGTTTTACCCTTAGGCTCCTTTTCGACTATGCAAGTAACTGGCGCAAGTATGACGGTCCGAATTTCTGGATTTCTGACCATGCCTGTGAGAAAATAACCATTTTCTCTCTCGGACGACAGATCTGGTATAGCCATAGTCAAAAATCCAGAAATTCGGACCGTTCACAGGCAAGGCTACTTGTGCCAGTTAACTCTCAACAGATTTCTCTCAAAATAAACTGTCACATATCAATTATATAAAATTTCATACTGAATCGTATCATTCGCAGCTTTCGATCGTTGAATAAACACCAGTCATTACCTCCAGTCATTTCTCGAACGCGCTCGATCGTGTCTCTCGTTACATACTACACGAGTGCACCTTGAACGTAAATATTCATAAGCTTTCCCGTTCTTCTTCCCTTAACCGGCGGATTCGCAAAAACGAACTTGTCGCCCGTCTCTGGCCAATTTGCGAACGTTTCGCTAAAGACAGGTTCCTCGGCTGAAAAGAGTTGATTACCGGCAAACGATGTTTACCGTACGGTTTTTCATGTCCAAAGGACGAAGAACACAAGCGGCTCGAATCGGCGCGAGGAATCGCAACGCCCGGTACGAGAGCAGGCCCCCGAGGGCTCCACCAAATGGCAAACACGTTAAAACGCGGGAAGGGTGTCGGCCGTTCGAAAGTCGTTCCTACGGGTTTCTCCTCGGGTAGTTTCGGATGCAAATTGCACGGTGGTCGCGTATACGTTCCACCGACGAGTAGATTTCGCGCGAAAAGATTCGACCTTCGCCAAACGTGTACACCGTGTCTTGCAATTTCCTTCTTTTTAGGTTTTCGGTTCGGTCGCTTTTTTTCCGACGGCTGCTCAATGGAGATTGCTGGTTTCGATATGTCTTTTGGTTGCTTTTGTACGTTGTTACGAGCGCCCTTGTGAGCTTACCTGTGATTGCTGGCGAAGTTTGTTCGTTGAGGTAGAATTCGGCGTTATTAAATTATTGTTTATGAAGGGGAAGAATGGAACTAACAAAATCTGGTGTTAATAACTTTTCAAATTTTGTTTAGGAAATTTGGGAAATTTTATACAGTACGGTTAGGATTTGGAAAATTCAGAATTTGTATCAAACATTTGGAAATCGCTACAATTAATAATTACTTTACCTAAAATTAATTTTTACTGAGAAAGCATCGTATTATACCATACCCCATAAGTTAACACAGAAACAAAAGCAAAACTAACTATTGTCAATTAAAATATTATAAATAAGTTCTTCGTTCTCTCGAATCACACCAAACAACGTCCTCCTATTTCATCTCCTAATTACCAACATTGAAAGATTTCTGAAACATCCTGTACACCGGGAGCCTTGTAACCGACGTAGCAAAAGGAAAGAGCCCTCTGCCGATAGCCAGCAATCCGATAAAGATGTTTGCCGATAATTTTTCATAGATGTATCGTTTGATTCTTGAATGGACCACAACGTCAGTCGAGAGATCATCTCCGTGGAATCAACGCACGATATTTCTTCCGGCGAACGATGCTCCAGCGATAAACCCTTCAAACTGCAGATCTAAAGTACACCGATGACTTACTGGTTAACAAGACAGATACTTTAACCCCTTTTTAAGATATTGGAATTCGCAGCTTCTGATCAACCTAAGCGATTTATATAACGTAATAGAAAATCATTAACACGTTGGCTACGTCACTGATCGAAGATTCAAATTTAACAATTAAAATACTAATAATAGCAAAATTAAATAACAGCAGCCTTAGTATAATAACTTTTCCTCCAATTTTGTCGCAAAATTGTTCAAATTCTATCGTGATGGTGCGAAAATTTATTGAAAATTGTTATTTATAGAAATAACTTTCTACGGTGTAGTTTAGTTGTTTCGTATATTTTATTGTCCTTGTTTCGATCCAAAAGAGGATAGCCAGAGGCCACATTTTCAAAGACCGATCGACCACGCTCGTTATTATCGCGATGCAAGGAACAGCGGGGACGCTTAATGTACGGTGGCGTCATTTATAAAAGAACGCCGCGTTGAAACGCGAAATGACACGGTGTTTCGAGGGTAGCCGGGGACGGAAAGTGCCACGTTTCGTCGGTTAATGACGGAAGCAGCAATTTTCACCCCGGGACGAAAACGTCTTCGTCGGACGTGACGAGGTCGACGATGTCACGCACAGCCTGAGCCACGGGGGATAATTAACCGTCGAGGACGGTTAATCAGACGACGAGCGAGAGAGCAACCCTCTTACGCGTTCACGTCGACGACCAACTTGGCCTGTCGTCTCCTTATTAAAAGGAAACGGAAGTGACACTGTTATTAACCCTTTATGTACTTGCGTGACTTTTAAAGCACCGCGTCAAATTTTTGGGGCAAATTTGTAATGCGTTATTGAACGTGGAAGTAGTGGATGAAAATTGTAATTAATTCTCATAATATTGTGGTTTATAAATGTACTATACTTAATTTAAAAATTAGGTTAAATAAAACTGTAACTAGGTATAATGTATAGTATTGTAGCACACAATTTTTAAATCAGTTAAATTAAAATTCGTTAAAATTCAATAGAATACTTTAGAAAGTATTTCTATAACACGTAAAATGCCACGGGGATCCCTAGTAATCAGTATCATAAATTTAAAGTAACCGGCATTAATATTATATTAATTATACCAGGAAGAACAAGAAAAGTTGAATTGAAAAATGAATCGATTTTACATTAAATAATTGCCTTCAGTACAAACACCTAAAAGTATATTAATTTCGAAATGAAATGATAATACCATTTTATATGATGAAAATTTGTCCACGAGAAATTCGTAGAAAAAGGAATTTACTTCAAAGACAGCAATAGTTGTTCTTTTCGAAGAATTCCAAACCACCCTCAACCATCGTAGAATATCTAACATCTTATCCATCATCCGTCGAATTGGCCGGCATCACGCGAATCTCGTTGGAAGGGTAACGGGGTGAAAAAGAGAAACCGCGAGAAAGACCCGAATATCAATTCGCGATACAAAATCCCACGGCTGCTAGAAAGAACCGCATCACAGAAATATGGCCAACAGCCAAGCCCCCCCGAGTCCTTGATCCTAGGTACTTATCACCCCCTTTACCGCACTCCCCTTCGTCTGTACACCAGAGTGTGTACACAATTTTTGAACAACTTTCTTCCTTTTGCCAGGGATAGCTGCCGGGCGATAAATTTTCCACGGTGCTCTTAAAACGAACCAAGAGAATAAGAACATAGGGTGGAGGAACGTGACGATTGGGGTATCTTCGCATCGTTGCGGTTGCAGTTTAAAGCCTGGTACCGAGTTGGGGTGTAATGGAACTTGGAATATTTGAATAGTTAAATTGGGCGAATTTTGAATCCAAATTTAGAGGGATTTAAATACGAAATTAGCTGATTGTGAATTCGAAAGTATTCAAATACGAAGGTATTCAAATTCGAAGCTGTTCCAATTCCAAGCAATCCAAATTCGAAGCTATTCCAATTCCAAGCAATCCAACTTCGCAGCTATCCAATTTCCAAGCAATCCAAATTTGAAACTACCCAAATTCCAAGAGATTCAAATTCCAAGCTATTCAAATTCTAAGCAATCCAACTTCGCAGCTATCCAAATTCCAAACGATCCAAATTCGCAGCTATCCAAATTTGACGCTACCAAAATTCCAAGCAATCCAAATTCGCAGCTATCCAAATTTGACGCTACCCAAATTCCAAGCGATCCAAATTCGCAGCTATCCAAATTCCAAGCAATCCAAATTTGAAGCTATCCAAATTTGAAGCTATCCAAATTTGAAGCTACCCAAATTCCAAGCGATCCAAATTCGAAACAATGCAAATTCAAAGCGATTCAAATTCCAAGCTATCCAAATTCGAAGCAATTCAAATTCAAAAGTGCCCAAATTCAAAATTCCACAGATTCCTGTAAGAGTCATGACGTCTTCAGATTACTAACTCCACTATTTCACAAAATCGGAATAGCAAAAGTGGCAGACGCACACCCGATCTAAGTCAGGTTATAGGAGGATGCGGAGCGCAAGATCAGCTCGGCCTCCGTATTCGACTTGTCAGTTGCGTTACGTCACGTCACGTCGCGTCACGGTGCATCACGGCACGGGGCACATACAGATACAATGCGGTTCCCGAAGCCATAAATCGCTCAAACGCCGCCCCTGGACCTGCAACAGCGGACGCTGGTTACGTGGACGAAATGCAAAACCAATTGCACCCGAATACCACTGCCTCCTATCGATTTCGTCCATTCTACCTGAAATCATTTCTCTTGACAGCTTTCTCGTGTCGCTCTTTCAATCTTCGCTTTTGCTCGATTCTTTGCACACCTATCATGGACGATTTGTTTCATTTATTGCTGATCATTTCTCTTCTTTTGTCATCTTATCGTGCCACGTTTGGGGATTGATTTGTAACTAAAATTGTTATTAACCTACGGTATCTTAAGTTCGTCCAAATACCAAATGACCGAAAGTAACGATGAAATTTTCCTCTTTGATAAGCTTCTGATGAAATTCACTTTTTATCAAAAAAAGCATACAAACATTAATCAATTTCTTCGACGAACGATGCTTAAAGTAACAAGGAAAAATGGAATTGAAAAAAAGAAATGCGATTTCAAAGGAGGTATTTCGGAACGGGGTTGGGGGTGGAGGGGTGAGTAGATCGTTGGCGACAGTGGCGAAACGTAAACGTGAGTGCGGGCGAGAGCAATGAAAGCAAGAGAGCAGCAAGTGGCTCGTACGTCAGCCGGTGGCTCGTAAACGTCAGCGGTGGTGCTCGTAAACGTAAACGCGATGCTATAAGGGGATGTAGAACGGGCGCAGCCGGGGAGTCGCCATAACATAACAGTTAAAGAGATACACATAGAGAGAAAGACGATCCATTTAGCGGTTTAAACGTGGTCGTTACACGACCTCCTATGCAACGAAACAATCTGCCCCTGTTCCCTTCTAACCCTCTGGGAGATTTAGGACGCGTCCTCGCCCGACATTTTATCACGATTCATCACAATTTCTTCCTTTTTATCCTCCTTTTCTATTCTTTCGACTATAATCTTTCAGATGTCAACGTTACAGTTCGCTTGTCTGTGCTCACTGTTATCTACATGTTTTTGAGGCATGGAACATTTAATATTATTTGATGACACGAAATTAGCGTGAAATGGTATTTATGGCATGCCAGTAAAGTTTGATCAAAATTATTACGCGAATTATTCAGTAATGCTGTTGATATAAGACGGTTGATTGTTGGTTATAGTAAATAATAACTGAATTTGAAATATCAAAATTATTATGTAAAACGTTCATTAACATTGTTGATAGAAAAGTACTGATTGTCGGTTATAACAAACAATAATTTATTCTGAAATACATGAAGTGTGACGTGATTTATTAAGCACTCCAAAATGGCTTCATTTCAAGTCATTTCCATCAATATTTGTCGTGGATACGAATCAGAATCGATACTCGTTTCATACATTTCAAAATTACAAATGCTGTCTTCTTATTTAAAGCGAAATTAGACAATTATCAATATTTTTCCCAAATATCATATGAACATCGACGATTCCGTTCTTGTCTCATTGACAATTTCATGAAACGTATAACGAATCATATCGTGTTAAGAATTATTAATATCAATAATTATCTCCTCCCTCTTCTACAATAATAAAACCAACCAACATCGTCACAGTTTCGAGCTTATCAACGACAAAGAAAGGAGCCCGCTTTGAAACGATCTCGGTATTAATAATAAATCAATGGTTTCCTCTCGTTTCGTGCTTCCGTTAACCGTGTCCTCGTGAAATCGCGTAATTAATCAACCCCGAAACGTCCTGTTCATCTTGTCGCCCGACGAGGCTCAAATTACACGCCGTCCTTTCCGCAAAATCAATAAAGAAAAGACGGTTAAGTCAGCCAGGACCACCCTCTGACGGCATTAACGCGACAACCACCGTTCCTGCCCGTTGGCGATCATTCCAATTAAGGCAAAGAGTTTATCAATGGACGGGGGATGAATGGCAATTAGAGGGTGCGTCGCGGCCTGTCCGGACAGAATCAAAACGTAACGAGATAAATTTCGTGGGGTTAAGCGGGAACAAGGAGATCCGATAAGAGGGTATTCGTTGAACAGAAGGGGGTAGGAGTTGGAGGGTGATACAGAGCGGTGTTATTGAATGCCACGAAAGGAGAGGCTAGCGAGTTTTCAGAGGGGATAGTGATTAAACTGAGGGATGAATCGTAGGGATACGACGAACAGGATCCTCCCCGAGGTGTCTCCTGGACGTTGCCACCGAGAGGGGAGAGGGGGGGGGGGGGGTTGAACAACGGCGTTCTGTGTTTAATCATGTCTGACCAAGCGAGGGGACAGTCGTAAGGGGTGGAATTTGCATACTTCGCCAAATGACTCTCGTGTTTATTGGAAAAACGTACTCGAGAATTTTGCGTACTTATTAGTCGAGTGTTTCGACATTTTTTTGTTGACATTTTATTAAGGTAAATGTCCCAATTAGCTACTTTGTAAGATTGGAGTAGGTACTCGCTTTAATATATTTACTTACTGAGAATACTTATCGCAGTTATTCATTAATAGCTTATCATTTTGCTGGTTCCTTTGCAGTATGAAAAGTATCCTTTTTGTATGATAAAATTGCTTAAATATGATAATTTATGATACAGATATAATAGGGTGTTGGTGTACGAGTTTTTGGTCATTTAATTCATCTATATCTCAAATATTCACCTACTCTGGACTAGATTATTGATTCGTACATATTGGATGTAAACGTCCCAATTTGCGACTATAGTACATTGTCACTGTGAAGGTTACGATCAGTTAAACAAATTGAAGTTGTAACTATTTGGAATATGAATACAGCGAAAAGTGAATACTGCCGAATGATATTTCATGTCAATAACAGAGACTTGCGTAGATAATTGATTTCCATAATTACTACAAAATTAACAAAAACATCGATGCAATGTGTTTGAATAGTAGCTTCACAAACATTTCTCAGCTAATTTCAATGTATATCAGGTACACTGAAATATTCATGCAAGAAATATTTAATATTTAAAACTTTGCCATTCTTAACACGTTGACTGCTACAGTGAAAACGGACGTGGGTAGTCAGACACGCTGAAATCCTAATTATTAACAATACACTCAACTAATTTTCAAATTTAACTTTTCAATTCGATAGCTAGCATTATTAGCTTAATATTAACGCCATCCGTGGTTTATTTTATCATTTCTGTTGGTAATTATTTGATTGTACAAAATTTCGGGTGCCGGTCACTGGTGACACTCGTGGCAGCCAACGTGTTAAGATCGATAGTAAGAAATTACTCTATCATGACTTTATAATTGACATGCGGGAAAACACCTATTAATTATTTAATCATAAATTACAATGTAGATTGATAAAACTATCTGCATGATATTTCGAATATTCACGAATCAAATTCAATGCTTCTGATGCTTATTCGTAACATACAAAAGGACAGAGTCGCTAATTGGGACATTTACCTTGTGTTCCTGTGAAATAAATGACGACTTACAACCCGACAATGAAATGTAGCAAGTTAAGTCCTCGAGGTATAGATTTCTTATAAAACACATTTTTCTCAAATAGAATAAAATAATTAAATAATATGATTATTAATTTTGCATCCTTTTCGTTTTCAATCCCGAACCACCGTGGCCGTACATAATTTCTCTGTTCAAAAATAGATAATGGTATATGATATCCAACATTTATTTTTCTACGAAAGAAACTGGAATAGGAATTAGAGTGAAACTAATTTCCTTTGGATTTCTTATTTTAAACTACAAAATTTGTTAGAATGCTTCTGTCAAAATAACGAATTATCGCATCCTTTATTTATGTTGCGCCCTGCTGCAGTTTCAATTTCGAACCTCGATATTTCTAGAATTAAAAATTAATGAGAATACGAGATCGATCAGCGACCCGTTTTCACGCGCGACGCCATTTGGACGCCATTTCGGAGGCACCCGAGGAAGGCGAGAGAAAGGGTAAAGAAACCGAAGGATAACGTAAAGTAAAAAAATAAGGGGAAACGTTGTACATCGATATCTCAATCGCCGTATAAAAACGGGCAATAACTTGCGACGCCACCCAGAAGGATGATTGCACGCCACGAAAACAAGAACCCGGAGAAACGCCAAAATTATGATAATGATTCGAAGCGGTTTTCAGTTAAGACATTAGGCGGACGTGTATAATTTCGAGAGAAAGCAGGGCCCCGGTAAGTAAAGACCGCAAAGTATCGATTCGTTGGCCGTTCACGATAATAAACTTTAATACATATTATGCAGATTGGCGGGCAACGCGACGAACATAGGACGCCCCGCGTCTACGCCTATGGCTCTTTCGCGGTTAGACGGCCATATTTATCAATATACCCGCGTGCCATGAATAGAAAAATCATTTCTGATCGTTTCTGTCCTGCTTGTCTACAGCGCGGTTCAATATTAACCCTTGAAAAACCGCTGGAATAGCAATAATTTCAATTTAATTTTCCAGTGAATACGGAACCTTTTTATTGTCTCTTTTCATAGATCTAGGAGTCATTTTTGTGATCCTCAGCTTCATAGGAACGTAAACTATAAAAAAATACAAAATACTAATTTCTTTGTTTATAGAAAGCTTCGTGTAGAAAGTCGTAAATTTGGAAGGAAAGGAAACATTTTAAGAATAATGGAAATAACCCCCCCTTACGTTAAAATTTACATAATATTGTAAATACCGACTAAAAATCCTAGAAAAGATTGAAACAACAATAAACCCAGAATTTCTAGCAAACGATTCGATTCTGAATTTAAGTAATTTGATAAGTGACAATTAAAACCCCTATTTAAAATTTTAAACAACGATTTATTTAAATAACGTTAAAAAAAAAGGAAACACATTGTTTCCATCGTTCTGCAACCACCCTCTGGGAGGATTGTTCTTTCGACGCGTCAGGCGAGCACGAAACGTTTCACGATCGAATCCTGTTCACCCCCTGTTCGAATGAAAAATGAAATAAGCGCGACGAGCGTAAAGATTGGCAGAACCTGAAGGAACCGTAAGAAAGGGGGAGCAGAATCAGAGAAGGGAGAAGGATTGGAAATATGGTGGGGGGGAGATCCATCGAAGGTGGAGACGTGGCACACGGAAAAAGGGGGATGGTGATGGTACAAGAAGGATAATAATCCGTGGTTTCGATCAAGATTATAGGCGCGGATAAATGAATAGTTTACGAGCAGCGAAAATGAGACGGGTAAAATATTAAACGCTCCCTATGAACACGGGACCGAGCCTTTTATATACTGGTCGCCTGTAATAAAGCTCAATGTTAAATGTCTTTATTGCGATTCTGGGCCCTATCCTGCTATATACGGTAATTGATACGAGCAAACCTAAGGGCAAAACCCTCTCTCTCTCTTCCTCTCACGACTTGTCAGCAAATTACACGCGGCGTATTCATGTTAAAAGGACAGACAGGTATTTAATAACCAGCTTGGTAACGGCTTCATTCACCGACGTACATATTCTAGCCAACGTTCCTCCTGAACATTAATTTTCCTGTTCGGTGTCAATGGAATCTTTCGAATTTTTTACTCGTTCCAATCTGCTCGTATGATATTGGCCTATGACAACTTTACAGAATTCTTATTTTAATTTCGGTTTGAAAAATTTTGGTGGTCATGTTTAGGGGGTTGTAACATTTTTAAATTTGAGAAATCCCGATATTTATATATTAAAGATTCTAACACTTCTAAATTTAAAAAAGTCGTGGTACCCATGTATAAGGGATTGTAATATTTCCAAATCTGAAAAATTATGGTACTCGTATATAAGGGGTTCTAATATTTCCAAATTTGAAAAATTCTTACAAGAAATTCAAATATTTCCAAATTTAAAAAATTCTAGCTTCCATATATAAGACATTTTAATATTTCCAAATTTTAAAAATTCTACTACCCACGCGTGATGGCTCCTAATACCACCGAATCTGAAAATTCCAAAATTCACGCGTACAATACAGTACACCAACCATCATACTATTCTATACGGGTTAGGATTGGAAATTCAGGTTTCAAAGTTAGTCCGTACCTTGAAGAAGTCTCGCACCCGAACATACCCGATACCGCATTCCTCTATGGAAGAACAGGCCTGGCCTCACTTTGACATTTCGCTTACAAAGCAGCTCATCAGTCTCCCGACGTGTCCATCTCCCAGCGACCAAACTGGACGAAGATTGAAATCGAGAAATGAAGCAAAACGAGGATCGCCAACCAGTCGTATGGGTAGGCAGGTTAGGCGTCAACCCAGCGGGGATATCTGGCGCGTAAGTACACGCTTCGGGCATGTCAGTGACGCGGATTGCAACAACAGACACAGCGAGGAGCAAAGAGGGATACATGACGAGGATGGTGTGCGTGGTCGGACACGGGTGTTCGTGTTCGAAATGAATTGACCGGTGCATGGTTGATGGACGTAGCGGGTGGCTCGTTATGCTTACAGCCGGCCCAGCAATCAAGAAGAATTCATACCGAACCGCCTGACGTGTCGCTCATGATGGAACCCCGAGTTTCGTAGTCATTCATCTTTGAACGCTCTTCCGAGTGTTTGCTTTATTCCACTCTGACGTAACGATCCTACGCGCCTCTTTCCCTTTTCTCAATCATTTTTGAACGATTTTTTTTTTTATCGAAAGGATCGTGCGAAAGCTATATTTGAAAATTTGGATGGTTTAGGTAGCTCGGGTAATTCAGGTAACTTAAGCAACTTAGATAGGTATTTAGGTAACTTAACCAGGGGTAAGTTACCTTAACTTCCTACCTAGCTTATACCTAGCTTATACACATGTAAGTAACTTATATGGCAATTAAATGTAAATATTTGTACTAAAATCTGATTTTTTTTTGCATGGGGTTTCTCAGGCCCCACTAAAGTTTTAGCGCAATTCCTTTTCACCAGACCAGATAAGGGTTAATTGTTAAATGATTGAAGTAAAATAATACTACTCCATCCACCGTACAATACTTCCTCTCCCCCAGACTTAAAACACTAGAAACCCTTATAAACTCAAATTTACGATCGAACTGAAAACCTACATCCCAAATCGATGCACCATTTCCCCCCTACTTTCACCAGCCACTTTCGTCTCCTCTAGAATAATAAATTCCCGAATCAGGCCCAAAGACAATTTCCTCCAAACTAATTAACGAGTCACCGGCATAAGGGACGAGCTTATACCGTACATTCTTTTCCGTTCGAAGTTTCTTTTCCTCGGTGTCAGAGGCTCGTGTTGGAAAAGGTGGATGAAAACGTCGGCTAACGGTGGTACGAGTCGAAAGAAGGGCTAGGGCGGAGTGGGTCGACGAGGAAAAGACGTAAGAAGAGTAGGGTAGGGGCGAGGGGGAGGGGGATGGTCGACGTGGCTTGGGGGAGTTTTTCTCGTTCCCGGCTTCCGTCTCCTGGGACGCGAAGCGCGAGGATCTTTTTGCTCGCCTCGACGGAGGATCAGACGTCCCACTTTATCTCCGCCGACCCGTTCAACCCCCTCCTCCCACCCTCTTCCTACTCCTCGTCCAACCCTCTCCACCCGCCCTGCCTCTTCGTGCGTCGGTTGCTACCCCTCTTCGAGGCTCTATCCTGCCGCAACCCCCGTTGCGCCTCGCTTTTCTACCCCAACGTTGTCCGCCCCTCCTCCTACTCCCCCTACGTCAGGCCAGAGCTATGGTTGATCACGTATAGGAGGAGCCCGTAGCAGCGCCTAGAGTGACGCGTCGTGGAGGAGCCATTTGTCATCCATCAGCACACGTTTCCTAGCCCGGGGCGAGACACCGGCCTGACCCAGCCCTGGACCGATTCTATGCTTCTTATCTTCCTTCCTCCATTCTCTGTTTCCCTTGTCCATGCTGGCTTCCCCCTCTCTCTTTCTATATACGAACGTGGGATACTTCAGGGAAAGGCCTTCCACAAACACGGAGATCAAGGATTCGGATTACGCGTTGACGTTCCTCTGTTTCTCGTCAGGGTTGTTTCTTTGCCTCTTGAAGTAAATAAAGAGGGGCTGATGGCTATTCTCTTTGCTCGGATCGATGGGAAAGATACTTCTGTGAAGAGGGAATGTTGGTTTTCGGGGTCTAGGTGGGATTTTATGAAACTATTGTGGTACTTACGACTTGGGTGAGTTAACTTAGGTAATTTAGGTAACTTCAGTAAGTTAGCTTAGATAACTTAACTAATTTCAAAATTTTCACACAGCAATTTCGAAAGACCCACCCCTCTGTTTCTCGATTCTCGATTCATCCTCTGGCTCCGATACGAGAACTCGTTATTTTAAAATAAATTAAAGTAGCACCAAGGGCTCCGAACGCGTGATCGGCGTAATTTATATAAAAAAAAGGGGGTGGTTGGTTAGATACCACCTAAAACTTGCCAGTTTCCACTATATATACAACGAAGACACGCTGTAAATTGTCACGTCGTTTACAATGACAATTCGATCGTATCGTTTCCAACCCCTGGTTCCCTCTCGTGTCTTTATTCCCTCCCCTCGAATGTGCACCGCATTCCTGGCCACGTTCTCAGACTTTTGTTCTCGATGGCTTATCCACGGATTTGTGGCCACCGATCCGAGTATCGTGAACCGCCTACTTATAAGATTTATCTCGTCCAGCTACGAGTCAACGTGAACTTTCAACCCCTTTCTGTACCAACTTTCCTCTACTTCTTTGATCTTCAAATACCAACCATTCTCCAGTGGTTCATTTCGAAACATTGAAGGCTTAACGTGATTTGGTGACAAACATATATCGCGAAATAACGCTCTTGGAATATCAAATTGAAGTTTAACCCATTCAATATCTATCTCCGTAGATTTCCAAAACATAATACAAATATCGAAACAAAATACATATAATAATCTAACATCCTACCGATCGAAGAATACGCGTTAAGGGTGCATCGCCCTCGCATGACTCATCGCCGTATCCTAGAAATATCCCACCCCAACGGTGCCCCGACCCCAAGTAAGATTCCTCGACTCGTAGGCAACGTTTGCAAACGGATTAGAGCTGGTCCATAATTCCTAATTAGCGATCGATAGCAAAGAGACGGAAGGAAGGAGGACGCGGAGTAAGTAAGGAGCTCGGGGTGGCCGGGCACACCGAGGCCATCCATTAAGTACACGGTTTTTTGGGGGAAACGGGTCGCGCGCCGTAGGGGCGTGTAAAGCACAATGGATGATATAGGTATCGCCAATTTTTCAGCCGTCCGCCAGATTTTTCAATGTAACTTGAGAGCTGCTCCCTCGCGAGGTCCCAGGACAGAGGAATGGATGAACAGTCGGTGAAGAAGGGTGGCAGCGAGAGGGGGGCGGGGGGGAGGGAGGGTTTCAGGGCGACAAGAACACCGGAGACGACGAACCGAGAGAAGAAAAAGAGTTCGGAGAAGAGAATGGAGGGTCGTGTAGAAGAGATAGACACACAGAAAGTGGAAACGGAGGGGAGGGGAAGAGGAAGGCCAGTTGTCTGGCGCTTCTTCTACTTCTACTTGCTTCCTCTTCTTCTTTTCTGCCAGGGAATACAATAATGCTGGGGGAAAAAAGGTCTGCGAGATGGAAAGGAACGAATCCCGAGGTTACCGTCGCGGCTGCATCCACCGCGACAGAAAATCTGCCCGGAGGGTTCTCGAGGGTGAACCAGGCCAGCCACTGGAGGGGATGCTGCTTCAGGCATCGATGTCATTAATAAAAGTGTCAATGGTGTCAGTGGACTAATGTCGGTAGTCACTCGCGTTGCCTGGACGGACGGGAAGGGCGACGGTGGTGGTGGTGGTGGTGGTGGCATCAACCGATCGTCCTATCCAAGTATTTCAGCCCCCTCCCCGCCACCCACCCCTCGTACCTTCAATCGTTTTCCGTTGCTTCTTTACACGATACCTTCTTCTTCTTCTTCTTCTTTCGGCTAAATTACCGGGGTCTTATCGCGTGTCCTACGCAGACACAGGAGAAAAGAATGTCCTGGATGAGGCAACCACCAAAGGAAACAAGGAATTGTTTTGTTTTGAGGGTCAGAAGGGTAATTCGAGCTTTTCTTCGGCTCTGATTGTTTGGCTATTAAATGCATGTTTACATTTGTACGTTAAAATTGTTACAGAAATTATTTCGTTATAAAAAAGGAAATGAAAACGGAAATGCTTTAAATACAGCTTCTCTAGCCTATATTTTAATATTGGTCTTAAATAAAAATTAACGTAATACACGATTTTAGTTATTTCTAAAGTATTTTTGAACGTTTCGCGAATTGTGAATATAATCGGGTTGATAAACGTTGGATAAATATCACTGTCCAATAATTCTGTGACAGAAATGGTCGAAGCATATAATCTGGTGTGAAAAATGAAATTCCGGAACATCCTGTTCGGCTGTCAGTCCCGTTGGAGGCGTGCAGAGGAAATTAATGTAAAACTTCCGTGACCGAGGGAATGTAAGAGAGTCGGAACGAGGGGTTGCGGAGCAAACTTATATTTAGAGCATTTAATGCCTCTTTAATGCATTTCGGTAACTACTTCCAGCGAAAGTAATCGCTTTCGGATCCTGCTTTCGTTTTGTCTCCATAAATTATTTTAATTGCGATACCCCTTTCCTCCCCTTATAGAATACTAACAATTTACGAAACTTTGTTTGTATATACTGTATATACAATAAACCGTAATTGTTCTCTATCAATTAAATATCGTAGAATACCGATAACTTTGAAATAAAATTCGGTATAAGATCGCGACTTTAATCGGCAATCTAGTACAAGTTTCGTCCCCCAGATAAGAGTGTAACCGTGTATCGACGCAAAATGAAGGAACATGTTTGCAGATCGTAGGGGTGGCGCACAGGAATATCTAATAAGAAGGTCGGGGGGCTCATCCATCGTGCTGAGGGGCCACTCGGGGGGCTGTCACCGTGGGCGTCAGCGTGCCACGGAGAAGGGGTGATTTACATAGTAATAATATCGGGACGTTGCACCGCGGCTCCGAAAAGCTTCCGAGACTGAAACACCCGGTCTTAAACTTGTTTCTAATACGCGAACCCTGCTGCACCCTCGTCGCAACCCTCTGATCGTTCCTTCTGGTAATAACAATTTTGACCAGAGCACCCTTTAACCTTGCAACGTTTCGAAATTTGTAAAATTAAAAGTATCTTTTCCATTGACCAATTCGAAAGAATTCTTTTGGTTAAATAATTTGGAATTGAACCGTTGCAGCCCCCCATAATTCGAAGAAGGATTAAAATTCACAGAAGAGTCTAAACTTCATGATTTTAAATTTTAAAAATCAAAAGCAGACTGTTGCAAAATGATTAGTGTACTTTTTGATAATTTTCTTTTCAGGGAACAGATTGGAATATTAAGGAACAAGCTTCGCATGCATAAGAACCAGGGGTAAACAATGAAAGGGTGTGATAAAATGTGGAAGGGTTACTCGCTGTCTGCGGACAAAAGGGTTTCAAACTCGGAGCCGACAGACGCTTTGACGTCTTCCTCCACGCCCGTGGAGCACAATGTTAATTAACGAGAGGAGAACTCTGCTGCGGAGATCCAGGCCGCGTTCTCAATCAACGATGGTATTCATGAGCCTTTCTACCAACTCTCGAGGGCTGACTGAGTTATGCAAACCAAGCATAGAATGTTTAATAAACGAAGATATCGGGATGCCTTGGAATATTTTGAAATAGCATAATTGTCTCGATTTTCTTTTGTTTCTAATCGATGTTTAATTATACTTTACCGACAAAAAGTTTGAAATCGGTACGTAAAGTAACGAGGAACATAAGTGAAGTATAACGCATCGATTTAAATGAAATTTATCTAATTGGTAATCTTTTGAAAAATATTTTACATGCTTTTTTTTTAACTGCGATTATCCATATCTATGATTACCCGTATGGAGTAAAAATGGTCCTCCAGATTGGGGATGAAAAACATATTTTCTTTAATACTTCGGAAATTATTTGTTCTAGAAAAGAATCGTTTGTTATCAAACGATTGATAATATGAACTGCAGACTAATATCTAATATATTATCAATGGAACAATATAAAATTTATAAACTCGGTTTTGGTTAAAATTTGCATGTGATTTCAAACTTTTTGTCGGTAGTGTATATATAATATATTATGGGAATATGGTTTTCTGTAAAAATCGCGAATTTAGGAAAACTGAGTCCGAATGTTTTCGTTCTGAGTCAAACACGAAAATTGTTTATTTAAAAAATGATTTATTTTGAAAAAGTCACGGGAAAGTATAAGCAAGAACCATTTCTTTTAAACCAAAAGTTTCTGATGCAGATTCAATTAAATACGAAAAGAGTTGTAACGAAGTTGATTTAAATATTTCACCAATCAATATCAAATTTTTCAACAAATATAATTAATATGAACCGATTGCACATTATCTGCTGCACATGGTGTCATAGTTTTGAAGAATTTCTTTCTTCGAATCGAAACGACAACCAACGAGACAGACCCAATTTTCTGATGTCTTCATTTACCTACCATTCTTCCTGTCACTCGGTTCCTGGTACCAAGTTATTGCGGTAGTTAAGACATGGACAAAGCGACACGATATGGAACACGTTCCATGAAACGATCCACTGTAACAAGATCCACCATTGCAGGAATTAACCGATGAAACCCGATTAACCCTTTCCATGCCGAGTCTATGTGCCTCGACGTATATTCTCCTCTCTTAATATTTTCCATGTTTAGTCTCCTCTTTCACTTCTTCCCAATAACTAAGTATTTGTACATTTTCATAGAAACATTAACCAAACACAATATGAACCTTAAATTTTAAGGTTAACTCAAACCACCTTAAAATCTCAATAATTAAGTACTTAAAGTTGATGAAAATAAAGTTACACTCCTTTAACCGCGAAGCCGTCAATTGTCTCCTTATCGCTTGGAATCGCGGCTGGAGATTCAGATCGAATCCCAGGACACGTTGGATCTCGTCATAAACGAAGGGCGGTTGTGATCTGTATAATTAACCCGACTAATTGACGAACTGGAATCAACCGACGCGTAAAAGCATGAACAAAAGGATACAAGCCGAGCAAACTTGTACGTAAGTAGGACGTACACACGATAATTTCATCGATGCGCCGACCTTATCCGTGATATCGGATCGGCCGGTCTCCGTACAGGTGAATTCACTCTGATTACAGATTCAGCCAGGCTGAAAATTACGCGGTACCCACCGTGCCAGCGAGAGAGAAAGAGATTGAAGAGAAAAGATTGTTAATACAACGCCGCGTAATTTCACCTATAAGATCAAATTACAGTCGGCGCCGAATCAAAGACCGTTCATTTTCCAACGGAAGGGTTTTGCCCGTCTCCTTTCCGCTTCGCCTTCTTGTCGGTTCCGTTGGAACGCGTCCGCGAGGATTTCGAAACAACGTCGTCCCCTTTAGCCTGGTCGCCACGTTTTTGATCTTAACCCCTCGCTACGAGACCGATAAACGCTTCGTGTACCGGGTCAGATTGGTCCGAGTTGTCGATTCGAGTCGTGCCTTCGAAGCAACGGCCTCAACGAGCACCGTTTAACACGAAATTGCGGTCCGAAGGGCGAGACCTTGCCAGATGGGGGATTAAGTGACTTCGAATGGGCCGCGTTCAATGCCACTGGCACGGTGCTTATCTTATTGCGTGGTTTTTGTCGAATTTTTTCGAGAAAGCTTGATTTTTATCCTTTCGCGAACTGAATTTCTCAGTGTTGTTGTAGAAACGAAGGATTGAGTACCCTTGGAAATTATGAACATATTTTAATTATTCTATAGATTCTGAAGCTTTTAATTCCGAAAGTCAAGTGGTATACTTTTCATCCAGAAACACCTCGGTTGCTAATTTCATTAACAATCAGACGACGGTTATGGCAATTTGAGTGATCGAGCGGACATTAAAAGCCCATCACGAGGTCCAGGAAGGAGGCACGGACGCGAATCCGAACAGCACTAATGCCTTCCACCTTCCTCCTCGGCTTCCTTTCACGAATAGACGTGTTTTTTGCATAAGTTCTTCTCTGGTCGCCGCCATCAGCACCCTCTTCCCCCACCCATTCCCTTATTCGAGACACTTCCCTTCTCCATCCAAACCACCACCAACTCCGTCTCTCTGTTCAGCAACTACCGATACCAATGGTCTTTCCAAAATTTCAAAATTAATTCGATTAACATGTACCTTAGAGTAATTTGGAATATATATATTTAAAAATGAAACGCACCGAGGATTGTTCGCATTTTGAACAAAGAGCGGTGCGTTTCGTTATAAATTAATAATGCTTATTCATTTCGTTGTAAGACGGTAATACGATGTGGTAAGCACACGATTTTTTTTATCACGATCGATCCTTTCGAACGGAATCTGAAGCTAAGAGCATAGAAAAGCGACGTCGCCGACGCCACGCACCCCGACGTCGCCCTGACGCGCTCCACTGACGCTGCGGACCGGAGATTAATGGCCTCGGACTCTGAAATCCTGGAAAATAAATAGCGGGGGCGCCGGTGGCGAGAGCGAGAGTCCTACGGAGCAAGATGCGATCCCCCCTACCTTCTCGTTCAACCTTGTCCCTCTTGGCCGAGAGAAGGGAGCTGGGTTCGAGATGGTCGGGAGAGGGAGAACAGAGAGACGTAGCATCCCGAGGGACCTGCCTACCGCTCTGCTGGCCACCGCCATCGCTGGTCTTCCTTTGTGAACAGAACCCGAAGGTTGCCGAAGGGCTGACGCGAAAAGCGGCCGCTGTAGAAATTTATCCGAGCGGAATGCTTTTGTTCGACCGCCTCGTCTCGTGGAAATCGAAGCTTTTCTTCTTTTTTTCTTTCAATTCCTCTGGCTAGGATTTATCCGAGCACGGTGGAACTGACGTTGCGGGGACTCTTTTGTTCGGTCCAGTCGGTTCTGACAGGTTTTCGGCAAAGATTATGATACGCGCGAAATTCAAACGCGGAAATTTTGATATTACTCTTAATCTTTTAAAGTTTTTATGTTTATTAATAGTACTATGTTGTGATACGTCGATGGTAACTATTTTAAATCTAATACTTCAGTTTAGTATTTTTGAATTAATAATGTAATTTCACAGTATTTGCCATGATGAAGCTTTAATTACTAAAGACACAAATAATTAATTTTCAAATGTAACCTCACAATTTTCTACCCCATATTATAAATATAATGGGTCAAAATAATTAATTTTCAAATGCAAGCTTACAATTTTCTATCTTACACTATAAATATGATAAATGAAAGCTAATTAATTTTGAAATTTAAGCTCTCAATTTTCTACCCGATATTACAAATATAACCGGTTAAAATAATTAATTTTCAAATTTTCACCTCACTTTACAAGCATAATAAACAAATAATAATGCCATTCAATTTTCCCCGCTTTTCTTAATCACCCAATTACATTAAATTCGAAGCGTAACGGTACACATCGACCAACAAGAGACAACGTGTTAATGGATGTACTTGAAAAGGGTTAGCAATCAACAGGCTAACTGTTGTATTAGATTCACCATCTCTCGGTTAATGGTCGTACACTCGGTCACTGGAAACCGAATACCTGTTGGACGGTCGTAAAGTCTCGGCATGGAACGTGTGAAGATGGCCATAATATGATCGACCAAGGGTAGATTATATTAAATACTAAATAATTGGTGGAAGAACCACGGTTTAATTGTTGCATCGTTTGCATAATGCCTGGTCTGTAACTGCTCTCCTCCCTCCTTACCATCAACCTAACTCCTTCCCTCCATATTCCTCTCTCACTCACTTACTCTCTCTCTCTGTCCTTACCAGGGATATCCTGTTTAGTACCTCGTCCTATCGGATTTCTTCCCTCCCCTACACTGACCCCCCTCCTCCTCTCGTCGCGAACACCAACGAAAAGATTAATTGCTAATTCTTGCTACTGCAACCAGTTGCTACTAAATATGTGCGATGCAAAGGTCAAGGAACCGTCTGGTAGCGTGTCGGTGTGTTCGCGAAGGAACTTAAACGAGTTAATGAGATTTCTCTACATTTCTGCCATTTTTAGTTCAAATATCCTTGGTGACGTTCTTTCGCTCTTCGAGATATGAAATATATGAAATTTGAAATACTTTTATTTAAACAAAATTAATATGTCGCATAATAATCCTAATTTATCTATCCCAGCTGCTTTGAATGATGATCCTTCATTTTTCTTTGATATCTCAAAGTGTCAGGATTAATGCTGCTAGTCTTATGATTCGTAACCTACGCAAGGCGTTCGAAAGATGAAAAATTTCCAGATAAAGGAATACGATATAGAAATCGGTCTACCACTTTATATCATAGCAATTAAGAGTTACGATTAGTAACCAATATTTTCAAATTATTCTCAATTGTAGCACACTTAACCTTCATTATTCCAACAGTACTGTAACCGAAAAATTAATAACCGAAGGCTTTTTATCCAAATTCGCTCCTCACGATAAAAATTGCAGACAGGAATAATTATTTTCAAATCATTCTGGACCAGGAAAATGGAGCCTGTTAGCGTTGTTCGAGAGGATCGGCGGGAACAATCGTTCAGTCATCGTCCAGTCACGTTTGCAACGGTAGCCATTTGCTAGATTACGCCGAGGCGCTCGCTAGGCCGCTCATTAACGAGCGAACGAAAGAAGAGATTATCAACCGACTAAGCGTAACTAACAACAACGCGGGCCCGTCCAATTTGAGAAACGGCTAATTATACGCCGTACGGCGTATACGAACGAGCGGCGACGCGATGCGCTTTGTTGGTGTGTGCCAGCAGCCACCGTGTATTTTTATCTTTTTTCTTTTCTTTTTTTTTCACGACCATGGCTAATTACTCGGAACGGACTTCGATCGCCACCGTTGTGACACCGTTGCCAACGCGTGATTAATTGCCATACGTGGCCTCCGCGCGATATTAATCGCGCCTCGCTACGCTTCCTACTGTTGGCTGCTTCCAGCTCCTAAACTATCAAAAAACAACGATCAAATTATGATGTACACCAGACCGATTATCTTAACACCTTGATGTCATTTATTCTTTAATCTTTCCATGGGCAGTGGGATTTCGTTTTCGATTTCAGTGGGATTTTCGGTGTTACTCGTTTGGACAATGTATATTTTCGTCTTTAGAATGCGCTTCCTTGAATTGGAATAGTACTCTATTTAACATTATATATAATGAAATTTGCAGTTTTTTTTAATCTAAATTCAACCCCTGGCGCTCGATTTTACCCTGTGAGAAGACATATCTCATTCAGCAGAGTATCTTATCCGTTTAAGTGCCACGGGTTATTGGGAAGATACTTTGTGTTATAAATTATTTTACCATTTATATTCTAAATTAATCAGTTTGTAACAAATACTGATGTTCAATCATATATTAGATTGTCCGAAAAGTTTCTTTCCCTATTTGCACACAACGCTTTGTCTGGCAGTGTTAAAGAAACATAGTATCATTCAGCTTTCAGAGAAATGGAAGAAGATAATATGTCAAAGTGAATCTTACGCAACTCGATAACGTGACATTAAACATAAAGTTTCATACATCCCTTATTTATTAATAAAGCGAAAGGAACTTTTGGAACAACCTAATATTATTAACAGTGTACTACGACAGGCATAAAAATGATCATGAGTTTACGTTACAGCGCCGATACCTTGGCACTTATCGACATGAAACGCGCTTCTTGGCATTCAAACGGTTAAAATGTGAATTTTAATTTTTGTTTATATTAGGATATAAGTATTCCACACCACTTGGAACTCTTTTCTTCCAGAATAGTGCATTTGATTTTTGGAAGCTTCGATGGAAAAATAAACTGGATCGTATCCAACGGCTGCCAAGAGTTAAGTTAAAAGTTCTACCATGACCGCTAAAACACACTCTACTATTATTACATATTTCAAGACAAGCAACAACGGTATCAATTAATTTACTAATTAAATTAAGATCGTTCAAAACACCCCTCGTTATCCCCAGAAATCTCGACAGAATGTCAGAACGGGAGGAAAAGGCATCCGGCGAGGATTGCGAGCAAAGATTCTTGCGCGTCGACTAGTTGGTCGCAGCTTACATTCCTGAACGATGATTTTTCGTAGCTGCACATGGCGAACGGGCGGAAAGGAAAGGGAGGTTAGCCAGTATGTACAAGGGAGGGCTAGATTTGATTCGTAGGGGGATAGAACGGATCGGGTATGGTGTCTGGGCCGACAGACACGGGGGAGATGGCGGCGTGCAACGGCGTAGCAAAGCAATATCCATAGGAACACCCCGTGTCAGAGGGAGAGATGCAGAGACGTGCAATCAATCACGAGGGACCCTGCTGCCACGTTCCTGGCCCTCGTATCAAACGTAACGCACGGTAAACATTTTTAACTTTGCCACGTTATTAATATTCGTTGCGCCACGGGAACCTCCGCAAACCCCCCCTCCTCCATGTACCACTCCCCCTACAACGAGCCTCGCGTTTTTATTAATCAATTTGCCAAACGAGGAATTGTACATCGTGTCATTTTTTTCGTATCGTTTCCGTATCGAAAGTTTGTTAATTTATGGAAGAAGTTCGATGGTTGGGGGTGATTTTTAAGGTGGCAAGATTATAATTGTAATCTGTGCTTTGCATTTTATTTTCTATAGTTCGGGTTCGAATCTTTCAATAATGGGCAGAAGTTTATTCGAATTTAAATTAATTATACCAAAGTTGAAAAGAAACAGAAACTTTTTGATACTTAATTATTTAATACTAACAAATTTTTAACGACACAAGTTAATTTGAACTTACACGAGTGCATAGATGATTAAATAAAATCGAATCATTTTTAATTCCAGGATTCATTAATCCTTTGGCAGTTTAAATTTAATTTGAAGCCATTCGATATCTAAAATATTTCTTTAAATAATCTAAGCGCCTAATTTAGTAGCTTACTAAAGATAATGCACTACGTTTATTTTTTCACGAACAAGCTAATTCTTTCTATTCCTAACGGGAGTTCGCGAAATGTTTCGTATACGAACGGACAAAATATCCGAAACGAGGAATGCAATCGATATTAATTGCGGTAACGCGATATCGTAGGTGCGCCTTTAATTACGTGGCCGACATACTCGCCAGGATCACATTAGACGTAATGCACGGGAAATGTTTTTAACTCTGCCGCGTTATTAATATTCGTTACAGCTCCCGGCTCGTCCGACCCGGGTAGGCTGCTCCTCCTCCTCTGTTCACCCCCGCCCCCCACCTTTTTTTTAAGGTTGTTTTTCGTTGTGTTAACGCGCATTCCGCCCCGTTAATCACAATAATGGGAATTAATAATCGGTCCGTCGTTAACGTCGCCCGCGAAATAATCATTAGTCGTTGATAATAATAATTCGTGAGAATCTGGAACACGTCGAACGATCAAAAATTATCTTCCGAAACGTATGTGCCAGCAATCAAGATTGTTGACAGCCTTTCAAAACAAAATAATATAAAATTGCAATCTTTGTTTAAAATGAATTTTAAATGTAATTTTAATTACGATATACACAATCGAGGCCTGCCAAACACTAAGTGTGTACAATATTTCACCGAAGCAATAAATATTTCGTTCTAATTGACGCACCTGTTGCAAAAGTGGTAGGTTAAAGGGTTAAACATGTTTTCAACAATTTCTACTCTTTAGGAGTTATTTCTGTCCAATTTTCCTTGCCTCCCGTGTTTGTTTGATTTCAGAACGCCAGATAATTCGTTAAGATGTTTGTTTTTCAGTTTCACGGCGAATTCTGGCTTACGGAGTCTAGAAGCATTCGAGGTTTCCTTCAATTACCGGCCTCGCGGAGAGAGCTTGTAGCTGTCGGGAGCGTTTAACAAGGACCACGTGTGTAAGACAATTCTCGTGACGGTTGTTACGGTCCGAGGATCATTCTACCAGCTACGACAAACAACAACAACAACCAGGATTCGACTGGCTCTGTTTCTGCCCACGCGAACGACCAACAAACGTCGCAACTGTAATCCGGATGAAATTAAAGCACGGAATTAGCTGCGTCGGGTAAATGAGCGTACCCGACGATTCCTGGGTAACCAAAGTAGCCACTTCCGACAAATAAAAGAAATTTAAGATCATAGTACACGGATTTTGTGATCGTGTACACTGAAATGAGAAACATGCAATGTTCAGAACACCAGTTACGTTTAAACTTTGCAGTGTTATTAGAGAATACGACAAATGATAATTGGGGTAAATTGTAGCTCATACTCGTTTAAAGTATAGGGAGAAATTTAGATTCGGAAGACTCGGAAAATATATTAATTCCCTCGTTTCGGATAGAAATAATATATTTACCAGGAATTGAGGGAACGAATACTATATTCTCAGGAACTTGGAAACTTTGAGATATTATAGTTTGGAAGCTCGGAAATATAAACTCACTTTTTCTGAATAAATAGGAATTAAAAATTGCTAGATCCCCTAATTCCATAAATGCAACTTGAAGCATAAAATTTCTCCCCTATTTTACCAAACAACGCGCTACAATTTCGTACGATAATAATTTCTAAAGGATGTAAGTATCTTTACCGACTACTCTTTATCTAACTATGATAGAACTCGAAATATTTCAAAGCCGGAATACCTAAGAAACTTTCAAATCTAAATTACCGAATACGCTTAAAAAGCATTTCCATTCGAACAACAAACAACTAATCGTTTGTTCGTAGAAAGCAAGACCCAGAACCGTAAGAATCGTTCGAAGAAAAAGAAGAGGAAGCAAAACGGTCGTGAAGAGGAACGGAACACAGTTGGTTGAGATCTCGCCAAAGGGTGATTAATGAACACGGAAGAAGAAGGCAGAAGAAGAAGTCGAGGATTCGGCCGCTGTCAGCTGGAACACGAGATCGTCCCGAGGAATATTCTTTTTAATCCGGTCATAAATCCGCGCGGCGAGTTGCGTCGGCCGAACGAGCCGTGAGCTCGATTAAATATTAACTACTTGGTCGATTATGTAATTAAAAGGGTATTTCATAGTAATTGGGAGTAGGCAGGGGTAGGGTGGTTAACGAGCTTTCTAAAATTTCCGAAGATAATTGCGCGTGCAACCCGCGTGATTATCGGCGGTTCGCTAATTACGGGCTAACGCGGATCGTTTCTCTTTTCCAGCTATTACGCCTCGGAATCGTCGCGGCCGCGGAAACCGGCGAAACGCTTCCACACGGGATACCCGGAACTTCCTTATCTTTGCTTTTCGACTTTCCCTTCGAAACGGGAGCATCGAGAACTTCGAACCGCCACCCTATCTTCGGCCTACAACTTTTCAACCCCCTCCCCCGAACCGTTTTCGCGCCGATACGCACCATCTACCCCAGCGGTTCTTAACCGGGTGTTCCGCGAAATTATGAAAGCCGAATTTTTGTTTTAAATGATATAATGTTATAATTAATAAAACGCGGAGAAGAAAATCGTGGATGAATAATTGTAGGCTCAAATAAATTTCATTCAATATATTTGTAATTAATTGTATTTTTTCTATTATGTAATAATCAGTTTAATTTTTAATAAAAGTCTATATTTTTTTTATTTATATAATAAAGTATTTTTCTATTTCATCAAATATATAAACTACTAGCGTGTATACACGTCTTGAACCCGACAATTTCAAACTTTTTGAATAAGTTGTAACAATCTGGACCGTTTTGATGAAAATTTTTATAAAAAAAGTTATTACTATACCTGACGTCATCATACACTAATTACATCTGAATGTAATATTTCAATTAGCACACGATTTATTTTAACACAATAATAACACAATCACGATCCGGCTGTCTGCCGGATCCAATGTAAAACATTCCAAGATCAACAACAACTTATAAATAAACAATTAATTAAAAAAACATTTTGTAGTAGACCGAATTGTGAATCTAAACCATTCTCGAATCCACTTGAACACGCACAAAAAATTTCATCAAAATCGGTCCAGCCGTTTAGAAGGAGTTCAGTCACATACACACGCACAGAAGAATTATATAAAGATATATTTTATATTAAGTATATTTAATGATATATTTCCTAAAATATATTTATTTCTACGCGGGATGTTTTTGTTTGTTTTATGGATCATTAATTTCGGTGTTCGGCAAATTTTACATGCAATAAAAAGCGTTCCCTGACTTCAAAAAGGTTAAGAACCACTGATCTACCCTCTTGCACGACCCGAAATCTCTTCTGTAATTGTTTCTGGCGGAAACGATCGCCATTCTGCGAGTGGAAATCGTCTGGACGAGTAATACAGTATGATAAAATTAATTTCGATGCTTATTTTAACCCTATCACGCTCCCACGAGGAATTTTAGACGAGTTTGTTGAATATGGTTCCACGGTTTTGGATAAAATTCATTGTTTATGATTGTAATTCTTTGTAATTTGCATTTTTGTTACGAATGCTTTTATTTTAACACCAGAACTACCAAACGGGTCGAAATGACTTGCTTCAGATTTCTAATTTTAATTTACAAAATTTATTAATACGCTTCTGTCGAGTTATACGTTAGCTTTTATCAGGATAAAGAATTATTGTGTACATAAGTTTACATTTTACGTCGTAATTATTTGGAAGTTAGGGTGTATATCGAACGCCGGTAGTTCTAGTGTTAATACTGATGGAATTAGAGAAATAAATGGATGAACGAACAAATATTGTTGAAGATTCAGAAATTTTAGTTGTGGTTCGAAGTCTTGCGTGTCAAACGATTGTTTTGAAAATAATATCAACCTCATCAATATGAAACAACTTTGGTTATGCTACTTGGTCGACTTCGAAATTTCCTAGTCTTGACCTGAAACGATTGCTATTCGGAGCATAAAAACGATTGCTTGGAACAAGAATTACATGTAAATTAATATTGCTCGAGATATTCTTAAACAACAAAGCACCTGTTAGCAATTTGGTTAATTTTAACACGTTGGCTGCCACGGGGGTCACCGGTGACCGGCACCCGAAATTTTTTACAATCAAATAATTAACACAAGAAATGATAAAATAAACCACGGATAGCGTTAACATTAAGCTAATAATACTAGCTATCGAATTGAAAAGTTAAATTTGAAAATTAGTCGATTGTATTGTTAATAATTAAGATTTCAGCGTGTCATACTACCCACGTCCGTTTTCACTGTGCCAGTCAACGTGTTAATATTTTTACAGGTATATTCCGTCTAAATTAAGCGCTTAACTTTTAAAACGGAAACCTTCACAATATCTAAAGAAAGTTTATAAAATAAAAATGTAGAAACCCATATTAATAATACTATTTAAAAAAAAAGCGTCAAAACTATTGACACTAATTATTTATATATTTATTCGTATTATCAGTAATGATAACATTATACATTAAACCTCAGTCCCTAAAAAGGAATATAGAAAAATTCTCGTGATTTAGATAGATCATCTTAGATACAGTTATCTTGCGTGGTTTGGTTAACTAATAGTTGTACGAAGAATTCTCAGCGTCGAGATTGAGTTATAGTTTGGCGGGACCATTTAATGCAGTCATTAAGGAATCATTAATCTTCGTGTTCGGTGTGCATGACAACGGAGTCATTGTTGGAACAGGTGCTACTTCCGAGATGGTAGAGATCGTTAGCCGAATAAATGGAATCGGCCCTTTGTTGAATAAAAGAATCGATGCGATAGGAATCTTAACGGGAACAGAAACGACCCGTGGCGATTTCTATGATGACGGTAATTATCCAAAACTGACGCCAAATAAAGAAGAAAAGAATCTTCTTCTTTTATAATATTGTGTGTATGAAATTTAGATCAAGCAATTTTATAAATAAGTACTTGCATTTTCAAATTTCGAGGAAATATTATGTTAATTTTATGTTATATTCAGAGACAAATATAATAACTCGGTGTCTAATATATTTAAATTTAAGTTTTGCTTCTAGATACGGTAGTTCTATGTTTACTATGGCTGGATTAAATTGTTTCATGTCCACTATAACAATGTAAAGTAGCTCTAGAGCCTATTATATTTAAGTAAAATAATTCTGTGTCTATTATACGTAGATGTCACGGTTCTAAGCTTACTATATTTCAGATAAAACAGCTATAGATCTACTATAGTTGGATAAAATAACTCTGGGCTTATTATATCTTGGTAAAATAGCTCTAGGTAAGATATGTATAAGCAAGTAAAATCGCTCTAAGCTAAACAAACCTAGGGTAAACAGCTCCAGATAAAAATTTGCCTAAATAAAATTGCTCCAAATAAAATATTTCTATTTCTAAAATAGCTCTACATATAATATACCCAGCTAAAATTGCTTCAAGCTTACTATACCTGAATAGAATAACATCGAGTCCTCCTATAATTAAGTAAAATTTCTATAAATTTACTATATCCAAATAAAACAGCTTTAGACACTCTTTATTTAGATAAAATAGTCCTATCTTCATTATAGAAACCTTCATTCTGCCTACGTTCCCATATACCTATTAAAAAGACAACGAAAAAAGAAATAAATATTCAGAAAAATATATCCAAGTTCTATCTGTGTTAAAAAGTAAAATAAGAAATTGGTAATCACGGTTTATTACAGTGATTTGGATAAATGAGGCATAAAATCTAATAAAGCAGATAATTAATAGTAATATAAATTACAGCTTGTCCAAGATAACCGGTAATAGGTAATTAAACAAAACGAACGAGTCTTCCGATTAAAGGTCAACTGATAATCGTACAGTAAATTAATATAACGAGACGGCTGATAAGTAAGAACATTATACTAGGTTGCAGATTGAATATTCTACACGGTTGTGTTACTGCGATTTTAATGAAATAAACGTTCCTGGTAATATGAGGTGATTATTAAAAACGCCTGGTTCATGCTAATTTCTTTCTTTGCCACGCTAACAAATGGTAACGGAACTGTTAGAATGTATAATATCGATATCGAAACTGTATCACGGATTTTTTCCTCTCCTAACATCAGAATTTTCAGAATAATTGAACGAAACGGAAAAGAGTACATATATTGTAAAACTGCATACCGTGATAAATCAACTTCTAATTTAAAAAATACAGTGTAATACAAGTGCTGTAAAAAATATCAATACAAGATGAAAGGAGTAATGGTGATAAAAATTTGCATGATAAAAAGACATCAATCAATAATTAAAAGGACGATGATACAAATTGAATATAATACAGTGACATAAAGCAATTTCTATTTAAAAGAATATGTATACTGTGGTATTATATTAATGGAGGGAATAGTAATAATAATAGAAAATTTCAAAACTGATGGGGTTAATGTGAAAATTGTATAGAAATGTTTTTCAATTTTTCAATAATTGACATTGCACCAATTTATGTTTAGAAGAAATTGTGTGGCACACATGTTGTACAAAATATTAATAGAAAACTCAAGAAATAGTAATAATAACAAAAAAATTATATAAAGGGGGTGACTGAAAAATTGTATAAAAGTACCTTCCAATTTTACTGTAATCAACACTCAAATATTTTAAATTAAAGAATACGTATTACACCAAATATAAAAAGAATAATCATAATATTAAAATTTACATAATTCAAAGGGGTCGGTTTGGAAAAATTGCATAAAAATACCTCTCAATTTTACTATGATCAACACACAATTATTTTAAATTAAAAAACACATCTAACACTAAATATTAGCAGCGAACAGAATAATGATAATAATAATAATAAAAGATTTCTATAATGCAGGGAGGTTACTTTTGAAAAATCGTATAAAAACACTTCTCAATTTTCCTATAATCAACACTCGACAATTTTGAATTCAAAAAAACATACATTATACCAAATATCAACAGCAAAAATGAATATTAATAACAATAAAAGATTTGCACGATGCAAATCGAGCAGAAAAATTGCACAAAGCTACTTTTTCAATTGTATAATAGTTAATACAGCTTCCACTGAGAAAAAGGAAAAAGAAAGGACAGCAATCTGTTCTATCACGATGTTAATTACGAAGATTAAGAACCGCAGAAGCTTGTCCATGGTGGATTAATTAATCATGCCCCTCGAATCCA
Source organism: Stelis phaeoptera (assembly GCA_943735885.1). Taxonomy (NCBI): domain Eukaryota; kingdom Metazoa; phylum Arthropoda; class Insecta; order Hymenoptera; family Megachilidae; genus Stelis; species Stelis phaeoptera. The sequence continues at coordinate 22,309,720 of OX030930.1, forward strand.
ATTTCCGCCGCATGAAAGCATTGTTTCGTATCGTTGTGTGTACGATTGGCAAGGCCAGCATCGAGGATCCCCGCATCGATCAAGCGTGGCACGATTCATCGCGAGCGTTTCGCTCCGCTCGCTCGCGGCGCCACAAAGCGTTTATTTGCCTTTCGATTCCGTCGTTTGTCGCCGCATCTTGCGGATTCCTCGCGACACATTGAGTCGTCCGCTTTGACAAATAATCCCCGTTCGCCTTTCTTACCCTACCCCACAACACGAGTATCTTTTTCTTTCTGCGTTAACTTACCACGGTTGGGAAACTTGTTCGAACGTACATGGATCAAAATTATTAATAATTTTGAAGCACGATTCGAATTGCTTTACTATTTCGAATAAAATATTCTTCCAAAATACCTTCTCGAATATAATCGGAGTTCGACGAAACTTTAAGAACTGGTACGGGACACTTTGAACTTTGAAATCGAAACGAAACGATAAGGTGTGCTCGAGATATGGAATGAAATCGTTGCATTGGTTAAAGAAAGAAATGGTGTTGCACCTGCGTGAAAATTTATGCATCGTGTACAAGTCACGCGTATCGTTCCTTGTAACAAATTACATGCATACCTGATGGAACGAGATACTTATTCCGCGTAGCTCGTAACGAACCGTGCCAGCTAATTTTCACACAATGCACTATTTTACATCGTTTCAACTAATAATTAACACCAGGGATAATAACTGATACCGCGTCGTCGACCATTAACAGCACCGTGAATTAATTTAAATGAACGCTTAAGCATCTACCAACCTATCACCCATCGTCACTTCAATGCTCCTCTGGATATGTATTCAATTTGCACGAGATCAAATCGGCCGATCTCGAGGCCCCACCTCGTTTATTATATTTAACAGCCATTTGTGTCGGTTTGTTAGAACAAAACGACCAGCTCGGATCGCGATAAAAATATTTTCTTTTAAAGCGAATCGTCCCTAATATGGACTGCTTCTGTTCGTTCCCGGATTTTACCGATTTACGATGCTTTCGTGATAGTTGAGATAGTTTATTATTGTTTGGTGGGAAATTTTGTGCTATTTCGACTGGTGATGGACTAATTTAAAATATCGTATTGCTTTCAATAATATTTGTTACCTAGGTAATGATTGTACATTATTTGTTATTTACACAGATTTTCAACGTCACGTTTCGAATAATTGCGAAAGGAATAAATTTTAAACAAAATATTCACCGAAATAGGAATAAATAGTCACAGAAGTTAATTTTCAAGCGATAAGAGTTAACTTTTTATGCAATTATTAATGCGAACAGAATTTCGCAGTTTCTAAAAGTGATATAATCGTGAAAGGTATACGTAAACTACTTTCAAGATTTCTGTGCACAGTAATACTTTGTATTGTATGTATATTTGGACCGATTATCCCAGCATCCAACGCGAATCACTTGAACCGAAACCATATTGCAAAGAAATATTAATCTTGTCAATTGTGATTAATATCTGACCGTGGATTTACAAGTTTCGACAGTTATTTCCAACGATGTTATTGCTAGGCTATCGATTACCGCTTATTGATTTTATTGTGAGAAAAAAAAATCATGAATGAAATCGCATTGAAACTTTCCGATTTGTATCCAGGCACTAGTGAAAGTTATTGCTGCAACAAATATTTGAAGAATTTAGAATAGAATAGTAAAGGGAATTAAATTATAGAACTTGAAAGATTATACATTTCTAAAATGAAAGTTTAAAGATTGTAGGAAGAATAGAATTTTAGGATAAAACCGATAATAAGTATTTTCTGTTCATTTTCAGCTGTGATTCTAAATATTCTCGAGACTGGTCCCATTAATAAAAATTGGTCTTCTTAATAATACGAGAATGCTACTAAAGGAAAAGCCATATTTTCGTCGATTTCGCGAAAATGTGATTTTACTAAAACAGATTTTAACCCTCCATAACCACAATTTTCTACGTTTTCGAAAAGAAATAATAAAGTATCCTCGGTAATATTTCCTGTATTTCATGCCAAATAATTTAAATTCCATCGCAGAGAGATTCATAAATTATCATCAATGTAGCAAGAGATTATTAGCTCGAATGGTGTTTGTTTTATTTGGAAATTGTTATTTGTTAAATTTTAATAACCATTACTGTAAAACAAGCAATGTAAAAATCACGAATTTCATTGTTTCAATGTTACATGAGTGAAATAAAGCTTATCTAATTTTACCTTGGGATAAAAATATTATTCAATCAATTCCAATTAATATCATTCAAAACACTTATACATTAAAAATATTGCCTGTTTCTTCGATACGGTCATTCGAAAACATTTTTCCAAGATTCTGGGTCGACAGTAGTCATAAAATCTTCGAGCACAAAGAAATTTCGAAAGCGTTTCTTTCGTTCCAGATTTACGCAACGCATGCAAATTGTCTAAGAACGATTTTACGATTCAACTTACACCCTCGGGCCCGTTTCCGGGGGCGAAGAAAACCGGCATTGTTCCAATACGACTACCACACGTGTTTCCCTTCGAAACTGGAGCAATTTATGGGGCCCGAAAATCGTCCCAATATTTGGCCCAAAGACGATGCCAACATCTGGCTTTCTTCTTGCAAGCTTGCTGAATGGCTACGAAACATCTTTGTGAAACGAACTTTGTAGCTTCAGAAGAGATATTTAAGATTTATACTGGTAATTTGGACTGTGGTGTATTTCTGTGTGATTTGTTTACAAAGGAAAATTGCAGAAACTCTAATTGTGATATTAAATTGGAAATGTAGGAGCAATCTGTGGCAGAAAAATTGCAAAAATTGCAATCGTGATATTATATTCAAAATTAATTATTATTCATTCTTAAATTCAAGATACAGCGACTATTTGTAAAGAAAAATTGCAAAAGCTGTTATTAATTCTTAAACGCCGTGGCATGGTTTGACGTAACCCTGTCAAAGTTAAATTTATAGCTTTTCTGTTCGTAAATAGATGATAGGCGTTTTCGAAAATTCAATAAAATTTATAGTATGGTAAACTTTTTTTGTTTAAAATGTTTCGTTCGCAAAGGATTAATGAAACGGTCAGACGTTTCTGTTAGTCGGAAGTATTGGTACAATTAATTGAGTCTGGAGATTCCGAATTCGTGAAAAATGGGGTTTGTTATATAGGAATCAATTTTTTTGAATAAAAAAAAAAAAGTTGACGCTTCAATTTCTTATTGGAGAAATTTCGTATGCATCAAACTAACTATATTAGATTACATGGAATGTATTTAAAAATTCGTAACTTTTAGATGATGACACCTGACCATTTTGCTATTTGAGAATTTAGCTAAATACAATTTTCTGGTAACATTCGTGGATTTGTACAGTAGGTAATGTTATTTGTAATTTAACGTCGTGATTGCAAGTTCTTTTGCAGATGTCTTGAAATATGTTCCAACAATACTATTGCAAAAACTAATATACAATAATTTGGAAGGCCCTGAAAAATTCACATTTATCTTTAATAATATTCAAATCAAAATTTCTTAGTGCTGTAATATGATGAAACGTTACAATTGCAATTTTATATTAAAAAAACAGGAATAAATTTAATGCAAAGAGTTCTAGTAATACAATTAAGTGTATTTAATAATTTTAGAAAATTATTTTCTCTTAACACGATTATCCATTATTGTCGCAATTTTGTAACCAAAACATATATTTTGGAGCATAAAAAAAAGTCATACTATATATTTTATCCTACAATTCTAGTAACAATCTATCATCAATAGATTCGATACAAAGTAATTTTAATAATAACGAAAAAAACATATATTTAATAATCTACAAAATTAAGATAATACGTTACTTATTAAATTTTCAATATATTATATAATTTATAATCCAGAAATCAGCCGCAATAGCCAAAACAGCTTGTGGCAGTCAAAACGACCACAATTAATCAACGTTGCCCATGCAATTATTACAACTGCAATTTTGAAAAGAAAGAACAATCTACAGCCTAGCGTACCAGCGCGAAATTTTCATCGCATAGCATCGGCGTTAAATAACAAATAACCCTGACAAATTCTAACAAACTCCGTTCGATCAATCTCTGAATCATATTTCACACGAATCATAAATATAATTGTATTTTATCAAGAAAGTAACCGTTCAATGTCCTGTATGGTAGTCACGTTTCCCGTCGCTTCATCCAAGAATGACATCGTTTTAAAACGAACAGTCCTTTCGATACTGAAGGTGACTATTAACCATCCGTCATCAAATGCTCACTGTATACTAAGTGTGAATATTGTCACCCACTCGTTTCATTTTATTCTACCGATTCCGTTTAATCTGTATTATTTGTTCGTTCACAGCGAAGAATCAGTACTAGCTGATTATTGTCATCGTTTGATTTCGATTAGGGGTGACTGTAACCACCCAACGACGAAATACAATTGAAACTATCAAAAGGAAACGGTACGATAAAATAAAATCGCTCTTAGAGCTTGATATATTGATACAGAGTTTAATTCTACTATAACATGGTTAATTCGTTCTCTGCTGTATCAAAATGGCATCGAACCATGTCCAACTTCAAGTCCCGTTGCATGGAAATCAAGTTATAGGACTATAGTGCTATAAGAGAACTATTGCAGCTGTATTTTTGGAGTTAAATACCGATTTGATTAATCCTTTGCACTCGGCTGCCCCTTCTTCGGGCACATATTTAATTTACCGGAGTATTTTGATACGCGACGTTTAAGTTTTATTTATATTGAAACTAGAAAGATTGAGAAAAGGAATGAAAACATTTGCAACTCTGTCGTTCCAAAAACAGGGCGTTTGATTTTCGAAAGGTTTGCTGAAAAAGTAGATTAAATACGATCGTATCCAAAAATGCTCCGAGTAGAAAGGGTTAACATTGTTATTGCGGTGTCTTATAGAATCGAAGATGCAACGAAATATCTTTTGTATTTGGCTACTTTTTCGCTTACGGGTTAAGAAAGCCACGACGGTTGTGGTTAGATGAAAATCACGTTAAAGTTAGATTAAGTTACTCTTAAGTAATCACGAACTAGGTCCTTCCAGGTGTATATTGATATATTACGAGCATTTTCTGGATGTTGTCGTATCGAAAGGAACAAAGATACACACAATGGCAACGCATGCAGCGGTAGAAAAAGCGTGTGCACTTACCATTCTGGTCGAAAATGGCAGGAACAGGGGCGAGGAGCTGGAACTGGCGTCACGGCAGGCTGCTTCCTCGTCCGACGTGAGACGTAAACTGGCTCGTTGACCGTGGCGTACTCGTGTTTCTAAGCTAATCCACAAAAACTGTTTATTGCTCGAACTCGATCGAACCTGGATCTTCCGGACACCTTGGGAAGACAATGATCGTCGAGTGACCGTAATTGGGCGATCGAGAGCCAAACACCGACGCGATTTTCTTGGCTCTGAATCACCCTCGAACCACAGTTAATCCTCCTATAACACGGTTAATTCGTTCTGTGTTGCGTTGAAGTTGTGTTAACCCCTTGTACTACAATAACGTGTCACACTCGTGACGCACCTTACAGTCGAGATGTGACTTCTGTCGTTCAAACTTTGATTACGATTGAATTTGAAATTTAATTCTAATTACAATTTACACAGTTAATGCTTGTCAAGTGTGAAGTATACGTAATATTTCAATTTCATTGATTTGTTTTAACGCTGGAATAATAAATATTTACCATTGACTGATACACCTCTCGGAAAAATGGTAGTGCAAGGGGTTAAAAGAAATGTAGAATGCTCGGGTGTAGTAAGGTTGTGATATTCTGCAAATAGGGGTGTTGTGTGAGGGCTGTCGCAATTTTTATGCTGTGTTGTATGGGAAACATGTTCTTAGGGTTGTGTGTAATGAGAGGATTAGGTATATTAATATTTTTAGAAGTGTTTCTCGAGATTATTGGGTTTTGAAGATGAATATTTTTGGACACTAGTGTAATTTTGTTTATTTAACACGTTGACGGTCAATCTGAAATCGGTGATGGACGACGGAAGCAACTTTTTGTTTGTTTGTTAGTTATTTGATGCTTGGGGAGTTCGATGAAGACTTCAAACTTACAGAATAAAATTATAATTTTTTCTAACAAAGGGGGGTTCGATGAAGATTTCAAATTTACAGAATAAAATTATTATTTTTTCCTAAGAATATAGAATTTTGCATGTACCATCCCAAGCATTACGTCAATGTGTTAATGAACAGAAGGAATAGGTACCGTCGCTGGTCGAAGGTCTGCTGAGCTAACATTTGTTTAACCCCTTCAATTCTGAACACTATCGATAAATGTATCGTTGGTGTTCCTAACATTACTTTGTAAAGCAGTTAATTTGTATTCCATTTAAAAATTTATAACTTGAATACACAAATCGAAAGTGTTAACCTGTCCACAGTGTCTGAGAGCTGTAATTCCTACATTTTCTAGGCCAGTCGTTGAAAAAAACATAAATGAAAGAAAATAGATTAATTAATGCTGATTGGTTCAATTCCCGAATGATGAACCTTCTACGGTAGGAAAAATTGCAATTTAATTGTGTATTCTTTCTCGTTATTCATTTTCTACATTATAAATCGCATGATATTCCTTCAAATAGATATTTTTAATTGAAGAACGATTGTATAAGTTTCATAGGTCCAAGTCGCAGTTGACCCAGCTCCATTGAATATAATAGAAATAACTACTAATCAAAATTCAAGTAATAAACAAACGAATAAACAATTTCCAAATACCACAAAAATCACATCCAAGTATTATATTACAAGTTCAATGCTTAAAACTTCGATCACTGGTGACATTTAATCTTACCTTTGATGCATAGTGTTCTAATTTATCATCCCTTACTCTAACTTTATCCGAAATAACGATTATCCCTCTGCAATTTAGACATTTGTTGTTCGACATGCTCTGCTTAATCATTAGAAGATAAATCAAATTCCAATGATCGTATATTCCATGAAATACATGACCATTTAAATTATTATTTAACATAACTAATTCTACAGACTCTGCTAGATTGTCAAATCACTCCAAAAACCTTCTCGTCTGCTAGAAAACATCAACCATCTCAGAATTCAAATCCAAAACCAAGTTATCTGTGTAAATCCAACGTGTTCCTTCATCGTACTAGACATGGCTAATCTTACGAGACAAGTTAACCCCTCACACTGCAAATGTAGCAATACAAATGGCAACTAGAACAGTAACTACCTTGCAAACAGATATTTGTACCTTTTATTATATTTATATTCGTTATCCGTCGTGTTTAATTCAGAAAAGGATATCCTCGAGAAAGTTATTCTCACCACTTTGAAAATTTATTACTACCTCTTGTATTAATTCCCCATTTTGTCGTATAAAAGCTAGACAAATCACTTCCCAAGTATTTTATCAACATATCCTAGTAACATACTTAACTCTTGTAAAGGATAATTTATAATTATAAATTAAATAATTATTTAATACTTTAAGTCCGACGCTTCCCAAGGACAATAGGAACTTCGTTAATACCGACTGTTAATTTCACTCATATCTGGCTGACTTTTGACTTTCTATTCTATGGGAATCCATCAATTATATTATCAGGAATTTTTTACTTACTTAATTAAGAATATTCGTATTAGATACTTGTGAACATTAGAAAGATTACAGATAGTATTCGATGAGTATAAAAATATCAGTTGAGGGAATTTTCAACGACTCCAGCGTGGCAATTAACGTTTCCAATTATAATCAAAATAGTCGTTACTTACATTCCAATACTCAAGTTTCATGTATAATAATAATAAGCATCGAGGCAAGGTATGCCGCTACAATGCACCGATGTAAGGTCAGAAGGGTTAAAACTTCAGGTTCCTACCTTCTTAAATAAAAAAATCTTCGAGCACAAAGATGCACCGCATCAAACCACCCCAGAATTGCACGAAAACCCTCGAATGCCTAGTTACAGGCCGCCCATTCCCAGAATCCAAACGCAAGCCCAAGTTACCTGTGCAGATCCAACATGTCCGCGCTTCCGTCGTCTTCCGTTGATCCCGCGACTTGAACAGCAATCGTCGTCTGGATGTTTCGAGTCATGGTGTCACCAAAGGGTGTCCAGTGTCGCGAATCGCGCGATATTCCAGAAAGATAAGGGAAAAACGAGTTCTGCGGACGCGTTGTGCAGAAAAATCGATCGGTTACACTGGAGGTTCTAGCCACGAAGAGGGCAGCACCTCGCGTCGACGAGGGCAACCATCGATGGCTGCGTTTTTGTTATACTTGTTCTCTATTTTTTCTCTCCTCTTTGTTTTTTCTTGTTTTTTTTTTTCGACGAGGGGGTTCGTTCGCCCCCTCTATACTCTGGTAGTTGGCAGATTAGGCTAATGCGATGGACCAGATGAGATATGGGCCAACGAATCGGAGCACGGTGCTGGCAGGGCAGGGGCGTGACTGTACCCTGGATACGGTCGTGCCCCGGGCCACATTCACGACGTGAACTAAGTGCTGGGTGGAGCCCCGTCTAGGCACTACCTACTCGATGGAACCATCATCCTCTCCCTCGAGTGTCACGACACCGGGGGCAACCTAATGGCTGCCAGACACCTCGAAAACTGGCGCCAGTTTCGAATCCGACGATCCTGGCTTCTGGCTCCGTTTCGGTTTTCTCGAAAACTTCCGCCGATTTAGGTGACGTTTGCCTCAAGCTGGAACCAGGTGTCAGTGCTGAAGATGGATTATGAAAAAATTGTAATTATATATCTGAGAGCGAAGTTCTTAATTAACCCTTGGACGACGGACCATGGAGAGAGCTAACGATAGTAATTGAATTTGAACATCAGATCTAATGGTACTGGATGTATGCCTAATCTTAAATTCAAGATAAATAATAAATAATAAATTTTGTAATTTAAGAGGAGAAGCGAATTTATGGATTTGGTTGCGGTGTTGCATTAAAAGATTTTTATTGTTTAATAACTGAAATACCATGGTGTGGATCGACTTTGTCGTTCGAGGATTAAAATAAGAAAAATTGAAATTCTGTATTATGTCGACAGTGCTAGTGATTGCAGTAATTTAAAACAAAATTATGATATGGATTGTTTGTATTATACATAATTGGTATTTGACTTGTTTGTTCAAGAACCCTGTTTCGAACTATAATTATAAGAAATGGTCTTCGATTGTTAAGGGTTATTTTATTTGCTTCTTCGTTTTATAATTCATATAAGAATATTTTCTTTCGAATAAACTTGCTTCCACTTTTCGAAACACTGTATCAGAATATTAATTTTCATAAATTGTCAATGTTCAATGGAATAACTGTTTCCATTTCATCCAACACACTTTTCTAGCGGCCACACCCTTAACAACGATGCTTGATTCCCAGATCCAAATCTCGAAGCATGCGATTAAATCTTGATCCACCCCTAATCATCACCATCATCAGATGTTAAGCAATGGTGATTGGTTGTTGTTTGGAAACCTGCTAGATTTCAAGGACCCGTCATCTGAAACAATGGAAACATTTGTTATTCAATTTGTCATGGTATATTTTATGATTTAAATAATCTTATGTTTCAACCCTCTTGTCTTCTACCTTGACCCACTCCAAAATTCAGATACACCAAACTATAAGCTAATATTTTTATTAATAATCTTCACATTCCAGTTTTAAGCTTTCAAACATTCTACGATACTCAAAGTTCTAATACATAATAAATAATCATATTTGAAGGCAAATAATTCTCAAATACCTCTGAATTTTCAATCTTACACGCTCACGAGAAGATTGAGAACCGCTGGTCAAGAGAAACAAAGATCCATCAAAAGCATAAACCCTTCCCGAAATAAAAAATAGAGACATTTCCTGCTACAAGCACAACTCGTTCGAGTAATGTCTCTTTTAGAAACAGCGAGACGAAGGCAAAGAAGATGAAGCAAAAAAAAAAAGAAAAAAAAAGAAGAGGAGGAAGACGACACGTTCGTGCCTTGATACAAGCACGGTTTTCAGTCGATCGAGCTTCACCGGGTATTTTTTTTTTTTTTACGTCCGTTTGCCCGTTTCAATTCCCTGTTCGAGCCCGCTGCTCATCCATCTGCCCGCCGATGGATACATTCGTTCGTGGCCATATCTCCTGGCCACTTTTCAATTTCACTCGACGAAATTTCCACTTCCGCCGACCCGTACCAGTCCAATTCACGAAAACATCGATCCCTGAGATTTTTACTTATTTAAACCCCTTTCGCGCTCGTGGAACTCGCAAATTAATTTTTACTCATCCGATTCTTAACACAACATTCTTTGCCACGCAATTCTATTAATATTATATTTTATGTATCGCTGAATTAAAATTATAAACTTTCAGGATAAAGAAATTGAAATTGCAAGTTTCTTTTTAGTTAAAAACTTATGTTACAACCTAATATAACGAAGTAGAGACTTTGATAAATTTTCCAAAATTTTTGGGGGCCTAAAACCTCATAAATGACCATGTTTATCTATGAAGAGTTAAATCAAGAAATGTCACAATTTTACATACTAAAAATCAATGAATACTCAAAGGATTTCATTCAAAGCGTCGAACAAACGGCCTCAAATTGGGAAACATTTTGTTTCAAGAATATGATGGATAAAAATTAATTTTTGAAGCACGATATCAGAAGTCCAGGAACTAGAGGGTTGAAAGGCTGGACGAGACGAAATTTCCGACGTGCCAGAGACTCGACTGACCTGTCCTCCCCGCCACCCCTTAGGGGAATACAACGCCAGTGTCATCGGAATATACGGCTAATTGCGAGGATGTTTTGTTCGCCTGTCGGAACTCGAGACCATCTCCCCTTACAAGCTTTTGCATTTAGCCTTTCCGTATTGACGACGCGTACAGAGCACGAAACTCCACGAAGTCCGGGGTAGGGGTGTGCTTCTCCTCCTCGGTCACCCCCTCGACCCTTAACTTTGCTTTAACAGGGATAATACGAAACTCTGACCATGGTGAAAGTTGCCTTTCCAATGGAATTCTGGGTAATTTTGATTCAACGATGACCCGTGGTATTTGCGAAGACAACAATTTCTTGAGGGGTGTGATTTGGAAATCGTCGAGACGTTAATTAATTAATTACACTGTCATATATAATAAAATCAGTGTCCAAACGCAAAAGATTGCCCTGGGCGTTAAAATGCCCGAGTGGCACCGAGTCTCGCCCAGGCCTGGATATCTCGCGGTTTGGTCGATTGATTCGTTAATTCAGTCGCGGAAATAGTTTCACGCGACAGGACGTATTTAATCGTCGAGGATCGTAGGTCATATATTGTTTGTGACGCTTTAGACGCGAACATTGATTGCGAGAGAGACGCCGGCGTCGGTTGGCGGTTTGCGGAGGAGAGACGGTGTGCGGCTGGTCGGCCAGGCGGACGAGGGTGTCCCGGGGGAGTCACGGAAGTAGAGGGAGCGGCGATATTATTGATTTATGTCCCGTTTCCACGTTATGTATTCTAGCTTTTCCTCTCTGCAACGACACCGAATGATCCCTCGGCTGAAGCGCAACGTTCCCTTCGATTTCGCATTCGACTTTGAATACTTGGACGCTGTCCCCAACCCTCCCCAACACCGTCAAGTTCCAATGGACGAAATATCATGAAGATCCAGTTCAATGGATTTTCGGAGTTTGAACAAATTTTAACAAATTTTGGACAATGATCCCCGGTATAATTATAATAATCCAAATCCCGGCTTGCCAAAACAACCCAGAATCCCGCACGATCGCCCGATTCGATCGTATAAATCAAAATTGACCAACAGTAACTCCCGGAAACGCGCCAATAACCATCGAAAGCCCTCTTCATCGAGGAAGACGAACAACCATCCTCGATGATATCAATTATCTTCGACGCGAGTTACAGTTCCTATCAACGAACGCCGGAGGTTTGACGCGAACTTGTGCGTGCCGGAAGTCGGAGGGTGGATACAGAGAGCACGAAGAGGGTTGTCAAAGATGAAGAGAGACGAGGAGGAAGCGGCGAAAATTGATGTATTCCCTATGCAAAACAGCAGTGGCCACCGATGCTAGACGGGTAGCCGGACAACACGCAACCGTGAATTCTCTATGCCCCCCCTGTGATTGTCTCTCTCGTTCTCTGTGATCTTCGTCGCTCTATCTCCTTCTCTCTTTCTCTTTCTAGCTCGTCCGTCTCGGCTTCTACCACCATCAGCGGCTCCGTCACCTACGTCCTGAACAGAATCGAGAGCGGTATAGGAGCAATTAACACTCTATTAACACTAACGACGCTCATACATAACAACGGTGCCGCTGGGATTGAATTTATGGTCTGTTAATGGGGGTTATTTTATGCGTTATGCAGTCGTGCCGCGTCAACGGCGACGAACGGTGGTAAATTTCGCTAGGTTTCGACGACAACGGATTCTCAACGCGTGTTTGCACCATGCCACGTGCTCCTTTCGTCGTGCTTTGGTGGATTCGGGACCGAACCAACGGTCTCTCGTTTCGTTCTTTCGACGAAATGAAAAATGGACACTTGAAAGTTTGGTGAGCTCGCGCGATAACAGGAAATTTACAGGATTATGGTAAAATACCACGGTTAGTTCTGTCTAATGAAAAAAAAAAAAAAATATCGTTAAGATTTTTATGAAAATTCTTGAAAATGACACAAAGCAAAAACTTACAAAATGTCAACTACCAGAAATACCAAAACACCAACATGACGTATCACACAAGATGCAACCAAGGAATAGCGGTGTTATGCATTTTGATATAATTTTCCGCGACCAACGTCGATAAATCATCCGGAATCGAGCGCAATCGTGACATAAGCCTGACTCGATAACCAGGATTCATTAAGGAAGAAGGGAGAAAGAAGGAAACAGGTGTGCGAGCAATTTCTCTCGGGCGTAACGCGAGTAAACAAGAAAGTTAGGGGAGGCTCACCGTTCGTCGAGTGCAACGGAGTCGAGTGCCAAAGTTCATCGCGAGATCCTGCCCTCCTCACGGCTAAAGGAGACGCGGCAAGGCCGGTAAAGTGATAAAGCGGCCATAAATTTTCACCGCCATCCACCCACCACGGTCCCTCTCCAACTTGCTAGCCCAAGCTCGCCTCTCTTCGTCCCTCTCTCGCTTCCTTACGCTTTATTCCCTTTCGTTCCGTCTTCCTTTCGCTTCCTCGATCTCGCAACCTGGATGCACCTGCAACAACGAAATCGGCAAAGGTCAGCGCGAGCCTGGTCGCTTCAATAATCCTCGATGCTTTCGATACTCACTCGCTTCATAATTCGCCGATCGATGATCCGGAAGAACTTTTATCCGTTCGAGTTGTCCATGCGAAATTGAACCGTGAAAAGTGTGAGCCTGAAGCAAATTGGGCGGTGGAAAGGATACTTACTCCCGTGGGCAAAGGGCAACGCTAAATAAGAATATAATGATTCTTATGCAAGATTAATGTGATACGAAGATACTTGGATTAGGAATATTATATTATTAGATTTCTGTATTTGTTTTTAGAATTTCAAAGCACATGGACAAATATGAGTCGCTGGGGGATAAAATGATACGTGGCTGTCTTTGTTCGGCATGACCTGTACTAGAATTAGACAGGACTAACGTTGCAGACGGGACGTCCTTGACCATAAATAACGTCAGAAGGGGAAATTAGACGTCAATTGATCTAACAGATGTCTCGACCAATACGTGCATTTGATCTTCGCTCGGTTCACGACTGCATTTCTATCCACCAAACAACTTCATCGAAGACTGAACATCGAGAATTCCACCTTGAGTATAACATAAATTAAATCTGTTGCGTTGAAGATTTATTGCCAAATGATTATCACTGGTTTATTGAAAATTCATCAAAACGAGTTATTACTTGTAACTAGAAGTTGTACACGTTATCGAGCGTATAATTCCTGTGTGCTTTGAACAAATTTTGTTACCGTAGAAGAAAAAGATAAATATTTTCAAATGGTAAAACATAAAAAAATGAGAGCTCTTGTATTGTCCCGAAGAACCTCCAAAATTCGTATTTGAAGATTCGCCACGTCCCGTGCATCGTATACGACGCACGCTTACGATTCATAACACGGGTGTTTGAAAAGGGACGTACGGAACAGGGTGTGGATCAACGGCGTGTATCATATACGATGCACGGGACGTGCCACGGTCAACAAAAATGTTAATAACAAGATGCGTCAATAAAATTCAGCAAAACTCCGTTAAAATCAAACTGGGTCACTTGGAAAGCTCTTCTAAGATCCTAGGACCAGTTAGGGTACTGCTGATCCCAGGAACAAGGCTCCCAAGCATCTTGCGGGTTAGGTGACAGACAGAAGGGCAAATCTGACCCAAGACATCAGGATACACTCGTATAGATGGAACAAAGGAACCGCAGCTGGGAAGGGAAAGCGTGGAACGGAAATTAGGTCAGTCGGAATGGAGACATCCCGGTGGACGAGGAAAACGGTTGGCTGCCAGGTAGTTTTGGTGAAACGTCGAAATCCAATATCGGCATAGTAGCCAGAGCATACCAGAACCAAGTCTAGGAGAAGCCTAGGCAGCACGGTGTGCTGGTTGCAGCGCAGGGGCGAACAGGCAGAAATCCCAATAAATCATCCCGTCACGAGCCGTGAGCCAAGGCGGAGCCTCTTGCCTCGTATTAGCCAATAATAATCCTCTCCGAGGTGGAGGCCATCTTGAATTATACAATGGTTCCTCCCGCCACAATTCGTATAAATGCAACCTTCGAGCTTACCGGACAACCTTTACCGAAAAGGGCGTCCCAGTGGCGTAACCGACCCCGTTATTTCTCCGCCGACCCTGAAAACTCATCGACCCTTTGCTTCCAATCGATGTTGTTCTTCGGCTTTGTTTACCTGGGATTCGGGGCTGATACAACCCCTCCAGACCAACTTAATAATTAACCCCTTTCCGTACTTCGACGAGTCCGACTCGTGACGCACTTTGCAGCTGAAACGTTACTGTCTGTACAGTTGACTTTTTTGAGTATAATTTCAACTATAATTGAGATAACAAACTATTGTTAAACGTAAATTGCATGTAACATTTCAGGTTTCCTGCTTTGTTTTAATACTGTAGCATGAAATATTTATCCGTGTCTGACGCACTTACTGAAATAATGCCACGGTAAGGGGTTAAGCTTCTTTATTCTGGCTTTACAGGGTAAACGGAAAGAAATATTGAAATATGGGAAATCTATGGATTTTTAGGGTCTTGATGGGTTGATACGACACTGCTAGAAGAATTGAGTATTAACCCTTTATAGGGTAAATAGAAGAAAATATTGATATATTGAAAATAACGCTGTTGATCTAATTACAAGATTGATTTTTGAAAAATACATCTTCTGTATTTCTTCGATTTATAAAAATAAAAAATTCATAACATTTATGGGGCTTCAAAATTGTTTAAATACAAAGTAAAATTACAAAATGTATGTAGAAATGTAACATTCACGGTTCATGGAATTGTCAATTTTCAAATATTCCTAAGATAATAAATAAAATTGAAAACTGTCATAAAGGAAAGTAAAATAATATTAACCCTTGGACACTTACAACATCGATTTAAATAATTAGTAAATAAATTATTAACTCTTTGGCACATAAAATCTCGGTTTAAACGAATCCTAAATTAAAAACAACATTTTCAGTCAACAATAATTACAACCGTTCACAACTATTAATATAAATTTCTATCGAAAGAAAGAAGAAACCGCTTCGTGGGGGTTGAAGAAATCCCCATCGCAGCCCACGTGACTGGTTCGAATCACGTATCCTCAGGCTGCTCGATCGATAAACTTTGGTCAGACGAAATGTTATAGAAGATATTAGGTTGAAAACTAAATTCGCGACCTCTATATTATTTTTCATAAGAAACATAACAATTTTCATTCAAATCTCTGATTTTAAAATAAAATTTAAAAACAGGTTGCAAATTTAATCACCAACCTAACACGTCTATCCGGTTCAGTGAATTGTTCAAAACGATCTTGACACTCGATTCGTTTTCATATTCAACCACAATTTATTTCTCGTTTTCAAACACAGCTATTATAATTAATATAATTATTATTATTAATATGGACAGACTCTTATATAATATAATACAATACGGTTTAGACTTGTCGACATGATAGCGTTATAATACTATTATCGTTTTACTTATTCTCTTTTATTTTCCCATCGTCGTTCGTCGTTCGTCGTTCGTCATCGTCATCGTCGTTTACTCATAATACATAGCTCGATCGCGGTTGCATATCGTTTGTCATTGCAAATATCGTATCGTTATTATCGTAAATTGTCATCATCATCGTCACCATCGTCGTCGTCTTCGTCGTTCGCTGACATACTTCGTTTGCCTTACTTCGTTCATTCCTTTTTCTATCCTTCATCCTCATGTGTACATTTAGTTTACATAATGCGGAACACTACAAAATAATTATATACGTTTATCATAATTCGTAATACTATTATATTTATATTTATATTTATACTCCATATTTATATTTATTTATATATAGATTCATTTATTTATATCTTTTGTTTCCGCTTATATACTTCCGGCGTGTGCGTAGCATACGTCATTATTATTTTTTTTTTTTACTTCGACCTGGCTAGGCACACCCCTATATCTAAACGTGTTACTTCTCTTTTCGTTTTTTGTTTCTTTTTCTTCTTCTTCCGCATCGCGTAACCGTTTTCAACGAATGTGTTCTCGTATATCCGGTCTTTTCGTGTGTGTGTGTGTGTGCTCGTGCTCGTGTTCCACCGGTTCGGTCGGGGGCAATGTGTTCACGTAGCACTGATGTGTGCAACCAGAATCAAAATAAAAAGACAATTTCTATATAAAATTTACGAAATCTGTGTGCAAAAATACTTGCCACCATCGACGATGATCGCCACCAACGAATCAAAATCACAAGACGTCACTTTCATAATAAAGGATTGTAAACTTACTAGTACCGAAAGCTATTATACTGCTTTTGTTGAACTGAATGTTAATTAAAACTTGATTGGATAAATCCATGTTCCATAGGATACTAAATTGCTCGGCGAAATTTTGAAAGTAACTATATGTAATTGGATTCTGAAGGTAAATAAGTAATTTTAAAATTTGAAACACCCTGTAGAAGAATCAAGAGTATGGATTTTTATCGAAATAAAATTTAAGGATTAGAAGTGCTACGCGATAGGGGACGACGACGTGGCGGCTCTTAATAAATATTGTCATCCTTTTTACACTATCATCTCGTCACGATTAAAGGACAATCGGACCTCCTACGAACGGGTCGAAATTGTCCCCGAGCGACGACGTTTTGCTCGTATATCATTACAGTATCGTATCAATAAATAGTAATTAATTAGTTCTCTGCTACCGTTACTTTGTAAATCTTCGTTTCCTTTTAGTCTATTAAACAGGTACCTACTTTACCTACGCGGTATCGTATACAGCGGTCGCGGTTCGCGATTTCGACGCCGCGACGTCAGACGTCGCCTTTCACATTGCCCCGTCGATAAATAAAAAGAAAAACATGCCATACACGTTTCCTTCGGGGAAGGGAATTATTTACAATGATTCCTCTCTCGTAACAGTGTAACCCGTGGCACGAAAACTATATTAACAAAGAAAAAACTGGAATAAGTACTTTTCTATCCTTCTTGATATAATTGTCCAAAAAACCAATATCTTGAAACGAGAATTTTTTGTTTCGACGGAATAATTAAATTTTCTTTTTGAATGGTATAAAATATTTCAAATTTCGTATATTTCATAATATCTTGAAAAATGGAGGTAGAGTGATAGATAGGACGCTTTAATTAAGGAGGATAGTATCGTTTTCGATCCGATAGAATTCATGAAGTATTAGCAGCGTGTACTGTTGATGATCACGAGGATATTTAACACGCTGACTGCCATTTCGTGTTGAAATTTAATCTTCTCCTTCTTTAGCTTATGCTACGAACGGCGAAGACAATTGGCATTTATAAATATTCCAAATTGGTATTTACAAATACCCCAAACAGGAATTTATAAATATTCCAAATTGCAATTTACAAATGCCCCAAACAGGAATTTATAAACATTCCAAATTGGTATTTACAAATACCCCAAACAGGAATTTATAAATATTCCAAATTGGAATTTACAAATATTCCAAATTTGAATTTACAAATACCCCAAGTTGCAATTTACAAACATTTCAAAGGAAATTGAAAAATATTCAAAATTAGAATTTATAAATACCCCAAATTTTTATTTAAAAGATATTCCACCGTCCAAGGTTCAAATTCTTGTCGCCAGATATCTTACGACCATCCATGACAGTCAACCTGTTAATCATCGAATAAACTTTGTTTTTACTGGGTCTATCAGTCTTCACAGTGGCGGAACTTCTGTCGAATTGGAAGGAGTGTACATGTATAAAAACGATGACATCCTATTTTTAACTTCGTCTTAAAAAAAAAAAAAGAGCAATTCACGCTTGTGTATGTACAAATGCAACGGATGTGCAATGACCGGACGATTTAACGCGACACCTAAACGAAGGAGGGATTTAAACGCTGTTTATGTTTGTTTGTTTATGTAGATGATGATGGCGCCATTACGTGAAAGCATGTACACGAAAGAGATCATTTTTTAGAATTGAACTAATTAAAAATATTGGGCAAAGTTAACACCCTGAATGCCGCATTGAAATTGCAGTTATTCAAAATAGATCGATGATTAAATTCGCGACCATTTCAAATTATTCAAATTCCATCACAGAGGGATGTAAAAATTATTAAGGAATTATTCGTTCGAACGGTACTTATTTTGATTAAAAATATTGCAAATAATATTAATTTAATTCTTTTTTCCTCCGTTATTGAACCTAAATTTTGAAAATTTATGTATAATATCTTTCCAGGTTAAGACCTGTAACTGAAATTTGCAAATAGGAATCGAAATGACCCCACGGCATTCAAAGCGTTCAATATTGACACTACGATTCCTGTGGCCTTATTAAACATAGTAAAAGTTTCCTCTATTTTACCGATATGAAATTGTAGACCTTTTTCTAATCTTCTCCGAATCCTTCTTTAACGTTAATGTGTTTCTTTATACATCTTCGTTCGTATCGTAAAAAAGACGGTTGAATCGAGTTGTACGACGTAATGAACATTTGTTTTTTTTTTAAATTACAGTATGAAGAGCGATGGATGATACACATTTTTTCGACTGAAAGTAGAGAGGCGATGGACTATCGTTCCTTTCTGTTATTTGTTTTACGTATTTAGGTGAGATATACAGTACCTAGAATGTTGTATACGAAACTAACGACACCTGTCTGGAGAGCGACAGGAAGTCAGGAACTCTTCGGCGCATGGGCGTGCGAGGACGTGGTTTTTAATTATATACTAATTGTGACACGTGCTCATTTTTACAGTTCATATTTACGCAAAATACTAAATCCACAGGGGTATCGATTAAAGATTACTGTATCAAGGAATTTCAGATTATTGTATTCGCTTCGCGAGCAAATTGCTGATTGTACGATGTCTTTTTAAGCAAATTATTTATTAAGATTGTATAATTCGTCATTTTCAATATTAAATCCGTCAAAATTAAATTTATAGTTTTCCCGCGCAAAAGTCGATAGTGATATACGTCACTTAACAAAGTAAGAAACGAAAGTTATAGAAGGTAAATTCTAAGTTTATAACCCATGGTAATTAAAGGTTAATGAAATTTAAATTAATTATCACAGGAGGTTATTCCAAATACTTTACTCAATAATTGAATATTTAACACGAAGTCAATGAATATTCCCCGACAACGGACCATGAAGAGAGCTAACAATTGAAATTGAACTTCGGACTTATCCTATTTTTAAAATTTAAAAGCACTGTTTGACATACGAAAATCTTGCGTTCACAAATTGTATTGTTTTTCAATTTATTTTCCATGTGTGGTTTATGTTTGATCCAGCTTCGTTATTTGAAAATTGTCCCTTCTTAAATTTCATAAGTGGAGTTTGCGAGCTCCCCAGATAGACGCATCGACTATATACACGATCGCAAACTCCACGAATGTTTTAATTATTTTTTAATTGCTAAGTGTCCACTGTACACAAAATCAAAAATCTTTCCTTTTTATTCTTTCAATCATTTACTTCAACACAGTCGCTACCAGAATTACAGACACCTCCGAATTCCCATTATATGAGATCTCAAATTTTTATTTCATACTCTTTAAAATAGAAAACAACAAATCTGTCGTATAATTTAAATAATAATGCAATTGCTGATATAAATTCGTCGTGTATGCTTCGAAAAAAAAAAATTATGAAAAATTTAATCACGATGGCGAAAGTGTTAAATCAGATTATTTCGTTTAGCGTTTTACAACCATCGTCCCCGCTCGTAGCAACCGACATGCCCGTTTCCTTAATTTCTATTTAATTATCATCTTAAGTCTTAGCCTTTAGACGCAAACCTTATCGATTAGACGCTATCTTAATGGCTCACTTCTTACATACGTATTGTTGTTCTTCTTTCATCTTCACCTATCCCATCATCCACGAAACAATCCTTCGTCATTCTTCTTAACTCTACGTACAATCACTTCATTTCTCGCTTCGTTTCCTATCAATTTTTCTTCCTTTATAAATTACTGTATACATATCCGTCAATTTTTACGCGACTATATAAGAGTAAAGATAAAATATATAATTTTGCATTTTACACATTCCAGTTCACGCTAGGAATTTTCATTTCCACTTGTTTCTTTTTTTTTCTTCTGTTTTCGTTTTCTGATCTCCCCTCGTCAGTTTCGTCGCATTTTATACACATATATATTTACTCTATATTAGTTAGTAGCTCGCTATCCAATGGATACAAAAATTTCTCTTTTTTTTCTTCTTCTTCTTTCTTTCATTTTAAGCTAGAATTGGTGTTCACGGCGATCGCTCGCCGTTCGAAAACTCTTCCCCTCCTCCTCGTCGATTTATCCCCCCCACCCCCCCCACCCCCAGTCCTCTTTGTTTCAATCGAAACGACAGGAGGTTAACTAAAACGCGTGACTAGACACGCGATTATTGCACAATTAAGTTTCTTTCTTCTTTTTTTGTTTTCTTGATCTACGCGAGTTGGTCAGAGAAATACCGATGATAAATTCACTCGGGCCGAGATCGAATGAATTTCTCAGCTTTGCGCCGAAAAAATCGAACCTTGAATCGATGAAAAATCGTCGAGATCGATCTTGCACTTTCTACCGGGAACATGCGTGCCGAAGGAATTGAGACAGAACAATGTGAACGCCCTTTTACCGATCAGTCATACGTGCTGAGCTATAGTCTGACGCTAGAAATGCCGTCCTTCTATAGTTTCGTTCTAAAAATAGCGTCGATGTATGATCTGTTTTAAAACCTTCTCCAGACAAGATTACTTTAATTCTTTAATACACACAAATTACTTTAATCCTTTCAGTACTTTGTGAGCACACTAGCCTTCCCTAAGGGAAAACAGAGGGCGATATAGGGGGAAAAGGATCCACCATTTGTGCGGATACATTGTGTTGGGCATAATGTCTAGTAACTTTCTTCTAAGGAAAAGCCTTATTTCCTAAGGAAAACTACGCCTCGTAATTGCAAAGAATTACTGCACGTCCAGTTCTAATTCTCATTTCAAAGAGAATTGGTATAGTAACAAAATAAACTGGATTACAGGTTAGCTTAACAGCTAGGTATAAACTACTAGTAAATTTCGAGTATAGGACCTGTTTCCACTACATTGTCATTTCCCTTAGGGAAGACCAGATTGCTTAGGACTGTACAGTATCGAGAATCATAGGCTTCCCTGGGGTGAATGGCGCCACGGAAGAAACAAACTCCACCACTTCGAGAATTACTAAGCGTTAAACCTAGGTTAAGTCCGAATGAAATAAAACACGATAAGTATTCAGTTTAGTAACAATTCCAAAGCGAATCGGTTAATTCGGTAACGAGGTAGATAATTATAACGCCTATGCGTAGACACTTTCGACATCCCTCGCATTGTCATTTTCCCTAGGACAGGCTGTCATGCCAATAGAGATTCCTGTTACTCAGCTATCCCACTTTTTCTCACAGAAATTCACACTTCAGTCGGATCATAGCTCAACGATCGAACATTCGACGGGGATTAATGTCAGCGAACGTTTGTGGGCCGCGCAAAAGTGTCTGGAAAACGGTTTGTCAGCCAAGCATTTACGCGTGAAATTTTGCCCTGGCACCCACCGTGTTGCACGCGTGTGTGTCGTAACGCGTTCCTAGTGTGATGCAAGGCCAATAAATACTTCCTTTGTCTGGAAAGCCGCACCCTACGGCCCGGTATATCTGGCCTACATAGATTGGTATCGCTGATTAATGTGGCCAAGAATATTAACGCGTGTCTTGCCTACCGACCGAGAACCGTGCAAAAATTGGAAATTCACCGAATCGTGCGGGGTGAATCGAACGCGTTGCGATCGTTATACAAATCGTGATCGATATTTCAAGGGCCTCGAAAGCGTGCTTAACCAACGTGATGCGTTATCTTTGGATCTTTGAACCGAGCGAACAAGCGGGGAAATTAATTTTGCATCGACCGGCAGCGCTGTCGACAGGAAAGCTTGGAACTAAAAAATGATCATGGTAGACAGTTCGATGAATGCCCGATGGAGATATAAGAATCGAGGTATACTCCTTTTATTTAAAACTCCTATTGTTGTCTACGAGTCTGTTTAATCGAAAAATCACGATAATCAATTAAAAGTCTCCTCTTTCCTAGGGAAAATGACGCCATGCGTCTCGATACTTAAGAATCATCACATATTTTGGTTTAATATTGATTTCAAAGAGAGCTTGTTGCTTTGATAATAAAATAAAATAGACAATAGACTGGACAATTTTCGTATCAAGGTACTCTAGTAACTTCCACGTGTAAGACGAAACGGTGGCGCCTTCTACGTCGCCATTTTCCCCAGAGAAGCCCGGCACGCAACAGCGTAACAATTGAGGCGTTGGATGGAAGAGGGGCACATAGGCTTATGTGCCCTTTTTCCGTAAATCGTTTAAATCGTTTCGACTTGTATGCTTATTATATTTTAAAGACATGTAACTACATTCTTACAAAAATTTGACTTAAAAGCATTGATACTTATTAAATTATTCAATTATGAAAACTTTGAAGTCGATTATCTCGAAACAGCATTTCGGCGTATGTGCCCTTCTTCCATCCAACGCCTCAATTATTAACGGTTACTACCAGGATTGATACACGTTTCAGGAATATCCTAACCAAAGTGGTTTTCAATGTAAACGATAAGCTTTCCACGATGGTAGCCGTTTTCGGATAAGAACGGAAGAAAACCGGGAAACGATTCAAGGCACATAAGTAGATCAAGACGAGGACCGATGACGGGTTCGTTATTTATCGTCGATGTTCCTCTTTCCTTGAAACTTTTACGTAAACCCGTACGTACCGAGGAAGCTCCCTCGACGGGCTATCGAGCTTAATTGACGCCAATTTGCCCGAGCAATTTAGAATCACGACCCCTGACCGTAAACGTGCGGGTTTCGGTGCTTCCCCTTTCCCTACGATCCCCACCACTCTCGCCAAACAATACAGAAAAAGAAGAAGAAGAAGAAGAAGAACCGTTCACAAGAGACAGCGAGCGATCGTCGACGATCTTCCGTTTTTTTTTTGTGTTTTCTTTTCACAGTTCGTTGCTCCTCGTGACAAAAAGTTATACATAAATAAATCTCTCAAGAAAGAAAGGCCGGCCGGTGCTCAATCGATGCGCGTGCGCGAGCTGGACCATGTATTACGTATATCAGTTCCATATATCTCCCTTTTGTTTTTTTATTTAATCATTTCTTTCCACGATCGTTTCATTTCTTTCCCCCTCGTTAACGTGAGAACGAGCCAGAAGAAAAACGTTCGAAAAGATTCTTCGGACCCGTGAGATCTTTCGATTCACCTCTTATTATACATATATATATCTATATAATTTTTTTTTTTTGTTATTTTTATTCGTTTGTCTCTAAATACTTCATCTTTTCGTCGTTAGTCGTTAGTCGTCGTGGTTCGTCCTGGTCGGCGTCATTTTATACATTAATTACGTATTTCGTTAATTATCGTTTATTTTACGTATATCGTAGATTGCGTGTATACAAGGTGTATAAACTAAAAATTACGTCGATCTAGAAAGTTTTACACCACAGCACAAGAAATTCGCCGCGGCAGTTGTCAGACGCGTCGCGTCGGCCTCTGAAAAGATGGACATCCGGTAGAACTGGTTAATCGTCGCGATTAGATAGTCGGTGGTTTTGATGGGAACATTTCTTTTTCGTAAAGTTACGTTTTCAAATTACGTACACTTCTTTTGGTAAAACGATAGAACGACTGCAAAGATATTATCGTCAATCGTGACGATCGACAGTTTTACCGAAATTGCACCTCGATAAACATGGCGACGCCGGCGTCCTCGATACGTCATCGAGATCGCGAGCTTCGCCGATCGAGCCGACAGATGGTGCGCGTTTGGTCACCGCTTGGCACCCTAAACACTTCCGACGAATGCTCGGCGGATTAATTACACGGTTGTTCAATTTTTTAACGCGTTAAATGCCTTGGAGGGAAGAAGGGGGCCAACTAAGAATTGTACAACTTATTAGTTGGGGAACGCAGTTTCGTTTGGAACTTTAATTTAGTCCAAACTTTACGGTTTCTTAGAGATTACCAAAAAATATAGCGCGCACTTTTCTAAAATAAGGATGAAACTTGTGTTTGAAATTATTTGAAGTGTATGACACCACTGGTCCATTATAACTTAAGTGTTGGGTTTTTAATTAATTTCACTTTTCACCAGGCTGGAATGGACAAGTTTCGTTAAACAGACATTATAGAAACTTTATTTGAAGAAAGTTTGCACAATTATTATTTTTGATATCCTCTGTAACGAAAACTATGCGTTCCCTTTGTCGAGGACAAAATTGGGGATATTTTTAAACAATATTAATATTGTTTTAACAAAGTTGACTGTTACAGTGAAAACGGACATGTACAAGACACATCAAAACTTTAATTAATTACTGAGAACATGACCGATGAATTTTCGAATTTAGACTTTTAGTTTGATACCGTGCATTACGCTAATGGGAAATTTTTTTCTGAATGATTGTAATTCCGTAAATGGCCATTTTCATTGCGTCGTTTAACGTGCTAAGTATCTAGGGGAAAATAGAAAGGGGATCACAGGTTGACTAGCGATGGCGTTAACATGCGAATATAGGTTAGGGTGAAAATCAATCGATTCGTTTATCCTTTAAAAATAACTATTTTCAGTTCTTTCAGACTTTTTTTTTCTTTAGATTTTTATGTAAATTAACTTTGAAATAAAATACATTTTTGATTTTGACCACCATGACTTAAATAAGAATTAATGTTATTTTCTATTTTATCGATAATTGCATTCTTTCGTTATGAAATTGATAACTTTAGAAATGCATGTTAATTTTAACTTATTTTATTAAACTCGATGCTGAATAATTTTTTAAATATTTTAAGACTTTTTGTCAATCGATTATTAGTGACTTTTCAGACGTTGACTGACACAGTGGAAACGGACGTGCATAGTCAGACACGTTGAAACTCTAATTATTAAAAATACAATTAATTAATTTTGAAATTTAATCTTTCAAACCGATAGCTAGCATTATCAGCTTAATATCAACGCTATCTGCAGTTTATTTTATCACATCTTTTGTTAATTATTCGATTATAAAAATTTCGGGTGCCGGTCACCCGTGACCACCGTGGCAGCCAACGTGTTAATGACGTCAAGTAAGTATAATCCATGATAATGAAGGGTTAACTATGCAATTTTCATATCTATATTTATATAAATTACAATAAGCCGTGATTATTTTTAAATTATAGTTACCGTGTATAAGTCATGGTAGTCGGAAATTAAATAAAACTCTACAAAATGACAGAATTTAAGTATTTGTTCGCTAATGAAGGATAGTAACTTTTTATTTAAAAAAACTGAAAGAAAGAAGGGGTATCATAGATACTGAAATAGAATTTTCTATGGACAGCTTAGCTCTCTGTAGAGTCGGCGTTAAGGTGCCAAGCGGTTTCATGCCGAAAGCATCCTATTCCAAAAATACGCTACGAATTACATCACTTGGTAACTTGGCCTCGTGTCGCGCGGAGCAGCAGTAAATTTTCAATGACCACTCGCTCGCAAGATTCCTCGAGTTCCTTTTTCTTTTTTTTGGTCGTTCGTGATAGGAGAATCCTTTTGTTTCGTCATTGCTTCGAATATTTACAATGGAACAGAAAAACAAAAACGCGGCAAAACACGGTTGCACCGTTTCGAAACGTGATTACGCTCGAAACAGAAGGTGTTCGCAAGGAAACCGCATCTACGAACCTAGAAAAATTTAACAGGGATCACGAAATGCGTTTGAGAATAAATATCGAGTACGAAGAAATTGATTACAACCTCGAGGAAGTACGATACTCGTTGAAATCCTTTCGTTTCGAGCGGCCGCGGGTCAGTTTTGGTTTACGAGAGTACTCGCGCGAGCGTAATTATACAGCGATGCAATATACCCGTAATTTCGTAGCTGTACACTCGACGAGAACGAATTGTGAGATGGGCTTTGTCCGACAAGTTCTTCGAACAGTGTACGCACGATCGAGAAAGTGAAGAAAATGAAAAAAAAAAAAAAACAAGAATGCCAAAGAAACATTAGGTTAAGTCATAAATAAATTTCCTTTCTCTGTCTTTTATGTTTGCTATTGTGACGCGTTTAATTTATTTCTTTAATCTCCTGGTCGTTTATTATTCATTTTCATGCACTAACCTGCCGAAGGCGCCATTGTTGAAGCCCGACGACCGACCTGGCCTCTGCCTTCGGCCGAAGTTACTTATGACTTAACCCAACTTAAGAAATCAACTTACACGAAAGTGTAGCCACGAGTATGAAAATTTGTTGTGTGCTTTTTGTTTATTTCTTTTGTATAACTGACCTTGCGATGGCACTGTGCCGAAGAAACGTGTCGGGTCGTTTTTTCGACTTCTGCTCCGCCGAGGGCCTCCCCGCTCCTGAAACACTTGTGCGTCCATTTTTGTTTTCATTCGTTCAGAGCACACTTCAACGTTTCTCTTCACTGTTGGATCCGATCGATCACCAAATCACTGGAATTTAACGAATTGCATATCGCGCACACACTAAAGATTTCACTGGTTCCACGATTTTATAGTATTTTTTGTTTCCTTTATTTTTTTTCTTTCTGAGGTGTGGTGTGCACGTGGCCGATGGTTCACTTCCGGCAGCGAAGAATCACACACTTGGCACGTTCCTGATTCCTAAGAACAACCCTTCCGGCTGAGCCACCGCGGTATTTGTCGGAAATAAAAATAAAAAAAAGAACAGAACGAAATAAAATTACCTAAACGATCGATCTAAGAACGCTAAACCGTTTTTTTTTTCTTTCGTTTATCTTATCTTCTTCATCTACTCGCTAAACAGAGACAACGACGGACGATCCTGTCCATCGTTCGCTATTTTATATTTAAACTAACCGCTCTACGACTCTAGCGCGTGTACGACGTAAGAGAATAAATAATAAAACGCTTTCCTAAAGGTATATTTTTTTCTTTCTTCAATTTTCCACGCCGGTAAATATATAATATTCGTCACGCTCGTTCGTTCATTCTCGCTGCTCTTCATCATACATATATATATGTATATAATATTTATATATTTATATATTTATATGTATATATATATCACTTTACAAGCTTTCACATTCATTCTCTACTTTACAAATGAAATTTCAAACGTTTCGAGCGGCAATTTACTTTTCGCGGACGACACTGTCCGCCATTTTAAAGTATACATATATATATATATATATATATATATATATATATATGTTTCTTTCTCTCTCACTCTATCACTCGCTCTCATTCCCTTTCTCTCGGTTATCTCTATCATTATAGGCTTTAGTACAATTACATTCGATTAAATGTAATAGAGGTTAACGCGGTTCTGATTAGCATGTGATCCAGTTCTCATCCGATTCGATCCGTGTCCTCTTCATCGCCGTCCTTCATCAAAATCATCATCCTGTGCGTGTCCAAATTCCTGGTCCATCTCGTTCCGTTCACATCTTCACTTCCGTGTTTCGTCTCTACGCGTTATCCTTCTGTCTTCTTCATTTTGTTTTTGGTACGAGCAACATGATTAACACGACAAAATAAGCGTCATTGCTGTATGTGTATGGGGTGGTTTTGGGGGGAGGTCGGGTTGGATATTTGTTGACGGATATTGCAAAGGGGTGGCATGGCTTATGATGGGGGAGCTATAAGGGATGGTATATACGCGTGTGTATGTGTACGTGTGTATGTATTGGGAGGAGGTAGTGCTGGAAACAAGGTATTAACGACCCTGAGAGAGATGAGACCTCTTTGGAAGTTCCATTCCTCCGGGACTTTCTCAACCCTGTGGCGACGTCTGCGGCGAGATCTCGGTGTCACCGTCGCCCGAGCCTGGCTCGCCCTTCGTCTTGTTCTCCTTCTTCCATTTCATCCGTCTGTTTTGGAACCAGATTTTGATTTGCCGCTCCGTCAGACAGAGCGCGTGCGCGATCTCGATGCGCCGCCGCCTTGTTAGGTACCGGTTGAAATGGAACTCCTTTTCTAATTCCAGGGTCTGGTACCGGGTGTACGTTTGCCGACCTCGTTTCCTCTCTGTAACAAGGAACAACAACCGTCTGTAAGCTCTAATGTTTCTATTATTTATTTCAAATTGGTGCAAAACTAACCAAACATAATTTATGATAATCTTCTAATATAATGATTAGTGGGAAAACCTTCTCCTGTGACGCCATGTTTTCTTTTTATGTATATATTTATCGCCCTCAGATAGCGAGTAGCTGACATCACATAGTAAAATCCAATATAGCTGTATTAATACCTATTTGTATTCCTGAATTTGCAATAGAAATTCTTTCGAATTTCGAATTCCCCGTTAACCAAGAAGCCAGCCACGCAAATACCGAAACGAGCGAAGCGCCACGAAGAAGCGACTGGACGCGAGGCGCTTCGTTAGCCTGCGTACGGCCTCCTTGAACCTGCTATCCGAGATATTTAATGAACGCCGTGGTGCAACCTGCTTCGGCACGCGGTAAAGTTTTTACGGTGCATTCGTTGGAAACAAAAATGCCTGTCCAGCGTGCACGTGGAGAAAAAGGAAGAAAAATGTCGGGCCGGCAAGTTCGTAGGCGCAGTTCCGTGTATGATAGATACCTTACAGATATCCGTGACATGATCTGCGCTCGGTGTGGCGGTACACGAATCCCGAACAAGAATATTAATTGTACTCGGCGAGGGAGCAACGAGGAAAGCGACAAACAGCTGGGCTCGACTCGCCTAGCGTACCTGTTGTGCGTCTCCCTTCCTCTTCGGGGCAGAATCTGAAAGGGTTAGGTTGCCACACGAGTGCAACAGGGCAAAACGAGAATATTTCAGTGCGGTACGAGAAAGGGGGATGAGCTACGTTGGAAGGAGGAGACGGAGGAGGTGGAGAAGAAGAAGAAGAAGAAGAAGAAGAAGAAAACTCCTTGGTGAGCATTCGAGGCAAACGCCGCCCGTCGCGCTGTCGGCCGATGAAGACGGATGGCGACTCTCCTCGCAGACGGAGAAGGAGAATTCTTGGAGCGTCGCTCGTTCGAACGAAGACGGAGAGAAACTCTGGGAACATGCCCCCCTCTGATGTTCCCTCCCTCGGGCTACGCTCTCAAATTAACAACATACCAATCTCGAGCGTTTTCTTATAACTTTTAACCATTTCGTCTAGCTTCCTTCCCTGATTCTTGTGCGCCGCTCGACAATTATTCTCTATTCGGACCTCGTATTTCTTCGCCTTTCCACTTCCAAACGAAAATGGACGGATCTAGGATTCTATTCGGATCTCGTGAACATTTTGAACACATTTGCCGACACGACGAATCCTTCAAATTTCTATTATAAATTCAACATTATTTTATCATCATGATCTGCGCATACAGCGTCGAAAACAGAAAAGCTTTGAATTCTAGAAGGTTGAAACGTACGTGTAACGACAACCAGTCGAAATACCATCGTACCAAGTTAACCAACGAGCGTACTACCCGAAATACATCCGTTACATTTGCCAGAAAATTGAAGTCCTAGCCTGGTCGATCAAAGGACGCTCGGGGATAAACATAGATCTTGAATTTCATCAAAGGAACTCGCGAGACTCTCGTGCGCATATGCTTCCACGTGGATGGCCGGCTTATTAATGTTCATTCGTCAGCCAGTTAATGAAGGTGCCCCGTGAAGACGGTCTACATCTTGACCCAGAAGATCATCAAAGCGTTCACGGAATAATAAAACGGCTCTCGAGTCACGCTCGGTCTACCCCTGTACCGATTAGTCGATGCCTATTTATCGATAACAACCTTATCGCCTAATTATATTTCGCGCGACAACTTGTTCCGTCGGAAATGATAAATAATAACTGCAATTTGGCAACGGTAACAGTCCACCGAACCGATCAAAGAGATTTCTAATTGCGGCGCTTCAAACGGGACGACTGACTAGTTAAAGGCAGAGTTGTTGATGGTTACCTTTGTTTTTATTTTGGGGAATTTTGCGGATCTTGGCAGTTTCTAGGTAGTAAGATTTCTCATTTAGGCATGGTGATATTATTCGATAAATCTTTTATAATTGTAAATTTGACGAATTTCAAAAAGTAAATTAAGGAACTTTAAAATAAAAGTTTTATGAATCTTGTAGTTGTTATACTTTCTATGGGATTAAAAATCGTAATTGAGGCATTTGTACTGATGAATTTAGGAACACCCCCTTTTTCTGTGGAGTTATTCATTAAAATTGGTCAAATAACAATTTTCAATCGAATTCAGTAATTTTGGCAAAAGGTGAAAAGCAAATTTAATCATAGGTAAACTGAGTTATTTACGCCAGTTTACTGATCCAAGTTTCCAAATGATCTGCAAAAATTTTAAAATTTTTATCAAAGTTTCTACTAAATGATACAGTCATTCGTTACGTCAAATATTTACTTCTTACCATAAAAATAAACGTTCACGGTACTTGAACGTAAGCAATTTGCCAATTGATTAAAAAAAAAATGCAAAAAGATTCTTTGACAAGTCGTCGATCATACAAAGTACATACGCAGCTACTGATTGCGATTTCCAATTAGCAAAAGTAAATTATCCATCGAACACCAGCGAAAAGGTCAACGGTAGAGATAATTCATGCTTAGAACGGCGAACGTGGCGCAAATAGATTTTGCCGTAGTAAAGAAAAATACTACGCTGTAGATACCGAAGGAAACAATATCTGATAGAATCCTAGTGGTACAACAGAAGTCCTTGAGACGGTGTGAAAGCGTTATCTGCATGCACGATCTCCGGCGAATTAATCACCTGTATGCACCACGGCCACTAGAAAGAATTTAATGGCGTTTTCATTGTGCGAACA
The DNA here is from genome assembly GCA_943735885.1 of Stelis phaeoptera. NCBI lineage: Eukaryota > Metazoa > Arthropoda > Insecta > Hymenoptera > Megachilidae > Stelis > Stelis phaeoptera. The sequence continues at coordinate 22,341,313 of OX030930.1, forward strand.
CGTCGTGGGAAAACACGGCCACGACGTGTCGAGGGTACGGGATGCATTTTCCCGCTTAACTATGGTGGCACGCCACGAAGAAACGGAAAACAGCTGAGAAAACCATATCTCAGTCAGATATTAGGAGATGCTTAGGTGCTTAAGAAATCTTCAAGATTTTCCTTTCGAACGGCTTAGTTTGTTGTAATACTGAGAATTTTGGTAACTGCACCAGTAGAAGCTAAATATTATAAATATTAATACAGAATTTGGCAACTAAATTACCGATTAATTTCTACTCAGCTTTCTTAATTCTTCTGGATGAGCCCAAATATTCGATTCCCTTCCAAATTTTATTTTTTACTATTATAAACTTTTGATGTTTGACGTAACGAACGATTAAACAGTGTAATACAGATGTTGATAAATATTTTAGAATTTTTGCAAATTTTTTGAAAGCTTAAACTAGTAAAAGAACTTAAACAAATCAGTCTGTCTCCGAAGCGTGAAGAAGCGTGTTTACGGAAAGTTAACGAATAATTTTCTTTCAAAGTAACGGACTATTCGAGTCTCCTACTGTATCGATGAAGGTACCAGAGATATTTCGATCGAAAACACCTGATTCTCCGAAGGTTTTCCAAAGCGATTCACCGGATTCCTTGCAATTAATCCTGAACCTCTGTCAGCGACGTGGACCGGTCATATAATCCGGCAGAGGCTCTCTTACCTTGGCGTATAACCGGACGGTGAGGCATAGAGAGGGTCAAGGGAGGGATAAAATTAATGGGATATCTAGGGTATCTAATCGAAGAGCGTTTCAAGGCCTGGCCTTAAGGTGGCCACGTAAAGCTTTAGCTTAATTGGGCAGCGAGTGGTGGCCGCGCCTTATTAGCGAGTTACAACATCCGGCTAGGCTAAAAGGCTCGGGCTCGTCTGAAAAGTCCTGTGCATGTATCCTGCGGCGGGTCTGAAAGACCAATCTCTCTCTACTCGAACCAGCCCCAACGTTGGACTCACTCGAAGGTGAAGCGAAGTGAAGCGGAGCAACTAGCCTATAATAAGCCGGTACGGTTGTGTACGTTCTGTTCTGTTCTGTTCCGTTCCTTCATGCTGTGCCAGTGAAGGCAGACCCATAAATCTCTCGGCCATACTCCAGGGGACATTTGATCCTTGCGTAACCCAACGCCGTTAATTTATTGCCCCGCGTTTAAAGTCACCTCCGTCCGCGAGAGCAACGGCTATACGCCCGGATCGGAGAGCACAGGCTTCACAGCGAAACCGAAGGTTTCTGGCCGGCTTTTTCTTGTTATCGACCTGTTCGACACGCCCCGCGACTATCCGTCCATCCGTGGATCGAAACATCCCTTTGTCACCGCTGAAAAAGATGTCATCCTCTTGCGGGACAGGTATTCAGGCGCTTGAAAATCACGTAGGGGGCGATGGAAATATTACCAATGCTGTCATTAGGTTACAGCAATATCTACATAGGATAAGAAGGTAATTGTCAACATAGATAGTTGGCAATTTCTGTCAGTCGAAATTTAATATTTAGAGATGCTAGGACCTTGATGATACGAATACTCATTTTCAAGTGTTTCAGTTATTAGGCTAGTAAGTAGTTAATTGATAAATGTAGATATTTAGCAATTTCTGTCGGAGGAAATTTAATATCCAAGCATACTAGAACCTTAACAACATAAATCACTCATTTCCAAAGCTGTGCAGTTATCGTTAGATAAGTCAAATAATAAGTAGTGCCTGTGTAAGGCGTTAATCACCATCTTAAGTGGTCAATTATACCTTCCGTCTAAAACTGAACATTTAATTACCCTAAAACCTCGATAATGCGATATGCACCTTGCAATATTTCTTTATTACTAGGTTAGAACGCGATAAGACTTATCCATTTTATCTACAAGCAGACAGGTATAGCGGTGATTGTAAATCATGTGTGGTTAACGATTTTCTTCGATCGAGGATTTCGAATTCAGGAAGTTCGCTAGGTTAGGAACGCGACCCTCGTTGTATAAACAACCGAAGAAATTCCTGAAAGAAGGTTATCTCGTCGTGATGGCGCGACCTCTATGCGAACCCCATGGGCGATTCTCCTTCTTCGTCCTTCTTCTCCGTTCCGTGGAGCAAAAGAAAAAAGAAGGCGAGCTGTGCTCCCTCCCGGCGAAGAAAGTTCAACGAAAACAACGTGACATAAAGCAAGCAGCCTAGGACGGAAATACAAAAAGCAAGACGAATTGCCACGCTTAAAATATATGGAGACTCAGACGGACGGATGCGGACGGGGAACTGGAGGAAGTTCGATCACGTGGTCCGGGATTAAAGAGACGCGAACCGAGACCGGGATTTCTTCTCCCTGCTTAAATTTCACCTATACTTAACAGTTTTTACATAATAGCCAAGTGTTAATGGTGGTAAATCGAAAACATACCACGTAGGATTAATAATTATGGTGTTCGGTCGAGTTCTTGCGGTTCCATTGACGGAGCAATCAATTTTGTATTCCCTTGTGATTAGTTACGATGAATACCAGGTATTCTAAATATAAAAGTAAAATAACCGGCAGAAGTTTACAACCCAAAACTTACAACTCCCAAATCCAGATTCACAGCATCTAAGACTCTAATTAAATAATTTTAAAATCTTACGCAGTTATAACACACCTATATCAGCCCCACACCTTATCAATCCCTTTCAAATCAACAAAAACTTCAGAAAGCAGTGTTCCAACCCAGGTAGCTATACACTGCGATTCGCAGAAGCGCAAGGGCCGGAAGTGCGGACTATCCCCGTTCTTCTATCGATTAGAATAACGTACGTACAGAAGATACAGTTCCTCGTACCGGAGCAGCTGGCCATGATTATTCTCATCCAGGAAGCTAAGGTACAGGCCAGAACAAAGTGGGAACGGCGAGTGTCCTAAAGCGTGGAGCAACCACCTGGACCGAAGTATAAGACGGAAGAAAAAGGAATTCAACAGAAGTCGCCGCCAACAGACTCGGTCTAAAGAAGAACGTCAAGTCGACCCGACACTCATACAGGGGACTTAGAGGAGACCCCGAGCAGAACGGAGTATCTGATAGAACTTCTTTCTTTCTTTCTCTCTCTGCAGCTTCTTTTTTCTGTCTTTCGAGCAGACAAGCAGACAACCGGACAGGGAGACGGAGCCTGAGAGCCCGAAGCTCGAGATAATGAGCAGTTAGAATAGGTTAGGCTGACGTAGGCTAAGTCGGCCATAGCCTACTTTTTTTTTTTTTTCAAGAATCAGAACATTGTATTAAAGAAATAATTATAGATTGGAAGAAATAAAACATGAATTATATCTTACGCATTATCTATTACGCTTAATTTATAAATTGTGGCGTATCTACAAAAGGGACCAATGGGAGCCTATAATCATAACCTAACCGTGACCTAGGCATAACGCATCGAAATTTTCTAATATCATAGCAAGTGGTGGAGACACCTTCTCCTACAGCGCCATTTTCTCTATAGAAACATCTATATTACGTATCTAACGGTATTATTACTATTTTATTAACGGTACACTTAATATTGTTAACTCTCTGCACTCGGCTGTCCCTTCTGAAGGGACATACTTAATTTACCAGAGTATTTTGAAACACGACAGTTAAGTTTTATTTATAATTGAGGAAAGGAATAGAAATAAATAGACTCATAAGCATTTGCAACTCTTTTGTTCCAAAACAGGGGGTTTAGTTTTCCGAAGGTTCGCTGGAAAAGTAGACTGGATTCGATCGTATCGAAAAATGCTCCGAGTGCAAAGGGGTAATATCCGAATGGTAAATCTAATATTGGCATGAAGTTAATCGCAGCAGAGGACCTAACAGTAAAGAATAAATTATCAACCGAAACATTAAAAGTGAAAAAGAGGCTCTGTTTCTCCCAGGAAATTAAGAAACGAGAAAATAAGAGATTCGTCTACGGTGAATAATTAACGTATTTAATTCTCGGATATCCCTGACCGGTCCCGGCAGGAACGTCGGATTCCCAGCGATCCGTTTCTCGAATTTTTTGCTCCCCCTTAAGAAATGCCTAATCTGTGAACGTAACGAAGTCTTTGGTTCTATCCCACTTTCACCCCGGTTTCCCCCAATTCCGAGGTTTAATTTATACGCGCAGCAACCGCCACAGACCCATATCCCCCATCTCGCCCGTATCGTCCATGGTTGTCTCGGGAGTTCATGGCGGCGGCCCGAAAAGCAAACGGACGCAGGATTTCTGTAGACTCATCCATCATCGTCATCCGTCCCTGGGTACCCTCCTCCAAACGTACCTCCTTTCTCTCTTGCTCCTTCGTTCTATCCTTTGGCTACTCTATATTCGTCTTTCTTGCTCTTGTTCTCACGTCATTTCCACCGACGCTCCTCCTTCCCAGCCCTTTTTGGGCCTCGTCTCGCTTTTTGAATATCTCACGAAGCCGCCATCGTTACGGACACCAATCTCGTGTCTAGAAACGCGTCTCCAGATGAGATTCTGATCGCCGCAACCCCCCTCGCCCGCTTTTCGACGCAGATTAAAAACTGTACTGCGTCTGCCACATGGCATCCCGACGACTTTTTTCTTAGCTTCGCGGCGAGGGAAACGGGTTACAGGTGTTAACCGCGCTTCGGGTAGTAAATCAGAGGGAATCGAGGGTACAAGTTATTTTTGAATATTAATAGTTTATATTGTTTATAGAAGATGTAGAATAGTTTAAAGAAAATTTCTGTGCTTCGAATTTTATCATAGAGACGTGGACCACTTAAACAATCGTTCATACAAAAATTAAGAAAAAATATCCTTCTGCGTCTACAACTTATTTAATGGATACTGTCATTTTAGATTTCCTTATAAATTGAAAGATTACTAATTCTCCACAAAATTACTAATTTTCAAATTGAAATTAGCGTGTAATGTAGCAAACAGGAACAGTGACGCGTGTACCCTCGAACAGGGGGGGGGGGGGGCGAGGGGCTTCAGCACCCCCCAATTATGACCGAAGCAATTCAAAACTTTTATACAAAGAAAACAAAATTAAAATTCAAACGCCCGTTTAATTCAACTCCTCCCAAAATCTCGAGTGTATCCTTGATTGAAAATAAATAAAAAATTTACGTATCAAAGTCACCGTGTATTCGTCGTATTATTTCAGATTAAACTGGGACAAAAGAACGGCATCGACTCCGTAAATCCATAAACCCTATTAATCGAGCGAGATTAATAAAAAAAAAATAAAGATGAAATAAATCGTGTCAGACGGTGGCGAGGGCCACTTTAATTCCTCATTAATGGGCAATTCGATGGCTATACGGTTTTCCTCTCTCTCTCTCTCTCTTTTATCTTTTTTTAACCGTGGCACTCCGTTCGCTAAGCATTCGTGTCAGTGCACGGATTACACAAGAAATGTGGCGTCGGTACAAACAGTTGCACGTGCACCTGTGTGCGATAACGGAAGCCTCACACCTATAGCGTGCGTGGAAACCGGTGCTGGCCGCGTGCTTATTTGCAAGGAGGACGAAGAAGGAGGAGCACCGAGTCGCAGGAACCCGATATCATAAATCTTTTCGCGCAAAAGGATCGCAATTATCGTACGCGTTTAAAAGCGTATCAACCGGTGTCGATAAGTTTCTTTTCCTTCGGGGTTGTACCCGAGCTTCGATGTACACGACAGTCAACGACACGATGTATACCAATAATTGCAAGGGGTACGCGATTGGAATTGCAAAGAGAAATTGCATTTCGACGGGGCAAATTGAAAACAGAACGATCCCATCGAAACTTGTGTTTGGAATCGGGTTAACATTCGCAATTATGACCTCAGTTTGGGCGTTTTTAAGTTCGCGTTAATCTATTAATTTCCGGGTACCGGGGATTGCTTTCAAAATATATCGTGCTTTTTGTTACGAATAAAAGTATTTACCGGGTAAATATTTAACTATACTATAATTTGAGTTTTATTTTATATTCTACGCTATTTCCATGTATCAAATTTTACACTATTCGTTTAAATATTATTTTACAGGTAGAATAGCTACACAGTCTTAGCTATAGAACAATCGCATAAATCTTAGGAAATATTGGAATTTATATGGAACGCGTCATGATTTCGATCCGACGTTTCTATCGCCGATAGAAATACCAATTACGGAGGCAAGAGAGCATCACGTGACTCGACAGGTGGCCGAGACATTTGGCGAAAATCGTCGTTCTTTCACATTGGCAGAAGACCTCGTGCACGTTTCGCCGGGAACGATTTCGTGATGTTCGGCAGTAAACGGCACCGATGTGCAAGCGGCGCGCGGCGTGCTACGGTGTTTTCACGAAGCCAGGCCAAACTATGCCGGAATTTTCTAACCTATGTAACGCAAATGTCCCGCGTAAGGTGGCAGGGAATCACGGCGGTTTTCAAGCCGGGGCAAATGCCCGGCGAGCACCTGCATCTATAAAATTCACCCAATGCATTATTCATAGGAGCTGCTTAGCTCAGCTGGCGCGCTTTTGCAACGTGCCAAAGAAATGGCGGTCGAGCCACGGCCACGAATGGATAGCCAGGTAAATCGATATGAAGTTTATCATGATTGGTAGCCCTGTAAGGGTAAACAGGATCGACCAGCAACTAATAGACGTTATTGAAAGAGGCTGCAGCCAGAGATGAACACGAAACCAACCGTGAAAGAAAATTGTGAATCCTGGTGAACGTCGAGGAAAGGTTAAACCCTAATAAGCGTTGCGAAAACAGCACAGACATTGTGCACGTGTTGAGAAATTGAGTACTCTGATTGCGAGTGTTATGGTTATACTTAATTGTCAAATGGTTCAGAGTTTTTGACCGTTTATTGGGACTCTAATTATTAAGGATACGTTTATGTTTCCATCGTTTTTAAAGTAATTTTCTTTACTGAAATTCTGTGTTTGTTAGGGACTCATTTCTTTTTTAACACTTTAACTGCCACGTTACCCATATGTGGGTGACACTCGAATTTCCATAGAAATTTGTCGCTTGCGTTATTAATATCCTTTTAATTACTTAATTCGAAATCGTCGTATTAGGTACTCCAAATTCTGAATAATAAAAATGACGCAGAACTGTAATAATAATTAGGTATTTGTCTAATTAAGTTTTCAGCGTCTTTAGCGTGGCAGTCAACGTGTTAATCCGGTATTTCGAATTACTAATATAATTCTAGTAGTACTTATATGCGATGGAAACTTTTACACACTCTTAATATCAAGAACACGAAGGGTTTGTTTTCAAATTTAACCTATTAATTTGCAAACTTATATTAGTAATATAATAGCAAGGCTATTGGAGAATTTTTCGCCCTTTTACTTTCACTAATCATTCCGTTATATTATACTTGAATCGAAGACCATCAAAAACTCTCCACAGTAGTCGATGCGTTAACACTTTTATGCCTTTTACCACCTTAAGTTAATATACTCTATTAAACAGTCGTAGTCAAAAGATAAAAGTCGAGTTTTCACAAATTTTCAGCATAGCATCACCATAACGGTCAGTGATGTATTGCAGTCATTAAAAATTGGAATTTCATATATATAAAGTAGATAAAAAAGTTCGTGCATTAGAAGATCAACGCCAATGTAAATAAAAAAAAATTAGTGACCAAGTACAAAGGAAGTCTTATTTGAACCTTGTGTTGATACTGGATGGTTCTTTTACTTAAAAATGAACGAAACAGCTAAAAAATCAATATGGCTACCACAGGCATGAGATATATTGTTTGTTGATGAGAGGAAAGACGGTTAACGTGCCGACATCTGTGAGCAGATTCACGCACTTCCTTTGACTGGCAACGAAGTACGAAGCAACATCCTCATTCGTGAATTGGACCATTTATCGGCGAATCGAGCCAGTCTGGTAGCTTACGAATTCAACCGAAAGATGGTCTCAAAGAAAATCAATTACTTACATAACAGTCCAGAAGAAACTTCAACCATACACTCTTATAAACTTTATACACTTATAGATACTATAACTCGCATCGACAAATTTGTAAATAAATTAACAATTCTCAATTTAACCGGATGCAACGAAGAACCACTAGTTCGCTTGAAGAAGTGCAGCGAGTAACTGAAGGTACGAGTAGTAAGATAAAATGGTGTCGTGGGAGCATTTGAAGAAGCCTGACCCTTCAAGGTCGCGGCATTTTCCTTGGATTTAGCGAACGAAAGAGTGGCAGACACGTAAAGGGGGAAGAAAATAAGAGCAAACGCGACGGGGTGCCGAAACCTGTGCTCTCACCTAACCCCGGGACAAGATACCTTCGGGTTAAAGGGAGCGGGCCATTATCACTTCGTTATTGCCGTCATAAATTTCCAACTCGTTACACCGAGATCGCCCCTGTGATTCTTTCGCAGTCACGGACGGGTCGGAACCTTTTCTGCTTGAGAAACCCCATCGTATTTCAGGAAAAGCAGGTGGCCTACCTCTGTCCATATATATCTCCTAAATATTACGTCGAGAATGATAATAATCAGAGAATTGGCCTTCGCTGAGTGAAGGATGGAAGAACGATCCTTTCACCTTTCTGCAAGGTTTCTCCAAAAAAAGAAAAAATCGTGACACGCGAAGGTGAAAACTAGCGAACTAGTTTCGTCGAAAAACAAGTAGCCACGAGTTATCATGGGAATAAAAATGGACGAGCCGAGTCGTCTGCCAAGCCGTGCGGCCAACGCAGCGAGCAAGATAACTTTTATGGGGGGAGGTAAGGGTACGGTAACACGGTGGGTATATACGCGTGGTGAAACTACCGAGCTAAAAGGTCAGAGCAATAAATAACTCGGTACGTCCGGGGTATACCTAGAAACTGGAGACATTATGCCAATCTTGGCTTGCAGAACCGTACGAATGCGGTCTAGTTTTACCTACTGTTGCATAAATCTGAAAGCGACCGGCTACCTGCCGTCCTCTCTAGAAACCTTGCTTTCTACGAGACCTCTTGGTCACGCGGGAAAATCCTTGAGCCTATTTTCGTGAGCCGCCTCACGTACACTGATTATGCGCGGTCTGTGATCTGAGTTCGCGATTTTTGGAAACTTCCTTCATCTTCTTCTTCTTCTTAAAATTAGGCCAGAAAAAGAAGTCACGAACTTGTCTCGTAAATTTTACTGTGCGCGCATATTTTCAAGAAACCTTCGCGGGACACTGAATTTAGAATCTCACCGAATTGACTTCTCATCCACGGGTAGAGCGGGCTCGGCAGGTTGGCGCTGGCCGCGCCTTGAGGAGTGGCCTGTTGTTGCTGACTAAGCGGCGACGTGACCACCCCTTGGTGTTGCTGAGCTTGCGGCGGTTGCTGCGGATGTATGCCCGGCTGTGATTGCTGCGACGCCGCCTGCGTTTGTTGCTGTTGTTGATACATCATGTGCTGCTGTTGCGCCTGAAGATGTTGGTGCTGTTGCGGCTGTTGCTGGTGCTGGGTCTGTTGCGGTTGCATGTGAGGATGCTGCGAGTGCATCTGATGGTGCATCTGGGGCTCGACGAGTGGCGGGCTGTCCGGTCCATCGAGCACGCTACCCTGATGATCGACCGCGGCCGCCTGAAGCTTGCAGCTCGCGTACACAATAGGAGTGGACGGATGTCCGTTCGGGGTCGGTGTGTGTCCCATGTGTCCCATGCCGGGGCTAGGCGACGTCGACCTGTAACCGCCCATCCCGTCCATGCTCCCGTGCTCCTGTTGATGCTGATAATAGGTCGCGTTTCGCATGTCCATCCGATTATAAGGCGGAAACCTCGGATAAGGCATATCTTGCTGGCCGCCCGCCGCCCCATAGTGATGAGCGGGCACACCTTGACGTAGGAGGCTGGGGTCGCACGGGTCCCCGGCTTGCTGGGATTGCTGCTGAACCGACTGCGTCTGCTGGGGCACCTGGACGGCGGCACCGTAGTGCTGCTGATGCTGATGCGGGTGTTCCACCCCGCCATTACGCAGGTCCGGGATGTACGAATTCGCGAAATACGAACTCATGCTACTTGTCCCACCTGGCCCACCTGCTAATGCCACCCTCGCTCGCTTTATTAGCTTGATCTCACTCGTCGTATTTCTTCTTTCGATACTTGTTCTTCACTTTATTTCTAATCTTGTCTTCTTCGTCTCCTCCTCCTCCTCCTCCTCCTCCACCTCTTCTATATACTCGCTCGTTTCTCTTTTTTTTTGTACTCTATCTCTGCGTACGGACACACTTGCACACTCTGGTCCTTACATTTGGATATATTTATTTATATTATCTTTTTACATATATATAATATATATATATATCACTTTCTGTAAACAACACGCGCGCGCGCACACTCTTCAATATCACACCACCATCACCGTAATTAATTTCACATGCGTATCATCGAATTCCTCTTATTCCTCCTTTATCCTCGGATTATCACACTGGACTCATCGATAGAACAGAAAATGAAACTGGAGCACTGTACAGAACCGTGAGTTATCAAACTGCGGGGTTTTTTTTTCTCGAGGGGCTGGGGGTGGGGGCGTAGATCGAACTTGTACACGAGGGGGGGCGGGGGAGAAAAGGGATGGTGATCAGAGTTCTTCGTCCTCTTCGGTGTGGTACCTTCGTTCAAAGCGCCAAGCCGCTCCAGACACGTTCCGTTCCTCTGTCCACCCTGCTACCGAAGTTGTGCCGCACCTGAAACACGAAAGACACAGGGTTCCTTTTAATTTGATAAAATTCCTAAGGTATCTAGGTTATCCTTCGACCGGTGACGTTTCTTTCCTCAACACACGACACAAATTCGATTTCAAGAAGACTGTTGACAACTTTCATGGACACGCGGAGTCATTTTAAAGTCACGTCACTGGTGGAAGGTTAAATATGGAGGTACCGTGTTCGAACGCAAGACGGAGGATTGTGCAGCTCGTACGAGGACGAGCAAAAGCTACGTTTGCCGATCTTTGAATGAACCGAGCCAAGTTTGACTGTGAGTGACAGAAGGCGAGCTGCACACGTGGCCCGTCACGGTGACGGCCATCGCCCAGACGCCGAACTTTGCTGGCTTCTGTGTGGGCGGGCTAAACGATCGTTAAATTTGGAAAAATTCCCGTCCATTAAGCGGCATGGCTACTGAACGCCTCGTCGAGATTCTTCATTCTTTTTTTATATTTTTGTTTTTCTTTACTTTTTTTGTTGCACGCACACGGTCGACAGAAGGCTTCGCACAACTCGTTAGTACGTAACTAGAACCAGCACGCTTCTTCCTTTTTCGCGTATCTGACTCGAGGCCAGTTCCGGGAACGCGTTCTACGAAACATTTACCGCTACTAAGTTTGCTTTAAGTTTGCTACTGAGTCTATCGCGACCCAGAATTATTTTAACCGAATTAATCGAGAATTCCGAAAATTGGTATAGAAAAGAAGCATTGTATTATATACCGGGTCAGGAAAAACTCACCTGAGGGTAAAAAAAAATATAATAAGAAATTATTACTGCTAGCATGAAGGCTTTATTGGAAATATTTTAAGGATGATTTTAATTTGGCGCCACAGCTTATGGTTTGGAAAAATCGCCAAACACTTACGATGGGTCAGTCGGTCTCTTATCGACAGAATGTTATGGAAACATCCGGGCCGATCTCTCGATCGAGCCCGGAAATCTTCCCTACCGACTGCTCATCGTCTTTCGAACTTCAACTTGACCGTGTAACTTGTGTTGTATGTTCAGGTAACAGACAGGAGTCTGAGTACCGATGGTTTCATACTATCTGAATAAAGAGGACGACATACGAAACACTATTCAGTAAAATTATCTATTAACACTTTAGCTGCCACGTCATCCAAATGTGGGTGACACCAAAATTTTAATAGAAATTTGTTATCTATGTTATTGGTATTCTTTGAATCACTGAATAATAGAAAGAACGAAAAATTGTTAAAATAATAGATAAAATTTGATAAAAATAAATATGTTACCTAATGAAGTTTTTAGCACCTTCAGTGTGGCAGTTAAAGTGTTAACCAAGGTGTGGCTTCTAACCTTGGCGTAATTAAAATATCCACCCATAATACTTATAATTTTTAATTTCACCAATTTAACTTCCCCATATTCTACTGTACGTTATTAACAACACACCGATTACCCGTATTTCCAAATTTAAAAATCCATAGCCCACAAAAATGCTCATTAACAACCTTCCTTCCTATTACATAATGACATTTCGTGAACCTTAGTCGGTTACCTCCAAAATTGCCAAATTTTTCGGCTCGTTTCCTCGCAACAATTGAAATTCCCAGTATCGATAAAAAAAGAAGGAGAACATTCGATTTCATTCGAGGGGAATAGAATAGAGCCCGACGGCATTGCTAGCAGCACGGTGGTCGTGTTGGTAATGGTTGAGGAACGGTGGTGTGGGCAGTGTTGCGGGGGCGGATGTACCGGAGAATCGAAAGGGATGGGAGGGAGGCAAAGGGTGGCAGGTTGAAGGGTTCGAGGGGGAGGATTGGAGGTGGGGCCCTTTGGGAGTTTGCTGTACACGAGAATGGGTCGGACACGGGACGATCGCGATTAACATTCCGGCCGCTAGCTCGCTGTTCGCGCGGCGCTTTCATTAATTCCAGCGTATTGATTCCCCGGATTGATGAATGGCCGCCGATAGCGATTCCATGCGCTCCGCAACACCCCGCGGCCTGCCCCTCCGGCCCGCCAGGATCGCGTATAAATTCTGCCTCTCGCAGGATTTTAACTCAATTCCCGCTTTACGGACTCCTCTCTCGCCCCCCGTTTACGTATTTGCGCGTCCTTGTAACAACACGACTTTCTTTCTATTTATTCGCCCGTTTTTCCCTGCAGATCGAAGATAAAGGTACACGGTTCGTTTCCATCCGAACGACGCCTTAACCCTTCTTCCTTTCTCTTCTTCTTGCAGAAACGAAATCTAAGCTTTTCATCTTAAGTTTTTTAGGCACAGCTCGGTCGAGCACGGATAGGCTTCCCTAGGGTAAATGGCGGCATTGAGAAAGACGCGTTACGTAGGTTAGGTCCGAATAGCAAATATAGTGTAACGATCACTAAATAATAAATAACCATCGTGACTGTGAAATTGTTTATTAACACTAGAACTACCAAACGGGTCAAAATGACTCGCCTCTAATTTCTTATTTTAAATTACAAAATTGATTAAAAGTTGGCTTTTACCTTGATAAAGAATTATTCTATATGTCTGTTTACGTTTCATCTCTCATTTATGTTGTTTTCTATTTCAATTTTAATTTTGAAGCAATGGTATACTGAACGTCGGTAGTTCTAGTGTTAAATTCTCTAATTTATGAAGGGTTCCCTATTTTTCAAATATATTTAATTAAACATTCTATGGAACGCATATGTCGAAATAAGAAAATCCTCTGGAAAAAATACCACGGTAAACGTGTTGAACGCGATCGTTGTTACACGAGCCGCGTAACAAACCATTTGAAATGGAAAACATCATGCCTCGGTATCGTCGGAAACGCTGCCATTGTCTTTCCGTGAAAACGTTCCAGCGGTTTCGTCTAAATGTTGCATTGTTTCAATCGGAAAGCGGAAATTCATCCAAGAAAAGGGGTTCCCGGTCGATGGGAATCGTCTGGAAAAAATAGTACGAGTATTCCCTTCGTTCTGCACGAATTTAAATTCCTTTTGTTTTCAAGGATGATCCTTGAGATGATCGAAGACTTTATCCGGTGGTGACACCGACCGGAAGAGGCATAAACTAACTGGCCATTTAAAGGTGTAAAGTGTTCATATTATTGCCGACAGATGGCGATGGCGACAGGCCAGAAGAAACAGAAAAAACGGGGTGGAGCGTGTCTGACAGCTGGGTGGGTTCGGGGCCAAGGTGATTGAAAACAGGGTGGAGCGTCACGTGACGCCATAGTTGGATATGGAAGTGACGTCAGGCAGCTATGATGGCCTCTAGTTAACAAAATGGCTCCTATACAGAGGCAGTTCCTTTGTCTCCTGCTACGGGACTCATCGTAAGGTCATCGTTATCGTAACTTAAGGGGACATTCGTTTGCTATCCGAGTCTCTGTAGATTCCATTTATTGAATTGATACTCCTCGATCAATTATATAAGCGGTTTTGTACGTCAACAAACATTCGTCCAGAGGTTTAAATACGTCTTCCAAGTACATCGATAATTAAATGAAAAGTATAGTGTTGGATTCCGAGCGAAGGGAATTGACAACATAGTTTCAAAGGAAACTCGTACAGGTTTTATTTATACAGTTATGGTCTGCACTCTGTTGATGAATACTGAGTTCTGCTGATCCTCAGGTTTTTCCGAGTTTTTATATACCATTTCTTAAGGATGAGTAATGGTAAGAACAACGGTCAAGGGAGAGTGTGACTAAGGAAGGGTACGGAGTACAGGATAAATGAGGAACTAGGAACCAAGATTATGATGTTTTGTTGAGGATGAGTCTATGGTCTTTGTTGTGCTATGATTAATCGTGTTGGTTATCCAACAATAGTAAGGGATAATAAGTTACAGGGTTGGTAGCATATCTAATCTAACACAGAATATTGACAAATAGATATTGTATTAGGTTAGGTTTATTACAAACTACATATTCCTAATCAGGCCCCCCAAAACTGAGCACTACCAAGTTAATTGGTATTGCGTACGAAATATTGCTATATGTACTTTTAATTTTAAAATGGAGATTAGTCATCAGCGACCTCTACGACAATCAACGCGTCAACGGTCTTTCAAGTACCAAGCCACAACTATCGAAAGGTTGGAACGAAATTAATCAAGCAACCTAACCTATACCGCAACGCGTTCAACGTCCCATAAATAAGCCATTAAAAGAACATAAACACCTGCCAGACGATCCCGAAATGGAATAAATTCGCTGTAACACGCTTCACGACCGTTTTTCGCTTTCTCCTCGATAACCTAATGAACACTAATCGAACGACAAGAGACCAGGGCCTCTGTTTCGGTTATCCCGAGAGCGGTGGACGATCGTCGAACGACGGGAATTAAATAAACGAACGAGATATCGCGTACAGCTGGCCGACTGAAGATTGCCGGCCCATAAATGTTAGCAGGATTTGACAGTTATGGGACCCGTAGCTCGTGCCGGTTGTTCGCACGCCGTAAAACAGTCGTAAACTAAAGGAGCCTCGTAAAACGGGGACCCTCGGAAGAAGCCACCTACGTGTCGAGGGTCCCGAGTTGGGATAAAAAGGAACAGAAAATTGCGACCTTGAACGAATTCCTGTTACTTGCTCGCGTCGACCTTGAATTTCCTGTTGCAGGCCTGCATTTTCGGCGATCGAAAAATTTATCGAAAAATTACAATTTTCAGTAAAGTGTTTCTAGTAAATCTTCTATTCCTTCGCAATGCAATTTTTAGAAGCCTCGAACAGAAAAATGTCATAAATTTCTCCTAACCCTTGGACGACGGACCATGACGAGAGCCAACAATTTAAACTGAATCAACTATTTTTCGTTGCTGTTTGAAAAATTTCAAAAGATTCTTTTAAATTTTCTGTTACCCAACAACCGAAGATCTTGCGTTTAAAAATTGCATTACTCAACAACTGAAATACCTACAATGGTATAAGTTTTCGAGGTTTAGGTTATGTTTGCCCTAGAGCTTCGCCGGACGCCGTCGAACCAAAACTAAAACGATGAATTTCCAAGCGAATAGGTATAGAGTTCTAAGTTTCTATACAAACTGGTATGCTCGTATACGGGAGGTTCCACCTGGTTGTTCGATTCAGCCTGAAAAAAGAAAAAAAAGGCGAAAAGGAAACAGAGAGTAACGGAGAACAGGGAAGGATGGAAATCGAGGAGGAATACCGTTACGCACGGTAGAAGGTGTCCAGCTGGCGGAAGGTCGAGTGGGCATTAAAGGGTGGCCGCGATCAAGGTTTCGAGCGGGCTGTTCAAAAAAGGATCGGCGTAGACTCGTGTGTGTACGCGTGTCCTGGCGGTCGAAGAGGTGCACACTAGAGCACGCGGTCGGATCGGTGAACGGAGAACGGAGCACGCCAGAGAGGATCAGCCAAATGCTAACATGCATATGCGATTAGCATAATCGAGTCGGGGCTGCAGGAAACCAGTTTGCAAGGCCGCTCAAAAGCCGGCCGCCCAATAGCTTATGCCGTTCTCCGCGAACCGGCACGCACGCCGCATCCGTAATTCCATTTCCCCCTGGAGGGGTTTCGCGTCGCCTCGACTCGCCTCGTCAGCTGACCGCGAGAACATGACCAGACGGACCGGATTCTGGCCTCGTCCTGCGCCTCTCGTGGCCGATTGCGAAATCCATTGCGAACAGACCGAGGAAACTCGCGTAACCGATCAGACAACGGCCGTAGACGTGTACACCACCGAGAACCATAAGCCTCCCTAGGGAAAATCACGTCGTAAGAGAACGACACCACATTACTGGTCGCAACAGTCGGAAATTATAACTCGGTCAATCTAGGTTAGGTCTGGATTGTTACGAAGCGGGTTGATTCATTTCAGGGATGCTCGATTTTTCTGCAAGAATCGATTTCTTTTAGTTTTATTTTCGTAAACAGACTCTCATAAGATTCTTTCGTGCGGTATTGATTATTGTTAAGAATCGATCTTTTATTTTTTTATATTTCGTAACAAAATTACACCAAAGGCTGACGCTCCGCATTGTTTATATTTTCATCGCTATACCTATACTATTTTCAAGTAGTCATGTAGGAGTGAATGTGTTTTCATGGATACGAAAAATCGATTCTTCTAAATATTTGAAGTGAGAATTAATTCCCTAGAGGGTAAAAAATCGATCTTGGATTATTATACGAAAGAATCGATTCTGGGGAAATTCGAATACCAAAGACTCTTTTACCGAAAGAATCGATTTTCTAAAGAACATCCCTAATACATTTTAAAGCTGCAGGTCGCAACTTTTCATAGTCGAATAAGCGAGAGTAACCGAGTGTGTGTGAACATATACTTGTCTAGAATAAAGAAAATTCATACACAATACAGGGAAAAGCATACAAAATTCACCTGACAGTCAAGCACAGAAAATTAAATATTATTACAGAATGAAATTCATCTCTGCGAGATCTGAATCCTAATCTCTATATAGATTTGTATTCTCGTACCATACCCTACTGTAATAAATATTGTTATAACGAATAAAAATAAAGAATACTGGCGTGAATAATCAAAGCTATAAATCCAAGATAATAATTGTTAAAGCGTAAAAATAAATCAATTCCAATGACATTAATAATTCTGCAATAATTGCGATACAATTTCTTCGTTTCAGAACACTAAATCGTTATGACCATCCCTCTTAAAGGGGTCAAGAACTACCCTTGATCATCTCGTAGCGAGAGTAAACTCGTCGTCAGTGCACGATGGCGGTGGCGGCGCCACGACATATTTAATAAACAGACAAGATACGGAGGCGCGTATGGTCCTCCGGGACCCGGCAGCGCATTCTGGTTAAAAAGGGATGTCGAGGGGGACGAAGAGGGTTGGGAACGGTCGGCCATGAACGTCGCAGATAAATCCCACCAACGTTCTGCTAGCCGACGATACGCATTACACCCTCGTCCCCTGACGTTTTTTTTTTTATTATTCTACCCTCCGCAACGCCTTTTTTTTTAACTCCCCTCCCCTTCCGTTCATTTTCAAGTTACTTCGTGGCGTCAGTTACCAGCTCTCTCGTTTTGTTTTTTATTGTCCTACCCCCTGGGCAGCCTCGATTCTCTATTCGAGATTATCAACGGTCGTATTTTTCAACGAGCCGCTCCAACCACCAGGAAAAACTTTGTTTTTGTTTTTCACTTCACGATCGAAGCTGGTCTCGATAACGCTCGTTTCACCCCGGCGAATATAGCCGTTTCATTGAAACCTCCGTTATCGCCTGGATTTTTGTTATTCGGACTTTTTTTTTTAACCCCGTCGAGGCTCGTTCTTCTACGCCGCTGTGTGCGTTCACCACAGTTGGTGGTGAAATTGTCAGGTTATTTAAGCGAATACGCTTTTATACTGCGCCAGAATATTTAATTAGTATAAGATTTGATGAAATGGAACAAAAGATACACTGTGCGAATACAACAGAACATGCTTAATGTTTGGCCGCACAGGAAAGACTCCGAAAGACTGAACTTGTCCGAAACTAAACAACACGACTTTTGTCTACCTGCGCGCCGCTTTAACGCATAACTTCATAGCATTTATCGGTCGTCTAACAGAAATTAATATGAACAATAAGAAAAGTTATGCTTTTGGTGTTACGACAGGTTTAACTGTAGCGAAGTATACTGTTCCTTTCGATCTTAACATAAAGGTACGCAATTTAAGTATATTTTGATACGTTTGCTGTGTTGTTTTATTTAATCAGTGTACAGTAGGAGGCATATCTATAAGAAATTACTAATTTGTGTTACCACCGATCATTTGTAAGTGTAGTTTCATATTTGTTTTTATTGATTTTTGCTTTTCTAGATTATCATTTATTTTAGTACTGCTGAGTATTAGCAAAATGGGTTGAACCCGATATTGAGTTCGTAAACAACCGTATATTGTATAATAAAAGATCTTTCATTTAGAAATTCAAACGCCCACATTTCTTTCATGTATCGTTGTACTCGTTTCGCACGTTTTCGACCCCTCCGCTGTGATTTGCAGGATAAAAATGTAAATATATATTTAAACAACGTGTTGATACGTGTCTACTGAGAAATTTTTCATCGTAATTAAATTTCCATAGCTTTGCGCGCGATATTTGTAAACGCTGAGCTTTCCCGCCATATTCTTCCAGGAGCAGCGGTAAATTTGAATGCGAACGGGTTTTACGCAGTACTCAGTATATTGATGTATCGAGTTTCATGGGACATTTGGAATAAATGTAGATAGCTTATCAACGTTCGGTGACACCTGACGCATGACATCCCGTTAAGCAGACTCGGGCTCGATGAAATCTTTTAATACATCAACTCTGGCCGTCGACGAGCTGAAATTATCGCGAGCATGAACCGATACGATGAATTATGCGTCTCCTACGAGCAGTCGCTTTAATTTATTCGACGCTTCGGCAACGACGATGCCTTTATCGAGTGATAAATAGTGGGGCGGCGTGTGTGTGTGTGTCTGGACGCGTGTGTTACTCATCGCGAATCATCTCGATGAAATTTGTTTAATTAAAATGGTATAATCAAACGAATCGTTCACGGAAAAATGCTGAACGTGATCGGCTTTAAGATAATTGGTACGTGTGTTCAAGTATCCTTGAATCATACAAGAACACGATGGAATTGAATAATGCGAGATAAAACAATTTTTTGTAGGTACATTGAAAGATTTCAATTTCATTTAGTGGTAATAATTTTACGGTGTTTCAGATTTGGAGATCTGGGACTTTGGGAATTTGAAAATTTAAAGTTTGGAAATTTGAAATTTGGAAACTAGAAAATTAGGTAATTTGAAATTTGAAATTTGCAAACTTAAAATTTGGAACTTAGGGAATTTAAATTTTGAAAATTTCAAATTTGTAAATTTGAAAATTAAAAAACTTGAAATTTGGAAATTTGGAAATAAGAGACTTGGTAATTTGGAAATTAGGGAATTTAACATTTGGAAATTTGAGAATCAGAGAATTTGAAATTTGGAAATTAGACTTGGAAATTTTGGAATTTAAAATTTGGAAACTAGGGAACTTGAAATTTAGAAATTAGAAACTTGGAAATTCGAGAATTAAAGAAATTTTAAATTTGGAAATTTGGAAACTAAAAACTTCGAAATTAAGAAATTCGGGAATTTGAGAAATTTACAAGCTTACAATCTTGAAATTTAGAAATTTGAATTCGACCGAAAATCGGAAACAGAGTAAACGGAAAGAGAAATCGGGCAAAAAGAAAAGCCAAGATTCACCCAAGGATTCGCTTGTTGACCCAAATGAAGCTGGTCGAATTTTGCGTGTCGTCCACACAGCGGGACGCCCGACACCTTCCTGTTCCGCTTTCGCAGCTCGCTGAAAAGCTACGGCCAACTTTCACATTTTTTCGTGAAAACGTCTTTTTTGTCTAGGTTCGTTCCCAAAATTTAGAGCGGTCGGCAAGCTTTCTCTTTTGGTCCCTGGTCCGAGGTGATCTCGTTTCGAACGAGTCGAAGGTCGATCTTCCGACGGGTCGTTACAGTTCCTTGGAAAGCTGAGCTCCAGTTAGTTTCTCAGCCTCTTTTTTTTTCATAAGTACGGGACCATATGTGACGTTAAATGAACGTATCCATGGATGACTTCATTATGTTTATCTTATCGTTGATGCCGTTAGAGAAGAGCCAGAGAACTAGTTCTGATAATCGTTTTACAGAAAAGACAGCAGCTTTTGAAATTGGAACTTAGGAGATTTGAAATATTGAAAGTATATAAATGTATTAAACCCTTAAGGCGCTTATTTACTCCTTTATGATGAATTTTATGCGTCAAAATTAGTTTATAATATATATTCTTATATTTAATTATCATTTGAAAATTACTGTATTGATTTATAGAATACTGCTACATACTACAATAATCGTTTCCCAGCACTAAAGCGGTCCTAATAATAGCAAAAGGGTTAATATAATAATATTAGAAAAGTACAGCAATTCCCTTTTATCCATTTGAAAATCATAAAATATTAATAACACATCATTACTTCTACCGTCCATTCAGCTATCAAAATTTCTACTAATATGGGCGACAAACTATAAAAATTTACCTACGTATGGACAACATAGTCCAAAAATTAAGAGGTACTTCCAACAGTGTTTCCTTCGATCAAAAATTATATTCCTCGATGACTTTGAATAAACAATAATTCTGTGCAGTCCTAATTTATTTCCTAACCTTAATATTGGATCGACAATTAATTTCGTTCGGTTTTTTTTTAGGGCAGATTAAAACACAACTTCTTTGACACACAGGATAGATTTTATTCAATTAAATATTGACCATTTTTATCGATTAACCTCTTGCCATCTTTCTACCAACTTGGATTGTGCAATAACGCCATGAAAAATAAATGCAAAATCCGAATGAAACTGTGTCCGAAGCAAAAATCCAATGAACCTATTTGCCAACCCCAATACAAACGAATCGTTTTTGTTTAAAGTTAAAACTAGACCAGATAAGATCACGAGGCTGCGGGACATTGCGTACACGCGTGTTTCGGTGCATATAAAACAAGCCCGAAACGCGTTCTATGAGAACGGCGAGTTTCACTCGAGCAAAGAAGGTTAAAAGTCGAGGGCACGAGGTTTCAACGAAATCTAGATTCTACTTTGTTAATAACCGTCCAAGCGGCGGTGTCCTATCTCCGCACTCCATCGGGGAGCAATAAAAGTTTCCTGAAAGGAGCTTAAGAGCCGCGGCGAAGATAACTCGGCAGGAATTAAGGCGATTCCCTTTGCCACGTACGTTTAGGAAAATTAACGAACAACCATGAGAATCGTTACGGTAAACTGAGAAATTAACCTTTGACACTTTGATTGTTCTGAGTCATCTCAGGTGACTGAACTTTCGTGGGAATGTACGAAGAACCGTTCAGTTTTGAGTAAAAGTTGTACAATAAGCGATTTGCACCATTTTTTTTAACTACAAAATTAATAGCTAAAATTCAATAAATAAAAGCTGGCATAATTCAAATTAATTTTGTGTAATATTTCTGTAATAGTTTTATTTTTTAAATTACTCTGTGATAGAATTTTCATGTAATTTGGTCTAACTGCGTTTTTGGCGCTTAAAATTATTATTGGACCGTAGCAAGGTTTATTCAATTAAGAGAACTTGTGATTTTAGATTTCCTTTCATATGGAAAATGATTGAGAAATTTGTATCATTAACGCCATAAAAATGGAACTAATCTAAAGAAACCTAAAGTATTTAATATTCAGAAACTTAGAAGCTTAGAAATGACGGGCTTGCAAGAAAAAATGATAAAAGTTTTCAAAACTTAAGGGTAGGTCACATTTGCCACCTTCCAGGTAGATCTTTGACCGTGCTCCTGGTTTGAATTGAAAAATTGGCTTGCTGCTTCAATTACCTCATTTAGCCAGCCCTGAAATTTGTTCTGAAGGTGTTAGGCCTGTAAAGTGTGGCAGATGACTGATTACCGTCTATTCTAGGCTTTCATTTTTCAAGGGTCGTTCGGGGCACCTGGAGTTGGGCGTTGTTTTCAGTTGCAATGTTGACGCCCTTTCTATTTATCAAAAAATACTTAAAACTATCGTGTACACGGAGTATGATAACAATTATTTACTATTTATTCTGTATGCTTGTCAAAATTAATATTTAGCACATTGAACCATCATAAAATTAAGAGATTAAAATTAAGCGACAGTCAAGGTGTTAATGATCCAGAGTTTCTAGGAAATCAGGATTTCTCAAGAAGCGACTAGGATAAAAATCTAACTTTTTTGTTTCGTCTTAATAAATAATAATTATAATTCATCACACTGGGTAGTTTCCAAAGGGACAAGTTGAAAGACTCCATTATGCATTTAAATCAATTTCAGATTTCTTATAAATATTACCATAACCTAACTCTACATTCCTTATTTGAAGAAAGATTTCAACAATTTTCTACAATTCTTTTAAACCTCCATGCCTCGTTCGTACGACCGGAAGGGTTCAAACAAACGAGCTTTACCCCTTCTTATTCTTTCCTCAAGTCCTTGAAATTCACACAGCCCCTGCCCCTACAGTTTACACCGTTCTAACATGAAAACACAAGTGTAACTCGTATATCTTCACAGAAAACTGCCTCGCGTGTTAACCAGAATCGTGGTAAACAGCGCTACTAAAAGTTTCTTAAATCACTGACGGACCTGGAGGGGGTCGATCACCCCCTCAAAGAACTACAAGGTTAAAAAAGAAATTGAAGAATTTATATTCAGAAATTTTAACACGTTGCATGCGGGTATGTTTCACCGCGGACTTACGCGTGTAGCGGGGGTTTTTTCGTTCATTTCGCGGAGAGTTCGGTCATTCAATAAAATCGCAATAAATCGAGAACTACTTCGTTTCATACTTACAATGCCTATCGTATTTATACGATTCTAAATACGTACTTTTACGTGACCCGGGCTCCAATAACAGACGGCAAAAAACGTAAAAAAACAGGGTTCACAATTTTCGAATTTTCATTTTTTGCTGTATATTAGAGCGATAACTAAGTCATCGAGACTAGAAACGTAGGTCAAAAGTGATCCAACTTAACCAGCCAACGGGTAAACTAATCCCACAAAATTTTAATTCTTTAGCATGGATTTCAAAACACCTTAGGAATTTCTATTTCCTTTCTTTTAACAACAGTCGTGTCATGCAGCTATCGTTTGTTAAAACGTCACAGAAAAAATGGAAAAGGACCTTATGAAGATTTAGGCCCACGGCGCTAACGCCGAAAGATGGAAATCATGCGTAAAGCTTCAAACTTCTGATCGTACACCCAGAAACTGGCTCGATTCGAAACACAGTTACCGGCTGTTCATGAAAAGGCGATCGAGCAACCAGAACGATCGAAGAGGGTGAACGAAAGGGTGTTTGATACGCGTCGCAACACCGACGGCGAACGTAAAATTACGAAGGTGAGCCTTTATTTCGTCGCGAACGCGAGGGGATGCCTATAAGAGCGGCGAGACACGGAGCAGAGTGGAAAGTTTTGACGCCATCCTATAAATCAAGCTCCAGACTCGCTCGGCCGGAACGTTGCACGAAGCTTCACCCCGGCTTTCGAGAGTTTCGCTCACCGTATGTCTCCTTCGCTCTCGGCACGGACAGCTTGTACAAGGTGGGTCAAAAATTCCAACAGTTCCACCCAGCCCTTATCCTCCCCTTGCTTCTGGCTGCCTAACCATCTCTGGATAGCACCAAACGGGCTGCTTGGACGCCACGACTTTGAAATAATTACCTACCGGTTAATTTATGTCGCGACTGTTTTGGAAACGACGTTCCACTTCTTCTTTTATGAATTAACGCCTGACGCCGTTGAACCAGGCCGAAGGAATAGTTGTTTGAATGTAATTTGACTGATTTGAAATTTTGATCTTATTTCGAAGCTTGAAGCTACAAAGTTTTCTCACAAAATTAGCAAAAATTACGGGGGTATTTAACCCCTTGCCTTGTTGGACACGGATAAATATTTATTATTCGAAATATTAACCCTTTGCACTCGAAGCATTTTTGGACGTAATCGGGTCTAATCTAATTTTCCAGCTACGTTTCTAGAAACCAAACGCATTATGTCGGAAGTAAAGTGTTAGAAATATTTAAGAATCTATTCATTTATATTCCCTTTTTTAATTTTCTATATTTTGATACGGGTGAAAGTGAAATTTCGCATTTTAGAATACTCCGATGAATTAAATATGGCGCCTCAGAGGCACCACTCGAGTGCAACGTTAAAATATAGTATACAATTTACGTTTAACAATAGTTAATTGGTGTTACACTTAAAATCCAATTGTACCGACAGTACGAGTGAGATTTGTAACATTTCAGCTGCAAATGTCCAAGTACGGCAAAATATTTCCAAATCTGTACACAATTTTTACGTTGTTACCAAACTGCGACTTGAATTTCCTGCTCCATCGTCGTTCGTAGCACAAAGCGGCAAGAAAGGAGTAGAAGGAGGTTTCGAAATGAGCAAATGCAAATTTCTCGTCGTGGCAAGTGTACACGGAGTTCGAAAGACGTGGACGACGGTTTGGTGGGCGAGCCTCAGATATCGTGACGCGATAATCGCGGGAATGTCCGGTACCAGAGGGGAGCGTTTAGCTGTTACACATGTCGCGTACGTGGTGAATGTGTGTGTAACTGTGCGCGGCGGGTCGTGCGTGACCCTAGCACGCACGCACATACTCGCCGCTTAGTATCGTACAATTAGCAGATATAATTAGTAAATGGGAAGTTGATTATCTTGGATCGCGTTGGCGCGACCGTGCATCGCGTACCTTAATAGTAATACCGCTAATCGGGGAACGATTCCGTTGCCTTCCGTTGCTGGAAATATTTCGGCCAGATCGAGCACGGATAAGAAAACGATTGAACGTTTGAGTTCATTTGTTTGAGTTAATTTGCGAATTGAAATTCCTTCGTCAGTTTGTAATTATTTAATTTGTAACCTTTGTAACTTTGGCTTTACGAGGGTATTTATTAAAATCTGATCGAAGTAATTATTTAAGGTAAGTTCAGTATCCCTCTCTGATAGAGTTTTAATAATTTTGACCCAATAAGAAGAAAATAATTGACTAAATACGGGAGCATCGATCGTCAGTCGAAGGCACAAGGGTCTGCAAGGTTACCAAGTTAGCAAACTTAATTTCATGGTGTAATTCAAGGACAAACCGGCAGACGATTCGACTAATTACCAACAGAAACTATGAAATCCCAACGGAGCCTGACGATAATATAATCGAGGTAAGACAGAATAACGGAGAGTGACCCCGGATCGCAGTCCGCTCGTCTCTTCCGTAGGAAATACATTTCCGACATTTGACGCACCATTTTCTATATTGCTCGTACATTACGATGTCCCAGTAATGATAAAAAGTTCCAGGCGACGCCATTTGATGTACGTATCGCTCAGAATGACACTTGTGTATCTTCAATTCGATTAAAAACGAATTTCGTGGGAAAAATGACGCTGTAGGGGAAGGAAACCCTATTTAACGCACACAACGCGTTTGAAAACTAGTATTTAGTTTTAGTAATTAATTTATAGCGAGTTAGTTAATTCAGTAATATTTGGTAATCGATAAAGTGGAAAATTAATAATATACCTTTAGGACGATAACTTTCGATTATAAGACGAATGGTGGAAGTTTGTTAACAAGTACACAAAAATACCTTTAAAAAATATATTAATTTAAACGACAAGGAATTCATGATATCCCACCTACTTCGCAGAGAATTGAAAACATCCCTCTATTCAGATCGAATCCGCGCAAGCAACTAGAAAGAACCTCTCCGCGTTGCACGACTTCCCTCAAAATTCTAAATGGACGGGCAAAATCTTAAGGGCTGCGCGTGACAGACAGAAAGGGGAGCAGAGGAGGATAACGGGGTGGAGTAGCTTGTTCCAGGCTGGAAAGGGGGACGGGAAGCGGCGTTGGTATTGGATGCTGGCTCGGCGAAGCTCAAGGTAGGGGTAGTTTGACAAGTTGACAAGAGCACAAAGGCCACGGCGGAGCCGCAAGAGACGGGAAGGGGAGGAGGAGGCGTCGCGACGCTCAGCGTCCGACGGAGGGTTAGCCAGGATAGGGGTGAAAGGGAAGGGATGAAAGCCGACGCTGTGAACAAAGGCTGGCTTCGTCCCACCGAAACTCTCTCTCGGACTTTGGAAACGAGATCACCCATACACCGTATTGCGTGCGACTCTGTGTGTGCGAACGAACCGCCGTGCTACCGAGAGGAAGGAGAGGGTGGTTGGGGAGTTCCAGTTTGCTCGCTCGACCCGATAGATACCGGGCCTAATATCGAAAGTTCCTGGCTCAGCCAGAGACCGTGCTTAATTAAATCGGAAGACCGTGAGAGATAACCGTCGTCCCTTCCTCCCGGTGCGATTCCTCGACACCGGCGCACAGTGGTCCAGGAGCCCGGTTTTCCTGGCCAAAATACAATTTTTGAAGTTTAATATTTTTACAAACTTTTTGTTGCTACAAAGTGACAAAACTTTATCAAAACTTTAAACTTTACGATATTATTAAATTTAGATAATTCTATGATCGAAGACAACGTCTTGAAGTCAAAATCCCGAATTTTAATGCGGAACTTATTATTCTAAACATATCAAGGGATATATTTTGATTATTTAATTGTGTTATAAGTATCTTTTAATCGGTGAACAAATACCGTAAAGTTTTTAACAACTTAAACTTTGCGAAAGGTTTTTAAAAAATGCTTAAGATTGCTCGTTCTCAGGTTTCTTTCATGGTAAAGTTTAGATATTTGTTTCATAGAGTATGTCAATTTTAGGTGCAACTTACTTGCAACTTTTGAATCTTTACGGATTTGTTGATAAACGGACGCCCGAAATATTTCGGAACAACTCTACATTGTAAGAGTTAATATTTAATATTATATATATAATTAAATTCATGATTAACATATTATTAGTTACTTATATATCGACGATAAAAGTTAATATGAAGATGTTTGTAATTTTGGCACCGAAAAGCGGGTTGCCAACTAGCGATTTTTCGAATAAAAGTTTATCAGTATTCACTTTTCTACAAAATACAATATGAAAAATTTCGAAAAGAAATTTTTTTGTTGCAAAAACTGGTAGTCACCTCGATTTTTCAAATGTTAATATATATTTTCGACTTCATAACATTTTGGCCTGTGTCGAGACGAATTAATTTCGTGGCTAAAATAATTTTGGGCCACAAAAAGCGGGCTCCTGGACCATTATGCGGCGTCTGGCAAACACGATAGCAACGTTACAAGGCTTCCTAGATGGATAATTAATTTGTTGACGCAAAAATGTGGTAAACAGTCCATCGTGTTTCATCGTTATAGATATAATTAAAAAATATCGAAGTGAATATTTTGCTTATGTAATTATGTAGACAAAGGGACTCTTCCGAATTTAGATCATTTTTAAGAGCTATTGTTTTTCGAGTTGATGGTAAATCAAGTAGAGTTTTCTTAGTTTGAAGAGTTGGAAGCAGGTCACTTCGGCACCCATAATTCAAAGAAGGGTTAATATTTATTTAACACGTTAAACGCCACGTCAGCCACCGGTGACTGACACCCGAAATTTGTTACAATCAAACAACTGACAAAAAGAACTATGTAATAAACCTTGGATAGCGTTGATATTAAGCTAATAATGCTGGCTATCGAATTGAAAGGTTAAATATGAAAATTAAGCGACTGCATCCTTAGTAATTCGGATTTTATCGTGTCTGACTACGTGCGTCCGTTTTCACTGTGCCATTCAACGTGTTAAATGGTTAAGAATTGTTAAGCACGAATACACGTATAATAATATCTAAATTTCCTTTATAGTATTCCTGCCGCCGTGTCAAAGATGAGGTGTTGAAATATCGGGTCAGATTTATGAGAAATAAAATGACTGTCTACTTCGATAAATTAATGAATTACATTGAAAGTATTAGAAAGACATTTACAACCGCACTATACGATACCTGACGTCCCCCAAACTTATTTCAAACCGATTATGAGAATAATTGTGTTAGGGTGATTCACGGTGAAAAATGTATTCAACGACCATCATCCCATTCAGTAACATTCTAAAATGGTATATAGATCAGCAATTTACCAACCGTTGAAAGTGCACCCCGCAAATGCACAACCGAACGAAGGGAATCGATAGGATTACAAGGCGTGATCATCGATTCGAACATGTTTCTAATACAGGGGCGCCCGCCAAGGGGAGGATTCTACAATTTCAACCCTCTCGACACGGTAGAATTTAACGCAAGATAGTTCCAGTAAAATTAGACGGTTAAATTCCTTAACGAAAGATTTTTCTACGCTGGAAAAATAATATCTGGGGAAGTATTTTGAAGTTTGAAAATTAGAATCATTTAGCTATCGCCACTTTCGCCATTATACGATTCCATACTAAACGCAAGTAAAATAATATTTATTATCGCTAAATTTTCATTCGTAATATAGTATTTGAAATATTTCGTAGCGAAATAAATACAAAAATATAAATAAAATATCCACCGTTAAAACAGAAAATTCTACGATGTTTTATACAGAATATGAAAAGTTTCTGAATCTTAAAGGGTGGCACGGAGTGAAAAAGGGCTGGGAACCGGTGTTCAAATGATTCTTGCCGTGTGTTCGAGATCCCGATAAATCATGGTAGCAGCTCGTAAACCGTAAGGGAGGCCGGGGGATCGTGTGTATACGTGTATCAATGCGGACACACGCGAGCCGAAGAGGGAAGCGGAAAGAGAATCGGCCGGGTACATCGTGCTAAAGTTATGCCGCGGTATGAATGGAACGCTTTTGCGGAGAGCGGCTTCTACACGCTGGTTAGCTGAAATATTTATTGCCCTTCGAACGGGTATCGGTGGCCCGCGGCATGCCATTGTGGAAAATCGTTCGACTTGTTCACGGTCACGGTTCTTCCTCCCTTTTCTTTTTTTTTTATTTCATTCTGCGGCTTGGCCGCATTCCCGCGAAGACTTTCAAAGTCGAAATTAGGGGTTGCTGCTCCGATCACGCACGACTATTTATTGCCTGTTCTGTAATTTTTCGATCAGCACAACTTTGTATAACCTTTGACAAATTTTCATCGAGATTTATGATTAAGGTTTCTTAATTTTGCAGTTTAGACGCTGTTTTCGATAGAATTTGTCTGCTCTGAAACCAGAGAATATAGTATTCTTTGGGGAAGAGATGAAAAAATCTGTATCGAGATTTCTTGATGATTAATTTTCTGCAGCTTGGTTATGTTTCATCGCTGTCAAATTAATTTTCGATTATTCGATATTGTTATGCATGCGAAAGGGTTAAAAGTCGATTCAAGGCATCTGGTATCGATGAGCGATTAAAATTTCTTATTCGACGAGTTAAATTTGAAAATGATCTAATCCCTACGTCGATCGATGCGTTTAAATAAAATATGACAAGAGGAGCGACAAAACGCATCAAAAGAAAATTCTTACGAACGGTCTCATGGTTGTTAGATTCTTTTTTGGCGATCGAACGGGCAAAGTGGACGTGACGCACGATATGACGGTTTCCAAAGAAAGAAAAAAACTTGCTCAAGCGTAGCCGCAACGGGACGAAATATTCCAAGGAAAACGAGCACACGGTGAAAATAAACCGGGAAAGGAAACTGTACGATCCTTGGAAAACGTTAGGCGAAAAACCGTACGGCGAGCACCTGTTCTCCGTCGATTTCCACGATAAAAATACCCAATACCCTGGCTACCCGCGATTACGGTCAACTGCAAGCAATTAGGATAATTAGATTACCGGTTAATCGAGCTGCAACAGGTTTCGAGGAAATTTACAACCCGATAGGCTGATGGATTTTTATTCAAATTCTGTGTAACGGAAAACATTATCGCGTCAAACTATGCTTTCCTTTATATATTTTTAATATCAAGATTTATCACGAATAATATAAAGTGATACTGTATCTATGTTTTTGATTGTTTATTAAATAAAACAAGTTTGGGAAACTTGATTTCTTGAAGATAATTATCTTGTTTTAGAAATTGTGAAATAGTGACAAATTTCCAAGTGGAGATGGCGACAACCCTCAAAGGTAGAACTGGTATTAATTATTTTATAATTTGTTACTACGTTGTAAATACGTAATGGGTAGTTCTGTAGGTCATTAATTAATAGTGATTATGAATAATATTATATGAAAAATGTGCAAATTTTACCAATTATAAAATTAATGGTTGTTTTCGCCCTTAATACAGAATATTACTAATAAGAAAGAAAAAAAACACACGAAATATTTCTCCGTATTTATTAATCTTGGCATAGATAATAATTCATTTCATCAAAGTCGGATAATATTAAAAATATCTGATACTATTTTGATTTTGAAATCGAACAGATCTTAAAATAGATTTGTCCCGCTTTCCTAATAAGTAGGTTATACGGAAAATTAGTGTCAGACGAGAAGAACAGATGTACAGATTAATAATCTTTAATTTATCCGAACAAGCGAGACCCGTGCCGCTATCTGCTCGTTTCTCATCCCCGATGTAAGCTTCTCTAAGCTACTATACAGGCCAACTCCGACCCCGTGTCTACGAATCTACTAAATCAGGGGCGCAGCGAAGCGTCTTCACCCCCCTGGAGTCTCGGATCACCCTCGAATTCGTGTTTTGCCATGCTTGTTGGTAGCACGCGGAGGCAAAGTTCAAAGCGTACTCGACGCTGTCCAACAAAGTGGCAACTCGCTAAAGGCCAACGCGTGCTTACCAACGTCTATAATCCGTGCGATATAATAGAATTTTAACAATTCTTCGCGTTTACAAACCGACAATATTTAAACAACCGAAGAAATACCTATTTCTGGTCTATAAGTGAAAATTGTTATTAAGACAAGTGATTGGAAAATTTTAATTCGAGATAATTAAAGACTGCTGAGATACTTGGAATCAGTTGGGACGCTTCAATAATTAAAGGGACACCATTTGAAATAGAGGTGGTAGAAATTTTTATTTTTAAGTAGTTTTTATGTAAATTAATGAAATATTTTTTATAGGATGTTGGGTAATATTTTTTAACTTTATTTTCATGTATTCTGTATTTATTGAGGCTACAGAATGGCGGTTTTATCGTCATATCTAACGAAACTTTGTTATCCATTCAATTCCAAATTTTTACCCGTTATTTCTTGCACAATTATCCACAACGTAGAATACGGATTTTTTTATATTTTAATCTGTTGGATTTTTGTAAATATCTATTCAAACGTTCATAGGGCAAGAAGAAAGTTTTCAAAAACTGGAGCAGAAAGCAACAAGTTAGAAAGGAAGATTTATCAAAATGTCTACAAATACAAAACGATTACCTGTATTCGAAAAATGAGTGTAGAAATGCGATGAATAAAAAAAAAAGCCAAAAAACAAATTGTACGATAAATCCGTGGAGAATCGAGAAAAGCGATAAACAGACGTGATAAATTGAACGAAAAACCGTTGGAAGCGATTTAAATCGTTTTCAAGAGAAGTCACGATAAATTGGGGATGAAAAAAAAAACACGCGCAAAACACGATTGACACGGCAACAGGTTACGAACGGAAGAGACAATCGTGATTCCCAACGGGAACAAGAAACGATAGAGAAAATGCAGCATAATTCGAATACGCATTAATTTTCCCTTCAATTTTCAAGTAATTACACTGACGTCTATTAAAGTCAAATTAGCCTCCGATCTGATATAATAAAATATCGATCAGAAACTTTAAATCTTAAATTGAAACACTCGAAATCTAAATAACTGTGCAGGTTAACTCTTCGCACTCGATTGACGCTTCCGAGGATAAATATATAATTTAATTTAAATTTTGTTTATATCAGAACATATAATAGATAATTAACGAAAGGAACAGAAATAAATAGATTGGCAAGTATTTGTAGTTCTATTCTTTCAAAATAGTAGATTTGGTTTTTCAAAGCTTTGTTGGAAAAGTAGGGTAGATTGGATCGTATTAAAAAATCTTTCGAGCGCAAAGGGTTGATATTTTAGAATTTCTTCTTAATTTATTAATTGATCATTGAACAAGCTAATTAGGAAAACAACAGTGCACCGTATAAACGCTCGTTTCTTAACGCTCAGCAACGGGCCAATCATCCCCTTGGAGCTTTAATCCGGGCCACTGACCCTCGTCAAATCGAAGGGTTCGAGCTTCATTAAATATTTATGGGGGTCGTGATACCATATCGAAACGATTCCTCCGCCTCTCGACGATTACGTTATCCTGCGTCCTTTCGATCCGCTCGAGTTTTCATCGAATAATTTCTTCGCAAACAAGTTTCGCGATTTTTTCCACGTTTTTCAACGAAACCCGAGACGGAGGAACAAAAATAACCGTATAAGGATGGCTGGTTCCGGACGATCGCGCAACACGAGTCTGTTATCTGGTCCAGGTAATAAAACGAGCCTCCGTTCCGGTGTCCTTTGGCTACCGGGTTAAAAACGTCCTCATCCTTCTTTGCGCCACGTGGCAGCTGGGATCGTTTGGCCTGCGTTTAAGATTTCGATTCCAGATAAGGTGAGAGGGTGTCGGACTTGGCTGGACGTTTGTCTTCGTGGTCCCATCGAGAATTACAGCTATTAGAATGATGATCAACGATCCACGAAGTCATTGAATATTAATCCCATTTTCAATTCTGAGTAATTCCTTTGACTAAGTATGTATTTGAGATTCAACTAAATTTCCGCCGATCGACACCGAAGTCACGGAAAATGGAGACAAATACTTTGACGATTCAATTACACCTCGAAGGGACTGAAAACTTCGGTTTATTTAAAATTCATTACCGAATCACGTATGGTATCATAGTATCGTCTGTAAGATGCAAGGGGTAGAAAAGGGAAACAGGAAACCTGGAATCTGTCATTTTCACAAGTTTGATAGTTCGAATATTAAACTGTTAACACTTTGCCAAGCCATTCGTGACGCTTGAATTTCCATAGAAATTTGTCACCTACATTATCAATATTCTTTCAATTACTTAATTAGAAACAGTCGTACTAGGTACTCCAAATTCTGAATAATTTCAGCAAAAATTCTCAGAAAGACTGTCATAAAGTAATAAATTATCCCCTTTTTACACACAACTAGTAAGTAATTGACGAATTCACAATATTGGACCATTGTAAGAAAAACTGTTGTTAGGGACCAAGAACTTCCTCTTCAGCAACGAAGACTAAGGAAACACTGAGAAAGTTGACGCAACGCGGCCGATATTTCGGGACACGAATGTTTGGGAAATAATTGTTTTCGGTGGAAGGAAACGGGGTGATAGATGAATCGAGCAGGGTGTAACAGTCGCGTGGAATGTTTTCTGCGTAAGTTACTGCTCTGCCCGTTGTAATCCACTTGTTACACTTGGCGATTTACCGTGGTCTGCCTCGACGATATTTCACGCTAACCCGTAGCTATTTCAAAATGTGTGCGTTCCTTTTCTCTTTTATTCTTTTTCTTTTCTGGACGGAGAAATATGCTAGTTGATCGATTGGTGACAGGTCTCTTTCGACTCGTCTTTCATCGTGTATTATTTTCTGCCCACCTTAAAATATTCTTGATATTTGAACAATTCTGGAGAAAAAGAATCTTATATGTTGAAGAGATTGATGCAAATTGCAGTCGGTGAATTTCAAATGGAAACAAGTAGTGTTATTTGTTAGAATCTTGCTAATAGGCTTTTCGATATTATTGGTTGTTGATTGATAACCAATTGATAAACCTTTAGTTATCGTTATTTTGTTTATGTCGAAAGTAAAGGTAATCTTTAATCTGATTTCTAACGTAATTATAAACTCTTCTTCGAAAAATTTATTAAATATCCGACATAACAAACAACTGTGTAATATAATAAAGACTTTAATAAATTCGTGAATTCTGTAAACTTTGAAACGACATCGTAAACAATCCAGTTTTTTTTTTTCACCAAACGTGGAAGCATTAATTACTACCGAGTTACGGAATAACGATGATTATTTATTTATGAATTATAAAATCCATAAAAACATATTTAATTCATCAAACTCGCTCTCTGCTTCGTTACAAAAATGTTCTTTCGAATCGTGAAAAAATTGAAAACGAGTTATTTTCGTGGCATCGTGGAACGCAAGCGTACCTGTCTCCGCCCATGACGCGTCCTTGACGAGAGACGTTTCAGACCAGGATGATGGCCACGATTCGCTCGCGAGCCCAGTCGGGCGTGAAACGCCGATTTTTCCTCGCGGTGTTTATCGGTCGATTAACGCGAAGGACCGAGCGCGATCGTTCGGAGACGAGGAGACGCGGATAAAACACATGTAGGAAGACAGAAAACGGCAATTACACACGGGAGACGAGTCGACCGGCGGCGTTATCGCGACACCTTGTCAACCACGGAAACCGACGACGCACTGCTGCAGCCAGGCTGTGCAAACACGCCGCCAATTACGTACACACCTATCGATACTCGATGAAATTCTGCTTTCCCCTTCGCGGAAACGGGAAAGAGAGAGAAAGAGAGAGAGGGGGGGAGGGGGAGCAGGTTTGAACTGTGGCGGAACGATTTTCGCGGTGCTCGATCGCGATAATTGGACCGGCGCGGTGCGCGTAATTCGTCGACGACTACGAACAGGATTACCGTAAAAAAAAGTCTGTAAAAGCGTGCAATTATTTTTCTGATACTGGGTCACGGCTGCGATATCGCATCTTTGGGATAAAATTGTTAGAATCTGATAAAGTATAGGTTTCGCTTGAATCGAAGAGTGTTTTTGGATGTAATTCATATTTTTACTTTCAGTCACTGTATCGTGTACTTATGTATTAATACATATTTAATTTACCAGAATATTGTAAAATGTGAAATTTTAAGTTTCCTTTGTATTAAAATATAGCAACTTAAGAAGAGAAATAAAAATAAATAGATTCAGAAATTTTTGTAACTCTTGTCTTACAAAATAGTGCATTGGTTTTTGCAAACTTTGCTGGAAGGGTAGACTAGATTCGATCGTATCTAAAAATGTTCCGAGTGCAAAGGGTTAAATATTACAAGTACCATAAATTCCATAAAACATACGACCCTCAAAGTGTTAAATATTGTTAATTATATGTAAAGAAATTCATAACAGAAATTCTGTATCATATTAAAAAAGAAAAAAGAGTAAACTTCGAGTCGAATCTACGCTTAAAATTGATCAACCTGTCATCGCCCGTTTCTAATTTACATCATCAAATTATGCAATTCATTTTAGTTCTTTGACTGCCTTTGGCGAAACACTTGCAAGATGCAATAAATAATATTGCTCGAGTATAGTATAATACGTCTAATAATTTTAATCCTACACAGGTTTTTTGATAAAACCAGATTTTACTATACAGCTCGTAAATAACAGAAATTTTGAATATCACCCGCTCGAGGGTTAAACGCCTTGCAAAATGAACAACACCCTACCTTTCCTGTCTACGTCGAGCGCTATTCGTCCAGGATGGAACGCACGATCAGCCCACGATCCAAACAAACGGTTATCAAACACACAGAGCACTGTTGAAATATCGAAACGTCGATCGGGGAAACAGAAACGACACTCATTGCTCCGGAATGTTGAAAATACTCATCCCAATCTGATTCATCGCAAATGTCAAGGACACTCACGGATCGATGAATATTTCTCGATCAGATCTCGCCAAACTTCGATCACTTTCGTCACCAATCAATATTAATTTATTAAAACGCACAAAAAGCTTCAGAAAGAGGTAGATTCACGTCCTCGTCGCAGCACGGTTCACAGAGAACAAGTTACCCGCCCGCGATTGTGTTCACGGTCCGCTCGCGGAACTACGCGACTGCTCCTCTTCGGCTCGCGCGCAGACACGTGGTGGCTCGGGATCACGTGTCCGACGTTCACCGCTCGCGAACGCCTCCAGGATCTTCATTCAAATTCATGTTTTGATCGATCATTAGGTTGACGATTAAATTCGCGAGCTATCTGTGTATTTTATGACAAGTATCGTGCAAATGGTATCGTTGAGAAATCAAGATCTCCACACAAATTAGATATATTTTAAATTATGAGAAGAAATGCGAGTCACGAGTTTGGTTGTGAATTTAATACTTTCTTTTTCCAGGTTAATTGGTATCGTTACAGTGGAGCCTCTTCAATTTCAAACATGTTTAATTTCTAGTTATGTTTGTATACAGTGAATTTTGATTAGAATAGTTTAGGATGAATTAATGGGGTTCCGTATAATAATGATAAATTAACATGGAATTGAAGTATTCGAAGATGATGTAAATACTATAAAATTAACAAATGGCAACGGTAAAAAAACCTTAAAGTATTGAAAAAAAATTAGAGTATATAGACAAAGAAAGATTAATTATAATTTTCATTCGAATATCAAAGAAATTTCATATCACTGAAACTATCGCTCTCTTATCCAATAGGGAGGCTCTACCGTACCTTAGCTTGCATATTTTCACATTCTACAAAGTTCTGAACGATTTTTCTCATCCTTCCAACATACTTTTCAGCAGATTTCATATGCTACGGAAGCATAGAAACGGCCGGCACTTGCGAATGACCACGATTCCCTCGGAAACTGTCATCGATGACCGGCGCGACAGAGCTTCCGACACGGCATAAGCACAGACAGAAACGAAACTGAGAGAAGCTGACGGTGTGCGAGCGCATGCACGCGCGTGTAGGAGACGAAGAGGAGCCGGTACAACGGACGAAGAGAAAAAAAGGACGGGGCAATGTTGAAGATGACGATGATGTGTGCGTGCGACGGTGAATGTGTGCAGAGAAGCGTATCCTCCTGTCGAGCGTGGAAGCGGACGAGAGCGTCGAGCTGTCAGCGCACCCCACCCCGTGTCCTCCCTCCACCCCACGAGACCAACCCCTCCTACTGTGACGAACCCCCCTCCCCCTTGCTCTGTTCGAGCTTTCCCTCGGCTACAACGCCAACGGATCCCCCACCAACCCTCGCACCCTCGCTACGTCCAACCCTCGTGCAACCCTCCGACGTTGTGTCGGAACGACGTCGAAGAAAAGCGAATGAAACGGGAAACGCTGGGAATTTTTCACTGCCACCATAGTCTGATACTTTGTAACGTGTATATTATTCTTGGTCGGAGAGGGGGAAGGTTTTCGAGCATTTTGTTCGAGGATTTCGAAGAAAGTCTCGGGTTGGTTTCTTCTTGGTCAGAGATGGACTTCGGTACGGGGGTGTGTGATGGATTTTTATTAATTTAGTGATTTATTAACTTTTTCACTCGTTCGTTAATTTGTTAACTTTAGCAAATTACTTTTACCCAAGTAACAATAATTGTCACGATTTTTCTTCTATCTTTTGTGTTAACACGGACTCAGATAATTCAATAATTTATTCATTTATTTACCATAATTTTGTGTATTATAAAACAGACTGGACTCCATTTCGATTCTCGGCATAGGACCATAGGACTTTCGGTTACCCGTTACCCGAATAAACGAAGAAAAAAGATTCTCGTCCCAAAAACGAAAAGAAGCAGCAGACGCAAAAATATTTTTGTTTCCATCACGACGAAAAGTAGCTGTCCTTGAAAATCTACCACTGTTTCGATGTCGCTGTACAAACATTTCAGTAACAACTCCTCCTTTCCTCTTTATCGTCACGGAGAAACAAAAACAAGCAAAAAAAGAAAAGACACGAGCTACAAATTTTCCCGTACTCCTGGTTGATTTACAACTTTCGTCGAACAATTACGCGGACCGCGTCCATCGTGCGTTCCACCGACGTGGTTCCTTGTCAGCGAGCCGACATTTTATCATGATTATGAGAGGGGTGGGTTTTGGTCACGCTTCGATGCGACGAGGGTGGACACGAACGAAGTCGAAAGCGAAGTAGAAGGGCGAAAAAAGGTCAGCAGAGACGTCGTTTCAGGGATGGTGGAGAAGAGTAGGAAGAGTGGTTAGTTGTAGCCACGAGGTAAGCAAGAATTATGATCCATCTACGTCGCTGCGAACGCGAAAAGGACCCAGTGTGCGCTTTTCCGATTACCGCTTCTTCTGTTCCGTTTCTTTCTGCGCTGTTCGTTTTACGGTTGGATAAAAACTTGCGAACGTATCTTAAAAATAT
Organism: Stelis phaeoptera; assembly: GCA_943735885.1. NCBI lineage: Eukaryota > Metazoa > Arthropoda > Insecta > Hymenoptera > Megachilidae > Stelis > Stelis phaeoptera. The sequence continues at coordinate 22,379,603 of OX030930.1, forward strand.
GCTCACAAATGTTACTTAAGAAAATGACACGAAATCCTTTACTATTAACCTCATTTGAAACCTTCTTGTTTAAAAATTACTGGCATCTGGTTTAGATTGTCTTTTATATCAGAAAACAGGTTACTAGGAGTTTCTATCATACGAAACGAGTAGTTTACAAATTCCCATGATACATGGAAACTAAATCAAAAGTCGAATCGTGAATATGCTAACAACAATAGCAGTGTTTCTATTTATTGTCCGAAGCGTAGTTCCACTTCCTGTTTGCTTTAGCCCCGGTTTCCTGTTCACCCCCGCCGCTGAACCGTGACCAAGACCCACCCCATCGGCTGCCCAGAAATATCAGTCGACAGTTGGGAGGGTTGGCCTCGCGAGCCGGCTTATGAAAGCCCCATCGTCTGGGAACGAACGCGTGCACACGTGTTTCACGGAACACACGATCGGTGCGTGTACAATCGCGTGGATCCAAGAAACTTGTCCCAGGAGACGATTGAACGATCCGCCATTGGCGGAACAACCGGAGGCTGACCTTTGGGGAGACGAAGGGTCCTGATTACCTTCGAAACGGATCCCTTTGTCCTTCGCTGAACGAAGGGTAGGCCTTCGTCGTCGTGATATTTGCCGCGAGCGTATTGACTCGATTGTACAAATATCGCACCGTTACGCTTTTTTTTTGCCCTGCCTCTTTTTGCTCCCGTTGATACGTTACTGGCTCGCCCCTTCGAGAAACAAGGAAGACGATGCCCGCAGCGGTGCACGACTTTATTGCCCGCGACGCCATCATTTGTTGCGCTCTTATCGTTCGTTCCCATCGCTCGCACTCTCGTTCGTGGACCATTTGGGCTCGATGGAAGCGTGCACGTTGTCTGGAAGAACTTTTTCCCTTCCCTGTCGCAACACGGGGACAAAAAAAAAATCATTCTCCTTATTGAGTGGTAAAGCTACGGTTTAAGTACAGTTTACGTTGATAAAGCAAACTGTACCAGGGTGCTATAGTGTAATCCACATTGGTGAGTTAAATTTGTTGAGTGTATATACTAATGTTGGAACGTACAGTGGGTGATCAAATTATTCGAGCCACGATCAAGCTTTCTTGTAATTCGATTAACTCGTGTTCGTGAAACACCAGTGATCGACGCAATTTTTCTATGTGAATGATTACTATGAATAATTAATGTTTTTATTTCCGAGATTTTACTCGGAGAAAGGTATTTACCCTTGCCCGTGTTAAAAAAATGTTCTATAAATAAAATAAATAGACTAATCATATTTCAACATTTATATTACAAATCATCAGTATGCCAAACAAAATGGCGGTCATGAAACGGTCATTCGCGGTTGTTAAGTAGCAACTGTCGACATTTATCCAAAATGACATTCACACGAGAAACAATATCGCTCATACTGTTGCAAAGTGTGTATCAGAACTTTACAAGCATCAATACATCATAAAAAACTAACCAAAACTCTGTTTAACTGGGTTTTCATTTAAGAACTAATCTAATAAGGATTGCGATATCTTTCCAAGGTACTCTGTTTTGTCGTCACAGCACAGTAGAGTTACAATATCATAGCACTGCAGTAGTATAGTACTATGGCGATATAATATTTTGTTATTACAGTAATTTAGTAAATAAAGCAACAGAGTCTACTACCCGTTAGTATTCTAGACTAATTGGAAAAAGCCCCAATAATATAATTAGCCTGCCACCGTGCTACCCCACCATATCACTCTCCTAACCACTCCTCCAATATATTAAATGAATTTTTTTCCACTAACGTTGCTACACTTTAACCGAACCTAACCGAATCCAAGTGAAGAAAAATGAAGGCGACGAAAGGAGGACCAGGAGAACCTCCCGGTTTCCAAAGAAAATGGAGTTTGGTCCGCGCGTCCGTAGCCAGCCGAGTGATGACTCTATCCAATCGACTGGGCCGATTTCTCATCCGTATTCATTCTGTAGCCGTGGGCAGAGCCGTGGCCCCGTCCCAGGGACGAAAGAAACGAACCGGCCTCGCTGGAGAGAAGCGCCTATGATTTATGACCGCCATTACGATCCTGATAATTATATGCTTGCCCTATGGCCGCCCCCCCCCCCCCTCTTGTACCGGAGAATCGGTAGATGATATCCTGCCCTCGCTGACCAACGACGAGCCAGCCGTTTTCTCCGCTTCGCTCGAACGCACATCGAGCGTTCCTCCTGATTGCCTCGATCGTTTTCGATACGATGCCACGATGCTTCAAGTACGGGTTTCGATATCATCCTCGTCGAGAAAACGGGCCAGGTCGAAAAAAAGATATATCTCGGAAGGGAGAAAAATTACGGGCGACGATGTGCCCGCCATCTGGTGACGGTTACCCCTCTTCTGACAACTGCTACCGAGGATCGTGACTCTGGTTCTTGGTAGCTTCAAAAGGATAATATTGAGGATGCTTGGGACAGATAACTGAGATTTCTTATATTAAGGAAGTTTGCTGATATCGTAGGAACTAGGGGGTGAACGTTTGGGACGAATGACGTTCGATGATGGGAAATTTTTATCTTTTATTTTCTTGAGAAAATATCAAGGAATTTCTACGTTTTTATAATAATAAAAAATTGCGTAAAACGTTTTAAATGCTAGAGCTTCGATTAATACGGTCGATTAATTAGAAAATTTTTAATATAATTACTATGTGAATTGATGAATCGTCGGTGGCTTAATATCAATAATTAAAAATAGCAAAGTAAGTAATTAAACTGAAAAATTAAATAATCATATTGTGGCATCCAAATCGCGCGCCAACCCTGAAAGCGACGCGCCATGGGGTGTGTATGAATGTGTGTATGCTTGAAAGCGCGAATCGGAGAGTGCGATAGATAGAATGTTTCGAAACGATTGTGTGATTGGCACGGATGAGAACAGAGATCGTGGAAGAACGAGTGCGAGAGAGAGAGTGGATAAACGAACCGGTGAGGGATCGAGAAATGAATGCCAGAGAATCAGAAGAAGAAACTCATTTAATATTCTACAAATTGTCTCGCCATTATTTAACCCCGGTCCCGGAATTCCTACAATATCCTTGATAATTCTTATTAAAATTAACAATCAATGTATTATTATTTTTGCGATATGTCACATTTCACTAGTTGACGGATAAAATAAAGAAAAAAAAAAATTTCCAAAGGATCAGAGGAAAATTTTAAAGCCTTGGAAGACCATGAAAATTCTTACTCCGGTCGGTCGGACAATGGCGGTCGTAAATATCGGAGTAAGGGGCCTTGGTAGTTCCTTGGTTGCTCCCAGAGGACCACTTATTACGCTGATTCCCTCGCAAGCCACTACAATCGTCTAAGTATTCCTTAACGACCGTGATCGAATCAAATTGACTGGACTAATGACAGAGCGTCGCGTGGATCAGAAATTATGGGAAGCTCGATGTTATTACCAAAGATTACACAGCAAGCGACGAAAACATTTGTCTTTTTTCTTCCGATAAAATAAAAAGTATTTTGTATTCAGAGGCTCGAAGAAGTCGGTCAGTTTTTATTTTTCATGCAAATTAGATGTTATATTGCTGGTGATATTTACTGTACACGTTTTAGTATCATTAATATATTATATTTATTATTATTATTAGGTATATATTATTAGCTTGCTTCTATATTAATATTAATATACTTTTCCTATATATTTACTGTATCAGACTATAATATACTATAGCTACTTTATTGTCAATAATACACTAGAATATACTATGTTAGCTATAGGTTATGCAAGGCTATATATTGTATTAGGTTGTCCCGGAAGTTCCTTTCGCTTTATTAATAAATAACGGATGTATAATATTTTATCTTCCATTTCTCCGAAAGCTGCATAATACTGTACTTTATTTTTTAACACTGCTAGACAAAGCGTTGCGTGCCGATAGGGAAAGAAACTTTTTGGAGAACCTGATATAATTTATGCAATATATTATACAGTCTACTTTCATATCTCAGTATACTATATTTATACATCACATTTACTGTAATATTTACTATAACTACTTCAGTATGAATTCTATACTGTTAAAATATTAACACTAGAACTACCGACGTTTTATATACATTGACTTTCAAGTGGAAAATAAAGTAGAAAAATAAATAAATAAAGATTGAAATATGTATTAGCATATACAGATACACATTTTAATAAAAGCATCTTGATAAATTTTGTGATTTAATTTAAGAAACCTTCAATCAGTTATTTTGACTGGTTCGGTAGTTCTAGTGTTAATCATTACATTTACTATTATTCATAACACCAAATGTTCTCAAAAACAGAGCCACAAATGAAGAAACTATACTCCACATTTTCGATTCATCGTATCATATAGAATCATCCCCTTTCCGAGCCACAACTACTGTCGCATCCCTATAATCAGCGCTCGTTACGCTCGTTACGAGCCGTTGAAATGTTTTGCGGGGACGCGCGCGAACGTGCGAAACAAACATCCCCCGGGCCGCCATAAATTACGACCTCTTAAAAGAAAGAAAAAGAATCCCCGCTACCCTCTGTGCTCTCCGGATGTGGAATTAAGATCGCGACCCCGCCACGGGTCCTCCACCGTCGCCCATTGAGACATCGAATCGGCCGGACATTAACACACCGTTACGTCGCGCTTCGTCGCTTTTGCAATAATAAATCGACGATGCCACGACTCGAGAGCATCGGTCACGATGTGTTTCGCCCGCTCGTACGCGTGAATATATACGCGACGCGACGCGGTGATTTGCATAACCAACCAGACGAGCTGGCGCGGCGCGGAGCCGAGCTGTGTGTGCACACAGAAGCAACGCGTAAAACGTTGTTACACGTGTAAGCCCGACGGAGCGGAGGGAACAGGATGCGCAGAGGAATGACGGAGGATTCATGAGAAACCACCAGGTGGATGGTCCGCGCGTTTGCACCACGTGTTAAACTAATCCGTCCTTAATTTTCTTTTTAATTCAGGCAACTTTTTAACTGATTTTTGTCGGTTGTTTAATGGATTTCGGGGATTGAATAGGGGAAGCGTGACTGGAGATGTTCTGGATACGAAGAATTCTTACAAGTGTAAACTATACTCTGTTCAGGTTAAGAATAACCTCACGCTTTGACCAGTTTTTGACTGATGTGCGCATTCCTCACCACTTTCTACTAATCTAACGCATAGACCACCTACCGAATAACGATATAGCCTAAACTGCGTAAAACAAAGGCGTTAGAATAGGAAACACTGTTGACTGTTGTATGCGTTAAGACAAATCCATCCGTATGCGGTTGAGTGGGGGTTCAGACGTTCTAGGACCTCCTCCGACCCATCCCATGCGCCAAACGAGGTTATTCTTAACGTGAACAGAGAATATAGAGATTCGTAATGTATACTTTAAGATTTTTTTGTGATCTGCTGCTGTAATGTTAACCCTTCTACTGTAACTTTCAAAATAATTGCAATGCTAAATCGTGGGATATCCGATCATTTCAATACTCAGGTATTTGATAAGTCAGACAAAACCCTGCAGACAATAATTATCGGTGCAACAAACTTCGAAAGGCTGACGCCAAGTGCCCATAGGCCACGTGCCTAAGAATCCTCGCACAAAAATAGTGCGATTTTAGGTTTATTACCAGACTTCCTTTTTCACCACCGACTCAGGACAACATATCACACAAAGTGCCTCCATTTGCACCCGGGACACGAGCAAACATACTCGAGTCTCGGTGCCAACAGTCTCCCCTCAGACGATTCATCATAAGAACAACCTCGAAGAAGCTCCAAAATTTCTGATTTCACAAAACGCGGCAACGAGACGAAAAGAACAGAGAAGGACAAAGAAGAATCGTCCTTGACAATCGGTTATTGTTCACCGCGGTGCAATTAGCACGGCATAAATCAAGCGGATAACGAGACACGGCGCCCCGAAGGCGTCCACCGCACGGTTCGAGGAGGAGGACGACAACGAAACGCTGAAGAGGAGAGGCTGCGTCGTCGCTTCACGGGGGCGGTTGACGCTTCGTTCGCCAACTACGCTCCTCAAACAACATCCAACGACGTAGCACCATCGTCTCGTTCCTCTTTCCCGTCGGCTGCCATCGTTGAGCCGAGCAGCGATCTTGCCAGACAGCCTACGCGCCATCCATCTTGCCGCCGTGCTGCTACCCACGAAAATAACTCGAATTTAAGAAGTTAGCGATCTGGGACAACACCAGGTGGGCTCAAAGAGATTGAAAACTGTCGTTCGATGCTACCTCGATTGGAAATCTCTTCCTCGCGAATCACCCTTTTTTTTTTATGAAACGAGAGGAAATATTGTTAACCCTGTCGCTCCTGGAGATGGGGATTGAGAAACTTGGATCAGTAATTCTTGAAATTTTTTAAGCAAACCCTTAACCCAGTAACGCCCTTGACCCCCATTTGGGGATTTTGATTTTTTACGTACACCACTTGGCGAGAAAAATATATAAGAAGCGTTTGACAGCTCAATGGCATTTTAGACGTATCAGTCAATATTGTTCAAAGCAGATAGTGTGTATTTTGTTTTCGGCTTTTTTCCAACAAACAAACAAATTTGGAATTCATCTGTAAGTTGAACGCAAGAAAATTATCATATTTGAAGCATGATATAATATTTTTAGTTTGGTTTTTATATTATAATAAAATACCGTACAAAAATGTGTAATTTATTTGTATATATAATATAATTCATACAATAACATTTTTTTTCACGCACCCTGCTATGATCCCCATTTGGGACTTTCTTAAAAATATAAAATATTTTGATAACAAAACATAATTTGAATATAATTACAATCGTTACACAACTTAAAAAATTTTCAAAAATAAAAAATTTGGGCGTTAATGGGTTAAAACGAACGATCATTGTACTGTTCACCAAAGAACGTATGTTACCACTGCAAAGTTATCAAAAGTGGGTTAAGAAGCGTCTAGGCGCGACATCCCACCACGTGTCCCACATTTGTGCTGGTGTGCCGAACAGAATTATTGATGCTTCGTTCAATAAGCGTTTAAAACCGCGACGAGCGAAACAAAAACGTGTGCCCTCTATAATTTCGTGGGCAGCTTCGATAAATTATATCGAACGAACACCGACTTCCTGCGTGGCACGGTTCGGCTTGCTTTTCCGTCTGCCAAACGATGCTCGCCCTGTTCTGTCGGTCTTTCGACTTCCTCGGCCCTTCCGTCGACGCTGCTTGATTTATCGCGATGGAAAGTACGAGAAAATAACAAGAGAGAGAGAAAGATTCCGGGCCGCGTTGCACGCTTCGCTCGATTCCCGAAATAAAAATCCACTCTGGCCAAACCGCCCCGGTGTCCTCTTCTTCTTCTTCTTCTCTGTCCTTGTCGATTCACGCGGGACAAATCACTTTGAATTTACGAGGTACACGTTTTAACGAACCGTTTTCCCTGATTTTTCGCTGATAGAATCGCCCCTCCCCCCCCCCCCTTTTTTTTTCTTTCTTCGAAGACAAATTAATCGGTCGTTTCGCGATGGAAATTTGAAAAGAACCTGGGTCTTTTGGTGGTTAGGGATCTGTGTATGTGATTTTTGGGATATTTGTGAAATTTGTGTACTTGGAGAAATTCGATCTTTAACTAATACTGATATTGCAGAAGGCGAAGTGTGTTTTTCGCGATGGAAATTTAGGAATTAATTGATATTTGAATAATTAAGCGATAGGTCTATGTAATTTTTAGAATATTTGAGAAATTTGGATTCTCAAAGTGAATTTTCAATGACTTTCCATTGAAATAAATCGACTTTGAGAAAACACTAGTATTACAATAATTAGTTTGTTATTGACATTATTGCTTCACATAATTTTTGGGATATTTGTAAAATTTGCGTGCCAAGACTTAATTCACCAAAATTTTCCACTGAAAAAATATAACAACTATGATACAAGCAAATTATATTTTTCACGATGAATATTTAAAAAATCGAATTCTTTTTCAGTGATCAGCGATAACTCCATAATTCTTGCAATATTTATCAAATTCGAATAGTAAAAGTATGCTTTTCACAAATTCTTGTTAAATCAATTTCAATAACAATTTAAAAGAAAAGAAGTTTTGTATAATCCTTGAATTAATTTTGAAATTTTTCTATTTAATATAATAAACTGAAGAACGGGTTTAAAGTCGCTACTTCGTCTTCTTCATTCTTCGAGTCCATGAATTTTCTTGGTACGCGCCAGTGTGAATCGTCGGAGGAAGACTGGTTCGCGGAGGGTTAAAAAGTATGAATAAATTGTCGGCGAGGTTTAAAGGGCGGGCCAGAACGCGGGGGTATGGTGACAGAAAACGTTGGTCAAATTTACCCGTGTCCTGCAGAAAGCTGCATAAATTTCGCGAAACGCATTGTATCGAGGAAATCTAAAATCTGTATGCCAAATATTGACTCTGTCTACGTCCGCGTGAATTCGTTGGTCAAACCGAAATTAGCCAACCGAATATACGAGCGACTATATCGGTCGACTTTGGTCGGTCGATGCATACAGATTTTTCGAAATGCATTCCAATTCAAACTGAATTTCAAAACGACAATTCAATGCAAAGATACATTGCAAATAAAATTTAGCATTCATAATTGTTTCGTTTGTGTTTATATATCAACCCTTTGAAGAAGATACTTTTTCACATTTCAAAGACGAGCCTTTTTTGAAAATACTTGTCAAAGTATATACTGGACAAAATTTTTAATGATCAAAATCAGAATTAGAAAGAAAGTCGAATTTCACAGTTTGTGAAGTTTATGATAATAACCCATAATACTATTTTTATTTACCTTCTTATGGTGATAAAATACCACTTGTATGGTAAATAATTTAACACACAAATTTACAGCCGCGTTTAATGCTAAAAATGGCCGCAAAGAAGCCACCAATCATCACAACATAATTTCTCACATTTTCTTCCAAATTCAAACGCTTCTGTTCCTCGACCAAGAGGTTTTCACGAGGAATAAATTCCTGGCCGTGGTTTCCCGCGCACAGGAGTCACGTTTTCATATCCCGACCTTGAATACGAGTCGTCGTAAGCGGAAATGAACCCTGGACGAAAAGAAGGAAGGAAAAAAAAAAAAGGTCAAGACACCTCTAGACGCAAGATTTCTCTCTCTGTCTCGGCTGTGGAAGTTTCGCTGGCGCTTTGTGTACAAGGGAAATCGGGGAAAGTTTGTGCAAGACCATTGTCGGCCGAAGGGAGGGAAAAAAGAAAGTTAAAACCTCGTGAGAGCATTGTTGGTTGCGTCACCGGCGGGCTATTCCTTCCCTTTTACCCCTCGAGCCGACCGACGCTTCGCGTATAATATCAAAATTTATGGCAGCCGACCCGCTTCGGGGCCTTGCGTTAGCCATGGTCGGCTCGAGCTTCTTCTCTTCAGCACCTTCTGTCCGTCTCTTCTTCTTCTTCTTCTGTTACGTCTCGCACCGTCTGAACTATTGGTATCCCACTTCCTTCGGTCAGGTATATCAGATTTATTGATCACTGTTGTTGAATTTTCACAGTGCTGGTATATTTTGTCACATCGAATAATTTGGTACAGATTTTTCTTACTGTTATGCTTGATTTTTCAACCCTCCGAAATTACTCTTGCTCTCCTACTACATTATCACATTAAATTCATAATATTGATCAGAAAGTTGAGATTTCCTAACAAATTACAATTAAAATATCTCCTAAACTAATGATTTTTTTACACAAATAGATTAATCTTTTTTTTTTTTTGTAAAGAATATGAAGGAGCATCAGTTGATGCAATAAAAAATATATGATTCCATTTAAAAAAGACCTTTTTTAAATGAATGACCTTACTATGTACCATCAGAATGTGCTCCTCTCAAAACCATTCAACTTCATCTGAAACATTGTTTGCTATGCGTAATAATAATGACGTAAATCTAGATGGCAAAATGTGGCGACTCACCCTGTATATCATACAGATATAAGAAGAACAATTACATAGAATTATGAAGCAAACTTATACATATAACTGATGATTAAGCTCGAAACATCTGTTTGCCCATTTTTCTTGTAATTAGCCATCATCGAACAATGAATATCCTCTTCGCGATTGCCCGCCTCATTTACGCAATAAACGTACCGTGGTGTTTTCCTATTTCTCATCTCGTCAGCTTCTGGCCCTCTAATATCCCCATTCTAAATCAAACTGCTATGCGGAATTATCCTATTCTCACGTTTCCATGCGCATGTATCTATATCAACGTTAGACAAGATCAAATGGTGCGTGAAAATCTTATCGCACTGGTTGGCAATTAAATTCGTTAACTCCACTGTGGATTTATGACGTATCAGGCTGTACGAAAAATTTGCGAATTAAGTGGAGGGGGAAAACAATTAGTAGAAACGAATATCTGCATAGAGATTTATAGTTTCGTGATTGTTTATCAAAATTTGAAGAATAATTTTTAACCCTTTGAGGACGGAACACTTTTACGCTCGATACAATAGACGCACGGAATATTATTTAATTAAAATAAAATAAGCAATAATTCCCTTCCTCGAAGCATATGCTAAAAATGTCTGTTCTTCAAAACTGATGATTACGATTTGTGCCAAAAATATAGGACGATGTTTCTGAAATATATGATTACGAATGACGGTTCGGTTCGCAAAGGGTGAAATCAAGACAAGCGGTAATTTATCCTTTTGAATTAGAAATCGAAGCTCAGAATAATGATAAAAATAAAGAGAAAAAGTGACTGGAACGGTAAGACTTGAACTTACCAAATGAAACAAAGCGAGATCAAATGTTATTAGAAATTCAGACCACAATTTCGAAGTTCCTCCGTGGAGCACAACCCTCATCCTCCGCCTAAATCCCAACGACCCAGGATCGCCGCTTATTAATAACCGAGTCATGAGAAGTGGCGCACATGCGGGACAGTTTGCGTGCCAAGGTAATCAGTATAATGATCAGTGGTCGAATTGACGTATCGTCGAGATAATATATATGACGATGCATGGCGGCAGATGCGTTGCACGACGTGACGTGGTCTAACGCGTCATTGATAGCCCTCCGTGCCTTCTATTTCCCCTCCCCCCCCCCCCCTTACTCCCCTTTGATCGTTGCTTCCTCTCACTCACTCCTCTTGCCCGTTTCACTTCTGTCTCCCCCCTTACCCTGGCCGACACCCTCCATCAAATTTTCCTGTCACCCCTCCCTACCGAACGTTCCCTTCATTTCCTGCCTTGGCAACCCTCCCCCATCCCCTCGTTCGTTGCCGGTCCGTCACGAACGGAAGGAACGTAATGCGAACGAGGGGAGCCTCAGCCAACCAGCATTCGTGGCCTTTCAACCTAAGAATTCTGCGAGAGCCGCGCCCAGCTTTCCAGAAAAAATAAACCGACATGGCGTTTTTTTTCCTTCCTTTTTGAGAAATTCTAGTCTTCGCGACAGGGCGTTGGTAGATGGACGTTAAATGGGGGGATGGACAGAATTATAATGGCACCTAAGAATATTTCTCTTTTATTTTAATAATTATTCGATTGTATTCTATTTGGACAAAAACGTGTTAGGGATACGGGTGATTAATTGTCAAATTTCAGCTTTTAATTTACTGCCGATATGACAGTGATACTATTTTTTATTAAATATTCGTTTACTTCGCGTCGGTGACTCTTGAGACTATCAACGCGTTAAGGATACGGGTAGGTAATTAAATTTCAAGTTTAAGCTTTTAGATAGTAACATTATTCTATTCTTGTAATAATTATTCGATTGGATTACATTCGAGATCAATGACCCTACCGACTACTAAGAACTTCAGAATGCGGCTAATTGATTTTCGAATTTAAGATTTCAGTTCATTATGTACTTTATACAACTAATATGACAGTAACAGGACTTTTTAGTAATAATTCAGCCATATACGCACTATTGATTAAATTTATCAAAAACTGACAGTGTTAAATAGAAACACTCCCAGGACACAAAAATCTGTCAAAAAAAAATAATAATAAGAAATCCATTGGACGTCGCAAAGTAGAAAAATAGTTCTTCACGATTTGGCGGGAAGCTGAAGGCGTCCCAGGGAGCTTATCGATGGCTGATGGTTACCTGACGAGCGGCGAATTTCTCCAAGCGGCCAATTATCGGCATTTAATCAAAACGAGCAGTCATTAAAGTATCTAGGTACGCGATCTAGGCGGCCGGACAAACGAGCCGTAGGAATGTTTCCCGGGAAGCGTTCCACGCGCACCGGAGCGGCGGCGGCAACGGTGGTCGAAAGCCGTCGTGTCCCCCTTCGGTATCCGATCGGCACGTCGATGAAATTTGTTGACGCGGCCGGAAGAAAAACGAGATTCTGACGCGTTGTCCGTTCCAAACGGACATCCAACCCGTAAGACCGGCGCGGACTCGCGAAGCAAGAACCGCCGTCGAACGAATTGCCACCGCTAACGTTGGAATCCGGCTTTTTGCCAGCAGACCTGGAATCCGCCGCACGCCGTGCCGAACAATTACAATTAAGAGCGGTTAGCGAATTACCGGATGCCCCCCCGGCACGCGGCTATCCACCACCACTATCGATCGCTCGCGCCTAAGGACTTTTCCTCGAAATCATTTTTCAACCGGGAAAATGTGCACCAGGGTGCGTCGTAAACTTCTTTCTGATCAACACTAAACGTAGCGGCATTTTACATATACCTGTTCTTACCATAAGGTGTCATTTGACCCCTTATGAAATAAACGTTGATTTTTATAGAAAGAAATATTTAATTTATTAAAGGAAATAAATCGCAACATAACTTTTGATTTCAAATAAAATAGTTGAACATATGGATAATCAATTAATTGCACTTTTCACATGTGACTGGTTTCTTCTTCGTACATTTGAAATTTTGAAAGGGGTCATTTGACCACGCTTGGTACGTTTAGTGTTAACCCCTTTCATCAAATTTTTGTAAAATTGTGTTCTTACCAGTGTAGAAAATTAATTAGGAGAAATCTGTATTTCCTATAAAAGACAGTGTTTCTCAAACTTTTTGGTCGGCGACCCCTCTTTATTACGGGTATTTTAGCGTAGACGGTTCACCATTAATACGACCGTTAGTAAATTTCTAGAAATCCATAGCAAGTTTATAGAATATTAAGAAAAAAAAATTGATCCGTCATCAACTTTTCTGCGATTCCCAAATATTTTTACTCCCGTTTTGAGAATCACTGCTCTAAGATATATGACGCGACAAAGTGGTAGAATGGCGAGTGGTGTTTAAATTGTGTTACAGAGGGATATAAAGATGGCTACAAATATGACAAGAGGTGAGTAACGCTAAACCTAGCGAAATGATCAAAATGACCAATCGAGTGTTTTTTATTTTAAATCACAAAATTTATTTGGAAGACTACCTGTATATGTTAATATACGTTTCATTATTTATTTACTTATTTTTCTATTTTATTTTCAATATTTGAAAGTAAGTGTACATAAAACGACGGTAGATTTAGTGTTACACAGTGGAATACACGTATCTATTGGATTCTATATTAAATAAGTAACTCTAAGATTTAATTAAAAACATTTAATTAGATTAAAACCAAACTGCACTTGTATTCTTTCCATAACACAAAGTTAATAAAAATTTGTAAAATTGTTCTGTAAACCTCTCCGATCTAAGGCACAATTTATTCGTCAAATCTGCATAAACGACGGTAAGTTACAAGAATTTTAATAATTGTAATTAGACAGGATCAAACATTAAAGCAACGACTTCAAGAATTAAATTTCATCGCTTATCTATTTAACACGTTGGCTGCCACGGTGATCACCGGTGACCGGCAACCGAAATTTTTCACAATCAAATGATTCACAAAAGAAGTGATGAAATAAACTGCAGACAACGTTAATATTAAGCTAATAATGCTGGCTATCAAACTAAACCGTTAAATTTGAAAATTGATTAACTGTATCGTTAATAATTAGAATTTCAGCGTGTCTGACTATATACGTCCGTTTTCACTGTGCCAGTCAACGTGTTAATATCCATTACACCGAATTATTATTGAAATTGACTCTTCGCAACATCATGAATGACGAAAGCGTGAACAAGTTTCGACCACGTGCTACGAAACGGACACGATTAATCTCTTTCTCTCCATCTCTCTCTTTCTCCGGGAGACTTCGATTCCCGGTTACCGGTGCAATTTATTCGTTCTTCGATTCGTTGAACGCGGAATCTCGATCGTTTATTTTCGCGAGTGTGGCTTTCGATTTCATCGAGTCGAACCCGACGCGGAAGAAGCGTGTACGAGTGGAACAGGAAACACGGAAAGAGAGGGATAGAAAACAAAAATTGGGGAAAAATCGGATAACTTCGTTGACGTTCGAACGTTTCATCGATACCGGCTGGGGAATTTTGATGAATAAGCAGCAGGTTCGGTAACGAATTTTGGCGGGATCATTGATCAACCGTTACGGGGTGTATCGTAATGTGACATCCGAAGCGTGTCGCACGGTTACGGGAACGGCGTTAATTTAAACGTCACGATATCTCTTGCAGTGTTTAATCATAACGATCGTTCGACAACGGTTGACGTTCATCGGAAATCTTTCCTTGACGATGGTCGACGCCTGACCATTCGCGTTCAAACATTTTCCCTATGTTAGTCCCTCAATTCGACGATTTTTCGGTTCGCACAAAGGCATTTTACTTTTTACAGACGATAAAATAACAAATATGGTAGGACCGATCTTGCTTGCGATAAATGTATGTACAATTGTTTTGCCAAATATCTTTCGGTAAACGTATTATCACTTGCCGAACGTTGATCGATCGAATGACAAGTTAATTCGTCGTGTCAGCTAACTGTACCGAGCACAGTTTGAACTTGAGAGAGTTATGATATGAAAAATGTATTATTTTTGAAACAAGAAAACTGTGTTCAAATATTTGAAGAAAAATGGCACAAAATTATATCGAAGTATCTTGAGGTGGACTCGATAATTACACGTAACGAGTTATTTTTAATTTTCAAAGAAAATTTCCAAAGAATTGATACAGAAGACACAAACCTTTACCAATAAAACACTTTCGCACCGATCTGTGACACACAAATCTTGTACATCTATTAAACGAACTGAAAAACGTTACAGGTCCTTCAAAATGTTCGTAAATAAACCGCGAACGATCCATGAAATTCAGAAAAGCGGATAAAAAGAAAAGGAAACTTCAATCATCGAGGAACGCACGAGGTATCGCATCCCGAAACTTCGCACCCGTGGATTACGCCGTTACAGCGATAAATTCTGCCTGGTGACCAGCTAAAATTAATTAGTTTCCCGGCGAATCAGGACCGCGAATTATAATTAGCGAGACGCGCGACGCTCATTGTTGTCGCGAGCGTGAAATTCCTCGTCCGCGATTGTTCGTATCCGACCGTGTTTCCACGAAAGGACTGAAAACACGTTATATCGTTTTGTTTTTTTCCATTTTTTTTTCAATGATCGTTGAAATTCGATCGAGCAACAATCGTGGAATCTCATCAAGCATTTTTCCCGTTGGCGACCACATTGATATCAACATTCCCGTTCGGTTAATTCGTAAGAAACTCGCAACGAAGCTCTCTTATGCCTTCTTGTAATTATCGAGATGATTCCGTTCGACGTGCTTCGGGAGAACCGGTTGATCGAACGAATTATCAAATTTGAACTGGCTTGTCAAGATCACTTTTTGAATAATAGGTTGGTTAAATAGTAATATTAAGATTTTTGTGGGATAAGATTTGGTAGTAATTCATTTTTCTAGATCTTTTGATCTTTTCTAGGAAAAAATCTTGGAAAATATGTTTTGCAGTTTTCTAAAGAATCGTATTATCACTTATAATTTTGCAGAGATTGATATCAATAATAGTCGTGGACAATTAGAACACTTTATATTCTCGCCTTTGTAAAAATATAAAACACGTGATTTCTTAACACCATCATTAAATCGAAAGTTCTGTGTCAAAAATAAAAAGTTTCAAACGATTATGAATTTATCTATTTTCACCCCGATCGTCAATTTACTGTATTCTATGATACAAAAATAAAACTGTGGGAAATTATATACATGCCATCGTAGCGAAACCAAATTGCAAAATCCATTAATTTCACGAATCGTTCAGAAATACCGATGGCCTTCAAAGCTCGAGCTCTAACGACACACGTACACCGCGTACAATATAACCAAATGTCAAAAGAATTATGTTGATTTTCCTCCAGTTCAAATTCGAATCACAAACTGCCTTCATATCATTGAATTTGCGTCTGTTTTATCAAACGACATTCACTTCTGTTATTAAACTCATAATTAAATTCCCGACGAGCAAGCCTGTCTTAAATATTCATTACAATTCAGCAGATAACAATTTTAAAGCAAAGTAGCCACCATTACTTTTTGGATCGTCTACCATAAATATTAGAATGTTGCGAATTCAGTTGCCCGGCTAATTTCTTTTCATCCACTGATTAATAAACACTTCACGATCGATTCGACGATAATAGGAATTTAGATAGGTGCGAACAGAAGCGCTCACCTCCGTCGCTTCTTTTTCCGTCGCCTGCGTCGGCGAGGCCTCCTCCTGGTTTCCCCCCTGTGCAAGGGGGTAGCTAGGTGTCCCCGTAGTTTCAGGGCCGTTGCTGCTACGCTGGCCCCGTTCTTTTCCCCTTCTGCCTGGCTAGTACCCTGCACCGGGGGCCCTGTCCCGGCGCCGGGCCCCGTCGTGGCTGTTTCTTCCCTCCGCTCGCCGGCACCTCCTCGTGCGACCTTTTCGTCGTCGTTTCCACGTACCGTGCCTGACCCCGGCCACTCACCGTCGTCGAACGATAACGACCCGGTACCGTCCACCGGCGAACATGTGTCCTTCGTGCCAACTTGCTCGGCCCCGCGAGTCCAATCACCATCACCCTTCCCTCGATCGAGCCTGCACGGCACCCGTTTCACCAAAATTCCCCAAAACGAACACTCTCAGAACACAACGAAGTTCCTTCCTTCTTTCTATCTTTCTTTTTCCCCCCTTTTTCTTCCTATCTACACTGAATCCTTCGCGATATAAGACACAGAGAGGGGTATGGTCCAGCCGCGGTTACCGGAGCCGTATGCCGATGAATAACAATAAAAAATAAGCGAGCGATTGCCTTAGCGAGTCACGAGCCCAGCCGGCTCCTAGGATTGTCTTCTGGTGGTCGATGCTTCGCGTCGTGAAACTTGACAAAGACGAAGGATGTCCTTCTCGACGTCAAGGCCACCCCTAGTTCTCCTCTCGGTCGCGTTGCGATTAAATCGTCGCCGTTTTTGTTAACTGTGGACTCGTGGCGACGGATCACGCGATACGAAGCTCAGACGAGGATGTCGCACGTGCACTACGTGGTCGCGATACGATCTGCAAACGGTCACTGGCGATACGTTCGTCACCGATCGGAGCGAGCTGCGCGAGCCGGCATTCCGTCGACGAGGCACGCCACGGTTTCGTGCGATCTCGTTGGCCGCGCGTTTCTCGATTTTCATGGAAAAACCGCGGGCCCGACTGCGTCGCGGAGAGCTTCTAACGAGAGATGCGACCACTCTGATCCGCGAATTACCAGCCGGCCTCTCGGTATCGCAGCCTCCGGAGCGGCGCCGCGACGCGAGCCGCCCTGTGCACATGCGTTAACCTCTCCTTCTCCTTCTCTCTTCGTTACACGATTCAACGTTTCGCCTCCTTTTGTCTCTGTCCTCTCGCTCGCTCTCTTTACGCCCCCGTCATCCGACGCCTATATTCATCCCTTCCTACTTTTATTCTGTGTCTCGCTTTCATTCACCGACAGTCCGTGGTGTGTGTCCTCGTTGCTTTTTGATACGCTTTCCTTCTATCTCTCTTTCTCCCTTGGGACGATTTTCTCTCCCTCGATTCGGTTTCGAAGGATACAGGGGGTCGCACCGACGGAGGAGAACCCGTCACGCTGCTCCTTTCTGCGTCAACAAAGGGAGGCGTACGCTCGATAGCGTTTGATCGGACGCATTGGATGGCTCGCGGCTCGTATTGGACGCTTGCTAGGAAATGGACGAGTGAAAATAAATTGACGGCTCGATGAATGACTCGACGCGACGCTTGGATGTGCTCTCCGTTTGTGAAGGAACATAACGTGGGGGGATAGTTTTGTATAGCTTTGCGTTGACGATGTACGGTGTCTCGTGTAAAGTTTCAACCGCAGTACAAAGAATGTACCCAATTTTAAGTGTTGTTTCTTATTTACTGAGAAGATTCATAAAATCAATCTGGGTCGTTGATGGTATAAACGAAATTGAATTTTCATAGAATTCTTTTGAAAATTTTTTAAACCGAACAATGTTATAAATGACCAGTTTGCACACGAAGCATGGAAAAATATATTTGCCTACTAGTTTAACATTTCAATTCAAAAGCTGAATAACCATAGCCTTCAAAGATAAGAATAATATACCCTGTTTAAGTATTATTTGTACTGCAAGAATTTCGCTAGCGATAAAAATGAAGTTAAGATTCTGAAAATTAATTTTAACCCTTTGCATTCCGTTGAATCTTATTTATATCAAGTGTAATATAATTAACTAAATCCTATGGAACAGGTTATCAAAACTAACACTTGGAATGACTCAACGTGAAAATGATAACGTTGTTCGATGTGAAAGTACTGAAAGAAGAGTACCGAATAAATGACTCAAATGTAACGAGTGATTCGAATAAAGCAACTTGGTGGTTGTATCATAGTAGGTGCGAAGGTTAATCGATTAATTTATTTCAATTCATGACCGATATTTCACACGTACATCAACTCTATCTTGTAAGCGTTTTAAACTCTAAATACCATCGTGCCTGTATGATGAATTTTCGTCTCGGGCTTGATGTATCACCTATTTAAAGTAGCCTTCATGTATGAAGCTTCAAATTTATGCACACTCTCGATTTATACACGACAAACAATTGTGCTCATAATTTTTTTATTTATAGTTGATACTAATTATAACGCAGAAAGAAGATCAGTCAATATACACATTTTTTACAGAATCGTATACACGAAGCGTGGTTTAATCACTCTTAATTTATAATATCGATTAGTTTTTATATTGAATATGTCATGTAGCTTCATTTTTATCATTTATCATTAATGAAGAGTATTATCAAGTTGGCAAGTGAACTTGCGATCTTTGCATTTATTTTGCTTCAAAATTGCTCGAAATTTACTGCAGTTAGGTAAAAACAGTCTTGAAATTGCAGAAGGTTAAATTGACAATAAACGGCTGATTACGTTTGAAAATGATTTCATCGTCAGTGTATTGAATAAGACTTACGGTGCGTGTATTACGTGAGAAATAAATTAACGCGTTGACCGACGCAGTGAAAACGGCCGAGTGCCGTAAGACACGCTATAATTGCAATTATCTGCAATGCAATCGTATCGTGTTCCTGAATTAAGCTTTTCACTTCCTAGCTCGCGTGAATAATATAATTCTAGTATTGCGTAAAATTTTCCTTAACTTTCTTCAATTGTTTAACCAAATCCTTCTCGATTTTCCTGATTTTCCTTCAACTTTTCAGTGTTATGTTAAATTTTAATATTATAAACACTAATACTATATTTAATTAAATCCAAATAGCTATTCTATTAAATTTTGATTAATTATTTTCAACTCTGAAATATATTAAATATATTTTCTTCACGTTTCTAATATTATGTAAAATTTCCTTCAATCTCAATGTTATCTATATAAAAGCTTCTTCAGCTTTCTTCGATATCTTAATATTGTATTCAATTTCGTTATTATATAAAATTTTCTCCAATTTGATAATTTTATATTCAATTTCCATATTGCTGATATAAAATCTTCTTCGACTTTCCTCAATTTCCAAATATTATATTAAAATTTAACATTATACAAAATTGTCTTGAATTTTAAAAATTACCTATATAGAAACTTTATCAACCTTCTTCAGCATCCCAATATTATACAAAATTTCCTCCATCTCTGCAACACCATACGAAACTCCAACGTTATATACGATCTTCCTCGACTTCCTAACACATTAAATTCTAACGATACACAAACCTACCTTCAACTCAGTGTTGGGCATGCAATCAATTAAATCCTTAATCAATTAATTAATTGATTGAATATTTAATTATGGCATTTCAATCGCGGTTAAATTTAATTGCAATAAAATTGTTTCTTTGACTACAGTTAAAAAACAATATTTACGAAAAGGTTTAATTAGAAATAGTACTTATTATTTTATTAAACCTTCATCTATGCTTCTATCCTTGTTTGCAATCTTATTCTATAAAAAAGAACAAAACATTCTCGCAAGGACATATACAAACAACAAGTCATTAAAACAAGTAATACATCAAATCATCATCACAATAAAAATTAATTCTTAACTGTTCCAACAGTTAAAATTAATAAATAATTAAATAATTAGTTTCAATTGTAAGAACAATTAACAATCAATTGATTGTTCACACAACTAACTAATTTAATGGTCAATCGCAGTTAACAGTTAAAATTTTAATCCTTAATTGTTCATCGTCAGAATAATTGAATATTACCCAACACTGTTTCAACTTCTCCGTAACATCGATCACCGTTGACCGACACAACGGCGACCATGTAAAAATCTGCTTCGCGCCAGAAGGCGACGATAGGGTTAAGCCACGAGGAAACGTAGCACGCGAATCGAATTGAATGCGAAGAAGCTGTCGAACCTCGGCGAGACGTGCACGGCCTACGAGGCTCGCGCGGAAAATTGCAGAAAATCTCGAGCGCGTCCACGCGCCTCGTTTCGCCGACAGATTCGCTCGTCAATCTTTCAGCAAGCACCGTAAAGCTATCGAGCGACCGGCTGCATCAGGATACGAGCGAACCGAGAAGCGGGAACGGTGTTTCGTTGCTGCGAATACCGAGGTCTCCGATATATCTATCTCTAACGCCCCACTGGGCAGGAAATGATATAAATAGGGATGGCCGGTGGCGGACGTGCATGCGTGTCGATCGGGAAGATTCACCTGCGTGAAGTTTCACACCAGAGAGATTCAAATGGTCGGTGATCGAGTGGAAAGCGATTAATTTCGTCGGTTGTTTGTCACCGGCTTGCAATCTGCTGTAGAGTGTTTTTACGACTCGACGTGAAAATGACAGGGTTAGAAATGTTGAAATAGAAATTTTAAGGTTTAATACTAGAACTACCAAACCAGAAGGTTTCTAAAATTAAATCACAAAATTTATCAGGTTGCTTTTATTCAAATGTGTGTTAATTTTTATCATGATTAAGACTTATCGTCCATGCCAATATGTAATTTTTCTATTTTATTTTCCACTTGAACGTCAGCATACATAAAACGTCGTTAGTTCTAGTGTTAACATTGAAATGACTGAAATGTAACGAGTGATTCGAATAAAACAACTTGGTTATTATTGAGATTCTTTTTATTGAAGATTCATCGCGCAGGATCGTTCGGAATAATAATTATTATGATCTTTTTTGAGTACTGAAGGTCCTGTTTTTAATTTTCTAGGTACTTAAGTACATTCTTTGGTTGAATTATGCCATCGGACGTTTTGGAGTGTTAAACTTTGTTAATTTTGCTCAAATGCTACACGATATCCCGAACTTCGTGTATCTTATAATTTTTAATTGGGCACTTTAATTAAGGAGGATGGTTACGTTGTCAGGAGTTTAAAACATGTATCGGAAAAGAGGAATCGATGCAAATGACTGATACTATGATATCATGTTAATTTCAATATTAATTGTAACACACAATTCTGGAAATCTAGGAACACTAAATCAGACCAATGTAGCAAGTAACGTGGTAAGTAAGGACAACCTCGCTAACCGAGGACAAAACAGAGGATAACCCTGGTAAACTGAAGCACTAGACTCAGAATGGCCATCGGGATAAACCGTGTTAATGGCATTAGAAAAAAAAAGATAGTGTGTTATTTAATCTCCTCGTAAAGAATTTTCATTCATTTTCGGCTGTAATTCTAAATATCTTCGTAATTGACAAACAGCACAAAACAGAGGGCCACCATATTTTCGTCGAAAGTAATGTTACGGACATGGAAATATTATTCCTTATGATAAATTAAATTTAATTTTATTTTCTTTCACATCACACCAGTGTTTGTAAAATATTATCTTAAAAGACTATTGTTGCCGCAAAATTGTACGAAGAATCTCTGACGAGTCGTTTCCAATTAACTACGATCAACAATGTGTTAACATCGCGAGAAGGAACACTTACCAACATGCTTGTTCCTCGTTCTTTCCTTTCCTTTTTCTTTTTCTTTTTTGTTTTCACTCAACGACGTACACGCACGAGATACATCAAAGCGCTCTTACCTGCAACAGTTAGAAGAATTTGATTAATTAGCGGCGAAGCGGTACACTGTTGCAACGAGGAAATTAATTACAGAGATATCGCGAATAAGCGGACAGATAACGTTGCGCGGTACGCGCTGTTAAAGCTGCGCTTCGTTTATAAATATTCATCGACAAAAGCGGCCACCTCGTGTGTGTGTGTGTGTGTGTGTGTGTGTGTGTGTGAAATTTAGCCGGTCTATTATCATTCGAGCACGCATGCGTCCACGTTCTGTCACGTATTACGGACTGTAATTGCTCGTTTGGAACACTGAATTCTTATCTGTCCGCGGACCTTCCTTTAATTGATTGCAAAACTTGCGACTCGGCTCGCGACTCCTGGAAACGTACACCCTTACGTATCTTTCGATGCATCTTCAATAATACAGCGAATAAGAGTTGAAAAGGAAGCACGATGGATTTTATAACAATTCTTCAATTTTAACTTTTAAATTTTGACCGACGATCTTTAATCCATAACACTAGATTGCCGGATGTTGGATATAATACCTATTTTGCACGAAATGAGTTAATTTGGCTCAAACATCAAAATTGAAGTTTTTAAAAAAGAATAAAATTTTTATAAAGAAACTTTATTCAAAACAATTTTTACATGTATATGATTCTCTATTTCATCCTTGATCTCATATAGTTCCGCATCAAATGCATCAGATTCGATATTTGATTGGTTTTCTCTTATTTGGGTCAGTTTTTTTTCGCAATTCAAGATGTCTTCGATTTTTTACCATACTAGCAACACTTATCTAGAACTAAAATATAAATAAATTCTGAAATTACCTTGGTACGCAAAAAAAAAAATTTTTTTTTTGTATTACTAAAAATGCACTATTCTCTCCCTATTATCAGAGCTTTCATAAAAGCCTTCAACAAAAAAGACTTGTAACAAATAATTTCACAATATTGAATGTGCAGATTTGCAATAAATGTCTAACTAGTAAATTGACATGTTTGAACATGAAAACTCTCGCATCAGATTGTTCACCAAAAATTTCTATGCACGTGTGTAAAACGACCAACTTTATAAATATTTAATGAGTCAAATTGACTCGCATCCATCAAAATAGGTATAGCACATATGGATCTTTGGAACTAAGGAGTGGGGAGGGAAACGAATTAGTATATGTATACTTTCCATAATTCTATTAAAAACCAACATATGTTTTTAAAAAAATTATTTAATTAAACAATAAAATCGTAAATGAGTCAAATTGACTCGCTCCGGCAATCTAGTGTTAATTACCACGGCATAGAAGCTGAAAATCGAAATACAAATAATACCGTGTTATAATATTTATTTTTAGATATCCACCAACAGTTTTTTAATTAACCTAATTTTAATAATTTCACGAATTTATAGCGGTTGCACAAGATGGCGAGGATATCGCAAGGGTCTGCAACCGAATCCTGTATCGAATGATTAAACTCGATCTGTCGCCAGTCTCGAGCGTGTCCCAAGACGTATCAATTATAATTAACGCGTCCCGGCGGTACCCGGTTAATACGACTGATAAATAAAACCGGCAGCAGACGCCAACCGTGGCGAACAGCGCGTCGCTGTCCAGCGACTAGAATCCGAACGCTCGAAACGGAACCAGAATTCGTTCCAAAGGATTTAAAAGACGAGGCGAAAGTTGTAAATTTCCAAGCCAAAGCAAACTAAGGAAGAAGTAATCGCCGCTCGGATCGCGAGAAATTAAACAGGGCGCTAAGTCGCTGCGCCGCGACGAAGCCGAGCGTGCTAGGTGGCATCGTGAACGGCGAACCGGAAGTTGATACGGCCGCAATGTAAGCAGCGAGCAACGAGGAGGGAAGAAGGCATCAAGACAACGGGCAGCGGCCGTGAAACAAAGCAGAAGCCGGCTGCCCGTGTAATTGGACTCGCCGGAAGGGCTTGATGCTCCCTTTTAGAAGCTGCCAACGTAGGATTCTCTTCTTTTTTAGACGCCAGACTTTTAATCCGTCGCCCAGTTCGCGTTGCACCACGTCGCATTACTGACGAAATAAACGGACAGATCACGGTCGGAGAACAGTTTTACAAGTTTACAAATTTTACGTCCAAATCTGGATGATTTCAGCTACGTTTAGACATCAAAAGATACTATTTAGACGTGATTCTAGATGATCTTAGTAGAATCTTGAGTATTTTTAGAGTAGGGTAGAATTTTGGGAAGATTTCCTTGAAAATGTGGTTGGCATGCCTAACCTTGTCCTAATATAACCTTAACACTAACAATAAGTGTGGTCAAATGACACCTTTCTAAATTTCAAAAGTATGAAGGAGAAACCAGTCATATGTAAAAAATGTAATTAATTAAAATATATGTTAGATTATTTTATCAGAAATCAGAAGTTACGTTGCGAATTAT
The DNA here is from genome assembly GCA_943735885.1 of Stelis phaeoptera. NCBI lineage: Eukaryota > Metazoa > Arthropoda > Insecta > Hymenoptera > Megachilidae > Stelis > Stelis phaeoptera. Next base: position 22,404,396 of record OX030930.1, read on the forward strand.
TTCCTTTAATAAATTAAGAATGTTTTTTTAAAAATCACCGTTTATTTCATATGGGGCCAAATGACCCCTTATGGTAAGAATAGGTATACGTGAAGTGCCGGTACGTTTAGTGTTAACACACTGTTCCTTAGTACAAAGTTCCCTATAACTCTACCAATTTACTCAAAGAAATTTTTGAAAAATAGACACACTATCATTTTTCCAAAATAACATAACTGTCAAGATAAAACTAACTTTAACACGTTGACTGCCACAGTGAAAATGAACGTATGTAGTCAGACACGTTAAAACTCTAATTGTTAAGGACACAATCAATTAATTTTCAAATTCAACCTTTCAATTTAATAACCAACAGTATTAGTGTTAATATTAACGCTATCCACGGTTCATTTGATCATTTATTTTGTTAATTACCCGTGTGAAAATAATTCGGTGTGCCGGTCACCGGTGACCACCGTGGCAGTCAACGTGTTAATTATAAACAATCTATCAGTCTTTGGAAATATTTTTGTCCCATCTTAAAGAGTTACATAAATGAAGGATCATCCCCTTAAAGCTTCTTCTACGTTGTACGATTGAATAATAATTTTAACGACAGATTATGAGTATTCGTAACAGTATCCAGATAAAAGACAAGTGTCGGGCAAATGGCGTCGGTGGGCCAGTGACCGCCAAAAGCGGCAGCTGATCGTTCATTCGTCGAGTTAGCCGAAGCCGGCGAAGAGAGACGAAGAAGAAGAAGAAGACAACCGCCAACGAGCTTAGGCTGATCGTGCACTCGCGCCAAAGCGGACCCTCCGGCAATCACCGACCTCATCCTCCTACTTCTTCGAAGGCCGGCCGTATCTCACGATCCGCAAGATACACGCTTGCTAGTGGTCTGCGAATGGTCGACGTTCGAGCGAGCGTGAAGCGTGTGCCACCAGGGATACGTGACCCAGTTTGCTGATGAAGCGCGTGATATCCACGTGGATTGCACCGTGGCCCTCGGCTTTCTTCCATTAGACGTCCGAAGCCAGCTTTCAAGGATATTATAGCGTTCCGCAGTGTTTCTATTCGAAGATTTAACTGAGATTTGATTCCAGTTTGTTTCTATTAGTTGGTTAAGTTACGGAGGAAATTAAATCGGTGGTTTCAAAGAAGATCAGACGATCAGACGGAACTTGATGCATTTATTTGACGAGAATTATAATACAATTAATAGACGGACGATCTTGACGCGTGAACGGATAATCTTGGACGCGACGCGGACGAAAACGGACGATGAAATACGAAATGAAACGCGATGGACGATGGAAAGATACTCGAGTACGAAAACGGACGCTCGGCGCGTGTAAGTTGAACAAAATCGCTAACTTGGATCTTGTGAAATTTTTATTTGCGCGATCTCGTAAACTTCTTCGTTAACTTTTTCGAACGATTCAACTCACTACGCGCGAACTGTTTGATGGATCGGAACGAAACAAGATGCGTGATGTAGCGCCGTCCGTGACGATTAAAACGCCTCGTTGCTGCGTAACAGATATTCTTATAAGAACTTGCACCGGCCTGCTGTACAATTGTTGCCACAACGAAAATGAAGGAATTGGAAGAGCAGCGTTTACCCGGCGCTGATTGTGAGAGAGTTTGTCGCCAAAAACCGAACCCTGCTGATTCCGTAGCGCCCCTATTCTCCAGCTTTCTCTCCAGCAGACTTTTTCCTTTTCCCCAAATTAAAATTCACCCTGAAAGGACGCCGATTTGCCTCTATTCCGGACATTGAGAAAGGGGATCTCGAGAGCTGCGTTCCAGGAGGCGTTCAAGAGCTGGAAGAAACGCTGGAAGCGGTGCGTGGCTAGACAAGAATACTACTATGAAGGAGATAAGTTCGAATGAGATGTATGTATCGAAATAACATTGTTATTCGAACAGTCCGGTCTCCGAAGAAGCGGTTGCGGGAGGAAGCACGATTGGCGGAATTCGAAGGAAACGACAAGCGCCGGTTCGGGAAGTCGATCACTGAACATAGGAGACAAAGAGCGCAGGAGCTACCAGACCGTTGAAGTTGTCATAATAACTATAGATTGTACCTGTCTCGTTGCGAACGGGGGAATTCGAACGATCTAAACGTTTGCGGGAGTCTAACGGGTCGCAGAAGACACACAAAATAGACATAAGAAACGCACTGTTATGGGATGACACACTACTAATAGTGCATCATCCCATTGTTCCAAAGGACAGCGATAACCCAGTGGTCGCGTCGCGTCAGCGCGCTGTCACATACGAAAACCCACCAAAGCGAGTTCAGTAGCAATCAGTCTGTGACGCGAACCTTTGCACGTGATCTCGAATCTAGAAATAAAAAAGTTAGTTAGAATTAACTACAAGTAGTTTCCTCATTCCGTTTCCTACGCCGCGGCTTAACAGCACGAAACAAGAACGCTTGCTTGTTTTCAACGGCTTGTAGTTGATGAGCGAAAGGAACGGTTAGGCGTTCTTACAATTTTGAACAATCAGAATCTTTAAATATTACAATAAATATACATATATATCTTCTCCCAAACCAAGAGTGACCCTGGACAAGCCGCTAAATACCGAAAGTCTTCGTGTCTTCCAGAAATAAACGTAACCAGGCTGAAATTCCAAAGCGTTCCCTGTCCGGTAGCTCTCGTAGGAATCCGAGCGTCCAAGACAAGACACCGAAAAGGGGGGGAGACAGCCTACCTCGGTTACAAGCACCGCCGTATCCCTGAAATCGAACCTACCTCGAAGAACTGTGCGGACCCCCAGACACGGTCTGTCGAGCTGGAAACCGGAAGCCCGAGTTGAGAAGAGTGTACCGAACGATCGCAAAAGAGTCGCCGGCAAAAAGATCGTGGTTCGTTCGCTGGCTCATCGTGAATCGTCGTCGTCGTCGTCGTCGTTGTCGTTGTTAGGCGAGGAAAAGGGAAGGAGGGAAGGAAGAGGGAGAATTTCAACCCCGACAGAAACGAGCTCTCTGCGGGAGTAGTAGCCGATGGAGGCGAAGCCAGAGAACTTTTGGTCGGAAAGCGTGACGGGGGATGGAACGAAGGGTGGCATGCCACGAAGAGAACGCGAAGGTGGAGGAGGGGTGGAAGAGCAACGGCGCGGCTAAGGGTGGAGGGAAGGGGGGTTGTGTGGGCGAGGGGATGAGCCCCAGAGTTAGAGCGATGGCAGAGTATTGATTTAGTGGGTTTCACCGTCTCCTTCTATTTGTCCCTCTTCGTTCTACATCTCCGTGTCTCCGGGCGTCTCTCGACGCGAGCTTGCGAGGGCGCATCGGCTTCTGCTTGTGTTTCAGGGCTTCGATTTCTTGGCTTTCCGCCTCCACGGCACATCGAGCCATCCTCCTTCCTTCCTTTCGTTTTTTTTTTTTTCTTTTTTCTCCCTCCATCCCTCGATCCTTTCACGTCCGTCCGGAAAACGTTCGCTTTTCGAATGGAAATTGCTCGAACGGAACCGAACGGAGAAACAAAAGCTTACAGGGTGGTTCTTTTCCGTATGGTGGTTGATGTTGTCGTTGTGCTTTGGGGATCTTTTTCCCTGAGAGGTTTGGAATTGTTGGACGAAACACGAGTTCGCTTGAAAGGCTACGCAACGATTTAATAATACGTTATATTGTACGAAGGGCAAGAAGTGTCTTAACACTAAACGTACTGTGCACAAGTCTTAGGCCACTGCATGAAATTTGTTTCATATTTGAACAAATCTATGCCAATGATACTTATTTCTTATCATGCTGTGTATTTTGATTATGAAAAGTTATTTCACAGATTTAGAAGATAAAGAAACATTAAAAGTCCAGATGAAAATATTATTGAACATGTTTGGGATCATTTGCACAGAGCACGAAGAAAAAGTCAAGCAAAAAATATAGATGATCTGTTTGAGGTGTTACAAATAGAATAGCAAAGAATTCTAATGGAAATAATTAATGAATTATACGAAAGCTGTATAAAAAGAATTGATACGCTAATTAAGGCGAAATTAGGCCACACCAAATTTATAACAAAATTACACTGTATAATAATGTTAGTATAATAAAATATACACGTATGCCCAACCTAACGGTGTGTCCATATTTCAACTGTCACAGACGTAAAATTGTAACGTAATGTAAGCGGCCTCAAGATTTTTGCACAGTACTGTATCTATTCTTACCATAAGGAGTCATTTAGAAAGAAATTCTTAATTTATATAATAAAATAATCAAACATATATCTTTATTTTTATAAATAAAATAATCAATTAATTATACTTTTTACATATGAATGGTTTCTCCTTCATACGCTTGAAATTTTGAAAGGGGTCCTTTGACCCGCTGGGTACGTTTAGTGTTAATGTTTTGTCGATGAATAATATTGCACGATTGTACACATTTCGTCCTTCGTAATATACGATATATTTAACCATCCCAATTTTTTCTAGAAATCAAAATATACCAAGAAAACGATCATTCCTGGATTAAGATAAAATTATGCATGCTCTTGATGTCTTGCATTTTTTTTTGTTAACATTCCTTATGCAAACCGTAGGGTACAGTGTCGAGCATCTGCGCTCGTGTCTTCCTCCCGAGTCCCGCGCTTCCGCTTTCAGTACACGTAACCGAACAACGTTCTTCGCTTTGACTCTCCTCGTGAATAAAATAGAAGCGGAGGATTTCCGTGTTGACATCCATGCCGATCGAGTTCCTGTTCCACCGAATAGACGAATATCGTCGGTTTTGTCAACAGCCCATGGTATCGCGTGTTATCAGTTACTCATCGTTACGATACACCGAATAAAATAGAAATTATCATGGAAAGTTGAAGCAGGTTGAAAGTCAAGAGGATGATTAAGAGGTTAAATGTTGCAAAGTTTTCTAGCTAATACGATAGAGTACCTAAATTAAATTAACAAAAATTTTAAATTGCCTTAACGCGACAAAGCAAACGCAATACAGTACGCTATAATTATTATGATTACTTAAAATACAATTTTTCGTTTTTCAATTTGAATTTTCTATTTGAAACCTTATAAAATTAATTAATCGAGTGCTAGGAAAGTCACTAAAGTTCAGTGGTGTAACTAAAATAAATTAGAGAAAATTTTAAATAGTATTAACACGCCAGAATGGACATACGGAATATGTTAAGTCATTCTGGAATTATAATTATTCAATATATAAATTTCCTTTCTGTAATTCGATTAGATTCGGTTATTGAAGTTCAATGAGTTACTTCCCCAAGATACAGGTAAATTTCTTTGCCTCTCATATAGGGACAAATATTGACCCAGTCGTTGACAAACAAACGACTGGTTTGTTCAGGTGAACGTCGAATTGACACCGATCGAGAACGTACAGAATGTCGATCGAACGAAGTGCGAATCGACCGACAAGTAATGAGCTATGATAATTCTGTAAAATTCGCACAATTTTTATTCCCCTTTTATTTGTTTCATTGAGAATTTTACCTTCCTTTCAATTACATGCCATCGAGTTATTTCATTTTTTCAAATTCTGTCAAATTAATCTGTATAAAATGCTAAATTCTATATTAACAAAATATCATATTTGGAAAACTAAGGAAACTGTACCTAACGTGCTCTAATCACGTTTTATAAATATTTTAAATCGTTACTGGACCGTTTCAAATTTTTAAACTCAACTTGGAAATTTTTATTTTTATCCTTTTTACCTTTTTCACGAATTAGGTTTACGACGGTTTGCTAGGGAATCCAGAAATCACACGAAACACTGTTTCAATCCCGACAAAGGGTAGAAGCATGGTGGCCAGGCCACGTGGCACCATAAAACTGAATCGTCGACAGCTTAATTACCGTCGTTCCCGATTAACGGGGCAATTAATAATCCACGATAGTCGCGGTAGTGCGAATCAATTAAACCTCTCGACGTTCGAACCAGCTACAAAGGTAGAAACACGGGAATCAAGATCGAAAGACAGCGAAGTCAGAAACGCTAAATAATTCAACAATTTAATTACGCGAAGCTTGCTAATTTTTATTAAAACTATGATGCAAAAATAAATTAACTTCTGTAGCTGACTGTCCAAAGGCAATTAGAAATATATTGCTCGTTTATGAATTGAGAAAACTAAAAACGGGCTGTCTTTTTTTTATTCTTTTGGCGCCAAAATTAGAACTACTTCAATTTTCATTATACCAAAGTTTCGCGACAAAATTGGTACAATTTCGATTTTCTTCATTTCCATTCCGAACGCTTTAACACTAAAACTACCGACGTTCAATATCCACCTATATACTCGAATCGAAAATTAAATAGAAAACATAATATGTAAAAGATAAAATATAAATTACAATATAGAAAAATTCTTTACCTTGACGAGAAGCAACTTATATTTCGATAAAAGCGTCTAAATGAATTTTACAATATAGAATATTAAATCTGTAACAAGTCATTTTGACCCGTTTAGTAATTCTAGTGTTAATCAACCCTGGACCCTATAGTTTTTGGCGGCCCCGAAGTTTCATTCCATCATAGAACAAAAGATTATTTGGCACACACATCAGCAATTATTAAGCAAATTATTACCAACGTCGAAAAATAGAATGACGTCGTTCCAGGATTTAAACCAAAAAATAAATAAAGAATGGTGGTGTAATCGCAGAGTGATCTAATTAATAATCCTGCAGCTATAACGGGCGAGTAACTGCTTAGGATACACGAGGAGGGAAACCGAGATACTATCTCTATATAGTTAAGAGGTGTTTACAAGTTCGGGCAGGGAATCTGTGGGTAAGTGGTAGAGAAGATGGCAGTAAATATTCCTTGGCTGCCGGTGTGTTCCCCTCTCGTCTCACCGACACCCCCTCGACCCCCTTTCGCCGTAACACCCCCACCCCCTCAGTTTCCTACCCTCGTCTTCTACCCCCCTTTTACACCCCCTACTGTTTGGCCCGGTGAGCTAAACCGAGCCACTCTTCGCGTCGCGGAATTCCAATTTACCCTCTTCAGGGGACTCTTCCTCTTCCGCTTCGATCGGCGCGGCTTGGCGAGGCATCCGCGCGCCAAGCCGCCTCAAAACGAAAACATTCAATTGATGGCGTCCTCGCCGCCATTATTCTTCCTTGTTCCACGATTAAAACCTTCCATCGTAAGAGGAGCTTGTTTTACTCGTGATCGACAAATCCTTCTGTTTTCTTTCTTCTTTCTTTGTTCTATCAAGGGCATGCAAAAGTCGTCTACTGAAATTTTGTATAGGAAACACCAGAATTTGTAAGAAATTGTATTTGTAGACGATGCTGAGGTTTAATCCTTGGAAGTTTGGTGAAAATATTGGAAGAGTTAAATAAGTAAACGATTTAAATTGTAACTTCGATATTCAAATGAAAGAATGGAAATTCAATAAATATATGTAATTGTAAAATATTTCATTTGTCAAGTACCTGAACATTATAGTTATATTTTTATTGTAACAAAAATTGAGTGGTAACACTGACTGGTTTTAGCATATTTAGACATACTAATAAAAAACATTAATGTAAAACAATATTTTGTGAAATGCTGCAACGTTATGAAATAGTTTAAAATGATTTTACCGAGGAACATTTAACACTTCTAGTTTAAGTGTTAACACTAGAACTACCAAACGGGTCGAAACGGCACGCTCCTGATTTCTTATTTTAATTTAGAAAATTGATTAAAAAGCTCTTGTCGAAATATAAGGTGGCTTTTATCTTGATAAAGAATTATTCTATATGTCTGTTTAAGTTTCATCTCTCATTTATTTTGTTTTCTATTACAGTTTTAATTTTGAAGCAAGGATACACCGAACGTCGGTAGCTCTAGTGTTAAGAAAAACTATAAAGATAAAATTAAACTTGTTTCTTAAATCATCGAATAATCTTGTCATTCGTTAGTATTTATTAACGTCGAATGATTAATATAACAAGAATTCGTGGCGTTTTATATCAAGGCGACGGTATTTGTTTTTCGGCAATTCACCAGGGGTCTGTCCCTCTTCCAATCAAAGTCCTTTCCGTGTCACGGAATTTCAATTTACCTCCGTCTTGCGTTTCCGCCCTACCTCCCCCGCCCCTTCACTGTTCACGAGCCATTGTTCCGAAGGAAAACATTCGATTGATTGCGTTCGCGTTTCTCCCTTCGATTCTTTTCTCGTTTCTCTGACCCTTCGATCGCACACCGAGGGAAACAACCGGCTGAGTTACGCACAAAGACACACCGCCAATTTATACACTGAATTTTCACTGCTTCGAGAACGTAACAGAAGAGAAAAATTAGTATAAGTACCTACTTGTATTTATAACCTTGGACAACAATATCAAGCACTGATATTATACCTTTCCGTAATACAAATTTTGTAATACATTAGTAATTTTTTAAATAGTGATTGGACTCAAATTTGGAAATAGTATAAAAGTTAGAAATTGGGAATTGAAGGATTCTAAATTACAGCTTGGATCAGCAACGAGTTGGCTCCGTCATACGGGGGCTAATACTGTTGTTTGATAATTGCATGTGTCGATTTATAATATTTCTTCAATTTCTATAAACTTTCTTTGGGAGTACCAGACTTCTCCAATTTTGGATTTGGTGTTGCTTGTTTGCGAAAAAATGTAGTCTCCATGCTATATACTATGGAGTTGGGCTCAATTTCGAAATTACGTGTCTTTCGGTAGAATTATTTATTTTTTTCTCGTTTTTTTTTTAATGACGTTTCGTACAGTTACTTCAAAGAACTCGTAGCTTGTTTAGTTTCTATGGAAATTGGATAATAGGAGAACAGAAAAAAAAAAGAAACAGTTGCCAACGATTTCGTAACATGTCTTCAGGTTCCAGCTGGAGAGTTTGTGAACACGCAGCTCTGGAGGGCATAGCAGCTGTTGTGACGGGTGTCTTGCCCTCTCGAAAGAGGTTCCAGTAACCCAGTCCCCCTCTAGAAACGAGAGATTCAACCGTACGAAACTTTCAGCCGCCATTTCTCAAACTTAGAAATTGTCATGTCGTAAACAAATTCGTCAAATCTGGCCACGGTTTGCTCGATAATACCCTGCTGTTTTTAGCAGATTTCGAGTCTTATAAAACAGAATCTTTGTGAAAAAAAATTGGCATGTTTCCTTCAAAAACACGCTCAAAATTAAAAATCATTTAATCAAACTACTAAGACCGTGGTATTTAATGTCCGAGGGTAACACTAAGAAAAATGACAGAAAAATTAAAAAAATGACACGTTTTCTTTAAAAATACAGTCAGAATTACAAAATCGTACAATCAGACCAGTCAAATTAAGGTATTTAATGACTGAGGGTAATACCTGAACAAAACTGATACAACGATTAAGAAAGAAAAAGTAAAATAAACCACGCTCAGAATTGAAAATCATGGAATCGAACTAGTCGGACGAGGGTATTTAACGACCGAGGGTAAGTCTATGAAAGCTGAAGGTTGGCGAAGGGGATACGAAAAGGGGGATGAGGAAGGTGCGCGGTATCTTTCCGCTGGAAATGGAAAAAGAAAGGGGAGAAGGGAGAAAAAAGCGTTGCTGACGGCAGGCTCGAGCGATACCGGGTGAAAGGGAGGAAAAAGAGGGTGAGGAGGAAAGGACGTGGCTACCGCGCGGACTGGAAATGAAAGAGGCCAACCCCGAAAGGACGATAATTCATTCGTGAACCGAACGAGGCAGCTGAATCCGGCGTTGCACACGTGCACGATTTCGTAGAATGGTCGGCGCGTTACGTGGAAACTCGCGACGTGTTTCACCCACGTATTATCATTTTTTCCTCCTCGGTTGTTCGTTAACCCTTTGTATCGCGAGTATTTTTTTTTTCACAAGATCGACTGCAGTCTCCTATTTTGCGAGCCGAAAGCCTCTGTTTCAAAACAAAAGAGTTCTTAGGATTTATAAATTAATTATTTTAGTCAACAATGACCCAGACTATCAGAATATTTTATCGAATGTGAACGAATTTTTAAATCAACCCTTTGTGTAAACACTTGAGAAATAATTTTGAAAAAAATCTGAAAAAATTCATATAGTACTTTCAAATGTTATAGATTAAGATTATCTCCAAGATTTTGGCAAATGGTAGAACCTTAGGGGAGATCAACCCTTTCGCTACCTTGGTTGATTATTATATAGTCGTCGGACACAAAGTGTATGTATTTTCAAAGTAACAGTAGTTCACACTATTATTACACTGAACTCCAAAAATACCAGGTGGTTCAAAATTTACGAACAGCATCGCTGGAAGTGCTCAAGATGATTCTTCACCTTCTGGTCTTTGATTTAACACTCAACAAATCACGAAGAAAATTTTAACCCTACACCACAAAGATCCAAAAAGATTCGTGAATTTTAGTAAACGTTTAACGTTCTAGAAGAAAAATTCCTGCTTCGTATTAAAATCGAAACGAAAAACTGATAAAAGTCTGGAAAGAAATTATAATCCAAAATACAAAATTTGAATTTGCAGCCTCGCGAATGATCGAAGGATCGCGTTGGAGGATCCGGAGAAACTGATCCTTCGAACGGAAACATCGTTAGTCCCTTTAGTTTTCTCTTTCCGTTCTTTCCAAGGTTTTCCCCGGACACGGTTGGTGGGGAAAAAGTGAAACTCTCCTGTTATTGTCCTCGTTTTTCCGGCGAAACTAGGGACGTGAAATGCCTTCACGGCCGCGACCCCTAGAGCCAACTTTCACCGCCATAAAAATATAAAAGCCTCGGCTGGAAATCCGCTCCGGTTTTGCGTCACAGTTTACGTTTAGCCCGACGACGCTCTACGACACCCTCAACCACGACGAACTTTCAACAATGAACTTTGTTCTCTTTATTGCGAATTTAACACGCTCCAATTCGATGACCAAACATTACAAAGATATATTTCAATAAAGAAGCTAATCGCAGAAAGATTGTTTCTGTAATTTGAATAGTCGAGGACGGTTTATGTTTTGATTTGAAATACTTAACATATTATTTACCGCTTGAAAATTAAACGGATAACTCAAACCATGTTAAGCTCCCGAAAGATCCATTTTTAAGATTAAATAATCCAATCGTTTGTTACGTTAAATGTTAAAAACTTTTGGCGATAAAAATGAAAATTTGGAGGGTTGTCAAATTTCATTTTTGTCACGATCGACTCAGATTGTCTACGAATGGTTAATAATAACAATGATTGAAAAAGCATTGGCTTCGTTAATTATTATATCGAAGGTTATCAATTTGGAAGTGGATGAATATGATCAGAAATGTTTTCAAGAGTGGACGGAAGATTTTTGAGATCGACTGTACCAAAAGAAGCCACCCCTTCGAAGGCGGCTAGCAAGAGGAAAAGGGAGTGCGAGAGCGTAGCCAGCGAAAGGGCGGGCAGTCAGCGTGAAACGAAAAGGGAGATTTAGATGTCATCCCCTGACGGGCTACTTTCCTTTTACCCCCTCCCCAACCCCCAAACGACCGAAACTTTTCCTCCTACTGGCAGGGCCGAAACGTTCTGCCATGCTCTGATGGACAAAAATGCCGACCACTCGTTTGGAAGACTCATCACCCAAATGAGATACTATTTCAGGGTTAAAACATACAATCTTTAACGATGATGTTTCTTCGAGACTGAAGACGTCATCGGTGAGGTCACAATTTAATTCACGCTATTTCCTTTGTATTATCGAAGATTTTTATATCTTTCTGTAGCTTGGAGTATATTTTCGTTGGTAATCAAAATATCTTGATTCGTGTTAACGAAAGTTTCTAAAGTGGAAAACTGGGAGAAACTGGGAGCAGTGGTCTCCGAGGAACTATCCTAATATCTATAAAGAACCATCGTAGCTTGAGAGGATACTCAAAACTGAGGGAAAAATTTCTGAATCACTATTTTAGCAATTTGGCCACCTTGCGTAGGCGCCGACCATCCAGCTAAACTCTTCTGCATAAAGGTACCGTGGCTCGAGAATTTCGGACCCAGAAAAAAATGTCTATGTTCCTGAGTGAAAGAGGTGGCGAGACAAAAGTAGAATCGAAACACGAACTCGTTAAAAATACCAGTTGTCCAGAAAGAGACGCGGCAACGTCAGCGACAAGATGAATGCCAGCTTTCCCCGGGGGTGGGTTTATTTATCGGTCCATAAATCATTATAATTTTCTTAGTAGGCCGCGAAAAAATGTTAACGGTCTGAAGAACGTTTCTCGGTTGTATTTCCAAGAGGGAAACCCTAAATTTCCTACGAACGGGATTAGCTCATCCAATCAGACGAAACATTGGAAGGGCGGGCTTAATTAAAATCTTCTTGGAGAGGCAAGCTATCGAGACTCTCTTCCTTTCTCTCTCCCACCCTCCCCCTCCCCCCTTTCTGATCCCGGCGATGCTACAAGATGTAAGAATAGAACATTAAGAGGTTTCCCTGCCGATGATATTTCAGAGTAGTTCCACGCCGGATTAACGAACGCTAGAAACGCCGTTCTACAAGGAAATACGGTGCAACCCCCTTATTTCTATGGTAATTTATTCTATATAGTCGTTCGACCGGTGAACGGATGTACCGATAACTTCGAACGATTTGCCATGAATTTTCATCGGCTGTGTTTTAAAATTTCCTACAAAATATGAATACTGCCAACGTAGGATTTTCAGAAAAATACACAATATCGATACTGATTTATTGTATGGCGCAGAATATTAAATATTAACCTTTTGGATATTAGGGATGACTATGATTTTTCGGTACGAATCGTTTGTATCACTGAATTTGCATTATAATTAATTAAAAATTGTTGTTAGCAATTTGAGTCATTAACGTACCATTTTTAACCCTTTCGCTATGGGTAAATATAGAAATAAAAATAAACGAAATAAAAGTTTGAAATAACAAAAATTGCAATTATTTCTCGAAGTAATCTACGAAACTGTCACTCTAAACTATTATTATGTAAAAAACGATATAACTGTACATAAAAAGCTTGTTATGATCCATGAAGAGCATCGAATCGAAGGGGCTGATTGAAAAAGCATCGATTTTAAGCAGTTACCGGTAAAATGAAATATCCGAGTTTATTCTGTCGAAGCTTTTAATACGATGGAATAATAAATTGATCACGTTGTAAAACGGAGTAAAACACGGTTGTTTGAAAATGGACACGGTGTATTTTCGGATTTCGTCGCGGATAGATTCGTACAAATACACACACACACACATACACACGCGTATACATATAGAACGTGGGGACTGAACGACTGCAGGGCAAATGAATTTGCATAGGCCGTTTGTTATTCAAATGCCGCGATTCACTCTTCTGACTCTCAATGAGGGAAACACAGAAGTATCGCAACAGGGCGATGACGTATCCGTTTAATAAATTATTGTTCTTCATAGGAGGCGGTCGATTGCGTTTCTAAACACGTGCTTAATATACGAGCAAGACGACGGACGCATGTGAATATTTCAACGAGTTGACCGTTCAATTTACTCGCCACTTTTCAAGTGCACGATGTGTTACGGCTCAATAAAGGGAACTAGATGCACTGTATTTTATTGAACTATATTCGATTCGTAGCGAACCGACGTGTAAATTCTCTCTCGTAATAAAGAGAAATTTTGGGAAATTTTTAAATTTAGAATATTGAATCACTAAAATCTTTTTCTCTTCTTATAATAAATTTCTACTCGAAATAAGATCCTATTTTTATTTTGCTTTCTGTATTATATAACCTTTTAACTTTCGAGCAGTTAAGATGGTATCAAATATTCTTTAAATTTGCAAACTATTAAATTTCTAATAAGAAATGTTGTTTATTTTTCCACGGCTACTAATAATATTATTCGAGGCTAAATTAAGCATTTAGAATTAATATAATATTTATTGGTATTTAAAACGGTACAGCGTTAGTGATTTTCTCAAATTTAATACACTGTTAACGATTTTCAAATTACTAATTTAAAACACAGTATAACTGAAATATAATTATCGTAATGTCACAAACGGCATAATTCAAGAAACGACCTAGAATGTATATTGTACTACAGTACAGACGCATTGTCTCGAACAGAAGGCATAAGTTTGCCGGTTAGGGTTAAGGGGTTACCGGTCAGCGTGTCGATACAAGATCGTCTTAAGTGGATCTATAAATTTGCCCGGTCCGAGCATCACCAGCCTATATTTACTCTATTATGCAGGCTCGTTTTTATAAGCCGTTTACGTTTAACAGCAAATAATCGTTTAGATGCCGCGCCATGATACCGTCCCATAAATCTTCGACCAGCATGGCGTACTACGGGGCTTTGGTGTTGTGTTATGATGGTGCGCCGCGCCGGGACACGCGCAGGTCAGTACCGCCATCATTTTGCGCGGGTCACGGAAGGTGGCAGCACGGAAACGGCTTGCCATTTTTCGAACCTCGTAATCACACCGAGCGCCATCTGACGTGCTTTTCCGGAACACCCGTTTCCCTCGGTGGTTCCTGCCCAATTCGATAGGTGGCCGGCGATCTTTTGGCGGGAAATCCGGGGAAAAATCCGCGCACAACACACGCGGTACCGTTACAACGTGGGCAATGATCGTTCTCACCATCGATGCGAAAGATAACGCGATCGAGGATGTTGCATCGATTTAATTTGCATAATGAACATGATCACGATCACAATGAGAAAAATGATAACGATGAAATATTACACGGTAATCGGTGATAACCGGTTCTTCTTTTTTTTTTTTTTAATGAATTACGTCGTAATTGAACGAACGTGTTACACCGTGTTCTATTGAGTTTCTTTTCGAGGCAATTATCTTACATAGTTGTCACTTTAATCCGTTATCGGCGGCTCAATATTCATGTATGCAAATAACTGTGCGCGTCGCTGCCGGCGGTCAAACAACATTCGTTATTCGCATCGAATATCGGACAAATTGTGCATACATTTTGCACAAAATGCTAATTTAAGGTTATGCTCGACGAACGACTCGTGAAACGTTTACGGTGGCCCGGTTGCTTGTATCACGGTTCCCCGTTTCGAAATTCACGCACGCGAAACTTTCCAATGAATTACATTCGTTCTTACGGTACGTTTCCATGCGACTTTTGAAGTCATGGTTTTAAAACTTTCTGTCCTCACCTACAGTGCCGGACATGGCGACCTTATCTAGGGAAAACGGCGACTTAGGGAAACGTCACACCGTTCGTACACTTGATTATCAAATTACTTATTTTTCTATTACTGTGGTAGCTTACGTAGGTTGTAATTATTGAAGTGCTAACAACTAAATTACTAATTACGAAATTGGTATACGCAGTAACTACTGCTTACGAATTAACCAACTCGCTTCGAAATAATTACTAAGCTAAATACTGTTTAAACCTAACCTAAGATCCAGTTACCTAACATAAATGTAATATTTAGCAATTCCTAAACGTAGATATACTTAACCTAAGTTTAACGCCTAATAATTCTTTAACGTTCAGCCGAATGCCGGAATTTCTTCCCCGATATCGCCATCTTCTCTAGCAATGCCTAAGAAAGCATAGATAAACGAATCAAACTGAGGAACATTCTTCCCTATTTCTCCCATTTTCTATTTTTTTTTTTTTTTCAATTTTAAAGACATCGATTTGTGAGATTACTCGTTCCAAGAATCAAACGGATAAAAATCAACTGGCGAGATACGTGGATGCGAAGAGTTTAACTAAGAGGGCTCTAAATTGCTCGCTGTTACACACGAAGCGTCGCTGCGGGCGGTCTGGCTACCTTTGCTATTAAAAGGTTTTCCCTGGTATTCCGGGCGCACGGTGCAACCTGCATTTTTCCACGAGATAACTACCATTTCCTCGTTATTAACATCAGCATTACCACGTTTTTCTGCCCCGTCATCGTCTCCCGGCTTTTGGAGAGTATTCCCGGGGGTCTCCACATCAAGGCGAACCGTGAAGAGTCTCCGGTAAGGTTATTCTTTTTCTGCAGAATCGATTACTTTCTAACTAAAAAATCGAGAAACAATCGTTGCTACATATACATATACTTGATCATGTAATATTATTGCAAAAATAAATTAGACTCATTGTCAGTATTTGATATTCAAATTCCCAAAATTTTTCATAAAACACACCGCACAACTTATGTCTCCAACGTTTGTAAAAAAAAAAAAACAAAAAAAGAACAACTTCAAGTCTCTCTGTATTAGAAAAGAGATTCGAAACACTGCAGATTCTGTTTGTAAACTATAACATATTTGGAATACATTCTGTACATTTTCCAATATAATGATACAATAAAAATTCTGCTCATCTGAGATTTAACCGATTCTCATTATTTTCATGGATGCATCGATTCTGTTTGAAAATAATTGATTCTTTAGGCCGGAATCGCAAACTTAGCGGGCGGTCCCGTCGTCTTCCTAGCGATCGTATTTGTCCGTCGAACGGACGCGTGGCGCTGTTTATCAATCACCAGCGCCTAGCATCGCGCGTCCACGTTCGTTTGTTCCCGCAATACCAATCAGGCTTACCGTTGGCGAAGCTAAATCCTTCCAACGAGCACCGTTCGTTGGGTGGTCCGAGGTGTTAAAGTATATTATTATAGAGATCGTCCCGGTCGCGGGTATACACGCGTCAAAGCACGTCCGATTTCGCGTCAAGGAGGCCCTAACCTTTCTCTCCGTCGTTGCACAGAACGTATCGAGGCACCGATTGAATAAAGATTAGACGGTCCGCCACGCATAGGACACACTTGTCCTGCATCGAAATCGACCGATTAAACCAGTGACCAATTTCTGATCGCATCTCCATGGACGCGGTGTGTTTCCTGTGTCTATTAATTGCATCAACGTCCTTTATTCCATAATCTGGTCTGTGCGTTTTTAATCACTTTTGTACAGAGTGATCAAACTTCGTTTGAGTTTGAATATTATAGGAAGATAAGCTTATCTTAAATGGCGGCATAGGAGATGTCTCCCCGATACGTTATATTAAGAAGTTGCTAGGAAATATTAACGTTGGTTAATAACCCTAACTTAATTTTACGTATCTACGAGGTTCTTGGAACTCCAATAAACCAAAAATTCCATTCTCGTAACTAAAGTTAAGATTCAACTGTATCAAAAATTGCATTCACAAAGCGAAAAGAGTAACCTGACCTAACGAAAATTGAGTGCCAATCACCAACGATCCCTAGTGCGTTCGACGTGTTAATATGAGAGACGAGGTATTTTTTATGCTTTCTTCAGCGGTACAAAGATTGCCCGGAGAAAATCCTTGGTGAACTTATCTCGGTGTAAACGCTATAGGCTATCCGGAGAGCAACACGATCGGTTGACTATAAAATGAGATGATAAATGATAGACCGGGGCAAAGTATACGTAGTCAGCTTCGACAGGTAGTAATACTCTTCATGGATGCGGTAAATCATACACGCCGGGGCGGGAGAAAATTGTGACGACGAACAAAAAAAAAAAAGGGAATAGCACGAACGTAGAAGCGAACGGAGAAACAAAAGGAAGGAAACCCTATCCAGGATAGGCTTGGTAAAAAACGAAGAGGAAGAAGAGGATGAGGAAAAAACCTGGAAGAAGGAGAGGACGAAGAGGAAGAAGCATCGACGACGACCAATTAGTCTATATAACCGTTTTTACAAGCACAACGATAAACGTAAACGTACAGAAGCGAGATTTTAATCGCGTCAGAAACCGGGATACCGGTTCGTGTCCGTTTTCTCACGCATCAGCTACCTCCGCCAAAACCACACACAATGAGAGGTCGACATACCGCTTACGGATAGTAACGCGATAAACTCGAGGAATAATCTTAATTAGCGAATTGAAACACTTTTAGACCATCCCCCCAGCGCGAAACACACCGATCGCGAGCACTTGAATTAATTTACTTCTCATTTACGTTCGTTCCTGTTTACGTTTTATAACGCGCTGCTTTACTACGAACTGGGGATGGGATGGGGGGGGGGATACTGTATTAATCTGAGCTGTGTAGATATCAAGATTTGGGATCGATTTGGATTAACCAAACTAATAATGGTTATTTAAAGACTAATCGTTGGTTAATGATTAATCAAATCAGTAATTATTGATAAGTGTTACGTTAGATTGATGAAATGTTGCTAAAAACTAATATGCAGATCTAACCAAACTTGAGAGAATTTCATAATGGGCGACCAAACGAACGTGTCGGGTATTTGTGATAAGCTATCCTAGGGAAAATGGCGTAGTAAGCGACAGTATCCCCACTATCTGTGATGATACTAAAAAGTTACCACTCGTTGTACCTAGATTAGGTCAGGATCAGATTGGATCAGTTAAGTTAGCTTCGTAATTCTTTCAAAGCAAGTTAATTAATTTAACAACGAAGTAAATTGGATAATGAGCTGAATCATCGTGTCTAGCCATAAATGCCTAGTAACTTTTGTCTACAAGGCTGATAGTTGAATTTCCTTTCTCAACGACGCCATTTTCCCCAGGAAATGCTACCATGCACGCCACTGTACACTCCTAGCAAGCGAAACACGGCATTCAAACAATTTCCCATTCGAATCAGAAACTTATTATAATTTTTTAATAACCGTCGTGCCTAAGAGATCGTTCCAGGAGGCGGCGCGGCGCTCGATAAACGGTTGTCGGGTCGGGGTTTTTCGATGCCGAGGAGACGATAAACGTAACCGTGCGGCGCGATGATGCGGATCTAGAAGCGACGCGCGAAATGTTCAAGCAACAGAATCCGCGCTTCGTGGCCGACGTTAAAAGCAACGCCGGTTGTAAAAGGCGCAACCACACCGGTGTCACGTTTATCTGTTCGCCGATCGGCGAATAAGCGAGACCGCTGCGTGGCGCTCTCCTCGTGTAACCGGCAAACCGGTTGAACTTCTCTCGCTGTTTCCTGCCGATATCCTGTTCAGGGAAAAATCGTCACCGCTTTTCTGCGTCGATTATACTTCGATCTTTTGCGGGTCGGAGCCGCTTAGCTTTTGTGAGCTTGAAACTGAGCGTACGCAAGTAACCTCCATGCGGTACGGTTCGATAATTCGGGAAGTATGCTTATAACATGGTAGGTACTCTTGCGATATGGTTTCACTTTAACGAATCGAAATAATAGATTTTATGGAAAAAATTGGTTGGTTACTTTTGGTTTCACGTCGCACACGATCTTTCGAAATATAGGGACTTTGAAACATTATATTTCTAGGGATCTAGGAATATTGGAATATCATATTTTTCGAAAATTAAGCACCATAGGCTTTCCCCTAGGGAAAATGACACCGTAGGAGAATGTTCCATCACCAGTCTCAACCTTCGAGATAATTGATTTAATAATAAAATAAAATGGACGATGTATGTACACAGGTATAATCCTTCGCATCTTCCAAGCCCAAGACGAACGATGAAGTCTCCTACCCCTATATCGCCATTTTCCCTAGGAAAGGCTAACATTCTCCAAGGTGTATCCACCATATTTTCTCACGACTCCAGAAGTCAACTACGTTTGAAGCGTGTAAGCAACAGAGGCAATAACGATCGGGACGCGATAAGGAAGATGAGGCACGACTAGCACCGGCAACGGTAGAAACTCTGCGAGAGGAGGAAACGGTGTCGAGCGAAGAAGTAGAAATTATTTTTAATGTTCCACGAGCGATACCGAGATTTGCATCTCGGTTGCGTGCCGCTGCTTATCCGTTGGCCATCGCTGAGAATTCTCGCGGCTACGAGCGGGGAATTTCTCTAATTTCAAGGGACCCCTGGCTGCCCCCCCGCGCGGATTGGCCACGAAGAGGAACAGAGGGGGCGAGAGAAGCGAGGGACAGAGAAGACGAAGACGCATGACTTATACGCCTATTTCAGTTAATAATCCCGTTACGCCCGGTTCAGCCTTGCCCCGAGGCGCATAATGGACGTAGGAACCGAAGCTGTTCTCGTCGAGGGCGTAAAAGGGGAGAACTGAAAGGCCGCCTCGTCATCCGTCAACTGTCAGACGTCCGACCAATCCTGCACCGTGCAACCGAGAATCGAGCAACCACCCACGGGGGCCTATGGGGCAAATTGCGTCTAGCCTTTCATCCACCTTTTCAGCTCACCCTTCTTCTTCTTATTTCCTCGGCTACGATTCTTTGCGAAAAAGAATTTCGATTAAAAGCGAATTTCTTTTTTGTGCTTATAATCTACTTTATACTCTAATCCAGCGATTTCCAACCTTTACATATGTATATTACTACGCTTCCCTGAAAAAGAAATTTTTTTTCCGCGCTTCCATACCATTTATTTTTTTTTAATGGATATAATAATATAGACACGTTTTAAATAATAAAAACTTTATTACAAAAAAAAAACTGAAAACTACAATTAATAGAATAATAACAAGGTTTTGCTATAATATATACGTACATGTATATTTATTTTTATATTAAATTCTTTTTAAACATTTAAACCAACTACATCTATCGTGTCACAATTTAATGCGAGGGTCGTTGTTGTTTATTGGCACAAAGTTTATCAAATCTTGGGAGCAATGTGGAGAGTGCTACTCGTATTTCTTTTTCGACATTTCGCATAAATAAGACGTTACAAACGGTAGAAGCACTTGCACTGTTTAGTAATACAAAGATTCGTACTCTCTGCTAAGATTCAAATGAGGTTTTATTTATTCGTAGATATTATGGTGTGAAAATTAATATTTTATTAAAAAATTGTAGCGCCTCCCAGGTTGGAAACCGCTGATCTAATCCCTTCTATGAACCGAAGGGAGATGATATATAACATTTGCTATGAATAGAATTACACGGCGACAAATTTTATATAGTATTACAAAAATAGGTAAATTACTGAAATACAAAGTTACTAAATTAGCAACAAAATTAACCAACTCGCTTTGAAATAATTATTAAACCTAACCTAGGAATAACGCGTAATAATTCTCTAACCCGATCATACCTAACTTAAGTTTAATGCGAAGTGATTCTCAAATATCGAACGATCTTTCACAAAATAAAAAATAAAAATCAGTCAAGAAGCTCGACGCCTGACGGATAAAAATGGCGTTCCACGTTGCCACGGCAGAAATACGTATCGTCTGATACATCGACGAGCAGGGGATACGACCAGGAAAAACTCTTCAGGGATGCTTGGTTCGAATTCTCGTCATCTATTTCGAGATCACTATTCTCAACGTTTCGAAGATGCTAACCTTTCCCCTTCCGAACAAATTCAAACATAAAGTTCTTAAGTTCTTTTGATGTTTGCAATTCCAGTTCAGGATTTCAACAACAGGCAACAATGCTTATAAAACTGTTTATAAAATACTTCCATTAATGGTTCGGGTTAGGTACAATACATTACTCGACAAAATGAAACACATATTCTAGGTGATCAATTTTTACGATACAAAACTATATGAAATTCTCAAAGTACTCCGAAAGTTACACCGGTAACTGAGAAGACGAATAACCTAATCACATTTAAGTTACCTCGAGGCGACTAAACTCGTCGGTGTTACGTCAAATTTGCGATAGCAATACCTCGTGCATCGTTGTAGTCCACGTGTACCAGTGTCGCATCGATGTCCCACGCGTTGAAAACACTCTGGTCCAAAGCGACCCACCCGCGTCTACCACAGTGCACCAGGAATCGGTCTCCATTTACAATCCATTGGAGCCAATCGTTAACGCCTTCACCTCGGATCAATCTTTCCGTCTACAAACAATTTTTTTTTTCCTCAATTATTTCGTAATATTGAATCGTTAACAAGAAGGATCGATGATCACCGACGCAAAGGCGAAGGCGTTAACGAGATCGGCTGTTAGAGGAGCACAACACGGAAGCATATTCCTCCTTCTTTCGAGTTGTTCGATGACGGTATCGAGAAGGAGCTGATCGGACAGCGAGGTAACGGATCGAGACGCGCAGAAACACTGCCAGGATTATGAAGTGCGATGTTGATACGATGGCAGGCAAGGCAGCGGGCTGGCGAAGGAGGAAGGAGCGCGAGGGCGCGCGCGGGAAACACACCGACTCACCCACACACCGGTTAAACGGACGCGCGCGGCCGCGCCTCTCCGACAGCCCGACGGAAACACACGGCCCACTTTGTTTTCGAGAATCTCGGGAAAAATGCCGATTACGCAACCGTATACTGGTACCCCTATCTGTTGATTCGTTACACGCCACCTTGATAACCGGAGGACCGACGCCACGCGACCCTGAGGACCGGCGCGGCGGCGTCGTTCTTGCGCCGGAGGACGTTGCGATCGAGCCTTTGCGTATCTTTTGGGTATATGTTGGCAAAGTTTTCTTGGAATCCCGTAATTGGCGAGACATTTGCAAGAATGGGTAATGTGTTAACTGTTTGGAGTTAGGTGGGTTGAAAAATGTCCCACCTTTTGCTTAACTTTTTATGCATGGTGGGATATATTTTATCACACCTCGGAAAGTTGAAATTACTCATTTTAAGTAATATTTTATGTTAAATAATTGAAATGAGCATTTTTTTTTTAATTCCGTGGAACTTGGGTTTTTATTTTTTTGAATGAAACGTGACTCAAAGAGTTAACGGTATTGGGAGAATTTAAGTCTGCGTTTCGAAGATTTCGATGCCTCCTTCGTGGTTAGGTGTTCTATTGGCGCCGTGTTATTTTAGTATTTTAAGATAAAAAGTATCTTAAGAAATTACCACCACGTCTCTCCTAAAATTGAAACAGAAGGTGGTAATTTCTTATTTCTGTTAAAACCCCTGAAGTTAGCTGAAGACAATGTAACATTGCGTACGTCCTTATTATTCCTTGATAATTCTGTGAAATTTT
Organism: Stelis phaeoptera; assembly: GCA_943735885.1. NCBI lineage: Eukaryota > Metazoa > Arthropoda > Insecta > Hymenoptera > Megachilidae > Stelis > Stelis phaeoptera. The sequence continues at coordinate 22,427,149 of OX030930.1, forward strand.
GAAAGTTTAATACAACAATTAGATTCCTTCTTATATTACTTTACAGTTAGTACGTCGTTATCGAAAGTGACTTGAATATGCCTCCGAAACAACCGTAACTTTATTAATCACAGTTGAATTTAAAAATACACCAAATTGTAGAACGATATGCATCTTGAACTACGAATGGTACATAATTCACGTGTTCATCAGCATACGTGGCAAGGTACAACAATTTCCTGCGTTTGAGCCACGAATGACGCACTGTTTTGTCATTGTTCCGTTACAATACAACGCAAAACACCAAATTCACCGAAACACAGTCAGACTACATAAAAAAAACAAAAACAAAAAAAAAAGGAACAAAGAAGATCCTTCCAATGGTTTCCTCTATAAATCAAGATTAAATCAGAAGCTCTTGGACTATGTTGTCCGATTCAAATCCTACCGACAATATTTTAAAATAACAAACCATAGATCAAAGTTTTTGGTAGAAACGATCGCCTGAAACATTTTATTTCGCACTAAGTACTGCATAGAAAGGAATCCATTTTGAGTTCAAGCAATCAGATCCCACAGTTCTCGGCAATTTTCTTTCCCTATCATTTCTAGCCAAGGTTTCGGATACCTTTCACTATACAGGGTGGCAATAAATAACCTGGACTAGTGTTTTTTTATTTATTGATGCAATTTTTATCTCGGACGAGTGTTTTCGATAGAAAATCAGGAAATATGAAAAAGGTAACATTACATTTCGTTGCGATACATTACGATTTTCAAACATTGACTCAAAGTAACTGGAGAATTTTTAGAAAATTCTGTACCTTACATCGCATTGTTTCAATTACTATCCTGCCTTATTTTTTCAAAATAGTTTCAAATTTTTATGAAGTTCAGCATAGATCCTGTCCTTCGAAATACACCAGAATGGTATTGTGCGTCGGCTGGTGGTCGATGCGAAGCTTTTCTCGATTTTGGAAGCCGCGGTCCGTGGCCCCGGTATATCCGTGTAATTACAGGAGCGGAGAAAGCTTTTAGCCGGGTTTTCGAGGACGGCACGGGTCTGGGTTAGGTCGTGTTGAAGGAACCTCGGCGACGACGGCGTGCCGTAATGTATTGCCTTCGGGAACGAGTGTGTTACAATGGTAACGACGATGTGCGTGATACTCCGCGTGATGACGTGGACGCGTACGCGTCGATCTTGACGCCAGATAACATTCAAATTTACCGCGCGACACGGTCCTTCTTCCGTTGGTCCCCGAGGACGTCCGACAATGATCAACAAATTCGACAAAACTCAAAAGTTTTAGCAAAACTTGATACAATTAGTCGGCCAAGAAGCTTGAAATTTAAAGGAAAATAATTCACAGTATTGTCTGGCAAATTTTTTAGAGTTTGGAGGTTTATAAGATCAAATTTATTGTTATTAAAATAATTTACAGCGATTCATAAGAAAATAAAATTATTAACACGTTGGCTGCCACGGGGGTCACCGGTGACCGGCACCCGAAATTTTTACAATCAAATAATTAACAAAAGAAATGACGAAACAAACCACGGATAGCGTTATCATTAAACTAATAATGCTAGCTATCGATTTGAAAGGTTAAATTTGAAAATTAGTTGATTATATTCTTAATAATTAGGATTTCAACGTGTCTGACTACACACGTCCGTTTTCACTGTGCTAGTCAGCGTGTTAATGGAAGGGTCCAGTGCAAGAGTGAGCTATGCCACAAAATGTTGAAAAATGAAATTTTTATTAATCTTGACGATGTCCTAATCGACGTTCGATTATTATCCCTTAATTGATAAATAATCGCAAGTGGCAAAATTCTAACCACGAAAGGCACCCCTCAAATATTTTACAACAAACAAATTTAATCTTCAGATTTATACGTATTAAAAATATAATTATTCCCTCTAGACAAGCTACCTCTATTTTCCACTTTGGACTGGACACGGTCGACAATCAAATCATCGTGGCTGAAAATTACAGCTGTCCACTTTTCAATTTCGCGCTGGCTAAAACGCAACGTTGCACGGACATAAATCCAGTGTCGTTGAGAAGAACGCGGTCATTGATTACGGTTTATTAGACGAGTAACACTGTCGCTTATTATTGGCGATGATTTGTACGGGAACGGGCAGCAACGGTATCAAACGTCTGTCGGTGGTCAGCCTGTTACCGACATCGACGTAGGTCTCAGCAATACTTGGAACGCGAACGTAATATATCGCCACGGAAATTGCACTGTGTTGGTACAGTGTTGCACTCTCGCAACCCACGTTATCCGGGGTCGCATGTAACAAACGGTGTGATGCTGCGAACTAGTAACCTAAACCGCTTACTCGCCTGTTTGCATGAAATAGATTATAATATTCTGCGTCGAAGATGATAGAAAGATTGAGAATTTTGTTCTAGTTATGGTTCTGTACATCAGTTTTAAGAATAATTAAGTTTGATGTAGGTGAATGTTGAGACTTACAGGTCAAATTATTTGCAAATTTGATATTGATCGGTAGAAGAAAATGAAATTACTAGTTTAATAAATGAAGATTCAAATGGCGCAACATGGACACAAAATTAACATCGATAAACAATTTTCTCGTTACCAAAAATATTTTCAATGCTTATAAATTATGATAAGATTTCAAATCAAAGTGAAATAGTAATTTAAATTAAGAATGATGACTCAAACTTCCCACCCAATCTTCAATACATCCTGCGAAAGATATAAAGTCCCTGGCCATCGAATTAGGACCACGTACGAAAATTTCGCTTTTATGACTATAACATTGAATGCCAAAACAATACGAAGATGTCAAAGACTCGATTGCTTCCGTTTTACACGTATTTATGATCAAGAAGATCCCAATGTACGACGGAGCAAACACGACACAATGTTGCTTTCATCCAAAAACATCTCTTTGCTCTCACGGCCTGGCAATTCTCCCGACTGAAATGTCATAGAAAATGTCTGGAGCCTAGTCAAAAGACGAGTTTACAATTTTCCAAGCACCACATTATCTGAGTTGAAAACAAAAATTACAGTTATTTGGGAGAATAATGAAGATACGAAGCATATGATCAAGCAATATATACGGAGCATGCCGGAAAGGATAGAAGCTGTCATCAAAGCAAGGGGTGGAAATACAAGATATTAACATGTGTTAATAATGTTACGTACAGTACTAGTGTATTATGTTAGTAGTTAATAAATTATATCATTACAATTCGAACGGGCCTTTTAATTTAACGGAATACTGCAAAGTAAGAATAAAACTCGGTGCCGCAGAACGAACAAATATTTTCATCGCTTGAAAATTCTAACACATTTGAATCAAGAATGAAAATTCAAAGTTCCCGCTAAACCTTCAACGAACCACGGTCTTCTCAAAGAACACAGTATAAAATTGCGATAGCACAAAATTAACATCGATACAGAATATTTCCAGCGCCCGAAACCATTTTAGATACTTTCTTTTACGCGATTATACGAAAGATCGTGTTCTTCGAACCGGGTCCGTTCCACGATCGGGCGCGAATTCAAGGAACACCGGCAAGCAATTTCATAGCTGCGGATATCACGATACGGAAATATGTGGCTTTGGTAGGCTGTGTTCGACGTATGTGGTACGCGAGGCAATCGATGTTTATGGATTTCCATCCACACACGTGCAGTGCCCGTGGAGCTCGAACGTTTGTCCCTCCCCTCGCATGAAATCGCGTAGCTGGTAGCGGCAATTACGAATTGCGTGATTTGTGGCCGTAACTCGCCGCGACGGCGGCGTCGTGACGCTCCCAACTTACCTGCAGCTGGCCCGGCACCAACTTTACCTTTCCCTCCTCGTGGCCCCGTTGCTTTCTCAATGACGGAATATTACGCTCGCCTAGAACCTGTACACCGTACACTTTTTCCACGGAAAACTACTGTCACGTGTGTCAATACCGCGAATTCATCAAATCCTGTCACGAAAACGTGCCACCACAACTAATTCTATTCCTCGGAGCAATTTCAATTCGTTCCGTTTGATTGGACGTATCGTGGATAACAATGCTCTTTCCATGAATCCGTACGTTTCCTTCTGTATCACGCTACGAACACGTCGAAGGATATAGAGTCATCGAAATATCTTTTCGTGGTGCTAAGAACAATTTCATAACACGTTTGGACTCCTTTGATAATTTATTGTACATTCCAAGAAAATTTGTTATTTATGTGTTGTTGGATATCGCTCGAGGTTAATAAATAATTTTATGCTTCACGTTTAGTTAGGATAAGTTGACTCCAAACCCTGTTTCATCTGCTGTACATAATTACGCATACGACCCTTGGACGGCTGACCTCTTAGCCCTAGAATTCCTTTCAAATCTTCTCCTCATCCCCACCACTTTCTAAACCAAACTACCGACCCTTTAAAAGAACTAATAAGACATTTTTGATCGGCATTGTTACGAAAATCGTACAATATTGAAGAATCGCTCTTTTGTAAGATTTCTGTGTAAAAGTTAACCAGAATAAACAGTTAACTTCGCAGTCTAACACAAATTTTTACTTATAATTTTGTTACAATAGCAGTCAATAACCATTTTATCGGGCTCACGATTTAGAAGAAGCTCTAACAAGATGGTACTTTCTCCTTCACCCCGTGTCACGAGGCAATCGAGGCAGACATCGATATATCGAGAACGGACGAGATCCTGGAAGCAGTCCAAGAGCTAGGAGGAGTTTCTTCCACCTGTCGGTGAAAACACGATGGTGTACATCGTCCGCTAGAATGGGGGTCTACCATGTATACACATGTGTACACAGAGGCACGCAAACACGCGTTGCATCTAGAAAGTCACGAACAGCAGCCTCCTCGCGAAGTATATAGCCACCGTCGCTCAATTTATTCGCCGGCGTTCAACTCGCTCTCAGCCGCTAATTGAAAAGCGGACAAATTAACACAGTGAATGGATCGTCGCAATTTATAATGTCGCGGCGGTTGTTGCCGCTTCGACGAACCAGAACGCGATATCAAAGGTCGAGGAAACGATTTCGATAATTTCCTTCCTCTTTTTATTGTTATTGTACGGGACGAATGATTTCTGTGTAAAAAATGATTAATCGCAGATAGAACGACGCCAAGATTGAGTATGTATAAGCAGTTGCGCGAAAAATGCTTGAAACGAATGCCTCTGTTTCTTGCAACCATTAATTAATCAACCCCTTGAATACAAAAGGCAAATTGGTCAATACGAAGACACAAATATTTAAGTTCCACCAATTTGGGGTCATTACGATGAATCCACGAAAGAACAGTCGATTCGAAAATGCTGATACTGTCGTCGGTATAAAGGATCGATCAACAAAACTATTCGATCGAACGCGATAAGAACATTTCATTACTCGGCTCCTCGTTTACTGCACTGACGACGCCGGGTGTTCTCGATCTTATCGCGCCCGTATTGCCGTTTTTGCATAAAAACGGGCGTATTTAAACGAAACAAGTGATTCGAAGGTTGTATTAGTTTGTCGCGTATCAAACGACTACCGCAATTCGATGACACGAAGCTGCTGCAAAATACCATATTTATGTTATGTTCGTATCAAGTTCAAACTCTTGAATACAGGATTTGCAAACTGAACCGTACAGACGCTATATTTATTTATCACAAATTTCATAAATATGCTGACCGTCCCATCTTCGGTAACTCAACGTTCTAATACGTTTGTTACCAGCGTCGTGCCCAAGGCAAGAAATACTAAGAATTGAAACGTTGTTAAAATTTCGTCGACACCGAAAGTACGAAGATGTAGAAAAATAGCTTCAAAGGGGTAGATAAGCGACAATTACCATAAATGTTTTTTTTTTCTATGCGACGATGTTTCGAGCGACTCGCCACGATCATATGAATGCCGGATAAAAAGAATTGCGGAAGCCAGCAGCTGCGGTGGCGCTCTCTATCGAACAGAACGGTCAGATACGGATCTATTGAACGCGCCTATGCCGCTATGCGAACCGCACGCACCGAGCAAACCCGTAATTTATTTGCCGGTCGGCCGCCTACCTTCCAACTCCAATATAATCATTATAATTATTGTCTCCCCTTCAAATCGAGCTCGATAATCATCGCTTGTATATTTGTTACAACCAAGGCTCGCGTTCACGGGGCGAGCATTCGTATACCACGGGGGCCTCGGTTCTTTCTTCGAACCCGCCAATCCGTCCTCCCTCGACGCGTTCACCGTTTCCATTGTTCCCTAGGCCTTCGTGTTGTTGAAACACGAAATATGGCGACTTCTTGCAAGGTTGCTTCACCGACTTCTATGATACGACACACTAGACTGCGAACTTCGTCGTGTCGAGGGCTAATTGGTACCGTGGCGGAGATGGGGGATATTTGATGATAGTGTGAATTTTAGGAAATGTAAAAGTTGAATAAAATGGGGGCTGAGGTAAGTTAGGCTACAAATATACTATTCATATTACTTTTCATCATTAACACATTATGTACCACTTTAGAATGATAAAATAAATCCTATTTCTTTATAAGTTAATAGTAATTAAAAATTAGAGGTGGGAGGTTCGTCGGAGGAGGAAATGCATTTACACGTATCCCAGAAGGAGGTAGTATGGGTTAACTAAAATGGGAGAGAGGGATAACCCCTAGTTTCAATTTATATTTAAGTATTTGAACAGTGTTACACAGAGGAGAAATTAATAATCAAAAGTTTACTAATCGGTTTTCAGTTAACAATGGGTAGTATTGAACCCTTTGCGGACGATGGACGGATATTGTATATAAATTCCTAAATATCGTGCTGTAATCTTGACGCAAAGAAAAATGATAAATGTAGAAGCATATCCTTCAAGAAGGCAAGTGTGTCAAACTTGGAAATGCCTCGGCCGCAAAGGGTAATAATGTGAATTTTAAATAATGTATAATAGAAAAACAAAATAGGACTGAGGTCGGTTAGGTTACGCCTCCATTCCCGCAATTTTCCAATACGAGCACCAAATGGACACACAATACTCGTATTTGTGCAATAAAAGCCATCGATACGAAAGAGTTAAAAACAACAGCAACATCCGGGTGGTCCCGTTCCTCGAGGAGCTCGTCGGGCATTCTTAGCCGCATTCCAGCGATCGATTGCTCGCGAGCAGTTCGATTCCCGAACGATAGCCGCGAACCTCTCGCAATCACTCCCATATCTAGGGAACGGCGTCCAAGGAATACGCTAGCGACGCTTGTGTAATCCAGCAATGTGTCTTCTCGTTGGATATTGTGTACCCTTCGTCGGGACATCTAATTATACGATTGTCGTTTGCTCACGAGACCCGAGATATCGTTGGACGTTTAGCCTCGCGTCGGACCCCACCGTCTCCTGTTCGTCCTTTTTTGTACATCCCCCCTGTTTCCCTCCTTCCTTTCCTTCTTTCCACGTTTGCAACACGCTGTTGCTCTTTTTGATCCACACACGCGATTATCACCTCTATCTTTGTTCACCCACCCCATTTTCTGTCGTTCTTTGTATCCTTCTATTAGGTTGGGATACGTGAAATGTCGGTTTTCAGGTAATTAATTATTGCCGGTCAATAATTAATTATTGTTTAAATTTACTTTGAATAGTAATAAAATTTCATTCGGCTCCGTCGCTGTGAAAACTAACCACCTCACAACTGAATGACTGCTTCCACCTTCTTGGATATAACTCTTCAAGTATCAAATAAAGTTGTTTCTAAAATTAGATTAATGTAAGACTGCATCATTTATTTTGTCAGTAAATTTTCATTTACAACACTGCACTTTGTACCTTGTACCTCAATGAATACTCATTTAGATTCGTGGTTAAGTTCCTCGTTCCTAAAGAACGATTGTGCATAAACCAGACATACTGTTATTCTTGTCATGAAGACTGACAATTGCTTCATAAACTCCTAAAATTTCGTCAAAAGATTCAGAAAATCGTTCTGCATACAATGGCGGCCATCTACTCTATTCTACTCTTTGAAACAGAATAATGTTTTCAAAATTGAACCAAGTGACCTACGTTTTTTGAGTAATTAAGGAGATTAGTTTACTAGATAATGGATTTTCGTGGTTTAAAAAAAAACTGTGACTAGTCGTTTGATACAGTTTAAAAAAAGTTACCCCGATTTAAAGAATAGTCGCCAATGTTTATTTTACATAATAGAAGACATTAAATAAGCAGTTCGAAATATGCTTAATAATAAAAGAAATAAAAAACACAAAAACTGGTATTTTCCATATTGACATAAAGAAGCAAGTGTCGATCGCATGACGCACGAAGTATAAGGTAGTCGCAGCACCTTTCGCGCCAGTTTCATTCCGGAAAGAGTTAATCGATTATATACAAAGGCTCGAAAAAGTAATATCCGGTGATAGTTATCGAGCAATTACAGCACGCCTCTTTCGATACGGGACACGCGCGAACGTTAAATGCCATCGTGCAACGCGTGAAAACGCAGCTCGTTGCTTTATTCATGCGAACGTTTTGCATAGTTGGCCGCGAGCGTCACACGGTCTTACTATGAGTCACAAGTACCGAGGACAACATTAGAATTAACATTCTATCTATGGGGTCATAACATTATCACCATATTAGTGAACAAAGAAATTACATCATTTACATCAAAACAGAAATTCCATTTCTCTCACAGCAGGGTAGTAAGAGTCCCGCACTACCCCCTTCTGGGGTATGCGTAATAGTATTTCTTCCCCTGACGAACAAAAAGCACGAGTGTTCGATTCACTAATTTCCTAATTTAGAAATTCCAAATTGTAGACGTTGATGGGAAAAGATAAGACGTTTGTCTGTCTCCCCAGACGATCTTGGTTCGAGCCGGCGGCCGCCAGGTGGCTGCGAGGATAGATGTTCTTTCGCTAGCGGTCGTCCGGCATGCGATTCAAATATATGTATACGAACGTCCGAAAAACGGTATTAAGGCGTCTAGGGCAGTGATCGGCTGTCGTCAGCTGGCAGTTGTTCTCGAGACAAAACGCCATTTCAAGTATACAAAATTAACTAAAGCTTCAGAACCTTAAAATCTGGAAATTCTAAACTTTGAAAATTCCTACATTCGAAAACTTTTGAAACCTATCCAACAACTACCAATAATGCCTAAGTAGTAATAACTTTTAAGTATGCAAAGCGTCGTGGAACTTCCCTCCCTTAAATCGTCATTTTCCCTAGCAGATCCTAGGATGCTCCGCAGTGAACTGCAGACACACGCAAAGTACACCTTAAGCAATAGTATGCCATTTACTTGGACGTGTAAACACGGTGGTAGAGCAGTTTAAGGGTTAAAGTCGTCAAGGTGGTCGGACGGTGACAGTCGATCGCGTCCCCGTGGTGTACACGTAGAACGTGTCAGGTCGTTTACAGCGGCAGATAGGAGGATCTTTGACGGGACGGTCGCGCGGGCCGATGCGACGTCGTACAAGATGCGCCATGGCTTGACGCAAAGTGCAACGAGATGCGATCGACGATTATGCACTTACGGTGTTACCGTATATAAACGGTGGGGACCCGTATAAAGGCTACGCGGTACACACCGCGACACGTACGTACAGCAGAACGCGCGGACCAAGCCACCACTGGAGCAATGCATCTTCCTCGGTGACATTGGGGCCCGCGCTAATCGCGCGACAATCTTCGCGGCGGCGATGGCGAACGGGGACGAAGAGGAAAGCGCCGGCTGCGAGTTCTCGTGTACTCGCGAACCTTTCCACCCGGATAGATACGCGCCGATTGATCAAATTGGGATTAACACCTTGCTCATGATCGTGAGCGAGACTTCTATGGACCTTAGAACGATCTAACCTCGGACCCATTGTATCGAAGGTAGGTATTATCTTAGGGGACCATAAGTAACCATGAGTTCTTCCTTAGTTTACGGTAGAGCAAACAGTGAAGTAACTTTCGTACGATACTCTTAATATATGGAAAAATAGATAAAGAAATACTCCCTCTGTCTCATAATAATAGTAGCAGTTTAATTTAATTTAATTTGTCCCATAATAATAGTAGCAAGAGAAAATAAATATAGAACGCAACATTGATTATGAAAAAACTAGATTAAATTAAACAATAAATTTAAAGTAGTACTCCTGATTTTTATTTCGAGTGTTGAGATAGTTTCTGGATTTTTCAATAACTTCGTTAATACGTTTTAAACTTGTAGGTTTAAGCTTGAGCTTTTTTTTGTTCGATCTTCGCTTGAAAACTCTCTTTTTTCATATTACTTTTACAACGGGTTGATATTTAACTGAAATAAAACAATTGATTTCGATCAGCGGATGAAATTAGAAAAATAGTTACAATTCGTAATAATTAGGTTAATCTAAAAATTGAAAGATGTGTTAAAACAAATGACAGAAAAAGGCTTCGCAATTTTGTGTTACAACATAACTTTACAGCTGCATTCGCCAATAATTCCCCTTTAAATATTCACTTGCTACTATTATTATTGATCAGTAATTTATGATTGGTATTAGAGGAAGTTGAAATAAACTTTGATTTCGATCACGCGTGCGTACACAGGCTCCTAGTGGCAAAGAAATCAATCGTGTGATGCTGATATAAAGCGTGTTGAATAAAAATGAACAACAATCCTGTCGTTTCGAAGCTGTTGACCGATTTCGTAAATGGTGCTCCGTTAAATCCAGCCCGGTCAAATCGATTTCACATGGCGGATAGGCTGTGAAGGTTCCCTTCGGCTTAGAGAGGGAAAGGCATGAAGGGCGAGGCGGTCGGATACAGATACCGGAATTTTTGTCGAGCCCAGAAAGAAGCGGCTATCTTGGCCGGCTTCGAGAATAAAAGTCGCGGTGTTCACAATTGGTAATGCCGATAGAGCTGCCATCGTCTTGCCATACAAACGTCCTACTGGATACATGCACCGGCCTTTCTTCGCTAAACACACAAAACGACCCGTTCGGTGCGTACCTTCGGCATGCGCATCACAAATGTCCAACGAGTCACCGCACGATACTTTGTTTCGATTGCGTTCAGTTCTTAAAAAAGTGTCTTTCCCCCGTGAACTCTTTGTTCGATACATTTCAGTTCCCTTCTTCTGAGGTACAATTTTTCCCTGGGAACATAACTTTTTCGTTCTAAAACAGTGACTCCCTAGTGGGCAAACTCATCTAGTGGGAGATTTGTGAAATTTTCTTTTTAAATTGCCTCGTTGAAGAATGGTTCAGTTTACAAACCAAATGCCCTTGTTAATTTCCGAATACCAAGCCGAGGCGTCAATTTAAAAATAAGTTAATCCTTAGTAGCACGACTACTAATTGCTTTATGTATCACACCTCATAAAATAAACATCCTTGATAATTGTTCATCCCTGATAGAGTCACCTACCAAGACGTGATCCGATGAAACTTGCATACACCGAATTCCCAAAGTCCAATCAATATCTCAATCCTCAGACCCGACTAGAAGCCCGTTGAAACAGAAACCGCCAGAATCCTAATGTTGGTAAGAAACGGACGTCGAAAAGGAACAACGAAAGGCGCACAGGGGAGGGCACCGTTGGTCCATGGATAACCGCAAGGCTTTCGGATGATTCAGCGCGGTTCATTACTCAGGCAGCTTTTTACTTTAATCACATTAATGAAGCATTTAATCTCGCCGCGTGTTTTACAAGCCGCCGGTGTGTGGCCTATCTCGGCCCCGTTGCTTGACGAGGATTTCTCAGCGCACTCTCCTCCCCCGTCTCCTTTACTCCCTTCTCCGCGAGGTTATTATTTTCTTGTTCTCCCACCGTCCCGCGGTGTCCGCTAATAACCGCGCCTCGTTTAGGGCCCGTTTACACCTGTACCGACCGTGGCGAAGCGTCCTTTATCTCACCACGCGCCATTACGCTTTAATATATTGTATTACAGGTGTTCACCTTTATGGTCCACTTATCGCCGAACCGTGTATCGAGGCGCGAAAGCTGTAATCGAAATCGGCAGGAAACCGGATTTTGTATCGACAGCTGGCCCGCAGACACGTTGACCACCGGCGTGGTCCTTTCTGTTGCTAAAGATATTTCATTCTTCTTTTAGAATCAATTCTCTGCTACTAGATTTTTCTAAATATCTAGCGACATTTGCCGCCGAGAAGACTAGATGGCGCTGCGTTACTGCCACGAAATCAAAGCAGATGTGATTTCCAAGCTATACATTGTTGGGATATGTTGCTGTTCTTTGTTTGATCTTTTAGTTATGTTGCATCCATTTTCTTATTCGTTCTTCATTCTTCACTTCCTTCCCGATTCGTTCGTTTCACGCCGCGAATGTTTGCTGCGACTACTTCCCTCGACGCCATGTTCAAAAGTAAAAAAGTAACTAGATGTCGTGGCATTAAATTATGTCAAAATAATCGCACACACGTGTCATACGGAGAGAAAATTCGTGATAATATTCGTGTTATAAGAGGTGTATAATTTCCACAAAACTTTAAGCTTCAACTAGGTATACCACAAAAATTAGCCATTTGAAACGCAACATACCGATGCTATTCTAAAACAATGTATGAGCCTCGTAAAAGAAAGATATGTCCTTCTATCTCGCTCATTAACTTCTCGCAATTCATTGTTCCTTGAGCAACATTAAGTAAAGGAAAAAAGGGCGACCGTTTCAAGCGTACAGTTGGCGATCGCGAACGATATAGCGCGGGGAGGAGAAGCGAGCAACGTTGTCGCGCGTGTATCGGTATCCCGATAAAATCTGAACTCATTGTCCGTCCCCGGGCACGATAAATTCCAGGGAGGCGGCGCGTTGAAATTTCGTAAAAAAGTCAGGAAGCGAACGGACGGTGGAACGAGCGTGAAAGGGACGCGGCGAGAGCCGATATAGGCCCCCTGGCCGTTCCTCCTAGCTTTTATTGTTTCCCTGAGCCGAGCCGCGCGTCCGGGCTTGACATCGGTCGTAATAGGTATACACACAACGGTTGGTTCGCTTACATTATGCCTGGAAAGGAAGATGCACACGCGTGGTGAGCTCCGCGGCAAGGGCCTGGGGCGGTGCAACGTCACTTACCTGAAACAATAAATTACATACCGTTACGTTGCGTACGTATTATATGCGCATATATAGGTGACTGATTTACGATCATCCTCTGCGTTATGTACGCGGATACATGTGCTTACAAGCGCTCGTGTGCCTGAAGCACCTGTACACACGAGTATGTCTACGAAAGTCTACTAGCTACGATGGATGAACGCCTTCCGTCGAATCACGATACGTGAACGACCGGGTTTTTCAGAAAAAACAGTTTTTTTTTTTTAGGCAACCATCGAGTATGTTACTTTTTTTTTATAAATCGGTGACGTTTTAAGTCGTTCGAGATTTAGGTTATGTGGTTGCATGTACAGTGTCGTGCAAGATTTAGTTCCCTAGGAAAGAAGGGCGATATAGGGGAAAAGGACCCATTATTAATTACGTATTACTTTATATTACTAATATTATTAATAACAATACTATCTTATTAATTAGAAATGTTAGTAATGATATTAAAAATAAGTTAATTATTATCATTAACATTAGCAGTTCGTGATATACTAATGTTATTAATATTCGAAAATTACTATGGATTAAATCTAAGTTAGGTTATTAGACGTAATATCAAGTAACTTTTAAGTAGATATAAGACAAATGACAAGACTCCCTTCCTTAACAATATTTTCCCTAGAAGGTATTAACGTGCCCCACAATGTATTATTTTTAATAAATATAATAACAGGATCAATAGGAATTATATGCAAGTGGAAGACGAAAATAAGAATGGTTAAGCGTAGAAATTCTATAAGCCAAACGACGGACGTTAAAATTGAGAGTTACCAGCTGATTGGTGCCGAAATACGTCAGAATCCGCGTGGGGTAAGGTCACGTTTCGAATAATCGAACATCGTCGGTATCCGGAGAAGACGCGTGGCCCAGTATCCTCACATTCTCATTGGCCAATTCTACGCTTGCCGCACTTATTCGGTCCACTGTGCACGTGCTGTACGCTTCGATCCGCTGAACATGTTAACGACACGTCGTGATACGCTCGATTTTCAAATACCAGGAAAAAAAGTAACCTGCCACGTACGAAACCTTGGTAACTCAATCGATAATCACGAATTAAAAATAGCACGATTTCATAGATGGATTCGATTGATAAGGATTATAAGTACAACGCGACGACACAGAGGTTAAACTTTTGAAATGTACAGCCACAGGCATCAATTCGTATCACCGTAATCGAGACGAAATGAGCCGACAGTAGCCGAGCGTGGCACGATCCGATCGACAGTGACGGGTCGCGACGATAAACATCGATGACACAGTGATACGTCGAACGCGTGGAAAAGAAGGAAAAGAAGGAGAAGGGGGAGGAGAAGGATGAGACAAAGAAAGAAAGATGAGTGGCACGAGACAGACTGGAGACACTGGCATAAACCTTCCCGACCGCGAGCCGCCACATAAATATAATAGGGAAGGTAAGGCCTCGTGATGGTTGGTCGGCATTGCCCGCCGAACCGTCACGGACTCGGCACGTCGTACACAGGGTAGGGGGAAATTGCGCGGGGGTGGGGTGAGATGGGTGGACGTGTCAGGGGCAGAGTGTGCGGAGGAGGTGGCGGAGGGCAGTGGTGGTCGACTGCTCCTCTCTCTACACGAGTGCAACACACGGCCGCGTGAAACACGGGGAAACGGGCAACGAATGATCGATGGGATTCTGCGCCGTTGCAGGCATACCATGGGTGTCTATTCCCCACTACCTTTTGCCGAGTGAGCTCGACGCGCAACACACCGTCCAACAAAATCCCCGCTTTTCGATGCCGACGAGTGGCTCGCGCCTCCTGGTGGGGCGAACGCACGTGGTGAACGGCGACCAACTTCTTCCCAACCGACATAGATGACGCGTCGGATCGTCGCGACGCCAACGCCACCTTGTAACCGAACGGCCAACACTGTTGCTACGAAACATGGCCAACCATTAGTGGGAATTGGCGGGAATTCTAAGACATCGAGGAAATGCAGCGTATTTGGAATACAAGTTTGTTTAAGATGGATGACAACAAACTAATATACGATAGGTGTACAAGCTGTACTTTCAGTAATAACGAAGGACAAAAAGTGTCTGTAATTTTGATCTAATTGTCGTTGAACATTTCTTGGAATACCGATATTCCAAATTACTTTCATTTTAGAAAAATAAAAATATGTACACGTGGATCGTGTTTGAAATGTTCAAAAGTGTAGCATTTTGATGAAATCGTTTTTCAACACGTTTTAAATTTCAATTTATCAATTGCGCGCAGCACGGAAAATCAACATCAGAATGTATCGAAGGTGAAACCTTTTGCATGAAACATAAACCGCGATTAGATTGAAAGATGCATAAGCAATCGTCGACTGACCAGTGTCCAAGGTTATCAAACTTTCAACAAATAGTGTCGTACACGCAACTGCCCCGCCATTTTTTGCGGCCACATAACACAGAGTAAAAAATTGTATTAAAAGTACTAATCAATAATTCATTACCGTTTTATCAAACGTAGCATTAAAATGTTACGATTGAGTTTTGCAGTAAAGTGGATTTCAAGTAGTCTGAGGCTCGTAATTGACTGATTATTTCTGTTTGAAAAGTAGAATTCTGTTACGTTCAGCCTTGTTTTGGACTCTTATTAATCTTAATGATTGCAAAATAAAATAGAAATTGGAAAATAAGATTGAGAACATATCGAGCCAATTCCAAAAGATTTTATTTAAAAAAAAAAAGGATATTATAAGGTTAGATTATCGGTATAGAGACATTGAGTTAATTTTTCAAATATCTTGTCAAAATATCATTTTGGAGAACACGGAGGTTTATTACTTCTGTCATCTTGTGGTTAAAGTTGAATTATCGAAATTCTACTGTACTTCGTTACTAAAAATATCGATTGATTTTCTACCAAATTATCAACCGATGATAATTTCAGTTTGATTCATTTAGAAAATAGCGAATTACTCGTTAATGCCACTAATATTTGGACAGATATTGAAATGTTCGTCGTCCTTCGACCATCTGTCTGATTCAGAACGAACGATGAATAACGGACGCGTGTCATCTGCGATACCATTTGATTAGCGCGTGTTTATTACTTTCGAATGCCCGTCACAATTCATCAACCTAATTGCGGCATTGTTAAACAACTCACGATCGGTTGGTCGTGCATGCGTGGATTGTAACGCAGCCGGCTGCCGGCCGCTCGGCAGAGGGGCAGAGGGGAGGCTTCTAAAATCCTCAAGGCGAAATTTAGTTACGCGATAGGTCGCACACGCGTCCATAAACCGTGAACGCGTGAAGCATTCGTGAAATGCGATCAGAGGACCACCCGTGACGTCGATTCGTGTAACCTATCCCCCCCCCCCCTCTTACGAGGTCTTGTCCCCGATCAGACGTCGCGATAAAAATTCCTGGCCGAAAGGTGGTCGAACATTTTAAAACGGCGGCAAAGTAATCAGCAAAAACGGAAACAAGGTAGAAGAAACAAGAAAAAAAGGAGAAGAATCGCGAGGCATCGTTTGTTACGGTTAACGCTTAACGATAAATTGCCAACGAAAGAAACGGAAAGTCGTGGCGCGAATGAAATTAATCCGAAGCGAGTGACGGGCCGAGCGTGGAAGATTGAATGCCTGAAAGTACTGAAATTCCCGAGAACACGATCGTTATATAATTAGTCTCACTCGACCACGCAGTGGGTATCTCGTGCCACAACCACCACCAGCAACGGGGCATTGTACATTACAGTAGGAAAGTAGTGCAAAGCACGGCAAAGCAATTGATCAATATAGCGCCAACAACCCCTCGTAACCACCCTTCTTCAGCTTCCAGTTCTAGTTGTTCACCCTCCTTCCACCCTCCTCCGCCCGTCCCCAACTCCCAACGGCGCAGAGAGAACGCACCCCCATAACAAGTTTCTTACTCATCTTTTTCGTTCAATAACTCTCCATCCAAGATGGCCACCGCGGTCGTCCCTCATTGGCTGGGGGAAGGGGTGGTCGCAGGGCTCCGGGTATACGGGCTTTGGGTGACCCCGAGAGGCGAGGAAACCGAGACAGAGAGAGAGAGAGAGAGATAGGGGGAGAGAAAGAGGGGGTTGGAAGCAGTGACGCCATCTATCTTCCGTTGCCTTGGCTCGGCGTAACATAAGGCAAGATAAATTGCGGGATCTCCCGGGTTCTTGAACCTTTCTGGCAAATTGCATAAGAATATCCACCCTCCGCCCCAACCCGCTCTCTCCTGCCCAACGCCCCCCCCCCCGCCGCTCCCCGGCTGCCCTCGCGGCTCCAATGGAATTGGAATTAACTCGAATAAATCACCTTGGTGGCTCTGTACGGCTACGCAGAGAGAGTTGCTCGTCTCTTTGCTCGAAGGAGTTCAAATTTCTTTTACAACAACCAATGGTTCTCTGCGGTTTTTTCCTAATTTGCCCCGATCGCGGAACAATTATATATGTAGAAATTAGACATCAGAATGTTAGCTAACTTCAAACTTCTGAATTGTGTATCGTGAAATCTCTTCCGATGATTTCTGTTTGTAAGTATTAAAGTTTGATCCTTCATCCCTCGCGGAAAAATGATAAAAATATCTAAAACTTAAGTAGGCCAGGTTGGGAACAGTTACCTAGTTAGAATGGCGCACCCAGGAAGGGTATTCTTTAAATAGGCAACAATCGTTCTTATAATTCAATCTTCAGTTACTATCTACCGTATAATTAAACCATAGAGCTGGTATTAAGTGTTAATGGCTGTTAATATTCGAAAGATTCGTATCTTTATATTGTTCGTGTAGATACGTAACAAGGAGACAGTTAACAAACAGATTGATATCGTGTATCTCGTTGTGTCTTGATTTATCGTAACTATTAATTAATTTTTTCGAAGTAACGGTATAAAGTTAAACAACGAACGCATTGTTTATGTCACGGGTTCGGAAGGATGCGCCAATTATCCTGGCGAACAGCAGAAAAACAATAACGTAATGCTAAATAATGCCGGTTATTTACGGGCCGAGGAAATCTCGCGTATTTCATGAAATTTCCAGCCAGGCAAATGGGACGGTATTATGTCATGGCAATTGTAAAGGCGAAGAGTAAGTGGCAGATAAAACGATCGAAACGCGTTGGCCCGCTACGAAAGTCGTAAAGCAGTGCCGGCATCTGGTGGCATTCGTGGCTAACAAACGAAACAACGTTACAGAAAGACGAAGTATTGGGTGCGCGGGCGCATCATGGTCCATTGATCGAAAGATATTTTGTAACAAATCAACGACGAACTTCCAATTTATCCCAATTCGAAAACGCAAGAAGAATTATGGTCGGATAATGGACGCAACATCGTTGCTCCATTGTTGATCACAGACATTTGAAGATCGAAGAAATCTAACCTACGAAAACCTGGTAGACTCGTGTCTCTTCAAAAATACTTGAACGTAATTCGTATAAATTATAAAGAGCAAGGTAAGTATTTTAATGAAAATAATTCAGATGCATACGCGATTCTTTGTATCCGTCGATAATAATTGTAAATTGATACGTGACAATTAACAGACATACATTATTGACATTATTGTACAAACGTTAGAGTAAATATGTTAATTCGATAAATGTAAACATTTAACATTCAATGTATCCACGCGATGATTTGATAAGCAAATGTATTCAGAACCAATGAAATTTAAATTCTTACTAACAGAAGCATACATTTTCATAGCTAATTTTTTGATAAAAGTATGCACGGACGAAACCTCATCAATTCAAATGAACACTTTCGTAAGGAAATATGCATACTAACCGCATAACCTATAAACTTTATTTGGATACATTGAATAAATGTATACATTTACTAAATTAAATTACTTGTTTTCTTGTAGAAAAAAAAAGTATGGAAATATCAATTGTAAGTAATAAATCATATTTCTGAGTGGCTGGCTGACGCAGTGGAACGTCGGCCATCATGGAAGATACAGACTATGAATATTTGCTTTGTTTAATATACTTTTATCGTAGGTATAGGATTAAGATTCCAATAATACACTTGTTTTTTTTTTTTTTTCAAAAAAAGACAATATTTATATTTACGTAATAAACGATTTGTCGAAAATAAAATTCATAGAGGTGGTTGACCTATGCAGCGCCATCGTTAGAGCCGATAAATGGGTCACTTGGCCCTGGCCCTATATTACGGAATTTTGGTATATTATAAAAATGAAATAAATTAAGTATAATGGTCGATACATTAAATTTCTAATGATATCTAAGAATCAGTAGTAGAAAAATATGAATTTTGAGAAAAACTGTATTTTCATAATAATTATACGATGCGAAGTGTCATTAACAAAATTTGCTACCAAATTTTACATAAATGACAGGTGTAATTTTTTGATATAACAGTAGCAATAATAATTGCAAATGAGCACCGCTAAATAAGTTTTTTTTTTATTAACAATATAATATGTTTTTTTTTCTGCGATCCCTTAAACCCTGGCGACGAATCTGAGCCTACGAATTGTCAATCATCGGTATACGAAGGATTAAGAGATTCCGCAACAACCAATTACAACAGAATTCATCTCATTTTCTTAATTACTTCGATACTTGAAGAAACGACAGTGTCCGAAATGTTCTTGGCCTTGTGTTCGATGCATGTTAACACGTGTGTGAATTTCGAGATGCGGTCGATTCACGTGTCACAATTACGTTGCCATAACCCTCTCTCCTCGTGCACCGTTGTACGATATCTCTATTGCACGCCACATCACGATAATCCCCCACCCGGCACGGTCTCGATTCGAAAGCGTGGAAGGGAACTGGTTATCATTGCGGAATGGTTGGCTTTCCGTATTGCTTTCCGTATATTGCGCCAGGTCAGTAAATCCGAAACCGAGCTTTACGATTTGTTTACTCCGCAGTGGGTTATGGGGACCCCGGGTTATATAGCCATAGGTATGCGGGGGCCACGTGATCGCACGGCCATAAACGCGTCTGTTATGCGCTCGTAAACCGTGAGAGCCCCACTCGACACGCTTGCCGTTCTACCGGCAATCCTCCCACCGCCGATACAGTCCCATCGTAAAACAAGCGTTTTACGATCGCTGCCTATCGCTTGATGATACTGCTACCGTGTGGCCAAGATATACACTTACAGAACCTGTTCACGCTTCACCCTTTTGCGATACGCCGTTCAAACATGCGATCGACACTGATTTTATTGGTCCTTGGGAATAATGCTACGGATCATAAATTAACACCGTTAATAAGAATTCTTGTTTGCGTTGATAAGACGATTTGGATCAGTGTGACTGACATAGAGGCAAGACGTGCCTTCAGATTATTGGCGGAATAGGCTGAAGTAATACTAGGGTGCCAGTATCCTAAGTATAGGGCCAGGATGCTTGACATGCATCCTGCGCGATAAGAGCACAATATATCTCAGAAATAATCTATGTCCGATAAAAGTTAATGGTTACCATCATAAAATTTGCCACACGGGGTTACATAACTGGATATGTTGATATTATCATCTTTAGCCCTACAGAGAGGAGATGAAAAAGATCAGTGCCTCTGTCATATTAGCCCCGAAGTTTGTCGTCAGAACACATCATAGCACCCTAAATGTCCAGGGCATTTAACGAACAGTCCTGTACGGTACATTTTCCCAAAATGAACGAAGCAAGAAGCGGTTTAACAACGAAAAGAGGAGAACCACCCAAAAATCTAGATGCCTGGAGCAACAAGAATTCCGTTGACCTGTCACATATCAAAGGCAACGTACCGCATACGCATGGTACCGCGAACCGCGTAACCTAACCCGAGCACGGTATCGGTGTAACAGATCGGCGTAACTGTTTCACGGTGGCGATCGTCGCGCCTCTGGTGGTCGGCGTTCGATCGACGGCTGACCGTATCGGCTGCGATGACGCCGGCGGCTTGCTACGTCACCGTTACGACGGGAACGTAGCCCTGACGTCACTCAGGCTCGATAGAGAGGAGGACGAACGACACGGCGTGGTTGTGACGTAATCGAGACTAGAAGCGAGAGAGAAACCTGTGCCAGCCATGCTGGCGTAGGTAGGGGAAGGAAGAAAAGGGAGCCATTATAGAAGGGGCGCGACTAGGCTGAATCCTCCCCGCCGACCGGTCGGCCCACCGAGGAAACAGCTGTCAGCTGCGTGGAGTTGCAGACCCTGTCGTCTCACCCACCAACCCTCCTTTCCCCGTTACTCCGTCTGTTTGTGTGCGTGCGTGTACGTGCAACAACGGTGTTCCCGTACACGAATACAAGGAAAGGTTAGCAGCCAGCCAGCCAGCCAGCCACCCACCCCCGATGTTAAAATATTCCGGTGGGCGAGCGAGCGCGGGACGGGAATAGCCCAGGAGAGTTATGGCCGCCTCCGAGACTCAAATAACTCTTTAATCCGCGGGCGCGTGTACGCTCTTCGCGCTCCTTTCCGTCGTGCCGTTCCTCTCGAACCTTCCTTTTCTCCCTTTCTTTCGCCGACGTCGATTTTCCTTAGCTAGACGCAGCCGCGGCTATTTGTGGCCAGTACTAACGAAAACTGACCCGTGAAAATTTCAACGAGCCCGTACCATTGCATCGTTCCCTCGCTTTTGATCTCCCTCCAAAGTCGGCCCCGCTCGCGGCGCTACTGATCCGAAAGTACGTTTCACTTTCGAGCACAATAAATTGGCTAATTAGGCTACCGTTAGAATTCTCGTGTCGCGTATCACGAGTTTACGCGGTGCTAGTATTTAGAACGGAGCATGCGGCGCATGATATAAAGCCGGCGTTACGGGAAGAATGCCGCAACAAGTGCCTCGAATGAATTGATGGACGTATTTATCAGCGGACAGAAACATTGTACAAAAGTGAACGCGAACAGGGAGACGCATGTCGTTATCGCGATCGCATCTGTACGATCGTAATTTTATTTGAACGTCGCTTAACTATATCTGCGAATGGTGCACGTTTACGATGTATGCGTGTATATTTTAAACGGGCCAAAGATGCGTCGAGTCGAAAGCTTCGTGTGCTCTGAAACACAGTTTCAGCAGCTGCCGTCATCTATAGCGATGCCACAATTATTGAAACATAGTCCAAGTGTGGTGTAAACTGAAGGATATTCTCACGTGGCAGTAAATCACGACTCGCTGCCGTGACACGAAGTGTCATGTAGCTTTCAAGCGACATTAAAAATCATGACTTCCTTTTCCACGTTTTTCTAACCTATAATTACTGCGAATGAAACTTGTTCGCGATAGTGCAAGTTTTTACAATGTACGCCGTATAACGTTGCCTTCAAAATATCTAACATCGTGTTTTCAAGTTTTCATGATCTTTAAAATCACAGTATTGCGTGATACATTTTTGTAGGTGAACGTATTTTTCCACACTTCGCAAGAAAATTATGTTATTTGTAATAATAAAACTAAAAATAGGTTTTTCTACGGAAAGAAGGTTCCGCCATTCGACTTATAATCAGAAAGTTACCAGACGCAATAATTACCCAAACCGTTCATTCATTTCCATTCGTTATAAAATCGACTTGTCGCGTTTAATTTAATCCAGACCTAATTTAGGCACAAGGCTCGATAACTTTCTATTATATCGAGTTATGGTACTTTCCTCTGCGACGCAATTTTCTCTAGGAAAGCCTATGATCTCGACAGTGAACGATATACAGTTCCTAATTTCCAAATTGCAGTTGATAAGCGGTACACTACACAGAAATAAAGAACAAACTTACTGAATGCGGTCCACATCTGGAACAAAATTTACTATAGAGTACCACTCTGTTAGTTGGTCATCTATTACTGTTACTTATCTTTAACCTAAATTATACTCACAATCAATAATATTCAGACAAACCTGACTCATGCCTACTTAATAGAAAGGAAAAACCAACCAATATGCAACAGCTGTCAGTCTACTAATTCGATCGAACATATCATTACCGCGTGCCGGAAGTACCAACGGGAGAGGAGACTATACCAAATCAACGAAAATATCAAAAAAGCCACCAATACTGTAAACTCTTGCTCCAACCTTTTACAATTCTTAAAACATAAATATTCTGCAATTAATTTAATATAATTTCCGTGGTTATCGTACTTTTTCTTTATGTTAAGCGGACTAGTTTGTATAGATATTATATAGATATAATTTAGCTCAACTTCTGTGTTTATTACAACATCGTTGTTGTAATAAAAAAAAAAAAATAATATTCAGAAATGATTTAAAGCTCACCATCGAAAGTAGAAAATATAAATCGTAGGATCCGACGGCGTTCGAACGTCCACAAACCACGGCGTGAGTCGACAACGCGTTTCACAGCTTACAAACATTAGCCATAACCACGTGAAAATAACACAAGCAAAGAGAAAGGAACTTGGACACATGAGTTGAGAAGTACATGCAACGACACCTTCGATAAAGAGACATCAATAAATCGAAAAAAGGAAGAGGTCGAGAGAGTGGGCCGTTTCGATCGTGATCGCCAGCCGCGAGACGATCGAGAGACTCGTGTGACACGAAGATACGTCGCACAAATTTGTCGCGGATTAAAAATCCCTCGAAATCCAGGCGTATCGATGTAGTAGCCGGGGGTAATTAAATGCAACTCCGGCGCGGAGTCGCGTCGTTTTTTCTTGTTTCGCATGGAAATCGCGACCGGTACACACATCCCACGGCGCGCCGTGCTTCTCCTCTGTACGTGTGTTCGTGTTCACGCAAATTAAATATCTGAGAGCCTGTTCGCGTGTAAGAATACACAGGTAAGCTAGGGCGCCAGAAAGATATATCGTTCCACCAATTTGTTCTTCGTGAGGAAATCCATTATTAGGCGAAGCACGAACTTTTGCGACTAATTGCAAGCGTGGTGTGCACACGAGCGCGCGCGGGCGCACGAGCTGAAACTTCCCGCCGTCGAACACGGAACACTCGGTGCGGGCAAGTAAAATGCTCGATCGGTCGTGCGTAAACGCGAAAATAATGTATATTCATGGACCATCGGCGCGTTAATGATTCGTTCGCCGATAAGTGGTCGGCTCGATACCACTGTCTAAAGACACTTTACGATCTTTATCCGCTTGACGAGTCAGGCTACCTTCTTGGGATCCGTTTCAACTTCTGTGTGTTTCGTTAACAATTTATTCACATCTTTTCTTTCATTCAGAAATTGGATTAATTGCGAATTAAGTATTGTGGAGAACTTCGAAACTTATGGCATTTAATCACACTTTTGGGCAATATTCTAATATACCTACTACTAGTTTTATAAATGAAGTGGAAAATATTTTATAATAATGGGCAAAATTGTGCATAATCACAGGAGCTATCATAGTTCAAACTGCAAAGCATTCAAACGATGTTACCAATAACGATTCTGAAGGTGAAGGACAAATTCAGTAGCGTAATAAATTTCGAAGGTCCTTCGAAGGGTACCGTACCATCTTGAGCAAGAATGACCGAGGTTTTTAATGTATCTCGTAAAAGAAGTCGCTTGTTTCCGAGTCAACGAGGAAGTCGGCTTTATTGCCCTTCAGGTAAACGCGCAAAAAGTACGCAGAGGACTCACCGAACAGGAGGGGAAAAAAACCTCCCGTCGATCTAGCACAGGCAAGCAAGGACGAAGGTTTTCTGGGCCTTTGGGAACCGTCGATAAGCGAGGCCTGAAACGGGCCACCCTCAAAAACCGCGCGCCGTCGAAGGCCACAAGGATGCGCAAAGTTATAAAGAACCGCAGTACGCTTGTAAAACCATAAATTCTGGCTTTGGCAGTTTTGTTTGGCCGAGGAAGGTAGAAAAAAGTGCGAAGAAAAGTTGACTAGAGTCAATTGAACCACGTGAAGAGTCAAGAGACTTGTTACGGTCGTATCGTGTTGTAATTTTATTTGAAAATGATACACAAGATATCAACGTTTAGACTATATTTATGAAGATATTTGTTAATATGTCTGCACTGCAACATCTGATTATCTTTATTAGGCTATCAATAAGTATAACAGTAAGATTATGTTAATTTGATGATATAAGACAATGGACTCCAGAACTTGAATTGGAAAATAAAATCCTCGATTTCGACACAGGGGCGCTAGTCACCGACGCTGTACATATAATATAGTCGCATAACGTAAAAGTTATACTTGCGAATTTCAATTTGTTATTTAGAATTATTGATATAATTCTAATAGCATTCGTAGTCGATGGAAACTTCTGTACGAGGAGCTGGTACTCGGCACATAACCTCGAAATACGCTAGGCGGCGCTAGATTCGTCGCGATAAATCAAGCTGATCGACTGGTGATTGGTGATCGGTAATCGAAGGAACGAACGAGCTTGCCGGTTAGATAAGATACACACCGGAGACGGGATCCCCCGGGGATAATTATTTTGCTGCACCGGTCAGGTAAACTTATCGCGATGGGAGATAATCAAATCTGGAAAGATTCTCTTTTTTTTTTCTTCTGAAACAGGGTCTTTCTGCCGGTCCTTCTTCAAGGTCGATCCTTCCAGAGGCGCGCGGTCATAAGCGAACGAGGACAACAACAGTCGGTCATCGTTGCGATCGTAAATCAACCGTTGGCGTTTTTCGGCTGTGCTACCCAGGCAAAAAGAGGAAAAAAAAAGAAAAGAAGAGAAGGGAAGGGAAAAAAGGGAGGCGTCGAGGCAAAAAACTCTGCTCTGTCCGGCTTGTTATAAGCGGGTCCTCGTAGGGACGGCAATCGTGGGGCGAGGTGGGCCTTGAAAGGGGGATACAACGAAGGAAGGGTGTGGGAAGGGAAACCGAAGGGAACTTTAGCAGGAACAATGCCCAAAGTCACGGGGAAGAATGCGGTCCGTCGGGCTACGAGGATGCACGAACGAGCTTCGTGGGTGCCCACCGGTCGCCCATCGATACTACTCCTCGTTCCATTGGGAAGGAGGGACACACGCGCTCAAACCCAGCACCGGCGACAAATACACCAGGAGAATTTACTGCTCCCCCAGCCGTTACGTCATTTCGCCTCTTTCAAGCAGACCGCGAGTACCTACACTCTTTGTTCCTAGGTAAAACTGCAACGTAGAGGAGGAAGGTCGAAAGTTATTAAGTATAAACTTTGATAAATTAACTGACTACTTTTGATATGATTAGTGAATAAAACAGTGGTGGGGTTTCCTTTGCGTACATTACTACTTTCCCTAGGGATTATGTATGAGTCGTTGAGTCCCTGAGTCGTTGACGACTGAATTTTTATTAAAAAAGTTTTAAACTTTCGGTATAACAGCGATGTTGATGTTTCGTTAAATATTTCGAAATTTTTCTAAAATTTTTGTGAGCCTATAACGGTAAAATGACACAAATGAACCCAGTTAGCCTACAAAGAGTAGAAAGTAAGCGTCTTCTTATAGGGGATTAAACAAACCACCTGTCTTTAAAATAAATACCAATCGAAATACATAATACCTTACAATTCTCGGATACTTATAGACGCCATTTTCTCTAGGGAAGCTTATGCTGCCCTCTTCAGTTAAAATGTCCTATCTGCCATCCTTCTATTCTTTAGGATGAGGTTTGAAACATTTTATATCATTTAAGCTTTAAAATGTCACGTATGTTTCATAAAGACCTAAAAATGATTCATTTATTTATTCCAACCGTTTTAAATAAAGAATCTTCATTTTTTCGAATGTTTAAAAATATTGGTAAATATAATTCAACTAGTAATAGCGTTCGACAGCGTACAAAGCTGAGAAATAAACGCAAACACCGTGACAAAGCGTATCGGTCGTCTGTAAAGAAAATGGCAGCGTAGAAGGAGGTTCTGCCATTTGTCTCATACACGAAAGTTACTAGGCACCGTGCCCAGGCGGGATAATTAACTTGGCTCGCCATCCATTTTACCTTGTTACTAAATAAACTAACTCGTTTTGAAATGAATACTAAATTGAATACTCATTTCGTGCAAATTAGCCATTACTGAATAATAATTCTCGAATACTGAGAGTAGTCATTTTCCTTTAGGATTTAGCCATGAAACTGGAGCATCGTTGAGGTACTTAAGCCTTTTCGAATTTAAAATGTATGAAATTAAATTTTACTAAAAATTAGAGTTTTCCCATTTTTATATTAATTTGACAGTGTAAAGGTTAGCCCACACTTACAGATGTTACTTGCATCCGTATGTTCACATTTAGATTGAAATTCCATAGGTCAGTCTTCAACAAAGAACTTTATCATTCATCCACATGTTTGATGTTCAATAAAAATTGATTGGGTGTATACACGTGTTAGCGTTTCATTGTTTTATACACGTCATTCAGATTTTGTCCATCTTTTATTTTCCATTTGAGCAGAACTTAGAAGAGGAGTCAATATTTGAATACGTCTTTTGTCTCCTGTTCGCAAACTGTCTGTGAACAATGTTACATACGCAAACTGTCCGTGTATCGTCCACAATGACAGCTCCAATTTATCGAATTAATTTATTAACAAAATTGTTTTTCTTTTTAACGATAGGAGAATAAGAATTTTAACAAATTTTGTAACTTAATCCTTATGTCATTTTATTGTTTTCAGTTCCGAAAAGATCTGCAAAAATTCTGAGACGTTTGTCAAACTTTTTCATTCAGTTTTTTTTTGCAAACCGTTCGCAATAAAAATACAAACTTCAGATTACGTAATAAGAGTTAAAATAAGATACTTGAAGCAAGTTATTTTCACTTGTTTGATAGTTTTAATATTTACCCCAGAACAGTAACGATACCAGTATAATTAATTTTGCACGAAATTAATTTAAGTAGGTAATACTTATTTAATACAGCGTTAATAATAGATAATTTATTGATTTAAAGATAAAAATATCGAAAAATTAAATGTTGATAGGGTTAATTCCAGGGTTAAGAGCCAAATTTACCGATTTAATCCGTCTTCCCCAATTGACAGGCAAAAAACAACAACCAGTTTCGTGGTATAACGGAAGGACGGAACGGAAATGGTCAACCAGTACGTTCAGTTCGCACGGACGAGTCGAAACTTATTTTCATACCGTTCGGTCGAGTTCCGGCGCCACCGTCGGGTCCGGAATTCCCTCGAAAATCGCTGGTTACTCGGTAATATGGCGCTCGTAAAACACACATCGACGTTCAAACGCGGAACAACTCGACAAAGCAAAAAAAAAAAAAAAAAAGAACAACCTGTGCACATACACACGGAAATGTCAGCAATGCGGTCGGTATCGATTCTGGAAACGTGAAAAATTGGAACGTTCAAGGGTCCGGAGCGCGAACAAACAGAAAAATGTAAAAAAAGAAACAACAAATTACCAACACGTTTGCATGCGTTCCGTCTGTGTTCGATCGTTTCGAGGATCGATAAACGACGATTGTGCAATAGCCGTCCATTGTGCTCGTTTCAGGAGGCACGGTGCTGCTGCTATGAATACAATAGAAAGCGTTCTTGTGAACAAGACGTAAGTGGCGTTAGGACAACCTCGTAACAGCGCACAGGGCCTCGTTGTTGCTGTACACGTATCGCGGTAACGAGGAAATCGGCTGAAATCTCCCCGTCGAAATTCTAAATGAAACGTTCAAGGGTAATTACAGATTATCTCCTCGTAATTACCGGTTACCCTGCACCGTATTCGACGAACCGTTACGACCGCTCAATTTGCAAACGGACCTGATGTACGAGCCGCACAATGAAGACGTAAAACCCGGCCAAACGAGAATCTCGACGGGACACGTTCCGGCCGTCTTATCGTTTCTCCCGTTAACCATTTTCGTCAAAATTCAACGATGAATGCGATTTTTCGATGAAGACGATTTCATCGAATTCCGTATAAATCATATCTTTATTATTAATAACTGATGAAAGGAATTTTTTCGATATTATCTACGAAAGTTCAGTCCTAAAAGGGTAATGTTTTCTGCTATCATAACTTCCAAAAGCAGGGAAACTTAACATTCAAGATTGCAGACAAAATTATATTTTGCAAGTATCTTTTGTAATTTTGAAATGTTCAATGGATCGATCGTCAAAGTTTCTCCGATATTTTTCAACCCTTGATCCAATAGTGACCCAAATTTCGGATAAACGCAAGGGTATTTTGATTAAAGTCTTACGCCACAATTTTTAACATTATGTTGCTGTCCAAAAATAAAATATTTCTCTTTTCACCTTATCAACCTTTAAATTATCAACCACCATCTAAATTGTTCGAAAATATCCGAAATATCCTTTCCTCCTATCAATTTGCCGTTGACCCTTTCGTTGTACTCGCAATTACACTCGGTCGGGCAAATTTTTCAGCCCCTGCTGTTCGTGAAAAGAAAAAGAAAGAAACCCCCGGCGCCTATGAGCGGTCGTAGATAGGGAAAAGAGGGTTGGCTGACGGCAAGAAGGAGGAAGGAGGTAGGCGAATAATAAAAATCGCCCCATAATTCAAGCGGAGGGTCCTGGCGCGGGATAAGAAAGCAGCCAAGGAGTCGAGGAAGAGGGGTAGGGGGATGAAGCTCGCTGGAGCTTCTTATCTCACCAAGAGGGTGACATTAGCGCTGGGTACCGGTAATTCTCTCTCGTCCTTTAACGCTACTCGCGGACCATCCTTGTTCGCGAGTTCATCAGCGTCGCGGCTGTTTCGTAATACAAAATTCGTACGATGAAAGGGTGCAACGTCTTCAGCGTCATAGGGGTCGTCGGCGACTCTCGTTGTAAATGTTGGATAATCCAATAATTGGTAAAAATGGAAGCAAAATGTATACGTCCTTGAAAAATAAATTCATACAAAAAGTATCGCGGGTGTGTGTTCCTTTCTTTGTTAAAATAAAATTCCTTGCGATGAAATTCTGTTGATATTAAATTTGACATGTCACTAGATAGCTACTTCGTGCCATTACAATATTGAAATATTTTAACACGTTGACTGGCACAGTGAAAACGGACGTATGTAGTCAGACACGCTGAAATTCTAATTATTAAGAACAGAGTCAATTCATTTTCAAATTTAACCTTTCAAACCGATAGCTAGCTATATCAGCTTAATATTAACGTTATCTGCAGTCTATTTTATCACCTCTTCCGATAATTATTTGTTTGTAAAAATTTCGGGTGCCGGTCACCGGTGACCACCGTGGCAGTCAACGTGTTGAATAAGAATTGTGAAGTTTTTCGCAACGAAATATGATATTTCGAGGTTTCTCAATTTCTAAGTTCTCAAAAACATACCACTTGCTTGTTTAGTTTTTATTGAAAAAATATAATATTTCTAGCCGGGACTATGTACCGTATCTGCTCCGATAGTCAACGTGTTAATAACAAGGCTGAATTATTATGAAAACAAACAAACTTTGTTAAATAGAAAGGTAGAGCCCAATCAAATTTTCAATAATCTAAAGATGACAGTCAACCTATCAGTAATCAGTTGAATCATTTCTGAACGTTCGTATAATCGACACAAATAGCGAAGGGATGGAGCGATTTTGAAAATTTTTCAAAGCGAA
The DNA here is from genome assembly GCA_943735885.1 of Stelis phaeoptera. NCBI lineage: Eukaryota > Metazoa > Arthropoda > Insecta > Hymenoptera > Megachilidae > Stelis > Stelis phaeoptera. Next base: position 22,457,645 of record OX030930.1, read on the forward strand.
GTGAAATTGTCGTTAAACATCGGATGATAAAACGTGTCAGAGCGCATGGTAATCGGCAATGGGCCGAAAAACTGTCAAGCCACCCCGTAAACAACGTTTCGGTAATGTACTCCCGTGGCGGCCGTCGACCAACCCTCTTCCCATCGTCCCATCTCTCTTCGTTCACTCGTTGCGCAGTACCGCCAACTATAATAGCTCGTGTTACAACGTGTAACCGGGTGCAACTTTTACCGGTGTTGGAACGAGCACGCGGGCCAGCGCGAAAATAATACACGCTCGTTCCTAAACCGAGAGACCCGTATAAAGTGGCAGAAGAGCGGACAAGCGGTGTGTTCGCGTGCGTGTGTACCACACGGGGTTCGCTACGTTAGCGAAACAGAGAGAAAGAGAGGGTTGGGCGGGAAAGGGATGAGAGTGGCACACGTAGAGAGTTATGATGCCGCACAATTAGCAGTTCGTGTGAGAGAGATCGATCGCTGCCGCGAACATACATCAACGGTGTAAACGCGGGACACGTATCGCGTTCAACGTGGATATGTTCGCTACCTTTTACGTCATTGCTTCCCCCTCGTGTTAATCGCAACTTTCGGAATTGTTGCTAAATTTCCACGGTATAATTATCGTGCGATGGTCGTTTGATTAACTCGTTAATCGTACGATCGAGTTTAGCTTTTAGTATTCCAGGGAAATTTTTGGTAATTGAAAGCGGATTTTTGGAGACAATGTCACGAATGATTAGCGAATCTATTTATTTTAACTACCTTCGTGAATTTAGCATATTCTACGTCTAAATTATACGTCGTCGCTGGAGCGAGAAAGGTTAACACTTTGCGCGCGATATTTTATGACCCGATATGCTCAAAATGGAAAAATATCTAAAGAGTCGAATAAACGACATCGAATCGTGAGACGTCTGGTTGAAAGTTGCCTCTAGGAATGACAAATTTTTATTTTCTTCGCTATCTATTTATGTTAAGTGAATGTAGTTATATTATAAGAACGAATACATAAAAATCAAAATTTTGAAACATAGAATCAATTTTCAATTTCGAAGTCATAACAGTTATGAGCAACAATAAAAGACAAAGAATCCTGAAATATTTCTTACCCGTTATATAAATAAAACATACATCAATTTGCTGTTTACATTTAAAAATCAAGGTATGCTGTTGAATGTCAGCGCTATCAATAAAAATGATCAAGTTACAATCAAGCAATGTCGGTAATGTTTGAAGAATGTTGCTTGTTTAACTAGACAGAATCATCAAACAGGTCTGGTAACGATGTTCCGTCGATACAGGGCGATTTAACTATCGCGAAATTGATCGTCAAAATGATATGGCAGTGTGTGTGTGTGGGGGGGGGTTGCTTGTAAATGCATCGATCCGTCATGTTATCGTTACTTCCGTTTACGCTTCATTAATTTTAATTAATTTCTATAGCCGTTCGTTCGGCGGCGGCGGCGGTCGGGTGATTCATTTCGAACCGGGCTATTATCCGTGTTTTTAAACGAATCTATCGCAAATGAACTCACGGCGCGGATCGCACGCGACGAATTAAAGCGGAGCCGAGTCCGCGCGTGCCGTGCATATCGAAAAACGTGAAATTTACATTCCGATTAAAGCGTATTAACGAGGGAAACTATTGAACCGCAATTACATGATAGAATTTTAATTTCGTTCATTGATTTCGGAATAATCATATACTTAAGTTGAATTGATAGCGTTTAAAAAATATCAGATAAATTTTTGAGTTCGTTTTAAAAACGTACACTGTATTTCCTGAAAAATAATTTCTTGTGCGAGTAAAAATAATGATTGAAAGCATCTTTATAGGAAGATTGTAAGTTTTTATTGAACTTAATACATATAAAAAGAGTAAATTATCTTGGTTAATATAACGGTAGTAAAAATTGTGATCAGTCGATTGATTTAACAAAAATGAAAAAAGGAAATATTATAAGACCTCAAAAATTTCGAAATGGTATATTTTTATATTATTATAGAAGTTAAAATTTACGAATTTCGAAATATGCTATTATTATGTTTCTACTTTTAGGAACTTTGAAGCTTAGAAATGTTATGTATTTTTAACGTATTAATAACATTGTATACGTTTGAATCTTGAATTTTTAATACATTCTTCGAAATGAAGGGGTTAAAACTGCGAGTTACAAGATGATTCTGTACCATATCCCCGAGTGAAACGTAGACACACAAATGTTACAAAACAGAATCACGGTTGGTGAGCCTATAAATCTAAATTTCGTATTTTTACCTAGATCCAAAGGCCACGTGCTGGGTGAGATAAAACAACCACATTCCTTTACGAAAGGGTATTAACCCTACAGATATTTATAAAAACACCGATCAACGTGTCATCACCTAATAGCTACAGATACCGCTACCAGTATTAGATATATATCTTCAAAACATTCTTAATAAAAACTATAAGTAAAGAAAGAGCACTCCGATGCCTCCAACCTCGACTAAATAAAAATGAATTATCGACAAATATACTCGGTGAAAATTTAAATACAAAAGTTTCCTTTCTAGCATTGTAGTTTCGCAAGGACTGAAAATGTGTAACAAAAGAAACTTCTTCAAAAAAAAAAAAAAAAAGACATAGTCCTCGGAATGGAATTCTTCCCGAGTGACAACAATCAAAACCTAAGAAGATAATAATTACAAAAATTACCTCTTTCCAACGAGTTCCATCGCGATGATGTTATTTAACAATTTTCCTGCCAAAGATATCGTATCACTGATCACTCACAAGATAAATAAATATAAAAAAAAGAAAACGAATGAAAGGCACAATTGTTTGTCGCCAGTGTCGATTGGTGAACGGGGTAAGCGTCGCGCCGTTTCAGGTTCCGGTGGCTTGAAAGCTCGGCCCGTCGTATTTCTCAAGGGCGCGTGCCACCGGGCTAACTTACGAGGCGTTTATGAGCCATAAGCGATTCCACGGGGTAGATAGAGTTACTTTAGACGAGTTATTTCACTACTTTCCAACGAGACGGCGCGAGTGGGACGGTCTATATACCGGCGGGTTGACGCTTCTCTCCGCGGCAGCCCTCCGCTCACGGCCGGATCAGAAGGACCGCCTGCGACTGTCTGATTTACTATGGTGGACCCAACCGTGCCACGGACCCGTGCTCCTACCCTACGGCTTCCCTATGACCGGGATTTTTCGTTAACGGGGGTAAAAGGGGGACTCTGGTTACCAGGAGAGGGGGCTTAGGGTTGATTCGAGGGTGGGGCTTAAACAAGAATCGTCCCGCAAACGTGCTCGACACGCTTCGACCCTTTTTCCCTATCGTTCTGTTCATTCAATATTTGTTGGAATATTCAACTGCATCGTCTTCAATTTCTTCTGCAAATAAATAGTTAAAATTAGAAGAATCATTCGTTTTTTATTATATCTACCTTGTGAAAAATATTTCTATCGTTCAGTTTACAAAACAATTAACCCTTTGCACTCGAAGCATTTTTAGACGTAATCGGATGTAATTTGATTTTCCAGCTATGCTTCTAGAAACCAAACGCATTATGTCGGAAGAAGAGTGTTAGAAATACATTTGATAATCTGTTTATATTTATTCCCTTCTTTAATGTTCTATATTTTGATACGGGTGAGACTGAAATTTCGTATTTTAGAATACTCCGATAAATGAAATATGACGCCTTAGAGGCACCACTCGAATACAAAAGGTTAATATTTCAAGCATAACATTGTTATCGATAAAAATCACTAGATTTAGAATCTAGAGATTCTAAATTATTTTTATAAAAAATAAGAAAAAAGAAGAATTGTTATAAATTGAGTAATTATAACGGGTCGTTTTCGATTCTTCGATCGCGCTGGTGTTAGACAAGGGCGAACTTGCAGAGGGAAGGGCTCGAGAGGGGGATAAAAAAGTCGTCGCGATGCGTCGGATAACGCAATGCAGGAATGTCGCGCTTCTGGTTATTTTTTTTCGTCGCCGCTAAGTAAGAATGAAAGCGCACAGGGCAACGTGTAACTATGCGAGGGAAAATGCGGTATAAGGATTCGCTGCGTGCCGTTAGAAACGCGCCTTGCGATCAACGTTTTACACCGTGCGCCTCTCGAATCGTTCTTTTCCACCGGCCCGCTGGAATGTTACTGTAAAACGGGAAGTTTCCTACTTCGATCGAATCCGGCTGAAACGGAGAGTCCGGCCAATGTATGATTCCTTAACGAAATTGTTTTTATCCTCGTTTCAGAGAATTTGATTAACATCTAATTAAGGATTTGAATTGAATTTCTTCGTTAAAGTGACTGGCACCTTTGCACGGAAGGAATAAAACCATCTGGCTGATTTTTAGGCAAACTTGGATTAATCCTTTACAATTTTGTGAGGAAATGATGTGAACAACGGTTAGATTTATTTTCGAAAATTTTTTTATTTTCAATAATCAAGAAAATAAAGTTTTTGAAGAAGCTGAAGGAATGATGTATGGACCAGACATCTTTTTTTAAAGTTTTATGTACGAAAAAGGAAAACTTTAAACGCGTTTTTCTCAAAACAACGTTTACAACCTTATCGACATGATATTGAAAAAACTATTGCTTTTCGTTCGTACCTCGAGTGTAAATATTCATTAATATTTAACCCTGTTTTAAAACATTTTCATTTGTAAAGTTCATGAGTGCGTCATTTTGTTTTTTCTTGTCGGGGGTGAAAGTTTTAGGTAGTGACCATAACTATACAACTCCACTTTATAATAAAATACTCGGTTTTTTGTTTTCAAATGCTCCAAAGACCAGATTTCATATCGACAAAGTGAAAGCAGGGCTAATTTCAACCAACCAGATCACCAAACAAATATATATAATACAAGAAAAAAAAATGTTTTTCATTTATTTTCAAACCTCTATTTTTATGTATAAAAATATTAAAATATAAAAATAAATTTTACTAGGAGAAAAAAATTCTTGAAAATATGTGCAATAAATCCATACTGACCCCTTAAATCATTAAATCTAGAAAGTATTCAAAATAATATTAATTTCAATTTACATCCATATTTTCTTTTTTGAAACAGATGGATTCGAGTTATTCTGCGATTTAAAATCATAATCAAATTTCATACTGCTTATGATTTCATAGCAGAGTGAAAAATAAGTTTCTTTCTCACGAATACCGAAATGGCGCCCAACAACGTTCATCAGCCCATCCAGCTGTCATCTTCAATTTAAATTTGCAATTTCATCATTGTCCCCCTCTACCCGAAATTACGAGGATTCTTCGAGTCAATAACGCGAACGACGACGCTGCGATATTAGAATATTTAACGAGAGAAAATTTATCGTTCCCCTCCGCCGCTTTTCACAATTTTCCAAAGTATTAGGGCGGAGTTTAGGGCCTACGGCACCGGCCTTGTAACCCTCCCCGAAATAGACGCACGATGGGTGTCGCATGGTCGCCGTCGCCCAACACCATGGAATCCAACAATAGACGTGCCCCAGGGTGCATCTTCCCCCTGTATGGTCGTCGGTATGCGACCTTAACGCGGCGTAATTTTCCTTTTTTTCCTATTCCGTTGCACGAACCGTCTTTTCACGGGCCGATGGATTCCTTTGACTAAATTAATCGCGTTTATATGCCGATGCCTCTGTCGCGGTGTCACGATATTATTTTTCAAAAGGCACGGGGCATATGCACGACCCCGTTCGTATGATTTTTATTTATTTATTTTTTTCGATGGTTAGGTTCGTTGCGAAGCATTAATTTGAATGCTCGTGCCACAATGGGAGGCATAATCGGTCGAACAGATACACGCAGGAGGCTGGAGACACCACTGATTGATTCTTCTGGGTGAAATGAATTTTTCAAAGAGATCTGATGGATTTCTAATGCGCTTTCGCGTCAGTTTTGTTTGCAACGCGTTTATTTATGTTGGTTGTGAGGAATTGTCCATATGCTCCTAATTCGGGGCTGTTTATGGTGTTATAGAGAGAAACGATCTAGAATTGGAAGATGATATTCATTGTTCAGGGGTGATTTAGGGATGAAAACGAAAAATGGGAGCCTCCAATTTGTTGTGGTGATAGATGTAAAAATTGTTAAGGGATAATTGTCCGACCGTGAGTGATATATGGAAATATTACTGTACTGGATCTAAATAGTATAATTAAGATGAAATTGTAATATTAGTATTATGCAGTGCTGCTAAATTTTTCCATTTATAAATATGTAGATATCTTAACTATCGATGTCATTTAGAATTTCAGAATTTTATATTGTTCAAAAAATAAAAGGTACCTTAACTGTTAGCATGATTTTTTCCCTTACAGATATGTATATTATTTTTTTAAATAAAAGATACCTTACCACATTTTTTCCCCATAATAATTTATTTTTCATTTATATTTATAACATTCGATAAAGCGTACCTAACGACTACCGACCTAGACACGGTTAATTATTATTCCTCAAAGTAAAATCTCGATAAGAAGGGACTGCCTAACCTTATCCAGGCAACGAACACGCGAATTAAGCAATCATAGTCGGCATTCAACCATTCATCACTCACTGTCGGCCAAGTTTCATCGTGAGTAGCATCGTGTATCCCTGGTTTTATTACGATTTTATTTAAAATAAGCGTTTCGTAACAGTGTTAACGTTATAATACGTGTCGTGAAGCAACGACGTACTCGACCGGATAATTAACTGGCCGACATCAAAGGCATCCTGAATTCAATTTTCTGTGCCTTATTTTTTTTCAATAATTCCGTGGACCTCCTGCGATCAGGAACCGATTGCGTGTCGAAAACGACGATGCTTTTCGATTTAAAAACCGTTCTTTAATTCCTGTAATTTTCAAATTGCTCCTATCAGATTATACGTAACCGATGATTAACTCGGATAAGGATCTGATGGATGAAGATGTCAGTTAATTCCTCATGATCTTTTGTCGGAAAAAAAGTGATTCGAGGAGCGGGGGGATTGTGAGGTTAATCAAATTGCATTACTTGAATAGCTTAAAAGATTGTAAACACCGAGGATGTAGTCATAAAAATCGATTATCAAATTTAACATTTCAGTTTTGTACCTTGCATTGTTAGCTTACTATTGTATTAATTGTTCGACTGTAGAAATATATTGTAAGCAGGTGTAAAAAAATATGATATTTCTAAATTTCTAAGTTACCAAATTTCTAAATTTTTGAATTTTCAAGCTTCCAGATTTCTAAATTTTTAAATTTACAAATATCCAAATTTCTAAATTTCCAAACATCCAAATTTCTGAATTTCTAAGTCTTTAAATTTTCAAATTTCTGAACTTCTAAACTCCCAAATTTCTAAATTCCCAAATATCCAAATTTCTGAACTTCTAAATTTTCAATTACCAAAATATCAAAATTTCCAAATTTCTGAACTGTTAAATTTCCAAATTCCAAAATATCCAAATTTTCAAATTTCCAAATTTCTGAACTTCTAAATTTCCGAATTTCTGAACTTCTAAATTTCCGAATTTCTGAACTTCTAAATTTCCAAATTTCTGAACTTCTAAATTTCCAAATACCAAAATATCCAAATTTCCAAGTTTCCAAAAATACGATATCCCTCTCCCCTTAAATTCCCAAACAACACGTTTCTCTCCAACCTCCCAAATCTGAACCCACACGAACTCAGGCCTGAAATAAAAAGTAAAAGAACTCATCCTATCGCAAAAGAGTTAACTTCGCCCGTCAAGCCCCAGCATCGCGGGCCGACCCAAAGACCCGACGCTCCACCAATCATAGCGTTCCGAGATGAAGCAGGGGCACATATCCCGGCGAAGTTATCCAACGACTCAATTAGCCACGGGCATCAATCTGAATTCGCGGCGAGCTTTGTCTCAGCATGGTTGATTGGGCTGGCTGAAATTACACCGTGGCAGCCTAGAGCTCGGGGTGTAACGTTGTCGCCGACTAACGACGAGAAACCAGTATATTAACCGGGCCGTGTAGCGAAGCCGCCTGTCCTGTCAGGCTGCGCGTACCTCACGATGGAAGAGGCCGGCTCGAGAACAGACAAAGAGGCCAGAAGGGGGTTGGTCGGGTTCGTAGGTGGGCCAGGGTGACACGGTGTGTGGCCAGGGTGTATTACATAGCCTGGTTAACTCTCTCGGTATTCAGGGTTACCACGTGTAGCAACGTTAACGCTTCTTGGTTGATGCTTGCCTACCACCACCACCACCACCACCACCACCCTCGTATCGAATGTGGGATAGCTTGGACACGGATGACAAACGACATCACCGGTTGCTACCAACGCTACTACCCATGCCCAGATCCATAACTGTCATCGCTTCTGGACTGGATCTGGGGAGAATTCAGATTGTTGACCGAACGAGGCCCCGTCGACAGGTTGGGAAAATCGCGAAACGCGTTGAGTGATTGAAACGTACGCGCTCGTGATACCAACGATGATCTATTGGCCGGTTGTAACGAGATAGAGCTTGCTTCGATATGGGCTGAATCGTGTTTTGGATTTCTTGAGCCAGATTCACTGGGCCATACGGGAGATCTGGTTCTAAGGAGGTTGCATCATTTGTAAGGGAAATTCAGATACATTTGTTTCGAGCTTAAAATTAAGTTTTTGAATAGTATTTGGCGAAAGTTTGGGTTAAATATCTGAAGATGTAAGAACATGGCAACCGTACGAGTGACGTATGAACTCGCTCAGTTATAAACGATCACAGTAAATATTTCAAAGTTCGGTGATACACCGAACCCAGAAAACGTATACCACGGTATTTCGACTATTAAACAATAAAATTTCCAAAAACACAATACCTCGTAATATTTAAAGAGATACTTAGAAATTTCAAAAATAACAACGAAAAATAGCTGAAAATTCGATCTTCATGGTCCATCGTCCAAGGAAAAGAGGTCAAAGATCCTTTGCAAGCAATTTTCAGATCAGCAATTCAGACGACGATACGGTAATCATGCTGGTGTTAATCGGATACCAGCTGGACGGTGAATAACTTTTTAATTAAACCGTGTTAATTAGATTTCAACGGGGATTGTTTCCGTGATACAATACTATTATTCTCCGCGAGGCGAGCGTGGCTCGTGTAGAGGAAAACGTGAAGACGAGATGGGCGGAGAGAGAAGAGGAGGGGAAAAAAGTTCCACGACACTTTCGTCGGTATCGTAAGAAGAGGAGCAGGTAAGAGGGAACAGGTTGGCATAGAGGGTAATGGAACACGACTTCTCGTGCGCTCGCGAAAGAGTGAGAAAGCTCAGGTAGAGGAGGCAAAGTGCGACCGCAAGGCCGCAACCGCACTGTGGGAAGTGAAACGAGCCGAGTGCCGCGGCTTTTAATGGACTCGGGGAAACAACATTAAGTTAAGAGCCAAAAGCAGGGTGTGAGAATTACAAAGGGAACAGTCCCGTGGCCCTGTTGGAAACGACCGAGTCAAAGAGGGCGTACCACGATTCATAAACCGCCAATTACTACCTTGATCCCTTCCAGGATCTGCTGCGAATGATCGTTACGATCAGCAATCACGTCAGCCACGGTCAGTTTCAGTTACATTAGCTGCGGTAGAAAAATAATACTCTGTACATATAACCTTGTAATAGGAATTTTGGTGACTTCGTCTTTTGTAATTTCTTGAGTTTAATTGTGGATAATTTATCCATTCTTGAGGCATTGGAAGACAGACCCTTAATTTGATCAAATTTAACAGAAATTCTTTTGCTCGAGTATTATTTGAAAATGTTGTAAAATCTGTCAAATATGTTTCCAGTATTACTAATCACAATAATAATACGTAATGTTGAGGTAAAATAGAAACCAAGGATTATTTAAAAATATAACAAGAAATTGAGTAGCACCAGTCGTCTTCGAGGTATCGACTGAACAACGTCTGAGAAATGTTCGAGGGGGTAGTAGGGGGCAGGCAATTTATCGAATGATAAATTCCACGGAGATAGGATCGCGGTTAGATTAAACGACGATTCCTGCTCGTCCTTCCCGTTTCCACCACCTATTCCATCCAGAATCCCCGAAAAGCAGCGAAATTAAATATAGGGGCCGAATTGCAGCCGCGTCGGCTGCGGTGATATAGGCTTTTCTCATCTCTCGTCCGTGGCGAAAAAAAAAAAGTGGTTCCAACATTTCTACGCTCCCTTCTCGCTACTTCTTTCGCCCTTATCTGCCACCACAGACTTTTCCCCTCTACTATCGTCTTGACAAACACTCTCCCCCTTGTATCTGAAAGCCACTCCGGTTCGCCAACCCTCCGATTTAGATCCTGGCCCTATGGCGAAGGCAACCGCTATCGTGAGCAGAGAGAGAGAGAGAGAGAGAGAGAGAGAGAGAGAGAGAGGGAAAAATGAGAGGCTGCTTTTCAGATAAGCAATAACACTGGGTCTCCGGTATCAACATCCGCTATCCTGGCCAATCGGGATGATTTAGCTTGACAACCGCGGGGAGGGAAAGGCCTTCCTTCGGAACGTTGAGCAAAAATAAAATCGACGATTCCTTTTGGAAGGAACTATGTGTATTTTGCATTTCCATGTCGTGGTACGGTGACAGGGAGTATGGAAGTAGGACTATTGCTAAACCGCACTGGAGCTAAGTAAGTTTTTGTGAAATGATAGGAGGAAAATTGGAGACATTTGTAAGCTTCGTAATTTATGGAGTCGAGTATTAGGGGTACAAAATAGTATGGATACTACTGCGATCATATTAATTCGAAAATACCAATAGATTTATTATTTTCTATGGGCGCAATATAATTATACGACTTTAGAAACATTTATGCTTCTAAATCTCAAAGAAAGTCTAAGCCAAATTAGTAGAAATCGCAACGACGTAAAGTGAAATAGACGAAACAGAAATTTTACAGTATGCAATAGAAATTTGATACATGACATAAAAATGACCGGAAGTACCAATACGAAACAGCGTCTTACACTGTGCCTTCGGGCTGCATTTCGTTCCCAGCGAAACGTACAACAATAGATATCAAGTGTTTTTCTCGAGCAGGTAGATAACAATGGTAGGGGCCGACTGGAAATCCAGGATCCACGAAGACGATTCGTAAGATAACGCTAATTCCGGATATTTCGCACCCTGGCCAACGATACGTCGAGACCTCGGCGTATACCCCGCTAGACATACCCCTTGCAACCCCTATCATTGGAGTAAAGGGCGGCGATTGTGGTGGTGGTGGTGGATAGGGTAGCACGAAGAGGGTAAGTGGAGGTGTGGGGGTTGGAGCGTAGAACGGAGCGGAGCGGAGCTGAGCGGAGCAGAGCAGAGCAGAACAGCAGCAGCGTGCTGCCCGCACCAGGCGCCCCTTCGCATATTTCACCGGGAATTTACGAGCCTCGATACGACAGGGAAATTGCAAGAATGGCGGAGTAATCTATCTCTCCTTGCCTCCGTCGGCTCTCTCTTCTTTTCCCAGGTTCCCTCTCTCGAACAGCCCTCTTCTGATGCCCGCCCGCCCGTTTGTCTGCCCGCGCATCCACCGCTACCTTTTACCTAACTCGCGCTAAAGAAGAAGCAAGAAAATTCCGTTATCTAACGGGGAAGGTAGAAGGGATATGTCCTTCCGATTTTGAACGGATCCAGGTCATCTAATTGCTTTATGGAGATTAAAAATTAGATATTGGAGATTAATTCTTCGCTCTGGAAAAAAAGATCTGACGTTAAAGGGTTAAGTAAAATATTTAACATACATGGCTTACACTTGTTCTTGGTGTAAACATTCGAACTAGATACTTGAAATTATGTACGATGCAAACAATTGTATATTGTCAAAATAATAAATGATGCTTGTTACAAATTTGAAGAAGTTAAAGAAATATTAACGTAATATAATTGTACATAAAATTCCTGATAAAAACGCAAGCGCACGAGTTTTCTTATATTATATGTTAATTCTAATTGAAGAATGAATAATTTCAAAACGTAAACTCTCGATAACCCTTTTTCCTTTCTTATAATTAAAAGGAAAAGGAAAATTGCAAGATCCATCGGTGTCGTAAAATATACGAAAGAATCTAGTTGCAAGAGAAAATAAATAAGGGAACAGATGTTACGTGGTAACATCTTCCGGTCACCAATTGGATTCCTCCGCGTGGCAAAGGGAGACAGCGGTCATTGATAAGTTAATTAATCGGAAGGACACGGGCATGGGCACAGGGTGAACGGCATGTAAATCACGAACGGGTCAAAACAGTAGGGAGGCTGTAGCACGTGGTTCAACCCTCTTATTGCGCAATAATTGCACGGAAGAGTAAAGAGTGCCATGACCATTCGGTCCGAGTTGTTTTATTACCGTTTTTCCATCCGCATCCTTCACGGCCGCGAAACTGACTAACGACTGATACGCCGGTGCACGCAATTTACGTGAAATATATCAGCTCTCTCGGAGACGAGACACTGCTATGGATCTCCCTAACGAGAGACACTAGTTTACTACCCTGGATTCTCATCATTTATACACCGATAATAATCGAGCGTTTTGTTATTATTGTAAGAAAATAATTCACGCGTTCGTATTTAGAATTTTATTTATTTATTTATTTATTTATTTATTTTTTTTTTTTTGTTTAAGCGTTGCAGTGGGAGAAACTTGTTTAGCCCATTGTATATATTTCGAATATATTTTGAAGACCAAATGCTTTGTTTCGAAGTGAAAAAGTTACAAATCTTTATGAATTTATTTCGTTTAATTTGTTTGGTTAATTTAAAATACTTTAATACAAATGAAATTTGAATTTTACTATTTGTCATTTTCTTGTAAATTATGTTACGACGCCAATGGAGTGTAAATTAGTACTGTATATTTTTAGGTTGATTATATAGAATTTTAAGATTTGTTATCACGGCAATTATTTCAAATGGATTGCGTCTTCTTTTATGAAGCTACTTGTTCGTTTTAACAAATTCAAAAATTTCGTTACGGGTAAGCCGTTGAAAATTAATTATATATACTGCAATTATTTAAGTTAGTTATGTAAGCAATTTGCGATTTATTTTAACCTTTCAAATTCTAATACAGAGATACTTTGATTGAAAATTGTCATTTATTGTATTTTAATAGAAACCATTAAACTAAATCTAAAATTGCAAAGAACCAAGTATATAATTGAAATTTTCAGAAATAAAAATTTCGTAACAAACCAAATTACTTAATTTACGCTCCACCATCAAATTTTGTAATTCATAGCTATAGTTAAAGGATTAATTAAGAGTAAATGAGTTAACAGGTATTACCTATACAACACAGCTTCATTCTGTTCGCATAATTCCATGGAAATCCGGAAAGTGTGTCGGATATCCTCCAGATAGCTGTATCTCTCTATCGCACCCCTGATCCTCTCTATCTTTCCTTGCGAACTTACTTCAGGGTGGTAAGCAACGATCGATAGATGTATCAACGGAAATAATTATATATAATGTAACGGGTTTCCTTGATACGTGAAAATCCGAATTAGAATATAAATTTTAATGCAATCTCAAGTTGATACCTCGGGTTCAACGAACTCTGTAATACTGTTTTATATATTATAATTTGGGAAATTGGCAACTTGAGAGCTTGGCGACTGAGAAATTTGGAAATTTGAAAGATTGACAACTTGAGAATTTGGAAGTTCAGTAGCTTGAGAGCTTGGCGACTGAGAAATTTGAAAATTTGAGAATTTGGTAGTTTAGCAACTTTGGAGCTTGGCGACTGGGGAATTTGAGAATTTGGGAGATTGGCAACTTAGGAATTTGGGAGTTTGGCAATTTCAGAGCTTGGCAACTAGAGAACTTGGCAAATAGAGAATTTGGGAATTTGACAACTTGAGAATTTGAAAATTTGTAAATTTGACAGCTTGTAAATTTACAGATTCGAAAATTTCGGTAATTGGAAATTCGGGAATTAAAAAGTGTAGAAATTTCGAAACCTACAAACACAATATTTCTAGCGCGCTTACAGTTCCTTCGATACAATAACAATTACCTTCTAAAATATTATCTCCACCATTATCCCAAACGATAAAAAACTAACGAAGGTTGGTCAAGTGAGAAGGGACACTCCGTACACTTTAAATTTCGTCGAGGAAAGAAGGATGCTCGCAACTCGGACGAACGGGTCCGAACCTTGAAGGGTGCAAGGGATGGCAGAGCAAGGGAGACGAAACAAGGGTAAAACGGTATAGGTAAGCGTAGTTGGTGTACATGGGTAATACATGAAGCAGAGAAAGGGAAGCCCCTGCGCGGCAACGGGTTAGCGTGCAGCTATATCTACATAACGTAGTGTAGCGTAGCCGCGGCCGCCGCCGCTCGGTTTAATTTAACGCAGCAGCTGTAATCCCATCCATTACGGCCGCGGTAATATACGATCGCTCGAGATTCATACTCCGTTTTTTCACTAATTAACAGACGGGACAAATCGCTCCGCCAATTCACCTCTCCTCCCTGCCGCACCCCCTGCGAAACCCACCCCTACCCACACCGGACGCTAGTCCCGCTGTTCGCTGTTCATTCTCTTCTCGTACAACGCCAACAAACGCTTTGTTTCTTCGTGTTAAAATTTACACGCTGTTACGGACGAGTTTCACTTTGGTGGGATCATTTTGCTAGCCGCGTTCAAAGTCATCGTTTATCCTTTGTGCTTTGAGACATCGGTGTTCCAGAGGAACGTTCTGGTTCGTGGAAATCGCCTTTGTGCAAATTTAACGTTTTGACAGCCAGTTGTTAGTATTTGCGAGGTTGGTTTCCATGGTATACGAGTGTTGTTGGAATTAGATTGGTGATTTTATAGAAATTTAAGTTTTGTTAGATACTTTTAACGCGTAGCAGTGCAGGAATATTAGTGATTTAGAGTAATTAAGATTGATCCATAAGTGGTGGAAGATTGTATACCCCTATTTATTTATATTTACTTAATATACAAAAGTTGTCGAATATAGTTGACGTGGTTATCACTTTTGCTTAGTTGCCGATACCATAATTTGTTGTACAAATTTCTTAGGCGTTATGAATTGGAAGGAGTTAGTAACATATTCTAATAACACAGTACAGTGGAAGATATTGTATCGGTGGTACTTGAAAGCTCACGAATGAACACTCGAACGCTATTAATTGTACATTGAAACGTTTCAACGGGAACTCCTTATCATCGTAGCGGCGGTCGTTTTTCTCTCGCGTCAAGAGGAATAATTAAGGATCATCGATCGATCATTCGGCGGGGCGAGCATCGCGATCCCGATCGGAATGGTACGAAGTAATAACTCTTCCGTCGATACGAGAGGCGTCACGAATGCGCCGCGCCATCCAGCGATTCATAAAAACCCCTCCGAAGAAATAATTAGCACGCGATCATCCGGGGATCTTCGTCGTTGGAGCTAATTCGCGCCGTATAGAGTATGTTGTCGAGGAAAGAAGAGGAGGAAGAAATTTCTGTATCTCTAAATTACTAAATTTCCTAATTTCAAAGTTTCCAAATTACTAAATTTCCAAATTTCTAAAATTTTTAATTTTATATTTATCAAATTTCCATATTTCCAAATTTCCAAACTTCTAAATTCCTAAGTTCTCAAATTCTCAAATTCCCCAAATTCCCAAAATTCCCAAAATTCCCCAAATTCCCAAATACCCAAATTTCTAAATTTCCTAATTTCCAAGTTTCCAAATTACTAAATTTTCAAATTTCTAAATTCCTAAATTTCAAGTTTCCAAATTACTAAATCCCTAAATTCCTAAATTCCCAAATTCCGAAATTTCCTAGTTTCCAAGTTTCCAAAGTACTAAATTTTCAAATTTCTAAATTCCGAAATTCCTAAATTCCTAAATTCCCAAATTCCCAAATTTCCTAATTTCCAAGTTTCCAAATTACTAAATCCCTAAATTCCTGAATTCCTAAATTCCTAAATCCCCAAATTCCCAAATTCTCAAATTTCCTAATTTCCAAGTTTCCAAATTATAAAATTTTCATATTTCTAAAATCCTAAATTCTCAAATTCCCAAATTTCCAAATGTCTAAATTCCAGAATTTCTGAATCCCGTCCACCCTCCCCACACAAGGCACGCATTTTCCAAGTTATGAACGGCCGTTAAAATATTTCTAATTTCTACGTGGTTTATATCGCGAACGAGGTGATCACAGCGAGGGAATACCTTCACGCGACAGAAAACGCGATGACGCAAATCGAGGAAGTTTTCGAAGGCAGCCGAGGGTGTCGAGGGACGAAAAGGGATGCGAAGGTACGAGAGACACGTGGGTGACGCGAGTGTACGGCACATGAGGGAATCGAACGTGGACACGGAGTGCGAAGATGAAGTCAACAGAACGAAATAAAGATAGACAGAGATAGGAAGAGAAGAGGGTGGGCAGAAAGTTGCGTCGACATAACCTTCTCTCCCCTTGGTTGTCGAGTCTGCGCGTTCACCGGTCGGATTTAATTGGATGGACACCATCGCGCGTTGCTTAATTAACTAATTAATTTCGCGCTGTATACAAACGCGGAAAGACACGGTTGTTCTATCCGTTTAATGACTTTGACTTTGAAATTAACGCTCTGGCCAGCCTCGCGAAATTTCGGTTGAATAACTAATCCGTTGAAGAAGCGTTGTATTACATTTGAAATCGTTTACTTAAATTTGATCGATAATTATATGGGGCGATGCAAGGTCGTTCAAAAAATTATAAAATCAGAAAAAGATCTATAGCAATTCCAATATTTAACAATTCAACGTTTATAAGAATTTTAACATAATATAAATTTGACTCTTCCTCGCCTTTTGTATTTTTTTGCGAGAGGTCAAAGTTGGTCGAAACGGGGCGAAAAGTCGATGATGCCAGAGGAAAAGGTAAATAAACAGAGGGGGGTTGAAGACGGACGCTTGCCGAGCGAGCGAATTTAAAAGCGTCCACGTCGAGCGCGTAAATTCGTGTTCCAGTTTAATTAAATTTAAATGATTGTCTCGGGTTTCGATTCAAGTGGCCGCAGCTCGTACGTCACCGGGGGACAAGCGAACGCTAGTCCGGCCAGAAGCCGCCATTTATCAAGCGGTTCGCATAAATCGCCGATATGAACATCCACGTCGGTCTAAGAGCGCACAGTTTTCATCGGCCACGCTCGTTGCAATTATAACGAGTCTCGACCTTTGTCGCGTTCAGCGGAAAACGAGCGGAAAATGTACTTCCGGTTCAGCTTCGTTAACACGTTGAACATGGTGGAGGGAACGGCCGACCTTATGACCACGGTGTGCTGTCAGCAGAAAGAAAGTTTTTTTTTTACTAAACTTAAAGAAAGAAGAATTAAAGTTAAATCAAAGTTGTTTGAAATCGTAAAATTTATTGGACGTATTATTATTATCATTTTAATTTAACTCGGGAAGGGTGGATGCAAAATAAATTATAAAATCAACTGACCGAAGAATTAAAACGGAGGAAACCTTTGAGGGTTAATTTTCGCATACGAACCCAAGTGCTTTGGGGCTGTCCTTCATTTGCACGGCGGTTCCTCAAAGCGTACCCTTTATCCGCAACGAATTAAACTTTTTTTTTCACCCTGTAACCCCTTATTTTCACACACCGGGCTCACCCCTTTGGGTCGTTCCACTCGAGGATTCATCTTTTTTTCCCTCTTACCCTTAAAAACCTTCGACCTATGCTCGTTCTAGCTGAGCAAGCAAGATTCCTTCATGAAACAAGCATACGTTCTGTACGAGGGAAATTTTGTCTCTGCTTCGACCCCTTAAACTTATCAATATTAACACGTTGGCTGCCACGGGGTCACCGGTGACCGGCACCCGAAATTTTCTACAATCAAATAATTACCAACAGAAATGATCAAATAAACCACGGATAGCGTTAACATTAAGCTGGTAATGCTAGCTATCGAATTGAAAAGTTAAATTTGAAAATTAGTTGGTCGTATTGTTAATAATTAGGATTTCAACGTGTCTGACTACCCACGTCCATTTTCACTGTGTCAGTCAACGTGTTAATTTTCAATACTTTTCGGAGACATAAAAAAACTAATTTACTAACCGTGCAATCATTTAATTTTCAAACTTAAATTTAACTTTCCTTCGATTGAAAATTATTCTTAAAATTTTGATAAGTGATTCTACTGCCAATCTACTAACGCAAGAGAACTTCTGTTTCTGAATCGTCGAAATAGCACGGTATGCACAAAAATAGGGGTGCGGATCGATGGCGACACAACAGGAAGCTTAGAATCGTTTTCCCGAGAAGATGGAAGAAAGACGTATGCCGATAAACAGCGAACGAGGGCGAGTGTACATTTAACTTGACTTATAGCAGTCATTTTCGGACAGACGACGCTCGATCTGTAAGCGTCGCGAAGATGGCACCGGAAAGAGGAACTATAGGGGGATGGAGGAGTCGAGGCCGTGCCACTTTAAGGATAGGCGGCGAAAGATAGTCGAGCAGAAAGAAAAAAAAAACAAAAGAAGAAAAGAAAGAAAGCGGCTATGTAAGGAAACAAATCAACTCGTATGTTGGCTCGTCTCGAGTTTTTAATGGCATGGCTCCAAATATTTGGTTCGTTCGTTGGAGGCTTTGCTGTCTGGTTTGGGCTCGTGTCATGATTTCACGATACCGATGTGATTTTTGCAAAAGATACACCTTTATTCGTCGCTCCTTTATGACATTCTGAAGTTGACCTTCTGTAGCCTACATCTGTTGCGTTGGCGGAGCAAAATTATAAGGGATGATTTTAGGGAAGTATTGATAACACGTTGTAGGGTTAGATTTGGCCTCGTCAAAATGAATTCTGCGATATTTGTGCCTATTTTAGGCCCCTTCAAACACTAGTTTAATGATACAATGAATTGAGAATTCAAAAAATGATATTCAAAATAATGACAGCATATGGAGTACCTTTGGAATACAGAAATCATGATTTGAAGATAATATTTATTTTTATTCACAATTTCAAAAAAAAAAAAGGATTAGTTTATGTTCCTTATTTCCACAAACATTGTTTCCACTAATGGCCCGAATTCTATAAAAACAAATACGAAAGTATTAAATTTATTTATCATCCTATCAACTTTGTGACTGAATTGTTGATATATCCAGGTAACACGATATGAAAAATCAGCCCCCGCGAGCCATGACTGGAAACGCAAAGAACGCCCCGCGCAGTTTCCTCCACGCACCGGTCCTACGAATCCGTGCGCGTTTCACCCAACATCCCCACACCCTCTTCTCAGCCTTTAGTATGTATCTGCTTTTAGTTCAAGTGCCACCCCTTTCCCCTTCCGTTCGATAGACCGGCTTTGGCCCCGCGAAGTCGGTGCCAAGAATACGCTGGAAACTCGTCCATCATCGGCATTATTACGCGATGCTACTGCCGTCGCGTCTAATACACCCCTTTCCACTCTTCCGTTTCCCAGCCATCCACCACTTTTTTTTTTCTTCTTGCTAGAAGATGTCGTTGTCGTGGACCGATCTTTATTCTCGACGTTTACGATCGTCCTCGCGCGAGCCTTTGAGATTTGGCACCGATATTCGGAGTGTGTGATGGATCATCGATAGATGACATCGTGGATGCCAAAAGTTCGGCTTAATCGTTCTTAAATGGACATCGAAAACGTGCCATTAGAACAATAAGAGGGATGGAGTACGACGTTTGAGGGTTAAGGGGATATTAGGTTGTTTCGTGACAAATGGGCGACTTTGAAATACGTCTGACACGATTTCGTGATATGAAAGTATCCTTAAATTCGCAGAATGGTGCTCTGAAAATATGATTTTCATACAATACTGTGTAGGAATTGTGATGAATCGTCTGTAACATATTTTTATTATATCAGGCTGGTAATTATCCGGGTATCTCATATCAAAATTATGCAAATTCCATCTCAGAGAAATTAAAAAAGTTATATAAAAAATTGGAGTAAATTAGCTTGAATTTGTTGCGTTTTGACTAATAATTTTATGGGTAAGAGACATTAAACGACACAAATTTAATTGTCAATTCAATATTGTGTCACGGTATTCCTATCGATTGACAACAATTTCTTTTTTTAACCCCCTCGTGACTGCGTCACAGATTTATCACCGACAGTGCAGAAATTTAAATAATTTATACAAACAAATACTAATTTAATTTGAAAATATATCTCGCATCGCCACCGGAGAGCGAAGCAAGAGAATTTCCACCGAAAGTCGTCGGAAACTGGTACAAAAGGACGAAACAAAAGTAATCCATTGTTCGAGAAACGAACAGTGGCGCAAACATTTAAAGAGCAAAGGAAAGTTGGAAATTACAACCCTCCAGGCTTAAATCGTCGCGAGTCGCCATAAAACGTTCAAACGGAACGCGAAAGAATGTCGTCGAGTAAGCGAGGATGCTTTTTTCATCGGGGAACAACGACGAGAAGGAGACGGCCCTAGAATAAACTCGGTTCCACTCGAAAACTCAATCTATTTCTAATCGTGCCAGGAAGGAATGTACTTTGCCCCAAGGGGGGATCGCTCGACACGCCTAATTTGCGTTTATTTCCTCGACCGGTGACCACGAACAAGAATGGCGGTCTATCCAATGCTGCTGATGGACCGGGACTTGGCTTGAAAACGGAGACAGCAGGAACAAAGGGCAACTTGTGCTTCGAATTGTGTCCGAGTTATGTCCAAGTTCTATAATTGAAATTCTGTCTTGTCGTTGTTAACCACCAAATTTATAACATTTCATAGATAAACATTTCTTCGAATCTTATAGAAGAATCAAAGATTGTTCGTACGAAAAGCTGCGAGCTGCTCAGTATAGAAACTTTCAGAGCAAAAGACTCCGTATGGTTGTTGGACATTGAGGTAGTAGAGGGTAGCAAACGAGAGCACACTGGAGTTAGATTAATGGCAGACCATACGAGGCGTTTGGAGCAGCAAGGGTGAACCCGACAAAAAGTTCTAACCGCGTTTTAACTTTTCCAAATGCCAGGAATTACGAATGTTCTTATGTATGATAAATAAATGAACAAATAAATTGCTGTTAAATCAGCAATCACACTGGAGCACATTTTACCCATTTTAATTTTATGCTCAGTCTTCGAACGAACGAGAAGAGATTGATCGTTCCAAGGATCGGTAAACTGTCACGGGGAACGGTTAAAAATCGTCAGGCAGAATTTTTATACGAATCAACGGTGAGAAGAAGATAAGGCACGGCGTACCCTGACGTCTGGTGGTTACGTTATATATGGCGGTAACAACGTGTTCGGTTGTCGGTCGGCAGAGTGAGTCAGCGATTTCGACTATCTGTTCTTACCAAGGGTGCTAGTATATTTATTAACGCTTGGCACCTTGACAGCTACCTCAAGTACAGACCGTCTGAATACCAGTGAGTTTGTCTTTAACAAGTCGCCTGATGAATGGCCCATTGCTGACTACCATACAGAAATAGAGTTGGCTAACAGATCGGAACCTTCTTTTCGAGATCACGAGTCCTTTTTTTTCACTCTCTGATACCCTTGCCTTTAAAGTGTTTTTAAAGAAATCCTTTTCTAGACCGTTTAGAAGGATTTCTATCGCTAAATGAATTCTGTGTAATATTTCACGTTTACCTCCAGTGTTACCAGGTTTTTTTATTTAATATCTACGATTGCCAAATTCACAGGCAATGGAAGATCTCCAGACAATCAAATTTACATTATTACTGCCCTAGCAATCACCCATTCAGAGATTTATGACATCAGAACTAGACACCTTGGACACCTGTCCCCAAAAAAGAAATCACTCTCCGCTCTAAATTAATTTGATGGCTACCAGGTGCCCTTCTTGTATCTCCATCACGAAAAATTTGTCCGCCAGGTAAATCGCCAGGGGGGTTTCGTTTCCATGCACAGCCTGTACAGGTTGGTGGACGTGGCGCTTGTCCAGCATGCGGAGGACGGGTCAGCAAGAAGTTCGTGGGTCCACCAGGTCCGTACGAAGGTGGATCTCGTGGCGCATACACCGTCCGATAGGTGGGTGTGCACGCCGACACATGCGACGGCGAACACGCATCCGTCGTACGGTTCGGAGAATGGATGTGTTGGTTGGCGGTCGGCGCAAAAAGGCAAGAAGGCAAGTAGCTACACGAGCACGGCAGCGATCAATCAATGTTGCCGTCGGACGGTAAAACAATACGATGTTGCCTCCATAATTGACGGGAATCCATCATCCGCGTTTCGCGACTACTCCCGCCAAGATCCGCCTGCCTCCGGGCCCCGACGTTCAGGCCCCTTAATCCCGAACGGAATTTCTGTCCCTCGGGATGTATGTAAATCTTCAAGTATTAGCTGGATGATTAAGATTTTTCTTTCGACCTGCTTCTGGACATCAACGTGTAATTAACCCACTGTGTCCGATTGCTAAATCTTGTTAAGTGATTTCGTCCCTTTTGAAGAAATTTTTTTTAATTTTAAAGAAGTGAAGTAATGTAGCAACCTTGACCACCGTTATATGAAATCTTCTCCATTTATAGAAATCTAACGAGTGACTAAGCTTCCCCCTTCCCTCTCTAAGGATACAGGAATATTAGAAAATTATAGAATAATTTTATAGCAAATTTTGGAATCATTTATTAATATAAGAAATTAAATTAAAAATCATATATTGCTGTTAAAGATATATCGTATTGTACGTGTTATTTAGGACTGTTTGTTTAGAAACATCGTATAAAGGGTTAACAGGAGGTGAAAGGACAAGAGAAGGATCGAACGATAAGGGGAAGCGTAGCGAAGGTAAAGGCACTGGCACGAAAGAGGGAGGAAGGGATCGGTAAGCCCGAAATCCTCGAGCTTAACTAATTCCCGCATGAGTTACGAGCGATCTACGGCTAATTCCAAATAAATATTCGCCGTACAGATTATGTTAATCGCTGTGGATGCAAATTAGACGGGTCACGGAAGGATGTACACTCATCTACCTCAGAATTTCAAACACTTTCTTCATCAGCGAAACGTAGTTCACGTGTAGTGTCGAAAAATGTTCTTTGAACGAATCATAATTCATGTTATATCAATTTGTTAAGCTTTTAATGTTAAATGATTGAAGAAACTTTGATAAAAAATGAAAGAAAATCCTAAAATATAGAATGATCCACCACATCAATTTCTGATTCTAAAAATGAATCTAGTCATCAAAATTGAAACTTTGTGACATTGTTAACAGAGGAATAGGAACAATCTTTGCAAGCTTCAAAGACTTTCCGTCCACAGCTAATTATGTTGCAACTTCTTCAAGCTTTATTCCAAATATCATTCGAATAGAGTAATAACTCCCAACGCTACGCTATTTTATTTGAAACGATACGTAGCCCACTATTTTTCCAGGAGGGGTCAGAAATCAGAGGAAAACCTTCAAGATTTAAAATTTAACCTACTGATTATGTGATACAGGTGCAAAGAATAACTCTTCGTCTAACAAATCTCGCAGCAAGCGATAGTTTAACAAGAATATTGTTCGTAGTACTAATTAAGAATCGCAAAAAAGTTCGTCCACCAGTATCGCTGTCTGAATGCAGCAGCAACAAACGTGACAGTGAATTACTATGGCGTAGCCTGGTCGTCTAAGTGGCAAGTAGGTAAGTAACTTGGAAGTTAGGGGGTTAAAGCTGGGACGGCGAAGCCCGACACACGCGCATTCTGGCCGCGTGTTGAGAGGACGAAGCGTTGTTTACCGCGCGAGAGGCCGGCTTGTACGTACACGTAATGCGGCGTAGCCACCTTTAGCCGGAGTTTACCTTGTTGGTAAACTCTAGTAGGTACCCACGCTGGAAACTCTGCTCTAATGCAGAGTAATGTTGATTTATGGCCGAGTTAGTCTCATTCCACCCACCCACCCGACATCAACCCCCTTGCCCACCAAGCTTCCCTCCGGTTACCTACTGCCGCCGCCATATTTCACGGTGCTCATCAGCCGAACAAATATTACGTTTTTCCATTAAACACGCTGGACTTCCGATCGGATACCACCTGAATACCTTCTCGTGCCAGGGAAGGGTGAAAATTACATCTGGCTGCTCACAATGAATGTTATTCTTTGTTATTTAGTTACGAATATTGGATGGTCAACTAAATCTCGGTTATAACAGACCTAGATTCTAATGGACTAAGGTTGTATTAGACCTAGGTTGCATTGGGTCGAGGTTAGAATAGACCCAGATTACATTGTACATATGTAGGTATCACTAGACTTAGGTTACATATATAATTTCCCCTAATTTTAAATATTACGTACTACACATGGCAATTTATAATGCTCCAATCAATGTATTAAACAGCATCATGAACCACGAACTGGAAGCATAAAAAAAAAGAAAAATGAATAAAACTGGAGGTAGAACATGAAACAATCGTTTTTGAAGCAGTAGTAACAGCAGGGCTAAGGTTCATACATATTTGCAATGTGTGGCCAAGATGGACGATATGCAATTGTATGCACGAAGGCATACGCGAACGATATCGCGGAGAGGATGAGGATAGATGTGCATACACAACGCGTGGGTAAATGCTTTATTGCGGGTCCGTGAATATCCTTGCGCGACCGTAGGAGCCCGTGTCTATTGCCTTGCGAGTATCCGTACACACGCGACATGCCGCGCGCGTACACTCGCGCCGAAACCCTCCACGATCGTAAATAAACGTGGTACGCGAGGTGTGGAATTCAGGGTGTATTCAGGGCATCGACTAGCGAGAAATCGAACGCCTTCGTTCAATGTGCATCCAAAGGAATCGAACTGGAAAGACGTGCTGTAAATGTATTTGCCTTACTTGCGTTAGTCAGCTGTATCAATATAACTTAGTTGGTACTCTATTAGTTTGTCAATGTAATGTAGTATTATCATTTTGAGTCTATGCTAGACCTAGGTTATAATAAACTTAGGTTACATTAGACCTAGGTTACCAGAGATCTAGATTAGGCT
Organism: Stelis phaeoptera; assembly: GCA_943735885.1. Lineage (NCBI taxonomy): Eukaryota > Metazoa > Arthropoda > Insecta > Hymenoptera > Megachilidae > Stelis > Stelis phaeoptera. The sequence continues at coordinate 22,482,553 of OX030930.1, forward strand.
GGATCTAGGTTGGATTGGACCTAGGTTTTACTAAACCTACTTTGTACTAGACCTAAGGTGTATTAAACCTAGGTTCCAGTATACCTAGGTTGCATTTGACATAGGTTCCAGTAGACCAAGGTTCCATTTGTCATTAGATTCCATTAGATCTAGGTTCCAGTAGGCCTAGGTGACAATATACCTAGTTTCCTTTAGCCCTAGGTTCCAGTAGACCTAGGTTCCAATAGACCTAAGTTACAATAGACCTAGATTTCATTAGCCCTTGGTTCCAGTAGACCTAGGTTACACTAACCTTAATCCCCTGCCATTCCAAAGTACTAGTCCTTGTATACTCCACCAACCAAACGCTGTTCCGCACTATTTCAGTGGCTCTAGCGATTGGAAATTCAGGAATAATTCCCGTTCGATCGACCGTATAAATGTATAGGTGGGTGCAAGCGAGGTAACAACAACACGTAACGCACGCGTACATCGGGCACAATACGCGAGAGAGTATCTGGAGAGAGGCTAGCGATACAAATGCATCAGTTTCACGGCTCGTCGGACAAGACAACGAGATTCATGCCCTCCTCATGCATGAATCAACAACCTTTTCCATATTTACATAACAACGCTTGATTCCCGATGTGCGCCGTGTAGCCGGGTGGGAGGCGGTTGACAGATTGGGAGTATGGATAGGCTTTATTCTCTCCTGTAGCCGGTCGTCCTTCGGAAAACGACGAAACAGAGAGAACAAGAGAGGAGAAAGGGCGACGATGGAGGGAGGGTTACACACCAGCTGGATTTGAAAGAGAAACAACGTATGGGAATGAAGAGATGGAACGAAGGGAAAGGAGGATGTTTCTGCCGCGTGATCCGAATATCCTATCTACTATCGATATATGAGGCTCGAACGTGAAAGGTGATCAAATACTGCACTCGTACGAGAACTTCGATCGATCGTGAAAACTCAGGATAGTTTTTGAGTATTTTTTAATTAGATTAATAGCGGAGTAATAGTTGATGACTTGTTTAGAGTGGAAGGGTGGTGAAAGGATGGCAAACTTTTGGCAGTGCAAACTATTTGCAAATATTTCAGGAAATATAGATTACGCTAGACCTATGTTAAACTGTGCCTTCATTACATCAGACCTTGGTTACACTGGACCTAAGTTGAGTCTTTTAATCCTAATCGTCTATCTTTTTCCACCCTCGAACATTCTGAAATTTCAGTCTCCACCAAAGTTGTACAAAAATTTACACATCAAGCTAACGATGTCCTCTGCTAGATTGACCAAGGGCCCCTATAATTTGCAGAAAGCCGGAAGTGGTACATGAACAGGAGTCATCCAGCATGGGCGGCAATGCGGAATGAGGTACGCTTTTAGCCACCCTTTTATCTTGATTAACGGGAGCGAAATTGGCCGTGGCGGTAGAGGTTAGAAGGCGCGAACGAAGCGAAAAGTTGGTCGATCCGTTGGTCACGAAGGCAGGGAAGTCGCAGAGCAACGGGTTCGGGTAGAAAGTTTCCCGCTGACACGCGAATAGTAACAGAACCAGGCTTGGCTGTGACGGGCGGACAGGGGGCGAACGTTACGTATGCACGTCGGCCAAAGGAAGCACTGCTTCATGCAACGTGCTACGTTTGCAGAGGCGTGGCGATGAGTTACGTACTCGCGAAAACCCTTCCCTCAGGAGCCTTTGCCTTCTCGCGCGACCGTTAGCCACGGGAAGAATTCGGGAACCCCGGGGACCATTCGTCACCGCCATTGAACGCGTGAGCAAGATCTGTTCAACGTACATCCGACTTGCTTCTCGAAATATCGGGTTCGATGAAATGCAGTTTCTTTATTTACATTTTGAGTAACGTGTACGAACGTTCATCTTCTGTTAAATGAATTTTTACCCAAAATAGTAGAAAATAGAATGGATTCACCGGTAAATGAACATTACGTATTTAAGTAAATTAGTTATTTAATTAGACCAAGGTTACGGTAGACTTGGACTTCCCTCAAACTAGACTATTCAAGTAACTAAATTATTTTAGATGTTTTCAATATTAAACATTCATTTATCTCAGTTCCTAGTCTAATACTTAGACTGTCTTAGACAGTTGTATACAAAAAAAGCTCATCTTCGTCTATTAGTTAATATTCTTCATTCACTTGTAAAATCTGCACTTTTTTACTTTTTAGTTTAATTAGTAATTGTACTATTGTAATTTTTCAAATTGAAATCTACATGTTCCAAAGATACTAAAATATAAAAAAAATCTAATATTTATTTAATATTTCAAATTGGTATCCAATAGTTACAAAATCTTTTAAATGTTCATTCGATATCTAAAGATTGAAAAATAAGCACAGATTAGAATCTGACGTATTTCAACTTGGAATTCATGAAAGTTAATAAATTTAGTATCCGTTGCTCTTATTAGGAACGACATCGGTACGGTAAACAGTTGATAAGAATCAACGATTTTATTCCACATCGATCTTGTCGAAGTTGTTCGGGTAACTCGTAGATTTGTCTTTATCTCGTGACACCCTCACCGAAATTCGAACTCTCCTCTTTCGACTTCAATCTTATCTATCAACCTAGATTTCATCCATTTCCATTCTACTGATATATGATTCTTATATCTGTTCGTTTTTCTTTTTAACGTACTGCGATAAAATTCTTTCTGAAATCGGTCCTTTAAAAATCATCCTCCTCTTAAAATAATTATAAATGATATTGTAAATGTGAGAGTACAATCAGCAATAAATAAAAGTTTAATTACATAGAATAAAAGCAACACGAATGTACTAATTTAGGTTTTACTTAGATTGCTGGAGCTGACGGAAGGGGTCCTTCTTTGTACAAGGAATATGTCCAAGGAAAATAAATTTTAGGTTAGATTTTACCTAAATTCTTCCTAGATTTTCTCTAGACTCTAGATTGTTTCTAGGCTTACCTTAGGATTCCCTAGGCTTTTCATAGATTTCAGGTTCTTTCTAGGTTCCCCCTAAGCTTTCCTTAGACCCTAGGTTCTTTCCAAATTTTTCCTGGGTTGTCCAAATTTTCTTTATATATTTTCCCTAGGGTTTACTCCGACTTTAAATACTTTTTAGATTCTCCCTAGGTTACCACTAGATTTTCTTTAGAGTCTAGGTCCTTTATATGTTTTCCCTAGCCTTTCCCTGGACTTCACAAACTTTCCAGGTTCTCCTTAGGATTTTCCTAGATCTTTCATAGATTTTAGATTATTTCTAGGTTTTCCCTAGACTTTACCTAGACCCTAGGTTTGATTCCAGATACTCTCTAGGTTGCCACAAGGTTTTCCGTAGATTCTAGGTTCTCCATAGATTCCCCAAAAACCAAAAGCGTATGCTGACAAATTCCCTCCCCTATAAATTTATTTTTAACCAACCTAATTTCGCACCCTAGTATACATCATATAATTAATGGATCACATATAAAATTAAACAATTCACATTAATATAAAACGAAATAACTATTATCATTACCATACACAAAATATTACGATCTTCTCACAATAATAAACTCATTCGATTTAACCCCATTCACCGTCAGCGTTGTTCCGAATCAACGTGGTACCAGCATTTAAAAGCACTTCCTCTTTCTTCGATACAAATTAAATGCAGAGAAAAAAGGGAACGTAAAAAAGACGTTTACGTGTATGTATCCAGAAGCAAACTGGGCGAGGCGTGCAACGGGGTTGGGGAGGGGGAATATCGCGAGAGATCGGTGGCTGGTCGAAGGACAAGGAGGATGAAGTAATCCTCGTTATGGAAGCGGTACACGCGTGTGTTGCTCGCGGCTCCACACGCGCGAGATCCTCCACGTGAATGCTTCGCTGCGTAATTTCTAAATACGTTGTTCCGTAAATGGGAAAAGGAACGACAGCCGTGAACCGCCGCGATATTATCGTACCGTTCCAATTAAGCTAGATTAATTGAGAATCCATACGATCCAATTGATCAACGTCTTTCTTAACGTTTTCTGTACCCGAACGATTCAACCATCCTGACGAGCCCCCAATTCCTCGACAGAGGACGAGGTAAAAAGAAAAGAACGTGGAATATTTTGAACATTTTACGGTCAATGATTCTGACGTCGATCTTACGATCGCGCAACACGTAATTAATTATGTTGATTGGGAGAATGTGGCGAGGTGTGAATTCATTTCTTGGTAGGAAGGCAATATATGAATTTGGATAGAGTCATGGAAGCATTGAAAATAGGGTGAGACTGTTAAAACAATTTTTGTTATTAACATGATTGGAATTACAAATTAAAATGGAATTGGTCAAAAATTGAAATTAGATAAGGATAGGAATTTTATTCCAATAATATCAACAATTCCGTACATGCGATATTTATATTTTTATATTATATACAATTTAAGCAAAATGATATGTGTACTGTCCCTTACGTTTTCTTTTTTTCTTTTTTCCAGTAATCGTCCAATCCCTTTATTTCATCATTGTAGAATTCTTACTACATTATTTAATGAAAAACCTTCATTTTTTAATTTTGCAAACAAAACTTTCACAATCCCTACATTTACATACCATTTCAAAATCACTTTTAAATAATCACCTATATACGATAGAATTCCTTTTTCCAGTATTTGAAATAATTCCCCATTTGTTATATCATTTCAAAGTAAAAGATTGTAGACCTGGCGAACTGGTCGTGTAAGCTAGTTTAAGTATCAATGGATGAAACTTGCGCGAGAAATCGCGCGTAGCTCGATGCCGGGCTCAACGACCCGGCGGGCGTTTGTTGGTACAGGTTGACGGTGATATTTTATCAGCCGCTCGGCCGGCCAATATTCGTCTTCGCGTATCCTCGAGACGGCGTTGATATATCGTGGCTTTTCGCGCCGCGAACACTCGAGGCTTGGGTGCGAGCTAGCGAGCATCCGGCCGGCCACGGAAGACGCTTGGGTGCCATGCCGCTACCGCGAACACGGGGCCAACTCATAAATAGCCTGCAATATTTCCTGCTACGGGCAGGGACCGAAAAAAAAACACCATAACCTTCCCAGGCGACAACGGACGCCATTTAATAAAGGAAAACAATATTATAAACGGACTCAAGATTTTGCTCGAATAAGAAAAGATCGATGCTTATCGACTAATGGAAACGTGGCTTAAACTATTAGTTCTATGATTGAATAAATATTGGAAATAATGTTCACGCTGGCAGATTTGATGTTCAAACACAGAAATATTGTATGTTTATACTTTATCTATGATTAATAGTTTTTGAGATATTTGACAAAGTATGGTTTTTTATCAATGAATTTATCCGTACAGAGTACCACTCCACCGATTTCGATGATTTTGAAACGTGTTATAGGAATTAACATTTTGGAGAATTTCTTCCTGTACATATTATCGCTAAACTTGTTTAGTTTCAAAGATATTTGTAGAAATGTATTTTTGTGCGCCGAGGCGCCATTTTGTGTACCTTTTGAGGCGCCCCAGAAGCAACTTTTATAACACTGTTTTTTTAATTCAAATATCCAAATACGACATTTGGTTAATATTTACATTATTGAACAAATAAAGCAGTAAATATAGTCCAAACTACACCGTGTTTGGGTTTCTGTTAATTAGAAAAATGTCAGAAATATGTACGACTGTATGAGACATGAAGAGACCTCCATATTTCTCGAATACGCTTTCCACGGAGTTTATACTTCATAAGAAACCAAACATTTTCGATTGGATTGGCATCAGAGGACTGAGACGACCAATTCAACACGTCGATACCGCTTCGAATCGTTTAGCGTATACGGCACACATCTCGAAATGACCTGAAGTTCTCAGTAGCAGAAACGATACTAAAACAATCGGAGCTATTGCATATTACAGGAGACGTTTGTATGTTTGGACTGGCAGAGTCTTTGTCGCATTGGGTTTCAAATTTCACAGATTTCGCGTCCACGCTCTTGTGATACAGACTGTACGTTGATGAAAAGTTTCATAATGTAGGAAACACACGGTGTAGACGTACAAACATCCACAGCCTGCTAATTTAGCCAACTGCATAAATAACGAGACAATCAAACGAACATACAAATACCTTCGAGCCTAACACGCCAGCACCGTATCCCGATGAACCATAACGACGAAAGTGGCCGCTTGCAAAAGCCGGATACCGTTACGCGTGGTGGCTCGACCCGCGTTGGATCCGCGTGGAAAAATCGCTCGTATCCGGGATGCTATACGTGCTCGCCCTATCAGTCGGCGGTCTTGGCCGCGTGAGATTCTCGCGGACGCGAAAAACGGCTCTCGGGGAGCGAGTTCGCAGGCCGAGGCGAAGGCAGGTCCCCGGCGCTCGCGTCGTATTCTTCGTCGTGCATGGAAGGGAAGGCGTGACAAGACTGCAAAGTAAAAGGAACCAGGCATAGAGTCACCCGCGCAAGAGGGTGACATGCTGCCGAGCCGGTTACGGACCCGACTCTGCCGATCGTTCGGGCAGGTGAACATAACCTAACAGAAACCCGCCGCCGAGGACCGTTCCACGCTCGCACTCCTCTCCTCTTCCATCTCCCGCCCCCTCTTTCGATTCGATACGGATACGTACACGTACGTGTGTGCACGATTGGCACACGTGTGCGCCACACGCTCGCGAATAATCTCCGCCGCTGATACACCGCGCGGGATGCGGTTAATATTCGTCCCTCGCTCGCTCCGCGGACAGGTGGACGCGTTTCGAATGTACCTCGCCTCGTGGTTATACACGATAGACCTTGATTCCCCGTGCTCTGTTTATTGGACACACGTCGCTGGAAGAATTGTCTAGGAAAAAGAAGATGTAACTGGTCTGTTGTACAAGCTGGATACGGTGTTCGCGACCATGATGACGCGTGCAGTTAAAGTGTTTTACAGATTGGTCGGGTTGTACGATGCTGCGGGGAGGAAGAACCGTTTGTATGATTCTTTGAAGTTACGTAGGCATTCGTTTGTAATTTTGTCGAGCGACATGGGTGATTGTTAACTATTGACGACTGTAGCCATTTTGGTAATGGAGATATTTTACGGATTGGTTGGAGTGTATGATGCTGAAGAGAGGATTGAAGAGGATTTCAATGCATGATTTATTTTTCTATTGTGGAAAAAATATACAGGGTGCCCCAATTTTTCCCCGCCAATCTTTACTAACATATTCTACAAGAAAAAATAAGACAAAAATGTCGTATGAACATAGGCTCTTAAATGCTCCATTAAAAAGTTATAAACGAAACTATGAAATGATAATTACCTGGTTATTCTGAATGTAAAACTGACATCTATGGAAAATAGAATCAGAATCTGGCGAACCCCACACGGTGATGGCAGATATCCATATCATTATACGTACGCACATGAATTTTTATTTATAACTTTTTAATGAAACATTTAAGAGCCTATGTTTATACGACATGTTCGTCTTATTTTGGCATGTAGAATGTGCTGGTAAAGTTTGGCGGGAAAAAACTGGGACACCCTGTATAATATACATGTACACGCGAATGCAGGGAAAAATAATGAAAAAATAATGGTATTATAAGATGTAATAGTATTGCCACTCGATTAAATATATTATCCTTTTATTAACACGTTGGCTGCCACGGGAGTCACCGGTGACCGGCACCCGAAATTTTTTACAATCAAATAATTACCAAGAGAAATGATAAAATAAACCACGGATAGCGTTATCATTAAGTTAATAATGCTAGCTATCGATTTTAAAGGTTGACTTTGAAAATTAGTTGATTGTATTGTTAATAATTAGGATTTCAGCGTGTCTGACTACCCACGTCCGTTTTCACTGTGGCAGTCAACGTGTTAATAATTATACAACCGTATGCAATGAGTACACACTGATAAGTTTGGGGTCATTTGAACGGTATGTTGCCGTTTTACAACGCCATGCATTTAAGGGTTAATTATTTTAATGATTCGATTATTTCTGTAAGTTTGGTAAAACGATAAAGGTGTTGTCACGAACGAATATATCGTACTTTTCTCCTGTACCTACTGATAGTCTACAAAAGTGTACATACACCAGCGCCTTTTTATAATCAAAGGGTTAAGTTACGGTGACTTATACATCCGTTCGCACGAGGGTATCCGTTCAAATGAAGTAATTAAATTTCACTGAGTTAATCTACATATTACGGCCAGTAATAATTAAGGTGTATGAAATTTATTGTAAATTGAAAGATAGCGTTAAAATTTGAAAGTATGTAAATGAACTCTTGGTATACCTTGATCCTATATATTTTTTATAATTCTTATACAGCTTTTAAAAGCGTCGAGTATCCTTGAAAAAAAGTTTGCTTCAACCAAACAGAAATATAACTAGATCGTAAGACAAAACGGAACGATCGATTTTTGTCAGACACTTGCAGAAACGACAAAGGCAGCCCGATCAGTGAAGCAAACCGACGCGACGCGTCGTGTATCATGAGAACAGCCTTTAATCTCCAAACGAACGCGGCACGCGTCTTACAGGGTATTCGAATGAACACGATGGCGCTCGCGTCGCCAACTTTCTCGCTCGCTTCTTTCCCCGATGGAAATCCTTATGGACGAACGACGACGGTCGCGGATCCTCGGGATATATAAGTAATGCACAGCAACCAACCACGGCCGACGTTCCACTCTCGCGACCTAGAAAATCCCTTTAGCTGGAACAAGCGGCGAAGACTTTCGTCATCCATTCTGATTTATGCCCGGCTGGATTCTCTCGCACGATCCCCGTGTCCCGATTGGCTATGGAAAACGACCGCGATAGGCCAATGTGTCGGCAGATTACTACGAGTAGCAAAGGCTACGTCGAGAATAACCGATACTCGTTGAGAATTTAACTCGTCGCGTGTCGCGTCCCGGATACTCGGTCTGCGACCGCGTTCAATCACCGACGAGAAAAAAATCGAATACGAACCGAGCCCAGCTCGGTGACGATTTTCCACCATCAAGTGGCGGATCTTAAGCTCCGTCCTCGCTGAGGCGACAGCGAGAGGAGTAAATTGATAGTTTCATTCACTGTTCGTTAACTCTAAGCATGGCGAATTTTATTTATAGACAGACAGAACATTTCTGTCGCTACGTATTGCTGCTTGTTTTCTATTTTCCATTGATTTTTGCTGCGTCAAATGGAAATAAGTAACGAAGGGCAACATTTAAGAGGCATTCGGCACCTTTTTAAGGAAATACGATACATCAACAGTTGTTTCGGTGAGGACGCAGCTTTATGCGTGCGGTTGAAATCACGATAGTTCAGAGCGTATGCTGAACACGCGCTGACGGAATACGAATATTCTCGACGAATTAGAAGCGGCGAGACGCGCGCAGCTGCGATTAGCAACGCTCGCACGCGCCACGCACGTTTAACCCTTTCACTGTAACGTTCTGTGCATGGTAATTCGCGAATCGATCGCTAAATTAGGAAAAATCTGCGAGAGTAGTTTGAAAAGTTCGTAACGTATCCAACGAACGACTTGGAATTTGTTTGAAGGATAACGGACCATGGAGAACGCCTATCACCCACTTTGCTTTGTAATAACTATTAAGCTTGTGAATTTTAACGTAATCTAAAGCTAACCTAAGTATTACTTGGAGTAACTTTTCAGTGACGGGTATAATTTCTCCTAGGGAAGCCTACCGTAGTCACTTTTTAAGAGATATTAACTCAACCCTTTCGCTCCGGCTGAAAATGTATATTTCTCTGAATAGAAATTAAGAACAGAAATACTACATATATTTTTAGAAAGTTAGAAACTTATAAGGCATTTATTATTCAAGGTCGTACATATACATACGTTCCTCGCAGCGAAAGGTTCAATTATCCAGACGGGAATTTCGATCTGTGAGAAAAATTTGTCCAGCTAGCAACGTTCTGGCCGCGTTGTTATCGCGTAACGAGGACAACGATGATCAAGATGCAGGAAACGGTGTCCTGTTCATAGCTGACCTTCTTCCAGCTTGGTCGTCGGCGAAACAACTAGCCGTCTTGGCCCGTAATTATTCAGTCTCTCGTGGACTGTTCTTTGTCGAGCAAGCGGGGACGCGAGGGAAAATTAAAGGGACGGGTTACACGTGCGAGCAAATGAATATTAAAGTTGGCTCGAAGTCACGGTAAACGATAATGCCAAGACGGGACCGTAATGAATTGCACGAACGGCAGACAGAACGCGGGTTACTTACGGCCCGCGGAGCGTAAAAATCGCACGCATCTTAAAACGCTGGTGTAATTGAATTAAATGGATAATAATTCATTCGACGAAACGGACAACGCCTCGTGAACGCGTCTGCTTTGCGCGTAACGGCCGACCGTTTCATTAATTATCACCTATCTCGTAGAAATCATCAGCGTGTCTCGAGATGTTTATCGAACCTACCAGCTGGTCGGTTTGTACGGGATAAAAATCGTGTTCTAGGAAGGATTTTGGGATCGCGCTGCGATATTGCGGAGGCAAAACAATTTCGCAAACGGAACTCTCCAGCAGAAGTATCCGAGAGAGTAGAAAGGTGAGTTATATAGGGAGCAGGTTCTCACGCGAGGCGAAACAGGCAAACGGAGAGGGGAAGATGGCGGCCGCCAAAGTCGCGAACCGGTTGGTCTGTCTCTCTAGATTCTGCTAAGCTCGCACGTAGGGATGGGATCAAGTTCAATCTGTACGCACCAATCTAAGTTAATCCCAGTATCCAAAGTTTTTGTTCGGAAGATTCGAATTGTTGCTACTTTGCGAGACGATCGATTCAAAGTCGGTTTCTAACCTTGAAGCACGCTTAACCATTTTATAATGTGTTGCGAGAATCGTTACAGTCCCTCTGTAACAAGGTTTAATTTTATAGGATAACCTCGGTATCCTAGAAAAGAATTACGTTAAATAACAGGTAAATAATTATATCCGTTGAAGGATTTAAGGTAATGTAACAAATGTTTCAAATTAACGACAAGAATGCCAACTTATAACGTTGAATGCATCATGACGTAAACGTATGATTACAATATAAATTCTTTTTAGTGTCTAGTTCAGTGGTTCTTAACCTTTTTTGTTATTCTATTTGTATTTTAAAAACTTCATGTATAATTCACTGAAAGATATTTATCAGTAGCTTTAACATATTTCTGATTTCACTTGAATACAGATAAATCTTCCTCTCCTTCATGTAATCATCGAAGGATTCGAACACACTCCACGTGACATTGACATTACCTGGTGCGTACTTGATCCCATCCCTACCCACGCGAGCCCAACTTCGATCGCGCGCTTACGGTACCGGGTCTCGGTGACCGCGCTCTACCAAGCCACGTTGTGATGCTTTTCCACTCGCAAGCCTTATAGAAAATAAGGTGGCAACGTTAATTCCCTAAACAGCCTAAACAACCAGATATATTTTCCAGATAAAGCCATACGTTGCACGAGTATATCCATTTAGATTACAAGATACTTGGTACAGAGTCCTAACCTAACCTTACTCGACGCTTTGAAGAACGAAAGTGTAAGCAGCACCGGAGCTGAGAGTTCTCTCTGGATACTTACGACGCTCCAGCAGTGGTCCCATTGTGCCCCGACGAAACAAGTCCCCTCCACCCGGACAGGCCCTCCGCGATTCCCCTCTACCAGCTGGCACACTGCTGCTCGGACACAGCGAGCAGCGTCATCAGGAAACACCGTCGCCCCATCGGGAAGGAAGAAGCACAAGAACCGAGGAGGATTTTGGCCGCGCGAGAACGGAATGATAACGCATCTAGACAAACGAGCGTAGACTGTCTATGGTGATCGAGACAGCCGAGGCCGAGAAGCTTGTAGAGCGGCCATAATGCACTGCCGCGGCACAGAAAGGAATAGGTCAGCACAAGGCTTCAACCGGTGACCACTCCCCCTTGGTACCCCTCGCTCATCCACCGACCGATCACGCTCACTTTACACCTACACTCGGCCACCTATCCCCACCTTCGCGCTCCTTTCCTTCACCTGCGCCAACAGTTCGGCCCTTTTTTCGCCTATCACCGGCAACGCACGCTCTGACGGCTGATTATCATTCCGTTTGAAAGCGAACTAACGCCTCTGACGGTTCTTAATGATCTCGACATTCAAGGACATTAACAGCAAGGTGTTCCGTTCGATCAGTGGGCGGAAGAGTCGAAACGCGAAGAGGATCTTCTGTGGCCAGACGTACAGGTGGGTCTCGGTTGGTGCGGGTAATCAGTCTCGGAATTCGCAGTAATGGAATACTCCAAGTACACGAATGTACGTGATGGTTCAACCAATATTATCGTGTAAAATACCAAATATTGCTTGGTCTACTTATCAGACCAAGCACAGGTTCTACAAATTTTTGTTACGACAGTGATTTTATCTTGGCGATGTAGCACAAGGTGGACAAATTCAGGTGTGGGAAGTTCTAAAGTTTGCGTTTAAAGGTTCAAGGTGTATACTATCCTAACTCCAGTGTCCTCACTTGGAAAATCATGAAGAATCCTTAGACTCTAAAAAGTCCCCAGACTCTAGGCCCTACACATTCATTCATCCTGTATTTTGTTTTGTACATTGTATCGACACTAGGATCATCCCGGCAATGGCCCGCAAAAATCTACAGTGGTGGGGCTGTACCAATATAACCATAAAAAAAGAAAAACAATATCAACAGATAATTTTATTTAAATCGCATTTCGGACAGCCTTGCAACTTTTATCGACAAGTCGCCACTGGATAATACTCAAGATAAGCGCTGCGATGATCAAAACTATCAAACGGTATGTTAATTCTTCAACTTGAAACGTTCGTACTGACATAAGCACCGACACACGCGCACTGTGTTACGAGCAGTACCTAGCAACACCGTATTCAAATAGCCAGAGGATATAAAAAAAAGAAGAAGTTGGTTACAGGTAGGCGTTGCAATGTGTGCGTCGTATCGTGAGAGAGCTCTCCGTCTCTTAGCAGTTTGCGACATAGGCGAGCGCGTTTGAGAAATGCAAAAAAATTACGCGCGCCGGCTACGACGCGTACACACGATCGAAGCGGCGGATTACGTGTTCGATTTTTCAAGTTTCGATAACAAACCCGATCCTGTTAGGCGTTTCAGTCACTTTAGAGGGATGTTAAGATAGTTCTTAGGTTAACTTCGAAATTTAATTTGGAAGGATATTGTCTTTCCATTACAACTTTTTCCTACAAATAATGATAATTATTTATAAAATTCCAAGGCTTTTGCCGCGATGGTAGAATTCAAAGGAAGGTGGGCGATTTAATAATAAAATAAAACGGACGATGGACTAGGTAAATTATTACGTCAGGGTATAACTCTGTACCTTACACCGCTACTTGTCTTAGGGAAGCTCATGATACCCGACAGTGTACTAAATTTTTAGTAACCACCAAAATATCGCGACCAGAATTACAGTCGCAGCCATTTGTAAGACTCCCTCGACAGAAAAAGGAACGGTTCGATTACTGACGAGTTTCTTAGCCTGCCGAGATATCCTGATTGTCCTTTGAGGCCAGATAACAGCCGCGCGCTGCTCAACGTATCAATAGCCGCGTTACAAAACGACATTCCTCCGCGAGCAATGCTGCTGGACGTGACCCGATAAAATCTGCAGAATTTACGGTAAAACCGTGCTTCAACAACGGGAACACTTCGCGAAAGAGAGAAGCAGGAGGCATATAGAACCGACTGGCTCTCGAATGCCGTTACGTGTTTTGATTCAACGCGTTTCTCTAGAAAACGGATATTCCCCGTGATGTATCCGTATACGAGCGAACGCGAGCCGAGCAAACCGGCAAATAGACTAACGCGATCGTTTTGTCGCATAATCTCGATATAAATCACTTTCACGTCGGCGAGGAGAAGGTGGAGCGGAAGAAGAGGTTAGGGTTAAATGAAGCGCCAGAAGAAACGAAGAATAGCCCTTCGAGACGGGAGGTGACTTTGACGTGGCTCTCCTGGAAATTGTCTCGAAAAGAGGCGGACAGCCATTGTCGGACGGCTAGACGTGGAAACGTTTAATTAATTTCCAGAAGACAATCGGTGGACCGCTCAAAAGTCGGCGTTCAACAGCTGTGTCGTAAGCATATGCGTGCGGCGAAAGAACAACGAGAAGGATGGGAACCAGTTTCATCTCTTAAACGCTTAATTAAGCTGGCCTGTGTACGAGAGAGCGAAACCCGGGGGTAGGATACACGTATAAAGAGTGATGCCGAAGGATGAAAGAGGAAGAAGAAGAAGAAGAAGATGCCAGATGCCTCTTCAGGCTTGGCCGGCAAACAGATATCGATATGTGTACTACGCACATGTATGTATATTCATTCGAGAGTAGGTGTAGACCCCCGTAGGTACCGAACCAACGAGCAGTCTTCTCCTCCACCTTCGCCAGTCCGCGCATTTCGATTTATCGTTAACGGCTCTATCGCATGCATGGTCCTCGAACCAGTTTCTCCTTTTATCATGGCCACTGCGTGGCTGCCACGTAATCGGTAGCGGAGTAATTATTGTTAAGGGGTGTATACACCGAGTGAGAAAAAAATCTCCGTAAAACTCTTGAACTCTTGGACGTTGGACCACTTGGACAGTAACAGTTCAAGAATGTAATATTTCATTTTATCTCCATTTTTCAGATTTCCTTAACATTATTTTGAATTACTGCTATAACTAACCTTGATCGAAATATCATTTTATTCTTGGTGAGGTTGTTTAAAACAGAATATATATATCTTTTTCTTAATTGCTTTCTTTTTTTGACCAGGAAATTATTAAACATATTCGTGGTTCATTGTTTAGCTGTACTTTAAAAATGAAAATTTTACCAATTTCAGTTCCATTTTCTATATACAATGCCTCGGTAATTAGTCTTCAGTACGTTAACGTTACGGTAGAAATGGACATTTCTGATAAGACAGTCGGGGGTCTATCAATAAGCATACGAATAAGTTAATTTTCAAACTGGAGCTCTAAATCCCCGACAGTTCATTATCGGTGTAATTACCATGTTACTCCAGTTCTTGCCTTTCCTTTTCTCCTTTTAATCACTCTGTTACAGTGCGACGCGTCGATTACCGATAACTGCCGCGTCGTTCTACGTCTTAATAATCACACGATGGAAATATGAATCAAAATTGACCATGTGTTCCTTTCTTGCCACGTTGTTTTCATAGGTTAACTCTTCCGTTATTAGATACGAAAAGAATCTACTCTAACTTTTTCAGCAAACCTTCCGAAAACCAAAGGTGCTATTTCGAAACAAAAGAGTCTACAAATGCTTATGAGTCTATTCATTTTTATTCCTTTCCTCCATTTTCTGCGTTCTAATACAAATAAAACTTAAATGTCGCGTTTCAAAATACTCTGGTAAATTAAATGTCTCCTCAGAGGGGACAGCCGAGTGCAAAGGGTTAATAATAAAATTTTAATGATGTTCATACGCGATCGAAACTTTTATGCGCTGCTGATATTAAACGTTTCACCAGCATCGCACCTGTCTAGACCCTGAAAGATACTTAAACAATCGTAGGATTGTGACAAGCACCTTTCCTACAGAATGGTAGCTACGTTAAATACCACGTATATCCATAGAATATTATACACAGGACAGGGGATACCATAATTAGAACCAGGTTAAGCAAATGCTAACCACTATACTCCTTATCGGAGGCTCCCTCATCGGATAAGCTGTTCCAGGGGATTCCCATAAACAGTAACACCTGCCAAGCGCATAGGAAATGTACCGGTGTGACACACATGCAACTGTAAACATATGCATTCATCGCTAAACACGCCATTTTAATTTCTATAATTATGAAATGCCGTTTAGCACAGAATGCCTACGTAAGATTCTACGATTTTATGATCGTTGTCCATTTTCACGACTGAACGTACTTCAGATTTATCATCAACCCCTTGTCGTGCAATATCGTGTCACCCTACAGTTCGTATGTGACACACCTGGCTCGTATTTTTAATACAACTGAATTTTAATTATTAGACTGCAGATTTCGTTCAATGGATTCTAGGTATTTGTAACACATCAGATTATACAAAAATATGTACAATATGTACGTATGTACATGGAAATCAAACGAATCCTTAAAAATCTATAAAATTTGTGAATCAACCTATTACCGCTGTATTTGCTTTAACTAAGGATACAGAATCCTAATATTTCAGCTACTCAATTGCAAAACAATTCGTCAATTTGCAAAAATTACTCGACGAAGAAGAGAAACGAGTGTAATGATCGCTTCGATTCTCGCACCGGCCGACTGTTCCGCGATTCATAAAACGCATGAATGAAGGTCCGATCAGGTCCGAAAAAGCGGGGCGCAAAAGACCCCGTTCCGTCAGGGTGTCGCATTTTCCACGAAACGTCCTTGCAAACGGACAAAACCCGGTTGGGAAGTGGCGCGCACGATGTGTATCGAGCAGTCACCAGCCGACGAACGAAGCGTCGAATAATTATTCGAGCGAATCGAGGCACAGGTGTTTCAGGCGTCTCATGTTAATCAGATGCCACGGGTATATCGCGTCCCGGTGCACGGCCAGAGGCCAACAAGGAACGTATGCAAAACACACATTTCCAAGACGCGACAGCTTAACCGGCGAGGCTGGCTGTCAAGTAGCCAGGATACGAAAATTTTAATACCCAAGCCACGCGCATCTTTTCCCTTACCGTTGTTGGCCGATGCTGTCGATGGAACAATTTATAATTAACTCTCGAACACCGAATACGGAGTGAATCTGTTAAAAATCGAAGAATATTTGGAACCTGTTCTTCGATTCATGGATTCGATGGGATTTTCACGGCGACCGACGATGGTCAGCCATTTAGATGCGCAAGGAACGCTTCTCACAAGCCCGTTAACGAACCGCTAATTATTAATGTCTAACAAATTGTTTTGTTTACATCTGGGCAATTTATCGGACTGCAGAAGGCACGCGAGCCACGCTTTAATTGCACCGGTTTGATCGTTCGAGATTCTTATCGACGGACGCTCGCTATGCTCGCTGATATTTCGGAATTTCAAGCGTTGCCTCCGCTGAAAGGGCACACGATCCCGCCGGATTTCATTAATCCCCGTAACTGTACGCGCACGCGGTTTTCTTTCCTTCCTCGGTCACGCTCTGCTTACCGTCGTACCAATTCGCGTGAACGTCTAATGATTACGGGAAAAGTGTAGGAATGAGCGTTTAAATATTTTCATTCAATTCACCCAAAAAGTGAACATTTTGAAACGAAAGGGGGCCGTGAAACTTTAGTCCAATAATATCTACAGAAATAGAATAAAATTTCCGGGATCCTTGGTAACCGTGTGGAAAAATAAAAGGAATGACAAAAGTTTGGCGAGAAATAGTTCTGGCACCTTGTGTAGTGTAAAAAGGGGTGCGAAGAGAAGGCGGTAAGGATAGAGCGTTAAAGCAAGTGGTACGTTGAGGCGGGCTATTAAGAATCTTTCGTGTAGCTAAGAATCGTCGGCGACACCTTGAGTATATTCCTCAGTGTACGGATGTAATCTCTGTGTGCCATCGCGACAAGCCAGCTTAAACTAGGCACCGTGTAGCCGATGTCCGGTGCCTCGCGCACGCTGTTCCTTCTCCATCCCCCTCTACCCCTTCAACTTTTATCCGACCTCCATCTTCTCCCCGTTTCGTTTCGCTCGCCTATAAGGTAGTGACATCATCAGCCACCTATGTCCAGCTCGCGCCCGATCCGGCAGTCCGGGCACGTACTTTCGTACAAAACGAGCATTAAAACAAAAATATTGTCCGTCCGGAGTTGAACTTATAAATCAACGACGGCCAACAACGGAATCGTCGGTTCTTCGTTGTTGCCCGTCCATTATCGTTTCGTCGTTCTTCTGGCCGTCTCCTCTCCCTCGACTTTTCATACACGATACATCCCTACGCCCCGTACCCTTCTCCCATTTAACGTTGAATTTATAAATAATGGCTTAACGAACGATCGAGAGAACCGATCGTTGTCATAATTCAACTTACAAATGAGACCCAGAGGTTTCTTCGTTGCGTCTTATCCGTCGGTGAAGTGGAATTCATTAATCGATCAGAGTCTCGCGATACGGTCGTAGGGAGAGGGGGGACGGGGAGAGGGTGGTTTTCGCGGGATCTGTGTCCTCTTCGCCTTTGAGCTCTCTTCCCTTTTCCTCCGTCGGTTTTGCTCTTCTTGTCGCGGATCCCGTGTATTCTTCCCCCGACTACCAGGACTCCGTAAATCATCGACGCGAGACGCACTTAATCGTTTTAGCGTAAACGTCGTCCGTTTCGATGGCTCGACGTAATTTATAATTTACGGCCAACCGGGACGACCAAGCCGGGCTCCGTGTATTTCAAGCTTTCCCGGCTAATCCTCGGGGACAGATCGTGCGTTGAATTATCAGTTTCGTCCGACGCGACGGTTCGTCAGCTTCGAGAGCCAACCCGGATTTTGCTTTCCTTTCAGATGTCATTCGCGTCGATCGGGCATTATTTTGGAGGATCCTTCAGACTTTTGTCCCGATGGGGGGAGTTTATTTCTATCGTAATCCAAAGCTTTCCTTATTACCTTTATTAAAGACTTCCATCGTGACTTTACACACGTACCATAGTAACTTGGTATTTTATATTTTACATTATTTCGCCTCCATTTTGCAAATTTTCCACTACTATTTCAAGTACTTTCACTAATTTATGAAATTTCTTCTTCCAGTATTTCTGTATCGAACTTTAATCGAAATATTGTCATAGGTATAAGTTGCGATTGACCCAGGCGCCGTCGTTCGAGGTTTGATAGCAGTACCAGTTGGAGTTCTTCAGGTTCCAGGGACAACAGATGGGTCCTGTAACTTTGAACGGTAACGTCAGTCTAGTCGGTGCAAGAAGACAATCGAGGACGTCAAAATCGTGACCGAAGAAACGCGAACCATCGGCCAGCTTCTGGAAACAACGAAGCCAGTGACCTTCCGGGCGCGAAAAAGGTTCCGCCGTCGTGTACCGTTACATCCCCGTACAAACTGACTAGTTTTCGGCATTTTGACTTTTCTTCCTTTTTTTTTACGGACGGTCGAATTTATGGCCACGAACCGTGGTTAGGGTCGTTTTCGAGCATTCGCTTTCCAGGTAGAGGAAACAAGGTGTACAGGTGACGCAATTGCGCTTGACCTTGCTCTAAAAACATTTTCACACCCTCGGTCAACCCCCCCTGGTGCATCCTTGTGAATCTCCTCCACCCTGTGTGTTTCGTCCGTGAGCTGCTGCCCGGTCGCAAAGGAATCCATTGTACTTTCAAACGAAGCGATTTAAATATTTTTTGCCATGGTTAAGGTCGCTCTTGGGCGACACGGTTTTAGGCTGATCCGTGAAGAATGCACCGAACGCGATTTCAAGGTGGAACGAAACACTGACCAAGAATGTTTTCCCCCGTAAAAAATCACCACCGTTGTTACCCACGTTTTTATTACGTTGACGACCAATTTCGTGGGCCTCCAATCTTTTTGCGTGCAAAATTATTTGTCAAAATTCAAGAAATAACAGTCAAAGCTGTTGTAATATTTTAATTCTCGAACTTTTAATTTGGGGTAATGTAATCTTAATTTTAAAAAGCTTTAATTTTCAAATTTTTCATTTTTAGTTTATGATAAGTTCTTAATTTCCCTGCTACAAAATTTCCACAATTTTGATATAAAATACACGAATAGGTCGCGAGTTTGATTGCCAATATAATATAACACCAACCTAGACTACGAATTGCAAAGTTTTAAACATGTTGATTTTATTCGCTGCAAAAAATTGCTAACGACCGCAATTAGATAAGAATTCTTCAATTACTGAACTCACGTGGACTTCAGAACTGTTACCATTTGATTGCTTCATTAAAAATGAGTAATGTAATTGCTTTTCTAATTTCAAGACATTCAAACCCGTATACGCGCAGGATATTTTTCATTCCAGCTAAATGAAAATTAATATTCATTTCCTTTCAAGCACGTGGCAGAAATTTATTGTGTTTGCATTTATTTACAGTCTTCGTTTCTATTCATCTGTCAACGACTACTAGCGTAATATTCCGTATTCGAATTATACAAAGTGTCTTTACTGTGTACAAACACACTGTTGTATAACTCCTGTAGCATATCATTTTTCACGATTGCCATGATTTAAATTATTGCGTTCAATTTATCTTGGGAACAAGAACAAATCTTTTAACAAAATGGCAGTCGAATCGTGAGAACAGATTACTAATGAGTTACACTTTAACCCTTTAAGTGCTCCTTAATATCGTAAGTTGTCAAACTTTTTAATCCTTTGCATCGCTAATATTTATTATGAATAATACGAAAACACATGGTTTCTTTGTACTTATATTTAAAACAGTTTTTGGTTTTCTTGACGCAATCCGACCCAAAGTGCGAAGAAGATACAATGAATAAAAGATGGATCTTTTGATCTCTCGGGACGGGAATACCCCCTTAACGTGAATATCGCCAGGGTGACCCGTGGCGCTGGAAAGGGTTGTAAAACGGCGCTAACGGAAGGAATAATTCGAGGGTAATTGGAACGGCGATTCGACGAGATTCCGCGGGAACGGAACAGGAGGTGTCCAATATATCAGCGATTTCGCGCGAACGCAATGGAGGAGCCGATCGAATGAATTAATTTGTGAACACGCCTGGAGAGGGGAGGGAATCAGCAACAATTTGCTCTCGCACCGCCGTGGAAAAAATATCGTAGGATACCGGTTCGGGCCGAGGAGTTGAAAACTGCTTCGAAAATTAATAGTTGCCCATTAATTCGAAATACCTACTACGCCGCGTGATACATTCGCAGTTGAACAACCCGATCATTAATTTACTTACTTTATGCAACGGTCTGGCGAGCTCGACGGGCATATTTCTTACGCGAAATTATATCAACTCGGCCCTGGTCCATTCAGAGAGACAGAGAGAGAGAGAGAGAGAGAGAGAGAGAGCCTGGAAACGGCTTGTCGCCCAAGTATTTTCGCGTTGCATTCATCGGCGCCGACGACAAAATATTCGAAAGCGTATTTAGCGGCCGTAATAAATTCGTGGTATCGTCGACACGACGGAAGAACCATACCCGGCCGCCTCACTGTAACAATTTTCTGGTCCCTGGTTGACCGGCAACGTTCGAACCATCCGACGGACACGGTATCGTGAACATTCGATACTCTTGCGACAATTTCTAGTTTGGGTATTTGTTTGATACTTTGATTGTCGTGGTAATTGTGGTTGGGTGAAACGGGAATTTTGTATCGGGATTTGTCACCCTCTTCTGGAGAAGATTGCTACACTGGCGGAATTAATTCTGGACACTTTGAACGAAAATATTCTTTATTTCATATTTGTGCAGAATGTGTATGTTCTGCTATGCTAAATTGATACCGTAATATTCTTATTGTGATGTATAATGTTTATACTTAATATTTTCATATGATTTGGTTTGTAAATGTTTTGAAATTTTTATTTAAAAAAATTTAAGGTGTGTTGTTATTTTTGTTTTTGCGTTTGGCAACACGAAACGTCGCATGATGTGAGTTAGCTAAGTAATTAATTTATTTATATTTTTGTATCTCCTCTGATGTGTTGAAAGTGTAATTTTTAGTGTATATTAAAAGTATGGCTGTAAATGGTCTTTTTACTGATTTTTTGAATATAAGCGACGCCCTAAAATTGGAAAATAATGATTAGAATATAAAATATTAATGATTATATATTAAATAATTTGAATAAATGTGAAATGCAAGTAAAAATTTTAAAGTGTCCAGAATTAATCCACTAGTGTATGTACAGAAATTCATACGTTTGTGAATGGAATTTTTGTGACCAAAAAATATTACGTATAGGATACCTTAAATATCAACGCTTTAGCGCTTAAATACATGACTTCCTAAGTTTATAAAATATTTAAAAATTGTCAACTTATTTGTACTGTTCTGTACCTTTTCTTTATTTGAAAAATGGATTTTTCGGGAACTGAAACAATCGTGAACTAAACATTGCAAGAATCTCTGAAACTTATAGTATTTCGGCACCCATTGTACAAACATTCTCCAAGAGTATTGTCAAATGACAACAATATGCATTTAAGGGTTAAGCGTCACGCTAAAATTGTGGAAATATTTTATGGTATTTAGCTTTCCTCGTTGTATAAATTTTCAGCTAGGTAAAATGTACTAAAATTATTTGTAAATAGGTAAATGATATCGTTTCCACTAAATTGGCCGGAACATCTTATAAAATTAATAAACCTTACAATTTCATAATAGGTTTCTGTTTATATTGAAAAAAAAAAAAAGTATGTGTAGGCGTTACAAAATTATTGGAAATGAACTAAGCAATGATGACATAAAGAATTATAATTTAAAATCACGAATACGTGATGCTGGTCTTTTCTTTCTTTATTAAGTTAAAATTATTTGCAATTCTGAAGTAATTAATATTGAATTTTATATATCATTGGATAGCTGCGTCTTTTCATTACAATATTACAAAATTTCTAATTGAAATTATAAATGTTTAAGGTAAAAGAAATGGAGCGTTACAGACTTACGTTACAACCGAACACACACTGTTGCCTATTAATTTTTGCAAACTATCTACCATAAAAAGATAAAAATTGCATTTAAATGAGATTATTAATAGATAGCGAATGGGCTGAGTTTGTTAAAATAACGAATGGAACTTATTAAGAACAAAATCATCGCTATTGGTTAAAATTTTGAGAAGAATATTGATAAAAGTCTTAATCCGACGACTGTCACATATTTCTATAAAACTATCCCTAACCCCATCCATTACACCTTTTTCTATCCTCACAAATACTCATACTTCATTTCGTTTATGTTTATATCATTATACTTAATATTTTTAATATATCATTAACACTAGAACTACCAAACAGATCAAAGCGACTTGCTACAAATTTCATATTTCGACGATTTCATAAAAAATTTATTACGACGCATTTGCTGAAATGTATGTTGATTTTCGTCAAGATAAAATATTATTCTGTATGTTACTGCATATTTCATCCTGTATTTATTTCGTTTTCTATTTTCTTTTATTTTCAAAAGTAAGCGGATGT
This sequence comes from Stelis phaeoptera, assembly GCA_943735885.1. Classification (NCBI taxonomy): domain Eukaryota; kingdom Metazoa; phylum Arthropoda; class Insecta; order Hymenoptera; family Megachilidae; genus Stelis; species Stelis phaeoptera. Next base: position 22,505,640 of record OX030930.1, read on the forward strand.
TAAACGTCGAAATAAATCAGATCTTAAATGACATTTGACTCTTTGTTAATCAAAGAATTTGTTAATAACAATAATTATCAGGAAAATTGACGGTCATTTACTATTAGGAAGATAACATAATTACATGTATCACAATACAAATGCATTATTCATCTCATATACTTAATTCGCGAACACTAACTGTAACACACTGGTAATGGTTCATAATGTTACTTCACACTAGCTATTTCTTATTAATCGAAAAATTAAAATAATCAATGCCTGGTGAATTAAGAAAATTTGTAACTGCGAACGATGTTCGAGGAAGCAATTACCAGTTCATGTTTGCCGACGGCAGCCATAACTCGTCGCCAGTCAATTTACTTGTTCAAGGAAATTAATTCCCTTACAATATAATTTTGCAGAAAATGTTAATAAATATTTCCATGATTTTTTAATTTTGTTTCATATATTTATAATATACAGCACTATTTTTTGTTATATAACAGAGGCAATATTATGAAACAAATTTTCCAACTTGCTATTTCTCCTCGAATTACAAAATTGTATTATTTCCAAATTCAATGTCACGTTGAAATTATCGATTTGTAATTTCTATCATTGCAATTTAGAATTTGGAAAAGAAATTTTTCAATTTTTCTTCCTTCGGTCGTGAAAATGTATTTTTAAATTTACTCTCGCGTCAAAGTTATTAATTAATAGCTTTCATAATCGCTGCTACTTTGTTTCGTAAATTTGTAACTTCTTCTCTTACTTTTTTAGTAATTTGAGAAGCGAGGAATTAGAAATAGAAATTTTTCAGTTTCTTTTGATCGTGAAATTTTACTATTTTTAAACTTACGGTCGCGTCAAAGTTATTAATTAATAGCTCCCATAATCGCTAAAACTTTCTTCTGTAAATTTATAACTCCTTCTCTTCCTTTCTTAGTAATTTGGGAAGCGAGGAATTATAAATAGAAATTTTCCTCGATCGCGAATTTGATCTATTTTCAAATTCAGTGCCCGTTAAATTCGTTACTTAATTAATTCTCATAATCGCAAAAATTCCTTGTCTAATAATTCGCGAATCACGACATTAAAAAAAGGTAATTTTCCAAACCCCTTCCTATCCTTACTTTCTTAAGAAAAAACAGGTTTTTAAATCAGCACGATTCGCGCCGAATTAACGTTCGCGGCGGGAAATTCAAACGATCGGAAATCTCGGCTCGATAATCAAGAGCACGTGCAAAAGAGAGGCGGCTCGGCAAAATGATATAGTGTGTATCTGTGTTTGAATTATCGAATTCAATAGAAATACGCGATTTCCCCCCGTTTCTCTCCCTCGCCGCGGTTAGAAGATTGGACGAATTTATGCGAGCAATGCGCGGCCGGCTCTCCCCCGTCCATTTAAAAATACTATCTAGCCGGCCATTTGTCAGGCTTAACTGTGTCTTGAAACCGTTACTTTTTATTGAATAACGTATAACACCTGCGAAAACACTTAATTCACGTTCAACGATATATATCGCGTTCCGCCGGTATTAAATTCGCGGAAATTTAGGAAGATAGGACCGGCGCGAGAGCAAAAAGTCCCCGGCTACGCGTACCACGGAATGATCGCGCTTAAAAGTGACCAAAAAACAACCAACGTCACGTCCGTTTGTCGCGTTTTAGCGAACAAGAAGAACGAGAATCGGGGACTCGCCAATGAAAATCCACAGTGCAGAGAACTCACGTGTTCGTTCAACATCAACGTACGTTTCGGTTCAAATAATCATACTTTATCGTTTCGAGTAATTGCAATTTGTTACATTGCAAATTGTGTATAATTGGTATAGGTGAACGGAATATTGATGCTTTAAATTCGGGAGAAAAACACGTACGATTTTTGTACGTTTCTTAGAATTTAAAAATATATGAGTGATCCACATTTGAATAAAAAGAAAATGAAATTTTTATATAATCTGACTGCTTTTCACATTTGACCTTTCTATTACAATTATGATTTTATTTATCACGGTTGTTATTTTTTAATTATTCCATAAATAATTTTAAGTTCCAGTGGAAATTCAGCGGAGCCAAATTAATACATAATTATTGTATTATAATTTCTTACTGCCAGATTGTATTGATATAAATGTTTATAAAGCGTACTCGGTCAATCTTTAATATTCTCTGTTTGCTTCAGAAAATGCAAATTGAAAAATTCGATAAACACATATTATTTATAAATGTTTCAATCCTCCCTATGGCCAAACGTTAAATATTTAACTTATTTCTTATTATTTTCGGTTATCTTGCTGTTTTGCTTCAAACTGTTTCTTTTCACGATTATATCCGAAAGTTGAAGGTGCCAGCCAACAATCGTACCAAATTAAATTCAGACAATACTTTTCAGGTGACTGAAAATAGTTCGGTATTTTCACAGATACACAGAATCTTAGCATTCCTTGAACCGTGAAAATCGCAAATTCGGGGATGATAAAGGATGACTTTCGCCGAGCCAACTACGGAATCTCCGCCGCTTCGAGTACTCGCGCGTAGTATCTCGCTGCAAGTTGATTCAAGAGGTCACGAAGCTTTCCGTCATCTCCGCGCCTGGTTCGTTAAGTTTTGGACATCGTTTATCTGACTTATCTGGCCACTCCAACAGAGTTGTCAGTTAGAAAAGCAGAAGGAAAGGGAGCACTATTCAACGATCGAACCAAACCTTCCGGCACTAAGTACGCATAAACACATTTTCAAAGATATCACAGACATGTCGAAACAGTTAATAATATTTGTTATTTAACTTTTAACTGGTACCTGGAGCACTAAACTAACCCAGATTAATAAGCAACGTGCGTACTATAGCGATTCAGTAGTCTTTAATTAGACTGAACTCTATAATTTGCCAATTGCGCGTGTTGACGACAGTTTTCGCTTAAAAATAGTCGAAACAAATATTTCTACAGCAGCAGTTAAGGGTTAATCATACAAAGTTTGATTAGTAAACGAAAAAAACCTTGGAACAATGACAATTCTATTGCGGTGCCCAGAGCAAACCAAACTCGATTAACAGTCAACGTAATAACAGACAAATTTCACAAAGTGTTAAAAACAAATTTCACAGAGTAAATGGGCATACATTTCGGACTATCAAGAAGGCCTAATTATAACCGATTTTTGTCCATTTTCTTTTTTTTTTTTTTTTTAAGAAGGTAGAAGAATGGTTGGATGTTCAAAAATGGAGGAAGTCGAGTTGTAGGGTACAGGCAGCAGGGTTGGAGGAGCTTAAGAACGGGGAGACACAAGAGGTATCGGGTGACGTCGAGACGCCCCGGGCTATCCGGGGCAAGTTCTCGAAAGTGTCGGCTAAACTGATATGAGAAATGGTCGTTTCGTGCTGGCCGTAGGGGATGAAGGAACCCCGGCTGTATCTATGTATACGTTCAGCCGCCTCGTGCGTTTTCAACCCCCCTTGAATGTTCGATACGATATTCGTGGCAATACAAGCCCGACGATTCGGTTGCCGTCTTACGCCTCCGTGAGCCCGCGGATTTATCGTGGGATTCGATCCTGAATCGTATATAATATTGTCTAAAGTACTCGGAGAATAAAAAGGAGATCGTGGTTACGCATCGTTTTATATTATGAAATTTGGCAAACGAAAACGAAACAAATGACTTCCTCGACACCTTGATGCACACGTTAAATTTGACCAATTGGATTTTATTAAGTTTACATTAATCTCAATACCCTTTAAGATCACATCCTGAGCACGTCACTGACGAGACGCGTGAGTTACAAATTTACCGTGATCTCATTTTCGAGATAAAGCTCAACATCATACCAACTTCTGCTTCGCCATTGCGAGTTCAGACGACGACGACGACGACTAGATGGCACAGTATTTCACTAGAGAACCGTCGAATCGCACCACTGGGACTCGGCCCAGTCCAGGGAGGGGAAAAAGTATCGTGTCGTCGCTTTGACAAACTAATTATGCCCGAGGTGCCACGGGGGGTGCCCAGCCAGCGAGCAGTTGCAATCGTCTGCTACCGCCCGTTGCAACCCTGGCGTACGTATTTTAACAGGGCTCGGTGAATTAATTCGGAAGCGTAGTTTAATCCAGTTCCGAGTGGCGTCGTGGTTGCCTATTTCTACGGGACACGACAACGCGCGACACGATTATATTCCATGAATAAACGTGAAAGTCGAAAACGGAGAAACCGGTGAATACCGCAGCGACATAAAATATTAGCGGCCGGAGAACCGAGGCCACTTCGATCAGAGATGAAATTTCAGGATAAGGCCCGTTGAACTAACTTCTGAAGAACAGCCACGATTCGTGTCATTCTATGCCCCCTTTGAGGAGGGGGACCGGGCTTTCCGAGAGTTCGAGGAGAAGGAAGAAAGTCCAAAGAGGGATGCCAGAAGGAAAAGGGGGACGAAGGAACGCTTATCACTGGCTGCAGCCGCAACCGACCGTCGGATCCTTATTTATGGTCCCCGTCAGGCGTCGGTGCTGTACACACTACCTATTTTACCCCCAGGCCTCGCGATACCGAACTCACTTTATATTTTCGGTCAGCTTCTTCCCCCATTTCTTCCCGTAAGACATGATGGATTCGAGTGGGACCGTGCCCCCTTAACCCTTTCACTATCATAGATGCTCCAAAAATTCCTTCCTACTATACTGAAGACGCGTTTAGGTGTTCAAATAATTGTACTAATTACAAAGTATTATTGCTTGCGAGTTTTCGACGGAAGCAGTTAAAACCGTCAGAACCCGACGCTTCCTAAGTTTCCATAACTTTCAGCTTCTAATATCAGATAATAGTTTTTCTTATTATTAAAGAAATAATTTTAGCAAAGAATGGTAGAAAGATAGAAACTTCAGGACACCGTAGCTCAGTTCTTGACGCTACAACTCAGGGGGAAAGCTGTAATGATTCCGAGGAAGCTAGACACGCCAAGTGTCAAGATGCGAATGACGAAGAAGAAGGATGAAATTTAACACGGCTAATAGTTAATCGCAGCCAAGAGGAGCAGGGCAATTATTAGCTCGAACTCGATGATTATTATTTAGCATTTGGCACGGGGCTCTGGGAGCAGATTCCTTGGCGGACAACGGACGTCTAGTAATATTTATCGCGGCCATGTTATTATGCGCTTGTAGCGTATCACGTCCAAGGCGGTTATAGTTCTTCATTAACGCCGGCCGTAAAACATCGGTTTGACAGAACGAGATACAAGGAAAATTGATGCACGCTACCACGGGCCGAGATTAATACCGTAATTGATATCTATACGGTGTTACGTGCGAGCGACAGGGGGTAAAAAGAAATATCGTCGCGTTTATCGAGGATCTGCGGAGACTGCCACTTCATGGCGTACGTTCACGCGAAACCACGTGCACGCATTTATTCGTGGTCGCCGGGCCCTCGTGTTTCCCCAGGCCGACGCATCGCGACAGAAACATTTTACGGTAATCGATGTTTTATCAAAAATTAACCTCCAAAACTATATTAACAGACAAAAGTGTAACGAAACCCTTGTTGTTCCTGACACGGTACACCCCTATTTTGCGAAACGAACCCATTGTCGTAGATACTTTTCCGATTGACAATTGGTAAAACTGCACAAACGTCAGGCCAACTGTAGTCGAAGAGATGGAATCTTAGAGAAACCAACCCAGGCGGTTAAGACTGATTTGTAATGCCTTGTTCTTTTTTTGTAGACATCACAGAAAGATGTACGGACTTCATTATAAACAAATGTGATACGGTAAATCCTTGTGTAACCCAGGTGCCTTTTCATAAACGTCGTGTATTCTACTACACCGTATAAACAATTTATGTTAATACCTATTTCTTCAAGAAAAAATTTAAAGATCCCAATGTTTTCTTGTGCTTTTAGAAACTTTGTAAATTTGTTCACTTAAGGACATTCGGAGCAGTAATTATATCAAGTACAAATAATATTAAAATTGCATTATATTTCACGAGACCGTTATTCGACGTATCAACCCGCAGGCATTCGAAGCCACCATCAATTTTTTTTCCAGTCAAAATGGACCCCCGTCGACGAACCAGACGGTCCGTCAGGGGCCACGATTCTCACAGCCGTTACTCTTTCAACGACGCCTTCAATCATCCGAGCATGTGCACTGGATATGGCGAACGTTTTGGCGGGAGAGGATTTTTCTTCAAACGTTTGATCGGTCACGTGTTCTCGACGAGGGACAAGAGTAAAACGATCGTACTTACCGTTTGAAGCGGCTGGTTGGAAGATTCAGCGGAAGCAGAGTGCCGTTTGCGGAAGGGTAGTCCGCGCCCGTTTCCTGCAGCTCATGATAACGGTCGTCGCATCCGGACGTCTCGATCGGTGCTCCAGAAGCGTGATGGTTCGGCACGCGAGCGGGAACGCTCGCAACTCTTTGTGGTCCCTCGCGGGAAAATCGTGAAACGATCGAGATGCCGCGTCGTGTATTAAAACGGAAAATCGGCGGCCAAGGCGTGAACGGAAGCGATTTCGAGCCGAGTTAAAGTCGAAAGTTTCTGATCCACCTTCTCGCGTGTTTCGCGGAAGGCTCGGCTTCGACGTCGGACGCTCGGTCGCTCGGGTGACGCTCTCTCGCGGGCCAAAGCAAACTTGTCGGATGGCAATACGTGAGTTAAATGTTCACCGCGGATGGTTTACGGCCCGATAGTCCCCACCTCGTACCGCCACGCGGCGCTGCCTTCGTTCTCTCTCTCTCTTCGTGCCTCTGCCTCGCTCCTAGCCATGGTCCGATCTCTCTCTCTCTCCGATCGTCTGCTAGACTCTCTCTCGCTCCCCTTGCCACGCGTTCTCGCTTTCCTGCTCGCCCGGCATTTTCTCGTCGGCTGTCTTTGTCGGTTTCACCAGCCCCTCGAAGCCTCTCCTCGCGCCTCCCCAGCACGGCTATCCTGCGGCCAGTGCAAAGGCGGGGAATCCGGCACGTTAGAGCGACGAAGAGCTACTCGAGACAGAGAGAAAAGTGACCGTGGACGAGGTACGAGCGATCCCAGGGACACGCGATCAAGACGGAGACAAACGATCGACCCACACACATGGCCAACCGCACACGGATGAGACGGGGATTTATATGCAAGGGCGTTGTTAATGGCGGGAGGGGGTAACGCGTAGGGTACAGGCCTGTTGTCTCTTTCTCTTTCCATTCCCGTCTTTTCTCCCTAACCTCGTCGCTCTTTCGACCGTCATCCGTCTCCTCTTCGTTCTTCTCGCGGATCTATCCTTATTTTACGAGGACCGATCGGTGTCTTCCTTCTTGCGAGCCCTCGTATACGCTCTACTGTTCGTAGAAGATAGTTTCGATGTCTCTTTCTACCCCCCCTCCCCCCCACAACCGATGTTGATTCGCGCGCGCTCTCACACTCACTGTGCGCCCCTCTTCGTTCCACTAACTGGCTCGCACCGCTCACGAGGATGGCCACGATGACGCAACCGGCCACGTGACCGGCGGCGAGCCAATGGCGCGTCGAACGTTTGAATCTCGCGGGCAAACCAAGACCCCACCTAGTGGGCCACCTTTAGCTCTGGTTATCATCGCATGCACATGCAGGATTGAGCCATTACCTGGTGCTTGGCGTTATAGGTATAATTATATAGCGTCGCGATACACATCGAGTAATGGTGATTTGTGGCCGCTCCTCCGCACACATGCTCGATTCTCTCTGCGACCACGTGGTGGCTGTAACCGCGTACGGCTCCATACTCTATCCCCTCCCTCTCCCAAGCCCTCGTCCTGCTACCGGCAGCCTCCGGCCTTCCTTTCGCGCGAATTATCGACGCGCTAAGAGTACGCGTATTTAATTAACCTTATGCTTTCGTGTGGATCTTTGTGGTCGAACAATTACCGAGAATTATCTGTGTGTCACTCTTATAGAGGCCGTTTGTGATTTTAAAAGCCACTGGACTGTCAGCCAAATTCGCGAAATTGTGAACATTTTTTTAGTGAAAAATTGTATATAACGTATGAAGGTCTATCTTTTTTATTTCTATCCAAATGGTTTCTAATTAAATTATCCGACGGTGAAACTAATTGTTTTTAATTTCTAATGAGCATCGACAGATAAACGGAGGTTTTTTAGTCGAGAAATTTACGCGTTCCTTTCGTAGGAATAAAGAGTATCGAAGAGCGTGAAAGCAATTGGTGATGCGTCGTATGTCACCCTGATTTGACACGTGTGCTCTGTTCCCATTCGCGATCCAACAAACTGTAAATATTTGATCGAGGATGTCCTTCAAACTGAAAATCATCGGCCGGCAAGCTGGCAATTTAATTTAAAATTCTTTTCATTAGAGGGAAACGCGAGCGTTGAAAGTTCGTCGGACAATAACTCAGAAAGTCAAATTGTGCTTCCACCTTGCGGATAATTTCACTTGTGGCAATTATGACACGTTGACTTCCATTATACATAGTTTGCGATAGTTAAATAATTATTTCAAGAAGGATGAACTGACGACGTCGTGATTCGTATTATACGTAGACAAATGTAACCAAGGAGACAACTGACGGTTATATTAAAAAATATCGATAATGTATCGCCCATCACTAGTAACCTGTCGTCGCGTTCTCCAGTGCGAGGGAAACTCGTCCAGCAACGCCAATCATCGCGCTTCAAATTCACGAAGGATCTCCCAAGCGTCTGTAGGTCTGATTTCTTCGTTTCACGCGTTCTCGTTCTGGCGATGAACAATTTCGAAGAAGATACCCCGTTATTATGGCGCATGACGCAACGAATGGTATCGACAAGCTCAATATATTGGACGATAAATAATGTTGCGACGTAAAATCAATGAATCGGAGCCCGGTCTCCTTTCCGTTTCGTGTGTTTGTTTTGCCGGACAGTATTAGCTCTGAAAAAGTCCGCAAAAACACGGGAACACGCGAAATAAATACGAATGCCCGGGCAGACCGGGCAACAACAAAAAAAAAGAACAGCAAAAAAAAAAGAGGGTCGAATTCGCCGAGAAGATATATTACGAAGCCTTTTATTAGTCCCTACCGTATTACAGCGAGACTATTGCTCGTCGCGTCACAATTTCTATCACGCATCTGCTGCCCGTCTATCAGTCAAAACTCCACGGTATTATACGAAAATATGAACTGAAAATACACTCGATTTTTCAACTTTCCTTCGACATTTAACGCGACCATACTTCGTTTACAGGCACTACAAATTTTTTACCTCAAAAGTATCACTTTTGAATTTTTGAAAGGTAAGCTTTCGGTCGAAAATGATCAAAATTCCCAAATTGTAAGAATTGTTAAAATTCTCAAATATCAGATACCGTTATTTTTTATCTAGTTACTAAAATTTAAATGATAAAAAAATACATCAATTTGCTTGAAAACGGAAATGTAGTCGGCTCGTTTATAAGCGTTCTTGAAACGCTTCTAAATGCTTGGGGTCGGGTTAGAAGGTTACGTGGGTGCTGGTAGTTTGACGGAATGTTATTGCGGCCATAATCGCAGGCGCCAACAGGTGCGAGCTCGTTCACAAGCCTATAGGCGAATATATGTGTGTATGTGTGTGCAGTAGGTAAGCTGGTATGGGTGTGTCGGTGAAACGGTATACCTATATTACAACCATAGGGCAATAAAGACCCCATCCCTATAATCTGTGGCGGAAACAATAACTAAACAGTCGGCAAAGCCGGCCAACCGGCACTGACCCACTACCAGTCGTTCATAATGCTAATGGCTGCTCGGTTGTCAATATTTTGACAGGAAATTAAGATGTGTCGGTTTCACCTCGACGGTTAACCGCTTTAACTACCCTCCATCCTTCCCATCATTCTCTCCTTAAAAGCAAATCGATTCTGGAATACGTTGAAATTTGAAATTTCTCTAACGCTCTTTCTGCTGAAAATAAATGTACTAATTTCATTCCAAATACTTCCAGACATTTCTTCTCTAATACCTTTCGAACGGAAGAATTTCTTCAATTTCAAGATAATAGAATAAAACATTTCAGAAGAAAAGTATATCTACGAGGTTAGTCAGAAACAGATCGTAACCACTTAAGTGAAATTAATCTATAACTTTATAATTTATAATTCAATATTTCAGGTTGGACTTAGATAGTATCAATTTGTGAAATAGTCTGTACGACAGGCAGGGTCGGTGCAAGGCAGGTTCAGTGCGTTCGCCGGAACCCGGCCCCGCGGTCTACGAAAATTACCCAATTAAAAAACACCGATTTTGATTAACTTTTTACAGAATGATGATACCATTAACAGATGCAAGACATTTTTTTAGTAGCGATGATTCAGTTTAAAGGAGTGACAAAAATCATCAAAGTTCGGTGTAACTCCATAAAGTCTTCATATCCTGAAAACTACTTTAAATAAAAAAAATCCAAGCGCTTTCAGAGAAATGTACTTTTTAAAGAAATTAAAGTACATCCATAGTTTTTTGCAAAAGTCATACATGATTACAGATCTTGTACTCTCATTGAATTTTTTGTCCCTTGAAAGCAAATTATGGCTGCGAAAAAGTATTACTTGGATTTGTTTAAAAAACTGCTTAAAGAAATAGAGATAAGACTCCCCAATTGGATTGTATTATTATTTAATATTCATCTTATAAAGAAACGGCATTTGTAAATAAATAATTCCTCGTTGTAAAATTTTGCTGTAGGATTTGAATGTGTATTCAGGCCCCGCAAAATTTTTGAACCCGGCCTCGCAAAAGGTCACGCCAGCCCTGACGACAGGAGTTCCCATAATATTTAACTTTGATTAAAAAATCATTCGCCATTAGCGACACTAAGCGGATAACCTAACAATTGTTCGCTCTCCCAAATAAAACGATATACACCTGTATTCGTTCATTCTTTCAACTGTGACGTTCGAAGGAGGGCAGAAATTTCACGGTTCGTGGATGGAACTTCTTTAAGCAACAACCCTCGACAAATGTGTCCTCGTGTAACGGGGAGGGATCGTAAGCTTCCGTTGTCGGTCCATGGGATTAGCTTGATTGCGCGTGCAGGCGTCGGCACAAGGGGAATAATTGTCGTCGCGCTTTTCCTTTACGGGCTGTTTAACGCGACAGGACAGACCTTAGGGTCTGATCCAACAAGTTTGTTGTTTACCAAATTAGTCGAAGATTTACTCCGTCCATTGGTCCAGGTATAATCCTCTTGCCTCTTATCTGACTATACTGGCTATCCGAATGTAACGAATATTTGAAATTTTATCCAATTTTTAGATCTCACCGGCATTATTAACCCCTTGCCGTACCATTATTTCGGTAGGTACGTCAGACACGGATAAATTATTGCTACAGTACTGAAACAAAGCAGGAAAATTGAAATGTTATATCCAATTTACGTTCGTTGTCACAATTATAGTTGGAATTATAATAAAAAGCCAATTTGTAACATTTCAGCTGCAAAGTGCGTCACGAGTCAAATTCGTCAGCTTACCACTTGCGCTCCAACTGTGTTCGAAATTAACATCTTCAAAAACTCGACTTTTGCTATATTTTAAAATTATTGTTTGTTCCGTTTACACAGCTCTAACGCTCGCGGCGACAACACAGATTCAATACGGCGGTGAGAGCTCCTGTTAATTGTTGTTAACAGCACCGATCTAGAACCGGGTTACGAATTATCACGCTATCCGAACACATTCCACTAATGTAAGCGAGTTAATTGACGAAGAGTGCCATATGTTTATGATTTTTATAACTAATGTTATAAGTATTCAAAGGAATTTAAGATTTCCAAAACTGAAAATTCCCCCGTTGAATCATTAAGCGGCCACGTTTCAATTCCAGATAATTCATCACCAACCAAAGATTTTTAATTGGAAGAAGGACCTTAATTTCCCAAGTCCCCGAATCGATAAGAGCGCCCTTCAAACTGGCGTCCAGGTAAAAGTTGCCCCGACTGCTCACCTAATCCTTCACCGGCCGACAAAGAAGTTCGAGTTATCGTCCTGTCTGGCAGATTCTGGTCCCGAAGAAAATTCTTCAGGATGAAGGGTCGTGCGAGGGCACATCGAGAAGATTGGCCGCGACTCGATGCTTTTCAGCCTCGTGTCTCGCGGCTGTTAGCCCGAACGGGGGCATACTGGGACGAGCGTGTGGGGTGTAGTTGAATGACGGGATTCATGCCCCGGCCCCGTAGACGGCTTGAATGGAGCTGGCGGAAGGGGCTTCGGAAATTAAACGTCCCGTGGATGGTCTTTTTTCGCGTGCAGTAATGTACGACGTTCTCTCTGCCGTCCCTTCTCTCCTTCTTCCTCCTCTTCTCTCTGGCCGAGTCCTTTCCCTGTTTCTTGAGGAAGGAAGAGGCTGGGGACCTGCCACGGCGGCCAGGACAATTTCGCCTGCGATAAGGAAGTAGATCGAGGCACCAGATACGTCGCGTCCTTCTCCTCTGTGTGCGGAAAGCCGTGTCCGTGAAGGTTTTCACGGTGGTCGTTGAAGCCCATTGCATCGTAAAGCAACCACGACCGGCTGAACGTATTTCTCGTGAAATTAGGAACTCTTCCGGGGGCAGCTGTTTTTTGACGCTTTAGAGACCGACGCCCGATGGAATCTCGGAAACGAGGGGCATTTTGCTGGGTACCATGATCTTGCCACGGCAACGTGGCTTTATGCTGTTTGTTTATTTATTTTTTGTGCAATATTTAGGAAGAAACGTGGATCTCAGGTATACGTACTGTAACTTAACCCTTAAATGCATGGTTACTAAAACGGTAATATTACTTTTACATCTTATAATATTTTTTTTCATTATTTTTCCCTTATTATATATTTTTGTCACAATAAAAAAATAAATCATGCATCGAATAGTTAAGCTATATGATTAGTAAGGAGAATAAAAAGCGTAGAAAGGCGTTTCAAAATCGCGTAGCTATTCACTTATAATTAATTCTTAAAATCGTAATATTATGTAAAGTAATTGCTCCAAAGTGATTATACTTCTATTATTTTAGCACCCAAAAATTATTACATGTATTTTAAATTCCTTGAATATCCAATGAAAAGTGTCATTTACGGATTTCTAACTTGTAAATTTCAATTTCACACCCAAACTCTTGGTTCTTAAAGAAATTATAAAAATTTCTGAAGCCCAAACACTTGGACGGACCTTACATCAAGTTGACTCGCTAAAAACCTATTAATAGTAATATTAACCAATACGATATTAAATTATCTATTAAACTCCCTTCGATTACTATTTGTTATTACAATCCGATCGCAATAACTCAATAACTAAATAATGAAATAAGTAACAATCAATAAGAAATTTAAGATAAAAATTTGTATAGTAAAAAAAGTTTCTTATTAAAATGTTAGAAAATTACTCAGAATCGAAATTCTCCAAATACTGAAACACATCAACGTCTTGTTTAAAATCTTTCCGTACGGAATCGAAACGAGGATAAACCCGAAACGATAAAACGTTGACGAACGGTTTAACGTATCATTCGGCAAGCGTATAAAACGGGACGCAAGATCGGAGCATATTTATTTTCCGTGCCATTTAATAGCCGGCTTGCCGCGACAAGACAATCACACGAGTTTGGAAAATCGTCGGGCTAACTTAACGGCCCTATAAAATCTGGATTCCTCTGTAAAAGGGGTGGGACACGGGCATGGGAGCGCGCGTGTAACCACCCTCCCCCGTCTCCGAGGCTTTTGCCAGGGCTACGCGCGCGCGGCGGACTTTTACCCTCCGTAACGGGTCCAGCTCCGGGACACTTCTTCCACCACGTATATCCTCATTTGGCCGGCGTGTTTTACAACTCGACTCTCGTTTCACGACCGCTAAACGTGACGGATGCCTAGAACTCGGCGCGGACCCCGACAAATCATAAGTGTCCCGGGAATCGCGCGCGTGTAACGACTGAAAACACACGCTCGTTTCAATTCGACGAAATGGTGGAATCTCCGTTATACGAACTGATTGGAAGACAAAACTGGTCGTGTCAGAGAATTTTATGTATGATGGAACTAACGTTTAATAGAAGATTAAATAAAAAAAATTTTTGGAAAAAAAATACAACAGACTTCGGAATGCATTAAAACAGACGAAATAATTTTAATTTATACATATTTCGGAGACGACGCAAAATTAAAAATTGTGTAAATGAAAGATGTTGCTAATGTGAAAATATGTAAAAGGATTAAAGAATTTTGACAATTTCCAATGTAGAAAATTTTTAATTTTGCACCTTCTCCGAAATATGTATAAATTAAAATTATTTCGTCTTTTTTAGTGCATTCCGAAGTCGGTTGTATTTTTTTTTTTTCAAAAAATTTTTTTATTTCACATTTTTTAGTGGCCATCGGAGCAATCCTTGCAGTTCCGATTGGTCAATCCATTTCAGAGTAATTGGCGGTCATACATGACGTGGACCAAACAGCAATCTTTGTTTCGAAACAATTTTCAACAAAACAGGATAAAACAGGGAAAACAATGACAAAATGCAAAATGTGTTTTATCCCGATTCTAGTGGGAGTCATAACCTACAAGATGGAAAAGGTTTCGTTCGGATTGGTCCATTCATTTCGGCGTAATTGGTGACCAAACATAGCTACTACGAAACTGCGTTTTTGCAATAAAAAAGGGGTAAAGAATGAAAAAATGCAAAATGTTTTTCTTACGGGACCAACTGGGAGTCATACCCTACAAGATGCAAAAGGTTTAATCTCGATTGGTCCAGCTATTTCAGCGTAATCGGCGGAAATGGAAAAAAAAAATACTGATCGAATTAAGTCTCCTTTTCGAAGTCGGTTAAAAATCTTTGGCCCTTCAACACAGCACCATTCTTCTTGCAGTTATTACAAATATTCCTTAGGGTGCTAAATCCGTCAATGACTCAATCCCATAGTTATTTAGAAAGTAAGAACATTTGACATCTTAAATTATTTATGTTTTTCTGAATCTCATAGATTCAATTTTTCATCTTTTTCGATTTATGGAAATTCAACCATCTCAAAACCCGCCACGCTTCCTTCTTTGAAACGCTTTATTAATTCCTAAACAGCTGTTTTTTAACCGACTTCGAAAAAGAAAGAGGTTACTCAATTCGACGTGTATATTTATTTATTTATTTATTTATTTTTATGTATGTTCATCTAAGGACAACTGATTGAAATTATGATTAACTGAAAAGCGTTTCAACCCGTCACTAACTGCAATCTTAAGAAATGTAATAAATTGTCCTTCTGCTCGATCCTCGGCTCTGTCTCCGCCGTCTAATACGGATTAACATTTCGCTTTCGTACGACAAACTTTGACGACCACGCGAGCAAACTCCTCGCCGTAATCCGTGGTCTCGCCGGCTGATTTATCGATTAAGCGTAACTTTTCCGTTCGCTTCGTCGAACTTCTAACTCCCTCCTTCGCCCTTGCTCTTCGACGAATTCGTTTGGGAAGTTTACTCGTGAATCACCTAGCGGAGGATAACTTTTTTTTTTTGCAAAATACCACGAAAAAAGCTGAAGTATCGTTCTGTCGGAGATCCCTATCGATGGGGCGAGTTTCGGAAGCGTGGGTTATGTTTAACGACGAACGGATAAATACCGCAATGTAAGAAAAAAGGTATTTACACAAAAACAAAAAGATATGTTCACTTAAACAAATACTGATTTACGTCCACATCGATTTAACACTTTGTGATAAAGTTTAGAGTTTCAATGCCACAAGCTTGGATTGAATACAACGTTTTTAATTCAATCATAATTGTAATTTGAGATAATTTGTATCGAATTGAGAGAAAGTTATGAAGAAAGGGTATCAAGTGATTTTACTGACACATTTTCAAGCAACTTGACACATTGCCCTTTCTCCAGTGCCAAGAAAACGAAACAAAACTACTTATTTCCAAAGTTACATAACCTTCTCGCTTTGCAACCACTTTCTGACGTATTCACCAGTTGAAATGCAACATTGATTTCAATCTCTCAGTGATAAAAATTGTACTTAATTTATATTGATAGCCGTCAATGTCTCAATCCTCAGTGATATACAATGTGTTGATTACAATTGTATGTATGCAAAACACAACAGTTATCCTTTTAACTGTCTTGGAAGGCTACAAATCACTAAACAGATATAATTTAAACTAATTAATCTTCGTTTTAATAATTAACAGTTTATCAGCAAAACATTCCGCTCTTGTTACTTATAGTTAGTAAGCGAACGATAAGATATACAATGAAAATTCAAACGGTACACAAGAGTTAAATAACACGAATAAGGTTTCCCTGCAAAATCGAACGAACACAGGGTGTCGTGGCAAATCAAAATTTCATTCAATGTTAAAGTAAAATAATACATTTTTAAATCTAACAACGCTACCAACGATTGAGAAGAAAATCTTGTACCACGGACCATGAAACTTTTTCGTATATCACTTAAAATGACATTGGATTTTTTAACATTATATTTATAACATTGAAATTAAACAAAATAATCAATTTTCCAAACTAACGCATATTTGTAACGCCGGGCTTCCAGAGAAGGTTGCGAACGTGACAAATAGATTTAACTTTAAGTAGGTTTTGTACAGTTTTCAATCCCCCATTGGAATATTTATTAAATACTTCTTCATTTATAATAAAATTGGAAAGTTACTAGAACACTAACACACTATCGTTATTCTGAACGACGCGACCAATGATCGACATAACGTCAATAAAAAAAGAAAATTGTATTTCTCGACACGTTGCACAGATTTTACTGTACGGGAAAAGTTCACGCGGTCGGGATATATTTTGCGGCTCGAAACTGCGTCAGGATCAGCAAGATCCCTAATGAATCCGACCGAAGGACTCCGAGGAGTTGGCCTGCTACGTCTTTCGGGAGGGTGGTTGCGAAAGTTAGACAACGTGGCGGCGGCGGTTGCCGGTTTCTCGCGGTGGCCGAAGACTTCGGAGTCTCGAGTTTCCAACCAGCCTTACAAGGTATCGTTCCACCTTCCGCGAACTTACGACCGTTTGCAATTACCTACACTTATAACTGTGCACGAAAGCTACGGATTCCCCGCGGTATCCGCGGTCCACTGCGCGTTCCATCGGTCCAAGTATTCGCCAAGTTACTGTTATTCTTGCAACAGCCCGACCCGCGTAAATAACAAGGATACAGCGGCCGGACGTGGCCGAGCCAAGGTTTATGGGGACGCCGTGTAACCCCCGAGCTGACAGACCGGGAAAAACCCACCTCAATTCTGGCATTTATTTTCGGAACATCTTGGCCCAGTTTTGAAAAACTGATGATTGTATACAGAGCGTTAAAAATAAGCATCCAAGACTTTGACGATCAGAGAAATTCTTTGGTCGCTTGTATCGATTGTCGAAGAGACTATTCAAGTTCGAGTTTGCGGAGTGCAACGTTTCTCGAAACTTTCTGGATTCGGGAAGTCGCGTAAAGGTGGACGATAATAGCCAGCTGTCGTGCAACTTTTGCAAGCATTTCGTGGCCCATTACACTCCGCACGATTATAGTTGCATATTCTCGCGCTGACCAGGTCCATTTCGACCATGATGGTCGTGATACGGTCGCGTTATGGTTCACCGAGCGATTCGACACCGGGACCGACAGTCTTCGTAACCCGACGAGGAATGGAACTACAGTTAGACGTTTAAGTTGGATCGATATCCACATTATTATTGCGAATAACGTTAAAAAATATATTTCGATGTTTCTGACTTCATCAAAGTATAGTATTTCAAAGTTTCTAAATTCCTAAAGTGTGACATTCTAAAATTTCCAAGTCCAAGTATCAATATTTTTCTTCTCATTGTCAGATTTTAATTCTACGAAAATAAAAATTGTATCTTTATTCGATTAACAATGGACAGTGAGATAACTGTCGCAAAAAGATGAAGGTGTTCGAGCAACGAAACAACAGAAGCGGTAAGTAATTCCGTTTACACGAATCGAACGACACCGGCACGGAATAATAGCGCATCGCGGTCGATAGATCAAATTCGAAAACGCGGAGTTAATGATCAGCTCTCTCTCGGTTGCTTGGCGATTTATCGGCCGAACGATGGTAACCCTGTGCCGGGAGTGACTTCGATGGTTAATTCGCAGATAAGCACGCATCGGAAATGACGGATCGGCCGGTGCACGGGCGGCGAACCAACGGCCAGAAGAGAGTTGCCTTTTCTCGCGCATAAATAAAGGTGGCGGACCGTGGAATCGTGGTCTTCGCGAACTGTCCGCCACCGAGGCCGACGACAACCACGAAGAGGACGACGATGTGATCGTCGTACGCGTCGCTACGCCATACGTAGGTAGGTGTATAATACGTATATCTACATATATGTATATGGTGGTCCCAATTCAAATCGGCCTCCATGAATATTATCTTTAAACTGCTGATAATATGCAAAAATATTTCAAGCAAATATTAAATGATTTTGAAGGATATATAATTTGAAATAGGATAAGTCCACCAATGAATGACTGAACTGATGTACAATTTTCGTTTTTATTGACGTTATGTCGATCTAGTAACTTTCTAGTAACTAGTGTTCTAGTAACTTTCCAATTTTATTATAAATAAAGAAATATTTAATAAATATTAAAGAAATATTTAATAAATATTAAAGAAATATTTAATAAATATTAAATAAATATTATATAAATATTATATAAATACTCGATTAATTTACGGATATTTGAATTTAATACTTGAATATATGTATATGTCGTTGGCTATTGCACGGATATTATATGTTCATTTAGGGTTTTTCCAAGAAAAATAGATATAAAGATTTGATACTAAAATGTTATGAAATATATGAAATTTGAAACATTTTATACCATAGGTGGAGAACGTGCGGCCTTCATAAAAGCTAGCTCTTATATTAATTAATATTTAATTATATAGATTACGACAATTTGAAAATTAATAGAATTAAATGAAGTTCTAAAAATACCAACAGTGAAATATAAAAAATTATAACGGCCTCGTTTATTGCTGCCTAATTTAAGTAAAAAAGTTCCTCGCCTCCGTTTTCTACCATTCGTACGTGTTATCATAAGAAAACAGAGTCATATCATGTAATTTGCCTTTGAAATCACTTAACCGTTAAGAAAGTATCAAGCAGTATTGCGTAAACATATAGAAAATCAGTACAGAATAATATAAATTTCATTGATAAAGAAACTCCATATTTATGAAATTACAAAACGTGTATTTATGAAAGAAGATACGAAAGGATTAACATTAGCCTGCAATGCTTGTTGGTATCATCCTTGTTTCGAATGGGACACCCTGTATTTTCATCGGGTCCGGCCATGAGAGTTTTCAACCCCCTTTCTCTCCTCCCACTCGCGAAGACACGGTCGAGTACGCGAGATAGCGAGAAGGGAGCGAGGTTTCCAGCCAGAGGACGTTAGGGAAAAACAGAGAAAGAATATAAAGTTCTGTGTCGGGCACACACGGGCCCCCGACACGGGCATATATACGTAAAAGCCCATGGTGTGTATAGGCCAGGTATGGCGTAGTGGCGAGGCGGCGTGTTGGTAGCGATAAATCATGGGTTACCACATTGTAGCCCAGTAAATCATCGGACGCGGGGAACGCGAGAGCTTCCCAGCGTGAAATGAAACGAATTCATCTCTGTCAGTCCCCACTACCTGCCCTCCCCCACCTACCCCCTTTTATCTGCTTCTCTCTCTCTCTTTCTCTATCTTTCTCCTTGCCCGAACCACCATCAACCGCCACCCCCTCTTGCCCAAACTCTTCTGGCTCTCTCCTACTCTCTTGCGTTGTCTCGTTTCACCTCCATCCCTCGATCCATCCAAAACCCTCTCCCGTGTTTTCTATCCTTCGCACGCAACTGGATAGGGTGGATACCTTATACGAATACACACACACACACAACGAGCATCGTATATATTTACCATCCTCGCTGGTTGTACATAATACTCGCCTTCCACATACCCTCGTCACGATTCTTTCCAAAGAATCATCCGGAGTCTTTTGCGCGAGCCATTCCTTCATATTCTTCATTCCCTCGTTCCACCCTGCCTTCGCCTCTCCGCTGTTTGCCTCGCCATCGCGCGGAGAGTGCCTCCATTATTCTTTTTTCCCCGAAACTGTTCCTCTTTCAGTGGCCGATGGATGGTCACGCCCGCTGAGCCTTTTCATTCTCGATCAGAGTTGATTATTAGAGGAACAAATTAGTTTTGAGGCTTTTGAAAGGAACACAATGTTCCAGATCGAGGGAATCGATGGGAAAGTATATAGTTAGCGAACCGGTGACGCCGTGATCCGTATTGTAGACAAACGAAGGTGGAGGGTTGCGTGTCTTTTCGTATTGGACTCTGGGCCCGTGTCGATTCGCTAGAACGGGAGTGACTTGGCGTCACGTTACTCTCGCTAGGGAATTTCATAAATTATGCGACCGTCGAAATATTGAAGATATAAAAATGTATCAGGATACAGAAAACGTCGGTAAAACTGATCCTGGGCGAGTTATCGGTCACCTCTGTTTACTCGAGATGATGTAGCACAGGATCAGAAAAAAAAGTGGGATGGCGAAGAAGGGAGGAAGTTGAAGCACCGATGGGGTTCGTAGAAACGAGGAGTATCGGGACGATAGCGAGCCGGTCGCGAGGGGGTCGAAGGAAGGGCGGGGGGCGCGGCTGCGTCTGAGCTGCCCGCGATCTATGGCTCTCCTTTCCAACCCCCTCCCCGTCGACGCCGGGGGCTAGTCACCAAGCTAGCTAGGAGCGATTTTTTGTCGGTGGTCCGCTTGTATCAAATTACAATAAATATCGAAGCGTCGACATTCACCCACGTCGCCAGCCTCGCCATCCTGGCCCATGACTTAACGTCACGGGGAAAGAAAATCAACGTTCCGAAGGCGTTCCTCAACAAAATGGACGATCCTGCGCGGAAAACGCTCGGGAGTTTGTTAACCCGTGTGTCTTTCGCAGGGTGGCCCCGCTGGCGTTTGATTTCTGTCACGAATTCGAAACGCGGTCTTTTGGGGGACGCGTACCGGGACAAATGCTGTTTGATTTACAGGTTTTCATCAACCCTTTGACCACGCATGCTGTGAACGATGAACAAATTTTGTATCCGCTTTTAAGATTCTTTCATTTCAGCTTATAATGGAAGCTT
The DNA here is from genome assembly GCA_943735885.1 of Stelis phaeoptera. Taxonomy (NCBI): domain Eukaryota; kingdom Metazoa; phylum Arthropoda; class Insecta; order Hymenoptera; family Megachilidae; genus Stelis; species Stelis phaeoptera. The sequence goes on from OX030930.1 coordinate 22,526,754, forward strand.
TAAAAATGCATTCTGTGAATTGGATAATTACCAAAAAGAGATTATTGATTCGAACAATGTTTACTTTGACCCAAAACTGTAATAAATACATTTGCAGCAAATGAAATACGAAGGTTTCAGTCGTTGATCGAATAATTTCGTCGCAATCCCTAATTATTACAACATTTTGTCATTTTTTTTCTCTCGATCTGTTTGGAATTTAATTTAACGGTACTGCGAGTACCAAGTTGATACTTGAAACGGTGCACCGTTACATCGTAAATTTCGCGATAAATCGCACGCACCGCACGAGAGGAACGGACGGCGCGGGGGATGCTCGGTGGCGGACGAACGTAGAAAATTGTTGCTGACGAGAACGAATATTTCGCGAGCTCGTATTTCCCCGGTAATTCCGTTTGATTTAATCGGTTCACCGTGGAACGACGATTTTTGGTCATTTTCCACGAGGGTTCATTCGCGTCCCGACTCGAATAGTTATAACGCGCCAGAAGCACCAAGTGTTCGAACCGTTCCACTAACCGAACAGATCTTGATTCATCATTCTCCGTTAAACCCCTTTAATAAGCAACTTCTCTGCCTGGACAACAAAGAACCAACGAATCTCTGTCCATTCCTATCGAACTGTATCAAAAATCCACGCGCTTATCTCAAAAACTCCCGATACACCCTACAATCGAATCAAATTTTCAATTCAATTCCAACTGCGCAATATTTCAATTTTCTTTGTTCGTAAAATAAATATTAACCTCTTACTGAATCAAACGCCGAGAAAATCATGAGGCAAGGGAGTTAAACGACAAATTTCAAGACTCCAGCTGAACAATGGAGATCAATTTTCCCTTGGATGGTAGAGTGCTGCCCATAAAAAAATAAGAAGCCATCGGTCACGGTGAACGCGTCTCGCAGGAGGAACCAGTAATTTAGGGAAGGTGGAATAAGAAAAGGGGTGAACGAAGAAGGGTACCAGCACCGTAACGCACGAGTCGTTGGTCACCGGTAGCAAGAATGTACGAAAGTGGTGCACTAATTAGGAGTCACCTCCATTTGTTCTTTTATTTAATCAGTGCAGAAGCAGGGCTGACCCCCATGAGGTGAATAAGAGGAAGGGTGTTGAGGGTGGGTAGAGATAGCCGGAAGGCGAAAGAGGAAAAGCCGAAGCAAAAGAAGAGATGGAGGTGGCGAAGGAGGAGGAGATGGAGGTGGAGGTGGAGGTTTCTCGCGTTGCGGTGGCAGACTATTACGGGACTCCCACATAAATTGGATTGTCGCTCGGTCCAAATGTATGTAGCGATAAATCCAGCCGGCAAAAATAATGGCGACTCATTTTGTAAATGGCGTAAAACTTAAAATTGTGCCGGCCCCGCCAAGAGAGTTTTATGGATGGGGTGACAGCGTGCGCTATCGCAATCGGTATCAGTGAACCGGCTTAGAAAAAGAGATAGATAGGGTAGCGGCTGAATAGAATTGGTTACGTGAGCAAAGAAAAGAGATTGCAACCGGGGATGGCGGAGATCTTACCACCCCCGGACACCACCCGGGCCAATAAACCGTTCTCCAACTTTCCTTTGTCTCCAGACTGTCCTCCATCTTCGCTGCTACGCGTCTCAAGCGTTCTGTTCTGTTTGCTTGTTGCGTGTCAAATGTTCCAATTTGAAATCAAGAAAGTCCCATGCTGTCTAATCGTATAAAAATACAGAAAAATTCCATAGTCTTGTTTTGAAAATTTAAATTGTCGAACATTCGGAAGTTTCGCAATATTTTCAGTAAAATTGAAAAGATTACTAATGGGAATTATAGAAATATAGAAACAGGTTTCAAGGTACTTAGTTAGTTACACAAGGGTAATTAATGGATGATTTTTACACTAGAATTACCGACGTTCAATGCACCCTTACATTTGAACTGAACCTAAAATAGAAAGCAAAATAAAGGATGAAACGTAAACTAACATATAGAGTAATCCTTTACCTTGATAAGAGCCAATGTATATTCAATTTTGCAATTTAAAATAAGAAAGAAGCAAGTCATTTCGACCCCTTTGGTAGTTCTAGTGTGAATAAGAATTAAAATATAAGAATAGTAAAAAAAAATCGCAAGTTCCTCGACTTGTTCCCCATAAAATGACCCATTAAAATTAAAAATATACCAATTTTTAATCGAAGTACCCATCATTCTCCTCTTTGCGACAAAATTCGGCTGAAAGTCACAAGTTTAATTGCTCAGCCAATGTAAACGTTAGAATATTTATGTACAAAAGGAACCGAGGAAGACATTCAAGCGAATAATTTGACAATCGAATTGGCCTATCGTTCTGACTCAGCCATGACGTGTACGAGACGCTCGGTAACCCCTCGAAATTTCATGACTATCCGTGCCAGAGAGCCAAACCTGGGACCAACCACCACCTTTATAGCCCGACTTCATTGAACGAAGCTCGCGTTTATCTCCGAACCTGTACGTCATCCCCACCCCTTCGGCTTTCGAAACCGTACCATCCTTGCCAACCCTATCCTGGCACCCCTACTCCACCCTCCCTCTTCTTCTCGCTCCACCCTTGTCCCCTTTATTTTGTCAACGTGGCACTCAGCCACGCTGCATCTTCCTCCGTGGCTCGAGACGGGGATGTACCCTTTTTTCCCTCGTAAAGCTCGAAACCCTTCATCTTCATTTACCAATGCCTAACATTGATTCTCGTTCCTCTTATTTACCATTGTCGCGAGAACCGGTACTAAGTTAAAGTAAGGGGTGGGCAGGTTTATTTATAGAACAGACCGAAGAAACCGAAGTCGGATTTTATGTATCGCTCGGAAGGGTTGATTTTGGAATCTATGTTGATTGAACAGTCGCATTCAGGATAGGGTTGACAATATTAAAATTATGGTGAAGCGGGATGGTGTGTAGTTTGCATTTGCGTATAGTGTTGGGTATGGTAGGCTTTCATAGGGAAAATGGCGCCGGGTGTTAGGGAGAATTTCAAAGCGAGTTGGTTGAATTAGTAATATTGGCAAATTAACAAATTATTAAATTACCATAATTGTTAAATAACAAATTACTAAATTGCTAAGTTACGAAATTATACTGTTACCAAATTACTAAATTACCAAATCACCAAATTACTAAATTACTAAATTATCAACTTACCAAATTACCAATTTATTAATTACCAAATTAACAATTTATTAAATTCCAAATTACCAAATTACTAACTTGTTAAATTACCAAATTACCAAATTACAAAATTACAAAATTACCAAATTATCAATTATTAAATGCCAAATTACTAAATTACCAAACTACCAATTACCAACTTACCAACCCCTAACTCCAATTGACTAAATTAGCAAATTCAGTAATGGACAACGGCCATCCCCAACATTGTCACTAGGGTAGCCTACTTATGGTCGGCGCTGTACTTGAAATTTACTCGTCGTAAAATTGACTCACGAGCCAGCCAAGATATATAACCCATTATAACCGGAGTCGTTTCTCCCGGAACTTGTATATTAATTTAAAGAATGTTGTCATGCGGTCGGCGTTTCATATATGAAATTTTCGCGGCCGAAAAGGGTAGAAAATAACGAGCATTGCTCGGCCTGTATCTAGGGGAGATGTGAGAGCGTGCCTAGCGTGCCGGACTACCAATTTCGCCGTCGTATAAATAATACACTGAGGGATGATCTTTCGGATCCACACCACCACCCCTCCTCACGAGAATTAGATTTCCTATCTATCTCGTGGAGTTTCTTCTCTTCGACCCGTTTATTTCTTCGTTGCAAGAAACGAAATTACCTTCCCCCGATGTTCGAACAATCGTTCATCGATGCAACCCCTCAGGGGTGGATTACAAAGAAACGGAGAACATAATAAAAATGAGATGAAACACAAATACAATATATTTTAGGTTTACGCATTTATAGTGCCGGATAAAAAATTCTTATTATTTCTTAACATACATTTATTGTTAGATACAGTGGGGGCCAAAAGGCTCAAATCTTTTTATAGATGGTATACTTTAGGAATTTTGAAAAGATTGCAATCGGTCGAAATCGCGAAGAAAAATTAAAGTTATACACCCATACGCAAAGTTTCGTTTCGAAAGAACCTGGCCAATCATGACAACAATTTCCTTTTGCCTAAAAATTCTCGTCCACGAAAGGATTAAACGACGAAGAAGTGGATCCCCGACGGTATACAAGAAAGCATACGTGGTAAATTACGTAGGAAAGTGATGGCGCAAAACGTGGCACGTAAAGCAGCAGGGAGGGCCGCTGATCGAAAGCCAATAATTGGGATAAAGCCCGTCCCTGTACGGCAGTTTCCGGTAGAAGGAGAGGAAGGGAGATCTCGTTTCACGGCTCGATTCTGTCACGAAGCGAGCAACGAGTTTCGGGACCGCATTCTCGCCGAAGGGATAACTAGAAAACTTCTTTTCCCAACACACTCTCTTCTTACGCCGTCTTTCCTGTACGACACAAAACACTTTCCGCACCACCACCCCCAACGGTTTCACCCTTCGTTTCATCCCTTCTGGCGGGCCACGAACAGGGTGGATATCTTCGCGACGCAAGGACGTGTTCACCCAAATGCGCTGTTAAAATTTTGGACACAATCTCACCATTTGTCTTGCCATGCCTGGGAATAAATCTCTGCCGGCTCAGGCGGACTAAGAAAAACGCCTCGCCCTATGTTACACGTGCGCGAGCGTACACGTGTCTGTGTGGATCAAGCTTGCGAGTTCGTGCCGCTCTCTAGGTACCCTCGCCGTTCTTTTTTTTTTTTATCTCTCTTCTTTATCGCCACCCCCAACGAGAACGAACCCTTCCCACCTCTTCCGATGTACCGTCGATAAATCATAATATATTCGTGTTAACATTCCTCGCGCTTCTTTCGCGCCACGATCCCACCAACGACCCCGTGCATGACCCGTCGAACCATGCGAAAACTTTTCGAGAATGCTGGCGTTAAGTGACGCACCGTGGAACAAAAGGAACTCGAAGTGATCAAAGATGGATTTTTGCGATTTTTAACATCGAGAAATAAAGTTTGCTTTCGTTTTCTTGCGGTCGGTATTCGGTGTTGGTAGAAATTCGTCGAAGGTAAAAGGTTATTCTGGAAAATTCTATTTCGGGGGATGTACATAATTTAAACTGGTTATACGTTTTCGATAGATGGATATGGAATTGTAGATTAAGATCTGTCGGAACTCGGAATATAAGGGTTGATATCTCTTGAAGATCATAGTATACAAATTTATTTCTCTAATGGAACCAAAGTGACGACTTAAGCTAGCGGTTCTTAACCTTTTTGAAGTCAGAGAATACTTTTGATTGTATGAAAAATTTGTGGAACACCAGAATTAATGATTCAAAAAACAAACTGAAACATCCCCCATTATTATATTTTAAAATATATTGTTTATACAGGGTGGCTCGTAACTAGTGTAGGAGCCGGAAATGGGGGGTAGGTGAGACGATTCTGAGCAACAATTTCCTTTGCAAGAATGTCGTATGGGGCTTCGTTTTTGAATTATTAAGGAAAAACACTGACCAATCATAGCGCGCGCTTCTCTAGCACCGTAGCATCGGGCTCTAGGACGTTCGAATTAGGCTGGGCAAACGTGTTTTCAACGGAGGAAAATTTCATTAAAGTTCTACCGAGCAACGAATACAAATAATTACAAATAGCATCTACGCAATTGTTATTGCTGAGGATGGGCTAAATCAGACAGCTAAATTGAATTTATTAATTATTTGTACTCGTTGTTTGAAAAAAAGAAGGAATAAAATGTGGGAAGGTGATCACGGAATTTTTCAGAAATGCGCAATTAAAAGGCGACTGTAACGTTATGAAAATTGGGAAATAATTTGAGTTCGACTTACCCATTCACCTTACAGGTTGGCCGTATCCGTTGACAATGGTCATCGCACGTATCCTGACCAAGAAAGGACAAAGACCCCATGACAGAACAGTTGATGAAACGACCCGGTCACTAAACCCTTTTATCCATCACAAAAGTATTTCACTTCACGATCCTTGACACTTGTCACTTTCACATTACAACAAACACATTACTCCTTCCCCGACGTAAGTCGGGATTACGAGGTCAAATGAGCGATTACGAAATAGACACTGATTTTTCGTAAAAAAATTGTGAATTTACACGATACGATTCGTATTACGCGATACAAAAAAAGCTACGTAAACAAAGTCGCACGATAGCACTCCGTATCCTCGTCGACCGGCTACTGCCCTTCTACCGATTCGTTCTGCGTAGTTCGTTGTTTATTTTTTCTTCTTCGATGATTTGATCGAACGTGTCAACAGTCGGCCGTTTTCGGGAACGGCTACAATAACAACCAGTTAAGGGTCAAAATCGAGGAACGAATAACGTGTTTATTGTAATGTGAAAGTGACAAGTGTCAGGGATCGTGAAGTGAAATACTTTTGTGGTGGATAAAAGAGATCAATGATCAGTGACCGGGTCGTTCCATGAACTGTTCTGTCATAGGGTCTTCGTCCTTCCTTGGTCAAGATACGTGTGATGACCATTGTCGACGGATGCGGCCAACCTGTAAGGTGAATGGGTAAGTCGAACTCAAATTATTTCCAAATTTTCATAACGTTACAGTCAGCTTTTTAGTGCGCATTCGTTATTCATTTCTGAAAAATTCCGTGAACACCTTCGCACATTTTATTCCTTCTTTTGTTCAAACAATGAGTACAAATAATTGATAAATTCAATTTAGCTATCTGATTTAGCCCATCCTCAGCAATAACAGTTGCGTAGATACTATTTATAGTTATTTGTATTCGTTGCTCGGTAGAACTTTAATTAAATTTTTCCTCCTTTAAAAACACGGTTGCCCAGCCTAATTCGAACGTCTCAGAGCCCGATGCTATGATGCTAGAGAAGCACGCGCTGTGATTGGTCAGTGTTTTTTGTTCAGTGATTGTTGTTCAGAATCGTCTCACCTACCACCCATTTCAGGCTCCTAAACTAGTTACGGGCCACCCTGTATATTTGATGAAATAGAAAAATAATATATTTTATAAATAGAAAAAAAATATACATACATGACTTTTATTCAAAATTAAACTGATCATTACATAACAGAAAAAGTAAAATTAATTAAAAATATGTATATATTCTTGAATGAAATTTATTTGAGGCTAAAATCATTTAATGTGATACCTGAGCTTGTCAGCTATTGCAGATTTCCGCGATATTAGGTCTAATATTTGACATAGCTACTCTTAATTCTTCGTCTAAATTGGTAAGTCTGGCGCGTTCCTTAGTTTTTATATTGGTTATTGTCGAGAAACCGAGCTCGCACAAATGTGAACCTCCTTATCCACGTTTTATGAATAATATACAACGCTTAAATTAATATCTATATTATAAAAATCACTAAAAAAAAAGAAAAAAATTCGGCTTTCATAGCCGACTTAAACTTAAGCAAATGCCAACGAAGTAAGGAATAATGGAGACGTAGGTGGAGAAGAGTAAGAGGAAGAAATTGAATTGGTACCACGATAAGACGTAAGCGCGAATCGTTCAATACCGGAGACCTGTTATTACCGCTTTGTTTTTCCTTTTTTCCTACGAGCGAGCAAGCACGAAGTTGCTAAAACAGGCTGCGCCACAGCGACGAATATTTCACCCGGTTTGACGTTGCACCGCGGTAAATCAGACCTTGGTGTTCTTGACTTCTCGTACCTTCCCGATACCGATCCCACTGTGTGCCAAGGCTTAACGCTTTCCTTCCCCCCCACAACTCTAGGAACTCGAGGAATTAATTTCAATATCGTCGGTTTGCATCTTCCTTGCACCGAACTTGTCTTTTCTTCTTCATCGAAAAATCCTTCGTCTTAAAATTTATCCACTATCTTTTACCATATCTGTGATAATTATTCTCCTCCTCTGTGGTAGAAATAGAGATCACAGGTTTAGCTGCAAACGTTAGAATGCCTCGGTCCAAGAAAATTTCAAGGCGATCCTCGAGCAACGCGAGCCGGTCGCGGAGGAATATCGAAGACGAACGCGTGCACGTTTCGTAGCTGCGCGCCGCTTTATACGACGATAACTCAGAACGCGACATCACGGTACAGTATTCTGCGCCGGTGAAGAGGAGCCCGTGTGAAATATGCGTCTGGTGTCTTATTCTTCACCCGTTTGCCCGGTTGCTCGCGCACAGAGCAGCGGCGAAACAGTAGGAAACGAAGCAAAACAAAGGGAACCGACGGGGGTTTGGTCCCCTTTCGCGTCTTTCTTCGACCCGTTCGCTCGCGAAGCATCGTTATTACTCGTCTCCCGTTTTCCAACCGTCTCCTCCCGAAGTTACGATTATTATCGCGATCGAATCGGACGACCGCGAAATGCGCTCGCTGTCACATTACCGTTTCTAGCCTGGACATCACCGCTCGATGCTTCGTTGGTTACTCCATTTCTTCGCGTCGACTTTTCTCCAGCGCTTGGATAGTCACGTCCGGTCGAATATCTTCGGGAATTTTCATCGGTTTCCTTGAACCTCCCCTAGATCCAAGCATCGCGATTACATACAGGGTGTTTCCCTTCGTTTGTGCGACCTTGGGTCACGATCTTAGTTAATTGATTGCGAATAATTTTACTGGATACTTCAACATTTGTGCTAAGCAAGAAGCTAAATATCATAAAAGTAATATAAGTTGAAAGGCGCTATGCCGTCCAAAAATAAGTTACCATATTTTACAATTGTGCATCGAGTGTTGTAAAATAATCCACGTCTATGTATTAGGTCGTTAACTAACAATAAGTTGTGCGGATTACTCGTAGATGGTGGTGGAATACATTAAGTTTATATTTCACGCCGTTCTTTTTTGCGTATTTCAAACGTTGTTGTATATCGAACAGTTCTATCTTGTTTGATTTAAAAAGAATGCCGATAAAGTGCACATTCGTCATTGTATTTTGCTGTTCTTTAATTTGAAGAAAACGGCAGCAGAAACAAAACGATTAATTGAATAAGCCTATGGGTGATGCCATTGTTTCTGCGGACGTCTGCGAGAGATGGTCCGTTAGTAGCATCAAAACAACCGAAAGTCATTTTGCAGCAGGATAATGTTTGGCCGCACAGTGCAAAGACCATCACTGAAACCATCTCGAAATTAGGATGGGAAGTTCTTCCTCACCCTGACTACTCCCGGGACACCGCACCTTCAGACTATCACTTATTTCATTCGATGCAACATGCTCTGAAAGAACAACATTTGAAAAATATCGATGAAGTGAGAATAATTGGGTCGATAATTATTTCGCTTCCAAGGAATCTGATTTTTTTCGTCGTGGCGTCCAACTGCTTCCAGAGAAATGGGAAAGGATATTTTAATAAATATTTTAAGATAAACAATCCGCAGAACTTAGTTAACGACCTAATATATTCTAAGAAAAGGTGCACTTCCATTGACCACTACAGTATTCGTTAAATCACAAATTACCGTGGACACCCTGTAGTTACACTTTCAGTCGAGTAGCTTCTTCCTTATTGGATCTCGAGCGGGCAGAATTATTGCTCCGCAGGAATCCTGACCCAGAGGGTTGCCCGTAGAACGTGTTCCCGTAGGAATCCAGAGGAGAACAGGTACCTACTAGTTCGCGACATTCACGAGCATTCTCTTTTACGATATTCTTCTTTTTTTTCTGCTTCTGCTCGTCGATCGCAAGCCGGTTCCATTTAGTTTCTGGCATAATATTGTAGTTTGCTCGAGCGTCGACGAAAAGGGGTGGACGCGGAGGTTTAGACGGTAGGCGTGCACTTTTGTACCGAGCAACGACACCAGTCAGTTCTTCATGACGATGAAAGGGAGATTACTTCGCGGTGGTTGCTTTAGGAGAAGGGCGGAACGTGTTCTTGCATACATTTAAAATATTCCGCTTTGGAGGCTGCCCGTAAAGCTTCACGCGACTCTATGTACCTCTACCCCCCGTCTACCCCCCTTCTTCTACCAGATTCACGCGGACGCCCGTAAGGGGTGTAATGTATGCGGTTCTGGTAATGCACTTACGAAGATAAGAGTCTGCCCCCCCCCCCCCCCCCCCCCAAGGTCCCTCTCACTTATTCCGCGGGAATATTACGCGAACCCTGAAAAACCAACAGACGATGCTGAAAGGACAGGAACGCGGACCGCGACATCATCAACGCTACGGAAACGATAAGGATGCTTTGTTACCTTCGGGAGGGCAAGCTGAAGCGTAATGCTTATTATTAGTTACGATTCTTAACATTCTGGGTCGCGATTAACGCCACTTTAACGAACAGATTTTTATTACAGGCAAACGGCAAAGTGAATGGAAAACCACTTTCGTGTAAAAGGGGTTCGTGCAAAACTATTTATTTATTTTTTTTGTTTTTATGTATGTCCGTGAATTACGCGGAGATGGATGGACGAATCGGAACGAAACCTTTTGCATCTTGTTACTATTTGAAAGTTTCAAAATATATGAGAAAATTATGTGGTATTTTATTAACACGTTGATTGCCGCAGTGAAGACGGACGTATGTAGTCAGACACTCTGAAATTCTAATTATTCGGTGTACAATCAATTCATTTTCAAATTTAACCTTTCAATTCGATAGCTAGCATTATCGGCTTAATATTAACGTTGTTTGCAGTTTATTTCATCATTTCTTTTGTTAATTATTTGATCGTAAAAAATTTGGGGTGCCGGTCACCGGTGATCACCGTGGTAGCCAACGTGTTAAAACCTTTGCTACGTTATAGAATTTGTTACAGAGGTTATAAGGGGGGTAAACTTTTATCGATTGATTGCTTAATCCTGGCAATAATAATGGATCTGCTTCAAGAATTTCTGGTAATGTTAGTAATATTATTTTAGATCCTTTGCAAAATATAAGATTTCATTAAACCATTATAGGTATATTTATTTGGTAATCGTGTATCGTCTTTCCCTAAATGCAACGGGGGTTAATAACAATCTCACGATTCGAATCGCGATAAAATGAAACAAAAGCGTAACATCATTTCCAGATAGAGCAGTGACACCTGTGCAACGGATCGAATGTATAAATCGCAAGAGGGGTGGCACGTTGAAACGGAGGGTGGCGGGAATCATTCGGAGGGATGAAGGGACGAATCGAAACGGAGGAGGACGGAGGCATGAATGATCGGAACGAAGGGGGTACAAGAGGTTGGGGGATAGGAACGTTCGAACCAGGAGATAGGGAGAAAAGGATCATGCACGCGTACAGCATCGGTGAGAGACGCGGCGGAGAGAGGAGCCGGGCAGGAGTAAGTGTTAGTGGCTCGTCGCTTCTCCATTTCAAGCCTAAGCGCGGCCATTCATCAGGATTTCGGCGCGCAGACGTGCTTTATTACTGCTCGCTCGAAATTGCTATCCTACGACTCCATTCCGGCCTGCGAGCTTGCATGCGCTGCCTCCCCGACGAGCCCTCTCTTTCCTCTCTCGCTCCAATACTCTCCTTCTACTCTTGCATACGTAGGGTAATGCATTAGATGTTCGTATAAGGCTCAGCCACGCGCTTCTGCTCCGAACTCTTAACCTTTTAAGCGGGCAATCTTTTCTTCTACTTATTTATTTAGCTTATCAGGTACCAAGGACAAAAACAAAAACAACAGAACGTTTGAGAAAAAATTTCATACAAATAAAATTCTATTCATCTATCATCGTGGACGTATAAATTTTTAAATTTTAAAATAGATATCTAGTTGAAATATTTTGAGCGCAAGGTCCATCACAGCTCTCCTATTTTCTGTATATCATACTTCTCTAATTTTAAACTACGAGAGTGAATGGAAATAGTAATTACGAATTGTTTCATTAAAGATCCGAAAGGAAGCGGAGGAATGAAAATCGATAAGAAGCTTTGAAACGGGCGAACAGCTGTTCCAGTTAAATTACAGTTTCCAGGTTGACGGAAGACGGGCAGCAAAGCCGAGGCCGGCCGGGGCGATATTTTCGTTTCAGTTTTACGAGCGTCGACGTTCTCGTTTGCGAGACGCAGCAATGAATGAATCTATACGGTCGCAGAAATAGGAAGGTAGGTAGAAAAGCAGAAGAGAGAAAGGTAGAAGAAGAGAGAGGCCAGGCAGGGTTGGAAAGAGGGAGGTTGGTTGGCTGCTGAAGCCCAATAAATCTGGTCATCCCGAATTGAGAATGTAAAATACATGCGGTCCGCATCTGCGCGAGCGTGCGCAGAGATTTATCAGTACCGTGCTTTCGATGGGCAGGTACTGGGCTCTAATTTATTCGTCTGTTTCATGAACTCGGCCCTGATAGTGGCTCGTCTTAATTCGGCTGATTTTGTCGAGACGATGCCGGGCCCCCGAACGTTACCCTCGTACTTTAATAATCTTCCAACCATGATATATATGTATCTCTCGTTATCCGCTTTCTCGTTGTATCGAACACAAATCGACGACATCGACACAATTGGGGAGGGTCTGATTGTTCGATTTCGATGCGGTCGATAAAACGGTAATTAACTTTATATTTTTCTTCGTAACATTTGCTCTTATTTTGCGTTGATAATTCTGTTGGCGTACGTATCTGTTTCTACGTGAAATTATGGTACCTGGTAGGGTGCGATGTATCTGGGTGGAGTCATGTAGGGGTTATAGCTAGAGATATATATATATATATTTATACAACCATGAGTACCATTGATTATGGTACTTGTTAAGGTGTACTATTCACGTATACAGGGTGGTCCTTTCAAGTAAGACCACCTAAATATCTCTTCAGATTATTGTGATGCAACAAATATTTGTTATGTAATGTGCATGGTATCCGGCAAAAATATTTTTTCCCCAAGATCATTTATTCCGGAGTTATCAAGGTCATTGTTATTTTTTGACACATAACTACATTTCTTTTTTTTTTATTGCACCGTGTAACTGATCGAAAAATGCATTCACATATGCATAATAACATGACCTTGAAATTACTTGGATTTTTAAGAATTAAAGTTTTATCAAAAACTGACGCGTATTCAAACTCCGCGGTTAACTGGTTAATACGTCACTAAGGTAATAAGTATTAAAATATAAGGATAATTACTATCAAAATCTTTAAATGACGGTACCTAGATTTCTATGCAATTATGGGGCAAAAGAATATAGATCCATAGATTAAAGATTACACATAAATATAAGATTAGACTAGTCCTATCGTGGTACCTGTTAGGACGCACAGTACACCGGCAGGTTCACGCGGAGGTTACAGAAGGCAGCTAGTACCTATAGCGGTAACTTCTGGGCCTCTAAATCAGCCTCCGTGTCGTGATTCATGGAGGGCAACCTCTCGCCTCCTTTCATCCCCTCGTCCCTCCTCTGTGCCCGCGCTCGCGCGAGTTCTGCTCCTCAAGCCTAACCCTCTTTCCCCGCACGCTGTTTCCTCCTTACTCCACCCCCTTTCCTCGCCCTCTTACGACTCCTTCGGTAGTGACCTCCTGGGCGACCCTTTTACCTCTCAGCTCCTACCAACCTTCCACCAATCCACGATCTACACCTACTCAGGATCGTGCCACTTTCGGACCATTCGTTTTCCCTTCGCGCCACCGGCTTAATTTTCATCGAATCCCGTCGTGTGTTCGATGAAAAAAAATTCTTCCATCGCGACCAGCTGATTCTTTCTCGCCGAGCGAACAAGCGTTACGCCTAGGATGTTTTGGCCTGTTCGAAGACGTGGTACGATTCATTTTCAATGGAATTAGCGACGGTTCGATGAAAAATATTCAACGATGATCGCGAGATTTATCGTACCAGCGACGGATAAGACGAATGGGACAACTGTGTGAGCCCATCGTCTCCTCTTCGTGGCACGATTAATTCTCGCCGCAACGCCTCGCTAAAGAATTCTACGCTTCGTTTCGTTCGCTAGACGAACGTCTGCGATCCTTCACTGTTCACTTAGTTGCTACGCTTTCGAAATCATATGCCTAACTGTTCCCTCGTTCCACTTATTCGGCTACTTTAGTGACCATAGATCTTATAGGATCCATGATTCTTGTTGCTTCGTTATTGCTTCTGGGTTGAAGGTTAATGAAACTGAGTTGATTGTATGAATAGAGAGGACGTAAACTTGACCTAACTCGATTAATACATCAAAGACAAATGGTTAGACAGTATTTACTTCGATTTATAGAATATACGTTGATGGAAAATGATCAGATTCTAATTGTAATTAGGTAGACTCGACTTCGATCCTTATCCAGTCTTAACCTACATTTAACCTATGACGAGATGTAAAGAATTGCATTACTTTTATTTAGAAACTCGAAATAGTACAGAAATTGAGTAATTTCAAAGTTGTAAACGCATCAATAAATCAAAGTGGAAAACGTATAAAAGTGGTATCGATCATGGAGGTATTAGAAGGGCAAAAGATGCATCAGACCTTTATCTACTCCCATTGACATTATCGCGATTCCAGTTATTCAGTTACACGCGATTCAATCTGAAAAGAAGAAAAACGAATCGAGCCATAAAAGTGACGCGGTGAAATAAGTTCCGTCACCGATAAATCCCTCTGGCCGTCGAAAATTGAGATAATCAGAACCTGGGTTGTACATCAAACCTACCGATATTATTCGGTTAAAGAATCGCCGGTTAACAATACAGATACGCGGTATTAGAAGTGGCAGCGGGTTCCCGTGCACCTTCGTAAAATACACCCCGTCCACGGAATCCCCTCGAGATATCTGTTGGAGAAGGCTATTTTCAAGCTCATTGAATAGACAGCCATGATTCTATGACCGCAAACCGTGCCAACTCCATTGTAGCGCCCTCCGCCACTTTATTCCCTCATTCTCCCGCTCTCTTCCATCGTACCTTGCTCGTACATTTCGTTATGGTGCCTTAACTGGCGGGTACTCCAACGACACCTTATCCCGTCGATATGCACCGCCGTCTTATAAGTCACCGGACAGTAGAAGAACCATTTACAACGCTTTTTTCAATCAAAGACACCCCTGATACACTCTACGATATTATCAAAAATATCAATCCTTTCGTTACAAGATCGTATCCTTACTACGAAGAAGTTAAGATTTCTTCAGATTCCCGCGAAATTTCGCTCCTTTTGCACAACACTTACCGTCAGTCTTTTTTTTTTTTTAAATATCGAACAAGAATAAATGAATTTTAATTTCCCGCCACCGCACCGCCCGGCAAGCATGGCGGCTTGCCTTTTTCAGAAAGAGTCGATTTCGAATATGCAAATAGAGCTGGTTCGGCGAGCCGAGGCGAGCGAGCGCGACGAGGCGGAATAATTCACTCGTCTAAATAATACGTAATCGTTATTAACGAGCCGGGCTGATTTAACACCGCCGGGCCCAACCGTGTACAATCGCAGGCGGCAATAACACCGTGGCGACGCGCGGATAACTCTTGTCCCCGCCGTCGTTTCGATTAATTATCATAATTAGTATTAATTGGTTAATGAAAAAGATGGAACCCCAGGCGACGACTTGGTAAAACCGGACCGTACCGATCGTCTTGTATGCGATAATAATTTTTCCTTGCTTTTTTTCTTCTTCTTCTATTCAACTTCATCGATTGTATACAAACGTGGTATGACGATTCGTAGTGTGATCGATGCGACGGAAACGCGAAAGACCAGTTTCTAATTAATGGGATCCGGGGTCGGACTCAATTATTGTCGATACCGTGTATACAGCCGGTTGAAATACGAATTCACCCGCGAAGGGAATCGTTCTTTCTCGCTTTTGCTTCGAGCGCACGCGTGCGGCCGGGAGGAAGCAAGAGGGAGAGCAACGCCTGTATCGGGAGATGCGTATCGCAAGAGGGTTACGTGTGGGCGTACGGGTGATTCTGTGTGCGCGTACGTATAAGGATGGAAATACGTAAGGAAGCAGGGCATGAGCAATGGCTGGCAGCGCGGCGTAATAATGTTGTCTTCGTCGGCTCGTTTTATTTGCCGCGGCGCAAGAATGTAGCCTACAGTCCGCTTCAAAATTTGTGCCTTTGCTAGTTTGAATAACATATTCAATGTTTACAATCGCGACGTTTCTATATAACTTATCGAACAAAAATTACAATAATTACCTCGCAAATTTACCCTAGGGTTAAAATATAGTTGCTCACGTGGCTGCTGGTGTTATTTTAACACCTTCAAGGTTAAGTTAAGGGAGGAATCGGGAGGAATCTAGAATGTATATCTAGAATAGAATAAAATATACACTTACGGTGTATATTTATGAATTTATGAATTTATGTAATCGGAAAAGTTATAGTATTCACACTTGTAAAGTTAGCACAAAATTAGAGATAACCTTAGTCAGTGCCGGTTTTAGCAATATTGGCGCCCTGGGCAAGATTAGGTACCATGGCGCCCATTCAGGGGCTCAAAATTTTTGAGAAAAGAAGACGAGGTAATAATATCAAACGATGAATCTATAGTTAGATTGCAAAAATTGTTAAATGACATAGCAGTTTTTTACTAATCTAAACGGATATAAATTAGTATTTTAGAGATTTTCGACACAATTTGTCGGCGAAGAGAAATACAGGCCAATCTGAAACCGATCACAGGGCCGAGTTATCACCGTCGCGTTATAAATATCTTCCTTATTATCATACAAAGAGATATCGAATGGCCGGTATTAAACTATGAATTTCTGCGCTGACGAATAATACCAGTTCGAATGCAAATTCTCCAATGGTCCAAAGAATCGAGGAAGAAACGAATAAACACAAGATGTCCGCGTCTGTATTCCCCGAAGAGCGCATAAATTTCGCACGGTTGCGCAAACTCCTGCGATCATTACGCAACCAGAAAGTTTCCTCGTCCTGTCATTAGCATTGCAAGAACGTCCTTTCTACCTCGGCGTTTTAATATTCGGAATCAATCCGAAGGTGTTGGTCAGAAACGAAACTGGTTGTTGCAGCCAGAACAAAAAGGAAAACAATTTTTTGTTTGTTTACTTTAACACTGTAACCTTCGTGACACGCTTCAATGACAAACGGGTGCATACCACTACACTTGGACGACTTAATGATCGGAAAAAAAAGGAACCTCGAACAGAAGCAAGGGTGCCACCTGTGGGGTTTGTTCGTTCTTCATCGCTGGGGTAACATTTCACGCATTTGGGCGAAGCAAAACGACGAAGCTATCTGACAATCAAAGCGTCGTAACCGTAGATCATAGCCGGGGATAACGGCGGGAATTGGGTGTTGCAAATACATTAACCGGTAACACGATGGCGGAGCGGGTGTAATGGAAGACGTAGGAAAGGAAACCGGAGGGAGACCGGTTACGCGATATCGGGCGGAATATTCGAAAGCAGCCAGGCAAACGGGAAGCAGATAAAATAGAAAAATCGTCACCGATCTTGAGCATCGGTCGGTACGCGCGGTTCCGTGGAAAAAAGTATAAATTTCTTTAATGGCGCTAATAATTTCATATCGTATAATTTACTTACTGCGAAACGTAACGCGAGTAGCTACCAGAGGCATTAACGAGGAGCCTAATATTTATGTTGCTGCTCGGTCGTCCGCCACCCAGATAACACCCTTGCTTCCAACACCCCCCTCCCTCTGCCACCGCCGCCACCCTTAAATTCTCTGCCACTCACCCCTCTCGCCTTTCCTTATACCATCGTCAGAAAGTCTCCCTTCTTGCCTTCGTAACTAGATAAAAAAAAAGAAAAGAAAAGAAAAAGAAGAAGGGAGAAAGAAACGAAGAAGAAGTTCCCTTCCCTTCCTCGAGATAAGTAGGTCCTCGCCGCAGCCTGCTCGGCCCACGATCGGCTAAGGACAAAGGGGAGGGAAAGGCAACGAACGAAGCGCCGGTGATTTAATACAGGCGTCTTTCTTTTCGCTTCTTTTTATTTTAAAGAGAACGCTCAACCCTCGTCGCGGAGAGGGCGAGGGCTTGTACTACTAAATTCGAGTTAATTTTGCCCGGGAAGACGCCACGGGGCCCGATTACTTTCAATTCGAAACGAATTTATAAGATCGACATTCGTTTCCCTTCCGCTCTTTACTGGTAAATAATACTGCTCTTATTTGAGACGCAAATTATAACAAATACTCATAGTTTGTAGATTTGATTGTTAAAAAAATGTCAGCTACGGGTAGTCAGATCCTCAAAATCCTTATGCAAAAATGCTATATCACTTGGATCATCCCTCTGTCTCCACCCCTTGCAACGTCTTCGCCGTTTACAGGAATATCCTGGTCCCACATCACCGTGACCCGCTAATTGGTTCGCGATAAGGATCCATTGAGTCGCCTTTTTTTTACCCAGGATGAATCAGCCTCAACAACCTGCTGGCGTGCGTCGGGCAATTCAACGGCGACGGCGAAAGGGGGAGGTGATGGGGTCGGTCGATTCTCCACGTGTTGGAACGCACACGTGGCCGGTATGCACGGACAGAACTGAAACCGCACATATCTGAATACGAATGAAAAAGCTTAATGCGCCATTATTTACTTGATAGTGGACAACCTGGTTCCAGGGGTACCAGCACGTGTTTACGCGTTTATAACAGACGTGACGTAGAGTGGTTATATTACGGTACGGCGTGTGCGTCAGCCAAGTGTTGGTGGGGGTTGTTCGAAGGGAAAAAGGGGGGAGGGGGGAGGGGGTGGATAGGTGGTGTTTCGCGATGCAGCACGCGCATTACCCGGACCCGTAATGCGGCGTTGGGTTCACCGGTACATATATTTTATTTAACACTGACACGCACCACCGAGGGAGGAGAGGGTAGGTGGAGCGAAATTACGCGGTGTTATTAATGAAACTAAACTATTAATTTAAATTCCATTGTTCCATTATAAATAATTACCTATTAATTACCAACGGGCCGGGCCCGGCCCGTGTAATGTGATTGGAGCACAAACGATACGCGCCATTTGTTACGGATTCGCACGGACAAGATTAATGCACCTTTCCTTTGCGACCGATACTCTCTGTACCTTTTTCGCTCTTTTTCACGGGGAAAACAGGAAGTGGGGGGTATGATGTTTTGTTCGTTGAACGTTGACGTTGCTTAAACGATTCGACCGATTTTCAAATTCAACTCCCAAGAATAGTATTAGTATAACTGAACTATTTTGTTATTATGGCCAATCATCTTAGAACATTATGCTATCGATATTTTATAGTTATAACTTTCATGAAAAATCTGGCATAAGATTTAGTGAAAAATAAACGCTGTTAAACACTGTTTTTTTTTGCCTGAAGGATCTCTAAACTACACTACCGGCCAAAAGTTTGGGTATATCTGCTATATTTTCATTCTACAATTGTACATAATCCTTTTAGTTAGTGATTTTATTCTCAATATTTATTTGGAATAAATTTGGTATACCGTTTTACTTTCTTGGTTGATTAAACTTTCAAGTATTTGAAAATATTGCTTGTAATTGACTAATTAAAATCCTTATCAACATAGACGACAAATTCTTATAAAAGTTTATACGTTACCTAGATATGGGTGACATGATACTTGAAGTGTTAAATACAAATTGCAACATGCAACATTTCATCATTCATGTGATTTTAGTACCACAAAAATGTATACATTAACTTTTCTTTAGCTGCAGAGGTATAGTTTTGTACATTAGAAACGAGTTTACGAAACGTTACGAACCAAGCTGTTTTCCCCGTGCATATTTCTAGTAAGAGTAAAATATTTAAGAATATTTTTTTTATTAGTACATGTACCCAAACTTTTGGCCGGTAGTGTATATGACAATATAAATAAACTTACGATAGGACCATCAAACCACCCCAAAATACAAATTGTCGATTTCAAGATAACAATACTTACCTTGAATACGTGAGACGTCGTTTGTGCAACTGGTAAATAAAACGAACTTTTAGTGCCGAATACATTATAGATAAAAAGAAAATCGCTTTAGCGAGACAATTACTCTATAAATTTCAACATGAAAAAGGCATTATAAACATTATTTTTTCGTTTAACACGAATTATGTTCATTCACTGGACAGGTCACCTTACCAATACACGGCTTACAAAATAAAACGACAGCGATGGAATCTTATCAACCCATTAACTACCAATTATAAAATTTATATTAAAACGCGACATCCGCGCATGGGGCTACTGCCAATCAGGCCCCCCAAACTACCGTATTTCGCTTGAAGCAAAATATAGTTCGATCCCGTATTCACTTGTAGCGCTGTTGTCGCTACTAACACACATACATCACGTCGGTGTGATACGCACACAAGAACATGGTGCTATATAGTATTTATACTTATAAGCAAAATTTATTTAATAATAAAAAATGCTGCAGGGAAAGAAAGACGCGATTTACAAAAATAATGAAATATATTAAAATAATATAACATTTACATAAAATCTATTAAACATTATAACCAATTATAACCATTATGTCCAGCTTGCAGCATAAAAATCAATCCGCTGGACAGCATCTTCTGCACTCTGCAATACTTTTTCTTCTTACAGATTCAGTCCCCTTAGTGTGACATATGTTGAATCTAGATAACATAGAATATTGGTAAAAAATAGCAGAGTACAATTAAGAAAAGTAATCAAAGTGGAAGTGATATTCTTGTAGCGTAACACATTAACCTCTAAATGATCCAGGAACATCCACAAAGCACTGTACATTTTACATGTTCCACAATGCCAGAAAATCCCTTACTTTGTGTGCGATATCGGTGTTTCAACGTATGCATGTAGAGAAGCGCCGCTAGCGCTGCAGGTGAATACGGGATCACACTAAAATCGGCTTCAAGTTCACAAGAATGAAGCTTGGGGGGCCTGCTGCCAATATA
The DNA here is from genome assembly GCA_943735885.1 of Stelis phaeoptera. Taxonomy (NCBI): domain Eukaryota; kingdom Metazoa; phylum Arthropoda; class Insecta; order Hymenoptera; family Megachilidae; genus Stelis; species Stelis phaeoptera. The sequence continues at coordinate 22,547,563 of OX030930.1, forward strand.
TAATAAAAGTTAATCAAATTATACGATCACTATTCTGACACTTACAAACACAGCGAATTTACTTGCCAGCCTGATATAATTAAACAGAAAACTTGCATCCGCGAACGAACGAATGGTTAGGCATAGGTGCGTGGTTGGCAGCAGGTATAAAGCCGGCGCGGCGCTGCTCGTCTCTTAGGGCGGATTCAATTAATCAAAGCCGCGTCGCGTCGCGTCGCGTCCGCCGGGCCCGGTTGCTGATTACTCTTGCGATGCACTTAGTCGCGTACATGCGATTACACGCTGCGAGATAGACAGATGAGGCTACGTGCTCGTAGTTAATCTTCCGCGCGTCAAACGGTACAAACGACACGAGGCGGAGAGTGGCGTCGGGGCCAAGAAGCTCTCCGTGCACGTTCTCTGAAACATCTCCGCGAGTATTCGTCACGCGACCAACGCGGCCAGAAACGTCGTCTTCCGTGATGTAAAGCTGTATCGAGCCAACGAATTAACCGAATGGAGGCTGTCAGACCGCGTTGCCCGATTTCCGCCATCTCGTCGAACGGTGTCGGGATCGATCCTCGTATCGGAGACGATTTCCTTTATTTTCCGCGACACGGTGCGTCGTGCTAAGCGATAGCAACGGTGTATCTTAATGAATCCCTCTGCTAGACGTTCGCGATAAAATCGAATCTTGCGTAGGATAATTTTATTGGACCCGTTGTGGAAAAAATAATACCAGGGCGAAGGTGATGGATGGTGGTCGTCTAATGTAAAAGGAAGGATTAACCGTCTGTGGATGGAGTACCTTAAAGTTTGATGTCATTTCACGCTTACAAAAAGTTTGGAAAAATTCTGAGTTACTTATCAAAGCGTCTACTATTATACAATATATTATTTAGTCGGTTTGCTACGCCACATGTTACACTAGTGGAATTAATTCTGGACAATTTTACATTTTTTTACTTAAATTTCGCATTTATTCAAATTATTTATTCGTTGTTTTCTAATTTTAGGGCGTCGCTTATATATAAAATCAGTAGAAAGGCGTACAGAAAAATTAATTAATTAATTAATTAATTAATTCGCTAAGTCACATCATGCGACGATTCGTGTTGCCAGGCGCAAAACCAAAAATAACAGCACAGTTTAGATTTTTTTTAATTAAAATTTCAAAACATTGACAAACCAAATCGTGTGAAAATATTAAGTATAAACATTATAGATTACAATAAAAATATTACAGTATCAATTTAGCATTGCAGAATATACATATTCTGCACAAATATGAAATAAAGAATATTTTTATTCAAAGTGCCAAGAATTAATTCCACCAATGTATTATATTAATCCAAGACAGAAAATTGAGAGCCTAAATTTGAATATTAATCCTATTTTGAGGTTTTCGGGTGAAAACCGTGTCCAAGAGGAGTTTCTTCCGGACGTTCCGCTTGCCATTGCACCTAGCTTCTTGAAAGTTGAAAATTCGCACTAATGCGGTGCCTTAGGAAGTACACTCCTTGTATGCCTAGTACTCGACTTAAATTTGAAGATTAACCCTCTCTATCATGAATAATTGGAGTCAGGATGTTCTACCACGCATTTCTAATTCTACTACGCCAGTCAACGTGTCACGAAAAATAAAAAAACCTTTCCTATAAACCAATGTACATCTCTCACGATAAAATTAAATGGAAAAAGGAGTCGTTTCACGCATTTACGAGTAAAATGGAGAATGTTATAAAAGAAACGTTCCTAAATCGGTCGTGGTGTCAGGCTGTATTTTATTTTCCAGTGAAATATCGCGAAAAGTGGCGGGATCGTCGAGCAACGATCGCGTACCTACCTATCGCGTCCGTATTTATTTATTTGGCCGGTTCTCACGTTAAATGTAGCATCTGGTCTATTCGTTCTGTCCGCGCGTCGCGTTCAGACATATGTATGCGTGTATTTTATCTTTTTCTACCATCGACCGCTCGCGTATCCGTCGATTAAGGCAGTATTTTGATCGGCCAGGAAGCACAAGCCCAGAAACCACGATGAAATCTGTGCAGCATTAATGAATAGTCCGATCGTTTATAATTTACACGGCAGAGCACACAGGCGAATAAATATATCCGCACACGTACACACAGGTAGAATTGTGCGATAAATTTTCAACGGGCGTGCTAGCACGAGACAACCGTGACAATTACACGGCCACACTAACGGAACACTTTAAATCGTCCGCGTGCGTACGCGCATCGCCGTCCTGGCTACGCGACGAGCATCGAATCCGTCGATCAAGACGCCGCGGCGCTCATACTAACCACCGCCGTCTCGTTTCGAAGGTGAACGCCGGCATGGCCTGGCACACGTTGGAAATCAGGAAATCACCATCAGTGAATAGCTGCACGAGCTCTCGGCTACGTAGCGCCGGTTCTCAATTACGATCGGCGATTATCGATCGGGTATCTTTTCATCGCCACTCCTCGATAACATCTTTTAATCATGAATAATAGCAATTTGCAACTGGATTCTAAGGCATGTATTTGTTTAGGTTTGCTTGGTACGGTGAAATTAGTCGTTTCAATCCTTTGTGCTCGAGTGACGTTTCTCCGGCGATTTATTATATATAATTTTCTAGAGAATTTTTATTAAATATGACATTAAAATTTTAGTTATATTGCAAGGGATTCATAGAAATTTGTTTTGGATGTTTTAAAGTTTCACTTTGGGAATAAACTACATTCGATTGTGCCAAAAAATGCTTTGAGCGCAAACACCATTCATATATGTAAAGTGGTATAAAAGATGAAAAGGAAAGTTTTCAAAGTCATACCAGTGTATAAAGGATTCACACGTTCGCTATCAGTGTGATATGTATGTAACTCCTTCAATCTCGGTTGTGCAATTGAAATTCAAGACCACCACATTTCTTAAGGTTCAATAAACAGTAATTTTCAGCCAAAGTAGGCAACGTCTAAATTAATATTCCTTAACTATAATTTAGGTCATTCTGCGAAAATACATAGCATAAAATTATATTACTTTTTTTTTATTTAATCACTTACGATAAACTTCGGTAACTTTGATGTAATAATTTTCAAATCTATTTACCGAACGATCGTATATGAAATTTTGGAAGAAACACGACAACTCGTGTATTGGAAATTTAGAAAGAACGTTTCGTTTCTGTATCGAGAGTAACAAGGGTAAGGGGTTGATAGCATAGGAGTGAAGTTGGAAAGATGACATAACGAAGACACAGTGCTGGCGAAGGAGGATGCGATAGGAAGGCATCGGAGCGCACCGGCGCCCTGCCTCGGCTCCGTCGAGGCGCCGGCGTAACTTCCGCCCTCGCTCCTGCTCCAACTTCCTCCGACGGTTCGTCCCGCGAACCTTTCACCATCCTTGAAACCGTGTACCAGGAGAATTCGCAGGATTTCTATACGAGATATAGGATAATCACCACTAAACAACCCTTTCGCGACGACAAACATGCTTTCATTAAAACAAACTCGTATATTTTCGTTAAAACAAAAATCACAATTGTAATAGATAATTCAGAGTGTATTTCTAAAACAGGATTCGATACTTTTGGCCAGAGACTTATTTTGAAATGAAAAATATTTGTATTTTTTTTCCAGAAAAATAGCGTCAGGAAATTGCAGCTGAAATGTCAATCAGTTTAATTTAAATAAACAGTATTTTTAGAATATGGAATATGAATTTTCATAAGGATCTGTCATCTGTTAAACAATGATGAGTAATTTTATCGAATACAGTGGAAGTTATTATATCTAAATACGTATCGTACTGTTCCATTATCAAACGTAATATTAGCTAAACGGTGTAGCTCTATTAGACGTCATTTTTGCAATTAGCGAAACATGTGAAATCCATAAATGCACAAATGGGTCGCCGGTTATCTAAATTTCCGTCGAAATAAACTGAAACTCTGGAAAAAAAACATCGATGTTTGAATACTTATGTTTCCCCGTTAGTTTTATTACACAAAATTTTATTACTTAAAGATACATCCAGTTACAAGAAGATAGATATAATAAAAATGAAGCAGCAAGTTTGTTAGAAATTATTAGCTGGAAGCATTTTATTATGACACTCGAGGTATTCAATCAATCACGCGATGTATTATGCAATACTTATGACAAAACTCGAATTAATTATGTAATTGGTTAACGTTAAACTTAAGGTAAATCCTCGTGCCTTTGGAAGAAATAAAATCCGTAATTTGTCTAACGCAAACGTTACTTTAGTTCAATTTGTATAATTTCTTATTTTTATTGCTTTTAAACACCGAAATCGAAAATAAAGGTAAGTCGTTACATTTGTCGTGAAAAAGTTAAGAAACAAGAAAATACAAACAAACTAATAACAAGAACTGGAAATAAATCTGTCGGCAGACTAAGAAAGGATTATTAGCACATATTGACTAACATTGGTTATTTGCTTTATTCAATTTCCGAAACGTCTGCTGTTATTTTACATACAATTTAAGCATCAAATGGTCGAAGCGTTTCTAAGCTCAAACGGGTCGTTCGCGCGTGCACGCGCCGGAATCGCACGAGCCAATTTCCAACCACCGATAAATAAATATGAGACACAACAGCTAAACATCCCTCGACGGCTGTTGATCCTACAACGTTTCGTATAAATCAGCCGAAACGTTTCAGGATTCGACTCGCATTGTCATCGATTCTTATATACGCTTACGAATTCCGCGCGACTTCGGCAACGCTCTCCCCGGACGATCGGAACACGTTCGCGAGACCCTTGGGATTCTGATTTCGTTTCGTCAAGAAATTCCCGATCGTGTATTTCGAATACGTACACCGAGACTTCCAGACTTCTTGCATGGCCCGTTCGAAAAAGAATTTCTCGTAAAAGGCATTCTCGAGACTGTTGGTGGCTCGATTTCTCAAACTTGTCATTTGTTACGCGCGTTATTTCATTGTTTCGAGCTTTCGAAAAATCTGCAAAAATTCTAAGACACCTGTCGGAGTTTCTGTTACAGTGTAGGATTGTTCCTTATGTGACATATTTGAAACTTGCAAGGATAAAAATTAGAGCCCCCATTTATACGTGTCGCGTGTACACGTAAAGTCGTGTAGAAATCCGTGTAGTAAATACCCGTGTCTATAGACACGTGTAATACACGGATACACGTGTATTCCACGGTTATAATTATTCCGAATTATTTTTCACGTGTAAATAAGCGTGAATTTATTAATTACACGTGTACGCGTGTAATTAACACACGTGTTTTCTGATATCCGTGTCTCGTAAACGTTTAATCCGGATACACGTGACACGTGTACCCGCGTATCGCATTGTACGCGTTTTAGGCGAGAGCTCTAATAAAAATACAAATTTGGAAAGTTTCGTATGTTTTTTGGGTCGAACTTGAGGTTAAGGTTTAGGAATTCGACAGATGGAACAGTATTTGGGAATATTGTCTTTATAATTCTGTCGCTGTTAATTATTATAATTTAACAATAAATATCGCTTATTTTATTGTACCGTTAAAGTATAACAATACTTTTGTTTATGATAGATATAGATTGGACAGTAAAATTTTGACCCTTTCTCTAATAAAAGGGCGGCAATAAAGACACCGAAATTAATTGGAACACTTTTCCTATTCGAATTTTGGTTACTAAATGCTGGTACAAATTTAAAGAAATCTCGATACGAGGACAGAAAATGGACGAAATTTGTTAACTAGACTCCATTTGCCGGCTATGAAATTCCACGGAGTGTGTAATTCACGGTTCCCCTCCACGGTACGCCTCGAAGCCGCGAGCGTTCGGGCGTTCTCGCCCCGGCAGGCCAAAAAAAGGGACAATAATCGAGAGGGTTGGCTTTCAAGATATAACGTAGGAGACGGAGGACGAGGAACGACAAGATTCATAATTTCACGCGAGCTTATTGCCGTCAGTTATTTATCCTCTCGGCTCATTCCACATGCAGCTCGCGCCTAAGTGCCACGCCGCGCCGCTTTCATTCTCCCCGTTTCTATCGCTCCGACTTACCCCTTCCAGCGTGCATCATTTTCTTCCCACATGATTAATGATTTATTTTACATTTATTATTGCATTTTATTGATTAGTATATGGTATGATTCTTGATAACTACTGAATTTGAAATTTGAAACTTTTGACTTATTTGTGAAGATACTCAAAAGAGGCCGCTTGGTTAAATTGCTTTGAACATTCTTAATCCGAGACTTAGTTTTTATGGACAGTGTAAGAAGATTAGGTCTAAATAAGATTTCTGTGAAATTTAAGTATCTTATAAAATCAGTTTTATAAAAAATTGTATCGTTCCGTTTTTGACGGGTTCGTACGTCTCCCAAAATTAACCCTTTTACGCCATTATAGAAAAAGTTCGTAAAACTCATAACTGACTGTTGCATCGACATTCATCCCGCAGAACTAATCCTTCCACGCTGTATCGTCTAAAACGCGAAACATGTTTTTATTATTTTTGCTTTATTATCACTTGTCGGAGTCAAAATTGATAGGCTCGTGCAACAAAGGGTGAAAAATGATCCAGTTTGTGTACGAATTGCGTCACGAAGGGTCAATTTTCTCCTTCTTATATGGTTTGCAAATTGGAGAAACGATCGATCGTTGGAATTTCTCGATTCGCGCGATAAAACAAACGGCGCGGCGCGGACGAGTATCCTGAGCGATAAGCAGCAATATCAAGATCATTAGTCGGCAGTGCGATTCTTTCCCGGATAACGAAGTTATTTATGGGTTGTCCGGCGAAACAGACCGTTCGAACGGTTTCCAGAGGCAGATTTCGTAGGCCGTATTCGTGGATACGATACGAATATTCCGGCCAGTTCAGTGGCCAGATAGGCCCTCCAGTCCGCTACGTACTCGCGCTGGAACACGAAGGATAATCCTTGTGGATTATTGCGGTATCACGTGGGTCCATACGTGCTCTCTACCGGTAGGATGCCCTAGGACGTCGTATTTGTATGCCGTGGAATACACCTACGTGTTTGTATCGTAGCGGGCTTCTCCATGGAAACCCTTGCTAGGGGCCGGGCCTGCTGCGATACCCTAATTCCTAAATCTGTCGCCATAAGTCCTCGTTACAATAAATAACCTCGACCGTTCTGTACTTGTGTAATATATGTATGTGTACGTGTGTCTGGGCTTGCGCCTCCTATTCCTCCAGCCGCCTCCTACGGGTCTCCTCTCGGCTACCTTTTCGCTAAGCGTATCCCGAACAGCTCACCCACACCTTTCTTCCTCGTACATCTTTCCTATAAACAGCCCCGAGTCCCATGGACACCTTTGCTTTTTACACTGACACGCCATGGGACCCGGCGAGAAAAAAAAACAACCGGAGTTCTAGCTGCCACCTTTGACCCATCTTCTTCGGTATATCATGAGGCAACGATATTTGGTTAGGGTTAGCTCTTGAAAGAATTGCTATACTGATGTAACTACTAAGGTTATTTTATCATTAGGTATATTGATGGAAGTTAGACTTAATTCTGTTATTAGCTTTCTTCCACCAGTCCAAGGTAGTAGCGTTAGTATACTGTATTAGTACAATCTTAGTTTAATTTTACTACCAGTCTTCTTCCACCACTCCAAAGCAGGTAGCATCAGTACACTAGGTACTGATGGAACCAAGACTTAATTCTACTGTCAGCCATCTTCCACCATTTCAAGGTAGTAGCGTTAGTAGACTGTATTAATAAAACCTTAGTTTAATTTTAGTGCCAGTCACTAATATACTATAAGCATACCAATATAATCTAGATATAATTCTACTGCTTCTACCCTTCTTCCACCATTCCAAGGTCGTGCAGTAGGTTTCCAGATGTAATTCCAGCTATTCTAACCCGGTACGCCATTTTTCATCCCCAAAACCTAAAATTATTATTTACCACACGCAACAAACGATGCTGATAGTATTTCTGGAGAATTATATCGGCCGACAATTATTCTTAGAAACAATAGAGTGATTTCCTCGCGATCTTTGATCTAGTGTTCATTCTTTCGACCATCCATCGAACTTTATTGGCGTCCAGTGTAATTATATCGTTGGTGGATCGGAGAAAAGGTGACAAACGTTTGGATCACCATGGGCTATGAAACAATTGATCACCGGAGAAACCGGAACGCATAGACAGACAACGAAGTAACGCGAATGTTTGCTCCTGGCCGTCGAGCGTAGTTGAATGCCGGCTCACCCTCTCTCTCTCTATCTCTATCGATGAAGACATAAATTTCCGTTCACCCGTGGACGGATGGCTAAGATGATAAACAGTTAGTAACCAGTTGTGGTTATAACCCGAAGAATGAAAATGAATGGAGAAATACGTCATTAATAATGGTGAATGGAATTTATGCCCGCCGTGTCAATTATATCCTCCTCGTGGCTCATAGAGCTTTGCTTGGCCGGTGATTTATGATTCGTGTTTCTCGCTCGCAACTGCGCGATTCATAATTTCTTCATATAACAACACGATTGCGTTTTTCTTCGTTTTCGAAGGATCCGTGGGCAATAAAAAAGAGGAATGTTGGAATTTGGCAATTCCGTCGCGTTTCTGCGCCAACCTGAAGTTTTTCTTCTTTTATTACGAGATACAAACACTTTTCCTTCAAATCTACGCTCTACGATCACACGAATCATCATTAACTATGCGTGGAATAACTTTCTTTTTAATTTCAGAGGATACCATTTAAAGTTTAAAGGTATTTTGATGGGTCGAGGATATTTTCAAGAAATAATTTTTAGGATTTTTAGGATACAAACTTGTGAGAAGTTTCGGGTATCCATCATTAACCGGAACAACTCGCGTTTCCTTCGTGGTAATCGTTGCATCTCATTTAAAATGCGGCGATAAAAAACGCTTGCCAAGCGTGAAATGATCCGTTCTATAAATCCTAATAAACGTCTACCTGCCGGGCGCAGACGTGCATAAATATAAAAGGTCGAGTGCTCGAAGAGGAGCGTGATCAGGCTGCATTACGCCAATGTGTGTGCGTGGTCACGTGCGTGCGCGCGCATCAGCAACAGCGGCGCACAGCTTCATCATCATGGACGCTGAAGAATAGAGTGTGTCTCTCCCCTCGTGTGCTCACTGCCAGCATCCGAGGATGCTCGAACGCGAAAGATGCCGGCGAAAGATCGATGGCCGGTCGGGAAATTGTATTTTAAATATTGAGATACCCAAGAATCGATAAAACTATCTGTCGAACCCGTCGTTCCCAACAATTGTAACGCGTCCTAAGGACCCTCCACCGGCTACCTTGACCTGGTCAATCATTAACCTTCCGATGGCGAACTGTTGGGACAGCAACCAGTTGGCTTTTCTTATATTTTACTTTCATTGTTTGGACTTCCTAGCTGTTACTTTAGGGTAGAAACGGGTACCCAGGCACTCTGCTGCTACCAAAAGGGGTTAGGTTAAGCAAGAAAAGCTCAGTAATCATTTTGAAAGCGGATTAATTAATTTGGTAACGAGGTAAATGAACGACAGGCTAGGTTAAATCATAATTCCTACGCACAAACGCCTACTAACTTTCGAATATGAAACGAACGATGGACTTCCCTAAAGCAAGCTATCGTTCTCTGCATTCTACGTTAAGAACGATGACGAACGTTATGGAAATATGCGCGGCATCGAGCCGCGTCGCGGGAGTATCGCAAAAAACAAACAATGTCTTGCCAGCTCGATATAAAGACACGCGGCCCGGCTAAAGAAATCGAACGAGAGCAAAAGAAAAACGCGAAGAGAAGCAAAAGCAAAAGAAGAAGAAGAAGAAGAAGAAAAGGAGGAAGGTTGAACGGTTGGAAGAGAGAAGCGTTAACAAAAGAAAAAAAAAGGAGAACGAGGGATACAAAAGAAAGGGACGCGTTACGAAAGTGTACGAGGACGAGCCGGTTAAAGGGGGTGGGAAAGACGGTGGCGAGGGAAGGGAGCAGGCGACCGAGGGGGTAGCTGGTAGGAGGGAGGGCGGCACAGCGGAGGATGAAGGCGGTGGGGGTGTGCATTGCGGATTTATTCCCGCCAACACATTCATCATGGCGGATTTAGCTGAACCCGTAACGCATTGCCGTGGATATATATCTGCTTCCATCCCCTCTACCAGCACACCTTCCCTCCCCCTCCCGCGGCATCCCTCCTCACCGTTGCCACTCATCCCGATTTCGACCCAATCCACGCCGGTATATCCCGTATTCTGACAAAACCTCTCTTTTTCAATGACTTCCGCAACGCGCGATGCGTTTATGACTCGCAACGAACATTTTCCGATCCGGAAATCCCAATTTTTAATAGAACTTTGTAGGATTTTTCAGGTGACATCTAGGGAGATGGAATCACTCTTAACCCTTTATAGATTGCTTACAAGTATAATTTTTTTTGTAAATTTTTCATATCGCAATTTTTCGCTGTACTGTTTTATAAAGGGTTCAATTTTGCCGAAGCTTTTATGTATTGAGAGAAACGTGAAGGTGATCAAAGTTTAAAAGGTGATTTTACCGTTTAATGAACAATTCTCTTTCGATAAGTTCTGAGGGTTTGTTACGTCTAATGGATACTGTTGACGCTTCCGACTATCCTGAAGGAAGATCTTGCCAACATTTCACTAGCGTTAATGCTTGCTTCACGAGAGCTTGACAAACTTGAAAATCTTCTTTCAGAACGTGATTTACATCTGAAAGCCAATACTGTTAAGTATAATCGATGCTTTCAGCGGCCATAAAAATAAGGTGGTAAAACTCTTTTACAGTTCGCCAGCATAATAATATCATTGTCCCTCATACAGATTAAATATTAAAACGTGTCGTTCAAAATTCACGTAACATTTATAAATAGTAATATAAATCTTAAATTTAAAAAATGAAGGCTAAATATGTATATATATATTTCTTAATCCTCGAAATATTTTTGCCAGGAAAAGGTATCATACACGTCCGGTTACTAATTGAGAGTTTACAAATACTTGTTCTAATCGCTTTAGTTAAATTTACATCCACGTATATGTAGCATCTGTACACGCAGGTCAATTCGTTCTTCCCCTCGAGCCAGGAATCCCCGTAAAACACTTCCCAATATTTTCCATCCCCCGCGCCGTTATTCGACGATATAACGGATTGATGAGACCCGTCCACCGTTTGCGGCTGCTTCACGATTCGGAAATGATTGATCAACATGGACGATTTACGAATAGTCGGGGTAAAAGCAGCGGCACCGGCGGATTTTAAAATGTACGATTCTACACAGCCTCCTGTCGGACGCTACATCGGGCAACCCCGTCCAATCGATAATTTCCACTGGCCAACGTCACTCGGTAAACCGGTAAATTGTGCGATTCCTCGAAAATATTCCTGAACACTCTATTTTGTCTGCTGGATTCTTTCAGCAAAATTTCTTGCAAAATATTACAATTTTGCATAAATCTGGTTTACAATTCTGTTATTAATTACCATGACCTTTGGACGGAGGATTCTAAAATTTAATTTCATAACCCTTTCTATATTTATTTTTCTAATACCAAAGCACTCAAGTTTTAGTCTAATATAATTTCAGCAGCATTCATAACCAATACGAACGGTTGCATAAACTTAATAAATAATAAGAAATGTTTTCTCTGATTCTGAAAAATTTGCAACACACTTTACCGGAGAAGATAGAAGAAATTTTGATAAACATCCCCGTTACATTTGAAAATTGATTTCTTCAGAAAACCGAAGGACCAACGTTCCCAATAATCAACATCCCTCACAAATATCTTCAAAAATAACTATATTTAAACGATTTCATTCATAAATCAAATCATTCACCTTACTACCCAAGATATTAAAAAAAAAAAAAAAAAATGAAGTACACAAGCCCGTCGGATTCGCACTGACCGGACAAGGGTTGACGGATACTCGATGGGTCACTGTTGATGACCAGTCGATCGCGATGCATCATGGCGTTGACAAACCATTCCCCCGTGGCCTCCCTGCACCTTGACGCGTCGATACGATATTACGGGGGTCGGTATAAATCTATGGCTCATCCATCTGCATTTTATCCCCGCAGAAGCAGAACGCTCGTGCAGAAACTCACGAAGACGAGCGTAATCGTGTCGTAACCTCGCACAAACACTGTGAAATTCTCCGCCCTCTTTTCCCCGGGATCCTGCTCTCTCCCTCGAGACGGTTCAAATCCGATCTTCGTCACCCCCTTGCCCATCCTCCGTCCCACAATCTCTATCGAGATTCCAATAGCGGCCTTATCGAAGGCTTTGTGCGATGAGGAATCGCTCGGCCACTTTCCACGCTCCTCTCGATATTTCACCTTTATTATCATATTTCAGGTATTCGCAATCCATTTTTCATCGTAAGAACGAGCCGTTATTAACGACGTCGCGGCACGATCTATGCCGGAGCGTATCCTTCCCGAGGGATGAAGTTTTTCGACCGTCCCCGTCCCATCGTCGATGGAGGGAGGGTATCACTTTGACCCACTTTATTCGAGATCGTTTTTCGGCAAAAAGAAAAAATAGTTTCCGTGGGACGACGAAGGGAATCTTGTGTTTACGATCCGATGGTAGTTTGTCAGAGTTTATCAATAATTTTTGGCAAAACTTGGAATATCTTCGTGTCATATTGCGAATGAAGCTTCCATTCCAAATTATAGTTACAAAAAGTATTACCAGCGATTGGATGCTGTCTAAAATGAATCTCAACACAGCGTCCACTCGTAACGGATGCTTTCAAATACTTACTCGATTTTATTTCAATAGTTTTATCAAAATATTAAAAATATTATAAATTCCCTGATAGCGTGCTCAAGTGTTGAAATAAAAGTGTAATTGGTAACGGAAGTGCAGATTCCCGCCTAACAGACGTCCACGGTTAAAAATGGCCGTTGGGGTGGGAATGCCACGACATAGGAAAAACTTACCCCGAACCTATTCCCTCCGTTGCTCGAACAAAGTGCGATTCACCATAGGACAACAGCTGTTCCGAGCAGCTATTGCGCCAAAGACGAGGGGACGAAACGACGGGTTTCTTCCCCCTCGGCGTCTATCTTCCGTCCCGTTCTCGTACGCGCCCGACAAACATGGCTCTCGGATCCCGTCGTTGCACCCAGGGAAGAAAAAAAAGATATTTCTAGCTGAATTTCGTCGTCGAGAAGCTCGAAAATCGAATGGAACAGTCTGAGTCGTGATGGCCACGGTGACGGGGAGGTTTGTTGACGTTTTAACGCGTTCGTTGCCGCGCTGCCATGTTCGACGTGTCTGTTAAGTTATGGCTCCTCGGACGCCATGCAACCGTGGAAATGTGTCAGCTCACGAGAGCTTTATTGTGTTCTTGGGAGTAATTGTGTTTTCGTTGTACCGATTGCCGGAAGTTTCGGGTTGTCCGATTTGTTGTTACGTTATACGATATCAAACGTTTTTAAGGATTTATATAGAATTCCATTTTATACTCGAATAAGATTATATTTTAAGAGAGCGTTGTAAGTTTTCGTTGATTGTCAAGCAACCTTGTTTATCGACTTGACGTAGATGCAATGGATAATTTTGTTTTGATCAAGTGGGTAATTTGGTATTTTTAATTACTACAGGTAATCGTGATAGTGGAAACTTTATCATAACCCTAATAATAAGGTTGAAGTCGAAGCTGGGTCGATCGCGACCGAGGCCTATGACAATATACAACTAAAATTAAACGTATCAATTTCTAAACGCGAGACTCGTACGTTAAAGTAATAATTAAAGCAGCGGTATAAAATATAGAAAATGTAAATACTATAAAGTATAAAATTAAATTAAAATTGCCACTATCTGAGCAACCCGCTATCCCACAATGGGAATTTAAAGTTATTGCTTCCAAATTTCCTCGAAAAAAAAAAAAATGTAATAAAACGATAATACCGAGCGGCAAAGAAATTTCCAAAAAATGAAGATCGGATTCGATCGCATTCCCTTACGAACGAATCAATTGAAACGACCAGGCACGTATAAAAATTGTAGATACAAAAAAAGGGTAAGAAGATGGATGGATAGCAAAAATGATCCAACGACGCGATAGAAAGCTGGGATCGATTCATCTCGCGGGACCTCGTGGACGGGGACGGATCGTGATTTCTGCGTTGCAGAAGAAATCGAAATCGGGTCGTTTAATTAAGAATCGTTCGATATCGCGCTTAAACGCGATGCAAATGCCGATCGATGAATCATTCGCAAGTGCAGTTCGAAATCGCGTTTAGAGAGGGGGTGAACGGCAAAGGGGATCTTTCTTGCGTCCACGGTTGATAAGTTATACGAGACTTCTTTCCGCGAAGACCAGGGGGGCCGCTCTTTTTCGACCCACGGAAACGTGGCACCGGTACACCTCGAGACGTCGCGTCCTAGCGTTTCTTAAACTTTTGCTTTCGTCATCAAACTTTCATGAGGTCCCGAATGATGCGTCGAGGAAGCGAAGAAAAACTTGCCTCGAAATTACCGGAGGTCCCCGAGTCGAAAATCAGGACGATGGAAGAAGGAGGAAAGGGGGGAGGGGGGGTCGAACGGGAACGGCAGGAAGGAGAAAAAGGAGGTGGATCCCGACCCAAATCTGAGAGACGAGAAAACTTGGCTCGTCGATCAGTCGACGGAAGGAAGGAAGTTCCGGTACGAGGCAAGCCGCTAGCTTGCCTTCTCCTTGTGTATCTTTGATACCGCTCTCTCCCATACCTCACCCCCGCCCCATTTTCTTTATTTGCGAGCCAACCGAGAGCCCGGGTCCCGTGGACGGCGTTCGATTGTATCGGTAGGTGGAAAACCGGCGAACCGATCGAGAAATTCCAAAGAAACGACCGAACTTTCGCAACTTTTAATATCCCTTCTACCCCTAACCCTAACCATCCCTCGAGACTTCAAATCGTCGACTTTGGGACGACACGACCTTTGAAAGGTCGAAGTTTCTTTTAATATGCCTGGAATGTGAACTCCCGCCAACATAATTGATACACGGCTTCGATTTATATAACGTATGTTTCAAGAAGGACGTATGGGAACGTGGTATGTATCGGAAATTCGATCTTCTTGCGAATTTTAACTTTTAGTGTTTGAAAGGTTTATTGGGGCAGAAATTTTTTATTTATAAAATTGCCTCAAAGCTTATCGAATGGTATAATAAATAAATAGTGTAATTATTATTAGGAAACTCATAATTTAATGTTATAAGTATTTTGGAGATTATGGCAATTTAT
The DNA here is from genome assembly GCA_943735885.1 of Stelis phaeoptera. NCBI lineage: Eukaryota > Metazoa > Arthropoda > Insecta > Hymenoptera > Megachilidae > Stelis > Stelis phaeoptera. Next base: position 22,562,771 of record OX030930.1, read on the forward strand.
ACGGGGTGTTAAAAAAAAACATTCAATATTTACATGGTATATAAAAAAGCCTTAGTAAACATAGGTCGAAAGGTCACCCGTTTCTAAGATATAAACATTTTTGTTTCCTAGCATCATGATTTACTTACTTGCTTCCATCGTGTGCGATGATTACTTCAGTATTTATAAACTGCGTTCTAAATATCCTTAGTCAAGTGCCGACAGCAGATTTCATCGGGAATCAGTCAGTGAGGAAGAGGACACGTGGAAAATCTTCTGTAAATATCGAAAGTCCAGTAGTAAATCAATCATGATACTAGCAAACAAAAATGTTTATAACTCAGAAACGGTTGACCTTTCGACCTATGTTTACTAAGGCATTTTTACTCAATACAGTGTGTCCTATATATCATATAAACATTGAATGTTTTTTTTTAACACCCTGTATATTGAATGAAACTATTTTCACACATGTTTCAGCACAGTCCGCGTTTATTAACAGGGCAATAAACTGGCTGTTCAATAAAAATAAAAACCAATAAACTACGTATTACAAAAAAAAAAAAAAAAAATCCTACAATCGCCTGGAGTTACAAAAAAATAGTTTCGACCAATCCTGTGTCTAGTAAAAAGTGCCTCCACTATCGAAACATCGCTGTATATGTATTCGTAGACCTCGGTTCTCAAGAGCAGAAAAAATTCGGGGCGAAGAATTCGAGGCGCGATACGTCGAGTGAGGCGCGTTTAAATCATTTTCCATGACAGAGAAGGGAGTCGAGGGGAGGGATGTTCCAGGAACAAGGCCCAAAGGTCGGGTCGCGCTTAGCCGCGTCGGCGACAGGCGTCGCTGGGTCCCGGTATCTCCGGTCGGCCATCAGCATTTTCCAACTTGTCTCACGAATTCCCTACCGCGTGCTCCCTGACGTAAGTAACAACATATATAAAAGTAAGTGACTGGTCTCTCTCGCGAGGCGGTGATGCAGGGTCCTCGGTATCTGCGGAGTCTATCGGGCAGTAAACAGCGAGCGGCAGATAAGGCAGGAGATATATTATAGACTCGGTGGTCCTTCGTAGCCCTGGCTTGGGTACACGGGGCGAACGAGCGGCTGGCAGCTTCGCCGAGCTAGCTAGAAGCAAGCTAGCTTGGCTCTAGGAAACTCGCCTCTAGCGCCCCGACCAGTCAGCCTCTAGCTACAGTTCCACGCTCTATATACATATATCTCTTTCCTCCTGCCACTCCTTTCATTCCCTTCCCTCTCGTTTCTTTCGTTCTTCTTTTATTTCTTTTTTTTTTCTTTCTTTTATTCCCTCCCGGTCGGACTTTGCCCGGGTAAAAACGCCAACGGCGTCTGAATAGTCGCGCGGAGGACGGAAGTCGGTTTGCAAGCCAAGCATGGGGCGGCGGCGCCGATCTACCCCTTATTTTCCTCCTTCTTCAGCGCGAGTGTAGCTTCCATCCCCTTCCAACGGAACCGCTTCCACCCTCTGGCTCTTCAGCGACGGCTGTTCTTTTGCTCCTTCATCGTTTCCTTCTTCTTCGCCGCGACCGAAGTCGCCTCCTCTCGAATGCTCGAATGCTCGATGCTACCAATACATCACGTACACGTTGTTGCCGGCTTCACCCTTTTTCCCTCCTTTTTCTACTCTCGCCGTTCGAACGATATCGCTTCCCTCGCGTCTGGCCACCCCTCTGGTTCACGGGGATGCGTTGTATTCGCGGCCTCCCGTCGCCGGCGGAAAATTTCTTCTGCTTCCGATGCTTGGCAAGCTGCCGTACCCCCCCCCCCCCGCATGTCTGCTTGCGGATCAAAAGAAAAAAAAAATAAATAAAAGTGTCGCGTTCGAGAAACGTGGGACGAGCCAACAGGGGGGAGACGTGCAAAAATCGCAGCCGTGTCGAAACGCGCGCGTTCCAGTCGCGGGATCGAATTTCGTCACGGTCCGCGCGTGGAAATTATTTAACGCGAAAGGGTTGGCCTTTTATTTCAACGGGGGCGAGTTATATTATACCGTTGTCAGATACCATAGCGCCCCTTCGTCGATCTGCATAACCATCAAGGTTTCCATCCCCCCGGCAGAGCCGTGCGCCGCGACCGGCTAGCCCTTTTACCACGCTCGGAAACCACCACTCAATAGAGGCGCGACCGCATCAGCCAACCACAAAAGCGATTACAAATTAACGTGCCGCTTCTTCGAGTTTATTACGAACGACCGCCATATAACGCCCTCCATCCCCCTTTTTGCCTGTTTCCTCTTTCTCTGTCTCGGCCACTGTCTCCCTCGGGGCCGACTACAATTATCGTGCCTTTTGTTTCGCAATCGCCGCAGCTTCTCTCTTCTCTGCCCTTTTTTCCCCCCCCTGTTCTGGGGGCGAGTGAAATTCCGCTTATTTTTCAACCTGCTCCCCTGTGTCGAGTTTGGCCGGATTGGCTGAGCGCTAGGCGCCGTCTCATCTGCCATTCTCGACCCCGTGAATCATTTCCTTCTGAAGCCTCCCCTGAATGCCAAGTGGCTCTTGGTACCTTGACGACGTATGACGCACCGTTGCGTCTATTCGAAGATCGGATCTTATTATGGACGATGACGTCAGATTTACTATCCTCGTTTCACAGCTATTGAAATAATATTCAAGCGCGATCGATGTCGTATTGAAATTGCAACGTACAGATTATTAATATGATGTTTGTTCAAACGGGTCGTAAAATAAGAATAATTGTTTAGTACTATTCTTTATTTTCATATTTATATCGAATTTGATCACCTTCCTGTCATCCAAATGACTAATTATCGAGTTGCGTGTATAATTACGAACGGGACGGTTTTAACAAAAATTCTACTTTTACATAATGATTGGAACTAAATGTTACGGAAACGTCGTACTCGGAATCATAAGATTAATAATATGAACAGTAATATCTCAGTATCATTTATATATTGTTGTACCCTCGATTTGTAAGGTTTCCTACATCGATCCCTTGCAAATCTAAATTTTTAGCACAAAATTTTAACCTATTATAAACCACTTGCAAGTATCTTAAAAATCTGACTAAATGGAGAAGTAATTGAACCTTCAACGCCCAAAATTCAATGTCAAACGAAACAACTCTCTTCTTCTTCTTCTTCTGTGGATCATTCGCTGTGAACGCAGATTATTCCAAGAAGATGTCGGAAAAAACGCCGGCAAAAAGTTACCACCCGTGTTGCTCCAGATTTACGATGTCCTTCATTGGTTCCACGCAACGTTGCAAATAGAGCAGGGGGGTTTTAGTCCCAACCTCTCTGTTTCGCCTTTATCCCTCTGGGACAATGAGATGCCGTTTTTTTTTCCTGCTCCTCTGGCCAGCAAGATAAAAGAGCTAACGCGTGACGGAGCCGATCGGCGACGTTTCCGCAAACATCCTCGACCGACGCGTCCCGTTAGGTCACGAATTGTTACAATTTCGGGCTCGCCGTTTGCAGGTTCTTCAAACGGCATCCTCGAAGTGCCGACACGGGGTCCCGCACTGATTTAACGTCAAGGTCGACGCGTACGACCAGGTAAAATGCGCTTGGGCTGGTGTTCTAGTTGCGTAACAGGTAAAGTTCGAAGAACAATTTACCATTTCTGGGTTAAAATTGTTTCCAACGCGTTGGCTGGCACTAAGGTTTTTAAACATTTTCTGCAAATTTTTAGAATATTTAGGGTTTTTGAATATTTGCGAAACATGGAACAAATTACCCAGTTTAAATATTTGACCCGCGACTGTTGATTAAAAAATTTGTCAGGCGCTACCGAAGGAAGTTCATCGTAGATACCTACCCTAAAGCATGTTTGTTTCGGTGTTTTGAATAAAAATTTATGAAAACGTTCGTGCCCCCAATTTGTTGGGAACATAGCAGGCATTCAGAATTCAAGGTTTCCCGTGGTCCCATCAGCCAATGGATCTCGACAAGATAAAAACACTGCCGTGACTCCACGAAATACAGTACGGCTCGAGGTCAACTTTTATTGCCAGGTAAATCGCGGACATGCTCCATTTTCTCTTTCTGCTGACCCCCTGTCGGGGCTACAAAGAAACGCTTCCTAAATTCCCAATGACACCTTACAAATAACACTAACGTGATTCAGGAATAGATACTGGAAAATTGCCATTGTCTACAAATCGCAAACGAAGGTCTAACCGAGACCTAACCTAGACTTCCAACGTGTTTAACAATAAATGAATAGCTTCCAAGGTGGAACAGAAATACACTTAAATATGAAAATCACGAACACGTGATAATGGTTGTCGAAATGTTAAAAAATCAATCCTCAAAAGAAAACTGCTGGTTCAGATAGAAGGATCCTCGGTGAAAGCCGGAAGGAGATCGTAATATATCTAGCGATGGTGGCGGCTCCGATAACTTAATTCATAATTGAGTTCTGGCGGTGTAACGGACACTCTGCGGCCAATATAACGTTCTCTAATAATTCTAATAATTCGCCGGCTCGGATGCGAAGCCAGAGAAAGGTCTCGCGAAGGGAGGAGGGTATATACCCGTCGATTCGCAGGGGGTGAGAAGGTTTCCTGGAGCCGTGCCCAGCCTGGAAAGTGGGAACCAGGAACCAAGATGAGACGAAAGCCAGCCGAGACGGAAGAGGACGAACGAACGGTAGGGTTGTGGAAAGGGAGGAGGTGGAGGAGAAGGAATAGGTCGAGCGAGGAGTATGGGGACGAGGAAATGGAGGGAAGGCCAATTAGAGGGCGGGAAGATTTATCTGCGGACGACGGGTGTGCGGATAGTAAGGGGGTAGCTCGGTCTCCTCTGCCTAGCACGGCTTGTATTATTCCTTAGTTGGACAACCCCGTCCAAGACAACGACATGGTCCAGCTGCTATCGACTACATCGGTTTCCATCCGGATTAATAGTTGCTAATTTTTCAAGCCCGACCGACCGATCCTGCGAGCGGCAAATTTCTGGCAATCGGAAAACGACTGTCGCCTGCAATCACTTGGATAACCCTTCGACTGCCATGGCGAAGGTGCTGAAAATTACATTATTTATTTTCACGATATTATCGGATGATGGTGTCCGAGCGTTCGAGGGTTAACTTTCAACAAATATCGCGTCACACACGCGACGCACCTTACAGTTCAGATATGACTTGTGTCGTTCAAATTTTGATTACGATTGAATTTTAAGTTTGATTCTGATTACAATTTACACGGTTAACGCTGGAGCAATAAATATTTAGCTCCGACTGACGCACCTGTCGGGAAAATCGTAAAGCAAGGGGTTAACCCAATATTTTTTCAAGAAAAAAAAATTTCTCGCACGTTAACGTCGCTACTAGAAACATGATGGAACAGCGTAGTAACATTCGTCCATCGAGAGGGTCGGGTTCGTTTGCGAGCGGCAATTCATTCGTTGGTAATTGAAGGGCGACGTTCGTAAAAATAACGAGATCCTCGCAACGAGCTATCGAGAGCAGAGGAACGAGGGTTATTTAGCCGTGCGTTAACTAACTCGCCGAGAGCAAACGACTAGTCATTCCTCATCGTCGATTCCATAACGTGTGCGTACAAAAGTCGGTACAGTAACGCTTCGTGGAACTTCTCTTTCTCTATCTTCTTCGAGTCGTTTAAATTATTTTAATAAGAACGCCTGACATCTTAACTGCCCGGACAGCCAGATCAAAGGGTTCGCCAGGTGATGTCAGTTTCTTTCAGTATTTACACGGCAAACAACCGACGGTGGACGCGGCGCGAGGAATCGCGTTATCTTGGTAGACGTTACTCGGAAACCGAGCTCGTGCGTCAGCCTCGACATTTTTATAGGCGTTGGCACGAAATTAGAAAGACGTCTGGTAAAAATACACCGCGGATGGGGAAAACGACGCCAATCTGGTTCCAACAAAAACGTGGAAAACTATCGTTCTCTGGTTCCACGTGGAAATCGATCCGGTATCAACAACGTAGCGTCAATTTCTTTACGATGACATTACGATTCACGGAATTCCGATATGTCCTAGAATACAGTAGAAATTCATTCGCGAGCCTGCAAAATAAATCAACTGTAATTTTTATTTTAAACTGAAACCTTTTTTCCCACGGTAACACAAAAGTCGTGGATCAGTTTAGCGCCACGAGTAATATTTATAGTATCTAAGGCAACTTAAAGGATTAACTACGGAGGGCGGTGTGGACAAATTATTCCTAATCAGCTGTCATCGACGCTCGAGCAGCTTGTATCACAACTGTCGTCCGAAGGTGCGTAAATCTGCGACGATCGCAATGAAAAATGACACGTTTCGAGGGAGAATTACGAGCCGCGAACGTTTGTTTCGAACGTGGCCGCGTTTTGTTAGCGCCCCGTGTAATATCAGCCGAGGCGGCAAGAGGGAGGGTGGAACAACGGTGGAGAGGCAAACAACACACAACGACGACGCTTCCCAACGCCGCGTCTCGACCGACCGGCTGGGCCGCAGTTCGTTTCCGTGTTGTTACATAATACACGCTGCGGTGCGGTTACGCGGATGAGGGATGAGGTGCTGCGTTGCCTAATAACCCCCCTCGACCCCTCCGCCCGTCCCGCGAGCATCCCCTGGTCCACGGCCCCTCCGCAACCCCCGGCCGAACGAGCAAGATACGCGCTCGCAACACGAAGGATCGCAACCCACACCCGTCGAGAACACGCCGGAGGAATACGCGGTCGGAATACGCTTAAGCCGAGCACACGAGCGAGCTGAGAACCGAGGAGTCTCGAGTAATTATACGAGCCTCCCGCACGCTAGCTACCGTTCGTCAATATCAAGGTTTCTTAAATTATACGTCGCGATCCCCCATCTAGACTTTAAAAACTAGAGTGCAAGAGATAAGCATCGTTAACCCTTTGCATTCGAAGCATTTTTAGACGTGATCGGGTTTAATCTAATTTTCCAGCTACGTTTCCAGAAACCAAACGCACCATGTCGGAAGAAAAGTGTTCGAAATATTTGAGAATCTGTTGATTTTTATTCCATTCTTTAATTTGTTTGTTTTAATACGGGTGAAACTGAAATTTCGCATTTTAGAATACTCCGATGAATTAAATATGGCGCCTCAGAGGCACCACTCGAGCGCAGGGGGTTAATATCAGGTGACCGGAAAATTTTTGTCGCTCCTACTTCGGTGCTTGCTCGAGAGTTTCATGCGAGTGATAAAACAATAAGACTTCATCTACACAAAATGGGATAAAAGTGGAAGTAGGTGGGCACCACCAAAATCGAAAAACTTTTTGGATCAAATTTTCACTTGTGATGAAAAATAGATTCTATATTTCAATTATAAGCGTAACTATTAATGGTTATCACCAAATGATACCGAAGTTTGGTGGACTTCGAGAGGCGTTGTTCACCTACGAGTATCTAAAAGTTATACAAACTCTCACAGCGAACTTGTATAGCGAGCAATTCGAAAAAGTTGCATGAGAAATTGAAACAAAAGCAGCCATCTTTGGAGTTTTATTTTTGCAGGATAATGCTCGCCCACACACTGCACCAAGTGTCAGGAAAAAATGCAATTCGGATGGGAATTTCCACCTCATCCCCCTTACTTCCCTAACTTATCACCGTCCGATTACCATCTCTTTTTGTCTTTGGACAACCACATGCGATGAAAGAAATTTCTAAACGATACAGTAATAAAAGAGGTGTCTGAATTTCTCAACAGTAGACAATGAATTTTATGAAAATGGAATTTCCAAATTACCTTCCCGTTGGAAGAGTGTAGTTGATATTTTAACGAATAAAGTTATTTTAAGTAGAAAATGTAAACATTTTTATTTACACCTCAAAAAGCGACAGAACTTTTTTTGGTCACCTAATTATTAACCCTTTGCCGTAAAATAACGTGTCACCCTCGTTACGATTGATCAGCGTCCGATAATTGGAAAATGCTTGGCTATAAATACAGGTTTTCATTTATTCAACGACAAAGGATACATTTCACGTGCGACTCCAGAAAGCGGAGTGATCTATCTCGTTCGCGAGAGAACGAAGAAGAAGAAACCGACGAAGCGAACCAGCAAGAGAAAGAAAGATCGACAAAGGGGAGAAGTAATACGTTGAAACGGGTGCAGCTATATAGAAGTGTACGGAGACGAAGGGGGTGGTCTTAGCGGGATTCAATTACCGCAACGTTTGCGAGGCACGCTATTCCCACACCCCTGAAAGGGCTACCCTCTACGATTCCCGGCGCAGCCTCGCCACCTTTCCATTTCTTCAAGAACGAACAGGTGCTCTCGCGTCTGCTGTAAATTGCACCCCTGTAATCCGAAGTAAAGCGGTCGTTTTATCCGCGCCAAGACGTGATGGATGCTCGCTACGTCTTTCGGTAATGGGTCGCGCTTACGCAGACGGGGGGCTCTCCATCTTTGATGGAAATCTCGAACGTCTTATACAACTCGGGAAATTGCCTTGTTCGTCGTGATTTTATTTCCTATTTAGTACGGAATCAGTCATTGATATTAACGCGATTGGGATCTGCAAGGAGATATCGGAACCAAATTGCTTTTGACGATCTGAAGATAATTGGATGAGATAACTTTTATCTCAAACAGTTATGTTTGAAATGATTTATATTTGCGTTGAAAGTGTAATGTTTCGAGGTTCCTGTGAAGATAATTCTTTCATTTTTATTGCGAACTTTTCAGAAAACTATATATTGCCATTATTTGTTACAGATAATATAAAAGTGTGTGAGCTATAAGTACTTTTAATACATTTTTGACGTTCTTAATTAACCTTTTGCCTCACGATTTGCCCGAGAGGTTGCTCCAGCGTTAAAACAAATCAAGGAAATTGAAATATTACGTATACTTCACACTTGACAAGCATTAACTATACAAACTGTAAATGGAATTAAACTTAAAATTCAATTGTAAACAAAGTGTGAACGACAGAAGTCACATCTGAACTGTAACCTGCGTCACGTGTGTGACAGGTAACTGTAACTCAAGGGGTTAAACACTGAAAGGGGTAATCCTAGGACAACGGACCCTGGAGATTGCTGACAGTTTAAATTTCAAAGATTGTCTCAAGTATCCTTCTGTCCAATATACGATAGTCGATCCTCTAAATATTTCACTGCTTAATAATCGAAATACGTGATACACACCGTTGATCCACCCAACGTCCCGTGCATCACATATGACACACACTAACGACTTACACCGTAATATTTCTCCGTGGGACGTGTGAAAAGACCAGGCACCAGGCCTGAACATATCATGACACAAACAACGTATAAACCCGGTTCGACCAAACCGCAGTACATAATTTAACTTGACGGATTGCAGGGGACGTTAGACTTCAGAAAGCGATTAGAAAAGAGGGTTGGGGGGAGATGGGGGGGTCGAAAAGAGCGCGCGAGGTCAGTGGCAAAATAGAGGCGGGCAGATCGGCGGTGGGCAACGTTTCGTTCGAGTTCGAACGTAGGTACATAATTCATCGAGCGTGCACCATTGTCGGGCGGTTCATTAATACAAATGGTGTCTGCTGAATTCCACCCCGACCACACCCCGGGTCCTGCACGACGGTAACAAGGCTGTGTGGGTGTGTAAGAGACCAGCGGCAGTCGGCTTGCCTAGCATCGTTCCTTGTATAGGGTGAACTGCCGAGCACACCATCCTCCCCTCCCTTCTTTTTTGGAACCACGACGACGACAACGACGTCGAGACGCGCGGGACATATTTTTCCAGTCCTTGTCGACTTTCATGAGGGCGTCTTTCCGCAATAACATATTAATATCCCGGAGCATCGCGAGACTTATGGGCTGCCGTAGAAAGCACGACCCTGGATCAACGCAACGCCCGTTAAGGCGGATCCACATCGAGTCGGAGGAGGGCGGCCACAGGGAGGAAGACTCTTGCCCGTGGCTTAAGCGTCGTAAAGCAACCGTTGCACGTTCAAGACACGCCGTGGACACCGACCGAGGTTATCGGCCAGGGGGAATTGACAACGATCCCACGCGAAATATCTTTCCTCGTTTTACCAACTATCCTTAAGTCAGCCCGCTTCCGGGATTTATCGCGACCCCCTTCCCTCGTTTACGTAACCCAAGAAGCATCGTCGTGTGATCGCGACTCGATAAAAGAATATAACTTCTGAGGGATACAAATCGATGTTTTAATATTCCTCGAGGCTGAGAATAACTGACACGCGGGACTAAAATTGTCATGATCTGTATATTTAAAATTAAATCTTATGCTAAGTAAAGTGTACCGATTTAAACATTTTTTCAATAGAATTCTATCGATTTTTACATTTTCAAATTGCTTTATCTTATTGCGCCGTAGATGGATTGTTACAAAATAGCGAAAAGAAAAAAGCGACGCATGAAAGCGCAGTATTTCCGCGAATAATGGCGCGCATACGGTGACGGGACAGGATATATCGGGAGGAAACGTATGGTTCGCCGGAAGAAGGGATACAGGAGATTCTCACGGATGGATAATCGGTACGGGGCCAGGGCCGCAGGCAAAAAAGCGAAAAGACGTATGATCAAGTTTACATATCGCATTTATTTTTTCTCTTTTTTTTATACTTTTTTCTTCTTTTTTTTACCTTAGCAATCGTATAATCAAGGTAATGTTACAGTAGCGTTCAGAACAGCAACCGCCCCTAAATAAAAAAAAAAAGGGAAAAAAAAAGAAAAGAAAATCCGTATCCGCGTTTACAAGGCTCGTGATTGCAATTATAGGCAGCAGGTGCGGCCCTGGTCGCTCTCGCGGGTTTACATACAATCAGGATTCAAAACTTGGTAAACGATCGATTACCCTAATATGTTACAAAAAAAAAGAAGAGGACGCTGTTTCTCCCGTTTTTTTTCTTTTTCTGCTCACCATCTTGTGGAACGTTCACGCAAGAGAAAAGAAAATGTCCGCCACGCACCCGGGGTTCACACGCATGGATATATCTTTCTCTTCATCCCCGGTCCTTTTTGAAACGCACACAAACAAAATAAAAGAAAAAGAAAAGAAAAAGAAAACAAGAGGCGATCGAAAAAATACTTGCTTCTCCGTTTTTCCTTGTTCAATTTCTTCCCGTATCACCGAGATCCACGAAATAAATAATTATTTAACATATTACAATTCCTCTTAGAAATACTGCGTTTACCTAATTACTTCCTGCGTGTCTCTTAGCGGCTATTCGTATACATTCATTAACTAGAATAGTTGTTACTGCCTTAGGATAGCGCCACACGTACACTTCGTGTCTGGGTAGGCGTCTATAGGTACTAGGTAGGTACGTACAATATAATATTCTATCGTTTATTCTTCTTCTTCTTTTTTTTTTTAATCCATTTTCATTTTCTTCCCTTGCTTCACGAATCGAAGTGAGAGAAAGAGAGGGAGAGATAAATAGAGAAGCGTGAGAGAGGAACGAAAAAAAGAAAAAAAGAAAAACTAATCTCGAATGTATTACGAGGAAAGAAAAAAAGAAAGAAGAGAGCTACAATTCGACTCGTGGGGAACGCGTCGATCCTGCACCCTCTTTCAGTAGGTGAGGAGCGTCCACGCGTCGCATAAACGATTTCTTTTTATATAATATTTAACAAAATTATCGAACATCAACATATATATTTTGTACCGATCGAGAGCAACACGTTCCTATCGTGCACCGAGTTCACCAAAATTACACAGAAACTCGATCAACGACCGACTAACCCCTTTTTCCTTATTCCGGAGGAATATATGCTCGGAAACACGGCCACGATAGAAACGTATTCTGATGTCGTTTCGCAGACAATAATAATAATAATAATAATAATTAAAAAAAAATTTAACAAAAACATAACATCAACAGCAGTCGTAGCATGACACGCTTCGGAAGGGTTGTATCGCCGAGAAAGCAACGGAAGATTGAAGGAAAAAAAAATATATATATATATAAATATATACGAGAGGGGAATAATTTGTTCTTATCTTCGTTTGTACAACAATTATATCACCGGGAGACACGTGACTGCATCGATTTATTAAAAAAAACTACCTCTTCTCTTGATGATGAATGCTCTCCTTCGCGTCGATGCTCGAGGATACTTCCCAAGCGTAAACTTACTAGTTATCTCTTAGCCTTTTCGTTACGTATTTAAGGTTTCAGTTTTGCGCGCACCCTGAACCGCATCGCACCACACAAACAACGACGACGGGCTTCTTCTTCGTTCGTATCCGCGCGTTTCGTCCTTAAGAACGTGGCTTTTACTCCTATAACTCACCCCCTCTATCTACACGCTACTGCACGTCAAGCAGAAACTACGAGATAGAGAGAGGCAGAAAAGATTTGGGGGCGGGGGTGATGGTGGTCGTGGGGGACGGGGCACAACTACGAACAATACCAGGCTTGTACTTGTACAGAATGTCTCTCTTGTGCACTTGGATACTGATTGGTCTGCGGGAATATTGGTCAAAGTGAGCTACAGGAGTTTCCATGGGGGTGTAATGGTGGTGGTGGTTGTGGTGGCGCAGGGGGAGCAGGAGGCGGGTTCGTCACTCACCGGGTGCAGCATCCGATTCGCCGCAACCGATAAATTGACGATCGACAGATACGCACATCGACCATCTATTTGGCATTACAGAGACAGTGGATGCAACCTGCCACTCACCTGAAACAGAAATCAGAATGTACGGGTTAGGTGACACGCGTTCATGCGTACCGAACGTTTGCGGTCTCTGACTCGACAGCCAGCGACTTCTTTTTGCTAATTAAAACGATACCGAGTACATTACGCCTAAGAATTACACAAGAGATTCAAATAATTATATCTATTCGTGTTAAAGATTTCAGAGTTGGCCGTCGAGACTTCCATAATCCAAAGAAGGATTAAAGTTACAGTTAAATAAAAAGTGACTCAAAAACTCCAAGAAAATTCCAGCCTCCATTTAGTGCATACTGCAAACACAGATTTGCCCTAATTTGCACAATAAACACACAATCGAACGGTGCCAAAAATTCCTTTTAATATTTCTTGCATCAGAGACAACCTCTCTCGCATTTAATGTATTTTTCCAGTAAAAGGAGTTAAAAAAAAAACACGAAAAAGACCCATTCGTTCCCCAAGGGTGGCGGTGAATTGACCGACGGTGCCGTTCTCAAAGTTCCGCACACAGGATGTAGGTAGGTTCATATGTCGAACGTGTCGGGGACACGACAGGGTCGGGTCGTCCGGCGCTGGTTCAGCTCCTTTTGTAATGGGATGAATGCACGTGGTGCCTTGTCCGGGTACACGCACGTTGAGCCCCGTGCTTGGTGGTGTTTGTATCTCGGGATATCGATAGGTCGCGTTAAGAGCGAAAGGGGTTGGGTTAGGAAGGGGTCTCAGGGAGGAACGGCAGGACACCGAGCCAAGCGCATTGCCAATCCGCTGCCAGCCAACCACTACTACCTTCCTTTCTTCCTCAGGCCACCTTTTAATCTTCCCTTTTAAAGGGTGCCATCGACAGCCTATGATGCCCTCGGTCAAATCGCTGTCCACGATTCGTATTGGCTCTTTCGAGTGGCGAGGTTTCTGCCTGGCCGCGTGGCAAACCCTTACCCCCCACCTCTTCCTTGGGGTTTCGTAAGGGTGATATTTGTTATTTTTCAATTTCAGAATTTTTGAAGTAGCAGGATTGAAAGTACAAGACTGTCTTTGTGAGTGACAGGCGAAGATTCAAGGCTGTGTCAGTTAAGAAGGCAGTGACTTTTTTTCTTGTGTGTGTGTCTTTTGTCTGCAATTTTTCGATAAATTAATACCTCCCTTCTTAAACAGCAAGGTGGAGACAACACACTTCTGTCACTTATGGGGGTAGTAGGTATGTTTCTTTCTTGAACTATGGAAATCCTTCTGTTTGCGATTCTGGACTCCCTGAATTAATTTTTACTAAATTATGATACTTGAAATATCTTTCTTCGTAAATGGCAAGTTGAAGAAATCTTCTTGCGATTCTTGGCTTCTGGAGTCAATTTTTGATAAATTATAACATTTGGAACACCTCTCTTTCTAACTGGTCAGCAGTGAACCTACATTTATACCAGTTACAGAGGTGTTATCCTCCGTTCTTGAATATGAGGTCCTGGTTTCTGGGATTCTTGAATTTTTGAATCACTATGGCATCTGTATTACCTCCCTTTCTAAATGACATGGTGTTGTCCCACGTTTATGCCATCTACAGAGGTAACGTCCTCTTTTCTTCTTAAAATCCTTAATTCTGCCATAGATTTTAGAATAATTATTTTTTGGTGGCAGGGATAATCCCAATTTAGTGCCACTTAGAAAGACAATTCCCTCTTTTTCTTAAAGATTATGATATTTAGAAAATTTTCCTTTCTCAATCTCTTCTTCCAGCGTTTCTGATGACTTCTTTTATAAAATAAATATATATATATTTATCTTAATAATGTCACTTATTTCTAACAAATTTTCGACGAAGTCGTGTGGCCAGGGATGAGTCGATCGTATCCTGACAAAAGCGGATAAAGAAACGGAAAAGCGAAGGGAGAGGATGTTCCAAGCACTTGGCAAGGTCGGCACATTTTACAGCCGCAAAACTCGCGCCAACTGTTCAATCCCCGACTGTGCTTATACGACCCGCTTCTTCTCGCTTCCCTCTGAATATCTTCGCCTCGAATCTTCGACAATGGCTCGCAGTTGCTTCTTTCGATCCTATTGACCGATTCTTTACCGTCCTCCGACAAACTTGTTCTCGGAATATCTTTTTACTTCTATCTTGCGAGAAGAAAACTCGTTCCAGAAGAATTTTTATTTATGAATATATCAGATTATAAAGAAATATCTAATAAACGGATTATACGTTAGAGCATGAATAATAAAATATTAACTGTTTGAGGATAGTTAGGTATCACAGTATTCTAAAAGCTTCTAACAATCACTATCGGCAGAAGCAACATTTGACTTTCCCTCGAATCTTGATTTCTTTAGTTAACAGTTTTATATATTTATCATAGCAAACGACTGGATAATACAGCAGACACTTTGATAAGAATTTCAGAATTTTTGCAGACTTGTCGAAAGCTTCAAACGGTAAGAAAATGAAAAGCTAGCTAATTTAGATACGAAGCGCATCTAAGGAGTTAATTCAATAATTTCCTATTTTACACAAAATGATTCTGACAATTATTTAAACGTTTATTCCGAATAATACCACGAAACAGAATATTCTGACGGCGTTCCAGGAACAACCGTAACAACGTACCGATCAAGATGTCAAAGAAGGAAACGAATCGGGGAAGAAATCCTAGAAATTTATTCAAAGATCCTCCGGAGTGGAATCGTTTTACCCAGGAGACAAGCGTTTGTTTGTACCGTGGTTGTATTTCATTTTCGCCGTAGTTTGCTTTTCGGCCTAGAGTCACTTCTCTGGCGAGGCAACGCCGGCTTGCCAGCCGCTCAGTTTTAACGTAACGTACATACATATACGCGTTGCTCCTTCGCGCGCATTTATCAGGATTTCCGAAGGAAGCTGAAGTTTTTAAGCCGCAATAAATTTCCGTTCCGTGCGCCTTTACCGTCACCAGTCTAACGTTGCTTAAAGCCTGCAAAAACCGAAAGCACGAATCTCGATGA
The DNA here is from genome assembly GCA_943735885.1 of Stelis phaeoptera. NCBI lineage: Eukaryota > Metazoa > Arthropoda > Insecta > Hymenoptera > Megachilidae > Stelis > Stelis phaeoptera. The sequence continues at coordinate 22,578,316 of OX030930.1, forward strand.
TACAACCGCCAAACAACCGTTTTCTGAAACAATCCTTTGGGGTGAACGAATTTTTTATTAGCTTCCAGAATTGGAGTCAAATTTCTAGATTTGTTGGACAATTGTAAGTATGGAAGCAATTTTTCTTTATTCCGAAGTTGAAGTTTCTTACATTTTTTTCTTATTATTTAGTTGTGGTAAGAAGGGTAATATTATCATTTTGAGATATACAGGAAACTTATATATTGAGATATGATAAATAATCTAGCCCGCTTTTCCAGCGAAGCTTCCGAAAACAAAACACACTATTTTAAAAGAAAAGAGTTCCAAATGCCAATGAATTTATTTATTTTTATTCCTTTCGTCAATTTCTTATATTTTAAAAGAAATAAAGCTTAAACTCCACCTTTCAAAATACTCTGGTAAATTAAATAGATCGCCCCAGAGGCGCCACTCGAGTGTAAAGGGTTAATATTCTAATTATTTTGGAAGTAAAGATAAATTCTATGTAATATAAATATTAAATTTGACCGTCGGGAGGATGGATTTGTAGAATCAATATACCATAAACATCATTTTACCGTATCGTATTTCGCAAGTTAATAAGTCATATTTTGTATATTTCTAAAACCACACGATTCCAATTCAATATTCCATACGAATTCCAAACAAATAAAATGATAAATCCCCTAAACAATAATTAAAAAAACATTACACCCAAATAACATCCAAATCCAACAGTGAACGTCCACGATCAACCATAATCGTCCCAAAATGCAACGCACAGAAAATTCAAGGGCGAATCGCTGGAAAACTAAGGAAGGGTAATATTCACAGAAGAAGAAAAAAGAGAGGGGGAGAATAGCAGTAGGTTTTTCTTTTTTACAAGGGGCGAAGAAAGATGGAAAGAGAATGGAAGTGGAAGAGGAAGAGGAAAGGGATGGGGTTGAGCACGGAGCGGTTATTATCTATCGCTCTCGTTACCACAGGTTGCTCGTAAACCGGCCGCATCAAGAGGGTGGGGCGTTCGGGCTGGAGAGCAGAAACATAGGTAGGTAGATACCGGTACTCATATCGTTGTCGTCGTTCCCGTAGCCTCGGTACCAAGCCACGGCCTCGAAACCCCCCCACCTTACCCTCTCTATTTTCATCAGATACCCTCGCAGGATATCGCGCGAATGGACGGCTGCGTCGAGGGGGCACTTGGAAAATCTCAACTTACGAGTGGCCTTTTCCCTTCCCATACTTCCAACGATTCACATCGATGCCGAATTGCTTGTTTCTCTTTTTGTTTTTTGTTTTTACTCGAGGGGATCTTTGTTTGAACGAGATGGTATCTTGCGCTTCTTCTTTTCGTTTCGGAATCGACCAAGTCAAATTACTTTATTATTCAACGAGATATTTTAAGTATTTTAACACTTCAACGATTGTTCGTGGGTGAAATGAATAATAGACATTTTCCAGGTTAAACCTTTTGCTACGAAACGACCACGATGTGTATTTTATGAACCAACATAGCAGACGTTCGGAGGAAATTTATAGGCACAGAATTAAAAATCGAAGTCCAGAAAGTAGCTTTTGATCCTCCCTGTATACTTTTTCACACGAACACTGCCACAATTTTTGTGTCCTATGAAAGTAATCCTTACACGAAAGACTTGTTAACAAAAATCAAAGACACCATCCCAGCCACGAGTGCGAACAAGTGGATCTATAATTTCAATCCGTCAGCGGTCTATAAACGAGAAGCACAATGATGATCGATATTTCAGGTCCGAACGATCGGCCGATAGAAAGGGAGGAGGGTAGGTAAAAAAAAAAAAGAGGTGCGAGACGAGGAGATATATACGAAGGAAATTCGCAGAAGCATCGGATTGAGATCGAGCCACAAGTTTTTTATCAGGTCGACGTTGCACGAGCGCGAATTGCGCGTAACCCCCGCGGGGCAACAGCACGCCCGTCGCGACAGGGGGCAGCACCGACACCGTACCGGACTCCGATACCGGGCTGCGTGGTGTGTTAGTTGCTGCGAGCAGCCGCTGCACCAGGATCCCATAAATCTCCGGGGATATAGATGGCTCTAGTGTCGCGTGAGGTTGCAAGCTACCCCATGCAGGGTGCCGTGGAACGCCCTCCCGCCCCTACTCTATCCCCCGTTTCCCAACCCACTTCTCGCTCCCCCACCCCCTTTTTCACACGCCATCTCTGTCCATCGGAGACCGCTTCTCGTTTCCACTTTAGGCTCCATCGGTCTTCTTTCGTTCTTGAATGCGTCGAATTACCGGAATCCCACTTTCAAAAGCAACGGTGCTTCTCTTCTGGGTTAACCTCGCTGCTCTCGAAAGCCTTGCGATATTTCAAACGAGCAGTTTTGCTCGATTCGCTTGCCCGGTCGTTCAGGGTTCGACGGCGACCGGCGCTAGAAACATCGCCGAGAACTTTCCACAATGGAGGCGACACGTCCGTCGACGACCATCAATAATCGTGGCAGCCTCGAACACGGTTCCGTGTGTCGTATAATTGAATCGTCCGTCGAAGAACGAGGAAAAGCATCGTGGAGACAATCGATGGAGAACTGGGAGAGAGGGGTCCACGACGTGCCCCCGCAGTGTTTACATCGCCGACACGGGGCAACATTTCCAAGCGTTCTCGGGCGAAATATCGCCGTATCGCCTCGTGCCGTAGAGTGATATCGCCGGGTAATATATCGTTTCGTGTATGTTTTATAGCTACGCGTACGCACCCTTACAGTGGGTGTACCTGGGTTGTGCAGATATCTTAGGGATCCCAGGATGTATCGAGCCAGGACCGACCGCGATAATGCCCTTTGAGCCGAAAGTAAACCAAGCTTCTTCTGGTGTTCAAACAAAGCCACAATGATGGGGGAAACTATAGAAAAAGAGAAAAGATGTGGTAACATCTACCCACCTTCCTGAACCGAGTGGATAGGAATCAGAACCCCAACACTTCCATGCATCATACAATTAGTTAACGTGAGAGGTGTCATTAACGCTTGAGCACAGGTGGTAATTGATGAAACCTGAGCACAAAATCAGCCTCAAGCTTTCAAGGAACGAGTATAAGCAGCTGTGAAGCCAGCGATTCCAGGATGTGCCGGGAGAAATGTGCGGAGATACCTCTATAAGCGAACAGCGCGAAAGAGCGCCCTGCCGAGCCAGAAACTGCATGTTGGTACGGCTCCAGTGTAGGAGTAAAACGAGTATATAGGTCTGAGGAGGTGGTAGAGGAGGAAGATCGAACGATAGAGAAAGAGACAGGGGATCCAGGGGGCCAGAAAGCCAGAAACCAAGCGAGCCAGCCAGTCAGACCAGCCAGCCAACCGAGTCAGAGAAAGAAGAGAGAGAACGAGGATGACGCCGATGATGAATCACCCACAAGCAGCGAGAGCAAGAGTAAGAGGAGAGGAGAGCAATAAGAGGGCGAGCTACGCAAAAAAAGACTCCACGCTGGAACGCGCTAGACCGAGTCGCTAACTGACTTATCTACACATCGGGGTATCAAGATCCGGTGTCTCGACGCCTCCGTGTAATGGCTCGTTTGCAAGGCATTTCGGGTTCTATACTCTGGAGAATGTTAGGCTTTTCTAGGGAAAATAGCGATATAGGAAGCGGAGGCCTCGCTACTTGCCTACAAGGTAGGACTCTTGGTTAACGTTAAATACAAGAGTAGAATATTGAAATCCAGAGATACGTGGCCACTCGAGAGTAAAAATCATGCGAATAACTATCGAGGGTATTTGCAGAAAGTGGACGTCAGTCGACGGTCAATCTCAGCACATCGTTCCATTAGCAAGAGATACTCCGGACGACTGCTCGCGTGAGTTTCACTCTCAAGTAAAACCGACGCATCTAACAGAAAAATCATACTGCAAGAGATTAAGTAAGGAGCAAGAAGTAGCTGTGAGGGCACGGAAATCGATTTGGTCAAAGAAACGAGACGTTTCGGTGGCCAGGGAAAATCCGTCGGCGAGGAAATTGGGTTCGTCTCGCGAAAGCAGAGCCAGGGGAAGATCGCAAGAAAGGAAGGAGCCTCCGGTATCATCAAAGACCGGGCGCGGACGGTGAAACTGTGAACGTGTGTACACCGATACGATTTTATATAGAAGTTGCGTTCGCTCGGTCACGGGTAATGGTTTTACGAGCGTCAAGGGTGATATAAAGAAAATGAAAAACACACCGGCGCTGCTGCCAACATGCACGGGATATAACTACGTTGCCTATACCGGGCTTCCCTTGCTTTCTGTCCCCGCTTCTTCTTCTTCTTCTTCCGTTTAAGTTTATACAGCCGAGGTGGAGGGCAACGAGGACAGCCTGATACCGGCCACCTCAAAATTCCAACCCCTCTACCCAGCCCGCGATTTAACTCCCCGCGGAGTGCGTCACAATTAGTTCTCATATTTTCCCCACCACGCCACCCCACTGTGGAACTTCCTTTCTTTTTTTTCCCCGCGCTACTTCGCGCCAACATGATTTACACGCCCAAGAAGCGTAAACTTTCCGTCCGAAACTTTTATTCCATTGTCCGTTTTTAGTTGAAAACGAATAATTTACCGCGGGAACCGGCAGCCTGATGCGAGAATAATCTCTCACGGGATCGAGGGAGGCCCGCCGACCACCTTGAAACCATCGTTTGAAAGATGCCCAACTTTCCGCAACGTTAAAAGTAACGAAGAGGACGAGTACTTCAACTAACAACCCTGTATCGTCGAAGGAATTACACTTATTCAACCGTGTACGTGGCTATTATCTTTCGCACCCCTTTCGTTTCTGCCATAAGCTTTCCTCTGAATTAAGGACGCTAATTTCCTACATGCATAATTTTACTGACAGTTAGCAATAAATTACGTTCTATAAAATTATAAAATCTTTCGATATTATAATTTCTATTTATATGGATAAATTCTTATTGAGATAGTTATATTTGAAAGCCTTTAAAATCAGAATTATTATAATATTCTCTATCAAAATAAAGAACACTGATGTAAAAAATTGTTCACGAAAGAGTATAAGAGATTCACGTACGATATAAAAATGCTGCAGCCAGATGCACTCTCTCAGTTTTCTCTAACTTTTCGCACACAGAAGTGCATCTCCGTGGCAGACCGAGGCGTCCCGTCGAGTGTATTGCAATTGGCCACCGTCTTCAAACCCTCGGTGGCGTCTTCGTAAAGTTCTTTGCCTTTTAACGCGATTCAGGGGGTAAGGAAGCTTGCGGGAACTTTAGCGCCACTCCAAGAAGATTATTTCGGTAATGCTGTGCGTAAACGAGTTGGTGACGGGACAGTGAATGTAGCAAGGGGTGGATGATGCACCCGGAGGGTTCCAGCCTTGTACAATGAACGCGTTACACGAGGAATCTTTGTAGGTCGAAGATGTAGGAAAGGTTAGCGTTGACGATTGGAACATCTGCTGAAGCTATAAAACGTTTCAAAGTTCTTCGTGGAAGGATGATATAATTGGATGAAAGGGAAAATCATCGTTTGATAATTTTTGGAATAAAACAGTCACCTGGTCGTTTGTAATCGTTGCTATTAATAGTGTGATTCGTTCATTTGTGAATCTAAATAAGAAATAAATAAAAATTCATCTTTCCTGATAGTATTTACGCATCAAGAATTATTAACACTTAACGGACGGGTCACGTAAATTTACGTTTTTCCATTCTGACTTCCTAGGACGGGTCACGTAGATTTATATTTTTGCTTGAATTTTTATTACCCTGCGTTAGTTTTTCATTTTTGAGTATTAGATTTTTTCTTGTTACCATTAGTTGTAGTATTATCTGTCTGTTGAATCTACTACGGAGTTTTGCTTTTTAGGTAGCATTTTTTAGTAATTTTGTAACCGTGAAAATGGCAAGCACGAAAGAGTTTTCTGTGGAAGATGCGGAAATCTGTGAGGAAATTTATGCAGATAATGACAGTGAAATTGTAGCAGGTTCCACTTCACAAAGGCGTAAGAAATACATATAAATAAATAACTTCTTAAAATTGTATCAAAAATAATGTTGATTTAACAAAACTACACACTTTAAAATCATACATATATGTTTATTAAATTCTCTTAAAAAATGACCGGAAACCGAGAAAGACCGAGAAAAAGCAACCCTTCTGTTAAGTGATAAATTAAAAAATCATCTGCGACACGTGTAACAATTTTTTAAATCTAAAGTTTGTAAGATCAAAACCACAAATACATAACGGCCAGTAGTGTTAAGGTAACCGTAGAATTCAACATGGCAACGGTTTAACAAGTGGTAAGCAACTACCGTGCTTTAGAAATTGCAAATTGCGCCTGTACTTTCTAAAAGAAGAAATACCACTGTAAGTACTCTGTGGCGTACCCAAATAGAGCGTCAAAAGTCCCTGGTGCAACAAAACAAATTTCCACAATCACCTAATGAATTTTATAAAACTTGCATCGAAAATATTTGTATTCTTTCAACTCGACGCCTCCAAAACTAAATCCTGTGCGTGCCACTGTGCATTACGCATCTGTTTAATTCACTATACCGTACCACGGATAAATGAAACCATAAACGGGATGCCCGAAAACCAGGAAACCATTAATAGCAAAAGAAGCAGCCCGTAACCGGGCAATCGTCAAGGTGTGAAGTACAAAAATGACAAAAGTTCCTCGAGATCCGTATAAAGACATTAATCTCGTCCGGCGATAAAGCAAAGCGAACAATGATAAATTCCGGCCAGGATATTTATTACGCGTGTGTGTGCGCGAGGGAGCGCGCGCGAGCAGCCGGGAAGAGAAAGAGCTCGAAGCACGATCGCGCGTGGTCAAGGAACATTTAGCTCGTACCACTTTATTTCAACGCGATCTTGCTCCCGGGTGGTCTGTATAAATAAGCAGCCGTCCGAAACTGGAAACGATCGACGCACCGACCGAACGATTCCGATTCGACTTGATTTTCACGCGTTTCTTTTAATCGACTGCTCCTTCTTTCTTCCAGAGCCCAGGATATGAAACGTTACTTCAGGAGCCCGATGGAATCGATGGACAACGCGCGTACACACGGTGTCATTCTTGTCGCGTTAAACGAACCGTGTAATCGCGCACACGAGACACGTAGCAGAAATCCAACGCGCCTTCGTGGTCGCGTGCTTTTTCAGCCGCGACGAAGAAGGCGTAAAACTGCTCGTGAAACGCTTTGTCGCGGCTCTTTTACCGCGCGACAACTCGTGAAACGCTTTAACGCATCGAGCTGGCCGATGTTGCTTTCTTGCTAGCTAGGGGAATATTAATTTTCTATAAATTGTAGCCTTTGATGAATAACCAAAGAATTCTCCTGTCGTGAAAAGGAAAAAATAATAACCTGAATCTGTTCTGACTTCGTTTCGTAGGTGAAAGTATAATTCAAATACTAATGCGATGTACCGTACTATGCTTCAAAACACGAGTTCACGGGGTAAGAAGAATTACTGAAGATCATACACACAGTGTCGAGGAAGGCTAGAAAAATTATGTCGTTACTTAAGGTAATTTGGCAACGTCGCAGCCAAGCCATCACACTGTAGCTCACAGAACGTTACGGAGCGTGTGTTAGAAATATCCAAGCAGACGAGGAACGAAGTATATGCCGTGTTCTCTTTCTTCCTCCTCAATCTGTGGCTAGCCAAGACCCAGAAAAGAAACGAAAACGAGAAGAAGAAAAAAAAAGGGCATGGAAGCCTTTGGTTTTGTGTTGCGAGAGATTCTCTAGTCAGGGCGCTGTGCCGTTGCCTCTTGTCCCGTTCTGCGACCCACCGCGCCACCCTAACCTCAAATCCTCAAGTGGTAGGGGGTTCCCGAAGAGGCGAACAGGGTGAGACAAGCGGAAAGTCGGGTGGAGGAGAAGGAAGGGAGAAAGTATAAAGAAAGGATCGAGATGGCGTTACCATTCTCTGTTTCTCCTTCTTTTTCATCGGACATCTCTGCTCTGCTCTTTTCCCCGGTTCGCTTCGTATAGCCAAAGGGGATTCTGGGAGTTTTTAGAGCGCGGCCCCTCATTGTTGTGTAAATGTGGACCAATGGCGCCGGCAGACGGGGCGCTGTTCACTTTTAAATGCTAATACCGCTTGTACAAAACCGGGTTTTGCGAAATTCGCGGCTTCTCCCTGCCGGATCAACGCTCGCGGTTATTAAGCTATCACCAAGCGCAAAAAAGCTTTTGTTTATGCTTGTTCATGCAACCACCGCGTTCTCGGAATGCGTTACCGGACTTAGCGAGACGATATAAATTCCAAACTCAATCCTTTCGCTATTCCCTTTGCACAGTGCTGAGCGCACTTGGCTGCACCTAGCTTTTTCTAGGGAAAATAACGGCGTGTGGGAAGGAGACCTTAACGTTCATCTTATGCACGAAAGTTTCTAGGCGTTTAACGTCTAGGCGCGATGGTTAACCTAACCCATCATCGATTTCACCTCTCTATTAAATTTACTAATTTACTATAATTTACTAATTAATACTAAATAACTACTAAGCAATTGGTAAGCACTTTAAAACAATTACTGATAACTATTTATCACGTTTAATTTAACCTAATCTTAACCTACATACTAAGCGTGGGAATTTTCCCTAGGATAGTGCTGGGCGCACTGGCTTTCTCTAGGGGCAATGGCAGTGAATTATTAAATATTAAATATAAGTTAGGTTTGTGAACACGACGAGTAAACTAAACACTAACGATAGAATTTTATTTCTTTATATTTCTATTCTTTTCTAGGGAAAGCATGCTCGAAACTGTATTTAAATCTCTATCCGCGAACAAACAAGCGATTTCGAATCGAGGTACATAATTGTATCGATCGAAACGGGAACGGGAAGATGAATTCGTGCGAGCAGCGAGTAAACAAACCGTTGGTCACGGAGGATCTATGGCACGAATGAAAATACAATCTACAAAATCGCCGTCGAGCACGCGAGTTCAAAAACACGGCGTAACAAAGAAAACATATAGGGGAAATTTGTCTAAAAATATTTTTCAGGATAAAATGATTGGTAGCTGTTCTATGGTTATTAGTGGCACAATTATTAACACTAAATGTACCAAGCGGGGTCAAATGATCCCTTTCATAATTGCAAATGTATGAATGAGAAACCAGTCATATGTAAAAAGTGTAACTAATTGATTATTTTATTTATAAAAATAAAAATATATGTTTGATTATTTTATTAAAAACCAGAAGTTATGTTGCGAATGATTTCCCTTGATAAATTAAGAATTTCTTTCTAAAAATCAACGTTTATTTCACAAGGGATCAAATGATCCCTTATGGTAAGAATAGGTATATGTAAAGTGCCGCTACGTTTTGTGTTATTTATAAAAGTAACGACGCACCTTACGCGTCTTATATCCTCCACCCCGCATAAAACAACAACGCAGCAAGCGTGTCTTGAAAAAAATCGATTAACACTCAAAATACAGTTCTTTATGGTTGTTGATGATCGTTAACTAAGAAATATGACTGATTAAGTGGTTAAGTTTGATCCAAATCGTGCTTCACTTCTGTTTGTACCTTTTACACGAATTATGCCTTGAAGGGATCGTTTTAGACACCTTTCCCCTATCACCGCTCCGATACCATTCGACGTGTCCCTCAAAATCCAATTACTCTCCGGCTCCGGTAACAGATAAATCTGCTCGACGCCTTGAATTTACCCAGAAATCATCAAGATGCATCGATACGACGCTCCCGGTCGTTGCCGGCAGAATTTACGACAGAAAGTAGGCGCGCGTGCAACGAAAGCGAAGATAATAAGCGGAGAAGAACGAGGAAAGGGAGAGAGAGAGAGTGGTCGAAGGCAATCGGTTCGAAGCCCAAGGCTACGATGATTCGTCGTGCAGAGATAAGAGAACGGGCCAGAAAGGAGAACCTCGATAAATGAAGTATGGCATTAAGACGTAAGCAAAGAGCAGGGGCGCAATCTGTCGGCCGACCGTGCAACTCGTACGTCTCCCCACCACCTTCGCCAAGTTCACCCTCTTGTTACCCCCATACCACTGTAATCGGCCACCGGATGTCCCGGACGAGTCGGATCGCACGGGCGTAGACTTTACGAGAGTTCAAGCGGTATCAGCTAATAATGACTCTCGTAAACGTCGCGATAGAATCAACAACGAAGAGTTATTACCAGCCAGTTACGTGGCAACGAAAGGCGTTAAATGGTAATGAAGTGTAATCAAAACAAATCATAAAACAGCGGACAGCGGCCCCGGATCGTCTTGCCTTGCCTCTCGTAAGACACGGCCGGGGCACGTTCCGCTTCGGAACTCGTACGCACCTGCTTCGCCGAGCAAGGAACTTAATTCTCCCTTTCACCCTCCAGGTAATCGACGATACCAAAAATTGTAGCAAAATTCAACAGAATAGCAAACTTGAAGCAATTTCAAAATATTCTAAAAATAATAGAATAGTAAATTTGTAACCTCGACCTAGAAAATTACAACACGAGATTGGAAGAGAGCTTGAACAATGGACGATGGAGAGAGGCTAACAGAATGACCTATTTTTGAATTTTAAAATTGAACCCAATAAAGGTTCGTGATTTGCCTGGCTAGGCTAGGTTAGGTTAGGATTAAATGGGGAATAAAATGACGGCGTCGATGGCGTCACAGGCCACCGATATCTTTCTAGGACGTTCAAGCGGGAGGTAGGTCAGGGTCTGATTGCAGGAAGGAAGCAGTTAGGCCCGGTTAAAGTCGTTAAGCCAAGTTTACGAGGTGTTACCGGGAGCGTAACCTGTAAATCTCGAAGGCGGTGGAGAGAGCGAGCGCGTGCCAGTGGCCGCCCTTGGAAAGACCGCGGAAGGGGTAATGGATATAACCGGGGTGTAAGAACCGAGGTAAGACTGCTCGAGCGCGTATAAACGCTTTTATGGATCGTAAAATGTCTTCCTCTACAACCAATAAAGATCCCCGTCGTTTGACGAGCAAAGCGGTTCCAGAATATATGAGCGGGGAAAAGAACGAAACACAAAGAGGCAGAGAGAGAGATGGAAGAGGATCGCATGCATCAATCTGTCGAAATCGCGCTTTACTGCCTAATAAAAATCACGTGTTGTCCCGTTGCTTTATCTCGTCTTCATGAGACAATGCTAGTCGCGGCGATTTTATTGGATTATTGACGAACAGCCACGAGAAAATGCGACCGCGACTGCATACACGCACACGTGGACGAAGAAGAGGAACACGGATAAACGCCCGGCGTTGGTGTTCGTACAACGGGTCGACGAAGCCCCACGATGAGAACCAGAAACATCACTGTAAGTTACTGTACAACCATGTCGATAAAAACAAACCATAAAACGCATTACCGGCGATCATTGGACTACCGTGGAATGGGCGGTAAGTAGGAGCGAGTTCTGCAAATTAAAACGGCGTACCCGGCGAGGCGTCGGTAAGGTAGAACAGCTGCTATACCGGCCAACGACGTGCCGTTACGTGCTGCCATCTGCGACGCAAACGACCAATTAACGAAAAAATAGTGCCTGGCGGAGTGTTACAATTTTCCACCTCGACAAACCTTTTCTTCATCGCTTTGTTTTGAGAGATTTTCGCTTTTTTTTTTTACGAATTTACTGAAATTTAAAAAAAGTCTTTTTGAGGTTTAATTTTCAGGAAATCATTATTTTCACGCGGAAGAAGGACGATGAATAAGCGAGGAGCCAATACGACGAAACACAGTCCCCGCCTTAACCACGCCCTCGAAAGCCCGGGGGTGAGGCGGCCATAATTAAGCTCGATGTCGTTAAAGCCACTAGATGGCATCGCAATACCGTTCAACCAAACATCAACTCCTGTATACGAAAAGTCACTCGCATTACTTTCTAAGTGAATCGACTTCCTTATTGTCCGATCACATGCGAACAGAAACTAACAATCGTACGCTTTCGATCGTAAATCCTAAAAAAAAACCACGAGGATTTTCGTATTAACCGTTCCGGTTAAGAAAACGATAAAAATCGAAAGGAAATCTCCGGATCGAAGATATCCTTTAAATATTTCTAGCTTTTAGACTTCGGTACCGGGACACCGGACGATTTATCGTCTACACGGGCGAACTCTTTCCCTATAAAAGTAGATCGCCGGAATTCTTCTAAATTGCTTTTTCTTGTTCACTGTCAAAATTTATCTGGGCGTATATCTGCGTCACGGGGCTCGCGGGAGAGGAGGCTCCCCCGTTCTTTATTTAGGCGACGGCGAAAAAGAAAAAAAAGAAAAGGCAAAAAGGGTGACGTATGGAAGCACGCGTTGCGCTAGAGGTCCGTCAAATTCTTGGGTCGTGACTACTCACGATAGCAAGGAGCCGGTCTCTTCTTTTTAATTGGATACCTACTTCTCTGAGCGGAATAACAAAAAGCATGGACGATGAAATGCAAATTTCTCGATGACAAAAGGAAGAGTTGTTAAATAAATAAATAAAAAAAAAAAAAAGGATACACCTTTGAAATATGTATATCTCATTATATTATCGAAGCGTGGCATGACCGCGAATTTAATGCGATCCTGCTATCAATGCACGATTTAATGAGTGGCCGAAACAATGCAACAGAAACACGCCGAGTAGCCCGTTGGTGTGTGTGCACGTGGCCGAATAAATAACGTCATAAATATGTAATTAATACGGTAATATAACTCAAATCGTAATTTATTATTGAGCTAATCGATTTCGCGTCCCGATACAACAACGTAGCTACCCACCGGGCGCCACAATTCGAGCGTAACGCGATTATAGTAGCTGGCAGTGTTCCATCCAACGACTAACGATCTACTTTGCGTCGTAAAAACGTGCCTCGGCCACAGTCGCGACCGATGAGCAACGCGAACGATAAAGAAAGAAGCCAGATTATCGTCGCTACCGGGAGAAAAACAACAGACGGGGGGGAAAAAAGAACTGATTATTTCCGGTTCGCTCCGAACGAGAAGTTACAGCGTCGCTTTTCTTCAGATAATACCGAACCGACTGCATGAAAGCTGCGGACAATGTTTTGAACGCTGGAACCTACTTGTCTCTTTCAGTTTAACGTCGTATTTGATCAGATATTGTCTTCTACGTTTAATTATATCATTTTAGAGTGCCCTTTTTTGGGGGGTTTATCTGAAAAGTAAGGGAAAAATCTAGGATTGTTAATTTTCATGCTACAACATGTTTTGTTTTATGGTAAAACGGGACTGGAGAATTTGTTAGATTATGAAAGTTATGAAATTTGAACCGTCTTCATAAAATAGGGTAAAAGATTTTGTGTGCCTGAATAGAAGCTGGGAATATCCCTAGGGATGTACCAAGATTTTCGGAAGTTTTTCACTTACCTCCTTAAAATTCAAACAAATACAGATCAGACGTATTTCAAAGTTATCAATCAGCGAATTATAATTCTTATCTAATAGAGAAATCACGAACACGTGACACTGATCCCGCAAGTATTAAATATGGAAGACGATATTTATCCAAATAGCCACCCCTGTTCGTGACATAAGCTCGAATCCTTCTGAATATGTTTCCCATAACATTTCTTTAGATGTCTGTACCGAAAATTATTTGAGTTATTCTACCTAATCTGCTTAAGAAATTTCAAATGTCTGTATCAAGATGGCAGTCGATTAAAACATAGAACTGATTTTTCTGATATTCTGCGATAACCACGGTTGGACCGAACGATTCTCATTTCCCCGGAGACTTTGATGCGGGCTACGGATGGTAATGCATGCACGATGCATGTCACCGCGCCATTTGCAAGTCTGAAATCCTAACCTATTTTGAGGCCGTTTAACCGACATACATTGAAAACCGAAATTGGTACGGGCCGATGAAAACGCGAATGTTTGATGCAAACGACAACCAGCCGACGGTTGTTGGTTGTTCCTCTTCAACACGGGAAGGAAGGAGAAACTGGACGAGTCAATCGATTAAACATCCTCGCGCGCTAGGAGAGAGAGTCCGTGGATCGGTTCTCGGCAGGGTACACACCAGCCTACAATTACGATGCAGTTCGTGGAGTTAATTGGCGAATTCCTTCGCCCGCTGAGATACTGCATCGCGTTACGAACAAAGGAAACTTTATAAACTTTTCCATTTATCTGGCAGAGATATGATTAAGAACGACCGCGAATTATCGCGCCAATTCCTCTTCCCTGCGGCGGCGGCTGCTGCTGCGAGCGCAATCGCGCCCGACTGATAATGAGATTTCGGGAACGGAACGTCGGGGAAAAAACTGCTTCATAAAACTGTCCAATTAAACTGTCCAATAATGATAAACTAAACCGTTGCGATTCGTTTGTTGGCTCGGATTAATTTGCACGAGCGAAGACAGAGAAATCTTGAAATGGTATTAAATGTATATAAAATATATTTCTTAAAAATATTTCTGGTATTCCTTGGAATATTCAATAAAAGAAAAATAATAATAAGTAACATTGATTTTGTTTTTCTATCGATCGAATAGTGAAATTAGAGAATTATAGAGTATTAAATAAATATATCAGCTAAATTAATAGATTTAAAGTAAAATTAAAAAATAATTGATACGCCGTCGAAAACTGTAATGTATATTAAAAGTTCACTAATAACAGGTGGTGTTGTTAGCATTGCTTTCTACAAAGCAATTAGCCAAATTAGAAAATATTTAACAAAAATATGTATAATATTAATAACAACAATGCGAATTAAATTCAAAGGGTGGTAAAGGATACCTTTCCGCAGAAATATTTAATAAAAATATTGGTAACGATTAATAAATCTCAAGTAAAATTCAAAAACAATGAAAAGGGGATTCAATGGAAGAAAATAAAAATGTAAAAACCAAGTAAAAAGAGAGAAGAATGACGAAGAGTGAGTCGAAATGAAAGCGGGCAGGTTTGTTGGTTGGCTGCTTGTCGTTGCCCTGATCGACACAAAGCGTCCGCGGACGACATTTCCCGGGAATCTTTTTTTTCCACCCAAACATGGAAAGAGTCATAAAAGCCTGAACCGGCAAACAGAGAGTTTCGTGAAAGCGCAGAAAAAGCGAGGACCTTTTTTTACAGCCGATATTGCCTCGACCGAGAAGCAATTCGAAGGGTCGTTCATTTTCTGGGAACGAATGGTCGATCCCTGGACTAAAATACAAATTATACCGAAGGATCTTCGAGGCAGATAGTGCACCAAAATTGGCACCGTTTTTAGCTGTATTCTTTTTTCGTTTCTATACCTGACCCGAAACTTTCTACTTTCTTTTTCACCCTCTTGCGCCCCCACAGGCACCAGCAGTTTTCACTTTTTTTTTTTTTTTTTAAAGGAAATTTTAATCCTTCGCAGCTAGTTCGGGAATTCTTTGGCCAAAAAATTAATTAATACGTGTAAGATCAGTTATCACTAAAAATAATTTGACTATAGGCTTCTAAATTCCCAAAATATAATATTCCAAATATTCCGAAGTTTCCAAATTTTAAAAAATATACAATTCCAAGATCTCCAAATTTCCAGAAATATAAAATTCCATATCCCAGACTATGAAAGATATAAAATTCCAGTCTCCGAATTCTTAAAAATACAACCTTACTTTTTTCTCAGCCTATATTAAAAAAAATTGATTATATTTCTAGCCGGAGCTAAAGGATTAAGAATTCTGTTTCACTTTAATTTTCCAGCTAGTATCGACGATAATGTAATGAACGTGAACGGAATGAACGGGTAGAATCGAGAAAATTGCAGACGCTTCATTAACGTTCGCCAGGTATCACGGAATGTAGAAAAATATGAAAATCACGACGGGGCTACATTTCAACGTGGCCCCTCGTTGCTGCGGCAACCCCTCGAGATGCAGCAGCCGTGAACGGCGAGTTAAATGCACGCAAACAGAATAACTTAGGAAATTATGAAGGCACACGCTCGCAGGTGGTTTATCCTCATTAACTGTACCGGCTAAACTTAATTTTAAAGGCCGCCACCAGGCTAAAAGCCAACCTCCCATTCGTAATACTCTTTGGCCGAGGCATTTTCTTTAGGATCCCGTAACTTTCCGCCGATGATATATCAACCTTAATGCTTGCCTCAACGCTCCGCGGAACCTCCTTGTTCAACGTCCACGAAATCCATTAACTTCGAGGCCCTTTTGATCCCCTCTCCTATTCTGAACTTTTGTTACGAAACAAAATAAATCCAAATCGATTTTACAATCTTCCAAATTAGTACGATATCTTCATACGTAACCAATTTTTCGTTTTTACATCTCTGAAATAAGTATTTTTGCTTTGCTTCTGAAAATTATCGCACACCGAAGTCAAGTTTCTCAACGATGGTAGTAAAAAGTAGTCTTAAGTGGTTCTTATTTATATAAAAAAATTACATCATTCCAAAACGGACTCTGATAGATGGCGCAGTAAAGCGAAACTGCATTGACACTGCAAGGTTTTTTATAGTATTATCCTGAAGAAAACTTTAATTCCACGGCAGATAAAATATAGTAAAGAAACCTTGAAGTATAAAGTGAAGTTAGATAAATCTCACGAGAACGGTCCGAGTGAAATAGCAAGCAATTCTAAAGCTCCCATCGTAAACTGCATTTTCAATTACTAAGTTGATAGAAGAAAATTTTAAAATACTTCTCCAGTGGCAAGGGTTAACGATTGCCTAGATGCGCGTTGGTTAGCTAACAACATCTATCTTCGGCATACTTTTCCAGGTGCATCCGGCACTTATAACACGAACGATTAAATCTAAATCACATCCAGTATCAAAAAGCTTCGTAATTAACTCGTTTATCCCCGATCGCGTAACCAAGTACGTTGTTCGCTCGTTTGATATAGGGGGCGTTTTCGATCAAGCTGGAAATTGGCCGCTTAACAGGTTAAAAGGCCCAAAGGGAAACCGTCGAGGAAGACAAAGAGGATAAAGAAAGAAAGAAAGGTAGCAAAAGAGGAAGAAGAAAGAAGGAAAGAAAGAAAAGAAACATCGGTATCGAAGTCACTCACCTTTAATATAGCTGTGTACATTGTGGTGCTAGCAGAGGGTGGTGTGGATTGGAGGTGGGGTGGTCAGGGGGGCTCCGGTGCAGGGCGTACCCCTAGTTGGCCCCCTCCGGTCCCCCACCGGCCGCTTGCTGCTGGTGCGCAGCCGCGGCCGCTGCCGCCGCGGCCTTCTGCGCTTGCGCCTGTTTCTCCTGCTCGTTCAGCTCCTTGATCGCCTGTAACTCCTTCTTCAGCTTCATCCGCCGATTCTGGAACCAGATCTTGATCTGCCGTTCCGTCAGGCAGAGAGAGTGTGCCATCTCGATCCGCCTCCGCCTGGTGAGGTAGTGGCTCGTGTGGAATTCCTTCTCCAGCTCGAGCGTCTGGTAGCGCGTGTAGGTTTGTCGGCCGCGCCTGCGCATTCCGTTCGCTCCTGTAACCAACAAAACAAACCGAAACGTTCACAAACGAGCTTGAATTTTCTTTCCACGACGATCGTTGGTTTCTCGTCTTTCAAGACTGCGTTCGCGCGAGTCCTACTTTTTTTTAGTCGAGATCGGTAACGTTCCTGGGTCTGTTGGTACTCCTTGCGCAGGAACGATGCGCGGTAACTTAACCCACTGACGACGCGTTTTTAAACTTTTCGTAATGGAGTTATTTTCAAAGGTAATACGAAAGAATTTAGCCTGATGAAATCGAAATATTTTTGCAGAAGAGTATTAATACTTAAACTTGGATATAAGTGTGTTAATAAACTTTTTTATCACGGGTTGTAAGTGGCGTACCGACGCTTAACACGTTAAGCACGGCGCCGATTTTGCTGTCCGTTTCGTGCAGCCTTCCGTTCTTCTAATTGTTCTTCCGTTCAGGATGGAGAGTATGAACGGAAGAATAATTATTTATTTTTTAACCTTGACACTGTGGCCCTACGCACCGATGTCGCCCAAATGAAAAGTCCGCTGTCAGTCCCCACGAAGCGACGACGCCCAAACGACAAGTTCACTGCCAGCTCAACGTATTTAGGCCGTCAGTAGGTTAACGCTGTTGAATACCGCTGACGCCACCGGCTCGTCATTTTCTGATGAAAATTACTTTTGAACGGTTCTAGAAACGAACGTTGACGCTGGGATAAATTTGTAATGGAGAGAAATACTTAAATATTCGCTATCAATATAATTGCTTCCTAATATATATAATAATTCTAAGGACTAGCACGCAACCGTGGCGGTTATGTTACAAATAACTTTCTAGCACACAACAACACATAATTTGCCCAAAAAGTGTTTCATGATAAACTATCGACAACCCTGGAAACACAAGTTCCGGTTCAGTTATAAAGGATCGACTCCTTGATATTCACCTTGGATACTTTTATAACTTTCATAAACCCGAAGATTCGTAGCTGTTAATGAGATGCAATCGAAGTCAATCAAGAACGAAATAATAACCGCCTGCCCACGCGTCATCCTGGAAACATCTCTTTAACTCGAAACGGATTTACAATCTCCGCGTTTCGCTTCCTAAACTAGCCGGTTTATCATCGAACACAATCTAGCAGGTTCGCGAAGTCGTTGTCCTATTAGAATTTCAAATAAACCGCGATCTTTTAATCCGACCTACGCTCGAAAGACCGAACGGAGTATCCTTGTTGCAACCAGTAGCGTACACGTTGGAAAATCCCCGCTGCTCTCTCGATAATGCCGCAAGAAACTGGATAACTCTTGCGAGCAGGAGTTTAGGAAGAAAAGAAAAGAAACAGGATGCGTAAACGGTTACAGATAGAGCATGGCAAAGTTGCAGCCAAGTAAGAGAGTGTAGGACAGGGGGATATAGGTAGTGTCGAACAGCCACTTGGGTACAGTGCCGGTATAAAGCCGTGTGTACGAGGTGGGCACAAGCTCACCTTATCGGCCGTTACTGCCTCGTAAAAACACCCCCTGGCCCGGTTTCGCCTCAGCCAAAAGCAACCCTCTTGTGCTCCGGACGACCGTGAGCAATCTGCCTCGTGCCTTTTCCTCTCGCGCACGCTTTATATCGAACTACATGAATGGCCGTAATGCGATTTCTGCCGACCCTTGCGGCTTTTTCCGTCGCTCGACTCTCGTTCGTTCGGAACAATTAATTTCGGTTAAACGCCGAGCCCGGGACGGTCCGCTTATTACGCGATAAACCGAGAAATTAATTTCGCTCGAAGGGTTTAATTGTTATGAATAATTAATCCGCGCGCGGCCCGACTATGGTGGCCGGAAGATAAGTGACGTGCCGATATCAAGTCTCTTGGTGAAATTAATAATGCTGCTAGGGCTGTGCCTCGAGAAATTGCGGGATAATTCGATCTGGTGGACTATTAGGAATACTAGAGCCCTATTGAAAAATAAATGTTTATCGAGAAATACACGTATTAACAATATAATATTTGTATACTTCTAAGTTTCGAAAATTCCAATATTCCAAAGTTATAATATTTCGAATTTCTTAAGTTTCCAAAAATATAATATTTCTTTCCTAAATTTCCATGGAAATATATGATACGAAAATCTTATCGCCTTCATATTTGCACTCGTCATTGTCCATTGGCAGTCCCGCAGGAATTTTTTTCGAGCCAAATTGGCCATTTTTCAACATCCTCCTTTCTCTGACGACCATGATGGCGTACAACAGCCCGCGTCCTATAGGCAGGGATCGAAACGGCGAGCAATAAACGCGTCATATTTACAATCGTATCCGCGCCGATCTATTATCGAGGCAACAAAGTCAGAGAGTAGCACGGGCCACACTATGTGGCTCCGTTCACTGGACCATTTCCAGTTGGCCATTACACAATATCGCGGCGGTAGACGAACGACAACGCGACCAGGCAGAGTTCATATCGGCATCATGTATATTATCGCAACGTAATCAAGTGTCCCGGCATTCGAACGAGCCACCACCACCACCACCACCACCACCCTCTGTGTCCCGCCAACCCCTTCTCTCGTTCCGCTTTTTCTCCCTACTCCCGGCTCGCCGGCATACAACATCCCCATGATTTTCATTTCAGTTTGTCAAGCAAGAGGTTGGAGAGGGGGGAGGGGGCACAGGAGCGTAGAGTTATGGTGTACCGTTTATAAGGGTTATTTGTCATGCGGACCCCGTGTCTTCCTGGAGCGTCCCTGGTATATCAGCAGCATCCCCTTGGCTTCTCAGGCGCGATAGACTCGCTCGAAGTTATAAATAAAACCGGGGCTTCAGCCAATTAAGCCGACCTCGTACGTCTCCGCCAAGTAGAAAATGCGACGACCCACCACCCACCTCCTTGCTGTTGCCCCACCCTTCCGCTTGCTTCGTTTCCTTTCGTTTCGACGGTGTTTCTTCAATTCCCGATCGAACGTTTCTTCTATCTATCCACGAGGGTTAGTCGATAATCAAGTCAGCTCCCATGTAAGAAATAGTTTTGAATTTATTAATATTACCTTGGTAACTAAATTGGCGACTATTAATTATTAATTCGAACATAGTCTATTTTTCTTACTTTTTATTAAATAAGTTTGCCGACAAAGAATTCGTAAGCGAATTTAGTACACTAATTTTCACTTGTCTGATTCAACGTTTCATTTTTTCTGTTTTTCTTTTTTTTTTTTTTTGGAATTTCTTCAGCCATCGTAGGGCTGCTCGCCCCAGGTTCGGGTGGTTCCCGTGGGATATCGTGGTGAAACGAAGTTGGAGGGGAAAATACCGAAGCCGCCACGCTCCCGGAAAAGTAAGAAGAGGCGGCTGGTGGCTGTTTAACCGAGGGGGTGGATCAATTTTATGCTGAGACCGTGAAACGTGTTTCATCCGGGGAACAAGAAAGAAGATCTCGATGGATGTCGGTCTGGGGACAATGGGGGATGATATCAAACAGGAACGGGCTCATCTTAACCTTCGTGAAAATATTTCCTTTACAGAAAATTTTATTTTCCTTGAGACGATATATTTGTTATAAATATTATACCAAATTATAATGTCTTTGTGATTGTTTATAAAATTAAGTATTAGGTTGACAATTAAGTTCATCACATTTATGAATATTTATTAAAATTTTGACAAATAGCAAAAATTTTTGCATCCCTGTGCGATAGAATTTGAATAATTTTATCCAAAATAAAATTTTAACATTTTAAATAATTTCCTCGAGGCTTGTTCTACGAAACTGTGAATAATTGTTTTGACAGTCATAGCAATCTATATGTAATGAATTTCTATTCACCCTTCAACCCTTTTAACCCCTTCAACCTACCACCATTTGTTACGTTCATCGCGTCGCTCTTAAATCTTGAGAATTAACTGCCAGATAAATAAATATTGATAATAAATAAGCTGTGATATTGTCGGAGTAGCGATTTATTACCACGATCAACGCCAAGCATCCATCTAGATGCAAGTTCACTCCACTCTAAAACACCCCACGACAAAATGTTCTCCTATTATTTTGACTTATTTCGAACCATAGAATCAGAATTTATGGCTCGCACCTATACGTCCATGGCGGATTTAACTCCTTATACATTCCTGTAACTTTCGAGTAATATATTGAATTTCTGTTTTAGATTCCAATTTTCGTTCCTTATTTATTTCATAGTACATTGTGACTTTCCAACATAAAAAATTACAAATTGAGGAGCCAAATATTGTAGTTCAGAGTTTCTGAATGCCAGGGCTTAACAAATATCATTCATTGTTTTCTAAATTATTTCGTTATTTCCATTATTTAGAACTTCAAGTACCCATTATGAGTATTCCTAGTTCAATAAATTAAATAATTCCTAATAATACAGATTTCTACGGAAATTCGCTACGGTTTTCGCCAACACAGAAAATTTTGGGTACGAGGGTTAAAACAGTATCGAGAGCTAATCCCGATGCCCAGTCGGCTCGATTTGGAAGGCCAGAAGTCAGAAGGGAGTCCCTCGAATGGAAGCGAACTGCTGCAAGACGTAGTCGACCATAAACAGAAAGCAAGGAGGAGGGAATGGTGGGAGCGGGGGGTTGGAGAAACTTTGGCTGTTGCCAACTCTAATAAGAACAACCAATACGTTGATTGCTGTCGGGGATTTGCCGATATAACTCTGTTCGTGGGTTCGCAAAACACGATGCCAAAGCCTTCCTCTCCTTTCCTCTCCCTCCACGGTCACCTTCCGCCCCTTCCTCCCGTGTAGATCGCGCACGCCAACACCGGATCATACCAGGGAGCCAATCAAATCAAAGTAAGTGAATTGGTTGGAAGCATGAAGGACCTTCGCCGAAATACTTCCTACCCCCTGGTAGGCTCTGGCAACCCCCTGTCGAGGCTTTTACTGATGGCCGCATCAATCGGCAACGAGAACCAACCCCCCAACGTTTCTTGTTACGTTGATTCGACCACCCTTCCGAGCAAAGGGTCAATTCGAACGGTGCCAATTTAGCTTGTCCGTGTTCGCGAATTTATTTCCATTCCAGAACGAACCGTGATGCAACACCAATTACCGTGTTTGCTTAGCTCGCCTCGAACCGCATTCTGATCTATCGATATCTGAAGGAGGCTCGTACGTCTTGAAGAGTGTCGGGAATACGATAAAGGTTTGCGGAAGAGAAACACCCTCCGTTGACCTATTCCTCCAACGCCGTCCGATGCTAGTCTATCGATATGTTAACTGTTAAAGGATTCGAATAATTGTTCTTTGATGTATTTCGCGTGACTACATTCATTAAGAAGATAATTAGAAAAGACTGTATCACTCGGGCCTCGGTCGAAACACGAGCCTGTAAGAAGGTCACCGAGCGGTTGGACGAAGTTTTCGAGGTTTCCGGTTGGCGCACGCCTATTCTAAGCGTTCACGGCCACGGGCAACTCTGTTTGCGAGGCACGGGAGTCCCGGGGACACTCGGTATGAGAAACGCGTAGCTACGCAGCAAGATCGTAGCTCAACGTGGGGTACACCCTCCTCCAGCCTTGCCAAGGTAGGTAATCCTCTCGGGGGCGTGAGTTATTGCCTGGCGTCCCTGTACTCTCCTCTGTCCCACCTTCTTCTTCTTCTTCAACGTCCCATCCCGGTGGTGTTTCTCCCTTCTTTCTTTCTGGCTCGTCACCCCCGACCTTCCACCTCCCCTCGACCTATTCGTGCCACTCTCTGTTCCTCCATTAGGGGCTGTTGCCGCTCGGGAAAGCTCCGGGAGAAAGTTGGACGGGCCATGGGAAGAAATGGAAGGAGAGGGTATCGTGTGCCACAGCTGGAGCGCGTTAGTCAACCGTAATTAATAAGTTATGTACAACGAGGAGGACTAACGAACTGCGTCGCGACGTCGTTGGCGTCTTTGGAATCGGTGGCGGGCAGAACGCGACGAACCAAGGACTCCAGGATCGTAAATAGAAACGCGGAGAACCCTTGTAACTCGAACTGGGGTGGTTAGCTAGGGAAATACGAAACAGCCGGAAGCTACTGTCTCGCATCGATCATCCGGCCACTTTTTTTAAGATTTGCACTGCATTTAAGGGATGCTTCTTTATATTTTGGGGGATGGTTATGGGCGATGAAGGTAATGGAGAGGGTGATGATGGTTCATTTTGAGATATTCGGAAAAAGGTCGTTGCAGTCCATGATATCCTAAGAAATGGAAAAAAGATATTTTGTACAAGTTCCAATTTTAGAAATTATTCGTTTCCCGTGTTGTAACAGTAAGCGTCTACCCACAAGTTTCTAAATAAGTAAATAAATGTTTGAACACTGATATGCCATCGCGTACAGCTTCCTCCTACACGATCTTACTTCATTGTTAACTAAACTCCTTATAAAAATCTCATTCCGAGTAGTCAAGCGAGTTTATTCGAACTGGATGAATACCTCGTTTCCTTTCACTTTATTGAATTCCGGAACAGGCGACTGTCGCTACCGCACCAAATACGGACGAATATCTTATCCCTCGCCGAACACGATATCCAACCGCTTAATTTTCCAATAACCTGGACTGAACTTCCTGCTGGCAATCAGTGCTTCGACAAAACCAACGAAAAGAAATGTTACGTTGGCGGAAATCATCATCAATCCAATAACCACCACGAAATGGTACCAACTGATCTCCGATGTCCGGTTCAACACGAAACAATTAACCCTTCAGATGTAATAACCGTAATATTGCAGCCACCTTTGAAATTATAACAATTTCTATATAACGAAATTTTTATTAGCTGTTGAAGGCGTCGGGTATCCACGTAGCGTAGAGAAGAGAACGTTAATACAGTGACGCCCGCGTTAGTGTTAGGTTTGAAGCCTCTCGCCCAGATACAGCCGTGTCGCGTGGTTATTTATAAATATAATAACTAAACATGTTAACTTGACAAAGTCGAAATATCATTTCACCAATCACCGAACTAAGACTAACGAACGACTGCGAAGAACAATC
Source organism: Stelis phaeoptera (assembly GCA_943735885.1). Classification (NCBI taxonomy): domain Eukaryota; kingdom Metazoa; phylum Arthropoda; class Insecta; order Hymenoptera; family Megachilidae; genus Stelis; species Stelis phaeoptera. Next base: position 22,602,632 of record OX030930.1, read on the forward strand.
GGTAGAAAGTTTGAACAACGAAGAGTACAACGTAAGTCGACGATCAGTAACAGACAAAGCTCTAAGCGAAAGGAATTATTTGAAAGTATAACAGGGAATATCGAACGCTAACTGGCCAGGCTGAATGAAGAGTGGCTCCCACGGATAAAATGGGATCGTTATTCCGCTCGTACGTTCTGGCCTATTCGAGGTAAACTCGCGTCGTTACGCGGCGCAATCGCGATCAGGCGAAACGGTGCTTTGGCTCGGCTACGAAAAGGGGAAGAAGAAGGCCGGCAGAAGTTTACGCGACGCGGACAAGAATGTCGCCGGCAGCAGCGCCTGCGACCAGGATATACCATAAGAAGAACGAATGGAGTATTCGAGAATAAGATATCGGCTTTACGTGCGGCCACTTTTGAATAAGCGTGGCCGGTGTGTCGCGCCACGGGCAAGGTGGCGACTTTGCTCCCACGCGTGCCCACCGAAACGATACGCGACCGAAACAGTTCAAACCAGGTCCCTAGCAAACCCATAATGTTGCACGATATCGCTCGTCCAACTGATTACGCGAACTTGTTACGCCCGGTTTTCTTGGCGTAACACGGTGTATTCGTAATTGACTGTTCCGTAACCGTTCCCGGTTGTTCTGAAATTATTAGCGACGCTATCTCATAATATGGATCTAAAAATGTTGACACTTTGCACTGGGAGTGCAAATTTTCTTTTTATTCCGCTTGTCAATTGTCCATACGTACTTTAATGCAATTCTCACTTAGATTTTATGTTTTAAAATTTACTAGGAAATTATATATGTCGCCGTGGAGGCGCCACTCGAGCGCAAAGGGTTACCCTTGTAAAAACTTGTAAGATTTTATAATAATAATAATACAAAAAAATTGGAATACTACGAAAAGAAATGCCATATTTTCGAGAAACATAAAGAAAACTTTCTTGCTAAATATGCCTGTGTTTTCATCGTTCAAAAAATCCCCATTATTATATGAAATATTCAAATTACAGATTGAAAAATTTCAAGCATGTTTTTGACTAGAATCGAATATCGAGGCGGCAGAAGATATTATGGTGATCGAATGGCAACCGAAATTTGTAGACGACATTATCGGTGACCACTTCGCCGTAATAACTCGCTGGAAACTATGGGCGTGGACACACGCGGCGGACATCGGTCCAAGATCATTGGGATTCTCTGGTGAAATGAGATCGAGCGGCGTTTAACGGCACCATTTTTGTAAATTTATTTTTGTAAATTTATTTACCAACCTAACATATTTCTGCCCATCCTCTAAAAATATACACCATTCCTTTAAAAATAACTTTCCACGTTGTATAAAAAATCTGTACTAAAAATGTCAAGTGTCGCAAACGACCCATCGCCATTGAAGAATTAAAGTAATGGTGTAGGCGCCACAGGACACGGTCTACTTATGGAATGACCCGATATTAAACCCAATCGTACGACAACGATCAACGTGCCGGGTACAAGAGCGATTAACTCGACTGAAAATTAGTAGTCAGTCGGAATACACACGGGGAATGTTGACGAAATCATGCGAAGGTCGTCCATAGCTCACGTCCTCGTTCGTCAATCAACGAGTCACAAGACTAACTAACTATTCCGTGGTACGATGTGCGTGGTAAAAGGAGAGAAAGAGAGAGGACACAGCTCATTTAAATGTACAGCATTATTTGCTGCGTCGCGTTGAATGATATCCAAAAGGTCGAGCGCGATTCCAGGCTCGTGTCGCCACCGAATACTGATCCGAGACGAGCTACCCTTGAAAATACCAACAAGACCATCTTTGTTCTTCAACATTTTCTTCAAACTTACCAAAGAAAAGTTATATTCGAGAGTGGTTGTTTAAAACTTTCTGTGCAGAACGCTTGTGACGAATTTACAATGTCTGTATGCATGGATTCTATTTTGATCCTGTTCGAACGTTGATCAATCTTCGTTAGCTAGACGATTAAACCTTAAATGAACCACCGGAGCCATCGCAGTTCAACCTAACTGGGAACTAACGACTTTTAATATTTTTCTATTTATTACCTTGCTTTGGAAGAAACCTTGCTAAGAAGGTCAGTGCGTGCATTACAACACTAAACACGAAATCTTGTATACTGAATTAAAATCTAAAGTCCACTTAGAAATAAAGTACTAAAAGGGTTGAAACGCTCCTAGCACCAAAAAGGTTCATTTTGACCAAGCATCTACAAAGACAACATCTGAAACCCTAACTCCTCTACTAGACTCCAGAGCGCCAAGGGTCAACGCAGGGGTTAAAAGCGTGAATCGAGAGTTGTAAGCGACCAAGAAGGGCCCGATTGCGTGTGCACGAAGTTTAATTAACGCGTACACACGCGCTGAATCGAAGATGTTGATTCGTCTGGCCGGACGACAACATCCGAACCGAGTAAGGCAGGCAGCAGCAGCAACAGCAACAAACTCAACAGAGACAAGGTGGTTCTTCTACAAGCAGCCAGCTGCTACTCGCTGTAACTGTAATAATTATGCAAAGACCGAACGAACGCAACGGTGCATCGCGAGGCCAAAAGGGAGGAAGAAGAAGAAGGAGGAGAAGGAGGACGCTCCAAGGTACGGAGCGCAAAAGGAGCAAGCCGAGGCAAGATGGTGGAGGAGATGGCATGCAAAAGAGGCTTCGTAGGTAAGCGAACCGAGCCGGTTGTAAGGCGACACCTCGCGGCTCCATATATCTTTCTCTTTCTTTCTTTCCCCTCCCAACCCTCCTGAGAATCTCCCCCTCCCCCGTATCCAGCAGTCGACGCCACCACGACTCTCCTTCTTCCTTCTTGTTGTTTTCTTCCGTCGAACATTTCCACCTCCCTGACTCTTCCTAACCCTGCCATCTGTCTTCCTCTGTCTTGCTCCCCAGGTGCCATTTTGAGGGAAGAAAATCACCCAAATGGATGGATCTCGAGCTTATCCTACGATTTTTCTTTTCGGAAGGATCTACTTTGTTCGAAGATCGGGAAGGAAGATCGGCGAGCTTAGTTTCGCGTCTCTCGAGGTGGTCTCGGATACAAATTTAATGGATTCGAGAAACGCTTCTAGCACGGATTCGGAATTTCAATGGAAGACACGTGGATCGCGGTTGGGGCAGCTAAGGACCGCCATCTTTGAGAAATATGACACTGGAACTTGGTCAGAGAGCATTCTGAGCGATCCACCATTCTTATGGATATTAGTTTGCAATTATAATCGAATCTCTGAATGCGTAATTTTAGTAGAAGTACGCTATTGGCCAGTAAAGGCTTTTTACAGGGAAAATGGCGCCGTAGATGTCGATCTTGCCACTTGTGTCCTATTATTTTACTTAATATTACTAGTAATTGTTATTAATTATTATTGATATCACTAAGTATTAGTAAAGCTATTAGTACTTGAAAATTACTAGGCGTTAAATCTAGATTAGGACCAGTATTCGGTTTAATAATTATTTCAAAGCGAGTTGGTTAGGTTGGTAATTAGGTTGGTAATAGTTAGTTGGTTAGTTGGTAAATAGTATTAAATTAATTATACAATATTACGAATTTGTGAATCAAGAAATTTGGTAATTTACTAATGTAGTAACTTAGTAATTTATTACCTAATCAAATAATTTGAAACAGTAAAATAACACAAATAACTTAGTTTACCTACAAAACTTAGAAAAATATGTTTATCTACCAACAGTCTCAACTACAATTGAAAAATTGATAATTTTATATCGCTCGTTATCTACAATTTCCATAGAAAATTTTCCAAGCAATCCCTGTTCCGACAAAATTCCGTAAAACACACAGCCACTAAAGTGTTAATCGAGGGACTAACAACATCCACGGCAATCGTACCTCGAAGTAAGTTTCGATCACGTTGCAACCGAACCACGGTAATTTCCCTTAATCAAAAGATCCCTGGCGGTGTTGGGCGCCATTTATCTTATCTACAGAGTCGATGAACCAGCCTGTACATCATACAGATCCCATAGTACCCCGGAGTCGATGCAAATACGGTCTGGGTGTATAAGTGGCCGTCCAAAAACAAGAAAGAATCACCTGGCCAAAGACGAAAAAGGATGATTCACGGGCAAAGAGTTAAAAAGAGAAGAAGGGGGTGGATGGAGGGGAGGAGGAGGTGGACACACAGGGAGGCTAAGGTGGCGGAGTTTGATACAGGTGGGTAACCCCGCGACACCCTCTAACGAAACGGATCGTCTGTCTTACTTACATCGGCTCGCATCTATAAACTCACGCGGTTGGTACACGCATACGAAGGACCCTAGCACGCGTGTATATCCCTCGTTTCGACGTGCAAAAGGGGAGTGTAGGGGGGTCAGGGGGTTGAGGGGGGACACGCGGTTACCAGCGGGCAACCGACCCACCAACCACCCATATATCTGCGTCCTAAAAGGAATTCCAGAATATATTTTACATATGCTTTATTGCCGCCTTATTTCCAACTCTATGGGCACGGACCTCGAGAGCTGAGACCACGAACGGAGACGAAGAGTGTGCGGGTAGTGCACCAGCGCACTTTGTGCCTCACAAAGGACGGACCTGGCTCGCCGTAACCGACGCTTTGTTTTTCTTCGCATTTTCATAGCCCTCCGCCGTTTGTGGCATCAACCTTTGACGGCGAGTTTTCTTCGTCAAATGAGCTGACACGACACGATGGCGTCGAAACGTTCACCTCGTGTCCTTGAAATGTCGTTTTTGTATTATAAATTGGAAGAATACGGCTGTGGAACGTGGTTTTGGAAGGACGGCTGGCAATTATTAAATATATCATTGCGGTAGTCACTTCGGAGAACTAACAATAAGTCTTGTCACTTAAAAATACGTTAATCAACAGAAGAAACGGTGTTTCTGTTTAACAGAGCAGAAAATTGACAATGTAGCGAATTATAATTCAAGTTAAATTTAAAGCAAGCTAATTTGGAGCCTTTCTACTGAACTATTGAAAAATTTCAAACTTTGCTATTAAAGTAAGAAAAGAAAAATTACACTTCACCCGTTGCAATGTAACAAGTATTAAATGTTAACGAAAACAATTGCCTTACAATTTTCTCCAGTCTTATTTCAGTAACTCCAAAACATTAAATTACATTTAAAAAACAGTTTATATTAATTCATATAAAAATATTAAAACAAATGCCAAGAAAAGAATACTTTATGGTTCAGAAAGGTTACTCCCGTTGACGCGTTTATCACTTTCACGTATGCCTTCCGATTGTTATTCGTCTCCATCATATTTTATCGTCGCGTTCAACTTGTTACGTCCCATCCAGATGCATCGAACGACGGACGATTCCGAATGTTTTTCCGAGGTAAAGTTCAAGAGGAAAGGAACAGCGTGCACGAGAGAGTGGGACGTGTTGTGTAAATCCAATGTAAGGTGATAATTTTCGAAAGGCTACAGTCGTATCGATAGATCATCGTTCGGACGGGCTCAGAGGGCAGCCAACATCGGCTGGATGGTCCTCGGTAGCTGGTTCGTAGGACTTATAACAGGGTAGAGAAGCATAAATGTATAATGCATGCCCCTGCACGACTGCATTCCCCAGTAATGACTTAACTTGTACCCGGTTAACGAGTATACCGGGGCTAGATGATTCGATAATTTGCAACCGGGACAACCGTGAACCCCGCCATCTTTGTCGTTCGTGCCTTTCAGCGGTGAATCGCCATTGCAAATCACTCGTTCCTCTCCGTGTGTCTACGACCTCTCGTTGATTACATCGTTGCGCGTCTTGTATCATTTAACGTGTTTTATTCTCCATCGAACGTCTCATCCTTCTTCTTTCTTTGATAAAAAGATAGACATCGAAGAGCGTGATAGCGTTTCGATGACTGAATGAAATTTTATCGACTGTTGGGCGAACAAAGTGAAAGAAATTTCAGACATTAATTCAGCAGGGATAGATTTCTTGGTAAATAATGATAGGGACCGAAGGCTGAAAATTGGGGTCCCGGTAATGACTTAACTCGTGCTAGATCGAGGAAAAGGGACTAGGACCGATTATAGTTGGGTTATATGTTTATCTAGATTTTAGGATACGGTGTTTTGTGATAGAAATATTGCGATAAACGCGAAAGTAAGTTTGCATATACCGGCTGTGATGGATTTTTAATTATTACCACGGATTGAATTAAATATCTGTCGATTAATAGTTCAAAAATTTTGGGTAACAGAGTATAAAGATATAAAATACCATATTTTATAATAGAGCATCAAATGGAATTCTGAATTAACACCTCCGATAATTATTCTTCTTGATCGTTACTACGAAAACTGTACGACGAAAGATCGCATCAACTGGCGAGAATCATCGATGTCTAAAAATAATAGGACAGTTCGACAATTTGTGAGCAAATAAGGATTACGAAACTGGCTATATTCGTTGCGAGCGGGGGAGGGGGGAAGTTGGCGTGGAGCGTGGTTCTTTGGGTAAGACCCAAGAGCCCGACGGGACTTACCCCCACCCTAGAACGGGGACATAGTGGGAAGAGCCGGTTTCGAACGACCAAGACGCCATCACGTTGAACGGCAAGAAACTATGATTACCGAGCCAGCCCTTGGAACCGGAGATGCACGCGTTTTCGCGACGTTCCACCACCGTTCAATTATATCGTTCGGTTTTGCCGGCTAACCGGGCAGAACCGAAATTTCCGGCCCTGTTCGTTTGCCCGTTTGCCCGTTCCAGGTAATAGCGGGAATAAGGGGTGGAGCAAAACGATGGCGCAGAAAGACGGGTTCGTCGTGGCTCTCTTGATCGCGATGCATGAAAATATATGCAAAATTTGGCCGGTGAAAGCTGCGGGGCATTTGAATAAATTAATAAAGTCAGATTATTCTGGATGCAAGATTTCCGTTTCGTTGGGAACGCTTGAAGATTGGCCGTTCTTCGAACGGGTAACTGCGTCTTGGAGTGTTTAAGCGTTGTTCGGTGTGGATGATCACGATTTTGAAATTATAATATGACTCGCCAGGCATAAAAACGTGCAATATTTTAATTCAATTCGTTAATTTACTGCCGTATGCTACATCAGTGGTTTTCAACCTTATTTTACTACTTTTAATCAGGCACAGAGATATCACCCCTTCCATCATCTAAAATTTTCAGATTTTTTGTATTCCAAATAAGTAATCTCTATTTTAGGATATCTGAACTTTGTATGAATCTATTTTAGTCAAATAAAAATTTCATATTTTAGTAATTTGTTTAAACTTAATAAAGGTAACAAATATAATAATATATATAATAAGTGTGTGGACGCGATGAAATTATAACTCACCCCTTGAACGTTTTTTTTTTTTTCTAATAAAACTTTGAAGTTAGTCACCTAAAAATGTTAACTAAATATAGGTATGCAAATCCACTGAAAATTAATTGACAAATCTCCATAAGTACGCTATTACTTGAAATTTCATATCAATCATTGAAAATAATCATTAATGAAGGTGTAATCATTATTAGAAATGATTTTGTCCATATTCAGTAGAAGTGATCAATGGAAGCACCTACTTGCGTGCGTACAGAGTCAAGGAAGCCATTTTCAACAATTCGTACATAAACGTTAGAACAATATGCCATAATAAATAAATAATTAAACAAAAGTTGAACCTTTAAAATGCATTTAATTGTTTAATGAGACCGAATTAATTTAGTACCTATGTATTTAACATTCTTCACGAAAAATAACTTTCTCAATATGTTAATAATATTAGCGATTCAACGTATAATTTCACTGCAAAAAATCAATCTTCAAATTACAGTAAATTTTTTATAAATTCCTGCATTTGAGATTTTAGACGTCGCTGATTGTCACCGACAATAACAACTCAAAAAATTTAAATTATACAAAAGTCTCATAATCAATTTAAGCAAAGATATGACCTTATTAAGAAACAGGGAATTATCAAATATTAATAGCACTTGAATTGTTTCTTTTTAACACATTCTTAGTACTACTCTGAAATCATGTAAAAGCTTTCGTCAGCTGGTAACAATATGACCCAAGCAACGTTAAAGATCGCTGTCATCCGGAACGTGTTAATTAGCCACGTGGAGGCCGTATGGGAGCGAGGGGGGTTCCTAACAGGGAAATATCGAGCGTACACGTTTCCCAGGATCCTAATTAAATAAAAATCCTCGAACGAGTCGCGAAAAGCACGCGAACACGAAACCTAATCCAGCGTAGTCGGCGAGTTCCGAGTTCGTTCTTCACCTTTCCTTAGATCCCCCCGCAACTGCCATTAATAATCGAGGCGAAACGACGCGGAGCCGCGGAAAAAAGGAATTGGCTCCATTATTCAACGCGCTCCGTTTGTAGTTTTCGGTGCCTAGCGGAGGGCAGAGGGGCGTGATCATTCGGTCGCGCGAAAATAATAATGAACTCGCATAAATCAGCAAACTTCCACAAAACTGGTCTTCTCCGTTCCCCCATCCGTTGGCTACTCCATTCACGATATCGCGGCTGCCAAAAACTGTTCCTCTTCTAGCAACTTTTTCGCCAGAGAAACGATTTTCCTGATTTTCACCGACGATGGCGAAACAGGGGGCCAGAGTTTCGAAGCTGACCGTACGAATGCTGCTCTTTTTTTTCGGCAGATAGAATGCGTTCTGGCCGGGCTGGCTTTTCGGGGATCTCGATGTCCGTATGGTTAGCCGGAATGAAAGTGGGCAACCTTTGGGATTTTTCGACGCTGATTTATCGCGGCAAGACGATCTACGATCCACGGAATGTTCTATGCAAATCTGGGGAATCAGGAAGCGGAGGGGTTGCCTTATGAAAATGGAACTTTTAACCTGGCTAAAGGTGTAACACCCTGAAAATCACCAAAACCCGTGTGATTCTTGCTTACTTTTGAATAAGGTTTCTTTTATCCTGACACGTTTCTTGAGTTCTTTTCTGTGGATGTCGTGCGGTAGTATAATAGTTGCTATACTTTGTGATCTATCCACTCAGAAATAAGGAAACAGGTGTTCTGATATAAAATTATGGAGAAATTTTAACAATATAGCATACTTGAAAACATACTTTTTAATTATAGTATGTAGAGGAAACTGTAGAGCAGAAGGTTTACAGTGTAACAATAATTATAACAAAAAATAGAAAATTAAATTATCAAAAGTTAAATAAAATCCATAGATACTATTAAGGTTAGATGACCTCATCTATATTCCTTCTCGCCGTGCCTCCTTTTCCACACCACCATCATAATCCAAAAGAATTAACACAGTTTCACCTCAGGTCTGACTTTCCAAGCTACCTGCTTTCAGATCAGCCCAGCTCATCGCGAGAACGTGGATCTAGAGTCCTTCTGCTACAAAGTAGGCAGTGGCATGTCCACATCATTCTGTGTCATAGAAATAAAAGATGGAACTGGTACTTAAAGAATTTACAGACTCAGAGAAATTAATTTAACGTCCACAGGTGCCAACAGACGCCAACAGTAGTGAGAAGATAAAAAAAGGGAAAGAAGTTGAAGATCAACCTACGACTGTACACGGTCCAGGTAACACGAAGAATCTTGGTGGGTTAGTTTGGGTGAAAATTGTAGCTCGCGGATTTCTCGAAACGGGAGAAGGACATTGGGGGGTTGGGGGGTTAACAGGGGGATTGGTCGTGTTCGGATGGTTACGTAGTTACAGGTTGGTCGGACTCGCGGTTAAGATGAACGAGGCGGCGCGGCACGAGATCTTATCCGGTCGCAGCAGCGGCCACTGAATCATCCGCTTTGAATAGGGCTTCGCTTCACTCCCTATATTATACCTATAGGTACTAACCTTCTACCTATGGCCGCGTGCACGACACGATATAAGCGTCTCTCTGGAAGCGAGAGAACCAGAGGGGTAGGAAACGTTGACGATAGGAGGAGATCGAGCTAGCGAGCGTTCTCTTGGGCTGAACCCGTATAAATGCGTTATACGGTAGAAACCTTGGTTGCGCACTAAATTACCGGCCACGACACTGTCACACCGTTAGAACCAGCCACCTTGCAACTCACAAGTCGCCCTTCCTCCCGCCCCGACCCATGACTTACAAGTACGATAGCGCTTCGCTACCACAGTCTTAATCAGCATAAATCATAACGACAATACGACGCCGTCCGATCGGACACCTTCCTAACGACCGATTGCTTCGCTTGCTATCGATTAGAAGATGCCACACGATAGGGAAGATAAGCTGCTTCTAGTGAAACGAAACAACCTGTACCCGAAGTCTATTCGTTGTCTTTTCATTTTTAAATGATACAGCGAGATTTTACAAGAAATTGCTGGATCCAAGTGGGCTAATAACGTAGGTACAGGTGGTGTAGCTATATCTTTTCTGCGTTCATCTCAGAAAATCGAACGAAGTAAATTGCCCTTCGATTATCGATACTCGGCCTTCGACGAAAATCGTTGTGGATGCAGGGTGACCGGTTAAAAAAATCTGATCGATCGACGAACGGAAGAGTTGCGGTGCTCGAGGAGAGGCAGCAATTTTGATTTTAACCGAAGAACAGGATTCCATATCGGCGGTGGTTCGTGGCAAAGTTGGAAACGGGGAGAGAGATCGAAGGACGACCAGGGCTATTTGCAATGTTCAGATTTCACGCGTAATGACTGCGCCGATTGGTGCAAGCCCCGGAGGGTTGCGCGCGCGAAGATTTCAACGTCCGAAGAGGAGAAAAAGAAAAAAAGAGACACGTGAATTGCGACGATACCCGACTCGTGACTATAAGTTAGCCGTTAATCCCAGCGTGGCCATTTTAAGATTCTATGAGGATCACGCGTGCCTCTCGCTGTTTTATGCAATTCGAAAGGATTCCTACTGATCTCTGGATTTATCTCTGAGAAACGTTCTAGCCAGGCCTGGATCCCATCTTGTACACGCGTCTCTCGCGAGACCTCGCAGGTTCCACGGTGCTCCGTGTGATTTATGACGGCCGTTCGACCACGTCAACGATATCGTTTTACGCGTGCAAGAGGAATGTTTGCTGAAACAGCAGGCCGGGTGTAAAAGGGAAACGTTTACCTTTAACGAAACTTGCCTTACAGTTTGATAAATAATAATTATTCAACCCGTGTGTTCAACATGCTGATTGGATAAAGAAACCTTTTTGGAGTATATTCTGTAATTAACACTATATTCGCTACTCAGCCATTTCTGTACAGCAAAGACGACTGTTAAGAAAGTATTGCCTGTTAAGAAAGTATTGTATACTAAGGACGATTAAATTTGCTACTGAGCGACTACTGTATACTAGGGACGACTATATTCGTTATTAAGCAACTATCGTGTATTACAAACAGCGAGGCTTGCTATTAACCCTTTGTCCCTCCACAGGGACTCCTACGTCGCGTCACATTCGACATTTTTAAATTGCCAGTTAAAAAAACAAATAATTCGGAGTGCAAAGAGTTAATCATTTCTACCGCCAGACGCTGCTGTACCTTTTCTGTATTAAATTGTTTAACTTGATAGATAAACGCGATTAAAATTATTTTGCAATATTTCCAGAATATGTATTATTATATCTAATTTTATTCTGAAAAGTTAATTCTAAATATACACATTACGCTTCGGACGACTATAGCCGCCCTTGGTAGCATACCATCGACCAATCTATTTCTCAATCTCTCTGAAACACACAGAATACAACAGCTTTGCTGAAAAGATGCAAATTATATCAAACTATAAATATTTCAGAACACATCAGAAAATAATACAATGAATAAAGTAAAAATGATAAATAGAACATTTTAATCGAGTAAGATGTAGGTGTTTTTGTCTCGTTAATGACCGAACGGCCTCCGTGTATGATTTTTCTATCCTATCATTATACTTTGACCGTTCACTGATCAATTTAACCCATATAATTGCATATATTGCATGAAAGTGAAAAAAAAAGATCGATGAAAAACGACAGGGCAAGTATCGTTAATCATTAGATCACGACCAACGATTAGATCGAAGTAACGATCTTTCCCCAACAACCCGTGGAAAATCATTAATATTGATCAAGTAGATGATTGATAACTTCATTAACGCGTTGCACGCGCAGATTCAATTAACCGGTCGTAACATACTCTCCGTGCACGAAATAATTTACGATTACCACCGCTTCTTCAATCTGGTTTCTTTTTTTAGCCTCTACCGAAGTCAATTAGGAGATAACCTTTTTCCATGTAGACGGTTTCTAAAACGATTAAGCCTCGGCTGATCTCGAACGTTAATTAATCGTTTATGGACGATCGATGCATTTATGCGACAAGATAGAATCGTGAAAGTAGATGATTTATAAATTCGTATATCTATGAGAGGGATACTGTGCTGTGCTTTTAAAATACGAAGCAAATGTAATAATTTGAAGAGGGGAATGATACTAAATATTTCCAATTTTTAATTATTTACTAAATTTAGTAGGGAAAGGGTTAAATAGGTAATGTTTCTTATACGCGATACTTATATTCTATAATTAATATTTTTATATTGTTCATTCTACCATTTGCATAAATAATATTTTCTGTGCCACTATTTCTGTAAATAATATTTCCATATCGTGCGGAGCTTAGAAGTGCTTCGTTCTCAAAGGGTTAATCGTCGGCAAATACAGCCCCGAATTATTATTATTTCTTTTTTTCCTCCCCAGGGATCCGCGAAGGATCGTTTGCATTTTCACCGGGAAACATCGTAAATCCGACGGCACGACTTAACGACGCCCAGAGCCGAGAGCCACTATCGTGGAATATTTTTCTCCTTTCGTCAGTTTTCTTCTACTTCATTCAGGAAAAAAATATTTAACCATGTGTTCTTCGTTTAAAACCGACATACCTCCAATGGATGAATCAATTTCCAAATTAAAACTAAATTAATCGATGACTTTTCTGAAAAGAAAAGAAAACTGAATTTTATTCTTCAATCCTTTAGCAATGCAAAAGTAATAATTGTACTATACGACTTTTAAAAATCATGTTCGCATTCAACTATAGATTTTCAGATGTAGATGATTATATTTTGTTTTTAATAAAATATTTTACACTTCTGCCGATAGATTTTGCAGCTTAGACGCCGAAACATTGCAAGGTTCCATATTAGACGGTTACTTTATGCCACAATAGTTTCTTTAGAGATTATAAATATTATTTACGGTGCTAAACTGGTCAGTGACTCTATATCAGAACCATTTGGAAAATTAATTTTTCAATAACTAGTGTGACTTTGAAATGACACATCAAATTTCTATCCAACCAATGGTACACCATGCACCATTATGACTTACGCATATCACAAGTAAATTATAGCCTAATGGCAAAAAAATTTCGCTATTCCCTTTCGTAAATATACAAAATTCGGACCACAGTGGGTTAAAAGAAATCTATGTAAAATTATTAATTATCGATTTGTGTCGATATGGTTGGAAGCAACGTGTCCATATACGTTACACAAGGTGTTAAAAATATTTTCATCCATTCAGTTCGGTCCAAGATTAAATCCCGAAGTAGATCTTTCAGCCAAAGGCTTCAGGAATACTCTCTTCCGAGGGGGGGCGACGAGAGAAGAAGGGGCGCGGGGGCAGCCGGTGTGTACCGGTAATTGTAAACATTGGATTAATGCAAATGCGCGCTTAAAAGCTTAATTGCTTTTGATAAAGTATGGGCGGTGCATTAAATTCAAATGCATGTAAATTAATTCAAATTTATGAGAAATAGGTGGACGCGGAGCACTTACAGGAAAAGAGGGGAAAATAAAAATTAGTCCCCGCGGGGCTGGCCCCCGCGAACCGGCCACTCTTTTTTTTTTATTTTCACTTTTTCTTCGTTTTTATTTATTTTCATTTCATTCTGTCCTTCTCCTTCGTCTCCATCGTTCTTTAACCGTGTCCCTCACCTACCCCCTTGACTTCGTCGTCCTCTTTTTATCGTTCGAATCGCTGTCCTTCTTTTCGTCTCTCTCCATTCCGTGAACCCTCCGGAGAGCCTGTATTCCCTCTTTTTCACGAGAACGCGCCATGTTGCCAGCCAGATTGGCCAACTACGCTGGTTTAGCCAATAAATTCTCGGTTTCGGCCTCTCGCGTTCGATACACGTCGAATTTTAACGCACCGGATCGTTGCCGCGCTGATTAACGATGTCAGAATCAACTACCCCCGATTTTTTCTGCGAAATTTTTCACCCCTCGCTACCGTGTCCGTATCTGTGCTTGTTAACAGCAGAAATCGTGGAAATGTGGATTCAAAATTCATGCATACGATCACTTTTTTTTTTAAATCAGGTTGTAAGGTAAATTTGTTAGGAAAAGAAAATTTGGGACTCAATTTCTGTCAATTTGAAAACGTAATCCAGTGGTATTTAACACGTTGCCGCAAATGACGACTATAGCCGTCCGATGTTTGGCGATATGTAGGCAAATGACGGCCGTAGCCGTTCTTACAGCAGCTATAAACAATTGGAAAAGAAAAGGTTTCTGAGCACGATCGTCAAATTAAAAGTGTGGGGCAACGTTGAAAGTGAATATTAACAGAATTATGTCACGACCCAATACCTTTATCTTGTATTTTATACGGGGTGATTTAACTCGAGCACTGTTAATATTTTGCTAATCGTAAGGATACCAAAAAATGCTTCATAAGGAAGTTAATTCTTCGGGCGAACTTTGCCTCCATAGCCTATTTTCACTTTTGAAAAATAACTATGTCAAAGTGTTTTCTTATATCTTTAGAAATAAGAAAAAAGTATAAAAGAAAATATAATAATACCCCGAGTAACGTTTACCATTATCCAATTTTCATTAAAAAAAATTACAAATTTAATACCAACTGCATCAAATTTCACCCTACCAGAATATTTATCGTGTTTACGTGTCGCTTCTCAATTTCATCCGAATTGAAATTACGTTCAGTACTATATGTAATTTGGCGTTTTCTTCAAGATCCTCGTCCAACTACATGCATCAAACAACTCATACGACAAGTATAAAAAAGAACCAGAGCCGGAAGTACATTCGAGCGTACCAGAAATCCAGACATATTAACCATCCGGGTGAAAAAAGGGACGGCGGGGAAGGGAAAACCAGTCACAATAGGAAAATCTTTCGCGCGTTGCCCGCCACTTCGAGCCGCTGATAGATGCGCGAGTTCCATAACGGCGATAATGGTCGGTGGCCCATCAATTTCGTAGCCGGGGCTTGATTAGATAGGCGCGTTTTATTGCGGCAAAAACTCAACCCTCTCTCGCCCTCCCGTCGAAAATCCAAACAGCCCCCACCGGTCCCTATCCTCGTCGGCCGCCCCCCCATCGGTGACTTTATCGTAAATAAAATGGAATCGCGAAATACGAGCGAGAGCGAGGTGATATTTGCCGGTGCAAACACTCACCGCGGGGGTCGTATAGAACCGGCCGGAAGTATTGTTCTGTCTATGAAACCGGCCGATTGACGACGGTCAAGTGTGCCTCGCTCGAAATTCGTTTCCCTGCGAAAGAACACCGCAAATCCGACCCCGTGATAAAAACGGAATAAACAAGAATAAATCGAGGGTTGCTGGGGGCTCTGGTGGGTTCGATGGAAATCCGTATTTCCGGTCGAGGATGCGGATAAGTTTTCGTGGAAATATCAGAAGGAATAAATCAATTGAAATTTAGAAAAATAAAAATGAAACGAGGATCGATCGAGAATTTCTGTGCAAAAATAAGTATATTTTCGGTTTTGATGGGAATTTTGATTGTTTGAATATTAATTGAATATTTTGTATATAGTTATTATACGAAAAATACGTGTTAAAATAACAGGGATGGATCTTATGGTTGTTTAACACATTCTGTGTTGTAACATTGAACTGAATATATCTAAAAATCACAGTACTCGGTCAAATTCAGGGCTGTGAGTATATTTACAAAAGTGGTGTATACATTTACAAAATATGTCACATTGCTATCTATGACATTCATAGATAGCAATTCTTGCTGATAATATTTCTTAGACCTGTATTTTTTTCTATCGTAAATAAAGTACTAATACGACTCTAAACTACACTACTTCAGTCTATATTCAATTAACAAAAATAGTGCCCTGGCGAAAAGCAAATTTTCTAGGAAAATAAAAACATCCCCTTTTTGTAATCAAAATGCGTCACGATTGCGTCGTCTGTGTTCAACGACGATATCCCTAAAAAACCCACCCTCTTATCAACCGAAAACTTGTAAATATTGAGATATACTATAACTTCGTAGCGTTCTTTTTATCCAAAATAAAATTTGTTACTCTGCGATTCTATTCACTGAAATACAACACATCACTGGGTCGTATTTGCGCTATAAGTGCTATAATATTGTAAATCAAAAGTTATGAATTTTGAGTCAAAAAGAATGAAAGTTCAAATTTCATTCCGTTAGAAACTTCTGTTAACCCATTGCACTCGGAGTATTTTTGGATACGATTGAATTTAGTCTACTTCTCCACCAAAACTTCCAAACACCAAATGCGCTATTTTGGAAGAAAAATGATACAAATGATTATCAATTTATTTTTACTGTTCTCCTTAATTTTCTATACGTCCACATTTGTGGCCGTTATAATAATAATTATAAAAAACTAAACGTCCAGGATAAATAAACCTTCAATTTCACATTTGCAAATACTCTGGTAAATTAAATATGTCCCCTGAGACGGGACAATCGAGTGCAAAGGGTTAAAAAGGGCCTGTATTTTTACGAAACAAAAAAATTGCACCGAGGAAAATACACCGAATACCGACACAGTGTCCCGCGTCGTAGCGCAGTGCCTTGCCAGCTTATCCTGGACGGTGGTGCAGCAAGCGCCACACGGCCTTTCACGCGTAATCTTAATGCATTAAGATACCGGCGATTTTATTGACGTGCTCGAGCAACATCGCGAATTAAGTTGATCTCAGTAGTACGTTAATAAAATTGAACGCGGTTATTAGCCACGCGAATGCGTAATCTACGTGCAACGTGTTACGAGTCGGCTCGACGTGTCCCGTTCATGGATCTGGTGCTAACAGATTATCTACCGCTCTAAAATAAAAAAACAAGCATTGAATTGAAAATTAAGAGAGCTAACCCTCACTTTTAAATTTCCTTTTAACTGCAGCATACCTAGCTGTCGTTATTTCAATAGCAATCAACATTTTTAACTAAATCAGGTTTCGGTTAACACGTTGAGTGGCACAGTGAAAACGGACGCGCGTGGTCAGACACAATATCTGAATTATTAAGGATGCAGTCGATTCATTTTTAAATTTAGCATTATTAGCTTAATATTAACGCTATCCAAGGTTTATTTCATACTCCCTCCGGACGAAAATATGGTATACCATACGTTTGAAAGAAAATCTTGGATTGTCTAAAGTTTCGAAAGCAACTGGCAATACTCACTATATTGGTACTGTTTATACTGATAACTAAATAACCCAACATATTTGACAGGCATTGCTTTTGAGTTAAGTTGGAATTTGAAGAGTAAAAATTAGTTTTTTTTTATTTTTTATTTTTTTTTAAGAAAAATAAAATAGTCACCAATTTACTATGTTTCCATTTTGTATCAGATTCTTATGTAATCTTTCGACGAGTGTCCATTTTTCACGAGTTGTTATTATATAGAAACAGATAACATCTTTATTACATACGTTTACTTATAAGAAACATGGCAATGCAGAACTTAATTGAAAACAGGGTTGTGCATAGCAATTTTCATTTTTACAACGGCTGAAAGAGTAACTTTCTTACCAAGTTTTTATTTCAGAAGTCTGATAAAATCTCTCGGACAAAGAAACTTTGTACAAGCAGTTCTCTACTTAAGTGCATCACACATAATCGTTAGAAAAATCTGAATGCAAGGTGTCGGAAAGTAAAAACTAACATCCTTACACTTTCAACGATCCTTTAATCCATTTCCCCGCGATTTTTATCTATCGTTATCGTCATGCTGTAATGATCTTTTGCTGCGGTGCAAAAAACAAGATCGACAACGGATTACCAGGATACGTGGTCATTTGGGACTAAACATGACGCAAGCAACTATGAATGGTAGGATTCGTTTTCGATCGACGGCAATCATTTTCTGATAGCTTCTAGCTAAGTAGCTTACTTCGAAGACGAACACCGTCTTACTGACGCGGTAAATAACCTCAAAATCACTCGAGTCTACCACAATATTAATATAATACTGCACAAAATTCAAAATAGATTACCACGCGAAAATTCATCGTTGCGACAAGTTGGAAGCGTTAAAAATTAATTCCATACACTCCGTGGGTCTAGAAATTTAAAAAAAGGAACATCGCAAATGTGACAAAAGATTCCTTTGGAAACTTATTTGCTAACACAAGTATTTCTTCGGAAAAATAAAAATTGCCAAACCAATAATTATAATAATATCATTTCCATACACTCGATATATCAAAATAACCGTGTGTATTCATCGTCCAAGAATTAACCCCAGCCTGCTCATCTGCAACTTTCATTCGCAATAACGAGAGCATTATCGTGAGGGAAGGAAGAGGGATGGCAACAGGATCTCCCCTAAGGACGATCGGTGCATTTATAGATTGATAATAGTTACATGTACGTGCTACTAGCGCATAAAGGTCGACGAGACAGGTAGTCATTAGGCCGCTCCACGCCCGATTATTAAGTCGTTATGAAGATATCTTTAGCCTTTTCTGGCCGACCGTGATCCTGCTAAACGCGTCAATACGCTTTCAACGAATCAACAAGCAACAAAGTTGCGTTATCGCGGAAACAAGCTGTTTTTCCCCCCGTTTCAAATCGACACAGAGAACAACGTATCCAAGAAATCGATCGCCGTTATCGTTAAACGTACCTCGTTATGTATACAAGAATTTAAACCTGTTGAGGGACAAGTTGGTTCATTTAATGGGTGTCTATTTGTGGCTTTTTGCACCATTTTTTGTTTAATCGATAGGAAGTTCGTATATCTGAATCTGTGATCTATCATTACAGCATCGTATTGCCGACAAAGTTACACGGTAGGCAACAAAGTGTACGTACGTAAAAGTCCAGGGCGGAAGGAGGCTGGCTCTCAGCTACTTCTATTCATAGAACGACCCTTTTTGCTCGCGCGTCTAATGGCCGTCGTCTCGTATGCAAACGCGGACTGAGAATTACCGGCGTATTTTTCAAAAAATCTTGGTAAACAGGCTAATAATTTCGCGTACACGAACCGCCCCTACTGCAGAGGGAAACTTACAAAGAAAAAGTTGTTCAACCTTGATTCCGTCCATTAAGGTGCTTCTTCGCGTGTCAGTAAATCGTCACATTTAACGGCATGGCATTGAAAGTCATCATTTTTGTCGCTCTGAAAATTATAAGTCATCGAATCTCAGATTTTTTACTGTTGTGATATCCAATCTTGTGACTCTGGTTGCAGACCGTGTAGACATTTGTGGACAGTGAATATCACACTTATAATCGCGTTATAAAAGGATATGCGACAATCATTTGAGGTTGATCATTATTAGAACTTTTAGTTACTAAATTATACGTAAATTTCGCGTTCATAAAGCGTACTTGGGCAATTTTTTTAACATTCCTTTCTCCCAGTCGCTAGCAGAAGAACAGTCACCAGTGACTGACACCCGACATTTTTTACTATCAAATAATTGAGAAAAAGAACTATGAAATAAACCGCGGATAGCGTCAAGATTCAATTTAAAAATTCATCGACTGCATCCTTAATAATTACGATTTTATCGTGTCTGACTGCGTACGTCCGTTTTCACTGTGTCATTCAACCTGTTAATATATGCAATCCCTATGCGGCGCTTTCTCTAATTACAGTTATATTACTTACTCTAAATACTTCGTAAGCCAAAATTTACGCAACACATAAAACTTTACGCGTCAATATAAAACACCCCTCTCGAATCCAAGGGTTAAACATTTCCACCCTATCTAAAGGCGAATATCTACGTCGATCGTCCGCAAAGAGTTAACGATTAATAATTACCTTCTCTTTATTCATTTACAAGATCACCATCTCATAATTCCAACGAAACAAGACGCGTTACCAAACCTTCCACGGCGTAAAAGCTACCCGGTGTTTGGGGTTTGTACTCGCGAGACGAATCGCCAGAGTTTGGTCGTGGTAAAAAAAGAAGCCGAAAGGTATATGTCGACGGGAGAGTGGTTCGCCGAGGGGGTAATCTTCGAGAGGCCGGTGTACACGCGAAGGAGGTGGAGAAGAAATGGTGGGTCCGAGGTAAACGCGAACCGCTTGCATCGATAAACGTAACGTCCGTAATAACCGGCAATTTGCGAGAAGGACTTTTAGTTAGGCAGTGCGCGTACGCTTCGGCCATTCGAGGAGCCGTAAAGGGGGATGGAGAGGTGATGGGGGGAAAGAAGACGACGGGGGTGAAACGGGACACGATGGGCTGGGAGTAATTGCTATGAAAAAGGGGCTGCTCGGGAGGTGGGATCTCGCGACGATATTCCTGATATGAAACTGGTCGCACGGCCGCGGGGGTTGGGGGGATGTGGACGTAACAAAAGGAGGGGTGAGGACATGTTTCCACGTGAAACTCGTGACTTTGATGTTTTCAGTACAGATAATGTTGAAAATCGGTAACAGTGATTTATGGCAGTCATGATTCATATTTTTCATGACTTTTCTATTAGATTGAGTGATGATTTCTATTAGAATGATCAACGTATTATTAATCAAGTAAATGTCTTTGCAAAGTTTTTACAATTTAAATTGTACATGACAATGCGACAGAACATAAACAGGAACCTAATACAACCAAATCACACTGGTACCAGAAGGTTTAACTCAACACGAACATGACATAGCCGTACAAATGTTCAAAGAAAGTACCCAACGTGATTCTGAAATATCCCAACAGAAGATCTGAAAATGAATATCTCTAAACAATTCTGTATTCGAAAGATGCTAATTCAGTCGTCAATCTAATATCTTTCGTCAAACTTGAGGAAGACTTCAACTTTACCGCGTTAACTCGAATAATTTCAACATGACAGAATCACAGAAGTTCCTCAAATATTATTGCTTCCACTCCCACCCCATTCAACCCCCTCAACAGAAGAACTAATCCAACACTCGACGTTCCCAGCCAAGAATCGTTGGCCAAACTCGAAGCAGCTCGTAACGTCCGCCTTTATCTCGAAGGTATCGTTCCCGTGTCGCTAAGAAACGACAGCCAACCGGCATCGAGTTCTTATTTCCTTTCGTCGGTCGTTGCAAAAAATATGATCGGAGCTCGTCGATGCTCCCATGGGTATGTGTCTCGGTTCGAGAAGACGATCAGCAGAATAGACGTTTGGTCGTGGTTAGAGGGCTAGCTAAAACAGAGGGACGAAGGCGAACGGAGAAGAGAAATCGAGGAAGAAGACGAGGAGGAAGAGAGGAGGAAGAAGAAGGATCTCTCGAGTGGTGAAGCCACGGGCAAGAAAGAGGGATGGATGGATGGACGGATGGAGGGAGGGAGAGAGGGAGAAGAGGTAAAAGGAAACGTGCACGAAGCGAACGGGTAGAAGGGCGTACAAGGGGGGATATGGTGGGGTTGCGGGGGGAGAGAATGAAGCGTGTACGAAGAAGAAATGGGTGGAAGGGCCGAGGGGATCAAGAGCACGGGGGGGATATCAAGAGCGGACCTCCCAAGTTGCGGTGAGATGGCGGATCATCATCGTCGCATCAAACCGTGAGCCGAATATCTTCGATGCTTCGTTATTAAGCACACGATATATAAACTGGACGCGTATACCGATCGCGTTAAGAAATTACCGATCGGAATATTGAAAATGCCTACTTGCGCGTCGATCGATTTTTAGACGCAATTTGCCCCGGCCAAAAACTTGTTCCCTTCTATTCTTTTTTCTCTTCGTACTCCTCCGAAGCGTTTTCGCCTCGAACAAGTGAGAGATTGCTCGATACCGAGAATCGATCGCGTATATAATTAGTCGGTAAACGGAAACCGTTTCGATGTTGATCGCCGATCAAAGGGGAAGGGAAATAATAGTTACTCTTCCTTGTGCTCGATTGACGTCTCTGGAGTGTTATTTACCGATGAATTAAACGTGAGATTAAGGGAAGGAAAATTTTTTCTGTCAAGAATTAGAAGTACCTGTGTTACACTTATAAATAACGCAAATATTAAAATACTATGAAAATGATAGGTGAAATTGGTCGAAAGTAGAACTTCTACTTAACGAAACATTCGACGGCATCAGTCAATGCGATTAATTTTTTGATTATCGATTTAATAACTGATTATCATGCCCAATAACGTAATTTATGATTCCAGACGCTATTATAGTAAATACAGTACATTCCGCTTATTTGGGACAAATTTCAAGAAACAGAATCCAATCAAACAAACAGCCTTAGTTTTCTTTGTTTAATCGGAACATCATTCCGCTTATTTGAGACAGATGTCTATAGTTCTTGCATTTCGCATTGTTCTTTCGCTCCACCCCGTGTCACTTTATCTTTTTAAGTTTCATCCAAGATTAATCGAGTACGTATACGAACGCCGCGGATTTGTAGAACTTCGGGACGGTTTGCATTCGATTCGAAACACATGGCGAGCAGGTAATCGTTTGAATCGAAAAGCTCTGGCGATTCCGTCACCGATGGATATTTATTAATCCATGGATCAGTATTTAAATAAATATTTCGTTCTGCATGCTGCTTCAGGCTGTAGTTTGTTTGTTAACTACTATATTTATGTGGCAGTTCTCATAATTGGCACAGCCGCTTAATCGGGCCAAACTACAAGGGAACCGGCGTGTCCCGAATAAGCGGAATCCACAGTATTACCCCTTCAAAAACTACAAAATTCTAAAAGCTTCCTCGTGTGCCTATTTCTTCCTAATTCTAACTTTTCGTTCAGACTTTTCGTCTCCACACTCTTGCAAAAAATCTTGGTCCTCCCTGAAACGAGTCGATACCACGGCCCGCCGAAAGTTACAACAGAAGCAACGAAAGGTTCAAACGCAAAAATAAGCAAGTAAAGGAAATTCATCCAAATTGTTCGTAAACCCGTCGAAAAAGTAATCGCTGGCAATTAGGAAGAGAGAAGGCTGTTGGCTCGCGATAAAGTCGCCTAACGATCGCCGCAAACCGCGAGACGGCTCCTCTGGACGGAAGCCAACGAACGAAAAAGCAATGAGGACCGAACGGTATAACATCCGGTGGATCCACAAAGGAGAGAAAGAGGAAGAAAGCAAGAAAAGGTGGGATACGGTGGGACACGGTCGAACGAAATAACGAGAGAAATGATTCGGAACCGTATCGGTTTAATAAAGCCGTTGGTGAGTAATTGGCAGGCAAAAGCCTCGTGGTCTCCTCGGACTCCTGACGATATTGGACCAACAGATATTAATTTCGGGGATGTACGAGAGACATTTAAAGGGCCGAGGGGGATCCTGATCCCTAGGCGTGTAAGGGGAAGATAAGGCACCGTGTACCCGGCCTGTAATCAATGGCTGGCAAACGAAGTTATAACACGGATGACAAACAAACGTGCCTTGGGTCCCGTTGCTTCGCCCATTTTCGACCCAAGGAATCATTCAAATTGGACAATTTATTGTTTCGAGCATATTTCTTGGGTAAATTAGTTTATACGCTTTTCTTTGTTAGCTGGAATTGTCTATTTTTTATTTTAAATTACAAAATTTGTAAAAACCCGTTTGTTCGTTTCTTATTTGATTTTCAATCGGGAAGTGAGGATACATTGATCATAGATAATTCTACTGTTAATTGTGAATAATTAAAATTAACTCTTGTAGGGCAGCCGAGTGTTCGAAAGCCTGCTGCTATCTATAGCAGAAATGTATAATACCATCGGCAAATCCTATGTTATAATAGAAAACAATAAAATATGTATAATTTAGTATGATAAAGCTTTGAAATTTTGGAAAACCAATTAACACATTACACGCGGTAAAAATTTCAATTTCAATTTCAATACTTAAGATCCTTCCAAAAATATAGCCTCCGAAAACAATTTAAATCCAATCGACCAAAATTCGTCAACTTAATTATTTATGTGCTAATATTCCAGCAAAAATAGTTTTAAAAACGAACGCAAACCACACTTATAACAGAATTCGTTATAACGATCAGAATATCGTTATCTTTTCGACAATTTACTACAAAAGTCCTTCGGTTACAAAGTAATCAGATTTTCACAAAAGAACAAACGCGCATCATCGACGAATTCGACCAGAAACGAACGGGAAGGGAAGAACTGAAAACGGGATGGAAGATAAATGCGAAACACGCGTAGTCGTGCATATGGCGAGAGTGCAGCCCGAGTATTCCGATGGTTTACGAGTTTTTCGAGTAAATTGGCAAATTGTAAGCCGATGGGGAAGTAATCAGGGGAATTGTCACGGATGTGGGAGGAGGTTGTTAGTCGACCGCCGCTACAAGAGTAACCTGATATTCGACCATTCGTTTCTTGTACCGTGGCTCGCCCTTTCTTTTTTTTCTGTTCCAGTAACATGGGGTTCCTAGGGGTGGGACCATTATGGACGTCCAGCCGGAATCCCCCATGGAACCTGTTTTTCCAATGGAGTTCGCCGTTCGACATCTGCCCCTCATTTATGGGAGGAAATCTCGCTTTCCCTGAAACGGACATCGCAGTTGGAACTTATAATTTTGTGGCCCATTCCTTTTCGACCCTGGTGTTTCGTTAATCGAACCTAGCCACACCCAGAAATAACGGAATCAACAATATGCGCACCATTCATTTTTTTCAATATTCCTGGAATATTTATCTTGTTGCAATTTGGAAATCTGAATCTTACAATCAAATTTCAAGTTTAATTCCAATTACAAATGACACTTTTGGATGACCAAGCACATAAATCAGCGACAGGGCTTGTCAAACACTGACTCATTGTAGGAATAGTCATAAAAGCTTAAAAACAAGTGACGCATGTCGGTTCTTGGTCACCAGGGCTAAGTTTACCTTCTCCCACTAAAATTAGAATATATATATGTATACGGGGTGGGTCGCCACATTTTGCCATCTAGACTTACGTCATTATTATTACGCATAGCAAACAACGTTTCAGATGAAGTTGAATGGTTTTGAGAGGGGTAGATCCTGTTAAGTTTGTTCAGTTTCGACGCGAAGGTCGGCTGAATAAACTATCGATCACGGAAGCAGTCGTTTTCTCTCCTGGATCTCTCCTGGATCAGTGTCAAGATTTGCCAGGCGTGAAGTATATAATATTACAATTTTCTTGACACGTTGTTAACACCGAAGCGATAAATATTTAGCTCCGATTAGGTAGGTTAAGAGGTTAACAGATTCCCAGTAAAAATGCCGATCAAATAGCTTCCGAAAAGAAATATTCACTTTCCAACGGTAGAAGAAAGAATTCAGCAACCGAGAAGGGTCGGATTGTTCGGTATATTTTTCCATCAGATTCGCGAGGTCCGCAAACGTAAGGATTCGATTCGTTTATGTAAGCCATCGAGTGTATAAAACCGGTACGATACCGATACCCCCCTTGTGGCGTGCACCTTATGAATAAGCAATAGCCAGTTTCATTGTGTTCTCATCTTTTATTCTTCAATGTTATTCCCGTCGTGACCGAGCATTCTATTCCCTCTGGTGTTATCCCAAAGTCGAATCGCGTCTGCCCTTCCGGCACATCCGAGATACACTTGCCAGTCAATATTAATGTCTTTATTAGCGATCGTGTATCTGTTGCCGGCGTCTCGGACCCACAGAGAGCGTGGGAGTGTTTGACCGCTTGGAAACCCGCGTGAAGTAAACAGTGGCAAAGGGGCAGAAATAAAAAGAAAATCCAAAAAGAAAAAGATAAGGGGAAAGAAGTTCGCCAGAATTGTTGAAATACCCGGTATGGAAACTGTACTTTTATACTTCGACGAACTTTGCCCTTTTCTTCCTTCGTCTTTCACGCGAACCAAACGTGTGTGTGTGTGTGTGTGTGCACCATACACGTGTGGATCGACTACTTCTCAAGGGGTAATATCTCTCTGTACCTTGAATAGTTCTGTAACTTTTCAGACGCACATAAAACGAACTGTTCTCTATAAAAAGGAATTCACCGTGAAATATATGAATTGCAGGGGCTGGGGGTAATTCGTGTCCCCTTTGCAAGCGAGGATCAACTTACTCGGAATGGACGTTTCTTTTAACAACGACTCGTCGAACTGTAGTACAATCCTTTCGAGATGGTTGTAAAGGAGAATTTTATGCAGCTATAAGGGGAATTACTATTTTAAACTAACCCTTCCTCAACTTTTATATCCGATATGGTATCTAACATGTCCAATTTCTAGTTTTTTTAAATTTTTATAATTTCCGTTCGATACTATTACATATTTTGAAATTAAAACAGCTTTCATTCGACTATGATCGCTCGTAGTTTTGAACGTTAGGGTTGAATTAAGCATACTAACCCTCACGGGTGTGCGTAATAGCATTTCCTCCTCTGACGAAATAAAAGGGTTGGTTAGGTTAAGAATGCTACATTGAAATTTCAAATTGGAATTATACGATAAAACAAAGGGGAATAATCTACGGAATGCTAAAGTGAAAGGTGAAATGTCAAAGTCACGAACGCGTGATCGTCCATTTATGGATTTACAAACTTGATCGATCGAACGCCAAATCACGTTGGGTCCCGGTAAGTTTCAAGGTTCGCCGTCGGCACGAGGCAAAAGGGACACGGCTACGCGTATAAATAGGCAAACGTTTCACGTATGATCATTTCGCGGCCATTAACACGGCGAAAAGTTGGTCCGGGGTAGCTGGAAAGCAAGGGAGCAGCAAGCACACCGAAGCCTTTAAGCCGCGGTACGGCAAGTTTCCCCACTGATCCTCGCTGCCGAGGTGAGTTTAAGCCCGGGGATTCCGGAGTTACTGCCATCATGGCACACCATGCACCACCGTCCCATAGATATAAGTATAGTCTCTCTCTGGTAGCGGTAA
The DNA here is from genome assembly GCA_943735885.1 of Stelis phaeoptera. NCBI lineage: Eukaryota > Metazoa > Arthropoda > Insecta > Hymenoptera > Megachilidae > Stelis > Stelis phaeoptera. The sequence continues at coordinate 22,629,597 of OX030930.1, forward strand.
CACCGTCTACTGTACTCTCGTAGCCGGTGTGTCTCCATCGTTCTCTATTTCCAACCCACCCCTCCCCCCTTTCTCTATTCCTCCTTCAAAAGCCCATACCCTGTGTTTTCAACCCCTCTCACCCCTGCTACCCTACCTTACTTCACCGTAGGCGGCTTCATCCCTTCCTCCTGCGTCACGATATCCTCCCTCTCTACCAGCGTTGCTTTTCATTGCACCCTCTCTCGTCGTTGAGTCGTGCAACCGCGATCTAGTGCATCCCTATCGCAACAACGATCGTTCTCCGAGGCTACGGTGGCTCGATATTTATGGCGGTGCTTGAACGATGCTGAAGTAGTTAAATTGCTGATAATAAATGCGAATCCACTGGACGACATCGGGTTCCGGAGGGATACGCCTACAATTCGCGCTATTGCTTCCGTCATTAGCAAGTTTTGGCGGTAATAGTCTTTGACACTTTGAAATTAGGTAACCGCCAGCAAATAATTGGGATCCGGGGCGCTTTTGCAATATTTTTGGAATTTTTTAAAGGAAATATGAAAGTTGGTATACGGTTTGCTAATGTAAGGGTTAAAGTTGCCAAATATCGTCTATGTAGGGTTTAACGAGAACAATCTTTGGCGCTAGCAGTCTATGGCGTTAGTATTCTCTGGTGTTAGTAATCTTTCACAATTCTCAACACTCAGAATTAGGTGCCCACTAGTACCCAACGGAAATCCACAGTGGTCCAAACATCGAACTAGGCAGCTAGCTTCTCACACAGGTGTTAATATCGCCAAACCAATATACCCAAACCCTAACTGAATCCATCAAAATGACAAATTTCATGTTCCTTACTTTAAACTGCAAAAATGATTCAAATGCTTCCATAGAAACATACACTGATTCTTATTTCACAGATGAAATTTATCTTTAATAGAAAAGTCTAAATGTACCTTCAACACCGGTTACTTTAATGTCAATAAATATAGGTGTTTCATCGACGTTGCATTTAATCGGAAATTTGAGTAATTGAAAAGAATAATTTCTTAAGATAAGAAGACGATAATTATTGTTGAAGAAAGCGTGAACGATGGTGAGCATCTTTACGATATTGTTATACCGCATTCCATCGGAACGGGAATGACCGGGTGATCAACGTAGAAAGGGGGTGCTATTATCGCGGTGAAACGGGGTCATTCCAATTACAAGAGGCATCGTTAGGGTTTTATAACCGAGTTCGATCCACCCATGCTGTTGGATAAGAGGGCTTTTCGACCTACGACTGCTTTCGGTCGATACAACTGCATCGTATTGGCACCATCTGAATTGAAAGACGAATTTGAAAACCTCTGAAACGAATTTTAATTGAACCAGTGGCATAAGAGCAATTTAAGAGGGTGGTTGTACGAAGAATATTTGTAGAATTATGTTAATGTGCTAGTATAATTCCTTAATTTCTAATTTATATACTTTTCCTACCCTCCTCAGCTGTCAAAAATTCTCTAAATCAGTCGGTGATGCGAGCAATTTTTAATATTACCGATATATTATTCGTTATTTGTTTAAATAATTTCTATTTAAAATTAATTACCACATTGCTATTTGCTCATAAATAAAAGTTACCTTACTAGGTTTAAGGTACTCGTTGTTAAATTAAATTCCTACAAAGCACGTGACACTAATTTTTCTAAAATCGTAAAAAATTCTCCAAATTTCATATACTTCGTAATACCTAGAAAAATAACAGAACGTTAGACAAAACGTTTGAATTAAGAAGGTGTCCAGATTTTTTAAAATCGATGATACATAATTCTACTCTCCTCCTTGTATTCTTTACACACATTCTCGCAGATCGAAGAGTACACGATAACCAAGCGTCACGCAGCAAACTGATAATCGAGGATACTTGTACCGCAATCACGTCCCAAAATTTATCGCCGATGCCACGAGGAGCGACGATCGATTAAGGAATCGAGGCGTTTGTTCCTTGCCCACCTCGCAGAAACGCATGCGCCCCCCATTAACGTTACCCCCGAAACGCCCGAGAGGGGATGGGGGCAAGTGGCAAATAATCTGATTACATTTGCATAAAACCGTGCACAGCAAATACGGTGTTGATACGTGAGCGCCGGAGGTCCAAGGGGGGGAGAAAAAAAATAAAAGATAATTCAAGCGAAAGCCACCTAGCTCAGAGGTGTCCGTTGAAAGAAACAAGTAAAAAAGAAAAAAAAGAAGAAGAAGAAGAAGATGGCGTCGCGACGCCTAAAGCTCGACGTCTTGGCTCGTTCTTTCATCGCGTGGAAGGAAAACAAGGACCAAGTCGTTGCAACGAATTTTCAACGGTGGCGTGGCATCTTAAGCTTCATGCAAGGCAAATCAACCCCTCCCCCTTCCCCCTTTCAACGCCTCTTCCTTTGGAACTTCCCTATTCCCGGATTGCGCTGGCAGACCCTTTTACTTATATTTAAATTCCAAGATGGAAAGGTCGACAACGGGACAAATGAACAACCACCCCTGTAAAACAGAAGGCAATACAGAGAGAGATAGAGAGACAAGGGGCACCGACGGAACTCGCGAATAACCAAAATGGCCGACTAATCCAAATGGAATCAGGATACACTTAAACGAATTGCACCGTTCGTATAAATCATTGGAAACTGTGGGATTGATTTGCATATCCGGCGAGGCGTTACGTGCTGTATTGGCTGGCATCCTGCGGTAACGCAGAGGGCGCGAGAACCCCGGCCTGAATGAGAGGAGGGGGTCTAAAGTCAGACAAGAGCATTTTCGAGATTGCCTATATTTCAAGCGAAACCGAAACGTGTTTGATCGAACGAGCACGCCGGTTTGGAAACATAGATGGCCGATTACGCGGAGGATCGAGGATCCTTGATCGAGTTGATCGGGGTTTTCTGAATTAGGAAGGTCAATAAACGCTTTGATACAGGGTGTTTATAATACAAGCAGAAAGGGGTGAAATTGTTAGAAATATGTTGCACATACCAACGTAATTTATATGAAAAAGAAAAAAGAATTTCTTTTTAATTCTTAATTTAATTGTTAACACACAGTTAACAATCTTATAGCGAAAGGTGTTGTATGGCAACATAATTTATAGCTTTGTATTATTTTTATCAAACACCATAAATCAAACTCCACCAATAAACATCCCAAAATCCATTCTTCAATAGCTGATGATTTCATCCCCACTAGTCATCCTCGAACCTCGACCTTGTTACCTCACCATTTTATCGACAATTGAATTTAAAATAATCCCTACCTTCCTATTTTCCGAATTTATAAAACCAATCCTTTTTCCTTTGAGCAGAAAGAACAGCCCGTACCGTCTTAGGACACTGTATCACGCGAATATCACCGTTACACGTTTGAACTTCCCTTTAATTTCGCCCGGCGTTGTCAATTATTACACATAATAAACTAACAACCTCAGCGGAATACAACAATAGTTTAATAAGGTCATCTGAACGTTGACATAGTACACATGGTTAAGTTTATCTTTTGAGTGACTATAACAGGACTCATTGACCAATATACGCCGTCCCATTTGAAAAAACGACGGTGATCATAAAATTTCGGAAAATATGAACTTGAGTACAATTTTTATCAAATTCTTTATCATGCAATTATTATAAAATTCTGGATACAACGAAAGTTTAACAGCTCTAACATCAAAACTACCTTCCCCAATGTTAACCCTTTGAGGATAGAGGATTTTTATACTTAGTACAATAGCGCACGGAATATTGTTTATTGAAAATAAAATAAGCAATAGTTTCCTTCACCGAAGCATGTATCGAGAATCTCTGTTGCGACGGTTCGCTCAGGACGTACTTACATATGCCTCGATTGTCCGCAAAGGGTTAAATTCATTTTTTTCATACAATCTTCACTGCATTATTATTAAAAATTGGTAAAAGGAGAATATCCTAAAATCCTGTTTATTCGTAGCTTCAATAAATTCTTTTCGAATAATTAAATAACGGTGTCATTGAAGATTGACACATCTGGGGTTCCAGTATCATTGGAAACCGTCTGTAGTCCTTTATACGGCTGATCGCTACTCTGGCCTAATTATGTTAATCGACCCCGAATTTCCGGCAGGTGAATTTATTCTGGCAAGCTTTCGCTACCGTGCTCACGCGAGAAACTACTAGTCGAAACGGTAATTAGAATGAAATCCAAATTGCGGCGCGGAAAGATCGAGAGGGGGGGTGCGATGGAGAAATGGGAATCCTGTTGGGCGATGCCGTGATATGTGGACCAATAAACTGACGTCGAGTCTAATGGTCCGAGCGTCCGGAAGATCGATGCTGCTATCGGATTACCGACGACAGCGAATGCGTGGCCCACGTTTCCCGAAAGAAAACGCTAACTCGCGAAACGTCAGACCATTCTTGTTTCAAATTCACAAGGAACAAAAATTATAACATCTTCCTGGAATTTTTACTCTTAATCCAAATTTTCTAGGTTTTCGAGAAGAAAGCGTAAATTACTTTCAAAGGTGATTTACATTTTTAAATTGTAAAGAAAGTGTAAGGCACAATCGATAGTTTTATTATTAACAAATTTTATCTATAATTTTTGTAATATTTTGGTATTTTTATTATCCATAATTTCGAGTACAGTGGTCTAATAATTATTTCACAGCAAGTTGGTTAATTTAGTAAGTTACCAAATTAATCAGCTCGCTTTGAAATAATTATCAGATCGAAGTAATTAAAATAGTTACTAAAAGTTAATAGACAACGTATATAAATGATATCAGTAACAAAGCAGTGAAAATATTAACATTATATTATTCACTTTTCAACTATTTCTTTCGTCCTAGAATATGTAACAGAATTTTTATCATAAATCCGAGTACTTTCTGCCACTCCACCTTATTTCTATGCAAGAAAGAAGGTTGAAATGTTTTCAGGACGTTCGAATGCAGAAAGTTGGCTGACTTAGGGGATGATCTTGGAAAAATCCTCGGTGAGAATGAAAGGTACAACCGAGGGAGAAACGGAAACGTACTTGCATTCGTGCTCTCTCCCATAAATAGGATCCTTTTGTACGACGGTTGACTTTTTTTCTTTCTTTCTTTGTCCCTGCTCCGTTTCACGAATTCCCGTGCCGGCACCGGTAGCGAGGAACGCGTATCGAAAATACGGGTGAAAGTTGCGAAACAATGCAAGGAACGTCGTGGCCCGTAAGGAGAAAGAACGAGGGAAACAGAACGTAGGGGGAGAGATAGAGAAAGAGAGGAAAAAACTACGCGGAACAAAGGAGAAAGCTAGTCATAGAGTTTGCCCCGGTGGAAAAAATGTGGTGTCAAGATTGCCGGTGAACCCTGACGACCAGCCAGGTATTTACCGTACTCTCTGGAATGCCTTTGAACGAATGAAGCTGTTATCGAACTATGGAATTGCACGAACGAACGACCACTGCACGCGCTGTTACTCAATTGCCTCGGTCAACTATTTTTTCCAAGAATTTATTTCGTACTTCGCAAAAGTTGGATCAAGAATCGCTTCCGATTCAACTTTTCACGCCATTATCCTTTGATACTCTACTAAACACTAATTGAAATCGAAAAATTACGAATCTTGCATCGTAAGCGAATTTGACACTGTCAAATAATATAAATCTACAATTGCGATGGTGAAAAGTTCCATGAAATGCCCAGCTGTCAAAGTGATAGTACAATTTTTAATTAGGGTGCGATTCAATTTGGGTGATTATTAAAATCTAACCGGTCGAGCGAGTATACACTGTTACACTGCAATACGTAGGAACTCTCCTAAACGATCAAGGTGTCAAGGAATATCGAAACCGAAGCCAGCAAGTCTGAGGCGTTAAAATATTAGAGTCGTCTAGAGGCTACGGTGTTGAGCACGGTCAGGGTAGCGGGACGAAACGGGACGGGACGGGACGCGTTGTACATCATAGAGGGCCGAGGGTCATTCACGAATGGGTAGAAAGCAGCACTCTGGCCTCGGGATTTCATTATATCGCAAGAGTCGCGTCGTACCGCCATTATTCACGCGCCTCCGAGTTGCGTGGGCTCGCGACCGAGCGCAAGAGCTACTGTCACGGCCGTGCTGAATTATAAGGGCGTTGCGACTCGCAACTGTTAATGCTCGTTAATCGCCAACCCTCTGAGAAGAAGGCTTCCGAGCTGTAAGACGAGCGTGAGTCATACGCGGAATACGCTGCAATCGCGAACCGACTCGACTCGGAATGGCGAGACGTTAGTCTATTAGGCGGGAATCAACGACCAGATGCGAAGCAATTTGATATTAGTGAACCGAATGCGGGACAATTGAACGCGAAGCGATTCGACGTGTCGGAATTTCAACGCGAACCGACTCGACGCGATAGAATTTGGACGCGAACCGACTTGAATTAACCCTTTGTACGTGAGTATTACTTGTTGTATTGTGAGTATTCTAAAATGTGAAATTGAAGTTTCATTCATATCAGAATATAGAAAATTAACGAGAGGAATAAAAATAGATTATTAACTATTGCATTTGGTTTCTGGAAGCTTAGCTGGAAAATCAGGTTAGACCCGATGTAGAAAAACGCTTCGAGTACAAACGGTGAAACCAACTAAAAGTCAATCCGCCGACGGGCGATCTCCTTGGACATATCGAATATTCCAAGGAGAACCAAGAATTTTGACCATATCTGTCAAAGACCAAACGCATTTTTTACCAAAGCAATCATAAGCATCAAGGATATACGATAACAATAATGACGAGGACAAATTATAGATTAAAGACTGAGAACGAAGACTGAAAGCTTAAACCCTCGGTTGGTGCGCTGAAAACAATCATTGATAATACCCAGTCAACATTCACGGGCAATTACTTACTCGTTCGACGCGTATTTCGCAATCTACGTAAAACGCGGCAATTACACGCCTTCCTGTAATTACATGCAGATTATAATATTATAATGCATCGACGTCGGGACGATGAAAGCTTTTACCCCTTCTTTTCCACTTTTTTTCTTTTCCTTTTTAACTTTGATCGCTCGAGTACGGTGGCTATCGAAGAGGGAGCGATCAACGCCACTTAACGTATCGCGAACGACGCCCGACATTATGCACGATCGCTTGCGGCCAACGATTTCTGAAGACCGCTTATTTGTTGAATTACTGCGGGACCACTCGCGGTTAACCGATTGCAATCGTATAAATGCGATGGTTATTTCTTATCACGCGTGGAGCGTGTTTGTATTGGGCAGCGGGGAGGCGAAACGCGCGCACGAAGAGCAACCTCCGGCGCACACGGACGCGCGTGTGTGCAGCACGTCTGGAACCGGGCAGAAGAATCGGGATACGTTTGACGAACAGAGGGAAATAAATAATCGTGGTGGAGCAGCGACAGAAGCAGAAGCCAACCGGACCCTTCGAAACAACCGGACGGACGTTCTTTCTGAACGAAACCCAATTAAGAAATGTTTTGTCCGGCTAGCGGGTAGGTAGTCGGTACCGAGGTAAGAAGAAGAGGAAGAAGAAGAAGAAGAGGAGAAGGAGGAGGAGGAGGATGAGGATCGAAGGAGAAGAATCGAATAAGAGCACGAAAAGGAAAGAACGAAGAAGGCCAAGAACGATCGAATATCGCAGCGTGAGTCCAAAGGGGATCGAAAGGTAGATCGGGGTTTCCGAGGTAGATATCCTCGAGAGAGAGAAAGAAAGAAAGAGAGAATAAGCCAAGGGGTCCAGTGTGGTTTCGCATAGGCGGTAGAACGGCAGCTGTTTGAGTCGAGCAAATTAGTAGCCGGCGCGTGATTGGTCTGTTGCCGCCCCGTCTATATTGCAATAACCACCGGAGAGTGGCCCAGGCCGCAATACTTCCGAGCGTGAAAGTCTCGACCGACGGTGCACCGCTTCGTTTCGGGTACCCCCTCGTGCGTGCCCGTCCACCTTTGTCTCTTTCTTCGCTCTGCCGAAAATCGTTCCTCCTCCTCCTCCTCTACGGCCCTCACCGACAACCCCCGAAACGGTGTTCGTGCGTACCTCTCTCCAGAGTGCCTCTTCTCGAAACCCTTCCGCGCCGACCAGCTTGCAATTTACTCGCGATATCTTTATGTCGAAATTTACGAGCAGATAATCATCGGAGGGATGTTCCGGCATTTTTTTCGACCAGATTATTATTATTTATATTGCGATACCCCGCGGACAGAGATCGAGCGTTCCTCGCTCGAGCATTAATTAACTCGGGACACGCGGTGATGCGGCCGAGGAAAACGTCTTTATTACGATCGGCCTGGGGATGGCGGCACGATTAGGCGGTCCGCGAATACCCCGGTCGCCCGATTTGCGAGCTTGTAAAAATTCTCCTGACAATCCGCCAAAGCGAACACGCGTTAACGACGCGCGATCGGCCGATAAACAGGTGCAGGATATGGCCCGATCCGCGACGACGGTTAATTAAGCGAAGCGCATTTGGGCAAGCCAGTTTCGCTCGTTAAGGTGAATTTCGTTGGGTCGTTGAACAACCGAATCGGAACGGATCTTCGAAACGGGACAAATTACAGAGAAACGAGGAAGGCTATTTGACGCTAGCCGGACGCAATTAAATCACGGCTATATGCTTTACGCTCTCTGGCTCGCCCACTGTCCCCCCTGGCCGGAGCTTCGTTCTCTCGTTCTCCCGACCGAACGACGCTCGTGTACCGTGTTCCTTCCTCCCCGGCCTTCCCACCACTTCGCCTTGATGCTTCCCGGAATTGAGGGAAAATAAAACTCAGAGGAGAACACAACACGAAGGAGGAAGGAGGTAGCGAGCGGTGAGAATGGCGGACGAAGAAGGGTTGCAAAGGGGATGGGAATGGTGGAGAGGGACGTCACGGAACTCATGCAACGTGAGTAAACCTAAGGCACGATCTGGCTGTGTGTTGCTGTTGCCCGTTGCTGATGTTGCTGCTGCCGCTAGCGCACCCTCTCTCTCTCTTTCTCCCGAGCGGTATCTACCTATCTTGATGCGATACAAGCAGCCACCTTCTATGCGATATAATCCCATTGCCGATGGGATCCGACGTGTTGCGCTGCTCGACGAAACCGTGCTAAGATAGAGGGGATCGTAAATCCTCACTAGCTACCGTCCTGCTCGCCAGCTCCAACGAGCCAAGTTCCCTTGCGCCTTATAAAGCCTATCCTCTTCCCCTTCGCGCCCCGAAGCCTACCGGCTACCGCGTTCACCGCGACGTTTCTTCCGTTCGGCTGCATGAATGACGACGCTGATACGCTCGTTTCGTGTCCGCCTATTCGCGCGTCATTAAAATCGTAACCGCATTTCACCTTCTGTCGACGAAGCTTCTCTCGACGAGCTAAGGAAACGGTCACGACAAACCCCTATCTTTTCCCTCGAGCGCGCTGGACCACGACCAGCCGGGTCCGAGACGAGTGGGCAAATATTTTCTACTTACTCGTACCGCGGCAACGTTCGTTTCTTCGTATACCCTATTGTATCGCAGGATCGTCGATGCTTACCTGAAAGAAAAAGAAACGAGAACAGGTTAGGTCTGACGGTTCGAACGAGGAAAATATTTAACCGCGCCGATCAATTTCTACGCAATTTGCTTTCAACTCCACTCGTGCTTCTCTCTTTTTCCCTCATTCACTCGGTCTTTCTTTCTTTTTTCTGTCGATGCTTTATAATCAGGCTCGAACAGCGGGAGGGTAACGATTACTGAAACGCAAGGTGCGCGCGTGCACGCGGTTGGACGTCGAATCATCGAGCGTTGATCGAGAACGCGGCACTCTGTGTCTTCATCCTCGGTTGGAGCCGTTTCGAGGCTCGTTAAAGTTAATGCGACGTATACCGAAGTAGGGCAGCAGATTGCCGGGACCGATCGCACGTACGCTCATTACGCGTTCCACGGCGCATAGCTTCATCCGCGACAAGCCGAGTCGAGCCGTGTTACGCCGTGCTCTTCGTTAACGACGAAAACGCGGGCCGAAAGTTGAAGCGAACCGATTAAATCAAGCAGCTTAGCAAGAGGCGGTTTCAAGCGGAGCCGGTGCACCATTTGCGGACCCGACTCTCGCTGCGTCCACTTTGGCATTCGACATTTTTCGAGGAACAAAGTTGTGGAGAAAGAAAGTCGCCACTGGAATGAAGAAAAAGACGTACGAGCTTCTCTTCAGGGCCCCCTGCCACGACACATAGAAGCTGCTAGAAAGACTGATAGTCCTTCGCTTAATCGCCACCTTCTGGAACCGGTAGCTCCCGGTAGCCATCTTTTATTCGCCTCACGGACCAACAAGAAAACGATCAAAATTAAGCTTTATCGCGCAGCACGCGCGCACAACCAAGCAAAACCTGGACACATTTTATACGATCCGACAAACATTTTAATGGGAATCGGTCGGAAGGATGATGCTGCGTGCACAATTAGCCCCCGAGAGAAGCCGTTTCGATTCGAGAAGCCAGCCGGCTGCACATGGCTTTCGGGTCGTTCACCGTTTCGACGTTTTTCTTTCGGCAAAGGCGTAGGCATCCTTAACGAGAAATACGGAGAAGGACGAGCTGTCGAAACGGGCCGAGTGCAATTTCGGAAGAGGCAGTTCCAGTTTGATCGACGTCCCGCCCGTGGGGGTTGGAGGATTTCGATGAAAGCGAGGCGGACTGGCTCGGGGTGGGAGGTGGAGGACCGATGATGAAGGGACAGGGTGGTGGTCACGCGCAAAACTGCAGCGGTGCAGCAGCGGCGAAACGACGGAAAGAAGAAAAGAAAGAAGGAGAAAAGAAAAAGGGGGACACGAAGGAGAGAGCGGTATTCGGAAGGCTGACTCTCGAGAACGGCTGGTCGGCTGGAAAAAGTGGTAGGTTGGGCCTGACGAGTCGCCATCTCTGCCGGCGTCGCGTCACGTCACGTAACCGGGCCCCGAATGGCGGCCTCGGGTGGATATAACGAACCGTCGCGACGTGGCGTGCCGGTGAGAAAAAGTTGGACGATGCTTGTTGCGTACCGTCGCACTACTATCCGACGCTACCTGCTCGTTGGAAGAAGGATGAGAAGAAAAGTCGAGAAGAGAAGGAGCCAACAGCCAAGGAGCAAGAGATTAAAAAACGGGAAAGGCACGGGGGAGAGAGCAACAGCAGCAGCAGCAACAACAGCAACAGGAGTAAGGCAGAAGAGGCCCTTGGTCGTTCTTTCGTGCAAGCCACTTTCGTTCCTGGCCGCATTCAGCGAAGGGGAGGCCCCAGGCAGGGGCTAATGGGACGCAATTAAACGATTGGTATCAAAGAGCACCGCCGGTCGCGCTCGCGGGAATGTCGCGAACTAGATGGCAATGGCCAAGCCGGCCAGGCAACCGGCCACAGCACCGAGGGGACCCACGGTTGATTCGCTGCTGCCTGGGACGAGTCTAGAAAAATCTCGGCCACGTCCAATTCCATCTCATTAGTGGAAGGAAACGGCAGCTGATGCTTGTCTCTCTTGCGGTCTTAGCGCAAGAAGAAGAAGCGTTCGGCGGGAGCCATGTATGGAACCGGTCTCCCTTATGTCTCCCTATCTATACACCCGTATATACGCTCGCCACGCGGAGAATATACCGGGTGTCGCCCACGTACCTCGTATATTTCTTCTCGCGATCACGGACAGCTGGCGAGGATCTAACGTTCTTGCGCACGGTTAACCAAGCAACCGAGCAACACGCTCTCTCGGCGACACGTCTCGGCATGCCGGGATGGGATAAGGAGGGAAAGAAGTTGGCCTAGCCGCGCGAACTTCTACATCGAGATTCGAGGATAAAGCGACCCTTCTACTCCTGGCCGGTGTATCCGTGAACGGGGATCGATTCCACCGTGGGACGAACACTGCTCTCGCTAGATCCTCGTCGACGCTCGTGCACCTCCGACCAGTTCCTGTTCACTGGCTTTAATTACCCCAACTAAACGAACGTTTGATGATTTCCATCGAAATCTGATAGAGAGTCATCCTATTTTTGCACACACAATCTTGGTGATTTTAATTAACGTAACAGACTAGACGAGCATGGAAAAATCAGGACACCCCGTACATGTGAACAGTGTGCTTATATTCCGTATGTGCATACATTGTACACGTATATACCGTGGCCCGTATCTGCATGCAGCATGCACATGCATGCGCCGCAAAACAAAGCGAGCTCGTTAGGAGGTGCATCGCAACGACTGCACTCTTTGCTCTCCGTTACATCCTGCTGCTGGGCTGCTGGTCTCTGCTTGCTCCGCCGACTTCGACTTCTCCGGCTCTCTGGCCGACTGCTCGCCTCTCTTTGCCCGTTTCTCGCTACCGCAGAGCAAACTCATACTCGGGGAACACACGGGACCTGGGGCTTTGTTCGCGGTTCGGCGTACCGGCCGCCACCGAGGAAAGGGGTAATTGCCTCGAGACTCTTGGCAATGTTCGAGAGATCCCTTTGGTAAACCGCGGAATCGCGTATCATGCCGTGAGATCGATCGTGTAAACTGTACATGCAGAGAACGAGTCTCTGATGTATAGCCAGCTCGGTCCACCTAGGATTCTAAGAGATAAGACAAGCTGCAACTACTAGTTTCGAGCGCGCTAGCCGGACAAGGTGAAACCGATGATAAAGGGTAACTAGAACGTGCGAGAAATCTCTTTGGCCCGATATAGGTATGTGGACGAAGGGATCGGTAGCCTTAAGGTTTGGATGAAAACCCGAACCGGTGAGATATCGCCTTATTAATGCCGACCGCTTCATTAACGTCAAGCGTTAACACGTGCACGAGCTGTTCGGCTATAAGGCAATCCGTATCCGGAGTGAAATTATTTCGCGGTACCCAATCACCGCCTCTCTTTCTCTGCTGGTTACATCGAGGAGGAGGTAGTGGAACGTGGTCGACCGCTTTGCTTGTCGATAAAGAGCGGATCCTTCATAAACGCGCGGCAAACCGCATAACTCTGGCGCAGCAGACAAGCAGAATAAGAGGAAATATGGGAGGTGATCGGCCTCTCTTCGAGGTGGAGTCATGCGAGCGGTCGTGTAGCCCTGGCTGCTAAGAGAAAGATGGGGAAAAAAGATCGGCCGAGACGAAGCGAGACGGTCGGTAGAGCGAGGAGAGAGAAAGAGAGAGCGGCGAGCGAACGCCAACCGGGCCGACATAGCTCTCCGACTCTCCAGGACGAGTTTATGCGATTTTTACACTCGATCTGATTTTTTGGCGGCGCGCCTCGCTCTCGCGAGACAGATATATGTCCCACGGCCATACAAGAGCCGCGCGTATAAAGACATCGAAGCGAAAGCCAACGAGAATTCCTCATCCCATCCTCTCTGCTCTCACCCTCTTCGTCCCTGGCCGGTCGACCTCCTCTTGCCTTCGCGAGCCTCGGTACCCCATCATCCTCTTTGCCACCATACTTGGTATACCCCTCTCTTCTTTCCCTGACTGCCTCCCTTCCCTTAACTACGCGCCGTCCACCGTCCTCTCCTCCACCCATCCCTTCATCCCTCTCACCTTTCGGGGCCCAGCGACGGGAACAAGAATACGAAGAGTCGAAGGGCCTCGCCCATAACCGGTTCACTCTCTCTCGTCATCGAGGCTCCTCTCCTCTGCACTCCGCCACGGCTTTAACCGCCACCCGACTCGGCTTACCTACCTGATCCACATAGATATGCCCACGATCGGAGGACCCAGTAAACTGTTGCTTAATCGCAGGCTCCGTGCCGCGACATACATTCGCGAGAACGCATTCTCGCCAACCGATCGAGCATACAGTATATGCGGACGAGCGTAATTTCGGGCCCGGTGTTAAACTGAAAACGTTCGCCGCGTAATGGTAGCCCTGAACGGTTCGTCGACCAATCGTTTGGCCGATAGCCTGTAATAATACCGGGCATCCTCGTACCTGAGTATACACCTCTCGTTGAACGAGCAAAAGGAAGAGGTGGAGGAGGAGGAGGAGACCGTGACGGGAGGGTTTGGCGAGGCTCTCGCAAACCCGTAATCTCCGGCGTGGTTCTGTTCGAGGGCAACGGCGAGAGAAAAAAGCTGCCCCGACCGGCGACATCGTCGCTCATCCGCCGAAAGAATGGTCCAATTTGCGAGACTCGTTTCGCCGTGCGCGCCGCAGTGTCTTCGATGAACGAAAAAGACACCGGAGGATATATCTCAAACGTTCGCCAAGAGACGGTCTCTCGACGAGAAACACGCGAACACGCGAGCCAACCAACGAGAGCTTATGAAGCGAGCCAGATAAAGGGGGTTGTTGTTGGAACAGGGAGGGAAAAAAAGATTTCTGAGAATGGTAAGGTGGGGGAGGGGATTGCTCACGCATACTAGCCAGCTCGGTCGCGTACGTAAGCGCAACGACAGGTAAGAGTGCAAAAGCGAGAGCAAAGAGTTAAAAGAAGAAACGCACGGAACAGCGTCCACTCATCACGCGGCGTGTAACCAGCCTTTACATAAGCGACCATGCCGCCTGGCGGCGAGAGCGAACGAACGCTTTTACAACTCAATGCAGAGCCCTCCTAAAGGCCCCTCAAGGCTATCTTTCTCTCTTCCTTCCGCACGCCACGCAGTTGTCCTCTTTCTCTTCTACCTTCTTCGCGTCGCATGTTTCTCTCCCTTGCGAAGGACCAGTTGTAGCTGCGTATGTACCCGCGTAGGGCCCCTCTCTCGCTCTTTTATCCTTTCTTCTCCCTTCGGAACACACTGTTCGCGCATTTATATTCCTGCCGAGAGAGCAGCTTATTTCGCGTCTGTGACGTTCGACGCGCGGAGACGAAGCACCGAGATTCGAAATAGCCACCTCGGAACGGTGTCGAGGACAACGCGTGTCGAACGACCATTTTTTACTTGCGCCGTGTCAAATTTGAATTTCACGGCCCAGCTCTTCATTCTGGGACGAACGATTCGGAATAATGGCGGTGTAACTGTCACCGGTGATCTTTCTTTGTATTTAATCAAATTGGCGATACATTATATTGTTATTCCGAGCAACGCGTACGGCGATACCTCGGGAATTGACCGTCGTCATATCCAGCAGTTTGCAAAATTGACTCCGTGAAACTTCGGCGTTACTGATTATAAAATAAATAAATGTATAGTGTCCATATGTCAACCAACGCCACTTCTAACACCTGTAAATGCCCCGGAAGCTAGCCATCTCTGGATCCTAGCTACGGTCAGTTATGGAGACAACGTTGTACGTAGATTGTAAACGAGTCTACTTTATAGGTACTTGAATAGGACCCATAAAACTAGACAAACGGGACAAAGGAGCAACAAGTTTTATATAATTTTATATATAAAATGTTATTGTATACAAAATGCAAGGAAACTACCGCCTCGTGTCGCTACACCTTTCATAAAAAATTAATTGAACACTCAGGCCGGCTGGATGGTTTGTATTCGGACCTATGTATTAGGGCGGAAACAGTACCTTAATTAACGCGAATTAATACTTGATACGTACACACCGAGGGAATGGGGTTCGCGTAAAAAACGATCGAACAGGTGGGAGAAGAAAACCAACCAGAAGAGTTAATTATCGCGTCCGTATGATTCCAATGCGGACACGATAATTAACCCACTCCTTCTTCCTTCTCCTCTTTCTTTCTCTTTTTTTTTTTGCTACTCCTACCTTCCCGTTTCGTGCGACGCCAACAGATACGGCCGGCGAGATATTCAATATTAAAAACGCTTAATGGAGGTCCGGTGTCTGCCAAGTGTAACCGCAGCCGCCGGCTGCGCGATTATATTCAACCTTTAACGAAGCGCGAAGTGATGATACGTCGCCGTCAAGTAGGTGGTGTGTCTTTTATGCGGGTCATTATCGCGGGTGTTAACCATTCTTCGCTGGTTGTCCTTGCCTATCCGGCTCGCTCGGTTAAGTCTGACCGTCGACTCCTACGTGCAACGATTCCCCGTTGCGTTATCTTTATGAATTTCGTTTTGCCCGACGACCATTATGAACGCCTTTTACGCGGATAATTGTTTTTTTTTTTCCACGATTACGCGATCCCTATCGGGTATTAATTTGCCCCGTTGGATGCCGTACGTTTTACCAGATTCGCTCGTATTAATCTGCATCGTGTGAGTTCTGACAAGATATTTTCGTTCCGTGGATTAACCTGAAAGTGGGATTAGGGTCGTGCAGTTTTCAGGCACGGTAAGATCTTCTTAGGGAAAATGGCAATCTGGGGGGAGGAAAATCTAGTCATTTGTTATACTTGAATGTTACTAAGGATATTATATTGATTTTGATACGGTAATTTATTTAGTTTATTATTCGTTTTATTTGGTTACCGAATTAAGGTATTCTCCGTCGGTTGAAGAGAAAAATAGTTAAAACTTTCAAAGTGGCCGTATAAAATTAAATAATCCAAGTATTACAATGACTAAAAATTCTAGAGTTCATTCTTTTGTATAAAGTATAAAACCAGTTTCGAAGGAGGCTTGAAAACGTATGAACGCAAGAATGGAACGACGCGTAGACGATTTATCTCTCGTCCGATTGAAAGAACCTGATTCACTGGATAGAGAATAGAGGTCTAAGAGACGCGAATAGGCAAGAAAGAAATCGATAAGTTCGAGGAACGAGATGTTATCCGGTTATCTCGGACAGTTTCCTAAATTGATTTTGGGGCTTCGAACGGCGTCCCCGACGGGGAAGCAGAACGTCCTCGGCTTTTATCTGCCCTCGTCCCTCGATTTTCTCTTATCCATTAACGCGGCTTCGTTCCTCCGTCGCTCCGTCGACTGTTTAAACCAGTTTCAGCCAATAAGATAAAAGAAAAATTGAAAACTTTATCCAATCTCTTCACACGTATCATTTTCTTGATTTCGTAATTACAGTCATTGCTAAGCTAACCTGACAGGGTCGAAATATCGTTCCCAAAAGGCAACTTTGATACCGTGGACCACTGGATACGGTTATGGCGTCGGCGATCAGCTACGAAGGACGTATTGTACGCTTTCGGTCGCTAGTGACGGCCTTGCCCGTACGAAGGTTTTGTTGGCCTCGGTTTTCGCGTTTTTCATTCAAAATTCCACGTTACTCGAGTGGTAATTTTCGTTTTACGAAATTTTAAGAAATTATGTGAATTAACCACCACCTGTGCTATAAACTTCATCGGTATATAATTAGCAAGCCTGAGAGCTTAACCCTCCGATAACAGACTGCCCAGGGTATTGAAAATTTATATTTAATATCCTACTAAATTGTTTATAAATTGTCGTATATTTTCGTCAAAATCATACGAACTGGATAGAACGGGCAGCTCGTTCGTGAACATCCGTCGAGCTTTCAAACTAGTTGCAGAATTGTGCAACTTTGGACGCGTGGAATTGCAATGAGAATCCGACCAAATTGGAGGCAGACTCGTAGGGGGCCTTGTTAAGCGGTTTCAACTGTTCGCGAACGATTTACACGAGCGCACGGCTATCGAATTTCAAACGAGATGAAGTAAAATGAGATAGGATGAGATCTTTAGCGCTGATTGATCGATGAGTAAGTACTGTTTCAACTTTGTCGATCCGATTGCCAGCACTATAGACCATTCAAATTTCTATCTTTGACGAACATCGTGCTATTGTGAAATCAATTTTAATTCTGGATGCGTAAACATCACATTTTATTTTTAATTTCAGAGCATAAATAAAATGTACCAAAATATTATTTCTATACTATTAATACTCTGACTTCGAAAAACGTATATATACGCTCTGAGGTATATTATATTAATCCTTGGACGGTGGTCCGTTGAATTTTCATTCTAATTCAATGCTTCATCGTGTTACTTCCAGTTTTTATTTTTTCTATTATTCCTTGGAATACTATTTTCTTGAGGAAAAAAAGAAAATACTGCCCGGATTCCAGAAGATTAATAAAGTGTTAGATTTTCCGTGTTTATTCTCCGCGTATTCATTAAACAAACATCATCAAGCTTTTATAACGATAGTGGTTTCAAGCTTGAAAGACTACAAGATAACGCGGATCTATCGTCTTCGTTTCTTCATTAGTACACGACGTGGTTAATTAAGCGCGTAAAACTAGCCAAGAGAGTCGCGTTAATCGCGTGAAAAAAGCAATCAGACAAAGTCGGTCAAGCGTAAAAGCGTATGCTCTCGCGATTACGGGCTATACTTTACGAGGCTTTGCATGGCGGTTAATTATTTATCGGCGGTACACGTCATCGTGCCGATAAGTTTGCACGGTTATCGCACGGAATTTGCCGTATCTTGCACTCTCGCTAATTTTTCGTCCATCCCCGCGTGCCACCCCCCCCCCCCCCCCATCGCACCCCTATCGCATTAACGGTTACGACATGGACATTAATTTATAAACGAGCTCGACACCCCCTGTGTAATTATCGCTGCTACTTTTTGCTCGATACGCGAATGGGACTGAAACAGAACGGCTAGCTTCGAACGTTGACAAACAACTTTATCGAACATCGAGGAAGAAATCACGGAAATTGGATGCTGACGGATTAACACTTTGCGGTCGAAAGCTTATCGGTCTGAAATTAACCCATTACTTTTAATATATATTACTTTCTATGGGAAATAAGACTATTTACGAATAATATATTATTATTTGTCTTTAATAAAACTGAAAATACACCCCTATTATTTTGATTGGTTCATATGTCTAGTCAATTTTGATTACTGAAATTTCATAGAATTGATTTTATTCAAATGAATTTTTACACTATAGTAAAAGATAACTTGACTAATCACGTGATGAATTTAATACGATTTACATCAAATTGACCAGATCGTATTGTATTAGGAAATAATCGAAAGTTCCTTTCGTTTTGATATTAATTCTTGGACGACAGATCGAGATTTATTGCTAAATAAATTTAATTTAATTTAAAAATAGAAACTTATTGCATTTAACACGATATATTATGAAAGTGTGCAAATCAGGCAACGCCGAATTATGCAAACAGAGTTTAACACCGTTAACATTCTTTGCATTTACGAATTATTTGTTCATGAAAACATTTGTTCATGTAACGAATTCATTTGATAATAGGTATGTATCTTTACAGATAAAAATTTTCGAAAATGGCGATTAAAAAAAAAGTTGTTTGTTATTGAATTATAGTTTGATTTGATCGACGAATAAAATAGGAAGAGTGGCATCCATCTTGAAAGGGAGCAGGATAATGGAGGTATCCGACGGCAACGAAACTCTCTAAAAGGAGGAACTAAATTCTTCTCCGAACTTGCTCCTTACGATTTAACAACGAATCAATACAATTTTTAATTATTACACATTTGCGACTTTAATACGTAATCTTTCATTTGTTTTTTAAATGAAAAATAAACAGCTATATTTATTCGATTCAAAAGATTTTCTCCGCTTTAATAATAATAATAAACAACCAAGGATCATTTAATTATTATGAATATATTATAACTGATTAAATCGAGTTACGTTAACAAATGTCCGAACCTCGTACTGGATATGTTTTCAACCTATATAAAATAAGTTATCAATAAATTAAGAAACCTTCGAAATTTAATCTTATCAGTGAAACAACAACGCTTTAAAGTTAAAAATAGTATTTTCCAGCATAACTCTGAATCTTTCCCAGGCATCGTGGTATGCGTATAATTAACACGGAGTGTCATGGCACCCATACGTGAGTAGCGAATCAATTTCCACAGGAATCTGATATCCATTAAGTAAATACCTCTGTTAAATGCTTAGAAGTATCTTCGTCACAAAGAACTGATCATCGCAGAAAATAAAATGACTACCTTCAGGGTTACATGTTCACTGAATTTACAGACATAAATAAAAAGGGAGGGCAACTTTGGATATGGAACATTTTAATGTTACCTGTGTCGAAAGGCGGTTTCATAAGCTGTAATTATCCAATACGCTTAATGGTCTTCCTCGAGGGGAAATTATACGAAGAGCGGTAAAAACGTCATTGGCGTACAACACGAATGGACAAACGTTTCGGTTACGATTACCTTATTGGCATGAGTGCATCGTTCCGAGTCACGCGAGTCGCTTAAATGATTATAACCAGCGGAAACGAGAAAGAAAATATATAAGAGCAAGAAGGAGCAAGAGATGCGTCGGAATCTTACTTGGCGCGACACCGGTTTCCGGCGAGATTATTTATCGCAAGCCAATTCTTTTTATTTCGACCGCGATCATTAACCGTAATGTTACAATTATCGTACGCATTCGCCTTCGTCGACCAAATCGAGGCCGAACATCGTCGGTTCTTGCATTTTAATTTGTCCCCGAATTTCTTTTATCCGACTTTTTTCTTTCGTTGCCCGAATGGCGGCAACGAGTCGCTTAACGAGCGATTCTCGAGATCGTCGAGATTTTTGTCAGAGCCAATATGTGTGGCTAAAATGTTAATGCAAACGCCATTTGCACGCCGCACGAACACCTTTATTTTGATGGATGAGTATTCGGGAAAAATTTTTCAGCGCTTACGTGAATTTATATAAAATCTATTTTAATTGGTTTGTTTACAGTTGGAATGCGAGGATGGCACAACGATAGCCATGCAATTAAAATGCTTATAGGCGCTTACACACTGTTTGCGGATGAAAATAAAATAAGGCCGTGGAAATGATAAAGAAGAAAGAAAATATATTTTACAAAACATTCGGTTGGAATGAAAATTCTAGTTCAGGTCAAGACCCTTTCAAGATTAAAGATAAATGACGGTGCGATGCTAAACATATTTTTTAACCGAAATCGAAAAGGAGGAGGTTACTCAATTCGATCAGTACACATGTATATTTTTTTTTCTTTCCTTGTAGTTCCCAAAATATTGAAACTGCGATTAACAATTGTTGCAAAATAATATGCAAAGACTAATATAAGTAAATCATGAAACGCAGTACTGATAAGAGACTGTAAACACAGTGACAATACGCACGCTACATAGAAACAACAACAAAACATCCCGAAACATAAAAAAAAAAAAAAAAAATGCATCATTGCCGCGAAAAAAAAAACAGGCACAAAACGAAGGCGAAAAAACGAAATAACGAGCACAGAATGCACTTGCACATACACGCACGTGCACATACAGCGAAGAGGATATCACAGGCGCACACGTGTGAACAATCGTAAGATGGCTCCATCGGATCCCATTCTTTGCGGAAACGGGAATACGTCCCACAGGGGTTGCCTTACGTACCGCTGTCGATGTCCAATCCGCGGGTTCATCGCGAGCTGGACAACAATCGTAGCACGGCACCGTGAAAAACAATCGAAAAACCGTTCGACTATGATCACGGTCGAGAAAAGTAGGTAACCGCGACGATACGGCGGCCATGTTGCTTCACTTCGCCCCACCCGATTGGTCGCGCACCGAAGCGCTACGAACACGCACGATCGTCGCGCCGCCACCACGCTCGTGTGGCCTCGTGCGTTCCCGCATCGACCGGTTTCTCATAGCCAGCCTCGCCAACCTCTCGTGGTGGATATCCCGGCATGCTTCTCGTTTCTTCGTTGGTTTTCAGAGGAGTCGCCATATTGGCCGGGGCTAGGTCTGCGCAGGTCGAACACGGCGGACGCAACCTTCGCCTCGGATACACCCACGTTCGCGTATTTTAACTATTAAGATTCTTCTCGACGATACATCATTAACATGATCGATTGGACGCTAAACGATGCTCGAAGTGCGCGGCTACGATATATCACGGAGTGTTTACATGTACCATTTAGCTTGGGAATGTTTTGCCGGCAAGGAAGGCACACGTGGACGCGAGCTCACGTTCCTAGGTACGTTTAGCCGAGACACGACAGCGCGTGTATGTGTGCATGAGAGTATGATACGTTGCGAATAACGTTTCTTGTAGATCTTCCAACTCGTTTGATAATCATTGCTGGAGCTTTTATGCCCTTCTTACCATGCGTGGTTAACTTTGTTGACGTTAGTTGACTTTGGTGATCTGTCATGAACCACTATCCGAGGGTGTGCGACGACCATAATAGCATTTGAAAGAATAAATGTTTGATTGTATCTTCAGCCGATCTTTCCTATTGAAGCGTGTCGAAAGAGTCGTTTCGCGGCTTCGAAAATTATGTGGTTTTAGATGTTTTGCCGTGATCCGTCGGGTCTTGTACGCGTGCGTTTTGTGAACGCGCACTTGGCTAACGTCACGACGGACACGTTTGTGTCTGCGCGGTAAACCGTAACCGTTTATGAAGCGTTTTCACAAAAAGTTTGATCAATGTATTATTATCCTCATTTTGTAGAAGGTGATACAATGAAAATGTAAAGCAGAATTTACTGAAACGTATACGACCACTGTGTACGTTATATAATACACGCTGCTGATAAATACCCGCCGATATAATCGTGAATTTTATTGGGAATATTTTGATTATTAAAGCGCGGTATGAATAGTCAACAAGATATAATTATTCGAGTTATTAATCTGTCGACTTATGAATTGGAATAATTGGAATGATTCGTTAAAAAGAAACATAATTACCGAACGCAACGTCGTTACAGACGAGCCTGAAATTGTAAATAAATCGTTCAGAAACGATACCGTCATCGGGCACCTACTCGAGCAGAAAAAAAAAAACAAGTAGACCCAAGCGGCGCCACATGTTGAAAATAAGTCATCATCCAGAAGCAACTTTTTTACAAGCGCAGAGTCCGAAAATACAGCGTCTCCCTTTCTGTTACCGTGACTTTAAAGCAGAAAGAAAGGAGCAGATAAATCGTTCGAACTTGGACGATAAGTCGTATCAAAAGTTAGAGAAACGAAACTTTTACAGTTACTTTCGCGCGCTATTATAAAAATGGACAAAACGTACATTCTACGAATTCATGTGGCCATTTTCGATGCTTTTAATCACCAAAAGATAATTTCGTTTCCGTTATAATCTTTAACCTGTTAACCAGGAAAAGGGTATTAAATTTTGTTTCCAGAAGTTTCATTGCCTCTTTCGTACAGCGTAAGGCATGGTAGATTTCCCTAAAGAAAATGGCGCCGTAAGGAAAGCTGTCCGATTAAAAGCGAATTTCCTTTTTTTTACAACGCCATTTTCCCTAGTAGCAAGTCACCTAAGAAGGCAAAACTGTATCGTCATTAATCTAAACTAAAGAATCTATTTAACACAGAAACGAGAAGGTACGGTCACGGGTTTTCTTTTTTGTCACAGTTGTCTAAAGACTTATCTTCAGGGCTCGCGAATGGTTTCACCCTAGCGTTACCCAAGATTCCCCAGAAGATCCTCAGACGGTGTAGGTTCATAGAAGCCGTCTCGTCTTCGGGAAGTAGCTGTGCGGCTGTACCGCGAACGAAAGCCACCGGATAGTTTCGCGGTGTAGCTAATTTACGCGAAGTCGAGCAATAAACATCGCGCGTCTCTCGCTAGAGAATACAGCGGTGGTAGGAGCGCGCTCGCGTGCACCAAGCGGAGCGAGAGGGAAAAGCGACAAAGTGCGTTCGTATGTACGAACGAGAAGCATACGCACGTAGGGCGCAACAGTAGCCGTAGCGCCGGTTAATTAGGGTTTAAGTTTATGAGGTGCAGGCGCGCACGCCCTACCCCCTTCGCCTCCCCAGTGCCGTTCTCCACCCCCACTCGACAACCCCCTCCTCCACTAGCTCCCTCTTCGTCGTACCTGCTGACGGTCGGCCCGTTGTTTCCTCTTTTCTCCTACACACCACCACCCCAAGTGACCCATCCCTATTGCGCGCGATTCACCAAACTACCACTACCACCTACACCAGCCCAGGCAGCATCGTCCTTTGCGTTCTACGCGCATACATATGCTTACACGAGAGGGATTAATATGTGCGTGTGCACACGAGGGTATCAAACTTCACACGCGAGAGCAATAACAAATGTTGGACGTTCACAGCTTCACAGGTTTATCGCTGTTACCGCCGATTTACGCATTGCCGTGATATAAAAAAAAAAAAAGGAGGAACAAAAATGGAGGAAGAGAATGGGTCGAAATAACGACTCGGATAGGGGAGGAACGGCGATTACCGTCGCCTAAATGAAAAACCTCGATACATTATGAGTTTTCCATTGGGGGAGGACTCGTGATATCTCATGTTTGACGCTGAAAAATCTTCCGCCGTGAATTATCGAACACACTCTTTTGTTCTTGTTCCAAATATTTGGCGATTTAATGACTTCGACGATCGTTCGAAGTTTCATCGCGAGCTTGAAAATCGAAAGACGTCGTTGAAGAATCGTCCGGTGAAAGTGTTATGTCGAAGAAGCGTTCCCGAAGAAGGATCAACGGTACGATTAAATACGCGATACCGTTGAATACGTTCGCTGGCGCGTGTAGCAATACATTTTCGTTTCAAGACAGTGACCTCTCTGTTTCAAGAAAGCTGTTTCTCTTCTCGAATCTCCTCTTTTTTTTTTTCTTCTTCTTCTCCGCTTCGTTTCCCCTCTCGCGGGAACATTCATCGTCTAGCGACGGGATCCATTAGAGCGGTTGATGCATGCACGGACGTCCGTGCGCCCTAAATAGTAGCGTTTTAACCCCTTACGTTGGTAAGGCAACACCCTGGCACCCATTAATGGCTTTAATATTCAACACTTTTTGCACAAACTTCTATTTTGAACAGAGGTCCTCGGTAATTTCGTGGTATTCTCACAAACTGGGTACCTAGGTACCTAAATCCCTATACAATGGTCAACCTTCTCACTACGCTTCCGTAGGGTTTTCTATTAGATTATTTTATGTACACAGACGCAGTCTGTATTTTCAAATTGTCGCCGAATGGCCCCTATTGCCAGACCGTAAAATGTGAACAATAATCGCTTCATAGCGGCTACATGGTACAGAGAAAGGGTTAAGGAAGCATTCGAAAGACTTGGATCATCGATTCCATTTTTCTTCGCGTCTCCGTGGATTCGCAATCGGCCAACTTTGTTACGCTATTGTTCAACACTCGCCGATAACTCACCGTGGCCGTTTCGACACGATGTTTTGCCCGTTTCCAGCACGTTGTTACCGTACGGGAACGAGGTGCAAAATCCTCGCACGGCGGAGCAAGAAGCAATCTCGTTATCGGATAAAGTTATGCGCGGCGAGAACTAATGACTAACCACGGGTCTAATCTCACGAGGTGAGAGATCCCGGGACCGGTGTGTCGATGAGCGTTAGCTAAATATACAGCCGGCGATCGGTAATCCGGTTATTAACGGGGCTTCACTCCGGCTACCAATGGATATTAACCCCTTAAGTGGCACGAGCGCGTTTACGCGTCCAAGTATACCGAGTGCAATTGCTGAACTGGATGTTTCTGAACGCTGCGTCGATGCGGTTTAACCTCTCTATGGCGAATTACTATACGGCTTGGAAGAAGATTTACGGGTACAAGTGGGACGAAGAAACGATGAATTATAAACTTGTATTCAGGGCATTGCCGAGGATGATAAATAGTTTGTTTATCAAATTTTGTATTATTGTTATACCAACCTTCTATTTTTTAAGGATTATTGCGAATAATTTCGGAAATTATGGATTTAAATAATTTTGACGCATCAACGTGGAAATGAAATAAACACCCAGCGACAGGGAATTTTTCAATTTTTAATTGGACGAAGCTGATGTCTTGTTTGAAATAATACAGTGATTTATTAATTGGCCGCGTTCTCAGAAACCGGAGTAATAATATTTATAGGTCCTATTATTCTACCTCCTTTAAAACTATCAGTTGTCGGGGAAACTTAAGTTTGAAACGTGTAGAATAAAATTTAATTGAAAACCAATGTTCGTTAAGCATAATTACCATCGAAACGATTAATCTCGTGCAGAAATTACATAAATTGCAGCGAATTAAGGTGATACGGGAATCGAGACCGTTATTACGGAGCCTCCATAATGAAAATTTATAAACGTTCATCATTCGAATCGCTCTTGAATCTTTTTCTTTTCTTTTTTTTTCTTTTTTGATCTGTCTACAATTTCGTTGCTTCTGGCGTGCACGCCTATCTTCCGACCGTGCATTAATAGTAATAAAATTATCATAATACGTTTGCAGACTTATGTTTCTGATGCCATATACATCACGAGATACTGATTGTATCGCTTCCTCTCTATCGTCAGCCAGGGATCCGAAAGTGCACATTGTGCGTGGAAGCTCGCAACACTGTGTGTTAAGTGCTCCTTCTTCTTCTTTTCTTTTTTCTTTTTCAATATTTCACCCGCCAGTGATACGATCTCTCACGTCATCGCTTGCTTGAGATATCAGAACCATGACCGTCCACGTAGATTACCCATTAAGTCCATCTCGTGCCGGGAACAGATCTTTCCACGGTTCGGTTTAACTGAATAACTTCGGAAGCAACGCAGATTATGTTTATTCATTTTTCTTTTCTGTTTGGTATTAAAAGTGGTATGTTTCTATCGTTCTCCTTTTAATGGGAATTACAGTTAAGATGGTGTACAAATGAATATTTTAACCCTGTGGTCAGTAGGTTCTGATAATTGTAAACTTTTGTAGTTCTGAGATTATGGCACGGTAGTTACTTTAGGAACCACTTACGCGGAAACTGAATTTTCTTTAGGTAATATAGCGACGTTCTGACACATGAAAGTTACTAGGTATTATGTTTACGTACTGCGATAAACCTAACCCCATCGTCCATTGTTAAATTACTAAATTACTCAATTAATCAATTCAATTCAAAATGATTATTAACCTTGTCACAATTAGCTTAGCCAAACCCTAACCTAAGCAGTTTCTACGTGACAACTGTATAGTATTGCAGCTATTGATGAGAATATCTTCCCCTACGGCGCCATTTTCCCTACGAAAGGCTATCATCCTGCTACATTTGCCACTTGTAATTTTTCACATTATTCCTTTATTATCATTTAATTAACCACACACTGCGGGTCCAAATTCGGGCCCAATTCATCCAACTCGGTATACACCCCCAGAGCAGACTACGAATAAACAAGAAAACCTCCTTGCATATTTATACAGCCCGATGAAGGCAACAACCCACACAGGTAAAAATTGAGTCCTCGGGTGGATCGCGTGTCGTGTCACTGGCTATTCCTATTATTTATCCAGTCCGTGTGCTCCGGGCACCTACGGGAGGAGGGGTCTGGAGAAGGTGTCGTCAACAGCTCATAAAATCGGATCGGGCCTGTATGCGGGCGTTATCAATCTCGTTCGGTCGGTAAAGTGGGGTTAGGGTTTCGGTGTGGCTCGCGTGCTGCTACGAGCCAACGACGATATCAGCCGGAAATCTCCTGTCGCAGCTTGGTCTCGCGCGAAACGTTGCATCGCGTGTTGCCATGCTACTGCGGTCGGACAAAAACCAACCGGGAAAGATAAGGCCAGCTCTTGGAAGAAGAAGAAGAAGAAGAAGAAGAAGGGCTGAAAACGGGTCGTCGGTTGGAAGCCGTGCGAGGGGAGGTGGGCAAGTTTCGAATGCACCGGTGCAAACGAGTCCACCTCTCGACGAAACTCCGGGCGTTCCCTTCTTTCGTGATCTCTCGCGATATTCTTCGGCCCGACCACGCTTCCACGTTGCACACGTTTATGCAGATAGCCAAGCGAGCGAGCACGCGGCCACAGCCAACCAACCGGTGCAAAAACTCGCGTGGGAATGCAAAAATCCATTCGTCCGACAGCCGGTTAAGGGGGCACCAAAGCTCTCTACTCGCGAGTTCCTCTTACATCAGATAAAGAAACGCCGAAAAACGCGGATTCGTTAACGAGTTCGAGTACGCTGCCCCCTCGAGCCACTTGCTACTGCGGCTAATTGCATACTTCGTTTCCTAGTTCCTTCGTCTTCCTTCGAAACGATCTTATCAATCGAACGAAGACTCGTACGGTTGATATTTTTATTATCCTGAAGATGATAGTCTGTTGTTAAATCCGTGCTGTTCTATCCGAGTCCGAGTGAGCTGCGATCTCTAGCGAGTACTGTGCTAAGTCTTATTTGAGATATACTATTTTATGGACATTGTTTCGGTTCCTTATTCATCATTTCAAGGACATACTACGAGTGTTTCTAGTTAAATGAATTAAAGAATTCCTAATAATATAGGTAGCGGATTTCTGTAGAAATCTGAGTATCACCCAGATATGTTGTGGGGTTAGTAAAAGTTTTAATTAGCGAAATTAATAATAATACACCGAATATATACTTAGTTTTCATTTTAGTTCAAAACTGACACAAAACAGAAAAATTCTATAGGTGCAAAAAAAAGGGATAATCGTTTTCATTCTTTAGTCCGATCTTCACTCGATACGTGAACAAATATACGACTGCGCACTCCGCGTGACTTCACTTATTATTACGTATCCGATGGGGTGGAAGGGGTGGCGAGGGCAAAAGGTATATATGTAGCAAAAGGATGGGTAGTGGTACATAACATATATATATATATATATCTAACGGCGTAGCGCCGCGTAATTAAATCATGCCGACGGTTTTGCAATTAAACTCGATTATTTGCTCGTCGCTAGCCGCCCCGCACCGGCCTCGATTTAACTCTTTCGAGCCCCCTGGCGCCCACACCCTTCGACACCCCCGTCCCACCACTCCTCTTCCTCCTCCGTTGTAATATCATTCTACTTGATTCGATCCAGCCAACCAACGTTTCTTTTCTTTTTTTTTTCTTTTTTTTTAATTGTCTATGAAATTTAATTATTACTAAGCGATGTATCGAAAAAGTAACCCTTGGATACTGTGGCTGAGGAACTGAAAATGCTTCATCTTCTTTGACGCGTATTTAGTAGTAGTATTTTATAAATTTTATAATAATATATTGAATAAAGAACAGCTGTAGATTTAATTTTGACGGGGCCAAATAAAAATGAAAGTTTTGGCGTCAAATTGAAAATTACTATTTATATAGCAGAGCACTGTCAAGCACCCTAGTCTTCCCTAGGGAATAATGGCAGTGTAGGGGAACAAGATTCCATCACTCGTCTTAATATTTGAGGATTACTCTACCTAGGTTAGTAATTATTTTAAAACGAGTTAACCCTTCTACTCCAGTTAGAAACACTATATATTGCAATAGAAATTGCAAGATAGAAATATCATACATTTAGAAACTTAGAAATTTGGAAATGTTGTATTTTTATAAATATACTTAAGGAAATTATACGTCCTTGAGTGTAATTATAGTTCGTTGTCGTATGAAAATTGTCAACTCGGTGTCTTTGACGCGGTAATTTCCCAGGGTAGCTAAAATATTCTATCGTGTTCTTGGACCATCGTTGACACACAAAAAAAGAAGAAATCGAGTTTCAAAAAATTATACGTCTAAGGTTGGTGGATTTGCATCGTGGGAGAAGGTTAAGGTGCAGCAGGTAGTTTCGGTCCTTTCCTGGTTTATACGATGCGGTTGTTACGGGTAATAAAACGGCATCACCGTGACCATGCTTAAATGTCTGTGTACACGAAGAGAATCAAGGACCGCTTTTCCATACTTTTCTGCGTGTTCCTGACAGTAAACGGTAGATTGGGAACAAAAAGCTTGGAAAGTTAAACAACCATTAACCACTTGACTTGGAATTTCAATGTTGACTGTACGGGAATCAATCCTATTTTTATTCTTTTACCTTTACGAATTTCACATGATAAAAATAATTTATTAAAGGGGTTAGAAAGAAGCTGTAGAGGAAGAAAGTTAATGGTCTAAAAAGCTCTCAAGTTCCATGAATTCGCTGTTTTTATAAGTGCTATGATTTATGAAAAAATATTGCATAGCAAAAATTCGAAATATTTTATGAACTATTGAACTTTTTGACATTACACCTCGGTACTTTTTTACGCAGAATCGATCTGCATTAACATC
Source organism: Stelis phaeoptera (assembly GCA_943735885.1). Taxonomy (NCBI): domain Eukaryota; kingdom Metazoa; phylum Arthropoda; class Insecta; order Hymenoptera; family Megachilidae; genus Stelis; species Stelis phaeoptera. The sequence goes on from OX030930.1 coordinate 22,659,358, forward strand.
TTTTAGGTACGTCGTTGCACTTGTGGGGAAAAGATGAAATATAATCACAAATTACCCGTAGTAGCCACCCTTATTACTTAAGATTCGTTATAAATTGACTTACTACGAAAGAATTTTCTCTTCCGATAAAGTCGATGAAATCTGGAGAACCATCCTGGACAGGAAATGAGCTTTCTATGTCGACAAGGACGTTCCAGGGTTCGCAAACGTTGAAAATTTAGAAAGTGCAGTAAAAAGAAGGCCCGCCCGTAAAAAGATCCTATCCGATTGTAGAAAAACGTGCGGACCACCGTGCGCAGTCCCAAAACTTTCACCGAACCGTGTTTTTCTTTTTCTTTTCTTTTTTTACCTCCGAAAAATAACAACGAGGTGCCAGGTCCCTCGTAGGGTGGGTCGAGGGAACAAGTCAACTTTCACCGAGGAAAGTCCTGTCGCCTGTGTACTTTTTACCGACCAGTTGCAGAAAACTCACCCCCTCGGCTTTCGGAAAGGTGCACGCGGGTCGCAAAGCGAAAGTGAGGAAATTTTCGAGGGGCAATAAAAAAGTAACAGTCGTGGCGTGTCCTTTAAAAGGTTCTTCTAAAAATGGAAAAGGGAAAGTTTGTATTTCGTATGGAACGAAATTGTGTTCTGTCTGCGTCGAATCATTTTAAATTTGGTTTCTTGAAACGTTACGAAGATTAAATGAATTATTGGAGTTAATTATGTAGGTTGAAATTTCAAATTGGAGAGTATTTTGAGGTGGTACGAATTTAATTTTATTTAGGCTGAGAATTGGTGATAAAAATTAAATAATATTTATATTCGTGAGGCATTTTTGGGTAAAATTAATACAGAAATCTAAGAATCAACCCTTAAGCTTCTAAGTCGCGTAACTTAAGTCTTTCACATTTGAGTATTTTTTTCTAATTTTCCTTCTGATAGATTTGGTGATACTACTTTATTTTACTCATCAGTTATTAATTATTATATCTACGGTCTGCGATATTTCCTACGTTTCTAAGAATCTTAGCAACCCCATTTCAATCTTCACGATTACAATTTACACAAAACAATGATAGTCTCTGCACACGCAGAATATTAGTCATATAAAAATCAAAATCATCTATACACCCAACTATAAAAAAATACAAAACGAGATTAAATAAGATTCACACTGGCAAACTGCTTCTAATTTAACTCACATATCAAAGAGTCAAATTGTATCGTAATTACGAATCATAGTAATTCCAGGATACAAAGGAAATTCGTTATTTTCCAAATCATTCGATAACGATCTGGTTATCAGAAGATCCGTTAAGGAATCTTATTTCGTTCCGGTAGCAGGCTGTCACGATTTTCCCGGGTGTTTTGTTCGGTGGCGCACGTTTGCTTCTCGTTCTGCAGCCGTGTAATAGGGAGAGTAAAACGGAGGATGCGACAATATCCGGCGCGCCGGCGTCCGACAACTGATAACGCCAAGGGATGTTTATGTATGCGTTCATAATATGTTTCGAGTTATGTTCAACCCCTTCGAAACATCAGGGCCGCAGGCGATTGCTACTGGTTCGAAAATTTTCCAAAACCATACGTTCTTCGAATGCATTCGTATGTAGTATATGTCATAAACATTCCGTTTTTCCAAACAAATAAATCAAAATCGACTTCCTTAGTGTGGCAGAAATGTTTATATTATAGTTTAGAATTATATCAATACAAATTCTAGTTTACTGATTTGAGTGTCATGGTAACGTAGAAGTACTTTGAATTTAAAGCTTTATTTCTAATAAATACAGCATTTTTTTTAGCTGCATGAACTTTGAAACATTTAATAAAATTATTTGCAATTAGCTAAGTCAGTTTAGCTAATAAAGTAAAATATGGCTGCTGTGGCATCCTGAGTATTAAATTTCCTCGACTTTATTCTAAGTTATCACAGACACGATACAAATTCAGTATCAAAATGCCTAAAGTCACCCCCAGTACATAATAAGTATTTCACAATGGGGTGACTATAATAGCCCTTGGCGTCGAAATTCTAATTTCATAAAAAAGAAAAAAGAATAAACCCGAGGAGAAAAAAAGAAACATAGAAATTAGCCGCGACGAAAGGAGAAACTGCGGCGATAATTCGAGGCAAATTTTATCGATGCCGAATGAATAAACCTATAAAAAAAAAGGGAAGTACTTTTCCCAACGGCTCAATGGCTTTCGTATCTATATGTAAATAAAGCGCGGAAAGAGAGAAGGAGGGAGACAGAGAGAGCCAGGTTGAGAGAGCCGAGGGAGAGACGAAGGGACGAGGAGGGTTGGGGAAAAGAAGAGGCGGCCATTTCTCTCCATGGAGCTGGTGTAATTTACGCGAGGACTGAAGATAGCGAAGGGACTTAATTCACGTTCCGCCGACGAAAAAATAGGATAGAACCACTACCCGGCAGACGGGGGAACCGACTGGCTCTTCGTTCGTTGCTCTTAATTCTCGTTACAACGGCTACGATACCCCTTATCCGTTGCCAATTACCTAACCTTATTAACTATTCCCGACCAAACAAACTGTACCTGCTTAACACGTTCGATACCCGTGTCAGGCGTAATATGACGCATTCATCTTACAATATGACATCCTTATTCCTTCTCTCATACCCCTTCAAAGTGATCAAAATCAAGTCATCAATACCACGTATCAAGATTCTTGAGAAAATCTAGATATGCTAGCGTATCGTTTAAGAATAAGCGTAAAATGACTTGTTGGTCCCTTTATTGAACTTTAATTCAATATTTTGATCATGATTGACAAGTTTCTTTTCTCATTGTCAAACAACAGGGATGAACTGGATGAGTTTATAACAAAATGAGGACGTAAGGAATGTTGTAAGAAAATAAATTTCAAATTTCAAAATAAAATCGAGTATTAATGTTGTTTTCGAATAGAAAAAAAAATCGAATAGAATCATCAACTGTCTGATCATTTTTTAACTCACTTATGGAACTTTGCTTTCTTCAAACTCCGAAGGCAACGAATAATAAGAGTCAAAGGTAGAACGGTGACCTTTTTGTGTGTCCTACTGGAAACTTGATTATGCAACACTGTATTAAACGAATGCCCGAAAAGACGTTTGTTCCTCCGCGAATGTATAATGGCCTGTCGACTGACGAAACAACGAAACGGCATTCCCCACCGAAACAGAAACGAGCTTGGAGACATTCACGAGCGGCGGCGTGGGGTCAGCCGGTGACATTCCCTCGGCCTGACAATTATATGCCGATAGAAAAGAATAAAGCCGTCTCTGGGCGACAAGCGTGGCCCCCGCGGAGCCCTGTGTTATATACCTCCGCCGGGTAAAATAATAGTTCGGCCTGGATGCCACACCCAGTATTGTCCTCGTTCATACTTGTACCTCCCCTTTGCGTCACCTTACCACTTGCCTTGGCATTTTACGTAGCCACATATCGATGATATAAATGTTTTTCTGTATGTACGACGTACCAGACGCAAGAACATTAAACCAGCGTACGTATACTGGTTGATACATAAACATAAAACGGGGGTAGGTATATATTTCTTCTGTCAAATTATGAAACGTAAGTTGAGTTGTACGAAGACAAAGAAGAATTATTGACGTCAATTCATATATATAAATATTGTGAAATATTTTTTATTAGGCGGCAGTAGTAGTTCACGTACGCGTGCCTGGAGTATAATAGAAATTAAATCGAACGATTTGATTAACGTGTGCCCGCGTTTCAGTCGCCTCTGACGCCTTCTTTTTACTTTACTTTTCTTTTTTATTTTCTAAGCTCTCCACAAACGCCTATTCATTTATTTGTAAGCAGACACGGTTCAAATACTAATTCTACTGTTAATAAAACTGAAGGGGGACCATTCTGCAACCACCCTCTTTCGTCGTCACCAATTCTGAAACACCGTGTACAAGCAGGCAAAGACGAGGAACACGTAGGCACACGGGGACCCAGGGCTGAATCTCCAAGATAGCGAGATACCGAATGAAACGTCGGGAGAAAGAAAGATACAGAACAGTAGGTGAGGGTAAAAGACAGACAGTTTTGTATATAGAATAGCGTGGGAGGGAGAAGGATAGAATGTTAGCAGGGGGATGGTTTTGGAAGAAAGGTGGAGTCGTGTCGGAAGAACGAAAAGGGGGTTGGCAGAGGATGATGGCGGTGGTTCTCCTGTTCGCTTCCACGTCCCTGCAGACGTGCCAGCCGCTGATCTACGATTCCCTCGCGCATAGCGGGCCGCATAACTCTCGTCTTATACCTCTCGGTGAGATCTGGACGATGATATTGCTTATCCGCGTGTTCGAACCGCGATCCACCCTGAATTCCCTCGAAAACAAAAGGGGGGACAGGGGGAGGGGGCACGTAGGAGGACAGGCGAGAAAGATTGCTCTACTAGCGCGTCTTAGGGGTGCTGGCAAATCCGCCTCGCGATAAAATACTCCCGTGAATTTCAAATAGGATAACATTCCGGTCAATTTATAGTTAATAAATATGAGGCCGAGGGGTGGAGGAATTTCGTTGGCTGAATGGATTTCCAGGGGGTGCATATAGTTCTCTGACCCCTTTTAAAAAAAATTTGATGGACCTGTAATCTGCGTATAAAAATAAGACGCTGGATGAATGCTGATACACGAAGGATTTTAAGGCCATTTGAAGATTATTAACCCCCTTCGTTAAGTCAAAAAGGGATCACACTAAAGGGGTGTGTATTAGCAAGAAAATTATTTAGATTTATCGCATAGAAATTTTTTCTTGAAAGGCTAAAATAGTAAAGTAATACAAGTGAGCCAACTTGCCTTAGAAATATGGAAAAATATGTTTGTCTGATTTAACCCACTAACTATAATATATTAATAATCTTGTTTTAACGCCCAGCAATGGCGTCTGTCAAAGAGTTAACTTCGAACGAACGCGACCCAAGATACTTAATTGTTAAAAGAAGAAACGAAGGATCACGATAGAAGGATCTAGGGTGGAATCATGGAATCTGAACGGATTAGACAGCAACAAAGCCCGAGTAAAGCTAGCTCTCAGAGACCCTCTCTCAATTGTCTCCGGCATCTTTCCCAGTCTCTGCTAAATAGAAATCCTCGTAGCTTGTACGTGGAGAGGTTTCCATGAATTCGGTTAAAATTCGGATGAGGAAACTGGATGCTTCCCGAGGCGTGAAATGGCTGCGTTAACCGCTTGCACGAGCTGAAACCCTCCCGAGGGGAGAGCGAGCGGAAAGGGTAAAAGGGGGCGGGTGCTTTTCTCCTTTCTCTCCTTCTCGTTTCTGCTATCTCTTCCAACAAAACGCTTCTCTTATTCAGTTCTTTTCAAGGTTTCCGGCCCAGGGACAACGTTGTTTAGTAATACCATGCTTCAGACTGTACCGGGCTGGGTCATAATAGAATTTGTTTTTACTTTGCCCTGGTATTCTCATCCCCCTTGTTTTGTTTAATCCTTTCGATACTAAATTAAATTGTAGTCATCCATTACTGACACTTTACAGTATTTAGCCGTTCCATCGGTTGAGTAAGATTGTTTCTTATTAAAATAGATAATCTTTTAATAGTTCACTACTGTAGATGAAGAATATATTGCACAATTATTATAGAAATTCTGACACACCGTCAACGTTTATTGCGTGACTGGGTTGTATAGATAAAAATGTCGAATAATTGAAAATTGAGAACGGTTTCACAAGTGTTGATAAAAGGAAGAATGCTTGATAGCAATTATCATTCTATCACAGATATAAAAACAAGAAGAAGGTAAAAGTGACAGAGAATGAACAAGAAAAATAATTACATTGGGGTCAATTTTATTTATTCAAGAATTACCTAGTTCAGCATAAACTTTCGGCCGAGAAACTTACACTTTATTTCCTGACCTCCAACGCGATTTATCGCCAGCGAAGAAAAAAGGACTGGAAACAAAAGAGTCTCGAAACACGCGAATACAGTGGATCCAATAATCGAGATGCTTTCATCATACAGCCCATTGACTTGAACAACCTCCCCCCGTCAATGGGATTCTTCTTAACCCCCAGAACCATTTGATCCTTCGTGTCACTGGATACGCCGAACGAGGGGTTGTTCCTGTCCCTCGAAGCTTCGATTCTTCATCGAATTAACTGGTAATTAACGGTAGGACGACTTTGTTTCCAAATAACATCCCCTCTCATAGCTGTTTCGACATGCAAGCACCGAAAGATTCGGGTAGGGAAAGGGGACAACGACCAAGGGAACACGGCATCGAATCATCTCGTCCGATATCGAGATTACGGAGAATATCCATATAGGATTCGACTTATGGTGGCTGGTGGATGCGCGAAACTCGTGACGCTATCGAATTTTTACCGCAACAGCTCTCGTTTTGCCACAGTTTATCTCATAAATCTGCGCGCGTGGACGACCCTTTCTGTCCTCTCTCCCCCGCCCTTTTTCCCTCCCCAGTGGAATGGCCCAAAGTGAGTATCGATCAGAAAGTCTGAGGGAATTACGGTCCATGAGCGATTCTCCATTGCCTACACCAAGTGGTTATATCTGCCATACGTCGTGTGCCATAGGAAAGGGGGCGGCAACCGCAGCAGTAGCACGGGACTGTCCTTCTCTCTCCCCTGCCCCCCTGCGTCGGCATGCCCGCTACTCGGCCACCCCAATTTCACCCCCGAGAGCCAATATTTATTGATCACCCTCGAAGGCATCGTTCTGTATTCTCTCTACCTCTCTATCGCACCCTCTACTTCGTTCACCCTCCCCCATCTTCTCTAACACGACCTCCGCACCTCTTTACCTTTTTTTTCTTTTATATTTTTTCTCCCATTTTGTTTTTTAAGAAAAAGAGAAACACATAGACGTCCCCCCTGCCAGGTTACCGTGAAGACGCTCGCAGCTGTTTCTTCGCGATCCTTCTGTCCCACCCCTCCAGCGGGAGAAAGAGTTTGGTCGTCAACGAAGTGGGGTTGAAGGGAGAAGGAAGGGATCCTTCGAGGCTGCTGCAACGCCAGGCGCGGCTTTGGGACGATGAAAATTCACCCCACGACTCTTTATTCTTGGAAGCTTGCCTCCTGGTGTCTCGTTCAAGAATGCCCGACGACTTAAAGCGGACTTTCGATGGAAACTCGAACTCGAAGGGTAGCATCTGTGCCCCGTGCTGCCTCGCCCCGAATAAATCTAACGTCCTGACACGCCACGGCTACGAATTCGACGCGAGAATATCGTTCTTTTTTTTTATTTCTTAAACGCGCTAGCGCACGGAACCGTTTCGGTGCTCGATGCACTTGGGGGATTTCTGGTGATTCCAGTCGCGGTTCTTCTTTGGAAAAATTCAATTCTAACGTTTGATTTTGTTCTACGAATTAACCGACAGATCTGTTTCTTCCGCTTACTTATGACATGGTCCAAGTGGGATTCAACGCGCTAACCCTTTAAGGGCAAAATTATTTTGCAAAAATCGGTCCAAAATTTCCAAATTTTATTACACTGGAAAAGAAATTAACATTCGATTTTTGTTCAAACGAAAGTTAATAATTTTAGCTTTAAATAAAGACTGAATGCGTGCAATATTATTTAGCAAGAAAAGGAAACTTAAAACGCTACAAATTTATATTACAACCTAATACAAACAAAACGAGACCTATTTTAGAAAGTACCGTCCCTACAAAGACCACAGAATCCCCCAAGCATCGACAATTTAACCGATAAAATGGGACTTTGTTAACACGGGACAATGGTGTATCCGGCAGAAAACTGAAACCGAAACCGTGTTAACAAGGGTATTTGAAGAAAGCACAACTCACCTTGCAACCATGTCCAATGCGGCTTAGCAATATCTTCCTTACCTGTGACAGAGAAAATTCTACGTGAGGATTCAGCTTTATTTTGCACGCGACCGAAATGGTGCTCGAGTATAAATCAAACGATCGAATTCGACGACTGGCGGGGAGGGTTGAGCTGTTCGTATAGGAACAGATAACGTATACATATAATAAGAGACGTCAGTTTTTGAATTACGCGTTGGAAACTGATCGCCTGTTCGGCCGCGAAACACCGTAAATCGTGGAAATGTTTAAGCAGCTCCCACCATAATGTCAGAGAGACCTGGACCGGCCACGATCGATCGGGAACATTTTAAAAGCGGACCAATGAGAATAACTCGCCAGCTGTCATAAATGAAGCCGTAAATCGTACTTAGCCAGTCGCCGAATCAGGCCGCCAATATATGTATATATATATATATATTTCAGACAACAACGCAATTTTCTATCGGATAGTTGAATTTCTAGATCGAAGATTCATATTTAAAAATAACCGCGCCAATCGGACGGGATTAAACAATTAACGACGGGACACGGCCTCTCGTTCCCCTTCTATCCTTCTGATTTTTCATTTCAACGACGATTTTCAACGAGGTCCGTGATGAAACGTCGATCGATCAGCTACTGAATACATTTTGCACGCTCGGTTCGTGCGCACCGGAGAGCTTCGGCACGCCGGATTGCGTTCGTTAATATTCTATTAGACATCGACAAATGCGACGCGTGTTTCGACGACGCTCGACGTTTAATCTCCTCGGCTCATTATACATGCGATCTAACTCGTGAAGCGAAAATGATGCACGCTCGCGCGATTGCTTCCCCGTTACGCGTTCAATCTTTGTCTCTGATGGAGAAATTCGGGGAAATTTGAACATACGTTCCGTCAGCGTGGCTTTCATTGTATCCTCGTGCAACGAGGCACAATTTCTGCCAATTTTACAATCGAGTATTCTACGAATTCTTCGAATTAACCCTTTCAAGGAAATTTCTAAAAACCTCCAAAAGGACTCTAATTGTTTCGTTGCTATCGCAGATTTTAAATTAAAACTTTTGCCTTGTTCTGAAGAAGCGTACGTTATAATTCTGTGCAATTATTATCTTTGCTATCTTTTATAATTCTGTAAAGTTTGTCTGAGAATCATCCACGCCCAACGCGATAAAAATAAAATCAGAACGTCGAACTTCTATATCACGGCGAGCACGGTACGATCCCATGGAATCATCATCGGCAAGGATTAAGTAAATTCCTCGAAATGGGAAATTTCAATCGCAGAACGACTCGCTTAGCCAATTATGCACCGGCCGCGTGTAATTCATCGCAATAACGGAATAGTATAATCAATTTCCGGCCCGCCTGCCACCCCCTCGGACCGCAACAAATTACGACAGTTACGGAAACATCGATCATTGACTCGTTTATCGCGTAAACGGGCCAGTTAGCCGTGATCGTAAAGCAACCACCCATTGAAAGTATAATGTAACAGGCTGTTCAGGTGAGGTGGGATGTAGAAGCGAAGCTTAGCAGGCCGTATTAAACTGGACGCAGAACCGTACCCTCCGCTAAGGTAATTTAACATTCGCCGAACAACTTCTTTCCTGGCCGAATGTGTTCTGTCATCCATATTCCAGTTATTTGTGCACGTGCACCACACGCTCGGTTCAACGTGTGTGTGTATGTGTGTGTACACGTTTATACGAGGCTACGGAGGGTGATCGAACGCGCGATGGTTACCTACTTAAGTCGGATATTATCGGCAGAGGAGGCAATTCGATTGCGTGTACCGAAGCATGGTGCAGCGCTGATATAGAACTACTAAACAGGTCGTAGATCAGCTTGGTTAGTTACAACGCTTGCCGGCCTGCTACGAGCCTGCCAGTGCTGCCTCCTACCTCGGACCATTCCGCTGTTAAACCAATTCCCACCGGTGTTCTGGATCATTTGGCGGCCCGCGGCCGTGAGATGCGCGCATGCACCTCCGACCACCTATCCCCCAAATATCACGATCCTGTAACCCGCCCTTCGATTCGAGAGGATTTTTGGAAAACACAGATCACTTCGTCAGGAATCAAATACAGGATCCGGCAAAAGAATCTGATGCTCTATATTTTTTCTGTAAGTTTGGTTAGGAGGATCAAGGTTTGGTCGAGGTGGTGGTGATTTACTTTACTATCTTTGCTAATGTATTTGCTGCAAAGGGGGACATGTCACTTTCTGTCGTGATGATGTTTTGTGGTCACTTTGGTCGCTCGATCTCTTCGTCTGCGATCTTTATCTTTGGAGTTGCAGTTTACGTTGACGTGATATCTTGAGTACCGAGGCTCCAGGAGTACTTGTACACAGTTGGATACCGTTAGAAGGACGTTATTTTTTTGAAAATAAGAGCTTTTTTTTATTAAGACTCTGTATGTTTTGTAAGACTGAGTGACTAGACTTCTGAAATGGAATGGCATAGGGCATAGGTGGGGAAGTCGCATGCAGCTTCCGTTAGTTTCTTGTGCGGCCTTCATAAAAGCTAGCTCTTATATTAATTAATGTTTAATTATATAGACAATTTCAAAATGAATAGAATTAAATAAACTTCTACTTAATATTATAGAGGCCTTCTTTATTACTGCTACTAGATGTACTTTATTACTGCTACTAAATGTAGCCTCTGATGGTAAAAAGGTGCCCCACCCCTGGCATAGGTGGTCTGTCAACAAGGTAACCCTGACTGTATAATATCAAGTCCTCATTTTCGGGTTACGACTTGGTCTCATAAGACATTTAACATGTCGAAAATTGTTAACAAATTTTATCCATTATTTTCATAATCAAAATGGATCATATTCCTCTGCAATTCAGTAAACTTATAATCTCAGTCATGTCGCCTTCGACCCTTAAAAATTCAAAATCAATAACCTCCATCTGACACTCTGGGTCCATCAGACACTGCAATATTATTCTAGCCCAACAACTCCTTGGCCCTGAAAAAGGTCTCCTGTATATTTTCTAAAATCGCATAAGATTAATGTGACCCAAAATATATGAAACATAAGAATATCAGTAAAGGATGAATCCAAAAATTGCAGCAAGAATGCAACCGAACGCAAGACATAAAACGTTAGGCGCCATTCGCCTCGGGCAAGCAATCAGCATCGAAACGCTGATACGTTCGGCAAAGGATTGATCTCCCTATCTCTGTTCAAACAGAGATCCGCGAAGGTTTCAATTTCGTTCCCTTTCATCCAATCTTATTTTCTCGTATCGAATACGCGGCTGCCGGATCCGCGGTTCGCCGCCAGCAGCGAGAGAGCGGCGATCTTGAACGAGGATCGCCGGTGTCGTAAATCAGCCAGGAAATCTCATATCCCGTGGTAAAGGCCGAACGAGAGGCTCGGGTTCTTTCGATCGTCCGCGGGTCTAGGGCCTAGAGGGAGCCCTCGATGAATTGATAATTCAAGGGGAAGGGGGGGGGGGTATACCCGGGGTTATATTGGTTCTCGTAGCGAGCGCCACTGAAAATCTGCAGACCTCGGTGACTTACGACACATTGCCGGTGACTGGTTATTAGATTATTGCTCGTATCGACAGCTCGTGCGTTCGTTGTCGATATAGGGTGGCAAAAGGGGGGGTTCGGTCGATCGGTAGAGGGTGGTGGTGCTGTAGGAGGATGCCTAGCCGTTGGTTGTGGGTCGCGTACGGACACCACGTACAAATATAGAGACGGGTACACACAAGGGCGACGAGGGGCCAGAGGCGTTGGGACAAAATGGGGAGACCGTGATAACGATAACGTACGATCGGCATTAGCTGGCGGCTTGCTGCGGCTGATGGATGCGCTAATTATCAGCAAGCAGGAGTTACAGTGTTTCGCGTACCCGTCCGCGTTCGCGGACGATGACTATGCGTTTCCGATAGAGACCATCGTGAAAAAAGAGATTACGCGACCGTACAGAGAGCCGGGGTTCGCGAAAAAAAAAAAATAAATAAAAAATAAAATATAAAATCGAGGATTGCATGGTTGCGTTTCGCGGTCGAAAATTCCGGAACCGATCCCAATTTTGGAACGGACCGAACAAATCCGCGGCTACACTGTGTCCCGATGAAAACCTTGTTGCATAATACGGCATCCCGTTGGGTGTTGGTGATACGGATCCTAATGGATTAAAAAGAATAAAGGGAAAAGGGGGGAAAATTGTCTGATCAGGGATCTGAGAATTTTTAACACGTAATGGTCGACATAGAGCAAGTGTGCCTTTATATTTAAATGAGCTGTTTATAGAAGAAAATATTGCATTTTTAATTTATCAAAGTGTGTCGAATCGAGTCTTTCCCTAATAAGTTTAGCCCAGATAAACGAGATTTAAACATTTTTTATTTTAGATGATTACTCCAGGTTTTTCTGTGTTTTTTTCACAATAGTCGGTCAAGTGATCGTTTTTCATAATAAATGTCATAAAATCCTCGAATTTCACCAAAGTTTTATTCCATCCATAAAAATTCAGTCGCCAGAGAGTTAGATTGTATTCAGTGTTATCATTTTCTTCTGTCTCTTTTAAAAAAGCATGTACAGGATAAACTAATAAAAACTATCACTTGAAACATAACTCACTATCTGTCAACTTCATAACATTTCGAATAAAATTTATTACATTTTAGAAGCCTAATTAAGTGAACGAATTTTAACTTTTTGCTGCATTATATTTCTTGAAAATTCTTCAACTCAACATTTCCGAAAGTAATTTACGTTTGATTAACCCCTTTGTAGTCTGATAACTTCGATAGATTTAAGCATATATTTACTGTCAGTGTTTTACAAATTATCTTTGGTATATTTCAATAAAAGTCATTTTTAAGTAAACCTAACATAATTATGAAGCATCCAGGATAATTTAATTTTTTGAAATTCCTTCAAAGAAAATACCAGAATACGAAATCGATTCCAATTCGAACCGACTTAAACAGCGGACACGAAGGAAAATCGAAGGCAGCTATCTTCTTCGTTTACGTTTCTGGTTCGGGGAGGTCGAACGGTGGGCCGCACGTCCACGTAGACCCCATTCGTATCCAGGAAACCGCAAGCTGCGGTCTAAGCCCTAGATGCATCTACGTAACATAATCTACGATAGCGGGCAGCCCGCGTGTACAGCGCACGATCGGTCGAGATCCGGTGCCCCGTAATGAACATGGCGCTTGTTTATTTAATGGGAAATTCGGTGGCGCCATAAAGCTCGAAGAAGGGGGTGAAACCTATTAAATTTATGCTTTCGGTTTACCCGCTCTGACGGATCGCAATGCCCGCACGCGTCGACCTCCATCCACCCACACTCCCTGTCGGTGGTTCAACCAGCCCCCCACCCCCCTTGCACCGCCATTTCTACCACCTACTATTCCTACCCTTCCCATCCTGCTTTCCTCTATCTCCATCTCTCCTTTCTGCGCTAGTTCATTCTATCCACCTATCTTGCTTTATCCCTTTCCAAACGGTTTCATCGTTTCCACGTGTACGTGTGTCTGTTTACCCTATTGGTAGTCCAGTGTAATCCAAACGGAGATATATATTCGCAGTTGGCTGCAGGGGTTCCGTGAACCACGTTGCGGCGCCCATCGTGACGGACAGCGCCGCGTCAGCGCGTAAAGCATCATCGCATTTCTGCGGCTTGCGATACGTTCATTGTACGTTCGGCTGTTTGCAAATGTTGGCAAAGATCGAAAACTGGGTTCGACTTCGGTGATGATCGATCATTTGATCTGCCATCGGGCCACTGTCTTTGTATTCTTCCATTGTAGAGAATATTTTATCAGATTCCCTGGCCGATAGAATTGAGATAACTTTGACAAAGTAGTTGACAAATTATAAATCAATAATCCAAATGATCTGTTATGCAAATTCTAAATTGATGTTTTAGTAGTTAAAATAAAATAAATATTGTCGTACACTGCTTTTATTAAATTTACGATATTACAAAATAATGTGAGACACTTGGTATACCAATGTTACCCCCATAAAACAGAGCCTTATGGTTCTATTAAAGGATAATTATTTCATTTTTCCTTCGACAATAATTTATCCATGATAATACGTCTCAATAAAGAAGTTTGTCCAACTTGAAATAATCGTTATCGCATGATATCTTGCGACAATCGAGGGTGTCTCAGTTTCGAGAACTTTCCTGTTTCAACCACCTCCCTTCCGCCCCCTTGGATCCGTAAACCCTAAAGAATTTAGCAAAGGAAAAACGGCCGTTACGCAACTTTATCCCTTTTGAATCCCCCTAATTACCAAATTTTCCTCGCCCTTAATTTAGTGTTATAATTGCTTCCTATCCCTTCTAAGGGGTTGGCTGGCGGTGCTTCAGGCTCCCGCGATACCGCCACCCTTAACGCCCATTCCTTATATTCCCTTCTCTCCTTGAAATATCCCTACACAGGGCTCTGCTCTCGGCTTCCTTCGTCCTTGCTCTACCACCCTCTGCGCTCTTTTATCACGGGTGTATCCAAATAGCCCAATAAATTTGTACTCGATGCGCATTTAAACGACTCGAAAGACCGGCATCGATCGATCCTCGTTATCGTTGACAATCATTGAGCATTAACCCACGATTCTTCTTGATTTATACACGCATTCGATGGAAAATAATGTATATCAATCCTTTTAAACAGAAAACTTAGGTAAGTTGTTTAACGATGGTTTATTCGATTTCTGCGGAGGTAGCAAAGCTTGCGTTCCAAGTTATGAAAATTAAGTTAACTCGTGTTAGAAACATGAAATTTTCAAGCTTTTAACTTTCTACTACAAACATCATATTTCGGAAATTCTCAAATTTGTAAAAATAATAATATTCCATCATTTCCAAATTCTTAAAAAATGTACTTCCAACTCCAAAAATACATCACAAAATTTTCAAATCCCCCTTTTAATTTCTCTCCAGAGCCAATAATTCCATAAACAAATGATTAATTGTAGAATCGACACAAAATCGTCGATTTTCTTCCGAATCTTCAAGTACGTAGATTGAGTCGCGTGGTCGTGGTTGAATCGCGAATTTCTAATTATAATTTCAGGTGTAGGTCAGACGCACACTCGGCACGAGGAATATGCGAATTGACGGTGCACGTGCAACGCGTGCCACTCAGTTTGCCACGGAGTCACGTCTGCAAACGTTCATGTTTGCGCAACAGAGTCGTGCGCGTGTACTACAGAATCCACACCTCGATACGATTTTTACATCGCCGAACGACTAGTAATAATAAAGCGATAAATTTATCACGGCGGAATACGAACCATTCTTCTACTCTATTTTCGTACTTTCAATCATACAAAGCGATCATCGAGATTCTATTGCTCGAAATGACACAAAGCTGCGTAGGAGCCCTTATTCTCGACAAAAGTGCATTTGAAAATCAGTCGAATAGGGATGCATCTAATCGATAATTAGTACATTACTCATTACATACTGATCTGGTATCTATCAGGACATGTCGAGGATCAAAGAAAAGAACACTGTCATATAAAAAATTGAGAAAGCAGACAGATATACCAGGAGCAGAGATAAAGCAAACGTTAACATTTTGACTACTGCGCTAATTAATTCCAACAATATCAAATCTAACCCTATCATAGCATTCAAGAGTTAATAAGCCTTCCCCTTTTCGGTAACTCAACAATGGCTGTACATAGGGCGCAAAGTTGGCACCAAAAAAGTTGCCTCACCAGCGAAAGAAGACGGAATGGAAGAAGCCAATAGTTCGGACCCTACTGTGCCATATAATCAAACACCCTAACTGCCCTAATAATACGTCATATAAAAACAGCAACAATGTAGAGAAGTTATCGAGGCGATAAGTCTGGTAGGCCAGGAAATGCGTGAGACATAAAAGCGTCCGACGTCGCTAAGTACGTTCAGAGTCGATATAATTTTGGCACGGCACTCGGATGTCGGTGAACGTCTCCCGTATATACGTTCGCTCGCATCCGGGGGCCATATACGCTGTCTGGAGAAAACTGTTAGAAACGTTGGATGGAGGGGGTTCGACATAATAACCCGGGTTATGCTTACGCTAGACGGTTTTGGCGTATATATAAAAGTCGGTTTACATGGCCGTCCTAGGTATACAAGAAGAGGAGCCAGCTACGGGTGTACATATCGGCGCGGAGTCGTTTCGTTCCACGACGCGGTCCACCAATGGATCGACTGTTAGGTTTTCTTTTGCCTCGTATATATCCTCAAGCGTACACACAGCCAGCCAGACGCAAGAGGAGAGTCGACGGCAGCGTCGAATGGCTGAAACTTCTACCGGGCTAGGCAAAAATGTATCCGGACACCCCTCTCCCGGTTATTCTGACGCCGTAACGACCGAACTGCGCGAGATAACTTGTCCGGCAGTGAAATGGCCCACAAATAAACCGACGATAAATCAGAGGACACAGGAGTGATGGAAGAAGATATTTCGGTCTTACGGTATAAAATGTGTTAGCCTTTCTTAGACAAAATGGCGATGTTTGTATCTGGGCTCAGTGATTAACCTAAACCAGCATCGATTCGATTTGAAGCAATTACGGAGACAAATGCTTGTCATGTTTAACCTAACCTGGGCATAATGATTAATATTATAGCGAGTGGTGGAGGTACCTGGCCCTATGGCGCCATTTTCCCTAGGAAAACTGACAGTGCACCCTACCTTACCAAGGAGAAATGGCAATGAAGGCAAGGAGACATCTTTACTCATTTATCTTCTTATTTATGAAATTTTTCACAGATAATTCTTCGTCGAAGCGAATCGAAACACTGGAATTATGTCACGAATGAACCTTCGTTCCCGTTTGACCTCGAGTTCACATTTCGCATCGGAATCAACCCGAGAGAGGAATTTCGAACGTCCTCGTTGGGAGAACACTGTCGCGGTCGTTAACAGCGTTTCGAAGTTGTTAACGATCCGTTGACCGGGACTGTTCTAGTCATAGCAGATGCTAATCGTATTCAAAACGTTTCCCCTCCGGAACAACGAGCGAGTGTTGCGCGGGTTATTAATGGTGCTCTTTGAATCGAACGAACAGACTTCGAAACGTGACGTCCTTTCGTGAACGCAGACGTTTCGGGTACCGCGTGTACGACAACCTTACTAACAACAGATTTACATCAACCTTCTACTACAATCAATCACTTTATTTAACTGTTCACAATGAACACAATAATGGTACAATCAAAACTGAATAAAATAATCGGAGGTTCTTTTCTGTGAAGTAGTGAATAGAGAAAATTACAGATATGGTTTATTTCTTGTAAACTCGAGATAACTTCATAGAAAAATTTGTTATCTCAATTTTCTATTTTCCTATTATAATTTACACATTTTTCTTCGTATTAATTAATATAAGGGACTGAAAGGTCTTAGGGGTTGATACTGACCACGGTGAAGACCGAATAACAGTCGAAAGAAAACAAAACTTTGACAATAAGGAGTTTCTAGATGTGCAGCAAAGTTTCATCCACCATGGCGGTGCAGACGGTTAAAGCACACCATCTTCCAACACCCTTGAAAGATACAAGTAAGTGGCGGGCGTTAAACGCACGGATAGGAGTATATAAAGGGTGCTGGCCAGTCACCGCAAAACCTTCTATTCCCATCCCCTCCGCGACCCCCTCCGTGTCGCATACCAGCCTGGCTAGGAAAAGGGTTGGTAAAAGTTGGGGAAGCTGAGGGGGGATATTTACGCGTAATCGTAAACTGTAGGCGTCTTCTTACTTACCCTAGGAACGGCCCCAACCCCCCTTCGGGCTATTGCCGTCGCTAGATACGACCCCTTTTGCTTCGGCACGCCGTCGTCCACCCCTGGATTATTATGCCGCTATCAAACCCCCGGTTACTTCGACTGGCACGCTCGACAAAAATTGTATTCTTTGCACGCGGCTCGGTCGCGTTGCGTGCCAACCGTTTCTTGTTATTTCTACTTCGGGGAGATTTACTTCGGCCAGATCATTCTGGACGATCGGGAGATTAATACGAAACGATGCAGGGAGTGAAATTGGTCGAGCGAATTGCTACTGTGGGGTTCGTTGACGCTGGAAATACCGACGTTCAACGGACCCTTGCTTTTCAATAGAAAACAAAATAAATAAGGGATGGACATTAAACTTTATTTTGATTATAACCACCTTTGACGTTCCATTTATCAATTACAGTGTCAAAAATAAATAATTCTGAAATGCATACAAACTGAAGCTGTCGAATATAATTCAACTAATAATCTTTTGTTAATTATAAAAAGAACGAGAGAAGATGTGATTGCCAGATTTTTAAATGCTAACAATTTTTACCACTTTTGAGCAATACTGTAAGAAGCACGGTGCCTGAATATTGCAAGTATGTTTCAGTTATTAAAGCGAATGCAGGAAAGTGTGAAATTAATTCAAGATGCGATTATAAAAATGCAAACAACCGAGAATAAGTAGTTGAAATGCTGGCAAACTGGTTTTCAAAGATAAAAATGGAAAGAATATATTACATCAGACCGGCAAACGGTTACAGGATATAGTTGCTAAGTGGTGATATTCAAATATATTCATACGCCAATTAGCCTTATCGGTTACTGAATTAGATTAACATAACCTTTGCGCAAGTTGCAATGTTCTTCCTTCTATCGCTAACAGATCTTAAAAACTATAATTTAATGAACTGTTTAGACTTTTAATTAAAATCATCCCTATTCAATGATTTTTAGATCGTTCAATAAAACGTCACCGCCGTAGCGATAAATTTATCGTTTGTAGCAAGCTATGCATTAAAACCCCAAGTTTCTGATGAACACGACGTCTGGCCGGAGCCAAAACATAATTTTCGAAAACGCTCGTCGCTCGTAAACACTACTTTCGTTGCGAAATTATTCATACTTTTCGCGATAACTCATCCCACGATATCCCGCCGTTCATCGCCGCGGAATTAACTTGTCCCGTTATAATTTCGTCAACTCTGTAATGCTTCACTGTTCCAAATCGCCAGCCCCCTTCCTTCGCCGTTTACTCAATTGTCTTACATTCATCGCCATAATTTGTTTACAACACAATTGCAAGTCAAACAAGACGCTGAATCGAACAGTTTGATAAAACGATCATACTTCTATTATCCATCGTGTATTTTTACCAGGAACACGTGTTTACCTCTTGTTTCCTCAAATCTATCTGCTGTTACATTGTTCGTCGAAATTTATTGGTTATATTCTGTCCAAGTTCTGATGCTGCTGGTCAAATTGTAAACAAGAGAAACAGGATTTATTTCATTTCAAAGAAGCTCAA
Source organism: Stelis phaeoptera (assembly GCA_943735885.1). Classification (NCBI taxonomy): domain Eukaryota; kingdom Metazoa; phylum Arthropoda; class Insecta; order Hymenoptera; family Megachilidae; genus Stelis; species Stelis phaeoptera. Next base: position 22,678,439 of record OX030930.1, read on the forward strand.
ATTTTAGACAAATTGAGTGTCCTGTATCCGAAATTTTTTTACAATCAAATAATTACCAACCGAAATGATAAAATAAATCACGGATAGCGTTAACATTAAGCTAATAATGCTAGCTATCGAATTGTAAAGTTAAATTTGAAAATTAGTTGACTGTCTGACTACCCACGTCCGTTTTCACTGTGGCAGTCAACGTGTTAAATACGGTGGATGTTAAAGTATCGTCTTCCTATTTGGAAATATAAATTCCGAAAATACCCAGTCATTGCTTTTAATAAATTTCGACAAATTCGAATTACAGAGGGTTGAAGGTTAAGAAAAATCAGAAATCGACCAATCTGCATATTCGGTTTGCATTCGATAGAATTCTGGCGTGTTCCATCGACGTCTTTCGCGTAATGGGCGCTGCTCGACCCTCCATCCTAACCCCGTGGTTCAAGTATTTATAGAAGAGCCGTGTTTTGTCTATTTTCTATGTGTATCACACCGTTTGAAACGTTCAGCGTGGCTCGGTCGTTACTTATTCCGAACGCGACAGACCGCGTCGCGAACATTCCCTCGGCTATTCGTATTTTTAACCCCCCACTCCGTGAACCCTCCCCCTCGGCCCCTCCGCGTCTACCACCGGAAGGATATCCAAAAGTTACGAACACGGCTGGATATTTATGCGTCGTAAATTTCGAACCGCCTTCTTCCCCGCGCCAAGACGCGAGCCTGTTTGTTCTTACCCCGTGGACCAACAGGGATGCGCACCCCTTTCCGTCGAGGAACGCGGCCCCGGGGTGGCCCTCCGTAATTATCCTACCAAATGGTCACATTGTTTCGCGTGCTGCACTGAATTAAGAAGAGGAATCGCGTTTGACGCGGACGCCGAAAGCGTTCTCGGCCGTTCAAGTGCGTTAATTGAAGAACATCGGTCAGGAAGGGTCGTTGTGTAATTTCGAACACCCTAACGTTCTCTAACTCTTTGCAGACGGAGCAGTTTTCAGTTTGACACTGTGGACACACCGAGTATTATTTATTTCTAGTAAAATAAGTAACAATCTGATCCTTCAGAAGATGTTATAAATTATTTAAATCGTATGGAGGAATTTATAGGTAATTATGATAATTCGCGAAAGACTGACAGGCTATAATTACCTTATGCAATATTCGATTAATATTAAAATTGTAATTATATAGTAAAGCAAAGGTTAGAATTCGTTTGATCGAGAAAATTTAGGCCACTATTCGTACACTACGCATTCAAGTTACCATTGGAAGGTTATCCAAGAGACGAGAGTCAGGCATACTAGCTCCCCCTAGGGAAAATGGACGACTCACCATTCGTCATAATATTCGAGAGTTACTAATAGCGTTCTTAGTCAATGAACCAACGCTTTGGAATGAATATTATATTATATAGTATAATTACACTAATATATCGTATTTTTGTGACCTCGTCTTCTTCATAAGACTAGCATCATGTTTGGCAGTTTCAAAGTTGGTAATAGCAGCGATTATTTGTTGCTTAATTATTTTAATTCTTCGTACAGTAGTTATTCCACGATGGACTATACAAAATAATCGTCAGCAAAATCTTTTGAGTAATGTAGTAAACTGGATGAAGTACAGAGAAGAGGTTCAAAACAGAGATACAATTGGAATCGCAGCTTCGATCGAACCACTATCTATCTAACCAGCTTTTCCTCTCGCAACAACAACTCCCGACAGAATTTCGACGGCTCTGATACGCGTCGAAAGTTTCAGAATATCGAGCGATAATCTTAACCCTTATCAGACGATAGTGCTACGGTCTTGTTTGGTAGATACTTTACTGGCTTCGTGAACACTGTATCATGACAGTTTTTATCCCTTCAATAACATAAGAATGTTGGTGAGATTTATAAATCATTTGTGTCGTCCATATTTTTTGGGAATAATATGACGATCTCTTGTAAGTAATATTCTTGTATCCTTTTACACCGAATAGATACCTTAATTACGTTAATAACAGTTTTGAGTTCATAAGTTTCTAAGAATATGATATTTCGAAAGCTTCTAAGTACCTAAAAATGTAGTATTCCTAAGTTTCTAAATTCCCAAAAGTATAATATCTCATTTTTTAACTTCCAAATCCACAATATACCTAAGTATGCAAATCTCTAAAAATATAATCACTCCCTTTCTTAATTTCTATTAAAAAATCCAACACTTCCAACCCAAAATAAACCTGTCAAAATAGTACTGGCACCCTTACAACGTACGACTAATAATCAACCCCCAAAAATAAATCTCCAAAAATTCAAACCTAAAAGCAAACTCTCATACGTCCAAATTTGTACAATTTATTCCGCTTTCCATCTTACGTACCACCGCTAAGGACAAAAAAATAAATTCATTCACTTTCCAATAATCCATCATAATAACAAACACTGTTACTATTATTTATTATCCAAGACGAAGATGTTATTCTTTGATTGGCAAACGAATTGGATCCGTAATGAACTTTCAATGGTGTTAAAAATACAGATGGCGAGCGAGAAGGGGGTGGAGAGGGAGGGATCTATAGGATGACCGAGGAACGGTTCTTTCGGGACGTGAAACACGAAGCTCGTTCGTTGGTCCGTGCATCTAGAGGGGAGGGTTTAATTCCCTTGAAGCATTGTCCACGTTAGGTACCATTACACTCACATGGCCGTGCAATTAGCAATGTAAATGCCGGTTAGTTAGTTAGCGTGTTCGTAAAGCAAACGAAGGTGGGCAGTGGGACTAGATAACGGACCTCCCAGGCGAGTGATCATCTCAATTAACCTTTGATAACGTTACCCCCGGCTATCAATTGCTTTTTTTTTTGCATACCAATCATCGTCGATGACTTCCAACCGTGCCACCGTTCGTTTATTAATTCGATATCGCTGTCAATCGGATGGCGTTCAATCATCGAACGTTCTTACAATTCACAGTCGTACTCTTAGAAATTGAGAAAAAAAAAATTAATGACAAGTATTTTCCTATTGTTTACTAATTCATTATTGTAATTTTAATACGTTAATTTTAGAATTGTTTTGGATTTCAGATGCTTTGCACACTGTAGAAAGGTTAACCGATAAATCTAGCGTTTTAGATTTTTAGCTTATGAATCTGAATGTTTGTTATTTTAAATTAATACTCTACGGAGGGTGCAGTGAACGTTTTATAACGCCTTCTAGGTTTTACCTAGGTTTAAGTTTCTGTAGTAGAAATTTATGATTCCATACGTTCGATAGGAAATAATTTCAACCAGTAGAACCTCCATACTTTGCACAGATAAGGATTAATATTGCTACTTAAAATTCTCTAACTTTGCTTCGAAATATTATATATACATATACATATAAGAAATACTTAAAAACACATTTCTTTGTATCTTATTGTACAACTAGCACGATGTGCCTCCGCTGTTCTCTATTTTAAATTTTTACCAACTAAATGTCCTATGTTCTTAAACAGAATTTTTAATGGTACTTGCATCTTTAAAACCCCCAAATAAACTTACTAAGACAAAATATTTGTCCCATTACCCTACAATTTTCTTATTATAACATTTGCAAGTCCCAACGGTGCACAATAAACAGAATCATGAATTCATGATAGAAGTTAAACGTGTAACTTCAAAATTACTGCAGCACATAGAGGATTGGCTGGACATACGTTAATTGGTATCGAACCAGAAATGGTCAAGACGCGTTTGACGAATCGAGTGAAGAGTATACCTTGTAAAAAAGAAACCGGGACCAAGAAGACATCGCCGAGGGCCGTTGAGTCCCGTTGTAACGAGCCTGCTCGATAATCGTGGCCGAAGAGAGCCGCATGACGACCGTTGAACCTTACTAATGGAACGCTCGCGATAGTCGATCACACCACTTAACATGTACGGGTATAAATCCCGGCGAACGAAGCCGAGCCGAGAGGCGAGTCTCGAAACAAGCCACCTAACGAAGCGCCGTGTCGATTCCTCGCGTGGCCAAGCCGCGACTACCATCTCCTCCTCTCTCACCTCTCGGATTCTCGACGGTTCACGGGTTTCGTACCACGGCTACATTTTGATCATCCAGCCCCCGTGGATGGAATCGTCTTTTCTTAGTGGAGTTGGTCGTTGTGCTAGCACCAGGGCCAACAAACACGAACCAGCCATACTGCCGTCGGCTATGGCCGCAAGGGTGTTTCCCACGAGACCTAGGACCTGCCCCCTTGTCCCAAATTTTTCTGCTACTCACTATGACGACCCGTTTCACTGCCCCGACCATAATGGCCCTACCGGATCCCTACTTTCTTCTTCTTATTCTCGATGCATCTGTTCCTGGTGGGGCTGGCGGAGAGCTGGGAAAGCGGAGCCAGAAGTGGGGACGGTGCGAGAGGTGTGGGGCTTTTGGAATCGAAACTGAAATTCAATAAAAATTGGTCGGAAATTGTGGAATTCAAGTTGGAATTCGACGTGTGAAATCGACGAACTGAAATTGGTACTGAAACTGAAGTTGAATACGATGTTAAGGAATTGAAACTAAAAATGATATTACAAAATTGAAATTGAGATTGAAGCGATAAAATCGGCGAATTGAAATTGAAATTAAAAACGAAACTGGCAACTCTACCTGCTTCGTTGAACCATGATTTAACACTAGAAATACCGAACGGGTCAAAATGACTTGTTCCAGATTCCATATTCTATATGACAAAATTTATTAAAACACTTTTATCGTAATATAAGTTGCTTATCACCAAGATAAAGAAATTTTCTATATGCAAATTTACACTTTATCCTTTATAAATTACGTTTTCTATTTTATTTTCGATTTAAATATAAATGGACATTGAACGCCGATAGTTCTAATGTTAACACTAAACCTAGCGAAGCGACCAGAATGACCCATCGAGTGTTTCATATTTTAACTCACAAAATTTATTAGAATGCTTTTATTAAATTGCTGTATATAGTCAGTATACGTTTCAATATTTATTTATTTATTTCTCTATTTTATTTTCACCTTGAAAGAAAATCACGCAAATTAACATAATAACTACTAGCTCCCGAAACGAAGTTCCTCCATCGCAGATCACCTTTATTTTCATAAAACAGTATAAAATAAAATTACATACTCCAGACCACATGTATCATTTATAATTTATATATTTCATGATTAATTAGATTACACGACAAATTTGACTTTCATTTGTTTCAAATCATACAAAAATAGAAAACTGAAGATCTCGAATGGTAAATCGAAGACATCATGTGCCCATACCGCTGGTATCCAAACCAAAGCATAAATTGTACGAAATGTACAGAACGTTAAAAAAAGGAAACAATTACATTTCACCTTTGTTTAAAAAAATGGTGTATTTAAAATTCCAGCAAATGCGTTCGTTTTAACTTTACGAGGTTGACGAGAAACGCGTCAAACAGCGCGTACAACGTTTCCCCGCGAATTTTCGCGGTTTCACGACCGAGCCCATTAAATCTTCCGGTTGGACACCGGGCAAAAATGAAAATTAAGCGATCCCCAATTGTTTACATGGCCCCGGTGCGGGATCATCGTCCCGCGTCACGATCTCTCCTCTTTCTTCTACGCGCGAGCGTAGTGACCGACGCTTTCTGTATTACCGACGCTTTCGATCGGGATGTTCGAGCGCGAAACAGTTCGCGAAAGGGCGGAAGGATGGCGCTCGCATCTTTATGCCACACCCGAGGCCCTTCGAGCGTTGCGGAGAACCCTTCGTGGCTGACAACCAGCAGCCACGTGCCGTCGATTTCTCGGGTACGGTTAGGAACCAGCTCCTTCACCGAATTCCCCGCCAAACCGGAAAGGAGCCGCCCGTCATCCGAATGACAGCGCACATGTGCTCTCCTTGGAGACACGAGGCCATAAGGGGATCGACAAACCGCCAAATTGTGGCGAATTTCCTTTCGTGTGTTTTTAGAAGGGGCAAACATTACTTTGGTTACGAAAGGCTAGAAATAATTTAATTTATTTTGAACAAATTAGAAATGACAACTTTAATGGTACTCAAAAATAATAAACTGAATTAGGTATGCTAGCTCTGACTTTGGATGGCGAATTTCTAAGACAGTTAGTTTTCCATTTTCAAAATTATCTGTTATTATTTTAAACATTATTCGTCACCGTAAGCCAAACTTTTTTTCCCTCCAAAATTCATATATTTATCTTTGAATCGAAATGTCAGTAAATTCTACCTAAGATCTGGGTCACCACTGACCCAGGTATCACAATTAAAGGGTTAAAGGAACGTTGATTCTAATTAAATTTGTAAAACAATGTTAGAGTTGGAATTAAAACACATAACGCTCTCGTTAGAAATCTGAAGATTGTATCAGTACAGCATTACGTCTACAATTTTTCAATGACCCTACCACAGACACGGTAATAGACCTGAAGGCTGCTCGTAACGAGGGAGGCGCCCTTTAAAAGTCGTTCGCGGTAAAGGTTGCCCGATTAAAACGCGTAATTGCTGCACCGCAATGCTGCCCTATTCCCTAACGAAATAATCACCGGATACAGCACACGTTCTGGAAGCCTTTAAGCCTTCGGGTAGATTGCGTTTGTGCGATGCCGCCAGTTGTATGCAAGATTATCGCAGGTTACAAAGAAATTCTGTTATACATGGTAATATAGTAGTGACAGATCGTTAGAATTGATGACATTAGATTTGAGGAGTTAGGTCTAAACTGGAACCTAAAATCCAAGTATGTAGGCATCACATCCAAAGGACTGTGTTTGAATTTAAATCGTTTGTAGATACACTGACATTAGGTCCGTAGAGTTAAGTCTGTGTCTGAATCCCTGTTAGACATATCTTTGAGGGGTTAGGTCCAAGTTGGACTGTAGAATCTATAAATTTATAAACAGAGTTAGGTCTGATTTTGAATCTTGGGTGTGTAGATACACCGAGATTAAGTTTTCGAAGTTGGATCCTTGTGTAAGTCTCTATTAGTTCTGGTGTCTTTAGTTGCACAGGTACTAGGTTATCTTTAATTCACAATTAGGTTAGGTATCAGAGGTAAACCTTCAACCCGTCACCCACGCACAACTCTACCATATATTTTATTACATTAATTCAACCAAATACACAACATTATACAACAGAGCTTTACTTAACATAAGCAGCTTTGGAGACATCTAGGTCAAGGGACGAACCGTCGAATATTAATTACGAATCTCGTTAAAGGATTCAACACTAGTAATCCATCAAACCATCTTCCGGTGGTTAATTACGCAAGCGAGAATTCGGTCGGGCTCCCTTTGGCTCCGTATAACAAACGTTGGTTACCGGTGTTTCGAGGCTCGTGAAAGTAGCCATCGATAACAAACGGCCGGCTCACGCGGAGGCCCACCACCTTGCGACGAAATTAGGCTGTCCGTAAAATGTAATATTATTTTTAGTCGACTGCCCTTCCCTGTTCACCGCCGGCAGTAACCATAACTTTTCGTGGGCCCGCGTGGCATGGCGTGACGCTGGCTATCCGCTCGGCCAGGCCTCCTCCACACGCATACCGAACTCCATCCACAGCGCTAATTCTCTCCTCTATCCACCCACCTTCTGCCTCTATTTTATTCAACCCTTTCCAGTTCTTCAGGATCGACCATGCTTCCTTTTTCCACCTCTTTAATCTTTGCTCCATTTAATCGTACGCTGGAAGCTACGAAAGACGTCCAATGAAGATTTTCTTGCTGATTTTTCTAATCGTTCAGTTCAGTTGTTGCATTCTGAGTCGTTTGAATATTAACCCTGCGACCGTATAAGAATCTGTTTCATTTTAAAATAATAATCCACCACAAATAATACCAGCTATTATATATTTAAGGGATATTGGTCCGAAGTTGTATTATTGAAGGTTAATTGCATGTTAACTGGTCGGTTTTTGTTTATGCTAACACATTTTGGGGAAGATCAAAATTTATGACGATGAAAAGAAAGGGATTCAAAACCAATCTTGATGGACACGGCGCGGCGCGCGGGTAAATCGCTTCCGTAGTTAGTGTCTTCGTCTTCGACCTTCAAGGCTGAATCGAAATTCTAACAGATTATTTCGATAGACGGTTTCAAGGTCTTCGCCCTCGATCCTGACCTTCCCCACATTTAACTACCGGTTCGAATAATATACCTTTGCCGATTTCATTTTCTCCCGCCCCTCGACGATCCCCTCCCATGTTCCCATCGACCTGCCCGTTCCTTCATGGGTTCTACCGTCCTTCCACGATTACTTTCGATGACGCGTGTATGAGAACGAATAACAATGATACCTGAACAATTTCTTCTCATTAAAATGTACGTAAAACAAAGATATATCGCAAGGAATGATTAACTTTCTGAAACATGACAATACTTGGATCATTATGATTGAAAAATTACATATCTCAGGTAATGCATACACGTGGCTGCTGACTTTTTGTACAATGGTTGATTTTTTCCCTTAAAACGAGAAAATATTATATAATGGCTTTTTTAGGTAATAAAATATAGTTATATTTACATTATGCCATTAACTATATCAAACCTTTCTTCTTTACTTATTTCACTATACACGATTGTAACTTATAAATTACAAAGCAACACTATACAAATATTATAGTTTAAAATTTCCTTGTAATTTAGAAGCGTAAATATTTTTGAAGATTCTTATCGTAACACAGAAACCCTGCAGAAGATTAAAAATCCCGAAATAATCAACACTGGAGTACGAAACACCAGTTGACCCGTTTTCTGTCGTTTAGAAGTTTGACAACTGTCGATAACTATCGAGAAGTCGTTCGTGGGAAAGTATGAAGGAAACGCGGTTTCTCGAGGCGACTCGGGGCTCGTTGGTCGACGTCTGGGTTAGGGTCAGCGATCCTCTGGCCAGGCCTTGACCTTCCGCGGATTTAGCCGGGATATCGAGCTCGCGAAACACTCGAACGGATTCCTCTCTTCCCGCGTTATTTTCTGTCACGCAATTAACGTTCGCGCGCGACCAGCCCCGGCTCCTCGCCAAAGGGACCGACCGCGGCGATAAATCGCGGCCTCGCGAGGGCTCCGGGGAGATTTAAAAACATTCGCGCCCAGAATGATTGTGCACCGAGCCGCCCCTCGTCGCGAGGCCAAAGGGTCAGGCCGATCTTCAGGCTGGATCGCATCGATTATCCTTCGGAAATTGATTTTCTTTCGTGATTCGACCAGGCCTCCCGAAACAAATCCTTTTTCGCCCGATGTTAACCCAGTCGATTGGAACGATGAGCTATGGACTTGTGGTTTCGACATCATTTCTTGTCGATACCTTTTATTGGATAACCTCTTGCAGGACGGTACTATGAGATGAAGAAAGTAAAATTGAGACGTGGAAAATCCGTATCTTCTGGATTCTGATGTGACGGTTTAGGGTTGGCAGTAATCCGTGAAGAGTTAACTATATTTCTTGCATAATTAAATTTACTTTGGAATACTTTGGAGTGTGGTATTTAAGTATTTGTAACTGTGATACCTAACCCACCGCTATGAGTTTCAATAAAATTTAATCTCACTAATTCTTAAATACAGTAATAGATATAACCCTCGAAACTACCCTTATTTATTTTGTAAATTAGTTTTATATTTTTATTAGGTGTATACCAAAGTTTCCAACATTTGTAAAGTAATTTCCTGTATTAATATTTAATATAATTATTGTATTATAATCATTAAAGATCTATTTATTTTTTTAAATTTAATACTACAGTGTGGTATTTCTAATTACTCATATAATTTTCAGTACCGTAACCAATGGCAACTAATAATATCTTCAACAATCCCTTTCGTAATATTTCTAACTTTGAATCACGACAAAATTCAAAATTTCCTCTCCCCTCCTCTTCCCCTGAATACGAACGTTTCAAAGGTCAGAGCGCTCGCCCATTTACCGGAACCGTATAGGAACACGTCTTAATACCACATAAAATTAAACGGCGTGTCCATATCGGACACCAAACACAGTGTTCCTCGTGCGCGCGAAGCAGCTGATGAAAAGCAGTAATTAAAGAAGCCCAGTGCTCGCCGAGTCTCCGCACCTTTCTTCGTTCCTCGACGTCCTCCTCGACGGTGGCGATGGGCGTTCCGCTGGACATTTTAACCGATGTATCATCTGACGTGAACAAAATCCACCACACCCCCGAGCCGATAAACGGAATTTATGAAAATCCTAACCAAAACGTATCGTTCAAATAATTTCAATTCGCAAGAATTCTTCCAATTATTTCTCACATTTTCTGTGAATAGAAGAAACTGAAGGTAGAACAAACGTTGCATATGAAATAAATGTCGCAGGGTCAGAGGCGACGAACGCGAAACAATTCAAGTGATTTACGCAAGGCAGACATTTTTCCAGCCGGTCGTAAAAAGTTTAACACCTGCGTCGGAATTCGAACGACGCCGAAGCTTTTTATCGGTCCCATTAATCCCGGGATCGATTAACGCGCCGTTTCGCGTCCAGGGATCGACGCGACCCCGCAGGGGTAAACAACAAGCACGCGTCGCGAGAGAGCAACCCTGACGACATCCTCGGTAATAACTCGCCATTACGGATAACGATAGCCGTGGCGCGAAGAAAAAGAACTTCTCGCAGCCTGGTCCCCTTGCCCTGTGTACCTGGAATCACTTCGCTCGTCGTCGCTGCAGAAGTAGGAGGAGAAAGGACGAAGAAGAAGAAGAAGAAGAGGTGGTTACGCGTCGAAGGCGGCCCTATGGACGGCTCGCAAATCATCTGGATGCATCATACCGCAATTACACGGCGAGAGTTCATTTAAACGCAATAAATAATACGCCACTCATTGTATCGTGCCATGTGGAGGGATTTCTTCGCTATGGATCGGGCACGATCAACTCGGATCCCAGCTTTTCTTTACCTTTCGGTAGAATGCTGTGCTTATGACCTCTGAATGTGTGAATTTGAACTTGAGTTTACTTTTTTGTGTATTTTATTTTTTTGGTTTGAGAATTGAGTTTTTTTGGAAATTGGACGAATGGGAAGCTTTGGAAACCGTGGCGTTAACCCCTGAAAGTTTAGTGTTAATTTAAAATTTGTTAGTTTTGTAATATTTCATTACTTGGAATTTATTATAATACTATTTGGGATATTATTGTTTCTGGCAGTTCTCAAAGGATTCAATGGCACTCGAATTAGAAGGAATTAGGGTTTATTGGGGAAGCAAAATTTTATTTACAGTCATTTTAACGGTGAGTGTAGGAATAGCCAGTGGTGGGGATGGAGTCTTCGCTCACATCGTACAGATACTATTCGCTTTTATAGAATTATGACTGTATACGTATACTGTATACCTTCTGTCGACACCATATTTGTATATTCCGCTATATTAAAAATATCGGTGTGATATTGAATAGCATCGCTATAAATTTAATCCTTCCAACTCTACACCAGTATACCGTATCCACTCAGGAACTTTCGTACATTATATAAACTTTGACTAATAAAATCTTATCTTATCTATCTATCTATCTTAGAAACTGTGAAAATTTATATGCAACGAAATTTCCGTCAAGTCGAAAGTGTTAAGGACTAACCGCGATAATTAACATCTATGTACACCTATCAAGAAATCACTACGAATCACCGAGTGACCCACTAAACCTGCTACAAAATTCTTATTCTTTCATTCACCGGGTAACGAGGCACCGTTCGATGAAAGAAACATCACGAAACAGAGAAGAAGAAGGGGGATGGTAACGGTTAATGGAAACGCGAACGGAACAATGGACGAAGGCGGAAGGGTCACGGTTGCGCACTAGGTGAATCCCCGGTACGTCGCGACGATAGTTTGTCCCCCGTGTATTTATCGTTCTAAATCTCGACTCGCTTAATGTGGCCATAAATCCGCGCGACGGTCCCGGCGTCCCATCAAAAAAGAAAACGTCTGTCGTCCCGGTGAAATATTTCCAAGTTTACGGGTGCGCGCCCGGTCAGAAAGCGAACGCCAGACCCCGAGACATGAAGCTCCATGCTCGACGTCGGGATAATTCGACGAGGAATTTGCACATTCCTCGGGAACGGTTGCACATATGCAAACCAGAACAGCCGCGTCTTTCGTACGTCCGTGGTCCCTGAAGGATCCGGTTAAACGAACGGACAGACGAGAAGCGTGGCGAAGGGCCTTTGATGTCACGACATATCGGCCAGCTCGATCGGCCGACGCACCCTTATAAACAAGGGTTACTCGGGAAAAGAAATCGCAATAATTTATAGGATAAGGGCTCGGGCCGGGGATCGCGTGTCGCCTGGTTACTACCAAACAAACCTAACCGTGTACGATCCACCTATGCATACACACGTGTTCCTGTCACGTGACCAGACCTCGAGCATTTACCTTCCACGCGAAGACTGAGGACGGTATGTCCGCGCCACCTTTTGAGAAATCAATCCGCTTCCTACTTTGACGCAACAATTCCTAACCTTACTTTGATAGTTCCTTGGGAAAAGGAGTTAGACCTAACCTTCTCGATCCGGCTGGGGATATTACAAATAACCCCAGATTTTCGGATACTGCGATTTCGGATTATACTTTTAGAAATTTAGTAATTTTAGAATATTATATTTGCAGAAAGTAAGTAATTTTCAGATATGATAAAATTCTAGAAATTTTAGTAATTTTGGAATATTCATTTAGGAGAATGTATATTAATTGAACGATCTGATGACACAAAAGTATGGAAAAATAGCGTTTATGGCACAGCAATTGGAGCGTCGTTCGATCGAATTTTAAAATATGGATCGCCGGAAGCTCGAGGCCCGGACGTGTGGCGTATCTTTACGTCAACCAAATGAGCCTTAAATTACATCGGAATTGGAATAATTCCAACTCTTCTGGAAGACATCCAAGTCCTCTTTGAAATACGCAAAGCCTGCCCCGCGTTCTCGTTAGCCGTTTAAGATCCAAAGTATACAGGAAAAAAGGATAGAATATTTTTTAAAATACATAACACGAAAAGAGAAGAGTGTTATCACAATCCTGGTAGCCAGGATAATTTATGAATGAAATGTACATTTTTCTCTGGAAAGTATACGAATACTTATCATTTTTTAAGAAACCTGTTTTACTGACTAGCCTCAATATTAAAAAATTATTATACACTGAACTTAGGTTAGATTTGGGTTTGGTTGAACGACGAGTAGTCCATCTAATAAATATTTGACGCGTCTAGTAATTTAATAACTTAGAAATTTGCCAACTTAGTAATTTAGTACTCTGGTAGTTTGATAATCAAATAATTTAGGAATTTGATGATTTAATAATTCAGTAATTTAGTAATGTAAAAAACTAGTAACTACTAGATTACTATTACTTCAATAATTTACTAATCTCTACGACCAAATTAACCAACTCACTTCCACTAACTACCACTATTACACTTAAATTTCTTTTAATAATTTGATAATTTGATAATTTAGCAATTGGCAATGGGTCAGATTAATCATCGCGCCTACATATGTATAACACCCATTAACCTCCTCCCATAAAACGAATTACGAGACACTACCATTTTCCTTAGGAAATCCGTCGATGCTCGACGATGTACCTAGATCGCAAAGATCCAAGGTTACGGAAGAATTGAAGAACACTTCCAAATAGTTAATAAAAGACGAATGGGCAACGACGTTGAAGAAGCTCCATGGGTGCCTTGGCTAGACCGTGCACGATTCCAGGGTGGTCCAACAACTTTCCGTGGCTGGAATGCAACCACGTAACAGAAATCGTCCCTCTGGATCTCTCTCCTCCGCGTCCTCCTCCTTCTTCCTCCTCCTATTTATTTATTTTTTTTCTTTCGCCCCCGTCGAAAACTTTTATTTCTTATCGTTATTATTATCGTTATTATTTTTAGACGGCTACACAAGTCGATTCTTACGATAGAAAGAGAGAAGAAGCCCGCTGTGGAAGGTGGAGTCCTATCCGGCTGTGATGCCCGGGATAGGAGAGCGAAAAGGAGGGCGACTCGAGCCACAAACGGCGTGGTGTGGCGAACGAGGGGGGTATTGGAGGGGGAGGTTGAACAGAGGGGAAAAAGAGAAAGATATATACGCGTGTGTATCGCCATGCATCATCCTACGTTCGTTCGAGAAAGCAAAGGCCACCACGGGGTGCGTTACCTTTTGCTGCTTTGCCTATGGGCGCCTAAAAACGCCGGCCAACTTCTCTCGTCGACGGTTCGCTAGCGGAATATCAGCGCTGGACTCGAAACGCGTGCGCTTTCGAACAATCTGCACCGATGGGACCGGTGAAAATTGAATTTCTTGCCCTTGCTATCCATTCGATTGAGTTTTAACGGTTCTGCGCTTTGTATTATTATAAACGTGTCGATTATTAATATTAAGGTGGAATTAAATTCACTCTGCGAGATTATTTATTAAAATTTGACGAATAGAATTTTAATATTTCCCATTGGAAGATTGTTTATTAAAATTTTCGATTACAGTTTGCATCGTTTATTAATCCTCGATTGGGTCAATTACGACTCAGGACTGGAAAGTATATATTATAGTATTTAAATTCTTAAACAATGCTTTCGTATATCGAATGAAAGAATAATTTAAATACGATTTTTGTGCCCTCCTGCCGTTAAATTCGAATCATTTTGAAATGTAACACGCGACAAACTTACGTATCAATATTGCTAATCTAACAAGAAGTATTAAAATGTATTTGAGTTCCTAAAAGTGTAGTATAATCATGTTAACGTGTTAACTTGCAATAAGAATCTGAATATTTGAAAACGAATGGAGTATTTAATGCACCAAATATTTGTAAATAAACCTCGTGAACTTTTTCTGGGCTAATTTAAGGGTCCAATCGTTATTTATCGTCCCAGTTACTGGTATCCCGAATAAATAAAACTACGAAATAAATGTGAATTCTACTTGAACAAATCACGTTCGAATTTAAAGGGAAGAAAAACGTGTGACCGTTGTTAGAACGACGAACGGGACAAAAGATAGCCGGTTTCATGATAGGTTGACCGAAAAATGTGATCAAGAGAAACCGAAAATCCGACGGGTAAAAATTTAACCGGCCAGTAGGACGAAATACAAGACTCTTTAAAAATTGACAACCAAGAGAAAGGAGTGGCACTCGCTCTGGTCAATTGTGCCGCAAAGAGCAACCGCGTTGCACTGTAAAAAATGCAACCAACCGAATCACCGCAATTCTCTGTCCCCTTCGACTGGACTTAAAAATCGACCGTATCAAATTGGAGGCAATAAATCGAGGATCAAAAGATGAAGAAATATATGAATTCGAATGAATCCTGGCTCGTTCAAGATATAATCTTGAATTTATTTTGCAATAAATTGAAACTGCGACATCCAAGTGAACGTTGCAATAATTATGTAATAAGTATTTATAATGTTTTATTATTACAAAAAAAATAATAATACTCTTAAATTTTTTCAGGGTGTCAGAATTTTCGATATCTTTAAATCTAGTTTCTTACGTTTTAGGTTCTTAATTAGCATTAATACAGCAACATTCTGAGGGAAATTATTTTGTTCTTTTAATCGTTGTACCTATGTATATTAGTATTATTTAAATTAGACGCAATATACCTAAAGTATATTAATATGATGTGAATTATAAATTATACCAGTTAACTTAGGTATACTGTATTTAATTTTACTTAATTTAAATAGGTAAGTTAGGGATAACCTAAAATTTCGATTTTAAATTATATTAGTACACTTAGGTATAGTAATTTTACCTAAATTAAATTATATAAAAATTACGTACAGTTTAAACTTTGAAATTTACATTATATCAGTATACTTAGGTATATTACAACTGATTTTGTACACTTCAATTATATTATATCCAATTATACCTAATTTAAAGTATACTAATCCATGTAATACTAGGTCCTACTATACTTAATAAGAGTATATTATTATATACTTACGTATAGTACCGTTTTTTATATTTATTGCATTATAATTATATCACCACATTTACTACACTTCGTATACTCAACATACTAATACAATCAAAAACCCAAAATTCCCAATAAAATAAGAATCTAGTATAAAAATTCGACTACTTGACTGAACGAACCATTGAGAACCATATTTAACTCAACATTCCCCACGCGTTCAACCATCAGTTCATCTGCTCTACAAGAATCGACCAAAGTTCTGGTAAAGGTTCCTTCCGGCTGTTCAGGTTCTGGTCACACAGAATCGTTCTGATTATCGAGAATACTCTCCTGTAGAGGAGGTCTCTGTATACTCGGAATACGAATCTAACGCAGGACAGACTACAAGGGGGTTTGCGAGCTCACAGCGTGGTACCATCGGAGCACAGGTAATGAGACGGCCCCCGACCAAGAGGAGTTGATATGCCCTCGATCACCACAGTCCCTTTTCTTCACCATAGAACCGCGTGTTGCCCTATAAGTCCGCCGACTAACGAACCTAACCGATCGACCTCGAACCTAATCGTCGATCGACCGACAGAAAATTCGATAATCGCGGCTTGAATAATGTTATCACTTGCGATGGGTTCAAATTTCCTAGCCACGGACATCATTTCATTTTTGTCATACAGAATGATCAATAAGTCATTGACAAATGCATTTTTAATGAATCTTGAATAATTTAACCATCAAATTTGGAAATTTGTGGAAATAGTCCAGTAGTAACAGATAATTGCTTGCTGAACCTTTTTTTGCTCGAATAGTTCTAATTGGATAATTAATGAATATATGATTTTTCATAAATATTCTTTAACAAGAATAATCAAACCGACAGTGTTAAATACAACCCACCTTCCAGAAATAATTGATATAATTATTAACATAAACAGCATGACTTAATTTTAATTTGAATCTAAAATAGAAAGCTAAATAAATGGAAGGATGAAAGGTAAACTAATATACATATAGAATAATTCTTTATCTTGGTAAAAGCCATCGTATATTTCAACAGAAGCGTTTTAACAAATTTTATAGTTTAAAATAAGAAATCTGAAGCAAGTGATTTTGACCCGTTTGGTGGCTCTATAATATAATGGCAACAAATTTAAATTTCTTTCCTTATTTCAACACAATGTTAAAGATTCTCAGTTTTGTGCTCGTTGAACACCGCACTGGTCGTAGTTACGGTACAAGAGCGTACTGAGTTATTAAGGTTTAATCACGAAAAGAAAAATGAAGACTTCAAGGTGAGAATGGATCGTCGTGTTGCAGAGAATAAGTAAACGTTAAACGAACGCTAACATGGGTAAATTATGCCACGCTCGAGTTTCCATGACCGCCAACCGTATTTCCTCAATACGGCGATTTTTTGCGTAGGCACCGATGAATTTTTATTTTATTAATAACTCATATGATAACAAGGCAACGAATTGAATCAGAGAGATAACAGAAAGTAGATTGATTTGTGAACAAGTCTGATCAAGATTAAATGTTTACCTCAACAGGTACATAATCGTTAGCGATGCTACAACAAAATCGACGTCTATTATTTCTTTTACGAAGAAAAATTGAAAATGAACTGTTTCTATCTTCACTGAAAGATTACAATACTTGGATGGAGCAACCTTGAAACCAAATATCAGACGACACGTTGAAATATTATTTAAATTTACGGTAAATCTGGTTCACGACAGACCCAACTGAATTAAATTATCCGTAATCAGTCGAGTGCAAATCGATGGTGCAGAAATTACGCGCTTCATTCGTGTTGCAACAAGACCATCGTTAACAGGCGAGTCTCATCTCGATACCACGATCGATCGTCGGTAATCCTTCATTCCGTCACCGCACGGACAAAATCGCCTCGAGTTAAACCTTGCCTTCTATAATTTCCCGATGATCCGGTAACGAGGAGGTACGAGTTAATACGTCCATAGAAAATAATCGATTCGGATAAATCGTTTCTGCTGCCACCATTTAACAATTATCCTTGACGCGTTTGAAAAAGCACGCGACTCTCAAGATTAAAGTCAATCAGCTTCCAGACACTTGCGGTCCGGTCTGCCAGTCAGAAAAACCGCAAATCTTGTAGCAATTTCAGGAACATTTTACCGCAAAAAGCTGTTCCAATCGGAGCATTTGATTCAGAGGGCTATAATGGGATCGTGTTTGCTTGTTGAAAGATGATACCCGATCCCATTGGTTTACAAAAATTGAAGTTGGAAGAATATTATTAGCGGAATCAAGCGTTTGATCCCTCGTTCATCATTCGGTATCTTAATAATAATAAATTGAACGCATTACTTATCGCTTTAAAACTATTACTTTATTACTTAATAAGTCTTATTTTAATTTCCCAAACTGAACTCTCTTGTTAACATTATTATCATTTAAAATTCCTTCCTACAGTTACAAAATTTCCTAAGCGTTCATTCATCGATGCGTCATTTACCTCTGAGAATTGATAGCTTGATAAGACATAAACAGGTTACAAACGAAATTAGTGTAACAATAAAAGAACCCGTCCCCATGTTAGCGAATGGTAGATTACCTCGCAGAATCGAAGAACGTCAGGGTGTGCCGTCGAAGATCCGTAAATAAAGGACCGACAGTCAAATAAAGTCGGCATCGGTTTTAACGAATTTAAGGGGACAGACCCTGTGCAGTCCATAGGAACGTGGCTACCAAGCCATTTATCCACCCCTTTTGCCCCTAGCCCAGGGAGCACGGCGGGCTCACCTAAATCTCGGCTCGACCCAAGAGTTGTACTCAATATTGTGACCGAAGCTGTAACGTATCGCGTTTTCGCTCTTCTCCGCGTTCTTCCTGTTCCTTTCTCCGCCGTCTTTTCCTCCGCGTCCCCGATCGTTCGCCAAGCGACGCGGTTCTACGCGAGGCGTTGATTTGATGCACGTTTTAGATACCGGCATCGACCAACCAAACGCGAAGATAACGACCTGTTAATACCGAGCACGGAGCTTACACGCTCGAGAGTATTGAAACTTTTTTCATGCTTGTTTCGTTCTTTTTTCTTCTTCTTCTTCTTCCTCTTTTTTGAACGGCGAGTTCAGCGTACATTTTACGTAGGTGTAACAAGTGCGTAAGTGTTTCACACGGACACGTACGCGATCGAAAACGGAGAACGGTCGCGGCGCCAACCGCTTTTTACCTTTTTCAAACTAATTATCGGCAGTTTGCGCTTCCGTGTCTCGTTAATCTTATCGCGCACCCTCCTTCTTCGCCGCCGTTATCTCCGTTTTCCGCTTTCTTTTTTTTTTTACAGCCTGGAAATTGAACAGCATTACGCGTAACGAAACTCTGTTGTTGAACGAGTTTATGAATGTTTTATGAATCTCCATGAGAGAACGGTGAGCATTCCTGTCGACGTCTGCTTAGTCCTTTTATTAGACTTTGTTGCGAGTCGCGACTGATAAGATCTTGATTAACATAATTGGAGTAACATAAAAATCTATAAATGAGGTACATAATTGTGTCATTTAATATCACATAACCATTAGAAATTTTGAAGCTATAGATATTCAATCAGATCACCTAATTTAGTTAAAAAAATTTAGAAATCCTAATCGTACGAATTTGTTATCCCTCAGTTTTGAAACAAAATATAGGGGCAGTTCGCAAATTTAATAATCAAACTATTGCCCTGTACAAAAATAAAATTTCTTTTGTTCTATAGATAAATAATTCACGATCCACGTTAATACTTAAAATTTTAGGATTTTGTAAATTATTATAAAGAAATTGCGATTTCGAATGTTTTCGAAGCGCAGGTATTTGACTGATGATTTTAGATCGCAAAATTTTTAATCTGAGCCTAATCCGTTTTCGATTCCAGTTGTCTGGATTAGATACGAGTAAAATTTTCGCAAAAATCTTTCGAACCTGTAACCATCGAGGTTGTAGGATAAATAAAATCGCGTCCGTGGTGGTCGTTAAGACGAAAACCTGACAGGGATGGACAGGTTAAGTACGTATACGCGGACTCCGGCAGTTATTTCGTAGATTTAATGGGCACACAAGGGTCGGCGAGTGCTGATAATGCCTCAACCCTCACCCCTTTGCGCCTTTTGTGACTTTACGATTGGGGGATGCTGCTTACCGCGTGTCCAGGGAAGTGATTTTTCCGAATTCCCCGGCATAATTAGTCCTTTGACCTTTGCGGTTAACCCTCCCACCATAACCAGATCCATATGACCCACAAATTCAGATTTTTTCATTTGAAAGCTTCAGTTTGAAAACTGATCGCTCGTATCCTTAATAATATTAAGGCATTTCTCCAATGTTATTTCAATGAAAAAATTGGTAATTTTAGAAATTCTTACGCACAATTTTCTTAGCAATCTTCTCAAAAATATTTTATAAAAATTCTACAATTGCCATGTCTATTATTTCCAAAAAATATGTAGCCATCAAAGTGTTAAGTTTGTGCCATCAAAGTGCCCACCCTTCTTAATAAATTATAATTAAATTTTGAAAAGCTTAAAGCGGACTTCCTCAACAAAACACCTTCACTGACAGTTTGTCGGCATGAAAGTAACTTTATGGAAAATAAATTGCCTAACAGGAGAATTTTAATATCCATCGAGCTGTGCAGATAATAAGAAAGAGGATTAAGTAACCGCATCGTGTACATACGAAGAATTCATTAATTCCTGAGGTATCGATCGACACGCTAATGACCTCGAGCACAACTTATTCGACGGGACTATACTTTATTAATTATTTCGAACGCGTTGAATCGATGGCTACGCTTCGCTAACAGCTATTCCGTCCCGGCGTCCTCCATTTTCACCAAGTTACACGAAAATAAAAGGAAATCGAACCGCATGCGCAACCGTGCACTTCGCACGGACGTACAATTATGCAAAAATCGAGCATATTCCTGTCAGATTGGGGGGTTTAAGGTTTAACCACACCTGCGAGCAGTGAACCAGACATATGATTAAATATCCACGACTACGGAATGTAATGAGATGCGTGTTCGAGTTTAAGTAGTGAGGCCACGGGTGAGCATCTTTCCCCGGTGCAACCAGTTCTTCCGCTCTGATCCGCTCCGTCCGTATCGCTTGTGTCCTTGTTTGTGACAAGCTTCCTTTCGAAATGAACGTTTGCTTTCGTTAAACCCTTGCGTATTTCTTGGTTTAATCGAATAATCTGATTAACCATTTATCATTTTATTTCGAAGGGTGTGTATGTTCGTCCTTGAAAAATGAAAACTCGAATACGAAGAATATCATGAGTGCGTTAAAAGTGCATTTTTAAGTTTGTAAGTTTCTAGGAACATAGTATTTTGAAATTTCTAGATTCCCAACAACTATAATATTTCGAAATTTCTAGATTCTTAAAAAAAATATAATATTCTGAAATTTCTAAATTTCTAGGAAATATAATATTTCTAGATTTCTAGATTCCCAACAACCATAATATTTCGAAATTTCTAGGTTCCTAAAAGAATATAATATTCTGAAATTTCTAAATTCCAAGGAAATACATATAGTATTTCTAGATTTCCAGATTTCCAACAAGTATGATATTTCGAAATTTTCTAGGAAATATAATATTTCGGAATTTCTAACTTTCCCAACACAGGGTATTTCTCTCCTTAATTTCTATCTATGGAAATATAATAATTATATTGGGGATTTGTAAAAAGGAAGAAGAATCAGGGCGGTTAAGGTCGATGTCTGTGGTCAAGAGGGAACAGGGTCCTGTGGGCCCACGGACCAACGGAGAAGGGTCGCATAATTGAAGAAGTGGGGGTAAAGCCAGTGATGGACGGACCCAGGTTCACTCGGGATGGTTCAGGCCGCCTCGCGCCAATAATTCTCCGTGACTAGAAATGGCACTCGTATACCATTACTCCCGTCACTTCTATTTGTTAATTTCTTCGAAGTGTACAAACATTTTGAATAATCGTAATAGCAATAATACAACTGGGTCAACTGTGATTCAGACCTATAAAAAGGCTTTCGACTAAAATAAAGTAGTCAAATTTTTTAACGAATAATTTTCATTTATTAGAAATATAATATTCGAAAGATAAACCGAGATTATTAAATCTTTTCGTAGGAAACCAATTACAATTGAAGCTAAAATATTTAAAAACTCTAATCACAGAATTCTAATATTAAACAATTTTAAATAAAATCCTATACCACCACATGTAAAAACAATCCGAATTAAATTACTTTTGTATAATTGAACAAAAATGAACATCTAAAATTTATTGCATATAACGATGGTAAATACCTAAATAATCCAATAGCTCAAATAAAATTAGAAACGGTGCAATATGTTAGCAAAAAAAAAAAAAAAGTTGTCTTAAACGGACAGATAATTTTTCCCGTACAATTTTTAAAACGACAAAATTGGAGCGATATGAAAAATCGAGGACGTCCAGTGACGTAACAAGATTATCGGTTCCAATACAAACGGGCGCACGGGCCACGGAAGGTACGAAAGCCACGGCTTAAAGGACTCTTGACCCATAAAACACAGGAACAAGTTCCTGTGACGTGGGCCTCTTTCTCTTTCTTTCTCTCTCTCTCTCTCTCTATCCTGTGGCCAACGAGGAGGCAATAAGAAGTCGAAGGTCGTTTCTGGGCGTTTGTGTGCTAAAAAAACCGTTTCCCACGAGTGAACTTTGCACTAGAAGCCGAAGATAGAACATGGTCGTCTCGTATCCGCGATAATTAGTACACCCGGACAAATAAATATGGTGACGAGGGACAAAAATGATTAATTTATCGTGAATTCGTCGTCAGCGGAATTAGTCATTCTTTCCAAGATTGCGGTTGTCTGTTTCTTTTCTTTTTCTCTTTTCTTTTTTACTGCTTCGACCTTCCGAAACTTCTCGCAATGATATAACTTCAATAATTTGTTCCGTCGAAAGAAGAAAACGGTATAATAACAGGGATCGTGACCCGATGTAACGTGGAACGTTGTTGTTTTATACGTGCACCGTGCATTCTGTGTGTGTGTTGGTTTGTATGATTGGTTAGGGTTAGTTTAAGGTTAGGTTCGCGCAGTTTTCACGTGGCATTAAAAACATTCGTGACTTTTGACAGGAGTTACGATGTATATGCTAAGGCTATTACGAGAATTCGAATATTTTAATATTTAAAGATAAAAGGAAGTTGTTTACAATAGTGGACTGACGATCGAACGCGTTGAGATTGGGAAGGTTTATAATTGGAACTGACTTTGGAATATTTGAATATCGGGAGAATTCGAATTTGAAATTTTGAGTATCTGAATTATTGAAATATTCGCGCTGAAATTGGGGTGCTTTGGGATCGGAGCTGTAAGATTCGGAATGTTTGAATATTAATTAGAACCCAAATTTGGAATGTTGAGAATCTGAATTATTTGAAATTTCGCGCCGAAATTACGATGCTTTTTAATCGGAGCTATAGAATATTTGAGTATCGATGGAATCCAAAATTGAAATTTCGATTACTACCAGAATGCAAATTTAGAATTTCGAGTGTTCGAATTATTTGAAATATTCCCGCCGAAACTGTCTATGCCTCGAAATTATATAGCTGCGAATAATATTAAACTCGTGACAGTAAATCTAGCATCGTGGCAAAAGTCATGACATTTCCCATCATGAGGATAAAAGTCCCCGATTTACCGTCGCATCTAAACGCACCCTAAGAAGATAAACGAAATAAACGACCTTCCTTTCAATATGGAACACATCCTTTCGAACCCTCGTTGCAAACGAAAGTCGTCGTACGACAAAACATCCACCGGCTACTTGGTCAACCGATAAAAGAGCAAATAGAAGGTGGCTTTATTAGCATACGATTGGCACCGTCCATCTTAATGCCCCTTCGTCCTGGCCCTCTTTTTTCCTTTCTTTACGCTTCTTTGTCCCCCTCGTATCTTTCAACAATGTTCATGCCCGTGTTCAACGATGTTTCGTCGTAAAACGCGCACGCGTCTTCCTCCTCTTTTCAAATTCAGCTTTTCTCCGACGTTTCAAGCAGCTTTTTACCTTTCGAAAATTCCAATTTAACTGATCAATGGCATCAATCGTGACAAAATTGAATACAAAATTTTTGTACAACGTTGTAGTACTGTATTGCGGGAAATTTAAATTAAAGAATTAAATTTGCATCCTGTTAGGAACGCTTCCACATTTAACTGTAATTTTTTAATTCTCTATTGAACGATCCTTGGATAGTGGATCGCTGAGATGAAGACAAGATAAATTTAATTTTATAATCCTTTAAATATTAATTTTCAATATATAACATTCTGATAATTGATTAAACCTTTGCACTCGAAGCAGTTTTGGACGTAATCGCATTATGTCGGAAGAAAAGTGTTAGAAATATTTAAGAATCGATTGATTTTTATTCCAATCTTCAATTCTCTGTATTTTGATACGGGTGAAACTGAAATTTTGCATTTTAGAATACTCCGATAAATTAAATATGGTGTCTCAGTGGCACCACTCGGGTTAAAATAATTATTAAAATATAAATTAACAATTTAATACATTATAAAACTTCCAGGTCATTCATAATTCCAGCCACTGACCTTACACGATCGAAGAAAAAATATTTTCCATCAAATATGCCTCATTATTTCGTTATAACAAAGATTGAAGATATTCGAGCATACAAATTGCTTTCCAAGAATTTTATTTTTTAATCAAAACGGGTATATTACCACGTGCGAGTTTAGTTAAGATTAAAAGCCCATTGCAGTAAGTTCAAGAGCTAAACCGAGACCTTTTGAACGAATATACCATCCCCCGAGGCATTACTGTAGCCGTAATGATCGTCATTATTGTCATCGAAAGTGTTCGCCAGAACGTTCCTTTCACGGTAACGAGTTCAGCTCGGCTTGGCTGAAGCATGATCTCGAAGAAAGAGGCTCGAGGCTACGCCATCGTTATTCAATAATCTCACGAGGCTCTGCATTCTCGTTTCATGGAGGTTTAATGAGATTCTTTTGATTGAATATCGCATATTCTTAACAATTCGATGGCTAATATAATATATTTGTAATTTTAGGTTAAAATCTTTATACCACTATTCTTTGCCCTATTTTTATCTGTTGCATTAGATATTTAATCAATATTCAAAACTGAAAATTTCGAATGCTCGGATTATTTTGAATATTCGCGCCGAAATTTCTATGCTTCAAAATTAGAGCTGTGAAATTTCGACTAATAATTT
Source organism: Stelis phaeoptera (assembly GCA_943735885.1). Taxonomy (NCBI): domain Eukaryota; kingdom Metazoa; phylum Arthropoda; class Insecta; order Hymenoptera; family Megachilidae; genus Stelis; species Stelis phaeoptera. The sequence continues at coordinate 22,703,605 of OX030930.1, forward strand.
TTCAATACAGATAAACTAAAACTCTCAAATAATATTCTGTTGGGACGGAATTTGAAATTGCACGAGTCAAAAATTCCACGAAACACCAAGTCTTCATATTTTAATTTTCCTCATAGTTTGAGATTTTTATTACAAATTTCAAATTTTCTTTGGCACCCTTTTCACCGCGTATCACTAAAACTTATACATAATTTTGAACGTAGAAACTTCAAGGTATAAAGAGTTTAAAAACTGTCATTTTTAGGAGGCAATGGTAACCTAAATTTTCACTAAAAATTCCAGACATTTTTAGACAACTGCGATTCAAAAGTACAAATGAAAGATGATATGACATTCGCGTTATAGTCAGGAAGAGAAATCGATAGGGAAGAATGGTAGAGCTTTCTACAAAACAAGTCTACACCTACGGACACCATCCACACCTAAACATTATCATAATATAAGCAGTTTTATTAATGCTGAAGATCAGCGATGGCGATATACCGGGTCGACATGATTCTTCTTTGTTTTAATTACAACGTCTACTGAGCACGAATGGACAAGAACTTCGTATCGGTCGTAAAAATCTCCTATACGTGTGTACCTTGAAAACGATCGACCAGGTCAAAGAAAAGGGTGTAGGTAGAAAAGGAAGGAAGATGAAAATTCAAGTTTTGGAAGAAACAGATATTTGGCTGGCAGCTAAAGTTACGATTATCAATTTTTCCTACAAAATTATTTATTAGAATCCAACGAACTCCTATGTTTTCTTAACACTGAACAACACTTTATCAACAGGAAACTTATTAGGTTGTTCAATACAATTCATTGTTAACTAAAAACCGATTAGTAAAACTTCGATTATTACCTTATCCGTAACACTATTGAAACAATAAAAGTTAATTGCGCTACAATATAGAACAAATTGAAAATGAAGGTTGCTTCTTCCAATTTTTAATTACCAGCAAGTAATAAAGTAGTAGGGGTTTATCTTTTCATCCTAGGGAAACTGACAATTATTCCAAAAAATCGTATAATAAGCTCTAATCGCAAATATGCAGAATACAATCGTATCATTTTTTAAATTAAAATTTCCAATTGCTAGCTTGAATAAATACCACCTGTTATTTTAAAACTATATAGTTCCATCAATGCCAAATCGACGAATATGCAGATTTCTGATTTTAATCAACTAATTAAAACCTACAATTATTTATATATACACCGTGATTTATGTGTATCAATCAGAACCCAATTAGTGCTAGATACAACTATACATGTATATTTTATTTTTCTACTTGCAATAAATTTGATAAAATTTTAGGTGATCCTAGAAGAAGATTGAAGGAAAAGGTCGCAAATATAGTTGCTCAACATAATATATAATTCTATTAATAGAACGATGCGCAAAGACGTGGCACCGCTTCCGCTCTACACTCTTCATTAACTGTACTCCTCGCCCACCCCTTCCTTGTACCAATTTCCATACTCCTGCATTAAGATAAGCGATCATTGGCTATTAATTTATGGCTCGTCGCGTTTAGATCGAGCGGATAGCATCGGATCGCCGCGTATATTAGACGTTCATCCCGTAACCGCTTTTGATGATGGAAATCCATCAAAATCGCCTGGAAAATACCCACTACAGTTAAGACGCTTCTTCAAAAATGATTCTACAGATTATCGAACGAAGCAGATGGAGGATCTTCTGGAGTTATTGCCATTAAAGGTGTAATTCATTAATCCGAAGAAGATATAAATTTTCGCCAGGTACAGATAGCGTGAGAGGTTCCCATGTCCATTCACTTTCGTTCTTTCTCCCTTCTGTTATCAAACAGGAATCCACAATTAATCGCGGTTATCTAAATTTTCCATTCGATCTTCGAAGATTCATGGACGATTCACTCATGCGTCGAGAAATCTTACTGTGATGCGGCAATTCTAGGTCGCAATGGTGCTGAAGACGTTATTTCTTAATCTTCGCAGCTGAGGATACAGTTTTGTAATAAAATTATGTCAATCCTTGGACAGTGGACCATTCAGGCAGCAAAAACTGAAAATTATTTTACTTCACATTTCAACTTTTTCAAATTTTCCGCTACTAGTTTTAATATTATTTCCTGACGTGGAAATCTTCTTGAAAATTTCTATCCTTAACCTCGATCGAAATATTATTCTATTTTTCCTAGATCCGGGGCCACGACTGATGTTCCCCTGGTTCGGGGGTTGAAATTTGTATCATCGTGACCTTAGAACTTTAAAACAAAATTATATCATGCACCGCGAGCGGGTCGTCAGAAGACACCAGAACAGCTTAGAAACAAGAGACAGCCCTGAACGACGGGCCAGAAGGGTTAAGCGACAAATTGCTTTGTGCTCAATGTTTTCGAGGCTCGTTAAATCAATGTAGCCTTCCAGTTTTTTGCGAAGGGTAAGGTCGGCGGTGAGGACGGTTCGCTCGGTCGCAGCTGGATTAAAGTAATGATTCTTACACGCGTGCACGATTTACGCTCGCTATTTCTCCTTCTAGGATGAAGAAGAGCCAGTGTCGGCAGTTTGTCCCGTCTTCCGCCACGCACTCTCTTTATTACCCTGTTTCTCTGTGAGAGGGAAAGAAGGGGAAAGGAGAGGCCACCTTTTCCGCCTGCTATCTTTCTACGGGCTGGTTCGACTAGCATCGTGCACCCGCGATTCCTCTCGGTACAAGTTCAACACATTTAGGGGGTTATCGTATTATGTCGAGTCACGAACTCGTTATACCGCGGCAAGACGGATCGGCGCTATAAAATCACTTGGTTTCAGTTTAACCAAAGGGTACAAGAGCGGCGCACACCGACCCGACGTACAAACTGGTTTACATTTTGCCGCCTTTCCACCGACGGCCAACCCCCTTCGTACACGCGCGTTTACGTGTGTTGCAACGAGGGAAATATTTTTACAAGCAACGCCGAACGACGCCTCGAGAGTCGCTTCCGAGAGATACCATCAACGGCATGGCAACGGATACTGGAAAAGCCTGGTCGCGAGATACGGGAATAGCTGAGAATCGTGAAAAGCCGAGGGCAAAGCGTATGATAAGCGTTGCAGACGAGGAAAAAAAGAAGCTGATAGCTTGTGCCATTCGTGATCTTCTTTTGTGTCGTCGTTCTGTTACCCTTTTTCAGGCTTACCGTGTGCTAATTACGGCGTCGTTTATGGAAATCTGATCGCAGATGAGGTAGCATTGATGTTCGAATTATTTTGCTTAAGAATTCCCAAATTCCACCGTCAGAAGTTGCCACAACTACAGTAGAAACTTCTATTTAATAATTTCAGGGGACAGAAAATACGAGGGGTGTGAATTTCATTGCCAAGACCCGCAGTAATTCTGAAATTTACTTCAACTACCTATTCCGATGATTTCTGATCAAATAAACGAAAGAATTGTGATTTCAAATCTGTGAAAAATCATTTTAAGGCACATTCTACTCGAACCAAACTAGAAACGCGAGACTGACTGAAAATACTCCGAAGAATCTTTGAGAGGTAAACGCACTGACCAGTGCCGCTCTATCGAAACGAAACCAGTACTTTCGTTTCACGCAAATTTCAAGTTTCACGGACAAATTGCCGGTCTGTTGTTGGCCGAATGAAAACGACGGGGTTACACGAGTGGCTGGGGACCGAGTTAAGATCCGCCCGAAGCACAGATAGACCGGACACTCCGATCGAACGATCCGGGTGCTCGTTATCAAGATAACGATACGATATGTCTGTCGAACCGGTTGATTTGTCGTCGATCCTTTTGACGAACAATCCCCGTTCGAAAATAGACGCGGCACGAAACGTGTGAACCGAGTTTGAATGGAAACGAAAGGGACAAAATCGAGCGAAGAACGTGGGAGACGAGCCAACGAAAGGTGTAATTTCAGTTACGGCCGGTAAAGTAATGAGCAATCGACAGTCTGAATAGTAATCTCCCAGACGATGCTGGCTGGTTGTTGGTTCGTTTGAAAACCGTGGCGTCGCTGTATAATAAATACCAGCGTTACTACGCGTGTACGGATTCAGCTTGGCTTCATGCTTGTTTGATCTCTTGAATTATTCTATTATACTCTTGTTTTGTTCCTTTTCCCTAGGACGATGTGCTACTGTAATGAATTTTTTCGTTTTATTTCGCGTTGTGAACCGGCGGATGTGTACTATCTTTAAAGCCTGTTTCAATCCCAGTAATTTTCAACGATGGCGAGTTTAACTTGATTTAATGGGCACGAAAGCACCGCAAAACGGTAATTATATCTTATAAAAATATGAAACTTGGAATTTGACGAAAACGGGTATTTAAAATTTAATTATTAATATTATGGAAATTTATAATTGTTAGCAAAAAGTCGGAATTGCAAAATTTGAAATTTTATGCTAGATTTTGAATTACTGCGTTGAGATTTCCAAGCGCAAAGCGTGTTCAGGAGAAAATTTTTCCTACAATTTCTCTAATATCATAATTAATATTTGTAACAGATGCTGGAATTAAAATTCTAACGACGGAATTTTGACTTTTGCAATTTTTAATTCCTTTCAATACCTAATAGGAGATCACGAATTCAATTACGTCTGAAAATATTAATTTTTAATGGGTAAGAAATACTGGCGTGAGAAGTTCAACGCCAAAATCATAAATAATCAAAGTCAGAATGTCATAACACTAACAACTATCTAACACCAACCACTAATATAACACTGAAATCAACCACTCCGTATAAAACAACAAACGCTCGTCGAGTTACTTATATTAACGAGCCTGTTTCTCCTAAGATCAATTTGATACGAAACTGAAATCAACCGTCAAAAATCGCTAACGAAACGGCAAACGTAGGAAATCAATCGTAACAACGATCAGCAAACGTCAAAGGCACGAAAAGAAAGGAGCAAGCATGATTGAATGCAACGGGCGTTCGATGGCGGTTGTCCGACGGGAAACGTTCTCTCCTGTCCGGTTGGACGGGGCAAAATTTCAGCCCTGATTCGGATAATCGCGTAACGAGGAAATCTGAAAGGCTGAAACGCAATCACTGAAATTGCACGCGAGCCCAGCTTACAAGATTAATCAATAAGTGGCAACTTGTTGAGAGTCAGACTGTCACGAAGCTTTGGTAACTAAGATTTTCTATCCTCGCGAGGCGGACAGACTGGTTTAATCGAGTCGAACGAGTCAACGAGAAAGGCTGGCAGATAAAAGAAATTGTTTCTTGAAGAAAATTTGTTGGAAAGAGATGGGGTTAATTCTTAAAAGCTTGTTGGGTGGGAATTTTTGTATAAACTGACTGAGAGACTAGGTAGTTTTAACTCTTGTATGACGGATCGCTGAGACAGAGAGAATTCCTGCTTCGTTTTATATTTATGTTCTTCTTTATGATACCTTTTTACTTGAAATATTGTTATATTCCTTCTAGGTCTGGGTGACGATTAATCCAAGCGGCGCTGTTGGAGGTTAACGCAAGTCAATATTATCGCAAGTAGAACACTGTTCTGAGAGCTAATTCTCAGTATATAGTGTCCACTTGCGACGTATAAATTTCGATAGATACTCGCGTCATTTTTACCCTCAACCGGACACATGACCCAACTAAAGCATTCTAAAACTCAGTAACTTCCCTCGGTTTGCTACAGATTAACTCTAAACAATTCAATATAAACCATCGATGTGTCTCAGTAAAAATTTCAATATTTCTTATTAACCAACCCCAGAACACACTCCCATCACATCGTTTAATCGAGAAACAGACTGCACACGACCGATGGACGAGGGCACGCGCACAGCCCCGAAGAGGTGGTGCCCGGCTGACAGAGCGACCACCCAGTCCCGGTGTTACGTAACGTTCGCGATCGGCTCGCGGGCAACCAGCACCAGGGTGTAATGCTCGCGAACGAACAAAGCTGATGAACAGGATACGGATTATCGCTAGTTCAGCTGTAGTTCCGGCCGGCCTGATTCGGATCTCGTTCGCGAAACCCGTTTGTTTCTCTTCCTCTGCAACCGCCACCTTCCCTTCCTCCTCTCTACCGTCGCGAACACGCTTCCCTCTCGAGCGCGCGACTGCAAACTCGCACGCGGACAGCATATCGCGCGCACGCCGTCGTAAATCCTCGTGGGCGGAGCGTGAATGCGTTTTCGTTGATGCCGTCCAAGAAACTGTGTGTCTGCACAACAAAATGCGCACCGAATTTGTATCGTTTCCATGAAACCCTCGTAATCAGCGTCCTTTTTAGCATCCTCCTTTGGGTTTTGGCGGGAAACTTCTGATCAAACGCCATCTATCTTATTTTCTTCTTTCTTTTTTATGAAGAAAGAGGTTTTTACGAAGTTTTTCTGGATTCTTCAGATTCTTCACTGTTGAATAATTTTTCTTTGGGTACACGGGAAGCTGAGACTAAATTGCATCCATCAGACACCTGGTCTATCTTGATTTCCATTTATTGTTGAAGACGAAGGACTTTCAAGTATCTTCTTCGGATTCTCCAGGATATATGCACCTATTTCGACCTCCATTTGACAAATTCTTGTTTTATTGTATGGTCGAACTATTTTAGTGTCTTTGACGAGACAGGCTTCTGAAATGTCCCACTTAATTTGACCAATTCATACATTTTACATAATTTGATATTACGTGAAAAGGCTTTCAAGATGATGGCATTTCACTTTTTAGATGTCTTTTTTAAGGAAGTTATCAGGATTATTTATCCACCTGTTACAAAAAGGTTGAATCGGTCGAGCTAGGTAGGACACCATTACATGAACTTCCTTTTGTTTTATGCGAATTGCATCCACCAGATACCTTTTTAAGAAAAACCAATATCCAAGTAGCTTCTTTGATCCCTCTCCAATGAGATCATCCTTAATACTTTGTATCAACTTTTTACCGATTACCATAACATAATTCTTCCCTGTGTTTTGTAAAAAAAAAAGTTCGGATTGAATTGGTTCCATCAAACGTCTTCTCGAGAAAAACCTCAATGTACCAAGTTTTTTATCCTTCAATGATATCATCATCAATGCTTAGTATCAATTTTTTACCGATTACCATTACGGAATTTTCTCTTGTTTTGTGGAAAGATCAAGATCTAGTTGCCTTATCTGGAAGCGGCTAGAAGCAGTCACCTTGAACTTGATGGTACGAGTAGCCAAGTAGAAAAGGAACGACCTCAAGCAACGACGATCTCTTAAACGGTGTAACCGATAAGATCGTGGACTCCAATTTAGCAGAAACTTGAATCCTTCAGCAGAAGACAATCCTCAAGTAGCGTCTTTGAATATTCCCCAAATTGATCATTGTTAAGATATGTTGTAAATATAAATACACTCAACCATCTTACGAAACAATCCTCTGAAACCAAGGGTGCGATATTAAAAGAGGGGGAAATTACAGCAGTCCGTCTGTAACACGGTATCCTTATAACACACTTTCCACATGGCAGGATCTTCCAAACTCGGTTCACTATCATACAGGAGGAATATTTTCAACGCATAACAAATCAACCGTACCATTTTTGAACTTTCAAAGCCGTCAACCTGTTAGCGAGCGCGTTAATCACGGTAAGGCTCCGGTAATTCCTAAACAACCGCACCAAATTTGTCACTGCAATCGAAATTAACTTATCAAGATCGGATTCGAAGATAGACTCGAGCTGATAGACGAACCGCACAAGGTATGGAGCGACGAGATGTCGACGACGGATCGAGCCCGACTGGCCAACGCGACGAAGGTAAAACCCGGAAGAGGCCGGGTCCGCTTTCGGGTGGCGGGCCTGACAGAAGGTAAAAGTAACAGTTATGTTCATTGTCGCGGCCGGGGCGCTCGTTTTATGACTGCTGGACACCGTAAAAAAAAGGCTAACGGTCCTTTATTGGTTTCGCTAAACCGGCGGAGAAGCGTATCAGGGCGCAGACCTTAGCCGAGGGCTTTGGAAGCCCCGGGACTTCATCGTGGAACCGTTTCTTTTTCTCTGCAGAATCGTATACACAGTTTGCCCGTGGAGGACGAACGTGACTACGCGACCATTTGCCAGTTTTATTGCGGGCCCAGGCAAATTACGACGTCGCTCCGGAACTTCTGCCGTACCTTTTTCACCGGCTAGCTTTTTCTTTTCTTCTTTGGGGTAAATAGTCGCGTGACGTAATAAAAGCCGAGACTCGATCGACTGCGATTCAATGATCCCATCCTGGAGACAATTTATGCGCGTCGATCAGATATAAATGGAACTTTTTTAGGTGACAGTAAAGATGGAGGTCTATTTCCTTTTCGAGCACAGAGTCGATGTCACCGTCCCGAGAATACTTGGTGGTAACAATAGGCGCAGATTAGTTAATCATTCAGATGGTTAACTCACAGGTTAATTGAGATACCCGAGAAAGTGAAGCCCATAAAATATCCTGGGACTTCGGATCGAAGCAGTATTACAGAATTCCTAATTCGATTACACAAGTGTGTAAATATTAACCTTCTACAGCGTAACTGGAACTAAAGTCAAACTTTGCTTACGTCCCCAATGACGCAGAAATATTTGCTTCGCCGGTCCTGTGCCAATTTTCTATAAAAATATTCAACCTACAATCACCCAAGGACAGTAGCTGAAGTATCCTTGTTCCATAACTCCTTTCTAATGCTCAAGCAACAATGCAAAGAGTCCTGAGTCTGCCTGTTCTTGATTTACCTGTGCTTCTGTTTCCAGATTTCGAGAGGCTGAATTGGTGCTTTGTTCATCAATGGGTCGCAGGAAAGGAACGCATAAGGAAATCGTATGGGTCGGTAATGGCGGTGCAAAGGAGCAGAAAGGATCGATCAAACGAATCAGCTCGATTCCCTGTTACCGGGCACGGATATAGAGGGGATATCTATATATGGGTTAATTGGAGCGTAGCCCAAGGCTTGGGCCGTCCGAGGGGCCCACGAAGTCATTTTTAGAGGCCCTTATGCGGTTCTCTTCCCGGGCAAAAAATATTTTATATACCCCTCTCTTCTCGTTGAATGGCCGTTTCGAGGAAAATGTCGCAGCACGGTTTTGTATCGTACGGCGATAAAGTTACCCGCTTCGTATGGAACAGCAATTTCTACCATAATAAGGAATTACTTCAAATGTTTATTTTAAATGCAGCTGCACTGGCCTTTTATTTATCAAATTTTTTGGCCTTAAATGGAGAACCTCATCGGAGATTATATATATCCGTTTAGATTTTTAGTATTCGATTAAGAATTTTACACATCGATTGGAAAATTGACCCCATTGGAACGCACACCCGAGAGAAGGATGAAAGTTGGAAAATTCGCGTTCGAAAGAGACGCGAGCGAGAGAAATTCTGAGTTTCTAAAACGGAAAGCCGTGGAATGCGTCAGCCTGTTAAACACGTTTAACTAGTATCCCAGAATTTTGATTGTTTGGAAAAAAAAGAGAATAAATTTGAATCTAATCCTTTGGTAAGTTGCAATGGTTAGATAACTATGTAATTTCTTATAAAATTTATATTAATATACACAGCGCCAGAATTAGTAGGCTGTCGATTATTTTCGCATGGAAATTAAACAGATTCCGAATTTCTACGCGCCAAAATTAGGAAAATTTCAATTTCTTTCAGGGCAAAATAAAAATAATTCCAATTCATTCGCGCCAAAATTAGACAAATTTCAATTTCAATCGTACTAAAGCAAGCTTTCGAATTCTTACACGCCAAAACTAGAAACATTCAGATCCTTTCGCGTCAAAATTAGAAAAATTCAAATCGCTTCGCGTCAAAATTAGAAAAATTCCAATTCAATTCCCGCCAAAAAAAACCAGCTTCCAAATTTTTACACACCAATATTAGCAAAATTCTAATTTTTGCGCGCGAAAATTAGAAAAATTTCAAATCCTTTTGCCCCTAAATGACATTTCTAAGCATTCTAAAGGAAGTAGGCCCAACCACTCGTTTCCCTAGGCTCTGATCCTCATATTTCCCCTTAACCAAGAAGAGCCTACATTGCCCCAGACTGTACACTGATTAGAGGCAAAGCAAGATCTCGAGCCGTGCATGGTCGTCCTTTTTTTTCCCCTAGCCAGAGCAGGTTTGCTCTAGGAATGCACGCAGTCGGTTGTTTGATTTATGGCAGCGATTAAAAGTAGTCTTGCATCTAACCGCATATTATATATTACACACACCGCGAGCCTTATACTAGAACAGTCGCATTTACTTTGAACGGAAATCGAAATGTCGTCGAGGAAATCTCGTTTTCCGAAGATGATCGACTCGCCTATGCCTTCAAACGACCAACCTCCCTCGTCCAGATCATAAACCATGATTATTGAGTCAATTATAACGCAGACCACAAGCGATTTAAACTTGTTCTTATTGCAGAAGCAACGAAATAAAAATAAGGAAGCCGAATATTAAATTTAAACTAAAGGATTGTTACTTTTTTTACATAATATCTATTAGCAACGTTTGCCTATAATAAATCAGCATTTCTAATTCTTTATTATGGAAATAATATCTAAAGGAATAATTCAGAGTCTACAAAGTGGAAATAAAGGTCAAGAATTAAATTTAAATTAAACGGTTGGAAACTAACACATTTATAAACTAATCCTAGGTTACTTTCTTACATAACATTGAGCAGCGTTTGGCCAGAATAAATGAATAAATAAATATTCAAAAATCTTACACGAAAATAAGAAACAAGAAACTTTGGAGCAATCGAAAGAAACTACGACCATCAAGATAGGCAACGATAATAAGATCCTTAAGGTCTCAACAAGGGAACTAGATACGCACGCGACGAACACCGGTAGGAAAAAAGAAAATGGAAAACAATCGAGTTGAAAAATCACCGAATGCCAGGAGAGCGACAGCCGGTACGGTAGTCGTAAATTTCTTGGACTAATGGTGCACAACAAACGCTTGTCCGTACCTAAGCTCATAATGTCCGTTCACGCCGGCCTAATATCGTGGCCTGGCGTTTAATAAATATGTCGCGACGGTAATACGTCATAACTTTTCCACGTGTCGCGATCTCGTGCTCCGTTTCACCTACACACAGATCCTACGCGAACGCGCGAACCAACACCAACTCGGCTTCGTACCGCCGACCAATCTATTACGTTTATATTCGTTGAACGGTTACCCGCGTAATGTCACTGAGTTATATGCTTCTTAAGCAAGACTCTTAATCGCTGGATAACGTTGTCAGGCTCTTTTCTCTTTCTTTCTTTCTTTCTTTGTTTTTCTGCCTCGGCCGAGCGTGTACGCAACGTGTTTCCATACGCATACCGATAAAACAAACGCGCAGTGTCTCGGGCACGTGACGAATGCGTAATTTCACCACGGACGAATGATTGTCGTACGTTTTTAGTAGCAGAAAAAGAACGCCAAGATTAGCAAACCCTCCTCCTTCCCCTCCTCCTGCCCCTTCTTGTAACGGCGCCGTGAAACGTGTCAAGTATTCATTGCGCCGATGGGCGTGATTCATGCATCTGGAATTCGGTGGCGCTTCGAGAAAATTAATTAAACTTCGACTGGTTGGTCGAACGATTTCACCGCGCGACGCTGATCGTTTCGAGATTTATTTCTTTCCTTTTGGTTCGTTCTTACAAGGATAACCTGTTGACAATCAGACCTGTGTCCTTTTATTGCTACACGCTTTCACGGGAAAGTTGTTTATCGTCGAGGATCCGGCGGAGTGATTGGAAATATTTGCGTAATTGTTTGGTTTTCTTTGATTGGTTGATTTGTAATACTTGGTGGCTTCTGTGGCATTTTGTTGAAATGTTTGTGATGGTAACGTTTTAGTAAAACTTGTGAGGAAATATAAACATTCTGGTCAATTCTGTCAGTATTTTCTTCAACTGGCAATCAAGCTCTAAAGAAATTTTATTTTCGGCTGTCATTTATTGACAAATAGATGATTTCTAAATTTTCGAACAGCCAATTTAATTTACTCCGCTTGACCCTGCAAGATATTCCATGAATAAATTATCTGTTGTGTGCTCTATTCTACATTCTGAACGTTTCATTTCATTTTCTAATATTTATCGTGCACTTTCCATGCTATTTACATAATGAAATGCATAAACATTAACAGGTGTCATTCGTTGAATAAATCTTAAAACCGTTTCCTTCAACACCTAATACATCTGTCGGAAATAGAGAAACAAATGGTGAATTCGTTTTAATTATTAACGCCGGAACGACACGATCGGCATTAGCCCGAGGGTAATAACGGTCTGTACTGCTCGCGAGGTACACGAAGAACAGAGGAGACCCCGAGAGATGGAGAAGGAGCATTTATGCGGCCGGTTTGAAAAAAATGCCGGATAGTATCGTACATCATCGGGCCGTGTGACGGGAAAGAGGCGGTAAAATTAAGAAATTTTCGTTCCGGCCGGCGTAGCGACGATCGAGCAATTATTTGAAAAGGTCAAAAGGTTTCGGCTCGGATAAATTATCGTCCGTCGTCCTTTCCCACCCGCGTTGCCGGTCAATAGCTACGAAATAAATGGGTACGCGCACGTTTCGATTTAGTTCCCGCGCGAAACGGACGCGGCGCTGTCCAACTTATAGGAGCTCGGACAAAATAACCAACGATCTGTGCGCGCACGTGAAAAATTATGGGAAAGTGCACAAAGTGTTGATTTCAAAGATTTTCAAGATGTTCTTTGGCCAATTTTTATGGATTTAGTAACGAATAAAAAGAAGGGGAAATGTGTTAACCTTGGAAATGTGTGTGAATCTTGGTACAGTAACTTGTGCTAATTGGCAAATAATAAACAATCTGGACGCGCAAGTTTCCTTAAAATTGGCGCAGCATGCTGAAATTCAATTTTCAAGTTTACAAAACTAGAGAATTTTAAAATACACTTTTGTCGATTTTTCGAGATATGAAATGGAATATAAAGCGCCAAGAATCGTAAGGTTAATCCTTCAATTTATGATAGTTTACATTTGCACACACGCTGCAATTGACGATAAAAAAATTTGTCAAACAAAATAAATACAAAAATGTGAGATAAATATCTTAAATTATATTCCTACGATTGTTTGTGCATGAAAATATATATTATTTTTGCAAGAATTCATGCGTTTAAGAGTTAAATATACTTTTCCCGCGCGGTATAGTTATCCGCCAAAAATAATTTTGAAACTTGAAAACTAACTCCAGCAACTTTAAAATATAATTTCATCGACAGAAACCTTTCAAATACGAATAATAATATAAAATCCCAGGAGCTGTAGAGCGAAGTACACTTTTCCCGCCTTTTTCACGCGCTGCAGCAGATCTAACATCTCCGACCCGACGCAACCAAATTTCGTTACATATGAATTGTTATAATTTCAAAGATAGTTAACGAAATTAAGACATGATTTTTATAATCCAACTCTGTTTTCCACCGTCAATAAAAACTTCGAGACAATTTCATAAGTCAAAATTCACACGGTACACAAAAATTTGTGTGCAACTGAAGAACCTTCCATTTCGCAAAACCATCTCTAAACGACGAACAACATCCAACGACTCGTATAATGGCCCTCTGGTGTTCCCCCTCCATTTCTCCGTCGGGGGACACGTGTTCCCGAGATGGTGCGCGGATAAAGCGTGGGGCAAGTGTGACACCAACAATTAACCGGTGCTCGATATTCATAACTTTCTTACGCTCGTGGTCGCGCGGAATCGGCGATACCTGAGCGGAATGAAAGTGGAAGGCGAAGGAAAATGCGTCCACGATACACAAAAGCTGTTGGTGCGGCCAGATCGCGGGCAGCCAGAGTGGCAGGTGGTGCGTTTGTAATGGCCGGGTACAGTGTGCGTATCCGCCGTTGGGCAGGTTTCGCCAGCGCAAAAACTGCTCTATCCTTGCGCGTGACTTATGGACGTTCGTGTCCACCGACGACTCCCAATTACATCTCATCGCGTATTAATTGAATACGGGCCAGGCGCAAACGGCGCCAGGACTCGGGCAAGAAACCAATGCCGATATCCTTTGGTTAGCGGAGCCGTCGACGCGATGCATCGGCCATCATCGATTTCAACGAGTTCCACGTACGTCGGGGGCATCGCGAGGAATCCGTAAGCAACCGCTCGGAATGGAAAGATCGATGGAAAGAAGAAGGCGATTCCACGATCGATGCGGATTCTTGCTTTTGAGGGAAAAAACTTGATGAATGTTCATTAGCCTGGCGGCTAACGGGGTGATACCTTGAATTAAGAAGTATCGAACGAGGTGTAGGATACCCTGTGTTTTGAATAACAAGATGAAGACGCGTATGACGGATGACAGGCGTCGATTCAAGTGCCACGGACATATTTATCTGCCCAAAGATCAAGGCACGATAAAAACTGGAACTACATCGTCCTTCTGTTTACGACTTAATTATCTAAATATTTAAGAGTGTGATCCATTGGTCAACAATATCTAGGACTAGAAGGATCAAAGCAAAAAGTTCGGTGTTCATCTTTTTGTGGCGCGAAAGTACGAAGAAACGAGTTCATTGTGGCGAGGTAGTTTTATTTCAAAAGGATTCCCCCCGTCTTATCGAGTGTACAAGCTGGGAATATACGAGGTACGTCTTCATTTCGAAGGAAGGCAACCACAGGGCAAAGTATTCCGCAAAAACGTGAGCAGGAACACTTTTCGATTCAATTATTTTGCCTTGTATCCCCGATCGTTGCTCACAGGCACGGCTATACGTATCCTTTGTCTGCCGGTGTAGCCGTTCCGATCGTCGAGCACCTAAACACGTTCTTCGTGCCTACGAAGCGCGGCCGATCCAAAGTATGCATTATCTTTTAGCCCCGGAGCAGCGAGAAACGGCAGTCTAGCGTGTATATAGTCGAGCAAAAAGCCGAGCCAATCAAAAGCCCGCCCTTTTTCCTGTCAGCGTCAACCTTGAAATCTCCGACAAACGAATTTCCCTTCGACTCAACGCACTTATTCATAGAACAATCAATGAACTTTTAGCAGTTTTCCAGTCAATTTGAAGCGTTTGAGTGATTTATTCTGGGTTCAATTTCTTTTGCGACTAAATTAGGAAGACGTCAGTTTTATGGCGCCAAGATTTTTAAGACGGGGACTTTTTCGCGTCAGAATTCCTAAAATTGCAATTTATTTTACGCCAAAATTCTTAAGATTGCAATTTATTTCGCGCCAACGTTCCTAAACTGGCGATTTTTTCGCGCCAAAATTCCTTAGATTGCGACTTTGAATCAAAAGTTCTAAGATGGCAATTTCTATCGCCCCGAATTAGCAACCTTTTAAATTCTTTCGCGCCTAAATTAACTCGCATACAAATTTCCGAAGAAAAAGTAATAATTGGCAATTAATGGTTTAATACGGCCACGAATGCTTGCGTACCTGGACACCTACGTTTTACATCTCCTTCTTTCCTATTAAAATACACATCCGTTACCGTGGGAACGCGATCGATAAGAATTAGTCCCACGAACACGATGCAACGAGTTCGCCAATCGAGAAACTCGAATCTCCAAAACAAGCATTAATTGATTAACCAGTCAATCGTCAACGACATCGTTTCATGGCAAAAGGATTAATCCAAGCGGCAAAGGGTGATAACTTCTCCCTCCCGCCCATCCTCCCTCTCTCCTTGTCCCGCATGAAATTTGCAAAACAGCTAGATAGCATACTCGGCTGTTGTCGGTGTGTAAAAGCGAACCATAGCCCGGCGGACGTACATGCGAACAGCTCGTCCATCAAATTGAGAACCCTGGTAGGCAACGGGCGAACGTGTTGCGCTCGCGATAGCCGCCTGCGCGCCTTTCTTGCCCGCGCGTTACGCGCCGCTCACGTTCCTACGATTCTTTTTAACAGCTCTCCTAGACATATTGTTGCTTATCGCTAATGGCACGATTCAAATAATATTAACTTACTTTTACCGAGCACAATAACTGCATTGAGCCTCTATTCTTTATTATGTAGAAATAAAAGCGCTATTAACCTACGATATCGTGTCACACTCCTGACGCACCCTGTCAGACTTTGATTACAATCGAATTTTAAGTTTCGTTCTAATTACAGTTTACACAATCAAGTCTTGCCAATTGCGATGGCGCTGACTGACACACCTGCCAGGAAAAGTGGTAGGTTAAAGAGTTAATTAACCCTTTAAGATCTAAATCAACTGTTTAGGCTTTAGTGTCATCCCTTGTGATCAATATTAATGCGTTAAACTGACCCTGAAGCATTTATGCCCTTGCTTGTTAAGTAATTTATTTAGGTTAAATAAGGTTGGAGGAAATATCTAGAAATCTGATTTGTTGATAGTTATAGTAATGCATGTAACGGCGCATACAGTCAGCCCTGAATAATTTTGTATCGTCCCTGAAGAGTTAATATAAGGCTTCGTATTTAATATTTTGAAAAATGTAGATTTTTTTATAATGCCTCTGCTTTGAAATTCGTACTTTTCTGAGTTCTGACAACAAACTACTACTATCGCGTGCCAGTACACTGACAATGAGTGTTTGTTTCGTTTTCTGGACGAAGATGTTTCGCAATTGTTCCTCGATGTACAACGCGGTTCGTCGTCTACGAATTATTCCTTTATCTATGGCTACACGTGTTTTCGCACGGGATATCGGTGTGCAACATCTTGTAGCCATTAATCGTGTACGTCGACTTTTCGTCTTGATAGAAATACTTTTCACCCAGCCTTCTATTCCAAAGTTCTATTCCTTCTAGATTTATTTTTTACCCCGTTAATTCTTAACTACCATAGTTTAGAAATTGAAAATAGGTACTGTACCTTTTTAACGCATAAATTCTATCATTTTTAAATATTTATTAACATCCTTGTGTTCATATATTAGAATGGCAACTGAATTAGCAACCTTCTATGTATTTTGTGTAAAAGTTATTCAAATTTCATTGCAAATGGATACAAAACCTACCAAAAATACACTAAGAGCTTACTAACAAATGGAGATTGTCATTTGTCTAAGTTTAGTAAATAATTCTGCAGGGGAAAAATGTACAAGTCGCAAATTTATTTGCCAATCTAATACGTAATATATTAAGCAACTAAATGCACTTAATGCGTTTATTTTCCCTTTTCCTAATCATATCATCAAGGGTTATTACAATTTGTCCAACAGGGGCGTTCGATAAATCACCATAACAAGGTTACGAGCGTACATCAGATAGTTTCGTGTGTTTCAAGCATAACTTTCAGGTGAGAATTATGTGTACACATTTCATTGCCGAAGAAGGGGGGTCATTATGGTGCTTTCTGCTTAATCTTCGGGGTTGGTTAGCGAAATATAGAACTTTGGCTGGGTCGTTAAGGTAAATCGTCTATCCTTGTTTTATATTTGCTACAGAAACAGAAATTACTTTTGGATCTTCTAATTTCTTCTGCAAAGTTGATTGCCAAAAACATCCCAACAATATTTGAATAAATACTTTTCTTTTTAATATCAATCCAAAGTACCACACGATACCACAATTTATACTAAAATAAACGAATCGATAATTTTTCTAGAAACTAAACTGTTCGACCCGGCATCCAAAGCTACCAAAAATTGCCTAATTTTAAATTGTTTTCAAATTATTCATTTCAATAACAATGATCCTCGAGAAAATATTACATTTCTATCTAAACAGTCGAAGCGTACCAATTAGTATATCCTTGTCAAATATTTAAACAAAAATGTACACATACATTTCAAGATAATTCAAATAACCATTGGTCGGAGATAATCAACACGTATTAACTCAGTTCGGCTCGTTTTCCTTCGAACACGATGGCGACTATGAAACGGAAAAACACGCACCTCGCAGATAAAACGCGCGATAACACGTGGGAGCATTTTTATGTGTCACGGTAACTGATCGAAATAATGTTACGGTATTAAAAGCAACGGCAGATCGTATCAAACGAATCCGCGTTTAGTTGTCAGTTTTCGAGCCGGTTCGACTTCGATCGGACGAAATAACATTTTAAGCGTGTTTATGAGTTGTCCACAACGGGAACGAGAAAACGAAGAGAGAAACACGGGACAGGATGTAAGTGATTCCATCGATCAGAAATTACGCTTTCATGCGGTGAATATCACCCGACACCTGGTGATTAATATCCCTCGAGGTTCACGCGTTTATAACGCGAGTGAAAATACAAAAAATCGATCGGCCCGAGATGCACTCTCGGTTTCGCGAGCGAAATTATGCGGTCGGGGCGTATGCAAATTGCGAACACCCCGACGGATACATATTGATCGATGTTTACAATTACTTTTAATGATACGTTTCTACGGTATTTTCTCTCTCTGTGCAGTCGTCGATGCTCTTCCCCCTATTATGTTTTCCGAGGAATGCGGGTCAAAAGTTAATTTGCAGAAAGCTCTGACTGGATTAATGATCGTAATGATTGAATCAATTCGATGTCGTGTTTGATACTATCGGTAGGGATCGGTTGGGTGCTGAAATGAGTCATGGCTAATATTTGTAATACAATGTTTTTGATTTTTTTTCGTAGGCTGGGTAGTCATGTGTGGGCAAAGTAGGCCGTTCGTATTCGAGCTCGATATTTTACTGCTTTGGGCTCTCAAAAACTGTAGGACTACCCTAATTAATATTATACATATTTAATACTTCGCAATTATTGTAATTTTGTGAGTTTTCTAAAATAATTTATTCGTCCCCTTAATAATAATTGCCTCATTTGCTTTATTTCGAAAAATTTTCAAGCTATAACTAAACTATTATTTATAACGTATCGACGCTAAAATAAGATATATTATTCAAAATATTTAAATCTAAATATGAATAAGTTCAACTTGAAATATTGTAATATTGCATAGCAAAGGGGTTTGAATTTATGTTACAACTTAATGGTGCTAAAACTGTGCGTGGACTTTCTTGTGACACTAACCATCGTGTATTCTTCAACTACCACAAACAGTTCGGAACATCGTTTAACAGAGAAGCTATACCACCCTGCCTCGTGACAAGGTGCAGACACGCCCGCCACGCGTTTTGATACCGAAACAACGAACCAACTTCGAGTACGAAATTCCCGGTTACATTTACCATAACACCCATAGATTTATCTCCCGCAGATTGGGTTACGCGGTTACGCCATTTAAACAATTTTTCTTCAAACAGACCGTTTTTCCTGGTCAAGCGGCGTGAAAAATACCTCTTTTTCAACGTTCATGAGGTTTAACATCGCACAATTTTTATTGACTCATGGATTACGAACCGTGAAAACGAGTGACTCATTTATTACAATTTCAGGATATGTTTGTTACTATTAAGACGTCAAGTGTCCCAAAATAATCCACTGTAAGACAATTCCGGAAATCAAGACGCGTGTTAACAGGTCAGGATCAAAGCGTGCGATTGAAAATTGATGGCGACGAAGGTTGTCGATGCCGAGTCTAGTCGCGCCGTGTCTATCAAATTGCGAAGGGCCACGGTAATTTCCAAGGACCCGAATGTTTTTCGAGCGAGCAGTACGCAGAAGCGGCGGGCGTGGAGAAGGGAAAAGGGCGTAGTAAGTCATACAGAGAGGCTCGTACGTCATCCTCCATCCGGGCCAACGGAGCAACACATGGAAAGGGTCTTGTGGAGCCTCCATGCACGATGAACGCACCTACTTGGGCTTGCCTCTTTAGGTCGCGGTGCATTGGTGTTCGCGTCCAAACACACCTGCATCGTTCACGCATACACGGGCACAGATACCCGCGTTTCACTCGTACACCTTTACTGGTAGGAGAGGTTGAACCACTTGGTCACGGGCGTGCAACACGCACGCCCGTATTCGACTCGCGGCTCCACGATCCGATCTTTTCAATTTTCCGATAGTAAATTAACGCCTTAAATGGTCGGCGATGAGCATCGTTGTGTGGAGCGTATATACGCGGGAACAGCACCAGCCGGAAACAGCGATCAGGTATCAAGATGGAAAGTTCCTTCGGCCATGTTCGTCAGCCATTGAGGTATGCTCCAGAAACACCCGTGCGTAACGATACTTATTGTATCCGTTTTGCAACTGATTATCAATTACACGCTTTTCTTTTTCCAGGATTGTATTGAAGAGGATAGAAACGGGACGGGGGAGGCCGAAATAACGGCGCACACTCTTCGGGATAATTAGAAGGTTGCGTGAAACGAATCGGTAAAAACGATCGTAAAACAATCGTAAAATGATTCGTGTACATTGAACTTGCACGTGTTTTGCTCTTCCAGTTAAACGGCGAGCCGCACACGAAGAAGACGCGGAACGATCTTGGTCGATACACACGAAAGATACGCGGCCTGTATTACCGACCAGCCCCTCTCGTGGGGCGACGATAGCGGCAAGCGTGGAAGCACATAAGGAGGTGGGGTTAAACGAGCCGAGCCACGATTTCGTCGTCGTAAACGTCAACGTTACGGTTACAGCGTTGTTCCTAGCTGGTTTATATTGAACGAGCTTGCTCCCCGAGGTACGTAACACCTACTGGCAAACCGTCGTATCCTCGAGTAGCACCATACTCGTTTCCAACTCGGCAGAGTCTGTGGCGGGAGGAGACCACGTGGCTTTTACGCGGGAACCTCCTCTCTCGTGGGCTCGCCGCCACTTGAGTTCAAGGTTTGCCGGCTCGCTTTCTGTCCTTTCGTAACAACGTGCATCGAGCTTTACAACCATTATCGTAACCGTGCGATAACGATACGAATTAATATCGACGAAATTAAACAAATTGCGAGTTACACGCGTTGGGCGGATAAGCTTCTAACACATGTTTCACGCGTCAGAGTTAGACGAATTGTGAAACTTGTATTACCTGTATCTGAAACTCGAGTTGCTTTTAACGTTAACGTTGAACAGTGCTTTGTGTACGCTTAACAGAACAGGCGCCTGGTGCGGTTTAACAGAGGGACTTCGATAACAAATTAATCAACGTAATTAAAAGCTGTATTGCGTTGCAAACGGGATTTATAAGGTATCGCAGACAAAATTTAATGACTAAAGAGACAAATATTAATATTTGTATCTTAACTCCCAGGTTTTGTACATTCTAAACAATTCACAGTCTACTTATGACTTTCTTCCAATCAATGAAATATAATAAGATTGCAGTTAGTTACTTCGGCGATATTAACAAGACGTTTCCTGGTGCGCAACTTCTCTTCTAATTGAATATCGATCTTCAAGGAGCATTATGGAGTAAAATACAGCTTGATACAAGAATTAGCATTCGAAGGGAAACCGTCGGGAAACGAGGCAGTTTTACAGAGAATAAATGAACCACGGGGTGTACAGATAGTGTTCAGGGCTCCGTCTTCACGCCCTCTAATTACCCCATAGACGCGGCAGACCCTTCAATGAGGGGCCATAAATTTCGTCCGACTTTGAAAACAGCCTCCGTGGAAAGTGATACGGCACGACGGACAGCAAAAGCTCATTGTGATGCTTGGCGATCCGTCTCTAGAAATTACCAGCCACGGGACAGAAACGGTGATGGTTGGCTGATAATTATCGAATGAAGTGCACCTCGAATAAGACCTTCTTTTATATCAACAACGATCCATTATATTAACGATAGCGTTACATTGGCTTCATTACCGTGACATTAATAAAGGAGACATTTACATTTGAAAACGGTGGCGATACCGACGCCTCGGTAACCGCTATAAATCACAATGAATATCAAGCCAGTCGACCACCCTCTTTTTGATGTTTATCACGGCAATGATACAAATGCATTCCGGGGCAATCGAGTTTCTTCAACGTGTATCCGTGATCGTTTACCCGTGTCCCCTGTGCCCGCAACACAACCGATCCCCGCAATAAGACCCGGTTAATGATCACGTGTCGATCGGTTTCTGATTTGTGCGATATACACGGCACGGATCGCTCCTGCAATCACTTAATGCACGCTTAGCGACGACGTTTAACGCGGACACGATTGGAAAGCCAATAAATCATGCGACACGCATAAGATCTCGCGGCTTATTTGAAAAGTAACCTGGGGCAAGGTGTTCTCACATAGATTAAACGGGTCAATTTTTATTTTCTTTATATTGTTACAAATCTTGTGGCGAAATCCTTTGCAGCTCGAAGATCAAGTCTTCGATTAACGTCAAAGCTTGTAGCTTTAAAAGAATTAATTTAAGAAAAACTGTGATATTTAAACCTTGCAAAGTGTGAACTAGCAGAAACTTTGAAACGCAAGGGAAGAGAATCCACTTCCTAACCCTTGTTGGGGTTTTTACACAGCACGCGACACACGACGAGGAGGGTAATAATACTGTCCCGAGGAATCGGTTGAGTAGATGTGCGACGATAAAGCCAAATTATTTATCGCCGTGGCAAAGGAACGCCGGTGGACGTTGATGGCTCTATATTTGCCCACAGAAGACTTTAATCTACGACGAAATAATCCACGATCCTGTACCGATAAATTTTCCTACGCGTGTATCTCGGCTTGTACCGACCCAACACACGGCGAGGAGGCACTTGCCGGCTAGCGTGAAGTGAGTCAACGACTTTCGATCCGCGACTAGCTACATAGAAGAACCTGTTCCGTGCTAGCGCGAGCCGATCAATTGCCTCTTCCCATTCCTACGATTCCTCCTACGTTCGCTTGCATTCCAACGAATCGTCGGCTCGATTCGTACACCTCATAATCGAGCGATTAAATCTTCCACGAAGGAAATCGTGAAGCGCCGCTTTTCCCGCCGGCCGAGAAACGCGGGACTGTTCGGCGACTATAAATCTCCTCTCGTGGCTGTTGAATAGGTCGGAGCAAAACGAGGCGGGGAGGTCTTTCCTTCGGATCGTTCGACCTAAGGACCGAGCGTATTAAAAACTCTGTCGATTTTGGTACTTTATAGGAGACGTAAACAACAAGGTACGTTCGATAAAATCCTGTTTCTCGTATAAGCACGCGTCTACGTCACGAGAGCTCGTAAAATAATCCCTACACCTTTTGTATGCATACAGGCAGGAAGAGGGAGGGCAGCTCGCGTGGTCAAGCAGCAAGAAAAAATATAGATGGACCTTAAACCGGACCGTAGGGCGCGACAAGAAGGCTAGAGAAGAGATGCTCGAAGGAGGGAACGAATAAAGAGGAAAAAAAAGAGAAAGATGAACCCGATGGGGGTACAACAGCCTGGAAGACCTAGAATTTGGTAGAGAGAAGAGGCGGCGACCTCTGAGCGAGATAGAGCTCGGCAGACCTCGGGTGATTATATGTCCGCGTACGATAAAGTGAGAGGCTAGCAGCCAACCTCTGGCCAAGAGGGACAAAGACATCGCTAGAAACAGCTGACTACCGGAATTCGGGGTTCCGGAGGGGTGAGTACGACGAGGAAGGCACTTGAACCCCAATTGGACGAGGGCTTCCCCATTATACTCGACGTATCCAACGATTTTACACGCACTTGACTCCATTCTACCTATCCACCAGACGTAACATTATCGCGACTGTATGACCCGATTTTCCACGACCCGACTTTCCACTTTTAACGTACAAACGTCCTATACACTTTTTATTTATTTTTTTTTTTCTTTTTCCAATCCAAACAGCGTGTGTCTGTTAACTTTAAACGTACAATGGTCATTTTAGCTTAGGGTACGAGATATTTATCCAATTCCTTTCGAATATTTCAAGCATTACGGTTCTGAGCGTGGAGAAAATTAATTTTAGCAGGATGATTTCTCGATTGTGAAACAGAGGCGGGGCTTTTTTTTTCACCGACGACGACGACGACGACTGGAGAAAGCATCGCCGCTCGAAAAGAGGTGCACACGGACACGGTTGCACAAGTATTAACGATAACTCGAGGTGTCACTTTGCGCGTCGCTTTCACACGGCCAGGTTAGTTATCACCAACCCCCGGCACGCGGTGCATTCATTCGCGCAGAAGGCAGCGGAATATTTTTACTCCGCCGCCCCGACTATAAATCCGTTATCTCGGCTACGCTTCGTGACGGATACGTCGTATTTCAATCGACACACAAATAGACTCGACAAAAAATTACAACCAGTTTCGACATAACACAACGTCAACTTACATTCGACGATTCAGTATACAGAGCCTGTTGTCTTCCATTTTTCAGAGCGGAACTAAGGGAGGTATGATTTGTTTGGATCGCGGCTACGCGATCGACGGGGCGCAGAAAGAGAGAGAATGTCTGCGTGCGTATGTGCGTGCGAGTGTGTATACATCGTGTAAATAAGACCCGGGAAGAGCGTGGTGTGCAAAGTGAAAAAAAGAACGTGTTTCGAAGCATGGCGTTTAACGTGATCCGTACGTTGACCGTGAAACATAACTTCGAACGATTTAGCCCCGGCGTAGCCAAGAGAGGAGCCGGGTAAACTCGATTCACCACGCCTTTCCCGACCACGTGGCTTTTACTACCGGACTGCTCTCCCTCTCTCTCTCCCCTAAGCATAGTCGCTTCTATATTTCATCACGGCTGTTATGATAATCGGTGCACGAGAGAGAGAGGGCGATATAGCGACCGAGTGCTCTTATGAATGTAAACTCACCTGCTATAGCCATCCAGGGGTAGAAGGTATGGTTGGCGGTAGGTTGCTGGTGTAGTTGCGTGGCAACCGGTTGGCTCGCGGACGAGTTCAAACTGCAGGTGTTCCAGGACGACGTGAGGGACCTCGAGGAACTGTTGTTACCAGGACTCGATGCCGGATCGCCGCCTACGAGACCACCGTAGCTACCAACTCTCGTACCTTCTGGGGTACACGCCGAAGGGCGTACCACCGAATTGCTTTGACTGTTCGCCCCCGAGGTCGCCGACTGCCAAACGTCCTTGACGGCCGCGGCTGCCATCACGGCAGCGTAACCATTCTGATGGGCAGCGGCTTGATCTTGTTGCTTACAGTCCTTGGTAGCTGTGGTAGAGTACGAGGATGTGGTGTGACCGGTTGCCTCGGGTGTCGTAGAGTACAATTTGCAGGCCGTCGCGACGCTCGCGTCGTACGGCGAGTCTTGGGGTGGCCTCGTGTTCGTACCACCGCCCGGATGGATTCCCAACGAGGACGAGGTGTGGTGATGATGTTGCGTGGACGCGTACGGGGACATACCCAGCCCGAGCGGGAAACTTCTGTACGCCGCTGCTGTGGCTGGATCATGGTGTTGACTGGCGGCTCCTGTTTGGTGGTGGTGACTTCCGTAGAAGCCACCCGCAGTCTGCTCAAAATACGAGTTCATTATCCCGGGTATCTTGAATCACTTGCACTGAAACACCGGCACTCGAGAAACAAAAGCGACAGACGGTGGACGAGTTTTGCAGATAACCTCGTGAAAACTGTTCGTCGTTTCGTCAAGTGTCAAAAGCACACACACGCGTGGCTGGTCACGACCGAATGCTAGTCCATGCTACGATTCGATCGTTTCGGGCTAGCTTCGTTGGTCAACCCGATCGTAACAAAATCGAGAAATATAATCGTCCGGTTCTGGTTCTATGTTACGGCTAATTCGCGCCAAAAGGCGAGAGGTAAGCGCGTCGTGTCGAACACCGATACGCTGTTTGACGCGGTTGGGCGACAGGTGACAGCGTCGACAAGGGACGAGCAAACGAGCATTAAACCGTTTCAAGAGGTCATAAAAGTCATCGGTAGGTAGAGGCGGTTTTACCCAAAGCGTCAATGTCAGTAGGCCGTAGGAGTGTAATTCAGAATGGGACTCATGGCAGCGGCGGGGGCTTTTATGGACTTGTTATGGTTACCGCTACCGGCACGAGTGTAAACCGGCGGTCTAGGTGGTGGAAACAGGCGATGATCGTTAAACTGTTACGACGCAATAAACCGGGGTAATAAGACGGGCTATAAAACTGCCTCTGTGGGTCTGTCTACCGCGTGCGCGCCCGTCGACGGTTCGGTCGGCCGGCACGCGACGATCTCCCTCGCGAACACCTCTCCTTCTTTTTCCCTTTTATCTTTCGATAATGCGTGTATGATTTGTGATCGGTCAGGCCCAGGGGCCCCGGGTGTCTCGAAATGTCGGTCGGTCGATCTTTTAAAGGACCAAAAGGTATCTCGTTGACTCTGTCCGCACTGCACTAGCACTAGTCGAAATGTGACTTCGCTGACGACTGTGAGGTTCAGTACGAAGCGACGTACGAAGGGGATCGTAACGAACCACGGTATGCCAGTGCGGTGGTCCACGGCACACTACCGCTTTTCTCGCGCCCCGTGTACCGCCACTCTGTACCGTCCTCTGTCTCTTGCTCGCTCGTTCGTCTCCTTTCGTCTCTCTCCTTCACCATTAGCCTCTCCTGCTTACACCACCGGTTTCCCTCTCTCTCTCCTGCCAGCCCTCGTTTCTTCTCTTTCTCTTTTCCACTATCATTCCCTCTCTTCCTTCTGACCGCTCCTTCTCGCTCGAGCGCGCACACTCTTCCACGGTGTGCTATGTGTCGACAAGGAGCACACTAATGTCTCCCTCCTTGTCTTTTGCGCGCCGACCCCCTCTCCAATGCGATAACCAACTTCTCTCGCTCGCTCCGTCATCGCAGTTCTCACTCCCCTCCCCCGCATATAACGCCCCCTCCACGTTTGCTCACTCACCCTCTCGTTCCGTCTCGCTCCACCTCTCGACGATGCGTCTCGTTTCGTCTCCTCGGCGGCCGTCTCTCTTTTTCCTTCTCTCGATTAGATTCCACGGAGCCCCCTGTCGACCGCTCGGCCAACTCGACGACGTGCCGCGAGATTAAATTCGTACTTCTGTGCTTACCCTGCTACGTCAGATTAGACGCGACCAAACGGATAAGACGGTAAATGAGACCACGACGATCGGACGAAAAGACCGAGGAACGAAAGGAAAGAAAAAGAAAAGCTTGAAATTGACCAACGGACGAGTAACGAAAAGATGAACCTAAGTGTAAAATTTCAAGGAGGTTTTGAAGAAAAGGAGAAAAATGAAGAGAGTAAAAAAAAAGAAAAAAAAAAGAGAGAAAGAAAGATGCGAAATTGCAGCAACTAAGAGAGAGACAAGAAGTACGAGCCCGCGTCGTCGGTAGTGAACGGAAGGGGGAAGAAAACAGGGTGGCAAGGGAGGAGGTTATGCTTAAGGACCAATCAGAATTGAATTCGTCACGAGTACCGCGCCGCCACAGCACGAAAATTCCTACGCCATGTGAAAGTAGTTCCAAGTCGGAACGACGCCCATGACCGGTTAAGCGCCGCCCCGCGTTACCCCCACCAGTGGGAACGCGCGAGCAACCGCGGATACAGACACGCTCCGCTGCCGTACGGTAGAGCGAAAGCTGCACGCCACGCGCGTCACGCAACGTTTCCTTTCCTCCTCCTTGTCGCCCCGTCCCTCTCCGCGCCACTAGCCGCTTGTGGGGATACGTGCACCGCCACCTCTGAGTTCCATCCCGAACTAACGTTGCCAGATCCATTCAGACGTTCAAACGACCAACATCAACGAGGCACCTTGCGATTATCGTTATTGGCGAAAGCGGTCTTGCGAATTGACTCTTACGCGCGATCGTTTGATCGACAAGCGACGGAGAAAAAGAGAGAAATAGGACGAGAGGGGAAGACGAACAGAGAAAGCAAGGGATTGCATAGGCACGGGACACGTTTCGTCTCCGTATACGTTCTTGTTTCAGGTCGAACCGGTCCCGATTCTCGAACCTGTCCGATGGTTCGATGATGACGCGATTGCGAGTACGAACGACACGAATGTTATCATAAACGTCTTTTACGAGATACTTTGGCGTTTTACGAACCAATTAGACTACGGTCGTACAATTAAAACGCCGTAAAAGTGAGCTTCTCCGTGGAGGGAAACGGACAAGCGGCGTGGCGCGCGCCGCACCAGTATCGGGAATGTTTATTGGGATGTAAATGTCGCTGGATTATCGCCCCCGCGGTTCGCACCTCGTAAATTATTCCGTAACGAGCCGAGTAATGCCCATCATAAGCTGCTCTCAGGGGCCGGACCGGACTATTTGCTCGCTCACTTTCGCCATAATGAATGTTTAGGACGCAACCCGCCTACTTCGCGCCTGTCTCGAAAAAACAGTTTAAACGTCCCCCTGTTTCGCCAAATGATACTGCTCGCGCGGCTGATTATTCAAAACTTACACGGGTCGACATCGCGCCTAAACCCGAGCCATTCATCACCTTTTTTTATGACGATATCGCTCTTTGTTCGCGGTAATCGTTGCGGCTCATTTACTGCCTTCGCGGTCCATTTTGTACATTTAGCACTCACAAACTTTTACGGGATAAATGGCTTTGTGTATGATTCAGAGAAATTTCTAATTTCAATGTACAAAACACACGTTCCACGTAAAGAAAGAGTACTGCAACGAACTGCGGTTAGTTAACAATGTTTATTTTAACACGCACTCATTGTCAATACGTTTCGTTTGTTAACGTCTGGAAGAAAGAATTTACGATTGATCGGGGCAATCATCAAACGGCCAGATTGATGGAGCCCTTGATGAAGTGACTCGGTGCAGTTTTCGCTTTTGTAGGACTCCGACAGGTGGCAGCCCGTTTGCTTGAAAATCATGACGGCAATAAACTCCGGTTTTATGACCACTTGAACAGAATCGTAAAAGTCAGGGCCTTTAAGCTTATAGCATGGTAGGACGCGTGTCGAATATGGTGGGGGCGTGAAGAGAGCCACCATAACGCCGAAGAAAGGGGGAAAGGTGCCAGGGGCTGTGTGGGTAGCCAAAATGGGCCTAAATGCCCCTTTTAAAACGCCATTGAAGATAACCAGCCACCAACCACCAAAAGGGGTTTTATTTAATGACCAAGGTTGTTCTCACAAAACCGGACGCTCTGTGTAGCTACTGCCGACAGTTACTTGATGGCTTCATGACTATTACAACTTGTTCTTTTTTTCTCTTCTCGTTTTCCCCGTCGCGTTTACAAGCACATCCCGAGTTGTGTTACAAGTGCTTCTGTCCCGTGTTCGACCCGCGGAACGGGACGAAAAATCAGAGACTTAACTCTCTACCACCTTGTGCTTCATACAACTAAGAAGCTCTTCGGGATTTGAAATTTATTAGCTCGTTTTCTGAACGTATTACAATTGCTTCCATTAATCGTGAACGTGGACTCTCGACTGTACCGAGACCGTTCGTTAATTTTCGCGGCCAAATATTCGCAACGATAAATCCGGCCGCGTATCGGAAGGTATCATCGAGAAGAAACGATAGCACGCAAGTCAAAATGGATGATGGACAACCTTCTTATGGATTTCGAACAAAAGCAAAACAGAAGAAATATTTGAAGACGGTGGGAGGTATTAGGGGGCGTAGCTATAGCAACGGGGAAGATGGACACGAAAGCAAAGGGGCCGTTGCACCCGAGCCGAGCAAATCTGTACTCTTGCTAAACCAGCATCCATTCTTCATCGCTCCGGTGGCTTTGGCTCTTCTGGATCTCTCCTCCGGCCATGGTTCAACGCACTGCTTGGACTCTCATTTTGGTTGGTCTTTCTTTCTTCCCTCCTCTAAAGCCCTACTGTGCGCGTTCGTTCCCCGGCTCGTTTCTTTCTCTTTTGCTTTCTTATAGCCTCTTTCCCTCCCTCCCGAGCCTCCCTGGGGAGACCGAGGATGAATATTCGATCATGAACGAGCGTCAGAATTTCAGATAAGCACGATTCTCGTCGTCGTTATTCGCGCGGATCGAAACTCTTGGGGATCAACCTGTGATGTAGGGGCACTCGCGGCGGTAGATAATAATGGCGTACTTGGGCGGTGCATTGAAGCTGGGTACACGCTTTGCATTACGTTAAAAAAGAAGCAACCGAACCGCACACACGGGGCTGAAAACGATTGTATCGATAGATCCGCAATAAATCGCAACAGACTTCGAATCTTCGATAGGATACTTGCAATAGCACAAATGATATTTCTTTTATAATAATTAAACACTTTTTATCCCAACCGTAGTAAAGACATTCTTCAACGTAATTCTTACTTGAAAAAGATTTTTCCAACTAAAATCACTGATCTTCTTCCGATGTATATAAAAACACATGTCGCACAGTTCACTGTTATAAATTGTTAAAAAAAAGGTACCTGCCAACATTGCATATCGATCCTTAGTATGGCAGCAAGGATGGCAGGATCGTGCGGCAAGGACACGGGAAGAGGTCCTCTTTGCCATCTGGCGGTTTCCTGCCGTATCACCTGGCTGCAAAATATCATTTGCTGCAGCTCTCTACACTTCTCGCTGCCGATATTTCCGATCGCGGAACAAAAATTCACTCGCCCGACCAGCACTTGCACGGTACCGAAATATTTTCTGGCTCTACCCCGTGTCCGGGTGGGAAATTTTAAAACGTCGATGTCGCGCTTCTAACGTGGAAACGCGCACTGTCGTTGCCAATCCTTCTCGTGCAGCTGCACCCATAAATCTCGAAGTGGAACGTGAATGTCCGGATTAACACTGGCGAACAGTTTAACACCTTCAGTCGACTGACCGTGACGATAATAATACGCGCGAAATAATCTTCCTGGAAAACCGACGAAACGTAGTTACAAAAATTGGATGAAATTTATAACGCACGGGGAAAAAACGTGAAGACATCACCGTAATCGGCGTAATTGGTGTCCGATTTTACTTAAGCACAAGTCGAGTACTCGTTAAACTTGATAGCGGCCTACCTTACCGGTTGAGAAAACCTGTCCGACGGTGCACGAAACGTTTAAGGTACGTTCACACGTTCCGTCGAGGACGTTTACACTGTCTCGGCGCAAACTGCAAGCCGGACATAACGTCGAAATTACCAAGTAACACCTATACTTAATGCTGTCGTTCAAATCATCCGGTCCTGATCGGAAACGTCGGCCTGCGCGCAGAAATAAATCGATGGGAGATAATTGGACGAGCCGGGTGCACGGTTAACTCGGTCCTCGTTTTAAATATTAATAACGCATATTCTACATGGTATCGCGTTAAATCATATACTTCGGTGCCGGGCTCCCATTGTCGACTTAACAAGTTCTATTACGCCACGACGGAACGCGTAACAATTTGCATAATCCATTAACGATTAAAATTACGCTCTGAATAATTGAATTCAATTCTTTTTTAACGCGTGGAAGTATCACGATCGCGGCGTGCTTGTTCGTGGACAATTCGTCGAATAGTTTGAAGTTGCTCGTTACACCGGACTTCTTGTTTTAAAAGTCGGTTGAAGTCATTGGGAGTTGGGTCACTTTGACCTACAGTTTTTCGTCAAGTTCTGACACGTCAGACACATATTTCTCGAAATTTCACAATTCTTCAGTCAGTTTCCTCGTATGATGAAACTTCACTACACTTTCTCAACAGCTTAAGTAACCATAACAGAATTCACTTGCGTTCAACAAAGTTTACCACGATGGATCGAATGAAAACACACTACACGAATAACGTGATTTTATTTGGGTAAAATTGTATACGACACATTAAAACACCGTCTACACTTATCGCCTACTATTCCTTCAAGAAATGTCTGAAATTCTTGTTTAAACTATAGAAAGATGAAAACTGTTGTTCCACCAACGTGTTTATTTCACTCAAACATATTTTAGCGATCTTTTAGACACTTTGATACATAGTGGCACTAATAAACTGAGTTTACTAGTAAGTTTCCTGCACATTTCACACGGAATTCGTTCAATCAAAACCTATCAAATGATTAAGCAGCCTGAGGACTCGTCAGGTTCCTTTCTATCATGAAATTAGGAGAATCAATACTGGTACTCTCCCACTTTCGTTACATTATGTTTGAAACTTGAACAACACTTATACTTTTGTTGCGCTTTTGAAGCACACAATGTCTTGGGTGCTTCTTTGTCAACGTTCAGTATTTGGGGATAACAATATTCAATTCAATGACCGAATAGAAACATGACACATAAATCCACACAACACAGGGACAAAAGCAAAAGGTAGTCACTGAATACTCGAAGTGACCTAACAATCCTTTCTGCTAACTTACTTACCAATTTCTTCATTATCATACTAGTTAACACTGGCGTTCGCCGAGCACCTTTGTTTTATCACCACGAAACTAAATTTTGTCCGCAAGAAATACGATCACGTCCTGCTTCGTCGCTGCTGTGTCGAGCACTGTCCACGAAATGTATTCTTTCGAATTAGACGTTATTTCCACCACATCAAGTTCCAATACGCGGACAATGCTATCGAATCGACATTATTTGTGTTAGAGCGATAAGCACCGACCTCAACGCCCGGGTCCTATTGCATCGTGAAATTTCAGATGTTTGATTACACAGAATACCTGGAAGAGTCGCGTAGATTTGTCAAGAAACGCGCGATCTCGTGGAAATTCAACGTCCTTAACGTCGCCTCCACGATTCTTCAAGAATAATTGGAATAACGGTATGGTTAGGGCTAGGATGACACAGTATTCGTTAAAAAGAAGACATTCGGTATGTGTCTTTCATTCAAAGTACACTTTACACACACACACACACAAAGGTACACGCAAACACAATGATTCACCGTTTTTCGTTCCTTGATAAAATTCTTCAAGGTTATACTCCAATTTCTGAAGTTCTTTAGTTCTGATTCATAACATTTGAGTGAGCGGGGAAAAAACTAAGGTTTGATCTTCCTTACTTCTTATCCACTAATTTATCAATTCCTTCGTTAAAAATGAGTTACCTACGTCTTTAATAAAAGTAGCAGAATTTTGTTACGATATACTACCGTAAACCAAATACTTCAAAGTTAGTTTCAACAATTTCTACAAAGCACAAATCATAGGAATAATACAAACACAGAATTTAACCCTTAAATTCATCGTGCCATCATTTTGCAATATATTTGCTTTTCAATTTATGAAACACTTAGCCACAGACTTATTTAATTCTCGAGTGTGTTATGAACGTCACACACTGTTTAAACAAAACATAAATTTCCTAAGTGCAAAGATTTCAAACATACTGAATTATGCCAAAACAAAAATAACTTCTACACGAATCTTCATATAGTTACTCTGCCATTTGTATTGTTGCCACCTGGCAACGGGCTTCGAAAAAATTGCGTTTAAGGGTTGAAACTGACTAATTGGACGGTTGCTCGACAACAGACGTAAATAAGTCATGAACTGATATCATAAGACGCGTTACTTATCAGCGCACTCGATAGAACCTTAGAAAATTCATGATTCGTTGATGCGTTATCAAGACAGGGAAGTAGTAAGCAATGCGTAATGATAGGATATACCGAACAGACGCGGGATAATGAAGAAAGTGTGTTTGCTACTACAAAGGGGATAATAACGGTTGGTTAGAAGTGGCTGGAGGTAGCCGAATGAATGAGTGGCAACTTACACGTAAACAAACAAGTATCAATGCGTCCAAATTGAAACATAAAACGAAATGAATGACCCCATAAATACTTAGACCTAATGGTAGGGTGCGGGTAAGCTATTGCTCGAAGATCGTTACTTATGCGAACGTTGTAGGAGAACGTGCCCGATACCTTTGTAAATACTCAACTGGCTTCTCTTTGAACAGTGTATTTTTGTTTTCCGCCGAAATTCTAACGCCATTACATTTAGGTGCTTGGCAATGTTCGATATCGAACGCCAAGTATTTTAAAAATACAATCAACGCAGCCAGTAAATGCGAACCGTATTTAGGCGGGCCCGGTGCTTTACCATTAGTCAACTAATTACGCCTTAAAGCGAGTCCGGCGCTTTAAGTATTTTAATATATATATTTTTTACAACTATACGGGTCTATTGACTGTAACTATAGCTTTAATCAGTTCACTGAAGAGTAGGTTTAAATACGGCGGCCATTTTTTATACACCCAATATTTATATTATGTATTAATATTCATTTCATTGCGTTACAAATTGTCAAATTCCTTAAATACCTGAATTTTCGAAATATCTGAAATTTTAAGTAGCAGTTTTTAGGCATACTATATTTTTATAATTTACCCCCTCGGCCCTGAAGTTTCATAGGGTCAACAGAAATTCCATCTCTTATAAATTGTCATAGCTGCTGTATTCTGCTGAGGTTCTTAAGTTTATTGTATTTAATAAATTACAACGCTGAACGAAATTAAAACGAGGTTAGAAGTGTAACTAAGTAAGTCGGTTCGAACTGTTCTTTGCCTTCAAAAGGAAGAATACTGTGTTTTATAAATTTGGAAAATAGAGAAGCAGGGATTATATTAGTTTCAATGATCAATGCTGAATTTATCAGCTATCGGATGAAGAACTTTAATAGAACATTTAATAGAAGATAAGAAAGCTGGATAAATTAGAAATAACACGATAGCATATACATTACGTTGGGTTGCAATTTTCTCCGTTATAAAGAAAATAATTTATTTGAATCTTGTAACTTCTATAAGCTACAGCCAACATGACATGTGAAAATTTTGACCTCAAATTGGAAGGACTAAATTACAAATCTTCAAAATTTTCATAATTTCCCATACCACTGTCCAATAACGATCTCCGGCAAACTCAAAGCTACAAACAACTAAACACAAACTCCGCTATATTAACCTTAACTCACCTCATTGCGTAACAGTTGTTGATTCTGTCCAATCTCAAGTAACTGCCGTCATCCGGATCCGGTTGTGCCTTCTGAAACAAAGAGACGAATGGCATAAGAACGAGTCGTCCTTCTACGAAACGGCCGATCGCGTTTGATCAGAACTCGTCGATCAAAACAGACGCGAAACAGGGTGCTTTTACTTTGTACAAACGCGACTGTTGAGGCGTGTAATCGGTCAAAGCCAGATTAAGTATTCGCTCGGAGCGCATAACGAACGATTCAGTTTCGAGTTTACAATGATTTTCTGTTTCACGGGGCACACTGATGGTCATTGTGCGTCGGCTATCGCGCGGCATTAAGATTCCAAGAGGGAGGGCCTGTGTGTGACAGACGGCCGTGCAACGCCATATTCGCTGCTGCTTTCGTTTACGGGCCTCGAGTTGCCGGGATTCCTTTTTTTTCCCCGTGGCATTGAAAAACAAACAAAAAATTCCGACTTCCAAGAACATCAACGGCAACTGATAGCGTTTCAACGACAGTACTGATGTATGCGGATCGCTTTCCGTTTTTCATCGCAGCTGACTTCGTTCTTTTACCGATGGTCGAATACCACGACAACGGCCAATCATGAGTTTTTTCATTCGACTCGGAAAAAGCGGCAGAAACTTTGCGAAATATACAGGAGATAGATATTTATGTTTGTAGACTCGTAGAAGACAAGTACCGATGTTTATTTTGCCTTATTTTTTAAATAAAAAGTCGATATTAACCCTTTTTTCCTTATAAATTATTAAACCCTTAAGAATTTGTAGAATTTTAAGACAAAATCCTTCATAAATTACTTTTAGTAATTTTCTAAGTATTTTCTGGTTTAATCTGTCTAATGTCATCCATACTAATATTATACAAAGGAGACGCCATATTTCCGTCGAACGTAATACTATGCAGGCATTAAAATTTAAGTACATAAACCTCTAAAAGACGACGCAACATGCCTCGAGGCAGAAGGTGCAAATAACTAATTCATTAATGAATCCAATTCTTAAATATTTCTCACAAATTTTCATATGAAACTTAAGAAGAAAAAAGAAGATTCTTCGTGTCCATTGACACTAGGCAAGTAACCCAGACAAGTGGACAGTCCGAATTTCTCAGTTTTTGGCCTTGTCCGTACCAGCCTTGTCGCCAGACATAGAAAATGATTCTTTCCTTTTTTTCCAACCGAGCTGAAAATATTCCACACGGAAGAGATACGGAATCTATCGACTGTAGTCTCATTAAGTCCAGCCCCCACCGGACCTGGTACACGTAAAACAAGAAACCCAGAAATTCAGACTGTCCACTTGCTTAGTCTGAACGGACACTTAAACGTCCATATGAAGCATTTCATGGCGCACCCATAGCGCACCAAGGGGTCACCTACCTCGAAGAAGTGAATTAACTTACCAATCAAACCTTAGAAAATTGAAATTTATTCCTCAAATAAATTTTTATAATCGCCTCATGAACTTGACTAAATCATTCGACACACGACGCACAAACAATATCCTACTTTTGATTCATAAAAACAGATACTGAATCAGAAAACCGAGTTAAGTATAGAAATTAAAATAAATGAGATTTATTCCACAATTCTGATTTATCTTTATACCAAAACGTAACACGAATTTTGTATACAAAAGAGGTTAAATCCAATTGAGGTTACTTTGAATCCAATGGCAAAGCTACCGGTACCGAAAAGGAAGCGTTCAGTTAGTGTCGCGAGATAATTTAACCCGTCTCCACGCGCAACACCTCGACCCGTATTAACGCCAGGGAAACTTGGACAGACCAGAAACTTACAATCAGCCGGAGTCTATTGGGCCAGATTATGGGAGTTAAGTGTTACGTAACGAAACACATCGACCGTACGTATTAATACCCGGCGTCGTTGAACTGCGGAGGGATCGTGCCAGCAATAACAATAATGCATTTCTCCGTGGCTTAGGCTGCGCTATATAGGCGAGCGCACGACATGGATTTGCAATTCAAACATCTCTAAACGTAATACGTATAAATCGAGAGGATACTCTCGATGGCGAGAGAGGGGAAGGGATAGACGAACGGGTGGACTTACTATGAAAAGGCACAAGGAGGAAAGGAAGAGTGAAATTTTCAGGAAGAAAGAACAAGGAGAACAATGTACGTCGAACGTGTCCTTATTCTTTTATCAATTTAAATCATTTTGTTACGATAGAATGTAGCGCAAAACAAATCAATAATGGAAATTCTTTGATAAATTATTCATGGCGAAGCAACAAAATGGGATTTGCCCATGAATAATTTAAAGATTTTTCAATGACTCGTATAGAACAATTCATAATTAGTTAAAACGAGTTAAAAGCTTTAAAATGTCTTTAATACGGCATGGAGGAATCTCTGAAACATCTGTAGACGTAATAAGTGAATAGGAAATATCCCCTCCATAAAAAGTGTAGATACATACAAACACTGAATGCATAAAAGTGGTTAAAATTTCCATATTATTATTCTCCCAATAAAACAGCAAATATTATTAAATCACTATATGTAGGTAACAATATTAATTTTAGTATTCATGCCATATATGACACTATGCAAATCACTAAGTTGGTTATACGCAGTTATAACCATTCATGTACTGTAAAGCCATACATGTCTGATTTAAATTTTGGCAGTTTCATATAAGTTTCGCAAAATGTACAGAATGAACGCTGTGTGAATCCATTCTGCTGTAAACTATATTAATTCCAGTAAAAAATTCATCCAATCATTGTTATCAAGGGGAATAATTATATATTTACTTGTAATAAACGTATCAGGTAAAAATATATAAAGAAATCTTTGCATAATGTAATTAGAACCTATTCGTCATCCGGCTTCTTGTTAAATATACAGCGATAAGCTGGCTACATTTATTTCTGCTATCAACATCCATTAAAAAACTTGTAATTTTATGCAATTACTGGGCTAATTGTAGTTTGTTACGTGTATTGTAATCAGAATTGTTTAATAAACCAGTTTCAAGGAATTTTAATGCATACACTGATTACATTAAAGAAATTTTGGTGACAATATAAATATATAATATATTAATGAATTTTTGACAAGTATGCTGATATTTTGTAACATTAAATTACTGTTTCTCGTTTGTTTATTCATTTTGAATATTTGCAATTTTACATTGATCAACGTAAGAAATTAATATTAATACACTTTACTTGTTAGAATCTAATGACAAAATATCATTTATACCCCTTGTATAAAATGTTAAATACATAATCTCAAACATAATATATATTTTACTAATTTTTAAAGTTTATTCTGTAAATTAAATTCAATGCCACTATTTTAGACTTCCTAAAAAAAAAAGAAAATAATAA
Organism: Stelis phaeoptera; assembly: GCA_943735885.1. Lineage (NCBI taxonomy): Eukaryota > Metazoa > Arthropoda > Insecta > Hymenoptera > Megachilidae > Stelis > Stelis phaeoptera. Next base: position 22,741,459 of record OX030930.1, read on the forward strand.
TCTTTGCTTTTAACACAAAATTTCTGTTCAACCATGAAACGTTAAATGTTTTATGCATATATATCAACCAATTTTATTAATTCTTTTTATATGTGTGCATTAACATCTTAACAAAAGTACATGTTTATAGCCTTTGAATTAATTTTTTATGGTTTTCGATAATGTTGTCTACTTTTTTACCTTGCCATGCGTGCTGATTTTTCGATCCGGTATCGAATCCATTCTCTTCTTCAAACATTTCAATATTTCGTTCATATATCAGAATCAACTTGTCAGAAAACACTTAATAAAACCAATTATTTGCAACTTTATCCTGTTAACAACGCAATTTCGTACACTTTATTGAGAAACCAAACCGCCTTGCGTTTTAGGAGGAAGAAGAATAAACGTCTTCCGCTGAAACAAAATGTCGCCGCAGGAACCAATCGGAATGGACCAATCGGAAGGAAGCAATGAGAGTTCACAATGAATGCATCATCAAGTGACCTAGGGACATCTTTTATTACGGTTTATTACCGTCTAGATGGCACCAAAAAATCTCGTGAACGCTTTGCGGGTCATGATTGATCTATTGTCATAAACTTAATATCATTATATACTATGTAATTAAAAATAGAAGAAATTATAAATAATTCTACGTATCATTAATATTATATTAACTCCTCGACGACTGGCGTCCTATTAGTAACTTTAGTAAGTGAATTTTTGCATTACTCTTTACTTTATTTATATTTATAATATTACACTATTTTAGATACGAATTATAGTTCGAAAAATAATAGTTACGCGATTTGTGACACAAAAGGTGTCAAATATTAATTTATCGATAGCCCTGTTTCAAATAATAAAAGAAACTTAATTATGTGACGTAGATTTAACAAAACTTGTGATCAACAAAATATTAATTTCATAAGGTAGCAAATAGAAATTTTAAATTAAAAAATAAAACGATCGTAATGTAAATTATTACAATGTCTCTATCCCATAGTACACACGACCGTTCTAAATGTGCCATTTATCGTCTTAACCTTTTCTTTTTTTTTTTTCGACTCGACCACCAGGTAGTATTTCAAAATGAAAGAAAGTAGCTTTTTAAAAGACAATAACAGTACCACGACCATAAATAATTGTAACGAATGTACGGTGAGCGGTTTTCAAATACAAAGAAGAGCAGGAAGAAAAAAAGGGAAGATGAAAAGTGTCTTTATTAGATACAAGACCCGTGCCGAATTTGAGCGAGTGTCTTTCTAACGAATGATCGTTTCGGCTCCACCATCGTGGGTCTTCTTCATGGTGGTCGGTTAAAAAGGGGGCGAGGACTGGATTTAAGGATGTTCTAGGAAGGGGACGCGTTTGAAAGAAAAGGGGAGGCCTTCGGGTCTTTGTGGCTGAGATACCTCCACTGACAACTCCGCCTTTAAAATAGCTACGGTTCGATGCCGTTTGTTTCAGAATCGAGCCGAATTTTTGACAAAAATTATTTACCTTTTCCTTACAAATTAAAAAAATAAATAAATAGAACTACACTGCGTAATTTTGGAAAATTGTAATTTGGGTCGCGAAGCTAGGCATTCGCTAAGCTAATCTATAACTTTAACTTAAAATTAAAATTAAAATTGTACTATTATTATTGCTACAATTATTCTTATTACTATTACCACTATTATTAATTTTCTATTACATGGAGGTATTTATTTTAAAATTACAAATACCGTTATACGATACATTTGGAAGATCTGAGTCACGACTGACCTGATTCTGTCATTCGAGGATGAATTGCTTCACAAAAAATTAATGAAAGATTGACACGCTTCCATAACGAATCAGAAGAACTGAACTAGTTACAAAGGAAAAGGTAGGTGTGACTTGGAGGTTAGAAGGGAAACTACCTACCACCCTATAGCTCCGCCCTCGAAATACTTGTGAACTTTCTTGTCCAGCATTCCTTTCATAACCGTGAAGGTCAAGGTTGGTTAGAAAAACCTAGGATGGTCAGACCTCGGAAAGCTTACATTCCTGTCGCGGCCATCGATGACACAGAGGCCGTGCGATGCACAACTAACCTAAACACGCTATTCGGTCAAACAAAACTTCATTAGGTTATCTTAAAAAGAAAAAAATTTGATGGCATTTTGTTCTTAATTGAATTTTCTTGTGCACGACTGATCGATGAGTATTAATCAGGTCTTTTAAAACTCTTCCAACAGTGTCAGTTGAAGAAAAAAAAAGAAAACAAAAAAAAGAATAAAGATGAGGAACACCAGGCCCAAAGTCAAAACGTTTACAGTTTCGGCCACGAGAAAGTTGCCTGGTCCGTTCTTCTCATGAATTAAATATTTCATTGTGTAACACTCGTGGCGTGTCGTCCTCGTAACCTATCAAACTGATAAGAAATGAAATATAAGACGGCGCTCGAAACGCTCCGAGGAAAATCCGTGTTTGAAAAACAATGGCGGCGGCACCGTGGCGGATAATTAAAAGGGGCCGGTAAAACGCAGAAACAAAACGGAAAAGAAGAAGAATCTGTGTCGCAACGAAAGATTTAAAGGGGAGAAGTCGGTTTGGTAGGAAGGGTGCGCCAAGTCAACGGGCGAGACTGTACATACTGGAGGAGGACTGGAGAAGTGGGTGATGAATAATGGATGATACGACGTGGCTATCTCGTGCCCGGCTATAGCCTGTAGGACTTTGCGGTAATGGTCCGTAAATTGCTGAACCGTAGGGATAATGAAATCGCCGTGGTTGGCTCTGTAAACGCTTCGTTATTACGCGTTTCTGTATCCCTGCCCGATCGCGACGCTCGCAAGTTATCAACCGTGATATTTCTTGCAATTAGGGATACTCGAATAGAAGCGCAATTATCATTTCAATTGAGACTTATATAAAAAAGCAGATAGTACTGATAGCATCGTTATTTCACTTCTGAAAGATTCTTTTCTGTTTTATCTAAGTTTCGAGTTATACTAGGAAAACTTTACTGGGAAAAAGGACGACGTAGGGGAAGCAAGTTTGGCGTGTAATTAACCTAAAATAAAACAATTCGCTTTGAAATAATTGTCAAGCTGAATACTTGTCACGGTTAACCTGATCCAGGCCTAGCCTGGTAGCGAGAGTATCTACGACTACGGCGTAATTTTTCTTAAGAAAACTTGTCAATCATGACCCAGATCTAGAAAAAATATATGTCTACGTCTAGCAAACAGTAATATTATAACAGTGGTACGTAAGCCACAAGGTGCATAGTGCTTTGAATAAGTAAATTAAAAGGAGGGTAGATTTGGTATTACCAACAAGGTAAAGCTTATCTAGTCAAAGGATTTCTGACCTCAATTGTGGATGCAAATACCGGGATATCGTATAATCCATTCCTTTGATGGTCTTAAGTAAGTGCAAGCAGGTAGGTAAGCCGAGCAAAGGTAAATAGGCGTGCCGCAATGTTTGGACAGTACTACCACCAGGTGGCACGCCCACCTAATTTCCCTAATCTGCCATGCAAATCGACGACATTAGGACTTCTCCTTACTTGAGTCACTGAAAATTTCATAACAGGTAAAGCTCCCCTGCGGGAGCCCCGGTACACGTCTATTAGTCCTCGGATAATTCCTGTCAACTGCAATAAAAGGGAAGCGAAACGGCTATAAACAACGTTATTATTATACCTTACACCGAGTCAATATCTAATCATTTCACTTTCTTTGTAACCTCAGGCTTGTATACACAGTGGGTCAATAAAGTTTGATGAACGGCATTGTAACCTTCAATAAGTATGACCTAGAAGTATAAGATACATGGTACAGTCCGTACTTTGTATTAGGTTGTAACTAAAGTCTCTAATCTAAGTACGCGAAAGTTGCAGTATTTTATAAGGCAATTTTCTTCACCAATATTTCAAACTTTCAAATATTTATTACAATTTCTTAACTATGACGCGTTAGAAATATCGAGAACTAATTTTTTTTTATATCTAATGCTTCGGTTTGGTATTTCGAATTGGTAGTCATTTTAATAGTGTCCGCAGGCAACGGAGATCTTTGTATATCCCTAATATAACATTTAACAAACATAACGCTCTGTAAATATGTCATTATAATATTAACGTATTGCAACGCATTATAACATCCTTATAACACTTTTTGCGTATTTGAGGTTATGTAAGAGAAAGATTTATATAATCTCATTTTCAACCGAAAAAAACACGCCACACCGAACATGGTTTATCTTGCATAGAAAAACCTAAACACTCCCGACAGCTTGGCCGATTCCAGGTGTCGTTAGCTTCTTATGTGTAGGACAACAACATTGCCCGTTGGTTTCATCATCCAACTGGCTGGAAATTGTTCGATGGACGTGTATCGTATGAAAGTGAAACACGAATGGGAATCAGGTCTAGACGAAAGGAGCATCGCGATAGTTCGTGTAAGCTTCTTGTATAATTATTTCACGTAGTTGGCTGTCTATCTGCTTAATGCACCGCACTGATGCGCACATTAATGGCGTCGTACACGATAACTCTAGAGGCGCTAACAAGAAGTGACTGACGCTTGAACGTTTTCAGATTAGCCAGATACGTTGGCAACATAAACGAACTTCCGGTGCGTGTGCGAACAAACGAGTTCACGGTGAAAAAATAACACGCTCCCGATGGCGTGCAAAAAACTTCTGGAAGATCGATACTCCCCATGTTTCTTGCTGATCCGAATAAACGCGTGGTGCAGTTTATTGATCACGAAACATGTCGTTTGTTTTGCTTAACGGACCATCAAACCATCACGGTAATTTAATGCGATTATTCGTCTTATTCACGTTGAGACGAAACAAAGAAAAGATTGTTAATTAAATCTGTAACATTCATACAATGATATATTCACGGGAATTATGGCTCCGTAGATAAGATATCTTGAATAAATTAGACTTCTCTTCGCTGTAAGTAATGTAACTTTCGTCGAGTGCAAATTGTATCGTTAAAAATGTACATTTATGCTTTTATATTTTTTAGTCGATCAGCTGTAAATAAATTGTATCAACTCTAAGCTGCTATAACTTGGAGATATAGCATATATGACATGGCTGGATCGAAGGTGGCTCTATCACGGTACTCGGGAGTTAAATTCTTGGTAATTATTTGGAACAGAACAAGCTAAATATTCTAACCATAAGACACTATATCTATTGGATATAAAATTAAGGTTTCGGTTGTGAATTTTAACCACCCAAGCATTTTCTTAATCTATACTAACGGCACTATGCCCTCAAACTCAGCCCACTGTAATTTTAAGAAACCAATTTTGCAAACTAACGATACATGTCAAATTAGTGGTCCAACGACGACGGTACAACTGACCCTCGGATGGCCGCCATTGGCACTATTACATTTTCGATTTCTGATTCTATTTTGAAAAAGTACTTAGGTCCGAAATAATTAATGCGAAAACCATTCCCCCTTATCAATTGGTAAAATTTAAAATACACAAAGTTGTAAGAAGTTCCAAATCAAAGGTATTCAAATGTTGAAGCGATGCAACACGTGCAAAGATCCTCGGTGAAAAACAATCGATGAAATTCAAAGCATTTGATACAAGCGGCCAGTTCGAAAGGAACAACGATGCATATCGCGCCAACCGTCCGGTTTAGACTTTGTAATATTACAAACGACCGGCACGGTTAACTGTACGTACGATCATAGAAACAATAGTGGTGAGATAGGATCGCGAAGCAGAAGTCGTGGATTGTCAGGGTAGAGAGCAGCGTGCTCCTAGATACGTTGGCGCGTAGGCTTGGACACAACAGAGAACAGGACAGGGTCGTGCACAGGGTTCGGTGTATACCATAAGAGTGGCGACGTGGGCTTTGGTAAAGCTTTTCATCAAGTGGGTTCATCGGGGCCAACAGAGCCTCAGGAATGTGCCTTGATCTAAAGAAGTGGCTGTGTGTGAGCCCCACTGGATTGAAGCCGAAAAGAAAGAGAGAAGATACAGGCACCGCGGAGAAACGGCAAAAACATGATCCCCCCATTAATACTATCTTCTCTTCTTCTTCTTCTTCTTTTTTTTCTTCCATCTTCGAAGTGGTTAATTTCTATTTATACGTGCTTTTCAAATACTACATTTCAAAGCTACATTTGATTTAGAAATCAGGTGCAAATGGAGTCCACGTTATAGGGTAACCAAGCCCCAACTTTAATCCTAGGACAGTGAACCATTGAGGTACTGATAACTTTAATTTAATTTTATAACGTATTCATTGTTCCCCAATATACTCTTTCGTATCAAACTTGAAGTGTCCAGTCGTAATCTAAGCATGGAATAGGTCTGGACCATTACCGATACAGTCTTCCTTCATTAGGCGCTCAAAGTATAAAATCTTCAGAAGCTAAAATACTTCGACAACTTCGAGTATTTAAAAATATACATATACCTAAGTATCGACTCGAGTAGCCACAAATTGGTGGAGTGCAAATGGTCGAAAAAAGCGTGCGAAAGTCGGGACCAGAAAACGTATAGCTACCGTAAAATCGGCAAGTTTATCGGAATTTTGCCGATGAGTTTATCTGAGATCGGAGAATATTTACTAGGCTTACTTTCCTACTACTTGCGAGTAAAGCGGACGGTAGCTACGAGGGGGCAGAAACATTTATCTGATATATAGCACGTTTATAAGTTCCGTGGAGAGGCGAAGGCGAGCATGAAACTCAAGCCAAAGTACCCGGCTTGATAGGCAATGAAGTGTAAGTGGATATGTTTCGCGATCTGCTAAAAACCCGATGATATCGGTCTCCCTCGTCTCCTGCTCCCGCGCCCGGTGAAAAATAAATGGATGAATCAACGAGCGTAATCGAACTTAAACGTCGCGATTATTTGCTATTCTGTTCCGGCGAAAAAGAAACGCCACGAGCGCATTTATTTCGGGCGGTAACTTAACGCCGTTCGCGCCGTAGGGCTAAAACGAAACGCGTTAAAAATACAATCGAAAGAATGCTTTCGAATTTGCTCGCAGGAATAAATTGAAGTTGCAATTTCAATAAATACGCGTCTGCTATTGTTCCAACAGGACAGCCGCCTGTGTGCTATAATCAACGAAGCGAGAAATATAAACGGCTGAAAGAAAAACGTAATATTCAGAATATAGCCACCACGTGTAGGAGTAGATAAAAGAAGCTCGGTAGAACTGTTATTCTTAGCATTCTCGTTCTCTGGACTATTTTAATTCGTTCTAGTTACTTTGTTCGTTTGCCCATTCAACAAGCTTTCACGTGGAATCCTCTGAAAATTGTTATTTTCGCAAAAAAAAAAAAAAAAAAATGAATGGCATCGATAAATCTTACTTGAAATAATTGTTCTTTGGCTCTTTCGAACAAAGAACTGTTCACCACTTTTCCGTTTTCAAACTTAAATGTCGCACGTACAGGTACAAGGAATCTTCAATGATAGGAAAGAAAAGAAAGGTATAAAATATGATAAAAGTACCTGAACAACAGGGTGAGCCAATGTTGGCAAAGCGTACAGGCAGCTTGATGGTTGCTAGGGTTGCAACACTGACTACCGTGGTGCATCGCGCTCAGCTGACACTCAAGATGGCTGCCCGTGGCAAGGGCGTGGCCGTGCGTGTGCCTCGCTTACGTTTCTGTCGGTTCACGAAAACGTTTTCTTCTTCGCCTTTTTTTTTTCTTTCTAAACGAAACTGCGTCGACAAGAATGGAATTCACTCCCGAGAAAAATCACCGAGTTACGGCTCGCACTTCCACATTGGGCACCCGTTAGCTCACCCATGTTGTTGATGTTACACGCGACGCGTACACCGCGCTCACACGGCAGCCATCTTGGGATTCTCCTTCCACCGTTCGCGCACGGTCCATCTGTCGCAGCCTCTCGGCCACCTATATCCTTCTTGCTCCCGAGGCTTTTCATCTCCTCGTATCCTTTGCTTTTCTAGCCTATCCTTAAAACCGCCTCTTTCGCTCTCGGATAAGAATCTCGGTTACTCGCGTGCGATTTAGGAAATCTCCCGCGAGACGAGTCAAACTATCGTTTCGCGACGGCTTTAACGATCGATAACGTTTGGTTTTACGGGCAGCCTATCGCCGGGTTCGCTGTAGCTTCTACAGTTACGAATAATTCCTCCAGAATTCTGTGTTGCAATGCTAGAAACTCTTCTAGATTTTAACAGTGCCTCGTTCCCCGGACGTTGCATTGATTGTAACACGTTCCATCAGGATTTAGTGGATCTACCCAGTTTGTAGCCAACCTTGTGAAGCCTTTGAAAACCTCTTCCGAGGATATCATTAAGTAAAACAGTTAGAATACTCAAGTGTCTTAAGGATTAATAGAAATTTTTCTTCGTAAATGTACTTTTATGAATTTCAGCCATATGTATCGTATCTGCTTGCAGTCTTCAAAAGTGACTTCCTGTCCTCTTTATTTTAAGGCCAGAGGCGGACGCATTATTTTCGCGTCACGAAGAAAGCAAAGCTTCGAAACTCGCAGAGCTCCCCTCTCGCACGCGTCTTTCACGCAACTCGCCCTAACCACTGGTTCCCCTCCCCGAAGACCCGTCGTCACCCTCTACCCCTTCGTGTCGGGGCAGCGCTGCGCTGTGTGAGCGTGTCGTGAACGCATGGGGATACATTTCTGTGCGTGTCTTTTTCGTGGAAAATCGACGACAACGAGGCGAAAGAGAGACGACGATTTCGAAAGCCCTGTATACATGTCATGGGGGCAGCGAAAAGGCAAAGTGGCGGGCGTCGTCGCGTCCGGAAGAAGAGAAAAAAGAAGCGGCAGAAGTTTAAAAATATTTGGGGTAAGTGTAGACGAAACAGTATGCGATTGTATGTACCCGTTTCTGGCTAGGCGGCGTGAGCTGGTTTTCGGTTCTTCTCCCGAGGCAGGCGTACCAACCGGTCTAACGGTGGGAGACCCGATGGAAGGGAGCACGGGCAGCCATCTTGACTATGCGCCTCGTCTCACTCGCGCACGCGTCTCTCCCTAGTATTTCCGTCGCAGTCTGCGCTTGCGCATTATCTGTTCAGTCTCTGGCTGAATTTCTTCTTCTTCTTCTTCTTCTTCTTCTTCTTCGGCTTCTTCCACCCTTTGACACGTGCCGCCGCCCGATTCCCCGAGGAGCAAAACACACTTATAGATTCGAATTCGAAACATGGTTTAATCCCTTGCTCCTCCGACTTTCCAATATCCTTTTTGGCGGACGACCGTTTCTCTCCTTTATGCTCGTATTCTAATGAAAATCGCCGAAAATGTATGGCGGCCGGGTAATACGAGATGCCTCTCGACATCGTTTAACGGATCTAGCCATTTTTAGCAAATGCAAGATTCGCGGACACACGAAGTAATATACAGTTGTATAACGTGTGACGTTTGGACGATTTTGAAGCGTTTCTTAACGTTTTTGTTACCAAGAGCGACTATAGTCGCTCGCCAATAAACGATTGCTGCATACTATGGCTAACTATATTTAACTGTATTTTTCTGAATAGTGACCATCTAAACAAAATTGAACAAAGTTTAATATTGCAAATATTTGTCGTAAAATTTAGTGGATGAAATTATCTTGTTTGCATTTTGTTTTAACGGCAAATATGGCTGCAACCAAAGGATTAATAAGAAAGTTACGCTCCCCCAACCTAGGAATAAAATTCTAAATTTAGGTTATTTTAGGTTTAGTTGATCACTTATGCCTATAACCGCTATCCCCTTTCATTTTTTAATCTACACTCTGATTTTATTTTACCATTTCATTCAAACCGACGGTACTCATTAAAACGTATAAATTTTGCAACTCTTATTCCCTGATCGGTGTTTCGGCCATCAATGTTGTCACACGATATTTTACCGTTTCCAATATGGCGGTTATATTTTATAAATTCATTAATCCAACGGCGCGGGAGGGGTTGAAAAATTTCTTCGATTAATTAATTCGCTGTCGTCTGTGCACATTTCGCTAATACCACGAACGCATGTATTATGCGAACGATAGTATAGCGACAGCATTAATTTATTCCATCGCGAGCGGTATGATTGTAAATTGAATACGTGACGTATCATTTACGAGCTCAACTAATTCGATGCGCATTTCGAACGATTAATAAACGATACCGCGATACCAGCATGTGTTCAATATCTAATTTTTTTTTATTTTTACAAAATAATACTGATAATTATTTATTTTGATCGAGTATCATTTTTTGACAAACTTTGATTCTATTAAGTGATATGGGTATTTGGTACTTTAATCCCATGTTATTTATATGTTAGTGGTGCACAGGTTTCTCTAGATACTTTTCATTCATTTTGTGGTGAACAGTATCACTTATCCAGTTATGTATGGTATACTATAATTTCAGTATAATATCTTTGCTAGGAACAGAAGAATTAACAGCAGAGCTAAGTTTCTCAATTCCCTCAAATTCTACTGAAATATTTGAAGCTAAATGTTAAAAGTTCCCGTTTTTATACCCGTATCCCACAACAAAATGGACGAGTCCATTTCTGATTTATTGTATACATTACACTCCGTGACCATCCTGTATATAAATCAATATTAACCATTTGCGGTCCGGTGTCGAGCGTGACTCGACAATAGTTTTTATCACAGGGACACTGCTACGTCGCTTCGTAAACGACATTTTTAAATTGCCAGTTAAAATAAAGAAATAATTGCAAAATAATTCGGACCGCAAAGGGTTAAAGCAAAGACTGAATTTGTTGTATATCCGAAGTTAGGTTAGGTTAATGTCCTAAAAATTACAAACTTCAACATTTCTCGAAGGAACGTCTGTACAAATAAGGAGTGCAAATTCTGTCTAATAACCCAAATAGATCTGTATAGTTTTATCAAAGTGTCCCGTAGTATCGTCCCGAAGTGTATATACCTCACAAAGTTCTTCCATGCATTTATCCACTCGGTTTAATCGTTTTTTCTATTTAACTTGGCGAAGTTATAACCGTAACTAAAAAACGTTGAACGTGAAAGTACCCTTGGCCAACCGGGTAATATCAAAGTTTCTTCCGGCGCGTCTCCGCCATTAGCTCGAAACGCGTTGTTCAGACTTACTGCATATTGATCCCATCAATCTTCGCTCCTACTTTCCCTCCCTTTTGTCTTCTTCCCTTATTTTTTTCTTCTCTTTCTCTCCGCCAACGTTACCGTCCTGGCAAATAAATCCAAGAAGTTCGCGCCATGTTTGGTCGATACTTTGACTGCATGCGTGAAAGTAATAAAATAGAAGTAGGGCTTGTCTTGCTTCACGAAAGAACTCCTAATCAGATTTTTAACAACACGGTTTCACCCGATGTTTTTCCTATTAATGATAAATTACACTTGGGTTGGATGGGAAACGCAGACTTAATTGCGGGGAATTATGGATTATGAGTTAGGTTAGGTTTCTGGGGGTCAATTGTAGCAGCGTTAAATTTTAAACTTAGGAAAAAAGAAATAATACAGCTGCGAAGGAAATAAATATTTATATAACAATTACAAGGTGTTATAAAACGAAGAAGGTTAAAAATTTACTTTATCTTTCCCTCCCAAAAATTAATTTGTTAATATACAGGGTGTCCCAGGTTTTAATCTTCAAATTTTGTCAGTATATTCTATGGGACCAAATAAGAAGAAAATGTTGGGTAAACATAGGTCACATTGAGCTTTATTAAGAAGCTAAGTAATATAGGAATAGTAATCGACTTGCTGTTATTGCAAGCATTAGCTCGAATAGATCAATGTATTTACTACTTGACATCGTCACTTCCACAGTTAATTAATACTCCATTTCAAAATATGTACCGTTCTTGACGATACATGATTGATAGCGATCAAAGATCGAATTTATAACTGTGCGTAATGTTTGCAGTAATAACAAGTCAGTTACTATTACTTCTATTCTGTATTTTTGTTATAACTTTTTAATAAAGCTCAATGTGACCTAATGTTCACCTAACATTTTTATTCTTATTTAGTGCCATAGAGTATACTGACAAAGTTTGAACATTAAAACCTGAGACACCCTGTATTATATTAGAATGGCATTTACAATTTATAATTAATATTGCTTTAATTTTACATCAATAAATGTTTAGTAATATCAATCCTACAACCAACACATGCTTGATGTTCTGTGACAAACGTTAAAATATGTTCAACTATGAAACTATCAACCCCAGACCACCACCCTTCAATGCCATCTCCCGAGGTATAAATTGTTTCTGAATCCAAATGGAACGAAAAAATATAATAATCATTCAAGACGCGATTACTGTCGTTGCCTATTTCCAAGGCTATTAATATCACGATTATCCGATAACATAAAATCCCTCGACAAGCACCGGTAGCAATTACGCACATGTACCAAGGCGGTAATTGATTTCAAATCGATTACCATCTAACTGCTAATAAGATACGCGTAATTTATCCACATCGCCGAGTAATCGTGTGTAGCAAGTGTGTGTGTATGTAGTTGGTTAAGAAAAAGGGGTGAAGTAGACGGTGAAAAATACGTGGGCGTGTAAAAATTAATCTCGGAACGGAACGTGAATAAACCAAGCCCCTCTCTGTCTTCCTCTTTCCCTTTTATTCTGTCTCCGGTGTGGAAGTGTGAAATCTGAGGAATAATCCGTAACGTGGTAACGAGGCGAACGAGCAATCTGGTTGCACTTTTATGCGCCGTTTGGCACACGAGACGCACGTCGGGCCTATAAAACGCATAAAACGTCAGGTATAAATGGCCGGGCGCAAGCGGCGGCAGCTCGGTTCGGTCCCGAACCTTTTTAAAACTCGCGCGCGCCTCCGCTCCGGGACGCACGGGGATTCGGTAAAAGTTGCCTTTTGTTTGATAGCCAACTAAATCGGCCCGGCAACCCCCTAATGCGTCATTACTGTCGAGTTTTACGACCGCCTCGTATCATTTCACTTAAGTATATTGATATGGCTTACGAGTTCTTGACCTGCCCCAACGAAAACGATCTCCTCCTTTGCTCGCACTTATACACCACCGCGTACGAACGCGTTCGTCACGAGTGCGCCTCAGTCTCGTCGTGGTTTCGTTCGCATTTAATCCCATATAAATCATACTTGGTACATTTCGATCTGAATAAAAATTAGAAATGTCGGGAGGCAAATTTCATTTCTGTAGGAAATTTCTTGGGAGCCTACGAGGTTTAGTAACGTCACACGGCGTGTTAAAAATAGAAATTTGATGCGTTGTTGCGAAATTATACGGGGGTATGTAGGGTTGAGTCGCTTGGAAAAGGTATGAAGATATCGGTACTGAATTGGTAGTTGGAAAGTTAGAAATATCAGTAAAACGTTCGCAGTCACAGCGAATACCGCCATTATAGTATTGAAACATCGCATAACTCCAAAATGACGAAGTCGGGTCAATCATAACCTATTTAGAACTAGAAATAGTATACATTAGTATTTCAATTGTTAAGCAATACAATTTTCAAACACAAGACCTTTCTGTACTAAACGTCAAAGTATTTGAACGAATGATATGAAATTGTAATAATTAGAACAAAAAACAGTTCGGATCTCAGTTTAAGCTTTTATCTCTCCATGGTTCGCCCTCGGGCGACGGACCTTGGAGAGAATACTAGCTGCTAGCTTTAATATTAATATTAATACATTTTTCATGATACTTCCGTTTTCCGATTTTAACGATTAAATTCAATGTTATACCCCCCTTCCATTTTCAATTCCTAAATTATACCCTACTCATTAATTATTATTTTTCGACTATACAATGATCTTTGGTTCAGAAATCTAAATCCCTAATTTTAATAGAATTTCCGTCGTATATGTGTCATGGGCCCGAGTCATGGTTAACCCCGGTTCGTCGCGACATTCGATGGTTAGGAAAGATAATCTTCGCCCGAACTTCACTCATTCCTCAATCCTTAGTGTACGAAATAGTCATCGTAGAAATGATTTAAACAAACAAAACCTAGCTTGTGCACTAAAGGTCACTTACTCCTTATCAGCGACGCGTTATCATAAAGATACTTGGTTATCTTCAGAAAATGGACTGAACATTCCGTGCGCTCTTCTGTTAGCAATTTCTCCTTTCGAATAACACTCTAAACATCACAGTATTTACTCGTTCTATTTTCACCATAAAACTAACACGTTAACACTGACACCGATTCCAAATTTCTTATTTCAAATTCCCAAAACCATAAGATCCTTTTGTCAACATTTATTTTCATCCCTGCCGAAATAACGAACAATTGCATATTAAATCTATTTTCAATTCAAACATAAACGTTAGTTGTTCTATCGTTAACTATCGTTATTCATGGTAACGCATGAATTTCCATAAAAGTTTGCCACACGTTTGATTAACTAATTACACCGATAAACACTATTTTTCTGTCGGAGCAAACGTGGCTTAGATGCTGGAGGCGCGTAAGTCAGAACCGAACTAACTCTTGTTCGCTTAACCCCACGGATTCTGGACTTTGTCCTTGGCTGTGGAGAGAAGAAAAAAACTGCTCGTCTTCAATGAGGGACACGGTGGAGAAAAAAAAAAACGCAGAAACCCCAAAATGGGCAATTGTAGGGTTTACGAGGACGAGGCGAGCAGTAAATGGTTAGTTTCAGTCACGGGAAGGATCCGACGGCTCGGCATGACCACTTCCGACGGATTGTATCCGCAAACTTTACCTGTTACCCCGAAGCTTGTGATCCTTCATGGGTATTTTTTATGAACCATCGTCATCTTAAACGCATGGTGTTCCGCTTCCTTCCTTCTTTTTCTTTTTCATTGCAAATCTTACGAATATTTTGAAACGATTTATCTGTGTTATAACTGGCGATGATTGGCTAATATGTTTATTAGAATTAACCCTTTCTTTGCACCCTTTTGATGTAATAATCGTATAATCTTGTATAAGTTGAAAGCGTACAGGAAGAATTTCTATGATTGCTATTTAGGTTTATTTATAATTGATACGAGTACCTACACAAGTTTATAGGTAAACATGTTTAAAGTATTTTGGATATTGAAAATATTATAAGTAGTTGTTGGAAATAAAAATCTTCCCTTTTTGCACAGTACAAGATGATGTTAAAAGCACTCCGATACTTATAATAAAATGGCCGAATAATTATATGGGATAATAGAAGCAAAATAAAAAGGCCTCTCAGAATTTCGCTTTTTCAGCACAAAGGAACATAAATTTTAGCTTGAAAGACAAAAACAAGCTTAGCTGAACTAAAACGAGTTTACTCCGACGATGAAAGAAATTGTAATTTGTCAAACCGTTTTGTTTCATAGATGGTTTAACCCTTCCGTTACTAAGAACAGTTACAGCCATTCACGGTTAGATAATTTTTTGAACAACCTTTTTTATTTTTATAATATTTCAACCGTCACAGCAAAAGATACGATATTTGATTGCCCGATTATGGATTCATAAAATCATCCTTTATGCCTCCGAAATTTATAAAACAACGTCTCGAACGAATGATTCAAATTGTTAATAAAAGCACGGTTACCAAACACCAACATGTTTGTTCAATAAACACCGGGCCAGTTCGATAAAATATTTCATGGCAACGAGAAGTGGATGGCGGATATTTGCAATTCGTACGTGAATAGTAATATCGAGGGTAGGGGCGACGAGGGGCAGGGAGCAGGAGGAGGTGGTGGGGGAACGTTATATCGCGAAGAAACAACAAGTTCGGCTGCTACGGTCGAGCATATCGAGGTTTTACGAGGTCAAACGAATCGTGAAGCGGCCGATTTCAACGAGTCAAAGCGCAACGACCTTGCAGCTTTTGCCTTTTTACCCTCTACCCCCTCCTCCCTCGCCCCCAACCCCGACGAGTCAATGTCGACTGTGACCCTTTATGGGTATGCCCGCCATAAACACCCTCTCTGTCACCCCGTTAAATGCTTTTTTTAACCAAACCGGCCGTTTTTAACAACCCTTGAGAGACCTCGGACCCATCCTGTCCCCTTTCAGTCCGTCACGGCGCGAAGAAAGGAAAAGAACAGGGGAAGAAGAAGAAAAAAAAAAGAAGCCGCACTATTGCAGGAAACGCGGCACCCTGCCTATTCTTTTCCGAGGTTTTTACGAGCAGCCTTGAAATTCCTTGCAATTCCGTAACTACCTTCCCGGCTGCCGGGTTGCGAACGCTTTTTTTAAGGCCTTTCTGCGGCCACGTCGGAGGAACAAGGGGGAAGGTGGATGGAGTTCGTAAAACATCGAGGACCCTTGCGAGTCCTTGAGCGACACGGGGATATCCGTTATCGTTGTTGAAAATTACGTTGACCGTGACGGTGATTCGAGGCAATTTTTAGCTAGGCAGGTAAGAAAAAAGTGTACGATTTTAAAAAAGCAGCTTCGGAGACCTTTGCGCCGACTTTGGCTCGCATAATCCGTAGTTTACTTTTTCACGTTGAAGCGGATGGTCGATAGTTTAGGTTAGGGGTTTGCAAAAGTTTCCATCGACTATGAATATTACTAAAATTACATCAGTAATTCAGAATACCAAAGTTCTTGATAACTCTAGCACGTCGTAGTCTAGAAGCAGGACTCATTAAAACACTAATTATTTGAGGATAAGATTAATTTTCAAATTTAAATTTACAATTCGTTACCTAACAATAAAACTAACACCGTTCAAGGCTTGTCTTCGCTATCGTGCTATACAAAATTTGAGTGGCAGTCAACGCGTTAGTAAAGAAAATTGCCTGACGAACGATGGAAATTTTTACCTACCCCTAATATTGTCGTGAGTTCGTGCGTTTGGTCCCTGCAGGTGATGGTTATTTAGAAAATTGATGGCAGCCATGGACAAACTCGGGTAAGATTGCTTTACGACATCTCTACCTGCCCTAAGCGCAATTAACACGTTCGCCACTACGCTAAATCCATGAAAAGTTTCGTCAAATATTATTGCCCCTATCAGATGGACAATATTCCTCCCTTTGTTTAGTCATCTAAATGGCTCTGACACAGAGCCACTAACGAGTTCAACACCATAAATAATACCCTCGTGACGTAATTCATTCCAATTTAATTGCAAGAAACACTCAGTACCGCCATAAAGGGTTAAGGCGTTCGTTGATTCGACTTTCTTCGCGCGACAGGCCTCTCCGAAGCATAATGGGATCGCTTTTTCTTCCTACGTGCCGTTGCAAATCGCCTTGAACCCCGGGGCCCCGTTCATCGGATTAAGACATCTACGGAACGCGAGACTGACGTGCATACGGTGCACATCATACAGAACTCCGGCGAACGTGACGGGAATTATTGGACGGGCTAGAGTAACTGGTTGCATAAAAGTTTAAATAAGGCAATGATCGCTTAAGATTGCCGACAACTGCCCAGCGGGACGCGGATGGTTTTCTTTTCGTGGCAAGAACCAAAGGAAGGGGAGAAAGGCTCCTGTTTCGTTGCGCAACAGCTCCTTCTCTCTTCCTCGTCGACGAACAAAGGCTTGGCTTCCTTCTGCAATCCGATATATTCAGGGAAGAATCGTGCGCGCCTGCATTTATTGAAAACTGGTTGTTTCGAACGTTTACGCGGACATTTATGTCTCGTGTACCGCGTTCGTTTCGGGAACGAACGCCGCCTCTTTTTCTTCCCGTCACTTGGCAACAAGCGCTAACGCGTTCCGCGGCCCAGCAATATAACCCGGACCCGATAAACAATTCGTTCTAACGCAACAGAATTCTAGCATAACATAATGCGCTAGTGGCAACTGCATAAATAATAATGATCATTATTTTCATCGCGTTATGAACCGACCGGTTGTGAACGCGTTCGACCAGAATCGCACTGGTTGTCCACGTGTAACCAACGCGGATTACGGACTCGTCGCCGTTGGATAAAATCATTCATACTAAATGCAAATGCGTGCAACTTTCAGCCAGTTAATCCAACCTATAAATTTTACGACGAGACTTCCTAGCTTTTGAGGAATTTGAAAGTCAGCCGAGACGATGATGAATCGTTGAGAAATTCCTTTTCGGATCTTCAAGTATTGTTTAATCTCTGGACAGTGGGTTGTTGGAACGACGACAGTCGAATTTGATTTTCTCTTGCACCAAAATGGCGCATCCACGGCGGCACATAATTTGCCAGAGAATTTTTAAACGGGAAATATGAAGTTTCATTTGTATCATAATACAGCAAATTAACGAAAGCAGTAGGTTCTTTTGTTTATAAAAAAAAAAAAATCGTAGCGACCACGAACGCCTCAAAACTCTAACCAATATAACACTAAACCTAACCGCGATTCCATAAACTGGTACGATTGCAACAAACACCTTTCGAATGGACGCGCAGCTTAACAATTCTGACCGTGACAATTGGAGCCATGAAAGCTTCAAAACTCGAACCCGTTACAGTACCTAACCCAAAAGTGATTCAACGAATGGGCACAATTCGAGTTTCGTCGCGTAGCTAGATCAAAAGAGTGTCCATCGTTCCGGGGTGGCAGTCGAAATTGGTATCCCGGTTGATTCAGAAGAGTTTCAACGACGGCTTAGCGGGCACGCGGGGTATACACATCGGGCGCGTACATTTATCCACGGAAATAGGAAGCATTGCTCCTGCGCGAATGGGTAAATAGGTATCGATAGATGCATAAAGCCGGGTGGCAGAGAGGCCGCGGCCATTCGCATTGTGCCCGTCGGCAGGGTGGAGCTTTCCACGGATACATGATGCCAGATAGAAAGGGAAGGCCGGGATAGATAGAGAAGGAGAGGACTAGGGAGTGAGGATCCCAACGTGTCCGGGCTGTTGGTGGAGAGAGAGAGGGGAATAGCACGCGGCGGTCCATAACATGCGGTAGTAACTAACCGGATTCCGGTGGGCTATGCGCGGCAGCACCATCGCCCCATACGGCGTAGAATATGGGGAATCTATGGGCTCATATCCACGACCCAAACTGTACACTAGCCAAATGGACGCGGCAATAACGGCCCGTTAACGCTAATTCGCGGAATTCTGATTGACGACGGCCGCAGGGAGCGGGTGTGCCCCTCAATTTCTGTCTCTCTGCACTCGCTATCTCTCTCTCTTTGTGTGTATATCGTCGGACGCGTTCTCTGCCCGCTTTCTGGCTTCTATACGGTCTCGGTCGCGATCAGTGGCGCCGAACGGGATTCCCTTTTTTTATTTAACCCCCGGGACGGATCTGGTAACTTTTGCCTCGATCAAACGCGTTGCTTCCCGTGTCGTTTCAACAGAACCAAAACTGTATCTTCTGTGAAATAACAATTGGAATACCATGCTTAATGTGAAGGGCGTAAGAATATTGATGCTTGGCGTTACGTAATGTAACATTTGGACCCCATTTTGGACTTTTATGAATCTTCCGACTACGGTGTGCTTCGACAAAAAGTTGAATAAAAATTTTTCCTAAAATCTAAGAAAGAAAAATTCTAGCCAAGGTTAAGTTAACTTTTGTTGAAATCTTAAAAATTACTGGCCGTATATATACGCCCTTCGCAATCGAAAGGTTATGTTTAAACTTGACGAGTTTATTACCCGCAGCTTATAATAGATACGGGGGTGTATACTTATTTCATAATTAGAAGAGCTTAGTTGCAAATTGTACTTGAAAAACACGGAGGCAATAAAAACCAAGGTCTGACATTATTTACACCAACTCTTAAGCCTTTAATTAGATTGACTCTTATAAATTGCAAATTGTGTATGCAATTGCTAGGCAAATCGTTATGATAAAAGTATAATTTCTTTTTCCATAAAAAATATCTGGACGCTGAAACGTTCAATCGATTGTCAGTTGTTCGTCTGTTGTTCGTACAACTATATTTTGTATAATTTTCATTGGAAATGATGTTTGATGTTGGGTATATCGATAAGGGTAACGTTGATCCAATACCTTCGACGCCAATGCAACCCCACGATGCTCCCTATTCCTCTTCCTCCCTCTATTCGCTACATGCACTTGCTCTCTGGTTGCTTCACACCAGGAATCCCGAATGCCAACCCAAACATCGCGAGTACACTCTGAACTTCTTCAACTTTGAACCAGGACTCGTCCACTCGTTTCTAACTTGTCCCCCTATTCTTCGCGATCGTAAAACCTTTTAATTTTCATTCTATTACACTTAATCGAGATACGTTTATTCGGTAACAGTGAATTTTCATAATTAAAATTAGTGGCGAAGATTGTACAATAGGCGCTATAAAAATGGGGTGGGATCAGGAGCGTAAGTAGAATTTTAACCGGGGATGTTAGGTCAGCCAGTTTTAGCATCAAAGTAAAAGTACCGCATAGTTATTTGACGAATTGAATAACTAACGAATTGACGAATGTCCTTTTCACTTATTACCAGGATAAGCTCACCTATCCAAATTCTCTTCCCAGTTTTACAAATACAAAAATCAAAGTTTCCAGAAAGCTTCTCTATTAGTTACTCTTAAATTTGCTTATTTTGGCGATATTCGAGACGTTGGAGGAATATTCCTGATCGATTAGGCCCCGAAGATTGACATCTCACCGTGCAATTGTGCTTCCTTCGCCTCTCGTGAGGATTCTTGTACGAATTCGATGAGATCACCGGTTTTAATTGCATTCCTGAACGAAACCTATCGATAACAAACATTGCGTGTATTCGAACCTTCCAATTAAAGCAGACCGTTTGCCGCATTTCACCGTTTATTTATAGGCGGACACTGTTAGCACGCACGCTTTTGCCGCGGTGGATGCTCGGCCATCGTAAATGTGTCGACGTTTCGCAAAATGCATAGTCGGGCCAGAATTTGCTAAGAGCGCAGAATTACCGTTTGCCCGGTTGCCGGGCATCCTCGTAAACTTGCCCGCCATTTCGTAGCGACACTTTCCGCGACTAAAATTAATACAAAGACACTGTTAAATCAGTGTCAATTAAATCGAAACGCTAATCCGGACCTTTCTTCGCACGAGTAAGATATTGTTATCGCTCTTACGAGCCAATTAATTATTATAAATAGAGCGTGTTCCGACTTGCGAGAAATTTTATGGGGTGCCATGAATTGTGCCGCACGAAACGTTTCCTTGGTTTTTCTTAATAATTGATCGAACACGCTCCGAATGAGAATGGAACGAAGAAAAATCGATCACCGACCAGTTGGACCAGTTCGCCATTTTGTGCCTGTTCGATGTTACATGCCATCGTAAAATGATCTTTTTCTCGATTTACTTTCGAAGGGCCACTATTATCCGCGTGTAATTTAATTTGTGTTTGAATTGCCGAACGAAATTGAGCTTGGAATTATATTTTTAATCGGTAATTCGAGTGATGTTTTCCGGAAAATGGTTGATTTGCGAATTGAGAGAATTTTTAAAGTCAAAATTATAAATTATTACGCAAATTTATACTGATATTGAAATGGCAAAGTAAACGCTAAAAGTTTAGTCAGTTTTCCAAATTTTGAAGGGTTAAAAATTAAAATATTAGTTTACAAAGTTAGTTATTCAAATATTAGCAATATCCCAAATTTCCGATCGTTCACAAGGCAACTTTCTTTATTAACATTCCATATTTATAAAAATATCTGCACCGTGACTTAACAGAACTCCTAGAAATTTCTATTTATAGGAGCCAGCACAATTTCAGTAATATTCGTATAACATAAAAGTTTTCTTACGATTGCATCTTTAAAAACCTTAATCCATAAATCACGTAACAAATCAAATCAAATTACACACGCAATTTAAACACCAAATTAAACTTCCTGAAGTAAATTGAAAAAAAAATTTGAAAGGAACACAACGAATATGCCCACATGGGGTGTCTCGTTAGCAGTAGTTTCGGTCTGGTCGGTGGTTGTGGATTAGGGCAACCATATGGGCGGCAGGTACGATCCCCTGTCCCTGGAATATTGCAGGATAAGAGACTGGACCCAATTAAAACCCTAATAACAAGCGTCGTTCAACCACCACCTTCTCCCTTTCTCTTATTCCGCAAACCTGCATTCACCCTTGAATAGCCGGCCACTGTTTCCGACACTCTGGGATATTTCTACTTCCGCCGACCACCAGGCAAATGCACGCCGCCTTTTCTTAAACCTCTGCAAAACCTGAATTGTCCACTGTTTGTGAAAATAAACGAAATGCCGGGTTGACGATTAAATTTGTGATCTTCACAACTCTTTATCTATCCTTTATGATATTGTTTTTTCTTTAGAAGTTAATGACTACTGATTTTTGGTGAAAGGATGCATCATTTGGTGTTTTGTCATATTTAAAATATTTCGTTGATTTTCGTGCAAAATAAAATATATAAAATTCTATAGAATCTTCTGGTTATTAAGCACTTTTCATAGTTTCCGTATTTTTTCAAACCCAAAGTCATAAAACATCTACAATCATTGAACTGTTTGTTTAATTCATCACTTTAAGACTATTATTGATTTCAATTTTAGTAAAATTTCTTGATTTGATAATAGAAAGATTAATTCTCTAAAAACTGTTTGTTTAATTCATCACTTTAAGACTATTATTGATTTCAATTTTAGTAAAATTTCTTGATTTGATAATAGAAAGATTAATTCTCTAAAAAAACAACTGTAGAATACATTTTTCTACAATGTTTTTTCACGAAAGATAAGAATTTTTGGAATAATGGAACGGTTGTAGATAAAAATAATGCATGAAACGTTTCTCGATCAAGATTCTTACATCACTTTTTGCCCAATAGTCTGATTTCCAGATCCGTTTATCTAAAATGACCGTGATCACTTCAACGTGAGAATCGTGTCAAACGTGATGCTATTGTCAATCCAAAGAAGGATCCCTGATTCGTGAGAAAAGCGCCATTTTGAATACGCTTCGTGCGTATAAATCGGAAGATAATCAGGTGTACCGGTGGTCGAATCTCTACTCCCATACACTTGATATTCCTCAAGGTGTTATAATCACTATGGGTGGTCAAATGTAATGTTCACGCTTCAGTTGAATTTTGAACTATTTATCGTCGCCATTTTTGTCATTTTAAAGCATTCTTTTAGATATAAAATGGTCTTCTTAATAGGGTACATTTGTTAAGCTGATTCAAGAAGATCGATTTTTTCAAGAATTTTTTTCTGAGCAATTAGTGAGTGAAATGTTTCAATCCTTTTAAGAAATTTATATCTAATCTTCATCTTTAATCTGTAATTTTTTTAATTACAAATGTTACAAAATGGCAGAGTTATTCGCTATTTTTTAACCTGTGTGCTTTGGAACATGGTTTCATGGCCACCATTATTGCTAAGGACTGGAATGTCTAAAATCAGAAATTCCTTTTGATTCATAAATACAAATGTATTGCGTGCGATATAGTCTAGGATTTTGTACAAATTTCAATAATTGTAGAAATGGCGACACGTTGAACACGAGACAACTTTTTTTTTTTACTAAAAACAATCAACTCGAAACAATTATAAAAAATAAAATAATCAAGATATCGAAGAAACCCTTTGCTATATCATAGATAATTCACTTTTATTTATAAATCAAATGGAATTTTTTATTTTAAACATTCCAATCCTTAGCAATAATGACGGACGTAAAACGATGTTCCAATACGCAATAAATAAGTTTAATAGATAACGAATAACTCTGTCATTTTGAATAATTCTTAATTCCAAAAAATTTAGAATCAGCGTGAAAATTAGACACGTATCCTCTAAACAGACTAAATCATTTAACTCACTAATTACCCAAACACAAAATTCTCCAAAAGATCGATTCTTTTTAAAACCATCCGACGTTTTTCAGATTCAACGTTCGACAATTAATAAACAAGACGTTGACATTATTACTCGAAGATAAAAAAAAAAATTGCATTCTGGATTCCTGAGCGGACTTGCTTGAAATTCTCGTTTCTCTGTCAGCTCGGCAATAAAACAGCTAATTGCCACGGGATCGACATAATTGCCAGCAGTGCGATAGAATGCTAATCGTAGCACATCTCCAGACAGGGGATACCCTTTTATCTATGCGAATTAATGCAACTCGTTAAATTGCAATTTTATACGAACTTCGTCGACGGGATGGTTTCCGGCCCGTTTGGTCGGTTAGAGAAACCGGCTAATGTTTCCTAATGGGGACAGTATCGGTTTTGAATTTCATTTCTGTCGTTTATAATAATCCAGAAACAACATACTTGCTACCGAACTGGCAATTACACGCGTGTTAATTATGACGTTACGTATACGAATGCATTGATTAAGATATACACAGTGGATGATCGTTGAAACGTCAAACGATACAGATACCGATAATCTTTTACGATTTTCGTTTTGTGAGGTCTATTCGGATGTTCTATGAAGTTAAAGGATGCATTTTGACCATTTTTGCCTTTTACTTTTGTACCTAAGAAGTATACAGTTATTTGTAATTGAAGTAGCATACTTGTGGTACACTATATTTTTAGCATACCTATTTGTAATATATTAAATTTCTGACGTACTATATTTGTAATATACTAAATTTGCAATATAATAAAGTCCGAGCATACCATATTTGTAGTATACTACATTTCTAGCACACTATATTTGTAGTCTCCTAATTTGCAATATGCTAAGTTTCTAGCGTACTATATTTGTAGTACCCTAAATTTGAAATATAATAAATTTCTAGCATACTATATTTGTAGTATACTAAATTTGCAATATGCTAAGTTTCTAACGTGCTATATTTGTAGTATACTAGATTTGCAATATAATAAATTTCTAGCGTGCTATATTTGAAATATCCTAAATTTGCAATATAATAAATTTCTAGCATACTATATTTGTAGTATACTAAATTTCTAGCACACTATATTTGTAGTATCCTAAATTTGCAATATGCTAAGTTTCTACAGTAGGGGAAAGCGGGGTTCAAAGTGCCGGGGGTAAGTTGTTCCGATAGGAATAACTTTGCGAAGAAAAAGAATAGCAATAAGTGTGATGTGAATTGCAAAACGTCATGATTTTGCGCTGTTTTGGCTGTTATTTTAGTGACGCTACGACGACCGATAAGGTTAGAGGTTATTATCCGGTATCTAAATTCCTCGTAAGTAAATATTTTCGTATTCAAACTTTTTGGTCTATTTCGGTTAGTTTTAAAGCTATTTGTGTATTACTTGTATTTAATTGTAGGAAATACTGTCGGTAATGTTATTTTCATATCATTATTTGCATTGTTTCAGCAGTTTACCAGAATTTTAGACTGTTTTGAAAAATGATATTTGGGGCTGCAAGTTCCGTTCGCTCGGGGCTGGTTGTGCCGCGGAACAACTGACCCCGTGATGCTTGGTCAGTTCTAACATTAGCTGAATTGGTTTTAGGATGCGAAACTACAAAAGGAAAACAGAACGGCGCCGGACCTCGGTTACCTTACCTATAATGTTCTAATACTTAAAAATGTTAAATTCTATAATTATTAAATAAAGTTAAAGACCTCGTTTATAGTTATTTAAGTTGTTAACTAAGTTTAACTGCACAATTAATCAAAAACAGAAGTTGCTTTTTAAGTTTGAATTAAAATGTTTATTAATCCTTAAAATTTAAGAAGTTTTTATTTTTTCTAAAATTTGGAAATAGTTTGTTACTTTTATAATAAATGAGACATGGAAAATATAATATTAGTCTTTATATTTAATATATAAATTTCATCAATAAATGCTCAAAACTATTACCGGAACAACTTGCCTCAACGACGGAACAACCAGCCCCATGACGAGGCAAGTTGTTCCCTTCCGACTTTTTGCAAAGCAATGTTTTTCAACAAAAAACTGTTTAAATATTGGTAAATATTATTACTTAGTCTGAAACTAGAATAAATTCTGCACCAGCTTGTCTATAATTCCTGGAGATCAATCTATATTTGGGGGTTATTTTTGACATGTATCTGAAAATCGGCACTTTGAACCCCGCCTTCCCCTACTATATTTGTAGTATCCTAAATTTGCAATATAACAAATTTCTAGCGTACTACATTCGTACTATACTAAATTCCTAGCGTACCATATTTGTAATATACTAAATTTCTAGTGTCACATATTTAATTTTCTATATTTAACATACCACGTGTATAATAATTCAAGCACATTAAAAATATAAATACAGTATTTCCAGAATACCTAAATATACCATATCTATACCACAACCGTATTTTTTGATAATTAAGTCATTCGACACAGTATTAAACATTCCCTATCATACCGAAGTCTTCGCAACGGCATCTAATCTGTTAAGCAACGACGAATTTTGAAAAAGGCGCGAAACGCGCTCTGGCCAAGCAAACTTGTATCACCGACCTTTGACCTAACACACCATCGCGTTCATCTCCACGCTTTCGAATCCCCTACGTCGTCGTGGCTAGCCTCTGCGTGTGTATCTAGCGAAAAGTTTTCGCCGCATTTGTAAATCTTCCGCCTACGTGTCGTGATAAACTTCCGACTGTCGTAATCGTAACTCAGCTCGATCAGCTTTGTGCAAAATTATTCCCGGCCCCGGACATCGTCGTACTTTACGCTTGCCGGCAGAAATTTTATCGGGGACCCTGATGTATCGACTTGATATCTCGAAATGGAGGTGAACGGTGTAAATATGTCCCGCGTTCGCTTTAGAGAATTATGGGACGTGTATTTCAACAAAATATGATTTTATATCTTTTTTTTTTATTTTCATTTTTTAGGAAACTTTGATACTTTCATAATGATTTTTAACGAAGTCATTTTAATTTTATTGCAGGTACCACGTCAATTATTCGTAGTTCTTTGATATTTGTGCAATTTATAAAGTTTATGAGTTTTGCGGTATTGGGATTTATTTTCTAGTTGATATGGGGTTATCGATGGATTTATGGGTGATGGTTTGTGTTGTGGATGACGTGGAATTATTATATTATCCTTCGAGGCATGCTTCGTACATACGGTGTATTAAATATAGGGGATAAAATGAAGTACACGTGACAGTGGTCGTCAAACGGGTGGAATTAATAATTTTTATTTTGTCACTCCTTTGGAGCTCGACAATATATTAATTTGGCAACTATATTCACGACCTTTCCCTATATTTTGTATTAAAATTGCCAAATTTTAACCACAAAAGGTTCTCAAATTTTATTCGTAGAAACTGTCAAACTTTAATTCGCAAAAATTGTCATATTTCGGTTACTTAAATTTCGAAAATTTGATCGCAAAAAATGCCAAATTATAACCCCTAATGTCGTCAAACCTGAGTCGCCGAAATTAAAAAATTTTAACTCTAAAATAAATTGTTATAATTACCAATCAAATAATACATTTATATTCAATCACCAAAGTTAAAACGAAAAATTCTATCCTCTACGTACATTGTACATCCGACAGAGTTCTGAGACGGCCGTAGTTCATTGAATCGACTCCGAGTGTCGGTTTTACACTCAATTAAAGCATCCTGTTCGTCAGACAAGCCCGTTTGACGTACGATGCTGTTCATTTTTTCCCGGAAAGCCGTCCACAAAAGCGATTCTGTCGCTCTTTTCGTTCGCCTCGAACGATCCCCGGAGAGCGGTTCTCTAGCGTCACGTAAGAACATCCTGGAATCAGATCGTGGACTCGTACACATGCACGGGATCCTTCCCAGATGTTCCGTGCACACCGAGGGCAGAGATTCTCGAGAAGATGAAAGGTGGAGAGACCAACGGTGGTGCACGTGCAGGTAAACCGAGGCAGTGGCGCGTTCAGGATTCAATCTTTGGGGGGGAGCACCATAAAAATACTTTCAACCCCTTGCCGTGCAACAACGTGTCACGTTCGGGACGCACCTTGCGATTCAAACGCGACGAAAATGGCTATTTTTATTACGATTGAATTTGGAATTTAATTCTAGTTAAATATTAAGTATGTATAATATATTCATTTTCTTTCTTTGTACTAACATTGTGACAGCAAATATTTAGCTTCGATATAAATAATTCTGGAAGCTGGAGGGACTGAGTTAAACGGATGAGATAATTTTTTCATGCGAAAAGGGAACTTTACATGATTACTAATTTTGTTGTTAGTAATAGTTGTTAGAAATAGATGACACGATACGATATAAATAAGAAAATAAATCGGGGAAAAGATTTCTGGACAATTTTCCACAGATTTTGTCCATTCCTTTTTGGGGGGTGCTGAGATTCCTTGGTACCCTCTTTGCATGCGCCACTGAACCGATGATTCCGTGGCTCGTAGTTCTCTTCGTGTCTGGCAAACCTTGGTCGAATGCATTAATCACCTGACTCGGGATGCAATTCTACGTGCATTGCTCTCGCGTTTGCCTGCTGCCTTCTTGATAGGCCTAGTCGAGCGTACGGCCGCGTATCGTATGAAAACACCGGCCGCCATTGGGTATTTCGTGTACGATGGCGGGCAACTTAGGCTTTCTTCGATTAAGGAAAACCTCGCGTTATGATTAAATATATTGATTTAAAAGTATCACCAAATGACAATTATTTGCACTCGTTGATATTCTTCGTGCAAAATGGCTGGTGGTCAGTTATAGCAAGCCACGAATCGTAGGAATCCAAATTAATACTAATAATTATATACTGAGACAATCCCCCAAACTTCTTCAAGGTTCCCTTTTAACACTTTGACTGCAACGTCACCCATATGTGGATGACACTTAAATTCCCATAGAAATTTATCACCTAAATCAACCAACATGTGACTATCCTAATAGGAAGACGGTTCGGGTCAATGGATATTTTCATCTTAAAACTTCAAATTCTAATTATTATGAAAACAAACATAAGTGATAAGTTTTTAGTTCATAAATAATGTGTGAATTTTATTTATGAGCGTTCTCTTCGTTATCAATGGCTCCCATGATGCTGACTTTGTGACGTTAATTTAGTCAAGTCATACTTATGTTAGTTACCTTAAGTCGAATACATCAGATTTGTTCGGACAATGTTCCGCCTATGTTCATTTCTACATCTGTGTAATCAAACCAAAATGTTAATCCATTATTTATATTATCTCAAAGTGTTCGTTTCACGTTTATGTTTTATAATTTATTTTTATATATTATACTTTATTCGCGGGGTCATAGGTTGCCGACGCCTGACCTACGTTATTAGTATTTTTTCAATTATCTAATTAGAAACACTCGTATCAGATACTCCAAATTCTGAATAATCAAAATATCGAACAATTATCAAAATATTAGAGTTTTACTTAATGAAGTGTTCAGCATCTTCAGCGTAGCACATCAGCCACGTTCGAACGTACTCCGTCGATTATCGAGCTTATTTTTCTAAAGACCAAAGTTTCCTTCGTATTGAGCCATCAAATCCCTTCCTAACCCCTCTTGCACGGTCCACCCGATGTACCCCCGTAACCTCGAGATGGTCCAACGACTGGACCAGTGCGGTATCGTTCGAGTTCAAGCGTTCGACTGTACACTGATAAATATTCATGCGGCGAACCGTGGTTATTCCGCGGGACATATAAATGGACGTTAAAAATTGTTAATGTCCCGAAAGAAGCGAACTCTATAAAGGCCGGGTTCGTGTTGCGAACGATCGACCCGCCTCGTGTCTGTTTAAAAAAGAATCCAACGAGTAAACTCGGTTATCGCGACTGTATTATCCGCGAAATCTAATTGCTGATAGTACGTGAAACAACGCTGGTGTCTTGGGTTAACGCTTGGCACAAAGAAGAAAAAATAGACGGACGAGAAGGTCCGATATGGTAGCAGAAACAAATGCAACGGCCAAGGGAATGAATAATTCAAAGCAGCAGCACACGATGGCGGCCCGCGAAGAGGGCAGCGCGTTTCGCGCGCGCCGCACAGCTTCGAGCATTCCTGCACGCGTTTGCATCGCTCGCTGCCGAGTATAAATCTCGACCTGGTGCTGCCTTATGGTGGATTTTATGCGCCAATGAACGAACAGGATGATGCACGAGACTTTACACGATTCTTTCAATTCGAAGAAATATACTATGAAACTCTTACGAGTGATAAAATTAAGGAAAAGAATTCTTTATTGATAGAAAATTCAGTTGGTTCTTTGAATCCGAGGAATTTTGGCAGAAACAGATTCTTGATACATAAATGGGATTAAACTGTCATCAGGTTCGAGATAAAAGCAGTGGGAAGTTTATTAAGACTAGTAGTACCAAACCAAAAGTACCAAAAAATTTATTAAAATGCTTTTATCGAAATATAAGTTGCCTATCTCCAAGATAACGAAATTTTCTATATGCAAATTTACGCTTTATCCTTTTTCAATTCCGTTTTCGATTTTAGTTTCAGATTTGTAGAGAAATGGTAAATATCAAAGGCTAGAAATATTTTCGGTAATTTGTATGCTTTGTTATTTTTTAGGGACGACGAGAGTGGAGGAACTTGCTGTAAAATTGAAATAAAAATAACATATATTTCTAATTGGTTTCGATTAAAATTATATTTATATATTTCTTAAAGATCCATCAATATTATTTGCAGAATTTGAAATTGAATCGTAAATAAAACAAATAATCGTTATTTGGAATTTGTATACTAAAATGACGAGTATTATTCGTCATTAAGTAAGAAACGTATACGTATCAAATTTTTGCTACAATAAAAAAAAAAGAATTAAAAATGTCACAGCTGACTCGATTCCAACGTTCAACACCGAAAAAGATACTTAATCGAGGTAATTTAACTTAACTTATCTCATGGCTAATAATAGAAGGCTAGCTGGTTCGAACTGTGTCGAAGGAATTAAAAATCCATTAAGAGTTGTTGCCTAGTTGGGTGATTAACATAATTGGTAGCCATTGATCTGGAACACGATCACAACTGCTTCAAGAAGCCCAATATTTTCGAACAAAGTTCATTATATCTGTGGATTCTTTATAAAACCAGCAGCAACAATATTATTAAAATGTATCGACATTCGTTCTTCAAGATGGGGCTTTGAATAATTAATAAATGTGTGATATTGGATTTTGGAAGTATGAAAAATCCAGAAAAGATGCAGAATAGTGCACATCTTTGCAACGTTTACAAGATTGATCCGTTATAGGCTGGTTTTTCTATTAAAATTAATTAAAAAATAAACACATACCTACAATCCAAATGGTTCAGAGCTAAAATTATGCACAATTATTATTTTCAATACCCTCTACAAAACTGCAAAATTTGAATCAAATTAGTAACTTAATATTGAGGACATAGTCTTTAATCTTTGAATGTTTCGTGTTAGATTAGGGTTAGATTTAACTGTTTGCGGACGAAGCATATTTACGCCCGGCACATTACACTCGCGGAATATTATTTATTTGAAACGAAATAAGGAATAATTCAAAAATCGCTGTTAACCACGCTTATAATAATTATTTGCGTCAGAAATGAAGGACAATAGTTCTTAAATATACGTACAAGTATGTAAGTTGTGAAAGGGTTAAGTTTGAATTTGCCAAGTCCGCGAAGGGTTAATTTTCAACTGCTTACGTTTAAATTAGATTTAGTCTTGAGTTGGTACTGAGTTAGATTTGGGTTATTTTCGATTAATCTCGATATTTTGAAGCTAATTTACAAAATTCCATCAAAAGTCATACATAAACAGATCGTCGGAAATAGTTTTGAAACGATTTGGAATCAGATTCGAGCTGCAATGCCCGGGGTCTGAGGATAAAATCATGAGGAAAAAGAACTGCATCGTCGCTCGATAACAATCGTAATTCTTCTTCAGGGCATCGATCTGGCGGCTACCCTTATAGGAAGATGCCTACCGGTAACCCGTGGCCGGTCTTGTTCGTCGAGATTTAATAATTTGATAAAATTCCAGCCGATCTCTGCACCGCGAACGTGCTAATATTTTACTGTAATTATTATAACTTTATTTCCTTTCGATCGTTTTGTCGTGGCCGATGATTTAACGCTCGAAACGCGTCCGTTCGTTTCTTCTTCCATGGCCATTTAAATTGTAAATGAAACGACAGTCAATTTACAGACGTTCCGGTTGTAAACGGATTTGGAAGATGACGATGACCATTCGAGTTACGTTTAGTGTTTTTCATAAGTGAGCGTCGAAGTTGAAAATGGAAGAAGATTGTTATATATTAATATTTAGTTGGATAATAATAGTTAGGATCAAGTACTGGCTGATGATTTAAAATTGGTAGCAGAAGAAAATTTCGCCCCTTCAAATTTGATCCTGTAAAATTAAATCTATTAGTTTCTTCTTTTTCAAAAACAGATAGAAGTGCGTGCGATTCAGTATATCGCCTGCTTTTTATGTAAGAAATTCGTAAAGGGAAAGGAATAAAAACAAAAATTACAAACTGATAGAGAGTTAACATTCAGTTTTTGATTCACAAAGATTAAGAATTAATATTTATCATCTTGGATTTATGTTTCTAACTCCCATCAAATATTAACACGTTAAGCGTCACGTCAGTCACCGGTGACTGACACCAGAAATTTTTTACGATCAAATAATTGACAAAAAGGAGAGTTAATATTAAACTAATAATGTTGGCTATCGAATTGAAAGGATAAATTTTAAAATTATTCGACTGCATCATGTCTGACCACG
This sequence comes from Stelis phaeoptera, assembly GCA_943735885.1. Lineage (NCBI taxonomy): Eukaryota > Metazoa > Arthropoda > Insecta > Hymenoptera > Megachilidae > Stelis > Stelis phaeoptera. The sequence goes on from OX030930.1 coordinate 22,773,961, forward strand.
TACGTCCGTTTTCATTGTGGCACTCAACGCGTTAAGGGTTGAAATATGAAATCTCAGTTTTGAGAATTTATGTGTTTGAAAGATATGTGTAGACTGGATGAACGACAAATTTCAACGCTAACGGACACTGCATCGGATTAACCAAATCTTGGTCAAATCTAATCCAGACCTAAATCAATGGTCGAAACCATGAGAAGGGGTGAATAACGAAGCGATAAGAAGGGATACTCAGATATATATTTTAGGATCCAAACTGAATCCAAAATTAATTGAAAATTATAATTTAAACTAAACCAGTACCAGCTCATAGCTGATTCAAATCTGACCCATTATCGGTTCAAAATTGACCCACGCCTGATCAAAAATTAGCTCAAAAGTCACCTAGACCTAATCCAAAAGTTTGCTCAAAATTAACCGACACCGAAGCCAAACGTAGTTCAAGATTAACTCAAACCTAATTAAAATCTAACCAGACTGCCGTACATTAAAAAAATATCCCAAAAACATCCAAAGTACCAAAACTATAATTGACCCTAATTACAATTACCCCAAATTTCAGCTGAAATAATTCCAAACACTAGTTGCTACTCAAAGAAAAAAGAAATACACTCCAAATCGAGAAATAAAAAACAACCACACACGTTCTTAAAAAATCCTCAACCTTTTTCATCATTTCGTTCACGTTTTACAAACACCTATACTCGTCGAGTAGCACAACCCGAAGGCTTGCTTTCCCCCGCTAAGTAATCGATTCGCGATGCTCGTCCTCGCGGAATAAATCAAACGGTTCAGGCTCATCCGTCTGGGACACCGTCCACGAAAAACGTATGGAGGCGTTTTGGTATATGGCTGAGAGGAGAGGCCATACAGGGAGTCTCTCTTTCTCTCTCTCTCTCTCACTCTCTTCCCGTTGGTCTGGTGGTGTTTACGGAGGTTCGTTATACCACTGACGAGGTGTACGAGGTTATACGAGGTGGTAGATATGCAGCACGGTATCTAAGAGGGGCAGTAGCGATCGTAATTCTCACCCAGGGACGACTCGTGGTGTGTGTTCCTTCGCCTCACGTTCGACCAACTTCTTCTCTTCAACAAATTCTGATTCGGTGTTGGTGTCCACGTTGGGCCGAAGGTAAGCCCGGATCATATTCTTAACGAGAGTGTTTTACGATCAGAAGAGCCTTTATCTACGGCGGTGTTGTTGGCGTTATCCAAGACCAAACCGAAAGGGAGCCCAGTGTGAAAAAGTGAGAAGGAAGAAATGGTCGAAGGCTCTGGGAAGGTGGCCCGTGATGTATCTCGCACTTAGTCCTGCCACAGGACGCCATGCAACGCGCCACACCACGGCCACGCCATAGTTGCTCGAGCTTTTTTATGCCTTGTCACGATATCACGCGTGTACCTATGGCGTGTATGTCGATCGTCCCCCCCGTTGTCCGTACCAGATCTTGCCTCGTTTGTAATTGTCGCCTCGTTCGGTGTATGTAACACGAAAACCAACCGCCGCAAGAATGGACGAGGTGAATGCATCCAGGCGATCATTGTTCAGAAAATAGCTTTTAGTCTTCCGTAGATACGACCCAACGTTTGCTTAGAGCATTCAAGTTTCAATGATAGTTTCTTATCCAGTTGGCTAAAAGATTATAAGTGAATGGAACTAAAAAAAAAAGAAAAGAAATATTACATTTCTAAGAACTTGAAATGTATTTTTAGAAATTCAGAAAGACTGTTGAAAGAACCCTTATGAATTGAATTCACGGTTCCGTTTGAACAAATTCGAAGGGGAATTGTAACAGACGATGGTCATTTTTCTCCTATTTTACTTGGAACGCCGAAACCGATCGGACAGGATAACTCGGCTGTGAATCTGATCGCGTCGATCGCTTAATTCACCCGGCAACGAACTTACGATCCCCTTAACCGCATTGACGACGTTATTTACATAGGATCCGTTCGCTTATATAGTCCGCGCGGTAAAGTTAAAGTCGTCCGTCGGCCCGAGAATAATAGTGGTGTGAAAATTTATAAGAAACGCGTCCCATCATTCTGGGGCCGTGCGCGGGGAGAAATCGTCCCCGAGAGGAACGCTTCTGGAAACGGTACGAAGATGAATTAGATCGTCGACCATTTAACTTCTGCTCCGATCCCGTCTGAGACGTTCCGTAAATAGTCAGAGAATTGTTACAATATTGCTATAGATATTAATTCTTAGGAATTTGGAAATTTCTAAATGCTTAGAAGCTTAGAAACTTAGTCTGAAAAATATTTTATTTCTAAATAGAAATTAAGGGAAATAATTAAGGGAAATATTTAGGAGCCTAAAATTTCCAAATGTAACATTTGTAGAAAATTAAAAGCTTGAAAATTATTTATGCTCAGATATATAAGTCTACACCCTGTGTACTTAATTTAATTTCTCATTCACCTGATCGATAATACAGCACCGTCTACCCGCAGAAACGAGGAGCTTATTATATGTATGTAAGGAAGTCGATTTTTGGCTCGTTTTTATAAACACACAACCGTGCTGATTGCGGATCGATTCGAATTAATACGTCGTCGAAAGGGTGTACCGACCGTGTTTCCGTAACGAGTCCGCTCTCGTCGTTATCTTTATGCCCGACGAAAGCTTCCATCAACCCTTTCGGGGTCCACGATGCTCGTCCACTTATTCAAATGAGACGTTCGGCTCGGACCGCGATCCGATAAAGAGATAATTCAGTACACGTATACCGGTGCATCGTTATTGCAATTATACGTAAATGAGACGATTACGTGTTCGCCCATACAAACGACGATCGGTTTCGACCGTCTAACCACCGGTGTGTTTCTTTCGCGCAGCGTTCGCAAGAAGACGTTAAACCATCATTTTTCCCTTTTTTTTTTTCGTTCTTTCTTTATTCTTTCATAAATATTACGTTTGTGACAAAACGTCAGGCTACGTTACGAGAAACGAAAAAGAAAGGAAAAGGGCTCATAATTTTGAGAAGAAGAATGTCACTCGCGGTGCATCGTTCCCGAGTCTACGAAGATTTGAATTTCTCCTCCTTTCACGGGGGTAGCTCGCACAGAGATCATTCACCCTGTACACGTGCACGCGGATAAGATCCCATGAATACATGCCTAACGTTCGCTAATTTGCATACGCGAGAGAAACCTATCGGTGTACGTACCGGCCCGCTCGTGTACAGTGTGTCTCGGCAACCAATAGTCGCGAGAGTGCAAATCTGGACCAAGATTCTCAGATAATTGTGATACTTATACTTTCGTAACTTTTGCTATGGTGTACGGTAGGAGGGTTATTTGGTACCCTGTGACGCTCCATCAGCCATTTTTCCAAATATTGTACGCTAGTTTTCGCGGTGAGGACATTTATTAACATTCCATCTCCCAGGAATTTCATATTTTATAATGGAACGTTATCGGGACCCTACTGTCCAATAGATAAGCTTCCCTAGGGAAAATTATGCCGCCCCATCAGCTATTATTCTAGCTATTATATATTAATTTTCGCGATGGGGGCACTCGTTAACATTCCATCTCCCAGAAATTTCATTACTATTTGGCATGTAAGCTTGCCTAGGGAAAATTATACCGCTGTATCAGCTATCATATATTAGTTTTCGCAGTTTGTTAACATTTCCTTTCCTAAAAATATCATAGTTTGCACTGGAACGTCATCAGGAGCCTACTATTCGGCAAGTAAGCTTCCCTAGGGAAAATGACGCCGTGGGAAAAGGTACCCCCACCACTCGCCATAGTATTAGCAAGTTAACTCGCAATATTCCTAGTATCAGCGCCGAATTAAAGGCGGGGTTCTACGTGAATTCCTACACTTCAGGCCAGCCCCAATACGGAAGCTTTTAAATAAATTTTCTTGATAGACCGAAGGAAAGCCTAAATCCCACGAAATATTAATCCAATCCTGCCCAATGTAACGAATGACGAGACTTCTTTCCCCTACATCGCCATTTTCCCCAACGAAACCTAGCGTTGCTCACAGTTGACAGTGTATCTATTTCGAGGATGGCGAAATGTGAATTTTGAAATGGACTGTAGCCAGGTACGGACATATCGTGCGCACATATAAAGTGTAGGTACTCCGAGAGTGGGCTACGTGCAAGCATTGGACCGACAGGACATCGCTCATGGCGCTCCCTCCGTCCTAAAGCGCTATGTTACAGGGAGGTTGGGGGCACTTACTTCGTTCTCGTACTCTTGTACCTTCGTTATCCACTCCCCATTTATCCTTCACGTGATCCCCCGTGTGTACGTGTACGTACACCTTCTCCTCTTTCCTCGTCCTCCTTCCACCTCTCTTCTTTTGCCGTGTGTAATCGGAGAACAGCCGAGAACCATTTACAAAGCTGCCCCGGTGAAAAGGCAGTCGAAGCTGCGAACAGCTTACGTACCTGTTTTCTAGCCGGACGAAGAACACCTTACACGATTTCCGCTTTTATGAAAATTTTACCCTCTAGAACCTGTTGAACGCTATCCAACTGTTCGCTTCTTCGTCCGTTTCCGTTGAACCTTTTGCGCGATTCGTTTGTCGATTGGAATTAGGTCTTGATAAGTTGATTTTAGTTATGGTATTGGTTGCGGTAACGTGTCTGGTACCATACTGAAGGTGGTAAAAATTTGAGCAGATAGTATTTATATTATTAATATGCCTTGTTTGCTATTTTCAATAATATTCCAAGGAACTTATACGGGCATTTGTAATACCAAATTAAAGAATATTTATAATATGATTATTTTAGATATAATTTTAGACATAAAGATTATTTTATTTAGCAATTTAAGCTTCCCATTCTTTCTTTTCTTAATTATTCTGCTATTACAACTCGTGGTACCAGTCACTGATGTCCTCTGTGGCATTCAACGTCTGAACAAAACACCTGCACATAGTTTTCCTCAATTGATCAATGTTCACCGCAGACATTTGAAGATTCGTACAGTTTGAGAAGAGGAACCGGAAGAACGATAGCGAAAAGCACCGTTCCGGGTTATTTTTCTAATGCCGAGTACCGCTGGTTGGTTTACGAGGCTATAAACTGACGTCACAATACCAGGAGCCGGGCTGCGCGATGGGTCGGATGCGCTGCTAACGCAAACACGCCGCCACTTCAGATAATGGATTCATATGGGCCATAAAATTAAAGGATACGACAAATTTACCGTCGTATTTCATCCACCAGTCTCGGTTTCGGGACTCAACGCGTGCCCCGCTTCACCTGGCATCCTAATCACCATACTCTAACCCTTTCGATACTAAAAAGACTGATAAGTGTTTCGACAAGAAACAAAAGATTATTTTGTTCAACGATGAAGTGTGGACAATTCTGAATCAAAATTTTCAGAGACGATGACGAATTAAATTAATTATACTCAACTGTTGCCAAAACAATCGTCCCAAGTGATCCGAACACGAAGGGCCCTCCTCGGCGCAAGGTGCAAACTATCAATTTCCTCCACGATTCTAATACAGGGTCATTTCTGGCACGCTTTGATCGACGCCGATAATAAGAACCGTCCAAGGATTAGAACAACGTTGCTTATTAAGACTTAGATCGAAGGAAAAGAGGAGAAAGGAACACGTTTGGCCCGCGGAGGAAGCGAGAGAAGAAGCATCCAGGGATGGTGGTTCGTCCTGGCATTATGGCCGCCGTACGTTCCTTGAGTTTCGAGGGTCCGGGATGAACGGCTGGCAAAGATAAGGAAGGCTGGAGGGGGTTGCTGGAGGCTGGGGGATTTGGGGGTCGAGGACATCCATCTTCCCCCTCTCCTTTGCCCGTTCCCTCCATGGCTATCTTCCATGGTCTGCCCCGTTGCATCCTACAGGGTTCACCGTACCGACATACATCTCCTCTGTCGAGGGGAAACCCCTCTTCGTCTTGTCCTTTGCTTAAGTTAACTTTACCACGCTCTTCCCTCCTTCGTGATTCTATCTTTCTCTCCTTCGACGCCGAAGAATCGTCTTTCTCTGTTCTTCTCGAAGAAAAAAGAGAGCCAGAGCTGAAACGGAGCCACGAAACGATCCTCGGCGAAGAAAACACAAACTTAATCCTACGCGTGATTCATCTGGGCCGCCATAGATCTGGATTATCTGCCGTCATCTGCATATTTACGAGTATCTGCTTTGTCCTGATTGTGCGTGCCCCACGCGCTCGCCCGTCCTCCGGCGTAGGAAGTTAACACCGGGCAAAGATAAACCTATCCGCGAACGACCCCGTCGCGCCGCGATTTTCATTTATTTCGAAACTCGACTCCTCGAGGATCGTTCCAGATCAGATTCAGCCGAGTCCGGGGAAAGGAATTACGAGATGACGTTGAACTGTTGTCGTTGTTAACGTTAGTAATCGCCAAGCAAGCCAAAATTATTAGGTCGTTAACTCAATTCGCAATCTTCTTAAGTATTTCTCCTCAAAAAAGAGAACATCCAAGTAATGGAATAAAAATATTGTGTCTTAGAAATATGTTGCAACTTAGAAACATAAATACTTTGCCATTTATTTGCTTGAACGTAGAAAATTGGTGATATTCGTGTACAAAGGGGGCTGAGGTTCGCCACGTAAACGGACCGATTGAAAATCAAGCCATCCCCTTGCTTCCACGGTCTGCCTTCTACCATTTAACTCGGCAAGCTCGCGATGATGGTCTCTGATTAATTCACGATCAGCCTCGGCGAGCAATTGGCCGTTCGACGATCGGCGATCTGCAAATTACCTACTCATCGCGTAATAGCGACGACGTGCTTCGATGCTAACCGATCGTTTTCTACCTGGCTGCCTCTCTTGGCTACCCTTTACGCCACCGAAGTGCTCTTCCGCCGGCTCCTTCTTGCCTCCATTTCTTTCACGCTTTCGTAGAAACTGTCGCCGAATCAGCGTCAAATATACTTTTTCTTCAATTTTATAGACTGTCGTGTTTGCAACCGTGCGATCTACCTTCGTGTAAATGAATAAATAATAAAGTATCGAATGGTGGAGAGTTGTTCGATAAAATGTGTGACGAAAGGATCGAACGTGTGAAGGATATTTCGAAATTCAGAAAGGAACGGTAAAGAAATTCTCTCTGTTAGAATTCCCAGTGAAAATTCTTACGTAAATCGTCTCACAACTCACGGACACAAACAATGCTTGACCCCTTGACGATAAAGAAAAGGGCGCCCCGATGCTGTTACGGGCGAAGTTTTTCTCTCCGAAGCCCGGAGATCTATTCTTTATGGAGATTACGTGATAGAGATACGATCGGAGCGTATCTTCCTCGCGATGCTACACTGTTCCCGAGAAGCGATGTTGATTTACCTCCATCCAAGTTCTCCGGGGTTCCTTTTATCGAGTGCCCTGTCGAATGTGCCAGGACAACGCTCGTGGATATCCTAACCTTCCCGACGTTGCACAATGCCCCTCACCTTATGCCGAACGATTCTGAACTCACGGAATTATTAGAATCAACGTAAATTATACTTTGGAAATTACACATTTTGTGAATAATCGGGCTATGGAAGTTTTCAGTTGGCTTTTGTATCTAAAGGGGAACTTTAGTTATTATAATAACTTTAGAAGGATCGAAATTGAAATTAGTGTTGTTAGGAAATTTGATATTTTGAAAGACTTAAATTGGTTTTTATACCCAAAAGTAGGAGTTAAATAGTAATTACAGAAGTTAGAATGATTCAGATTATAATTAGTCGCTCTGGTAGATTGAACGTCTTTCAATTGGTGAAATTCACGACGTTAACTGTTTTAAGAAAGTTTTCAAGTACCAATTCCAAAAGTTACCGAGTTCCAAATTGCGAATACTAAAGTCTTCGCAAACTATTTCGAAAATTACTACAATTATTAGACACTGAAATACGTAACCATGACAATTTCACTTTACGATCAATTCTAAACTATAAATGATTAATTTACCAAAATTCTAAAACCTTCAGCAAAGTGACTAATGTCGCAATACAATATTATCAAATTTCCAATTTTAGTGATTTTAAATTTGCCCCTGCTTTTAGAGAAAGCCCCCCCCCCCCCCCCCCCCCAACTATGAATTTCCGAGATACGATCAATACTTAACGCACCGGATGCAAATAATAACGCGAAAAAATGTCACGTAACGACGTGACAGGTATGGACGCAACAAATCGAGAAGAACGAAGGAGAAAAGAAAGCAAAGGTTCCTTTCTTGAAAAGCGTAATGCACCCATTTTACCCCGTCCCATGCATCAAACGGTGTTGTTATTTTCCAGTTGGTTTTCTACCTGCAATGGATGCAGTTTAGTCAACATTCGGAAGCCGTATCATTTTATCACGGCCATTCAAACCCCATTGGCCGTGCAGCAGAGATACCGCACATATCTATATACATGTCTAGTCGGCGTTCTATCCGCATACAGGGTGGAACACTGGCGTAACGTTGGATTTCCAATGAAGAAATAAAAAATTCAATTCGATGAATCATCCCCCGTTTCTTCCTTTTTGCTTTTGCTTTTATCAAAAAGCAAGTCAATCCGATTCGATTATTCGAAATAATTTTACTCTTAACATGTAACATTTTGATGGCTGGTATTCGAGTTTATTTTTCATAATTTTGTGTATAATATGAGGTAAGGAAGTTACCAAGTATTATGTGTAGGCACGATTATTAAGTTAGTAAATTGTGTATCATTAGTTACTAAATTAGCAATATTGTAAGTATTGATTATTAAATTAGTAAATTACTAAATTAGAAGTACTGGGTTACTAAATTACTAACTTGAGTCGCTAAAAGTGAGTCGGTTAATTTCTAAATTGCTAATTTAATAATTACAATATTATAAAATTACCCAGTTACCAAATTATCAGATCACCAAATTACCAAATTATCAAATCACTAAATCGCCAACTGAGGTATTAAAATTGACTAAAATTTCGAAATTTTAACCATTTTCCCTACGCGGATAAATGCCTGCATACCGTTAACAGAAAGATAAACGCTAACAGTAAAGTAAACACTATGATTAAAAAGACGACATTATCCGATGCTTTCCAATTTGATCGTCCTCGATCCTGGACAATTACACGCTCGTCTCCTGATCCCCTCGAATTTAACCTCGTTCCAGTCACACGAATTCGTATAATTAACGATCTTAAATCAGACACTGCATCGGTGCGTACAGTTATAAACGATTTTGACGGATAAAATCGCGCGCCAGAACGATGCAAGCTTCCGTTGGATTTCGATCTCATAAAGATAAGATGCACACCTGTTTTCGATATCGATAACGAAATTATATACACACCACCTTATTATAACACCGTGTCGCTGATATTATCTGGCTTTATGCGCCTTTGTAACCGGTGAAAGCTTGATTTCGCACGGTGGTTATTGGAAATCGATTAAGCGCCACGATAAATTATTGTTAACCGCGTCGTATCGTACGAAAATAAATTTTGCGTACCCTTGTACCCTTATACCATTGTCTCTGCCCTTCACCCTTCTTTGAAATCTTATGATGAGGGTTGTTCGATGATCTCATACTTTAGATAAGATTCTGTGATTCCTTTGATATTTTCTTTTTTTTATTATCTGATATGAGATGTTCTGGTAAATTTTGTTTCTAGTCATTCGTAGTAATCGATTTAATCTTCCGAATTTACTAAAATCGAACGTCTGTTAATTATTGATGTTATTTGCCTGGAATATACAATATGTCCACCTCTTAGCAGTCGATGTGAAAAGAAGATGACTTGGTATCGCAAAGATTTAAAAACCTTATTTTAACTATTTCGTTTGTTCCGATATTACCAAATGAGTTTTTCCAATACAGAATATAATAGCGTTTGCCTTTTAAAAATACGTTTGACATCAGTCTTCCCAGCGTTAATAAACAATTTATCCACAAAATAATTACACTGGTGTTTTAGGGATAACGAGAGCTTAACTTAAGGATGATACACGAAAGTTTTGTTTATTTTAATAGGAAAGTAAATTATTCTCGAATCTGTGTAACGGAAACATCCAATTTCTATCAAAAATTGATCATGGCAATGTAAGAAAACAGTCACCCAGTGATATGTAATATTGAATAAATTACACGGCAAAAAGTATTTCGAGAAGAGAGGAAAAATCCTAGGAATTTAAGTTACAGTCCAATAAAATGACTAACCGAAAGGATTTTCTGCCACTTCAGCGCCGGAAGCGTTAAAGCATATCCACCGAGTGATATCAATTGATTTCTACAAGTTCAATATACAGATGTTACTCGAGTGAAAAGTGAATCGACCTAACCACGATATCGACATGAAAATTCACATTTACGGGACGATATTCGGCATCAGCCGAAGAGGTAGATTTTGCTGATCAGCAAAGTATTTCAACGATCGGTTGCCATAGGAGACCTCGTAACAATGGGACCGTAACATTTGGAAAAGTAGCACTTTCCATGATCAAACCCATATCTCAGGGAGCCTCAAGAAACAAGTAAAATAGAAAATATCGAAGTCAATTTTTTTCTTTTTTTCTTCCCAACCATGCCGGTTGCACGAATCGAACTGCTGCGTCTGCATCCGTCGGATAGATTCTGTTCGTTCGGACAGATATTTCCAATCCTCCGAGGCAATTCGTGAAAAAAGAATCCTTTAAAGATATCGTCAATTCTTTGAACTGTGCAGTTGTTCGGATTTAGTACAGTCGTGCTGAATCATTAGACTTATACGTTGAATGGATGATGATTTTGAATTATTATTTGATGCTATTAGACTCTCAAACAATCTGTGCATAGAATTATTTGAAATATAATTACAAATTTATAATTGTAAATTAAATATTTATATACATTTTGAAACTTAACCCTTGGCAGTTGAAGCATTTCTGGTCATACTTCGACTTTTATAGTAAGACTTTCAATTTCCAGGATTCTTATTAATTTGCCATGTTCCAGTATAAACAGAAAAATTTGAATTTTAAAACTTTCAATTCCATATTAAAAAATACTTCAGAAAATTATTCACGAATGCCACTCTTCGCATTACGAAGGTTTTAGGACATATTTAACTTTCATCTAAACAAAGAATATGTCATTACAATATGTTAATTTATTTTTCGTTGATCAAATTTTCTGCAATCAAATAGCAACCAGTGATAAAAGAATTCTTCGACTTCTTGCACTTCTTTTTTCAGAATTCGTAGAAATCGTCCGCTTTTGTTTCGAACGCGATATAATAATCTTCGATCACGGCCACGTCGTTGCCCATTTCCGGTACATTAAATACTATTCCCGAGATAATGAGTCCACCTGTGTGCGTATCTTCATCTCAAATACAACCGTAGCCATTCAATAGCGTAGCTATTAATCCGCCGGCTATCGAGATCTAACATTGCCGAGGACTTCTGAAACGTTCAACGTTTCGCGTATCCCATCGCCAAAAAAGGATTATTGAACGTCACTAACTCTGTTGGTCCATTGCACCAAACCACAAAAATTATTTATAAATATGGACGCAAGGGCCGGAATAACAGTCACGTAATTTCCATTACCGAACTTTTAGTAAAAATAAGTATTTATGAAATTTTTACATTTTCTGGATTTGGTTCTTAACCCTTCGGCATGCTTCGTCGGGTCGCAATTTGCGCTTCAAATATCGCAAACCTAACTCGAACTGTTAGTATAATTGAATTTGCAGTGTAAATAAATATTTAACCAGCCATCTACTGGAACAATGATACGGCAAGGGGGCAATAAAGCTGAAGGCACCATACGTGCGTCATAAATTATAAAATATCCATAATTTTTATCCTTCGTTTCCCGTCATCAACAATTTTTTTTTTACCTCCTAAATTGGACAAATTCGTTGGCCAGGCAACCAAACGACCAATATATCCTCCGTTTCCTTCATCTTGCTTTTGTTGGCGGCAACACGAGGATTATGAAGATATCACGGTTCAAGCTACTCGGACAATTCGATTACGCGTGTATCCGTCATAATTCTCATTTCTATCGTTCAGACCGGGTTACATAAGCAGCTACAATATAATATTAGTAATATGGAAGAGGTTGATGGAGAAGCTTTCGCACCAGCCATGATGGTAATGGGAGGCTTGGTTCGGAGTAGGGTTGACCATTCAAGGCCGACCTGTTGGTCGCCTTACGAGGCCTAAAGTGGGACCCTTTTTTTTTTCTTTTCTTTTCTTTACCATCGAGTCCTTCCCCTCTTCTTTTCTTCTTCCAACAAACGATCCCATGCCGGCAACTGGTTCGATCGAATTTTTTATTATTAAAAATCGATCGAATCGTGGGAACGAATTTTCATTCAATTTCTGGTTACGAAAATTATGATACTGGGCGCTAAGTTGTTTCGTAGTGATTGTTTGAAGCGAGAAAATTGATTTTAATAGGGGTATGCGAAAGTTTTACGCTCTTCTTTAGATTATTTAAGAGTTTCCATGATAATTCTTGATCCTAACATTTTCTACCCGTAAAGTCAGTAAATAAAAATTTTAGATACTTGCGTAAAGTTTTGAGGTTTCTAAAAATATAAATTATTCCTCAAAACGTACCACTTCTAATCGAAGCGAAAGAGTTAAATACATAATTACATAAAATAACTCAATTAAGAGTTAAAATTCCCATGCCTAACAAAATTCGAATTTCTTAATTCTAGAATCCTTTTTTATTTCATTTAAGACCCAATAATCTCAATTATGTACAACACAAAACATTCGACATTAAATGTACAATACTAATGAAATCATAATAACAAATAAAAATATGCAACTAATTATTCCTCCCCAAACTTCTTCAAACACTAACGAACCACAGAAAAATTACGCTTTCGCCAGAAGTGTTCGACTTCTTTCAAACTCACCGAAATATATACATATATCGCGGATGTTCTGTTTCGCGGGTCATATGCGGCCCGTTATTTACGTGACAGTTAATTTGGAAGGCACCGTGTGCGCTCTGTTATGGCGGTGGGGTTGAAAGAGGAGGAGAACAGAGTGGTCGATGGAGGATCGCGAGCGTGGCACGCGAAATTAATTAAACTCGGTAAATGGTAAGGCGCGATAACACATACCGCCGGTTTCGTTATCTTCTTGGCACCGGTACCCAAGATGTTTAATAGCAAAAACTTAGATTAGCAAATTTGATCGCGAACTATCAACGACCGCGTATTTCTTTCTTCTTCTTTGAACCATTTTGTACCCATACAATGATGAATATCGATATAACAAAAGAGGAAATGTGGGAACGATTGAAATCCCATTTTCAGTGCTTGAAAGATAAATTTAAATTGAATTGTAGATTGAAGATAAAGTGAAAAATAAAATACTGAGACGCATCATAAGGTCTTAGTATTCATCGAACGTGGATCAATCGTGACCCAGACCTAAGAAAAGTAGAATAATATTTCGATCAACTTTAGATATACCAATTTTCGAAGCAAAAGGTTTCATACGTTGGCAAATAACATCTAAAATAGTAGCGGGACATTTGGAAAATGGAAATGAAATAAAATAAAATATTAAATTTAAATTGTTACTATTTTAGGGCTCCGTCGTCCGAGGGTTAAAACAGAAGGTCGTGTGATTCTACTGATATTAAATCTTATGTATCACTGGAGAACTACTTCCTTTCACTAATATTGCAGTTTTAAGTTAAAAGAAATGGAGTTACAAATTTTTGTTTTCCTAACGATCTTGTTTTAAAGCTTAATATTTAGAGAATAAGGCATAAACTACACAAACCAGTACAGTAATTCTTCTTCATAATAAAACTCAACCTACAATCATAATAATTTCTGTAATTTAACCCTCCGTAACCCTAATTTTTCATATTTTCCAAAACCAACGAATTACTCCCTGAAATCAGAACATTTTAAGTCACAAAGAAACTGACGACAGAAATTATTTTTTAACTCGTTCGACAACCAAAGTGCTAATAAACCGGGATGGAGAAATAAATCTTGAAACGAGTATCGACGGTATTAACGTCGCAGCAGGATTCGTTATTCCCTTCCTTTTTCTCGTACGATACTTTTGTAGAATGTTTCGGCAGTTTGGTAAAATCACGAACCTTTCGAGACGTCGTTACGGAGCTACGTGCCTTGCAACTTTAGACGCCTAATTCTCCTTATGATCCTGCACTATTTCGTAAACCGCAGTCGTTGTACTCTTGGGACGATCGTGCAACGAGATTCTGCGGAACATCTGCGCCACGCGACGACACCGCGCGCCAAAATTGCATTTCTTACGTCGCTTACCGAGGGGGGATGCTACCCCGATTCGAGCACAACGCGAAATTACTAATCTCCTACCACGTTAAGTTTCCTCTTTCAACGTTTTAATCGCGACTTGTCGATTCTATCTTTTATATTTTGACAAAAGAACCAAATGGCATAGCTTAAAAAATATGATGTTTGAATCGTAAACCGTTCATATTTAGAATCTTAGGTTTTTGAAAAACAGAAACTGCAAATCTTTAATTTTGGAGACCTTTTGTGCTTTTATTATCGAAGCTATTTAGTCGATTTCGACAGGAACAAAAATCTGTGTTTTTTTCAGTCTATTTCGGAAACTAAGAATTTACGGGATAATTCAATCATACCGTGTGACAGAACAGACAAGGGATTAAATAATCGATAATCATACATAATTTTCAATTATTAATCAAATAACATTTCGCCCAACTCCGTAATAAACAATTACTCAGAACAATAAGCTAACTGCCTTAAAGGCATTCAGTTGTCAAGGTTTATTAATAAAAATAAGAAAATATGAATTGATTTTACTGGATCGTTAATTTAATACCATATCCCGTTCCTTTTCCTCGAACCCATCGAAAAGTGGTAGGGAACGGTTGCACGGTTACTGGTCGGTCGAAAAGGCGAGGCGAAAGAGAAGAAGAGGAAAAGCCATTTCAGCGACCGGAAGCCGGACGCCCTCGGGGTCTTCGTATCTATCGAGGAGCGACGACGTGCCACGTCAGCTAGGACCGTCCACCCTTCTCTGGTTCGTCGTCAGTTCGGGCGACTGTTCTGATATTTATTTTTATTGCCGTTCCTGTCAACGCTACCTCGACGTGCACACAGGGTGACCTAGGTCGACGAAAGACTTGGACGATTGCCAGATGAATCGTGTCGAATAAATACCCTGCGTACAATCCGACCGATAATATTTCAATCGTTACATTTCGCGATTACCACGGTTTCTTGGTAGCAAAGATTAGAAGAAGAGCGATTTCGAAGGCAATAAACCCCTTTACCTTTGACCTTTGCAATTTCAACTAATATTACTAGGGCAACCAATTCGTAGACTAATTAGTCTACGTTTAAGCTTTCAATATGTTATATCATCGCTCTTGATGCAAAATATACAAAATTTCTATTAATAGAAATAATATTCGCTGGTACCGTCAGTAACTCAAATTGCTTATGAAGGGTTAATAAATAAAAATTTTGAAAATTAGCAATGACTTTGCTAGCGATCTATCTGTGAAAATTATTCAAACTGTATTAATAGTGCCAGCTCTGATTTATCACGGTCACGAATTTGATTGCAAACCTAATGCAACTCTTGGCTGCGTTAAGTGTTTTAAGATGAAACATCAGCGAGGCAAATTTCTCCGAAGACATCAGCGAAAACTGTCAAAGGATCAATCGGTGGAGGATCGAGAAGGTCACGAAACATCGGTGCGACTCGGTAATTGACAGTAACGTCGAACGATAACAAAACTATTCTCAATCTTGTAGAAACAGTAAACGGCGAACGATGCCGTTTCTATATAAAGAGCAAGCCGATACCAACAGGCATAATCGTATTTAAAATGGGCGTATACGATGGTAGAATGCCGGTTAGTCGCGGCGGTTCCCTGTTCTTAAGCCAGCGGTCGCACCGTTTACTGCAAAATTATAGTCCCTGGTCACGATGGGCGCAACGAGTTGATCCGACACGTTGATTAAAATCATGAACGTTGTTTCACCGCTCTGGGGAACGAAAAAATCGCTCGGAACGCGTCTCTTTCGGACCAGAATCAAGAATATTCGTAGAATGCTTTTAATTTCGATTCCGTGCAGTTCGGTGGCGCATCCAAGCCCAGAAGAGCCCCGAGGCTTCGAGTACATTAATAAATCAAGGGCTTTGTAGGAAAAAGTAAACTGGATTTTATTCTTTAACCCTGGATTACCAGCGTACTTTGAAATTTTAGAAATGTAGATAAGAAGTTACCTAAATTTTACGTATATAATACTACAATACTTTTCTTGATAAATTAACAAAATGCCAGCAGTTAATTTATAATTACCCAAGGAATTTTAGTGAACATAACAATATTTTTAAATCCATTTCAAGTCAAATGCACCGAATATTAAATTCTGAAGGGAAACGCAACCGTGAGGCATCGATCAGTGGAAGGGTGGCTTGCAAAACAGGAAATCCGTTATGGTCGCGGGAACTCCGACACGGGGATGTTTCTCAAAATTCCTGCCAGTCTGGTGGGTGGTTGGGAAAGGGTGGCGATGGAAGGGTGGTATTTGCCAAACTGCCGAAATAAAGAACAAACATCGGGGGAGGCCAGGTCGGGTAGAAAGAAAAACAGAAAAAGCGAGAGATCCATGGGTATGGGGCTGGAGGCGAAGGGACGGTAGAGTAGGGTAGAAGGGAGGAAATGGCGCGCGTTACGACGAAATGGCGCGGAAACTGGGGATAGTGACGGGCAATGGGCGCCCGTCGCCCGAACGAAAACTCGTAGACCGAACAGAGAGAGACCGTGGGAGGACAACCACTCCCTTTGAGCTTTGCCCATGGCTCTCTTCCACCGTGGAACGAGGACAAAAGAGAAAACGAACTAGAATACCTTACAAACGAGAATCGCGGAAGGGATAGATATCCAGGGAGCACCCAGCCGACGAGAGCAAAATGAAGGAGAAAGATCATCGCCTTTCCGTTCCTTTCCCGTCTAACCCAATCCCTCTTCCTTTTTTTTCTTCTCCGTTTTCTTTCTATCCGTCGTGAATTGCGCGTAAAGATTGCCTCGTACGATTGAACCAACTGACTCGGACCAGGTTGCACGGGCTCCCTGGAATCCCTGCGCCCACTAAAGACCTCCTGCTCTTAATGGACTGCAAATAACGAGCTCGAGTATTTCTGGACCCCCTGATACCTGACCTTCGGGCTAATACCACGGTAGTTGTCTGCGACGGTGAAGGATGATCGACACGTGGAACTCGGGGAACTGATTCTTCTATAAAAATGAAGGTTTTTCGCTTGGTTCGAGTTAGGTTGTGTGTGTCCTACCTGGAGGAATTCTGAATTTGTATATTTTGAGAAAATTCTAAAATACTCATCAGAGTGTCTATTATTCAATCATTTGTCAGAATAAATGTTTGAAACTTGGGGAATGACTTAATACTTAGGTTACTGCGTCGCGTAAGACAACAGGAGTGGATACAAATACTAAAGTGTAGTTATAATTTTTAACAGGGAAAATAAGTATTCGTAGGGAGTCGAATTTCGCTTGCGCTGTTATCAATTTAAATTGCCCGCAAAGAATTAGATACTTTCAATAACAGAATTTAACAAATTTGAATACCTAATAATTAAGGACGCGAAATGCAGGTGCTTGGGTATACTGGATCCATCAAAGGCTCGCTAGATTAACATAAATTCCTACAGTTTAAGGATTAATAGGGTTTAGGCTATCGAGAGTAGCGTCCGCTTTGCTCGCAACACAAGCTCTCAAAAGCTTCTTGCGTGATTTTTACTCTCGCGTCAACGCGTGCCCTCGTTAATTTAATTAGAAATATATCTGTTCTGTTTCTCCATCTCTGAGTTGTCGTTTAGGACATTTTTAATACCAACAATTCCAGGACAGGGGTAAGTTACCGAGAATAGGGGATGTTAGCCAAGAAACCCACAGTCCCCCCTTTACGTGGGGTGTGCTTAAGCTGTATTTTCCCCTTTGACACAAAAGAAAGGCGACAACCCCGATGAATATCTTGATAGGTTAGGTCAGTGTCTCATCTTTTTTAAGGAACCTTCGTTCGAGTTGGGAATTCTTCTGGATACGGTATCGTTCGTATTCACGATGGAAGGTCGGCTCAGACGAAATGCCACACGTTGTGGATAATTTTAGAGAGATTTAGAATGCCCGACGCGAGGGTTCGTGTTCACTTATAACCGTGCCGGCATCTAGCGGCACTCGTTCAAACCTTTCGAGTGTGGTGCAATAATGAACAGCCGAGAAAGAATAGACAATTATCTCCATTTCAAATAAAATATTTAATCACATTCTGCATTCTTTTTTACCTATTCACTTCAAGTTTCATTGACATGTCTCCAAAATTGACAGAGTTATAACAAATTTTATAAATCAACCACCTATGTCTATTTTCTTTAATATTAAAAACAAAAACAAAAAACAAAAAAAACAGAGTTGCTTTCTGTATATCACTATTTTATGTAATAAGAACTCCAGCAGGGTGTAATTAACGAAACTATAGAGAACAAATATAAATTTTGTTAGTTTCATGAATACTTTTGAGACAATTTCATTATATATATGAGAAATGTTTAATTTTTTTTATGTTTACAGAGGTTTTTCTTTTATTAGACAATTACAATTGGAAATCGAATCGAAATTATTTTCGAGGCTGACAATTACGCCTACTAGCGGTTTGATTTACGCGATCGGCCGCGGGACCGATTTTAATGGCGGCACCGTGCGCCGAAAGTCATTCCGTGTTCATTGCGTGACGCGTTTTAAATTAACGATTCACATCGCGCGCGATTTATATAAAATGTATGTAGAAATCGAGATCGATATTCCGTGGCAAACGGGTTCCGTTAACGTCGCAGCCTGCTGGAACCGGCGACCATATGCACAGGACAGCGTTCAAATAAATAAATAAAAGGAAAGATTGAATTCAGGATCGCAACGTGTCCTTGTTCGTTCGAGTCGATAAATCATATTTGTCGCAAAGATAATCTCTGATTGCTGATATAAGAATGATTCCAGTTTCTTTATTTATAGATCGTTAGCGACTACTCGATTATAACATTGTATAATAATATGATAAGGGGTTTTGTAAAAACAAAATTGTTAGAAACGATCAGATAGCTGGATTTAATTGATGATTATGGTTTTTTAATAATGGAGGGGAGGATGAATGAATACGAGCAAGTTATTAGTGTCGTGTTGTACTTGTTATTTAAAGAATAGTATAAACGTGGATATAGGGAAGTAGAGCAAAAAGTTCGAAATTTAATGAAGATTTATTGGAGTTAGGTTAATTCTTGGATAGAAAATTGGTTACCATTTCTATGTTTTGAATAATAATTATTTATAATTATGTGAGAATATCGGAAAATGAGAATTTATGCGAAATATTTTAAATATTGATGGTTCAATGTGTACTGGGTTATAAGGAATTTAAGTAATTTAAGTAATTCGTATAATCGAATATTTGATATTCAGATATTGGACTTCATATTTCAGTTGTAACGTGTAGTTGTCAAATAATCTATATTAGGGCACTCGAATTATTAGAATTTCAAATTTTTCAAATTTAAATTCGAATTTCACTGTCATTTGAATATACAAATATTCGAGTTCTCCTTGGTCGAAATTTCAAGTTATACGAATTTTCATCGCAGCCTTAATGCAAAGATATCCAAATCATTCAAAATTGCATTAATATTCAAGATATTCAAGTATTCGAAAACTTGAACTCTCCTGATATCTGAGTACACGAATTATTTGAATTACAAATTCGAACTCTAATAACATCTGGACATCTAAATATTCAAATTTTACTCAATTCTACTTTAAACCTATTCGAATCATTTAACCACCCAAATATTCCAATTTCTTCAAAACCATAACTCGAAATTATCCAAATTATTCCAATTTTCAAGCCCCTAAATACAAACGTATAGCCACCATTACAACGTCCATCCTTCAAAATTACAAACGTGACATTATTTTTCTTTTTTTTTTTCAAACACCCTGTATAGAAAACGTGATACTTTGCAGCCTGTTCGATAGTAATTTGCCTGGTTCGATTTTTGTCGGGAGGGCGAAAAAATGAGGTGGTGCAATTAACGTCCACGGTAGCTGTGCCATCGTATCTTTTACACGATGCTCGTCACGTAGCTTATTACCAATATATATTTACGACGTGAATTTTTGATTGCCGTTAAGGAACGATGACTCAAAATTGTTATTGCATCGAGAACAGCGGATACGCGTTGTACAGTGAAAAAAGCGGGAAGGAAGAAGGGAGGATTGACATGGTGGGTATCCTATTCGAAGGAAGAATAAAAGAGGTGGGGGAGGGGGCAGGGTGACTTGGTAACGAGGCGCCACAAATGGCGATAGATTGAATTAAGATTGTGCGACAGCCTCTTGCAAGATGAGACCAATTATAAATTAATTACGATCCACGTTAACTCTGTACTCCTTAATATCCGATTATGTCTTAACAGCGTTATCCACGAAACCTCTTTCTTTCTCCTTTTTTGTTCACGCAGCCATTTTGTTTACGGTCTACAGGGTTCGTTATTACAACAAATTAATTTAATAGGATCTTTGTATCGTTTCTTTTTTACCAAGCCAATTTTCACCATTTGCCGTAATTACCGTAAAGCCTCGTAATTAGATAAGAAACGAGACTGCGCTCTTCTCTCTTTTCTTCTCTCGAATTCAAATTTATTCGGGAAACAAGCGAACCTCGATGCGTATCTACCTTACAGAGTTAAATTGACTACGAAAATTCAGGGATAAAAGTATAAATTCTTCGGACGCTTATTTAGAAAATTTAATCGAAATATTACAAATTTAAAATATTACTATTCTGCCGTTTAAGTTGCTGTTCTATTGATTCGTCTATCTTTTTTTTTAAGTCTGATACTTAAAACTGTATTTTATTAATATCTGAAAAAACATGTTTTTCAAAAAATATTACTTGTTAAGTTAAAATCTTGGCGTTTATTATAATTTAGTTTCAGTATTATCAATATTTATTATTTCGAAGCCTTCAGGTTAGTCTCACCCCCCAAATATACTTTTTACAATTCTTCAAAGTGTTTCGTCGACTAAACTATTTTTAATATTTTCAAGTTCTCATTAAAGATTTCGAATGTTTTTTCATACAAAATTTTATTTTTCTTTAATCACCAATTCATATCATAAAATATTTATAAAATCTCCAATTTTCCACTTTTTATACAATTTCGTGTACACTACCCACAAAGAATTTTCTTCAAATACAATTTGTACATGTATTATTCCAAGTTACGGTAAAAAAGAAACTGGAATGGCAGATACTGCATAACTCTGCCCTATACTTGTTTTCACCCCTTTAGAGATGCATTTGGAAAATTTTACTTCAGGTGTATGTTTAGTGGCACGTTAATATTAAAATTTGTTTAGACGACCGAGTTTCATGGCTGTTTCACTGTTCACTGTTTCCGCATTACAAGCTCGTTTCCTTCCCCCCTTGTCCTTCGTATCATTATCATCTGACGCGGGTATACACGCGACGCCACTGAGAGGCTTTTTGCCGTTGTTTGCAACTGTTGGGACAAACTAACGCACAATCCCGTGTTGTTGTAATTACTTGTTAGTTGGAAACTACGGTCCCGAAAAATATGCACGGTTGTTACGTGCCTGGTAGCGGTTTACAACGTGATACAACACCGACCCTCCGAGCAGTACCTTCAGAATTTTATTACGTTTTTATTCCAATGGAAAAATCTTACAAATTTTATTTAATAAAGTATTTATCAAATTTTGAGAGGACGTTTTATGAATTATTTGCTTCGTAAATAATACAATTTTCATAAAGTAGCGCTCTGAAATTCAGCTTTTAGAAATTCAAACCATAAATTACCAAATTATCAAATAACTAATTTCCGAAATTTCCAAATTACTATTTTCCATACTGGAAAATTAATCATAACCCCAAAACTTAACAACGGCAAATGTATTGTATTAACTCGTGACATAAGTTTAATTTAAAGCTAATAATTTTAACATACAACAGCTATCCAGTGATATTATAATAAAATAAATTAGAAAATTTTACTTTGAAAGAAAAAAAAAAGAAAACAATGGTGTCTAATACCTTTTGTCGAATAACTGAATTTTCTTCGACAACTTCCTAGGGAATTGTTACGCGACAAAGGGGGGACATAATCGTTTAAACAGTGCGTCCTAAAACGTTTTCCATTTCATCGTATTCCAATAAATGTTTCACCAGCTCGACGAGCGACCATTTCACGATGTTCGTTCCATCCAGTATACACCAACAGAGGATGTCTGCCAATTATAGTGGTTGCCTTATAATTAGTTTGCTGTCTCGCAATAAGACGGTCCCTGCGAAATGGTCGCTCTAGATCAGCCGCAACATGACTCGGCGTACATAGAGCCCGTTTAATGGAAGCATGCTTCTGGAATAACGTACTATTACGTGGGTGTTACAAGGCACCACGGGAACGTAGGTGTAACGTTACATTCCCTATCTATTCTGCTCGCTTCTTCTATAATTTTGCATTCGGTGAACATTTTTCATTTTCTTAAAAAAATATCAGTTTGACAGAATTGCTTTACAAAGAAACATAGGATTTTCGCTGAATTTTAAGAAAGAGATAATATAGTTCCAAATTGTACGATGGAATATTGCCATACAGTATCGAGCACCAGGAATCAAGCCTGACCTAACGTTATTAGTAAATTAATCAATGCGACTGGAGTTTGACCTAACTCAGACCTAACCTAGGGACAATGCATGAAAACTTTCTAGTATCATAGTCAGAGGAGGAAAAGGAAAAATTTAATTAAAGTTCTACCGAACAACAGATACAAATAATTATAAATAGTATCTACGCAATTGTTATTGCTGAGGATGGGCTAAATTGAATTTATTAATTATTTGTACTCGTTGTTTGAAAAAAAAAAGGAATAAAATGTGGGAAGGTGCTCACGGAATTTTTCGGAAATGAATAACGATTTCGCAATGAAAAGCCGACTGTAACGTTATGAAAATTGGGAAATAATTTGAATTCGACTTACCCATTCACCTTACAGGTCGGCCGTATCCGTTGACAATGGTCATCGCACGTATCCTGACCAAGGAAGGACGAAGACTCCATGACAGAACAGTTGATGAAACGACACGGTCACTGAACCCTTTTACCCATCACAAAAGTATTTCACTTCACAATCCTTGACACTTGTCACTGTCACATTACAACAAACACGTTATTCCTTCGTGCAAGTTTACTACGCGATCAAATGAGCTGTTTCTTTCTGAAAAAACTGTGAATTTACACGATACATTTTGTATTACGCGATACTAAGAAAAGCTACGTAAATAACACGTCGCACGACAAGCATAGCATTCCGTCCCGTCGTCGACCGGCTACTGCACTTCTACCGATTCGTTCTGCGTAGTTCGTTGTTTATTTTGTTTTCCTCGATGATTTGATCAAACGTGTCAACAGTCTTTCGTGTTTCTTAAACACGCACAATAACAACCTGTTAAGGGTCAACAATCGCGGAACGAATAACATGTTTATTGTAATGTGAAAATGACAAGCGTCAGGGATCGTGAAGTGAAATACTTTTTTTGATGGATAAAAGGATTCAGTGACGGGACCGTTCCATCAGCTGTTCTGCCAGGGGCAAACGAATAGAGACAACTTGTAGGTGAATGGATAAGTCGAATTTAAATTATTTCCCAATTTTCATAAAATTACAGTCGGCTTTTCATTACGAAATCGTTATTCATTCCCACATTTTATTCCTTTTTTTTCCCCCAAACAACGAGTACAAATAGTTAATAAATTCAATTAAGCTATCTGATTTAGCCCATCCTCAGCAATACCAGTTGCGTAGATGCTATGTGTAGTTATTCGTATTCGTTGCTCGGTAGAACTTTAATGAAATTTTCCCTCCTTTAAAAACACGTTTGCCCAGCCTAATTCGAACATCCCTGGGCCCGATGCTATGTTCACGCGCCTGAGCGCACTCTTCACGCGCTGTGATTGGTCAGTGTTTTTCCTTAATAATTCAAAAACGAAGCCCCATACGACATTTTTGCAAAGGAAATTATTGTTCAGAATCGTCTCGCTTACCTCCCATTTCTGACTCCTACACTAGTTACGGGCCACCCTGTATAGAATGGTCCATGTTTCAAGTTAATGGACTAAAAATAGCTTTTTACAGTTTAACCTAACCCAGGGACAATCCATAGAAACTTTCTAGTATTATAGTAAGAAATGGGGGTTACCATTCCCTAAGGCGCCATTTTCCCTAGGAAGGCCTATTATACCCGACAGTGTGCGCGCAGTGACACTGGAATGGTCCATTTTCGAAGTTAATGGATTACAAATACCTTTTTACTACCATAACAATATTATACCCTGCTCGAACTCGAGGGCACGATAAATCTAGTTGGAAGTGTTCATCCCACTCGACGAATCATTTTATCGTACAAAAAAGGAAGAAGAGGATTAATTTTAACAACTGTACGTATCGACAGTGTAAAGTGGTAAGGTAATTTCAAACCTTTATCGTCCGGCCGTGTTCTTTTGTCCAGGAACAGCACAATACAACAAGCGAATCGACTGATAACAAGGCCAGACATATTAGTCTCACCACGGCGAACTCACCTCGTGTAGTACGTTCTTTCTTATGCAAACCACTCTCTGGCGAAAGTATGAAGAAAAAAGAAAATATCAACGACCCGTTATCGAGAGGTTCTCTTTATACGTACACCTAAAACACGGTATACACACTTTTTCGAGGTGTGTACATACAGGTAGGTGTGTACGTAGGTTCTCGTCGGAGCCGAGTAGAGGTGGTACAGGGGGCGCTAATGTCCGCCGTTACTCACGATTCTCATTTGCAAGATTGCCTATACATCTCCTGGCATCCTACCATGACCGTCCTTCTATACAGGTTCATCGGTGTGTTGGTACATGTAACGGGTGTGTCGAACGCATTCGAACCTCGAACGACAAAGTTGGGTCAATTGGGACACGGGACAATCGGACGTTTACGGTGAATGCTTTGATTAAAGTCGGTTACTAATTTCTGTCGGTAAAGTATGGATATGGGATCCTATTAAAAACGTGAGGTTTGATGGTGTATGCTGTTATAGTAATATCCCTGACCCTATAGTAATATACTAATAACACTAACCCGAATCTGACACTACATTATTACATCAAAAATCCTATTCCTAACCCTACCTCTCTATTATACTAATAACCCTAACCCTTACCCTACACGATTATATCAAAAATCCTATTACTAACCCTACCTTACTATTATACTAATAATCCTAATACTATCCCTATACTGTTATACCAAAAATCCTAACTCTAACCATATTTCCATATAATTATACTAATGACCCTAACCCTAACCGAAACCCTGTACTATTATACTAAGAACCGTAACTCTAACATAACCTTATACTATTATACCAGTAATCCTAATCCTAACATACTCCTATACTACTATTTCACTGATAGTATAGTGATTAGTATATTAATATAATAGTGTAACTAGTATGATATAGTAATACAGTATTAACATATTAAGTTAATTTTAGTATAAATATGGTATAGTGTAACAACAGTTTCAGTGTAAATATAATATAGTATAATGTACAATCGATCGTCCACTTTTTATTCAGCTATAAAAGGGTTAACCGTTAATCTACTTCCGGGACTCACCCCGAGAATCCCCAGCGTCGATAGGGGGATGATTAATGCGAGCGATGAGCTGGCGCCGCGTAATCGAACCAGATTTTTCAACAATTTGAAACGAAGATAATTTATGCAACAACGTGTTATCAATGAAGAACGTAGTCAGCCTGAACATAATTCAATCGGACGATTGTCGATAACGCTTCGTCCCAGAAACGTTTCGCAATGGAAAATTGTCTTCTTTCCGCGAGTATCGTCGCCGGTTTTCAGCATCCGGAAATAAATCGTCGGAATTATCGGACGATATACGAGGGAACCGATTAATCGTCCGCGGTTATGATTTACGATGGAAATTCATTAATCGTTGACCATTCCCGCGTTATCGTGTCGCTGAAATAATTCTTATCGCGAACGGCTTGCATTATCTCACGCGATGTTAACGTCCTTAAGCGTAATAACCCCGGGCTATTTTGTCGAAACATTTTATGCAAAATATTAAACACCTTGCGGCGATTATGAAGACCGCGTGTATTGTTCAACTTTCTGTTAACGGACGACAGAGTTCTGGGACTCGTTGGCCAATTTCGGGCAAACTTTGGTTGACGGGACGGTGGTGAAATTTCTTTTAAAGAATATTATTAATTGGGAAATTAAGAAACCGAGAAACCTAGACTGGGAAATTGGGTATTTGATAAATTAGTAAATTGGGAAATTACCAACTTACCAAATTACTGAATTGCTAAATCAGCAAATTACTAAAGTACCAAATTATCACGCCACCAAATTACCAAACCACTAAACCACCTAATTACCAAGTTCCTAAACTACCATCCTCTACATTTGAAAATTAATCATATCCCAAACATTAAACGACGTCAATTCACAGAAAAAGAATTCACAACAGCTGTTATGTGTCCAAAAAAAAAAAAAAAGATTCTTCGAGGAAAAACATTACGAATCAGGTTTGAAGGCTAGTGTCGCACAACCGAATACCAGGGGTGCCAGAAGAGTTGTAAATCAGTGTTGCGTGCTACCCCAAGAATGTTTCCAAGGTCGAGGGTAAAAAAATACTGTCCTCGAAAAGGAAGAACTGGAATCAGAGTTAAACAGAAAAGGTCACCGTGTCATTGTTCGTAAGCAGGAAGGTCAAAGGATGGGACAGAAGGGCTGCGTTGCCCACGTAACGGCAATTTTCGTCTGTATTGTTGCGACCGCTTGTAATCCTTAGCCTTCGTGTCAGAACCCACAGTGTCACGGTTTTTTACAGCAATTTAAGCGGTCTGACATTGACTTCTACGTTTAGAAGTCGTTTTTTTTTTTCTTTTCTTTACGATAGTCGATTGCGGTCCATGGACACCTATAAGGTCCCCAAAAAAGGTGCCAATAGGCAAGGTCAAGCGTTTACTGTCCTGAGGTAATAAAAATTTGTTCATTCGAGACTGGCTAATTCCTGATGCCAAAAAATGCAAGCACAACGTTCGAACGGTACATCAGCTAGAGCTGAATTGGTGGGATGTTAAGATAAAGGAAGTTGAAAACTTTATTAATTATATTGTATTCAATTATCGGCTATATTCGCGAAATTGTATTCTTTTTGAGTAATTAGTAATTCAGTAATAGGGATAGGTTAGGATTAGATTATAGGATTAAGTTAGGATTATTAGCATAATAGCATAGTAACTTAAGGGGTTAGGCCACTGTAGGGTTTAGAAGAAATCGAGAATTTTGTTGGTTTGAGAGGTACCTTAATGTGTTAAAAATGAAATGCCAAAAGATTATGGGTGAGAAAAATTCCTAAGTACTCGAATCTCGAAATCTGGCGCAGCCCCTCTTTGTACAGCCCCCATTTTGACTTGAACCATTACACAAAAATTATATTTTAAAGTTTATTAGTTGTACAATAAACGCCTGCTTACAGAATCTTCATAGATTCCATCACTTTGCTAAAAAGAATCCTATTCTCTTCCTCTAGAGTATCCTAACCCCTTAATTACAGTGTAAAGATAGTAGAGTAGTTTTCCGCAACGAAGCATTAAAATTGACTTTCTCGAATTCTTCGAACGCGTTCGAAAGCGGTACCGTCCGCGTCCCGTTAAACGGCCTCGCCACCCTCATCGCCATTGCAATGAAAGAAGTACTCGTACGGGTTGTACGAGCGGTCTGCATTATTTATGAATCACGTATGTAGCTAAGTAGGAGCCGAGATTTTAGCTGTGCCAACAGAGCGTTTATCGCCTCGGATGGGATAGACGGTTTTCCACGGGTGGCACGCGGCTACCGGGGCTACAATTCCCTGCTAGACTTTAGCCACAAGTTAAAACACCATATCGCACACCGTACACTGTGTACCCTGTACACGTGTGTATCTTCAGCTTAAGCGCACACACACACGCGTCCGCAAACTTCCATACAGACACCAGCCGACCATGCTTTGATACAGTTGCATTGCCCATTGGTTGTCGCGTCTATGGCCTATTTCGCCTCGAGAGTACGACCCATTCAACGTGAAAGGATCGTCCGTTTCGACCTAACCCCTGCCTCTTCTCCCTACGTGGCTTGGATCTAAGCATTCTTTCGCACTTTCCACTACCGGCAAAACTTTTCGATCGCTTGTAAAACGTATCAACCCTTTCGAAGATTGTTTTCCTGCTCGTTCGAGGCTTTAACCGTTCCCTGACTAATTCCTCTATCACCTATCCCCATTGAATCGAATTTGAATCCCGAAGTTGTTCGAGCGTTCGAGCAAATTTCGGCAGGGATTTTTAAACGAACGTTGTTCCTTCGAATGCGAACATTGTTTCGATTCTTCTTGATGGCATTACGGGCGTTGAACGTTTATTTCCGGTACGGGGGAAACGGAATTCAATGGATGTAGGTTGGGCTCAAGTTTACGGTAATTTTATGGTTTAAAGAAATTTAAATTAATTTTCTAACCTAACCTTAACCTACCGCTTCGCGTTCGATTGAAATCAAATTGTCAAATATGTATTTAACCTGACAGTTCCTAATCGAAATTCAATTTCTCAAGTCTGTACTTTGAGTAACTTCTAAATGAATGATTCTAAACTTAACGAAGAATTTGAATTTTCGAATGTGACCTTAACGTACCATGTTTTAATCGAATTACAATTTATTATTTTTTTAATACGAACTTAATCTAATTTCTAGTGTAGGAATCCGAATCTTACCTAATTTAACTTCCTAACCGAATTTATTTCAATCAAATTTAAATTATCGAATGTGACCATGACCTAACCTATTTTGATCGAATTTAAATTCTTCAAATGCAAACCTTACCTAATCTCTGTTAATGGAATTTTAATTTTAGAATCTCAACTTTACTTAACCTAATTTCCTAAATGAATATATTTTAATCGAATTTAAAATTTCGAATGTAATCTTAACCTAATCTATTTTAATGTACACTTAACCCAACGTATCTCAACCGAATTAAAATTTTCAAATCTGAACTTAAACTCCATCAAACATTGAAGTATCTTTCATGAAAAATTGTATATGAATCTTGTTAAATTTTCGGAGAATTGTAAATTAAAAAACGGTGCTTCCCCCTAATATAAATTAAAAATTGTTAAGTAAGTTTCAATTTCAGGTTCATTAAATTATGGTGATTCGCTGTCAAAGATTTCGATACGAAAGCCCAACGCTTGATTGCGGTTAATTATAAACGGCACCGTTAAAGTGAAAGTTGTCTTACTTATGCTTCTTTCCTGTGTACCCTGGCTAACGAGAACCCACCGAAACTCGTTGAAATAATTGTACAATCGTATTTCGCAATAACGTCAGCCGACGTGTCGTGAACCAGGTTTTATCTAAATTAGAGGCTCGTCGTTAATTAAGACAATGGTACATTGCACATGCGTGTCCAAGTTTCTTACCGTTCATTGCCAACGTAACAAGACAAGTAAAAAAAACGACGACTTTGAGAATTCGTAAAACAGACAGAGATAATTTGATTCGAAACAGTGATTCCTTGATTTTTTTTTCACAGTTGCGAACCCCTTTATTTATGGTATTCAAATAAATTGCAACCTCTTGTTGCATATGAGGTAAAATAAATTTCAAACATATTGAAAATTGGTATTTCAAAATATCATATTAACTTAAACCCTTTTGAAAGATTAAGAAAAAGGATTTCGAATTATTATGTTCTTGATACTTAGAAACTGTCAAGTACTGGATTTTTGAATACAAATATAAATTAAACTTCATAAATTTTACATTGAAACTTGCAATTATTATATTTTTAGGATTTGGAAACATTGATATATTGTACTTTTGAATACAAATATGAATGAAATTAAAATGTATTTCCTTCTATTTACTAAAAATCAATTAGTGTTATAAATAAATGACAGAAACTATCAATAAAAAAAAAATATTAGTATCGATCCCCTGGAAAATACTTTACGACCCAAGGGGTGTTACGAACCACCGATCTAGAAGACGAATACATCGTCGTTGATTATAAAAATTTTTCAATTAAACGCCAACTGCGAGAACCGAGGACCGGTCAACGAAGATTGTATCGCCTTGGAAAATTTACATCGGGCCAGAGTTGCTCTAAATTATTTCCCATTAGCTGGTGTACGCTTCGTGTCACAGCTGATTATGTACCGGGGTAGAAAGATTACGCGTAACAAGCCCCTTTCAATCTGCTAAGAAATATTACACCTTTTATTAATATCAATATGATGGAGGATTTTGGGAATTTCTGGAAACTTTGAAATATTATGCTACTAGATTTATACAGTTAAAAATTTATTAAAAAAACAAGGAGTAAGCTAAAGTACATAAAGTTCGTACATTCGTGACGAAATTTTGAAACTTCGATTAGCGTTAATTTTTTCAGAATATAATTAAATACAGTTCATAGGAAATTTTATTAGTCCTCAAATAGAAATTAGGTGCTTCAAATCCCATTTTGGTCGTTATAATCCATCTTTTTTTTTTAATTTCAAGCAGTCTATATGAAAGTGCAAATATTAACCCTTTGTACTCGAAGCATTTTTGTACGTAATCGGGTCTAATCTAATTTTCCAGCTATGCTTCCGAAAACCAAATGCCTTATGTCTGAAGAAAAGTCTTAAAAATATTTGAGAATCTGTTGATTTTTATTCCATTCTTTATTTTGCTATATTTTGATACGGGTAAAATTGAAATTTCGCATTTTAGATTACTCCGCTAAATTAAATATGGAGTCTCACATCAGAGCCACTACTCGAGTGCAAATGGTTAAACTTTAAAAAAATACCTCCAAACATTCTTTCCAAAAGTACATAGTTTAGGAGATATTTCGAATTTTAAATCACTTGAGATCACTAATAACGTCATTCATAAAATGATGAATTTCCATTCAAAAGTTTCGTAATCCCCAATTTCCTTCCCACTATGAACTTACGTTACAACTTAACACATATTTCGTGACTTGCATCTCGGTTTTCAGATTTACGTTCGAACTATCGTTGGAAAATCGGAAACTGTCGATACCAGAAGGTTGGTCATCCTGTAGAACACCGATCCTGCCCACGATCGAACGATTTCCTGCGTAATAACGAGGTGTGTACGCGTTACAAGGCACGGGCATTGTTTTCGCCCGGGCCAAAACGCGGGGCCACGCTCACCTCTTGTGTACCATACAGGCACGGTTGGCCACAGTTTATGCGGAACATTATTCCGGCATTACGTAGTTCTCCGTCCTCCTTCCTCTCGAAAATCCAGGGAAAACCTAACCTACTGCTTGTTTACCAGTCGGAGAATGATTAATCACCGGTTAGCCCCCCCGCCCCTCTTCTCTACCGCCATTCGACCGGGTTAATTAATCAGATACCCGCGAAATTAGCGGTGGTACGCTTCGATCAACCGCACGCTACGATCGAACAACGCGGTCGGCTGGCTGGCTGCGTGTTGTTGCCCGCTCGTCGAAATATACGTGCTCGATTTACGACCGTTCCTGTCTCTACGCTGGCTCGTTTCCATTTCCCGTTTGCTACGCCCCTGCTTTGTTCACATTTTATTCGGGGAAATTGTTCGGCTAGATTGCTCTTTTAAGATACGTCGCTGGATCGCGGATTTATATCGAAAGGTGAAAGTTTTTGATGGTAACTGCGAGTACGGTAGCGAGGATGATAGGCTTCCCTAGGGGAAATGGCGATACGGAGGAAGGAGACCCATTCGTATTGAAAACTACTTGGTATTGCAACCAGGTTAGGTGTGGATTAAGTTGAACGCGGAGAGTATTCGGCTTGGATGCTATTTCAAAGTGGGTTGGTTAATTTGGTGATTTGATGATTTAGTAATTTGGTAATTTGATAATTTAGTAATTCGTGATTTAGTAACTTAATGATTTGGTAATTCAATAATTTGGTAATTTGGTAATTTGATAATTTTGTAATTCGTAATTTAGTTATTTAGTAACTTAGTGATTTGGTAATTTGATAATTTCGTAATTTGGGTATTTTGGTAATTTGATAATTTAGTAATTCGTAATTTAGTAATTTGGTTATTTAGTAACTTAGTGATTTGGTAATTTGGTAATTTGATAATTTACTTGTTTAGTAGTTTAGAGGTTTTGTTGACACACAATAGGCTAGGATAATTATCATGCCTACCCATTACCAAATCATTAACTTCCTATTTGATTTTGTAGCTCAATAAGTTAGCAATGGACGA
Organism: Stelis phaeoptera; assembly: GCA_943735885.1. Lineage (NCBI taxonomy): Eukaryota > Metazoa > Arthropoda > Insecta > Hymenoptera > Megachilidae > Stelis > Stelis phaeoptera. The sequence goes on from OX030930.1 coordinate 22,806,337, forward strand.
TGGACTAGGATAAAATCATATCCTGAAACTATTCATGAACCATTTCCATATTAATAAATACCAAACATACAACATCCTGCAAGACATAAATTTGTTTCAAAGACAAAAGAAACATAAAAATGATTGCAACTCGACAACTTGATTTATTAGAAAACTTATTTTCTAATAAATTTATTTTCATTATTTTCGTACGAAACACTTTATACATACGAGTACGCTCGTTCAAAAAAAAAATCCCATCAATTCTAAGTGTCCTCTGGTTTAAATATTTATTCATAATCGAGTGGCAGAGCAACCCGTATCGAGTGCAGTTTCGACCACCAAACGGTTCTATCGATACCGTGTCCTGTGATAAACGTTCAAGATTATTTATACCACGAATAAATATTTGTATTGTGTCCGGCAAAAATATCGCTACAGATCTGATATAAAACAAATCAGAAAAAAAGAAGAACGCATATACGTACAGGGACTAAAAAATATACGAATACTTGTTAAAATAATAATAAACATTTCTATTGGTCGAAATTATAAAAAGAATGGTGAAAGTTGTTTTTTAAAAAAATTTCTTGTTAAAACCTATAAGACCAATGTTGCCATATGGCAATATCTCTTTTGTATGTATCAGAGATTAAGACTTTAGAAAATTTGTAATCGTGAAAATTAACGAACGAGAATAATATATTTTGGGCTGGAAAGGATTAAATTAATGTCTATCTTCTTTTTATAAAATCCTTATCTCTAAAATTATTGGATCTGAATTCAGTCTCACGAAAATTAACGAAAAATATTGTTTTATAATCTGAGTTGGAAAAAGTTAAATTATGAAACTTTAAAAAACTATATCGATCTTATCGTTCCATATTTTTAAGATCTGGAAGTTTCAATGTCCCAATAATCAAAGAAAAATTCAAAGGGGACACGAATGACCCCAACAGAGCTCCGTTCATGTTACCAACTCGTTTCCAATCATAATTCAGTACGCTCGCCTCTAACTCTCCAACGATTTACTGCACCTACATTTACTACCCTACATCCCTCTGCTCCCAACTAAATCCTCCAACAAAGATAAAAAAAAAAGAAAAAAAAAAAAGAATCGCCATCAGAACACGAGGTACATGGAAGATAGTCGGTGTGTATGGTTTTAGGTTCAGTTTCGGAAAGTATGGAGGGAGAAAGAGGCTGGAGTTGGCGCGATTCAAAGTCCTGGGGCTGCCAGGACGATGGAATCCAGGGTGTTGATAGTCGAACACTACAGTCCTAACAATATCTTTACAAAAATTAATCCTTTCGGTACGGGTAGAATCAAGGAAAAGGAATACTGTATTTTTAGGAACTTGCAAGCTTCAAAATAGTGAAATAGAAGCTTCTCAAAACAGAGGATTATAGAGTAAAATAATATAGGCAACAGTATTAATTATATTTCTACTTTGAGATATTAATTTTTAAAAATTTACAAACCTTCAACCCCAATTCTCTTAAACTCCAAAATTCATAAGTTTAATTTCGAATACCGAAATATTGCAGCGAAAGAAAATACAAAAGAGAAGATCCTGTTATTTCCAAACCGCGTTAAATATCTCGCAAAGAAATATATTCATTTTTGCAGAGGCATCTTGTGGGACAGACTGTATATCCACGCAGCATTTGAAAACGCGAGCGAGAGGGTGAAAGACGGAAGAACGGAAGGAAGAGGTCTGCGAGTAGAAAAGGGGTGGGTTGCGGGTAGCATCGAAGGAAGGAGGGAAGATCAGACAAGAGGGGTAGGTGGTGTGGAGGGGTTAGGTGGTGGTCGACGGCAGTAGCGACGGCAGTTGAGGCGCATGAGCACCACTTTTATTGATTCCGTAACTGCCGCCATGACTGCCGCGCCGCTTGAAAGTGGGTGGGGGGTTGCCAGGGAATGGGTTGAGGGTGGGTTGGTGCCGGTAGCGGAAAGCGAAGCCGGCCCGGACTGGGGATACAGAGAGGAATAGAGGGGTGGGCGCGGATGGTTGGAAGGAAGAGGTGTGTAACAGGGAGGTTGGGTGTACCGAGGGTGAGCCTGATGGGGTGGAAACTTTGCGGAGATAAAAAGGAACGAGGGTTGGTGTTGCCTCCGGGATCGGTTGCACGAAAAGAAGGAAAGAAGGGGTTAGAGAACGGGGGTGGCGGGGGGGAAATATCAACGGTATCTTATTGCGTTACAAACGTACAACCGAAGTGGGAATAAACTTAAGATTCCTCTCGTGATACTCTTATTGTAAATACACGCGCGGCGTACGACAGCGTACGTGATGCATAGCTGATAAGCATGAAATATTCAAATCGTCGACGGGCCCGGTTCGTTTAAAACTCATGCCGGATACGCGGCTCGCTTACGAAAGACCAAGGAGTCGCCGTTTTTCGCGGCAAATTAAATCCTACCGGTGTGCGATATTTTTAGTTTTATTATCTAACCAGGGGAAATTATTATATTATACGGTAAGAGTAGTGTTTTTTTTATTATTATTATTATTATTATTATTATTATTGATTTTATATGTTTGTTTTGGTAATAAAAATTTGAGAACTTTAACTTCGGGGTATTGATACACCAGAGATGCTATTCCGACTTTACACTTTTTTTATAGATCTATTTTCTTATCTTTCTAAGTCTTCGTTTGTTTATTTTCCTAATTTCCTATCTTTCTATGTTTCTATATTTCTATTTCCTTATTTTCCTATTATTCAGCGTCTAAAGGCTATCTAAATGTACCTATTAGATTAGCAATCAAATTCACGACCTTGAGAATCTATCTTTTCTTTTTAAATCCCTGAATTCTACCTGCAAAGGGGTCGAAAAATCGCCACAAGTATATGTTTTATGAACAATAAAACTCTCGTGTGAAACTTTTGCACTTTACCTCCCCATATTAGAGACACCCTGCACCCAATAACAATCAGTAAAGATGGGAATGCATCAATGTACTAATGTTAATATAAATCACTCATACCAATATCATACCACACTACCAATAATAATATTTTGAAAAGCAACAGATGAAAAATTACAATATATTCCTCTATGAAACAACCGAAGAAAACCGCCCCTCGACTTGAATCCCATCTATACTCATCCAGTAGTATCCCCTTCCTCCATATCTCGTAATAACAAGAGGGTGATAGGTGCTGGGTCCGGGTGAGTTGTCCGAGTCGGAACGAGCCGAGCCGAGCCGATCCGTGGTCCATGCATAGATTAAATTATTTCGAGAGGGAGAACGAAGGATTGTCAGTAGGTACGATTCGACGAACGTTGGAAAGGGAGTTGGACGAGGCGTGGGTGTACGCCAAGCGATTAGAAGGGGTAGGCAGCGATGCGTGGAGATAATTAAGCCGGCTGATCTATGGCCGTTTCACGAGTTCGCTCGTTATCTCCTCGGTACCTCGGTGTCCCCCTGGTATTTAGTTCAGTTTCGGATATACGCAGAATCCCGGAGGCTAAAACCGATGGGCTATCCCTGTCCCTCTTCCACCACGACCAACCCCCTGGTTTCGTGGTCCTGGAAAGTTCAGAGTCCAGAGGTCGGCGTTCAACGATCCACAGTTTTCCGTCTCCATCCCCGATCCCTTTTGCTTCTGGCCCTCTCCCTATCCCTCTCTGGCGAACCTTCTCCACCTTCCGTCGTCCCCTCTCGCCCTCTCCCACCCTTGCTATTCTTCTCTGCTCTTGCTCCATCGCCACCACCACCACCACCACCAACCACCGACGCCACCATCGCCTCTCCTTCGTCTCCGTTCCTCCACCTCTTCTTCCATCTACTCACTCGCCCCCCTAACCCCCCACCTCCCTCTTTCGACTGCTTTATTGTCTGGAGCCGCTCCATCGAGGGTGCATCCCATTCCCGGCTTTAATTGAGACATAAATAAGGTTTGTTTGGCTTTGCCATTCGACCAGCTAGCTATCCCTGGGAATTGGGATTGAGTCTCTGCCAATACAAACCCGTTCTGCATAATGGCGGCGTTAAATTCTGCCTTCGCTACGGAGGGCGAGGAGGAGGAGAGGAAAAAAAGGAGCTTTTACCCTCTCCCGGGTGGGAGAGACAGGTATCCCGTCCATCTGCATTTATTGGACAGCTCGATTGGATACGAATTTCATAGGATCGTACGATTGTTATTTCCGGCGGTTTGCTTCTTCGTTTCTTTATTTCCTTTCTATTGAATCTTCTGTGTTTAATCGATATAGAGGAGCGTTGTTTTAATTAAATTATTGTTCAGTTTGATGCACGAAAGACAACGTTTTGAAGACATTAAGGGTTGTTTTTTTGAACATGTTTTAGTGTTAGGTGAATTAAATTTAGGTATCTTCCTTTATGTAGATAATTAGTAGTATTTCCTAGAGAAAATAACAATGTCAGGGGGGGATATGATCCTTTCTCCCATAACTGAAAGTTACTAGGCATTTATGGCTATGTCGCCATTCATTTTAGTTTGAAAATGTTAAGATATTTCTTATAAGTTTTTAAGTTTATAGAAATATAATATTTCAAAGTTTCCAGGTTCCAAAAATACAATATTTCGAAATTTCCAGCTTCCAAAAATACAATATTTCGAAGTTTCCACGTTCCAAATATATATTGTTTCAAAATTTCCAAAAATCTAAAAATATAATACATCTATAAATCGACTACTCGTCGTGTTTAACTGAATTCAAACGAAACCTAGGAAATAACCTAGTAATCCCCAAATACTGAAACGAGTGGTGGTACCTTTTTCCCCTACATCGCGAATTTTCCCTAGGGAAAGGTAAACGTGCACGGATAGTATACACCGGCATTAAAAATCAATACGGTAAAGGGCGACGTTATAAATACCGTTTAATCGTCGTTGAATTTTAACGCCCGATAATTAAACGTATCTACATATACACCATCATCCCTTCCCTTCCAATTCAACCAGACCGTGTAATGTAACACTGAACAAGGATTCAAAAAATAGTTTGTAATTTTACTTTTATGGGCAAGATTTTCAAACTCGATGGAATCATAGTAAGCAATTGACTGTTATCCTACCAATACGAAAGTAACACCTTTGTTTTATAGCCTGTACTTTGATCAAAAGTTATTTTAATAAAAAAGAACATTGACTTTGATCAATTTCGTCGCGGAAAAAAAAACTTTCCTCTGATGGAAATAAAGATCAACTAAGAATGTGCAGTTAATTAAAAATAAGGGGATAATTTTCTTATATTAAATATTTTACATCAATACATGTATTATGTATTTTCTTTATTAGGTGATAATGTTTTAAAAAATCAGAAAAAATCCATATGGTACCATCAAATATACCAGATTAAAATTAGCTTAAATATATCACACTGGAAACAGTATAAAGTATAAAATCCACGAATCTTGCGAACCACCCGGACACAAAAGATCCACCTTTACACACTAAGGGTCTAACGTTTCATGGTAAAATCTCAATCTCGATATTGCCCTTGGAATCTCCAATTGCGAATCGCTTCTCGGGCGATCAGTTTATCCGTGGAAGCAATTATTTCTCCGACAGCCGGCGATACGATCTTACACAGGCCACGCAAGAAAGGAAACCCCGCTGTTACAGCCTCCGCTGAGATATCGACGCAAACAGGTAGAATTATTGCGTACAGCAACGATCGGAAAGGGGGGGAGGAAAAGAGGGCAGGATAGAAGGAGGCAGGTAGGTCGGGGGAGCCGGTTGTCTTTCTGGGTAGGCGGTCAAGGCGTGGGCGAGGTGGAAACGCAGAGGTGGAGACAAGGGAAAGCAAAAGAAAAAGAGGGAAGGGACACGGTAAGGAAACTAATGCGCCGCTGGTACAGTAGAATCTCCTGCCAGTAAGATCGTAATTTTCGTTAGCCAGGTATCCGACGAGACTTACGAGCCAACCTTTGTATGCTGGCGGCGGCCGGCTTTACGGGATACAAGTTAATCCCACGTGTTGGCATATATACGAACACCCTCTGACCAAACGACGTGGTTCTCCGCTTGCTTCCACCCTGATCCTTTCGCCCTGGAGATGCTTACCCCACCATGGTTCCCCTTCAAAGTTGACCGCTTCTTCTGACTTCAAATTTCTTCGATCTATCTATTCATTTAGTTCTTACTGTGAGTATAATTTAACACCTCCCTATCAAAGTCACTTTTAAAATACTGAAACTAAAAGGGACAAGGTAAAACTCGAAGTGTTATCGCAAGAGTCCGATCATTTCCGTTCGTCTGCCACGTCCTCGCGTTTATTTTCCCTCGACCCCCTAGGTAACGCGTTATTTATCCGCCACGGGTATCCCCCCATTTTCTCCGCTCTACCCCCCCGCTCCAGGCTTACCCTCCGTTGCTTTTTGTTTCCGCGTTTTAACGTGTTCATTCGGAATCCGTGATCCCTCTATGCTTCTTCCATTACCGGAGAGGGGTTGCACGGGTAGCAGGTAAAATCGTGGGCTCGGAACGAAAAAGGAAAGAAACAAAAAACACGAATATCAGCAACGAGTGGTCGCGTTGGCAGAACACAGCCTTGGCTCGGCTCGCCATACGTCAGCCCCCGGTTTAATCTCACCTCTCATTTATGCTACTGCGAAACGAGCGAACCGACGGCCATGGAAACCCCATCAAAGCCGACTGCCCGATTTCGCTGACGTATCCCTCTCGAATGTCCGCCTCCCTTTTGTCTGTTCGCTTTGCGACCGTGTGAAATCACATTGCCGCCCACACCGACCCCTGCCACTCTTCGAGCAACCCTTTCGTGGCTAACCAGTCAGAAAATTTTTAATTCTGATCCTAGAAAACTTAACTATTCCTCTACTGGATTATTTACTGGGTTTTTTTTTTTAGAATCGGAACGTGGGATACAGTTTGCAAAAGATGTTTTATTTATTGGAAGAAAACGCTTTGACATCAATTTTTGTTTCAAACATTCTGATGGTATTTTTGTGGTATATTTTGGTGCAATGGTAAAAACTGGGGCGTTCGATTAACCCTTTCACGAGTAATATTATAATATTGTATGTATTTCAGGTAAATTTATAAGGAATCGACGTAAAGCGTCCAAAGCGCTATAATAGCAATCTTATTGCATCCTTTCGTAGGCAAGCTGTTGCGATCGAAGCTTCGGTATTTTAAATTAATATTATAGTAATTTATGTAATATTTTGCATCAATTTTCAGTTTGGAAACATAAATCGGTGTAAAGCGTCCAAAGCGCAGCCCTTGAGCGCTATAATAGCAATCTTATTGCATCCTTTCGTAGGAAAGCTGTTGCGATCGAAGCTTCGGTAATTTAAATTAATATAATAGTAATTTATGTAATATTTTGCATCAATTATCAGTTTGGAAACGTAAATCGGCGTAAAGCGTCCAAAGCGCAGTACTCAAAAAGTTCTGATAACAATTTTATCGCACGCTTTCGTAGCCAACCTATTACGATCAAAATTTCAACAATCCGAAAATGTAAATAAAGCTGTATCCCCCTTGTTACAAAATTCTCGATTACAAATTTGATACCAGAACACAAAAATTCACCCCATCGATCCTCAATCCCGACAAAATTATAAAAACACCCAAGAAACCCTTAAACACTTCACCGTACCGCCAAGAGGGAGTTCGAACGAAGGGTACCAGAATAATTGAGCGTTGTTCGATGAAAATTAATCCAAGACAAAAGAGGGAGAGCAAGAAGAGAGGGGCCCAACCAGACTGAATCCTCTTAATTGAATCCTCGGAGGATGGCGGAGGCTTTACGCATCAGCCGAACGAATAAAAAGCGTCGTGGCTCGAATCGAAGCAACAGAAAGAGATTCAGAAGTTGGCGGATTCGATGGAGGGGGTGTCTTGGGGTGAGCCGAGTTCTATGGTAAAAGCTGGCGGCACGAGGCGGCGGTAGCTCAGCAGCGTTTCATTAGCGGAAGATGCTCCCCGCGGGGGCTACGAGTTCAGGACGGAAAGGGATAGAATCTTGCGTAAGATAGAGAGAGGAAGGCGTAGTTGAAGAAGAAGGGGTGGTCGGAGGCGGGAAAGCGAGATTAGAATCCCTTGCATGGTCGGAGGCGCGTATATCGGTCGATAACACTGTGCAACACGAATTTGGGCCCCTAATAATGAATAGACAATTTTCGTAGATTTCTGTGCGCTGAATCCGAATCCGCAAACCGTTTTCCTCCTACACGTACAGTTTTTGAGAAATTTGATTTTGAAAAAAAATGCAAATTTTCAACTTTGAAATGATTTTGTGGTTAAGCGATAAGAGTTTTTCGGTTTCATTCAACGCAGAATTATTCTAGGAACTCTCCCGAATAAAAGGGTATAAGTTATTGTTACATCCAAGACATGTAAATATGTTTAAACAACGATCAAAGTGAAAATGACACCCGAAACGCACCAATTTTCGCGGATATTCTTCAATATATTTTCAAAACTAAAGCTGTGAGAGGGAATCTAATCACACCACGCGATAGAGCAGACATTTTTCCTACGGAAACGACCAAAGAATACCGTTGGCCCGCTTTTGTTTCGAATACAGAATCAAAATAGTTTGGCAAAACGCGTGAGACCGGCAGTGGTACTCATCGCCAGCCAGCGCCTCTCGTAGCGCTCAACGTAACAGAACCGACAAATGCGAGCGGCGTACGCCAGAGTCTCACTGCCGGTCTCACGCGTTTTGCCAAACTCTTTTGATTCTGTATTCGAAACAAAAGCGGGCCAACAGTATTCTTTGGTCGTTTCCGTAGGAAAAATGTCTGCTCTATCGCGTGGTGTGATTAGATTCCCTCTCACAGCTTTAGTTTTGAAAATATATTGAAGAATATCCGCGAAAATTGGTGCGTTTCGGGTGTCATTTTCACTTTGATCGTTGTTTAAACATATTTACATGTCTTAGATGTAACAATAACTTATACCATTTTATTCGGGAGAGTTCCTAGAATAATTCTGCGTTGAATGAAACCGAAAAACTCTTATCGTTTAACCACAAAATCATTTCAAAGTTGAAAATTTGCATTTTTTTTCAAAATCAAATTTCTCAAAAACTGTACGTGTAGGAGAAAAACGGTTTGCGGATTCGGATTCAGCGCACAGAAATCTACAAAAATTGTCTATTCATTATTAGGGGCCCAAAAAAAAGTTAAAATTTGTTGCACAGTGTAACTCACGTCCAACGACGTGTATCTTCCTCTTGGATACCGTTTCCTTATTTATCCGATCTCGAAAATGCGATTAACTTGTTCACGGAACGATTTAATGGCCGTCGCCGTTGCCAGACACTGTACCCTATTAATTCCCTGCCGATCTTTATGTATGCGGATGTTTTCACTAATTATTCTTTCCTCCGGGCGATCGTAATTCGCTTATTTTATAGATTTTTTTAAATTTATTTCATTTTCGTATGGTATGAGATACTCAGCGTTATTTCAGCTATCGATATTTTTAAAATACGAAAATGAAACGGTACAGTTTAATTTAAAAGAAGTTAAATTAATTTTTCCATGAAATCTTCCAATTTTCTGGACGTATATGTAAGAGTATCATTTATTTTATATACTTTTCGTATAGTCTTTATTATTAATTATGATTGCCTTTGATGTTTGTTACCGTTTAAAATGAACGTAAACACTGACGTTTTAATCCTTTTCATTTAATCGCGATAATCGTGTTTGAATTAACATTTTTTACGGAACATTTGGTGGCGAATTAGGTTTCAATACGAAGTTCATTTTAAAAAGATTGTAGATGAAAAGTGTCCGGATGTTTATCGAATAGAATTTTCTCCAGGCACTCTTTACGATCGCGAACAGTTTCCGAAGCTGTTTCATATTTTATCGAAACTGCCGCGACTTTAGCCATAACCATCGATCGTTATAAGCGCCCGGTAATTACAACGAATACTTTGTGTGATGTTCTATGGATACTAAAATACGTGAATTTTAATCACTTCGTTTTGGTTGATTTTATGGAAGAAGGTTTGATTATCGCAATTTTGAATTCCTTTTCCGTATCTAACGATGGATTGCTAATGGAATTATAATTGGAAGTTTCAGTTTAAGTATGTTGCAAAATTGCTAATATTTGAATTGTGGATAATTCATATTTCACACAAGGTAACTGTATTTATTCAGTAATGATAGATAGCGTTTTCTTGACACCCAGTATTACTTGGTCTGTTTCTAATTCCTTAACCCTTAGAAAACTGCATATTTTACAATTATTCTTATATCGAGAACCATGCCCGAGAGTTTGTATGCTGTTAAATTACTAATTTTCAAACTGTAATATCCTAAAGTTTCCTCTCCCATTTTATGCGTAATTACCTTTCTATCTTGTATTATCCTGATTATGGAGAATTAAATATCGAAATAAGGAATACCAGAAACCCATGTATTGATTGCAAAATATGTGTCAACTTCTTCGATGAGTGGCCCTGTACAATTTGATTCTGAGAATCGTTTGCATCGCAGAGGATAATGACGAAGAAAGAACCTAACCCAAATCGTCCTATCACTGTCATGATTTTATTGGCCAATCTCCAATTAGGGTCGTAACCATAATCGATGATTAACCATGGGCAACTGGTCTCCCACCATTCACGGTGGAATTTTTCCAGTGTTCTTTATCGAAATGGCTGCGGTCCAACAAGTATCTAAGAATCTAATTGGGAATTTCTTCAGTCTGGAATTAGCTGCTTTATCTCGGGGACATTAATCCGATGGGAACACGTTAAACCAATCTTTTCTATTTTATTTACCAAATCAGTGCTAAAGAAATAAATATAATGTACTTAAATATTGTTGCTTAATAATAAATAAGGTACAGTATTCAATTACTGACAATTCAAATATGTGGATTTTAATTTTGACAAAATTTTACTTATAAAAGTTGAAGATTTCTACTCTTCGATTAATATTGATTCTTAAGACTGAAAAATTATATTCATATTAAAATGTACAAATCCTCAATTACTGGAAGCAAATAATAACAATTGATATATGCGTTAATTCCAATAAACACGGGAAAGATAAAAGCAATACGATTTAATTTAAACTTTCATATCCAGAAATCAAAGAAACGAGAATTACAGTCTTAATTAAATTAATTTTTCCTTGAAACTCTCCAATTATCTGAACGTATATGTACGCGTTTCGCAGTCAAAGGGTTAAGGGGCGATAGAAGAATACTTTTTGCGACATGGTGTAGAAAGGGTAGCAGGGGCAAAGAAACGGGAAGAAAAAAGGAAGTAAGATGGAAGCGGATGTATGTCGGGCACGTAGCCACGGGGATTGCCTGGATGTGCCATAGAGGCAATCATGCCGGCAATGCAGAGGCCCATCTTACCACGTTACCGCCCTGCATATACCTAACCATCCTCCCATCCCCTCGCTTGGCTATTCCGTATATATTTACTGTCTCCGTACTTCCACCAACCGTATTCACTCGCTCCTTCTTTCCCCGTTTCCTTTTCCGCTCGGCACGTACTTCAACGAAATTCGCGAGACGCGGAAATCCGAACGCGAAAATACGGAAGCTGTCCTCGCATTCTAATAATCCAGCTCCTGGATTTCAGCGGAGACGCGTCCCTTGTATACTTTAATTTTTTAATCCTTGTTTTTCCTGCTATTCATCTTTAAACCTTCGCACTCGGAGCATTTTTGAATATAATAGAATACGGTGCACTCTTTCAGCGAAGCTTGCAAAAATCAGATTCACTGTTTTGGAAGAAGAAAGTTAGAAACGCTTGTAACACGCTCTGGTAAATTAAATGTGCCCCCTCAGATTTAAATTAAATGCACCCTTCTGAGCCGACGCTTTCCCAGGCCAATAGGAATATTTAAGTAGAAATTATGATATAAAATACTTGTGATACCGAGTTTTGTGAGATATGGTTTGAGAGAATTTTGCAAGTCTAAGTGTATGTAGTATAAGAAAATTTGTGGGTCTAAAGTATCCTTAAATTAACCCTCAGATGGTTCCCCAAAATTGCAATGATTCAAATTCAATTTTATACCCCTTGCCACTTAAATTTTCCATACTTTAAACTTTTCATCTCTTTAGACATCATTCTCTTAATGTACGAAAATTAAAAATTTGATCTGCTATAACGATTGATCCAGTATCCATCGTTTGAAGTTCGATCAACACCAACTACACTAAAATCATATAACCGCAAACTTTCTATGATTATATTAATCTTAATATTAAAATTCCACGAGACGCTCGACATATGAAATGAGAAGTAAAATGTGAATTTCATTTCTTCAGAATTATGTTTGAAGAATGTTCATAAATCGTTGGGGCACAGGACCTGGGGCAGACAAAGCGTGAATTTCGTTTTGTTCGGTGCTAGTTGAGACATCGTGTTCGAGGAATATTCATAAATCGTATTTCATTAAAGAACGCGGTTCGAGGCACACCGTGTGCACGAGAATAGAGAGAGGAAGAGAGAGGAAAGAACGTGAAAGCGCATCAGCATTCAAAGTACCCGGTCGGAAGAAGGGCGGCCGGTGTTCGGGACAGAAGAGGAACAAAAACCCCCCCTGAGAGAGGAGGATGTTGCATTAATATTTATACGGGAAAAGAGGGCCTCTCCGGCACGGAGGCACGAAGGGGAGGAACGAAATGAAATGCAAATGCTCTAACGAGCCACTGAGGGACTGCCGTAGCACATCCTAGTTCTCGGTCACGAATGTACCTACCTCTCATCAACGCTTCGCGTTATGATGCGACCGATCCTTCCATCGGTCCACGTGGATTTTGTTTCTGTAATGCCGTTTCCACGCAAACTTTTTAACGCCATTTAAATGACTGAATTGTAACAGTTGACACGTTGAATGCAATGCTGAATTCGTCAGAAGTCTCTTTAAGTAGTCACTTCACCTTAATGAAGTGCAGTTTCTGCAACTTGTTAATCTTCAGGGTTAATATTTGTTTATAATACGACTCAATATTTTTATGTATTTAGCAAGATTATTTACGATTAGGTAGCTAATTGTAAATGAGATGGTTCGACTTCTATGGGAATTCATCCGTCATTCAAATATGGATGACTTGGAATTTGGAAGGTGATTTAACACGCTGACGCTGACAAAGAAGGATAAGTATCGATAAGGAATACAAAGTTTCATAGCTCTAAATTTGGAAATCCAGAAACGGATTAACATCCATAAGAAATTCCAAAATTAATAATTTTTAATTCTAAAAATCCAAATGATGTATAATATCCATAAAAAATATCAAAATTTATAATTTGAAATTTTGGAACTCCTAAGGATTCCAAGGATTCATAATTTTTATTTCTGAAAATCCAAATGAGGTATAATATCCATAACAAATATCAAAATTCATAATTTGAAATTTTGAAAATTCCTAAGAAGGTTTAATGTCCATAGTAAGTATCGAAATTCACAATTTTAGATTTTAAAAATCCCCAGAAGGATTCATGTCGATGAGAACCACCAAGATCCAGAATTTTATATCTTGAAAATCCAAAGGAGGTTTAATGTCTCTAAGTTACACAAAATACCAAGATCCACCATATTTAATTCTAAAAATCCGCAAAAAATTAATATTTAATGTCCACACGAAACACCCTAAAAACCTTCCCAAATACCCCTCGCGCACAACTTAGCATTCTCTGTTTCGAAAATAAGAGGAGCTGGAGCGACGGGTGTGTAACAGCATCTGGGACCAGATCCAACGTTTACGGATGGGACGGTTAAGGGCAAATCGGCGGGGGTGGAACACGTGTTCGACGCTCTCACCGGTCGGACTCACGAGGAATCGCAAAAGGGGGCGGGGGGTGGTAGAAAAATAACAGGCTGATGTCGGATGTAGTAGGTAAGACGTCGTTACGCGCATCCGGCGCCTCCGTACGGCACTCGAATCCGAACCTTCAACCCGATGTCGAATATTTTCGTCGGTCTGTTTGCACGGAACGATCGTCGAGACACCTTATAAAAAACGCTAAATCATCCTCTCGCACGAGGGGATATTAATGCGGCCCTTTTAGATTTTCATTCGTTCTGCGAGGCCTTTCCAATCTGGCAAGCAACCAAATTGGAAAGCGTGCGGAGGGGGGGTAGTTGCGAAGTTTCCCCTTTTGCAACCCGCTCGCGGGTACACTTGGCCCCGACTTCGAAGCCAACGAGGAATATGTATTGCGGCCAAAGTAATCCAATCCCCGGGAACGTTACCGTGGCCTTCCATTGATTCATCGAACAATCTGCGAGAGAGCGTTTAGACCACTCTCCGTTAAAGTACAAACCCGGAGGAATTAGATGATTTTCGGTTGTTACCAACTTCCTGCCAACTGACCCCCGGGCAGGAAGCTTTTCGAATGTTCTCTGTTGAAATATGTATACCCTTTAATCCTTTGGCTGTCGATTATTTATTTTGCTTCGTTAAAAGTAGCATGTGTCCTGTTTGGTTCAAAGTATTTGAGAAAAATGGGGAACCATAGTTTAAAGCAATTAGGATAAATAAATGATATTATTTTTAGGTCGTTACAAAACAGGTGTGATATTTTAATTTTACTTGAATGGTAAACGATATTTTTTATTCTCTGTATATCATATCTTGAGAAACGAAGAAATGGTAGATAGGACATTTGAACTGAGGAAGGTATTACCCAAAACATTAAGGTTAAAAGTATTTCATTTCTTATTTCGCAGATTGTTCCTTTATTAAAGTTAATCGTCCAGAATAATAGTGGCGTGTTTTCAATTTTATTACAAAAAAAAATCATATATTATGTATGTATACGGGGTGTCCCAGTATTCATGGTATAACCGAGAAGGGAGTAATTTTACGTGAAAGAATATTTTGTTATCCGTGACTTTGTTTTCGAAATTAAGCTTGAAAATCCTCTAGCATATCTACGTGTAAAGAAAGTTTGTTTATATCATAGAATGATAATTCATTTTTTTTTTTCATTAATTTAGTAATTAATAAATTATGAATTGTCAGAGAGTATTTATTGCAGAAATAATAACGTAAAGTGTGATGGATTTAATCGGAAATATATTTTGAAGAATACTATCCAATAGTTATGATATTTATTAATTTATAATACCCATTAATTGCTGAATTAATCTTCTATTTTCTTATAAATAAACTTTTCTGACAAATTTTCAAATTCGATTTTCTTAAAGACGAAGCTACCTATAAGAAAATTGTGCTCCACACTTTCGATTTATTTTTTTATGTAAAATTATCCTATTTCTGGTTGTACCATAAATACTTGGACACCCTGTATAGAAATATTAATAAACATTAATAAAGCCCTAACGAAAGGGGTATTCAATTTCCAATAATTGCGTCTCGAATAATATTCTAAAAGACAACCCTGGCAACAGTAGAGAAAGGGTTTTTTCGATTGGCGCCCAACTCTGGTAGGGTTGGCGGTGATCCAAATTGAAAAATACATTCACGGTGTTTTCTTTGGCCTTGCGGAGCCAGGATCTGAACAGGGGTGGCCGAGGGTGAAGGAAGCCGAATGATATAATGGATCGTGGAAAATGCGGGTTGAAAGTTAGGGTTTGAAGGGGCTCTCCTGGTATATGGACGGAAGGTGAGGGAGGGAAGAGGAAAGGGTGGATTTATAATGAAAGCCGTAGGAGTTGGAGTCGGATTTGTGAGGGTACTACAGCCCTCTCGGCCTAGCCAGTCAGCCAAAGAGGAAGCCAGCCGCCATCCAAAGAGCCGGTGATCCACGACGAACCAACCGACCCATGGTGGGAGGTTTAGCAACGTTCAACAAGGAATCCAATCGCCACGTGATCTGTATAATAGCCGTGCTAAACCTTCCTACCCTTCCGGTCCTTCTCCCACGGGTGGAATTGCAAATAACAAACGTCGGCCTATCGCGTACCGTCGCGTCGCCGCTTTCCAACTTGCTGCCAGCTCGTTGTCGACCAAACAAAAGCCTTTGCCCGCGTGTGCGTGCACGCGCGGTCCAATCAGGGTATCTGCGCGAAACGAACCCGTAAATCCTGTATAAAGTTACTCGGTGCACCTGTAACCACGGGATGGCTACGGCTTAATTAACTTACGACGAGAACCAGCAGACCGAACAAGGAGTCCGTCGAGGCTTCACGGGACCCGTGCACGCATGTCAAATTTAAAATGCGAAATTAGATTAGAAATTGGTCCGCACGGGTTATAGACGATGGACGAGATTCCTTGGTTCGAGTCTTTTTACTACGACGAATGTACATCGTATGCACGCTTATGCAAACTTGAGCGCTCGTTGTTTCGAAGCTCACGAAGATTAAAAATATTCGATTTGCGATAGATCAGGGTTAGGTTCAGATAGATATGGAAGCTTCGCCGAAAATGCCTCGAGTGCGAAGGGTTAAAATAGAATATTTGTACATACACACCTACAGTCTCTGGACATCGAATGTTTTCCGTAAAATTAAAAGGCTTGTTCAAATTGTAATGATACAATTTATTAGCTAGTAACATAATACACAGCTAGTGTACATAACATTATTAACACATGTTAATATCTTGTATTTCCATCCTTTGCTTTGATGCCAGCTTGTATTCATTCCAGCATGCTCCGTATACATTGCTTGATCAATATGCTTTATATCTTCATTATTTTCACAAATATCTATAATTCTTGTTTTCAACTCATGTCAGATGATGTGGTGCTTGGAGAGTTGTAAACTAGTCTTTTGAGTAGGCTCCAGCGAGCCTAACGTAAACGCTCGCACGACCCTCATTATAACGATAATAACAAATCAATTGCTATGTATATGTTACTGTGAAACACCGTAATTAGTGAATGTCTTCATTTTCCGGCGAATGTCGACACATACCAAACACAGATGAGCTCTGGTGACCACAATTCCTGACATTATTTTATTCCGTAACAAAAAATAAAAATATCTTCCATAAGCTCTGCGGGGCTAAAATATAAACACCCCTGGTCACCACAGATCACTACCCACCCCCCAACTCGGCTATCAAGAACTTGTCTGTTGTTTTGGGTAGGTAGTGATCTGTGGTGACCAGGGGTGTTTATATTTTAGTCCCGCAGGACCCATGGAAGGTATCTTTTTTTATTTTATTTTATTTGAATTTACCCCTTCCCGTGCTTTGACAAGTCTGACTCGTGATGCACTTTGCTGCTCAAATGTTACAAATCTGACTCGTACTGTCAATACAGTTGACTATTTAAGTATAATTCCAACTGTAATTGAGATAACAAACTATTGTTAAACGTAAATTGCATGTAACATTTTAATTTTCATACTTTGTTTTATACTGTAGCAAGAAATATTAATTCCGAAATAATGGCACGGCAAGGGGTTAAAATAGACATTCGCCATCAGTGCATACTGATTGTCGACATTCACAAGTGTAAGTGAAAAATACTGATATTTGGCAAATATTTCGGACATACATAAAGCGACTTGGTGGAATGTTAACATTTACTGGAGGATGTCGACATTTACCAGATTTCGGTCTTACAGGATAACATGTACATCGTTATCGACATATTTAATAAGAATTTGAATGACCTAAGACAATTTTCCATACATGATATAATGTTACAGCCATAATAAGATGGCCAGGGACTGTACAAAAGTGTTCGCAATTCAACGACAGCCTATTATAGGACAGGAAGGAAAGTGGTTTCGAAATGAACGAACGAACAACGTATAAACGATAAAATCTGAAACGAACGATCACGTTGATGATCAACGGGAGAACTGTTAATTGGCCGGGAGCTCCAAAGAGATATGGTGGTCGGTCGCAAGCGGCGGCGTGGTATTATCGAGGGATGGCCGAAAGCCCGGATGGCCAACCGACTTTCTATGTTTGTCGCGTAACGTTAGCTGCGGTGCCGTGTCGGATGGCCAGAGGCGCATAGATGTCGGTTAAATGGCGCCACTAAAACCGAATGGGTCATTTGATTCGGAAACGATATCTCCCTTATGAGGGATCTACGTGTACCTATCCTGAGGCAACACGGCAACCGTGCGATATTGTGAAAATATGCATACGGGCGGTTACGTGGAATTTGTGGCCTGCGATCGTTTCGATCACGTTCCAGAATTCATCGCTTTCCGTCCCGATATTTCGTTACCTCCTCGTTTCATTAAATGAAGGGAAGCAAAGAAAATGATTGAAACGAAGGACAAATTCTTGCAAGGCGTAAAGCTTAAATTTGAAAATTGCCGTGCACGATAAGAAGACACTGGAGATTTAATTGAAAAGAATGTTAATACACGAAATGGCGAGAAAAATTAGAGAAAATTTGAGAGAATTCCCGACGAGCGGCAACGATGGCTGAAGCAAGAGGATCACGAGCGGGCGGATCGAAGCGAGTAGAAGAGGTGGACGGGTATACGGGCCGATAAACACCGCATTACTCCACTGGAAGAGCATTTCTCGCGCCAACGTACGGCCTACCGACGTAAGCTTGCCTATCGGCTACCTCGATCTAGATTAGGACGCTTAACCGCGACAAATTTCAATCTGATTACCCACCGAACGAGATTGGGGACGGACTTTGGACGGAATTGTATCTGCTGAACGACCCAACCCCGTTTCCATTACATATTCCACACCGATATTTTGAAATCTTTTTTTAAAATTTGATACATACGGTATTAACAGCTGTAAAAAAAATTATAGTCGAAGTTAGATTCATTTTTTTACTCGAAATATTACGATCTAACAGCCAAAGTTAGAAATTTTCTATGTGATTTATTAGGATTTATTATAAAAAATATGAAAACGTAAACATTTACTGCAACGAACTTCTATGATCTGATTAGAATTTAGTGGAAGAACAGAAATTTGTGGAAGACTCAATTATTTAGTATCAGTATTGAAAATAATAATTATTGTATCTTTCTTCTGAGTTTTGAGTTCTGCCAAACGGTATTGGACAGAAGTGCACGATGGGTCAAAATAGCCCCGTATTCGTCCCGTGAGAGTCAGCTATCACGGGTGTCTTGAGCTTTCCCGTGAAATAGCGTACTATCTTTCAAGAAAGATACACGTCCCGATAAAAGATACCAAGAACAAGGCAGATCGCGTTGTTCAACCGATTAATTGACTCCGTTTCTTTGGTCGACTAGAATGGCCACTCGTAAAATCGACTCATTAGGATACGCCTTCGAGCTCATTAAAGTCCCACGGGCTGAATTGGACGTTGTTTCTGAAACTCGTAAAAGGAGCGCGGCGGCTACTTAATTTAATAAAAAAAAAAAAAAAAACATAGCCAAACCCGTCAGAATGACGGATCGAGGATTTACTTGTTTTAAATCACGAAATTTGTTAAGATACTTTTGTCAAAACGTACGTTAACGCATTATCTGCCGTTCTAAAAGGAGA
Organism: Stelis phaeoptera; assembly: GCA_943735885.1. Lineage (NCBI taxonomy): Eukaryota > Metazoa > Arthropoda > Insecta > Hymenoptera > Megachilidae > Stelis > Stelis phaeoptera. The sequence goes on from OX030930.1 coordinate 22,825,666, forward strand.
ACATAGACAGTATTGTTTTATAATTTAACAGTAATTGAAGATTAGGGGAGGTAACTTTTATTTCCAGTTTTCTCTGAATTGTGTCACAACCGATTTTCATTATTTCAACAGTGTTGCGGGCGGAAAAATGATAATTAAAGGTTTGTTAATGGGTATTCAGTTAGCTACGAGTTGTACCAAAAAATTTATTCATTCTCAAACGACGGACCACTAAGAAAAGAACAATATAAATTTAATTTTCTACCCTTTTCCATTTCAGTTTTCTAAACTTCCAACTATATTCTTAGATATTATCTTCCGAATATTCTAATCTTTCGTTAAAAAGTTTATGTGCCTAATTTTAGTCGAAATATCCTTATACGTTTAACCGTTTGCACTCGAGTGGCGCACCCGATGCGACGTATTTAATTTATCTGTTTTCTAAAATACGAAATTTAAGTTTCATTCGTATCAGAATATAGAGAATTAAGGAAGGAAATAAAAATGAACAGATTTTTAAATATTTGTAACCCTTTTCTTCCGACATGGTGCATTTGGTTTCTGGAAACTTAGCTGGAAAACTAGATTAGACCAGATTACAAAGGGTGCAAAGGGTTAATAAGTTGTGTCACGATTGAAGGTTAATAGGCTTTCGGTAAATAAAATATTAACTTTTATCAAAATAAAGATTTGCTGCATACACCAGTATATTACTGCATTCCGTATTTATTTATTTTTCTGCTTTATTTTCAAATTGAAAGCAAGTGCTAACGCACCCTTTGAAGCGAAGCTGTCTGATAAAATTAAATTCATTCGTTTGGAAACGTCGATCGAAAGGGAAAACGCGACCGGAACTTAGACGGTTTAATTAACCTCGATGTTAATTTGAACGTGTTAATTCGATAGTTAGGGATGATCTATGGGCGACTCACGTGTCACAAGGCAATGGCGTTACAGGGAAATCTTCTGTTTGTGTTTCAGGTAAATGAGACATAATCGTTGGTATGGATAATAAAAGTAAAAATTAAAGTCCGTGGAGAATGGAACGAGGATGCGTATCAGGAGTAGAAATCGTGAATGTTCGTCGAGGATTTTTTCTTCATCAGGAACAGGGTTATATTGGTAAGGTATCAGTATGCACGAAAAGATCACTTCCGTGTATTATTCTAATTTATTATTATGACCTGGATATCGTGACGATAACAGGGAAATATTTATTATTCTACATGGAAATTGGAAAAACGTTTGATTCTAACTCTTGCAGAGAGACACATTAATAATTATAATTATTTAGAATAATATTATTTTGTTTTGTAATGTAAGATTTTTATTCGTTAGTTTATATAAGAAATTATTTGACTACAAGATTCGAGTAGCTATTTAATTTAACAAAAGTTTTAATATTTCAATGGTATTAGAGTGTGGATTTGAAATTCGAATGATTTGAGTAGCGGAGTATTTAAATACTTGAATACTGATGGGATCTGGATTTGAAATTATTGTAATTCAAACATTCGAATACCAAAGGAATTTGATTAACGGTAGAATTTAAATACCTAAATACTGAATATTAATATAATACTAGTAGATTTCGAATACTAATAGAATTCGTATGACTAGAATATTTTTCTATCATTACAATTTGAATACCAATAAAATTCAAATACTAGAATATTCGAATACCACTAGATTCCGATTGCCAGTAGGATCCAGATATCGGCAGATTTCGAATACCCCAATATTAATACCAGTAGAATCCAAATATCGGTAGATTCCGATTGTCAATAGAATCCAGATATCGGTAGAGTTTGAATACCCCAATATTCGAACATTAGTAGATCCCGATTGTCAATAGAATCCAGATATCGGTAGAGTTTGGATACCCCAATATTCGAATACCAGTAGATTTCGATTACTAGCAGCACCCAAATACCAGTAGATTCCGTATACTGGAATATTCGACTACCAGTACAATTCAGATACTGGAATATTGGAATATCAATAAAATTGTAATAGCAAAATATTCAAATACCCAAATTACCAACGAAATCCAAGCTTGAAGTTCGAATGATCCAAGAACTGGAATATCTATGGTTGCAATTTAAATACGATAGCGCAATAAAATTCTTCGCGAAAGGTTGTCGAAAGAGGAACACCTTTTTCCTTCCACTTCCGAATATCCGAAAAATCTGCTAGAGCAGCCGATATCGTCGGCGTATAGGTATTTATAGGGCCAGACCTAGCCGTCACCCTCTTATGCGCAAATACCTGAAAAAAAGGAGGGGGTGGCAGAAGGTGTTCGGGTTGGTAAAGGGAGAATTCTCGTGATCTCTTCGAGTACGATTCCCTAGGCGCCCTTTTGGTCCGAGCTGGGTCTGGTCTGGAACGCGTAACACGCATTTTTATCAAACGTTACGAGCACTGAAACGAGCCGGATGAAAACCAATATCTTACTCCCGCATGGGAATTCGCTTGCCGGCATTGGCGCACTGTTTTCTCTCCTATATTCCAGACCTTGTTTACATACGTTCACTGATCTTATATGCCTTTCGATCGGAACACTTTTTATCCGCCTACAAACCTTATCATATAGCTCTGCTACCGAGGGAAATTGCCGAGGACCTAACCAGAGACAAAACCACCCGTTCGATAACTTTGAAACACTTTGATGGTTGGGTGAATGTTAATCTTTCGACGTTAATGTAAGATTCTTAGGCATAACCCTTGGTAAAAGATTGTAAAAAATATTGCTTTTCCTATTTTTTTATGTCAATTTTCTTTTGACACCGGTAGTGGAGAAATGGAGCTTTAGTTTTTTGGAAATAAAATATTTTCAGGAGGAAATACATTTTCAAATAAAAATATTTCCACATTTCCCACTAATTAATTAATTACCGCAGTCTGGCAACATTTTACGTTAGGTTAGGCACCCTGTCACTCTCTTCACTTTTACAATGTTCCCCAAATCTGTAAATTATCGAGTTCTCAAATAATTCAAAATAATTCATTTATCGACACGAACGACCCAGAATCACACCTCGACCGATTGTCCACCATTTTCTCCCACTTAAACGACCAATTTGTAATGATAATTCGACCTGTACAAGGTATTTTTCTGCGACACTTTCGTGACAGTCGACCGCGAGGAGGGAATAAAGTAAGGAAAAGGTACTCGGTTATAATAAAACATTTTACATCTGTCACGTCGGGGCAATTTAGTCGCGAGTCGTACGGAGGGATTGGAAGGTGACCATGAAGGGTAGAAGGCACGTGAGTTCATATATATATAAAAAAAAAGGAGAAAAGTTTCTAATCTTGTGCCGGAGGGCGAGCATAGGCACGATGGGAGAAGGGCGAGAAAGACACGTTGAAACGAACTCTTGTAACGATCCCTTGGATACGTATTAACCCTTATTGCACCCTTGGCAAGCCGACAAAGTCGTTTTGGGAATATGTAAACGACATTTTAAAAGCGTCCAAATCTTTGCTCCAACCCTGCTTTCTTATCAAAAAGATTCAACCGAATTCTCTTGTTTTTTGTTTCCTTACGAATCACTTTTTAATCTTTATATTTATACTTCCAATTGATGGTACCAACAGATCCATCAAAATTAAAGGATAAATTATGATATGTAAATATTCTTTCAACTTGCACGACTGTTAAGTCAAAAAATAAATAGTATTTCTCGGTCATTTAATCAAGAGGTTAAAGTACACAAAACGAAATAAATTTTATTACAAATATTTTGCTGACAAGATGATGGTTTTTTACCGATTCACCCTGTAATCCGACGACGTACAGATTTTAACCCCTTGACTCACAATATCGTGTCACACGCGTGACGCACCTTACAGTTTAGATGTGACTTCTGCCCTTCAACCTTTGATTACAATTGAATTCTAAGTTTAATTTTCACAGTTAATGCTTGTCAAGCGTGAAATATACGTAATATTTCAATTTCCTAGATTCCTTTGAACGTTGGAACAACAAATATTTACCTCTCACTGACGCACCTGACGGGAAAATCGTAAGGCAAGGGGTTAAGCGTGTAACGAAGATTTCTAAATTCGAACACAACTTGGATCCAAAATTCGAATAGTTAAATTTTGTATGGCTTTCGAAACCGCTTGGCAATTTGTAATGCAAAATATTCCTCAGCCATCACCGCCGTCAAAGAATCCGAAACAAACTATCGACGCCTGTTTGTTTCGTAACCAGTCCGCGATGCGATTTCTCGGATCGAATCGTCGCCGGGGATGATCTTTATGTCTCTGCAGAAACAGCCGGATTACCCGGGCCAACGTTTCTACCCCGTTAGAAGAAGCGTAACGGTCGCGTTTCGCGCGGTAACTCGACAACAAAAATCCGCGCGAGTAACGGGGGTTGGTGGAAAGGGTGAAATGAATAAGTAGAAAGACGTTGAAGTTTAGCGGGAAACGGTCGTTGGGCATCGAGCAGAAGATAGGAAAGTGTTAATCCCGCGGAGCAAGTTTGCCCCCGGGGGTAGGGAAGTTGCACGCTTACGCCGAGAGGATTTCCATCCAATAAATTTCAAGCTTTGTATAAGCTTTCCACGCTTGAGTTTAAATCCCGGCCTCGGCGCGGGGCTTTACGTGGCCGGCTCTGCACAGAGATACCTATATATCTGTGAAGAGGGAAAACCTAACCGCCGCCCTTCGTCCCTCGGCGCCAGACGATCTCAAAAAGACGTGCGAAAATTATTGAATACTTTCCGAAAGCTTCGCCAGTTACAGTACCACGTTAAGGCGTTTCAGTTCCGGTAAGCCGGCGGAAATATTTAATCGACGGACGGCCAACTTTTTTCCCCCGATTTTCTTTCTACATTTTTCGTTCGATCGTTTTCAGACGAACCGGGTTATCGTTGCAAGATTGCGGTTCATTTTCTAACATGGAAACGGGAATTTTTTTACTTGTTAATGCAATATATACCGATCTAGAATGAAAAAGTAAACCCCGCTACTTTATAATTTGATAAGAATTAAAAATTAGGGGGAAAAACTGATAATCAAAGGTTTATTAATCGGTTTTCAATCAACAGTGGGTAGTATTAACCCCTTAAAGTCCACTTCCGTAATATTACGTTTATCGCTTACTAATCAAAATTATTTTCTTTGTTAAGTTTGACGAAAATATGAGGTTTCCTTTCGTTTACTAATCAAAATTGTTATCTTTGTTAAGTTTGACGAAAACATGAAGTTTCCTTTCGTTTACTAATCAAAATTGTTATCTTTGTTTTCAAACAAAAGGGTATCAATGATCTTCAAAACAAAAAAAGGCACATTTCGATATTATTCATTGCTATAATTCTGTAACTTCAGAAGTCTGTAACTTCAGAAACACCCTGTATATTTCATTATTTATTGATTTATTTTTCTATTTAATCTTCCACTTGAAAGTAAGTGTACATAATGTTAATAAACTTCCGGTATATAAAGCAAGGAAACTCAACAACCAGTAATTTCCAATCAAAACAAACATCGTTCAAATTAATTTATCCGTCTCTGTATCATCTTACTCTGTTCTTTTCCCTAATTGTTTAAACACAGCTGTGAAAAATACGAAAAGATTCGATTTATTAAGAAATCGTAGTCTTGGAATTCTGACAAAAAAAAAACAATACAGAGACACAAAGGAACTCGGTTGCCAACTTAAAATCTACATTTGCATTATGCCAGTGCAATTACGGCCCGTAATAGCGTTTTCCCAGAAATCTTGTTCTCGTAGGCCTGTTTCGACCACCCCCTCGGCCAGGCCACGATTCGTGGAAACTTTTCTGCCGGGATTTCGAAACCGAGACGAAAATGTAAGCGAGCTTTTCCTAGCGGGGCAAACGGCGGTGGGGGGATTTCCCGGGGATAACGGCCACAGTGGTTGCCGACGGCAAACAGCCAGCCACCCCGAGAAAATACCATTCCCTGTGAAAAATAGCCCGTTGGAAAATTGTTTGCAATTTTTAAACGGGAATATCATGCTTTCGCACTACCCGTTATTTTTCCCTTGTATTTTCCACCCCCCTTTCTTCGTTTTTTTTTTTTTACGTTTTGCACGCTCGTTAGCGTCCAAGGATAATTTTTATTAATATTTATCAATAAAAGAAATTTATACTCTGTGATATATTTGCACAGTGTCCTTCAACTTTGTGCGTATAAAATTATGTGGAAAATTCGATCAAAATAGGGTACCTGGTGATATTTTTGTTGGAATATTTCATAACTGCTGTAGATACGCGTTTTTAGAATATTTTAAAAGTCATGAACATTTTTGGTTAGTGTCACGAGAGTTGAATTTAAACGTTTACCAAAAAAATGAATAACATAACCTCAGAAATTTTCAAAAATAATATGCAATGCCTGTAGCCGAATTTTAACAAACAATATACGTATAAAGATTCTCACTGTTTTACATCACTTAAAAGTCATTTAAAAATAGAATAAAGAATTCATTTCTGAAGAAACAAGTGACAAATTCAGTCGAACCAATGAAAATTATAACGAAACAAAGAAAAATAAGCAAAATAACGGTGCACAGTGAAAGAGGAGAAAGAAGAATGATAAGATTTCAAAAAGAAAAGAAAAAAAGGAAGACTCTCATCGAATCTCCCATTTGTCCGACGATCCACGCGGTCAAAAATGGCGGAAACGATTCGTAAAATTCATCAGCCCTTATACCGAAAGGAAGAGAACGAAAAGAAAAAGGAATAAAAAAAAAAAAAAGAAAAGAAAAGTGGAAAGCAAGGAAAATCGTGGAACGAACCTTTGGAAGGATCTAGAAGGTCTGGGAAGCGAGCTAGTGGGCGGAGATAATGGGAGTCTTGAAATTGGATTATCAATCTCCACGACTCCTCGACCTCTTGCGCAGGTATTCCCCTTTCGTCTTTAGAATTAAGATCAACCCGGCTTTTTCCAACGACCCTCATTTCCGACTTACACGCGAGCCTGGGAGACCCTTTCGTCTGGAAACAAAAACCATTTTCGACTGCTCGACGATAAAAGAATATAAAAAGGAATCGAAGAATGGAGGAATTAACCAAAAATCGATAACTGATCACTGTATATTTTAATCTATAACCTGTGTACAGACTTTTGCCCATCAAACGTTGGAAAGCAAGGGGTATATGCAAAATGGCATATTTTGTTTTTAATATATATATTAACCCGTTAGCCTACGGCCGACAGTATCGTGATGCACCCTGTTAGTCTGATAACAATCGAATTTTAAGTATAATTCTAGTTACGATTTACACAGTCAAGGCATGTCAAGTGTTCCTGATATGTTTCAACACTGAAACAATGAATATTTAGCCGTGACAGTGGCAGGATAAAGAATTAAGATTGACCAATATCCCAAAAACAAAAATAATAATTCCAGTAGGTGGGAAAAATAATTCCCACTACCTACGAAAGGTTACAATTTCCAAAATTTGATACTGAACCACGACAAGAAGGAATCATCGATTATCGTCTTCGTTTCGACAAGATCATCGATGGACAATCGACAACGGCGATATCACGGCCACCCCACGCTCGTGCTCCCATGGTTCTCCGTCGCCCCGTAACCTAATCTCTTTTATTCGCCATAATCGAGGCTGCTGCGTGCCATAGCCGCCATTCTTCGAGGAAAAAGGCAAGGAAGAAAGATGAAGAAAACGGCGTGGCATTTATGGAGTTAACATTTCTAAAACTCGCCGGTGCCCGCTCGACGTCGGCACGGAGGAACGAGCCAAGAGGCAGAAGAAGAAGAAGAAGAAGAAGGGAGAGTCAGGGGGTGAGATGGAAGCAAAAAAGATAGAAGCGCCGGAGCGAGTTTGGTGGACGGGGGTAATGGTAGTCTTGGAATTGCGTTATCAATCTCCGGACCCCTCGGCCCCTCGGCGACCCACCCCCTCGCCACCCCCTGCGACCCACCACACGCTCCACTCCATTCCATTCCGTTCCGTGCCACCCCTTCTTCTTCCATGCGAAACCATCCTAGAAACTCCACGGAACCATGCCCCCGCCCTCTTCACCCTTCGCGCAGGGGAAACCCTACTGGCGAAACACACGGGGGCTCCCGGCCGCGTTCAAAGCGCACGCTCTGTCCCCGCTTCTTTCGAATATGCTCGCCTTCCTTCCTTTCTTTCTCTGTCTGGCTCGGGGCTCGATGTATACGCACGGTAACACCCTCGCACACCCTCGAACGCCGCGTCTTTTTACCGTCGGCTCTCTTACCGAACGCCTTTATTACGTTTGATATTTTATCCGGCCCGTTTCTAGTTTCGAATTGCACGTTTTTCCGCGAGTTTCGTTAAATGGTCCTGATCAAGCCCCACGGGATGGGGTCCCGGTTGCACCGCGTCGGCTTCATTTCCGCCGGACCTATCGCTGCTACTCGCGCCACCACCATGGATCGATTTATTTGCGATCTTGATGGCGACTTTTAAGTACGAATGATAATTTCTCATGATTTTAGGGTATTCTGGAACGAATTTGTTGGGCTATTTACTATAGTATACGGATGAAGTGGATGAAAATTGTTTTGTAATATTAAAGTTGGTAATTGGAAATTTGAATGGGGGTTCGTAGATATTGGAAGATAGGTGTTAATTCTCAAAAATTTAGTAACCAGTTTCAAGATACAGGGTGGCCTTTCATGGTAGGTGGGTCAAAGGGTTACTCTTTAGAGAGAAACATTACACTGGTGGAATTAATTCTAGACACTTTGAATATAAATATGCTTTATTTCGTATTTCTGCAGAATATGTATATTCTGCTATGCTAAATTGATACCGTAATATTGGTATTGTAATCTATAATGTTTATACTTAATATCATCATATGATTTGGTTTGTAAGTGTTTTAAAATTTTAATTTAAAAAAATCTAAACTGTGTTGTCATTCTTGTTATTTTTGCATGGTGCACTCAGTGCCTCGACGAATCGAAGTTGTTCTAATTGTAAGAAAAAAAGGATATCCAACAAAATATTAATTTTTTTTTGAACCTCATTTTGTGTTGAATCTGTAATTTTTATTGTACATTAATAGTATAGCTGTAAATGGTCTTTTTACTTATTTTTTTATATTTTTTAAAGATTATATATTAAATAATTTGAATAAATGCGAAATTTAAGTAAAAATTTTAAGGTGTCCAAAATTAATTCCACTAGTGTAATTTTCCTACTTAATAGTAACTAAAAATTGTAATGGTAATTCTTTTCCTCTGTTTTTACTTTCAATTTTTCAGCTTAACGCCTACGCTCTGTAAATCATAAATTATACATATAAACCATTTTAATTTGACCACGTGAAAATTTTATTATTATGCTAGTGTCTTTTAAAATAACTAATTTCTTATTTAGTTATAATTCTTAAGATAATTAACCTGTTACTTAATCAGTAGGAAAAGAATTAAGGTAATAATTGAGATTAAATTTTGCAGGGTGTTCAAAAAGAAGGAGCAAAGTTATTTCTATTTCGGCAAGGAGAACATTTTCCCTCGGCTCAGACGGGCCTGTCGTATAGGGGTCGTAATGGGCAAAGACAGCGGTTAGGTACACGAAAGTACCATTATCTACTAGCCGTATTACTTTCAATCTGATAGCGTTCACATTGATTCCCTCGATTAACTAAGGAAACAAAATCTGCACGAATGGAACTGCGGTGTGAAAGATATTTAATTAGTCTTACTTTATTTCTAATTATCCAATGTTTAATCATTTATAACCACAATTTTCTATGTATTCGAAATACAGTTTTATGAAGAACGTATCAATGTTAAGGATTAAATAATCTTGAAGATTGAACCTCGAACTTTTTCTATATTTTTTTTTATATTACAAAGATACTTAATACTCTGTTCTCTTTAATTCACCCTGCACATTTCGATTACTCTATAAATACACAGAATAAATTATTCGCAACTGTATAACGCTACATCACCTTCTATATAAACACATACAGAACTTAATATGGTTCCTATTGGTAACCAGTATTGAAGAATTCATAAAAATGGGGTGGTAGTGGATGTCAAAAGAAGAAAGGAGTGCAACAAAATCAGGATTCAATTATTATAGATTAAATTACGTAAAATTGCATTTGAAAGAGTTAAAATTTATTTCAATTTTCAAAAGCACACACAGAACTTACTACCATCCCTATTGACGGCTATCATAGGAAGAGTGCATAAAAGTGAGGTGACAATGGACACCAAAAAATGAAAGCGTATTATAAGACTGAAACAGCCGAGTTTATCGTTCACTTATTACAGACTAAATTATATAAAATTGACTTTGAAGCAGTTCAAATTAATATAAATTCACAAGCACGCACAGAACTTACTACCATCCCTATCGAGGTGACACAGTGGATACCAAAAGACGAGAGGGTGTTATAACTTTGGAACGATGAATTTGAAAGAGCTAAAATTTATTTAAATTCATAAGGGCAGCATACAGACCTCAATACCATCCCTTCCGACGATCCTAACACAGAAGAACTGCATGAAAATAGGGTGACAGTGAGTAGGAAAGAAGACAAAAAAAAAGAAGAAGAAGTGGGTGATAAGATCGCAAGGTGAGACGGATAAAAGGGCAAGGTCTATCGTGAACAGTCGGACAGTAAGTTAATCCTATCGGCATCGGTACATGCAAGAAGGAAGAAGACAAAATGGCGATGGAATGTACACTTGAGGACGTACGATCGGGTGACAAAAGGGCGGCTTTCCGTATACGCTCACGAAATGCCGCTCGCGGGCTACCAACTTGATAGCGTATCGCTTTCCACGGGACCCAAAGGTTACCGAATCGTTTCGAGACTATCTTAATGGTTGGATAGATCGTTTGATACTATGGGTGAGTCGTAAAGGCTATTGCTCTGCCCTCCGTCCTCTCGTTCCGCGTCTTTTCAACCCCCTACACCTCCTCCCTCCCTCCTTCGATCCTCATCCCTTCGTAGCTCGGAGAAGGAAAGCTGGCTTAGCGCCACTCCGATGTGTCTCGGGTCCCTTCTGTCTCTCTATACGCACCTCATTTATACCCAACCCCTCGATAAATGTCGACGTTCAACGTCCTTTAAGTCGATCGAGAATTAGATTCGTTCGCCAATTAATTAATCGACGTCTATTGGTTTAATTGTACTTGAAACGGTTCGTGGTGTCACGGCTGCTGGATTGATTAATTAAACAGATTTTGTATCTTAATGACAGGGGACAGTACGATTATATGTAGAACTACCTTAGCATTTTCTTATTTTAACACGTTATATGGTACAGTGAAAACGGACGTACGTAGTCACACACGCTGGGACTCTGATTATTAAGAATACGATCAATTAATTCCAACATTTAACGTTTCAGTTCGATAGCTAACATTATCAGTTTGATATTAACGCTAACCGCAGGTTATTTCATCGTTTCTTTTAATAATTATTTGATTGTAAAAAATTTCGGGTGCCGGTCACCGGTGACCATCGCGGCAGCCAACGTGTTACGATTACAATCGATTAATTTTCAAATGTAACCTTTCAATTCGATAGCCAGCATTGTTAGCTTAACACGTTGACTGCCACAGTGAAAACGGACGTGAGTAGTCAGACACGCTGAAATCCTAATTATTAACAATACAATCAACTAATTTTCCAATTTAACTTTTCTATTCGATAGCTAGCATTATTAGCTTAATGTTAAACGCTATCCGTGGTTTATTTTATCATTTTTGTTGGTAATTATTTGATTGTACAAAATTTCGGGTGCCGGTCACCGGTGACCGACGTGACGCTATACGTATTAAGCCTTTATTGCGACGGAAGATTATTATGTACAATGTACGTGGTAGTTATTCAAAGGTAATTTTCAAAGGTAACCATGGAACTACTCTAAGATTTTCTAATTTTACCTCTTTCAATATCAATAGGAATTATAGCCAGAAGAGTTCGCTGCATATTATAGTTATTCGAAGAAAATTTTTGAAATAATGATTAAACATACACTGCATATGCTGCACAGTTCTAGAACTACTTTTGCTAATTTTAACTCTTTCTGTGTTAAAGGGAATTATAATCACTTACAACGAAAGGGCACTTGTATATCGTAATTGTTCAAAGAAAATGTTGAAATTACAATTAACCCTAGAACTTTTTAAGACCCAAATCTTAAAAATCTATACCGTGGTATTTAAATTATAAAGCAATACAATTTTTGAACGTAAAACTTCCATTTACTGAACGAGAGAATATTAGAAGGAATGTTTCAAAATTTCCAAAATGAGACAAAAAATAGATGAACATTCAATTAAAATTCTTAGCTCTCTCCATGGTCCGTCGTTCAAAAGTTAATGCCGAAAATTGTCTAAATCCTTTTCAATATCTTAGAATTTTCCGACAAAAACATGAGTTGTGTTGAATACATTTAATATCCTTGAACGCGTTCTTCGTCCCTGGTATTCGAAAGTACGAAATTCCGACGTATTCGTCGCGAAAGCGTAATATAAATAAAAAATTTCCGGGGGAATAAAACTGGCAGCCAAAACGTACAGGTGTACGATAACCGTAATAACGCGACCGTGCCGGATCGTTCGTTATTCTGACGTAAAAACGAGAATTAGTTGAAAATCATTCCGACCGTGTTAATGTATCGTTAATCGCTTGTCCATAATTCCACGCCCGTTCGCGGTTCTTATCTCCGTAAATATTTCGACATTTTCGCTGGCACACGCGACACAGTCCAGGTAATATTTAATACGATTCCCGTCGAGCATATTTAAAGCCGTTAACAATAATTAAAAATTATGTTTACGGTCGACGGCTTAGCCGCCGCGCCGGTTCGCTAACGGGATTATTCGTTGAAAATATTCGAAAAATCGATCGGAACAGAACCATAGTGTCACCGAGTTATTTCGGAAATTTATTCCGAGCCTTTCGTGATAAGAATAAGGGATGTGTATATTTTCAAACGATAGTGATTGCTAATTTGTAAAATATTTACTTCAAATGTGAAAAGTAATTGGGATAAATGTTAATATATTCTACGCTCCAAACTTAATTTTTCTGTATATTAAGAATTTTTTACTTTTTTACAACTGTTCTCTTCATTTAGTCGGTTCAAAAGCTTGCTTTAAAATATGCCCAAGTTTCGATAGGATTGAACTACCTTTAAGTTACTTTCGAATTGAATATTCGATAAAATTTAGTCAATTTTATTATATTTATCAATATTGTGTCTTATCAGTTTAATAATCAGCTCTGAAATATGTACCAGCTCCCGTCCAGTCGATTCCTTAAATTCAGTTGGGTTAAGGTTTGTTTTTAGTTCATGTTGGATCGTGTTTCGATCAAATTTAAATAAGATTCAGTTAATCATGGAATTTACTCAAACATTCCATCTAGTCAATTCGATCATCGGCTCTGAAATACAGATTACTTTCCCTTTAGTCGGTTCAGATCACTCCCATTGAAATATCCCCAAATTTAGTTAAACTGACCTCAATATTTAAAAACTTACATAAAGCTTGGGCTGTATCGTGTTTCAATAAAGAGTCAAACAAAATATTGTTAATACGATTGAAAATAAAAAATTTAAGTTAAAATTGCTTTCAATATTAAAATTGACTAAACCTATACATATACAATGAGTGATCGTTATAACTATTCACATTTTAATACAGAATACATCTACAATGGTAAATGGTTTTCTTACGCCCGAGTTAACTCGGGTGAGTGCCTTAAGAGGTTAAAGTCCAAAGTTACAGTTAAAGAAAATATCATCAAAAGCATAATTTTTCATTTCTTTCAGATTAATTTGATTAATGAAATTTACCCAAAGTCGTTCCACCATCTGGTCCAACGATCTCTCATCATCAAACGATTGTACCTGCACCATACAAAAATTCCCAAATCTAAAATTTTACATTTCCAACCCGGTCCTTCCTCTCAACGACATCCAACAAGTTTCATCCGGATCCAAAATAAATACCGAGAACCAGCCGCGAGTGGCATCGCGAAAGAAAAACACAAAAGAAATTTGCGAGGATGTTACCAACCGTTGGTAGCCGGTATTGAAACTAATTAATATCATTCTCCCCTATTTCCCAGTGACGTTTATACACGCGGAGAACAATGCGAGCGGAGTGTAACTTAATTAAGGCAACGACGCGGACCTGGACCGTGGCTTTGCGGCCACCGTTTCCCTATATCCGGTTCGTGAGCGTGGTTATTATCTAGTCGAGCCCTAGCGACTTTGGAATTGCGTCTGTTGCATTTCTCTCCTCTGTACAACCGCGTTCCCCTTAAATCTGTTCGTTCCGCGAGAAAATGGACGAATATTCGTGCGCGTCTCAGAAGATTAACCTAATTAACCTAACCCTTTGCACTCGAAGCGTTTCGGATACGTTTTAAATCCAGATTTCTTTCCCAGTGAAGCTTCGAGAATTAAAAACTGCTATTTTGAAAAAATTAATCAGCTATATTGTAATATAAGTAGAAGTTACATTTCGCAGAGGGTTAACCATAAAATCCAAATGCTTGTAATTTCTGCCTGGTTTCGTTTTGTAAAATGATTCTCTAAAGATACATAGCTTCCTTTACAAAATACAACGAATATTTAATTAAAACGACTTTTATATGATCCTGTACACTTAATTTGTTTCGTTATTTCCTTATTGTAGAATTCATGATGAATTTAAAAAGCATCTTCCTTTCATTTTGCCCCACTCCGAAAGCACTCGATATAGTATATTACTAATGGCAATGATATTTCACGAAAGGAGTCGATTGCCCGTCGTCTCCGGTAACGCGGACCTAATAAATTAACACCACAGCCGCCTGGTTTAACGAGTTCCACAAAAACAATAAAAAAAAGAACACACACGAACGAGATGAATTCGTTCGAAAACGAGTCGCCACTCCCTGATATCCCCGGCATCGTTAGGTGACGGACACGTTCCAACAAGTTTCAGAAAAAAAAAAGGAAAGATGGTTTCGTTCGAATTCGTAGATCGCGAAATACCTGGTCGTCGGCCGGCTACGAAACAGAAGACGTTAAAACGTCTGAAGTCTGATAGGTAGCCGGTGATTCGATGCGCATAATTGCCTGATTAAAAGCAACGACTCGAGCGTAAACGTAATTTACGGCCAATCGCCGGAATCCTTCGGCTACTTTAAAACGCGTACGACGAACAAGGACACTTTTCACTCTTCTTCTTCTTCTTCTTTTGCCTCTTTCCTATTCTGTTTCTTTCCCTCGTGCACGCCCCTGTCATTCAAAAAGGTGTCAACGACGATCGCCTTTACGAGATACTTATTAATTGTTACTGCGCTTTTACGACGGCATAAAAGCACGGTCTACGACCGTTTCGGTAGCCACCGTCGACGTGTTAACGGGGGGATTCCCTCCGGTTGGATTATTGCCTATAGGCTACACACGAAGACGGTCCTCGGGTTCCTACCGAGACGGGAAAACAATATAATGCTGGGAAAGATACGTGTATATTTGGGGGAAAGAAGGAAAACAATGAATTGGGGAACCAGTTTGGATTTTCGATATTATTCGAGGAACCATTTCTATGTTTTTGTAGATTTGGGGATTGTAATGATCACAAAAGTGGCCCCCGTGAGTCATATATTCTTTGTTGTCAGACGTGCAGGCTTCTACGTTTGTTTTGATTGTTAATTATTAACACGTCGAGTGCCAGACACGCTAAAACCATAATTATTAGGGACTCAATCTAATTTTCAAACTTTCAACGTGACATCCAGCATTAATGATATCTAAAGTTTATTTCGACGTTCCTTTTGTTAATCACTTGATTGTAACAAATTTCGATTACCACAATGGCAGTCGATTCGGATAGTTTCCCAGCATAGCATCCAAAAACCACATCCACTATTTTGAAAGAAAAGGGTTACGATTGTTTACGAATCCATTTATTTGTATTCCATAATTCGATTTTCTATACTCTAATATAAGTAATAATTTGAAATACTCCGGTAATCTGAATATGTCCCCTCGGAGGGGATAATCGAGTACGAAATTCATGACCATCTTGAAAATTCCTCCACGACATAGCAATATCAGACGATATAATACGAGATAAATGACAAATTCGGGGCTTTTCGAATTTTTACTTATGTTAGACCACTTTCGAGATGGTGAAATGATGTAGGGGTCCAGCGGTATTCACCTGGCTGGCACAACAGCGTATGGTGCTACATATGCGACAGGGGCCAGCGAATAGCAACATAACCTAGATCGACATTTTCAACGAATTCTTCAAGTATTTTATAACTGTTCACTTATAATTGTTCAAGGTTCACGCAAGGATAATTGTATGTGAAACCTTGAGTAGATTATCCCATGGGCTTAGTATGTTTTCTTTATCCATGAGAATGCTCCACTACTAATTTAAACATAATACTTTGTTCTTTTATTTTACAACTATTAAGCTGGTGACTAATTTCAAGACGTACATTTGCTCTCCGTAGAATTATTTATTATTAGGTTAATAACTGTCCTTTTATTTCTACAGAACCGTTTATGAAAATTTAAATATTACAGTTTTCAGTTAAAGGTAAGGAATACACGGGTCAACGATCTTTTTATCTTTATATTTCTTGAAGGTTAAGAATTTAACTGCCAGTCTAACGTAATGAAAGTTCAACGGAATCAAATCTAACCCAACTTAATCTTCGAATACAATAGTACAATGTAATTCATTGTTACGTTAATGATACTATTTTAACCCTTTGCGCTCGAGTGGTGCCTCTGGAGGAACATATTTAATTTACCAGGGTATTTTGAAATGCAAAATTTAAGTTTTATTTATAGTACAATATAGAAGATTAATGAAAGGAATAAGAATAAATAGATTCATAAACATTTGTGACACTTTACTTCCAAAATAGTGAATTTAGTTTTCGAAAGCTTTGGTGGAAAAGTAAATTATATTCGAAGGTATCCAATAATTCTCCGAGTGCAAAGGGTTAAAAGACCTTCTTTGCATACCTTTCTCCGTTTAAATTTTCAAGGTCATTTAATCATTAGTAATGAATATAATAATTATCGTTTTCATTTGTTGCATTAAAAAATTCAAAAATTCAAAAGCTATAAAAAATCTGATCAAACCAAATCCGACCATACGCGATGCTTATGGGTTAATAAAATACATTTTGATCACTGTATCACACATAACGCTTATTCCTAATGTTTCAGAAACCAGACAACCTACGAAATCTCAGCAAAATATGAGACTGCAGAAACAACTAGAAACAACTGTAACGACCAACGTTTTGAAAACTGGAAAATGAACACGGAACAGGGAAGGAACCCAAGGAAGAAAAGAAAAGAAAAGACGAAGCAAGTGTCGGGGGTTTGAAACGAAAGAGTTGTAGAAGCGGACGTTAGAAGATGATGGCGTAGTTCGGAGCTTTGAATAAGAACGACACCGAGGCAGCGGTACGAAAGTAAAAAGAGTGCTTTTTCTTTTTCCTTCGGCTCGTATCACCACCCCGCCACGGCTTATCTCCCTATTAAATCCAGCAATTTTTATACGCGTACCTCGGCAATTTCCGTGCTACACGCTCCGACGCCAACTTAACACACCCTTCGCCCCTTAACCGAATACCTTCTTCCATTTCTTACTCTCCCTTAACCATCCCCTCCATTTCTTCGCGTTCTTCAAATAAACTTTATTCTTACGCTGCTATTTAAAGCAATTTCTGATTTCCCTTAATTCATTACGATGCCGTTCCGTATAGCCTTCTTAACGCGCCACGGGCATCGCTGACATTTCTCATTTTCCCCTAGGATACCGTCAGCCACCCCGTGTTCCATGCCTCGATTCCAGAATTCCATGGAATTTCATTTTTTTTTTTCCTTACAGAAATAAAGTATAAAGGTCTCCTGTTGCGATGGATTTCTGTCTCAACCCTTAAGTCGACCTTCGACGGGTTATCGTATTCGATATGCAAGAGTTTTTTGAAAGAAAGTTTTATAAAGAATTTCACACCACTGGTTCACTTGCGACCATAGAAGATTCGTTTAGTAGTAATTTTAGTGTATACCTATGGGGAATATGATTTATTTAATTCGTGACACTTTGACTGCCACGTTATCCAAATATAGGCGACTATGTATTATAAATTACAGAAATATCGAACGATTGTAAAAGTAATACATAGAAACAACAATTGATGAAATGTTCAGTACCTAGTAGCATGACAAGATTATAATTCACCCTGTCATAGTTAAATCTATAATTCCTAATAAAAAAAAAAAAATAATAATAATAAAAATAAAACCAATATTACTATATAAACCTTATCGAGATGCATGACAAAAAGGCAGAAGAAAATAATACACGTCCGAGTCTGAATTAGAGAACTCTATTACCCCGGGAAATTCAAGAATCGATGGAAACGTCGAAATATACATGGGCGATTGTAAGAAGGGCCGTGAAATTTTTACCACGTTCATGGATAGGATAGGAACGTTAAGGGTATAGCAATAATCGGTCGTAAAGATGTGGGTTAATAAACCGATCGACGACTGGTGGCGGCACCGTCGTCGCCCGGGGCTTCCCAGGGGCGACGGGCAAACTTTCTTGCCGGGAAATTGAGTCGGATTTGAGTTATTGGAATGGGCGTTCGTCCCTCGCACAAGAATCGTCTCCGTTCCCCTCCTCCCGCGTCCCTCTGTGTCTATTTCGACCCTTCTCCTTCGCCACGCATCTATCGCCATTACCGACCGACGGGGTGGGAGGAAAAAAAAGAAGAAACTTGTAAATAAAAAGGAGTAACGATGACGTAACCAGCGTTTCGCGGTTGCCCGGGGTACCAGCCACCCTACTCTCTATCGATCTGTACAACGAGCATGGCGTCAATAACAATCGATTATTGTTTCAAGAGCTGCTCGTAATAGGCTCTCCAATGTCTTTATTTTTCTCCCTTTCTTCGGTCCGCACGATCGACCTATAGGGTGGTCCGGCAAGGGGATGAATCCTCTTGGGAATATCATTTTGTTTTATAAGGACTTGTTTTCCAAGATATGTAAATATTAATCAGAGGCGTGAATGTTCTGAATCTTGGATGACTGCAATTTATATTGAATCTTGAAAACTATTTTTTACTTTTATTTTTGAAATTTTGAAGTGTTTATGATATTGAAATATTGGGATGGTTAAGAAAAATGGATTATAGTCGAGGGTATGAATATTACATCTCCAAACGAGGGACCATGGATGGAGCCAACAGTTTAAATTGGATTTTGAGTTATTCTTTGAGTTCATTTTTGATATTTCGAAGCATCATCTAAATTAGAATTTTTAATTTCGTCGTTTAAGTATGTGTATTATCAACCCTTGCATATTGAACGAAAGAATGTTTAAAGGCTTCTCTCCATGGTCCGTCGTCCTTACTTAACCTACAAATGCCCAAAGTTGCGTTCACATAAACATTTATATTATTATAAATAAATACTTATCTATCCTATTATCCATTTGTACATACTTTTATTTATAACAGAAGATGACATATTGGAGATAATAATATAAGTATCCATAAGCAGTCAATTGCTTAAAAAAAAAATTATTTGTCATTAATAACCACGAGTTCCCTAGTTTTCAGTAGAGCTGGAATTAAATTAAATATTCTTAAAAGTATACAATTTTCATATTACCCTGCAATAAAATGGCGGATTTCGTACCTTCCGATAACTGGTTACTTATAGCTACCCCTAATACATCTTCGTCCCCTGGCAATTAATAGATTCATGAAGTCTCCACTGTAAATCTCAATAAATATAATCCTGCTAATAAACTAAACGAAGTTCTGATTTGTTTGTACCGTAATTACTTAAACACGGTGTACATACAATTCCCAACTTTACCAACCACCGTCGAACAAGTGACAGGAAACGATAAGCAAGTTACCAGCCTCCATATCTGGCGATGTATGTTTCGCCAGGCAATTATCGAAACGGATGAAGCGTTATTTTCGTCGTTCGCCAAAGGACACACTTTTAAGAGGGTAGCCTCGAGAGGAGGCTTCCGAATAACGTTCAAGATAAGTGTCGTTGATAATAAAATCACGATGATCCTGAATTAAAACGGGAGTAGCGGTGGAAGGGAAGGAGAGAAAGAGAGACGGTGGATTTCCCACGTTACATCGTCCCCGCTCCCGGGGCAATTCGTATCATGTCGGGGAATCATTATACATTCATACTCGGTCGGCGGGGTTAAGCCCGAGAGCGAGTTTCTACTTTGCAATAAATTCGTGCTTGCGAGGCAATTACTCTGGCCGGCCATAACGGACGATAGTCTAAGATTAAAAGAGAAGAAGAGGAGTCTGGCTGGTTCGCCATAAAGGCAGAAGAAAGAAACAGGATGACACGCCGTTGGCCACAGGTAGGCAACGCGATAAATATGATTTTTGTGTGAAACCGTCTGGAAGACGCGGGATTTGATCACCAAGGGTGGTCCCTGTGCTCGTACGTCACACCCGGCGCACAGTCCCTCCCCTTCCCTTTCCATCTTATCCCGTGTCCTTTGACTACGTTCAACTCCCCTTTCTCGAGAAGATCATCGAAAGAGCCACGGACAAGCATAGACATTCAAGGTCCCGCGTGGTCGTTCGTCACTTTGGCCCCCGAAAAGGGGACCGACCACATCCTTTTCCCCCTTCTCCCCCTTTATGTCCATCTTTTCCTTTCCCTTTTGTCTGCCTCGTCTCTTTCTACGACGACGCATCTTAATCTAGATATACCCGACCTCTCTGCTAACAACTAATCCTATCTCTTACCTAAACCCTTCTCTGCCACCCCTCGGTGTCTGTTTTTGGTTCTTGTATGCGCGAGAGACGGTAGGGCTGACAGGTTTGTAAGACACGCTCGTTGTTTTGCCGTTTGCTAGTCGAATTCCTTCCACTCGTTTCGGGACACCGCACAGCTCTATTTATGAGAGACCGACGGAAGAACAGATGGACAGGGGGAGAGGTACGGAGATGTACGGACTAGTGATGGACAATACAGTTTCGATGTATTATAGTAATACCGTTCGAGAATTATTTGGTGTTGCACCTAGTGACGGGGTTAAGATGGTTATAGTAACCACTAAATGACTAAATTATCAAATTACACAACGACTAGTTACCTAATTATGAAATCACCTAACCCCAACCTAATCATAATACAAAACCATCATATTACTTAACCCCTAACCGTAACCGAAAATTCCTAAAGTATCTAAGTACGCTTTCATCGAGACATCGATGTTAACACTTCATCTACCGGAAGCCGATTAATTATCTTAGCAAGCCTAACCTAACCGTAATCCTACCCTAGTAAATTAGTAATTTAGTATTAACGACTCTAAGGCTAGGTTTAACCATCATACGTAGGCTTCTCTAAAAAAGCCATCATCGCCGCCAGTGCCTTTTTTACAGCACCGCCCTCATCGATCACTAGAACCGTTCGATTTAGGTTAGAAATCGAAGCAGCTTGGATCGTTCGATAAATCCTCCCCTTTTACGATCGAACTCGGCGAATCGATTCGCGGAAGGGAAGAACGTTTCTACGAGTCGCGATTCAGCGAGCCGCATTTTACGAGCCGATAGTGGAAGACACGCGAGGAGAGTTAGACGATCGTAAGATAGGAGCGAGCCGTAGCCCGACCGATACGCGTGAAACTGGATTTATCGGGAACTCCGTCTCGAACCTTCTCCGATAGAGCGATAAATACAAATTCCCCGAGACTCTTGGAATAACGACGAGCGTATATCAGCGACATCGGTGCCGTTTATCCGAGGAACGAAAAGAAAGGGATAATTAAGAATCCGGTCAGAGAACGCAACCAAGAACTGGCCGCATCCACGGCTGAGTTCTCCTTTTCTTTGTTTCTCGGTCGGAAACACGGGCAGTATCGTATAAAAATTTTAAAACGAGGTCCAGGAGAGCTACTCTTCGGTAAGTTTGCGCCATCTATTGTTCCTGTGGACGATGTCCGCTCGGAGATTCGCGGTGATTTACGAAGCAAGGTATAAACATTGAGAAGATTACGGGAGAGAGCTCATTTTAAGTTCTAACGAGCTCCCCCTCGGCTCGGTGTCGCCGGCATTATCAAATAATTGAGAGATGTAACTCAGCGCTATCTACGCTGCACCCTCGCTGCTCTGCCCCCCCCCCCTCTCCCTCAACCCTATTCTTGTCACTCTTTACTCCCCCTCATCCTGCAAAAAAATCCCTCTGAACTAGATCGATTCTTCCTCTTTCTCTTCTTTTACGATAACCGTTTAACCTCGAAGACTCTTCTTCCTCATCGAACGTAACCTCCGATTTCTGCTCTTAAGTGGTCAGAGTATTAAAATTATCCGGAAAAGTTCAGCGTTTTAAGATTCAATCGCGATCTTCTTCTCCTTCGTTGTTAAGGATTTACAGGAATAATTTTTATTACAGGCTCGGAACACCCCGGTTGAAGAGTAAAAGGCAGCCATGTTGGGTAACTAACCCCAGTTACTCAGAAAAACAATACTTCGTTCATAAGTTGGAGAAGTCAAATTCCGAGTCAAAATAGTTATCATTTCTTTTATTTAGCTGTGATTATGCTTTAATATAAGGTATTAACCTTCGAATCATTACTTTTAAATTAAAATAATTAATTACCAAAAATACAACAAGAGACAAACTTCCCCATCGCTAAACGTCCGTGGTCCCCACATTCCACCCCCCGGTGAATTCAACGTAACGAAGATGCCGCATCCTCGCGGCGCTCCAACGAAATATAAACAAGATCCGCGCGGCTTTAATGCGTCCCGTACGTCACGTGGAAAGATTAAACAGTTAATAAGAATAAGAGTCTCGGGAACGCGATGTTTCTCCCCCTCCCCCCAACGCCCCAACCCCCTTTATTCCACGAACGGGGTTTCTTTCCGTGGATCGCCGCCACGGGGTCTGAAGTGTAAAAGAGACGGACTGACGAGGGGAGAACGGGAGGGAGGGACACTTGCACGGGTGGTTGGAGGGAAATGGCGGCCATCTTTCCCACGAGCTCTTCTCGAGAACCAATCGCCTTTCTCCGGCAAGCATTAAGGCGGCAACTCTGGCTGAAGAATTGCCTCTGCCACGTTAGACACATTTTTCTCGCTTTTCCTTTTATTCTGTGTTCTCTCCGGCTCCAGGAGTCCCGGGACTCTTTCCTCTCGCTTCGTCCCTAGGCCAAGTTTCTTCCCGTCCCTCTCCGCCCGTACCATCTCCGGACGCGTCGTCGTCGTTTCGCATCTTTTATTTTCTTTGTTCAGCCAGACCGAACCCTGGACCTGGCTGCATCCCTCTTCCTCTTTCTACTTTTTCTTTTGCTGCCTCGTCGTTCTTCTACTCTGTTTTTTTTTTCTTTCTCTCCATTCCTTTGGCCCGCTGTTACGTATAGCTATAGCACAGAGGGGTATAATAGTGTTCATCCCCGAAGTGAGCTCCATCGAGCGGCAGGTGGCTGACCTTAATAACGCGCCACGCAACGTTTCACGGGGGTCTCTCCTTCGGGGCGAGAAAGAAAATCGTCAGTGTGCCATCTATGAGACGTCGGATCTAAGATTTACTAGGTAACGGGGAGTTATTGGGGGGGGGGGGGGGCTTGGTGAAAGCAGACGCTTCGTAGAGGAGGAGGAGCAAAGGGTGACAGGTCGAAAGTTTCGAGACCTCCTCTATGGGAAAGTTCGAATACAATCGATGTTCCAAAGTATCTGGACCATGTCTAATAAACAGATCGTGGTATGACGAATGGAAACACCGAACGATGCCCCTAAATTCCGAGCCGATCGTTTAAATCATCTGGCGCTGGCTGTAACTTTCTTTTCGAGTTTGATTTTATTGTCCTCTTACGGAGGATCCCTGTCTACTCGAGAGGTTAACTGTGGTTCCAGCGTTTATTTGGCCAAAGTGACTTCGCCGGGGATGAAGATATAGGTATCGACGGATGCTGTTGGGAATCCCCCGTACATTTAAGAGGTCGTAAAAAGGAACCGTATACCATACAGGTTGAACAACGGAAGAAAGTATTAACCTCCTGAACCGAAATACGCTTTGTGTGCCGGTGGCAGGTTTTTGGAACGCTTCAGAATTTGTCACCGTAAACGCGGATCAACTGGGTACTTAAACAAAACTGCATTGCTCGTATTTTGTGTAAATAGGAATATTTCTTAGCTTTGTAAAAGATGTAATTGATTTCTAAATAAAACCAGAACACCATCATTCCTTAATGAATATTTCTACACAACAAAATGGCCACCATACCAAATGGCAATAAACGCGTAAATGTTTAAATGTAAAGATATAGAATATTTCTTCGTTAACTCGAATAGGTGTCGTCGCAGTGATGATACGATGATATTCCGATACACAAAGGTTTTATTCGTTTTACGACTTCTTTCGCTGCCGCTGCAGTAGAGTATTTCCAATTCATGAACGAGTTTACCGAACCGGTAACGAGCATCGAGCCGTCCTAGACGAGGTTGGAAAACACAAGATTGTACGGCTTGTTGATAAAACTTTCATTTTACAATCCGACATAACATAAAAATGCAGATAACAAACTAAAATTATCACCATATATGTCTTACGCTCGAAACTTGCTAGGCGTTCGTTGTTACGTTCGATACAATCGTTACCGTTGACGCAAAGTGCAATTTATACGAACAAAGTGTTTTATAGCGAGCGTTACCGCAACCGAAGCCCGTAAAGTCCGGAAGATCGTCGACGTAAACACGAGCAATCAATGCCTATTATTCGATTGTGACTCGATTCGGAATAACGAGCGACGGTTATCGGAGAATGAATAAGTAAAACGTGAAAACCCTCCTCTGTCTAGTCACCCTGATCGGTGAAACTGTGAATGGCGAGGTAAGAAAGAGGGAGGGGATCCAAGGGTTAGTTCCTTTTCTGACTTTATGGCAGGCAACTTGGCCGTGCTGTACCGGCAGCTCTCCGGCAAAGTCGTCAAAGACTTTTACGAGCGGGTAAACGGGATTTAAAGTGACGATGATGCAACCTCAAGGTGCTCACTTTATCCTTGACGGCCTCATAAATGTAACTGATGACATTGCCAGATACGTTTGACTCGTCTTCCCCCTCTTCGACACGGCTACCCATAGAAATACCGTAGATTTTGTGTTGATGAAAACAGCACGAGACCCCACTTAAGTTACCGCTCGTAAAAATCAAAGGGTCCATTGAACTGGATTAACTTTTCCAGCCATTCGACGTTTGCCACGCTTCCGATACTTTCCATCCCCCCTTCTTCGATCGTAAATCCTTTTTACCTCCGATTTTATTATCGATACTTGATTAATCAAATGCAATTTGGGCTTCGATAAATGTGCGTTTGATATCGAAGGAATAATTAATTTCGTGCTTTGAAATTGTAATAATACTGGGAACATAAATGCACATCCAACATCGATCGAAATGTAATGTCACTAGAATTCCAAGTGGTGCGAATTAAAAATCACCATGGAGCGCGGCATACTGTGGCGCCACCTCACTAAAGAAGCCCAAAGCAAAGTGTGGCGGATTAAAGAACTAATCGACGGTTAGTAACTTCGAAAACAGTTAATCTTTTTAAGATTAAAAATGATAAATTCTCGTTACTGAATACGTGTAAGTAAATACAAAGATTATTTATAACCGTAAAAGCTTCCTGTATTTGAAATATTAAACCAACAAAATTTTATACCATAGAAATTTGTTAATACAGTTATTAAAATTTAGAGAAAAATCTTAAGAATAAATAAGTAATTTAATAAATACTTTCGGTATTTATTATTTTTTGAAAAGCGACTTTGAGGTCCGTTTATTCTTATTCTGGATCGCTCTATAAATCTACAAAATGTCATCCAAATCGATTAGTAAGGTTTACTTTCATTGGCTACAGAAGCTTTACCGCAATTTCGTACGTTTAAAAAGCCCGCCACAATTGGTGCGCCGGCAGCACCATCTACGATCGCTCGTCGTTAACACGAAACAAACGCTAGCACGGTCAAGCAGAACGAACGGTTTCGTTAGGAAGAAGGTATTTCGGTAATGTGACGACAGATGGCCCGATACTCTTCGTCGTGTGGTACACCGGCGGAACGGCACGAATTCCTTTCCACGTTGATTTACGATCGAATTAAAACTGACAATTATTGTTATTGTACCGTCATATAAGGAGGTAACAGATAATAAATTCGACCGTAAAACGTTAAACTAGTGTGGCTGCGTTTTGTAAGGCTGGTTTAGTGCTGAGTCGCGTGCAACGGGCGCTCGTTAAAACAGCCGTAAACCGACGTAACCGTCCGCGGTGTGGCATGTCCCACGACGACCAATTTCTTCTGATCTTATGTCCCTGTCAGGGATCTTCCTTTTTAAAATATCGTCTGGTCACCAGATACACCGTGTCGTTACATTCTCTATTATATCCAGACAATAGGGTACCTCGTTCTTCATTAGCATAGGAATTAAAAGACGTGCCTTAGAATTTATTATTGCAAAACACGTGACATATGCTTCAGTCTTGCATATTCAAACGTTGTAGAGCACAGATGCCAATTGGGTTAAAATGCGCCATCTTGGTAATGTGGTGTACTGCAATACTGTATTGTTGATTTTATTTGTTGTTATGGTACTTTTGCAAAATTAGTCGACAAAGTTCTTGATAATCATTATTACAGTATGAATTGTGACATGATTGTTATAATGTTGAATTTTATCATGGGAACACTGTACCCAGTGGACATTGCAGGGAGTTTTACCGCTTAAGTGGTTGCCGTCGGTCTAGTTTAAGGATCGACCGTAAGAGCGTCTCAGTTACTAATTCCTTAAGGATCTCACTTATTGTTAGTTAAAATAATTAAAATAAATAATAACGTATAATTATGTGAGCATAGAATTTTGACTAATATAAATATAAACAAGTTTCTGATATAAATCTTTTCTGTTTAATCATTACAAACAAGATTATCTTATACAGTAAGTTTTAAGTAAAAAAAAAAACCCCCTATTAAGACAAATTTTACTATTTACAAATAGTAAATTTATCATCTTTTTGTAGCAATAATAATTAATACAACAATTATGCGTTCCTAAATTTAAACCAATCTTAATCAAGTCCAGTCCCGTAAGATTAATAAGAAACTGAAATTAAGCAACCTTTAACTTTCAAGCAGTCTAAATACGTATTTAATCACTCCATTGTTTCTATAACCAGTCGATACAAAATGTCCTCGCAACACGCGAGGTTCGAGATACAAAAAGATCTTAAAAAAAAAAAAAAAAACGTGAACAGTGGCATCACGCGCGAAAAAGACATGCAACCATCCCGTGCTAACTGCCTTCCAAAAAAGCAACGGGTACGGTGCGGTGTCCGAGTCGCGTCGCGTCGGTTCGATTAGCCAAATATAGATTTACCGCCGGAAACAAATGCGCGTCCGAAAGGGATGCGAAATCGTGAACCCGATGGCCCTTCGTTCCTTTCGAAAAAATCAATTCTGATTTACGAGCCACGGTCACCGCGATTTCGTGGCCGAGAAAAAAAAATCCATATTTAAATCGTCGTCTGATTCGCGTGGTGCCTCGCACGCAGCCAATCGTAAGAGCGTAATGGCCACCGTCGGAGCTGGTTAAGTTGGTGGCGCCGCCACTAGATGTCGTCCACGTCGAAGCTCGTAAATCGTCGGCAGATTCCCGCCCATTGCATGTCGGTGGGCGGTTCTCGAAGCATTTCGTGACGTCAGTAACATCCCCACCACGTCGATCCATGGGTTCTGCTTTCCCCTCCAACGTTCCGCCGCTATCCTTCATCACCACCACCGCCGCTGCTATACCTTCTCTCTTTCTACCACTACCATTACCAGCAGCACTTTCGGCACCGTTCTCTTCCTCCCCCTCCCACCGCCTACCCGTCCAGAATCCATCGAGTTTCTACGTATACACGTAAAAGTCTGTTGGTTGGGCCAGCATCCCCGGTCATCTTCATAAATGCGAGTCGGCCGTTTGAAATGGTATTGAGGCTAATTTGAGCGGCGCTTATGCGATACAGTGTTTGTTTACTGCTTGCTAAAGCGGCCCGGATTAAATATAAAACAGTTGACAGAGCGTAGACGTTGAGCTAGACGGAGTGGCGCTGGCGGACCAGCCGCGATCGTCATCCGACGGATCGTTCTACCTTCTTCGAAAACTAACCTCAGTCAGTGTCTCCTTTCGGTGCTGTTTCATCTATCAGCCGAGTTCTCACCGGTAGAATGATTTCCGTTTACTCGAGTCTGGCTCTTTTAATTACGTTACTCCTAGTTTCGTGAAATCGGTCCAACTCGGGATCTCACCGTCCGACGACGGGAGAACGAGCCGCGTGTTTTATCGACGCGCATACACACGGCATTGTACGTTGGCCGAACGTGTATATTCACGAACGCAATATTCCCTTGCCAAATTGTGTGTTATAGGAATAGCGAAGCGTATCCGTCTCCAGGGAAATGTTGGACCTTCGGTCTGCAACGGCAGCAGCACCGGTTGGATTGCGTCCGTGGAGACGGTACGCCACTAAAAAGATCAATACACCATCGCCGCGAGCTCGTTCATCGGAATCTAGATGACGCGAGAGTGCATGGAAGCTACCCTCTTCCACGAACGAATATTGCCTGCATATACATATTTTCGAATATCGTTTCGCGTGCTTGTCCTTCGGTTCTTGAATTGGTTCGATTGAAAGAAAAACGTAGGTACTACTTGTTAGCATAACACACAATGTCCCGTTTTCTTCCAAGTGTTCTTTAAACGGAGACCATTAACATTTTTAACATCACCGAAGACAACTAAAAACTGCTTGTGCACTTTGAAAGTGAACATTAGGATATTGTTGAAGGACTAACTGATCGTAAGCGTTGTTCACCTTTGTTTGGTTCCGTATGGTTCGCAGCACAAATAGAGTGATACGGTAACTCCTTGGCCTAATGGCGCCCATTTTTAGCACTAACCGTTTACCGATGACTAAACGCCCAAGGCTGATCCTTTATTATAATAGTTGCAAGCAGGGCCTATTGTTTTATGTTAACTGCGTTAACGTCATTTATTACTTCTTTCATAATCATGATCAGCAAATAATTGACAGAAATCTGGATGATTTATCCTCGGTAATAATCGAGATTCAACGTTAACCATCAAAAAGTTAGGTTATCCATTACGGAATTACGAGAAATGAAAGCCCAGTTACAAATTTTGATATAATTCTGAAATAAACTACAAAAACTCCGGCAACGACGCAATATTTCACGCACAAATGTTCCTTGATCGTGCTAAGATGGATTTCAGTTATTTTTTTAACATCTTGGCATATTAAACGTTAATATAGCGAATGTTCTTTTCGAAAACAACGATAAGCGAATGTTCGTGACAACTAGTGCCAAAAAGCTTGGACAAGAAATGGCCGTCTAAGAATTGGTACGGGGTTGTTCGAGGGGGTTGGACTAGAAAGAGAGAGATAAGTTCGATGCTGCAAAACATTTCTATTCTCGGTGGCTCGGTTCGCCGAAGGATCTTGAACGATCAGGATCGCAACGGTACTTTTCCATTGTTCTAGAAATATTTGTGTGTTTACTACGAAAGTAATGCTCTTTTCTTAACTCCCGCCCCTTATCTCCTCCGCGGTATGACCGAACTTACCCAGCGTGCTATTACGTTCCGCAGCCAGATAGAAATCTGCCCGCCAGTGGAATCTATGTAAATTATTCCCCGCCAACCCCATGGACCTTTTACCCTTTGTTTATCGCGACTCTGATGGGTCGTTTAACGATTCGGATGCACGTGCATCTCGACCAATTGCCGATTAATTTTACCGGTTTTTGGCTCTCGGCGATATCCTTTTTAACCCCTTGTGAAAGACGTATATATACGTCCAATCATTTTTTAAATTTCAACCAACTATAACTTGACTCAATTTTTGTAGGTTTTTTAGTCAACGAGGACTATTGGGTCCACTGCGACCCTATGCAATTTTTATAGTTCGGTATTTATATAATTTATAATTAAATATTGACAAAGTAATATAAGCTGAACATTAAAAATGAAAAATTGCGCTTAACTTGAAAATTTGAAGATACGTTTAAATTTGTTGACAAATCATAATATCTTATTTGTTGATATTTGGAACGTTCAAGTTGAGGTTAGGTCTCAATTAAGAATCACTTGAACCCACCTTTATTTATCACGACTGTAATAGGTCGTTCGACGATTAGCCTGGGCGTATATCAGATCCAACCGGCTATTAATTTCACTAATTTCTGGTTATTGGACAAAGATACGGTTAGATGCTGCGTTAAATTCAATCGAGAAAAGAACAACATGATTGCTAACCAGGTATTCTGGAATTAAGGTTATGGGAATATAGCGACCATAAAATGAAAGCAACATTTTATTCCCAGCGAAGTATAAAATGCATTTTGGCTTGAAAATTATACTGTGAACTAAGTAAATTTCAACGGCACTATCTCTGATTGAATAACTTTGAATTTTATTACATTTTATGTATTGAGATTGCACGAAGCTTCTCGGGATATTTATTTAAGATTGAAATATTAATACTTCGTTTCGGATAACGTTGAATATTCGCAATCCATTAATATTCAAAGTTGCGTAGTATATGCAACATTCTCCTATGAATTTCGTAACGTAAATTTCTGTTTTTCCTTTACTACATTTATGATATTAATACTTATTTATTTGCCTTGCTACTCATTTCGTTTTAACAGAAAGTATTAACTTTAAAATAACAATCTTGACTTCTGGAGAGTGGCAGTTTTTTTTAACGAGGTTATGAATATTGTAGCGTAAATACAGCAACAAAATATTTTTTGATATGAAATGTTATACTTTAAATAGGATAAAAAGTGGTATCACAGATACCTGACATAATAACCGACACTCTGTATATCAATAATTGTCAATTAAAAACAAAAATTGTTACATCATAAATGTATTTGGTTGACAATTGATTCGCATTCCTGTAAAATTCCTTGTTAAATTCTTGCGATTTCAATAAATACTCATTAAATTCAATGTTTACGATCATGTTTATATTCCCGTGCAACAGAATTTGAAATAATTTCCACGCAAAGCACACAAAAGATCGCAAATTTATATGACAATAATATTTAACTAGTATACTCTGTCCTACAATCGCAAGAGGTTATATAAATTACGGATAACAAATAAAATATGCTACTTACAATATGCTGCAATCCCATTTTCAATCAAGAGATGCGTAAATATCGTCAGAAGTCCAAACTGTCATAAAAAGATCATTCCTGGATGCAGAAACATTCACCGACAGTCTCCCAACTACCGAACGCACAAACTGAGGTTATATCTCAAACCGGAATCACGTGATCTCGTCCCTAGGCATCATGGTCCTCGATCCAGAAACAAATCTATCAACAAACAGTGGCGCAACGCAACGGTAGAATTATCCAACAAGAGAGTCGAAGAATATTTATTATCATGTTTTATCGATAAACTACGGAATTTTATACATTTACAATCTCCCTATAACACGTTGAGTCGTTCTGTGTTGTATCAGAAGCGTGTCAAGTGAAATTCCAAAACAATCAAGATATAAATGTAAATATAAATACATAAATATCTAGGAATATTGTTTTATAAAAGTAATGCCGTAACTTTTGCACCGTGGTTACATCGAAACCGTGTTATAAAAGGGTTGAATATTCTATACATCATGGTACGGTTCATAACCCCTACTCCTAACTTTTCTTAATCGCTCTGCCGGTAATACAAAATCACTTTTGTATTGGATACAGGTTCAAAGAAAAAAAAAAAAATAAACGATACGATCGAATTTTTCGGCTACGAAGCGTGTTTACAGTTTGTAAATCCGCGTGCGTGTGTACGCGATATTAAGGTTAGTTAAAGCAGGTGCGTGCCGGTGCCGATTGTCGATGGGACCGTTTTACACATGTAAACGCCGGCGTACAATGGCCATAAATGGTATCAACAAGTGGATGCTTAGGCGACATTATGAAACGTTTCATTATGGATATAAAACCGTATTATGTATTATTTGCAGCGAGCCGTTAAGATAGCGCCGCGTGTCTTCGCGCGATTATCGTCGGGCCCCGTTTGTTTTATAATCGAATAAAACAGAAGAAAAGAAACGTGATGCGGGCTCCGATATAAAACAGTGCTACGACTCGTCAGTTGATTCGTTGCGATTACACCTTTTTAACGGAGCGTGCGATGCGAATAGAAAATAAAAGGTTAGGCCGAAGATTAACTTTCGTCGCGTTTCAATGAAATAAGATGAAAGATATTATTAATGCGTTCAATGGCTGCTTCCCACGAATGTACTTACACACTGATGGTAATTGTTCTTTTATCTTGTCCCGTTTGAGATAACGTTTTAACGATTATCATGGGAGTAATCGCGTTAAGTATTTTCATTCTTTTTATTTACTTCTGCCAAAGTCGCGTGTCTGCTTATTCGAATTTAACCCTTTAACAGCGTCCATTTGCAAGAAACTCCGGCCGATAGTTTCACTCTCGAGTGGACGCGTACCTTCAGGTTACGAAGCAAAGTTACAATTCTCAGACTCGAAGCGGAAAAAATCAATCAACCGGTAAATTAATTAAACATGACGCAACGGTCCGGTCAACGGAAACGCCAAGTCGGTTTTGCGAAATAGGCAACCACTTCCTCTCGACGGGAGGAAAACTCATCCTTGGCGAAAGATTGACGGCGCAACGATCGCTCGATGTAATTCGATATTTACAAACCGCGCAGCATCCTTTCACGGAGCATAAATATTTAAACGACAACGATTCGGGGACTCGTATACTTGGCGATCTGGCGATTAATTCGCAGTTAGACGTCGTTACACTGTTAATCGGACGAATGACAGAATTCAGCTTCTCGTTTCGGCGAATTTTTATTAACGCGTCGCCGATGATTCCAAACGATCGCGAATGAATCACTCGATTTAAAGAATGATTCAAAGTAACTTCTTCATTAACTTATCTCTTTGGCATGCGCGTCGCTGAAATTGATGGCCGAAAGTGTAAGTAACCGGTTGTCGATCGGGATGCTGAATTAATGTCGATTCATGGTTTTCTCCGAAGTGTCCAATCAATTATAGATTTTCTATCTTTATGTAATGTTTCGCAGCACTGCAAGATCGGAAGTTCTAATTTTAGCCCATGGTAGTTAGCCCTCGTGATCGGCGCCCTTTCTCATAAATTACTGTTACATTCGTACTCGAAGAAAGATTCATACTGCGCCACGTTCTCACGAACGTACATAATTCCGAGAAAACATCGTATTGTACTTCCTCGTAATCTGACCGCATACAGTTTGCTGAAAAAACGACCGGGCCCAATTGCAAGGGGAGCCATGAAGAATTTTTGAGTGGCCGCGTTTGTAGTCGCGCGTGTTCGCGAAACGGGCAACGCTCACGACAATCTAACCTTTCTATCTGGCCGAGTATCGGCTCGACCGAACTTCAATCCTGAGACCAGCCGACGAAATTATCCCCGGAGAAAGGAACAAAGTAACAAAGAGGAAGAAGAAGTAACGAGCGGCTACGTGTCCGCGTAAATTGTTACCTACGACAGACGGGGAGGGTGGAATTCCCTCGTCAAACCGCTCGATACTACCCTGCAACCATTCTCCATTGCTCTGCGAAACGTCGAACGTTGTTTAAGGCGCGATGTCGAAAAACATCAAAAGACAATTTTATTCATAATTGAATATGATCGAGGTTAATAATTTTGTAGTTTTGTAAATCGTAAGTCGTTTAGTTCTTAATAGTGTAGATATGATATTTGGTCCGTGTTTGATTCTATCAAAAATTTGAAAAGTGTGTACACTGTAACTCTAGGGCCTAGATATCTTCGATATTTCTGAACAGACTCGCGCGTGAAACTGTCGATAGCATCACTCGCAAGTGATATTAATATTGAAAGTAATTATTGTTAGTCGACAGAGAGTGAATCTTCATAGTGTTCACTTGTCAAATAATACAACAACAGTTTCTTTAGCTTCTTTTTCCCTTCTGTCTGCAAAATTTTAATAAACCTCCATAAATACTATTTTTCCATCGTATATAAAATATAACGTTTAAAAATCTGAGTTACTAATTTTAATTGAATCGTCATCGTATAAATTAGGAAAAGTTAGGTCACTAATATCGTATGCAATTTCTATAATAAATTCCAAATTTTCCCTTTCACATTTTATCGCGTGACATCGTAACGTATTGTAACATAGAAAACGTAACGTAATAGAATAAATTCTGTGCCTCGGGATCTTCTGACAATTTAGAAACATAAATTACCTTTAAAAAATATTTCACCATATTTCCTGGAAAATGTAGAAAATTCCGGTTATAGACGATAAAGTAAAGGAGAAATTTGCATCTTCCGCACTGTTCCCATCCACCCTAGTCTCGGTTCTTTTTGCCGGGGCCTCGTTCGAGATGGTGGCTCGTTTACATTGTCGAAAGGGCGTGTTTGCAGACGGTTGCAGCACGGTAATGACACTGGTCGAGAAAATAAACGTGTTCCCTCTCGGTGAAACACGCGAACTTGGACGTTCCCGTTGCGTTTCGATGCTCGTTCCGAATTAGACCCCGAGTGCAACGTTGTTCTATTTTACGAGGGAACATCGGTTGACCGATGTGTCAGCGAATGGACACATTGTATCCCGTAAGATGGCCGAAGTTCGAGATTGATATTGAAGCAAAATGAAAAAGGAGGCAGCGTTACGACCCGTTCGAGTAATTTGATCGTTACAGGATGATTTCTTGATCTATCTGTTACATCGGTCGCAACGTTTTGTCGCATATTTTAGCCCGAATTGAGCAGGAACTTGTAAACGTTCGAAATAATTGTTGCCTTGATGATTTCATGGCTTCGGCCCGTTGGATTAGGTCGTTGAACGTCAAATGAAATTCTTCGCATAAAAGTACCGCGAAATAGCGCTTGCGTTATATCGGTTTACAGCTTGAAGTGCGATACAAAACGACCGATTGTCATTTGCAGTATTTGCACAAACTATAATAATATTTATAGACTGATTACTGAAATGAATTGTTTAACATTCCACGGCCAATAATCGAGTGTTACTTGGTCTAATTTTTAAAGAAATTTGTTTTAAATATAGAAGATTAAGCTTTGGCACCAAAATCGTAGAAAATTTAAAAAACGGAGCTAGTCACTGATAAAATGATCAAATCGCTAATGTTAAAGTCATAGCCTTCTTTAAACACCACTGATTCCATAGTTTTGTCATTCCTATGGTATCAGCGTGCGAGACAGCTCTGGCCAATGTTCAAGAACAAGCACTCGAAGCAGACTTGTTACGCTGTAAAGCAAGAGGCTGATTTATTATCGGACAGACACTGCTCCAAGCATGGATATTACGCAGACAATGCGTACTGCGTGTTCGTTTCGTAAGTTACGAGGTGGTGCATCGGGGCTTTGGGTCGTGAACGGCCATGGTGGATGTATGGCGGTCGTCCAGCCACTTGAGCACTTGAAATTTGAGGTTTTGGCCAGGCTCGTTTCGTCTTGGAACGACGCTGACGTTTGAACGATGAGCACGTAATGAAAGGATAGGGAAGTCTTCGAAAAAAACATGAGAAACATTACCCCCATGGACTTTGTAATCGAGATACAATGGATACAATGGTGGGTACCTCATAGGATCCATCGAGGAACAGAAAAGTGAAATAAGATGTAATTTGCGATCTATAAAACCAGTAACCTTTGAAAGGGGACTGTACTTTCTTCTTTTTTTTTTAATTGTCCGAATTAATGTTTCGAAATATTTATTTTCCGACGAACTTGAGACCATTGGAATTAATTTTTCTTAGATAGGGAATGTATCTGAGCAGATTTAATCATTTTCAAGTTCTTAAAATTCACTTTTAACCCAGTAACACCCAATGTGGCATATACCTAGGGTCCCTAGTAATTTAGAGACCCAAATCTGTTTATAACAATTTTCTAAATGGCTCTTAGAGTAATTTATCTAAACAATCGTTATTATTATTAGTCCTCGCAATATAGTACTGTATACCCACCAAAACAAACACCTAGATATACTAAAATTGTATATTTTCATATATCCAGTAGTAAAGGATTTAAAACTAAAAAAACTTATTATACATAAATAGTTTTATTAGCTTTGAAAATGAAGAATTTTTGAAGTATGACAACCATTTTTTCTTAATACTGTGAGGGTTGCTTATACTTTCACACATGGCCCAAAGAACAATGGCGCTTTTCCATAATTTTCATTTCAACCACCCGAAAATCCAGACGAAACCGTTTAGAAAGCACGAATTCTTCAAACGATTAACTCGAAACTGACAAGAGAAACTTTTCGCCATCAGATAGCCCGGTGACGAAGGGAAAGGCTTTCGGGTCGTTGGCGAAGAGAAGAAAAAAAAAACTACATTTCCTTGTAAAACGGCACGGCACGCCGGGTAAAAAAAGGAAAGTCTGTCGGGATCAAAGGGCCTTTCTTCAACCCTGTCTTTTTAAAAACGTGAAATTTTTATGACCGTACTTTCGCACCGTACTCGACAAGTCCCATCGTCGAGCCAGTCAACTTTCTCTTGGATGGCTCGCCTTGAGGGACGATTCGGATTGTTTCAAAAGGGTAGTTCGCACGCTTCTCTTTATGATTTCTTGCGCTCAATCTCCATTATATCGCGTGTTCTTCTTTTTATTACAATACAACCGTATCGTTCCTTGTTTATACAATCGAACATCAATAATTTACAAATTTCCATAAGGCCACAATTTTTATTTCGTACAAGACCATATTTTTCTAATTTATAGAAACTTTCTGTTGTCAACATTCTTATAAATTGAAATGCAAATTCAACGAAATTCGACATTTCCACATCAAATTACACCTTTACAAATCAAGACTTATATAAATTTAGAATTTTAAGGAGAATAAAAATTAAAAAAAATGGGTTTATTAATACTTAGATATTATAATAATTATATGATAAAATGGAATCTTAACAACTAATATGAAATAAATTCGCTTCTCTTTCAACCATACATTTTTGCTTTTACTCTCTCCATACACACAATCTTACCAACTCCATCGTTTTCCCGTTACCAACCTAATCATAATACCAAACTAACCTAAGCTTAAAAAAAATAACACCACACCAAATTCGGTCCACGATTGACCCAGGATGAATCTTTGCTTTTTTTGAACATTTCAAACTGTTAATTAACACAATAGAATTAAGTCAGTTGGTATACTCATCAGGCATGCCACGTTTATGCTTAGATGGTACGTAATAATTCAATCCCTTCAGATCCGTATCGTTTAACGTCATATAATTTCCAATACTACAGTACGTATTACAACCGTAAATATTAATCAGTAACCAAATTATACTATTGGACTGGAAACCTAGTTATTATAATTAGATTTATAAAACGTCTCATTACAACAGGATGACCTTGTTGACATCATAACGATATTCAACCATCTAGTCAACCAGGTGGTCTTATGACATAAAAATGTTTCGACCCAAATCTATCATTTCCCAATTCTGACTAAGCAAGTTTATTTAGATCTCGGCGTATTACAAGAAAATGCCGAGAAACAAAAAAAATGTAGTTCATTAGAATTGAGAAACGAATGATACATAAAGCAGTCAATTTCGAGACGCCAGTCGTTCGTTCCATTTTGTCGCTTCGACAGTTTCTAATTGTAAGACTTTCCTGGCCTCGACCGAGCAGTTCACCATCAAGCTTCCACAAAATTGTAAAAATTTATACACATGTATTTAAGAAATATAGTGAATCTTTAATTCATAGCCTCCAACCATCCCAACAACAATCAAGGAATCCAACGTATCTTCTACAAAAGGGGTAAGTGACATCCTGGAACCCAAAGATATAAACTACCCGATCTTATCAAAAGCAACACACGCCATGGTGCGGATGTTACACCTAATCACAATATTAGGTTACGGATTTCTTCAGATTATCATGTTGATATACCTGAGTCCTATGCAATAAATCATGCGTCAATTTTGCACACGAATCCTCGAATCCACACGAATATCCGAGCCTCGTGCGATACTTTTTAACACAATCTTGTATACGTGTATATTAAAGTGTACATAGCGTAAAGGGTTGGATCTAACTGTTTCTATCGAATCGATGGAAGAAAACGCAATTAAATCGCCTTCCGAACGTTCCCGGTGTACGCATCGCCGCAAGATTTGCGTTGCGCCACGACGAAACACCGTAAACAGTGAAAAGATACGATCTCAATTAGCCCCGGGACGAAAACGCTGGACAAGGCGAAACTGCCACGATAAGAACTCGACGACGAGACACACGTTCCACTTACGGTATGCGACTGTTCCCTT
Source organism: Stelis phaeoptera (assembly GCA_943735885.1). Taxonomy (NCBI): domain Eukaryota; kingdom Metazoa; phylum Arthropoda; class Insecta; order Hymenoptera; family Megachilidae; genus Stelis; species Stelis phaeoptera. Next base: position 22,864,066 of record OX030930.1, read on the forward strand.
GAATTATGTCCGCGACCCTCAGCTTTTGAGTAATTCTACGAAACTTGTTCGCAGATACGCCTCCGTCGGAATAAAAAGAAAGAACAAAAGAACCTTGTTCGGCTTTTAAGGAGTCTCCTCGAAGGTTCACCGATTGATAATCCCACGATTCGCGTGCCTCGCCTTTCAATCCTGACCGTCAGGCTCGTGTTAATTCCTGTTCCTCATCGGTTAATGATCCCGCGGTTAATTGCGTGCACGCGTGATCGTTTTATCGAATAAAATTCAAACCATTAGATTTCAGTACACTTTCTTGGCGTATAAGTTCAGTTAACTCGAGATCCTGGCGGTCAATTTTTATTGCTTCGAAAGTTGATGGTATTTATAGTCTTCGTTAAGCATTTGCACTCGAGCGGCGCCTCTAAGGGGACATGTATTTCATTTACCAGAATATTTTGAAATGCGAAAGATACGTTTTATTTATATTGGAACGGGAGGAATTAAGGAAAGGAATAAAAATAAATAGGTTCATAAGCATTTGTAGCTATTTCCTTCCAAGGTAGCGCGTTTGGGTTTCGAAAGCTTTGCTGGAGAATTAGAATCGATCCGCTCGAATCCAAAAATGCACCGAACGTAAACGATTAATATTCGAACTGGGAAATTTATCAGAATCGCTGGCTTCAGGTTCTTCGTTTCAATCTTCGAGAAGCTGAGGTTAGTCTGTGGAATTTCCTGAATTCTCAGCTTACAAAAGTCTTGAAACTTAAAACATCCTTTTAAATATAATATTGTTTGTCTAATACATAACAATTCATTGTACCGACGTCAATCTACGATAAAATTCATCTTGAAAATTTCCATTAACGTACCTCATAAATTCATTAACCAGTCGGCTGTGTTTGACGAGTATACTCGTTATGCGTAAAAAGTAGTGACCATTGGCTATTTAAATTGTAATTTCAATGAAAACTAAAATATATTTTTAACCGACATCGAAAAGGAGGAGGTTACTCAATTCGACATGTATGTTAATTTTTTTCTTTTTTTTTTTAATCAAATTTAAAGATGTGTAGAATATTTTAAGCCCAGGCTGGAATAAAACAAACAAATAGAAAGTATGAATAATTTCAGATGAATTCAAGATGAAACAGCTTATCAGGCACTTCATCAACAAACAATCCTACACGAAGGTGTTCACATTGTTATAAAAATAAGACTAGAAAAGAATCACGATATTGTTGTTCGACGTGTTCCTTGCTTTGCTGAATACCACTCTACAGCAGCAATTTGAATTTTTTACTTCATAAGTATTTGATTTTTCCTGTGCTGTTTATTTATTATGTGTGTATGTTAATGTTAAATGTATAAACTGTTAATTTTATCTTTTTGATCCAATATTTTAACAGCGACACTTACTCTGTATCTGACGAGTATACTCGTCATCGCGTGATGTTCGCTACAAGGGTGCGTCACAGTTGATTAGTTAATTATTAAGATCCAGCTGATTATAAATTTTACGTAGTAGATTTAAAGATTTCGTGGCGTTGCTTTGTATCAAAGGACGTTGAGGAACGTACTTTTGGTTTTTTACGCCAGCCAAGATCAGTCGCGTCAGATTCACCGGAACCGAGAGCCCCGAAGTTCCATCCCGAATACGTGCGTCAGCAAGAAGTGCAGGAGGTCGTGCACGCGACTACCAACAAAGAGCTCGCGATTCGCAGAAGCGTGTAAACGGAAACGTCCAGTCGGTTTAACATCTCACGGGACCCACGAGTCGTATTCGAGTCACTTGTATTTCAAAAGATACTTCGGAGCTTCTGTAACCTAACCTGACTCCGTAAAGTTATCGATTACGGTCAATCGATCGACACACCCTGGCCACGAATCGTTCACCCGTTCTCAGCAATAACTCGAATAGAAAAGGTAAATAGAAAAGGTATGAAATGACCAGTAAAGTGTTTCGTTTGTTCGGATTTTCTTATTACACAAATGCATAAACACAGCGAGAAGCAAGACTCGCGGCTTTCCTTTTGCGAACCGAGATTACCGGCAACGCGGGGCGTGGCTCAATTATCGTAAACGACGCCGTTGCTCCGAGGATTATTAAAGAAATCTGCTACCCCGTTACGCGAGGCGACGAACAACGGTCAATCCTGTTATCAAACTCTGTTCGGACGTGCAAGAAGAATAATAAAATCACTCGATCACGCGACCGTCTAAACGTTGAATCATTCCCTCGGTAGCCGCGTATGATTTCACATCGGCGAAAGGGTTAAAGGGCAGAAGGAAATGTAACCGATCCGTTGTTATAACTTCAGAAGCCGTAACGGTAGTGATGGTTGCTCAACGTGAACGTTCGAGATCCGAGATAACCAAAGTCGCAACTTAACCTTCTATCGTACACTCGATTCGCCATTGTCGGTCGCGACACCGATACGCGATTCAGAAACTAGCAAAAGAAAAAATACATAGTTCTGTTGTTCGTGGAGAAATTACGAGCAGACTCGGGTCTTGCATTCTAAACTCGGTCAAATCTGCTCGAAGGTATTATTAAGCGACCGCGGCCGCTGGAGGCCGGCTGCGCGGGTACGTTACAAGGCGACAAGTTTATCGTCGCGGTTACGTTCTTCTCACGTTCCTTTATCTCTGCCGCCAGTTATCGCTTTCATAGTATTCGCCGCGAAGATGCTGACGGTCGTCGTGCGCGAGAATCTCGGTGTTTCGCGAAATATCTATGATATATCCCATGAAGAGTGTGATTCACCTTGGTACACTGGGGGTGTTGGAGATTTGATCAGTTGGCATTTCTATCTCTAACGAAGCCCGTCGGACCATTTTTCCTAGGAAAATAATAGTTTCCTTAGCGACTGGATTATTACATTACCGATGGTAATGTCTCTTTTTGGCTGCGGGTGAAAATCAAGTAAAATGCGACTGTTAAGAGGATGGTTCGGGTCAATGGGTATTTTCATTTTAAAACAGTCTGTTAGTGAAACTCTTTCTAAACTAAACGTGAAATGGTTTGTGACACGTAAGTAACGGAAATATTAGGTTGATTGATTTGTGTTTTTGATATTTTGATGTATAGTGTCGGGTATGATAGGTTTCGCTAAAGAAAATAGTGATATTGGGGGAAAATGTTTTACCGTTTGAGTAATATTTGAAAATTACTAGGGATTGTTAGAAATAGAGGTATTTGATATCAGGGATTATTGGGACTAGGGGTAATTACGGTAGAAAATATTTATAATAGGGATTATTACCAATAGAGACTATTTTTACTACAGGTTATTAACCCCGGAGAAAATGGTACTAGGAAATATTGACACTGGGGATTATTTATACTAGGGAAAATTTCACTAGGGATTGTTGACCTTAGGTATAATAAGACTAGGGAGTATAGACGCTAGGGAAAATTACAACTTGCAAAATTATACTAGGGAGTATTAACACCACGGACAATTACACTATGAAGTATTGACGCCTCGGATAACTACACTAGGGATAATTACACCAGGGTATATAGACGCTAGAGATTATTTACACCAGGGAGTATTGAAACTAGGGATTATTCATCCAAGGTATAATAAGACTAAGGAATAATTAGACGCTAGGGATAACTTCACTAGGAAATACAGTCGTTAGGGATTATTTACACTAGGGGAAATTGCACTGTGAGAAATTACACTAGGGAGTCACCTTAAGGCAAATACAAGCGTTGAACACGCAACGAATACACGAGATTCGTTCGGCTAATATCGCTGCATTCCGTCTATGTTCGTTTCTGCAACTTTCTAATCAAACCAAAATGTTAATCTACTATTTACATTGTCTCAAAGTGTTTGTTTCGTGTTTATGTTTTATCATATTTATTTTTATATATATTATACTTTATTTGCGGAACTCAAGTGGGTCAATTGAAATTATCAAACGGGTCATTCGGTGACCCGCGGGTTATATGTTGCCGACGCCTGTTCTACATTTATCCAGAGTCATTTAGAAAATTAAAGAAATATGGCAGCTTAAATTATGTAACACGGTGCCGTTGAGGGGTTAAAGATTCTCCGATAAATCGCATCGAGTGTAAAGGGTTGAAATTCCCAAGGAACCCGCACCTATCGCACCATCCCTCTCTATACCACCTCTGGGCATCCCCTCGTGGAGCTGGTTCGATTCCAACTGGCCGACCACTTTTCTTTCTCAGCCAACCGAGCGACGAAACCAATAACTAAGGGAGAAGAAAAACGGTATGGAAGTCTCGCACGCTCGGAGCATACATATATTTTCGCGACGACGTAAATATACGTGGTGGACGTGCACGCACACACCTAGACACGTATACAAGAGTAACCCCGTACGAATTAATATTCCATCCGCGTGGCTTACGAGCGTCTCGCAGATTGCCAATGCCACGTCCTAGGACCCTCCGGAAACGTTTGCACGAGGAGAAAAACAGGAGCCACCCGGTTTTTCGGGGCCCGCCCCTGACGGGCTTCCGTTTTCGTTCGTCGACCACGGGAACAATGGACCTCCGCCTCGACTCCCCAACCGTGGAAAATAAGATTCCAACCGCGAGGCAGATACGTAATTTCGCTACTGATCCGATGAGTTATCGCCAAACCCGACGTCGACGTCGACGACGACGACGACGACATTTTATTTGACCGTTCGGAGAATCGTTATGGCGACGTGCTACCTCGAGCCACGATCATTGGGGGGTCACGGGGTGCTTTTTCAGGAGTATCGGGTTGAATAATAAATTCGACGCTGGGATGAAAAAGTATTCTCTTTCTGATTTTCGAGGAAATTAATTATACACGATGAAATGAACAGTACGTAGGTATGTTTTTATTTGGACGACAAGTAGATTTTTGTCTAAGATATTATTTATTAACAGTACAGAATGGTGTTAGTGTGATCGATTTGTGACTTGGGTAATTTTTTTGATCTCAGATTCCTTTATTTTATTTTTATCTGTTGGATTATGTATTAATTGTAGATTGATAATTGGTGATTTTACTAGTTTGTATTATAGAGGCTTTGAAATTTATTTTTTGATGTAAAAAGAAGTTTTGGCGTGATATTATAAAAGTAGTTCTATAAGGTATGCAGGTAGCTATCAAAGTGTTACAATTCAGAAAATGATCATTTACAAATTAGCGACATTTCCACGTATTCGTGTCGAATTTTGGATACCTATATCAAAAAAGAAAATCACGAATAAATATTCGTACTCGCTACGATTATAATTAATATTTTTAACTTCTCGAACACCACCTATTTCAATACACCCACCGACTGAATACTCAATAACTATTTAACACGTTGACTGCCACAGTGAAAACGGACGTGGGTAGTCAGACACGCTGAAATCCTAATTATTAACAATACAATCGACTAATTTTCAAATTTAACCTTTCAGTTCGATAGCTAGCATTATTAGCTTAATGTTAACGCTATCCGTGGTTTATTTTATCATTTCTGTTGGTAATTATTTGATTGTAAAAAATTTCGCGTGCCGGTCACCGGTGACCCCCGTGGCAGCCAACGTGTTAATACAAATAAAATCGTTCCAATTAATAAAACCTGACTTTCGAAGGGCTGAATACGAGGAACTCAATTATATTCGCCGTTTCACGAACGTTTGTTGGTAACATTTCTCATAGATAGAGTTATCTAGAGATATAAAAATTCATCGAAAATCGTGCGATTCAATATTCAGTTATTGATATAGGAAATATGTTCGGTAAACGTTTACCAGTATCAATAAGAAAGAATCCATACAAAGACCCTCGTCCAATTCAAATCCCTCGGAGCTCTGCTCGAGGGTTAACTTTAAATCTCCTATGCATTCTACACGGGAAACGACCAGTTTGTCATGTTGTTATGAAAATCTTTTGAAATATGTGCTACCATTTCGACCCGTTTCGATTGGTTTAATGACACGCGATATGAAATACGTCTACTGCATTGAAAAATTGCCATACAAACTTTCGCCGATTTATTTGTAATAACACAACATATTTCATTTACCAGGGTATGTAATATAGAAGATTAATGAAGGGATTAAAAAATAGATTTATAAGCATTTGTAACAGTTTACTTCCAAAATAGTGAATTTAGCTTTCGGAAGCTTTGGTGGAAGAGTAAATTAGACTCGAAGGTATGCAAAAATGCTTCGAATGCAAAGGGTTGATTAAAACATTCGGAACAAGCGTTTCGTTTGTTATTTTTATAGATAGTTGGTTAAGCAGGGTTGAGGATACATTCGACCTTCCTACAACACGTGTAATTTATTACATGATCCAAAGTGTAATATAGAATTTAATTCAATTTAAGTTTCCTTCGATTCCTACTTTCTCAATTTTGCACCATTTATTCAGATAGGTATTATTTCTCTAATATATTAAGATAATCCAATTTTTCGGATACAATCTTTGCTAATATAATAATTATTCGTTTAGAAATCTGAAAGCTTAATTTCAGTTCAAATCAATTAGTAACCATAGAATTATTCATGAAAGTTTAACGAATAACAAAACTTTCAATTTAACAAATAAAGTTTCGTACCGATACGCATAAAAAGTCAAGAAATTTATTTGCAAATTCGATTAGTAAACAAAATCAATTTACACAGAAACTAGTTCAAGCAAAAACTGAGAAAATTTCCTCTTAAAGTCATCGATTAAAATAAATTCAACAAAGAAGTTCCGAAGTAGAATATACACAAAAAGTCCACGAATTCATTTGCTAATCTAATTAGTAAACAAACCCACAATAAACGGAAACATGTTTCGACAAAAAAGAAAAAAAAGTATACATTTTCCAAATTCCTGAAGCATCAAGATTACCCACCGGTTCAACTTTTCATTCTATACCGAAGTTAACCCAAGAGAATGTTAAATTAAGAAGCTTTTCCATTCCCGAGGACGGCCAACTAAATTTTCCAACCATCTCCCGTAAATAATCGATTTTATTCATTCCAACCTCCCCGTATTGCTCGTAACATCCTTAATTATCCTGGCTCCGTGTAACATTCCTTTTTCAGCCGGTTTTAACCAGGCAAAAATTTACCACGTGCCTCCTAGCCTCGTAAATCCATCCCCCTCCTCCTCCCTCCTCGAGTTGTATAAGATTCCCGATGTATCCTCGTGATAAGGGGGTGGGTGTCAACGCGTGTACACCATGGCTATTCGTTTCAGCCGGTGCCCCTCGCTTTACGCATCCGACCGGCAACGGGGATACGCTTGACGAGATATAAGATAATTGGAAATGGGAAATTATATCCACCGATAGCGAACGAACGGGACCGTTCTGTTTCGCGCATAATATCGATATCCAGCGATGGGATCAATTTCGAATACGTAAACCTAGCTGTTCCAATGCATTTCTTTGAATACCGTTTACGAATGGTAGCGTTGCAATTGGACACGCAACGAAATCCCGGTACGAAAAGAATTGAACAGAAAATTTGTGAATTTTTATCGAGGCATCGATAGTTTTATGCATTCGAGGTTATATCTAATGCTTCTGTTGTTTTATTATTTATTGCACTTCGCTGAAGGTATTATTCTGGTCGCGTAGAAGGTCGCGATCGTGCGGTGATGGAAATAAGTACTGCGGGACACCCAATTCTCGTGTGTTGTACGAACTTTTGTTAGTGTTTGTCACCGTTCCGATCAGTGGTTCTTAGTTTTTGTGCAGTCAGGGAACACTTTTGATTATATGAAAAATTTGCGGGATACTAAAATTAATGATTCAAAAAACAAACCAAAACGTCCTGCGTAGAAATAAATATATTTTAGAAAATATATTATTACATAGTTTATATATTCGATGAAATAGAAAAATAATATATTTTATGAACAGAAGAAAAATATACAGATATGACTTTTATTAAAAATTAAACTGATTATTACATAACAGAAAAAATAAAATTAATTAAAAATATATATATTCTTGAATGAAATTTATTTGAGGCTAAAATCATTTAATATGATACCTGAGCTTGTCGGCTTTTGCAGATTTCAGCGTTTAAATTGGTAAGTCTTGCGCAAATTGGCGCCAATACACATACATTAAAAATTAAAGAAAACTCGATTTAACACGTTGGCTTCCACGGGGGTCACCGGTGACCGGCACCCGAAACTTTTTACAATCAAATAATTACCAACAGAAATGATAAAATAAATCACGGATAGCGTTAACATTAAGCTAATAATGCTAGCTATCGAATTGAAAAGTTAAATTTGAAAATTAGTTGATTGTATTGTCAATAAATTAGGATTTCAGCGTGTCTGACTACCCACGTCCGTTTTCACTGTGGCAGTCAACGTGTTAAATAAAATCTTCTTATCCACGCTCTATTAATTATATATAACGTTTCAAGTAATATCTATATTATAAAAATCATTCAAAAAAAAATTCGGCTTTCATAATTTCGCGGAACACCGGTTAAGAACCAATGGTTTAGAGTTTAGACAAATGACAGACAGCGCGTATCGATACGATCGCGTTGAATACGGCCAATAGGACCCGCATTTCTTGCTCTGGTCTTCTTTCAATCCCCGCACAGTAGGTATCCTGAGTTAAGATAATAAAGTCACAGATGCGCAACAACACATCGACCTGATTAAGATATTTGAAACATACTCGCGAGATGCTTAATCCCATCGCTGCTCGAAACCCGTTCCATAGAAAAATTCTAATTCGATACGTAATCAGAGACGATTTTCGATTTCCAAGCGTGTTTAATTCACCGATTCTGCTCCTTTGCAACAAGATTTTGATTTCCCGTTAGGACTAGGTCCCGTTTCGTCGAAACAACCGATATTTTATTCGCGCCCCGGGAGTCCCGGTGAAAAAAAAGAATGAAACAATTACCGTAAATACACGTGAGTTCTTTTTTTTTCCTTTTGTTTCGTTTAGAATCGCGAGAATATCGGAACACGGTCGATAAAATCGATTCTCCTCGTATTTGGATTAATTCCTGCCTTAACGAGTCGGCCGTTCTGTTTAGAGAAACTCCGCTTTCAAAATGGTTTAATATTATCTAAAGAATGTTTCTTCCTTTTCTTTTTTCTCGTTTCGATAAGTCGGGTAGAGTTCCATTTGATCGTATCGCTGCTGGTCGGTAATTGCTTCGGTAAACTTTATTTCCTTGAATTCGTAGAACAATGTTTCAAATTAATGGAAATAATCATTTTTCATTCGCAAAGATTGGTTCAGACTCATTAAACAATTACGACTTTCCAAGCCACGAATTAACGCAGACAATATATATTTTTATCAAACATCCAAATTATTCTTATTATCGCTTATACATTTAAACAAACGTAGAATCAATTGTAATTTTCTAAGCCACGGTAGTTGAGGGTTAAACCTTCATATATTTAAATCAAATTGTTTAGAAATTATCATTTCTTAATTATATACTTCGTGAATTTTATTTCACATATGTTCAATAATAATATATTCAAAACGTTTGCAAAAGGAACGATTTTAAAACAAAAAATAGAAAATAATTTTTACAACCGAGTTTCTTTATTACAATTTGTACGTACAATTGTAAAAGAATAATATATCGAATGTACTTCGAAGTTACAATTTCTTCTTCGACCTAAATTAAGACAGTGTCCTTTTGATGGCTTCCGGTTAACGATACGTTAATTCATTTTCTTTCCAATCATCGTCAGTTCCATGATCAACGTCAAATCCGTCCAGAAAAAGAAAGGAGCCGAAAGATTAGTGGAATGGCGGACGGGGATCGAATAATAGGAAGAAAGATCGAAAGAATGGACATTGGTATCGTAAAGGAAAAAGAGGTTAGGTGACCGGCGCGTCGGAAGTGAAGCTTAGGGGACGATGGCGCATAAACCGATACGGTTATTTCGGAATATCTGCAACCATACGCGACCACTCGATGCTTCCATTTCAATGTTCCGCCCATCCGAGCGTAAAAGTGGCGAAAATGCGTCGTGGATGGGGTGAGTTTTGCGAAGGGTTGCGACCAGACTGCTTCTACCGACAATACCAACACTCCGTTCCTCCCCCCGTCGGTTTCGAAAGGCCAATCGAGACGTAAACTTTGATACTCCCGGGATTAGCTCCGGGAAAATCGGGAGGAAATCGCGGAAACAACAAACCTGTGTATCGTTTCGGGATACAACGACGATTCAACCCCTTTTGCGTTACGAGCTTCCGTATATATTCGCTGAGTATTAGAGCGAATATATTCATGTAAACGAGAAATTATGTTTAGTTACGATTGGGATTCGAATTTTCTTACGAAACAAAGAAATTTAACTTTGGACTATTTTCGACGTTTATTTACTAAACTTTGATTTGTTCTTGATTGGAATTAACTTGATTTAAATTTAATTTTAGGCTCCTTTTGATTTTTATTCGTTGAACTCTGAATTTTTTTATAATAGTATTCGTTCATTGTATCAAATAGTGTAAAGTTTAAAAATTCTTAAATACCATTTGTATATTTGGTGGATGGGTCATGATCGAACCGGTATCCTCTTAGATTTCTTTCCGTTTTCAATTACTGAATCTCAAAATATTTCTAGATAAAAAGTAATAAACACACGATAACAATCAGAGCAGAGCTTTAGTTTAGAAAATTAGACCTCTTAATTAATTATTAATCATTGAATATTACATCACAGTCATCGAAGCGCTAACATTCTTGAATACTTCTTCAAATTTTAATTTAACACTCTAATTCATTTTAAAAATCCATATAAACGACTATAAACGACCTGAATTTCAATTTAACACATTGACTGCCACAGTGAAAACGGACGTATGTAGTCAGACGCGCTGAAATTCGAATTATTAATAATACAATCCATTCATAATCAAAATTAACCTTTCAATTCCATAGCTACCATTATCAGGTTAATATTAACGCAATCTGCAGTTTATTTCATCGCTTCTTTTGTTAACACGTTTACTACCCAGGCTTACGAGTTATCACGTTGACTGCCACAATGAAAACGGACGTGGGTAGTCAGACACGCTGAAATCCTAATTATTAACAATACAATCAACTAATTTTCAAATTTAACTTTTCAATTCGATAGCTAGCATTATTAGCTTATTGTTAACGCTATCCGTGGTTTATTTTATCATTTCTGTTGGTAATTATTTGATTATAAAAAATTTCGGGTGCCGGTCACCGGTGACCCCCGTGGCAGCCAACGTGTTATATTCGTAACTGATAGTCAACCTGTTAAAAAACTAAATAGTCCAATTAATCTTCAAAATGCAACGTACAGGATCGAAGGGATAAAGTAGAGGAGGTAAATGAATATCCATGTCGATCGAACATTAATCACATCCCATAATTTACTATACGCTTTTATTTCGTTTGTATATCATAGATATAGCTTATGAGTATAATTCTACATCAAGTTTCGAAAATGGATACATTTACATTCATTGTCAATGGATTACCTTTATTTTTGTTTATCTTTATTCATCATTCCATTACGCCTGTCGTCGTTATGCATAGTCGATAATCGTCAAAACGCCAACCTCGTCGTCGTCGTCGTCGTCACCTTTCATTTTCTCGTTTTCCATTTTTTTCTTTTTCTCATCGCACGGCAATAATAATACTAATTTCCTTGAAACAAGTCGAGCAAAGACATGAGACTCCGTTATTACATTATTTTAATCATTTTTTTTTCTTTTTTCTTATAACTCTTAACGTGGGTAAAGGTAAGATGGGAGCAAGGGTGGGAGAGGGTTGGTATCGATAGGACAGCTACGCTCTTCTTATCGTTCTAGCATTACATTAATTAGGTATCGTCCAGCGGCGCACGAGGATCCGCGGTTCGTAAAAAATAAAAAAAAGAAAGAAAAAACGGACGACGACGACCATTTATCATGTAACGTTTTTCATGAATCTTTTTGTTTTTCTCTAACTGTCATGAAAAATCGATGGATCGACAACTCACCGCGGCTCCCCGTTCACTGAGCAACGTTAACGTTACGTAGTGTTAATTATTTACATCGAAGAAACTCTGGAGTAGTAATACATCGGTATTCGTTTCCTTTTTTCCCCATTCATCTTTTCATAAACGTAGGTACAGCAAAGGACAATTAATAATTAAGACCTAAATATCTTTCTTTTACTCTCTCGGTTCTGATATTTTTTTTTCTTTTCCTTCTCGTACGTTCACGCAGATCAACGCGTACGCGTTCTTTCGGCCAATGGTCCACGAGTTGGATCGATAATAGGTAACTCGTGGGTTTTAAGATGAGAAATGTGATTTTTGTTTCTGCGCGAGGATAAACAATTAACGATCACAGTACGTCGAAACGTCGATTATGTTTTATTTGACCCATTGGGCTCTTGACAAGAAAGACGGACCATGGAGAGGGCGCCAGTACAATAAACTGGGCTTTGAAGAATTTCGTTTTATTTAAATATTCGACAATTTTTGAAATTTCAAAGCATTCGGTTAAATATCCTTTCATTTCTCAAATTTCGTTGTAGTTCTTCAAATCTTTTTTCATTTTTGAAATTTCAAAGCTTAAGCTTAGGTCCGGCTTGTTTTTTAATCAAAATTCAGATCTCGATCGAATGTTTCGTTGATTTCTGCTGTCGAATATTTAAAATAGTTTGAAAAATTATGATTTAGTAAGTTTTCGGGTAATTTGAATCTGATGGACTTGATTAATCAACCTTAGTAAATATGTACAAAATAACGTATATGTTAAAACTAGATACTCGAATTGCTAAACAAATAATTTTCATATACTGGAAATGTAAGAATTAAAGTTTAGAATTAAATGTATACATTTATAAATCTTTAATTTAAGTACAAAATTAAATTAAATTTGAACTCCAAAATTCAAGTCACTTCAAAACAAAATTCAACCACGCCATCCAAAGAATAGAATATAAAAAATACAACAAAAATTTCCAATTTTTCAACTCGCAAATCTACAATCTACAAGCCCGTAGTTTAAAAAAAAAACCAGGAAGGTATAAAATTCCATCAAACGGCGCCAAATTTGAATATTTTCAAACTATAAACACAATTTTCCAAAGTATTTCAATCGAATATATATATTGCTTAAAACAAAAAAACAAGACGTGTATATAAATTGTCGATAATAAACATTGTCAAGAACGTCATTGATATCGCGAACGACGCAAGAGTTCAAAGGGTCAAAAGAAACGGATCGACACGCAAAACTTCCTCAAATCGTGTACGCGACACGAGAGGAATAAACGAGAATTAAAAATTACAAAATTACAAAAAAAAAAAACAAAATTGAATATTACGCGAGATGTGCACAAAACCCGGCTACGCTTTTCCGCTCTCCTTACTCTCAATCGTCACGCCTTAATTTCTAACAGAATAATAATTAACCACGACTTCGTGTTTAAGTAACCGACGAGGACGCGAACTTATAACAAAATCACCGTTTCGAGAATCGCACGATCGTTTTCACTGGGTGAAAGAAAAAAAAAAAAACCCCATCGTCGAAAGCAATTTCCCTTTTTTTTTTTGTTTCCTTTTCTTTTCTGGATCGAACGTGAAATTCTCGAGACGTCAACGACCCGCTGAGAAAAACACTAACGCTGATCTTACTAACGTAGAAAATAAAAGAGACTCGTAAACGTAATATAGTATTCAACACGCGAAAAAAAAAAAAAATGGGACAGCTGCCAATGAAAGAAACAACACTTAAAAGAGTGTAGACCGCCGACGTTTCACGGAATTAGTTGTAAGAGATTTTGTTTGAAGAAGAAAAGAAAATTTTGATGGAAATTTCATTTCATCTTTTGACTGTTCATTTCTTAAGAAAGCTTACATCTAATTCCGACCCTAAGTGTGTCGATTCTTTAACGAACATAGTTAAAAAAGAAAAAAAGAAAAAAGAACTTAGATGGGAATAATGTATATTACAATGAGACGTAGTTTTTGCGAAGAAATAATCGTTGGTGGAATGAACGTTGGTGATTGGAGAAATATTGATTCGATGTTATTGATTTGTATCGATTTGAAATCTTTTGCTTCGGTTATTTATAGCAGAGATTAAGGAAAGTATTGTTATGCTGTTGGAAATGTAATAATTTTCGAAATATTATGTATCTTGGGAATTTGGGAAATCTGAAATTATTATATTTTCAGAAATTTGGAAACTGTGAAATGTTATTGCTTTTAGAAATTTGGAAACTTTGAAACATTATACTTTTAACGAATGTATAATATTTTGTATAGGTGGATGTTTATATCTTGACGACGTATACGTACGTTTTTTAGAATTATAAAAAATTATGTGGTGCAATTACTACTGTGGTTTTCAAGTATTTCGATTCAAAATAAATATTTATTATCATACTTGAGCATCGATATCTTTAGAAATTATCAAATGGGTGTAGATTCCAAGGATGTAATGATAATTCGTATATCGGTGGAATTGAAATTTAACATTCCACTAATTGGAATATTCTAATATTTAAGAAACCAATATAAATTAAGATTTGAAATTCAAATAAGTCGATTACTCGAGTATTCGAAGATTGAACTATTATCGGAATTTGGACTAGAAATTCAAATAATTCGATTATTCAATACTCAAATACTCGAATATTCGAATACTAGCTGAATTGGGATTTAAAATTTACATAATTCGAATACTTGAACACTAGAACATTCTAACAGCAATAGAATTATAATTCACGATTGAAATATCCGAAGTTTTACAATTCCATTGTCAAAAATTCAAATCAGATACCTAGAATTGCGATACAATTCGATACCTCAGTATAAAAAATTATTCATCGACCCAATCGCTAACGATCGTTCATATTCCGTACCACGATCACGCGTTTCTATGGCACGGAAGACAAAAACGCTGTTCAAAAGAATCGCCTTTCAAATTCGTGGTACCCAACAAAAAGAAAAAGAAAAAAATACTCTCAATGTCTCGGAAAATCGAAGCGGTACACAAAACGACACGCACGATATTCATCGCAAAAACAAAATAAAGAAGACAATGAACTCGTCGCTACCAACATCTCTCTCTCTCTCTCTCTCTCACACACACACACGCTCCCTTTCTTTTCACATTTAACAAAAAACAAATATACGAAAGAGTACGTAAAATAAACAGTTCATAAATAAACAATCAGATATACAGTTAAAAAAAAAAAAAAAAGAAAATATAACAAATTGTTTCGTCGTGTATTTTTTTTTCCTTTTTTTCTAATCATCTTCGCAACTCGATCTTGCGTTTCGCCAAACGGATTCGACTGTTCTTGTCAATTATTTTTCTTTTATCCATTTTACCAATCAGTACGTACTTATTCAAGAATAAAATCTACCATTTTAGTTATTTTTCATCGTAATATTCTCGTACATGTACATAGTACGGCGCTATTCATTCTTCCATTCACACGCTGCCGATCGATCGTTCATTATTTATTTAACTCACTCACACCAAAACGCTCTGAGCCACACTCTACAAGTGTCTTCGTGTGTTTTCTTTCCCCTTTTTTTTCTCACGTAATCCCCTTAATTCGGATAAAGAGAAGTGTCGGCCGCGCGCCAGGGGCGTCGACGAAACTTTCATCCCTCTTTCGTATCGAACACTCTCGAATCTTCTATTATTTTCTTTCTTTTTCTTTTTTTTCGTTTATCAGTTTCGTCGATTCCGTAAAACGACGACGATTACCCGCCGTGATTTTTTCTTTTTTTAATTCATTATTTCACGCGAGTTTGGCAAGTCAGGCAATTTAAAGTTGTACTACTCAGCGATGCTTGTTGTCGCCTCGCGTTTCATCGTTTGACTCTCGTGTTTTTCGTTCCTTTTTATTTTTCTTCTCGTGCGTTTTCCTTTTTCTTTCTCACGATATAATAAACTATACCTTTTATGTATATGTATATGTATGTATATGCATATGTATAGAGACCTAGGTTCGATATAGTTTCAAGTTCAATATAATACATCTATATAATAATAAATGGTAAGAATAGAGCGAGTTTTATAATCGATTGGATTTCTTTTTTTTTTTTGTTCAAGGAGTAAGGATAAGGGATGAAGGGTGGATTTGATTAAGAGGGTCGGTATAAAGGTGCGAAGAGAGCACGTGGAAGCTTTTTTTTTACGAACGTTTATATGATATGATTACGCGTCAGTTATTTGGAATAATATTCTATATAACGATGTTTAGATGACATATAGGTGTAGCTTAAGCCGAGAGAGGAGAAGCTTCTTCGCATTGTGGACGGCGCCTGCACAGTTTCTTTTTTTTTTTTTACTTACTAAAACGTTCTTGTTTCATCGGATCGAACGATTTTTAGGGATTTTGCACCGTTTTGTAACAGATGGGGGAAAGGAGGGGATTTTTAGTACGATTTAACCCTTTGTTGAAATTCTCGGGCGAAATATTTCTTTACACAGAGAATTATGAATAATATATTTTGTGAACTAAGCATGGTCGATTTTAATTATGTCGTGATATATTGCGACGAAATTTGATATCTTATCGACTGAAATTAATATGCACCGTTTAACAAAAGATCAAGATTGAACGATTCTAGAAATTTCAGTTCAACTGTTCTGGGGAATAGTGATTGAAATTAACTTTAGTCAAAAATCAAACTTTGTCGTATAATTTATAAATTAGTATAACACACAAATGAATTCATATTCAGTTTCAACATTAAATATAAATTTATTTTTGTATCAGTCTGGCAACTATATTCGCAAAGCTGTCGAGTTATTCATTAAAAGTTCAACAAATAACAATCTTTCAATAAAAAAAAAAGCACCATTAGACTCAACAATCTTTTATTCATATTTTTAATAATTTTTCAATCCCACTGTGGTTGAATTTCTTTACAAAAAAATTGTGAATTTAATTGCCAGTTTGAATACTTAGACTGAGCTTCGATATGTTCTCAGACTTGTAATCAATTTCAAAATTACGAATTATTAAAACATTAATTAGGCCATATATATTCGCCAAAAGAATTTTAATTCTAAGTTTTACATGAATAGTATTTAAAAAGATTTACTTAACAAAGGTCAATTGCAAATTGTTTAAGAAACATCAACTATAAAAACGTAACATTGATATGCGAATGGAAATTGCACAACAAAAGAGAAATCAAAAATCCAATGCGAATACAATCGTCAGATTTTGTATTCGATATCCGACACGTATTAACACGCCAATCACAAGTGCAAATATCATTTTCAATCGATAAGGAACGAACCTATTCAATCTTTAATAATTTCGCCAAATGGACCATGTTTTTCACAAAATTAATTTTTATACCGCTCGAAAATTGAAAATTTTAGCAATTTGTAATTATATCCTTTAAAATATTTGAACGGTCTAACGTGTATAGACGTTTCTAGTGCCGAAAGGGTTAAACAAAAAGAAACGATTTCGGGACAGCAGTCCACGTAACAGAGAAACAATCGTTAACAGACAATAAACGATGTTCGTCAACAAAAAACGAGAGAAACAACGACCGGAGACGAACGATAAACAAAATTGAAAAACACGTTGCAATCTATAAGAAAGATAAGAAAAGAACGGGAGAAAATCGTTCGATCCAAATTCTCGAAAACGAGACAAATCTCGTGTCACACTCAAGCTACTTTAATTATTTTTCTTCTTCTTCTACTATTTCGTAACCGCAGTCGCTAAACGATTAAAAAGACCTTAATGCGTACGTACGTATATATAACACGGCATCTACGACATCTCACCGTTGCAATTACTGTACAAACTTCTTCCTGCTAACCGATACTGATAATTATTATTATTGTTATTTATTACGCGTTACGTATATCCCTAATTTGTCGGACGTATCGGCGCCGCCACTTCCGCCAGCCCCCAGGAACGTTTCCTCTGGGATCGTTTTGGGTCACGAACAAGACCGTCGTGTGTAAAAAATAAAATCTGTCAACCTTTTGCCATAGAACAAAGTCTCCCTCAATTTTAAAACAAAATTTTGTAATCAAATCTCGTTAATTTTGTTATTAAGAGTCGTCTATGAATAATATTAGTTACGAAAGAAAGGAAGTTAATTTCTGGATAATTCTATCGCAGATAGAATATTTTTTATAATGGTATTTTTAATACTCTCAACAACTGCAATTTGTGGAAGAGATTATTCAATTTTGTAAGACAGAAGGTTGACTAGTTTAGTGACGTAATTAAGTGGGAGTCGGAATAGCCTCTCCATCTAGAAAAATACTTGTCAATTTATAAAATAAATATATGAAAACAAAATACAACGCGCATAGTAACTGAATATGAAATATTGCAAAATTTATGTTAAAAATTTGATATTTTTAATAAGGTGACCTTATCACCCCAAAACGGAATTCTTAGTCACGTCGGTGGATGAAAATAAGAAAAATTAATGTCGACGATGATCGTATGATGATGATGGTTAACAATCAGGATAATAATTCGTGAATAGTCACGTGTCAAGATTTTCCTACAAATATAATTACACCGATTCTCGGGACTCGATCGCGTCGCGTTTTCTCGTTAAAAAGAAAAAAAGAAGAAAGAACTATCTCTGTCTCGTGAAATCCCTTCGATTTCTTTTTTCTTCTCTTTTCAATTATTTGTACGTATACATTGAGCCGAGGAGGATTCGGGCACCATCTTTCATTTCCGTTCGCAGCGTCGACAGAACAACGGAAGCATCCTCGAAACCGGAACCGCGAAACGTTTCTATCACTCCTGTTGTTTCCGTAACCGAGATCACGCGGTTGGATCGTAATATTCTATCGTTCGTCGATTAGTGTTATTGACCATTTCAACCCATGAATTACCGGCTTTGTAATTACTTTCGAAAAAGATATAGTTGCGTTATTATTTAATTCGAATGAAAAACGATTATATGGTGTGGCAGAAAAATGGATAGTCCAATTTTGATATTTCACCTCTGTCAAAGGTTATAAATTGTCATACTGCACGTTTGATTTGGATTCGTTCCTTCTGAATAATTAAAAATTGTAATATTACAGATTTGGTTTAAGTTATGTAGCCAAGAGTAAGAAGGGACTTGGCAAATTAGGGACATCCGAATATTAAAATTATTAGATTCGATATGTATTTATTTTTGAAATAGAAAACAAATAACTGAATGGAACAATATGAATATACAGAAGGTTCCATCTAAATTGACTAAAAGAACCTTTGTTTGTAACTAGAGGAAAAGTTAAAACTTTTTCTTTTTTTATTATTATAGATGGTTTTTTTTTTATTGTGGAACCTCTAAGGTATCTTTGAATTTTTGTATATGCTACCGTATATACAAAATACCGTTTTGTATATTACCGTGACCATTATTTTATTTCATTTCTTATCGATTCCACTCTGTAAATGCAATACTATACTTCTCTTATTCCCATATTCATGGTTTGCAACGAAATTTTTAATTTTTCACGTCATAATTAGCTGGCATATGTAAAATGTATAGTAGTAATGATTTCAATTATAAATTAAACAGTGTTCATATTATATAAGAATGCTGTACTATCAAAATTTGACTGACTATTTTCCTGCCACCTTGTACGTCATGAATAAACTCGATTGCATCGTATCACGTGGAAATAAGTACGATTAATTTGAATTCCCGCCAATAACGAACTCATAGCTCACCAATGGCGAGGATGCAACAAAGAAAGTAACGATTCAACAAGTAAACAAACAAATATATTCCATAAATTCTATTGTTTCATGAACGAATATCCTTTTCAATAATCTCCTTTCATCAACAACTATATATTCGTCGGATCATCAAATTCTTCCGAAACATTCGTTCCTAATCACTGGTCAAACGGTACCACCATTCGGTTCCTCAGTGCATGCTCGATCACCTGTAATGTAAATGTAACATGAATCTTCTCAGATTTCTAATTTTACTTTCTCTATTTGCGAATAGTGAGATAAAAACCGCTGTGCTTGCAAAAACTAAACTGACAGTCAATTAACTAACAGATTGTGAATTTATTAGAAACGTGAAGTATTCTCTTTTCAACGCCTTCTTAGTGGAAAATAGAAACGAGTTAGGATGTCGGTTGCGAGTACAGTCGGGTGCAAAGATGGTTTTCTTCGATACAAAGAGCCATCCGCATGGGGCTACTAGAGGCGTGGTCAAACAATCGGCGCCAGTCGAGTTATACCGACACGAGCCGGGCTATACCGATGCGAGCCGAACTGTGCCGACGCCAGTCACTCGAACAGTGGGGGTTGCGTCTCTAAGAGAAAAAAAGGGATCTCTGCGCGTGACTGTACCCTGGCAAACGTTAAAAGCGTCGCTATAGCATTGTTTCCTCAATTATGAAGGTACCAGTATTTATCAAAAAATAATTTGCAACCACCCAATTCGGTGCTATGGCAATCAACTATTACCAAAGCCAGACAATTACAAATGTCTCAATTATGAAGGTACCAGTATTAGTCAAAATTCATTTGCAAGCACAGAATTATTAGCAAAAAGAGAAAGAAAACTGTGCTACATTGAAAATGTAATAACTCGTTACAAATTACACGACAGATGCTCGAATACACCCTTGCACCGTATATTTTCTTGCTAAAGTCCCTCTGCCCATTTCACATGAAATTATTCGTCACGATTACGGTACGTTCGTTACTTGGGATCAAAAAGGACAAAGGAGGGGTTAATTGTATGGGTAAAGGTGTTTAGGCGTGTACGTTTGGGGAGGATATTTACGTGAATATATCTCGTATGCTTAATCGTTTACGTACGGCGATATTTATACTAATAATAGTACTTTAGTTTAAATGATTAGCGGTACAGTAATTAATACGAATACGGTTTAGATTCTTTACCTTCTCTCTCTCTTTCTTGTTTTTCTTCTAAAACGAAAGCTATTTCGCCTTGATTACGGACGTCTATTTGTTTCTTTCATCTCTAACGGGGATCTACGAATCTTTTCCTTCGATATTTAACCCTCGAACAGCGAAAGTTTAAATTTAATTTTCATTTTGTACATTCTACACCATCCTTTTGAACGTTATACGAAATTGCATGTCTCGTTATTCGATCGTCACTGTTCGAAGGTTAGCAAAATGTTTCTGAGGGAGAATTTTCATATTTTCTTTCCGTCAATACGTATTTTTTTTTTTTTTTAATTCTTAGCAAGCTACTATTGAAACTTCTTTCTTTTCTTTTTCTCATCGTAGCATGTTGCGACTGATTTTCTTCTCCGTTTCTTCCCATGTACATCTATGCTTGTATATATATATTCGTATGTGTGTATAATATACTCGTTACCTTTTGTTTTTTTCGTTTTTAATAATAATAATATATAATACGGTGTTACTGTGTACACTATGATTTTACAATCGTAAATAGATAGATCACTGGACGATTCGTACAACAGATTTCCCCGCTTTCGTGAAGAATACGTTATATGCGTATATTTATATATATATATATTTATTTATTTATCTATAATATCTGCATTCTCTTGGTTCGAGTTACGTATATACGTTTTTGCCATCGTTTCACCCTTTGCACACCCCTTTTCCTTCAACGTTCATCAATCCCTGCGTTAATAATTCATCTTCATAATATTATTGTTGTTAGAAAATTTATTCGGTTTCTGGGAATATCGAAAATTCGCTTCGGATCTCTAAAATTTTTATACTTTATCTCGAACAGGATTGCCTGGGGGTTATTGACACAAGGGTTGAAATGATAAATCGAAACTTAAGGATTACTCACACCATAAAAAAAAAGAGAGAATAGAAAACCACGAGCAACGAACAAAAAAAAAAAATAGAAAAAGAAAAACACTCAACAGGAACATAGTCGATCGTTCTCCAGGAACAAGAACTTATGGAAGACCGAAAACACCAACAGGTCGAATATATATTTATAAAGAAAATAAAAAAAGAAAAAAAAAAGGAAAACACTGGAAGTTCGAAGTTTCTCGCGAAAGAATCGGAATTCTTTGTACGAATCGCGTGAACAATCGAGGGCAGGGGTGAAAGAAATCGAAAAATATATATAATCAGGCGATAATTTCTACGATTCGAAGGAGTTTCTTTCTCTCTCTCAATCTTTCTCTCTCTCGCTCTCTCAATCTCTCTCGTTCTCTCTTTCTGGGTTTCTTTTGTTTCATGGCTTTTTCCCCCAGTTTTCTGAGTCCTCGTTCACAATTCTACTGACTCTAATATTATCTATTGGAAATAGGTCTACCCTGACACCAAATTACGTATTTAATGTACTAACACTGAGGATTACTCGTCCGGTGATGTGTCTTTGCTCTCTGCAGTTTGTTTGTTTGTATTTTAACCCATTTGCATCGTTGATTAACAGAATAGTC
The DNA here is from genome assembly GCA_943735885.1 of Stelis phaeoptera. Taxonomy (NCBI): domain Eukaryota; kingdom Metazoa; phylum Arthropoda; class Insecta; order Hymenoptera; family Megachilidae; genus Stelis; species Stelis phaeoptera. Next base: position 22,886,404 of record OX030930.1, read on the forward strand.
TTCGAGCTTTTTACCGCGGCGTCCTTTGACAGAAAAATTGAAAGTTAAGATTACAGATTGTTATTTTTATCGTCGGAATATTGAAATATTTGCACGATCGAACGATTGTATAATGTAACAGCAACTTTGATAAGTATCTCAGAATTTTTATAGAATTTCTAGGAAAGTAAAATAACACAGATAACTCGGTTTTTATTTGAAATTTAAAAGACGTATATATACGTCTTGAGTAATCGAAGGGTTCGGAGTTAATATTATTCATTAATGGATCGAGTAATACGACAAAAACGGAGGTTTAAATTTCTATACCTTTTGAAATATTCGTAACTGTTTAGAAGAAAGAGGGAATAATATATTTTTCATCGTTTTATAAGATGCAAACGGGTTAAGCCTCTGTTTGTTTTCACTTCTCGTCGTTCACGGAAACGTTGCTCTGTCCCGTAGCGAAATCATGGCAAAGGGAAGATATGATCGAGAAGAAATTGTAAACTAAAAAAATGAAGGAAACGAAGGAATAATGTATCGTGGATTAACGCTACGTAAAATTAACGGGACGAATGATGCTGTTCGATGGAGAAAGAAAATTCTTAAGATAATATGGAATACGTACTGTTTGTTTTTTCTTTCTTTCACTATATACGAGTTTATCCTGTTATCAGTTAATAAAAGCCTTAGCGATATTCTCTGAGATCTAAACTGAATCGATAAATGAATATAAAGACGTTCGTTGACGAGTCAGCATTCCCTAACCGACCACCTAATTTCCGATTTCGAATTTTTCGTTTCGTAACGATTATTCAACAAACTATTATCTGATAATGTTCTTCTTTTCTTCTTTCGTGTTCGAAACACTCGAGGTGAGACATCGAAGAAATACACGAAAGAGAATCTACTTTTCGAGTATTCCCATTTGAAGGAGCCATTTTTGGGAAATTTGGGAATTACAATTAATCCATCAAGGAATTTGAAATATTTTGTAGATTAATTATGCTGTTAGGTGTTGTCTATAGAGCACTGTTCTTTGTAACTCGAGTTTGGTTAGATTAAGCCATGATTATTTTAATAAATAGTGAACTGATAAAATAGACAACTTCTTGTCGTCCATAGTAGAATTACGTTAATATTTGCAATAGTTTTCTTTTATCGCCTAGGAAAGTTGAATCTTTGGCGATAAAATTAGTATTTTTTTCTTTACATAGCTGCCATTTTGTCAAAATACATATTCTAATATGGACGACAAACTTCAAATTACGAATCTCAGACAAATAATGACCCAAATCACCAAATATAAACAAAAGGGATTTGGAGCAAAACTGTTAATATTAAAAATGACCCATACAAACAGAAATACCCTGTTAAGAGAGTTCGATTAACTAATCTTCTTAACGATTCTTAACAAAATAAACCTTCAACGTTCCACCCCTATGCAACTATTAATCCTTCCCATAAATATAACAGAAAATATAATCATGTTTCGACAGTCCCGAAATAAATAATTCAAAACTATAGAATCTACGATTCAAGGAATTACTTTCTATTACCCGAAGTGAACGAACAACCGATAAAAATATATATTTGCACAAAGATCCACAGTCTAACAATTGAATTACGCCAGGAAAGTATTCCATTATATTTTCTACCAGTTTATAGAAAGAATTAATCATCGTACGAGATTCAACGTCTACGAACATCGATCCAGTTCGTTTTAAAAGGTGGAATCAGCCTAAAGACGTTCAACCTATGTCAGCAACGAGCGAAGCTGTGTTTTTTTCAAAACGCGGGCGATCCGGGTCATGGAAACCAATCAAGAAAAAAAAGAAAGAAAAATACTTTCATTCCCCTAATGAGAGCTCGATTAGAACGGTCGTTGTGAGATTTTTGCGTTCGACCAAGGAAATCTGAATGCGTGCGTCAAAACGTTCGGGAAATATTATCGACTTAATTGCAACGCGAAGCACGTGAACCGCGGTTAATTAACTCGGGAAAAGCAGTCCCGGCAAATGGTATCGATTCGTAACCGCGAAATTCCTTCTGGCTAAAAAAAAAAAAAAAAAAATCGGTACGAATTAACCTGGACGTACGTACTCGCGCAGGTATTTACCTGGATTTCATTCGAACAAGCTATCCAAGGTATTCGAAGCAGGTCTGCGATCGTTCGTAGTTTCAATAATAGCGTATAAAGATGATGACCGCCGCTCATGCGAGACCAAACGCCTCGCTTTGTCAGTCTTGAACTTCTAATCTGATGATTTTTACGTAGTTTAATTAGATTGTTTCTTGGATCAACACATTGTTGGCTGGAGACGTAAATCTATGTCCTTTGTACTTTATTTTTGAATTGTACGGGGGTGTCATGAATTTTGAATAATTAGAATGTTTCAAAGTTATTAAGAATGAGTGGGTGAAAAGGTAAAATTCAACTCAGATAAATTTGGATTTGCCCTTTCAAAATTACGTCTTTGGACATTTAAATTAATCGAATTATTCGAAATTCTGCAGTTGGAGTTTAGATACTATTAGGTAGGTCGTATTAGGTACTCGAAATTCTGAATAATAGAAATTTCGAAGAATTGTAATAATAATAGGTGCAATTTGATCAAAATAAATGCTTTGCCTGACCAAGTTTTCACCGTCTTTAGCGTGGCAGTCAAGGTGTTAAATGAACTCATAGAATGTTATATCGGAGTAATTTTTAAATTTACTGTATAATTTCTAATAATCTCTGAAAATCAATGCTATATTTATCTGTCAGTATATCGCCAACAATGTGTTCATAAGTTTCAATTTGATATTGCATTTGGATCATAATTTGCCCAGGTGAATGCTAAAGATATCTGGAGCATATTTTTGACATTAGTGTAACAATCCTACCCATCACTATTCTACTACAAATGATCAAAATAAGCATATTATTATATTTAAAAAATTATAACCGTCCTTGGAAATTTTACCCAAAAAAGATGTAAAAAAAACGGACCGAAACCAATGGGTCAAAAAAGATTGGAAAATTATGATCTCAGTGGTTTGTCAAAATTAACAGGTCAAATGTACCTTTTGATACTGATGATAGCTATATGGTGGTGATTTTGAATATTCTTCTTTAAAAATAATTAAGTCTTGGAAATCTGATCAATCTTGATTTTTACGATAAGAAATAATCTTTTAACTAAGCACTGGTGATGTGAATGTTCCTTAACTCTCTCTGATTTATGACGAGGAAATCTTTCAGAATATCTTCCCCTGATTTCAACGAAATGAAAATATATTAAGTAGGATTAAAAAATAGAAGACTAAAAAACATTTCTACGTGGGATAAAAATCTAATACCTCGAGCTATTTATGTAATAAACCAAAACAAGTAAAAACCCTTTTAGGAGTTAAACCGCCTCTAAACGAAGCCTTTCCACCCCTTAGAAGTATTCTTCAGTAGCATTGCTAATTTCGTAATCCCATCTAATATATTTCAATCCCGTTAAAACAATCAAATATAACCACAAATTTCTCAAAATTTTCAAGACTTTCAAGACCAAACCAAGCTCTCGAAGCACCAAATGAAATCTCCAAAAATTTAACCTTTCTCAAACACCGTACGTTCACAATCGATGGTATCAAGTACAACCCATCGGCACAAAAATCAATACCGTATCAATTAATGTACCAATATCGAAATTCGAAGGAACCCCGCGATCGCCCCCCACACCCTCAGCTGGTGGCCACATTCGTCCCAGCCTCGTTCCGACACAATTAAGACGAATTCCGCGCCGACCATCGTTTAATTACTTCTGTTCTCCGTCGGGTATTAATTGATCGTCTCGTCGCCACTCTCGTTTCATCAACAAAAACAAAGGTCCGTGTTCGACCCTCGGTCGATCCTCTCTCGTCCTCTTCTATCTTCTCTTCTCCGCGCACGCTCGTTTATTAAACTAATTCCAGCGAGTCGGTATCCCGAGGCGCGGCGATCATCGGTTGGCCTTCCATCTTGTGGCAGTTTCAATCGCGCCAACTCGTCGTGTCCCGCTGTTCGTCGGCCGATTAACAATATACATTTTTTATTTATTTATTTATTTTTTTTTTTCTTCTTTATACGTTCTAGGAATCAGTCACAGGCTAGGTCGTCCTTTGGCCCAGCCAAAAATAAGTACGTAGTTTCAGGGTGTGCTTCGTTCAAACACGAATTTCTAAAAAACAAAAAAAAAACCAACCTCTACTCGTGTGTTCGTGCGTGTATCGTTTTTAGTTTGTATGTTTCGTTTTTCCATTTTTTCCCCCCCCTTTCGTTCCTTTCTTCCGTATGTATAATATATATATATATAAAAAAAAAAAAGAAAAAAAAACAAAGAAGCAAAAGAGACAGACACGACATCAAACATCGTCGCCGGATTTTCTTCGTTTCTCTCCGTCACTGTTTCTTTTCTCTTCTCTCGTCGAAGTTCTGGATTAGAAATAAAAAGAAGAAGATCACTGGGTCTTCGTTCGAAACGGAGAAAGACCTGAACGTCCCCTTGAATATCTTCGTCCATTACGCCCCGAAGAATATCGGAGGGGGATGTTTCGTAAGGTCGACCCGTTCTAGTTCATCGACAATCTACGATGTCCGCGTGTCTCTAGGCGTACCAGTCTCTATCGTTTCCTATTTAAAAGAAAGACAACCGATCGGGTGGAGTCTCCTATGTGGGCACCTTACTGACCGCCTTCAACAAATCGCTCTGCGTCTTGTCCAGACCGCCGACATGATGCTGTTGTTGATGCTGCAACGCCGCGTTCTGTTGTTCCTGTTGCATCTTGGCTTGTTTCTCGGCTTGCTGCTTCTTCATCATGTCCTGTTCCTCCCGTTCCCGCCTGGCCTGCTCGTTGATCTCCTTCACCGCCCTCAGCTCCTTCTTCAGCTTCATCCGTCGGTTCTGGAACCAGATCTTGATCTGTCGTTCCGTGAGACAAAGGGCGTGGGCGATCTCTATTCGCCGCCGTCGGGTCAGGTAGTGGTTGAAGTGGAACTCCTTCTCCAGCTCCAGGGTCTGGAACCGGGTGTAGGTTTGCCGGCCCCTGCGCCTCGGGCACCCGTTCGGTCCTGGAAACGTCAGAAACGCAGATTTGCCTAGGTTAGTTTTATCATGCAGGACGACTCGACGCCTTTCATTAGGTTGGCAAATAAATTCGCGACACATTCGAGTTACACTGTCGAGTATTTTAACCTTCGTCAAGAAAAATGGTAGCCTTAGCTACGGTATCCTTACCACTCGATATAATATCAAAAAATTACCATGTATCGTGTCGGATATACAGTGTCGTTCATAATTATTGGGACAACTTTCAAAGTAGAACAACCATTTTCTTTTCCAGCCCAGTGGTGCCGTGTGAGGCTACCTCATTTAAATATGTAAAGAATTTGCAATTCATGTATAATAATTTATTATAATTTGGGCTAGAAAGGGTTGAAATCGATTCGAACGATAGACAAATTTCAGATTTCATCAAAATCGAGTCCTATTACTTGTGGACGACAGTGTACATATTTTGACATTGAATTCTCTGAAATAAATACTCTTTCAATTGAATTGAATGCCTGGTAATTCTTCTATATCGCAGAGAGCGATGGGGACATCTATGGTGCCATTTTTCTTCGAGAAACTTGTAATACTCGACAGTGTATTTTATATAAAAATTATCCATATTCTACTACGGAGAAATTGAAAAATTATTACAAAAAGTTAATTCCAATAGTACTGACTCTGATTGTAAATTATTATTTCTTAAGTTTTAACAAATAATTTTGTGAGGATCGCGAATTTAGTTGCCAACCTAATAACCCTTTGCACTGCACACAGTCAACCCATAGACGCTTACCCAAATATTATATATCTTCATTTTTGTACGGTCCTTTCTTGTCGAAGCTGTTGGTTTCTAGTTTTTTTCAAAGAAATCAAATTTCAAACGTTATATTCTCAAAATAGTGTTGACTGTTGGCTTACCGTGTTCGCCAGAAGTGCAAAGGGTTGCTTGATTAAATAATAATAACAGCGTGGAGAGTAAGTTTGAAAATAAAAGAAATGATTCGAATTACTGTCGCAGAGAAGATTTTTGGATATTGAAGACGAGTTCGAAGGTGTCATTAATTAATTGTAATTTAATGATCCCTTTTAAATTCTATTTTATACCTTAAAGGACGTGCGTTTGAATCAAATAAAGAATCCTTTAGCAGCCCACAATAACTTAAATATAAATTCATAAGTCAATCCTATTTTTCCTGGTAGTCGTGTTATTTACTAAACCCTATAATGTTTCTTAATATCCGTGTGTACTAAATTCGTAACTTGCCTTCCCAGCATTTCGTTAAATACTAAATAAACAACAATCAAATATAAAATATAGAATTTTGACTGTGTACCATTTGGAGCCGTCAGTCTTCAATAGATACTACTAACTTGCTTCTGTTTTCCCTAATATTTCTTCAGTTTATTTTTGTATACTAAGATTTACATCTTAATTTCCTGTACAACTTCATTAAGTTACGACTAACTGTAACTAAATGAAAATATTAATAAGAAATATTAAATTCAATTTCTAAGTTACGTATTAAGTTTTATATTGTTTCCTAAACCTGTCAATTTTTAAACTCTATCTGTCTAGCCCTCGACGCGTTCAATAAATTTGCAACAACGCTTACGGTGCCATTTATGCAAACCGGTCACGTTTCCGAAAGATTGACCGACGATCGGCATAATTTCGCAGCAAGAAACCAGATCGCCTTCGGGAAGCAACGAAACTGTCTCGTATACATTATAAGTTCTTTTCCACCAAATTTTGCCAACTCGTTCTCGCTCGGCCAACAAGAAACACGGTACCCCGAATTTCGTTACGTAAACTTCGGTTTTTCTGTGATTTACTGCGAGCTGGCGTTCTCGCTCGCCACGCTCGCAAATCTCAACTCTCTCCTCGCTTTCTCTTTTGAGAAGAAGAAAAAAAAACCCACCACTTTCCGATGGCCAGTTTATTACGGGGGTTGCGAACGAGGTAAAAAATAGAAAGTTTCAGGAAAAGTCTGTCCCCCATTGTCCGAACCCTTTCTTCAAATGCCTTTTTCATCCCGGTTCAAACTTTCACCAGGGTCCGTGGAGTCGAAGTCGTAAAACGGGGTACGCACGAAGTGGTGAATTTTTTATGGTGTTTACACAGCCATCGAACGGTGTGGCCGTTGTGCTAAACAGGTAAAAAAAAAAAACTCGTGTTTGTCATCTGGTTCGTACCTGGAAAATATTGCGTTCCACCTAAGAGCTCGGTCGAAAAATTCGCATGGTGTTAAAAAGAAAATATTTAATTTTGCTCTTTATAGGGAATTTTAATTGAAATGGGTTGTAAATATTCGACCTAACGAATAAGATGAATTTTGGAATATTTTGTACCGTTCGAGCAAAATTTAAATGTCGGGTGTTTTATAGGGATTTAATAATAATTGAATTCATTTGTATCGGATGTTGTAAAGTGTTAGGAGGATTAAGCAGGGTATTTAAGATCAGATTTGGATAATATAGTCGCAATGAAAAAGAATAAGTGCCGTTTTAAAATCAATTTTATTTGGGTCTTTTAACACTGGAACTACCAAACGAGTCAAAATCACTTGCTTCAGATTTCATATTCTAAATTACAATGTTTATTATAACGCTTTTGCAGAAATGTCGGTCGGCTTTTGTCAAGATAAAGAATTATTGTATACGTAAGTTTACATTTTATCTCATAATTATTTTGTTTTCTAATTTAGTTTTAAAAGATAGGGTACACCGAAGGCCGGTAGTTTCAGTGTTAACCCTTGGAGTACTAATCCACATGGACCCAGCTTTATTTTTTTCTACATAACCTAACATGTTACTATTGAAAATAAATTAACCCCTTGGGATCCACCTCTGACTTGAAATTTTGAAACGCTTCATCCCTTTGATATAACGTTCCATAAAAGTATGACATCTGCTTTTGTATCATATATATTATTACCAATTAGCATCCCTAATTATTATAAAATAAGAAAATAAATAATTACTTCTCACGATGCGTTTTTCCCAAGAATTTTACAAATTTTCCGGATTTTTTTAAACACACCACATCCGAAATAAGTGCTAAATAATCCTTTGTCCCTAAAATTAAAAAATTCGACGAAGCACAGTAACGAAGGATTATACCAATTTGAAAATAATTATATAAATAAATTATTCAAGATTTGAAACGGAGGGTAGCGTGGTTCCCATAATCGAAAGAAAAAAGGGTTAAAGGATCCCACGATTGTTCTCAACGTACGTAACAGAAGATTTGAAATGGTAGCCGGGGCTGATAAATCTTCTGAGACGAGCAATTCTCGCAATTGGTCGAAAGGTAATTTCGTTTGTGGCCAACGGGAGAAAAAGGGGAGCGGGATTCGCGTTTTCGGTTCGTGATCGTGGCCGTCTAAAAAGGAACCGGTTCTTCGCCGGTGCAACGAACAAGTCGGCCATAATACCATCATTCTCACGGGTGGACGCTGAGTGGCCATATTATTGGCTCTGGACGAAGCAAATAACCGCTACCGGCCAATAAAAGATAGCAAGATCTCGCAACAGGAAGGTAAATTGTTTCGCGAAAAAGTCTTCATCGCGGTTCGAAACCTTTCTGTTTTGTAACATCCAGCGACACGTCATGAACCGTCAAGGTTTAAAAACGGGAAACTTGTGCTTCGAGAAGTTCACAGAAAGACCAGACCTTCTTTTCTGTCATTGAATCGTTTATTACAAATATACCCTCGATGGGTGAACGCGGGTTCTTCGTGTTCAGTAGTTTTTAAACAAATTTGGGAAAATTCATGTGTGTAGTATTTTCAAATAATGTAGATTAAGATAATCTCGAAGACTTTGGCAATACCTTATTATTATTATACCAAATTATGCAATATTTATAAGATGAAACCAAATAAAATACGCACTGCTCTGGAATTCAGAATTTCAACTACTAATCAAAGTAAGAATTATTTGAATTAGCCATCTGAAATATTTGTAACTAGTTTCTAATCCCTGTTTGATAAAAAATGAATAATTTTGATGCAAGTTGCATGGAAAGATCGTGAATTTGATTTTCAACCTAGGAATATATTCGAATTTTAAGATATACGTATTGAGATGATTCTATAGATTTCTGTGAAGAACAAATCAAAATAATTTTCTTTTAAATTTGTTGGAAAAATGCATAGATGTTTCCATGAATAAAATTTAATATAAATTATAAGGTTGTGTACATTTCAAATTACCACTCATATTTCACGGTCAAGGTTCGTTAATTCGACGGCTGCCAGGTGAAAGGAGGATGTTTAACGCTATTATTCTCAGCTTTATTTTGATGTCCTCGATTAATTAAGTGCTAATTACGATTTAAAAAATAATAATTTCGTTAACGATCTCTTGTTGGATATAAAAGCATTATTTTGCAAACCGATCAGTATCTAGAGAGCATAAATCTAGAAAAACAATTTACAATTTCAAATTACAGGTTTTTTTTTGTATACTTAAAAATATTCTGCATGATATTTTTCTTCTCGTACCAGTCCAAAAATGACTACTTCTTAACATCCTTTTTTTCACCCAGAGGAGGCATTCGAATCCCCAGAGATTGAAAATATGTTTATCTATTATGAAGAAAAGTATTTAAGTATTTAAGTATTAAATATTATTATTAGTGATTGTGACAGTGGGTTTCTTGGTATTAAGATAAATATTTATTTATTATACTTATTTATTGCTATCGCAAATATATTTACCTTACGAATAATAACATTTAATACTTAACTGAGGTTAACACTTAATATTACTTTAGTATTTAACGAGTATCAAATATTATCATTAGTAAGATAAATAAATATTTACGACCATAGTAATTACCTTAAATAAATACATACCAGAGTACTGGCTGCTCTGAATCAGTATTTACAATAACGATAACTATCTTAAAAGTTCTCTCATACTTTACTATTACAACTATTGATACTATAAACATTTATTCAATATAAATATCTAATAAAAGAAGAAATTCACGACACAGAACCCGTATCAAAATACTGCATACATCCAATCTTTCCCTCTATCAACGAACTGAACTGTTGTCTCCAAAATCCGTCATCCTACAATCAAAAAAGAAACTCATCCCCTCCCGTCCCATCCGTCGAAACAGGAATGAACAATTTCCCCCGCAAAATTCACAAATTACTAAAAAAATCCCCATCCTTCGTATTTCTTCCCCGATTCGGTGACACGCGAGATGACCCATCCTCTTGTCATTCAAAATCGGACAAAAAAAAATACACGCGGGAATGCCAGGAATGCTGATATTGAATTCAGCATGGCCGTTCGCAGCAGTGCGGACCAGGATTCACCAACTCTGTATACCTGTGTGTACACGTGTATATGTGTGTGTGTGTATAGCATATAACCATACAGTGAAATGCAACCACTATCAACCGAGGTCTACTCGTTCACGAATTCTCGGCTGTCTGCACAGGGTATACGCGTGTACGGAAGCCAGAAGATTTTTCAGCAGAGTTTTGCCAGAGTGTTGGTGAATCGAAGCTCACGTACCCCCGTGGCCAGGGTGCAGCCGGTAGGGGTTGGTTGTGTCGGGGCTCGAAGGGTGGGCCATAGGTTACCTTGGCAACCAGAGGGAAAACCATTCCATCCTGCTGGCGGCACATCATGCCAGGGGCGAGTCGAGCAGCCAGAAAACCCTTCGTTGCATCCTCCCTATCCGGGAGCTCGCCCTATTGCCGTACACGGAGCCATTTTAGGCTAGGCAACCGTGCAATCGGAAGGGAAACAGGGGAGAGTTCGGTTTCTGGCCACTCTTTATTAATCCCTTCGTTACGGTTACGAATATCGTGCTTTTTAATGGAGATTGCGTTTCTGGGGATTTGACAATTTCAAAATACTGTGTTTCTAGAAAGATAGAAACATCGAAGTATCATATTTTTGGATACTTGAAGGATTGGAAGTATATTTTTCAGATATTTGTACAAATTTTTATGATTTTTAAAGCGAAAGGATTAACTGGCTGCATGGAGGAAATAATCATTGTTGTTGTTTAATAAATCTGTGTATTTTTAGGTCTGCAAGTTTCTAAGAATATAATATTTCGATACTTTCGATTTCATAAAAATACAGCGTTTATAAATAAACACACACGATGAGTTATTGAAAACTACCACTTGAAATATTGACTTAAAAAACTCTAAACAACCCCATGATATCTCTGAAAATATAAAGCGTCAAAAAATCGAAATTTATTCACCTGATCAGCCTTTCGAAACCTGCAAATTTCATTATTAATAATAATTACCGAAAATATATCTTGCCATTTGTGTTTACAAATATTTTATTTCATTTGTTTCCAAATTTCTTTAACTGAATTTTTACAATACACACATTTTTTAATTATTTCATTCCCTATATTTTTTTAATTAAACAAAGTCACGTGACAAAGGTTAAAATATCCAAACAATTTGTACCTACTCTGCTTGGAATGAAATATTGATGTTTCCTACTGAAATTTAGAATACTTTTTGTCAATGGCTATTGCCTCGCCATAATCGCCACGAGGTTCAACCCTAAACCTAACCCCCTCCACTTCCGTCGCCATAAATATCGTTGAACCATCCTGACCGAATGCTGCCGGTAGCATTATCGACAATTTCGTTGGATTAAGCTAATGTGCCGTGTAGAATATTTCTGGATAACCGCCCCCTTCGAAGGGTGCTTGTTTGGACAGGACTCGGTGGAACGATGGGGTTAAACAGATGGGCGTGAAGATACCGATTTCTGGGTGTGTTTAATTTATACACCACCTCTTCTTTGAATTATTTTCAATTTCTGTTAGATTTCTTTTGCTTTTCGTCGGAACGTGATAGGAACGAAATATGTGTGGTTCAATTCAGGGATATCGGATGTAACATGACGCAAAAATAAAAGTATTGGCTTTAAGTTTTTTAATTATTTTAGGTTTTTGAACTACGCTATTGAATATTATTAGATTGCTAATCAAATTTGCAGTTTTCGCATTTTCTACCTACAAAATTGAAATAACCGTGCTCCGTATTACACTGACCTGAAATTTTTTAAATATGTGTCGTATAGCCTTCTTTATCAATCCCGACATATTAATTTTAATTTCGACCCCTTCCTATAAAAAACAAAAATTGTAAAAATTTCCAAACTTAGGCATAAAAATTCACCTGGACAGATATAAAAATTCCCAAATTAACGCATAAAAGTTCCCCTAGATAAATATATAAAAATTCGCAAATTAATGCAAAAAAATTCCCAAAATTAGATATGAAAATTCCTCTAGCTAGATTTAAAAATTCCCCGGGTATAAAAATCCCTTTAGACACATATAGTAACTCCCCTAGCCAGACATAAAAATTCCCCTAGCTAGATATAAAAACTTCCCAGTTAGATATGAAAATTTCCCTGGCTAGATTTAAAAATTCCCCTGGTTGGATAAAAAGAATTCCCAAAGTTAAATATGAAAATTTCCTTACCTATATTTAAAAAATTCCCCGGGTATAAAAATCCCTCTAGACAGATACAGTAACTCCCCTAGCCAGATATAAAAATTCCCCTAACCAGATACAAAATTCCCAAATTAAGGCATAAAAATTCCTCATAGACAAATAAAAATTCCCAAAATAAGCTAATAAAGACTCCCTTAGCTAAACCATTCTGAGTACAGTTAATATCTTGCCATATTTAATAACTTCTTTATCTTCACCCTTTTACAATAATTCTGACAAAAAACACTGACACAATTCAATTAACAGCACAATATCACACAATTATTGCAATATCGCTAAAACATCATACTCAATTCAATTATAAGATTGAGATTAAAATCACCCAGTACACATGACACAAAGAAGGGTGTTGAAAAGGTGACTGCAGTTAGGAACTGTCGGAGAACACGTCTGAACGTTGTACAAGTTATTTTCAAATATAACTCGGTTGATAACCCTCCATCAAAGATCTACGATAACCTTAAACGAGGCGATTGACACGAAAATGACGAAAGAGGCGTGTAATATGCCTACACGGTTTCTATATGTATATCGTAAGATAACCCGTGCTACCTAAACCGATATAAAACCACGACCATTTACACTGCCACCCGTGACATTCATTCACCGCGTCGACGACGTTCAGTTAATGGTACAATTAATTGCTCTACACTTTTCACGATCGTAAATCGATGAATCGGCAGCAAGCCAGAGTAAAAAAGAGGGAAAAAAAAAAGACGAAAGATACGGAAAGTGACATTAGCTAGTAAAGTTTCTGGTATTTTTTCAACGATAATTATTTACGGTGACGTTGAGAGTGGATAAAAAAATCCTTCGGGATAGTTCAGGATAATTATTCTGTACAGGATATTTCAAAATAAATGCCGTTATTTATTATCGTCGAAATTTTAATAAAACCGGGCTTCAAATCGTAAATAAAGGCAGCTAAGTTCGGAAATAACTAGCAATTTTTTTATTTTAATAATTTTCTAATTAAAATTTTATATAATTCATATTTTTCTAATTTTTATATTATTCCTTATTATCACAAATTTAAATATTTAAATAAATACCTGTTTTTGCCACTTTCAATACTCTATCATACACCTACAAAAATATAGTTAACAAATTTTCCCTACCACTCTTATTTTGTAAACAGTAGGTGTGTGATAGAATATTGAACGTGACAAAAATAGGAACTTATTTAAATACTTAAATTTGTGATAATAAGGAATAATATAAAAATTCGAAAAATATGAGTTATATAAAATTCTAACTAGAAAATGATTAAAATAAAAAATTGCTAGTTAATTCCGAACCTAGCTGCCTTTATTTACGATTTGAAGCCCGGTTTTATTAAAATTTCGACGATGATTTTTCAATCGAAATCGGTTAAATATAGTTAACAAATTTTTCCTACCACTCTTATTGTTTCACCTATCATCCCTGACTTAATTTCAAAATTCTATCCCTGTTCACTTGCATTTGTAACTTTAACCGACAGAACTTGTCCAATGGAAACCGGGCTTTAAAATACCCAGCACGGAGTCGGAGAGCCGTAACGATAATAAAATTGAGATATTAGGCGTTACACGCGCCAGCACATTCCACCGTTTAACCTTACCAATGCGAACTAGCCGTTATTACACCACCCACAGTTATATCCACTCCGATGACCGATGGGTCCAATTAATAATCCGTAACGGTACGTCAACATCGTTCAGCAACGCTTTCGTCGTAAATAACAGCACGTTTGGTGTTCCTGTTGCGATATCGAAGCCCAGGTTGCTCCAATTAAAACGACTCGTCGACCGATCATCCCCGGAAGATCAAACAAGGACGATGACAGTGATTGGTCGCGACCAGCCCCGTTTCTGCTTACGAATACTCGCTAATTAGCGGCAAGTCGCGAGTGATTTACACGCTAAAGAGTTATGCTCGCCATTTGGCATTGGGCAAAACGTACACACACCCAAGAAACCCGTTAATACGAAACGAAGAGGGTGGAGGACGAAGGGCTGCGCCTAATTGCGGCTATATATTAAGTTTAATATGTGCTTTCGGTCGCCGCACGCGGCTTGAACGTGTTCGCCATCGAGGATATTGCGGAAGTTTGTGCTCCTCACCCCCTCCCCAACCACCCTTACTCGAGACACCACCCCCGTTTCACTCTCAAGATTCTATCAATGCTCTCTCCTCCTTCTTTTTGGCCGGGGATCGTGTGGCTGTCATCTTAACTTCAGGAATTTATTCGAAATCCGTGGAATCGAACTTTAAACGCCTCGATTACGCCGGATCCTTTCTACCCCGGGACAAAACTTATCTTCCCCTAACGCACGGGATCCGACTCGATACGATCGGTATAAAGAAATTTCGCCCGGAAACTTGGACGTCTCGACGGGAATTACCGATTCTCTGATTGTCTGTCGACTGATACGCGAGCGCGTCTACTGTGGAGCCCCTCTGTAACACGGGGGAAGTTGGGTTAGGTAAATATTGTTTGGGATAGTAATAGGTTTCTTTAAGGAAAATGGGGAAACTCTAGTTTTGGAATAATTATTCAGACAAATATTCGTTGCAGTGGATCCAACGTAGATCGAAGTTGGAAATATTGGGTTGGCCGATAAGTAATGTCGGATTTTTCCAACTGTGTGAAACCCAAACGTCATATCTCGGTATCATACCAAGTTGATGCAAATGATTTTCAACCCTGGATTTCGAAATTCCTGACATTTCAGCAATCCCACGCGTGGTATAACGTGGATAGCTTTCAATCAGACTGGAGATTCGATCTATGTATATCGATACTGATTGGTCTGCCAGAACGTTTCTCATCCGGTATTCCCGTACAACGTTTAATAAAATACCGAATACCGGTATTGTAGTTTTGATACGGTATTGCAAACCATAACTGTAACGATAAACAAAAAAAAATGATAGTATATTGCTACTGATAGTATAATAATATATTGGTACGAATAAAAATTGTCGTCCAAAATTAAAAGCTTAGTTAGTTATTATCCTGTTTAGATAATTTGTGTGGATAAACGCACCATCAGGCCTGTATTTATGTTAATTATTACAAATTTTTATGTTCGTTGAAAAATCCTGAAGAATTACGAATATTAATTCGTTTCCACCTTTATTTCGATATATTTCAATTATATTGCAAATGGTTTTATTTCATCAATTTGTAAGTAACATAAATGAATCATAAAATAGACACCTTTGATATAGAATTTAAATTTTTGACTAAACTCGGAAGATAAATGAGATAATAGTAGAGACTCGTTAGTCAAGAAATGGATCTTACGAAGAAAAAAAGGAAACGATTTGCGATAAAAATTTGTCACCGATGTCAATAACGATCGATAAATCTAGCGCTGGAGTTCAACACCAATTTCCAGATCGATAAACATAATTATTCATCAGCGATAAATATCATTATCATTAATAATGGTCAATTATCTATAATTAGTGTGTATGAATATGCAAAGAATAATCTTGTTTCGACATTTGCATATCTTATTAGAAGATCCAATGATAAAAATTGATTCGAGGTATTTTGAAATTATATCGTTAGACTATTTCAAGCCTTTCGCTTTAGATAAAAATACTGTTTTTACTGTTTTCTTATTTTAGAATTTAAATACGTCAAAGTGTTGTATTTTTCATTTTTAAGGAGTCGGGAAATTTGGAATATTATATTTTCCGGAAATTAGATACTTGGAATTTGAAAACTTTGGAATTATTATGCAACATTTTTAGAAAATCAGAGACCTGGAATTATTATACTATTTAAAACCTTGAAAACTTGAAAATATATTTTTTTTAACTGTAATTAGAGTTAATCATTTTTTATGGAAACTAAAAAAAAATTACTCGAATAGCACAAAACACCTGTGCATTTTCCTTCATTTCATAAACTCTTCTATTAGCTACCTGAGGTGTTTGCACATCACTCTACGAAAAAAAAATATCATTCTATTTCATCTTCATTTCCCGACAAAATTGTTAAAGATTTGAATACCTGTACCAAGCTCAAATACGCAAACAAGCTCCAGAAAAATATGCTCGTAACATTTGACGATGGCGTTGTACAATAATTATCCACTGGCACATGTAAACAGCAATTATCCGTAATTCGTAGATTACCGTTGACTTCAGCATGATACAGCAAAAATGAATTCAAGCTAATCACTGGCAACAATTCTATGAAACCATCGCTCACCTTCTATTACTTGTAATTGCGAGTAGACTTTCACCACCACCTAACCCGTTTCTGAATAACCCTCGAATTTCCATAAAAATCCATTAAAAATTCAATTAAAAAATATTAGATAAAATATAAAACCTTCCTATCAATATAAACAATGAAAATTCTACGAAAATTCGAACGTTAACGTGTTTCAAATACATTTATTTCGCATCTCGGGAAGATTAGGCGGTTGCAATCAATTCAAACCCCATAAAACGGGGATCGTCGCTCAAAATAGTATCGTCACAGAACGTCCGCGACGATTCCAAGCGTTTTTCGTGCTCAGATTTTCCTTCCCCGCTTTGTTTCCTTTTTACGAGCGGCGTTCGCGTAACGCGGGAGCTTGGAAAACGTAAGCGGGATTATTTTTACGCTCGCGGCATGCACCTTTCTCTCGACGATTGCGAATTCCCGCCAGCGTGATCCGTGTTGCGATTTCCACGCGTTTCTCGCAACTCCCCGGGTCTGCGAGAGGGGAAAAAAAGAATCCGAAGGTATCCGGCAGAACTCTTGTAATTATCTCTGACGTCGATGTTTCGCACGATTGCCGAAGCGGGAATAAAAGTACGAAGGCTCGACAGGGATTCCGATATGCCCGGGCGTCGTTTTCTCGATGACCACGATGGCCAACCTGACGCCGACGTTAACTGTCGTCCAAACGATTTATCGACACTTTCCCGTAGGTTATCGCGCTCGATGAGAAATTCAACGTCCCTGCATACGATGGCGGTGTCGCTTTGAATCATGGCTTCAGCGTCCTCGGGGGCAAATCCTATATTTCTCTCCTTTTCCGCTGCCGAAGACAGCGATATTTGTCGTAAAAGATGATGGATATTTGGATATGGGTGGAGGAATTAACACGTTTGTTTTCGATGTTAAAAATGTGAGGATAATAGTGGCGAATCGGGCGTTTACAAAAGCCTCAAATATGATTAAAATGTTTCAAATTTGGTACATTTCGTAACGTCTTAGAAAATTGACCATTTGCGCTCGAATGGCGCCGTTTTAAAATGTAAAATTTCAGTTTTATTTATATTAGAATATAGAGAATTATCGAAAGGAATAGACATAGATTCATAAGCATTTGTAACTCTTTCCATCCAAAACGAGCGTAAAGAATTAAGGGGGGAGTTTCTTTTTTTTTTTTTTTCGTGAAAAATATCGATTATTTTACATTTTTGTAAAAATAGAAGAGTGTAGCTAACTAATCTTCTGTTAAGTTTTTTAAATTTTTTCAGTTCTTATTTACGATAGACTAAGACGACGCGGGTAATTTCTTCAGTTTATCAAAAATCAAAAATTCTAATAAGGTTTTATTTTATACCTATACAGGTATCGTCTGACCTACAATCAGCGAGAAAAAAATATTTTGTTAGAAATGGTAACTATTCGAAATCCAAATGTCCAATCTTTTGATATTTTACAAAAATCTATGCAACCTATCGTTTCGATTGTACATCAAACGATAACTATATAGGTATAAAATAAAACCTTATTAGAATTTTTGATTTTAGACAAATTGGAGGACAGATATCATCTCCACCGTCACTGAAGAAATTACGATAGTCTATCGTAAATAAGAACTGTACATGTAAGCAAAATGAACAGAAAAAATTTAAACAACTTAACAAAACTATAAATATAAACATATACAAACTTTCAAATCAGTTAGTTACACTCTTCCATTTTTACAAAAATGTAAAATAATCCATATTTTCCACGAGAAAAAAAAATCTCCCCCCTTAAGAAATCTTTAGACAGGATATTTTAACTAAGTACTACGTTTCATTGATTTTTCCAACGATGGCAACAGACAGAGGAAAAATGATAAAACTGACGTAAAAGTAAAGAGACGACAGGATTACGGTATTCGTTGAACAGTGAAAATGGCTGTTGACCGATAACCGCTAGGAGGCATGGGTTCCGATAACGCGTCCGAGCGAATGGAGCGACTTAAAATGCTCGTTAAAGTCGCCGGTTATTGTTTTCGACCGCGTTTCGTTGCATCCCGCGGAACAACCGAAACCGCACGGGAAACGCGTACGACGTTTAATCGCCCCTCGGAGATTTACGACAAGCTTGCGGCCCTCTATTGCCGTTCGTTGCTATTGCGGGTACACGGCCACCAACCCTCTTGCACCCGCTTCCTCTATCGTCGCCATTTCGTTTCGGTTCGAACGAAAGGCGACAGTCGAGCACACTTGACTTGACGGGTACACCTTTTTCCCTCTTTGCTACGGAGCCTCGAACGTCATTTACCGATTGTAAATCATATCTAGCTGTTGACATTGAAGGTTTAGGCGATCTGTGACGCGTACAGTGTCGAGGGCGATAGGATTTCCTAGGGAAATTGAGGTGTAGGTGTAGGGGAAAAGAAAATCGCACCACCGTACCGGTTTCGAGGTTTGAGAATTAGTGAGTATTGAAGTTGGATTATGTTAGGGTTAGGTTAGAATTAGATTAGGATTGGGAGCTTTCGATTTGGTAATTTTCGAATTTGAAAATTTCAAATTCTGAATATTCTACAATTCCAAAATTTCTAAATTTATAAGTTTGGTACTGGGAAAATTGTAAAAATTCGAAATTTGGAAGCTCCGAAATTCTACAATTTCTAAATTTATAAGTTGTGAAATTAGAAAATTAAAAAATTTCCAAATTTATAAGCTTGGTGCTACCAAAATAGCAAAAATTCGAAATTTGGAAACTGAGATTCCAAAATTTCCAAGTTCGGAAATTAATAAATTAAATAATGTATTAACTTGGTGCTACCAAAATTGCAAAAACTCGAAATTTGGGAACTCCGAAATTCCAAAATTTCTAAGTTCAGAAATTAAAAAATATCGAAATCAGAAAATTCCAAATTATAAAAGTTGTCACGATTCCTATCAACTTTCTGATATAATACAACTACTGAAACATTCCTTCCTCGCACCGCCATTTTCCCTAGAAAATCCTACCAAGCTCGACTCTGTCCAAAGTACCAAATCGCAAGCCGAAATTGTCAAATTTTTCTTTTCCTATCCTGATCAACGGATACTTTAATATACCCATAACAGTCCAAGCTTATACGAAACAAAAAACAGCTCTAACACACAAGAGAATATTTCCGGTTTTACTTTTCAACTTCACGACACTATATCATCCCAAAAATGCTCCGAAACAGGAAACTGGAATATTACTCTGGTCGAACGTGGCCTAAACTTCGACTCGTTTATATCAGAGAGCATAGAGGCGTGACGCGAATTGATTAACACGCGAAGCCGGACACACTGAGCACACTTTACGTCCCACTTTGGTCGACCGACTGGAAATAGAACGACGATCTCGCGAGTATACACGACGAAAGAAACAGAAGGCATTTAGAGAGCGTGCAAAATCTGAAATTGAAACAGGATACGCGACCACTGACAGCCGGAATAGCTTCGAAACGTTCGATAAATCCAATCCCCTCGGACTTTATTCCCTGTATCTTCGTTACGTCTTAAATACTTTGTCGCCCGCGTTTCGCATTATTTACACGCTACTGACTTATCATTGGAGAAGAAACATCGGTTGAAACTTTGTGTTTCGGGGCTAACTGTGCACCCTGGCGTTTCGTCGAACACTTGATCATCTTCGTATATGTACAAAGTGTTTCAAGGGTTCTGATCGAAAGAAACTCTCGATAGTAATCCTATGTACGGAAATAAACTGTGGTTTTTGTAATTTTGTGACTTCGATATACGTCCTCGGTGTTGTATACACTTAATATCGGAGGAAGTGTTTCTGATCTCGACACAGTGTGTTATTAACCGTTTTACACCGATGTTGTAAGGTTACCAGACCTCAATTTCATTGAATTAATTCTTCTGAAAGGAATCTGTAAAATTATCATACCTAGATTTAATTTTATATCGAATTAATCCTATCAACACTTTGACCGCCAAAAGCGTTGAAAATTTCATTGGGCGAAGTATTGTTACAATTTTTCGTAATTTCTATTATTCAGAATTCGGAGTAATACGACGATTTCTAATTAAGTAATTGAAAGGATATTAATATTGTATACGGAAATTCAAGCGTCACCCACATATGGATGACTTGGCATTTAAAGTGTTAAAGGGGATTCGTTAAGGTACCTAACTTCAATTTTATCTGTTACTGAGTGTGAGATGACACTTTTGAAAGGAATTTGTAAAATTAGTAATCTCAATTTCGTTTTATACTGATCCTTTGAAGTGGAATTTATAAAGTTACACAAAACATACGTAGTTGGTTTTTGGTTGAATAACATTCTAATGATTAAGTAATGATTCGAGATGAAACTTTATATGATAATTATTTCATAATACAAGAAATATGTATTTTTGCTATAATATAAACTATAGCGTAATTCTTCTGTAATTGAATGCGCACCTGATGATAGGAAGATTTGTTGTGTTCGTATCCAAGGCGCTTTTCCCGTACATAAAATGAAATAAAATAAAATAATTGAAAAAACGAAAGATATTCCACAAAATTCCTATGATTTGTTATTTTGAAATACTCAGTATAATTAGGTTAGATGGAATAAATGAATGATGGCCTTGCATAAAAATTTATGTGTTAGGCGACAATCAAAATAGAGAAGCCTTAAATTTAACGCCTTCGACAAATGATCAAGATCAAGATTCCAATTAGAAAAGGAAAGAACGAGGATCTATTATAAATTATAACCAGTTACTTAATTTCATTGTAATAACTGCAGTTACGAGATACAACGTTATTATAAAATATTCCCTGCGATGCGTAAACAACCAGCACGGTATGATGTTATCGTAAATGATTTAATTAACAGAGAACGTTCAACGAATAATTACAACAGCAAACTTACAAATCTAACACACATTCTGTATAAACATTCTAGGAACTTTTTTTATGGAACTGTAACCTATTTAATATCGATAAATATTCGAAACAAATTAACACTAGATGCCAGCACATTGTGTGATATTAACCGGTTGAGTGCTGAATATCTTTTCTAAAAATGGGCTTTTGCTGATACAAATTTATACTGAAAGTTTGAAAAAGTAGTGTGATGGGAAGAAATCATAACTTGACCAAAAAATGAAAGATTTGAATAATTCTTTTCTCTGTTTATAAATAAAACTTCAAATTATTATATTAAAGCGTATTCTCATATAAAATACAGAGTAAAGATCGATATATCGACATTCAGCACTCGAACGGTTAAATTTCTTCTCATGCCAACAAAGGGATTGGTAATTACTTGCTCCATTACTATACCAAAAAAATTACCAATTTTCAGATTGTTTCGAGCAAATAATGTGACAAATGAAAACAAAAAATTATATCAAGACACAAAGTAACAGATTTTTTACTTGAAATTTTCAAATATTTAACAAACTGTCCCTTAATGCTGAACAGCTGATTTAAAATAATGCTAAAAGAAACACGGTTCCACTCGAACGAACAAAAGTATTTGTAAAATTTCATGGAATATAGTCCACCGTGGTTTCATAATTAAAACAGACTATACGAAGTGTAGCTTCTCGAAAAAACTAATAATTCAGTAGATAAACACGCTGATAAATGTATATCCATTACAGCCGTCAATTCATTTACCGTTTCGATTAAAAAAGTACACCACCGTTAGAACAGTTTGGAAAAACAGCTTGTATCGATCTCAATTGTACACGGCCGTGCATCGAGCGATCGAAATTACCCGCTCGAGCCGGTGTTGTTACGTGCGGTGGATCGTCACGGTTCAATCAACGGGCAGATTTAATCGAGGGCCGTTTCATGTACCGATTACAATAATCACCGGTGATCAGCGGTGCGCATAAAATTACCATAAATGAATCTTGCCCGGCTTCGTTGCCCGATTGCCGATCGCCTTTTTCCCCTCTTCTTTCCAGCCGGTCGCATTCTGTTTATAATAGTTTCTCCATGCAACTTTTCCGAGGGAACGAGGCAAACGTTTATCAACTGAATTCCTTTCCCGTTTCGTGCGCACCGCGAAACACACCGGCCGCCATTTCGAGCGAAGAACAGCGAGCCAACGAGGAGAAAGGGACAAGGAATTCCTGGAAGAGGATGATCCTTTGGGGAGGAGCTGCACAGGGACCGATTAGTACCGTGTTTGGCAGATAGCTGAGCTTCTAACGAAAATTCGAATCATTCCAGCACTAGGAATATATCGAAAATATGAATGTTTGGATAACTCAAGTCACTTGGACAATTCGAATGTTTGAATACTGGAGTTAACGTCGAATTATCGCGTTAATGAATTTAGGTAAAGCGAAAAGAAGTGTCGTTTTTCTTCGATGCGAAAGAATTTATTTACAAAATGAAAATATATAGTTATTTATTCCGACAGATAATTTTCCTGGTTATTTCCAATATCTTGTCACAACTTATTGTTAGGCAACTTATCGATGCCTCTTTTATCAAATTCTGGCTGTGTTCACTTGGAAAAGGCATCCAAGTGTTAAAAAAAGTACTACCTAATATTAGAGCGATAACGAAAATTAGAGTAATTAGAATACTCGAATAACCAATTAACACGTTGAGTGGCACAGTGAAAACGAACTTACATAGTCAGATACGATAAAATCCTAATTATTAAGGATCCAGTCGATTACTTTTCCTTGACCTGCAATATCGTGTCACACTCGTGACGCAGCTTACAGTTCAAATATGACTTCTGTCGTTCAAACCTTAGTTACAATCGAATTTTAAGTTTAATTCTGATTACAGTTTACACAGTTAATGCTTGTCAAGTGCGAAAGATACGTAATGTTTCAATTTCCTAGATTCGTTTTAACGCTGGAGCAATAAATATTTAACTCTGACTGACACACCTGTCGAAAAAATCGTAAGGCAAGGGGTTAATATTAACACCATTCGTGGTTTATTTCATAGTTCTTTTCGTCAATTATTTGATTGTACAAGATTTCGGGTGTCAGTTACCGGTGACTGACGTGGCGCTTTACGCGTTAAGGCCGAATCATAGTCCCGTCTGAGAGGACATATTTAATTTACCAGAGTATCTGAAAATGTGTCAATTAAGGAGAGTAATAAAAATAAATTGATATGATCATTTCTATCTCTTTTCTTCCAAAATAGGTCATATGCTTTTTGGAAGTTTTAGTGGAAAAGTAGACTAAATTCAATCGTATCCCAAAATGCTCCGAGTGCAAAACGTTAATAGACACTAGGACCATAGTATATTCGAATACTAGTAGAATTTGGGTAATTCGGATAATTGTAATATTTACAGCCCTAATAGATACCTTGAATTTAATAGAATTAAATTCAATCCAACACACCAAAGTACCAACTAAAATTAAAACTGAATCTGAATGTAACTCTTAATCCTCCGTTAACGATTAACAACGCGTACATATTTATATACATATACATATGAAAGGTGTCCCTGAAGGTTGGGTGGTTACGGTACCACCCCCCATAAAATGAACGACACACCCAAATGTGGATAACGTGGTAGCCAAAGTGTTAATAGGGTCATTAACCGAACCCAGTCGTGTTTTACCAAAATCATAATTACCCAGAGATTTACCGGCCTAATTATTTTTATAAATCATTAAACAACAAACCGCGATACCCTCTTACACCAGTGTACATTCTGTATTGTATAAACACCCTCATAGCTTTAACCGTGACATGTATCCCATGTCAGATTATGGAGTGGGAACGGTCTGATGCTTAAATAAATAAATGAAACAGAACAAAAAAAAAAGGATTCGCATTCCTCGTCTCTGTCTAACACGTGGTACACTCTCGTCCAGTTTCAGTTCCCTTCGCCTCTCTGGTTCTAGCGGAGGCTGCAGTGACCCGAGACGGCGATCAAGCGATTCGTGGGTCGTGGCTGGGCCGTATCTTTTGCCGGGTTCCCCCTTCGCTCGGGCTGTCTACATTTTTCACCGGCTCGAGATTTTATTCGCCCGCAGTGCTGCGAAATTAAGCCGTTTTGAGATATTTACGAATGGATCTGGGAACGAGGGGGGGGCTTCTCACCGATGGACCCCAGGCCGCACGAACAAAGAGGACAACACCAGCGCTCTCTTCGCAACACGCTCGATGCCTTCTCGCGATTTGTGACCGTTGTAGCAAACTAGACACACTGTTTCTTCTTTCTTTTGCTTCTTTTCACCCTACCTGCCCACAACCCCTCTCTCCATTTCGATCCCTCATCGATACTGTCTACGGAATTCCTCGAACGACGCCGAGCGAGTCTGTTATATGATGTCACGTATTCGAATACATTAGTCGCCGGTGGCTTTTTTTAGAAGGCGGACGGACGAGGACGTGATTAAAAGTTAAAATCGACTCGTTAACACGTTGCGTCTCGCCTGGGCCATGGGTGACCCATGGCAATCGCTTCAAGACGCTACTTGCGCTGAACAACCTACCTTTAGGCTAACTCGAGAAACTCTGGTAATATGTGGCGCCATCTAGACACAGAAATTAATTCTCTCGCCACTTTGCGATACAGTAAATTTGCTTTAAAAATAACTGCAAAATGTTTTGATCAAAAACCAAAAGAATGTTATCGAATCGATCGAAGTCGAAGTTGCTTGAAATCTTAAAATTGATGGACGTATTACTAGCTTTCGTTCCCGACGAACCATAAATTTCACGCGAAATGAAACAATCTATGACAATGTTCAAACGTACGGCCAACGATCCAGAAGATCTTGACATTCCCAGCTCCGGGCGCAGCCCAGACGGAACAAGAACAGATTTTTAAGGATCGAATTGAAACGATAAGCGCGAAATTTCTGTCTCGTGGACTCGATAACGTTGACTGCGGCCACGTGACACGTGAAACCGGTCGTTCCCGTTCCCAAACAGCGCCACGTTACGCGGCCAAGTTTTACAACACTCTGGGTGAGTAATGGGCACGGCGCTACGCAGCGTCGAACAGCGCGGAACGCTTAAAAGCGCGTGGGTGACGATAAAGTATCTCTTTTTCTTCGTTCCCTCGATATTCATCGACAACGAGAGATTTGTGCCCCGCTACGCGTGCGTCTATTTATGGGAAAAAGATAGAGGGGCAAATGCGAGTATACGAAAGAAACCGGACGAGTCTCATCCATCAGAGACTCCTAACCTAAAAGTAGTCTCCAAGCTGTGCTCGCATTTCAGAATTATCCTCGTTCACAGCGTCGGGAGCGGCGAACACGACGTGGGTGTCTCTGAGTTCTCGATGCAAATATAAAGGAAAAAATAAAAAAAAAAAAATAAACAAAAAAACTCGAAATGGCGAAATGGACATTTCACGAAGAGGACAAGCGTACAGGTGCTCGGGCGCTCTATCGTCACGAGAGTGTGCGTAAGCACGACACGAGGTTGGCAATAGGCTTAAATCCCGATTGGTCGGACAGCTCGTTAGTGTGCGTGTTGCTATGTCTGCCTTATAACACACACGTACACCAAAGTTGGGGAAGGGGGGAGGGGGTGGATATATATATGAGGGTACACCGTTCGTATATATACCGGGTGGTAATAAAGGATTCCAACAAGGATGGATGGTGAGAGGGGGAGAGAAGTTCGCTCCATTGTTCCCAGTAGAGCCCAAACGTCATCCATAAGGGTGCCTCCCATTATCTGGCGTGTATCTGCCTCGACACACACACACACACACACACACATATACTGGACAAACTGGAGAGAGATCAGGTCTGGCCAGATGCGCGACATGGCGGTGCCTTTCACGGTGTGTGGATTCGGTATCTACATGGCGGCCGACTGTGCTGCTATTTCTCCAACCTCCTGCTCCTCTTGCTCTGGCAATAGGAGCTCTAATCTCCCACGAAATTGTAAAGTCACCTTGGGAGTGAAATTTATAAGAGGCCCCGACCTGGCTCGGCACGAGCTACGAGCACATACCCTGTACCGATCCTCGAGAGGAAGAGAACACCTACTGGCGCATCCTGACGCATACAGCGACACTTCTTTTTTCCTTGTTTCTTCTGCTTCGGCGAGTGGAAGAAACGTGTACGGTGTTTACGACACGCCGCTTAGGAGAAAGATGATCTGGCGTGTTCGTTTTTTTTTTTCTGCTTCCTCTTCCAGGATTGGTTTCTACGGGATGGCGAAGAAAAGGTTCTGGATTTAGAGCGACATCAGTGGCGTAACTAAGGTTCTTTTTTTCGGTGTGCCAGATTTTCTAGGTTTAGCAGAAGTGTCAAAGCAGAAACGTGAGTGGGGAAATGTCGTAACTGTGTTATTGATAGTACCGTGAACGTATTATGTTAAAGAAGGTGCCAAGTACAGGTCGAGACTATACTTAATAAATGTATGTCTAAAAATTGCACGTTTTATCGGGAAATTCTTTGAACAAATGTCACTAACCTGTAAATCGTCAAGAAAATGGAGTAATAATGACTAATATCACGTGTGAGAAAGAATTCCTAATATGTCTGTGAAACAGTGCGCGATAATGCGAATGCAACGAGGGCGTACGAGTCGCGGGTAAATTGCATCATCGCTACGAACTGCCAACGTTGCAACGAATCATAAATATCCCTAGGCAGTTGCAATAAATCACCAATCGAATCAATTCACGGTTCATGGACAGACTTAACGAGTTGTTTACGCATGAACTTATAATTAATGCGTAACGGTTAATTCACTTTTATCTACTTTCCGCTCGATACAAGTTTGTCAACTGGTACCAGTTATACCAATACGTTTTCAACAACTGATTTTTTCTTATTTCTTTTTTTTTTTTAGAAACAATTGTATCGAATGAAGGAAATTTCGCAAATCTCGTGTTAACTTATACGTAAAAAGTTACTACGCTTTATGCATAGGCATGGTAATTAAATTAACCCGTTTTCCATTAATAAAGTATTTAATTACTCAATTGCCAGCTACCTAAATTATTAAGTTATTAAATTACCGAATTGTCAAATTACTAGATCGCCAAAATGTCTAATTGTTAAATTACTAAATTACTGAAATATCAAATTGCCAAATTACTAAATTACTGGAATATCAAATTGCCAAATTACTAAATTACTGAAATATCAAACTGCCAAATTACGAAATTACTGAAATATCAAACTGCCAAATTACTAAATTACTAAGTACCAAATTACCAAACTACTAAATTAACCAACTCGCTTCGAAACAATTAAGAAACCGAAGTAATTAAAATAATTATCAATGCGTAGTAACGCACCGAGATGGGAACCATTTTCCCTAGAGAAGCTTACCGTGTCCGACACTATACCAAATCGAGTATCGAGCAATTTGAACCAGCGTCAATCGAGACCTATCTTTTGATCAGGAGTGTAACATCAGCACGTATATTCTTCCTGTCGTTTCTCAGCTTGGAAAAAGACTACGGCTGCTAATTACGCGACACGCTGTTCGCATAATTCTCGTTGTTTGAACACGGACGAGCGGTTAGCGACCGGTCCTTGCAAAAATAAACCAACCGGCAACACGCCAACCTTAAAATACCCTCGTGCACGAGATACACCGGGCCAGGATTAAATTTTAATTTCGTGATAAAGAATGACGTATCAGAATCCCGTTGGCAAACATTGCCTGGTCCCTCTTTTTCCCCTTCTTGTGTACATCCTAGGCTGCTGACGTTTCCCATCCCTACGTGGAACACAACTACCCCCCTTGGCTACCCCTAAAACTCTAATTACGGCCTTACATTCCCTGCCGCGCCCCCTTCACCAAACCCACCCCTTCGTTCTACCTCATATTTTCCCAACATTCTTCCCTCCCGACTGGCTCTGCTCTTCCCTCTATGCCCTCAACCCCTCGGATACCGTGTACCAGCCCTCTCTGCTCCGCACCATTACATGCAAATGCCACCGGTTGTCTCTTTCCGCTAATAAAAGTCGTGGCCGCGCAATTTAGAACATCCGACGTAGACTACGGCTTCCGAAAGACACTCGAGACGAGACAGGGAGAGAGTAAGTTTCCGAGGAGGTACCGACGTCTGGGGAAAATTATTACTCATTAGACCGAGGGCCACTGTAACGCGCCGGCCCTGCCTAACATGCCTTTTTACGGTGGCCACTGGTTGTGCGCTGACGTTCGAATTGTCGTCGACGATGGATAGACCATTGGGGATATTAAAAAGTGATGTTGTTCATTTTGAAACGTCGATTTGTTGCTGGGTCTTCAATCAAATTGCGAGTATTTTTATCCGTTAGTGAGTTAGTTATTAAATTTTCGTCCTCGCTGTAAAATTAACTCTCTAACTTTAAATTTTTAACGTGTCGTTAAGATTGTAGCTAAATTCTCAAGTTTTTCCTAACTTCCTAGCGTTTAGTTTTCGATTTATTAGAAGATAAGGATTGCGCAGCTATCCGGGAGTTTTGATATAAAATTAATTTCCTAACCTTAAATATTCGATTTGTTACCAGATTAAGATGGAAATTTGAGCCTCTCCGTGTGTTTTTGCTACACAACTAACTCTCTAACCTTACCAGCCCCCACTTTACTGAACACTGAAAGAGTTAGACTCGTCACGTCTAATCTAATTTCTACCTAACCCAGAAATAATGTACAGTAAGGTTTCTAATATAACAGCGAGCAGTGGTACCTTGCTTCCCCCAACGCCATTTTCCCCAGGGAAGGCTGAACCGTACGCGCTCGAAATTAGTCTGAAAATAAAGAAAGAGAATGGCACTCGATCTAATTGGAACGCAGCGAAACGCGCAAGGCCGAGAAACGGTGGCCTTATTGAAAGAAACAATCGAAGGGATAAGATCCTGGCCGTAGGCAGCAGCCATCGTCACGTTGAGAAACGTTAGGACCCACATAATGTTTAATCAGAGCACGTTGCGGCTTTACGATATTAGTCCCTGTTAGGCACCCTTTCCACGCGTCGCTACCCTCCGGGCCATCTTCCCGCTGGTAGAACCTCCACTACAGAATCTTCCGGATATTTCGGAATTTAACCACTTCAGACTGTTTAACCTTCGACACCCAAGCGACAAGAAATACGTGTTTGCCGTTCCCCTACTCTTTTCGATGCCAAGAACCCACACATATATCGACGTTATCGCTTCATCGAACGGAGAAAGGAAGAACTCTCTTCGCGCACGAAAAATTTCACCCGTAGATACTATGTAACATTTTTGTTGGATTATTGTTGCAACGAATTTAAACCGGATTCGGGTTAAACCAATCGCGCACCGGGAGACTGAAATGAAACAGACCACCGACGGCCTAGTTCGACCATTAGATTCCATCTGCATATGTTTAACTGCTAATTTAAGGTCTGCCCAAGTTCATTGTGGCTCGAGACGGAGTTATTGAGTTCAAGGCAAATATCATCCTCGTAGCTACTCACAAGGGAACACCGAGGACTGATGCACTCCGATTTTGATGAAACTTTGCATAAATATTAATTAGACTTATCTAGGAAGACAGGTGTAATTCGTTCGTGCCTGTGTTTCACTTTGAGGGAAATATCAAACCTTTTATCCGAACCGCCCTTTCTATACATGTGCTTATAAGTCGTAAACAACAAAAGATATCAAATAATGGTTGAAATAAAAGTTATACCGTTTCTTGAGATCTACGAAGCTGCGTGTATATTTTTTGGAAAAAATCATTCTTCTTTTCAATTTTCCAAAAAGAGTAATAGCAAGGTTTTATCAAAATCGGAGTGTATCAGTCTCCGGTGTTCCCTTGTCAGCGACGGTTGATGATTTTAGGAAAGGGCGACCCAGGTTTAGTACTAATACTGAAATTATACATTAAACAAATGTCATGAACTGTAATTATAAATATTAGCAGTTAGTAATTTTTGCTAATTTAATTTAACGTAAAATTATTAAACAATACTACGACGGAATTAGGCAACACCGACAGCTTAATACTTCTGGCAAAGTTACGGGACCCAATCCAAACGAGAATCCCAGGTTACCCGTCTGATTTGATCAGAGCTGGTAACAATCGTCACGAATTTCCTTATAAACCGAAAAATCATCAGATCCTAGAAATAAGCACTCAGCATCTTTCGAAACCAAAGAACTCGACAAAACGAAATCTGCAGCGGACGATCCTGAAGATCGCCTACTAGTTGACTGCGAAGAAGACTTCGCCGGGCGAACACGCGTATAATAAAAGTCGCAAGATAGGCGAATTCCTTCGGGAGCTGTAGGTGAAACGCTTCCCGAGCATCCCCGCCACCCTTGCAACCCACCCCTTCTTTCGTTTCGTGCTCGTCGCCACGCGGACAAAGGGGGAATACCCCCGCCCTGCGCATGCGCACTCGTCGCCAGCTCCTAGTAACGATTCTATCCTCCCCTGTTATAATTCGTGTCGACCCCGCCAGAGGGGGTCGCACGACCACCGACAGAGACTGACACGACGACAAGACTGACAGACGAATCTTTTCAAAAATTTTAGTACCAATGCACCCAACCAATGTTTCGTTTTCAAGGGTGGAAATTTTATTTTTAATGAAACTTAAATCGTAAATATTTTTAAAAAAATTCGAGATCTATGAGCGCAGTGGGGAATATTTGAAAGTATAATGACAATATCTATCAGTAGTCAATGTTTCGAGTTTTGAAGGTTTTTCACTGTCGTTGTAAGTGACAAGGATCTTTTTGGTTGCGGAATAATTTCTTTCGGAAGGAACTTAGTAGGATCATTTTTAGAATATTTTATAAGCTTGTAATAATATGTTCTATGATGTTTATTTGAATTTTGAAAGGAGTTACGATTAAAAATGTGTACCGGATATCTAATGATGTTTAAAATTTCAGATCTTCAAAATGTTACAAAAACACCAACTATACCTAAAGTAATATAAAACACAAAAATGTATCCACTAAGAAACATTGTATCTAATAAATACAGTTACATACATGATCATATACATTATTTAACAAACATAGTGTAACAAAAAGAACAAAAAGTATTATTAAAAAAAATCTTGAAACTATAAACAAACCCTGTAAGAAGAGTCCCTGGTATACTTCTTAACTCCAAACAGAAAAAAATTCGTTGATTTTGAATTGAATTCCTCTAAGATTAAAAAGTGTTAAAACGAGCTACAAATTAATTTTGAAAAATGTATGAAAAGAGAAAAATTACCTTGGTTCTGTCATTTTTATAGAATTTTGTGCTTGGGATCGGTGTGGAAGGGAGGGGATGGGGCGGTCAATTCGTATGGGTGTGATTAAACCCGATGAAAGAAAAAAAAAAAAACATTTCGATTCGAAAGTAGCTGCATAAAACCGTAATTCGAATTGGATTAAATCTAATTGAATCGGGACAAAGTTATAATTTCTTTCGATCGAATAAAGTGTGCGGAGGGTGGGCGGGGTGTAGGGGTGTGGTGGTTGGGTGGTCGTTAAAGGCGGCAGCGCCACCGCACGAGGAATTAACTTAAACGACCATGGCGGCTCGAAAATATCGAGGCAAAAAGCAAACAGGAATTGCGTAGTAAATTCCCCATCCGATTTGGAAGTTAAAGTCGCGTTTAAAACGCGCGAGCAACGAATTGTCACTTTTAGTGATCCTTAAGCGATACCACGGCCTTTAATTATGTCCCAATTAAACCAAACGCGCCCGGTATTCTCTCTCTCTCTCTCTCTCTCGTTCTGCTCCCTACCGCACCTTTCATTCCCGTTTTTTCCCCTTCGTTTTTTCCTTTCTCGAACCCATCACTATCGACGACTAAGCACGAGTGCGGAATCAGATATGTGCCGTCCAAGAAACGCGCGACGATACATTACCGTCAGAAAGTTCGATACTAACGAAGAAAAGTAAAATAATTAACGGTGAAAGTATCGACGTTCAGCGTGCCCTTGCTTCTGGATTGAAAATAAAATAGAAGACTAAATAAATATAGAGTGAAACGTATAGATTATTTTCGTTTAAAAAATAAGATTGGTTCTTTACTTGCTCTGACAAAATTTTATAATAATTCACGTATTCAAATTTGAAATTTTCTGAATTCGGGTACTTATTAGAGAATAATTGAATTTTTGATTTTGCTTCTTCCAGGGTGCTGCGGTGACGGATCAAAAGTGCGACGACGGGTGTATCCAGCTTTTCCAAGAGTTATAAAATTCGACAAAAATAAATTTGCTCTCCATAATAATTTCAACATAAGATTGCTAGTACCTGAATTTAATCGAATCATAATTCTACTCCGTAATAAATAAATAATTCATGATTCGATCTATCGTAGAGAAATGTTAATAAACACGGCATAAAGAAGAAAAGTTTCAAATGTCAGAGAAAAGAATTCGAAATATACAAATTTCGCCCTCTCCGAGAAAGATTTCTCTAGATGCTTCCCGGAAACTGGCAAGCCCCGGTTTGTTCACGTACGTACATGTAAAGGTATAAAGAGAAGAGGCGTAATATCCTGCAACGGAGCCGCGGGACGGTACAAACGCTGGAAATGGAGCCTTTAGTTTTTATCGACGGATAAAAGTCGTGATAAGCTGTATCACGGGGTGTACCCGGTGAAAAGAGCAACGCCGACTTTAGTCGTACGTGTGCCGGTGTTCGCAAAGAGTACGTTCTCTTCCGTGCGAGAAACCATCGTGGGGCTTCGAAATTTCGGGGGGTTATTGCACCGGATATTCCGTGAGCTGCTCTCTAGATGGCGGCCATGCGACACCGTGAATTGCGAAATACGAAACGATCGGATTTCAACTCTTCCACGCCTCCAGGTGGCGAAATCGCGAACCATCGTTTTCAAGTGTCAGCACGTTTCCGTGATAATAATAAAATTATTCTATATTAGGATTAGAAGTATTTATATAGCTGTGATGATATCAATTTTATATCCCTATCTGTGCGTATACCTTATCAAATTTATTAAATACATGGCGGTATTAATACTTGACACTTTGACTTTCGATGCGAATATTCTTTAGTTCGTTTCCATTCGGTGTACTGTGTACTAATTTTAATGTTAACACTGGCAATTTTGTGATGTATTAAATATAATTCTCCCAGTACTCTTCTTTCAAACATATAAAATTATAAGATAAAATCTATATATATTTCTAATTCAAAACCATTCCTTTCCCTACGTCGCCATTTTCATCAAGAATGGTCTCCTTAAACCTACAAAGGAACTTATTATTCGTTTGGATTTACAGTTTCGCAGCTACGAAAGAATTTCTGAGCTACTCTGAAAAATTTGAATTATCCTCGAGTGGGATATACTTCGAGGTCGACTTTTCACGGGACCAGTCGACAATGATGGAGGGGAGGGGGGTTTCATGTAAAAAGGGGATACGAGGAGTCAGAATCGTATCATCCTCCCCGAGGAGACGTGTTCGTGTAATCTTACGTCCCGGAACGATTGCCTCTGAATGGGAAATTGTCGTGTTATTACTCGACCCTCCTGGCCCCCCAGTGTAAACTAATTCCGAGACGTGGTTGGGGTCGACTCGTCAGAAAAGTAACGAACGACCGAGTGCCAACTTTTAACGACTCGCAGAAGGATTACGGGAGGTAATTAACGACTGCAATAACGCGACCGGCGACAAACTTAACACTTCCTCGGTCAAGCACCGAGTATAAAGCAGCATCCTCTTTCTTCGTAGAATAAGTGATGCTAAATTGACTCTTCGTTGGAGATCCGGAACGGCGCAATGCAAAATTTGATTTTTCTCCTCATTATTCCTAATCGTATAACGCGATACAGATTAAGTAGTATTTCAGAATTTCTTAAAACCGAGAAGAATTTTTAATTCTATTACTTTCTGATAGAACGACGGGCCATTATAAAAGGAGGAAGTTAATAAATAACAATGTATAGGAACGAGAACGTCGAGACGGAAAGAAGAAGGGGACAGAAACATGGTAATAGGTTGGTTGTTGAGAAAATGTAAGCGTTGACATACGTAACGATGTTGTCCAAGCGAGAAAACGTGGTGGAAACGCGATCTCACCAGGGTTACACGTCGGATCGGAAGGAACACAGCCAATGCTAGTGGTGGTGGTGATGGTGGTTGGTATGGATGGCTGTGTTACTCTCAGCTTGTACGGCCACGGCACACCGTAGCGGGGCTGGTGGAGAACGACCCCCTGGCGGGCACTATCGTAACAAATGTGCCCGTTTGCATAACACGACGACGAGCAATTCGGGTAGGTTTGACGGTGCGCGATATAGACCTTTAGCCGGCGAGAAGCTAGGGCTACGATTCTGTACACGGAGGACAGGCCAGACACACGGAGGGAGAAACGTTTCGAGGGCTGGAGAGCTCTTCCTTTATCCCAGGGGACGCTGCTGTATAATCTATGCCTCCAGATAGCCAATACCGAATGAAGGGTCCAGGCTGGAACGGCTCCACCTCGATACCCCAGGTAGATTTACTGCTGATCGGAATTACGATGTTTACCGTTCGTGTTACGATCGGGGCCGGTTTGATTTATGTCGCTCGAAATTCGTCCGTATTCTAATTGTCGGTAGCTGGTTAACGATTATCGACGCATTATCCGATTCCTTGGGTTGGGGATCCGAGTCGGTGACGAGGCTTTGGAAAGGAACCGTTTGGGAGGGTAGGGAGATCTGTCCAGTGAATGAACATAATTCGTGTTAAACGAAAGAATAATGTTTACAATGCCTTCTTCGTGTTGAAATTTATAAAGTAATTGTCTCGCTAAAGCGATGTTCTTTTTATCTATAATATATTCGGAACTAGATTCATTTTATTTAGCAATTGTACAAACGACGTCCCACGTATTCAAGGTAAATACTGTTACCTTGAGATCAACAATTTGTAGTTTGCAGTAGTTTGATGGTCATATCATAAGTTTATTTGTATTATCATATAGCTTGGAGATCCTTCAGCCAAAAAGACAGTGTTTATTAAAACACTGTAACAATGTTTATGTTTATTCGTTGGTTATTTTGCATATTTCTCACTAAATCTTATGCCAGATTTTTAACGAAGGCTATAACTATAATGATGTTCTGAGTTAATACTGAGTTTACAGAGTTAAATAATGAGTTTTACAGACATGCGGTTTAAGTGTTCATTCACTGGACAGGTCACCCTATAAAGTGGATTCGAGAATTTAAATATACAGGTAATTTTAGGACATTGTTGTGTATCACGGATTTCTGCAGGGAGAATGATGGTTAGGGATTATATTGTTTTGTGATTGAAAATTACTAAGGCTTGATATGATAACTTATCTAATCTGTCGTCTGTTTCAGTTTATTATTAAATCTATTTGTTCTGTTTGACGTGAAGATCAACTTCAATACATAATGCATAGTATTTTAGAGGTTATGTGTAATGTACCTATATTTAATATAGATAATGTTTTCAAGAATTTCGTTATAAAAATGGACTAAATTTAATTTTGTCAAAAAACACTTCGAGCACAAAGGGCTAATATTCCTATATCTAATATGAGTAATACAGCTAGTAACGTACTTATACCCATACCTAACGTAAATAATATAGCTAATAATATTCTTACACCTAATATAAATAATATATAAATAATTGAAAATTTCCTTTCAATTTTCATTTCACGTTCGACTACCCAATTCATGTATTACATTAAAATGGCGTCGGTCGCTGGTATTCTCAGGGCATTGGACGCATTGTATAATACTTTTCTATCATTTCGGAAAGAAAAAGAAAACGATTACCGTATAAATCGAGTAGCAGTGAACGGAATCGAGAATCGAGTGGATCAATCGAAAGGGGATGGTAGGAATCGTCGATAGACACGGAAGAAGTATACCACGGATACTTAACGATCTCCTCGCATCCTTATTCGTCACATATTTCACCGGATCGTTTGATCCTCGTCATAAAACTTTATCGACCGTGAAAATAACATTCTGCCCGTGGCTAAGGTGTGCCAACTGACATTCTCCAAGTTTTAACGACCGTCACGCGCCTCCGTATCTGTCACTCAAAACCAACACCCTTCCTTTTTCTCTTTTCTACGAATCCTTCGACCATCCCTTCAATGACGATAAGAATTTCAATCTTCGTCTAAATCTTATTTTGCTCGGAGAAATATATTTTAAACGGTTGCAGAAAATCTCACGATAAGTAGCTGTTTAGTGACATCTTCAAAATGTTACACTTTCATTCGCCGACTTGTTTTCGCCTATTGCATTTTCAGACACGACTCGAAACGATCCTCCAGTCTCCATTTTGAATCAAGCAACTTCCCTTCCGGTATCATGATCCAAGTTTCGTCGAGGGTAGGGGACAGTAATTTTTCTCTTAAACATCGTGCTAAAGTTGAAAGTTTCGACGCGGAGGACCGAGAAGAACAGGATATCCCGACGAAAACTCGGGAACTACTGGATGTTTGTTACAGAGGAACTTTTAGTTAATCGCGCATGGAATTCGCTGGAACAACTGGGAGAAAGAGAATTTCCTTTTGTACGCGTGCTAGCCTGGATGGAGACAAGTTTTCGCAAACTGGCAATCGGATCTCGAGGAACGGCACCGTGGATAGTTAACTATTCGTCGCTAACGTCCTCTCGAACGTTGAACGGAGAACGTTCTTGCTCGATAAAAATCAGTGAAATTTTAACTAAATAGTCCCTATTTATAGATACGTCTGTTTTACATTAACCCCTTCGGTGTATACTTAAATTATAGTAGTGTAATATAAACTTAATATATAAGTTAAGTAACTAAGTAATAAGATATTAATTATAATAAAAACAGATAACCAGCAAACTGTTGGTTGTAACATTTGTCACAACCACCGTAGATTAATTAAATTTTATATTTGCTACTTTAAATTATTAATATTATTTAACACAGGTCTTTGACTTACTGAAGTATATCAAATTTATCGTGTCAGTACTTCGACGACCACTATAATAACCGACGTGATAAAACATTTTTATCGTTGGCTAGTTTTGAGCCAACAGCGCGTATCACGTGTGATACATGGGACGTTTTAATACTCTGACACGTATTTGTGATTTGGATGTATCATAACTTTCCAAACAAGTATATACAGGGTGTCCCAGTTTTTTCCCGCCAAACTTTGCCAACATATTCTACAAACCAATAATAAGGCAAAAATGTAATGTCGTATAAACATAGGCTCTTAAATGCTTCATTAAAAAGTTATAAATAAAAATTCATGTGCGTATGTATAATACAATGATATTGTATCTGTCATTACCGAGTAGGGTTCGCCAGATTGTATTTACAGAAATGAAGCATAATGAACATGAGATTAGTA
This sequence comes from Stelis phaeoptera, assembly GCA_943735885.1. Classification (NCBI taxonomy): domain Eukaryota; kingdom Metazoa; phylum Arthropoda; class Insecta; order Hymenoptera; family Megachilidae; genus Stelis; species Stelis phaeoptera. Next base: position 22,924,413 of record OX030930.1, read on the forward strand.
ATGCAATAGATTCTATTTTCTGTAGATGTCAGTTTTGCATTCAGAATAACGGACAGCATTTTGAAACGAAAGTGATTTCAACATGTGTGATATTAGTGAACGACTCATATTTTTGTTCACAACTTTTTAACGAAGCATTTAAGAGCCTATGTTTATATGACATTTTTGTCTTATTTTTTCTTGTAGAATATGTTGATGAAGTTTGACGGAAGAAAACTGCGACACCCTGTACAAATATGTTTCTACACTTGTATCTAATGATAATATTGAAATTTGTTCACATAATAATATATTAAAAATAGCAATCAAAGTTAAATTGCTAAATACAAAAATTCCTACACAAAGCAATTTTACAAATCTCGACAGCGTTATAAAATTAAGCCTCCTAACCCCATCCGGATCCACTGCTGTAACCGAATTCCCAGAGCTAACGATTTCATCAAATTCTTCGTCATCAGAGTTAATTATATCCATAAAACTTTCTTTACAACGGAAATAAATAACCCTGTACCCGTTTCTCAAAGCCAAAGGGTCGATCACCTTTTCACGAGAACGTATTAAAAATCATCACACTTTCAGTTGCTGCATTTAGTATAAAATTGATGCCCATGCTGATGCGCTTAACTGGTTTGTCCCACAAGATGGAAAGATCCTGGCTCAACACTCCGAAGGCTCGCTTATCAAACGCATCTTTCCACGATTCCAATTACAACTTTCTTGGGATGCAAAGCAAATGGCGAGCGTTTGCGATTAAACGTACCGCCGCTTAATCGATTATTTTTCCCAGCCGGTAATAAGGAGGCTGGCGCGCGCACGCGGTCTCGTCAATTTTCTCAGAGAGCCCACGGGGTTTTGGTATGCAAGGCGAACCGCGACGATCCCAGCGAACTCTAAACCTCAAGTTTTCATTAGAACGCCACCTAACCCGCCTATCTCAATCCTCGTTCTACCCCCCCCCCCCCCCCCTCTTGGTAACGTAATCGTAATTTTAACGAAATCCTGTTACCAGCCGGGTAGAGAGCCGGCCAAACACCCGTGCCAAAGCGCCTAGTATTTTACTTACAACGGCCGCAAAACCCCTTCGTCGCACGACGCCCTCAGAGTTTTTCGCAGTTTTCTGAAAGTCGCTGCTTTATCTTTAGGCGTGTAGTGATTTTGAGAGATGCGCGAGGATCTTTGGGAAATTTTCTCAGAATTTGATTACTTTGGATTTGATGAAGATTCTGATCTAGTGGTTGCGTGGGAAGGGGAAAAATTTTACAAAATGGCACTTATAGTAGATCAATTTATAGGTTGAAGTATGACGGAAATTATTATGTACGGTTTTTATTGATGGTTTTAGTATGACATAGATGGTTGTTGATTATAGCAAACGATAAACGATTTTGGAATGTATAAATTCGGAGGCGATTTCATGACAGAAAAGTGTCGCAAAATGGCACTTGTGGTATATCAGTTTGAAGGTTAAAATCTGACGAAAATAACGGTATAAGGTTTTATTGATAATTTGTAATATGACGATGACTGATTTTGGAAGGTGTCAAGTTTAACACGATTTCATGACAGAAAAGTATCGCAAAATAGCACTTGTGATACATCAAATTGTAGCTTAAAGTCTGACGAAAAGGACCATACAAATCCCCCATTAATATTTTTAATATAAACCAGATAGTTGGTAATTATAACAAACAATGTCCAATTTTCGAATGCACAAACTCTGACACGAATTCATGACAGAAAAGTATCACAAAATCGCACTTATGGAATATCAATTTGTTGTTTAAGATTCAAAAAAAAGTATAATACAAAATGGCTGCTGTCGGTTGTACCAAACGACGCATCAGCTTTGTAAATGATCAGAACATGATTGATAATCTTATAAATATATTTAAATACATAAATTAAATTACAAGGGGCGCATTAGTTTTGATCAAAGTTATAAATATTTAAATTCGACCATCGAAACACGGCAACACTTGTTAAATTATAATAACAATTCGACCCCGAAGAACATTTTCCTCGGCTAAAATTATGAAGGCTCGAGGGTAAGAAAAGAAAAATGCTAAGGGAGAGCGAAATATCCTGTCTCGAAAGAAACCCTCCCCCCCAAAACAAGAACGGCGTACCACGAAGAAACACGTATCACCGCCGCTGTAATTACGATAAATTGTTCCCCGTACGATAATTATCCAGTGAAGGAACGGGATACGATGGGGGCCCTGTGTTTCTCAGACAAGTTCGATTTTTTACACCCTCACGGCTGCGCAAACGGCAGCGTACTAGGATACTGTCTGTTCCCTTGGTAATCCGTTCGTTCCACGTGTCTATAAATTGTAAAGTGTAGTTTCTTTGCGAATCAAATGCTTTGTGTTCGTTTAGGTGTCTATGAGACAAAGACTTTAGATGGGTACAAATAATGACTGATTAATATTTCATTTGAATATATTATTTAAAATTTGTGTGCCTTTAAGTACGGTGAATTAAGTCTGGGTTAGGATTAGGTTAGATTTTTAGGTAGGATTGAATGACTATGGAATGAAGGATTTGGATATAAATAACGACTGTTTGGTCTTTACTTTGGATATAATTTGTTTATAGAAACGTAGTAGGTTAGGTTAGGACTGGATATAGACATTCGTAAAGTATTTGAGTTAAGTTTGAATTAAGTTGAAATTAGGTTTAGACGTCTATGAATAATTTTGGATATAACTGACTATCGTTTAATATTTATCTTGAATCTATTACAGTAAAATTTATTGATATTGAAAGGGTAGATTAGGTCTAGCTCAGATCTGGGTCAAATCTGGATTAATTTCAAAATCCTTCGATTATAAATTATATCAGTCCGTATCCGTATCACATCAGCTTATCAACTTCCTTCTCACCAATTAAAATTCCTTGATACAGTGCCACTTATTTCAATCATGAGATTGCAGCAATAACATTCGATAAAGGTCAATTTCGTATCTAAAAATCATTAAGATCGATCGAACACGCTGAAATCTTACCAGAAAGAAAAAGAATTAATTAACGTTTATCTAATCGAATTTCTACGTCGGCTCGGTTCGAGAATACCCGAATAACAGGAAACCTAACCCATACGGTCGCAGTGATTGATTCCCACGGACGGAACAGATACGTTCGAAGCCTTTAACTTTCACCCGGGTAGAGAAATGCCATGATTTACGAACTCCGCCAAGAGGCATCGACTTTTTGGCTCCTTTACCCGATGGGGTAAAACTTTATTGCTTCTCGAGGGATAAAGGTGGAAAAAAAAAAACGAAAGAAAAAAAAAGCACGCGACAGTCCACAAAGGGTGCGGTGAAAGTTTTGCGTCGGGTTAAGGGTACGAAGCAGAGAAAAAGAAACGATTCTACGGATAGAGGTGAAACCATAAAAAAAAGGACTGCGTGAAAAGCGACCTTGTGAAATTTGGACAATTCCGGTGAAATTTCGCGTACTGTTAATATCCTGGAAAAAGTTTCTACCACTTTCTACGGACGAGTCGCAGCGAGTTTTCTCTGACCATTCAATTTTCGATTGTACAGGATCTTAAAAAGAAAGTTTGAGACTTCGAGTATACTCGAAGACTGCTAAATGGTCTGAAAATTTAATCATCGATATTATCGGAATTTAGACTTTTTTGAAATTTTGAAATATTATATTCAGATTTGGTGCTTTTGAAATTTGGAATTTGAGAAGTTACAAATTCAGAAATTTAGGACTTTGAAATTTAGTAATTTAAGAATTTGAAAATTTAGGAATTTAGGAAATTAAGAATTTAGGAATCTAGGAACCTAGGTATTTAGAAATTTAGTAATATATAATTTGAAAATTTAAGAATTTAGGAATTTCGGAATTTAAAAACCTAGGAATTTAGAAATTTAGTAATATATAATTTGAAAATTTAAGAATTTAGGAATCTAGAAATCCAGGAATCCAGAAATTTAGTAATCTAGGAATCTAGGAACCCAGGAATTTAGAAATTTAGTAATATAATAATTTAAAAATTTGGGAATTTGGAATTTAGAAATTTGTAATTCAAGCATTAAAAATTTAGTAATTTAAAAACTTGTAATTTAGAAATTCTGAAATATCATATTATCAGTAACCTAAATACTTCATAACGAATAAAATCAAAATCCAATATTAATACTATCTTAAGAGTTGCAATAATTCAAATTACCAAAATTTCTCTTAACTTCAAAAACCATCGTGAACGATTACTACACCAATAAACGTATCAGCAAACCCAATAACAACCTTCATCTATTCACCAACACCAAAAACAAGAACACATAGGTAATAACCCTCGTATCAACACAATTCCATCAGAATTTTGCTTTAAAATACAACCGAAAATAATCATCGGACACAAAGTGTGTGTTTCGAGAGCAATGATCTCTTGTATATCGGTATACGTATAAGTAAATACTTTATTTTCTTTCTTTCATTCAAACGAGGGCCGAGCAGCGTGAATCTACAATCTACGGTGACATTTAGAATCGTGGCGAGGATTTGACTGGTTATGATGGGTTCGGCACGCGACAAAACTGGGTACGCACTCGGTGGAAAGCATCGGTGTTGCCGTCACCGTGGTTGTCGTATGACCATAAAATAAACGTTTGCGGTGGCGCAGGCGGAGGCCAAACCTGACGGCGCATAAACACTTATATAACAGCAATTAAACTGCTTTTAAGGCCCCATAAAACTGCAGTTTCAATAATCTCGGTGACAACACTCGATTTCTGACCTGCGGCTCCGAAATCTTTCCTACCGGAACCTCCGGAAGCGGCCGTTCCCTTCCCGTTTCCCGACCTTGAACGTTGTCACCCTTCGTTTCTTCATTTTTAAATCCTCCGACAGATTTTCTTACTTCGAGACGATAGAAGAGGTATGATCGATTAAAAGTGATTTTTCAGCTAATTAGCAACTTTACAATTCTTTTTTTCTATTATTATTGAAAACGCAAATATTATTTAGAATTGTCGTGTTCGTCGTATAGATACTATGATTATATTTCAAAATCACAGAAATGATCAATAACAAAAATAATAAAACAGAAATTTGTACAATCAAAAGTGAAGGTTCAAATATAAAAAATATTTGAAATTTCAATATCTGACAAAATTCGCAGAGCTTAGAACAATCACCCAAGTTACGGGGTTGAATGAAGTCAATTTTTAATCACCCTTCCTCGAGAAGCTAATAAAAGAACCGTTTCGAAAAGAGGACGATACCGCACAGATTTTTTATAAAACGAAACTTTCTACCTGACGGACCCGACGGCGGAACAGCTATTGGGCAAAGACGGGTTAGGTGTAAAATAGGGAAGAAGGGATGGATAAGGGGGGAGGATAGAGAAAAGGGAGTCGGGTGGAAACGAGGTGGCAGGCAGGTAGCAGGGGAGAGACATGGAACGATGAAATGGGATAATACGGGACGCTTGCAGGACGCGGCAGCCATCATCGAATGCTAATGAGGGGTTGGCGGCTTTTGGGGCGGAAGATTCAGTCCGTGCACTGTGTTGCCAGAGAAACGGTCTGATTATAAATTATACATTATCTCGCAGCTAGCCCTCCGGTGTACACACCGAAAATCCAACTGGACGTACTAGGGCTACCCGTGACCCGAACTGTCGAAATGCAAGAACGCTTAACCCTTCTGGGACGACTATGTGCGCCACTGTAATTCTGTGGTCCGGTGCAAAAGGCGCCGATGATATCTTAATGGCAGTCGAAGAATTAAGGGTTGATATTTCTTCGACCATCGAATAGTATATCACGTACCAAGGGCGCAAAATGGGCGAGGGTCACTTTGCGCCTTTTGTTGAACCAGAGTACTAACATTTCGCTACACAACGTCTGACGCTCGCTATGTACCGACGGTGACTATAGTCACCCGTGAATTTTCGCATTCACATATATCTGTTATATCTGTCACTAGACGTTAGAAGATACGTTCTCTCGACAGTCATATGTAAGTGCGTCTTCGTTGGGATTGGCCCCGTTACCGAGGCAATCCGCCGTAGCTAAAAGGTTACCGTTAAACGTACCAAGCTGGGATCAAATGATCCGTTTGTCTGCGGAAAATGTATGAAGGAGAAAGAGTCGATTGATTATTTTATTTATACAAATAATAAGAATATATGTTTGATTATTTTATTTGTAATCAATAGTTATGTTGCGAATTATTTCCTTTGATGAATTAAGAATTTATTTCTAAATATCAACGTTTATTTTATAAGGGGTCGATTGACCCCTTATGGTAAGAATAGGTATATGTAAAGTGCCTGATTCTTACCCTAAGGCGCAAAGTAAAAATGCCTCGTCAGATAGGCATTGAAAGCTCGATTTTTGCGCCCTCTGGTTCAACAAATATATTTTCTCCACAATATACGCTTCAATTGTTCTCGATACAATACATGAATAAATATAAAATGTAATTAGTAATTTAACTAATTGTACAATTATCCTATTAGTTGCGGGTACCAAGAGACGAGTTAATGAAAGGGTGGAAAGGGAGCACGAAACTATTGCAACAGTATCATACCACGAGCGAGTAAGCGTGCAAGAATGTTTGCTTGATGTACTGTCGCCGTCGGATCGAATTGTTTATATATTATACATTATCTCGTGATAACCAAGCGTATACACAAAACCAGGCTAGACGTTCACCGGCCACTGAACTCTGTCGCGAAAGCACCAAAACATTCAGTGCGCCCCCGGCGGAATAGAAAAAGAAGCAAATGAAAAAGAAAAATTGAGAAATGACACGAATTCTTGATATTTTTATTATGCGTCCTTTTCGCTTTCATGCACGACACGGCCACGAAGAGGATTATTCACCTTTCGTTGCGTCGTGTTGCAAATAATTCAACGCAATTTTTGTTTTAACAAAAATTATTATTTCCTTTGTTTCAACGAATCGGAAATACAATACCGAGGACATTTTTTTTAATTCTTGTATGCTGTCGAATATACGAGATTTTTTATGTTTGATGGTTAATAGAATTTTGGAGAATTTTTAAACATTTCTTTCGGGTTAGGTTAATTTATTAGAATTTTCAAGAATTTTAATCAATTTCGTACGAATTGGAGCAGGTTTGGGGTTAGGTTTATTTATTAGAATTTTTGAGAATTTTGAAAAATTTCTTTCGGGTTAGGTTAGCGTTAGGTAAATTTATTAGAATTTTTGAGAATTTTATAAAATTTCTTTCGGGTTAAGGTTAGGGTTAGATTAACGCTCGCTCCGGGGAAAAATATATATTTTGTAATAGAAATTATGAAAAGAAATATTATACGTTCAGGGACTTAAAAATTTCGAATTATTATATTTTTAGAAATTTCTACATTTCCGAATACTATGTTTAGAAAAGAAATACAATACATTTAAACTTCGAAATAGTATATTTTTAGAAATTCCGGAACCTACAAATTCTTAGTACTTACACGAGTATTAATTTCTTAAGAACGTATATATATACATGTCTTTCTCAGCGAAAGTATTAATGAAATATCCCGAAATCAAACAAAATTCCATTAATAATCAAATCTTCGACAATTTTCGAAACTTTGAATAATTTTGACAAATATCTTTCAAATTTAATCATTTACCCACTGATAAGTTAAAAAAACCACGATGTTTACTCGTAGATGATTAAGAATACCGAGTCCTTGGTATTCTGACCAAACTTTACGATCCAAATCCGATCTAGATCATGGTACGATCTAACAATTTCAACAGAAATTGTACTCACGATGTTATAATCTTGTCGCGGTAAAATATCTTTGTACGCGAAGAGGTGTCAAGGAGAATCCTCGGTACGTCTCATCGTTCAACGAGGTAAGGCACCAGCCGCGATACCGGCGTGTTATATGTGGTCACGCATCAGCCTCGAAGTCGTACGATTAGGAAAGAAACGGATCCATTTTATATAATACAGAATTAACTTGAAGGAAATATATTGCGAGCATCCATCTAATCCTTCGTTCGCAGTACGTGGACGTACGGTATTAGTGTATTTTGCGGTCAGGGATCACACTCAGGAATCCGTTTGAACAGTGACCAAATTTCATGTTATTGTATATATTTCATTGGAACAATAAATTAACTTTTTGGTAATCGGAATTTTCTGAAATTTGTGGAACAACAGTTTAACAGTTGAGATGGTTAAAGAAAATATAGAACAGATTTGAAATGGTGCAGAAAACGTATCTTTCGAATTTTATAATTCTATAGTTTGTTATTAATTCCATAATTTCATAGTTTCTATAATTTTCATAATTTGTCAAAAACGATTCCGCAACACTTTATTAGAAACTTTTTGGATTTGCATTTGGATTCTTGAAATTTTTATATTTTTAACTAGGCACTTATCCCATCTTGAAATGGTATAATATAATAAACATTCCATATCGAATAATAAAAATAATAACAAAACTGCCTCGACTAGTAAAGGTTTTGTCACAAAGGTGTACTTCTCGAAGCCACCCAGTCGCCAATCCCAATTCTAAACTCGAAACCGCAGTACGTTCACGTACTGGCGATAGATTATGTCCATAGACACGGCGACGGATATTGCATCGAATGGAAGAAAAAAAAGAAAAAGAAAAAGAGAAGAACGAACAGCTCGCGTTGAATTCCAAAGTCCTATTGTTATATTTATTACTTTATTGCAAACGCGACTGAACGACCGGGAATTCCAATTCGATATTTTTCAATAATATAACAAACTTTTGAAGAATCGATTAAACTTAAAATTGCACATGGAGAACAAAAATGACGCGTCAGGTGATTCAGAACTCAAAATATCTTCCAAAGTATGAACTTTTTGAAAAAAAATTATAGGAGCATTTTTTGACGTTAAATACTTATACTTTTAGGTGAAACAGTCGAGACTACAGGTACAATAAATTAAGGTAATCAAAAGGGGGTGTCAATCGGGGATGTGTGATAATAAATTTCTATTTTGAATCAAAACGGTTGAAAATATCCAAAATTAATGAATAAAAAAGAAAATACGTGAATAACTATGCAAAGAACGAGATGCGAGTATGGGTCGCTGCGGCTTCCATAATCCAAAGAAAGGTTAAAAATGCTTTGACTGCAAAACATTCGTGTAAAAATTTCACTCCACATTTCCCAATTAATGTCTAAATTAACCCCCTTACTCTAAGTTAATCCTACTACTTTGAAAATAGGAAAATTGACTCTTCTACAAATTTCAATATTTACTGAACACAATTTTTAAATTCGAAACGTTCGATACAACAAAAAATATAAAAAAGTATATTTGCCTATGGATTAAAATGACACCCAACATTCAACAGCGACAAAAGTAAAAAAAAAAAAAAAAAAGATGAAAACAGCTAAGAATTTCAATTGAAAATTACACAATCGATCAATTTTTGTAACGAAGTGTCGCGTCGTCGCGATTGTCAATGCAAAACGGATCGAGGTGAAAGAGAAAAAGAAGCAAAGAAGGAACGGTGGACATTTGATGCATTATGCATCGTGCGTCCGGGGCTAACGTCGATTCGCGTACATAACTTCAATTGCAATTAGTCAAACATCCTGGAGGTCCGTGTACAACGTTCCCACAGGTATTTCGGCTGACGCAGGCCAACTTCCAAATGCATTAACGTCACGTATGTATCCGCGCATGGACGTTTCGTCGACGTTAACCAGAAATGTCCAACGCATCCGACACACGAAACTTGCTTACACAATCGTGTTTGTTACAGCGCTAATTCGTCTTTGATAACGATACGCGAATCGTTAAGAACCCGAGACACACTTTCAACGTACCGCCCTGTAAAGTGAGCGCAGTCTGATTAAGAAAGATTAGTAAACAATTCGTTTCTTATTTATTTTGGTGAAATGGAGATTACTGTAACTCGAAATTTAGAATATTGACAAATTGGTGATGATAATGTAATACTTTGAAATTTCGGAGTTCCTCTATTTTTTTTTTTTTTTTTTTTTTTTTTACCGACTTCGAAAAGGAGGAGGTTACTCAATTCGATCAGTATGTATATATATTTATTTTTTTTTTATCTTTAAGAACACAGTATTTCAAAATTTCTGAATTCCTCCAAATATAGTATCTCGATATCTTTAAATTCCTAAACTTATAGTATTTCAAAATTTCTAAATTACTGGAAATATAATATTTCAAAATTTCTAAATTACTTACAGATATAATATTTCAAAGTTTCTGAATTCCTAGAAATACAATATTTCCGAATTTCAGAACCCCTACAAAATATGGTACCTAATTCAAAATTCTTGAATTCCCAAAAGTATAGTATCAATTACGAAATTTCTGAATTCCAACAAGTATAATACTTAATCTCTTAAATCCTACCAAAAGATTGAAAAGAATACCATAAAATATTAAGAAACGAAAGCAACATTAGCCCGACCATACGACAACAGAAGTCATGAGAATAAAAAATTCCTAATCATTTCGGTTCAATAGCATCAAACAACATTAGCCTACAAGAAGTCGACTGACATGTAATTCGAACAAATTCGACAGTGATTCATCAAACGGCTAACAGTACTCATTGTACGCGAACCGACTTCCTGTGAGCAATCACAGTATCCCTCCCAAACCGGCCTCCATTTGAAATTATGATTCGCCCAATATAAATAAAGTATCGCGATAAGTCCGACGGGCAGAAGTTTTACTTTCACTTGAACGCTATTTACAACGGTATTGTGGGGTCCTGTAATAGGCTGTATAAAAGATAGTCACGGGGATAATTTGCGAGCAGCATTATCACCAGGCGACGACAGGTGTAGTTAGCCGTATACATGTCCCTTCTTGCATGCGCGGCCAACATAAACGAATGGGTCGCACCGAGTCGGTATAGCACGTGCACCGAGATTCCAACGCAACGACCTCTAAACGTTGCCCTTGAATTTTCTTCCGACACACTTTTGGTAAAAAGGACATACTTTTCTTTTTTAAACGCCCACGATGAATCCCCCCGAACGGCGCCATCTTAACGAAAGCGTCAACCATCGAGGCACGCTATCCTCTGCTACACGAACACCCATCATTTTGTACAGGGCCGCCACGTACGGTTGTATAGGTTGTGCACCGCACACGGGCGCTTCTCCGAAGGGGCGCCATATCGTCACAAGAATTTGTGTACTTTTTATGCATTACGAGTAAGGTGTAACGAATCATTCGATCACCGAGAGCTCAAACTGCTCGGGAGAGGTAAGAACTGGACGGGGGTGAGCTAGCTTGTCCGGCTGCCGAAAGGTTGTCTGCGAAATCGTTAATGCTTGAAAATAGTATGTATTGACAGTCTCGATTGTTGGCATTTTGGTAGTTGAAATAGAGTTTATTCTGTGAGGAATTAATTATTGTATTGTAATTTACCAATCATGTATCATGGAAAAGGGCGCTAAATTTTTCTTGCACACAAGCGCCTCTTACCCACGTGGCGGCCCTGATTTTGTACGTTTGTTTTCTCGGAAAAATATTCTGATTACGGCAAGTCTTTCTATTCAAAACGTTAAGAATTGTTGGCTTGTTTGAAGTAAACTTTCCATCGATACCTTATATCGTTACGTTCTAAAATTGTAATTTGAATAAAGTATCGGACGACTGCGATAGAATGGCGGATGAAACGGGAAACGGTCGCACGGATTTTAGCTTTTAAAACAACTATAATACAGTTGGTTAAAATTGTGAATAAAATTGAACGATGCAAATGTACGTAGTGAATTTTACTGCCAAACTCTGTTCCAGAGTTCGTTCTAAAACTCGTTCTTCTCGCGACGGGACGTAACCTGAAATCTTGCGAGACCGTTCAACTTAACGATCTTCGTATTCGGACGAGGAAACGCGTCGCAAGGTTGGTCGTATAGCAGCATATTCAGTTTGAACAGTAACCACGAAAAAGGTGGCAACGATTACGTATGTTCCGTGAATGAAACTGGCTCTTGTGCGTCGGAAAATATGGCTGCCATATGTGACGCCGGCCACAGATTCGTCCTGCCCCGTTTTACCTCCTTCGTCGTTTCGTAGGAACGATCTTTAACGTTCTATTCGAATTTCGAACTTGCTTAACGCGATAGTGAAATCGTTTCACAGCACGGAAGTAAGGAAAGAAATTGTTTCTTTTCGAAATCGACAAATCTCGTCTTCAATACCAAGAAAATAAAAATATTAGGTTGGCAATTAAATTCACGGCTTGAATTGCAACGCACGGGGATTAAAAAAGTGATAAGAATTATTTAAACAATTAAATTCTCTGTTACTCGATTCTATTTATGCTAAATGTTAAATAGCGATGGAAGGCTATTTGGCACGCGTCAAAGTTTCGAATACCATCGAAATACACTGACGAGCATCGTAGGCTTCCCTAGGGAAAATTAACCAAGCATAGGTTACTAAGGGTAACCTAGGTTACTAGGAAAGTTACTAGACATTATGACCAGGCACGATAATTAACCAAGCCTAGGTTATTGAGTTACGAAATTGTAAAACTACTAAATTAGTAAATTACAAAATTAACCATTATTAATTACTAAATCAGTAAACTGACCATCTTGCCTGGAAATCAACCCTAATCTGACATAATAATATCAATAATATTACTAACAACTAGCAGTACCGGTACTATGTACTAATATTAAATGAAATAATACGAAACAAGTGGTGGGAGATTTCCCTCCTCTACATCGCCATTTTCCCCCAACAGGCCTACCATGTTCGACAACGTACCACCTAGTTGCATAAAGTTATTTATTTAAAACGGTACTTCATTCAACTGAAATTAATTAATTTTGCAAAAATTTAGTTGCCAACCTAACGCAAAAGATGTTTCAGCGAATAGCGTGGAAACGACGGCAACATAGTAAAGAGATGGTACTCACCGCACACGACTCTGTCGAACGGGCTCATCCAATCTGAAAGCAGAAATAAAAACGAGACTGTAATTAAGAAACAGAGAGAAAGGGAACATCAAATCGATCCGATAGGAAAATTATCTAACGTTTCAAGCGAACCGTAAAAAAGCATGCACTTCGGATAAAACCAACCCAACACAGTTACACACGGACACACGATACAGAGAGTGTTGTATCGAAAGAGACGAAGGAAGATGAAATGAGAGAGAAAGAGGGAGCTGCGTGTAAGCGAAACTTATTCCAACGGATACGCAATTAGAAAGTAGGAAATTCGCGGCAGCTCGACACGCAAACCTTCCTCTCGCTGGCAACTTTGCCCGGCTCGAGAGGAGGATTAGAGGAACGATCGTGAACGTTCGACCGTATCGGACTTAATCCTACGTTCCTCTCTTTATTTCCGTCCCCGTCTCTGCGTACATTCAACAGAAACAACGTTGGATTAGGCTGACGTTGATTCGTGCTAGGTGACACCAAGCTTCGATCAAAATCACCCGAAGTTAACCCTTTCGAAAACAACCGAAGCCAAGGTATTGAACCCTGGATCGATCGTGACCCAGACCTACGAAACGTATACAGTAATATTTCACTCGTAGGTACACCTTCCTCGGTGAAATTATTCATGGTGTTAAATGCATCAGTGATTCTATCTCGGAGGTACTTAAAGAATTGAAGAGGTCTGGGACGTTAAATTATGCTTTGTACGCTTGAAAACCATGTGATACGTATCTAGAATTCTGTAAATAGTATAAAGTCCAATGAAACTGAAATAATATGAAATAAAAAATTGTATTTAAATTAGGACTTTGCAACGGCCCGTCGTTGGGGACTTACCCTCAAACTACAATGGTCACTTTCTGTCGGATAGGAAGCATAGGGGAGCCCCCAAAATTCCACAGAAATTAAAATAAAAATCTAAATCTATTTTATGTCAGACTCCGTTATACCAGTTATGGATTACACATTTTTATTATGGAAACGTGAATCGACACAAAGTATCCAAAGAATAAGAATTCGGAATTGTTTACTACTAAAATAGACCGTGAAGATTACTAATTAGTATATTTATCGCAACCTTGCGTACAAGGTAGTACATTACCATTCATGCATTCAAAATGCAGAACAAAATGGGAGAATAGTAAGAATGGAAGCGATAGTAGATCTATTTTGATAGCTAACTATCCGTCATTAGATCTTTGACAACCGAGGCCCTGGATTCGTTCTAATAAATCTTTTGCATTACATTCGGACGAGTATCGCGGGGGGAAACCGGCGTTCCCTTCGTTCTCGCCTCGTAAAGTTATTCTTACGTACTCGTAAAGCAGATAAGGACTTTATTGAATCACGAATAGACACTTCTTGCCGAATGTTGCCCGATAACGCTCGCAGCGCCACCACGGACGAAACAGAAGAATACAGACGTCACTGTCCGCCTCTTCTTCCTTCAACTTCGTCGATCAAGAATAAAAACTGACGGGGACTGTGAGTTACGGCGAAACACGTGTTGAGAAAAATCGGTCCCTGCTTTCGAAGATTCGTCCGTCGCGTCGGTTCGGCGGCTGTCGAAGCCGAGGTGGCCATTTTGCGAACGCGACGCGACGGTCGACGAACGAGAGAAACCCTCCCAACTTCGACAATTTGGATTTCAACGAAATTTTGTGGGATTGTAAAGGGCATTAAGTTAAGTAACGAAAGTATCCGTTAAAGTTCGCCGTGATTTTCATTTTTTTTTTCAGTATTTTATAATACGCAAGCGACAGTAAGCGGTAAAGTAGATTACAAGTTGAAAGTAATCTATTTAGGAAAATAGGGGATAATCTGTTTTCTATTTTTATGAAACTTCAAAAACTCTGCATATTGGTATACATATACGACAATTTCTCAAGTTGAAGAATTTCATTAACGGCAGGCAAAGATTCAGTTGAAAACTCGTCAATCTACTCAAGACATAATTCGTGAATATAATGCGCGTCTTTCTCTGCTCGTTGACTGCGGATGGAAAAAAGATGCATGAAAGCTTAATACGTTACGAGAAAACGTTATTACATGGTGTTGATAACAGAACTGGCTTCAGAAAATAATTTGCATACCGAATGTTTACAACTTCATCGTGCCATGTATCCGATCCTCGTATTATAGGGAGCGTCCGAGTCGCAAGACGATTTGTCTGCGATTTAATTTAAAATCTTGCTCTAGGAGACATCCGTTCTTGAATTTTTATTACCATCGGAATATTGTATTTTAGGTTAGAAACTCATTTAAAATTGTGATGTTGTCAACAATCGTGGTTAACTTTGGAAAATCACTTTCACCAGAAGCCGCCAATTTGTATCAGAATTTGAGAGTGTGACAACAAAGCAAGTGACGTCAAGGCGGCGTCAACGATCGCCAACTACTGCAAGAGTATATTACCAGCCGTGTATCTCCTACAACACGGTTAATCTGTTCCGTATTGTTTGGAAACCATGTTAGCAGCAATCAACACAGCGTGATGGAAACATTCGTGCTATACGTAGATTATCAAAGTTTATTATGTTATGCTGCACGAAAAATGAGCTGTAACAGAGCCGAGTGTATTAATCTCTCAATACCGACTGAAAAGAGGAATGTATGATCGAAAGATTTCTTAAGAGAATGGCACGGGTGTGCGCATCCAAAAGGAAGAACGTTTGAAGTAATAAAACTTGACTGGGTATCTCAATTAATTTCGTTTGCGAAGAAAATTGCCTTTCCCAAAAGAAAAAGTCTGATACTTATTAAAATTTGCACGACGCTGAAGTGTCGTCACCTTAATGTCAGTATACTTAGCAGGATTGTCTAAAATGACCAACAATGGCATTTTACTTAACCAATAGATAAAAATACCTATTCCATCTTGATCACCATCGAATAATCTTTCGAGGAAACATTTGATTCTCCATATTTTAAATGTGCGACGGGACAGTACGTTTACACGAAATATGATTACAAGAAAGTCCTGTTTGTACCTTCGCAAATCAAGACTGCCTGCCGTAGAATACAGGATTCAAGATGGCGCAACTATTCTGTGCCCATCTGAGAAAAACCGTACGGAAATGTAAGCGATATGGAGGACTTTGGAATATTTCATATTCCAAATATCTCAAAATAGTTTCGAAAATGAAGATACGGTAAATTTGAACTGATTTTATCATAACTGAGGAGCACCGTATAATCGCCCCATCCGTTTTATTATCATTTTCCGATTTACCATAAAAATCATACTAAATTTCAAATATTACAAAATACTTAACAAATTAAAGCAACAAAGCATAGGATGTTTGAACCAAGGAGAGCAATGCAACGATTAACGGCGTCCATTTTGTTACAAGAACCGAGGACGATTTTCAATCGTACGCACAGAATCTGCAACACTATGCATCAGTGTTATTTCCGTTGAAACCTTGAACGGTTTACGTTAAATTCTCTTCGGGAGACAAAAGAGGTACCCGGCGAGAATTTATTCCCGTTGTTTCTTCGTGACAATGGACACAAAAAAAAAACAATACGGACCGATACGTATTGGCGGGCTTTTAAAAATACACGAAAGTTATTCACGCGTCGCTTAACCAGAGGTTAGGTTCTTGCTCGGCCGTCGCAAATACACGCGTCGGAACCTCCGTCGGCCACTTTGTTCGCGCTAATACGTCGAACAAAGGCTTTCGAACAGGCTGTACGACGCGAAATACATTACGACGGTACACGAGGAATGGAGCTTGGTCGTCGAACCGACCAGAAGAGACGTTTCAGACCTTGCGAAACCGACCCGAAGCCATTGTTTCCGGTAAACTGGACAACGACGCCTATTATTGTCGGCTGTTTTTGTTGCAACGAGGATAATTATTGACGAACAGGACTGTTCCTCGATTGTAAATTAAGGCGCGTGTCAGAAAATCGGCTTGTTTCATTTTTTTGCGCGCGCGACACGAAAACACGGCCAAGTCACGAGCACCCGTGGTGATATTTTTGTAGTCGTGATACGTTGAACGATGTTCAAACTGTAATAAAATCTGTCTATGACTAATTTTCTTTCGATTCTTAAGACAGATATCTATGATTATTGTCGGAGATAGTTTGATTTATTAAATTTTCATCGGACAGGGATAGAATGGAGTATTTTTTTCTTTGAATGGGCTCCAAATTCTTGACTTAACTTCTTTATAAGCTCACAGTGGTGCCAAGTGGCGAATATTTACGTAGGACTCACGACAAAGAACATTATCAAAGCTCCTGAGCTTTCGAAAAATCCGAAAAAATTTAAAAACACTTGCCAAAGTCTCTGCTACACTCAACGATCGTTAGTTAGGTAGAATAATAAAAACTTGTTTCAATAAAAATGAAAAACGCGCTCGTGTGCCGTCACCCATTCAAAGTGCCGAACCCCCTCCATGGTCCGTCGTCCGAGTGATAATCCTCTTACGATAAAATGAACTCATTTATTCAAAGGCTAAATAGTCTAATTTAAATTAAAAAAAAAAAATCGTCGTACACGTTTCGTAAATCTATGACACAACCAGCCTAGCTCTGTCATTCGATTATTTAACGCAAACGAAGTTGCTAAACACGAAAACGACCGACAGTTCCGTTCCCATATTCATACCGACTTCACGATCGGCAATTGTGAAAACGTTAATCGCGCCGTTACAATTAATCACGCGTTACGGTCGATCAGGTACAAATTATGCTCGTAGCACCGATAAGAAACTCGAATTAACGTCGTAAAAATCCCCGATGAATCGTTATTGGCTCGAAAGGGAACTAAACCGATCTGTATATTCATGACGATGATAGTTTAATATTAATGTACCGTAACAATTAGTTTTACGACATGTATTTTACATGTACTCAGCCGGGAATCGACGCCGAGACGTTTTCAAGGCAAGGATCTTACGAAGGCGTAACAATGCCCGGTAGGGCAACGCTACATAGTGCCCACCCGCAGAAAGAATAACTATAAACACGTGTACCGTAGGTCAGTCTCCTTCAAGATCCATGGGATAGCCGTTCCTTGCTAATCCGTTATGATATTTTTTCGCGTTCTACCATCGGAACGGTAATAGAAAAGCGTACACGAGCGGCATACAGACGAGACGAGTATGTTAATGCAAAAAGAGAAAGGGAACAAGTAGATCGCGTTTTCTCGATGAAGCCGTTACCATAAAGATCGATTCCCATGAAACGATCAATCCGTAACGAAATCGGGCGTGATTTATCGCCGGTTGTATTCGCGAATTCGCAACACTGTGTTCAACGATACCAATGCAGAGAACGCGTACAGAATTCAACGGATTTAACGATCCTGCAACCGCACAGAAGCGGAGAGACGTTATCGTTATCTGACCGAGCGCATTATTTAAGAACAACATGTGACGCCAAGTCATTAACGCGTGTCGATAGCGTAAGTGTAATATAACGACGGTGATGGGCCGAATAGGCAATTTCACTGTCTCGATAACTCAATTCTATTATTGATTCCACACGTTGTTCCTTTCTTTCTTCGCACGGTCAATTTAACGCCATATTGAATACAAACGATTAGCCAGTCGACGAATCGACGGATGTCTATCTTTCTCCGAGCTTCGGAGTCGGCTTATCGTCGCGTCGCATTGTCCGTGTGCGAAGAGGAAATGTTAAACAGCCGTACAACACGATCGTGCGATACACGCGGTTAACTCGGATGCCACTAGAGTCTGGTTAACTCTCTAATCTTTATATTGTGCGCAAACGGTTCGCCCGTTAAACAATATTCGACTTTTGTTCATCGTAGCAGAACATATATAGGTTCTACTTGCCCACTGAACCGATCCGACCGTGCAACGTGCATGTCCGATTCTTATTACACCGGGAGCTACGTTTCGTTACATGCTAGGCGGTGGAAAAAACAATTCCTCGTTTTAACAGAGATCAATAAAGATCGGAGCACAAACTAATCTAACTCCGATTAACAAATTAGCTTGCTTGTAAACAGAGTGACAAACTACAAACCAGAATGGATGAGATTGATTAGGTTATATAAGGTGTTCCTCAGGCTAAAGTGATTCACTTTAGTTTTTAATGTCAAAGCACTTAATCGATACTTTACTTTTTATGTTTAAAATAAACTTTAACGATAATTACTTTTATAATCGCGGAATAATGAAAACTACGTTCGCAACGATACACTCAGTAATCTTAGAATCGTTACATTTTGTTCAGGGGAATTTCTTTCTTACAACCATACAACTTACAGCCATACAAATAACATATCGTTCGAATTTCGCACGAAACAATGCTTTTAATGATCGATATCCTGCATATAACGAAACGTAGCCGGGCCAAGCATGCATCGTCGAATGAAATGCGAATTAAAGAGAAGCAAGGGACAATAGAATGGTACAGAGAATGGAAGAAAATGAGGAACTTACCGGTGATAGACATCCATGGATATCGCGGTATGTCCGAGATGCCGGGTTGTCCGGTGGTGGGCTGTTGGCAGGACGTCAAAGGATCGACGACGGCCGATGCTGCGGCCGCCTGATGATAGAACTGTGCCGCGGCGGCCATGGACGCGGACGCGGCCGACACGGCCGACGAAGCGGACGCCGAGGATACGAGGCTACCAGGAGTAGCGCCGTTCTGATGATGATGGCCAAGGGTGTAATTGACCATTGGGTCGGCGGACGTGGGTGCAACGTTTCCGGTGAGGCTGGCTGTGTAACGGCAGGATTTGTCGCCGGCGGTTGCGGCGTCGACGGCCGCGGCCGCGGCCAACGCGGCACTCGATGCCGCGGTCGAACCGAAGCCTGGCACCATGCTGGACGTGGCACCGAAGGCCGCCGCCGCGACCGCTTGCTGCTGCTGATGATGATGATGCGCCGCTGCCGCCGATACGTACGGATACATGCTCGATGTGGTGCGTGCCGCCGGTGACGTGGACGCGGAACTTCCTGAATGCTGCGGACTCGAGCCGGTAGGGCTTGGGGAATTGTGCTGTTGCGCGTAATTCACTGCCGCGGCCGCGACTGCAGCCGCGGATAAACTGGACTCTAGACTGGCGGTGGCCGGACTTGTCGTGCACGCTTGAATCGTGCCGGGGTTCGCGCTCGTGAACAACTGTTGATGATGAAACTGTTGGTGGTACTTAGGTAGCATACTATCGATTATGAATTTCGAACTCATATCGGCAGCCGCCGGTGCCGATTCTCGGACTCGATGCCGAAGACACGCCCGGACACGGAGACCCGGGTCCAGTGTCTCAACACCGATACCGTGCCGCCGGCGAATCGGCCAGCTGCTGATGATGTTTCATCGTTGCGCACTTGTTTCTTTTGATTTCACCCGGCAATCACACCGTATTTTTTTTTTCTTTTCTTTTCTTTTTCACCAAATATATTTACAAGCACGTCGACGATCTTCTCGTCGCACCCAAAACCGCACCGACACTCGATACTTTTACTGTTCGATAGATTTGTTTTGACTGGACTTCTTCTCTTCTCTTTGTGTCCCCGATTATTCCCGTTTCCTTTTCCCTTTCGATCACTTATTTTCGTTCTACTACTCTCTCCACCTCCAGATGGTCTGTCTATCTACCATCCCTTCTTTATCCGGTTTATCTTTGACCCCCACTTTTTGATCGTCACTTACGCAACTTGACACATTATCACAGCAACGATAACGGACGCGAACGACGACAGGTCGTGTCGCGTTAATTGGCGGTGGTTCGCGATTACCGAAATGTTCGCGACGACGGACGGGCAAACACACCGGAACGACTTGGTGGAAATCATTCGTTCTCCGTTCGGTTGGTGGACACGGCCGTATCAATCGTGTTGTCGATCACACCATGGATAAGGATCCGACGAACAGGTATGGTTTTCGGGCCGACGTTACGATTCCTTTATGGTAATTACGATTCCTTCCACATCGGGACGAACACCGACAATAAAGCAGCGGGTCTTTTTCGTCGGTCGGGCCCACCCAGCTGATCCAACGCAGCGGTCCCAGGCGAGGAAATTGGGCTGCGACGGCGAACGAGGCGACGGCACGAGGAGAGAGAAGAGAAGAGAAGAGCGTGGCCCCTCTGTCAGGTGTTAGAAGCCGTTTCTTGCGTACTTCTCGGATAGTCGACGAATCCTTTATGGGCCATGCATGAAGGTACTATAGCCCCCTATCCCGAACGCCGCGTACTACAACCCACGGCCAGCTAAATGTAACCCCTTACAATAATGGCGCCGCTTGTCTCTCCGTTCTGTTCCCCCCTCTCTTCTGCGATTCTCGACAGCGCTGGGGTACCAGCTGGTAAACAGAGCCGACCAATCGCGCCGCTCCCTTATCTGAGGTGGACCAATCGTGTGCCGCCTAGGCGCGCCAAGATGAATGGCTCTCTCTCTCACTCTCTCTCTCTCACCGCACCGAGTACTCGACTCACTCTGATCTTCGCTCTTGCCTATACATCCAGCTCTCTCGCTTCTTTCTTTTCAGCTGCTCGCGTCTCTCGTCCGCGTTTGCTTCTCGGCTACGCGTTCTCGCGCTCTGTTCATACCACACGATTTTCTCGTCGCGTCGCTTCTGTTTCAGCTCTCTGCTCTGCCCGTACTCTCTCGCCAGTGCAGTCCTCGCCACGTTGTCTTATACCCCTGGTATACGCTGCTATCGTGCAGCTTTCAAACGTCTCGCACAATATTTTTCTCTTTCTTTCTTTCTTTTGTTTCTGTTTTTTTTTTCTTTCTTTTTATTCTCTTCCCCTCTGTTTTTCTCTAATCTCTACTCTTCTCTTTCTTCGTTTCCCTTTCTTCTTCGCCGCTTCGTCTTTTTCGTGCTTTGCTTTACAGCCGAGTCAGCAGTTTTTCTGAACATTAGCCTCGCACGCGTTTATCCGTTTTTTCCTCTCCGCTCGTTCTCATCTTTGCCTTTTGCGGTCCAGCCTCGGTCGCGTTACTTTCTAACCAGCCTTGTAAACATTCCGATTCGCAGCTTCTATCGATCTTTCTATAATCGTGCCCGACGGTCTTCCTGTTCTTAACAAATTTTCCCCTCGTTCTTTTATTCCCCGGCTCTTATCTTCTTTCCTTTGTTCCCGGGGCCGGTCCACGTTCGTTTTAACTCGTTCCCTTTGACCGATCCACACCGTGTCTCGTTCTCGCCTCGAACAATGGCCCGCTGGAGCAATATCTCCGTCGACAACCTTCCCGCGTATTCTCCAAAACGAGCTCGACACCACGCCGGGCCAAGGCAACTATAGAGTATATCTTTGCTGTTTGTTTTTCTTCCGATCGACTCTGTCGATCCAGAGGGCGCTCGATTCGGCTTAAGATTCCCGTTTCCGCGAGGAATATTCAAGCGTAACTGGCGCGTTTCGCCAGTGTCGTCTGCTCGACTCTTCGAAACCACTGAACCTCGTCCCGATTCGGATAGCGGCGGCATTCCTGCGTTCTCAGAGTGGTGGCATCACGATGGGGCACCAAACGACTCGCGGGGGAAGGGGTGCACAGACTAGTCGCGACCAAAAGGGGAGGGGGGTATTCTCGCGGAGGGTGGAAAGGTATCAAGGGAAGGGAAGTAACAAAAAAAGAATGCTTCACGATCGCAAGTTGACCAAAAAACTAAAAAAACCTATTATAGTCGTGCGTTTCTACGATTAATCGTCATCTTACGCTCGCGGCAAACAGGAGCCTCCGTTTAAATATAACGTCTGCTTGTTTGTTTTCGTGTCGTGACTAAATGCCAAGAGGTAAACGGCGCTTCGCCATTGTATAAGTACCGATACTCTGACGTAACGCAAACTTCACGGAAGACTTTAACGACGGAACATCGTTTGGGAATAGATTAATTTTATGGCGAACGATTAATTAACCTCTCGTTCCATTTCGGTGCAAATATGCAATATGTTCTTTATTTTAAATGGCTTCATCGTGAAGCAATTAATTTTTATTTTGACACATCAAAGACGTTGTGGCTGAAAATCATTCATGAGTAAATCATTTCGTTTTAATTTTTATTTTTCACTTCTTTTTATGGAATTCTTGCATCTTGTCAAACTCGTACGATCTGCACACAGCTACTTACCTTTCGTAAATTTACAATATTACTTAATCTTTCTTCAAAGAAACTTCGAAATACAAAGAATCTTGCTTAAAACTGCATTTTCCCTCAAAACGATGGATCAACCGATCGGTAAGGCTGTACCAGAAGCTTCCAGTTAGAAGGTACTCACCTCGGACGCCATTTTCCGCTCCTGAAACAGAACATAAATAAATCGATTCGTTGGGTACACTTCGAGGGGACAACTTCTGTATACGAATACATATTCATATCGTTGGTTCGGAGTAAAATTTGCAATTCATTCCGACCCTCCGTTACAAATTATCCCTGGACCTAACCTTAAATAACGTTTCCTGATCGCAGACGGCCGAGAAATTGGGAAAGAAAACTAGGGATGAGCAGGCGTGGTTTTTACAGGTATCTTTGAGCAAAATATGGAAGATGCGTGTTGCCTTCTGAACCTAATCTATGAAGATGAATGTCCCACCTGGTGGGAGGACCTGGTGAAGACTCCGGGAACATATCGGAACCAGCTAGATCTTTTAAGACACCGCCTATTTTTTGATGATATCTGGCGTGGCAACTGGACGTACAAAAAAGAGGAATACTTCGCCGCCTTTGTTGTCGGGACGGGGCTCGATAGATCGGACGATACAGAAAACGACCTAAACAACGACGAACGGTTATACCCCTTTCTTGTGCCTCCAGAACGAATCCAAAGAGGAAACTTAAAAGATTAGAAATCGAACGAGTTATTTCCTTCGTTATAATTTCATACATTTAATGCTTATAATAATAACGGGTATATTTTGTCTCAAATTGACTAAATTGATTTAAGCCAGAAAACCACTGCTTTGCAAGCTGATCAATATTTACTTATATCGATGATATTTATTCCAAGTTACAAGCAGAATCCTCAAGAGAGGTGCAACTCCATTGTTAGTTACGACAACAGAGAAATTTCTTTCTGAAAGTAGAGTTGCACCCCTTTAGCCGCAACGTTCGCAATTAATCGCAAAACTGCGATCAGATCCATAGACGAAAGCATCGTCAATATCGTAACCCAATTCGTCCGGTACCCCGGTCCAATTACACGATCGCGATGCCGGTGGACAGGACAAGGAGGCTGCCACGATCCAGAAGAAAATTATGCCCGCCCGTCGACCGTCGCCGGATGTAAATTGCAACCGTGACACGGACAGCTAGACGAACAAAGACACGAAACGTGTGCGTACCGGTCGCCGAGATCCGTCGTGGATAAAAAGGTGGTCCGGTTCTTCTGGAACCTCGAACGCGTCCACGGAATATCTTCGGGCCGAAGATTCCCCCGTTCAACGGTCGGCCAGGAGAAAATTTTCGGGAGGGAAAGAGAAATTGGGCGGTGGTCCTGGTCGAGTTGCACCGAGGGGGTGACGCCCTGAAGATCGGGACAGAGGCACCTGGCGCGCCATCTTCGTGCAGATTCAGGGAATTCCCGAACCGTGTCTCCGTACCGGCATTCACTGATCAGCGATACAGTATCGATATTTCAAAGTTCGAAGTTTTTTTTTTTAAATAGCGTAACGTTTTTCTTATTTTCGCTCCGGGATCTTAAGATTCTGGCGACGGCTATGATTTAAGGAACTGAAGACAGGATAAATATCGAATTTAGACTTAAAAAGATTGTATCATCTATTTTGTATTAACTTTTTGTGACCGCTTAGAGGCTATACGGTACGGCTAACTTTCTAATCTAAAGAAGTTATCGAATAAATGGTTTCACCGGTCGTTTATTAAAGTTACTAAAATTTAATAATATTCTATAATACAATTTTCAACACCTTCGCTGTAAATTTCGCTGTAAAATATATTTCTAATCGTGTATTCTTTATAATATTAAATTGTGTATTCGAAGACAAAAACTGACTATTCAGAAACTGCCATTGTTACCTCCATATCTATTCTTTAAGATAATGGCACTGCGCTCGATCCTGGAATCCAACCGAAAGATACCGCGAGAGGTTAGGTTGAATAACGTCGGCTGTCGGCTCGTAGATTGAGAAATGTCCCCGTACGCTTTCATCCTAATTTACAACGTTGTCGGAGAAGCGTGCGTTGCCGTGGCGAATTAAGCCCCCCGTGATTTATAATGTTTCGTCTTAAGAAGAAGATTAATTTTCCGAACCTTCGTAAGACACTCAGCACCGTCGACACGAACAGAATTTCCTTTGTGTCCTCGGGCTTGAGGCGAATAAATTTCATCCGTGGCACGTTATTAACCATCATCGTCGTCCCCGAACGTATTTGTTAATAAATTACCGTTCGATTGGCGAATCGGTTGTTGACTGGCGTTAACGGTAAATCAAACCCAGACGCCGGACAACCAGTCGCGAAATTAATCCACCGGGACAAGAAGGAACCGAGATAAAATTGTTGTTGACAAATAAAACGTTATCGCGTTGAAAGTCGATTGACATTCAATTACTATCCATATTTGTCCGCGAGAAGCATTACGCAGCCAATTATATCCTGGTATACATTAACGTGAACGATTAACAGATGCTAACCTATGAAATGAAATCTTTTTACCTCGATTATGCAAATGACGTATAACGTTCCTTTTCTCTTCTTGTGTCTTTACTTTTCCTTATCCGGGCATTTATCTAATCGTCGTGGCACAATTTACACCTCGTTTAATCGTCGTTTAAACGCCCGTTAATCCAACGTACAATTAAATCGATTTAACGACGGATCACACACCACGATCGTGTGTTCGTTTCTTTCCGCGACTGTTTTACCGACCAGGTTTCGTCTATCGCGAAATCCGTTTTACCTAGCGAGACATTCGCGGGCTTCGTGGGTACTTTACCTACAAGGTCATCGTTTTATTCACTGATTCTCGGTCTGCGAGTTCGATGCACCGGAAGTTATTTGACGGTTGCCTGACAAGTGTTCGCGATCGTTTGCGTTAATAGTTTTTGTTTTATTTCTGTGTATCGTAGGTTAGGGGCACGCACAAGTGTTCATTGTTTGTAATTTTATTTATTTATCAACGTTTAGTGATATTTTTACGGTGCGACACGTTAAAGGTATCATAATTTCATATTACTAATATTATTTCAATAATTATAATTTGAGAGTTGGCAATTGTGTATCAATCGATTGTTTTGATAGATATAAATATATAAAAGTTCGGTCAATTGCCCGACCGTCAAAGTATTAATCCTCCATTTGCAATTTAGAGTAAATGAAGCTGAAAATATTGGGCCTTTGGAAATTTAATTTCTCGTTACGTGATGTTTTCTTTACGCTATCAACCTTTTAAATAACAGTCGTACACTCCATTAATTTTGCCACCTTTTTTTACAAGATGCGTTTACCAATATTAACGTTATTTATTATTAAAAACAAGAAAACTTCTTAGCCCATCCAATAATAACTAAACTATGGAATATTGAAGAGCTAAAAATCACCTTGCGATTAAGAAACGCAAGTAACTTTGAAAATACTTTAACATTTGTCTTCGCAAACAGAAAATTCGGATTGCAGAGGGTTAATCGCGTACGACGCGAATTCCTCGCGAGCTGCCTGCGGCAATGAAACGATTCTCGGTGGGAAATAAACGAAAGATCACGCGAAGGTATTCGCAACGAAGCGGTAATTTATTATAAAAAAAAAAAAAGAAAAAGAAAACACGAGGTGAGAATGTTAATAATTAATAAAGCTTAAACTATTCCGAGATCTGGAAGTTTTCTTACTGCATACATTTGATGGTATTTATGAATTTATGCGGAATCATGGACGCGTTTCGCACGTGTTTTATTTAAATTGCATTCAGTCTTGAAAGTGATATACTTTTATCGATTTTTATCTTAATGAATAGTATTACAAGGGGCTTATAAAATAACTCGAATCATGGTAATCACCGGGTTTATGATTCTATCGTAAACTTTGATATAATTGCTTCATTCAAATGTAAATTATTTTCATTTTATTTTACTCCGGATGAAATGTTAAACGAAATATTGTTTTGGTTACTTTTAATGTGGTTGTTAAACTGTCAGGAAATATTAATGACCACGTATTTCGAAATCCATTTGATACCATGATATGAAATTTCACGTTTAAAAAAGAAACGATATGAAATTCAATGATAACACAAATAGGTGTTTAAAATTAACTATGTACGCACTATCAAAATAGCGAACCGGTCGATAAACATTGTGTTCCCGTTTTCAGTTCACGATGGAAATAAAACTATGTTTGAAAAATTAATACTGAAGAGGTGGTTGGCTTCAACACGTTTTACGAGGGCGATTTGTTGGATCGTGGACGGGCAAGGAACTCGGTTGTCACCGACAATCTCTCGTTCCTGCCACGATAAACCGAAGCAGGGCAATCGAAGGGCGAAAAAAGCGTGAGGACGAAGGTGGTGGTAAAAGATCGGTCCTAAAACGCCGACGAGGCACAGATAAGAGACGATCCAGTGACGTTCTTCCTGGATTACCGATTCCCTCGAGTACGGGATCGCACGAGGTGCAAAGTTCGACTTCGACTTTCAAAGAAGACGCACGTGTTGCCGAATTTTCCAGGTAAGAAATCACAGTATTAACGTTTCAATCGTTACGTTGTCAAATTTTGTATAATCGGATAATAAACGACAGGTAAATTCATAACATAAAGGTAAATAATTCAAGATACCGAATTGAGAAATTAAATTTGAAAATTAATCGATTACATTCTCGATAATTAGAAGTTTAACGCGTCTTAGAAATATTTTGGCTGAATATCCACGGTAAGAATTTTCACAATACGATTATGGTTATGCCGTACACGTAACCGTTTAAAAAGTTAACCGTGTATACTCAAGTATAATCTTCGTTCTTGCTGAAACTGCGGCAGACTTTCTCGTGGAAAAATGTAACGTAATTTGTTAAACAAACCTCGCTGCGCAAAAGGTTCGCGACCAGCATCGGGGGCTGCTAAAAGTGTATGCCCGTACTTAGGACGCGTGGCCTGTCATTACGAGCAATTTTATTAGCGTTTCCGAGAAAATACGGTGAAACCGTGATGCACGGATACGATGATTATGGTGTGCTACGGGATGATTGGTCGGTCAATTCTTGGAAAGTACCAACTAAGCCTGGCTCGGGTAATAATAATTTTCCGTCGTTCTATCGAGAAATATCAACCGTAAATGCTTGCTTCTAACAAAAACTCTACGTTTCTGGTCCGTTGAATAATAAAACGTTGGATGTAATTAACTTTCACTGGTGGAAACTTTTAATTCTCGCAAAGAATACAGGTTGTTTGAAAATTTCATTTGGACACAGTTTAAAATTTACGAATTATTTTATTTTAAAATTATTTATATTCTCTCACAAATCGCCAAAAGTATAAGTTTAGGATTTTAATAAGTAATTTCTTAAGGAAATGAGCCTGTGAAGATCGTGAATTTAGTTGTCAAATTAATAAATAAAATACTAAGAAATTATTATTGGTTTATGCTAAGATTTTCTCTCTGATTATTTTACCATAAATGTAGCATAATATATAGGTACATGGATAATGCTAATTTTCCAAATTGAAATTCGACGCGAATTATAGTATCGATGTTGCAAAATCAACAGACAAAATTTCCTAAAACGCACCTTACGAGTAAGTCGAGTTCCCGCCATTTCCGAAGCATGCGCGCGCACAGAATTCGCCGGCGCATGCGCACCACTCGGTCCCGCAACGCGACGCAACTTGATCGAATCGGTGTCGCCGTTCTCCTAAAGAAAGTTTCATCGAGAGAAAGAAACGATCCGATGAAAAGCAACGTGGTTGATAAAACGTTGAACTGCCAAGCACGTGACAGTGTGACGAACGCGAGTCTCAGTGACGTAATGGCGTGGCGGAAGGTCCGGAACAGCGGGACGACAAGTGTGGCAGACAGCGAACGGGGCGGGCCACTTAACGACATTAGCAACGGAGGGAAAAGGAGAGACAGAGAACGAACGGACTTGTGACTCGATGCGTTTTACTGCTGCTTTACGACGGTTTATTGCGCCATCAAAACATAAAATGTGCCCGGCCGAGAGAAGCGTGCACACGCGTGGGTACACCCCCACCTTCGCTTTTACCGCCGACTGCCGGTTTAACCGGCCAACGTTTCCCGATTTCTTGCTACGAATTACGTCCTGGCTCGCTCTTCGCCACTTCCTTCGAGACTTTGTTCTATCTAACATTATTAACCGTTTATTTGCATCGCCCTCAACTACCGTCCCTTATTACCTTATGTTAGAGGTTAGGTGCGGTTGCAGTTTGTGTTAAATTCTTGAATCAAATTACCCAGTAACGTACGCAAAATTAGTTTGTTAATCTGCTGCCTTGTGTTATCCGGACGTAATCGTAAGATAATTTTAATTAGTAAAATCGAAAGGAACTTCGACGCGATTACGTATCCCCGTTTCAAATATATGCAAATAATTACAAAACTTGTAATTAAGCAAAATTTAGATTTAAATTCTTCGATTCAATTTCCTAATCACCTGCTTTCGTATCACTGATATAATTTTGATTCCATAGCTTACACTTGAAGGTTTACGGTATCAATTTACATTCGTGACGCACGTACAGTTTGGGTGCGATAAACCTGAATCACATTTGTATTATAGTACGGTAATTACAACGTACGCAGTCAAGGATCATTAAATACAGTCTATTTACATAACATTTCAATTTTTTCTTATCTATTTTATCTCTAAGATAGCGAATAGTTAGCTTTAACAGGTACAACTATTCGTTATAGCTAATAATTCCACGATTCACGTCGATTTAAAGCTATTGATCTACAAACTCGATTACAATTTCATTTAATACGATTTTCGGATAATCCTAATATCATTTTCCAAGAGTGAACGACCTTTTACCAGATTTAGGTCTAGAAGAATTAAGTTTCAAATTGTTTTGTTGAAAACTGTGCAAATTTACGATTTCTGCAACCAATATCGTATAACCTTAAAAATGATGATTCGTCTGTACTTACGCTGAAATACGAAAGCATACGGTGAGAAAAGTATCGGCACAGCTAACGTTCTTGCGATAACACCAACATGGGATCGAAGAAGTTAATGCTGCTTTGGATCCTGGATCAGATTCCCTGGAAGTCGAAGGTGGAGCGCAAAAAGGAACTGGTCGAAGTAACTTTTATCTGAGAAAATGGCGATCCACGGCCGGGTCGCGCGCCATTACAGCGTTTTGTCTGGCGCGGAAGAAGAGAAAGGCGGACTCTTGCATTCCGAAACCCCGAACGATTTGCATTCGCGGGTCCCCGATAGCCGGCCATGGGTGGATCAAGACAGCGGCGCGACTTTCGGAAACGGGAACGGCGTGTTATTGGGAAATTTACAAGGACACGGTGTCCGTAAATTGAACGACCGCGAGCCGCAAATTTTATTAATCGTGCAGAAGGTGGGCCGCCTTGGATTCTCTTTCTCTGGCCAGCTCGGATTCTTCCACTTCGTTACCTGATAACGTACGATATCGTCGTTAGGTTGGTTACTAATGTCCCTCGGTTTTCTTGTCCAGTCATTCTTTCACGACAAATAAAACCTTCTTCGTGGTACGATGGATAAACTCTACCTTGATAACGAGCCACCCTTAACTTGGATCAGAATGTTCGACATTTTTCTTCAATTTGAGCCTTTGTTTACCAAGGTTAGATATTTGGTTTAATATTTTAACAATTCCGACATATAGGATTGGAAGAATCAAAAGGAAATGTTAATTTGATGATTCGAGTGTTACCAGTTTCAGCAAGGGACAGTAACATCGTACCTGGATCCTAATTTGTCATATTGAGGTCATTTTTGAAGAAATTCAAAGAGTCAGAACGACTGTGGTGGCTGGAATTTGCAAAACTTCGAAGCCTTGTTGGGATATAGTGGCGTCATCTGGCGAGGGGTGAACGAAGGCTAGTTTCTCCCCTGTTCGGGGCGCGCAACACCCTCTGCAGAACCGACTGATCAGAGAAGGACCGATTGGCAAACCCTCCCTTACCCCTATACCCCGGGCGCTTCCTACGGGTATCCAGAATACCGTCAGAGATACATAGTTCCCCGAAATCACGCCAGAGCGGTCATACTAGAAAAATGGAACAGTGCAACGTCGCACAATATGCGAAAAATGACAAATTCTATTGTTCCATTATACACAATCATTATTGATTTCTTTTTCGAAACTCCATCATAAGGGTTAGGTTACTTTGCACAGAAAAAAAGGGTTGTAAGTTAATTAATTGAAGGTTTTAGTAAAAATTGTGAAATGGTAAGGGGTGGTTTTATTTCAAAGCAACTTTGAACGATTTATCTATTTTCTGTTCTTTAAAAATAGTCGTACTATGCATTAACAGAACCAAAGTTCTCGAAATATTGGCTTAATAAAAAGAATTATAACACAGAAAAGAATAAGGCATACAGATATCCAGTTATCTCTGACCCATCATCGAATTTCTATTATACATGGTTGGGATGCAGATTCTAAATCGTAAAGAAAGAAATATATTTAGAAAAATGTAAATATTTTATTCACACTGCATACACAAATATTCTTTTGGAGTCTAAAACATGGGTCAAAATGATCCAATATCGACTGGGCAAGGATTAAACATTATTGAGTTATTTAAAAAATCAGTAATAGAATTTAAATGTAACTCGAAATAATTATATCCGTAACAATTGTTACCGAACTGTATCGTTTTCACTTTCATTAACCCTCTTTGAGTGCCAAACACCACCCATTACAATTCCACAATTCCTAGCTCCTTCTTCCATCCACAAAATGTAACATAACACACAGAAACCAAAATGTGTCATCGTTTAATCGATAACGCATCGAATGGTTCAATCGTCAGCTCGTTTCACGCACAGAAAGCACGTGTTTTAAGGACACCGGCGTTATTCTTGATTCATTTGAAATCTCGAGGTGGCGAGGAGACAAAAGCCCGGAAGCAGCCTGCCGGGGGAAGAGGAGCGTGGCGCGTGACATCTCTCGTCGGTCCACCGAAACACGGAACCAAGCTCGTTCAGCAATGCAGGCCGACGCACGGTGGCGAAACGTTCATAAAATTTTAACTGCTTAATAAAAATATTACGAGCCACTGTTTCACCCGAGGAATTACCGTTGAAAGTCGGCTCGTCTCGTCTTTCACCGGGTATCCGGGCGGACGACGTTCAAAATCCGCGCGCCTCGTTCTCGTTGATCTCTTTCATGCTTGCGTTCTTCAACAAAGGGAAACCGTATCGTTTACAAGAAAAGCCTCTTTACTTTACGATACTCTGTTAACGATTTAACCGCCACGTCGCTCGAATATCATTCATGTTATTCGAAATTCTTTTAATAGTCTAACCAGAAATATTCTAACTGAGACCAAAAGTACCAAGTAATGAAATTTTTAACAATTTTAGAGGACAGTTGAATTATTATCAATCTTTGAATGTTTGTACGGTATAATAATGATAATGACTTTGGAAGATATAAAGGTTAATAAAGAAATCGAGCAGAAGCGCGGGCAAAAGTTTTCAAGCGAGAAAGCATGTGGTAAAAAGGCCTCTGTGCCGTGTGCACAATGAGCATAATGCAGTTAGCTAGCAGGATTCATACATTCCACGAAGGACCATGGGTCCACGGTGGCCGGTGTGTGCGGTCAGCAACAGTGCGAACGACCATCCAAGGCCAACCACGCAACCCTTGCACGGGTACGCCGTCTTTTTACCTTCGACCCTACCCTTAAACTCTTTCTTCCTCTTCATTCTTTTCAATATTACCCAGTGGCATATTTACCTTCGACAGGGAAGGCCGTTTTACCCCCACGTATATAAATCATGACAAATTTTTTTACGATCTTGCCGATGTTACCCAGCTGGCAATGTTCGATTTTTGGCCTTATTTTGAACTGTGTCATTTTCGAAAAGTATCAAGAGAGGAAACAGACGTCTGCTTAGCTCGGATTTCCTAATTAATCCTCGGGTGGTTGGATGCACAAATTTTGAAACAAGGTCTTATACAGGGTGTTTCAGCTAAAGGAAGCTACCTAAATATCTCCTTTCTTTTTAATCGTACAAGAAATATTTATGGCGTAATTTAAATGATATCGATGGAGGAATACCATAGAAGAAAATTTTCTATTCTTTTTCCGGTTATTTTTTAGTTTTTTTTTTTTTCAAGGTCATCGTTATTTTTTATAAGGAAAACATACTTTTCTTGATTCCATCTTGTAGCGGCTGTAAAAGTACATTTGATATGTTTAAGTCATCGGCTTCAAGTGACCTTGGGTATCAAAAAATGATGAACGCGACGGACATTTACGATCAGGGAATTGTTCTTCTATTCTCGGTTTAGCTTCATCATAACGAAGATCAGTTCAATTATTGGCTGCGTTTGTTGCTACCGACGGATATGACCTTGAGCGCTTTATAACATAAACCGTAAGTTCAAATGTAATTCTAATATTATTCTACAATTTTATCACATTTTTGCTACCCAAGATCATCTGAAGGTAATGACTTAAGCATATTCGAATGTACTTTTTCAGCCGCTACAAGATGGAATAAAGAAAAATATAAGTTTTCCTCATAAAAAATAACGATGACCTTGAGAAAACTATGAAAAATAACCGGTCAAAGAAAAATGTTCTTCTATGGTATTCCTCCGTCGATACCATTTAAATTACGCCATAACTATTTGTTGTGCCGTTAAAAATAAAGGAGATATTTAGGTGGCCTCCTTTACCCGAGACACCCTGTAAATAATAGCAGAAAATTTGCAAAATTAGACGCTGTCGCAGGGATATCGTGTCCTCATTATTTCCGAAAAACAAATGGCAGATAGAGCATTTCTAACTTTCGTTGTCATAACACAGTTACACTCTCCTCCGTTTTCGTATTAATTCAATATCAGAAAAATTCCCCGCACTATACAAAATGGTCCTCGGGTGAATCGTATCCACTAACGAACTCAGGTACGCCCGACAAAGTGGCATTTTAAAGTCGCGGCAAATATTTGGGGGAAGAAAGAGAAAAATTCGATTAAAAGGGGAGAATGTAGGAATCGATTGCCGGTTGGCGAACAAGGGGGCTGGAGATGGTTGAAAATAAGACGGTGGAACGTGGCGTCACGGAGGAAAGAATGCGACGAACGTACGTTACCGAGCTGAAGCGTGCATTCGGTGGCCGTTATCGCGGCAGAGTTACGGCCGATCGATAAGGTTAAGAACCCCCGTCGGATTTACGATGTCGCTCGGAGGATGATCGGCCAACGATTGCACGGCCTTGTGTCGTAAACCGACGATGACGCGGTTCTACTTACGCGTTTGCACGCATATGGAACACCAACGACATATGGAAACCCGACACCTCGCGCTAGATAACCATTGGCTGGGAAATCCTGCCGATTTACCAACGGGGAGAAACGTGTCACCACAAATTCGGACCTCGCGTGATATTCTGCCATTTTGCTTTTCAACGAACCCCTTCGGTATATTTAACGCTCCCATTCATCGATGCACGTTTCTACGAAGAATATATATCGTAATCGTGGATTCAATACAAAATATATCATTGATTTCGAGGGTTATCCCGTTGCTGTCACTTGGCATACAAAATCAAAAAGTTTGTCCTTTTGGTTTTCTTAACCGTTTGAACTATGCAATTTGCTGGAGTATTTTAAAATGTATACTTTAAGTCTAATTTATATTAGAATATAGAAAATTAGCGAAAGAAATAAGAATAAATCGATTCTGGAGCATTCGTAGCAGTTTTCTTCTAAAATAATGCTTTTGAGTTTTGGAAGCTTTGGTGGGAGAAAAATCTCTACATTATTATTAATAGTGATGCTTATTCTCTTTTATACTAACACGAACGGTTAACAGAAACTCTTTGCAATCAAACTTCCATTTATGGAACCACTTAGACCACCATTATCGATGCTCGTCCAATTAACCAGCCCTTGATGAGGTATCTTGGGTATGTTGGGGGTATGCAAAGTTTTCATCG
This sequence comes from Stelis phaeoptera, assembly GCA_943735885.1. Lineage (NCBI taxonomy): Eukaryota > Metazoa > Arthropoda > Insecta > Hymenoptera > Megachilidae > Stelis > Stelis phaeoptera. The sequence goes on from OX030930.1 coordinate 22,959,395, forward strand.
CCTATGAATACCTTTTGAAATTATGTTAGTCATTTCAAATACCAAACAGTGCCCTCAGATTTTTAGAAAAACTGATCTTTGATTCCTGCAACACGTCTTAATAAATATAAAATAATAATAAAGAAAATTATCTTCAAAAACCTAATACGACGTACAACACCAATGATATTTCTTAACAAAATTACCATCTGATAATTCCAAGTAAAATATCAGTTCACTAGTCAAATACAATCAGTAAAAATATTGAATTAAAATAAAATAAGCTCTGAATTGCATCTCACGTCCCTGGCGATATTTTATCTTACTTTCACCCGACTAACATTATCCATGAAATTAAAAGAAAAACCGTGATGCAAATTATATATATAAAAAGAAAAGAATATAATGCATTGATAAGGCAATTAAGCCTTTCAAGTATAAATATCAGTTGTCGAAAAAGAACTGAACGTTCCAACGGCAGGAGAATAAGACAAGAAAAGACGATCAAGGCTGAGACGATCGCCGACGGTGTTGCTGGCAAAATTGAAAGCTTATCAGTAATCGCGAGTCCGCGAGACGGTCTCGAGCGCAAAAATTCAAGCCGTGATTACGTTGCCCCGTCGAATAAACATCGATGCAAGAGAGAAAATAAGTTTTGCCCCGTGGAAGTCCACCATGCTTTGAACCTCCCTCCTACCTCCCTGTTTGGAGAGGGGACGCGTTTGGATAAGCGTTGCACAGACTGGGAATTCTTAATATGAATCTGTAATATCGCGGGAACGAAAGTCGACCGGGCGATGTTCCGACATTCGAATGATAATCACGACTGGATTTCTTATCTTTGTTACTATGTTTTTGTCCCGTTTCTCTATCTTTCTCTTTCGTCTTCCGATCACCGAGTTTCGTGGGAAAATATACAAATTGAAGTCGAATGAATGGGGAACGTTAACGCAATTGTAGTTGATTAATTTAATCTTTTTTCACCACCTTTTTCTTCTTTCAGCGAACTGATTGGGATTAGATTTACTTATCGAGATGTTAATTTTATGGCAGGACACGGACCAGGGGGAGAGATACTGTTCGCGATTACACATACTATACCGTTATTATACTACTAATTACTACTATATCGTATCATGTACGTTGCGCAGAGTATAATTTGCACATGATCCGATGTAGAATATTAACGTGAAAATTCGCGTGCTGAGATGACGAATGAATGAACCGAAAGTGCCTTATTAACACCTTGATCGCCACGCTAAAGGCGTTGAAAACTTGGTCAGGCAAAGCATTTATTTTCATCAAATTTTTCCTATTATTATTACAATTCTTCGTAATTTCTATTATTCAGAATTTGGACTACCTAATACGACGATTTCTAATTGAGTCATTGAAAGGATATTAATAACGCAAGCGACAAATCAAAAGTGCCACCCACATATGGGTGACTTGGCAGTTGAAGCGTTAAAGAACGAAACGTTTACGTACACGTTACCAAAAGCCAGAATTTTGAATACCCATCGGAAGCTCGTATCTGAGAATATCAAACGTCGACAGAGACACCTCGAGAAATATCAGAATCGATATCCAGAGAAAATAAGGAGCAAACCTGTCCACGAGGAACAGAATCGAAAACGAGAGAAACGGAAAACTGAAGGAACCGATCGACCTAATCTCCGGTAACCGATAAAAATAAGAAAAAAAAAAGAAAGCGGCCCACAGACCGGGTTCGAGCGAATTCAAGCGACGCGGGGAAGGGGGTTGAAAATCACGAAGGGTGGGGGTAACAAAGAGGATGCAAAGAGGAAGGAACAGAAACGGCAAATAGAAGAAGAAAGAGAGAGAAGGAGGAGGAGCGGTTCGAAAAAGGATATAAAAGGAAATATATGGTAATGCGAGCAGGGTGGCAGCCTCACTCCGCAGGGGGTTGCACGAGCAGAGATAGGGGTTCGAATCGCTTCGAACCGGGGGTTGGGCGTGGTGGCTAAACGCACCCTCCGCCCTCTCGTGCTTCCGTTCCCCCCCTACGTTTCTTCTGTCTTTCTTACTCTCTCGGCGAGAAGGTAGAGAGGGTTGTCTTTCTCCGTCGAGATTCTCCGACGAGAAGAACCGAAACGGAGCTGTGTGCCAGCACCGCGGTCGATACTTTGGGGCCGCGTGCCCGACCGGCGTCGCGACGCTCGAATTCCAAGCTTGTCATGGCCGCCCTTAGTACCTTGATACCTTGGTCTGCGACCTACTGCATCCACGATCATGGGTCGACGTTTATTCAATGAAGAAACCGAGCCGTTATCGGTGAGTCTGTCTGATTTCAGAATCCCTCACAACCCTACGAGTGCCATGCTTCTCTGACGCTGGTGTCGTATCAGAATTTTGAATATTAGTCGACTTTATCGAACTTTGGCACGATAACACTTCGATTGCCGCGTCGAGGGTGACAATTAATGACTCTATGGAAATTCGTTATTGTTATTTAGGAATTCTTAGACTCTCGAACGGCGGACCAAGATCTTTTTAACGAAGCGCTTTTATTATAGCGCTTTTATTTCATACAATGGAAGAAATATTATGAAAAATACATTGAATATGAATTGGTGTTTCGACGTTCGAAGGTTAATTCTAAATAATGGAGTTAATGAAGTAGAATTTGTTAAAAATTTAAATGAAAATTTAAGTAGCTTCATCGTGGTAGTCAAAGTGTTAACGTATTCCACCGAGGACATATTTTTAATTAAACGAAAAACTGTATTCTTTGGTTTGATTTGGAGATAATAAATATGATCGCAATTTGCGCAATAAAAGGAACTATTTGTTGATACTTAAAATGATAAATTCGAAGAATTTTCTACCACCTTAGTATAATATTTTAAATATTTTATTCCATCAGATATTTTTTTCTTAATTAATGAATGAGATTCTTGAAAACAAAGAATTAATCTTTTCAACTAAAAAACACAATTTTTTAATAAAACAGAGCCTGAGAGTCAGACCAACTCAAGTTCATCCTTGGAAAAATTAAATTAGAAGATATTTAGAGTCCAGATGAATTATTCATAATTCTTTGCAATACGTATTGAATTACGCAAACTTTTAGTTCGCTTCAGTTATAATTGATAATGCAAGGAAAGCGTTACGTAATTAAGAAAAGAGCCAATCTTTGTACAACGGTCAATACTTATATACGCAATACTTTGTCCTTGAGATAAGGGGATGAATGTTTGCTTTTGTGTCGTGGAAAGGGTGGGTGTTGAAGTTTGAATTAATTGTCGTGAATCTTAATCTTTTATGATGAATATTGAATTACAAGAAAAATTTGGATTTCGCAGAAATTAGTATGTTGTCTGAAACTTAGGCGAATACACACAGGGTTAAAGGGGATGATGGCTTACACCGGGGTGTATATGTACGTCCTTGAAATTTGACTCTTACAGTTTACTACGGTAAAATATAAACTCTAATAACCTTAAAATATTTATTAAATATTATTTATCAAGCCTTGAAATTGAAACTTTAAAAATCAATTTAGAATCATTGTATAATTGTTACGTCACCCATACGTGATATTTGAACTTCCATAAGAATCCATCATTCGTATTACAGAAAATAATGAATTAGTTGGAAATACTAGTATCGGATACTTGAAATCCAAGATAATAGAAATAACGAAATATCGTGAAAATAATAAGCAGCAGTTTGTAAAAATAAACTTTCTACTTAATGAAATTGTTTATGTAATCAATATTCTATAGAAAGAGAAGAAATTTTTAATATTTTATATTATAATTCACGGTTATATAAATAGTCTTGGAATCATTTATGTACACTTATTTAAGTATTATTTAAAAGATAAGACAGTTTTATTTATTGGTTATTCTCAAATTAACGATATAAATTTATTACTCGTCTATGAAATGATTTTTGTGTTCTTTTAGTATTTTAATCAATTGAAATTCCAGCTAGACGGGATTTAAATTTTCTCGTATCACGGACGAAATGATTTATTTCCTTGTCAATGAATCAAACTTTCATCGTTCTTATCTCCGTCTGTCTGGGAATCTTTCCTTTCAAAGTAGCAGTGTAACATGATTTTTAATCTTGCCGAGACCGTTCGCTTTCGAACAGAGATACAACGTTTCCAGGGAGAAGGAAATGATGTTATGAATATGAATGAGAGAGCTTATATTCTGTTCGTCGCCAGTTTTAATACCCTGCCCGATGGTGGGTCCTTCGATCGGTTCTGACACCTTTTAATACGTTCAATTAACGTTTAGAATGTAATCGTATCGTTTTTGTTTGAAATATTAGATCGGCAGCTGAATTTCCGGTGTTCGTATTATTTTTCATGTAAAAGCAGTTCAAATTAAAGATAAAATTTAAAGTAGCAATATTTTGATGTGTTTTTCGATTCCTGCACTTTGGTAGCTTATTTAATATTATTAGGCCAACTCATGAATTTATTATTCTGTATCTACACTTTGCAACAGATTTTAAGTAATACAAATAAAATAATAAGTTAGAAAAATGCGATACTGCGTGCGTTAATTATGCTACACGTAATGAAGAAAGAAATTATTATATAAAACGTGATATCGTATAATATAACACTCTCAAACAGTAGCAAACCGAAGCAAACTTTAGCCATAAATTCCTAGCAAAGAATATGAAAATATTACGAACGAATGATAACGAACGTATTAATCACGAAAGCGATTATTATACAAAACGTCAGCTCCAACAATATACCAATCTCCAGCAGTAGCAAACCAAAGCAAACTTCAACTTAATACAGCTAACAGAAAATTTACAAAAATTACCAAAATATTAATTAACAAGCGTCAATTATGTCACACATAATAAAAAAAAAAAAAATTATTACACAAGGGCTCCAATTGATCAATCCAACCAACTCAATCAGCGTCAAACCAAGATAAACTTCAGCTATAAGATATCTAATAGAAAAATTAGAAGAAAATGACCAAAGTACAACAACGCATGCGTTAATTATACAACACGGGATCACGAAAGGAATCGCAACGACCTCGAAATCATCATCGAATCAAAACAAACTTCGACCACTCGACACCCAAGTATCCGAAGAGAAACAGATTTACCGAGCAACGATGTATCCAATAAGCAAATACATTTGGAGCGTGTTCGAAGAACAGGAAACCGAAGTGGACGATGAAACGAGACGGGTATACCGTTGAATTTGACGGTAGTCGAAAATCATCCGGTAGGATCGGTTCGAGTAGTATCTCGGATATAGAGAACGACGACGAAGAAGAAGAAGAAGAAGAAGGTACAGCAGAAGGAGGAGTCAAGTTGTTTATTTGATGGTGCCGTAAAAGGCCTCTTTATGTTTATCTCCCATTTAAAACGGTCGCATAAAACCGGCGACTGCACACACAAACCATCAACCGGCCATAAATCACGCCGCGAAAACTCGTGAGTCGCCTTTGATTTCGCGCAACCGGAAGAGACGCTCGCCAGACATCTTGAACGCCTGCCGACGGAACGGTCGCGCTCGCAATTCTACCCTTAATCCGAATTTCCTACTTTTTCGAATGGAAATCGCTAAACATGCATGAATATACATAATAGACTTGTTTAGAGTTTATTTCTAACAAATTCTGAACAAAGCTAAGTTCTGATAATATTGTGTGTTTGAATCTTTTCGAGATTCCAATCAGAGTTCGGGTTTAATTCTTATAATAGACAATTACAGTATTATTAATCTTTCTAAATTTCTAAATTGGAATTTGACAAGTTACGTTTGAAGTTGAGCAATTTCATGATTGCAATATTTTTGAGAATAGCATCGTTTATCTATTTATGAAAAATTGTACGTCTAGGATTGCTGTAGAAGCTGTTGAATCCAAATGGCTCATGTTCAAATTTTGGATTTTTTGTAATCGTCAAGTTTCTTTTTTTGGAAGTGGGAAATAATTTAATTCGTAAATTGATAGATGAATCGAATAGCAAAAAAAAAAGAAGGAAAACTTAAAGGAATTTTTTTTTTAATTTTAGTTAATAATAATTTAATATTCCTTCGTGTCGTTAATCTTTTTTATGTATATATACGAGATACAGCTTAATATAAATACTTGAAATTCTAAGCAACAATATTTGTTTCAAAGAAGAGAAGCAATAAAAATAGGCGTTCTATTGAAAAGGTTATCAACGAACAGATACCAGAAAGTCGAAGATGAGAAGCTTCCATACAATTGTGTAATGGCCGCCAATCAGAACTCAAACACTCCATAACACAATTACTTTTCCTTTCAAAAACTTTCAAAAATTGAATTTTTTAAAATAGTAACGAAACCCGCTATAAAATTTTATAAAAGTGTAAAATCAACAAATATAGTAAACTGACAAATTTACAAAATTAACAAATAACAATTTTAAAATTACTTAAGCTACACAATTGGAATGAAATGTAAAAATAATCCCTTCATCTCGATACTTACAATTAGAAAATTAAAAATAAATAGAAAAATGCCTAAAGTCTTCCAAAACGTTATCAAAAAATTACCATAATTCAACAATCACTTTTCCATATAAGCCATTTGGCTTATTTTCATCCTTTTAATTAAAATCCGTAAGATTACCTTGAACCGTATTGTAAAAGCTGTTCCAACAAAACACCATCGTTGCACCATAAAAAACTGCAAGAACAACATAGCAACTTGACGGTACAATTGCCACCCTCCAAACGTTCCCAAACACGTTGTCAAATTAACAATATCCTCTCCTCGCAACGTACACGTTACAATATTCAACAGCAATTAAACAATTTCCTTTACACCATACTCGCACAGTCGAAACGGAAACTTTATCTCCGAACATTGAACTTGTTGCGCTAATTACGGCAACAATTAGAACCGTGTTCGCGTGTTATCGGTTCATCGAACGTGACAAGCGTGGTAAACGTTGAAGAAGAAGAAGAAATTCTAAGACCGTTCGTTCCTCGTCGATTCACTTCTTTCGACTGCAAGGAGTAAAAAAAAAAAAAAGAGAAGAAAAGAAGAAAAGATATTTCTTTTTCCTTCTTCGTTGCCATCTAACTCGTTCCTCGGTGCTTTTACTCGTTCCTCAGGTAAAAAAGAAGAGATGCCCCTCGGTTTCTTCCGCTGCTAGTCAGCGTCCTTCGCCATCGGACTCCTCACCGCGAAGAACATCGAGGATGCTCCGCTAACAAGGCTAACTTACGATCGTCCTCAGTGCTCATGCAAATTGGAACGAATAATAATGTCGAAGTGTAGTGGTGGTGTAGTGGTGGTGTAGTGGTGGTGGAAGGAGCAAAGAATCCGATGGAGATAAAGTCGTTGCGTAATTTAATCTTTAAGACGGCCATCTTCTGTACTTGGTTACCACCGCAGGATGAACTTTGTGCTACCGTGGCTTTTTTTTATTCCCTAGGGAAAATAACGATGTAAGGGAAGGTGTCGATGATTAATGTGGCCCGTCGTCCATTAATGATTTAGTATGTCAGCAATTTGGCAATTTAGTAATTTGATAATTTGATAATTTGGTAATTTGGTACTTCGGCAATTTTGAAATCTGCTGGTTTGATAACGTGGTAATTCAGAACTTTGGTAATTTGGTAATTTAGCCGTTTGGTACAATGGTAATTTGGTAATTTGTTAATTTGGCGGTTTGGTACAATGGTCATTTGATAATTTGGTAATTTGTTAATTTGGTAATTTGTTAATTTGGCGGTTTGATACAATGCTAATTTAATAATTTGGCGGTTTTGAAATTTGGTAATTTGGTAATTTGGCGGTTTTGTAATTTGGTAATTTTACGGTTTAGTAATTTAGTAATGTGGCGGTTTGATACATTGGTAATTTAATAATACAGTAATTTGGTTATTTGGCAGTACAGACATATGGTAATTTGGTAATTTGTTAATTTGGCGGTTTTGAAATTCGCTAATTTAGCGGTTTGGCGTTTTGGTAATTTGGCGGTTTGGTACATTGGTAATTTAGTAATACAGTAATTTGATTATTTGGCGACTCGGTAATTCAGAAATCTAGTAATTTGATATTTCCGTAATTTCGTGATTTAGTACTCTAGACATCAGACCCTAAAACACCTTCTATTTCCTTTAAAATTCTGCACTTGATTGCCCACGACCTTGAAGAAACCTCGTCCCGCACAAAACCATCTCACCCTTCGTTTCCTGTCGTTTCTTCAATTCCCTAAAACCCGCAGCGTGTCCTCGAACGAGTCACGAAAGAACCCTTGCCGCGGTTAAAGCATCGTCCAAGGTCGCGGTCCGACGAGTCTTAAAAAAAGGGTTGTTTTGTGCGTTTTTACAGCCGGATCGAGTCAAGGTCGCCACCGTGGCAAACAACAACCCTTCCTTCCGTAAACGCGACTTTTTCTTAGCCATCCCTTTAGTCCCTCGAAGGGTTAACGGCCAACCTCGATCCTTTTTCTTCCGCTCAGGTAGCAATTGGTGGGAGTCGGTAAAAAGTACGACGAGTTATTACGTTTTTTTTTTTTTTCTTTGAAGAGCAAGGTGACGGTCCGGTAATAGGCGTCCAACGAAGCCTCGTCACCGAAAAGTGAGACCTTGGCTGCTCGTAAAGGGGTAATCAACCCTCGGCCGACCGGACCTTGGAATTGACGATGTTCCTCTCTCGTCCACTTCTGTTTCTGTGTGCGATGCTGTCTATGCGACTGGATTTTAGTCGCTTCTGTCATTCTGTCGACGAGGTTTGTCTACGAAACACCGCGCGTCAACGTCGTCTTCTTTCGTCAAAATCTTCCCGCCAAATACAAAGGTTAGTTTATATAAACATATTGACGGGGCAAATTCGAAGGACTTCGTTTTGTTAACGTGTCGAATCTTAAAGTACTTATAAGGTTGCAATTATTCAGAATCAAATTCTGGACTTGAAAGTTACAGTGTATTAAGTCACATTTTTCACAACATTAAAGTACACATTATTAAATTATTAAAGTATGAATTATTTTACTTTTCAATTCAAGGTTAGTCTTTTTCAAATTTCAGTAGATTAACGCTTCCGTTGTCGTTTGGAAATGGTTCGTCAAAGTTTAGCTTTTTATTTGATTCTTAATCCTGCTTACTAGGAAAGGGTTAAAATAAAACACTGCGTATTATATCTTTTAAAATAGAAATTAAGAAAAGAGACACTATATGTCTAAGAATGTAGAAATTTGGAAATATCATATTTCTAAAAACTTCGAAACATCTGCATAATGTTTTAAGAAGCTTAGAAACTAAAAAACATATTTGTGCAAATTTATAAACTTCAAAATACATATTTCAATATAATTATAACTCTCTAATTTAAACCGTATTCAGTATCCAAAAATTTTCCCTTAAATCTTCATAAGTAGCCAAAATATTCAAAACAGTTTTCCTAAAAAGTAATTCACAAACCATGATATTCCATCATTCCAATCGTATTTTTATCGCATATCCCCAGGTAAAAAAACTGAAATAGAAACGCATCCAACCCCTCGCTGACGAGAGGGTTGACAAAAGGTGTCGTCGTTCGAGCACGTTGCAGTCGAAGGAACACGAGGAATTCCCGGTCGTCGGGCGAAGTCTCTGAGGTAACGTTCGGTCGACGACGGAAAACGTCAGCTTCCCCTGAAGACAACAGAGAGAAACACCGATCCAATTAAACGACGGAGCACACTGGCTGAGAGTAACACGGTTCGCGAAAATGATGAAAATTGAAGCGACTCGTCCGTTTGGAGAGAGGAGAACCCGGAGACAGCTGTGCGAGTCGCAATTATTTCTAGTCCCATATACGGGGACACGCGTGCTGACATGGCCGCCGACGTCGCGTCGACGAGGGGTCACGGTTCTACCCAAGCTACCAACTCGCTTCCACTATCTTAGTTTTGTTCGTTCATCGGGCCGCGTGTGTACGCGAGACTACTTTTCCGACGGCTTCCGTGCTACGCGTGTGTCTGTGAACTTTCCTTTCGACAAATTACAACCCTACGTTCCTGGAGAAGTTCGCCATTTTATTATCACCACCGAACTTATCGATTCTGGAGGATGAATCGATTCCGGTATCACGGTGAGTAGGATTTGCTATTATTTCGTCTATATAGGAAAGATTCTTTATTTCAAATTACAACTGTTGGCAAAATATAAGCTGGCTTTTTATTCGTGGAAACGAAACGTTTACGTTTCAAGCTGTATTTTTTATTTTCAATTTGGAAGCGAGGATCGTTGATCGAACGCTGGTAGTTCTAATGTTAATTATCGTTTGACGGGATAGGAGGATACGTGTTTTATGGATTTTTATCGAAATAATCATGGGTAAAGGAATTTTTCTAAATATTAATTTGAACACGAAGAGCAATGTATAGGAAAGTGTTCCCTACGGATGTTTTTCTTAGGGTTTCTGCAAATTGTTCGGATTTTTCTGTCATTTTGGAGGGAATATATGGCATTTTGATTTTCTCTTTCCTACGTTGAAAAGTGTAAAGGAATTTCAATTGCATCCAGAAATAAATTCAAGTTTTGACGTTTTTCTTAAAAGTATGCAATGAAAAATTATTTGTATGTACATCATTCTACACATTGATTCTTTTATTGCGGATTATTTAAAATAGAAAAAAATAACTTTGGACCTCGTTTCTATATTACGATAAAATAATAAAATTGTAACGCTGGCAGCGAATCTGTTAATTAATTTTACATGTAATTTCGATTATAAACACGAAATTAGTTACGTAGTTTTAACACCGTGTTTCACAATATTACGATTTCGCACAATTTTCTGCAAAATTTTCTATTTTCAAATTAATTTTAAAAAATTGGTCGAATTTAAATGGTAAAAGATTGCAGTCCAATTGTGTGAAGCAAAAAGGATCTAAGACGTTGATAAGAATGGCAGATTATCAAAGCAGGAAATTAATATTATTCGAGATTTTACTGTATCACTTCCAATGTTTCGTCAGCGTCTAATTTCATTAAATTTTTGGAAGAACTACTGTTAGTGTTGTGTTTCAGGAAGTACTCATTTTCTGGAACATTCATCATCTAATCAGTCCTTAATTAGATAACTGATTAATTGAAAATTGGGAACAGGGTGATTCAGATAAACGATAACCTATATCCTATTGATACTGGCATGAGGGTTCTTTATTATCTCAATGGCTTCCTTATATTTTCGAAGAAAGTAATCACGAGTTTTGATTAAAAACTTCATCTCGTGGAATAGTATGTTTCTTGACGAATCTTTTTTTTTTTTACACGAAGACCTAAGGGCTGGTTGAGTCTTCAGATACTCGTTTCTGTATTTGTTGCTGCTAATTTTTTAACTTGCCACCGAAATATCGTGGAATTTCATTGTTTAATTTAAGCTGTGCTTCTAAAATAAAAATTTATGCAATTAGCTATAATATTAAAGCTTCAGAATAACTAATAGTTCTGGTTATTTGAAATATAGAATATTCTATTTGAATAATTTGGATACTTGAATGTTTAAGGTACAAATTTGAATTTTAGTGGGATACGAATGTTTGAATATTCAAATTTTAATTCTGATTTTTATTGGTGTTCAAATACTCGACATTATTTGTGCTCTTAGATTCTCGTATTTCTAAATATTCAAATGATTCACATAATTCAAATATTAAGATTTCAAATTTTAATTTTGCCTAATTCCGGTATAAATTAATTTCCTGTTTCTTATACCTCTTTACTTCTAAATATTCTAATATTCGAATAATTTGGACAATTCCGATAGTTAGAATATTTCAATTCTACTGATACTCAAATATTGGAAATTTTACTACTTTAATTTCAACACATAATAATTTAGAGTGCGTTTTTAGAACCCTGTACTTCTAAATATTCTGATGCTCGAATAATTCCGATAATTCAGATGGTTTGAATATTCGAATTCCACTGCCATTCAAGTTTTTCAAATTTTGTAGCCCTAATCCCAACATACAGTAATTCCAGCGTGTTCTCAGACCCCCGTTACTTTTCAATATTCTGATACTCGAGTAATTCGAATCTCATTGGTACCCAAGCATTCAAATAATTAAAACAAATTCAAACGTACCAATTTCCAATTCGAATTCCAGTAATGTCCTAAAACTTAAATTGAAATAATTCAAACCTTCGAATTCCAAATCCCACTACCACTCAAATAATCAAATTTTCCTACCAACTCTAACATCAATCTAACCCAGACCTACGCCACTCCAAACGTCCTCAAAATTAGCGCCAAATACATTTTCCTACATCAACAAAAACATCAAATACCATCAAACATTCTCAGCTCATAGAAACACAATTTCGAAAACTGAGAATATTCTTCACCAAAAACTTTTCCCCTGTTCAATATCGTCTTCCACGCCGAGGCAAGATTTACCAGGACGTTCCATAAATAAAACGAGCATCATCGAACTCTCGATCGAGCATATTCGTCGGTATCAATAATCGAGAACCGAGCTCGTGAAACTTTGAAAATCCAACGCGGTTACCCGTTCGACGTCTTTCCTTTCGAGCACGATTTTTCCGATACGGGGTCATCGATTGTCCCACATTCCATTTTTCCGTCGAGCAAAACCGCGCTAACACACACACGCGCATATGTATATACAACAGCCGGGGAACAGCGATAAAAATAATAAAAGCCGATCCCCGGCGCGGCGGATTTGATTTCACGATTCGCGTGTTACGAAACGGAACGATGAAATTTGCGTCACGTTTATCGGCCGTTATCGTCGTTATCCCGTCGATTCGCAACACATCAAACGGTCTTAATTAATTTTGCAATACCTCAAGGCGAAGAAGACGAGCCGACCGAGGAGCGGTCGAGATCGTTTTACGACCATCCTCGGCGACCATCAAAACTTTCCCTTTAGAAAATTACCATTCGACGAGCAATTAGCGTTAACGGTTATCGGTAATACCGTGCCACGGGAAGATCGTTCCATCATCTTTCTTTAATATCGCTGCACGGTTACTTGCTTCCTTTCCTTTTTTACTCCCGCCACTCTGAACAAACTTGCTCCGAACCGTTGTAAATTAACGTTAACTTAACGATGTCGAGTACATTGTTATTAAACGAGTAAAATATATGTACTCGAGCCGGGGGACTCTTTTCTCGAGCCTCGAGAACAACTTATTGGACGTTGCTTTATCCAAAAGTGGACGATACGCGTTTCGTTTCCTTTTCTTTTTCTTTTGCTTCGGACGGTGGGATTGTATCGGTCGCGGCCCAAGATATCGGCCTCGTGAAAACGTGACAAACTCGAATTTGTTGGTGTACCAGGCTGTTTCTTTATCCTTAATTGCTGGCCCTCGAACGGTGCCAGGCAAACGATCCTTGAATCCGTGCGCAATATTGGGAGAACCTTCGACCAGTCGCGTGTTTGTTAAAACGTACCAAATTGAAAAATTTTAAGAATTTGAGCCAAATAAAATTTATGTCGATTTCTTCAGATTTCAGTCATTCGATTGGGTCTGATCTTAAACGGTGTAATGATTATTTTTATGTTAGATTATATTAGAGAGTCGTATATTTATTTTGCGATTAAGAATTTTCAGTCTAAACAAATATCGTAGGAGATTAATAATCTTATGCTATATTTTTGGCAATTTTCCAACTCCATTGCGGTGAAATTCCTAAATAATGAACATTTCGACTGCTAAAATCAAAAATATTTCATTTCCAACAAACTTGACGTATCCTTTTCGTAATACACCCATCCCCTGATTTACACGGTACTTTATTTACACGATTTCACTTTCATACGATTTTTAAAATATGGGATTTAAAACAAACAAAAAATTTCTGCAGTCATTTCTTAATTCCTAAGGAACCTATCTTCCGTGTAAATCGGGGGATAGGTGTATTCAACTTCCCCCATTTATTGAACAAACTTTTAATTACTTTTAATTACCTAATTAACATTCTTCCAACTAAAACAAACAACAGATTCTTACGAAACTCCATGAATCATCCAAATATGAATTCCGTGACATTCAAAGTGTCAAAAATTGTGAAATTTATTTTAAATGTAAGAAGATAGTTTACCTCGATTGAAGGGCCACGGGTTAATTATTAAACAATTCAACTGCAATTTTTTCTTTACTCTCAATTTATAAGATTCTATTGACCTACTAGAAAATTGATAAAGATATTCCAAGGACGATTCGGTGCTGGGTCACTAGTTGGACGCCATATCGGAGTCGGCGTGGCTCTACAGAACGAGTCATCGCCATGGACACACAAACACACACACACACACACACACACACGTTTAAACCTTGCGCGGCCATTTTACCACAGGCCTGTATAGAAGCAGAGATCTGCTCCATTCGGGACCCATGATCATCGCCAGGCCCCATTCTGGTTGCTCTGCCCAGGGCAGCTGATGTTTAACCCTCTTAAAATCAGCTACTTTTTACCAACCATATTTTGTGCACGTGTTACACATTGCTTTGTGTACAATTAATTCTTATTCCATTTGAAAATTGATCAGTTTTCTTTCACGAATTATGTCAGAATGCTGGACGATGAAATTCGGGTTGGGAATAAGATAGAAAAATAAATGAGTATGAAATGAAACGTATACTGGGATCTACGGCAAGTCTTTGTTTTGGAAATGGTTAATATGCACTTTGATAGAAGAATTGTGACAATGCCGTTACAGTGCCTGGATTTTTCTACGTTTCTTAGGCATTTTTAATTAAATACTTCGAAATTAGACTTAGTAACTACGAGATTTGCTAGGTTGTTAAGTTAGCAATTACTACAATTTTCCAATTTACTAAATTAATAAGTTGGTATTTGGAATGTTTTTGATACGATCGATACTAGTTTCGTTTCACGCTATAATTTTTGAAAACTAAAAGCACCGTTTAGAAAAGAAAAAATTACAAATATTCATGAATCCATTTATTTTGTATTCCTTTTATGAATTTGCCAGATTCTAATGTAGACAAAACTTAAATTTCATGTTTCCTTCTTTGACGGATTATTCTTATTCCGGTCAGTTACATAAAACAGCGTCAGAAACACATAATGATTGTATTGAATTATAAATTCTAAATTAAATTATAAATTATAAATTATAAATAAAAGGAGGTATGATTTCATCTTGTTAATTATAAGAGAGAAATATGCTATTAGCTCCTCGGAAACGTCTTACAGAATCTGCCTGCTATTTTTAGTCTCAAAGCTTCTCAGAAATAACCAACAGCCTTGGTGGAGTGCTCGAAAAAGAAGCTTTATTTCAACGGAACAGTAGCATACCGTTGTTTCGTATCCTAATTATATTGGGTCGTTAAGTATGAAACTTTATAAACAGAAAACAAACTGTTTTTTTAACACTTTACATACCGGAAGCCTTGTAAACCGGAAGCTTTACATATTTAATTTATCGGAGCATTCTAAAATGCGAAATTTCAGTTGCACCCGTATCAAAATATAGAAAATTAAGGAAGGGAATACAAATAAACAGATTCTCAAATATTTCTACCACTTTTCTTCCGATATAGTGCAGTTGGTTTCTGGAAATTTAGATTAGACCCTATTACGTCTAAAAATGCTTCGAGTGCAAAGGGTTAATCGACTGTTGACCAAAATCCGATTAATGAACCTTGGATTATTAGTTTTTCCTCTACAACGCCGAATTGAAAATTAGGATTATTGCGATTAACAGAAAATTGAAAGTATTGGGTTACTGCTCCTAATCTTTGATTACTATTAAATCATAAATTAATAGCGTTTATTTTTTCATTTTAAGGCGGTAGATAATGTCATTTATTTTCTTTTGAAGTATACGTACCTGTATTTTCTATGCACTTTTATCATTTTAACAGTAGGTAGTTCGACTACTGTAGAAATAATAAATATGAAAGTGTGCGTTTAGCCAATTGCCAAGTTTCACGCTTCACCACCCAGTATTGTACTGCAATACTTTTTTCAAGATTATTTCGAAAGCAAGCGTCATTTGACGAGATTATTTGATCCATAAGTATTATACTTAAAGATTGCAGGCATTTTTATAAGATTAGTTCCTTCTTAAGTATCAACCCATAACCCTGACAACCGCGCCCAGAGGCATTCTTCAGACCACAGAAATCTGTTTTCCATCGCGTCTCTATACAAAAAAGAAAAAATAGAGAGAAAAAGCTCGCGACGATAAACGTAAGTGTACACTTTTCGGTACTCGTTCAAACAGCCTTCTTCTGATAAAAAGAAACATGCGTACAAAAAGTCACAGGATTCCAGCAAAAGGTTTAAATCAACCATTGACGTAATTAGAATTTCCAATTAAGTGGGACTAATTGTGGGTCACTTGTTTAATTTTAATAATTTCACGTCACCTAAGATTTTACAAACTAAGAAATATTATTTCTTTACTTGTTTTGATCATTTCTAGTGCTACAGGTTACTCCCGAATTCGTCAAATAAATATTCAGTACTCAAGCAAGTAATGTCATCATAATTCCAGCGCCTGTCTAATTACTCTACTGAATTACAAAATAAAATATTAAAATACTAAAATATTAAATAGTTAACAAACATCGAGAAATATCCACTCTGTCATGGTTTATACCTAACTAAATTGTTAAATCACCGAATTCAATAAATATTCCCTAATCTAACTCTTGCTGAAACCTTTCCTTCGTCAGAGGAAGAAATGCATTTACTCGCACCCCAGATGGGCGTAGTGTGGGTGATCTTAACCTAACCCCAACCTAATCATAATCTAACACCAACCTCTGGCTCCCATCTAATTACCCTATCGAATCCAATAAATCTTCGATATCGCAATGTTAACACTAAACCTACCGAAGCGGTCAAAATGACCGA
Organism: Stelis phaeoptera; assembly: GCA_943735885.1. Lineage (NCBI taxonomy): Eukaryota > Metazoa > Arthropoda > Insecta > Hymenoptera > Megachilidae > Stelis > Stelis phaeoptera. Next base: position 22,976,212 of record OX030930.1, read on the forward strand.
TCAAGTGTTTCTTATTTTAAATCACAAAATTCATTAGGATGCTTTTATTGAAATGCGTGTTGATTTTTATCACGACAAAGACTTGCTTATTTATTTACTTTTCTATTTTATTTTCGACTTGAAAGCAAGTATACATAAAACGTCGGTAGGTTTACTGTTAAATACCGAATAAATATCGAGTAATATCCACTCTAATCGCGTCACTGAATCCAAACAAGGGACACTTCACCTCCCATCAAATCTTCATAGACGCGTCGAAATACCAGTATAAAACAAAGAAAATAGCAGGAAAACGTACATAGACAAAAAAAAATAGACTTTCTGAACCATAATGGTTAACGGTTAGAGATCCAAGCAGCGGTTCCGGGATGTTGCACCTATTCCACATCGGGCAAGATTCTGCTCGGTCACCGGCTGCAATTTCAACGAAACTGTTTCGCAGCAAACACCAGAGGTAGAGAGAGAGAGAGAGAGAGATTCTTTGTGGAAAAAGAAAAAAAAAAAAGAAGGAAAGGGAGAAATTTGACAATCGCAACATCCGTACCCGGGTCGAAATTAGGTGGGCGTGCTTGGCAACGCAGAAAAAGAGACAACGACAAAAGGGATTCACAGCGATCCTCGGTGTTCGTTATTTCGCGTTGATAAATGCTTTTATGCAAATCGCTTTTTCCATCGTGCCAGGTGATCTTCATTAACCTCGGGCCAACCGCTAACCGGTACTGTAAATAAGCTAATTTATTTCCGTTTTATACGCTAGCCGCGTTTCCTACCCTGGCTACCATCGTTTCGACAGAAACAGTCTCGCTCGTTGAACGGAGAAGCAGAAGTCGAAGGCGTCGTTTGTTTGCGTACGTTTGGGTGATTTTTTGGTGGAGGAATAATTGATTCGTTGAATTGATATTCGTGGACATATTGGTACTTGTGTTGCAATGAAACGATTAACCCTATGCCACACGATAGTTTCGAGGGGTGCGTCGGTCAGGGATAAATTATTATCGCTGCAATGTTAATACAAACAAAGATAATTAGATTATTCCATGTACTATGTGATAGGCAATTTTGTGAGATTTGAAGTGTTTTGATACGATATTGGACGGAAACGGGTTTACACAGAAATTGTGATAATTTCGAAGGTAGTTGCAATATTGGGTCATAGATTTTTTGATTATGATTAGGACAGTGATTTATTATACTCTGATACTTAAATTTCGTGTAACGGGCTTTGGGAAAATTTTATAAGTCAAACTTGACTAATTTACTAATCTAGTAAACTGAAAAAATTTAGTATTTGCTAATTTAAAAACTTTGAAAATCTAGTAATTACTGATTTTAAAACTTAGAAAATCTATTAATTATTAAGTTAGAACCTTAACAAATTTAATAATTTCTAATTTAAAGAACCAGTATTTTGCACGAAAACTCATAATTCCAATGCAGCAATATAAAATATAAAACCTAATTTAATTTTACCTGTTGACGTTTCTTTGCATCTATGATTATTTTCAACATACATAGCCAGTGGCGTAACTAGATAAGGTCCTGTCCGTTCGCTACCGTAGTTCCACGAGAAATTATTAAAATAAGCTAAAGAAACCAGAAACATTCGCCAATTCATAAAACACTATCTTCATGGAAATAGATGTTTGAATATAAACGTGTCATAGAAATTAGTTTATGGTACTTTTCTACCAGTCTTTCCACATTTAGAAATTGGCCATCTAATAACTTGGCACAAGTGTCATCAATTCCGTGGAACGTGGTTATTATCGACAAATGAATATTATTTGAAAGCTGTTCAAAAACGGGTCCCAACATTGTTGATCGCGTGGTTAAGAGCAATCTCGACGAGTCAATCTGATCGCTCATTTCCTTTTCTCGTTTGCGCGCGTGCGATATCTAATTAAATACAGTCAAAACACGCATGTACACTCGGTTGCAACGTACGCTTCTATTAGTTGGATCCTCGAACAGCGGAGTCAAGATTTTGTCCGTTTAAAATTCAATTTTTACTTCATAGAATTTATATTAGCTTCTTTTAGATATTATTTTTGTAATGTATTATAAAGGTCTTTCGTTTCAAAATTTAAATATTTAATCAAGATTGACCCAACTGTGCTGTTTGAGGGTTAACAGGGAAAAAGGCTGTTGCTGATTGCGGTCGATCGAGGGAGAATCTAGGGACAAACTGTGAAGTTTTATTTCCGTCCTAGAAAAATCTAAGGAGATTCTAGCGAAAACCTAGAGGAAACATAGGAAAAATTTAAGAAGATCTTAAGAAAAATCTGGGTAAAACTTTGGGAGAATTTAAGGAAAACTTAACATATGAAGTTTACTTTCCATTTTAACAAAATTCTAGGGAAATCTTAGGAAAAATCGAAGGAAAATCTACGGAAATTGTAGAAAAAATCTGGGGAGATTTTGCAGTTTTAAATGAAACTAGGAAGTTCCTAGGGAAAATCTAGGGAGAGCTCAAGGGGAATCTAATCTATAAAATTTCCTTCTAAGGAGATCCTAGCCGAAACTTCGGGCGAATATAAGGGAAACGTTTTAAGTTTGCTTCTAATCTTAAAAAAATCTAGGGAAATCCTAAGGAAAACTTAAAGCTTACATAGAAAACTCAAACTGTGTTTGTTTTCAATCTTCAGAGGACTCAAAGAGATCCTAGGGAGAATCTAAAAAGAGAGAGAGAGAGACCTCCCATCGTTTACTTTCAATCTCAGAAGAATCTAGGAAGATCGCAGAGAAAACCTGAGTAGAACCCAATCTATATGATTACGTTACTTTCTTCCACGTTTCTTTTTAACCAGAGTGAATTTACGTTGTACAGGAGTGTACACATCCGATTAAGATAAACGATCGCTAAAAATCTTGTTAAACAAACGGAAAACATAATGGTGCACGCGTTTTTCCACCATCTGACAGCCTGAAATGAATCACCAGCTGCGACAATGCGATCTGTGGTGGTTCGTTAAGCGGTAAGAATACTAAGGAGCAGAAGAAGAAAGAAGAGTAGGAGGAGAAACAGGCCGGTGGCGTGCTCGAGGTCGGTTTATTAAATGTAAACGGCTCACGGAATTCAACGTTTGCTTAACCGGCAAACTGTTATGAACTAATAAAGTGTTGAACACACGCGACGAGCCGTATCACGGCGCAGTTTATACGAGTAACGTCGACTTTCACCGGGGATTTACTCGATGTTCATCGCGTTTAAATGGGGGGCCCGATGCGTTTCACGAACCGTTGTGCATCATCTCACGAACAAACGGCAATTTCGCACGATTATCAGACCAATGACGCGAACGACAGTTTCGACGTTCGCCGCCAGAGGGATCATTCTTGGCACCAACTTTCTCGCAAGTCCGACCGTTTATATCTTTACACTGGATACGTCTACAAAGGAATATACAGAGTGTCCCGTAAACTAGTGTAACATTGGAAAATACGGGGTAGTTGAGACGATTTTGAACAACAATTTCCTTTGCAAAAATGTTGGATGAGTCTTCGTTTTTGAATTATTAACGAAAAAAGCTGTCCAGTCAGAGCTAAGCCGTGATTCGTTCTAATCTGACGCTTCGGCTCGTAGTTACCCTATCACGGCTGAGCGCGCACTCTATTCGTGTTCTGATTGGTCAGTGTTTTTCGTTAATAATTCAAAAATGAAGCCCCATCCGACATTTTTGCAAAGGAAATTGTTGTTCAGAATCGTCTCAGCAAACCCCTCACATTTGCCGATGTTACAGTAGTTACAGGACACCCTGTATATTGTTTTGTGTACACAGGGAAATTACAAGGTAGATTTTTTATACCTAGGATATTTCTTCAATAAATGATATAGGATACTTTCAAAAGGTATTTCTAAAAATGGTGATCGATACACAAATATTGGGTTGGCAATTAAATAATTGCGGGTTTTGTCGATCGATTACCATTTTAGTACTTCACAACATGCATCATGGTAAACTATGTTAGTATTTAGGTTCCAGTAGTAACCTACCCCCGATATCAATCTCTTTTATATAAAAATATAAGAGCACCGCTGTCAAACAGGCGACGAAAAGAAGAAATAACAAAAACTGACCAAATAGTGCCATTATCTGTATTAGCATCGTCAAATTTGATCCCCAATTACACCTATAGCCCGTCTATTTAAAGTAGATTCCAATATTCATCATTCTGGAAATTATTATTTTCATTTATGTGTAATTGTTCCTTTTCAACGCTTAACCAATGATTGAAAATAGAGCTTCTAGTTTCCAAAAGCTCTGTGAAGTTAAATAAATTTTTCCTGATCGTATTAGAAACGCTCCGAGTGTAATGGATTAATAATAATCAAAGTCAGGAAATAAGGTTACAGTGTCAAAGAGGGCCGCTGTTATTCCAAACATTCGGTCACCATTTACCTCGTCGAGTCACGACCGTTTAAAGGTATGATCCTCTATTAAATTGCCAAACTATTCGAAGGATGGATATTTAAAGGAGGCGTCGGTTCGAAACGTCTCGGAATCGTGAAAATCACGATCGAGGATCGATTCGCTGTCGAATAAAATCGGTGTCGTCATCGGACGCGAGCGGGGAACATTGAACCTCGCGGAATCGCGTCGTTCACGACTTCATTCCTTCTGTAAGCGAGGATTTTACGAGCGGAACATTTTCGCGTCCGAGAAACTTGATTTACCAACCGGTTTTCGGTCCAGTGAAATTTCGATGGCACTCCACAAATGTATCGGTAACTATTACAGGTAACTTCGAATTGTAACGAACGTTATTAGCCGTACAAGATCATGGAAGGAACACTTTGAGCGGAGAACTTCGTTAGGCGAAGCGTTTACTTCTATCAAATTTTATATATTATTCTGACAATTTTTCGTAATTTCTATTATTCAGAATGTGGTGTACCTAATACGACGATTTCTAATTAAGTAACTGAAAGGATATTAATAATGCAAGCGACAAGTTTCTATGGAAATTCAAGTCTCACCCACGTATGGGTGACGTGGCAGTTAAAATGTTAATAGAAGGATTCAAATTGATGAAATAAAAATTAGATACCTGTTCTAAATTTTCTTGACAAATCGAAGTTTTGGATAAAAGATACTTTTTTCAGTAAAAACAAATGTGATCGAGAAATACTGATCTGAATTCTGAGTCACAGTCAGTTCGCATGCTGCAGTTTTTTAAATGATTAATAGATACTTTTTAGAAGTATCTACATATCTTTCAAATACTTTTTTATTTATCGATTTGGATAGGACTGTTTGATTAATTTTTGTGCGTAGGGTTTTATTATGTTCTTAGTTATTTGTTTCATTCTTATTAGTATTTATGTAAATGCCAACGGCTCAATTACCGAAAATTACCGAAACTGTGACAGCCAGGGTTCCTTTATCTCTCTTCAGGGACCAGATTTGCACGATAACTGTGGCGTATTTCAATCGATTCGATGGACGTCGCAATTCAGACAATTGCCACGAAGGATAGCCTCGATTCATGATCGCGAGCTGATGAAAATAGTGGCAAGTGGGCGCGGTTTGTTCAATGAACGTGGCCGTAAATCCGTCTGTGATGAAGAGGAAGCGTACGCTTAGGCATTGACCGTCGCCATTATGCTCAACCCTCCACGTTATTTCACTTCTGTTAACAATGCCTTAATAATAAAAAATAATTCATACGATATATAATACACTTTGCCTTTGATCGTCGCCATTACACTTGGCCAACAATATTATTTTATTTATGTTAGCAGTGTTTTAATAATTTGAAATTTGCCCGCTATCCTAGGATTACTTCTTTTTGCTAGAAGTATTTTCTAATATTTCGAAATATTATGTTAACTATTGCATAGAAAATTAAAAAATTTATTTCTAATCAATTTCAATTTTGACAAATATTTAAATCTTCCTACCTATTCTTTAATTTTTATTTGCCCAGTTTGTGACCCAATTAATTTCAAATTATTACACATCTCAAACAAAGGTCAAGTTCACACAACAAATACAGCCCGCATTCGTTGCGTTCGAATTTACGTCACCGATATGACTGGACGGTTACAAGCGAACAAAGGCTCGAATAATGTGATCATCGGCGCCATAAACTAGCCGAGTCGGTACAAGTTCGTTAATTAATTTCACCTGATTACAGACAATGATCACCGTTGGCCAAGCATAAATTTGTCGCCGAGGAATACAGGTATACGGATAAACTGTCCTTCAATGAATGCCTTCGGTTCAATTTACAACGATGCCAGGTAAAATGGCGCTTCGAGAGCCGGTCTACCTGCTTCTGTTCATTGTGTCGACTAATTAACCTCGTTACGAGGTTCAATAAACCTAAGAATTTCACTTAATCCTCCTTCCGTCGAAATAAAGCCAGGAACTTGCGAATGCATCGATACGAGGGCGATTAAAAATAAATGCAGATCAGTGAATTTAAATTCGATTCTTTAGATTTCATTTGAGAAATCTTCTTTACGAGCCTTAAATTTATTTCCTTCTTTTACCATTCTGTGTCTCGTTCTTGTATGGCGGCAAATTCGCCTATTCGCAGGACGATTTATCGTAGATCGGGGCGCGGGTGTTCAGTCCCGAGGCCTAGGGTGCAGTTTCAAGTGGAAACCTCGTAAAACCACGTTCCACCGTCGCAGCTATCGGTTAACCGCATTCCCATTCGAGAAACGTGCGAGTCCTGACGTCCGCCATCGTAAATAACCCTGGCGACAATTAGCACACGCGACAACGGTCGTCCAAGGAGTGGCGGACAACCCTCTCGAACATACGCTTCTTGTAATAAGGATTGTTCCTTGCTTTTCCGAATGACCAAGGCAACGTCTGATTTCGTTCAAATCATAACTCGTGTTTTCAGAATATTTTGAAAACTCGTTACTAAGGTAAATGTCCCAATTGGCGAGCCTGTTTTAATTATTGACACTTTATCGTTCTGATTTAACTATTACAGTTTGTATTTAATTTGATTACGTGAATATTCGAAATATCATGCAAATAGCTTCATCGATTTACATTGTAATTTATGATTAAGTAATTAATAGGTGTAAATACTATACTGATGTAGATGATCTTGTACTTTCTCCAGTTAGCTAACCTTGCCGCAACCCTAGTGTAACTGTAATGTAACTCTGATCAACTCCGACCAACACGACTCTGATCCTGCTCTGACCCAACTCTGACTCGATTCGAATCCTCGGTGGGAACATAGTCATTGTGACTTATGATTAAATAATTAATAGGTGTTTTCACGCGTGTCAACTATAAAGCCATGATAAAGTCTCTACTATCAATCTTAACCCTTAACCACCTACCACACGTCTCATAGACACCAAACAATTTTCCAAATATGTTTGTTTCTTCTGAAAATAAGAAGTCCATAAAACGTAAATGGTTGTTATAGAGGTAATGATCATTTTCGAATGTTGATTTTATGTAAATAAAGAATTTACATCCTCAAAATACTTGTAATGATTTTAGATAACCTCCCACTGTACTGGATTTTATTACGGAGGGCAATATTACGCCGACGTCTCCTGTACGGGTGGTAGGTGGTTATATGGCAAAAATATGTGGTAGGTGGTTAAGGATTAAGAATGTCAGAATTTTAAATATTACAAATTTCTTGCCCGATTATATTAATGTACCTAATATACATTGAAATAAGCTGAGAAACATTTGTGAAGTTGCTATTCAAACAAGTTGCATCGAATTTTTTTGTTAATTTTGCAGTAATCATGGAAATCAATAATCGGTATTCCCAAACTATGCAAATCCCTGTTAATAACATGAAATATCATACGGCAGTGTTCAGTTTTCCCTGTATTCGTATTACAAATGGTTGCAACTTTAATCTGTTTAAATGATCGTAACATTCACAGTGACAATGTACTGTAGCCGCAAATTGGGGCATTTACATCGAATACGTATGAATCAATAATCCGGAGTAGGTCAACGTTTGGGACATAGAGAAATTAAACACCCCATTATATATTTACCATAAATTATCATATTTAAGCAATTTTATCATATAAAAAGACACCATTCATACCACAAAGGAAGCAGCAAAATGATAAGCTATTAAACTGCGATAAGTATTTTCTTCAATCTTACAGAGTCCGCTGATTGGGACATTTACCTTACCACGACGAAAATTCTGAAATTACATTCTGGCCTTTTCCCATCGAACGCCTCAATTTCGTTGCAAGCGAAAAGAAAGGGAGAAACAAAATAGAAGATAAAGAGAGAGAGAGAGAGAGAAGATACCACAGCACACGGTTATATCGTTTGCCGCATAAGGACGGGGCAAAAGATCGGATGCCGAGTTGGTACGAGGGATAAAATTCGAAGCGAAAATCCTCGTGCGGGGTATTAACGGGAATATACGCATGACCGTTTCTAATCTTTATCAAGGGACACGACGATATCCTACTATCCAACGCATGAATCCTTTTTCGATATAAACACGAGTATGTTCGCCTCGATCGCGAAACTATCTTTTCGTCTCTCTCTCTATCTTTCTCTTCCGACGAATAGTTTCTCCGTTTGCGTTTTGTGTTATTGATATCAGCCGACAGCTGTCGTAAGTACGTTTATCGATTGAAAATTGAGCGTACGCGTACTTTCAGAACAACGCGAAGTACCCTCCGTGAGATAAAACGGTAGACGAGAGAGGTTGTTAAGGTTATTATACCCTGAACGGATTAACGACCGAGTTATCTTTGCATCTTTCTGATTCTTTTATTGGCTGAAATATATTTTTCCCTGTTTTGGGATACGAAGGATTGATAATTGGGTGTATTTGGAAATGAATTGTTGAGTGCTTGCGCCATTGTTCGTCTTGTATCGAGAATATTGATGAAATCTTTACACAGTGATTTTCGTTAAACTTTAAGCTTTAAATTGAGATGGCGTAAGTGTCATTTTGTGATGCTTTTATGTGATGAGATTTTATTCAAACTTTCTGTGAATATCCTGATGTTAATCTGAATGTTAATCAACGTTCTGTTTGGTTCATTAAAGAACCAGTCATTTTGTGTTGAGGATATCGATAAAACGCCAAGGTAGGAATCTTCGTCAAACTTTAAGCTTTAAACTGACGTGTCATAAGTGATATTTTGTAATACTTTTATGTCATGAAAGTGTGCTAGACTTTCTATGGATATTCTCTAAACTGTATGTATATGTTCTGACGAAGAATCCGCCATTTTGTATTAAAATTATTAATGATGCGCTTGTATAGCCTTCTTCGTCAAACTTTCTGCGATACCTTTTTGTCACCAATTTACATTAAATATCCAACAGTTAAAAAAAAAAAACGAAAGTTAATCAAATTCGCTGAAAATTGTCACAGATTTTTAGAATCATATTATCACGTGTCAGAAAAATCAGACACCGTGAGGAAATCATTTCTGAATGAATATCTGCTTACCGGAACTCGTGCGCGTAAAAAAGCTGTATGCCCGAGGAAGGACGACGAAAGCTTCTCGTTTATGGCTTACTGAAATAGCCGTATACCCCATTAAATGACGTCATTTAATGAGCCGCGTATTAATGCAGTATTTATAACAGTTCCCGGCTCGTAAAACTCTGCGGGCCGATTCCATAAATATACCAACCAGTCCGCCACGTTTCCCTATCTTTAATCCAGCATTTATCATGATTTTTTATTCACCCATGAAGTTTCGATAATCTTCGAAACTTTAAGCAAGATTATTTTCGAATTATCCGTCTCCTATTACGTCACAAGCGTACAGGAAACATCAATCATTATTATTATCGTTTCTAGTAAAAATTCCCTGCTTACCAATGTTTTTGGAGATATATGAGATTTGAGATATTTTATACTGTTTGACTGAAATTGAATACAAGGACTGTATTAGGCTGCCTGAAACAGGGTGTCCCGTAACTAGTGTAGGAGCCGGAAATGGCGGGTAGCTGAGACGATTCTAAACAACAATTTCCTTTGCAGAAATGTCGAATAGGGCTTTGTTTTTGAATTAGTAACATTGACCAATCGAATCAACCGCGATTCGTCCTAGTCCGACGTCCCAGCTTGGAGTTACCCTATCACGGCTGAGCGCGCGTTCTACGCGTGCTCTGTTTGGTCAGTGTTTTTCGTTAATAATTCACAAACGAAGCCCCGTCCGACATTTTCAAAGGAAATTGTTGTTCAAAATCGTCTCACCTACTCCCCATTTCTGGCTCCTATACTAGTTACGGGCTACTCTGTATTATGGAACCGTATGGAACTAAACGAACCATATCAGCAACGTCAGACACAAGCCTAAAGGTGGGTTTACACTAAGCACGTAGACAGGTCCGAATTTCTAGGTTTCTAGCCTTGCCCGAACCAGATCTTTCGAGAGCTGCGAAAATACAGCTAATATATTCCATATTTCTTCCGTGTGCAATATTTCCAGCTCGATAGGAAGAAAAAGGAAAGAGCGACAAGCCTAGTACAGGCAGGGTCAGAAAGTAAGACATTCGGTCCTGTCTACTTGCCTGGTTTACTTGTCTAGTGTAAACTCATCCTTAAGCCCGAAAACGAAGGACAAATAGAGTACTTCAAACAAGAAAAGAGCAAAGAACAAAGGAAAAAGTCCCGATAAGGGTGATCTCCCTCATTGTCAGGTCGAACGTATCGGTTTAATCCAGCTTCCAGCTCAAACGCATAATTACCTTTCGTCCTGTGAACGAAGGTTCCTCGAGAGGGAGGTGGCGGATATAAAGGCGGCAACGTGAACGAAGCAGCGTTTAGAATCACGAAAGTTTGCAAAAGTAGCGTCGGATCTCGCGAAAGAGGATGAGTTGCTCGCGAAGGTGGACCACGAAGAGGTGGGAGAACGAGTAATGGGAGGGAAAGGGCTCGCGGGAAGCACGGGGAAGACAGAAACATGGCTGCAGAGGAGGTGGAAGAGGGCAAAAGTTTCGATCGTAAAGCGAATGGAGGCAAAAAAGGAAAATTACATTAAGAAACTCGAGCGCAGCCTGTGCGATGGTGCTCGATTGCCGGTGTTGCTGGTATGCGCCGATGCTGTTCGCCCGATGACTCTTCGTACTATTTCTTCTTCTTCTTGTTCCTCTTTTTTTCCCACTAATCCTCCCGGATGCTGCGAATAATTGCGATAATAGCGAGAGCACAACGGTGCTCCTCGAGTTTGGAGACAAACGATCGATTTCCGGACTTTAAACGAGGAAATTTTGATCGAACCTAAAGATATACTTTTCGACAGCTGAGAATATTTCCAAATGGTACGGGATTGTGATTCAAATACAAGTTGCATTACAAAGTTCGAGGCACTGCACATTACTGGAACACGTTAGTTTTTCTTAGGAAAAATATTAACAATGTAGGAAGGGAGAAGGGTAGAACGCTTCATCTTTCGATTTATACCCAAAGAAGTTATTTGTAAAGTTCTGAAGTACTGGAACCAATGACAACTGGGTAGGAAGGAAGAACCCACACATTGCTATTCTTTCCCTAGGTCCTTGAGAAAACTAGCGGTGCTCAATTTGGTTCTAGGAAAGTGGTCCCCAATTTGTCTTATCCTCGAAAAGTTACTCGGTTCTAAATTCGTAGATTCCATTAAATCTTTTTCCTAGATTATAGGGAAAACTATCAGAGCAGCATACCTCCAAATTTCCCTAGGGAAAGTACATACTTTTGTGGGGTAAAGAGTCCCATATTATTTCGCCCTATACCCGAAAAGTTACTAGGATCTAAATTCCCAGATTCCATTGAATCTTTTTCCTAGATTATAGGGAAAACTATCAGAGCAGCATACCTCCAAATTTCCCTAGGGAAAGCATATACTTTTACGGAGGGAAGAGTCCCATATTATTTTGCCCTATACCCAAAAAGTTACTAAGGTCTAAATTCCCAGGTACGATAACGAGCACTAACCCGAAACAAGCGCTAACAAGCCCTAACCCCAAACTCCCATCGCCTTCGTCAGCAATTCTTAAGAATTAAGACAAATAATGAAAAATACCTTCCCTTTCATCCCCATTTCTTCTAACAAAACCCTCCACGCTCGACCCTATACATAGAAACTAGAAACGGATACCCGAGAAAGCACTAGCGAGAAAGTAGCGCCGAAAGTGTCCCTCTCGCGGAGAATATCGAAATTACTATCTCTGACCATTCCCCGACGAAACAAACCGCTTTTTTTCTAATCATAATTTTACAACCCTCTGTTCATTCGGCCAAGAAGAGAAAAAAAAATGAATGGTTAAGCGAATCGATAGGAGATAAAATCGTCTTGATGCCAAGGGAATGGATATCGGACGCGTTTAGCTGGCTTATCGGCGAACCGGAGGAGACGTTAAGAAAGGGAAAAGCTCGCACGGCCACTTAAGCATCCAACGCGAGAGAATTTACGTGTCGATGGGAACGTCGACGGGGGTGTGGGTGAGGGAGGGGCAGGGGGTGGGGGGGATAGTGAGCTGTATAAGAAAGAGAGAGGTAGGACGGTCTGCATATAAAGTGGACACGAAATGAAGCTGGTTACGTAGGTCGGTTGTGGTAGGATGGCGTGTGTCGGTACGCCTCTCTACATCTCAAAAACCTCGCCTTTTTACCTCGATCTACGTACGTTATTTCGTTTACATAGGATCCACGTGCAGGCGAGCGTGCAAATGTTCGCTGAACCTACAGGACGTTACAGAAAGAACCGCTTCAAATTTTTCAGACACTTACATGCAGCCATGAGGTCAAAAAAGAAAAGCGATTTTTGGCGAATTTTTTTAAAAGTATCTAACTGATTAATTTATTTAAAAATATTTGTATATACAAGAGTAAGATTTCAAGAACATTTCGTAATTTTTTCATAAAAAAATATTATAAATTGAATGATTGGAAGCAGATAATCGAATGTAATCTAATTTTACAGGTATGCTTCCAGAAACCAAACGCACTATGTCGGAAGAAAAGTGTTAGAAATATTTGAAAATCTGGTTATTTTTATTCCCTTCTTTAATTTCCTATATTTTGATACGGGTGAAACTGAAATTCCGCATTCTAGAACACTCTGATAAATTAAATATGGCGCCTCAGAGGTACCACTCGAGTGCAAAGGGTTAAGTATTATTTGCATCGGAATACACCAAAGTGGTAGCTAAAATAAAGCTAAATATCTGTAATAGTTTCCACCTAAAACACACCTCTTAATTTCCAACAGTTCCATTACAAAAACAGTCTAGATTCGACTACTGTTGCTACCTCAGCAAACCATCGCATCGTCCAACGCTCAATCCCGTAATATCTCAAATTAACCGCCCATTTCATATTTGAATAATTTATCCTACTCGAAGGATCCGATCTTCTAAAATCCGCAATCCTTTTATTTAACTTCCTGTACACCAGGAACGCACGAACGTGTACCTACACGTATACGCGCATCACAGGGAAACGAGGAACTGTTCAGGATGGGCAGGGCAGAACAAGGCTGTCAGGTCAGAGAAGAAGGAAGCGAGGGGAAAGGGAGAAGGTCGAGGCTTGGTTAAAAGCGCGCAGGGTGCTCGCAATGGCCGACAATTTTCAACTTTTGCTATCGCCTAGCCGAGAATGGAAAATGGAGAATCCCAACGGTGGAATATATACATATATACACGTTGAAGCTGAACTCATTTACTTTGAAAGTTTCCTCGAGTGCCTGCCCGGCTCTCTTTCCATCCGCGTTTACTGTTTTCTCTATCTCCTTTTCATCCCCGTCGAGCCCGTTACCTTCCACGCAGCAGATCCTACGCCACCAGGAGGATCGAGCTCGTTGATACGCGTCCATCGATGGGGATTTCATGGATCCCGAGAATCGAAGGATTAAAACGGGGTGAAAATGGAACGTTGACTTTTGGTGCCACGACGAAGAAATGTCCAGCTTCCGCTTTTAATTCAAGGTAATGAAACGCTGATGGTTCAGAAAAATCGAACTTTTAGTTTCGAGTATATGGAATATTGGGTCAAAGCTCGAAGTCGATGTAGGGGGAATATGTTTTTATAAACATTTTGAGTCGATTGTTTCAAGCAAAAACAGATTCTTCCAGTTCAAACTGTTGTTATTTCTATGAAAATTGAAATTGGCACTAGTAGCAGAGGATGTTGACCTCTGGGCGCTGGAATTGGGGTCAATCTCGACCCTGACTTACTAAAATTGGATAAAACTTCAAACGGAGGAGATTCGTTAATTTAGTAGTTGAAAAATGACCAAGTTTAAAATCGAATTTAAATTTTTAACGCGATGGTTAACCCTTAGATTCTAGGGAGAATGTAACAACTTATTATACTCAATATTTTATAGTGACTTCCTAGGGAAAATGGTGACAAACATCATTTGAAAGTTAACCCCCGAAAATGTTAAGCCTTTTGCTACAAATTCAAAAAAGACAATTTTGTTGAATTAAGTATTTTAAAACACAAAACATCGAAAGAAATAAATGTCTGATCGAATCCGGATCGATACTTCGAACGGCGCATGGATGCTCTCGTAACCGGAAGCGGGGAAGCACGTGTCGCTCGGTCCCTGAAACACTGTCAACATCACGAAGAACTTTCTATAGCAGCTGCGACCGGAACTTCCTCGCCGGACCGTCTAACATCCCTCCACGAAATGAATTCTCCACCACACCGGAAGCGTAGCCCGTCACGACGACCTTCGACTCGACTTTAATTCCGTCCGAGGATGTTTGTCCGAATTCTGACGACTTTTCGTGACATCCCCCCCCCCCCCCCCTGGTGTTATTCGTAGAAATGTTATCGAATCCCCGATTCGTTCCGTTCCGAACGACAAGAAATCGGGTAGCCGGCGATAAATCATGTCCGAAAGGATTATGCGTATTCCACGCTCGAATTCCGGCCCAATAAAAGTCATCGTAAAAAGAATATAATCGCGCTAATGATAAGCGGGGCGAGAGGATCGTCGAAAGTCACAGGAAGCCAGCTCGTAAATCCGTCTATGACGTTTATAGACGGACACCTTGGGCCAATTCCTGTTAGGCTCGGGGAGTACGATCGTTAATTTAAGCCTGGGTATGATTTAACCCGTGTAATTGTTGCGAAAATTTATCGCTTGCTGTGCACGATTCAAATTTACTGGCTTTCGTCCAAGTAACGAGCGATTTTGTCACAGTACAACGGGGGTTTGTTCGACTCGATGCCTTTGATACACTCGGGGGCAACGCGGGCTACTCCAAAAGCGATAAGTGTGTTACATACTCATCAAATGTATTTCAAGCTTACAATTTTCCTCCCAACAAAGATTGTCGATCTGTGTTTTAATACACTATGGAGCACCGTAAGTTCCCTTAGGGAAAATGGCGGAGGAAGGAGGATTCACCGTTTGACCTATACTTGAAAATTATTAACCACTCGTGCCTAAGCATTACAGCCTAACCTGGGCATAATTCATAGTAGCCTACTGTTATTATAGCGAGTGTAACTATAGGGATTTTAGAAAGTCCCTAGCTAACGGTAAGAGGGCTTTGCTGACGAAAGCAAAATATAAAAGAAATCCAAAGGAACTCGAATAAAAACTATCGATTAACGATTACTACGGTGAATAAGAGAACCTTCCCCTATATCTCAATTTTTTTCTCCGGGAAAGAAGTATGATCGTCTTTCCCTCGGATTCTTCGAATTTGGTTTGCTAATTAGGACGACTGAACAGGCTCGTTTAAGGATTCGTAGCTCGTGTGCTGGCTTCACGGCCATTGGTATCGCGTTTGATCGGTCCGTGTCTTCGGGAAGACAGATTGCGCGTCGTATCCTCCATGGCAATCGTGTTTCTTCTACACAACGCGACATCGTGATCTATCGTTCTTTCTTTTAAACAACAAAAAACGAGCCACGGATTTGGACGAATTCGATTGATTTGTCGCGGATACAACCCTCGAGCGCGAGTTGGAATGTTCACGTCCACTTAGCGTATCATCTCGCGTGGTGTCGGGGCTGGAATCCCGTGAGAGAAACCATACGTGAATGGCTTTCGATAGGATTCCAAGCTGCGTGTCCTCTGTCTCGAATTAAACGAGGCCGTCCATTGAAATGTACGTACATGTGCTCCTCGAGTTAACTAACCAAACGACGAGTTTCGAAATGTAGAAAGTCCGATGATATTTGATAATGTAACGGTGTACTTACGGTATATCGGTTTGATTGGACGTTAAATTTTGTGCGATCGAATTTTTGGATAAAGAGAAAACACTTCGTGATGTTTGTTATTAGTGGATAATGCGAGGTACATTATTATTGGTGCTTAATTTTAAGTATTTATAGTAAATATTAAGACGCTAAGAGAATGGCTGGTTTTAGCATTAATATTTAATATAAAATATTTAGAAGAAATATTAAGGGATATTTTATACAAATGTTAGCAGTATAAATCATAAGAAAATTTTAATATTCCCTAAGATAATATTTTTTTTCGGTATTTGACGCTATGCGAATTAATTATTTAATATGGGCTAAGTAAGTAAATTTTCATTAAATTTCTTAAACGTGTATTATGAAGTTTCCATCGCCAATTTTTAGCTGAACATTTTCTGTTTGCAACCAAAATAATAAAAATGTCCAAAACCTAAATAGGTCATTTTAAGTTTACTTAACTTTTTAAATTACTATAAAGACAACAGAAAATTATAAAAATCTGCGTTTATGGACAAACGATTCTTGATAGAATCATGAAATCTTTTGGCCGTCGGGCCACCATGAAATAATTTACCTTCCATCCGATATTACCAGAACCATTTGGTGCATTTCGTGGCGTCTTTGGATTTAACCTAGCCGAATATGTAAATCACCAGCGCATCATATCTAGCGGGAAAGAAAGAAGAAAGATAGTTGAAGGAGAATGGGCGATTTGGTTGTGCCTGGAAAGGGGAGCATAATCCTTGTTCATCGAAGATTGTGGGCGACTAAAATGAAAGAGCAAAAAGGATTCACTATACTGTACGTAGTGAACGAGGGGGACGAGCGTAGACTGTAGAAGAATTTTCGAAAAAATGAAAGAAAATACATGGCACACGTGCTCCGTCGACGTTGATCGAAATCGATTGAAGAAAAATTGAGGGACAAGCGAGGAAGTGTGGGTCGTTTGCGAACCAAGAACCACCTGATGTCAAAGACATTCTTTTTTGAGTAGCTCAACTCCATTTGACACTTTGATGGTCGTATTTCTGATGGAATTATATATATTGCCAGAGAATGTTATAAATATTTTAATAATATATTTTTAATTATCTGAGTAAATAAAAATGTTATTCAGAAGGTTCCAGGTTTCTGGAAATATATTTTTAAGTTTCTGAGATTCTAAAAATGTTATTTGGAAGGTTCCGAGTTTCTAGAAATATAATATTCAGTTCCTAAACTAAAAGTTCACAGTTTCTGAAAATATGTTTTTAACTTTTTATGTTATTAAAAATGTTATTTGGAAGGTTCAAAGTTTCTAAATTTCTAAAAATTCAAGGTTTCTAAAAATATATTTTTAAGTTTCTAAGGTTCTAAAAATGTTATTTGGAAGGTTCAAAGTTTTTAAACATATTATTTGGAAGGTTCAAAGTTTTTAAACATATTATTTGGAAGGTTCAAAGTTTCTAAATTTCTAAAAATTCAAGGTTTCTGAAAACATATTTTTAAATTTCTACGGTTCTAAAAATGTTATTTGGAACGTTCGAAGTTTCTAAATTTCTAAAAATTCAAGGTTTCTGAAAATATATGTTTAAATTTCTAAGGTTCTAAAAATGTTATTTGGAAGGTTCAAAGTTTCTAAAAATAGATTTTTAACTTTCTACGTTTCTAAAAATGTTATTTGGAAGGTTCAAGGTTTCTGAAAATATATTTTTGAGTTGATAAAAACGTTATTTGAAACATTCCAAGTTTCCCTTCCAATATTCCCTTTCTCAATTTCTATTAAAAAAAAAAAAACCTACAACATTTCCAGCCAAGGGATCTATCACATCAAAAGAACATGTCAAAAATTATATACCTTCAATTCCCAACATGTAACTTTAATACTTCAATTTTTTATTTTTATCTACATAGATCTACCTTGTGGATCGTTATAAATGAGTCGAACGAAATCTACTCCCAAAGTTCCAGTTGTACCTTGAAGAAAATGATCAAATTCGATCCTTTTCAGAGTAGACAATTTATAAGGAAAGCGTAACGTTACCAAATAATTGTCACTCGTCTACTTCTACTCACGCAATGTTCATCGCGGTGCTTAATCCGTTCACGCAGAAATTAACGAACCGGACGATCGTCTTTGAAGTAGGAAATTAATTCGTCAACGGGGACGCAACTGTCCGCTTGGTACGATTTATCAAAGATGAGATGAATGAAGAGCGAAGAAATCGGTAATAGTTTAGAAAAGCCGCGTTATGGGTTTGAAGGCATGATGGCGGAACAAGGCGGGGGCTCTTCGCGAATATTTCTGTCCGCTTAAGTAACTTAAGAGAGGCTACGAGAGAAACTGAAATTCAGAGAAAGTGAATGGAGCATACCTATCAAAGAAACCAGAGAAAGATTTACGACTTGCTTGTGAAAATTAGAATATCTGAATATTTAAACGATTCGCATTAAAAATTCAAGTAATTTCAATGCTTCGTTATTCAAATGCTCGATTATTGATACTTTTCGTCACGGCGCTAATTTTAAATACCGGTATTCTGTGATTTGAATGATTAGAATACAATCTTGCGCTGTATTACACGGCGTACAAGTATTTGAGTCCGTAGAATACCAACCCTTATCAAATTTTAATATCTTTAATAGAACTGCAAAAATTCAAATATTGAAATTTTCATTATGGCGCTAATTTGAATATTTGTCATATTTAATGTCCTGTGCCGTTATATTTAAACGATCAAAACACGATTTCTTATGATACTGTAATATTTGAAGTGGAGTTGTAGAAATTCGAAAATTCGATGTTTTGTTACAATTCTAATTAAAGATTTGACAGCATTTGACCTAACAATGATTTTTATATTCGACCTCAAAGAAAATTTGACGTCCCAAGATTCCAGAAATCACGTAATAATTGATGATGTTCCATCTTTTGTTTATCTTTTGTTGTTTGTGATTGAGGGTTAATTTAATTGAAATCACGAATTAACGACGACACAGTTGTGTCGGTCTGGTCAAACAGAATAAACACGTGCAACGCACGCGATCCAACAGTTTCGTTATTCCCCGTGTCGTAAATCGATCGATCATATTATTTCGCGCCAGCTACGCTCACGCTCACACTCCTTTAAAACCATTGAATTTAGTAAACGTCACGTTCGCAAACAATATTGTATGTATTAGATTGGTAATTAAAATCACGACCTTTATAACTTTTTTTTACTTAAAATGAAATACAGTAGTGGAGGAAGGGTGAAATTACGTATCCTCGATCACTGTATTCTGATTGTGACTGGTTCTAGTAACAGAAACAAGCCTTGTCATCCTTTGACAGGTCAGAGATAGCTTCAATCCTTTCGCTTTGGCAAAAAATGTTATATTTTTTAATATTAATATTTGAGAAATATTATCAGTCTAGGGTCCCTAGAAAGTTTGTGATATTGTGTCTAGGGGTCAAGGAAAATTTGGAGTATTACCCATATTCCTAGGGTTTCTAGAAATTTTGAAATATTGCACTTTTAGGGACCCTAGGAATAAAGGTAATATTCTAAATTTTCTAAGGTCCCTGAAAATATTCAGATATTATGTTTTTAGGGACTTAGCAGTTTTGAAATATTTCACTTCTAGGGACTCTAGAAATTCTGAAATTCTGAAATATATATTAGCTATATTCCTAGGATCCCTAGAAATCTCAAAACACCATGTTTTTAGGGACGTGGAAGTTTTGGAATATTTCACTTCTAGGGACCCTAGGAATTCTGAAATTTTTTAATACATTACCTATATTCCTAGGGTCTTTAGAAATTTTGGAACAATACCTAGTACCTATACTTCTAGGGACCCTAGAAATGTAGGTTTAAATTATAAGTTTTGAAGCATTATATTTCTAGTGGCTATAAACCTATACGTATAAACCCATAATTTGTATTTCCTAAATATTATAAGAATTAAAAAAATCAAAATGTTCGAAATTATTTTCATGCATGTACCGAAGTTTCAGCTCTGCACGTCATTCAATTATAATACACTAACAATATGAAGCATGAAATTTAGAAATTATTCATTCCAAAACAGTATCTTTTTATTCGTCCACTAACAAAAATAATTTGAAATTACTGACTAAGTTATTTCAGAATATTTCGCACAGTTTTACACCCCTGTAATTTCCATTCGCTCCAATTACAGACAAGCCACTCCCGTCCATCCGTGAAATCCCTAAAAAGTCTCTTATAAATTTCCGCCAATACCTTAACACAAAATTCTGCACCGATTGAATCGCACCGAAGAATTTCATTTTAATTCATCTCCTCGTTTCAATGTAAAATTCTGCAGCGATTCCGTCGTTCGAAAAAAGAAAAACGAGCGTATCCTCATCAAATGGCCGCTAACCGTTTCATAAGAAATCCTCCACCGATTGAATCTCTCCGGGACGATCCTTATTTTTTTTTTTTATCATTTCTGCCAGTGGTTTCGATACAAAATTCTGCACCGATTGAATCAGCAAAAAAGTATCGGCGACACGAAATTTTTACCCTCGTCCGGCGGTTAATCCTTGGCGACATCGGCGCAACGTCGCGTAGATGGCGTACGATTAAAATACGTACGATTTAAACGACGAGATTAAAAACACTGTCCTACGAGTCAAGACGTTCCGGTACTTTAGTGGTGCGCCAGTGGGGGGGGGGGGGGGGGGGGGGGATAAAAAGATGGCACGTCCCTGTAATTTCCCGTGGTCCTACAGGCAACCAGTTTCTTTCCGGATTCCCCGGTGTTCGATCTGGTAATTAACCAACGGAAAAAAATCGATATTAACACCGTCTGTCCGATACCGGTTTCCATACTACTAATATTTTGCTAACTTTATCATAGCGATGCACTAGCTGTGTGTCTCCTCTCGTTTTTATTTCCTCGCCGTTGTGGATTTTCCTTCAGCCACCCCCTTCGTTTTATCTTTATCTTAGCCGTAATAGCCCGTGATTCCTTGGCACGGGACAAAATTACGGGTCCGTTAATTGGAGCTCGCGGTGACTCGCGTCAATTGGCCGTTAACCGTTTGACCGTACTGACAGGTGCGTCAGTCAGAGGTAAATATTTTTTACTTCAGCGGTAAACGAAATCAAGGAAATTGAAATATTACATATACTTCGGACTTGACGAACGTTAACCCTTTGCACTACAATATCGTGTCACACTCGTGACTTCCGTCGTTCAAACTTTGATCACAATAATTGAATACTAAGTTTAATTCTGATTACAATTTACACAGTTAAGCTTTGCCAAGTACGAAGTATATGTAATAACTAAAGTAATAAATATTTACCTCTGCAAGGGGTTAACTGTGTAAATTGTAATCAGAATTACGTTTAATATTCAATTGTGATCAAAGTTTGAACGACAACAGTCACATCTGAAGTGACACGTTATTGTAGATCAAAGGGATAACCCTTTCGACGCCAAAAACGTATACATTGAATAACAAAGCGTGGATCGGTTATGATTTTATTTAAGAGCATAAAAATAGATTAGATATCCTATCGTTTATCTCGTAACACGAAAAAGATCGTTCTCCGTGTGCGAAGTTTCTCGATTAACTCGAGAGGAGAAAAAAGTGTCATCACGTAGGTGGAAAATGTCGGTGCGTGATAAGCTTCCCGGGCAGCCCGTATCGTTTGTCAAACGGTACGGATGGCTTGGCTCGTGGCGAAATCCCCCTAGATAATTGTAGTCGAATCCTCGACCGGTCGTTAGTTGGCTCGTTTCGTCGCCGATAAAGCTAGGCGTGATAGCGGAGGAAAAACATCCGATTGCGAATACACCAGCTCCCCGGGACGTGATAAACTTTCATCGAAACGTACCTAAATCCTGCTCAAGTTAAGACCCCCCTTTTTCTTCTCTTTTTATTCCATTCCTTCGTATCGATACGACGAGATCGATCGACTTGGCTGATTTCACCGGTCTTATTAATTCGTTCGCATGAATTGGGCGACGTTTTTCCTGATTGATATTTAAACTGCGTTAAGTTGATCATCGTTTTGATTATAAACAGATACGAGTTATCGAAGTAGGAAGAGCAATGCGGTGGTTCTGAAACTTTTTTGGAGTACTTTGAAAGTTTGAGTAATTTGAGTATTTTGAATATTTTGGGTATCTTCAGTGTCCGGGTATTTTGAATACTTTGAGCTGCTAGCTTTTCAGCGTCCGAGTATTTTGAATACTTTTAATATCTTGAGTGCCTTGGTATTTTGAGTGCTTTAAGCGTCTTGAGTGCTGTGATTATTTTGAGCGGCTCGCGTCTTTTGAGCGCTTTGAGGTTATTAATATTTTCAGAATTTTGAGTATTATTAGTATACTATTTAACATATTGACCGCCATAGATATGGAACTTTTAATTATCAGCCTACAGGCTATGGCCCTCTGTGATGTTAACGCCACGTCAGTCGCCGGTGACGGACACCCGACATTTTTTACAATCAAATAATTGACAAAAAGAACTATGAAATAAAGCGCGGATAGCGTTAATATTAAACTAATAATGCTGGCTATCGAATTGAAAGGCTAAATTTGAAAACTAATCGACTGCATCCTTAATAATTAGGATTTTATCGTGTCTACCTGCGTACGTAATTAAATATAGCATGTTTCTATATTTTCAAACCAAGATACTATTTTTCCAGCATTTCTTATTATAAACAAAAGTAGGCACACGCAAACAAGTAGTTAAGCGAAATATTTATACCCACTATGACGAAGTGTTAAATTTAATATCAGGTAAAACAACTTTATTTTACTTAGGTTCGAAATATTATAATTATTAAATATTCAAAAAATCTCAAATTTAACAAGTATTTAATTCGCGTAAACATGTAATTAAAAAAATTAAAAAAATTTCATCACCCATTAAAATCTCTCGAATATGCAATTTTGCATATCAGTAGATTTAACCCCTAAACCTAGTCATTACTAAAATATAATATTACCACGATCCTCATTTTTCCAATGTAAACCAGGCCTCAGTATCCTTGCCAACCGCTCGAGCGCAATAAAACCACTCTTTCCCTTACTGCGCTTACTTTGCCATTTAAGTCCGCCAATATAAAGCAGACTTTACAGTTTATCCGGTAAGCCTGTCAAAGGGGCAGAACCGTAAAGAAAGAAAGTTTCTTTGTAAGCTTCCAGCAAGAGGCAAGATTCGCCGTGCAGTGATACTAATTAGTAAAGTTTCACGATGTCCCTGTGATAATCCCGATCGGATCCTCGTACAAGCGCATTACTATCCACGGACAGAAGGAGGGATGGGTGGGAGAGGAGGGATGGAGGAGCTCTGGTGGAAATAAAGACGAGGGTATAGGTGTCGGGGGATGGACCATTCGCCGTGACCATCCTATGAAACCGAGTGCAGTCCAGGGTATACTAAACATCCCCTACCATGGTCGAGTTTTATTGGCGATGGTCAGAGGGAAGAAGCGAGCCAAACGTGCTTAAAGAGCGAGAAGGACAGCTTCCCGGACACGAAGGAGAGAGAATCACCGTATGCTCTTCAGGACACTCTGCGAGCCGGGACATTCTCGCAGGATCGACCAAGGGGAAAATAATACGAAGGATAGACGGTGGGATAGGCTTGAACGTTAAAAGGATGTCCTCGACCGTACGCATAAAGGTAACTCAACGCCATTGAACGTAAGGAGGCTTCAGGTACACCTGGATTATTTGGCACACTGTTTTACCTTAAGGGATTACATGCAGTTATAAGGTTGAAAAAATTCATTTTTTTAAAGAAGGGTGTTTTGGATGCTGGAACTGCTGTTGAGGATCCCTATTGATTCCATGCTAGTTCTTAGTTTTATCGACAGCCAAAATTTTAATCGTGTTTTTCTCGAAAATACATTTTTTAGGTCCGTGGTTAAAATAAGTCGGAAACTACTGCAACGATTTTAATACAATTTTACGTACATCTTTGATGTGAAAATAAACAGGGATTGAACGAATCATTTTTTCATTTTTTTTGTTTATAACCTATTTTACAGGCAACAATAGGCCACTAAAAATTCAAAATTCAATATTTTACAAAATCGATTCGTTCAATCCCGAGAGAAATTCATCTACTAACAGAATCTACATATTCGGTTTTTTGATGTCAGATCACCCTGTGATGAGTTATAATTCGCACCTCGAGGCATCATTTTTCGAAACCTTCTCCGACAATCTGCATCCAACCATTCAATTCATAATATTTTCTTATAAAAACATTACAAAATATTCTACAAAAAGTTTAAAATAAATTAATCAATTAGTTGCTTTCAAAAAAAATCCGCAAAAGAATCGCTTTCTTTCGACCTGGAAGGCTCACTTCCATAATATCACTTTTCCTTTAGTGGGCGAAATAATCGTAGCAACCATGATTATAAATTTTCACGGCAATGGTATTCACATTTTTACATATCACAAAAGTTCGTTTGACTTTGAACGGTTGTTAGAATCCGAGGCTATCGCGGCTATTTCGCTCGTGTCGCCGAACGCGTCAAGCAATAAGGAACAAATCGATGGCGATCGGGATCGATCCTCCCGTAGCGTTTGTACTCCGTGTCTCGGGACGCGGACATAAAATGTAGAGTAAATTTTTCTGCGTTTCGCGGCGTGGCCCACGCATGCGCCGCCCCGGTAGAACCGGATACGTCCAAGGCGTCACGCGAAATAAGATATTATAATCTCGCGGTTCGCCATAAATATTATTGCGGTGACGCCAGCATTACCCCGTAGAAGCTGTAAACTCGTGGAACGTGTTGTACACGCCGGGTGGGTCGTGGCCGGTGTGCTCTCTTCGCAGCTTCTTTCAGCTTTCCGTTTCGCCGATGGCTGTTAGGATGCAAGACGGTGTCCTCTCTCGCTCTGACCAGTTTCTTCGTCGTTGGCTTGGGTTGCTTCTGCTTTTGCCCGGCGCGCTCCTCCCTTAAACCGTCCACCTTCTGTCGTTTTTTTTTTCTTTTTTTATTCCTCTTCGTTTCTTTTTTCCGCTTCTTTACTCGCGAGATGTCTAAGGCAACGCATAAATATATCGTCCGACCGCTCGTACGACGGCTAATTAAAGGGAACTGCTTGTACGCTCGGCTGACACCGGCCGGACAACGCGACATATCGTATTCCATGTTATCGACGCACAGAAATAACCGTTATCGTTCGCTCGCTAAATATCTCTCGGCTTCTCGCGGCTCTCCGCTCACAGGCTCGTTTTTTCCCCTTATCGTATGGAGTGTTTCCGCCTTTTTTCCATGATTTTTGCGCGAAACAATCCGAGCTGAGCGACGCGTCGGAGGATGTTCGGGAAAAATGGAGACCTTCGGTAGAGTTTAAACGGACAGAGCCGTGGAAGATCATTAATTAAGAGAGTAAGACTGTTATCCAGGTAGCCGTGGGTGGTCCATGATTGTCCAGACACGTGGAATTCGTGGTCCATTTTTTTTGTTCGTTTTCTGTGGGATTATTTGAGATTCTTGGGCGACAACTCGCTTTACTATCGAGGGATATACATAGTTGGCTATTAATACCTTGATGGCCACGTATTTCAATCGATCTTGTAACTTTATATTTCTGTGTATCGGACCCTTTGAGACAAACTATACGAATTTTTAATTATTATTGTAAGAATTTTGTGCAAACAAATTATGAAAATTTTATTCAGTCATTTTTATCATTTCGATGGTAGGAAATAATCGTATTGCTCTTAACTCGCGTTATACTGCACTATAATTAATCCTGTAATGAAAATAAAAAAAAAAAACACGAAATAATCTAGATACATGTCGTAATAATTATTAAATAACATTGATTTATTTTCAGTGAAAGAAAACCAAAGCATAAAACTATAATTTTTCACCTTATATTACTAATCCCTCCAAATATTACAATTAATAACAATTTCCAAAATACTTGCAAAATTCTCCCAATGATAGCCATAATAATTATTCTTTATGTTTTTATAAATACAAACTTCCAAATAATCTTACAAGTTAAAATTCACGTGGTGTCAAAATGTAATTAATTAATTACTCGATTAACTTGCACTTGTTGGTTCTCAAAGTGTAAAAAGGAACAAGGATCGTCTAATTTCTTTTGTGGCAACACAACTCAACCGCCCTGAAGTCCGGCGAACGAAACTATAGTTTCAATTATGCTCGTAAAACTTTATTATCGCCCATTAGCGTTTATGGTGTATTAAATCGTGTCCGCTTATGGTGTTGGTGCCTAGGTAGCAGGAATGGAAAGCCGCAAGGGTAGCACGATACATTTTTATTTCCGCGCCGTGTAATCGCGAGTTTCCTGATTTACCTCGATCGTAATGGCCGCCCGCCCGCCATTTACCCTTTCGCCTCTCTCCTTTTATTTACGCTCTCCGTGCCGCGTTTCCGCGTAATTTACATTTACGCTTCCGGTTCCTCGACGAAATTGAAACCTTGATACATTTCCCATTTCAAACGTTACGAATTTCCTTTATTGTGCAATTTCTATCTGATTATAAATTACGTCGTTCAGAATAACAACGGCGTGTCCAACTTTATTACAAACTTTACATTTTAAATTTCACGAAAAAACGATGCTCGACTTGCACCGCCGTTATTCTGAATTATTCGATTAAACCGAAACGTTATGATTCATGTTCGACGAGAGAAAATTAAAATTACAACGAACCTTAAACTCATCGTTGCATCACAAGTGCGACAGGATATAATAAAGGGAAAGGATGAAGGCGGAAAGATCAGGAGGATAAGCAGCTGGACGTTGTTTTCGACCCGATGTAAATGTATAATATCGGCCAGCTTGTAATCTCGTTTCGACGTCGTAAACGAGCGCAATTCCGCGCGTAGGAGAGAGAAGAGTGTTCCTCCCATTCAAGATGACAAGTCTCCGCGCGCCCCGTATCAAGACCCTCGGCGTCTGCCGTTGGAAGTGGAACAATTTGTGCCAGACGAAGATCCACTATTATGACCTCAATAATCCCCCTCCATGCGACTTGTCAAGGTTGAAATTGTGGCTCCGACCCGGTCTAACTTTTGTCACCCGTCTCCCTCCCCTCCCTCGTCCTCTTCCATGCGAACCAACGCGACGCGACGGTGTGTCTCCCTCCGAATGGTTCATTGAATGCGACCATACCGCCGCCTAGTCACGATGACCGTAACTTCGTCGTTAGGCCTACGTATGTTTGGTGGTCCATTAGAACCAATGAAAAGATCGTTCCTCTCGATCGGATTTACTCGTCTGGCCAAGAAAAGCGACCCGAATGAGATCCATTCTCTCTCTCGACGATCCGAATTGGACGTAAACTCGTGTGTCATGGGCCCAAGGACCGTGGACGTATGTTGGGTACGAAATAAGTGAAGATAGTAATGGTACGTAGCAATAGTATAGAGATTAAGATGTCGAATTCTGCGTGGAATTAATCTACCGACGCGATACCGTGTTTATGTTCGAAGTTAAATACTAACGCCTGTGTAAAATAATATTTTCACTTCGTCGGGTTAAGATTTTCCAAAGGTTTTGTGTTTAGAAATTTGATTACTTGGCAACTGGATTACCGTGATATGTGGTTTCCAGATCTCGATATTTTCAGGGTTAATCACAAAGATATAGAATAGTAGGAATAAACATACTAGTAAGTATACTAGCAATCTCCAATAATTAAGCGTTGAAGGTGACTTTTATTAATTTTAGAACATTTCTGAAGATATTTACGGTTGAAACTCAAAGCGCCTAATTTTGGTTGAAGAATTCTTATATGCTTTTGATAGATTAGCTCTCGACTGGTCCAGTGGATTGCAAATGGCCATCATTCGAATCCAAAGATAGCTCGGTACAGAGTAAAACTCGTATAAGCGCTTCCTATTCCGTCCGCAAGTGTCAGTCAGCTGACAGCGACACCCACCCTAGGATTCTATGAAATTTGATGACAAAGAATCATTATAGAAGAGCAACAACGTGTTCTACGACGTCCACCAACAAATCGATGGGGTTCCTCGTGTCCATATGCTGTCATATGGACGCGTCGCGACGCGGGGCGACGCTATAACACGGCTGGTCATCTCTATTCAGCGTGGCTAGTACCCTCGATAACTCGCGCCTCGCCTTTTTTGCTTCTATTTCCCGTGAAATGAAACTGCGATGCAGGCTGTCCATTTCTGTCTCTATCTGTCTCTCTCTCCCGTTCCATCCCGAAGTCCTTGTTTCACCAACATCCTTTCTCCCCACCTTTCTAACGACCCCGACCGGTGGATGCGCTCGTCGTCCCACCCCGACTGCTCTTTTCCTACGGTTTTTCTCCCCTACCTCTCTTCAGACCCTCGCACCGTTCCCGATCATCTCTTTCCAACCCGTGCACCCTGCTATTTCTGTCCTCTTTCTCTCCCTTTCTCCTGGCCACCACTCTTACCAACCGGGCCGCACGAGAATACATATTTTACAGGCATTCATGATGGCCGCCGCGCATCTGTGCAAACCTGTCTGCCTAGCCTGCTTCAGACAGGCTCGCTGCCGCTGCCTGGCCAACCTCTGGGCTCTTTTCTTTTCTTTTTCCGTTTTTCTGTTTTTTTTTCTTTTCTTTTCTTTTCTTTCTTTTCTTCTTCTTGCTTCTCTTACTTCGCCTCGCAACGATATCGCGTGTGTTGCGGTGCGACACGACGCCGTGCTTGTCGGTGTCGTCGAATCGATTTCCCCGTCGGAATTTCGAGGCCCGCAGGTTTCCAAGATTCGGATCGATCATCGACGACGATCGCACGCAGTCGAGAGTTGGGAGTTCTTCGGCTGGTTTGGACGACCGTGTCGGGTCGCGACGTCCCAGCGCCAACAGCAATTTTATTGAGCCGAACGCATTCACGGATAACCTTATCGATCCTTTGTGGAATTGAATTTTAAACGGTTCGTGCCGACCCGGCAACGGGGTCGAGCTTGAGTTTTCTTCGAAAGCAAAGAGTTTGTCGAGAAAAATAATACGCGTTAACCTTTGGGGTTTTGAAAATGGTTGCCAAGTTCGTCGACGCTCTCGAACGGCTCTTATTTATTAACACGATTATTGTTATTTACGGTCAGAGGCTGAGTTATCGTCGCGGAAGATGTAAGAGTACGGACAATCGAAAACTGCGGAAATTTACGGCACTGTTTTTGAAACAGCTGAAAGATATGCGAGCATGCCTGGTGAAATTACGAGGCTGGCACATTATTGTTATTTATTTCGTTATTAAGCATCGTGTGATCAAGATTTAAAGTACCGTGGGACTGAGTTATTGGACAAAGAAAATCCTATTTTGAGAATTGACCCATCCCATCGATTCACCCTCGTTTTATTCCTGTTTAATTCTTCGTGCAGCGTTGCAAAGAAAACGAGAAATTACAATTCAGGACACTGAAGGTTGGGTCGTATATCGAAAATTTTAATTGAAAAAATCAGCCCATCGTTCTAATCGTCATTATTTACGAAAATAGTACAACGATGCGAAGAAAACAAAGAAACTACACGAAAAATTTAGCCAAGCAACAAAGATTTTATTCAAACTACCGTCGTGTATCGTGTAGTAAGTCGAAAATAAGATAATGGCATTGGATTCACCAAAGATCGAAACTGTTCGGCTAAAATGATATTTTGAGAATCGAATTTCCGGAATAAGTTTAAAATTTACGTTCTAACTTCGTCTAATTGAACAGCCACGGAAATTTAATCGACGGAAACGTAGAGGATAGAGTTCGGCGGGTTTTACAGTTTTCGGGAACAGTTGAGGGTGTCTGTATCGATTCCGACGGAAACCGACTCGCAACGTCGAAGATTTCCAGCCAGTAGAGTATCGAAGCTCGCGGCCATTGAACTTTTAATTTAATTTTAACGATCTCGAGGGAACAACAAACGATAAATCCAACGATCCAAGGCGATCCCTCCAAAAAATTTCGGTAAATACACGAAGATAATTAATTTGCCCGCTTGATTTACGACCATCTTTACGCAATAAAACGATTATTTACAGTGTCTCGCTGATTCCTTTTGCTGGACGAATAATTATTACGATCGTTTATCGTGTTTTCTCTTTATTGCCACGAGAAAAAAAGAAAAAGAAAAAAGGAACTAACGGGAAGGAGTTATTCATTTTTGCTGAATAAAAGCGATAACTTACGGTTCGTTGTGCCATTTTTATATTTTTTATGTCGGGGCGAAGAATAATTATCGCGATCGTCCGTTTATCGTGTTTTTATTGCAACGAAAACGAAGAAACTGTCGGGGACGGATTGACCCTGTTATTAACCTTGCTTCGAAAATAAAAATGCGATTACGTGGTAATTGAATATAAACGATAAGATGATGTTAGGTATAATTGTTCGAAGTTTATTCGCCGATAAAACGACGAAGATTTAAAAAAAAAAAGACTTGAAACAAAAGATTTTCAAGTCGAGAAAATTGAAGCGACGCGTAAGATAGGGTTAAAATGACCCCTTAAATTTAAACCGGCGATAAAATGGAGTAGATAATTCTGTATAAATACGTTATTAACACACCGATAATGTTAAGAACACTATATTTAAGCGAGTTAACGCTTCGACAGAATTTTCTCAAGTAATTATCTGCAATTTAAAAACATTAAGACCGTGTTTTCGATGGTAAAACTCTTTCAGCGTCAATTTTATTTAATTTGAAATGTTTGAGGACGTTTCAGACTCGTTATAATAATTGTTCGACGCGGATAACGAGGACGGGTCAATTATGAGCGAAACACAGGCAACTTGTAGAAAAGTGGTTTCGATTTAATGATAAAACTTGTATTTCGAAAAAAAAGTTAAGTGTTATATGTAATGAACAGTAGGAATATTATGTGCAATCGATTTGTAAATTTTATTTTGAAAAATACAACTTTTTCGAGGATATTTAATTTGGAAATTTGAAAGATTTATATTAGGGGGTTAAATAATCAGATTAGTTTTAAGGATCAATCATCTTACTGATAAAATAAATCTATGGGGTATGTTTACTGTATCAACAAAAGAGTAACTCATGAGACAGTAACGTATGAATAAATTTGGATTCAACCCATTCACAAAAGAAACACCCCCAGCTCCCATTTACTGAGCAATGTCTTTGTCTTCTAAGTATTAATAATTAACTAATATTTATAATACTTAATAGTATTATATAATACCAATACTACACTAATACACTAATATTTAATTAACATTCAACCCTCAAGTAGGATTTTAAGATCAAAGTCCCTTTTTAAGTTAAATTCGTAGCTTTTCTACTTTATCACTTTTTTTTTTAATCTATAATTACTGCTACACACTTCTAATTAGATAAATGAAAGAATTCTTAATGAAACGGACGACGAATTCCAAAGAAAATTCCAGCCTTACATATCGTACACGATACTCAATGCGTTAAACGAATAATTAATAATTTATCAAATGTTTCAAATATGAACTACCGCTTTGTCATGTTCTATTCAATTAAAACGTTATTAAATATTAAATAGTAACAAATACAGTATCAACATTACACGCGTGTCTTTAGACTCAAAATAAATGAAATTCTGAAATGTAAACTAGAATATTTAATAATTCCTTATCACCATAATATTCAACCAAAGGAATTCGAAAAATTGTTCGATTCGACAGCCATTTCGACCGGCTCGATAGTTTCAGTGTTAATCAAGTAACAAATGCAACGCCAGGCAACAATAAATCTTCATCGAAAATTTATTACGATCAATGTGATAAGGAAATCGGCGTCGAATAAACGTGGAACGACGAACACAGAAAAAGATAACATTTCGCTATACTTTACTGTCCGTTATTGTCCTAAACAGTACAGCCTATTCCCGGCGTTCGCTTAAAACACTTATCGGCAGAATGGCTCGTTAGAAACTAATTTACGCAAAGTGTATAGCACGAGAAATGCAATATCGTAAAAATTCTCAGTCACCCGGATGCACCGTAATTCAGTCGATGACTCATAGTAAAACCAGTTACCTTCGTTTTATTCGCGGTACACACAGAGAGACGGGGAGACAGAGATAGGGGATAGAGATTTTCTGAGAGCGTTCGCGATCCGCGGGTATCGCGCGAATAAATTTGCCAACGTTACGCGCGCGAAATTCATACGCGTATTACGTTGGCGCGATTAATTGAAATACCAACCGAAATAGAACGCGAACGATTTCGAAGCCCCTTTTTTTTCTTTCGTTGCATTAATGTTTGAAATAAGAAGAGAAAGTATGCCGGATTAAATATTCTTTGAATATGAAAATTTTGACGATTTAGCAAACTTTAGTAGCTTTATAATTGAAGCAAGAAACGATTAACGGTATGCTTGGGTTGATGGTATCTTTTAGGTACGAAGATTTAAAATAGGAAATCATAGAAATAAAGTGTAAGTTAAAGGTTTGGTTGATTTAGTATTTTTTGAACATGAAAATTGTAATATTTACAAATATTGTAATGTTTAAAAACTAAAAGAAATACTAAAAATAAAGGAAATAGTAATATTTATAGTACAATATAGAAGATTAATGGAAGGAATAAAAATAAATAGATTCATAAGCATTTGTAAGACTTTGCTTGCAAAATAGTGAATTTACTTTTCGGAAGCTGTGGTGGAAAAGTAAATTAGATTCGAAGATATCCAAAAATATTACGAGTGCAATGGGTTAATATTCTACAAGTATTAAATAAATAACCACGGTTTAATAATATTCTGATCAATGCAATTGGATTAATTATTAAATTATACCGCTCTTTGAAACACCTGATATATACCTTCCATCATTAGTCCTTGCATCATGTTTTATTTCAATATTATTATGTTTTCAGTGGATCAAAGTTTCTGATTCACAAACATAAGTAATGAAATAGAAATTGTGTTGCAATGTGTAAAAAGAAGTTTTGTTCGTTATTTTATGTAAAAAAAAATATGGAAAGAAACAAACACATTTATTTCTAAAAGAAGCACCCAAGTAATTATAATCAAATTAATAATAACTGGGAATTTATATTCCCACGGCTTGGGAAAGGATTAACCACTACATACCTTTAATCCTTTCGTTCCGACCACTTCTGTTCCCAAAAGCTCCTCTGCAGGATTTTTTTTTTTAATTAAACTGTTAAATACATGAACGCAAATAAACTAATTTCATGCGTTGTAATTTAGTTTACGACATGCCTTTTCATTTTCTGAATTATCATTTTAAGGACCACTACATCGGTTTACAGAATACACAGTAGTCCTTCCTATAGCAGTAAACGACTGGTATAAAATATTCCTCCATTGTTTTATTATTGTTCGCGATAGCGAAAGTTTCAATATTCTGTCAACGCTTCGCTATATAATTATTTCAAATTGAAATAAATTCCCGCCTTTTTACGTTATTGCGCAATTGCTTACCGAAACAGAAAATAAAGGCAACGGTTTTAAAAATTCAATTGTTTATGGTATATATATCATGGAAATAAAGTATAAAAATTCGTGAAAAGAAACTACAACCTCTAATAAAAAAGAAACCGAATAGTTGCAACAAAGTAATCGACAGTAGCCGAGCGGTTGGGCATTAACAAGCAAACTTGTATGCTTTGTAAGTTAACCGCCATCTTCCGAGCCGTCGTTCCTCCATACCCAGGATCATTATTATAATTACCAAAAGCCATTCGCGTGTATCCACGATCGGCCATTACATGGACGCGGACGTTTACCATGTCCGTGGCCAGTCGTTTCGCTTCCCGTTTCTTTCTTCCCTGTATCTCCATCTCTCTCCCTTTTCTTTCCCTCCGTAAGTTTTACGACGGTTTACCGGCCGATGCGTGCCAAGTTATTGCCACCGATTTTAGCGTCGCTCGTGACTACGCGGAGAAGTCCCTCGGGATATCCCTTGGTCGGGTCCAGAAACCACGCGGGAATAACGCCAGTTTTCTCGCCGCGTGGCTTCTCTCGCGGCACCAACGTCTCTCGATGCCGATGCCTCGTAAAAGTCGAATAAATTATCCGACAGGGTAGTGGATTTTTATTCAACAGCCCCGAGGTAACCGATCATCGTGGATCGGCAACCCCGAGCAACTAATTGCACTCGACTCGCTCAGGTACAATCGTAAAAACGTTGATCACCTTCGAGGGTAATGATAAGGTGTAAACAGATAAACGATATCGTTCGGCTTTGTTTTTCTTTTTTCCCCGAGATAATCAATTTTTGATACAGCTGCCTACGCGAGGGTAGAATCTTGAATAATAAACGTCGTGCTGCATATTTTAATAAGGATGATTGTAAGCGGACAGTTAACGAGTGGAAATATGACTGCGCTCTGCGAATATCAATATTTGGCGTTCCCTTGGATCATTACTCTTGTATTTCGGACTTTGGGGTTGAATTTTATCATTCTTTCTTATCGGCCTGTGGTCAGGGTGGAATTTAGTTATTAACCTTGAATAAAAGACTGGTTTGATTGTAATAGTTAAGGGGGCTCAATGGTGCACTCAAACAGGGGTCCAAAGGGCCCTGAAACCTTCCAAGGGATGGAAGTCGGTTAACAAGCTTCCTAAAAACCGAGGATAGTTGAATTTTTATTCTTCGGATAAATTTATAGAATTTCCAAGATGATATTAATTCTGAGCGAGTCATAACCTAATTTCATCATCCGTCGGAAGGATTGGCAACTTTCCAAACGCAAATACAATGAATTTTACTTTCCTCTTTTAACTACCGTCCAAAATAAACAAGATGAACGTGTCGTAAAGAAGTACCCAACAAATCTCAGGGTCGTTGAAAAAAAGAAATAAGCTCGCAAACGACGAATTTCCTTCCCTCAACTACCTGACTCGCGTCCATCGAAAGGATGGATCATTCTTTAAAGTCAGGTACAAGGATACCTGTGAATAATTATCCTTTGATGGAGTATTTCTTCCTTTTTATTAACCCCTCGTAAAGCGTTCCCCTCGTAAATGTTCATCCATCGGGAAAACAGAGTCCTGAACCATAGTCAGCTTTGACACTTTCCCCGTTATGAAGTAAGTCGTTGCATGACCGATCAGGGAGGTCTCCCACTTCATTTCTTAGCAACGCTTTGTCTAATTATTATTTTTGTACGTTCTTTGCGTCTTTCGGGTAGCGAAGATTAGTCTGCGTCACAGCGTAAGAGCAGACGTGGCACGGGTTGTTAGCATAGCGTTAAGATCGTCGGTCGTCGAATCAAGATTTCAATCCAGAGTCGTAGTTTCGGTGGCGATGTTGCTTCTTCGTCGGGATATTCGTCGAAACGATCGCCCAGAAAAGCGAACGGATGGTGTGCTGCGCGCGCCACAGATGGCAGCAGCTAACAAGCTATCCCGGATGAAGTTCAATAATCCCACGAACTCCCAACAAATTCAGCGGGGGTCTAACGAGCGAGATAAGGGAAAACGTTCGAGCATCACCGGCCCTCGTTTTCAGGGGAAATCAAACAGCCGCGACGCGAATTAAGAAAAAGTTCGTGTAAAATGTGAGATCAAGTCGTTCTTAAATTATGGGAACGATCCGGATGGCCGACTATCCACGGTAGGAAATGAACGTCGAAAGATAATGCGACGATTCGAGCATTTAATTAGCGAGAAGACACTTTCCTACTGTATATTTACGGTCGGCCGCGTATATGCCAGGTACGGAGTGCAACCTAACAGGCATTCTAATCTTCTGGAATTTTATCTGAAACGTAACGGCCTTACCGTTTGTCAACTGTGCCTCTCAGCGACGCCAAATCCCTTTTTCATCTAAATTCCTCGAGCAACCGATAAATTTTAACGTTATCCGGACACGACCGTTGATGCTTCTTCAAAGAACACGAATAATATCTTCCCGCAGTCATTCGCCGTCGTTGTACGGCTACAAAATGAGCAAAAAGTAATAACATTGGATCTCACGATCGTTTGTAAAATCTTGCTACGACTAAACAACTTCTTAAGGAAACATATATTCCTTGATACTCTCATAATATATAAAATACCATACGTTTTATGAAAATTAAATTAAATAATAAGCTTATACTAAAATAATTGCTATAATACTAGAAAGTTATCACACAGTACGTCTATAGGTTGGATCTGGATTCGACCAAACGCGACTAGCAATCGTTAGCCATTATTTGAAACCGCTTAGTTAACGATTTACTAATATTAATACACTAGCTTAGCAATTATTCCAAATCGAGTTGATTAATTTAGTTAAAATAGGATGATAGGTTAACTATCGTGCCTAGTAACTTTCATTTCCTCCTATATCGTCATATTCCCTAGAGAAGGCTAACTTCCGTGCCACTGTGTATATAATAATTAACATCAAAAATAAATACAAATACCTTATTTCCAACTAACCAGAGAAAACAAAAATCTGCAACAATTCCTTATAACATAATACATAATCCAATAAAAACTATGACATATACTTTTATCATAAAAATTTCTATATATCCACAGATGACAGGAGCTGACGACAGGACTTGGACCAGGCGACGGGCAAGGTGTGGGCTCAAAGGAAGCCGTCGTTCTTCCGGGTCGGACAGACAAGCGGGATCGCGTGGAAGGTGTCATCGTTCGAATGGACGCAACGAGGAACTTGACGAAGACTGGTTGGCGCGATGTTTTTTTCGCGAGACGAAACATCATAAAACGCGAAGGAACGAGGTGTTTCGAGATGGCGGCCGGCTGGTGGCGCCAGGCTACGCCATGCCTCTGCCCAGGGGTAGCGTCGGAGCTCCTCTGTACCGGGTGGAGGGGCGTCCCCCAGCCCCACGACCGATATCGCACACAAACGAAACGAAATCGACACCGAAGGTAGGAAGAGCGAAGCCGTGCAACGAGAAAAGACAAAGAGAACGAACAATGGGGAGAGGGGTTGGTTGACCCTGCTATGCCGGGTCAAGCGTTGGACGAGCAAAGGATAGGTGTTGTTCGAGCAGACAAGGTTGTGTGTGCACCGTGTCCGAGAGCGGGAGGACGAGCGAACGGCGACGTGGGAGGAAGATGTACGGAGAGAGGGGTTGGTCGACCCTGAGGGAACGAAGAGGGAACTGGGGAAGGAGAAGGAGGCAAAACAGGTGGAATAGGACGACTGAAACGCGGCTCTGGATCCCACGCGAGAACAACAAGGACGGAGAAAGAGCGACAAAGAGGAGAAGGGGGGGAAGCAGCGACAAGGACGAGGCGAGAAAGCTGGAGGCAAGAGAGGGGTTGGTCGACCCTGCGCGTTATCAGGAGCCGCCCCTCCCGTTCGCCCCTATAACCACCCCGATATATACCCCGAAGAGTACGTGTGTCGCGGTGGTGAGAACGCACACAAGGCTAAAGCGTCCCTGGGCGCGGAGTATGGCGTCGGCGTCGTGCCGGAGATTCTTCTCTCTCTTCTGGACGTTCAACGTCACCGGGGAAGATTCCTCTTCTTTTGCGGTCTTTGCTGGCGTTTCGAGGAACAACGAACCTTTGCACGAGCAAAGAGGGAAGTACACGCACACACACACACACACATTCACTAAGGGAGAGGGGAGAAGAAGAAGAAGGGGAGCGAGAGAGAAGGGATCAGGCACAGGAGTCTGCAAGGGAGAAGAAGTTTCGTTATCGCGGCGCGAGTGACGCGCTGCCCTCGGAGCGTCGCGACGCCGCCAGACGCCCCGACAGTCGTCCGTCAGACGCGCCACGGTTGTCTCGAAACTGACCGGTTTTTCGTAGCCGTCCACACTTCGCGCTCGTCCTTCCAAGGATTCGCGTACGCCGCATCCTTACCGGGAGTACGGGCCGCCATTTCTGTTTTCCCAAACGCCAGGGCATCATCGTTGGACAGAGAACCGGGGCTGTTCGACGCCCGAGCAGACGCCTCTTGTTCCTTTTTTCGTCGCGTTCTTCGATTTTCTCCTTTTCCCTCTTCGACTGTTGGCCGTCTTTGTTCCGCACGCTGGCTCGTGGCCACGAGCGCGTCCCTCGCGCCTCCTCTGCAACCGTGAACGTCACTCGTCGCACGCAGACCGAGCCGAGCTGTCATCTTTCTTGATTCTCCTCAGGGATCTCTGTGCGAATGACAACCGTGCGTTTTCTGTTTCCTCGACGTGCCGCTGCTTAACCAACTGGACTACCCGGCGTCCCGTGGACGACTGCCTCGATCGATCAGACCGGAATCCGCGACAATGGGAGCGGAGCGTGCCACTTAGAGAAGACTGAAAGGTTCGTATCTGTAAGATTTCAACCGGTGTTCCGTTCGTGATATTACAAACGAGGATGTTAATATGTGCAGGAAGGTGGCGAAGGATTCGAATATCGACCGATCGGGGGGACACGTGAACACGAAAGGTGCCCGGAGCAGCAGGCAACCGGACGGACGTGGCGGCACGTTTGGTGTCCAGGTACTCGGGATTTCACGCAAAGCATCCGCGTTACTTCGAACGCCATCGAAGCTCCACTGACGCTCCATCACCTGTCGTGTTTTCAGGTCTCGATGAAATCGACCGGGATGCCAGCTCGATGACGCGAAAACGAGGTCCAAGAAGACACGTCGGAACGCCATTATCGGCCGTCGAGAAGATACCTCTTACCTGCTATCGTCGTGAAACGATCGTTCGCGATGCCCTGAAATATATTGGGCCATCATTTCCGCGGTGTGTTGAGCGAGGCTGCTTCTTATCTTCCCGCGTCCTTGAAGACGATAAAACCGGAGAAGAGCGCTCGACGAGAATGTGGAACCCCCTGTACGTATACTGAATGTATCCTGAGTGTATTTCTGTCCGGTATACCTTCAGTATACGTAACAGGAGGCCACACCAATCTACGATGGACGACAGATACCATGGTCGGACCCCAGCAACCTTCGTCTCCGCTGCTGATATTCAACGATAATCGTAAATTTAGCTTTAACCGGATTACGCTCCGATAGCTAGTTTTAATACCTGTACCACGTCCGCCATCCTTGCGCCGGAGGGTGATAGCCTGGAGCGTTGTTCCCTTCTTCGTTTCCTTCTTGCGTCGTCTTCGAATCTGTACTCGTCGAGCGTGCATTCAATGTAACCGTATGTGTTTGTTACCGTTTGTGTAGGATTGTTCGAACGTGCGACCAGGTCGGAATTTATTCGAGGAACGTAGACGCTTTAGGGTTGATTGATGTGTGCTGGAAACGTTGACAGAGCGGATAGAGGAAAGATGGGAATCTGAGGGTGATTAGAATTTTATTGCCGTGCGAGTTTTATGGGGATTTCAAGGGAGGAAAGTTTGGAGATTCGGAATTGCTCGGTGTTTCGTTCTTGATGGAAGATTGATGAGTGTTTGAAGGGAGAAAACTTTGGGATTGACTCGATGTTTAACTTCTTTTAGATATTCGATGGACGTTTGTAAATTCAGGATTTTTTGGGGAATTTGAGGGATGGAGGTTTAAACATTCGGAAGTGGATTAGGTTTTATTGCGGTTGGAAGTTTGCTGGGGGCAAAATTTGATAATTTCGAAGCTTGAAGGGTGGAAATTTTAGGAATTTGAAGGGTGAAAATTTGGAAATTTCGGATGGGTTGAATATTTATTACCTTGATTGTAAGGGATGGACATGTGTAAATCCGGGATTTTTGGAAATAGAAGGATGTGAATGTGAAAATTTGTGGTTCGCTAAACTTTTGTCACTTGATAGAAATTTTAAGGGATGAAAATTTGTAAATTTGGGATTTTGTATGAACATGAAGGGTGGAAATTTCTAAACTTTGAACACTCTTTGGGATTTAATAGTAATTTTAAGGAAAGGAAACTTGTCAATGTAGAATTTCTTTGAAACCTGAATGGTGGAAATCTGAAAATTTGTAATTGGAAATTTTATGGGAGATAAATGAACAAATTTTCAATCAATCCAACATTCATTCTCATGAGAAAATATTTCGAAAATATGAAATAGAAAAATCTACAAACTTGTAATTATCTTAACATTTCTCAGAAATTCTTAACGAAGAAAATTGACAAATTTCTCATTATAATTCCCGATAGAAAAATTTGTAAAATTAAAACCGACTCGATGTACATCCTGCAGTTTTCATCAACTCTGTGAACTTGGACGAATAAATAACTCTACGTCTGATAATACTTTGAATTAATTACCAGGTCGATAATTAGTAGCGAACGTCGTTCAAATCTACTCTCATTTGTACGTTCTCGAGTCACGCGATCGCATCGTGGAATTCAAAAAAGCCGGGTTAGAGATTTAAGCATTCTTACAATTCGATGTTACAGATTATTCTGCGCCTAAACAATTGCAACGGCAACATTCGAATGGAAATTGTTCAAGGGATTTGTAAAAATACCAGAGACGAATATTTGGAATTTTTAATTGTACCACTTCTTAGACAATTTTAAAATAAACAATCCATTAACCATGCTAATCGATCGATTGCTGGTACAAGAAACTAGGAAACTGATATCAAATGATGTTGATTTTTTCTTGCGAGGATTTTCCTAGAGGCAGTCACGTTTCAGTCTTTGTTTGAAAGACGTTTTTTTAAACGAGTGTAAAAGAGCGAAGAAGAAAAAATAGAAAAATAAATGACAATAATGTACTACACGCTGTTAACATCATTGTTCGTTCACTGAAACATCCTTTGCGTTATTACAATTTGGATAAATTTGTTGAAAATCTCGGTTTCTTTATTTTTTTATGTATTAGTAGCGCCTTGCCAACAAATATAATATTTTCAAGCGATGTATCGAATAGTATAAATAAGTTTTTATAGTAAATAAAGTGTTATAAAGTTACGGGTGGATATTTTGAGAATTTTTAAATAAAATGAAGAATATTAAGGCTAGGTTAGAATATTATCTTTTTCTAATTTCTAAATTTTATAGATATTGTAAATGGACCACAAGAGGATGATAAATATAGTCTAATGTTTTTGTAATATTTATTACTTTCGATTGGAAATATTTTCAGGCGTTAGTGAATGTAAGTTTTTTTATGTTTAATGAATTTAATTTAATATTAGCTGTATTTTAGAGAAATTTAGCCTTTGATAAGTTACATAATACGTTTCTGGTCAAATATGTGCATCAGACTTTTGCTACTCAAGTAGTGTATTCTAAGTATAAGTTAAATATAATTAACTTAAGTATTGTTTTCTTATACTAACTGTGAAATTTGAAAACTTCGGTGTACAAGCTAGCTTTCATATTATTGATTTTATAATATGTTATGTCCTCGAATGTTTGTTGTAACATTTGGTGTACTTGTTTGAAATAAAATTTAATTTATTAATTTGAATCGAATGTTAATAGATCGAAGAAATATCTTTTATTTAACAGTGTGTTCTTAATTTAATGGCAAATGTTCGGAATTACCAAAGAAAATAGTATTTTCAGTGTTTGATATTTGTATTAATGACTGAGTAACATTTTTCACACTGATATTAAAGAATTTATTGTGTTTTTGTTGAAATATCTGTAGATCTCTTAGAATACTTAGAACATTAATTAATAAACCTTCGATCGTTAGTGATTTATTTGCAACCAAATTGGAATAATAAAAATCAGACGTTGGTACATATAACCAATTGTTCCTTTCAATTTGTATTTATTATAAAAAGAAGAACAAAAGAACAGTATCGTAGAAAATTGGAATTTTAGAGGGTTAATACTTTGTCCACCTAAAATTTTAGGAAATCCAAAAATTAAAAGTAAGCTAAAATTACTAATTATCAAACAGGAATTAACAAAATACTTGTCTCAGTGAAAACCAATGGACTTTTATCAATTAAATTTCATATTCAATCTTCCAGTAATTGTACCATGCTTTGTTACCTTGATATTAACATTATTTAAAAAATAAACTAAAATTTCCAATTATCAAGTTGGAATTAACACAACGACCGACACAGTGGAAACCAATGGATTCTAATCAATTAGCTTTCAAATTTAAACGTCCAGTAATTGTGCCTTGCTTTGTTACCTTAATATTAACATTATTTATAAAATAAACTAGAATTACCAATTAACAAGTTGGAATTAACACAACGACTGACACAGTGGAAACCAATGGATTCTAATCAATTAGCTATCAAATTCAATCTTCCAGTAATTGTGCCTTGCTTTGTTACCTTAATATTAACATTATTTATAAAATAAACTAGAATTACCAATTATGAAGTTGGAATTAATACAACGACTACCACGGTGGAAATCAATGGATTCTGATCAATTATCTTTCAAATTTAAACGTCCA
Organism: Stelis phaeoptera; assembly: GCA_943735885.1. Lineage (NCBI taxonomy): Eukaryota > Metazoa > Arthropoda > Insecta > Hymenoptera > Megachilidae > Stelis > Stelis phaeoptera. The sequence goes on from OX030930.1 coordinate 23,018,533, forward strand.
ATAATGCCACCTTGCTTCGTTACCTAATATTATCGTGTTTTATAATTTAATTTTCCTTCTTCATGACTAATATACTTAATTGCACAAAATTTGAAGCCCAGCTCAACAGTTGACCACCAACCAATCAACGTGTCAACACACGACGCCGTAAACGAAACTGAATCGAAGTAAAGAAACGGCATTTCGAAGTCGCGAATACGTGACAGCGGCCGTCAAAGTGTTAAAAAAGCAAGGGAAGAACATAAATAATCGTCGAAACGGGCCAAGCGTTAAACTTTGTCGAAATACTTCGCTAGAAACCCGACGAACGTCAGCGGTGTATACAACAAACAACAAACACATGGAATAAAATCGTTTACGGGCCCGAAGTTTGCCAATAAACATCGACCGAGACAGACAAGGGTACAAGTCATCTGGTACGAAGGATCAACCCGTTCGTCAGATGCCTTCGTTTCGAAACTTTCTCTTTTAAAGTACCCGTAAAAAAAAAAAGAGTAGAAGGGAGAAGGAGGAGGAGGAAGAATAGAAAGGGTTGAAAGGGAGAGCAAAGAAGACGGTTGAGTCGTCTGCAATCGGGAAAGGGTTGGTGAAAGCGACCGGCAATAAAAATGCTAAAAATTCGAAAGTCGAGAAAGGGGTTGCTTGGTTAATGGCAGGGATGGAATTTCACTTTCTTTCCAAGAGAACCGTCGTTTCTTCGGTTTTTTCTATTTTTCGTTTGCCAGTTCGGTTTTTGCTCGCGATCGGGCGTGTACCCAACAGAGTTGACCATCATTCGAGTAGTATAAGAATAATCTTCTATTAGGAAATTGGGAATAAAGTTGGGAAAAAAATATTTGTTATTTGTAAATAATGTATTATTCGTTGAATAATTATTCGATATATTGGACCTTGATGGGAAATAGTTGGATGATGAATAATAGGTTATTTGCGAATAATTAATGGCTTTTTAGACCAATGAGAAATTCGGAATTTGGAAATTAATTGAATAGAAAACCATTTACATATTAATAATTTAATATTTATTTTTCGTGGAATATTCTAATATTAGAATAATAGAGTTATTAAAATTTCAAATTCGATTTTTATTGCTATTCGAGTAATTTGAGTAATTTTAAATTCAGACTTGAATTTTTTGGACATTCAAACATTTGCATAATCTTGAATTCGAATCTGAATATTTGGATAACTTTGAATTTGAATATTCTAAATATTTTACGCTAAATTTGGATAATTCAGATATTCAAAGCTGAAATACTAAATATTAAATAAAAAATTAAAAATCACAAATTTCTGATTTGCAGATTATTCTAATAAATAATTGATTTGTTATTTTCGAGTAACTTTGTTATATCCAATGGTTATTTCGACTGATGCCCAACTCTGGTATACCAGCTACTCGTGACTATGTTTTTTTTTTTCTTGACTTTTCGACTCAACTCGTTAAGGGTTGAAAAGTTAACGGGAAGTTAAGTGGTTTATGATGCCTTGTAAACGGATTCGACGGACTGACGATCAATTTATTGTTGGGTTCGTGTACCTGGTGCTGTTTGCTTCTTAATCAGGTTTGTGTGTTTCAAAATATTCTTCATCTACCCTTTCGCCACCATAGATAAACATATCTGCTGATCGCAAAACGATCACTCACCCAACGTAAAGTATTTGCATTGAAAAATATTAAACACTTTTGTTAACCTTTGCAAGTCGTATGACAATTATAAGGGAAGAATATTTGTAATTTAAAATTAACTTAATTTTTACCACCTTTTGGGGTTTAACGGGAACTTTAATAAAGGAAAATTAGTAAATTTTTGTGGAATATTTGTAGATTTGGAACTGACTAAATTTTTACCACCCTTTGGGGTTTAATAGGAACTTTAAGGAAGGAAAATTTGAAAATTTAGAATTTCTGGAAACCTAAAGTGTGAAAGTTTGCAAATTTGGGATTGATCAAACTTTTATCACCCCGATGGAAATTTTAAGGAAGGGAAATTTGGAATTTGAGGTTTCTTGGAAACTCGTAGGGTAGGAATTTGGAATTGACTGAATTTCTATTGCCCTTTGGAAACTAAATGACAATTAGATTGGAAAGCAATTAACAAAGCTATGATTATTAATTTTCCGTCTGTAACTCTGTTAAAATAAAGAAAGTTGGACGTGCTACGACTAAAAAGAAATAAGAAGCAAGGCTTACTGCTCCTGATCTCTAATCATTATTAAATTATAAAGAAACAGGTTACTATTTCATTTCTGAGCGGTCGATAATATATTAACTATCAAATTACACCCTATTACGTGTAATATTTTAGAAATCGTCGTTCATCGTTGTGTGATCTCTAAAAAAAACCACCCTAAATGGTATTTTCAAATATGTAAGGCATTTTCTATTTATTTAAAACGAGAGGTGAACAGAAATTTTTCACAGTATAAAATTCCAAATTTATTGTAAGTTCTCTATAAATTATTCACTCGTAAGTGGTAGAAACAATGGATAAATATACTTTCAACATTTATGCAGAAAGACAAGAAAACTGTTTGCACTGTTAGAAACAAATTATTTAAAAATATAAAGCTTCAAATTCTTCGATTTCAAAATTAACATCTAACTTTATAATTTTCCATTCATTATTTCGAGTATGATAAATTATATCATTAACCGAATATTTATCGAATATTTCATTTATGAAAATTTCAAAGGAACAAGTGATTCACGTTCCTACGATTCTTGGGATAACACAGTCGTTAGAATCCCCAGAAAATGTTTAAAACATTACTGAATGACCAATCGCTTTTATCAGTTTTTAGATACAACACCAAAGAGTAGTAAATCTTTCTAATAGGACGCTTTTTCGAAACAATTTTCTCTGGCTTTCTATGATAGCGTGTATCTGTCAGAAAAACTTGTAAGTTAAGATCTTTAATGGACACGTTGAGTAGAGATTTAGTCATTAACGCTAATTTTACGTATATTGCGTAGCTTAATTACCGCGTGTAACATTCTCGACAGCTTCTATTTGTGTGTTTTTAAATAATTATCGTGAAATTGTATTTCTTTGAAGATCTGTATCGCGACTGACTCGATATATTATATTTTGGAAACTTAGAAATGTCGGAATTTTATGTTCCTAAGGAATTAGGGAATTTGGAATATTATATTTTGGGAATTTAGAAATTACGAAATATAATGTATATAGGGAATAAGGAAATTTGGAATATTATATTTTAGGAAGATAGAAATTTCGAAATATAATAATTCTAGGGAATTAGGATTTGGAATATTATATTTTAGGGAGTTAGAAATTTCGAAATATAATAATTCTGGGGAATTAGGTTTTGGAATATTATATTTTAGGAATTTAGAAATTACGAAATGTAATATTTTTAGGGAATAAGGTTTAGATTATTATGTTTTAGGATGTTAGAAATTTCGAAATATAATAATTCTGGGGAATTAGGTAAGTAGAAATATTATGAATTTATGGACTTAGGGAATTCAGAATTTCAAAAATTTAGAAATAGAAATTTCTAGGAACTTGGGAATATTATGTATTTTGTAACTTAGGGAATTTGGAATGTTATGTTTTAGAAATTTAAAAATAGAGTATTTCTAGGGACCCTAGAAACGTCCAAATATCACATTTCTAGGGATTTAGGACATTTGGAATATTATCTTTCTAAGGACCCTAGAAGTTTCGAAACATTACATTTTGATTGATTTAGAAACTTAAAAATATTATACCTTAGGGAACTCAGAAATATGTATATATTTTAAATTAAAATATAACATTAATGTTTGCTAACGCATAATATCTTTTCATTACAAAATCTGTATTCTTAACTTCAATCCAAATATTACTAAATGTTTCTTAAGATCTAGACCATCAGTCCCACACTTAAGAAAAACCCAACAATATTTCAATTAACACTAGAATTACCAACATTTTATGCACATTTACTTTCGAGTTGAAAATAAAACGGAAAAATAAGTAAATAAAGAACAAAACATATACTAGCATATACGGTACATCTTTAACCCGATAAAGATTAAAGTACATTCATAAATTTCCTGATATAATTTAGGAAGCACTAAACCAATTATTTTGCCTGGCTCGGTAGTTGTAGTGTTAATATTACACGCAACACCTATTTGAACAAGATGGTTTCAAATATTGGGAAATGAATCTTGTAGGCAATAGTTAAGAGCGTGGAAAATGAAAAACAAAATTAAGTCCTTCATCCAGGACTCAATTCATCAGCAACTATTCGCGAATAAACATGCTACCATATTACCCATGCTATACCAGGAGGATCAGCAAAACCGAATATGCTAATTCGAAGTAAATTTCGCGAGATTACGCCATTGGCTCGCCATCGCGATCACGTATGCAGAGCTTGCATCACGAATACGACGCATCTGGATCATTGAACTCACTCGAACCGAGTGCACCAACATACCATCTCCATTTTTTCTCCTCTTCTTCGCGAGCCAGAGGCAGAAGGAACTTTGTACAATTTACCATCGCTCGATGTGCCGTCGATAAGAACCAGAGAAGAAGAAGAAGAAGAAGAAGGCCGATAAACAGAAGAAAAAAAAAACCTTCATCCAAGGAAACAGAACCGACGTTCCTGGAATATGTACCACCGACGATCGACTTTGATGCAACCCATGGGTCACGGGAGTAGTTTGGAAAAGCTGCATCTTTCAGCAGTCTCGAGGAGGTAGGGATGGAAAGAAAAAAAAAGGGTCGAGAGAAATTTTGAAAGGGAAGCAGAGAGGAAAATCGACTCGACGAAAGTTCAACGTTCCCCGGCCAAAAGTAGAGACGGTCGATCGACGGACGAGGACAGTGTGTTGGAATTTTGAGCAAAACCGATGAAAGATGCTGAAGAAGGACGGTATATCACCGACTGAACGCGGATAGAGCGACATGCTTGCGTTTGGACGAACAGAGAAGCATAGACAAGTGGGGGGGAGATCTCTCTTTTCCCGGCCAATGGGTCGTCGTCTCTTTTGGTGGCCCAACCCTCGGGCAAATATGGCCGCCACGTGCGAAAGGGAGCTTAAAGGCTGGGGTTAGGTTGGGTTTAGATCCTTCTGGAGTTGGCCAGAGGGGAGTGAGAGCTCTGGTCCAGATACCTGGAGTGGGGTAGGCATCGTTGTCAGCCATGATGGGATGCTGCGGGATACAAGGCTGGCTAACTTTGCTCGACGGCGTGCGTTCGACAATGGAAATTTAATCTATTCTCGCGGATTGATAACTGTTTTGGCCGATACTTGTGGATATTTTGAAATTGGACGGATCTCCACCGTTTGTTTCCATTCGTCATCCAATCCAATTTGTTTTCCATTCGTCATCGACCGATACCCGGTACGTCGTCATCTTGGGCTTGTATTGTGGTGTAATTGTTGGTTCTTAAAATAGCTATAGTGTATGTACAACGAAATTTGGTTGATTGGAATTCAAACTAGCCTGTTTCTTATCGTTCTTATGGAATAATGTAGGCATCTGTTGCAAGGTTGTTGTGTTGTTAATTAGTGGGTTGGTAATTAAATTTGCAATACAACCAAGGTTACAGTTAAATGAAAATTACAATTTCCAAAATACTTCCGAAATTAAGAATATTCATTTAGTCGGTTGGCTACTAAATTCACTTTCCCATGTAAATATATAGTAAAATTTAACAAATAACAATTTCTGATGAAAGCAAGATTGGGTTAACTACCATTTGCCGTATTTCTCGATACAAAATATAGAGAAGGTCGCAAATTTGATTACCAATCGAATATTATATATTAATACTTGAAAATTTGTATATAGTTAAATTCTGCCGCAGAACAAAGCAGCCAAAGTTTCGAACTTAACTACTAACTAAATAATCAATAATAATTATTACGGATAAATTAACTTTACTCGGACAATTTAAATACATAGCATACAAATAGCAAACGATAATCCGCTAAATAAAACAAATTCCAATTTTCTTCCCCCAAATGATGCCACTAAATTAAATAACTCCAGAAAAATAACCAATTATATTTCTATTGAATATTTCATAAATTGCGCCGTCGCTGAATGACAGGCCAACAAAATGGTTGAGTCATCCGACGACAATTAACGTTTCATTGTTTTCAAACAATACAGTATTGTATGATGCTTTCAATTGACGAGATACTTTATCGTTTATTACGTAGCTGATTGCATTGGAGACAGATTAGTTAAAATTACAATCGAAGTGGAAACATAATGTTAGAAATCATCAAACGGTGGCCGACGTTTGAACGGTGTACATAATATCCCGTCAAAGGGAATTATAATGTTATTAACCGATAATCTAATAGCTTTATGGCAATTCGATGTTATTAACTGATTTTATAGAGAAAAAGATTAATTCGATCGACGACCGTCGTAAAATGAAAATGGCAGAGTGGTCGGACGATGGCCGATATTTCATTGTTGTGACATAATACGACGTCGTGACAGATTTTCATTTGTAACGATAGTTTATTGTATTGGGGAATGATTATTTCGACTTACAATATAATTGAAGCAGAAGCAAAATGAAATGAGTCGTAATGCCTCGTTATCGTGGGATAATGCGCCACCGGATTATGATATATTATACTATTCGTCGCGGAGATATTATGCTATTATATTTAACAGTTTATTGTACACACAACAAGATTACTTGAAATTGCTAATCGAAGTAGAAATCAAATTTTAGGGCCTTTTTATATCGTAGTATAGCGTTGAGTCGTTAATTTTCGGAACGTAAATTTTGTTTTTTTAGTCTATTTCCTATGCATCTTTTTTTTTTTTAATGTAATATTTTAAGGTGCGTAAGTTCCGAAAAAATACCATAGCATTTTGGGATTTTTATATTTTTAAGAATATAGGAACTCTTGAAATTGTATATATTTCTAGGGATTTAGGAGATCTGGAATATTGTATTTCTAGGGACCCTGCATGTTTCGAGATATTAAACTTTTAGTAACTTATGAAATCGAGAATGTTATACTTTTAGGAACTTAAGAGATTTGGAATATTATATTTGTAGGGACTCAAACAATTTCGGAATATTACAGTTCTAGAAACCTAGGTTTGGAATTACATTCCTAGGGACATAAAAAATTTCGTAATATTATATTTGTAGGGAATTATGAAATTTGGAATAATATATTTCTAGGGTCTTAGGAAATTCGGAATATATTTCTAGTAACTTATAAATATCAAAATATTACATTTTTAGGAACTTAGAAAAACTAGATTATTATATTTCTTATTATTCCAAATTTTCCAAGTCCCTAGAGATATAAAATTTCAAAATTCCAAAGTGCCAAAAATATAATTTTCCAAATTTTCTAAAAAATATATCCGTCAACTTTAATTCAAAACCAAAACAAACATTTTCTACTGAAATTAAGCCAAAGTTAATTCAACCCCTTCGCTCCAGCTGAAAATATTACAATATCCTTAATAAAAATCATTAAAATTTATAAATCTAAAAATCTCGAAATATTATACATATTTTACGAAACTTTGAAATTTCCATATAATATCCTTAGAAATTTGCAAGTATAAAAATAACATTCATAAACTTTATAAATATATTTCTCATAAATCATCGTTCTTCCTATTTGTAGAATATTTATTTAACGTTTAATGTTTTGCCAAAAACCATTGCTACTGCAACATTGTAAATCTCACTCAACGTTGTTTATCCTTTAAAAATCACCTCACGCCAGGCCTACTCTTAACTAAAATCGCGTCTGCCTTCTTCGAGTACCTGAATTTACTACTTGGCAAATATTTAGGGCGAACATTAATTTATCGCCGAAACCGAAAGCAAAACACACGTAGATCCTGTTATTCGTTGAAAAATCGACCGTCGGCGAAATTATACAAATATTTTCACGTTAAAAAAAAGAAAACCAACGTTCTTGGTTTAACTCTTCGATTACATCGCATCATTTTTCTTTGATGTCTTTATAAACACATAAAGTTACGTAAGGGCACATAAAATGTGCTAAGAGAAAGAAAAGAGGCTTGTGAATTACGTTGTATAAAATTATTCCGTTTAATTGAGAAAACGAACCTTTAGCAAATAATCCTTGGAATTTTTATTGCTTTCAAAAATTTGAAACATTCCGTGTAACAAACGACTGGATAATGTGGTAGATACTTTTATTAGCGTTTCAGAATTTTGTCAGATATTTCGAAAGCTTAAAACGGTAAGAGAATTGTTCTACGAAGGGTTGTTATAACATGCCAATGTTAAAATCATCGATCATCCCCCTACTAGGGTTACGAAATATAACTCCTCCCTTAAATACACTCTGAAAATGGTATTTTGCCGGTGAACTTAAGGGACAGTTCATAAACACGCCAAAAGACTCGCAACCCTTATGAAACTTGGAAGAAATATAAGAAACCTCCTTAATTTTACAATTTTCTCTAACACATCTTTTATTATTATGATTACTCGTTCAAATAACGATTACTTTGATTGAAAATTGCTATTTGCTCGATTCCGATAAATAATTTCCTACGCGGAAGACGTAGACACCTGTCCCTGAAAATACTCCAAAAATATTATTTGCCTTGTAACCAGAAAGCACAGTTCAAAATCATAGCACAAGGTTTACCTAAAACTATGCTATCGTCGTTCCACCCCTAACCTTCTGTAGATTCATGGGTCTTGTGTGCGATACGAATCGTCCCAACGCGCGTGCATTATCAACGTTATCGCACGACGAATTAACGAAACGAACGTATAAACGATCGATCCTCCTCATATAATTGAAAATCTGAAATTTACACCGAGTACCTCGGGTCGTCGACCTCGATTCGCCTCCCAGGTCGTCCCGTTTCGAAATCGAACAGAGTGTAGCTGCATCGAGGATCTTCGAAAGGATTAAAATTAAGAAACGACGGATACACGAGCGTGTCATCGTTAAAATCGTTCCTGACTCGACATACGAAACGGTCCAGCCAGAAATGTACCGGGACGAGACTTCGGGCAAGAAACGAGAAGCTTCTTTGTAAGCAGTATCTTAATTCGCGAAATACCCTGAACGCGTCGCGTCGCTGAACGCACGCAGCCCCGTGAAACGCGTAATGTACAACTTCCTTAAACGGCGGCTCGTAATAGGTATTCCGGAAAGTACAATGTCATTATAAATTCACGTTCCACGAGGTCGCCGGCGCACAGTGTACGGCGGGGCACTTAACAATTCGCGACACTCCCTGGCCCGTTAATTCGTTACTTTACTTTACCCTTTACGCCGGGTAGTCACGATCGCCCTCGAGTAATTTATAATAACCGATATCGCGAACGACCATTCGTATTCGAAAACGACCCAACGCTCCCCTTATCTTCCGTCCCGCCACCGTTGCCCCGGGCGTTTTCACCTTCGCCCGCTATCCCCCACCTCCTTTTCTTGCCCGTGAAATATTTTTCCACCTTGCACTGGTTCGAGCATCCGTGTACGCGTAACGTGAGCGTGGATGTGCTGGGATAAGACAAATTCGCAGACTTCTATTGTGTAATATACTAGACTGCGAATACACGTTGTCGAATACCATTGGCTTCGCTAAGGGAAAAATAACGTGGTTAGAAGTGGGTGTTTCACCACCCGTTTCGTATTATTCTACTTGATATGAGTAATTAGTGGTAATATTTCTGATAGAAATTAATATTCGAGAATCGGTAGGCACTGAACTTGGGATGTGTCGAGATTAAGTTGAACACGGCGAGTAGTCGGTTTAGTGATTACTATTTCGGATGATAGGAACTACTAAGTTATATAAACTATCTAAAATTGTCTGAATTAACAAAGTTCCCTGAACCTAACCCAAACCCGAACTCCAAATTATTAAACTAATAATTCAGCAATGAACGATAGGTTAGGTTAATTACCCTGCGTAGGCATAAATGCCGAGTAACTTTCGAGTACACAAGTTACCTGACCCTAACCCTAATCTTAACCCTAAATTATTGAACTAGTAATTTGTTAATGTTCCCTAATCCTAACCCTACCCCTACCACTAACCCTAAAATAATTAAACTAATAATTGATTAATAAACGATAGGTTAGTTTAATTACTCTGTGTAAAGGTAAAGTAACTTTCGAGTACACAAGTTACTTGACCTTAACCAAACCCTAACCCCAAATGATTAAACCAGGAATTTAGCAATGAATTATAGGTTAGGTTAATTATCCTGCGCAGGCATAAATGTCTACTAACTTTCGAGTACACGAGAAATAGTGAAATTTTCACTTGTATAGAAAAATGGTGGGAATACAATCAGAATTTAATTTTAATCTCTATATACCTCTATTTATTCTATCTATTTAACCTCTATATACCAGTTTTAAATAACATCGGTGCACGTATATGGTGTTCTGGTAGAATGTTACTATATTAACAGAGTTAATAATCGAATAATTAATCGGTTAAACTTACCAACGAGGGGACGAATGGTTCCGGCGGCTCGGCAACGCAGCAGTAATCTGCAACAAAAGAGCCAAACGCCATCTTGTAGAATTGATCTCGTCGTGCTGTTTTCTAAATATAACGAGGGACACGTCGGTGCCGATTATTTCGCGGGAGGGTTTAATTTTAGCTCCGAGGAGGATCGCTTGTTAAAGCGGTGGCCGCTTCAACGCACCGCTCCAATGAATCACGCGTAACAACAAATCCTGTTGTAAATGGTACCTCGTAAACTGTCCGGGGATTGGAATCTTTGGAAACATTTCAAGATTTCCCGACGCTTTTCGTGTTTCATCGTTGTTCAATCCTTTTGGAAACAAGGGGGAGGACTTGAATAGAACGGAAACAATACGGGGGGAGAAGTGAAAGTACGCGATGCTGCGGATACGCGACTTTCCTCGTTTGCTAAAAAAAGGGTTAGGAGAAAGTTTCTTATTTACTGCGCTGTAAAAATGACACGAGAAAGGGTTTCTTCCTTTTTTTTTCTCCCCTTTGAAACGAACCCTTTCTCACGGACCTTTGCCCGTGGTCAACGAACCACCCACGGTTCGGAATCTCTGACTTTTAGAAGAGTACTGATTTTTTAACTTTCCCTTTCGGATGGTCCTTTCTCTTCTCGTTCAGTTTATGGCGCAGCGAGATAAGTTTGGTGTACAAGGTGAAAAGAAATGTACTTGTCGAATGAAGAGTGTTTTAATAAGATTAGGTCGAGAAATTGATATTTTGAAAGTTGTAATTAATTGTGTGGGTTAGACGGTGGATTTGCTGTGAAAACGTTGAGGACGTTATTTTAAATGACAGAAAATCGATCGATCAAGCGCCAAAATCTGTAATTAAACCTCGGGCAATGAATACAGGGTTATTTTGACTTTGTACTTGTGTAGCTGTTTCTGCACGTACATCTTCTTATTATATTTAACAAGTGTACTGCATTTTTACAGTGAAACTTTCTATTTATTTTCATTCCTTTCGCTAATTAGTCTATATTCTGATATAAGTAAAATCCAAATTTCACATAAATTACGTACATCTCCTTGGAAGATTGGTTTCTAATTTGACATACAATTGTAATAATCAAAATTGTCATTCTATCTTTCGACGGTTAAAATTGAAAAAAAAAAAAAAAGATACGAGTATATGAAATAATATAAATTTATATCGTTTTCGGTGTTCCATTCTAGAACAATATCTTCCCCGACATGAAACTACTCAAATATCCAGAAACTTTATCGAATATTGTATTATCCAAGCCACCAAGCCCCCCCCCCCGTCCATCGATAAGAACGTATGAAATTCGAAACAGAAGCTCGAGGGACGAAGCTGAACGACGACCGACGGGAAACTCTTCTCCACCCCTTTCTTCGATTTCCTCTACCTTTCAAACTATCCCGTAAAAAGTATCATTTATCAAAAAATAAAATACCCAGTAAAGAAAATTGATTTAAAATTGACGGGCACTTTGGATGCTCTTAATATTATTTATAATAATATTTCTATTATTCTAATAATATTACGTACAAAATATTATTATCATAGCGTTAGTCGGTTTGAGTCAAGATTAACTCAACACCACCGTTCCAGGGTTAATTTTCTTTTTCCTATTAATTTGTCAAATTAATTATGACCGTGAAAAATACAACGTTAACATAATTGCTTGATAATTAAGTACGAAACCGGACAAATGTAACACAAACTTGATTAATGTACTCGGCAAAAGATTTACTTTCAATACATAAGTATACACCCATCATTTTCTACACATCCTTGCCATTTCAACGCTACCATACCGCCGATAAATGTCAAAGTTTACGTTTACCCATTTATCAAGTCTCCTAATTAATAATTAAACATACGACGAGGCTCATCGTCGAGGAATTTTGTCAACATCCCAGATAAATGTAATAATTTCGATCCAATAAATTCGAGAGTTCGTTGTTCGAACGACGCGACGCGACGGGTCGAAGAAAGGCTGCGAACCGGTGCAGAAGCGTTGTGAGCGTACAGGAAGCGGCGTCCTCGAGACGAAATTTATACGGGAGTGTTATATGGGGCCGTTAAAATAAATTAAAGATGTTTTATCGTCTAGCCCGTCCGAGGATAATTTATTTAAGCCGTTTCCTATTATATCGCGCCGAGGAGAGGCACACTGACCGCTTATCCACGGCTTGAATAATATCGTAACCGACGCTTGAATCGCGCGAAAACCGAGGCTGTAACTTTACTCGTAATTAGCTGGCAGAAGCGTTTCGAGTCCTGGACACAGTATCTGATGTTTTGAGGATTCGAGCCGAGTCAAACGCTCCATCTGAAGTCTCCTAACTTTGAAGAAACGAAGGGTGGATTGTAATCGGTCCTCGTCAACCCCTCAAAATTAAATTAAGTAAACACAGTGCTGGCCTCGGGTGGTTGTTAAACATACTTTGTATTTGTCATAGCGGGAGAAATTGAAATAAAACAAAGGAAGGAACGATCTGTGACACGAACAAATGTAAATCCAAACAAATCGATCTGCCGAAGATTTATGCAAACGGTCCCGTTCGCATTCGATTAAGTCGCAGCGTGGTCAGCGAATACAATGTTTTCTATCGTAGCGAAACAAAAGTAGCGTGGATCGTTCGAATGGCTTGACCGGTCGGTCTTGCTAAACAGATTGTATGTCAATGAGAAGCAATTGGACGAACGCTGAGGAGCCGTTTAACGGCAATTCCTCGTCATTGGTGGCGTCAGTTTCGTTTCTAACGTAGCAAGGACCCGGAGCCCCGTCTTGAAAATAAGATTCTCCCCGGGGTTCACGTTCCTCCTCGTCTCATGTATTATTTATACACCGGTGGCCGGTTACCCGAACCTTTTCCCGAACGATTTTCATCGTCGCTCCGAGTGGCAGCGTTTCCGTCAAAGCGTCGCTTCCCTTTCGCCGCACGTTCCTCCAGTTTTAGAAGTCGCCGGCCACCATTTTCACCAACATCCAGCCCGGCCTCTAATTTCATCGACGTACACGGTTTACGAAGAAACTTTTGCGATTCGCGTGTCGCGTTGATACATGTAATCGTTTGGTACGGTCACTTGGAGAATTTTAAGTTTCTGTGTTGCGACGTTCTTCTTTTTCTTTTTTTTGTAAGATAGGACACTTATCGGGTTAGTTGCGGCGCAAGAAATGGAATAGGTAAGCAGTTATACAGGTTTCAAATAATGAATTTGAAGAACTGCTATGCTATTATATAATTAGGCAAAAGCTTTTGTTTCGATTCCTTTCTAACCGTAACGCACACAACTTTCTTCATCTTAAGCATGTAATAGGTGGGATAATAATAAGTGACATGAGAGTTATTAACACGTTGACGACCGGGTATTTGGTTTCCATCCTTTCATGTAGGACCGGGCATATAATAGGCTTTTAACTCAAATGACATTACTGCACTAAAATTGGTTTATTATGGTTATATTTTAACAGTTTTTAATAAAATAAAAAATGTCCCCCCCCCCCTCCCCCTCCCCCAATGTCGCGGAAATCTTCGTGATCGGTCGTCAACGTGTTAATTAATTTTCAATCCACAATTCATGATAAAGAATTCTATTAATACTTTGACCACCATGTCACCCGTAACTGATGAATACATCACTCATATTGTTAGGAATTATTTAATTTATTTGACTGGAAATTACGAACCAAAATTTGTTAGAAATAAATACTACCGCATAATGAAATTTTCAGTAGCTTCAACGCGATTGTCGAACTGGTAACGAGCTTCCGGTAGACAAAGTAAAATGTGAATCGTGGTACTTGAAAGTTTGGGTAAATAATTTTTGAAATGCGAAGGTTTTTTAAACTTCAACAATGGATCTCTGTTTATTTCATAATTTAGTGAATATTGAAGTTAAATCGAGGTTTCAGTTTTATTTTAATCACAAAGGATACCCGATTAATTACAAAGTTTCATATTTGTAAGCTACTTTAATAAAATTCGTAAGCCGATTATAAAAGTTTCCATTGTCTTTTCACGAAGCAAGACGATCGACAAATTAATTCACTCTCCGAGAGAATTATTCTAAAAACCTTGCCCCGCTGTATACACGTGGATAGAACTTCCTTACCAAAAAATGATAAATCAATCGCGTTTACGAACGGTGTTCCTCGACGTCTCTGAACGATCGTTGGCTAATGAGCACGAGCAGACGTTTATTTAACACCGTGGCCACATTATTCCGCTTCTTTTTTTCGCGAAACGTTCGTGTACGAGCCGGTAGTTAATCAATAAAACACGATAATTAGTACGGTTGTAAACGTCGTGCGCGAAAGACGTCGTCGTAATTTCACTTCGCATTAATACCCAACCCGTTCGACTCGTTTCATCCCTCGTATTTTTCTTTTTATCGAATCTTCTTTCCCCCTTTTTTTTTATTTTTTTTATTTTTTATTGTCACCGTCGTCGATAATTATTGCTTCGCTCGTTGAGCGGCGTTTATCGAGCGGAAATATCAAATTCATCGGATTAAATCTAAACACATTCGGCGCGTCGTAGCGCGTAAAGAGGGGACTGTTGGGATAGCAATAATTTAAATTTAATTTTATAGCGTTTCTCAGTCTCGTTTTATCAATTTTACGCGAGGTTCTCTCATTCTTAGGTGGAAGTCATCTGTTTCAATCAAAGCAATGTTTTATCGGAGGTTAAATTGATTTTTTATTTTGTATAGGACGCGTAGAGCGAGTCATCGGTCTCGAATATAATATTTCGTTGGTAACTAAATTTATGGGTTAAATGTGTTTATTTTATTTTATATAGGACGCATAGGGTGCGTCGTCGGTCTCAAGCGTAATATTTGGCCGGCAACGAAATTTCTTTGTTTACAAAAATATTTATCAAAATTCAAGAAATGTCACATTTGTAATAATTTTGTGAAAATTCCTCTGTAATAGATCGTTGTTAAATTTTAACAATTTTGACACAAAATTGAAGGAAACTTAGAAACTTAATTATCTTAGAAATTATAAAAAGAAAATTCACTCATTCGACACAAAATTAAATTTAGTGTTACTTTTTATAAAAAAAAAGCTCATCCCAATGTTTACCACCTTTGGTACAATAATTGTATTCAATTGATCAATCATTTCGGTGTTTACCCGTTACAGAGGGACGGGAAAAATTGTTTTGCAGTAATCGTGGCACTTTTCACCGTGAAAACGGAAATACTTGTCAACCGTTCAGGTGGTAAATCTTAGGAGGCAGGATTGGTCGAGTGTGTTCACGTAGAGCCAGATAACCCGGAATGGAGCTACCCCGCAGATTTATCGTCGCGTCTCAGAGCCATTGTTTACGTCTCGGACGAGCTTCGTAAATTCCCGTTTTAAAGTGCCCCGGAAACTGTCTGCACCCACAATTTCAAAGCTCGTATCTCTGCTCTTCAGGATAATGCCCGCTTGCTCTCCTTCTGCGGTAATACTTGATAGGGGAACCAACTTTGTCACTCTTGGATAAACTCACCCTTGCAAGCAGAAGGTATAGATAAAAAAATATTCACCAGACAAGTTGTTATTTTGGATCGTGGATCAATTTGACAAAATATTTCTGACGTTAAACTCGAGGGGGTAACTTTCGTTGTAAGCTGAATTAAAAATGTTTATTTTCGAGTAACTGTTAGGCGAGATGATGGAATCTTTGATGTTTTTATTCGTTATTTCTTATTGGTTAAAGTTGGAATAAGTAACAATAATTGGAAATTCGAATATTAACAAGGTTATTTTCTGAATACGGTGAACTTCGATTGGATTCATAAACTTGATAAAACAAAACTTACGACCCAAGTTGTTACACCATATTTCGAAAAACTTTTATTAATTTCACGCGAAAGCAACACTTCGTCCGAGTAGATTTTAAATGGAACGGATCCTCGTGAACCGTGGCAGGAATTTTTTTATCAAAAACTTTGATTAACTTTTCTCGAACGAAGATCAAACCTTCTCTTGAACTCTTGTACAATATTTTTCGAAACTCCTCGAATCCCAAGAAGATTGCTAATTTCAAAAATTACACATTACGTACCTTTTTCATGGATTAAGCCCATTTCCCCATTTCCCGATGTTACACCAGTTACGGGACACCCTGCATATACGGTGTTCCGGTAGTCGTGATAAAGGGATACGATTATATAAATAAAAGATATAGAATAAGATTTTTCATTCGGCTTCGTTTCTCAGAAAAAGTTGGATAATTTCATGGATTAGACAGATGGAAATTTAAATCATTCTTTTGCTAGTTGAATAATTAATAGAATTTTGTAAATCAATAAGTATAATTATTAATATCATTATAATATATTGACAAACGGTGTTCTTCAATTATTAAACATTATTCAATATTATATACGGGGTGTTAAAAAATTACCTGAACAACTTTTTACACTGCAAAATATTATTATTTAGAAACGATGTTATGACATTATAGTTAAAACTTTGTTTGAGTCTGTTTTCAATTCATATTTTTCTATAATTATCGTCGTTTTTCTAATTATACCATGAATACTGGGACGCTCTGTATACAGGGGCGATTTATTAGGTCGTTAAATATGAAACTTAATAAATGGCTACACGTAAGTTTTGATATTTATTATTTTTACAACAATTGCATAAATAAACTACCGTTTGAAATGGCAAAAATATATTTGGAACATGATTGTATACTTCGATTGGAAATAAATAACTTTTAATTTCCAAAAAATGAATAAAGTTTATGTTCTGTAACTTATTATAGCCTTTGTAAGGAATGCTGTCAATAGATTTTTACGATTAATGTATGACTTAACCCTTTGCACTCGAACCATTTTTGGACGTACTCGGGTCTAATCTAATTTTCCAGCTATGCTTGAAAAGTGTTAGGAATATTTGAAAATCTGTTGATTTTTATCCCCTTCCTTAATTTTCCATATTTTGATACGGATGAAACTTAAATTTCACATTTTACAACACTCCGATAAACCAAATATGGTACGCAGTTTACTAGAATATTTTAAAACGTGAAATTTAAGTCTAATTCACATTAAAACATCGAAAATAAGCCAAATGAATAAAAATGAATCGATTCTCGAGCATTCGTAGTAGTTTTCTTCTAAAATAATGCTTTTGGAAGCTTTGCTGGGAAAAAAATCTCTACATAATTATATCTAACTAAAAATGCTTCGATCGCAAAGGGGTTATGTTTTCTCAGTACACTTTTGTATCTCAATTTCCCGTTCAGGATAATTCCGGGCTCCATGCGATCATAATCCAGCCCTGCTCGACTATCAACGTGGTACGCATTCGTGGACCATGATCCACGTGTGTGCATAGATGTCGATCACGTTCCTGTATATTGTGCACGTTTCAGTTCGCCGCGCTTCCTCTGTTTGCGAGCCAACCTCTCACCCCCTGCGTTCAGTTTCCACGTTCCATCGACAATCCAATTTATACCCGGGATTATTCCGGGTAGCCTGAGGGGGTGGCATCCTAACCCATCCTCCATCCCTGTGCGAAAAACGGTTCCAACCTCCCCGTTCATCCCTTCCACGGAGCAGAGTCTGGAGTCGAATCGTGGATGCTTGGAACGAGGGAGAAACCCTTCGATCGTGTTCTGTCTCTTTCCTTCGAACGCCCGTTGGACCAAACATGGCCGATTCCTGGCTCGAACAGCTGCGTTCCGGAATTCAGACCTTTCGACGATGGTTCCCGGCGCGATGGAAACGAGCGAACGAGCTCGTTTTTCATTTTTCTTCGTTCTTTTTCACCGGGGGGTTAGATCGATTCGATGGAGGGACGATCGAGTTAGCGGATCTTTGCTTTCTCTTGAAGGCTAAGGGCTTCCTCAGGGACACTTCGATAGGTTTGCAGTTTGGAGAACTTGTAATACTTGTGATTTTATGTGTTTTTTTTGGGTGGATTTAATTTCGGATTGTTATTCGTAAAATTGATATGTTGTACTTTTTGCTGTTTAAATTGGTTGTGGGGTGGATTTGTACTCTGTTTTTGACGGTCTAGGGTTAATGCAATTGTGTTTGGAAGTTTTAGCTAATTTATGCGGTGGGTTTGATAATTTTACTGATTTTTATTTACTAATTTTTAAGTCCTGGGATTTCTGTTTAGTAATTTTTATTAATATAGTTTGATAAATTTTGTTTATTAATTTTTATGTTTGCTAATTCTTGTTTACTAATTTTTCATCATCTGAAATTTAACTATTCTAATTTTAATTTACTACTTTTTAAATTTGCGAATTTTCATCTTCTAAAATTTAACTTTGCTAATTTTTATTTATTGCACTAATTTTGAATTTTACAAATTTTTATTCTCTAATACTTAAACTCCGCTAATTTTTATCTCCCAATATTTAACTTTGCTCATTTGAATCTTCAAACATTTGACTTCGCCAATTTTCAAGTTGATTCATTCTTAACTTCACCAATCTTCATTCCCCTAATTTTTACAGTCGTACACATTACATCCACTCCTCGTAATCCCTTCCCATAACAAACAAAAATAAACATTTCAAATTATAATTGCATTAAACACAACAGTGTTCATCAAAGAATTAACCGTGTGATGGAAAATGAAGGTTCGATTACTTTTCATGTAGACAAGAATAAAGGAACCGATGGTAAAAAATGAACAGAGAGCTGAGAATCCAAATAAAGGAATACACAGAACTCATCATGAAAATGGAAGGGATTAATCTTGAACGATGATCTGTTTGGGCAAGATCGGACATGCAATTTAGAAGGTTTCCTAAGCCGTGACCGCTACATCTCGTTACTACAAAAGTAAACGAGCGATACGTGACGATCGCACTGGGGTGACCAGACGGTACGATAAATTCTTAGGGGGTGGTGGGTGAGGGGTTGTTTACAAGGTAACGTTATGCTTCTTTGTGTGGATATTAGAAACGTCAAAGGTTAATGCGACTCGCCCGGGGGTCTTACAAATGTTTGCCCGGGTTTCTACCCTTCCCCAAAGACTCACCTTTACCCATCCAAATGTTTCCTTCCACATACAGTGACTCCTCAAAATATTCGGACATTCTGTGAAACAACATTGGATCAAACGAGTTACCTGTTGTTTTTTAATTTAAGAAGATTAATTTATTGTAAAAAGTATTTTGAACAAATTTCGATCGGTGGAAATTACAAAGAAAATAGATTATTTTTTGCAACCTTTTTTAGCCGATCCTGCAATGGAAATTGAACTTTTCTTCGGATTTTAGGGGTTTCAACAGATCACACTGTTTGATAATTTATTTAAAA
The DNA here is from genome assembly GCA_943735885.1 of Stelis phaeoptera. Classification (NCBI taxonomy): domain Eukaryota; kingdom Metazoa; phylum Arthropoda; class Insecta; order Hymenoptera; family Megachilidae; genus Stelis; species Stelis phaeoptera. Next base: position 23,038,290 of record OX030930.1, read on the forward strand.
ATTAATTTGCATTTATCAGTTCTAGAAATAATACCCTCAGGAAATTATCTTGATTTGGAAATCCAAAGTGTTAAAAAACACCTAATTACAATATTTTCAAATCGATAATAAACACATCGCACAATAAACTAATCCTACCAGTTACTAAAATGAAAAAAAAAAAAAGGATCAAGTCATTTGATCGAAGTTTAAAACAGTTATTCTATGTTAAAAAGTGTCCAAATATTTTTAACTTCAGTATCCTTAATTGTTTTGTTATTCATAAAGATACTATTTTCTACTTTTACAAATAACAGAATGATGAAACACCCTGTGTATTTCAAGATTTGTCATTTCCCTGGAGAATAGTATAAGTTTTAATTAGATTAGGTTATTATTTTTATTGTACCTTGACTTTTTTCCTGATTGTGCGTGACATGTTATCGTGAGCTCTGTTTGGCGATTAATTCTCTTGTTAATCAGTCTTATTCCATAATACGAAGTCTTGGGAAACAAGAAATAGCATTTCATGAGGATGTTTCCGATATTTAATAAATCTATCACATCAATACATTAGGAGGTTGAATTTTGTTTCCAAATTCTATTTGGAAATTTGAGTACTTAGCAGTTACTTCCTATATTCATTTAATTACATAACAGACTGTTGAGATTAGGTTAACATTAGGGTTAAATATTATTCCTGGAAGCAAAATATATCATTTCATGATTAACGCGTGTTATACTCAACCAATTTTCAATGACAAGCTCTATTTAAAAGTTTAAATAATTAAAAAGTACCTGCTCTATTTATTAATCTTATTAACCCTTTGCACTCGAAGCATTTTTGGACGTAATCGGGTCTAATCTAATTTTCCAACTATGCTTCCAGAAACCAAACCCACTATGTTGGAAGAAAAATGTTACAAATATTTGAGAATCTGTTTATTCTTATTCCCTTCCTTAATTTTCTACATTTTGATACGGATGAAACTTAAATTTCACATCTTACACCTAGAATATTCTGCTAAATTAAATATGGCGCTCCAGAGGCACCACTCGAGTGCAAAGGGTTAAACACTAAATCAAACCACAACATTCTACGATCAAGTATACCATAGTTAACCAATTTTTAATCATGTACTTTTCTTAGAAACATAAATACTTAACGACTGCCTGCTTTATTTATTTAGAAAGTACCATTCAAAAACCACACCATTTCGTCGTACAATTAACCAACGTCCAATCATAAACTATCCTCGAAAATTTAAACACTTAACAATAATGATCTCCACCGTTATTATTGATTTAATTCCCTATGAAAGCTGAATTTGTGCTCCATCGAGCGAAGATCAAAAGATAGTATCTTTCTCATAATCCACGATCTACATTCTTGGACGACAGAGGACAGGTGGAAACGTCTCTATAACTTATTTACCGAAGAAGAACGCGCGTTCGAACGATCGGTCGCCAGTTAATCCGAAATCAACGCCAGTCTCTGGTAATCTTCACAAGTGTCGTACATCACGCCGTTCGCTTCCTGTTTCGAAGGTATCGTTTCCAACGATTGGTTTTTCATGGCTTCACATTTGGAAGCCGGGGATCCGAGGAACCGCCTAGAACATCTGGTATCATGTAACGGGCCAAAATAGACCCGTCAATCTAACGAGCCCCGCCGAGAACAAATTCCACCATAACGATTCTGGATCCCGTACCGTTTCACTACAGAATCTTTGATTACGCTCGAAGAATATTAATCGAAGTCGTTCTGTCGATTTGGATGAATTTTCAATCGATAGTTTCATCGAATGATTATAGAAGCCCGTTGAAGTGTATGTAATTCCTGAAAATTTCTAATGATGACAGTGAAATTGTAACAGGTTCCACTTCACAAGGGTGAACGTTTAACATTACATATACAAATAAATAACATTGCAAAATCTTATCAAAAACAGTGTTAATTTAACAAAACTACAACGCTTTAAAACCATACACACACGTTTATTTAATTCTCTTGAAAAATATCCGGAAACCGAGAAAGACAGAGAAAAAACAACCCGTCTGTTAAATGTTAATAAAATTTCTACTAACTTCAGGAAGAAGTCTGAGAAATTAATCATCATAGTGCGCGTATAAACAGATCCACTCCTTCCGGCCGTCTCTCAGACCAAGATGAGATTTCCGTACAAATACGAAACAATCTCCGGAACAAAGCTACCCGCTCGATTCGGTTGGATCTCACCGGGGCGGCGAGCCTCGAAGAGCAAGGGTTTCTCGAGTCCATACATACATTCCGCTTCTTGCTTCGATATGCTCGTTGTTTATTCACGAGCAAACGCGTGTATCTCTCTCTTCCTTGCCTACCCGCACTGATCCAATCCTTATTTCTTCTCTCTCACGTTCACCGATAGCAACCGGTCTACCGTGAGGAACACTCCGGGTTCCCGTCGTCCCCTCGATCTTTATAAAATATAAGCAATTTCGTATTTTTCGCTCGACTCCCGTGCTCTCCTTGGCCATGGACCGACCCCGCTTTTACGACGAGCCACCTCGGATTTTGTCAACCTCCTCCTTCTTTTATCCCTCCTTCCCTTCCCTCCCAGACGCGTGTTCATCCATTCTTCGACGACGATCGAGAATGTCGCACCGACACTGTGGCGTAATCCTCGTCGATGACGTTGGTGGTGGTAGGTCGAGCAAGTAGCCTCTTTATGCTGCGAAGTTTATTAACCAGGAACACGGAGCGAACAGCCTCGTTCCGACACGTTAGTTATTATCCGCGGCGTCGTTTAATTATTCGAATCGTCGCTGCGACGCCGGCGTCGTAAAAATATCCTCGGTGCATCTGCAGTTTCTCATAATCTTCATTGCCCACCACGATGGACAAAATATCGAACATACTGGACGAAAATGTTGGCGTCGATTCTGGATGAGGGGTGTTTTTGTACGCGGGGGGATCGAGATTAATTGGGTCGACATTATATTTTTTTTATATATGATCGAATGCGGTGGTTTTGATAATCGTAGGATTTTGAATTGTGGAATGAGTTTAATACGTAGCTCGTAGTGTGATACAATGATTGCTATGAGTTACAATGGTGGAATTAATTCTGGACACTTTGAATAAAAAATATTCTGTATTTCATATTTGTGCAGAATATGTATATTCTGCTGTGCTAAATTGATACTTAATGTTATACTTAATATTTTCACATGATTTGGTTTGTAAATGTTTGAAAATTTTAATTAAAAATAAAATCTAAACTGTGTTTTTATTTTTATTTTTGAGCCTGGCAGCACGAAACGTCGCGTGATGTGAATTAACCAATCAGGATATCCAACTTTGACGTGTTGAAACTGTAATTTTTATTGTATATTAAAAGTATGGCTGTAAATGGTCTTTCTATTTATTTTTTTTTTTTTTTTATATGAGCGACGCTCTAAATTTAGAAAACAACGATTAGAATATAAAATATGAATAAATGCGAAACTTAAGTAAAAATTTATAAGTGTCCAGAATTAATTCCACTAGTGTAGGTTAAGGTTGGATTCAAATTTAACGAGGGTTGGGACAGCTACTAGATTTCAAAGCCCTGTCTACGTAAAATAACTATACTAGCTCGTAGCATTCGATAGTCCTTCAGAGTTAGGTTAGGGTAGGTTAATATCAAGCTAATAATCGTATAAAGTTAAGTTAAGGTTAAAATACTCGCGGTATTTCGAATTCTAAGCGATAAAAGACTCGTTTAAAGCCAGATTGCGGCTACGATTTGTCGAATATTCCGAAAATCAATATTTGCATCCTTATATATTTCTTCGGCTAAATAAAAAGGCAATAATCCTCGCTTTTTGTTTAATTGTATTTTATTTATTTCACAAGCAAGAAATACAAGAATATCCACACACGTAGTCGTGTTTTTAATTTATGATTTAAAAACAAACATACAGGTACATGTTGGTGTCCTTGAGGAGATTGAAGTTCATTTTTTTATTAGAATAACAGTAATAAAATTGTAGAATATCACATCGATTAAGCAGCGGGTGGTTACAACAACGTGTAACAATTTGTTGCAAAACAGGATATTAAATTACAGCTAAAATGTATAGGAGGATGTAGAAGGTGCAAAACTGCGATCTGCACCATCCACGGAGTCAATTAACGAAGCTGGTATCGAACGTGTTAACGAATACCATCGGCCGTTTGGTCTACGGAGGCAGCCATTGTTAATTAACTAACGGAAATCGAAAACGTCGTGCTGCGAAATCGTTCGAAGCGAGGAAAATTGACGAGTCGCGCGAGTGACGACGTGGCCCGTGCAAGCGGAGCAGAGATAAACGCAAGGGAAACCCATTCATTCCCCCCCCCCCCCCCGGTCACGATGGATCTTGTATTCCCTTCTTAATTGGGAAGATACAGGACGATGGGTGCGGTTAATTCACGTTCAAAACCGTACCACGATCTCGTTCGCTCTAATTTCCGACGAACGTCACTGATTTGGAGCTGAGACAAGAGATTTCGTTTCGAGATATTATACTAATTATACTGTGCACCTGATATCGAACAGCGATTGTATTTTCGAAATATTGTACGATATTTGATACTGATTTTGGTTTTTTTTTTTATATATGAAGCCATTTGGTAAAAACTTGATGCTTTAGGAATCACGGTTGGGACAAATGTGATGATTAGGTTAAGATTCTAGGGATTTAGAGATTTTGATGTAATATACTATTAGGGGTATTAGGGATTTGAGAGAATTTTAATTATTATACTTTTAGGGACACTAGGAATTCTGAAATACCTATTAGTTGTATTTCTAGGGACTTGGGAAAACTTATAGGAATTTAGAATTTTTGAAGTATTACATTTCTAGGAAACGTAGAAAGTTTGAAATACATGTTTTTACGTACTTAGACATTTCGAGGTATTATATTCCTAGGGACCCTAGATACTGTGAAATATTATATTTCTGGGGATTTCGAAATTCTGAAATATTATATTTCTAGGGAGTTGAAACATTTTGAAACATATTTCTAGGGACCTTGGAACGATTGAAACACATATCATTATATTCCTAGGGATATATAAATTTCCAATCATTATATTTCTAGGGACCCTAGAAATGCTGAAATATTACACTTCTAGAGATTCTAAACATTGTGAAATATATTTCTAGGGACCCTAGAAAACTTGAAACACATATCATCATACTCCTAGGGATTATAAAATTACGGATTATTATTTTCCTAGGGATTCCAGCCACTGGGAAATATTACATAT